>JBBGZY010000567.1:300000-3120304 GCA_037952925.1 Lithobates clamitans
AGTGGCTACGTTTGATGGGGCACAGTGGCTGCAATTGATGGGCACAGTGGCTGTGTTTGAGGGCACAGTGGCTGCGTTTGATGGGCACAGTGGCTGCGTTTGATGGGCACAGTGGCTGCGTTTGATGGGCACAGTGGCAGCATTTGATAGCACAGTGGCAGCATTTGATGGGCACAGTGGCTGCGTTTGATGAGCACAGTGGCTGCATTTGATGGGCACAGTGTCTGCATTTGATGGGCACAGTGACTGCGTTTGATGGGGCTCAGTGAGGCTGCAATTGATGGGCACAGTGAGACCCCCCCCCCCCCCGTAATAGCATTAAAACTCAGCAGCTAAAAATACTGTAGCTGCTGACTTTTAATATTAGGACACTTACCTGTCCAGGGATCCAGCGATGTCGACACCTCAGCCGATTTTCGGATTGGCTCTCGGGTTTTGCCACTATCATTCATGGTAAGGGAAACCGACGGGTTCCCTACTGCACATGTGCGAAGCGCGTTGCACTTTCTGAATGGCCCAGTGGAGGAAGGAGGAGGGGGGGCAAACTTCAGAGGGGACAGCGCAGTCTCTCGGAAGTGGGGAAGGGTACCTGTCAGAAACAGGTACCCGTTCCCCCCTGAAAGGTGCCAAATGAGCCTAAAGAGGAAGGAGTGTTGTTTACAGATGATAGGGTGGGTCTTAAACAGGAAGGGGTGTGGCCTCTGCAGGATGGGGTAGGTCGTATTTAAATTAGGGGGGTGCATGCGTTTAGTCAGGCCTAGGGCAGCACAAAACCTAAATACAGATATATATAGATAGATAGATATTTATTGATATATATATAGACTATATCTATATATAGATATATCTATATATATATATATCTATATATAGATACATCTATATATAAATTTATATATATATATATATATAAAATCTATATATAGATATAGATAGATATATAGCTATATATAGAATATATATATATATATAGATATATATATAGATATATATATAGATATGTATATATATTTTTTGTCTCTGACTGGGTTCACACTTGTGCGATGCGTGAACCAGCGTGATTCCTGTGCGGGTTTCCACATTGCACCTACATTGACATCTGCGCACCACTGCAGGTGTCAATGTAAAGTTAATGACACCCCCAGATCATTTCACAGATCGCAGTGCGAACTATGTAATGGTGCAGGAATCGGATCGCATGGGTGTTCACACCCATGCGATCAGATTCCAGTGCGGACCAAATAAAGGGTCCTGTACCATTTTGGTGCAAATGCAATATGATTTAGGGCCAGTTCCCACTGCTGCGGTGTCCGAGATCGGATGTGATTCGCACCGCACTGCAGTGCAAAATCACATCCGATCTCTGTGCGATGCGATTTCAGGCATACAGACAGTATTGCTGAATTTGCATTGCACTCGTACCAAACTCATACAGGACCCTTTTTTTGGTCCACAGCAGAATCGGATCGCATGGGTGTTCACACCCATGCGATTCGATTACTGTACTGTCCGAGTTTGCAGATCGCACTGCGATTTGCGAACTGATGTGGGGGTGTTGTTAACTTTTAGGCCCAGTTCACACTTGTGCGATGCCGGACATCACACAGGCATCGCATGTAATTCGCAGCACACTGCCATTCACATTACATGCGATGTCTGTGCGGTGCGATATCAGCCGTACAGATAGTATGGCTGATATCGCACCGCATTCAGTGCAAACATGCACAGGACCCTTTTTTCTGTTTGGACCAGAATCGGATCGCATGTGTGTTCACACATATGCGATCCGATTCATGTCCGGACTGTCAGTTCGCAGTGCGATATGCAAGCTGAACTGGGGGTGTCGTTAACAATGTATTGTATCGGTGTGATGCGGGAACCCGCAGTGGATTCGCAGTGTTCTCGCATTGCACCAGTTTATCAATTTTTATGTTTATCAATTATGAAATATATTTTGTTTTAACTTATTAATAAATATTTATACTTGTATACTTTATTAAAATTATTTTTTAATGATTATAAATGTATTTTGCATTTATATGAATGGTGTATAACTGCATTACATATGTGCATTACATTCATTTACTATACACCATTCACATTTAAATAGGGACATGTATGATCTTTAAATATTGATAAAAACAATGTTTTTTTTTATAATTAGGTTAATGTATATTGTGTAGGGGGAATTTAACTTTATTATTTTATTAATATGTTGGGGAATAATGTGTGCTGATTCGTGTTACACTTTTGTATATGGTTCCTCATACTGTAATCCCGATACATCACACAAGATTACAGTGAGAGGAGCCGTTCTCAGGAGTTCCTGGCGTTTGTAGATCGCTCCTCAACTCAACATGAGAAGCGATCTACACACTTTCATAAACAGGCACTCAGAGGAGAGCGATCTCCTCTGAGAATGCCTGAGAACTGAATTGCGGTATTTTACCGCAGTTTCATAAAAGGACACCTAAGCTAAGCAGGGCAATAACTTCTCCGCAGGATGTGGAAACCTTGCAAAAAGATCTGAACAAATTAATGGGGTGGGTGACTACATGGCAAATGAGGTTCAGTGTAGAAAAAATTAAAATGATGCATTTGGGTGGCAAAAATATGAATGCAATCTATACACTGGGGGGAGAACCTCTGGGGGAATCTAGGATGGAAAAGGACCTGGGGGTCCTAGTAGATGATAGGCTCAGCAATGACATGCAATGCTAAGCTGCTGCTAACAAAGCAAACAGAATATTGGCATGCATTAAAAAGGGGATCAACTCCAGAGATAAAATGATAATTCTCCTACTCTACAAGACTCTGGTCCGGCCAAACCTGGAGTATGCTGTCCAGTTCTGGGCACCAGTCCTCAGGAAGGATGTACTGGAAATGGAGTGAGTACAAAGAAGGGCAACAAAGCTAATAAAGGGTCTGGAGGATATTAGTTATGAGGAAAGGTTGCGAGCACTGAACCTATTCTCTCTGGAGAAGAGACGCTTGAGAGGGGATATGATTTCAATATACAAATACCGTACTGGTGACCCTACAATAGAAATAAAACTTTTTCACAGAAGAGAGTTTAACAAGACTCGTGGCCACTCATTAAAATTAGAAGTAAAGAGGTTTAACCTTAAACTACGTAGAGGGTTTTTTACTGTAAGAGCGGCAAAGATGTGGCATTCCCTTCCACAGGCGGTGATCTCAGCGGGGAGCATTGATAGCTTCAAGAAACTATTAGATAAGCACCTGAATGACCACAACATACAGGGATATACAAGGTAATACTGACACATAATCACACACATAGGTTGGACTTGATGGACTTGTGTCTTTTTTCAACCTCACCTACTATGTAACCTACTATGTAACTATAATAAAAAAGTAGCTGCTATATTACCTGACAAACTTAAAACAAAAATAAAAAAATATGTAACCCACAGATAACTAATTACTTTAAATATGGACAAAAGGAAAAAAAAATTCCCAGCTCACTTACCAGCCAGCCTGCAATAAACTGAATTGACCCTGTCTAACAGTTCACTGTGACAAAAAAGGGTTTTGTTTGCACACATTTGCAAATATATGCAATTTATCCATATGCTGCAGCAGCCACGTCGTGGTACCCCAGTGTACTGCAGTCCTAACTCTATAATTTTGAGAGTGTCATGACAAGGCCACTGCAGCTTACACATATATTTGCAAATGTGTGCAAACTAAACCCGTTGGTTTTAACATGGACTGTTAGACAGGGTCAATTTGGTTTGTTGCAGGCTGGCTAGTAAGTGAGCTGGGAATATTTGTTTTTTTTTTTACATGTGTCACCCTTTCATGTGCTCCGTGCTGCAAAGTCTAGTTATAGGTTGGAATGGTTGCCATTTGTTTGTACTGGAAATATCAATGACTCTATATGGACACTATAACCCTTGATCCAGGTTCAAACCGGCGTGAAGAGACCCATCTTGGTTCACCTCCCGACCCTGTATTCTACCCTTATTTTGCGTTTTCCTCTTTCTCCGTTCTCTACTCTCATATAAGGGGTGCAGGCACTAGCAAAGAGTAGATGGGTGACAGTCAGGAGGGGTAGAGGGGGAAGTGCCAGAGAGGCCGATCCAGGACTGGAGCATCCCAATAAGTACGCTCCATTGAGTGACATTGGTGAAACCAGTCAGGGACCAGCACTGCTGGAGATGAGGGACTCTCCTAGCTGCCAGGGGAAGAACTCCTCCAGTGAGAGTGGGGGGGCAGCAAAGGGAAAGGAAAGACAGAATCTGGTGGTAGGGGACTCAATTCTTAGAAGGACAGAGAGGGCAATCTGTAACCAAGACCTGAAGCGCCGAACAGTATGTTGTCTACTGGGCGCTCGGGTTCGGCACATCACGGATCTTGTGGACAGATTACTGGGAAGGGCTGGGGAAGACCCGGCTGTCATGGTGCACGTTGGCACCAATGACAAAGGCAGATGGAGTGTCCTAAAGAATGATTTTAGGGACTTAGGAGCTAAATTGAGGAAAAGGACCTCCAAGGTAGTGTTCTCAGGAATACTACCTGTACATCGAGCCACACCAGAAAGGCAGAGGGAGATTAGGGAAGTAAACAAGTGGCTGAAGTGCTGGTGTAGTAAGGAGGGGTTTGGGTTCCTGGAGGACTGGGCCGACTTCTCAGTCGGTAACCGGTACTATAGAAGGGATGGATTGCACCTAAATGAGGAGGGTGCAGATCTGCTGGGAATGAAGATGGCCAAAAAGTTAGAGGGGTTTTTAAACTAGGCGATGGGGGGGAGGGTCCAGAGACAGTGATAGCCAGTGCGGAAGATATTCCAGAGGGTAGTATTGGGGGCATTAGTGGTAGGTTAACCAAAGCACAAAAACACAAGGTGAGTATAGTAGCAAGTCCTAGTTGCAATCTTGAAACACCCAATACGAGGACAATATGCGACCGGTCTAAACTATGTGGCATGTTCACCAATGCCAGGAGCATGGCGGACAAGATGGGTGAACTAGAGATACTGTTGTACAAGGAGGATTTGGATTTTGTGGGGATTTCAGAGACCTGGTTCAACAGCTCTCATGATTGGCTGGCAAACATTCAAGGGTATACCCTATACCGCAAGGATAGAGAGGGTAAAAAAGGGGGAGGGGTATGCCTATATATCAAGAATAATGTACAAGTGAATGTGTGAGATGACATCACTGAGGGGGCTAGGGAGGAGGTGGAATCTTTATGGGTAGAGCTCCAAAGGGATGAAGCTAAGGGGAAAATAATACTGGGAGTATGCTATAGGCCCCCTAACCTGAGGGAGGAAGTGGAGACGAATCTCCTATCACAAATTGGATTAGCAGCAAGGATGGGAAGTGTTATCATAATGGGGGATTTTAATTATCCAGACATAGACTGGGCGGAGGGAACCGCGCATTCATTTAAGGCTCGCCAGTTCCTTAGTGTCTTGCAGGTCAATTTTATGGGTCAGATGGTAGACGCACCAAAACATTACTAGATCTACTGATTACCAACAATACAGACCTGATAACAGATGTGGAAATACGGGGCAATTTAGGTAACAGCGATCACAGGTCAATTAGTTTCAGTATAAATCACACAAATAGGAAACATGAAGGGAACACAAAGACACTGAATTTCAAAAGAGCCAACTTCCCTAAACTACAAACCTTGCTAAAAGGCATAAATTGGGATAAAATATTAGGAACAAAGAATACGGAGGAGAGATGGGTTTGCTTTAAGAGCATATTAAATAAGGGCATTAGCCAATGTATCCCATTGGGTAATAAATTTAAAAGAGCGAACAAACATCCTGGATGGCTTAACTCCAATGAAAAAATGCATATAAAAGCAAAGGAGAAGGCCTTCAAAAAATACAAGGTTGAGGGATCATCCTCAGCATTCAGAATTTATAAAGAATGCAATAAGAAATGTAAGGGTGCAATTAGGATGGCTAAGATAGAACATGAAAGACACATAGCGGAGGAGAGCAAAAAAAATCCCAAGAAATTCTTTAAGTATGTAAACAGTAAAAAAGGGAGGACAGACCATATTGGCCCCATAAAGAATGAGGAAGGACATCTGGTTACAAAGGATGGGGAGATGGCAAAGGTATTGAATTTATTCTTCTCCTCAGTCTTCACGAGTGAATCGGGGGGCTTCAGTAACCAAAACTGCAGTGTTTATCCTCATGACACAACATAGGAAGCACCTACATGGTTAACAGAGGACGGAATTAAAATTAGACTTGAGAAACCTAACATTAATAAATCACCGGGACCAGATGGCTTGCATCCGAGGGTACTTAGGGAACTCAGTCAGGTGATTGCCAGACCGTTGTTCCTAATTTTTACAGACAGTCTATTGACTGGAATGGTACCAGCTGATTGGAGAAAAGCCAATGTAGCACCAATATTTAAAAAAGACCCAAAAAACATCCCTGGGAATTACAGACCAGTTAGCCTAACATCAATAGTATGTAAACTCTTGGAGGGGATGATAAGGGACTATATACAAGATTTTAGTAATAAGAATGATATCATTAGCAGTAATCAGCATGAATTCATGAAGAATCGTTCTTCCCAAACCAATCTATTAACCTTCTATGAGGAGGTGAGTTGCCATCTAGATAAAAGAAGGCCCGTAGACGTGGTGTATCTGGATTTTGCAAAAGCATTTGACACAGTTCCCCATAAACGTTTACTGTACAAAATAAGGTGCGTTGGCATGGACCATAGGGTGAGTACATGGATTGAAAACTGGCTACAAGAGTGTGTTCAGAGGGTGGTGATAAATGGGGAGTACTCAGAATGGTCAGGGGTGGGTAGTGGGGTTCCCCAGGGTTCTGTGCTGGGACCAATCCTATTTAATTTGTTCATAAACGACCTGGAGGATGGGATAAACAGTTCAATCTCTGTATTTGCAGACGATACTAAGCTAAGCAGGGCAATAACTTCTCCGCAGGATGTGGAAATCTTGCAAAAAGACCTGAACAAATTAATGGGGTGGGCGACTACAGGGCAAATGAGGTTCAATGTAGAAAAATGTAAAATAATGCATTTGGGGGGCAAAAATATGAATGCAATCTATACACTGGGGGGAGAACCTCTGGGGGAATCTAGGATGGAAAAGGACCTGGGGGTCCTAGTAGATGATAGGCTCAGCAATGGCATGCAATGCCAAGCTGCTGCTAATAAAGCAAACAGAATATTGGCATGCATTAAAAGGGGGATCAACTGCAGAGATAAAACGATAATTCTCCCGCTCTACAAGACTCTGGTCCGGCCGCACCTGGAGTATGCTGTCCAGTTCTGGGCACCAGTCCTCAGGAGGGACGTACTGGAAATAGAGCGAGTACAAAGAAGGGCAACAAAGCTAATAAAGGGTCTGGAGGATCTTAGTTATGAGGAAAGGTTGCGAGCACTGAACTTATTCTCTCTGGAGAAGAGACGCTTGAGAGGGGATATGATTTCAATTTACAAATACTGTACTGGTGACCCCACAATAGGGATAAAACTTTTTCGCAGAAGAGAGTTTAATAAGACTCGTGGCCACTTATTACAATTAGAAGAAAAGAGGTTTAACCTTAAACTACGTAGAGGGTTCTTTACTGTAAGAGCGGCAAGGATGTGGAATTCCCTTCCACAGGCGGTGGTCTCAGCGGGGAGCATTGATAGCTTCAAGAAACTATTAGATAATCACCTGAATGACCGCAATATACAGTTATATGTAATGTAATACTGACACATAATCACACACATAGGTTGGACTTGATGGACTTGTGTTTTTTTTCAACCTCACCTACTATGTAACTATGTAACTATGTAACTATGGGTGCCACCCAATTACGCCTTTCTGATTCTAAAAGTATACACCATACTCAGGTGTAATCGGGGGGGGGGCTCCAATTTAACTACAGAGGATGACAGCCACTAACCTGAAAGGGGCATTCCCTACTCCCATCATCCTACGCATTAGGATTATATACCTCTCAAATATTTTTAAGTATTAGTGATCACCATTTACTGTATGTTATAACTACTCAATGTTTCATCGCTACAAACCTTTAATGAGTTGTCTGCTCTGTTATATGCCTCTGTGAGGCTGAGGATTGACATGCACTTGTAGATGTATTGTTTATTCAATAAAACTCATTGAAACAGAGAGGTCTATTTACAAAAACTGTGCAGCAAGGGCTACAACCACTATCAAATCATACACACACTTTTGTATTGTAACCAGTGATAGAATTTAAAATAGACCATAGTTCGGAAATATTATGCCAAGTACTCCATAATTCACAGACATGGCAATTTCCTGGAATTTGATGTATCTATTCCTCTTAGCTATCAGGAAGTCAAGTGTTAGAAAAACAAATATTCACACGTTAAAGGAAGAACATCATTTCTCCAGCACATTTTAATGATACACTGTTGATGTGATTTTCAGGCATTATTTTTAAAAGGAACCTATATTGAATTTACTGTAAGCACAGGTTCTGCGTTATAATTGTAATGTTTAAATAAAAGCAATGTTTTATATGTTTGCTTTGTAGATTTTTCCACGGTGGCGTGGGCAGCTGGAAAGGTGAGTATTAAATGTCTTCTTTTCAGGGATACATTTATGTTGAACATCTATTTTAGTGAAAGAGTCACTTTAGAATGAAAACATACTCATTCAAGATAAATAAATGCTTTCAATGGATAATAGTTAAAAATCATATCCTGTATGTGTAATGCAATGGAATAAGGGAATCGAATGTAACTGTTTATTTATTTTATTATTCTTTGGCAGCTTCCTGCCACTGTCCACATCCCCTGGCAACTCTCCCCCTGCTGTCCATACCACGTACTCTGCAGGCCTCCTGGCTGTCTGTGCTACATTCTCTGGCAGCTCTCTCCTCATTGTCTCTACTACTACATTCTCTGGAAGTTCTCTCGCCATTGTCTCGACTACATTATCCAATAGCTCTCCCCCCATTGTCCACACTACACTGTCTGACAGTTCTCTCCCCCTATCTACACTTCATTCTCTGACAGCTCTCTCTACAATTTCCAAAAGATATTATCTGGCATCTTCTCATTTAGTGTCTATATTACATTATCTGGCAACTCTCCTCCCACTGTCCACACTACATTCTCTGGCAGCTCGCTTCCCACTCTCCACACTACATTCTCTAGCAGCTCTCTTCCCATTGTCCACACTTTATTATCTTCCAGCTCTCTTCCCACTGTCTATGCTACATTCTCTGGTAGCTCTCTTCCCACTGTCCACACTACATTCTCTGGCAGCTCTCTTCCCACTGTCCACACTCTATTACCTTCCAGCTCTTCCCACTGTCCATGCTACATTCTCTGGTAGCTCTCTTCCCACTGTCCACACTACATTCTCTGGTAGCTCTCTTCCCACTATCCACACTAAATTCTCTGGTACCTCCCTTCCCACTTTTCATTCTACATTATCTGGTAGCTCTCTTCCCACTGTCCACACTACATTCTCTGGTAGCTCTCTTCCCACTGTCCACACTACATTCTCTGGTAGCTCTCTTCCCACTATCCACGCTAAATTCTCTGGTACCTCCCTTCCCACTTTTCATTCTACATTCTCTGGTAGCTCTCTTCCCACTGTCCACACTACATTCTCTGTTAGCTCTCTTCCCACTGTCCACACTACATTCTCTGGCAGCTCTCTTCCCACTGTCCACACTCTATTATCTTCCAGCTCTTCCCACTGTCCATGCTACATTCTCTGGTAGCTCTCTTCCCACTTTCCATGCTACATTCTCTGGTAGCTCTCTTCCCACTGTCACACTACATTCTCTGGTAGCTCTCTTCTCACTGTCCACACTACATTCTCTGGTAGCTCTCTTCCCACTGTCCATGCTACATTCTCTGGTAGCTCTCTTCCCACTGTCCACACTCTATTATTTTCCAGCTCTTCCCACTGTCCATGCTACATTCTCTGGTAGCTCTCTTCCCACTTTCCATGCTACATTCTCTGATAGCTCTCTTCCCACTTTCCATGCTACATTCTCTGGTTCCTCTCTCCCCACTTTCCATTCTACATTCTCTGGTAGCTCTCTTCCCACTGTCCACACTACATTCTCTGGTACCTCTCTCCCCACTTTCCATTCTACATTCTCTGGTAGCTCTCTTCCCACTGTCACACTACATTCTCTGGTAGCTCTCTTCTCACTGTCCACACTACATTCTCTGGCAGCTCTCTTCCCACTGTACAAACTCTATTATCTTCTAGCTCTCTTCCCACTGTCCATGCTACATTCTCTGGTAGCTATCTTCCCACTGTCCATGCTACATTCACTGGTAGCTCTCATCCAACTTTCCATGCTACATTCTCTGGTAGCTCTCTTCCCACTTTCCATGCTACATTCCCTGGCAGCTCTCTTTCCACTATCCATGCTACATACCCTAATAGCTCTCTTCCCACTGTCCATGCTACATTCTCTGGTAGCTCTCTTCCCACTGTCCATGCTTCATTCCCTGGTAGCTCTTTTATGCATTTATAATAAGGCTTACCTGTAGGTACAGTGAATATTTCCTAAATTTGCACTGTATGCAAGCGATACTGCCAGTGACATCACCGCGCATACTCTCTGAAAGGAGGGCATACCCGTGCCGTACCTTCAGAGCTGGGTGCCAGAGATGTGGGCTCCTGTGCATTGGCCGGGAGTGAGGTCACTGCAGCCCCAGCCATTCATATAGCTGGAGCCTGCAAACCTGGAAGGAAGACCAGGTGAAGATCGAGGGATCCGTGACAGCGCTGCACAGGAGGGATCCTCTTTTCAGATAAGCCTGTCATAATGTACTAGTATGCAGTGCATACTAGTATATTATGACTTAACTATGCAGGGGGGCCCACTTAATTTTTATTTCAGTGGTGGTTTACTGTATGTTTAACCTCCATATTTGTCATGGTTACCATTATCACTGAAAGTGAAAGTAAAAGAAAATGTCAAATTGTGGGTTGTCCCCAAAACAGGACTAGAGGGGAAATCTTCCTATGGGGACACTAGTTCTGGTTACATGCCTTCTGGGATTCCCTCAATTTAAAGGGATCTCCTTTTATATCCTGTTTTTGGTTATGGCCCAGGAAGTTAAGGGAAGGGTTTTAGCCCTTCCTTAATATCCAAAATGTAAAAAAAAAAAAAAAAGGAAACGAGGGTGTATCCCTCCCCCCCAACCTCAGGATCTTGGAGCTTTTGAACTCTCTGCTGCCCCCTGCAGTTCCACCCATGCAGAAGTCCACTCCCCCCCCCCCCAAGTCCTCTTGCTTTACTGTGATGCATAGTCTGTGATCACATGCAGCACCTTTGCGGCCACAAATACTGTTGTAATTGTGGCCGCAGTGTGCTGTCTGTAGCAGCACAGTGTATATGGCTATCATTAGAACCTTGTGGGCTGTTTCCTGCCTTGAAATCTGACAGCTTCTTACTCATTATGGACAGATGTCATTTTAAATTCTCTGTAGTATAAGTCACCTTGACTACATGGTGATATCCCATCTATTTTAAGTACGTGGACCAAGATGTCACCTCTCTGCAGTAAGCATATAATAACTCACTAAAACGCAGGCTGTAATCTCCTGGCAAGATCTAGGAGTCACACGTACGGGTGGAAATTCTTAAGCCATGTTCTGATTCTACATTACTAACACTTGAAGGGATTACACAGAATAATGATAATAATACACATTTCTATTCAATGCACCACTTATATTCATTACACTGTAATCTTCACCTATCTTGGGGTCCAAGGTCATCTGCCATAGTTGCTCTGAGCCTGGAAAATCATCTGCTTTGTGCTTCTGCATATTAAATCTCTTAGGATATTTAAGCATGGTGTGCGAAAATAGAGCTAAATAGGACCTGTTGGCCATCAGACAAAGGCAGAAACTGAAATATGTATGTATTCTATATGTTTGCATCTGTAAACTAGCCAGTAGCAAACAAAAACTGCAAACAAAAACTCAAGGCAAGCAGATAAATATACATTTTGCATACATATACAGTATGTTAAATGTTTTACTTGCCAAATGAGTTGTAATTTTGTTCAGCCAGTTTTTTGATCCAGGTAGATTTAGGCTCAACTCACATCTATGCAGTTTGTGATTGGTGCGTTCTACGATTTTATTTGCTGTGATTTTTCTGCAATTTGCGTTTTTGTGTTTTTTTTTTGGCCAATTCCATGTTGGGCAGATTAAAAATCCTCAAATTGTGGTAAAATCGTGGCAAAAACACACTACGTGCTTTTCTGTAGCTTCTTCATTGAAGTCTATTGAAACAAAAAAGCAAAACAAAAAAGCATATGGATTTAAAAAAAAATCCCTGACCCTTTCCAAAAACGCAGCGCCTAAAAAAAGCATAGATGTGATCGTGTCCCATAGAAAACCATGTTAAATGGTCTGTAGTGCGTTTCTGCAAAAAGCACCAAAAAAAGCATAGGTGTGAACTGAGCCTAATGCCGTGTACACATGACTGGACTGCGTAGGACTGAACTCTAAAAGACTTTTCGACGGAGTTCCAATGAAATGGACTTGCCTACACACGATCACACCAAAGTCCGATTGTTTCGAACGTGATGATGTACGAGCGGACTAGAATAAGGAAGGTCATAGCCAGTAGCCAATAGCTGCCCTTGCATCCTTTTTTGTCCATCGGACTAGCATACAGATGAACGGATTTTTCGATCAGACTCGAGTCCGTTGGAAAGATTTGAAACATGTTCTATTTCTAAAGTCCGACAGATTTTTCGACAGAAAAGGTCCGATGAAGCCCACACATGATCGAATTGTCTGACAGATTCGTTCTGTCGGACCAATTCGGTCGAAAAGTCCGGTCGTGTGTACACGGTATTACAATACAGAGCAGTTAGGTCAATGACCTCACTTTTCTGCACTGTGCTTAGGAAATGTATCTTGGTCAACCTGCTTTCTGACATTTAAAGTCCACCGTTTCTGCTCCCTTTTTTTGTCCTGCTCTTAGACATGTCTAATGGGCAACAACCCGATAAAGTCAAAAGCCCTCTTTCCTCCTCTTGCTTGCAAGCTTCTAGTGTTAGACTGACAGCACTGTGCGATGCAGTCTAGCCTTGGTGCCTTTCCCCCTCCAAACCTGAGTACGGTCGGGTAGGAAATTACGGAAAGGTAGTATAAATACAGACTTTGGTTCCTTAGTAGCAGTATCTAAAAATACATTTAACCACTTGACCTCTGGAAGATCTACCCTCCTTCATGAGCAGGCCATTTTTTGCGATACGGCACTGCGTTACTTTAACTGACAATTGCGCAGCCATGCAATGCTGTAGCCAAATGAAATTGATGTTCTTTTTTTCCCACAAATAGAGCTTTCTTTTGGTGGTGATCACCTCCGCGTTTTTTATTTTTTTGTGCTATGACCGACAATTTTGAAAGAAAACAAACAATATTTTTTACCTTCTGCTATAAAACATATCCAATAAAAAAAGTCTAATTTCTTCAAAAATTTAGGCCAATATGTATTTTGTTGCAAATCTTTGGTAAAAAAAATCCTAATAAGTGTATATTATTATTATTATTATAATACAGGATTTATATAGCACCAACGGTTTGCGCAGCACTTTACAAAATGAGGGCAGACAGTACACTTACAATATAAATCAATACAGGAGGGATCAGAGGGTATATTGATTGGTTTGCTCAAAAGTTATATTGTTCAAAAACTATGGGAAATTTTTATTTATTTTTATTTATTTATTTTTTTATTAATGGCAGCAATCAGTGACTTATAGCAGGACTGCAATATTGAGGCAGACATTCTGATGCTAACTGACACTTTTGACACTTTGCAGGAACCAGTGACACTAATACAGTGATCAGTGCTAAAAATGTGCACTGTCACTGTACTAATGACACTGACTGAGAAGGGGTTAACATCAGGGGAGATCAAAGGGTTAACTGTGTGCCTAGCCAGTGTTTTACTAAACTGTGAGAGGTGCTTTTACCAGGGGAAGTGATGGAATTTACTCCCTGCTTTGCAGGGACCCAAATAACTTCTCTTCCCTCCTGTCAGAACGGCGATCTGCCTTGTTTACATCGCAGTTCTGTCTCTCTGCATAACGATCAGCGAGTGCCAGAGTACATCGGGAGAAAGCCGCCGGTGGATCGCATACATGCCCCCTACTATAGGGTGGACCTTAAGTGGTTAAGGGCAATTGCACTTTCCTTAAAAAAATAAAAATATAGCAAATAATATAGCATTGCCACACAAGCCATTTTGTAATTTAATGTTATTAAAATTACCATTTCAATTCAATCAGAATTTTCTAAAACTGTCAAAAAAATTCAATGTGTAATGACAGCCTGGAAGCATTGTTTACATATTTGATGTACCAACCTGCCTGTGTGTGTGTGATTGGCGCACTGATTTTCTTAGACATCTGCAATAAGAAACAAGTCAGATTTTAGGCATCCGTGGCAATAGGAATTTTGTTTTTTGTCAAGAATCTCCCAAACGGTTAATTACTTCTAAAATAGTGCAAACATTGCAACTTTCTTCATTATTACACTTAAAGTGCTCCAGGTGGCTATAATGAGTCCAGAACCTCCCATTCATGAATCAAATCACTGTTTCAAGGACATGGTGGAACAGACAGTTTTTTTCTTCAGAACAGACAAAAGTTGGAATCTGGTACAAAGTTGGTTAAAATTCCCACAATATACATAAATCAAAGGGGATTTTTTTTTTTAAACAAAAGTGGCGTTACCCTTTAAAGTATATTTCCGCCTTTGAAGCCTAATTGGGAACAGTACAAACAAATGGCAACCACCCCAACCTATAACTGGCCTTTGCAGCAAGGATCACATGGAATTCCCAGCTCACTTACCAGCCAGCCTGATATAAACCAAATTGACCCTATATAAACATTCACACTAAAACCAAGGGGTTAAAAAAACAAAAAAAAACCCCCAAAAAAACAAAACACACACCTCACCCTTCCCTATTTGTGCTCATCAAACCGAATATTCCTTTCCACCAATTTCCCTTCATCTCTCACAGTGGTGCACATGTGTTGTCTCCTTTTCACATCGATTTAGCTTGGTTGCTTGGCTTATTATTCACATTCACTTATAATTTGTATCACCAACTTTTTAACTTTTTTCGTTTTGGCTATTCTGCAACACACAATTTTATCCATTCACTCAATCACCATCTCACTTCCTTCTTTGTGCCTCCCCTCCAAATTTTCACTTAATTTTTGGTTTATCCACTTTACAGAGATCGGGGTCGCGCCGTGTCCTAACAACACGGCGTGGCCGTGATCGCCACGCTGCGTGCCCCCGCGGGTGCACAAGAGCGGCCGTTCTGGGACGCCGTCATATGACGTTGTCCCAGAACGAGAGCCGCACAAACCCCCCCCCCTCATTTGACAGTGGCCCAGCGGCAAGCAGTTAACGAGGAACTGCAGTCTGTTCACATAATTTGTAATAAAAACATCTTTGCCATTCTGAAGCTTCCCTCCAGCCACTTTGCATATTATTTTATATATACTGTGATTCTGTACTTGCCAAATATGCTGCAGAAATCTCCCTCCACTGAGTCTGGCTGCATCCATTTTAACTGTGGGCAGCTGGAGCTGCTGCCTGTTCACTTCCTGGATTTACACAGAAAGGCCCACCTCCAGCTCTGCAGCTCTCATTGGCCTTCTTATGACTCATCCCCCCTCCCTTCAAGTATTTTTACGAATACATAACTGGGTTAAAGGGTGGTATTTTATAATTGCCTAGAGGTCAGCATTGTACATTGCTGGGAAATATGTGCATTTTTCACAACTCTCAAAAAATAATTTTTTTTTAGAACGGTTCATTTGTATTCATTTGTAGCTTTTAACCACTTCAGCCCCGGAAGAATTTACCCCCTTCCTGACCAGAGCACTTTTTGCGATACGGCACTGCGCTGTTTTACCTGACAATTGCGCGGTCGTGCGACGTTTCACCTCTGCGGTTTTTATTTTTTGCGCTATAAACAAAAAAAGAGCGACAATTTTGAAAAAAAAAAGAAATATTTTTTACTTTTTGCTATAATAAATATCCCCCAAAAATATATAAAAAGCTGAATTTCTTTCTCAGTTTAGGTCGATATGTATTCTTCTACATATTTTTGGTAAAAAAATTCACAATAAGCGTATATTGATTGCTTTGCGCAAAAGTTATAGCGTCTACAAAATAGGGGATAGATTTATGGCATTTTTATTATGCATTTTTTTTTACTACTAATGGCAGCGATCTGCGATTTCTATCATGACTGCGACATTGCTGCGCACACATTGGACACATTTGACACTATTTTGGGACCAGTGACCTTTATACAGTGATCAGTGCTATAAAAATGCACTGATTACTGTGTAAATGACACATTCAGGGAAGGGGTTAAACACTAGGGGTTGATCGAGGGGTTGAGTGTGTCCTAGGGAGTGATTCTAACTGTGGGGGGACGGGCTCACTACAACATGACAGAGATCACTGCTCCTGATGACAGTTGCTAGGCAGAACAGGGAAATGCCTTGTTTACAAAGGTATCTACCCGTTCTTAGTTACATAGTTACATAGTAGGCGAGGTTGAAAAAAGACACAAGTCCATCAAGTTCAACCTATGTGTGATTATATGTCAGTATTACATATATATATCCCTGTATGTTGCGTTCATTTAGGTGCTTATCTAATAGTTTCTTGAAACTATCAATGCTCCCCGCTGAGACCACCGCCTGTGGAAGGGAATTCCACATCCTTGCCGCTCTTACAGTAAAGAACCCTTTACTGCTCCATGTCATGGTCGCGGGCCCCCGGCGGACATCGAGTCCATGGGACCCGTGGGAACGCTCGCGGAGTACGCGGCGGGTGCCCACAATGCCGCGTCTTAAAGGGGACGTACAGGTACGCCCATTTGCGCAGCCGTGCCATTGTGCCAACATACATCTTCGTGCTCTGGTCGGCAAGCAGTTAAAAAAGTCCTGGGTGCACATTTTCAGGACATACAAGTATGTGGAAAGGATCCATTGCAATGAATGGAAATACACATGCAGTGCATGAGGGATGTGTAAATACATGAGTACAGCGTGGAGATAGGTGTGATCCCCATAGGCTCAATTTATAATGCCCAGGAGTTTCCTTATAGAACAGGTGGAGGTGAACAGAGAAGCACATGGCAGTTGTATGATCCTTCTCAGCCACATTACAAAGATAATAAATTGCTGATTGAGGATTTGCTGTGAGATTAACATGCATCAATGCGATACAGTCAGAATATTTAAAAGTTAATATGAAAATATGAAATGTACAAAAAAAATGCACATTGAAATTTGAAAAATCTAACAAAAAACACTCAGTAAATGTATGAAGATGTGAGAGGGCGATTAAGGTATGCATGGCAGAGCAAGCAGAAGCATTTCCCATCGATTTCCACGCTGAAATGCAGAGATGATTTGAATTGATGGGGAAATTTCACGCTGTAATTTTTAATAGTAATAAAAAAAAAACTGGCTAGAAAAGATGTCACAAGGCTCTGCCTTAAAGCTGAATTCCATTTTTTAAAACTCACCTTCAGTGGTGCATGGTGTCCTGACTACCATCCTTCATCTTTTGTGCATTGGAGGCCCACTTTATAAATCATTATTTAATGACTGTCTTCCTGTTGACTTCAGTCTGCGTGACATTCAGCGTTATGCAGATATTTTCTGAACAGGCTGGCTGTTACACCCTCTCTTCCTGTAGTTTTCATAAATACAGGGGTGTCATAGTGACGCTGACGCAGGCAGTGGCCCCCCATTCTTTAGTGTGAGGAGATGGAGATGGAGCAGTTATGTGACCCCCAACTTTATAAGAAGATAAAAGTTCCTGCTTGCCTTATTTTTTTTACCAGTTGTGCTACTGATCTTTGTTCTCATGAGGTTGCTGAAGACGGGAACCAGACAATTGACACTTCTGGGAGTATCGGATACTTGACTCCCTCTGCACTCTGTGGTTCCTTCTCCTGACACTTACATCATTGCAGGACACAGTAGTCATGTAGAGGTTGGTGCAAAGAACCTCAAAGCGTAGAAGGAAACCACAATCTAGAGTTAAGGTAGACATCACCTGGGCAGGATCACATGAGAGGCCCAATCGGGTCTGCCCGTTCATTTTTCAGGTGAACCCGATCAGACTCTCCATTCTCCTCTATGGAGCGGTGTATGTAAATGGACTTGTGTCAGACCCACCTCCCTCCAACCCGCAAAAACAAACGGAGGAAATCTGTTTCCTTCTGTCTGGCCGGATCGGAGGGCAGTCGTGTTTATAAGGGCAGCTGGTCAATTTACATCTGGCTGCCCATAGAGTGGACATGGACCTGTCATCTGCCCACTCCGCTAAGCTCAGCAGGGGATCAGCAGACAGATCTACTGCAGTGCAAAACATATTCGGCCCATGTGAAAGGGGCCGAACTCTGCAGTTAATCCTATACCCACACAAACAGTAGCCACCACCATGTGTTTTAAGGAAAGCACACACTGTTCACAGCATCTATTGTAGCCATTCAGACATTTAAGACATTTTTGTGATACTTGCTGTCATGCCCAGACAGGAATGTAACAGTCTAAAATATGATAGCTTTCTTCAAAGAGGTAATACTTTATTGCTTTTGCTTTTTTGGTTAGTGCATTTTTTTTAGCACAGCAGCAATACTTATTACCTTTCATCAGCTGTTCACCTCGTTTAGACCACTTTCACACTGGGGCACTTTTCAGATGTTTTAGCGCTAGAAATAGCGCCTGTAAAGCGCCTGAAAAGCACCTCTCATGCCTCCCCATCGTGAAAGCCTGAGTGCTTTTACACTGGGGTAGTACTTTTGCAGGACGGGAAAAATAATCCTGCAAGCAGCATTCTTGGGGCAGTGTTGGAGCGGTGTATACAGCGCTCCCAAAATGCCCTGCCCATTGAAATGAATGAGCAGCACTGCCAAAGTGCCTGCAAAGCGCTTTGGCAGTGCTGCATCACAGGCGCTTTTAACCCTTTCTTCGGCCGCTAGCGAGGGTTAAAAGTGCCCAGCTAGTGACTGAAAAGCGCCGCTATAACCATTGGTAAAGCGCTGCTAAAACTAGCGGCGCATTACCACTAACGCCGGCACTGCCTCGGTGGAAAAGTGCCCTTATTGCTGTTGAGAATTGCTCTTATATGTTCATACTAACGATTTCAAATTAAAAATAAATAAATATAAAGTAATGTAAACCCTTACTAAGAACATCTCTATTTACCCTCCTTTTTATCTGTGAAATATACCATTGAAAGAGTTTTGGCATATCTGTGTGAAAAGTGCAAAAAAAAAAAAATACCTGACGTAGACATTAAGGGATCTATCTTGTCTTAAGGCCCCCTGGCGTTCTGATACACTGAAATATTTTTAATAATGCCGCCTTGCACTTGGATTATGTGATGCTTTTGTTTATGTAATGCATTATTTATTACGGTTTTACAGTATTTATGTAAACATTGTTTGTGAGTTTATTTAAATTTTTCAGATATAGATGCTGGATGTCTCCTTGTGAGCTATGATAATATCTGGTGAGGTTTATTTGAAATTGGAGTGGAGCGTATTTATTTATTTATGTGTGGACGTAAACTAAGTGGCCCATCGAGTCTGCCCCATATTATATATACTGTGTATATATATATATATATATATATATATATATATATATATATATATATATATATATATTTTTTTTTTTTTTTTACTTTTTTTTGGTCTGGGTATAGGTCTCTGTTTGGACCAAGCATCAACTACTCTTTAAATAAAATAATACAGTCTATAGTAAGTTATTATTTATTATGGTTTTAATTATGTAATAAATGTTTGTGAGTATATTTACATTTTTCGAATATAGATGCTGGATGTCCCCTTGTGAGCTATGATAATATCTGGTGAGGTTCATTTGAGAGTGGGGTGGAGCGTATTTATGTATTTATGTGTGGACGTACCGTAGAAGCACTAAGAAAGACTAAGTGGCCCATCGAGTCTACCCAATATTATATATACTGTATATTTTTTTTACTTTTTTGTCTGGGTATAGATCTATGTTTGGACCAAGCGTGTCTGAATCCATTTACTGATGATTGACTCACTACCTGGAAGTCTATTCCAAGCATCAACTACTCTTCCAATAAAATAATACTGTCTAAGGTAAGTTTTGAGCTTTTCCTCCCGTTGATTTAAGATCATGTCCCCATGTTCCTAATCTTGGCTTCATATTGAAAACACTGTCCTATTGTCCCTTATTCACACCCTTGACTGTTATGTAAAAGTGTGGTGATTTTTGTTCTTTTGCATTCATTTATTTATGAATGCGCACATAATGTTATGAAGTTAACTTTATCTATTGATATACAAAGTTACATAGTAGGTGAGGTCGAAAAAAGACACAAGTCCATCATGTCCAACCTATGTGTGTGATTATATGTCAGTATTACCTTGTATATAACTGTATGTTGTGGTCGTTCATATGTTGTGTGTGTATATATATATGTATATATATATATATATATATATATATATATATATATATATATATATATATATATATATATATATATATATATATATATATACATATATATATATATATATATATGTGTGTGTAAAATAGATTTTTTTTACAATAAATAAAACACTCCCTTATCATTTAGGTTTACAGTTATAATTTTGTAAATTGAAGGTAGAAGCTTTCTTATATATACAGTACACATTTTTTATTGGGCAAAGTGTAATAATTTTTAGTATTTTATTAAAGGACTGATCAGCTGCAATAAATTACATTTATGTTCTTTGGGTGTCCATACACTTTAAATCTAATTAGCACTGACTAATTAACCTGACTTTCTGCAGATTTACACTGGTCAAGCTCATCTGATAATGTTCTAAACCTTGATTATTTTTCCCCTCAGTCAGCCCGCGGAGGACACAATATCATCTGTATTCATGTTTTGTCTGGAGGCTTACTCAAGGTGGAACAGATTGTATTAACTAAACATCGGCGGAAAGGAAAAGTTAACACATGACAATTCTTCAAATGTGAAAGTAATATTTAGCTCGAAGAAGCAGCCTTGCCCTTATATGCACCGAATGTTGTAAGCTAAAATAACACAGGGGGCTACCTTAATATTTCATCTGGGTTGGCCTCTTAAAAAAAAAAAAGGATAAACGCTTAGTATTTGCTGCATCCATAATTGGGAGATAAATAGACTGTTTGCTACCTTGCTGGGCTAGAGTCAGACTTTTGTGATGTATACAGTGTAATTATTGATGACATACGGGCAACACTGGAAATTACATGCGTGTAGAAAATGTAATTGATAGGACTAATTCATGCTGACAGGTACAGGAAAACTTTTCAAATGTAGGTTAGACAGCTAAACAGTCTCACTGTCTTTCTGAAAGAGATTTAGGCGGAAGGCTGGGAATAATTATCTGTTGCCCTTCGAATGTGTTCAATTCCCGCAGTTCATGCTTGTTTTATAATGTGAACATTATGAAATGATCTGGATTGTTTTAGAATTTTAAGTGGAACTAGGGGAAAAAATAAAAAAAAAAGTCATATATGATACAGTCCGTTGCTTTAACACTATTAAGTCCCTGTGTAAGGTAGTTTTTCTTACCTGTTGATCCAGGCAGTAGAGTTGTTATTTTTCAAATCATTGTAATATGGGGACAAAGCTGCTGAGTGATTTTGCTTTAGAACAAATAGCCTTGTCAACAAAAATGAGTTGAAAAATAAAAAATTAGATGGGAATGTCGTTTTAAATTAAAAAAGAAAAAATATATAACTCCCGCTAAAACACAAAGATGTCACTCAGATAATTTGTCACTGTGCTGGAGGGGTAGTAATCAGCAGGGCACTATGCCACACATATGGTGGGAGTGTCCCAAGATATGAGAATATTGGCAGAAGGTGCGGAAATATATAGGCAAGATCGGGGGCATGAATATTCCTGATGACCCTTGGTATTGCCTATTTCATAATACAAAAAACACAAAAAAAATACAAGAATACAGGAATCCCATATTTAATGAATGCTGCAAAAGGAGCCATACCAAAAAGGTGGTTAGACCCAGAAAGTCCTACAATAGGAGAATGGTTTAAAAGAGTAGAATATATAAACAAAATGGAATATTTGAGTTGTAGCGAAGAAGACCAGATAGAGAAATTCACTATTACATGGGAAAAGTGGGAAAAATACAAGAAAACAAGGAATTATGCTGAGCTATGGAGGGACTAGGAGAAGGGGAAGTCAGGAAAGAGATGGAGGATTGGAGGAAGAGGAAGAGGAAGGAAGGAGTAGTAGAATAAAGGACAGGGGGGAGGTAAGAGAATGAGGGAGGGTGGGGGGGAAGATGGGGAATAATATCATATGAATGTTTATGATATGCTTTTTAACTACTTAACCACTTAAGGACCGAGCCTCTTTCTGAGATTTGGTGTTTACAAGTTAAAAACATTTTTTTTTTGCTAGAAAATTACTTAGAACCCCCAAACATTGTATATATATATTTTTAACGCCCTAGAGAATAAAATGGCGGTCGTTGCAATACTTTCTGTAACACCGTATTTGCTCAGCAGTCTTACAAGCGCACTTTTTTTGGAAAAAATACACTTTTTTAATTAAAAAATAAGACAACAGTAAAGTTAGCCCAATTTTTTTTTATATTGTGAAAGATAATGTTATGCAGAGTAAATTGATATCCAACATGTCACGCTTCAAAATTGCGCCTCTTGTGGAATGGTGACAAACTTTGACCCTTAAAAATCTCCATAGGCGAGGTTTAAAAAATTCTACAGGTTGCATGTTTTGAGTTACAGAGGAGGTCTAGGGCTAGAATTATTGATCTCGCTCTAACGATCGTGATGATACCTCACATGTGTGGTTTGAACACTGTTTTCATATGCGGCTGCAACTTAGGTATGTGTTTGCTTCTGCATGCGAGTTTGGCGGGACGGGGCACTCCTGGGGAGTGGCGGGAGGGGCAGCTCTCCCGCCGCTGATAAAAGTAATCTGCTGCCATAACAACAGTATTCCACGTCAAACAGCTGCCGTATAATGACGGTGAGCGGTGCGTAAGTAGTTAATTTTTGTAAACAGAAGATCAAATAAAAAAGTAAAGTTAAAAAAAAAATAGAAAATTACTAGCAAAGCTAACATTTTAGGTTGAATATATTTTTTATTATTTTTGTCATGTGAAAATCAGAACAAATCGAGATACAGAATAATGAAAAAGGGGAGATAAAAAGACATGTGCACACTGAAATATTTTTTTTCGGAATTTCGTTTTCGCCTGAAAAATAAATTTATTTAGTTACTCCCCAAATTCGATTTTATTTATTTAGTTTTTCGTTAAAAATTGCATTCGTCTGAAAATGAAAATTAAGGTCAAATCTGTCATTGAAGGCTTATGGTGTCTGTCGAATGTTCAAAGAAGATTCGACGGAGCAGCTAAACTGTACGACACCGTATAGATTACCTGCTCCGTCGCATCTTCTTAGAACTTTCAACAGACACCATAAGCCAAAGTACGTGTGTACTTAGTTCTAGCTATTTTACTGCTCCTCCTCTTTGGTTACAATCAGCCAATAACATTCATCATCATCATTATTTTTATTCATCTTTTCTTCCCTACGTTGAATCTTTTCTCCCCAACGTCAAATATTTTCTCCCCTACGTCAAATCTTTTCTCTCTATGTTGAATCTTTTCTCTCTATGTAGAATAATCTTGGACTAATAGAGTTAAGGTTAGGCACATTCGACTACAGGTTTGATGGACACAGATTGTTATTGTCATCATCATGTCGATTCCCCTATCTATATCGAACTGTTGTAGCAACGAAAACGTAAATAAAGCATTTGTTTATGTCGGATCTTTCCTTTTTCGGATTCTACACTTTCGTTATCATTTGTTAAAACGATAACGAAAATACCTGAAATTTGGACGAAAATGCATTTGGACGAAAACGAATGCACATGTCTAATAAAAAGGTGTAATGGTTTTCATCATAGTACAACATGGTTTCACAAATACAATGAGTGCCAACTAAAAGACCCTATCAGTTAATCATCATACAGTTGGAATGCAATTGAGAGCAGGAAAGAGTGGAGAAAAGAAAAGAAGAGAATAGAAAGGAGAAAGTAGGCATATGACTCTTGGGTATTACTTCTAAATAAAGGAAACCGAAGAAAAAATGGGCGTAAAGGAAAACTTATTGGTGGAGTACACCCTATCTACTTGCAAATCTTCTACAGAACTTATCTTTTTTTTTACAAACATACAGTTCAGAAATATGTCAAACATATTTTTATACATTCAATGCGTTGCAACAATCAGTTGATAAATGTAACAGGTACAACAGTTTGCCTGCCTAGGGGCTACCATTGCCCGAAGTCAAGGAAGGCTGTATGTATCAGGCAAATGATAATGAACACCAAATAACTGGGTTAAGCCCAAACCAGTAGGTAATAAAGAGGATAATTGAAAGGTGCATAAAATAAGTTTTGAAATAAGCACAAAATATGTTTAGTTGGGTTAGGAGGGTTTGTCAGGGAAACAAAAAGTGCAAATAGGAGGTTTGACACGATGGCCAATAAAACCCTCATAACTAGGGTGAAATCTGTAATGAAGGGGGGGAAGCTTTAGGTTAATAGATGCTATTATAAAAGGAGGGAAAAGATAAGGGGTGAAAGATATGTTGAAGGTAGGGAGAAAAGATGGCTAGTCCATCGCAAGATCTCTCCGGTGCAAGGGGAGCTGTTCTGATCTTCCCTCCTTATTGGAGGGGCGTTGCGTATGGAGCAATCATAGAGTCAGGTATGGTGATCACTCACCTATTTGAAGGTTAGATCTGGAGGTTGACAAGGCTTTTGTATTTATCGGTAAGAACGTGTCTCAGGGATTAGTAATGTATCCAAATGTACTATAATTTATTGTGCATTTCCCATGTGTCTTTTTTTTTTAGCTTGTCTTTCCTCCATGAGCATGATGTCATTTATGAGATCTACCCATGCGTTTAGGGAAGGGGAAACGGTGGTCTACAGAATCTGGGAATACTCTGTCTGGCAGCTGATAAGAAAGATAGAGGAAGATTAGATTTTTGAGATCTAGCCAAACCCGGAAGAATAGATAGTTAGATAGAAGTGCTATCTTAGGAGAGGGGGTGAGAGACTCATCATACATTTTGTTATATGTTTTGAAAGACCTGTTTGCAAAATTGACGGATTCGGTCACACTCCCACCAGATGTGTAAATATGTGCCTCTCGCTCCATGACAGCGGCAAGCTAACATTTTAAGTAACTTTTTTTTTTCTTTTTTCATTTGGAAAAAAAAACCACATAAACTTTATGTTTACTTTTGCTGCCGAATTGGGATAACACTTGCTTTTTATTTGTTACATCTTCCTATTCACATATCCAGCATAAATTAAAAAAAAAAAAAAATAGTTTCTTACCTTTTAGATGCTCCTTTCTGCTATCTCCAGCTTTTAGATCTCTTTATTTATGAGGGGGCTGGGGACTTGTCTTTGCCATACTAACCCTGTCGGTACCGTTATCAGTTGTAAGCTACATTTTAATACTGCCTGCCAAAGGCCCTAACAAAAGGGTTAAACAATATCTCTAGACAAAACCTTTTTTTCTTTAGTTGTGGATAAAGTATGGATTGGTTAAAGTATAAGTAAACAATCACCTTGTAAAACAACCCGTTCAGTTTAAACCAGAAATGAAAGGCAGAACATCTATACAGTATATATATATATATATATATATATATATATATATATATATATATATATATATATATAAAAAAGTACATATATAAATACCCTTTTTCCATTTATTTTTATAAGTGATCACATTCCCTCTGTTCTCAGCTGCATAAGGAGTTCAGAGAGGCAGGGGAGGATAAACAACAGAACACTGGTCTTTCCAGTGAATTACTGTGTGTGTGTGTGTGTGTGTGTGTGGGGGGGGGGTCAGGAAAAGTCTGATCATTGGAGGAGAGCAGGCTAAGTTCCGAGCACAGCTAGAGAACTGACCACGCTATGCTCTGATACCTAGTGTGGTCATTTTTTAATAGGAAAGGAGAGGGACTGGGAGAAACACCAGGGATTTTACACAAAGGAAGCAATACTGGATGGGCTGGTGTCTTTTCAACCTTACCAACTATGTAGTTATGTAATACAAGGAGAACGGGATATTTTTTTCATACAGGTACAGCAGGCACAAATCAGGAATATAAAATGTTGGGTTTATATATTCTTTAAAATCTCTGTAATTTTTGCCATATGTGTCACATTGAGGAGATTCGCTTTAACTTCCTATCCTATATACACATCAGGAATTAAAAAGGAAATCTCTCCAAAGGGAACAAAATCACCTCTTGGACAGTTGTCGCCAGAAAAAGTGACCCCATTTAAAGACTTATATTCCTGTTCCTGTGATAACTCAACATTTTGGACATTACTCCACTTGCAATAATAATAACAATAGTCACCGGGAAAAATTTAAACGTTGAATATCCCAATTAGACGGCGTAAAGAAAAAAAAAACTGAGAGGGTTGATAACCACCCCCAACTCTGTCCAAAGCAAAAATGGAAAAAAAAATATGAACCCAAAGCTAATCCTTTTGAATCACTTTAGTGAGATCCTTCATGATAGTGAAAATACTGTTCTACATGATCACTGTAAAATATAAAATATATAAAATAAAAAGATTACTGGGCATTAGCTGAACACCAAGAAGTTTTAGTCTTCCATAATAATGAATGAATGTTTTTTTCATGTTTTAAGCTGTTCCATAGACACTTTTTTTTATATGCATAATAAATATGTTAATTATAATGTCAGCATTATTCATGTCTCCTGTTACATCTGAGCCTGAAGCAGAACTGGAGACAGAAACAATAGGTGTCTGGAAGAACAGAGTGAAAAGTCCAGAGCCGTACAGTAGACTTGAGAGGTTTAACCTCTACAATTTCTGGATCGCAGTTCACATCACCTGACACCATATAAAATGTTTAGCTGGCTTACCAAACTTTACACATGCAATACGATTCAGCGAACCCCACTGGACATGGAATAGCAATTATCTCTGCACTGAGCAGACAACGAAGGTCTGTTCAAAGATACTTGTGATGTATAAATAATCACAGACGTTGCACCATGGTTACTACTGATTTATATAGAAGGGACCTGAGAGGGCACAAGAATCCTATTCATTAGACTAAAGGACAACTTTTTGGGACAGAGTTTTTCCGTTTCAGGGCAGAGATTGATTGCTGTGGCTTTAAGCTGGTATTTGCACCTGTTGGGAGGCCAGCTAGATTTTACTACTAAAATAGAATGGTTTATATAATAAAATGTGTTCAAGACCTTTACCGGTCCTGTGTGCTCATCTAAGTCTAAGAGACCAGAAATGGTATCATGCCTTTGTCTCCATAATATGTTTTCCTTTGTTGCCCGATGGGAACGGTGAGCAAGAATTCTTCAAACTCAAATTCTTTCATCTTATTTCACAAAATAGATTTCCTACTTTTTGGCAGAAAGGTTGGAGTTTAAGTGTTAACCTTTCTTGGCTCACTTTGATATTAAAGCTTTCTGGGCTACTTAGGTCCCTTATTTAGGCTTTATACAGTGAATGGCAAACTATCAGCATTATTCGATGGCGAACACAATACAAGACTCTACTATAACCTTTTGGCAAAAACTCAAAAGCCATTCTTGGACTCATAACTGGCATATGAATAGATAGTTATATTTGCCTTCTGAAGTATTTCTGTAATTTATTTTTTTGTGCAAACTTTTTGTTCTCTGGCTATATATATATATATATATATCTGATATCTAATATATACAGTATCCTACAAAAGTGAGCAAACCCCTTACATTTTTGTAAATATTTTATTATATCTTTTCATGTGACAACACTGAAGAAATTGCACTTTGGTACAATGTAAAGTAGTGAGTGTACAGCTTGTACAACAGTGTACATTTGCTGTCCCCTCAAAATAACTCAACACACAGCCATTAATGTCTAAACCGCTGGCAAAAAAAGTGAGTACACCCCTAAGTGAAAATGTCCAAATTGGGCCCAAATTGACAATATTTTGTGTTGCCACCACTATTTTCTGGCACTGCCTTAACCATCTTGGGCATGGAGTTCACCAGAGCTTCACAGGTTGCCACCGGAGTCCTCTTCCACTCCTCCATGATGACATCACAGAGCTGGTGGATGTTAGAGACCATGGGCTCCTCCACCTTCTGTTTGAGGATGCCCCACAGATTCTCAATAGGGTTTAGGTCTGGAGACGTGCTTGGCCAGTCCATCATCTTTACCCTCAGCTACTTTAGCAAAGCAGTGTTTGTTTTGGAGGTGTGTTTGAGGTCGTTATCAGGTTGGAATACTGCCCTGTGGCCCAGTCTCTGAAGGGAGGGGATCATGCACTGCTTCAGCATGTCACGTTACATGTTGGAATTCATGGTTTCCTCAATGAACTGTAGCTCCCCAGTGCTGGCAGCACTCATGCAGCCCCAGAACCATGACACTCCCACCACCATGCTTGACTGTAGGCAAGACACACTTGCCTTTGTACTCCTCACCTGGTTGCCGCCACACACGCTTGACATCATCTGAACCATATAAGCTTATCTTGGTCTCATCAGACCACAGGACATGGTTCCAGTAATCTATGTCTTCAGCAAACTGTTTGCAGGCTTTCTTGTGCATTATCTTCAGAAGAGGCTTCCTTCTGGGATGACAGCCATACAGACCAATTTTATGCAGTGTGCGGCGTATGGCCTGAGCACTGACAGGCTGACCCCCCACCCCTTCAACCTCTGCAGCAATGCTGGAAGCACTTGTACGTCGATTTCCCAAAGACAACCTCTGGATATGACGCTGAGCATGTGCGCTCAACTTCTTTGGTCGACCATGCAAGGCCTGTTTTGAGTGGGACCTGTCCTGTTAAACCTCTGTGTGGTCTTGGCCACTGTGCTGCAGCTCAGTTTCAGGGTCTTGGCAAAGTTCTTAAAGACTAAGCCATTTTTATGTAGAGCAACAATTCTTTTTTTCATATCCTCAGAGAGTTCTTTGCCAAGAGGTGCCATGTTGATCTTCCAGTGACCAGTATGAGAGAGTGAGAGCGATAACACCAAATTTAGCACACCTTCCCATTCACACCTGAGCCATTGTAACACTTATGAGTAACATAACACTGGGGAGGGAAAATGGTTAACTGGGCCCAATTTGGACATTTTCACTTAGGGGTGTACTCACTTTTGTTGCCAGCCGTTTAGACATTAATGGCTGTGTGTTGAGTTATTTTGAGGGGGAAGCAAATTTAAACTGTTATACAAGCTGTACACTCACTACTTTACATTGTAGCAAAGTGTAATTTCTTCAGTGTTGTTACATGAAAAGATATAATAAAATATTTCCAAAGATGTAAGGGGTGTACATATATATACACAAAATGTGATATAGTGCATCTAAGATGTGGCGGTTGTATAAGTTTTCTTCTTTCAGGCTTGTCACCCTAGGACAGGACTACAGAAGACATCTCCCTGTCCTCTTGTCCATAATATAGTGAGGAGGAATATTTCTGCCAGAATTAACATTATTAGTTTATTTTACATTTATAAAACAGATCAGCAAATGCTTTTTTAGTGGTATATTTCAAGCTGAATTCCAGGAATTCAGCTCCTTTGTAAAAAGTGAAGGCACACTATAAGTTAAGTCCAGCGAGGTGCATAACATTTCCTGAACTTAGCTCTATTATTTAAATCTGACATGTTTATAGTACTCCCAGGAAGACAGCTATATATGTGGTTAGGGGAGAGCCACACAGATCCTTCTAAGCTATGTATCTTGAACAGCAGAGTTGCTGCAGATGCTACGCTCACCCCTCCCTTCCTCCTGCTCATGCACCGAAGCCTTTGCATTATGTAAATACAATAACAAAATACAAAGGCTTCTCTGAATGGGCAGCAGAGGGGAGGGGTGGAAAAAGTTGCTCTATGTACCTTTCTCCCCTCTCACAGCCCCAAGTGTAATTACTGGCAGAGCAATAAACCCATCAGATGTAAAGAATAGAAATAAACACATGAGATGTCATACTCCTCTTTGGACTTAACTCAAGATGTGCCTGCACTTTTTACAGCTGAGTTCCTTAAATTCAGCTTTATCAGACTATAAGGAAGCAAACAAAATGTACTTTAATTTCTGTACAAGAGAATTTATAACGTATAACTCATTGGTTTTTTTAAATTGACAAAAAAAGCTGAAATTTTGACAACATAACAAAACTGTGAGTTTTCCGCATATTCAGTTCAGAACTTTACAGAAATGTAATTTTCTGCTCTTCTGATCGGCCCATTACTTTTCTCATCATTTTGCCTCCTCTTATAAATCTGAGACTGATCATGTGACAGACAGACACTCCCGCTCCTGTGAGTGAGGACTGGAGTTTTTTTTTAACGCAAGTGTCAGTTAAAACAGGTCAGCGGATGGTAACATTATGCAATAATTTGTTAAAATTTGTTAAAATACTTGCAGTTAACATAACTTACCTGAACTAGATTTATGTTCTATTGGAGTTACACTTTAAGAAAGTGATTGGAACTATTCTAGACTAGAGTAGAGCCTATCAGTGATAGTATAATATAGCTATGACTTACAATTAAATTATTAGATTGCTTATTATACAGACTGCTTGCAATAGCCGAATGGTGGCCATAAATGCTTTGATAAATGATCAGTTTCTTTTACAAATGACCTCCACTGATAGGAATAATCGATTGAAAGGTCATACACAGGGAAGTGATTTTTGACGGATAGTGGGAAGATACTAAGTGATCAATCTACCACGCCTTCTGATAGAAATACTATTGGATTCATGAGCAAAGCATCTCAGTGTTATATTGCTGAATTGTCATTTAGAACCTCTGAAGTAGCTTCCATTCTGAAAAATTCTACTACGATTCTTGTAATATATGTATATGTGCTAGACTTTGGGTGGGAAAGGTGTGAACTAGTGTGGAGTTTTTTTTGAAATACTGCTAAGCTGTGTCTGTGCACCATTATTGTGATCTGTAAAAATAAAAGTGAGGAATTTTCAGACATAATTTGATATCCTGAAGATTTTACTTCTCTCTATTTGGCAGATCCCTGAATCTCCAGTGAGCTCCAATAAGACCCTAATATCTCTTAGCAAAAGGCAGGCTGTTTATTCATATTCGGGTATGGTGGACTTGGGTTGTTATGTCTATGGAAACATTTCATTTTGAACTGTAGGAAATTATACACAGATGCAGACAAACCTCAATGACAGTGGGGTGAATTGTAAATCTTCCCCATTAGCATTGTAACACAATAGGCAATTAATTACTTAAAATATTGTATAATACTATATGCAATTTGCATGAGAGATGCCATAACAGTCTGTTGTATAATTTTATTTTATGCCCTTGGACCTTGGTATGGTATGTTCCCTTGTTTCCACCTTCTATCTTATCAATAGTGTTACAACCCTTAGGTATGCACTCCCAGCCTCTCAATGCTTTTCAGTTACTTTTGTTTTTACCCTTGTTAGTGAAGAGGTCTCACTAGAGAGTCAAAAGGCTTATAATACAAATAAAAACTCCCCTGAAAAAACATAGAGACTAGAATAAACTAAGTTAGATTTTACACTGTCCTTTTTATTGAGTTGACACTGCCTGTGGATCTTGAATCAGCACATTTTCATACTGCCTATAAAGACTAAGGGGGTCATTTACTATAACTCCAGGAAGTACTGGGCACTATGGCAAATAATAGAGCCAATTTTAGCCAAATGGAAACAAAACGGCGAATTTGCGCATGAAAATCAGCGATATAAGTGGAGAACAAACGTTTGAAAGTTCTAAATTGCCGCTAATTAGCGCTTCCGCATATATACAAATGCCAATTCTTATCAAGTTGTTATATAGCAGTGTACTGTAGCCATGATCCATGTATGTGAAAGAAACATTTTTATGTGAGATGTGCTCTACCTCGTGTGCATCTATTGATGTATGTTGCAATTAGTATTCCTATTTCTTTCCTTCTTTTGCTAACTAATGCAGTTATGAATGATTATTACATAGTAATGTCTGCTATTCTGTAAAGTTACATGTATTAAACATTTAGGTTACCTATTTGTTGTATGTTGTTTTTTATTTTTTAATTTAGGTGACTATAAAGCGGTAATTATTTATATTCCTTCTTTAATCATACTACACTATTACGTAGGTCTCATACTTAGCACAATGGCTTAGTAGTCTGCTCAGATGTCTCCACAGCACTCACGGTACAAGTTCAAATACCAGCCAACCTACCATCCCCCAGCTGTGTTTATTTTTTCAGTGCACAAGCGAATTAAAATGAACAAACAAAAAAATGTAATCTGCCCATTAGTTAGTGTGTGGTGTTTGGAATTTCACACCATAATAGTATTGAATACTTACATATCATTGCATGCATTTGAAGAGTTAATATAATCAGCCAAATTTAAAGTGCATTGGCTAATTGGCATTCACCTATTTTCAGCATATGCTGCTTTGGCTAATTGGCTAATAGTCATTTGCTTTTTTTTCACCAATTCAATCTTTTAGTATTTCTCTGTGGGATTTGAACCCATGAGTTCTTCAAGGTAGAAGTGCTGACTGCTAGCCTATTGGGTGTAGCACAGTCATACATAGAAAATACATAGAAAATACATTCACTAGTGTTTGATGTTTCTTCTCCCCGAGCTGTCTCTCCTGCTGCCACCATCTTCCCCCGCTGATGTGTTCTTCAGCGCAGCCGGTTACCCACTAATAAAAAAAAAAGCCGCTCTTCTTGTGGCGGTCTTCTGTGGCCATCCGATAATGTCACCCGGAGAGTCCGCTCCATGGCTATGTAAGAGACGCCACACAGCGGGTGACAACACAGCAGAGGAAGACCACCATGGAAAAAGAGCAGCTTTTTTTTTATTAGCGGGTAACCAGCGGTGCGGAAGAAGACAGCAGATGGAGAACATGGCAGCGGCAGGAGAGACGGCTCTGGGAGAATACAGCTCGGGGAGAAGATGGAGGAGGGAGAGACAGTGTCTGGAGAAGATGGCCAAGGGAAGAAGACAGCTCGGAGCTATTTTACAATAAAGGACTTGTCAAAAACCGGCTATTGATTTTTTTTACATTTCACTGCTTTTTTTGGTGAATGGGTAGGGGTAAAATGTACCCTATACCTATTCACATAGGGGGCAGGACCTGGGAGCCGACTTTTTAAAGGGGGCTTCCAGATTCTGATAAACCCCCTGCCTGCAGACCGACAACCACCGACCAGGGTTGTCGGGAAGAGGCCCTTGTCCCCATCAACATGGGGAAAAGGTGCTTTGGGGCATGTGGCCTGGTAAGGTTCAGAAGGGGAGGGTGCTCACTCGTCCCCCCCTATCCTGACCTCCAGGCTGCATGCTCGGATAAGGGTCTGGTATGGATTTTGGGGGGCCCCACATCAAATTTATTTTACAATTTGGTGTGGGGTTCCCCTTAAAGTCCATACCGAAGGGCCTGGTATGTACTGGGGGGACCCTACGACATTTTTTTCCTTGAATTTTGGAATTCCATACCATAATATTATTGAATAAGTACATACCATTGCATGCATTTGAAGAGTTAAAATATGGAATAAAGCAAGCTGATGTGCTTTGGCTAATTATGCTTCTGAGTACAATGCACACTTCTAGGAGGTAATGCTGTCAGTGGGATTTGAATTCATGGCTTGAACTTTTGGGGGCAGCAGGGTATACCACTATGCTACAGAGCTGAGCACTTACCTACAGAGAAAATACATTTACTAATGTTTGATTCAATACAATAATGTTTTGCATTTCAGGCATTAATATTATAGTAACAACCATGCTCATGCCGATGTGCCGATGTGGCATTGGCTAATAGGCGTTCGCCTCTTTTCAGCATACGCTGCTGAGTACAATGCAAGCTTTCAGTAGGTGATACCATCTGTGTGATTTTCAGCCATTTGAGCACAATTATATTGAGAACATATGTTTACTAGTGTTTGATGGTGGGACTACTTTATATTCTAGGTATAAAATAGTACTCAGCACAGTGACTTAGGCACCTTTCACACTTGTGCGACCTGAAAGTTGCGAGATTTTAATGCGACTTTAAGCAATGCCTGTGTAATCTTGAGGTCTATGGACGCAGGAGTCACAGGGAAAGACACGCAACTTTCCCACGATTTTGCATCAGCAATTTTGCCGCAATTCCAGGGAATGCCTGTGTAAACTTGAGGTCTATGGACCTCAACTCGCATCAAAGTCAGACCAAAGTAGTACAGGGACTACGTTGAAGTCAGTGTTACTTGAAGTCGCACAGATATGAATGGTACACATTGAATTTCATGGGGTATGACTTGTCATACGACTCTCATGTCCAAAGTTGCACAAGTGTGGCTCAGCCCGACTTTGTCAGCGATTTCAGAGACATCAGTGCACTTTCCTGCACAAATGTCTAGTGAAATCACATAGGTCCCAACTGTTCTCCTTTAAGAAGGTGTCCTATGCCTACCTACTTTTGCTAATAGGTGTCCCTTATACCCATCTCAAAAAGTTGGGAGGTAAGAAATCGCCCCCTGAAGTCGCCCAAAGTAGTGCAGGAACTACTTTTGGGAATTGTTGTGGCGTCGCACCAATTTGGACAGTTCCATTGCCATCAATAGGCGCCAATTTGGCCTACAATTTGACATGTCAATTCAGACCTATGTGAACATGGGTGAAGTTGCATAGATATTAGAGCTGCACGGTTCTGGCCAAAATGAGAATCACAATTTTTTTGCTTAGAATAAAAAGATCACGATTCTCGTGACATAAAATCTTTCACATTATCCCACAAGAAATTGGGCTAACTTTTCTTTTTTTTTTTTTTAAATCATTAAAATAATTTTTTCCAAAAAAAATTGCATTTGAAAGGCGCAAATACAGTGTGACATAAAATATTGTAACAACCACCATTTTATTCTCTAGGGTCTCTACTAAAAATATATATATAATGTTGGGGGGTTTTAAGTAATTTTCTAGCAAAAAAAAATGATTTTAACCTGAAACCAACAAATGTCAGAAAAATGTTTAGTGTTTAAGTGGTTAAACTTTCCTCACTTACACAGAATTCTATTTAACCACTTCCCGCCCGCCCTATAGCGGATTGACGTCCGGAAAGTGGTTGTGTTATCCTGACTGGGCATCATATGACGTCCAGCAGGATAACATGCCGCAGCGCGCCCCCGGGGGCGCGCATCGCGGCGATCGGTGGAGCGGTGTGTCAGTCTGACACACCGCTACACTGATCTTGGTAAAAAGCCTCCGGCGGAGGCTCTTTACCACGTGATCAGCCGTGTCCAATCACGGCTGATCACGCTGTCAATAGGAAGAGCCGTTGATCGGCTCTTCCTCACTCGCGTCTGACAGACGCAAGTAGAGGAGAGCCGATCGGCGGCTCTCCTGGCAGGGGGGGTCTGCGCTGATTGTTTATCAGCGCAGCCCCCCCGCAGATCACCACACTGGACCACCAGGGATCGCCACTAAGACCACCAGGGAAGGGGCTACATGTGGATGGCCAGGTATGTACCCCATGGCCATCCACATGTGCCCAGTATGCCAAATCTGTGCCAATCAGTGCCCACAAATGGGCACTGATTGGCACAATTATGTTGCAGTGATGCCCAGCAATGCCACCCTTAGGGGCATCACTGCAAACAAGTAATGCCACCAGTGCCACCCATCAATGTCCATTCATGCCACCTGTCAGTGCCCATCCATGCCCATCAGTGCCCATCTATCAGTGCCCATCCATGCCCATCTGTGCCAACTATCAGTGCCACCCATAAGTAACCATCAATGCCACCTACGAGTGCCCATCAATGCCACCTATGAGTGCCCATCAGTGCCGCCTATTAGTGCCCATCCGTGCCACCTATGAGTGCCCATCAGTGCCGCATACCAGTGCCACCTATCAGTGCCCATCAGTGCCACCTATCAGTGCCCATCAGTGCCGCCTATCAGTGCCCATCATCAGTGCCCGTCAGTGCCACCTCATCAGTGCCACCTCATCGGTGCCACTTCATCGGTGCCCATCAGTGCCGCCATATCAGTGCCCGTCAGTGCAGCCATATCAGTGCCCGTCATTGAAGAAGAAAACGTACTTATTTACAAAAAGTTTTAACAGAAACAAAGAAAAACTTGTTTTTTTTCAAAATTTTCGGTCTTTTTTTATTTGTTGCGCAAAAAATAAAAACCGCAAGGGTGATCAAATACCGCCAAAAGAAAGCTCTATTTGTGGGAACAAAATGATAAAAAATTTGTTTGGGTACAGTGTAGCATGACTGCGCAATTGTCATTCAAATTGCGACAGCGCTGAAAGCTGAAAATTGGGCTGGGCGGGAAGGTGTCTAAGTGCCTGGTATTGAAGTGGTTAATTGACAAATTGTTACAAGGTTTCTAGTCAAGTTCACTGATAAAGAATGTTCTAATTCTTGGCAGACTTCCTGGTTTTTCGGCTGTGGCTTCAGAAGAGCAGAGAGAGTTCTTTGCAATAGCAAGAATCGTGAAACGCTTTTTTCAAGATCGTAAAGGGGAAAAAAATTACGATGACGATTAATCGTGCAGCTCTAATAAATATTAATGGAAATCAAGGGGGACAACTTTTCATGTGACTCTGAGGTCCAAAGCTCCATGAAAAGTCACCCAAGTGTGAAAGTAACCTAATGCGATTAATTGATAACACCTTTGAATAAGGCCCCATTTGCACTTGTGCGACCTTAAAATTGCACAGCTTTGTCATGACTTGAAGCAATGTCTGTGTTAATCTTGTGGTGTATGGACCTCAAATTGCATCAGTCAAACCAAGGTAGTGCAGGGACGAATTTGCTACACTTTCAGGATGCACAAGTGACAATAGGGCCAAATTCAAAGGTGTTATCCTTGAATCTCATTCACACTGCTGCGACCTGAAAGTCACACTATTTTGCTGCCACTTTGCCGCTGCAACTTGGCCCCAACTTCTGGGAATGCCTGTGTAATATTGTACCCGATATACCTCAAGTCACACCAAAGTAGTACAGGGACTACTTTGAAGTTGGTGCGACTTAGTAGCACAGATATGAATGGTTGTCATTGAGAATCATGGGGTACAACTTGCCATGCAACTCAGAGGTCCAAATTTGCTGGAAAATTCGCCCAGCTGTGAAACAAGTCATATATATTTTAATAAAAGGATCTCTCATTTATACTTGCATAGTCCTTACTGATTTACATCAGCAGAACAAATGCAGGAATTGATGTGTGGACATGGGACGGAAGCAAATGTGTGGTGATGCCAAACAAATCAATGAACCCCACCCACACCAAATCTAACTATGACATCCACCCCTGCATTGATTAAGTACAAGTACATATCCTACACTTACCCGGCCAATGAGCAGCGCCTCCTCTCTGCTAAAGAGACCTCGCCATGTCCACCTAGATTGAGATTCTGACCAGCACAAGAACTTCCGGGTGCATACAATGACTAATTTCCAGGTCAGAAGGTGAAACCACACTTTTGATTGCAGCTGCGAATATTTGATCTCAACCATGATTAGTATTTTTTTATTTTCAGATATGCAAATCTGTATTTCTACATATATTTGAAGGTAAACTTAAGGGAGTTTGCTAAGAAATGGTGTCCCTGGGTTAGCAGCAGGTGAATTACAAAGGCAAAAGGCCCAGTTTGAGCCCTGGTTCACACTGACAGCAGGAGGAAAGCGTTCAGCTGAACTCCCACAATTTCATTCCTGCATGTCAGTCCCGACTGTGGGGGCAACATCAGAGACATCAGTGCAGGTTTCTGCACCAATATCAATACAAATCGCACCACTTAGAACAGTGCAATTGCCACAGATTTGACATGTCAAATCACACCAATGTGAACCAGAGCTGACACATTCAAACACTGCCTATCCACCAGCTGAATTCATTACCTGCAATTCTCCACAGCTGTTAATGATAAAGGTGGAATCTTTATATATAACTTGCAGTTGTGCAGAAGACTAGGTTTACATTGGAGCAATTGGTCATGCGATTTGAGAGATCAAATCGCGTGACTCTTGGCAATGGCACTGTTCCAATTGATGCAACATTTTTTTTGTGGCACCGCATCAATTTGCTAAAAAAAAATAGTAGTTCCTGCACTACTTTTGGCGATTTCACGTGCGACTTCAATAGACATTTGTGTATGAAGCCACCTGAAATCACGCTGACCTTGCTACTTTGAAATCATGCTACTTCAAGTGAAGTAGCACAATTTCAAAGTAGCATGTGAACCAGGGCAAAGAGATTAGTTTTTTGGTGCACAAATACATATTGAAATAAAATATAAAAGAGATATTGCACTTTCCCAAAACCACCACCCACAAAAACTAAAGAAAGAAAAGTAGAAGGAAAAAAAAAAAACCCCACCACACCACAACAAGAGCTCAATGTACTTTTATTTTACCAGCAGAAAAAAAATAAATTTACATTTACTAGCTTCAAAAAAATTTGGACAGGATATATGGTACTACATTTAGCAACGGAATTTTAAGGGCCCTGCTCATAGGAGCTTACAATCTAAAATTAGACAAAACCTTAGAGTGGACACAGCTTTAATTTCAGTGTATAATGGGCAACACATCACATTGTTATCTGCAAGATTATAGAAACATACTTAACAGTCATTCTTACAAAGCATTCCAACATAATATTGCAAAAGACTTATTCAAAACACCCACCACCAGCCCACAATCCACACATACATACATCGGTGACCATGTTCTACTGGAAGCTGCATTTCGGTGTACACAATTAAACGAGATCAAAAATAGTAGGTCAGCAGATGCTTCCAAACGATGTTTGCATGATCAGACAGGAACAATACACACACAACATTGACAGCATGGCCACATAAACCCACTTTTGATTGAAAAAATGCACAAGAATTTCATCAAATCTCCCAATATCATTCCTTCTCCATCACAACAAAAAACCTGACCTTCTCAGGCCAAACGAACCCCCCTACTGCAGGCCTTTATATAAGAGAGGTTGTATTGTTAGCACACTGACACACCCAATAGAAGTACACGCCCACCAGTATCTTTCAATCTGTCTCTTCATGTATGTCTAAAGTGATTGCACCTGATGAGCAGGAACACATAATAGGATTTGCAACTGTGTTAGCCTTGGCTATGTGCATCAAATCTCCAACTACAGGACAAAGATCAAAGTCCATTTGCATCCACATAAACAAAGCAACAGTTTTCTAAGCATATGTACCTGTGCAGTGTAAACCCTAAAATTTGAAATGTCCAAGTCCCTGGGCATGATTAGTGCTAATAAACATTAACATCAGTCCCTGGCTGCAATGAGCTTCCAATATAAAGTCCAAAATTAACTTTCTTACATTAGAACCTATTTCGACAGGAGACAAATAAGATGCCAGCATGTCTTTAGATTGTGGTGAGAAACCCACACAGGGAGAACATATAAACTTCAACACAAGCATTAGCATGTTGGTGGAAGTGAACCAACATCCCAGGTGCTGCTAGACAGAACTGCTACCCACTTAGCCACCAGGGCAGACCCACACATGTTCTCTGCATCTCTGTGGTGTGAACTAGCCCTAAGTCCATAGCCATGCTCAGTGTCACAAGAAATATACAGTATAGTGGCCTAAGTATTGGGATGCCTGCCTTTAAACACACATGAACTGTAATGGCATCCCAGTATTAGTATTGGGTTCAAAACTTATTTGGCCCACCCTTTGCAGCTATAACAGCTTCAACTCTTCTTGTCCACAAGGTTTAGGAGTGTGTCTATGGGAATGTTTGACCATTCTTCCAAGTGCATTTGTGAGGTCAGGCACTGAAGTTGGACAAGAAGGCCTGACCTACAGTCTCCTCTCTAATTTATCCCCAAGGTGTTCTGTTGTGTTGATGTCAGGACTCTGTGCAGGCCAGTCAAGTTCCTCCACCCCAAAATCACTCATCCATGTCTTTATGGACCTTGCTTTGTGCACTGGTCCAAATGATTTGGTGGAGGGGGATTATGGTGCGGGGTTGTTTTTTAGGGGTTGGGCTTGGCCTCTTAGTTTCAGATAAGGGAACTCTTAAGGCATCAGCATACCAAGACAATTTGGAGAATTTCATGCTCCCAACTTTGTGGGGACAGTTTGGGGAAAGCCCCTTCCTGTTCCAACATGACTGCACACCAGTACACAAAGCAAGGTCCATAAAGACATGGATGAGCAAGTTTGGGGTGGAGAAACTTGACTGGCCTGCACAGAGTCCTGGCCTCAACCCGATAGAACACCCTTTGGCTGAATTAGAGTAGAGACTGCAAGCCAGGCCTTCTCATCCAACATCAGTGCCTGGCCTCACAAATGCACTTCTGGAAGAATGATCAAACATTCCCATAGGCAGACTAAACCTTGTGGACGGCCTTCCCAGAAGCTGTTCTAGCTGCAAAGGGTGGGCCAAATCAAATTTTAACCCTACGGACTAAGACTGGGCTGCCATTAAAGTTCATGTGTGTGTAAAGGCAGGCGTCCCAATACTTTTGGCTATATAGTGTATCTGGAAAAGACTTACAATGGTGGTGGAACCCTCCTACACATAACTACTACAATTAGACATAGTTATAGGACCTGGGAAATGAGACAACTTCTCTACATGAAGTAACATGGTTGGGATTTGAACCTAGACGCTCAGGAATACTAAGCAGAAGTTCTAACCTCTAAGCCACAGAGCTGCCACGTGTGAGACCCTCCTACACATAACTACACATAAATACACATAAAAACACATAAATACTGCATTTCTATGGACATACAGGTGATGGAATTACATTACTCAAGAGTTATTCTTCTTGATTTATTCTGTGATATTTGGTGTTTTTTTGTGGGTGAGAGTAGAATATTACCCTCAAATTTTTGGGAATTACATTTTGATTTCTGATGTTTGTACACATATCACATTTTTGGGCTCAAATTATGAATATTTGCAAATAATACAAAGCACAAAAAATTGTGATTCATTTTAAATTTTCATCAGCAATGGTATTGTTTGTGGATTGTAAAGACACCTGTGTGAGTTTGGGGTAAAGATGGTTGTGAGATGAAGAAAAACAAGTGAAAGTGACAGAGAAAAATATATTTTACCAAAACATCAAAACATTCCACATTGTAGCATTCTTAAAATCAAAATATTTTAAGTAGAAGCAACAATGTTGCAAAGGAAAATGTATTTCACAGAAAGATACATTTCATCTCAACATTAAAAGGGTTTTTTTGTGAAAGTTAGAATTGTTCCATTAGAATCAGTGACTGAAACTTCATTTGGACTAAATTAGAGCAGATTTTAACTCCCAAAAAATGCTCTCTAATTAGCTCTCATTTTGGTATTTACTATACCTCCAGGTAAAAAAGACACTTGAGTTAAAATGAGAGTTATTTTCAGGTCTGAGCATGCTCAGTTGTGTTGGCACCTAGTTGTCCAAAACGGGGAATTTTTCACTTTTCAGACTTTTAAAGATATTTCAGTGTAGAAATCACTTTTTCACACAGTTTAAAAGCAGATAATCTTTAAATAATATACCGCATATTTCAGTACCATTTAGGCAATTATATCATGCTCTAAACATTATTTCCATGTGCAATTCTCTAGGTTTTAGCAGAGTAAGGGTTTTGGCTCTATTTAGTTTCAGGGAGCTATAGTAAATTCGATTTTGGGAGAATTTTCTCACCAGCGCTATAGTGAATACCGTTTTCGCGCGAATTACCGCTATTAGCGCTAATTCGCGCTAAATTGCCGCGAATTAGCGCTAAATTGCCGCGAATTAGCGCTAATTCGCGGCAATTTGCGCGAATTAGCGCCATAGCGCTATAGTAAATGACCCCCTAAATCTCAGATTTTTTTTCATGAACTGACATTTAAAACAAAACCTTTCTTACAGCCTAAAGGGTCTCTGATGGTAAGATATCTGTGCTGGTGTTCCCAGCTTTGCCCATCTGTTGTGGGTATTATGACAAGGTCTTACAATAACCATTTATTTCTCCCTTTATCTTGATGATCTGACAGGAAGATCATGACATGTTAAATACAGTACAGACCATGAAAACCTCACAATATGTTACAGCATGGACAGATATTCACTCCGCACATTCATGCCAAACATATTCCCCTCTAAACATCACAACTAATTCCTAATGTCTCCAGTTTCCCCATAAACTAGCTTTTGTATGTTTCCTGATTGGCCAACAGTGACATATGGTACAACTGTAGAACTGTACTTATGTAACAAATGAGTCTTACTAAATATCAGGGTTGATTTACTAACAGAGTGCAAAAATATAACTTAGCAAAGTGAAGTTGTGTTCTATTCAATCATTTAGCCACACACAAGGCAAATGGAGCCAGGTGTTTGGCTAGAGACAAAGCGCGATTTAGGACACTGTGCTGCCGTGCTTTTTGTGTCACCAAAGGACTTCAGGCTTATTGGGTTAACAGAACCTCACCTCCATCAACCAGGGGAAGCTGACAAGCAAAGGAGAACAAGAGCCTTTGATGTTGGCAGCAATGAACTTTGGGAAATGTAGTTTGAGAAAGAAGCTCTGCTAAGGCAGCTAATCAACTGGGGGGCTACAATTCTCAAAAAGAAACTGATATGTGAGGATAAAGATACATATTTTCCCAGGCTGAAGACTGATCAACTTCCTCTTCCTCCAAGGGGGATCAGAGCATGCACATCTATACTCCTGACTGCATGTCAACTTGCTATAAGCCTGTGGCCTGAGCCAGAAACTGGAGTGCTATTAACCAGTGAGTTGGGACCCAGAGTCACTCCAGGCAAACCCAGAAGCTAGCTGATACCTGGACAGTGGGATCAAAGAGGCTGTATTGCAGAGACTGAGCACATAGGGACAGGTCATCTAACTAGCAGCCTTATTCACTGCATGCAGACTTTACTGGGACTGTACTTATGTGTACCACCATAAAGACTGGGCCCCAAGGCTGGCTGGCTGTAGAACTAGGGCTAAGGACTGCTCATCCAGATGATTCACAAGGATTTTGCTTGTGTTCATAGGTACCTTTTTAGGGAGTCCTATATTTCATAACTGTCATTCATATAGTGTGCTTTCTAAAGTGGTTATAGCCTTCTGGTTACAGAGAATGTATAGCAGTGCTGATCACCATTGCTGTTACTGTTTTCTAATGCCATTGAGTATTGCTAATCTTGTGGATTATCAGGTCCACTTCAATCTAGCCGTATAGAATTTCATTCTGAGCTGCTATATAGTAACTTTATTGTCTAGTGAACTAATTGACCTACTTCTCTAGATGCTCATTTATGTATATATTGCCATTTACTGTAACCCATGACAATATATTGTGCTTCTTTCCCACTTACCAGTCTGGTGTTTGCTTTTTGATACTAAACCATAGTTGTGAGTAAGATATCTGTATTCATGCTCCCATAGCATTTCAGCATTCATTTGTTCGACCAGGTGTGTCTGAGGGGCTAAGGTTGTTTACAGAGAACGCAAGCAGCTCCTGCGAGGGGTAATGCTACACAAAATGTAGCTTTTTTAAATTTCTCTTTACATTGTTAAATATTCAAAATAAAGGCAGCTTTACATTAATTGCTATGCTAAACAAGCCTTCACTTAGGCAGCTCAGGATCTTTTGGTGTCTTTTTGTAGATGCGTTTCCTGTAAACACACTATAGAGCAACTGGGGAGCCCAGACTATTATTATCAAATTAGCTCGACCTGTCACTGAAGGCGGGAGTTTACACCAGCTATCCAGTTTATTTTTTAATTTATTAAAAAAACCCAAAGGTTAACGCTGCGCTAGCAATAAAGCAAAATATATTGAAAATAAATAATAAAAGCGGCCGGCACCAAAAAGTCTAATACAAAAACTCCAAAGCAATGTGATGAATAAAGATCCAGCGCTAAAATAATAAAAATTGATGAAAATATGAATTGTATCAAGAAAAGTAATGGTGAAAACTTTCAACTGAGAAAACTAAGGCGAATACCACACAGAAAATTAATACAAAGTGATAAACCAATAATTACTAATAAACTTAATAAAACAAAAATGAAATTGAATATAAATCAACTGATGCATAAAGGTAATGGTGAAACAGGTCTCATCTACCAAAACTAAAGAAGATACCACAAAAAATTATTTTGACATTAATAAGTGATAAAGTTTAAAAAAGTGAGTCTATGACAAGTAAGAAGATCAATCGATTAAAAATTAGTTAGCGAATCACTGAGAACCAGAAAAAACAAAAAAAAACAAAGTCCCATTCCAATAAAAACAGTGCAAAAAGAAAAAATCAAACAAAAAGTCCATATGAAGTGTGAAGATAATAATCCAAAGGAAGGTAATTAAAACAAGATCCTATATTCAAGATGATAGTACACCCTAGTATAAATGCTCCTTACCGACTACGGATGACCACCGTAGGTAGTCTCACCAGGCACAGGGATAATAAGGTCTCCCAGGAACCTATAACGGCATCTATAGTTGCAGCTACAATCACGGCACTCGATGTAGAGGTCCATACCTTGATCACCAGATTTCGGCTCTTTCAGTAACAAAACCTTCATTGCACCGGAGGAGTCCACACATGACCCGGCCTCTGTATGTCTATGGGAAGGGGGTTGGGGGGGTGACCTCTATTAGTAGTACAGTCCGTGTCCTGTCCGGTTAGAAGGTTGGTTCTGTACCCGGTAATGTTCTCTGTCCTTGTTAATCAATCATCACACCGGCAGTGTGTTTGAATTTAGCTAAAATTGGCCTAAGGTTCAGGGATGCATAATCAGTCACATTGGCAGTCACCATTATGCCTAAATACTTGAATGAATGCATCTCCATCTGTGCTGCTATTGCCGGCAGGGGCGATGATTTGTGCCAGTTAATAGCAAATCTAGACAGCTGTCCAAACTGTTCACTAAGACGCATTACTGTTTCCAGAGAGCCTGCAGTGTCCCCCAAATATATCAGGGTGTCATCGGCGTAGAGGGAGAGCTTATCCTCACTCCCACCCTGCCGAAACCCAACAACCTCAGGGGATGCCCTCACCCTCGCTGCCAGAGGCTCCTAGCCAGAGCGAAAAGCAATGGCGAAAGCTTGCACCCCTGTCTCATTCCCCTATGTAAAGAAAAGGGGTCGGACAGGACCCCATTAATCCTAATCCGTGCCTCAGGAGCAGAGTACAGCAACGGCGTCCATTTAAGAAAAGTCTCTCCCAACTGGAATTTCTGCATGACAGCCCACAGGTATCTCCACTCAACGCTGTCAAATGCCTTGGCAGCGTCGAGGGAGAACACTGCCCTGTTTCCAGGATTATCCACAGGCAGCTGTATGTTCAGCAACAGACGCCTGATGTTCAACGCAGTTGACCTAGCCGGAATAATATTAAACCGGATACCACCTTTGACAGCCTGGTAGCCAGTACCTTAGCTAGCAACTTGATATCAGTGTTATTTAAAGAAATTGGTCAATATGAGTCAGGTAGCACTGGGTCCCTGCTAGGTTTAGGAATTACCACAATAACAGCTTCGTTCATGGAAGGTGTTAAGTGGCCGGCCATGAAAGTGTCCTTGAGAGTCTCCAGTAGGGCAGGTAAAAGAGGGTCACTATAGCGCTTGTATATTTCTACTGGGAGCCCGTCCATACCAGGGGATATGCTATTGTGCCATGTGAAGCCATATTCCTGTTATTTCTGGGGGAAGCATAATCAGTCTGTGACACCCTGATTTGTGCCAAGGAGTTGCACAAGCATAAGTCAATCCGGATAGGCCATGGTAAGCAGCCGAATTACAGGAAAAGGAGCAGCTACCAGGCGGGGTAAATTTGTCTAGAGTCCGATCAAGGAGATTATAAAAGCCCCCTAGGACCCACAGGGGTAAATTGGAGTATGAGCCTATGAATTGAACTAGACTTTTTAAGCTATCAGGAGAGAAGGGTGGAGGGATATACACAGGTGCAACAATACACAGCATTTCAGCTAGTTTGCATAGTAAAAAAATATATCTTCCCTGTTCATCTATTGGTGACTGCAACAGGTGAAAGGCTATGTCATTGGAAATCAATATGCTTACTCCCCTGGAGTAGGCTGTGTGCGGGAGTGAAACTGAGTCTGATATCCTCTGGACCTTAGTAGTGGAATGGTGTCTTTTTGTAGATGCGTTTCCTGTAAACACACTATAGCTGATTTGTAAGGTTTCAACGCAGAGAGTAGTTAAGTACGTTTCACACCATCACCCAGCCCTCTAACATTCCAGGAGAGAAAGGTAAACTCAGTTGTCACCAACATAGCCCTATAATCAAAAATGCAGATGAAGCCCGGGCCCCAGGGGAGAGAAACATGTATGAGCAATTGATATGAGCGACAAGAGAAGCTATAAGTGCAGTAGGAGGACCGGGAGGGTCGCAACCCATCAGTTTAGAAAACTTGCCACTTGGTGTTAGTGCAAGAGGCCAGCAGCAGGCTGCAACAAAGGAGGGGTGTACAATAAGTAGAAAGAATCGACATGTATATTGTACGGGGTGTTGACTGGTATCGTCAGGATATCTATTCTGGGTTAACAGTAAAAAAGAACAAAAAAAACATAACTGGAAAAAAATACAAAGGTTCATTCCCTAAGATTTCATGTGGGGAATCAAAATGGGGGTGTCCATGCAGTACAAGTGCAATAACAAGAGGGGATCCTTCGTCACAAGGTAAGTGCTACGATGGGACTTGCAGGTTCTGTAGCATGAAGGAGACTAACATGAAGAGGTGAAAACTTTCCATATAGGTGTTCAAACAAACAGGGAAAGGGTCACAAGGCCTCCGCCCTAAAGTAGTAGGAAGATTCCTCTCGAGGTTCTGGCAACCTGAGTGCAAGCAATAAACAGTGGTACAGAACATCACAACCCAGTTCTCGGGTTGCCGCCAATTTATGCAGAGTTCCACACAATCAAGCCACTCTGAGGCCACAGTAGGATTGTCGAAGTAGTGGGTCTTTCCATTAGCAGCCACTCTCAGCCGAGCAGGATAAAGCATTGCATAGGTGACAACAAAGCATTGCAGGCGCCTTTTTACCTCCGTAAACTTTGCTTTTTTGCATTGTAGGTCAGCAGAAAAGTCAGGGTAGAAGGATATTCGGACATTATCCATCTTTATGGCATCACCTTTGGTGCGGGCTTGGCATAGGGCAGCGCCACGATCTTTATAGTTTAAGAATTTGAAAAGAAAGGGCCTCTGCGGTTCTCCTGCATGTGGGGGCCTGCCAGGGTACTTGGTGCGCACGCTCCACTGCAAACATGGGGGAGAAGGCCTCCTTCCCAAAGACCTCCACCAGCCAACGCTCAATAAATGCGACAGGGTTTTTTACCTCCACCTTCTCGGGCATGCCCACTGCCCTCACATTGTTCCTTCTGAGCCTGTTTTCCATGTCCTTCAGGTGAGCAGCGTGGCTGGAGTACATAGATTGCACCTGTCGCAGTTCATGTTGTAGTGGCGCTACCTCATCCTCCACTATACTCATTCGACCCTCCAGCTCTGATGTGCGATTCCTAAGCTTTTGCATGTCCTGACGGACTAATGCCAGTTAAATTTTTACCCCCTTAATTTCGGAAGTCAGGGTTGTCAGAGTGGTATTGCAGGTAGTGACTGCAGCAAAAATTTGTCTCAGGGTGGGCTGTGGGTCCTGCAAGTCAGTGGCAGAGGGGTCAGTGTGTGACACAGTGCTGGAGGAGGTACTCACTATGTCCCACAGGGTGGTATTTACGGGGTCCTCCTGCCAGTCCAGCCCATTGTTCTCACCCACGGGGAAGCTGAGTGTGGGTTCCGCAGGCAGTGGAGGCGGTTTAGCTGGAGTGTCCCGGGAGAGATGCTTGTTGAACAGCTTCTGTGCAGCCTCCTTCACCGAGCGGTGTGCTCGGCCCCCATCTTGAGCTGCATGGTTGGGTCCCGAGTAAGGATCTTTGCCTTTTTCAGACATGCCGACTCCGTGACACCACTGGAGTAGCACCGCAGACGTGTGGATGGTATCTCAGGTCAGTGGGAGCCGTTACAGCCCAAAAGAGAGGAATTATCAGGAGAATTTCCAGGAGTCTCGGTGGAGCTATACTTCACAGCTTCTTACTCCATGCATCGCATGTAATAGGATGCCCACGCTCTGTCCCTTTCTCTCAGTTGTGCTCTTGCATTGTAATCTTGTCACACGGGCTTCTGATGATGGCTACAAGTGGCTGATGCAATAGACATTATACAGCCATGGTATACTGCTGTCACCATCAGGAGGAGGCTGAAGGAGACCAGCAGCAAAAAATGAAAACAAGTAGATAGGGTTTACATTTACTGCAGCATATCTTATACTGTGGATGAAATGATGGATGATATTTGGTTTTACCCTTTTATCATAAAAGAGCAAATGGTCTTTTGAAGTAAAAATGCAAAAAAAGTGCACAAAAGTGTTAAACCACCCATCAAAATAATATGGGGATTACACCATTAACAAGAGCACCATCGTGTCATTGGTGGCTTTTGTCAACGATGTCATCCGTGTAAACATTCTGTTGCCTTCTGTGGATATTAGACAGCCTGCTCCTCTCCTTTGTAAAGAGCGCAATAACGATACATTGCTTCTACTTGGTATTCATTATTTACCTGCAATGAAAAAGGAAAATAATTACTACCGGGGAGGATTTACTCTACCAACATGTGATCATTTTTAGAGGGAACTCACGGTTGTTCTTATATGACACTAGACCATTGGTTATAAATGTTGTAGACATTAGGAACCTCAACAACAGCCTGCTGAAGATGGTCAGAGACTGTGTAACACGCAACAGGTGTAGCCAAAGGCTGGAGGCATGCTGCAGGAGACTATTAGAACCTGCTAAGGTGTTACTTGAGATTGCTAGAGATCATTGCCATTATAGCCTCTTTACAAAGCAGTGCTACCGCTACTGGCTGTGGGGGTCTGAGGGTGGTACCACAAATACCAAAGGGCTACATTCAGCTCTTGGGCCACAGATTAGCTACCAGGGTGTTAGACCCATTGCTACATTAAGACCTGAGAGCTTAATTACATACACCTTGAAGGCATACATGACTGCTAAGATTATAGGAACCTCTTTGCATTACTTCATTATAGTTGTGGCTAGCATGAGTGTATGAATTTGCCAGAGAATTGCCAGAGAATTATTCAATTAATCATCTTCTAACTAAAAGTAAAATATCAGCTTTGGACAGACTTAGCCTTTAGACTGTACAATATGGCATCGCACTAGCATTCACTCAAGTGTTACCTGAACCTCCCACACACCTCCAAATGATGTCATTGGGTTTGGCGGCGTAGGGAGAGATAATGAAGAAAGCCAGGACATCTTTCTCTGGTCTGCCGTCTGTTCCAAACAGAGAAAGTTATATAGTGCTGGGACCAATAAATTAGCTACGGTTGGTGTTTTGGAACATCATACTTGCAAATATTTTACTTGTAAATGCAAGTAATGTTTTCTGCTTGGGATACTAGGGAAACAGCTAAGGTATCCCTTAATGAAGTGCTAGTCCAAGCAATAGGAATTGTAGCTCTTGGACTGAATTGCCAACAGGAATTAAATCATAAAAACACATGTTTATTAGTGCTAGACTTTACATTGGTTTTTGGTGTTCCCAAAGCATTCGTCTTCATTGGTAGAATTAACACACAGTGTTCTGTGATATGAAGACTCTTTGTTTGACGACCGAGCTGTGGCTGCAAGAGCATTAATTTTATTTTAAACCAATATGGCAGGACCCCGTATAATCCTTCTTATTCCAGCTTAATATCTTAAAGTGAACCTTTTGGGAACCTTATTACTCTGCATGGATACATTCCTCACTTGTCACAATATAGTGCAAGAGTAATTTTTGGAAAAGCTGTAACCTTATTATTTAAAAAGCAGTCTTTTAGCCTCACTCCAATGACTATGCCTAGGCTGAGGTGACACCACCACTCTGCTGCAGGCAGTAATCAAACTGCAGAGTTGTAACTTTGCAGCAAGAGAAAGGCTACAGCAAGAGTGTATCGGTTCCAGGAATTTTAGGCACTTGGGCATACATAATTGTGTCATCTCTGAGCCAGCATCCCAGCCAAGGAAGAAGATGATCATCCTGAATCATACTTTCTCAATGTTTTTTCCCTAGGAAAACCCTTAAAATAATTTTTAAGTCTCAGGGAACCCCTGCTCAAATTAATGAATTGGAATGCCTCTTACATTAGTTTTCAGTGGAAATAATCCTTACAATGGTGATAAGAATGCACCCTTACAGACAACTAAAAAGTTCATTGGTGTTCTACTACTAACTCAGCCCAGTGGCATTGAAGCCGCAATAAAAAAGACACCATAAGATGGAAAGTCAATCGGCCACAGCTCAAGAAACCCCTTGTATCCTCTGAAGAAACCCTGGAGTTCCTCAGAAATTCTAAGAGAACATGTATATAACTTGAATTATATGTTTTTATTTTTTATTGGATACCTTATTGCATATGTTCTCTCTGTTTATTGAATTTACCTCCTGCCACTGATGAAAAAGGTGCTTTGAAACGCATTGGAACTTTTCCCATGCAAAAATCTGAAAACCGATGGTTTATCTTATCAGGTCAAGTGTGTGAATATAGGAATATGGGGTAGCACAGAAAATATGTTGACATACTACCAACATACATCAGCCATAACTTTTATGTATAAGCATTCTTCTTAAAAATATATTTATGTATAATAAAATTGACATTGGGATTTATTTACTGAAACTTTAGAGTGCAAAATCTGGAGCAGCTGTACATAGTAGCCAATCAGCATCTAACTTCAGCTTGTTCAATTAAGCTTTGACACAAAATCCTAGAAGCTGATTGACTACCATGCACAGCTGCACCAGATTTTACACTCTCCAGCTTTGGTAAATCAGCCGCATTGTGTCTTTTAAAATATGGTTTGGCTACTTTGTACATGCCTGAAAAGTCCCACTTTTTGTATCCCAATAAGATGTACACTGTAAGGGATTTAAGCATGACACAATGCATCCCCTCTGACACAATCTAAGGAATCTTGGTTGAGAAAAACTGTCCTAGATGATGTCTGAACAAACATGGCTTTGTCCTTCTGAAATAAAAAAGCAGATGAAGGCATTGTCAGGGGTAGTACAGTAATCTCTCTAAAAGGTAATAAATATTATACTTATCCATGACTTAGCATCCATTCTCTTGATATGAAAAAAAAACCCAAATCCGATACTAGGTCTACTTTAAAAGTATATGTAATCTATTACAAAAGAAACACAGGGGCTGCCATTCCTGACTTCCTTCTGAAAATGCTAACTTCTTAGCCTACTGGCTTTAAAGCTTTCCATAGATCAAGAAATCAGAGAAAAGTCAGAAATCCTTATCTACACACCTGTTCTGGGTCAGTGATTCAAAAATAGTGGGTACCAATGTAAATTAATGCACTTGGGGGCTAAATATATGAATGCAAGTTACTCACTGGAGGGAGGGGGAACTGCGAGAATCCAGGATGGAAAAGGATCTGGGGGTCCTAGTAGATGATAGGCTCAGCAATGGCATACAATGCCAAGCTGCAGCAAGCAAAGCAAGCAAATTATCAGCGTGCATTAAAAAGGTTATTTACTCCAGAGATAAAACTAGAATTCTACCACTTCAAAAAACTCTGGTTCGGCCACATCTTGAATATGCCATCTAATTCTGGTCTTCCGTCCTCAGGAAGGATGTGCTGGAACTGGAGAAAGTCCAGAGAAGGCCAACAAAGCTAAGACGGTAGAGTAGAGACACTTGAGAGGAGATATGATAGTGATATATAAAAATAACTTAATGGCGATTCTAGCATCGGGAAGAAACTATTGAACTTCAGGGAGCTTAAACACTTACGGACCGCCTGCCACCGTTATACGTCGGTATTTTGAAGAGGGATGTGGTTGTTATGGCAGCAGCTAGCTACCATAACCCCGGTATCCTATTCTTCAATGGGTGCTCTGCTTTCAGATAAAAGTGGTCTCTGCGCCGGATTCACCGCGAGATCACTTTTATCCGTGGCGGGAGAGGGCCCCCTCCTGCCGCACTCCAGTGCCCTCTGCCGCTTACCGGAGCTGTCAGTAGTGGCGGAGGCGATCGCATCCTGTCTCTTGTGTGGTATGGATATGAGTAAGGGGAAGATGGCCCCCACCCATCTACATACCCATAGCTCTTAACGAGACATTTTTAAAAAAAATTTTTTCAAATGACATAATTATTTTTTTTATTGCATTTTAGTGTAAATATGAGATCTGAGGTCTTTTTGACGTCCTGTCATGCTTTCTTTCTATTACAAGGGATGTTTACATTCCTTGTAATAGGAATAAAAGTGACATGATTTTTTTAAAGAACAGTTTAAAAATAAAAAATAAATGGTAAACTAAATAAGAAAAAAAAAAATGTTAATTACGCCCCGTCCTGCCGAGCTTGCGTGCAGAAGCGAACACATACGTATGCAGTGCCTGCATATGAAAACGGTGTTCAAACCACACATGTGAGGTATCACCGCGATCGTTAGAGAGAAAGCAATAATTGTAGCCCCAGACCTCCTCTATAACTCAAAAAGTGCAACCTGTAGAATTTTTAAATTTCGCCTATGGAGATTTTTAAGTGTAAAAGTTTGTTGCCATTCCACCAGCAGGCGCAATTATGAAGCGTGACATGTTGGGTATCAATTTACTCGGTGTAACATTATCTTTCACAATATTAGAAAAAAAAAATTGGGCTACCTTTACTTTTGTCTTATTTTTTAATTCAAAAAAGTGTATTTTTCCCAAAAAAAGTGCGCTTGTAAGACCGCTGCGCAAATACGGTGTGACAGAAAGTATTGCAACGACTGCCATTTTATTCTCTAGGGTGTTAGAAAAAAATATATAAAGTTTGGGGGTTCTTAGTAATTTTCTAGCAAAAAAAAACTGTTTTTAACTTGTAAACACCAAATCTCAGAAAGAGGCTCGGTCCTTAAGTGGTTAAAAAGACACGCAGCCATTCAATGAAATTGAGTTTAACCTTAAAGTGATTGTATGGTCTCATTTTTTTTTTCAATAAAGATAACAAACATGTTATACTTACCTCCTCTCTGCAGTGGATTTGCACAGAGCAGCCCAGAGCCTCCTCTTCTCAGGTCCCTCGTCACTACTCCTGGCCCCTCCCTCTGTCAAATGCCCCCACACCATTCAGACACGAAGCTGCGGCCTGGCCCACCCCCCCTTCTGATTGGCTGACTGTCTTTGATGGACAGCAGAGGGAGCCAATGGCCCCGCTGCTGTGTTTCAGGCAATCAGGAGGGAGAGTCTCGGACGGCCAAGACACTCGTGGACATCGCTGGACAGAGATGGGGCTCAGATAAGTATAAGGGGGTGCTGGGGCAGCTGCTGCACACATAAGGCTTTTTATCTTAATGCATAGAATGCATTAAGATAAAAAACCTTCTGACTTTACTACTCCTTTAAGCTGTGTAGGGGGTTCTGTTCCGTTAAAGCTGTATAAACGTGGAACTCTCTTCCACAATTGGTGGTATCAGCGAGAAGTGTAGATGGTTAAAAAAAACTCTTAGATGGGTATCTTAACGGTATTGACACACACACACTAGACATGTGCACTGCAAAATTAGTTTGTTTTCGTTTTTGTTTCATTCGTTTGTTTTTTTTTTTTTCGTTTTTCGGGTCATTCAATATGATCGCAATTCGTAAATTAAAAAATTAGAAAATCCAAAAATAAGAAAGAAAATCAGAAAACTCAAAAGAATAACTAACTAATTAATAATAACTAATGCTGCGTACACACGAGCGGACTTTACGGCAGACTTTGCCCGGCGGACTGGATTTCGTCGGACAATTCGATCGTGTGTGGGCTCCAGCGGACTTTGTTTGCTCAAAAGTTGGACGGACTTAGATTTGAAACATGTTTTAAATTAATCTGTCAAAATCGAGTCCGGTCGAAAAGTCCGCCGTCTGTATGCTAGTTCGACGGACAAAAAGCCACGCTAGGGCAGCTATTGGCTACTGGCTATGAACTTCCTTATTTTAGTCCGGTCTTACGTCATCACGTACGAATTCGACAGACTTTGGTGGATTGTGTGTAGGCAAGTCCGTTCATTCAGAAAGTCCGTCATAAAGTACGTTGAAAAGTCCGCCGGGCAAAGTCTGCCGTAAAGTCCGACCGTGTGTACGCGGCATTACTATTAAATTATAGGTATTGGAATTTCTTTTAAACTTGGCTGTTGGGAATGTAACTAATGTAATACTAATTTATGCGAAGTTGTGAATTATCCGAAATAACGAATGCCGCATCTAAACAAATGGAACAGAACAAATAAATAATAAATAGTTTTTAATATTATTATTGTTATTTATTATTACTAATTAGCTACGTTCCATTCGTTTAGATATGGCATTCATTATTTTGGATAATTCGTAACCTCAGATAAATTCGTATTCGTTCACTAACAGCCAAATTTGAAAGGAAATTCCATTACCTATAATTTAATAGTTAGTAATAGTTAAGTTATTATTAGTTAGTTGTTATTTCAGATTTTCGATTTTTTAAGCTTTTCGAGTTTTTGAATTTCGAATTTACGAATTCGCAATTTTTCGAATATTCAAATTTACGAATATTCTGAGAAATTCGTTAAACGTGTTTTTCATTAATTCGGATATTTCAGAATGAACAAATTTGTCGAAATTAGTTAAAAAACTAATTTGGAACAAAACGGATTGCACATGTCTAACCCACATGTCTAACCCACACTCAGGTTAAACTGGATGAACTGATGTCTTTATTCAGCCTTACTATGTAAGTATGTAGCATGACAAGCAACTAGTATTTTTTAGTTACATAGTTACATTGTAGGTGAGGTTGAAAAAAGACACAAGTCCATCAAGTCCAACCTATGTGTGTGATTATATGTCAGTATAACATTGTATATCCCTGTATGTTGCGGTCATTCAGGTGCTTATCTAATAGTTTCTTGAAGCTATCAATGCTCCTCGCTGAGACCACTGCCTCTGGAAGGGAATTCCACATCCTTGCCGCTCTTACAGTAAAGAATCCTCTACGTAGTCTAAGGTTAAACCTCTTTTCTTCTAATTTTAATGAGTGGCCACAAATCTTGTTAAACTCTCTTCTGTGGGGTCACTAGTACGGTATTTGTATATTGAAATCATATCCCCTCTCAATTGTCTCTTCTCCAGAGAGAATAAGTTCAGTGCTCGCAGCCTTTCCTCATAACTAAGATCCTCCAGACCCTTTATTAGCTTTGTTGCCCTTCTTTGTACTCGCTCCATTTCCAGTACATCCTTCCTGAGGACTGGTGCCCAGAACTGGACAGCATACTCTAGGTGCGGCCGGACCAGAGTCTTGTAGAGTGGGAGAATTATCGTTTTATCTCTGGAGTTGATCCCCTTTTTAACTCATGCCAACATTCTGTTTGCTTTGTTAGCAGCAGCTTGGCATTGCATGTCATTGCTGAGCCTATCATCTACTAGGACCCCCAGGTCCTTTTCCATCCTAGATTCCCCCAGAGGTTCTCCCCCCAGTGTATAGATTGCATTCATATTTTTGCCACCCAAATGCATTATTTTACATTTTTCTACATTGAACCTCATTTGCCATGTAGTCGCCTACCCCATTCATTTGTTCAGGTCTTTTTGCAAGGTTTCCACATCCTGCAGAGAAGTTATTGCCCTGCTTAGCTTAGCATCGTCTGCGAATACAGAGATTTAACTGTTTTTCCCATCCTCCAGGTCGTTTATGAACAAATTAAATAGGATTGGTCCCAGGACAGAAGGTAAACTCAACTCAGGTTTCAGTAAACTCAACAATAGCATCTTGGGCTATGATATTTGATCAGAAACTTTTATTTAAATAAATTATATTTATTATTATTTGATTTGAATGTTTGATTTGATTATTTACACATATAATAACTTATATACTGTATATAATATATGTAGACAAAAAAAACTTTTACATTACTTTAAACTGTGTTGCTTTTACAAAATGACAATTCATATCCCCTTTCCCTGCGTATTTAATTAAACTACAGACATAAAAACATCAATGGAAATAAATATAAAATATCTATGAAAATGTAAATTGTGTTATGCTTCTTATGGGAGGAATAAAAAAACAGGAACATTGCAATATATTTCATTGTCTGAATGTGAAAAAGTTATCTATGAATATGTTAATTCCTATGAATTAGACACTAATGTGGTTGACATAGCCAAGCCAAAAGTTTACCATATCATCTGCTATTTATGTCAGTTTTCTTTAGCGACGGCAGCCCATAAATTCATGTTTAATTTATGGCGTTTGTTCTGCAGCTAGGAGGTTTGTTGTTAGAATGGTTATGTTACAGAGCAATAAAAACTTCACTAAAATGGAGGCTTGGTATCCATGGTGTTTTTGCTCAACTGTTGGAGCTATCTATGCTGAAACAAATACATAAACAGTTAATGTAAAAGTGCTAATAATGATGATATAAAATTAATAAAACTATAAATATGTGTGCGGTTGTGTGTCCTCTATATGTTTTAACATTTGGTATATATTTAGATTACGTTACGTTGGGAAGCCAGGCACTGCCATGGAGGATGTGTACCAAGGCAAAAAATACATAAATTGGTGATCCTTTTGGGACAGCGTCTAGGGATTGTTTATCCAATAGCCCCCTCCCCCCCCCTGCCTTTTTTCCCCCCAAACATTTTCTCTTTTTTCTCTTTTTTGTCTCTGTTTCTTGTCCTTCTTGCCTATTATTCTACTTTCCTTATTAGGCTGGATTCACACCTATGCATGTTTAGTGCTTTTTGCATTTTGCAGATACAGAACGTGTTCCATAGGAAACTGTGTTAAATGGACTGTAGTGCAAATCTGCAAAATGCAAAAAGCACTAAAAATGCATAGGTGTGAATCCAGCCTTATTTTCAAAAACAATACATAAGCTTAGGCAGTTTTTCATTGTCAGACTTGCACCATATAATATTATAAAGAAAGTACCCCCCAAGGAATACTAAGGGACTTTTAAGGCAACCAATCAACAATTGATGAAAAAATGTAGAAATGTATTATTATAAAAAATATTAGGTGCGTACAGAACCAAAAAAGATTTAACATATACAGCATAAACTAAATCATATAACAGATGTGAATCTAAAAAATCAGATCCTTCAATACTAATCCGACAGACTTGCACCATATAGGGTTCTCAGGAAGGGAATGGAGAGTTTTATGCCGATTTTCTATTTTCATCATTGGCTGTACCCTTCACATGCTTGGACTCCATTTACTATATTATGGTGTATAACTCACTATGTATGTTGTCTTGTTGACATGTTCTTTTGATTAAATATAATATTTGAAAAAATTAAAATAAAATAATAATTCCACATAGTGGAGAGAGGGTCTTTTCTTGAAGCTTTGAGGGCGACAATGAAAATACACAAATCCTTTAACTAACATTCTTGGGGCATGCCTTAAAGTGGAACATGGTGCTACAAAACAATATCAATATCATAAATATCATGGACAGTCTCAACAACAGCTTACACTAGCAGTTTTTTTTTCTTTACAATTAGCTTGGCTTACATACAACAACATCATCCCAATCTGATTCATTTCTATTTAATAAAAAGGCTTTTTTTCAGGTAGCTTTAACCACTAAATATGCTTTAACATTGAGTGATAATAGGTCCACTTTGACCTGCAAATAGAAATTGGCCAGTAGGTCGATGTGGCAGTCCCGGTTCTCACGGATACAAACTGTCCTACTGCTGTGTTCTTGCTTTGTCAGGCACCAGCCTCCCTCTCTACTATTCCATTCAGGCATTTGAAATCCCCACTGCCTAAAGCGGAGTTCCACCCAAAAGTGGAACTTCCACTCATTTGTCTCCTCTCCCCCTCTGGAGCCACAATTGGCACATTTCGGAGGGAGGGGGACAGGATACCTGTCTTAGACAGGTATCCTGTTCCCACTTCCGGGAGTCCGGGCCGCGTGACATCACCGCGGGGCTCCCTCCTCCTCTCCCTGTCGCCGGGTCAGTAGGAGAGAGGAGCGGGGCCTCACGCATGCTCATTAGGGTTCCCGACGTGAAGTCGTAAGGCTACACTGCCAGGTACCCTTAACCACAATGGCGGCGGCAGCACCCAACAGCTGATGGAAACATCAGCTGCGGTGCTGACATCTCTGGACTCCAGGACAGGTAAGTGTCCTATTGTGAAAAGCCAGCAGCTGCAGTATGTGTAGCTGCTGGCTTTTAATTTTTTTTTTTTGGGGCGGAACACCGCTTTAATCTCCTCTTTGTGCTGCTAAGCCAGGAAAAGATGGATTCTAATGGGTTAGCACTGTTACATGAACCATGCTGACCAATCAGAATGCATCTAGCTCATCCTGTCAGCACTGCAAAATGAGAAGAGAAAGCCTTGGATATTTAAAATTTCTGAACCAGTGAAGAGACTTGCCGGTGCCTGACAGTGCAGGATTGCAGGAGGTAAGTACAGTGGGGGCTGAGGAGGGGATTCAGTGTTAGGCCATCTTACAAATTTTCTGTAAAGGTGAATTTACACTTTAAGAGCTAAATGACCACAAATGATATAGCGGTGTAAAATTCACAAGCAGCAGGCTATTTTTAATGAGGGAGAATTGGCTGAAATGTAACAGAGAAAAGGAGTACAGGCAGGTGTTCTACTACAAGAATTAAGGCACTGTAGATGACAAAGTAGTGAGAAATTGGCCAACGGCAAGTTTTAAATAGCAAGGCTAGTCCCAAATTTACCAGAGACAAAGAGCAAAGGCTGGGACAGCATAAAATTAGCCAGTAGCAGGACACTTTTAATCAGGGATAATAAGTTTAGCTAATGTGTGCCATTCCTGACAAAGCTCTTTTTATTGAGCAAAACATGTTGAGTTTGTTTTTTGCACCGTATCATTTCTTTTGTTTTGGGGACACACATGATTTCAGTAAGCTGGAGACTGACTATTCAATGAGTTCCTTTGTATAGAAGTGGAGTTCTTTGAGAGGTTTCAGCCAATTAACCTCCTTTGGCTTTTTTAAATTTTTTATTAGAGTAAAGGGAGGGGAGCCGTGAAAGTAGAAGGGATCGTTATATTGACCAACCTAGCGGCTCTCTAACCCCACTATCTGTTTGTATGCACCTCCTCTGCAGTATGTGTAATATAGCTGTGGGAATAACCAATGAATGTCGTAGATGTTTAAATTACTGCCACATTAATTGGTTATCCATTTTGTTGGTATTTAACTGCAGTGTGATGGTCATATCATTTAAAGCCAAGAGTTACTCTTCTTTTGGTGCCCTAATTTTGTTTTTTGAGGGATCTACCTCAGCATATGGTTATCCCTTTTTGTTTCAAGATACAAACCACATATCTCCTGCTCTCGAAGGTGGGCCCAACAGTGATGTTTGTCTAGGCTCTTGTCCTGGCAAGTCCTGATATATGCCACCTTGCTGCCCACAAAAGACTGGGGATGTCTAAATGCACTGGAATCCTAAGTAATAAAACAGAGGGTGCACAGGCCTAGTGCATTATTCTCAATAAAAATATTTAATTAATAAAAAACAAAGAGATATACTCAGAAAAGTGCACTTATATTATAACATTACAAACAAACAGCAGCGTTCTGTCCACGGTATAGCATAACAGAGGGAATGTCCCACTGCAGAACTGCCTAACGCAAGTAGAGGTGAAGCCTATTTGTGTTTTGATGTGGTTTTGGCTGAACTTCTGTCTCCATGGTACCACAAATTTGTGACAGGAGAGATAATGATATATATATCTAATCCCTAGTCCTTTGTTATAAGGTTATAAGAGTTCATGTTCCCCATCCTAATAGTATTAAAAAAAGGCATACAACAATCCTACCATTTACTAAAGTCCTAATAAATGTTAAGTCCTTTGTCCTCTCTGTGGCTTCTGGTGCGTGGGAATGCGCACCCCCATTTCTTTTTTAAGTGCATTAGTTATGTGGTGCCTATTCTGTGGTGTACTTTTTTGGCAGCTTTGGTACAGAGGAAGGCCAAAAAGGGTAGTTGGATGAATTTTCTGCATCAAAATGTTTCTGTCTTATCCTTTACTAATGATAACTTTGGATGATAATGGTTGTAAGACAATTATCCAGTAATTGTTTTAATTCCACTGATGACTTTGCCATTAGTAACTGGTAAAACATTTCACATAACCACTCCTACTCTTGAAGCCACTATGTTGCTATAGAAAAGGTTCCAAAGCAAGTCATATCTGTAGAGGAAAAGACATACCTTTACCACTGGTGCCACCAATGCATGCAATGCAGATCCTGAGAAATCTTCATGTGAAACATACACTAAAACCCATACTTTCAGGAGTGATGATCTGCTGGGTCCCAGATAGCTCTCAATGGTTCCTCCTGCTGACCTCCAAGTTACTGCTGAGCTCTATGGTGGATGGAGGTCAGATGTTGAAACTGGTAGGAGCAGTGGGGGACTTAAGCTGCGTACACACGAGTGGAATGTCCAACAGAAAAAGTCAGACGGAAGCTTTTCATCGTCTATTCCGATCGTGTGTATGCCTCATCGAGCTTTTTTTTTTAGAAAATTCTGACGGACCTAGAAATGGAATATGTTCTAAATATTTCCGACGGAACCAATTCCATTCGGGAAAACCGCTCGTCTGTATGCTGTTCCAACGGACCAAAAACGACGCATGCTCTGAAGCAAGTACGAGACGGAAGCTATTGGCTACTGGCTATTGAACTTAATTTTTCTAGTCCCGTCGTAAGTGTTGTATGTCACCGCGTTCTGGACAGTCGAACTTTTGGTTGACTATTTGTAGGCAAGACCCCTTGAATGGAATTCTATCGGAGTTCCGTCGGAGAAACCTTCGGGGGTTTATTCCAATGGCAAAACCAGTGTACGCGGTATAAGGAAAAGAACACATCCAGAATTGTAATTTTTTTCTGTAGGCTTTTTACAGAACATTTCTCAGCACCCTAACCAAAACTCGGTGTATAACTGTACATTTATTTAACCAAAACCTTTTTATTTTATCTGAAGAGAGTGGGAAAAAGTCAAACGCCTTTGTCTGGTTTTTATTGTTGTCTGAGTTTCTTTTGGTGAGATTTCTAATCCGTCAGGGCAGGAAGTGATAGAAATAATGATAATGAAGTATTCTGAATCTGAATCCCTCCAATGGGGAAACAGACAAAGTCAAAAACACATTTTTGTAGACTGTGGAAAGGTTAGGACCTTCTGTCCTGATGAGAACCACTTCGCCAATTTTTGTCCTTGTGTCACAGGCACAGAACGTGAAGGTGAATTTCCTCAATCTCATCAATGGGGTCAGAGACAGAAAAAGCAACCCGGCAGAAAATTTCACTCTTCTTCACTCACATTTAAAACTAAAATAAAACATCTGGCTAGAGTTACAATTGACTGCAGGAACAGCCTGTACACCCTGTACTGTCTAAGCCATTTTTCATTGTTTAGTACGGTGATAGTTTGACTGATACTCTATCATGCAACACTGTACCCAAAATTAATTTTAAATCAATTTATTGAGATAGATAAAGCTTTCGTTGATGATATTTAATAACCATTTTTTCAATTTTTCACGGTGTAAAGTAAAAAAGATAACATTTTTTTTTAAAGCATCATTTTTCCTTTTGTATGGAAAACTTAGAAAAAAAAAGTTGACTTGCTACCTTTAGTGATGAATAAGATAGCTCAGGCACAGTTCTAACAGCTTTAACGCAGTGATAAGACTCTTTAACCACTTGACCTCTGGAAGATTTACCCCCCTTTATGACCAGGCCCCTTTTTTTCGATACAGCACTGCGTTTTTTTAATTGACAATTGCGTGGTCATGTAACGCTGTACCCAAATAAGATTTATGTAATTTTTTTTCCCACAAATAGAGTTTCCTTTTGGTGGTACTTGATCACCTCTGTGTTTTAATTTTTTTGCGCTATAAACAAAAAAAAGACCTACCATTTTGAAAACAAAAATAATAATAATTTTTACTTTCTGCTATAATACATATCCAATAAAAAAATTGAAGAAATCTTATTTCTTCATAAGTTTAGGCCAATATATATTCTGCTACATGTTTTTGGTCAAATAAAATCCCAATAAGCATATATAGATTGGTTTATGCGAACGTTATAGCATCTACATACTATGGGATATATCCTGAAATTTTTATTTATGGATTTTTTTATACTAGTAATGTCAGCGATCAGCAACTTACAGCTGGACTGCGATATTGTGGCGAACAATCGGGCACAAACTTACACTTTTGACACTTTGAGGGAACCAGTGACAATGTCACTGTACTAATGACAATGGCTGGGAAGGGTATAAACATCTAGGATGATCAAAGGGTAAACTGTGTGTCTAGCAAGTGTTTTTATGTTCTGTATGTGCTGCTTTTACTAGGGGAAGTGATGGATTTTATTCCCTGCAGGGACACAAAATCTATTTCTTTTCTCCTCTGTCAGGACGTAGATCTGCCTTATTTACATAGACAGATCTCTGTTCTGAGCCCCTGCCCAATGATCGATGGGTGCCAGCAGACATACAGTGCCCGACACCTGCAGATCAGCTTCTGCTCTGATTAAATACAGCAGAAGCGGTCTGCCGGCAGCGTGTGCCCCCTGTAGATGGAAGTGCAGAATCACGTATATATACATGCAGGGCTTTTTTATTGGAAAATAGGTACAGGAACTCAATCACAACCCCCCCGTCCCTTACACACACCCTCCAATCCGCATCACATAGTGGGTGTGGTGGTCAAATTTCACTAACAGTGGGAGGGTCTTAACAGGGTCATTAAATACCAGGAGTGCAAAATGTGCAGAGTTCACGGATGGGGTTACACACAGACTGAAGTGTTCAGGGTGTGCTAAGTAAATAGTGCAGAGTTCAGGGGTGCGCTACACACAGAGTGCAGAATTCAGCGTTCTTCCACAGCTGCTTACCTCTGCATCCCCCAGCCACATCTCACAAATACCCCTCTTCAGCTCTGACCTCTGCATACAACCCCCCTCTACTGCCCCCATCTTCTCCCCATCTCAAGGTTCAGTAGCAGAATGACTAAAGGCCTCCTGGGATATGTGACGTGCATATCCTAGGAGGCTTAGTGAGCACTTTGTATGTCATTTGTCTAGGCGAATGACATGCATTGAGGGGCGGGACTGCGCTGTTTCTTAAAAAAAAAGAAAAAAAGAAAAAGGTAAATAATAAAAAAGCAAACACTGCCCCGATTCTTGTAGAGGAAGGGAGGAGGAGTGGGGGGGGGGGGGAGTTGCTATAGAGGATGAAGGTCGGCTTCATGTGGCTATAATTTTCAGAACGTATTAGACTCAGCTGAATATAACTGTCACTTTTTTTGAACATAAGTATCTTTATTTCATTTTCCAGAGTGTAGAAGATGAAGCTAGACTGGCCACTATTGGCAACAACACCTTTTTCTTATGCCTACCATAGAAGATTTGGGTTGTAGAAGGTAAATAATGATTTCTCGGATAACTTCCTGCCTCCCTACTGGACAGCACAGTAGCCATTTGTCACAATGTGCTTTCATTCAGCAATCCTTCCCCTTTTTCTTTCTTTGATTAGAACAAGTTCCTGACTGCTGCTGTGAACAGATTTCTAATATTGATTGAGGAGTTTGAAAGACCAAATGCATGTACTGCCTGACAGTAAATACTTTTCATTTTCCTGATTATGAATACACTTGTTGCTCTCTTTTTTGAAAGCATGTTACAAAAAAATATTGAACTGATCATATATTTGTTAACCCTAATAAGCGTCTTATTGCCATTACTTTGTTTTTTTAAAAAGTCATGTGTAGATCTTTTATCGTATTCTGAACAATGTTTACAAAATGCAAAGTTATTGGTTTTGCACTTTGCTCACAGCATTTAGTTGGTGTCCCCACTCATCAATTCCCAGTGTCTTAAAGTGGTCGGAAACATTAGATGTTTTTTTTTTTTAAATACCAAGCATGCCTAGACTTACCTGCTCTGTGCAGTGATTTTGCACAGAGCAGCCCCAATCCTCTTCATCTGGGGTCCCACACCAGCGCTCCAGGCCCCTCCTCTTCATCAGATGACCCCACGGAAAACCGCTTTCCATGGGAGCACCAGTGCGGGCTCACTCCCGAGTTCTGCTGCTGCGTCCTTTGACTCAGACATCGGGACTCCACCCCGCCTCCCCCAGCTCCCAGGTCACAGGTTTTGATTGACAGCAGCGGGAGCCATTGGCTTGGGCCTTGAAGAAGGGGGCACACCTCAAAAGCTTGTACTGAAAATTTGAATGTTACTGCAAATAAAAAAAAAAGTAACATGGACAGTACTCAACTGCTCTCATTAAAATTTATTTAAAATGTTACTATACCCAGGAGCCTGCATTCACTATATCTGGTCTCCCACAGTACACAGAACATGGAAATGCAATTATTTTAGTAACTATAAACTGCTAAATACCTTTTCTCAGCAGCAGTTAGAGCCGTCTTGTGACTTCTATCAATGTCTAGCCATGCACTGGTTAAAGGGGTTGTAAAGTTAATTTTTTTTTTTTAAAAAAATAACAAACATGTTATACTTACCTTCACTGTGCAGCTCGTTCTGCACAGAGTGGCCCCGAACCTGGTCTTCTGGGGTCCCTCGGCGGCTGTTTCAGCTCCTCCCCGCAAGCATTTACCACCTTAATGCGAGCTCCCTCGCATGGTGGTGAGTGCTTGCGGGCATGCTCCCGTGATACACCCGGCGGCTATAGCCGCTCGCTGTATCACTCGGCCCCGCCCCCCGGCACGCCGCGTCATCGGATGTGATTGACAGCAGCGCGAGCCAATGGCTGCGCTGCTTTCAATCCATCCACTGCAGCCAATCAGCGACCAGGCTGAGCTGCAATAGAGATGACGAGGACGAGCAGCGAAGATTCGAGGCGTCAGGTAAGTAAAACGGGGGGCCTGGGGGCGGCGGTACTGTCAAAAGTTTTTTCACCTTAATGCATAGAATGCATTAAGGTGAAAACATTTTTACCTTTACAACCCTTTTAAAGCTTGTAGGAGGTGTTTTCTGACTGCCCTATGAGATTGCAAGACCCCTGACCCTCTGTTTGAACAGTGCTAATTGGTCCTGTGCTAATCACATGCAACCTCCCAAGAAAAAAAAAAAAAACTAGCAATTCACAATAAACTAAGCAGTTTATGTACAGTCTGACTCCATAGACTCTGTTTTATCAGGAAATTATTAGGAGTCAGTGGAAGAAGGGAAGAAGGGAAGGCTCAGAAAAGACAGGATCAAACAGCCTTTTTACACAATGCAAATGATTAACCCCTTAGGTTCCACAGTGAGTATAACAAACATGCTTTACTGCATATACAGACTGATTTTACTGTTGTGGGTTTAGTAACACTTTAAAAACTGCATGCAATTTAAAACATAAAAATTTGAATTAGTCGTTATAACTTCTCTTTTATAATAACGTATCATTTGAAAGGGGTACATTTTTTGTAATGTTTTCAAACAGTATGATATCATTTGGAATTTTCTTTTCACATTTCACTAAAGGGGACCTTGAAGGCTCTAAAATGCAGATGTTCTACACAAAGCTGTGTAAATAGTAGGCCCAGTCAGTAATGTGTGCTCATTATTCATTTTCTTTGAATAACATTGTGGTTAAAAACTGAAACCTGCAGAAAAAAAAATCTAAATTAGTGGTAGTAAAGGCAGATTTTTTAATTTACAGTGGGTAAATAAATTATAAAGTATTCAGACCCCCTTCAATTTTTCACTCTTTGTTATATTGCAGCTATTTGCTAAAATCATTTAAGTTCATTTTTTTTCCTCATTAATATACACACAGCACCCCATATTGACAGAAAAACACAGAATTGTTGACATTTTTGCAGATTTATTAAAAAAGAAAAACTGAAATATCACATGGTCCTAAGTATTCAGACCCTTTGCTGTGACACTCATATATTTAACTCAGGTGCTGTCCATTTCTTCTGATCATCCTTGAGATCATTTGAGTCCAGCTGTGTTTGATTATACTGATTGGACTTGATTAGGAAAGCCACACACCTGTCTATATAAGACCTTACAGCTCACAGTGCATGTCAGAGAAAATGAGAATCATGAGGTCAAAGGAACTGCCTGAAGAGCTCAGAGACAGAATTGTGGCAAGGCACAGATCTGGCCAAGGTTACAAAAAATTTCTGGTGCACTTAAGGTTCCTAAGAGCACAGTGGCTCCATAATCCTGAGATGGAAGACGTTTGGGATGACCAGAACCCTTCCTAGAGCTGGCCATCCGGCCAAACTGAGCTATCGGGGGAGAAGAGCCTTGGTGAGAGAGGTAAAGAAGAACCCAAAGATTACTGTGGCTGAGCTCCAGAGATGCAGTCGGGAGATGGGAGAAAGTTGTAGAAAGTCAACCATCACTGCAGCCCTCCACCAGTCGGGGCATTATGGCAGAGTGGCCTGACGGAAGCCTCTCCTCAGTGCAAGACACATGAAAGCCCGCATAGAGTTTGCTAAAAAACACCTGAAGGACTCCAAGATGGTGAGAAATAAGATTCTCTGGTCTGATGAGACCAAGATAGAACTTTTTGGTCTTAATTCTAAGCGGTATGTGTGGAGAAAACCAGGCACTTCTGATCACCTGTCCAATACAGTCCCAACAGTGAAGCATGGTGGTGGCAGCATCATGCTGTGGGGGTGTTTTTCAGCTGCAGGGACAGGACAACTGGTTGCAATTGAGGGAAAGATGAATGCGGCCAAGTACAGGGATATCCTGGATGAAAACCTTCCCCAGAGTGCTCAGGACCTCAGACTGGGCCGAAGGTTTACCTTCCAACAAGACAATGACCCTAAGCACACAGCTAAAATAACGAAGGAGTGGCTTCACAACAACTCTGTGACTGTTCTTAAATGGCCCAGCCAGAGCCCTGACTTAAACCCAATTGGGCATACCTGGAGAGACCTAAAAATGGCCGTCCACCAACGTTTACCATCCAACCTGACAGAACTGGAGAGGATCTACAAGGGGGAATGGCAGAGGATCCCCAAATCCAGGTGTGAAAAACTTGTTGCATCTTTCCCAAAAAGACTCATGGCTGTATTAGAACAAAAGGGTGCTTCTACTAAATACTGAGCAAAGGGTCTGAATAGTTAGGACCATGTGATATTTCAGTTTTTCTTTTTTAATAAATCTGCAAAGTTGTCAACAATTCTGTGTTTTTCTTTCAATATTGTCAATATGGGGTGCTGTGTGTACATTAATGAAGAAAAAAAATTAACTTAAATGATTTTAGCAAATGGCTGCAATATAACAAAGAGTGAAAAAATTAAGGGGGTCTGAATACTTTCTGTCCCCACTGTATACCTACAGGGAAGCATATAATAAGGCTTCCCTGTAGGTACAGTAAATATCTCCTAAATGTGCACTTGTTTAGGAGATATTTACTTTAGCAGCGCTGGTGATGTCACCGATGCATGTGCACTTCGCTCTCAATGGATGGCGTGTCGTCTATAGAGAAAGCCGTACCGCGCCGTGATGCCCATGCCGGAGTGACTTCATCGCGGCTTGGCCAGTCATACAGCCATAGCCCGTGAACCCAGAAGGAAGACCGGGTGAAGGTAGAAGCCCTGTCAGTGAAGGGCTTAGTTTTCAGGTAAATCTTGCGATGCATACTAGCACATTATGACATTAATTTGCAGGGAGAAGTTTTTTTTTTTGCGATTTACTACCACTGTAAAATGATTCTAAAGGCTAATAACACACATTGTAGACTTATCTACTCTGTGCAATGGCTTTGCACAGAACAGCCCCAATTCTCTTCTTTTTGGGTCCCCCGCTGACAGTCCTGGTTCCTCCCCTGTACTGAGTGCCCCCAAAGGCAAGCCTCTTGCTATGAGGGCACTTGAACAGGCCTGCTCCCAAGACATTGTCCATTCACACACAGAGCGTGGCTTGACCCCATCCCCCATTCTCTCCTCATTTGTTCACTGGATGTGATTCACAGCAGCAGGACCCACTGGCTCTCTCTGCTTTGTGAGCCAATGAGGAGACAGAGGCCCAGGAGAGCTGCTGCTCTCATGCACACCTATGGATTGAGATGGGATTCAGGTAAGTATAAGGGGGGCTGTGGGGGGGAGATACACGCAGAAGGTTGTTTACCTTAGGCATTGAATGACTTAATGTGGATGTAAACCCAAATTTTTTTTTTAAATGAAGAATTCTACCTGGTACAGTAGAAGATGTCATGTCATCTATGCCCAGTCTTGCCACAAAGTGTTAACCCAGCTCTGAGAAATATTCTTATCTTTTTTTCAGTAAAAAAAAAAAGACACATAAAAAATGTGTGACGTTACTTCACCCTATGCTGTGACTGACATCTCATTTCCTTATTTCATGCACGAGCAATCCCAGCTTCACCTTCCCTCCACTATCCACAAATCTCCACCACAGACAGCAGCGCGTTCTGTTTCTGCCCAGAATGCGCTTTGTTTCTCCTGTGCTAGCACTTTTCACTGAACAAGCGCAAGGTTTGTCCTCGCGATGCTGCCTAGCCAAGGGGAGTGTAGAGGTGGGCGGGGAGTCTAGTGACGTCATGACTCTGCCCACCGAGCACTGGGAAAATAGACCTGTCTATCGATTCCGGAGATTTGCGGGGCTCTATGTGCAGAAGGGGTTGACATTTCACAGGTAGGGGTACGTGCAGGAGGCCATGCTCCACATTTAGTGACTGCCACCAAATACAGATTGGTCATACTTTAGATTAGCACATATTCCTAATTGGATTCTCTCGTATACTGCCACTTTGCTCTTGCTGTTGCTTACTGTGGATACTCTAGTTTTGTGCTGTCTTCTGGAGATGTGGAGAATCAGTGAGAGTATTGACTTGTGAGGCCAATATGTAGTTTATGGAGTGTCCTACATGAGTGCTATAAGACCAACCTAAGTCAGTGAGAACCCTTGTCTAGGTGATTGGCGGCAGTGGTCATTGGATATGAAATGTGGCTTTGTAGTATTTCCCTGAAAAGTTAACTTAGTGCAAATAAAAAAAAGTATCATGTACAGTACTTAACTGTTTTGCTAACGTGTAGTGTATGAATATGGCTACAATCCTTTTAAGAAAAAATACATCAAAAACGATTAATGAGGTACTTTAAAAGTTTAGACACTTTGATATATTGGATCTGAAGGAGGAGCACAAAGCTGTTATTCAAACTGTGTTTATATTAAATTCCATATAAATAATGACCAGAAAATAAGAGGATTCATGATTATTGTTATTTTCATTTTTTTCTGTAAATTCTCTCTTTAATTGGATTTAAATCCTAAGATGAAAAAGTCAATACACTTGTCATTAAAAACAAACACAATAACATTAAAGTAGATAAAATAAAATAAAAAAATAAAAATACATTTATAAATATACAGCATTTGAACCTTCAATGTTCCTTCAATACCCCACGCAGACAGCATACAAAGACTAATATCTGTCTTATGTAAAAAAAAAATCAGCAGTATTCTAGTCATACAGTATGGCAAAAACACATCTGTTTATATAGCATTCTAGAAAGTCCTTATCAGTAATTGTATTTGTACATTTTATAACTGTGCTTACATAGCCACACTAAAGATAAGGCAGGGAAGATAGAATACTTGTGCTTTTAGCATTACGAAACAGCTCATTGAAAATATTAAATGCTGAAGTGACTATTTTCAAGTAATCAAAAGTAATGTTTTAAAATAATTATATGCACAGTCTGTCTGATACTAAAGGAAACCCTTCAGCCCCTTTACGTTTTTTAAAAGTTCTGCCTAATAGCAAATTGCCTGCTATTAATTTTGTGTATGCAAGAATTACTTCTTCTGAGTGCTCTGATTTTGATTTCACTAATTTCAACATCAAAACGAAACCACATTACTGGTGCCAAGCGTCATCCACCCCCAAGTCTCTGTCCAATGTCAGCTAAGCCAATGGCTAATTAAAACTAGATTTTTACAGCTAACAGAAATAACAGTTATATTGTGGGCCTACATTTAAAGCCTAACTCTAGTCTCTAAATAATATATGAAATACAAAATTCTGTGAGATTAGCCTTTTGTGTAAAAACGACGGTTGGACATTAGGTCAGATTTGAATTTTGGCAGTTAAAAACATAAAGAATCGTACATTAAATAAACAACACCATACTAAACACGAGTGATTCCTCTCCACCAGAATGCAGTCACAACTAGTCACCACTATGCACTCACCGAACTTAATTGGTTCCATTATTCTTACCATACTAAATATACCCAACAAAACATGCCCTATAAATAAAAAAAAATGTAGATTTTTTTCTCTTCATGTACATTTTACCTGAACAACTCAATAGGTGAAATTGAGAGCCTCTATCATGCAAAGTTTTGCTGATGCTGAATTTGATTAAATTGTGCAATGCAATCAATTTCACTGAAATCTATTAATAACGTATTATCAAAAACACCATTACATGCCCTTTGTTTGACAATAGCAATTGGTGGTGGAGGGTTCTTCTAAGCAGTCCATACACAGAGCAAATGTATTTCCTGCAACCACAGGCTTTACTCAATTTCCCCATCAACATAAACAGTGTTGGCAGGGGAATTCCTCCCGCCGAGCCATTGTATTCTCCCAGCGGGCTATACTAGCCACTAGCGATAATCGCATGCAAAGTCCATGAGGCTGGGTGTATCCGTTCAAACAACTTGGTACATTCAGCCTGCTCATACATGGTTCGAAATCTCGGCTGGTTCCTGATAAACCAGCTGAAGCTCAAACTGTCTATAGCTGGCCTTAATGACATCAGGGTGCTAAATAAATGTAGCATTGTAATTGCTCTGTGGTTAGTAAATTTGATTTGCCACAAAAAGCGGTGCCTTATCTTCTCTGCTGAAAAGAAATATAAAAGTCCCTGTTGCATACATTTCCATACATAAGTGGGACCACTCATATTATTGAAAACTGGTAAAATGTGGCCTTCCTCTAATCAATGTGAGTACTGAAACTGGGTAGTATATGTAGAAATAATACAGTGAGAACACAATGGGGTAGGGCTTACACCAGGTGAGCTGCTTTCAGTTTGCCCATTGCTAAATAGAGGTCCCAGTCTGGATGCTTACATCATAGATCCTACCCCTTTACTCTCTGATAGATCACCAGGGTTCCATATGTTAGGTGTGGGGAACTTATGCATGAGGATAGAGGGAGGGCTCCTTGAGAGAACTAACAAGGGATGCAAGTAGGCATCGTACACCAAGAAGACTAGGAATATCTGCCCAATGTAGTATATCTCGGCTCATCACGAGAAGAAAGTTTTCCCTTTGCAAAGTTTTGAATGAATTTTGTGTTTTCTTGTGTTTCCTCTGAAGTACCTTCCAAGTTTCAGATCTAAAAAGAATAACCACTTGTATATCACTCATGATTCATCTGTCATTTATAAAATCTTCCCATTCCTGTGGCGGTCTCTTTATTCAAGTCAAAGTAGCTTTCTGTGTCCCACCAGTTACCCACTTCACTAAACATGTCCCTTTTCCCATGTATTCTCCCACATTTCATACAGATTAATGCAAGACATATTCCGTTTATAAAGATACCACTTGAAAAACCTTGTGGGGCTTCACAAAGACCCTTCAAGTCTCTCCCTGGATCAGACCTCAAAGCCTCTGTTGACATCAGAATTGTATTTTGACCACGTTGAGTTTGTTTTCTGTTTTCTTTTTTTTTTCTCCCTTTCCAGATTAGAGCATGTATAAACCAACTGTCTATTAAATTTTTATGTTGCTTTGTAGCTTTGATAGTTTACAGGCTCCATGTTAATAAGTTGCCCTCCCATTCATACAAACATTGAAATTATATATTTTAATTTGAATGATAATTCTATTTTCATTAAAAACACATGTCGAAAAGAAAAAAAAAAAATTTTTAATTCTGTTCCGCAGATGATGCACAGCTTATTTTACATCTGTGAATGATTATGTGATGGCACTTCATGATGCAGTTCCTTCACCTTCATCTGGGATTTGCTTGAGAAAATGCACGATAATCCAACTTCAGAAAAAAAGAAGAATGACTTTTCTTTATGGCCCAGAAATCATTCTCTATTATGTACACTTGTATTTGAGAATGATTAAAGGCAATCTGCCCACATTAACTTCAGTGACGCCTAAGAAAGTCCTTCCACACCCTCCATTGTTATCAGCTTTTTAAAGTCATAATTTTATAGTTCATATATATGGCTATTTTTCTGCAAATATTTCTTATTTTTGACTAGGGAGCTTAAAATTGAAAAAAACTACTGTAAGAAGGAATGTGAAAGATGGTATGAATCAAAATAGTTCTTCTCTGTCTCTGGCAATGCTAAATCAGTCAAACTTTTTTTTTTGTAAGACATGTTAATCAAATAAGACCACCAGCTACTAAAACCTGCTCCACCCAGTCTGAATGAAAGCTTTTATTCTTTCATCCTTTTGCTCCTGAATTCAGCCCTTGAAAGGATCATGCCTTTAACATGCTTAAAATGGACTAATATTATTTATTAGTGTTTCTTCAAATTTGGATAAATCAGGTACAGGACTACATCTGTAACCTATGGCAGCGAAAAAAAATAAAAAAATAAAATTATGTTAGCTGGCTTATTTTTATTTATTTTTTTTAATTAAAGAGTATGTCAAGCCAAGAACTTTTTCTTTTCTAGTTTTGGATAGAGTGGAGAAGAATTAGAACTCTTGTCAAGTATTTAATGCTATACATGGCTCCCTTAAAAAGATTTACCCAATGGTTTCACCAGACAGGATGTGAAGGAAAACCTGTAACAGGCTGTGGGAACCGACTTCAAATAGTAACACATTAAGAACACAACCACTCCCTTAAATCTTTTTTAAGGGCTTTTCTTGCCCACTTTTATTAAAATAAAGTTTGAGAAATCAATAGGTTTCCCTCATAGTGGCTTGTCTGCATATTTCTTTCACCAAAAAAAAACACATTCATCAGACCCCTGGCTTACATTTGCAGCACTGCTGCTCTGGCCCCATAAAAAAAAAAGAGACCCCTTCTGTCCGCCCAGGTGGAGCTCTGAAGTATAGTCAGGTCTCCAATAAAATAATGTAGATATCCGCTAGCACACCAAGGATCTTAATTTTGTCCAAACTGTTTTTAGTAAAGAAAGATCACATCACAAAACAGTGTAGTGCAACGATTTGGAGCCACACAGGACCCCTTCATCAGGAGTCACATGCCTTACGAAGGGGTCCTGGCAAATATCTACATTATCATACATGTTCCAGTATCCAGCTGGCAGTTGCTACAGCACTTGGTGCCTCAAGAGCTCATTATAGGAATGCGTACGATGGGAATATGGACTGTTTAGGTCTCTAATAAAAACCCTGCATAGACCTATCCAGTTAGTGTGCTGGTTGTTCAGAAACCCAGGACCCAGGATTGATGACTGCATCCCTCCCAAGTCTCTATATAGCCCCCAGAGTCCAGGTCCCAAACTGGGTACAGTATTAATAACCGTTGTGTTATATAGCAGAGACTCTGAGCATTCAGCAGCAGACTTGAAAGGATCGGGGATGATGCTCTCTATCTGCATGTAGCCATTCTTACTTTGTGCCATCAGAATCCTCATACAAAGTAAGAATGATTACATGCAGATAGAGAGCGTCACCACCAATCCTTTCCAGTCTGCTTCTGAATGCTCAGAGTCTCTGCTATATAATACAACTGTGCTCTGCCTGGGGGTCTACTGAAAAGAAAGAATTTCTTAGGGCACCCTACCTACTGAGGAAGCCCAATCAGAGGGCATAACGCGTATAGGTGGGAGGGGCCAAAGCCTGTGATGTCATGCATTGCATATCACTACCAGCTGGGAGAGCTGAAGGTTTTTATATGCCTGTTATCCTGATGTTCTTGTGAGTGTTTTTAATTCTGTTTCTTCTGCAATAAACGTGGGTAAATGGAGAGCACTATGTTTTTTCTGTTCTGTTGCATGATGTAATATACTGAGGATCGGGGACTGAAGAAAGATAAGGAAGCAGACACAGCCCCGTATGGGAGATACAGAGTTTTGGCTGTATTACCTATAAGAGGAGTTTACTAAAGGCCTAATTCTCTCTGTAGTGGGGTCAGAGATTTAAGTTGAGCAAGCACTTCACCTGTTGGTGGTGGGTCACCTGAAAAACTGTGAAGAGTAAAAAATTCTTATAGCACACAAGCAATCACATGGAATTTTATAAGATTATTATTTTTTAGTTGTATTTTTAATTTTAGCTTTACTACACGCGGAGTTGCACTGTTATTCCCATCATTTTTTGGGCTTATATTACGTTGAGTAAAAGAGTCATTCGTAGACTCTACACATATATTATTACTTCATAAGGTGATTTTGAATTGGTTGTAATATCTCACGTACCCGTTGCGCTACACTAATTTTACACATTTTTTAGTAAGTTTGGAAGGTGAAAAGTTGTGAACACACCAGGAGAGTGTTGGCTGCAGTTTAGCCTGGGTTATTAGGCAACATATGTTTGTTTTGGTACTACTAACCACTGGGGAAACTGAAAAAACTGTTTCCTCTAAATGAGACCCTTGGAGCCCCTCAATTTGATTGGATGAGACACAAATCCTTTTTGACTCCCTGGCAGGGTGTACCACTGTCACACAGGCATACAGACAGAAATAAAATCTGATAGGGGTCTTATCCTTTCCCAAATCTACTAAGAAAAAAAATATTTCCATCTATGTTGCCGTTTGAGAGTTCCCCTCACTTCCTGTCAGCAGGACAGGAAGTGAGGTTAAATCTCTCTAATGGAGCCCTGGATAGCAGTAAAAATCTGGAGGGGGTTCTAACCTTTTCCCACTCTATCCAAACTTAAGAAAAACATTTTTGTTGGTCATACACTTTAAGCATTTCTGCAAAAAATCTAAACAACTGATAAAAAAAATTCCTTGTTTTGTATGTTAACACCGAATCTAGTGACAAAGACAATAAAATATTAAATTTCAGGCTCTGCTGACTAAACAGTGCAAAACAAAAGTTTATTTGTTATATAGATAATGTGGTAGTGTGGTACCCCACCAGCGGAGGAACGCAGGGTTCTCAACCAGGCAGGTTGAGTGGTTCCAGGGGATTTGCTCATTTCGGAGGAAACTGGCTTTTCAGTTTCTTCGTTGTTTAGGAAAATCTGTTTTGGGACCTGGAGCCCTGGGATTTCGTAGCGATACGGGTGGGATTAAATCCCCAGTCCTGGATCCTGATTTTGTGATCCACCAGCACACTGACTGGTCGAGTGTGTGCTGCCCTATTTGTAGACACCTGACCATGGTTCTGGGCTCCACCATCCTGAGGACTCCAGGCGAGCAAGGGAGAAGTGTGCATGTCTGTCAGAGAAGACAGAGGGCCTAAGCCTGTGGGCTGGAACAGCAAGGAAGCTGGAAAAGAGTGCTGATTGAGGTACAGGAACTCTGTTATATAGCCAAGAGGGCTGAAGTATAAGCCTGAGCAGCGGTGTGGATCACTATTTTCATTTTTGATTATTGCTGTGAAGTTGGAACCCCTGCGTGGGAATCTTGGATGGACTTGTTTTTCTTTTCCTTCAAAAAAAGTGGGCCAAAAAGCCCTTAAACTGCATACCTGGCATGGACACTGGTAGCTCTACCCTTAAGCTAAAAAGAAAAAAACAATATTACAATAAGTAGACCCTAAGGTGTGCCAACAGGCCAGGAGTTTGTAGGACACGTTTTGTTCAAATTGGATGCTCAGCTAAAACATTTTTTTTTTCAATTTTAATTATGTGAAGACATGGAGGAGAGATTAGAACTGTTTTATTCATTTTTACTAAAGTCTTTGTTTGCATTTCCATCAAAATCTACTATATATAGGGGAACCATGTGGTAATGGCCTATATTCTTAGAGGTATCCCTATAATTGCAATAATTGTGGACAGTCTTCCCAGAAGAGTTGAAGCTGTTATAGCTGCAAAGAGTGGGCTAACTCAATATTGAACCTTATGGACTAAGACTGGGATGCCATTAAAGTTCATTTGCGTGTAAAGGCAGGCATCCCAATTCCTTTGGTGATGTTGGACGAGAGGACCTGGCTTGCAGTCTCCACTCTAATTCATCCCAAAAGTGTTCTATCGGGTTGAGGTCAGGTCTCTGTGCAGGCCAGTCAAGTTCCTCCACCCCAAACTCACTCATCCATGTCTTTATCGACCTTGCTTTGTGCAGTGGTCCAAATCATTTGGTGGAGGGGGGATTATAGTGTGGGGTTGTTTTTCAGGGGTTGGGCTTGGCCCCTTAGTAACAGTGAAGGGAAACCTTAAGGCGTCAGCATACCAGGACATTTTGGACCATTTCATGCTCCCAACTTTGTGGGAACAGTTTCCCTTTCCTGTTCCAACATGGCTGCACACCAGTGCACGAAGCAAGGTCCATAAAGACATGTATGAGTGAGTTTGGGGTGGAGAAACTTTATTGGCCTGCACAGAGTCCTGACCTCAACCCGATAGAACAACTTGGGGATCAATTTGAGCGGAGACTGTCTGAGAGCCAAACCTTCTCGTCCAAATCAGTGCCTGACCTCATAAATGCGCTTGTGGAAGGATGGTCAAACATTCCCATAGACATACTCCTAAACCTTGTGGACTGCCTTCCTGGAAGAGTTGAAGCTGTTATAGCTGCAAACGGTGGGCCAACTCAATGTTGAACCCTACGAACTAAGACTGGGATGCCATTAAAGTTCATGTGTGTGTAAAGGCAGGCGTCTCAATATTTTTGACAATATAGTGTATCTACCCTTTATGGAATGGTAGGAGGAACAGGAAGAGCTCAAAACCAAAGCACGAAAGGTTCTATAATCATTATATTTATATAAAGAAACACAGTGTATGAAAAAGACTTCATGTTATAATAAAGTGAAATCCTTTTCATATACCATTTTTGACACGAAACATGTCGACCTTGATCATTTGATCTCATACACAAGAAACTATGGATGGCTAACCTGTACAATTGATTTTAATCTGTTTTCATGGATATGTCCAAATAAAGTGTTAATATTTTAAAATTATATTTTTCGTGATTATTTTACACTCCTGGAGGTATAATTAAAGTCCCGGTTTTGATGTCATTGCCCAATTTTTTGTTCACATTTCCCCTCACTTCCTATCCAGATACTGTGACGTGATTGGAAAATAAGGGGAATCAACTCAACATGGACATAAGCAGCAATAAAATCCAGAGGGCCCATTTACTTGAGGTGCATTACGGCCTTGCGTTGTGGTACCCTGTATTTAAAAAAAAGTGCAGGTTTGTTTTATTTATTTATTTATTTTTGGCAATGCATTGGAAGCTGATTCTTGATAAAGCTGCATTAATGCATTAATGCAACACATGTTAAATTGTATGCAGTAGCGCACCACAACGGAATGGCAAAGTGTGACGGAAGCCTTAATAGTTTGATCTGCATTGTTGGCCATGTGGACTACAGTATGAGGACTTAGGAGGGGGCTACTCAAAATGACAGGCAGAATGTGCTTACCATATGTTTTATGAAATTTCCAGCTTGTTAAATCTGAGCTGCTATTTTATGTTTTTAGATCTTACCAAATATGTTTTAAAGTGGTTCCGAATTTAGTAGGTTGAAAGTTTTTATTGTTAAAAGAATTGTCATGCAGTATAGTGAAAAACATATCTTTAATTGCCTTATGATTGATTTTAAATGAAAGAATAAGGAAACTTTCATGTGAGGAAACATTGAACTGAATGTTTCCTCACTCTTTTCACCATACCACTTTGCTGATCAAAACCTTCCTTCTCCTCTGTATACTCACACAGTTCTGACACTGAGTCCACCTGCATTCTGTCACAATGTTTATCTGTGGCCAATAAGTCTTCTACTTCCTGCTGCTTGTGCATGTGCAGTAGAGCTCCATAGACTTTAATGGGGCCCGGAGATCTTTCTTCCAGTCCTTTAACAGTCCATGGGATTTCCACTGTACAGGCGTAAGATACCCCTGTCAGCACTGTCTGTGTTGATGGGGAAATTGTGCAAATTTCTTTCCTGCAACCCATGGTTGCAGGAAAGAAATTCCTACCATGTATACCGTGCATTTTCATCCTTCTCTTCTTGATTCCCTCTCTTCCCTCTCCCTCCCCTTCCCCTCTTAGCTCACCTATCTTTTCACCCCTCATCCTTTCTCGCTTCCTTTGTCTACCCTACCCTTTGTGTTTTCTAAACACAACATCTAACACAGGGTTTCTCAAGCAGGGTTCCATGGAACCCAAGGGCTCCTCCAGAGGTTGCTAGGGGTTCCTTGAGCAATGAGCAATTTCTGCCCCGTAGATAAGTTCCCACTGACACCATAGATCTTTTTAGCTATTTGTAAGGGGTTATTCTTCCCAATGACCACAAGTGTAATCGATCAACTTGGGTACAACCAGCCTGCCGGATTTGCTTCCGATTATCACAAGCAGCTGCTAGCGATAATCACTGTCTTCTTCCGGCAGGGACTGCTACCCCCGCCCCTCTGCCAGGAGAAGACAATTGCTGATTCCACTGTCAGCACTGTCTGTGTTGATGGGGGAATCATGCAAATTTCTTTCCTACAACCCCTGGTTGCAGGAAAGAGATTCCTACTGTGTATACCGTGTAATTTCATCCTTCTCTTCTTGATCCCCTCCCTTCCCTCTCCTTCCCCTACCTCTCTTAGTTCACCTATCTTTCTACCCCTCATCCTTTCTCCCTTCCTTTGTCTACCCTACCCCTTGTGTTTTCCAAACACAACATCTAATGCCGCGTACACACGAGCGGACTTTTCAGCATCAAAGGTCCGACGGTCTTTCCGACGGACTTTCAACGGAGTTAGGATGGACTTTCGAACGACCGGACTTGCCCACACACGAACGGACCAAAGTCCGTGCGAACGTCTATTCTTTTGAACGTGATGATGTACGAAGGGACTAGAATAAGGAAGTTCATAGCCAGTAGCCAATAGCTGCCCTTGCGTCCTTTATTGTCCGTCAGACTAGCATACAGACGAACGGATTTCTCGACCGGACTCAAGTCCGTCGGAAAGATTTGAAACATGTTCCAAATCTAAAGTCCGTCTGATTTTCGATAGAAAAGGTCCGCTGAAGGTCCGATGAAGCCCACACGCGGTCGGATTTTCCGACGGATTCGTTCCGTCGGACCAGTCCGGACGAAAAGTCCGGTCGTGTGTATGCAGCATAACACAGGGTTTCTCAACCAGGGTTCCATGAAACCCTAGGGCTCCTCCAGAGGTTGATAGCGGTTCCTTGAGCAATGAGCAATTTCTGCCCCGTAGATAAGTTTCAACTGACACTATTGATCTTTTTAGCTATCTGTGAGGGGGTAATTCTTCTCAATGACCACAAGTGTAAGGATCATTCTTCCCACTGACTATCACACTTATGCCCCATACACACGGTCTGACTTTGTTCGAACATTCCGACAACAAAATCCTAGGATTTTTTCCGACGGATGTTGGCTCAAACTTGTCTTGCATACACACGGTCACACAAAGTTGTCGGAAAATACGATCATTCTGAACGCGGTGACGTAAAACACGTACGTCGGGACTATAAACGGGGCAGTGGCCAATAGCTTTCATCTCTTTATTTATTCTAAGCATGCGTGGCACTTTGTCCGTCGGATTTGTGTACACACGATCGGAATTTCCGACAACGGATTTTGTTGTCGGGAAAATTTTATATCCTGCTCTCAAACTTTGTGTGTCAGAAAATCCGATGGAAAATGTCCGATGGAGCCCACACACAGTCGGGATTTCCGACAACACACTCCGATCGGACATTTTCCATCGGAAAATCCGACCGTGTGTACGGGGCATAAGGTATCATGAGTTGTAGATATAGTAATTTTTAGCAGGATTTCCCCGAGACCAAAAAATTAATTCAAGGGTTCCTCTGTGTTGAAAAGGTTTAGAACGTCTGATTTAACATCAATCAGCACTAAGTCATGCTTGAACATAACTATGGAGAACACAGGACCACATTATGCATATTGAATCTTATTCTCCTGCAATGCTCATTTTGTGTTTTGTACCATGGCATGCTTTGTGACCGCAGCGCCTTATGCATTTGAAAACACAATCCTAGTGTTGTGCTGTTTTGCCTGGAATGATTTAACGCATAGCTATGTGGTTTATGATTTGTTCTCTGCTCTGTATGTAAACAGACCATCGGCCAAAGATGTCAGTCTAATAATACACCCGGGGAGCTGGTAGGAGCGACAGTAAAGTAAATACATATGCAACAAGCGTGATAGTGCGTGTTGATTCAGTTACTGAGTGACAGAGGCATTAGACTTTCATATATCCAAATGTGGGTCAGCTGGGTGACGGAGATTTAATAAATGTTCTTTCTTCTTATTTGTCTGTGATACACACTAGGTGAATGGAGGATTCTGTGCCGAAACATTTTCACAATTTTCCCGACCTTGCTCAAAATCAAAAAAAGGCCAGCAGAAAATGTAGGTCATTTTTCATTTCTGAAACATAATTTAATAATAACAAGAAAATATTGGCAAAGATGTGCAAAATATATATGGAATTCCTATTTTAAATCATACTTCCATCAGAAATAAAAAAAATGACAAAAAAGAACTGCTTTCCATTAAAGTGTATCAAATCCCAAAATAAGATACTGTATATATTAAAGCTTACTGGAAGGAATGGGGTTCGAGTTTGCGGTGACACAGGATTCACTATGAACTCTGATGGCCTGCTGTCTGCTGAGTGGGCGAACTAAATGACCTATTCGCTCTCCTGCTGAATTAAACCTTTGGCTGCTGGAAAGTCATTAATACAGTGGCAGTATTTACCACTGCTGCTAAATGTGGCAGATTACCAGTTGAGGCTCATTGATTGATAGGATGCTGGTGTCAGGACATGGTTCACTTGCTGGTGGCACTGTGCTTACCAGAGTGGGAGGGTGCAGTTCCAGTCTCCCAGCAGCTGGCAATCTCCAGTAATTAGTCTTCACCTGATGCTGGTTGCTGGGATGGTATAGAGGTTCTCTCAGGGCTTTTTTTATTGGAAAATGGGTGCAGGTACTCCCCCCTTCCAAATCACCCCTGTCTCCACCTCCTACCCACCTCTGAGCACCGTCCCTTGGTTCCACCCCCTACCCACCTCCCCTTTTAGAGAATAAAGAAAGTAATTTGTATGGAAGTAATTTGCATGGAATTCGACAGTGATAACAAGAAAAGCAATAAAATAAATCCCCTGCAGCCAACAACAATAGACTCCCACACATCAACAATAGACCCCCCCAGCAACAAAAGATCCATCCAGCAACAATAGACCCCCAGCAACAATAGAGCTGCCACAAAAAATCTACAACCACCACAGCAACAATAGACCCCCACTAACCACAATAGATCTCCCAGCAGCCAGCAACAATAGGCCCCTCCCTTAACAGTAGATCCCTTCCAACAACAACTGACCCCTCCTCTGGGAATAATAGATTCTTCACCAGCAACAATAAACCTCCCCAGCAACACTAGACCCCCCCACAACAATAGATCTCTCCAGGGACCATAGATCCCCCAGCAGCCAGCATTAAAAGACCCTCCAGCACACTGTAGTACTCCTTGACATTGTCTGTGCTGGAGGTGCCGGAACTGCATTCCCCCGCCTTAGCCATTAAAAAAAAACCTGGGTCCTCCTCTGGTTGTTTGGTGAATGAGCTTGCGAATCTAAACCAACTCATTTGGCCATCATTACTTTCCATATGAGCAGAGAGCTCAGCTGTAAGAGCTTTCATTAGAATTGTGTTCCCGGGGCTCACCGTCACATAGCCTCACCTCTTGGCCCGGCGCCTTTGATAGACAGAACGCTGGTCCAATGCGGGACATGTGACGTCATCAAAGGCGTCGGGCCAAGAGGTGGGGCTATGTGACGAGGAGCCCCGAGAACACAGGAAATTTAAATGAAAGCTCTTACAGCTCTCTGCTCGTACGGACAGCTCGCCTCTTCCTCTCCTCACTTCCCCTGGCTGGGGGACCGTGCAAGCAGTGCTCGCCCCCACTCTAAGGCAGCCCCATGCTCACCAACAGCCATTTGAGGGCTGCAGTTTGCATTCCTCATCCTCCCCCATAGTTCCACCAGTGGCTCGCCTCTTTCTCTGCACAGGTGAGTTTGCTCGCCCCCACTCTAAGGCAGCCCCATGCTCACCAACAGCCATTTGAGGGCTGCAGTTTGCATTCCTCATCCTCCCCCATAGTTCCACCAGTGGCTCGCCTCTTTCTCTTGTGCACGGGTCACGCTACATTGGGCACAGGTGAGGCTGCATTGGGCACAGGTGAGGCAGTATTGGGCACAGGTGAGGCTGCATTGGGCACCGGTCACGCTACATTGGGCACAGGTGAGGCGGCATTGAGCACAGGTGAGGCAGTATTGGGCACAGGTGAGGCTACATTGGGCACAGGTGAGGCTGTATTGGGCACAGATGAGGCAGTATTGGGCACAGGTGAGGCTGCATTGGACACAGGTGAGGCAGTATTGGGCACAGGTGAGGCTGCATTGGGCACAGGTGAGGCTGTATTGGGCATGGGTCACGCTGCATTGGGCACAGGTGAGGCTGCATTGGGCACAGGGAAGCTGCATTGGGCACAGGTGGGCACAGGTGAGGCTGTATTGGGCACAGGCAGGCCACGCTGCATTGGGAACAGGCAGGCCACATTGGGCACAGGTGAGGCTGCATTGGGCACAGGTGAGGCTGCATTGGGCATGGGAAGGTCACGCTACATTGGGCACAGGCAGGTCACGCTGCATTGGGCACAGGTCATGCTGCATTTCGCACAGGTGAGGCTGCATTGGGTACAGGTGGGCAAGGTGAGGCAGTATTGGGCACAGGTGAGGCTGTATTGGGCACGCGCTGGCCATGCTGCATTGGGCACAGGTGAGGCTGCATTGGGCACTGGACATGCTGCATTGGGCACAGGCAGGTCATGCTGCATTGGGCACTGGCCACGCTGCATTGGGCACAGGTGAGGCTGCATTGGGCACAGGTGAGGCTGCATTGGGCACTGGACACGCTGCATTGGGCACAAGTGGGCACAGGTGAGGCAGTATTAAGCACAGGTGAGGCTGTATTGGGCACGGGCAGGCCACGCTGCATTGGGAACTCACAGGCCACATTGGGCACTGGTCACGCTGCATTGGGCACAGGTGAGGGTGATTGAAGCGCCAACACCAGGTGTTTGGAGTATCTTTATTTGTTGATTGTTAAACTTTCTGGAATACATATATTGCTATTGTGGTGTAGGATCTGGGCCTGTTGTTCTTTCTTTCCTTCTTTCTTTCTTTCCTTCTTTACTTCTCTCTTTCTTTCCTTCTTTCTTTCTTTCTTTCTTTCTTTCTTTCCTTCATTCATTCTTTTCTCCCTTCCTTCCTTCCTTCCTTCCTTCCTTCCTTCCTTCCTTCCTTCCTTCCTTCCTTCCTTCCTTCCTTCCTTCCTTCCTTCCTTCCTTCCTTCCTTCTTTCCTTCCTTCCTTCCTTCCTTCCTTTCTCCATCCCTCATTCATCTCAGACTCTGCCACGCCCACTATTTAATTTAAGCCCCGCCATTTTTTTTGTGGGGGGGGGCTGTTTGCAGGGGGGGCCCATACAACATTTTGCTATGGGGCCCTGTGATTTCTAGTTACGCCCCTGCCTGCACATAAAAACTAAAGCCTCTCACCACTTGTTGCAACGAACAAATGACGCCATTCTAAGATTCCAAATCACCAAAAACCTCACCAGCACATCAATGGAATTGTTCATAAAATTACCTTTTTATTTCACCATCATATAATCCACCAACATTTTAGGACCTCAACTGAAGAATTCTGTGTGTCCATAAACACTGTTACTAGAAACGCCTACACAGGGATTTACTAGATCTGAATACAGATGCAAGAAAGCTTTGGGGGGAGGGGGGCTGCAGGGAGATCTTTCTGCCTATCAGATCCTGGAGATCTGTCCCTGCCATAGGTGTGCACAGCATATTGCATTAGGGTGTGCACCTCAAAGCTCAAACACGCGTGTGCGTGTGTGTATGTATGTATGCGTAATATATACACACTCTTAGAAATGAATGTAAAATAACATTTTAAAACGTATTAAAACATAGACGGTGTTTGTAGGGCAGTGGACGTATCAGTAGCGTTTTATTCTTATTAATTTCATTTTCGTATTTTTTTTTTTGTTTCAATGGTTTTTATTACAAGTTTAAATCAACATACAGATGTTCAAGTTCAAATAATCGCCATAAAGTAGTCACAACAAGGATGCAAAATCCAATAAAATCAGTGTTCCTGACTCAGTAAACATCACTGAAATATAGCAATCAAGGATATAGTGTAGTTGGGGAGATTTTACTGTCTCCTAGCGGCATCCTACCAAAATTTTGCCACACGGCATTACAGAGCTGATAACAAGTAAATTAAAATAAATAAATAAATAAAAAGAAGGAAAGAAAAAAAAAGGGGGGGGGGTAGGGGAGGGTTAAGGTTTAAAAAAGGGGGGTGGGGGAAGAATCAGGAAAGAGTAGAGTTGGGTGGGTCCCTTCACTCCGGATCACCCCCCCACAAACCTGTCACGCCCTCAAGGAGCCTGGAGATAAGCGATCCAAGGGTTCCACACTTTTTCAAACCTAGTTGGCTTATCCCAACGGTTATTATTATTATTTTTTACAATGTTTTAGGAGCACCATTGTGGGGTTTTGGTGAAATATCAGCAGGCGGAATCTGCATAGGGTGATTAGGGTGTGCCCAGGCACACCTGGCACACCCCTTGCACACGCCTATGGTCCCTGCCGTGCCCCACCGTGAGTGCCTGCAGGGATCTGTTAGAACTGTGAGCCACCCAGAGCAAAGCTGTCCTTGCAAACACAGAAAAAAAGGAGCAGAGGGTGGGAGCCAGAGAGGTGAAGGGTGGGAGCCAGAGGTGGCGGAACTCCATTCCGCCATGATCCACCTGTCAAACTGGGTGCAAGGACCAAATTCGGTCATTCAAGCCTTGTGTTTGGTGTATTGCAAGGGCTCATTCAGACAAGTGGCAGGGACTACATGGATTTCATAGGTATTTGACAGGCGGTGGGGAGGCGATATGATGCCTCCTCACCATGTGATTTAACCCTTTAAATGCTGTGGTTGCAAGGGAGGTTGCAGGGTGGCCACATAGATCTTCATTAGCCATGTTTGGCGGCGGTAACATTCACTAAAAGCGCCATGCTATTTCATTTTTGCAGCTGTATGTGCAGCCATGAGCAGCTGCATTCCACCATTCTGACGGGTGGTCAAGAGGCAGTAAAACCATGATTTAATCACCTGGTTTTTCCGTACATGTGAATGAATCCTTATTCTCTGCAGTAGCTTATATTTTCCTGGCTGTGTGTACATGTCATTTTATATACATAGTTACATAGTTACATAGTTAGTCAGGTTGAAAAAAGACACAAGTCCATCCAGTTCAACCATAAAAAAAAAAAAAATATCGTACAATCCAATAGACCCAATTCTATACCCACAGTTGATCCAGAGGAAGGCAAAAAACCCCAGCAGAGCACGCTCCAATTTGCTACAGCAGGGGAAAAAATTCCTTCCTGATCACCCAAGAGGCAATCGGATTTTCCCTGGATCAACTTTACCTATATATGTTAGTACCCAGTAGTTATATTCTGTACATTTAGGAAAGAATCCAGGCCTTTCTTAAAGCAATCTACTGAGCTGGCCAGAACCACCTCTGGCGGGAGTCTATTCCACATTTTCACAGCTCTTACTGTGAAGAAACCTTTCCGTATTTGGAGATGAAATCTCTTTTCCTGCAGTCATAAAGAGTGCCCCCTTGTCCTCTGTGTTGACCGTAAAGTGAATAACTCAACACCAAGGTCACCATATGGACCCCTTATATATTTGAACATGTTGATCATATCCCCCCTTATTCTCCTCTTCTCAAGAGTGAATAAATTCAGTTCCTCTAATCTTTCCTCATAGCTGAGCTCCTCCATGCCTCTTATCAGTTTGGTTGCCCTTCTCTGCACTTTCTCCAGTTCCCCGATATCCTTTTTGAGAACTGGTGCCCAAAACTGAACTGCATATTCCAGATGAGGTCTTACTAATGATTTGAACAGGGGCAAAATGATATCTCTCTCTCTGGGGTCCATACTACTCTTAATACAAGAAAGGACTTTGCTCGCTTTGGAAACCGCAGCTTGGCATTGCATGCTATTATTGAGCTTATGATCTACCAAAACCCCCAGATCCTTCTCCACTATGGATTCCCCCAGTTGTACTCCCCCTAGTATGTATGATGCATGCATATTCTTAGCCCCCAAGTGCATAACTTTACACTTCTCAACATTAAACCTCATCTGCCACATAGTCGCCCAATCAGACAGTGCATTGAGGTCGGCTTGTAAATTGGAGACATCCTGTAAGGACGTTATTCCACTGCATAGCTTGGTGTCATCTGCAAAGACAGAAATGTTACTTTTGATCCCAGACCCAATATCATTTATAAAGATATTAAAGAGTAAGGGTCCCAGCACTGAACCTTGGGGTACACCGCTGATAACCTTAGACCATTCAGAATAAGAATCATTAACCACTACTCTCTGAATTCTGTCTTTTAGACAGTTTTCTATCCATTTACAAACTGATATTTCCAAGCCTGTAGACTTTACCTTACACATGAGCCGTGTGTGCGTAACTGTATCGAATGCTTTTGCAAAATCCAGGTATACCACGTCCACAGCCACCCCTCTGTCCAAGGTTTTACTTACGTCTTCATAAAAAGAAATCAGGTTTGTCTGACAACTTCTGTCTTTCATGAACCCATGCTGTCTGTTGCTTAAAATGTTTTTTTTCCAGCAAGAACTCGTCTATGTGGTCTTTTCTTAAATGCTCTAGTATCTTCCCGACTATAGAAGTTAAACTAACAGGTCTATAGTTACTTGGTAAAGACTTTGATTCCTTTTAAAATATAGGCACTATGTTCGCCCTGCGCCAATCCAGTGGTACTATTCCCGTCATTAATGAGTCCCTAAAAATTAGATACAATGGCTTTGAAATTACAGAGCTCAATTCTTTGAGGATCCATGGGTGGATGCCATCAGGTCCAGGTGCTTTATCCACCTTAATTCTGTCTAAATAATTCTGGACCATATCCCTTTTGAGCCATTGTGGATCATTTGGGGCTGTGTCAATACCACCCCCATTATGGACATGAGCTCCCATGCTCTTTTGTATACACAGAGCTTAACAAAGTATTTAATAAATTAGCCTTCTCCTTGTCCCCAGTCACCCACTCTAGATTATTTTGTAAAGGACCTACATGCTCAGATCTGACCTTTTTACTATTAATATATTTGAAGAATTTTTGGGGGTTTGTCCTACTATTTTTTGCGATCTGTCATTCATTTAGAATTTTTGCATCCTTGATTTCCTTTTTATATATTCTGTTAAATTCTTTGTAACATTTAAATGACACTAGTGTTCCTTCATTTTTTATATATTTAAAAAGCTCTTTTCTTATTGTTTATAGCTTTTCTGCCTTTGACCGTGAACCACATAGGTTTTATTTTTAGCCTTTTAAACTTATTTCCCATGGGAATATACTTTGCAGTGAGGTCCCAAACAGTCTTTTTGAAGAATTTTCATTTCTGTTCTGTGTTTATCAATGCAAATATTCCCTCCCAGTCTAAGTCCCGGAGAGCAGCCCTCATCCTTGGAAAATTTTCTCTCTTGAAGTTAAGTGTTTTTATCTTTCCCGTATGTATCTCTTGTTTATATATGTAGCACCCTCCTAGGTAGGTGGTAGGATTAGATAGATTTGCTTTATTGTTGGCTAACTGTATTTTTGTGGCGCTGTATTTTATAGGTACATTTAGTTGCCACACTGTAGTCAGAAAGGCTGTAATTGGTTTGGTAAGGTAAATTTAGCCCGCTCATTGTAATCAGTACAACTACAATCTGCTAGTGAGGTCTGTTCAGTGTGCTCAGCTGCTGCTAGTTTGATAACTCCCTCTGCATCCAGAGAGCTTGAGAAAATTCTGAATGATAGGTGTGGAGCTATGCAGTTGGCAGCATGAATATTTATACAGCCCTGACCAATCCCAGAGAGCCAGGCTCTGAAGGCATGCTGGGATAGCCATTCAAACTCCAGAATTTACACATTTCTGAGCTCTAGAAGGCAGGGGGCTGGGATCTAATGTCACATACTGCAAAGCATACAGCAGGGAGCTGAGTGTAATGTGAGACATGAGTGTGGGGAAAAGACATACCCCTTCTACACAGTCTCATAAGGAAGCATACACAGCTAAGGCTGTCAATCACCTGCTGTATACTGGGGGGCTTTGCTCATCTCCTGGGATTGTTTGATGTCGGCATTGACTGTCAGAACTGACTCATTATATCGCTATGATTAAGCACCCCATAGTGGTGTGAAACGCGTCAGTTTTTTTTGTCCCTGTGCCTCTGATGTCTCTGTAACCATTGGATTTTACTATCTTCAATAAAGATGTTATAACGGAGTGCGGCCATCCAGCTTTCTCCTTCATTCCTCATGACATGCACAGCCAACACCTGTTTTTCATCAGCAGGATGGGTATCATCATGGGTTAATTCCCTAGAGCGTTGTTCTCTTGTGACTTTGCAGATAGTGGATGAATAAGACAGCAGACAGAAATCACATTCAGAGCCTACATATGTTGTACCTGTTTATCTGCAGCGCTCTCTTCACCAGAGCTGTTCAGAGTGTACAGTTTACACAGCATTTCGAAAGCTTCAGGAGGCAGGAGTTGAAGTCACCCATTGCACAGCATAGAGCAGGGTGCTGAGTGTAATCTGAGATTTAAGTGCAGGTAATAGACACCCCCTCCACTCAGTCTCATAGAGAAACATGCACAGCTAAGGCTGTCAATCATTGGCTGTGTGCTGGACCCCCTTGGACTTGGAAAATCCTGTCAGAAGGGACTTTCATAGGAAGGAGACAGCAGTCAGAAATGACGCTTTGTGCTTTGGATTGAGACAAATACACACTATAGAATGATATGCATTGTTCAGGTTATAAACATTTTCCCAGTAGTTATTTTGTAATTTTGCAGCTGCAAACAATTGATATTCCTAATTAGCTTCACTCAGAAATATTGATTAGAGATGTTCTCCTTCTGCTGAAGATAAAGACCTAAGGCTTATTGCACAGAGATCCATGGATCTCCCCTGGTTTGTGAGTGCAGTTTTGGAAAGGTTTGGGATGTCTGTAAAAGGCCTGCTCTGCAAGTTCTTTATAAGTGGAAGCTGGAATAGGACTCTGTTTAAGAACAACAGCCCTGGGCAATCCCTTTGGAAACAATCAGCCTGTCTGCCGTGACAAACAAAAGGCTATTGTCTGCCACGTATGTTTTAAATACTACTGTAGAATTCTGTTTTGCAGCACTTAACCCAGCACTAACACATGATGATTAAAGGGAGAACTCTGCTGAGTATAATGTGCACAGATCTTGTGCAACAAAGAAGCCTTACCTGTTAGTATGTATATACTGAATGTAACTTTATTACATATACAGCAAAAAAAATGATCGCATTTGTCAAAACGTGAAGTTGTACCAAAGTGTTACTAAACCCAGGAGCCTGCATTCACTATATCTGGTGTCACACAGAACATGGAAATGCAATTATTTTAGTAAATACAGTGGGGACGGAAAGTATTCAGACCCCCTTACATTTTTCACTCTTCGTTATATTGCAGCCATTTGCTCAAATCATTTAAGTTCATTTTTTCCTCATTAATGTACACACAGCACCCCATATTGACAGAAAAACACAGAATTGTTGACATTTTTGCAGATTTATTAAAAAAAGAAAAACTGAAATATCACATGGTCCTAAGTATTCAGACCCTTTGCTGTGACACTCATATATTTAAGTCAGGTGCTGTCCATTTCTTCTGATCATCCTTGAGATGGTTCTTCACCTTCATTTGAGTCCAGCTGTGTTTGATTATACTGATTGGACTTGATTAATAAAGCCACACACCTGTCTATATAAGACCTCACAGCTCACAGTGCATGTCAGAGCAAATGAGAATCATGAGGTCAAAGGAACTGCCTGAAGAGCTCAGAGACAGAATTGTGGCAAGGCACAGATCTGGCCAAAGTTACAAAAAAAATTCTGCTGCACTTAAGGTTCCTAAGAGCACAGTGGCCTCCATAATCCTTAAATGGAAGATGTTTGGGACGACCAGAACCCTTTCTAGAGCTGGCCGTCCGGCCAAACTAAGCTATCAGGGGAGAAGAGCCTTGGTGAGAGAGGTAAAGAAGAACCTAAAGATCACTGTGGCTGAGCTCCAGAGATGCAGTCAGGAGATGGGAGAAAGTTGTAGAAAGTCAACCATCACTACAGCCCTCCACCAGGGCTTTATGGCAGAGTGGCCCGACAGAAGCCTCTCCTCAGTGCAAGACACATAAAAGCCCGCATGGAGTTTGCTAAAAAACACCTGAAGGACTCCAAGATGGTGAGAAATAAGATTCTCTGGTCTGATGAGACCAAGATAGAACTTTTTGGCCTTAATTCTAAGCAGTATGTGTGGCGAAAACCAGGCACTACTCCTCACCTGTCCAATACAGTCCCAACAGTGAAGCATGGTGGTGGCAACATCATGCAGTGGGGGTGTTTTTCAGCTGCAGGGACAGGACTACTGGTTGCAATCGAGGGAAAGATGAATGTGGCCAAGTACAGGAATCCTGGACGAAAACCTTCTCCAGAGTGCTCAGACTGGGCCGAAGGTTTACCTTCCAACAAGACAATGACCCTAAGCACACAGCTAAAATAACAAAGGAGTGGCTTCACAACAACTCTGTGACTTTTCTTGAATGGCCCAGCCAGAGCCCTGACTTAAACCCAATTGAGCATCTCTGGAGAGACCTAAAATTGGCTGTCCACCAACGTTTACCATCCAACCTGACAGAACTGGAGAGGATCTGCGAGGAGGAATGGCAGAGGATCCCCAAATCCAGGTGTGAAAAACTTGTTGCATCTTTCCCAAAGATGCTGTATTAGATCAAAAGGGTGCTTCTACTAAATACTGAGCAAAGGGTCTGAATACTTAGGACCATGTGATATTTCAGTTTTTCTTTTTTAATAAATCTGCAAAGATGTCAACAATTCTGTGTTTTTCTGTCAATATTGTCAATATGGGGTGCTGTGTGTACATTAATGAGGAAAAAAAAATTAACTTAAATGATTTTAGCAAATGGCTGCAATATAACAAAGGGTGAAAAATTTAAGGGGGTCTGAAAACTTTCCCCACTGTATATACTACTAAATACATTTCCTCATCAGCAGTCTTGTGACTTCTATTAGTGTCTGGTTAAAGCTTGTAGGAGGAGTTTTCATTCTCCTCTGACTGTCCTATGAGGTTGCACGACCCCTGACCCTCTGTCTGGACAGTGCTGATTGGCTCTGTGCTGATCACATGCACCCTCCCCCCAAAGAAAAAACTAAAACTAAACAACTCTAGCAATACACACCAAACTGAGCATGTGCAGAGTGCCTCCTAGGGCTCTGTGCTATCAGCAGATAGATTGGGAACAGTAAAAGAAGGGGAGGATCAGAGAAGACAGGATCAAACAACCTTTTTACACAATGCGCAGGATTAATCCCTTAGGTTCCACAGCGAGTATAACAAGCATGCTTGACTGCATATACAGACTGATTTTACTGTTGTGCGTTTAGTAACACTTTAATATTGAAACAACTGCCAAAAGGTCAACGTAACTAGTGACCTCAAAGCATTTGTAAAGGTCATTTAAAAAAAAATAAAATAACAAACATGTTATACTTACCTGCTCTGTGCAATGTTTTTGCACAGAGCAGCCCCAGACCTCCTCTTTTTGGGTTCCCCGCTGATGCTTCAAGCTCCTCCTCTTCTCAGTGTGGAAGTATTAGTTTGCCTGCTGTTTAGTAGGCTGCTGTCACAGAGAGAGCAAGCAAAGCGCAATTGGCAGGTGGGGCGGTGGGCGTGTCCTGCTTTCAGGGTGAATCCAAGGATATAGAGGAGGACGAAACGGTGGGCAGATCCTGAGTGTGTGCAGGCTCCAGTCAGGGAGGGCAGGGTGTATCAGACCAGGGGTGCAGACGGAGGAGGTCAGAGTGGAGGAGGCACCCCGCTTTTTGCTGCAGTCCCAGTAGATCCCGGTGGAGATCTTCTACTGTCTGCCCAGGACACATCTAACCCTCCTGGCCCTGGTGTGCCACAAATTCTGCCACTGACACCATCTGGCGAAGGTGCAGCAGGACCATTGAAATCTGGGGGGATTGGTAAACCCAAGGTGGGTGTAATGGGAAGGAGGTATCTGGGGGGTGTGATCAAAGTGGAGGGATCAGGGGGGGGTGTAAAATATATACAGTAGGTAATCCCCAGATACCCACACTCTGTAGCAGAAGGTTATAAATTTGACTGCAAACTTGGAAATTCACTTTAAAGTGCATCTGTGCCCAGACTATGGACATCATGATATTTTCATAATATTAACAAGCAGTAAAAGAACTTTAGAACAAGCCCCACTAACCTCTCTAGCTGCCTCAAATAATGCATTTCAAAGAATAACAACTATAACAAAAATTCAGTTTCTACCAGATTGGAAAAACCTGCTGTGTTTTACATGAGAAGGTTACATAGTTACACAGTTGGTGAGGTTGCCATTGCTATTAAAAAAAAAAAAATGCCATAAATCTATCCCATAGATTGTAGACGGTATAACTTTTGCTCAAACCAATCAATATACGCTTATTGGGATTTTATTTTACCAAAAATATGTAGCAGAATACATATTGGCCTAAATTGATGAAGAAATTTGATTTTTTTTACATTTTTTTATTGGATATGTTTTATAGCAGAAATACATTTTTTTTTTTTTTCAAAATTGTCAGTCTTTTTTTTGTTCATAGCACAAAAAAAATACGCAGAGGTGATGAAATACCACCAAAAGAAAGCTCTATTTGTGGGAAAAAAAGGACATACGTTTTATTTGGGTACAGTGTCACACTACCGCTCATTTGTCAGTTAAAGTAACGCAGTGCTGTATTGCAAAAAACGGCCTGGTCATGAAGAGGGGTAAACCTTCTGGAGCGGAAGTGGTTAATATGTAAGTATTCTGTGCATCTACCTTGAATTTTCTAACTTATATGAGAATAGTATGAGACTCAATCTGATTGGTTGTTGTTACTTTATTTTGCAGTTTTAGAACCTCCTGAGTAACCGATAATACAACATACAAAATAATATTGTGAATGTGCCTCATCCTTACCCTTTGAAGTATGTAAACTATGTAGTAATAAAGAATAGTAAAGCCTTAATTGCTGGCCCAAAAAATAATTATGACATGTTCTGAAAACATTGTTAAAATGCTTACTGGCTGAGTATATAATTATAAACAGTGTATACGGCGGCTGAATGAACTTTGACTCATATTAAAAGGGATGTGTAATCAGTAAGGGTTTTATAAGCTGACCTACAACACGGCTATATAATAGTAATATAAGGTAAACATTTAATAAAGGACTAGTTCCTATGACATTATAATGTATGTAACGCAAAACGCTGCTCGCTCGTCATCCCTTTCCTGACCTACCGGGCTATATGCTCAGATAAGGGTCTGGTATGGATTTTGGCGGGATCCACGCCATTTTTGTTTCATTATTTTTAATTGTCAGAATTCTTTTTACATTCAGCTGACAGCTAATGAGTCATCCGTTGTTAAGGATGCGGCGGCTGGCTTCCCGGCCCGCTTCTTAGCAACCAGGTATTTGTCAAAAAACCCGACCTCCACGCTGTTTTTTGACAAATAATGCATGTGATACAGCCAGCAAAACCCTGGTGGTAAATATTGCATGTTTTTTTACTCTCTGGTCCGTTTGTGATTTGGACTTGAGCTTTTTAAATGACATTTATTGGCACATTTTTCTATTTGTGGTAAATACTGCATAATCGTTTTTTCTATTTTTTTTTTAATGAATTGGACTTAATTTACCGTATGTGATAATTTATGCAAATGAGTCACGTGACTGCATTATCGCATGTGGTAGGTAAACGATAGTGAATTGACCCCAATGTGTTATATTTTTTTTTGCTTGTGTTTAGATTCGTTTTACCTAATGCCGTGTACACACGACTGGACTTTTCGACAGCAAAGGTCTGACAGAACAAATTCGATCATGTGTGGGCTTCATCGGACCTTTGATGTCGAAAAATTAGACGAACTTTAGAAATAGAACATGTTTCAAATCTTTCCGACAGACTCGAGTCCGGTCGAAAAATCAGTTCATCTGTATGCTAGTCCGACAGATGAAGAACGACGCTAGGGCAGCTATTGGCTACTGGCTATGAACTTCCCTATTCTAGTTCGGTTGTACGTCATCACGTTCGAATCAGTCGGACTTTGGTGTGATCATGTGTAGGCAAGTCCGTTGCGTCCACAAAGTCCACTCGTGTGTACACGGCATAACAGGATATTATCACATTTAGATATATTTTAAAGCCCAACTCTGCAAACTTAAAAACAATTCCTTGCAATGGGGCTCACCCGCACTGCAAGGATCAATTGCTCATTTAGGTCTAGGGGACGTGGAAAAGGAGATATACTTAGCTGATCCTCGGCTCCTCCGGGCTGCTAGACTAGTCCTGCAGCCTCTTCTCCCCCATTGGTCTAAGGTCCTGATGTCATTAAGACTGTTGAGGGACAGTCCACCTTTAGAACATGGGGGAGTGCTACCTACCTTAGGAGGGGAGGATGGGTAAGTAAAAGTTCCTAGACTAAATGAGCAGTTAACCCCTACAATGTGGGAGTAGCCCCACTGCAAGGGAGAATTTTTACATTTCCACAAGTTGGGCTCTAAATAACAGGATATTATCACTTTTTTTTTTAGAAAATTATTATTTTTTATTATTAAAACACAGATAAATTATTTAATGTCCATATGGGTGTATATGTATGTTTATATGTATCTATGTATGTGTGTGTAAGTACTGAGACCGGTTAGAAAGAACAAAATGCCAGAAATCCCAGTTTGATCCATATTCCTAGAATAAATAAACATTACTTAGTAGACATTAATACACTTAGCAACCAGACCAATACAATGTATGTTGATAGCCATGAGAAATAATTCTGCCGTTTCCCAATGACCTATAGAGATCTGTTTATGAATGTTACATAACAACATAAATCTATCTAGTCTCTTGCCACATACATTAATTATATTACTGTAACAACACATTTCAACAACAAGTTCATATTTACACGGTAAAAACACATTAAACTGCTGACAAAAAAAAAAAAGGAAATCACTGGAAGCTGCCGGGAGGAAATCATGCCTTAAAATTGGTCCAAATAATAGCTATTATTCATTCTTAATGCCTGACAGATCCTTAACATTTGTTTTATAATGAAAAGCAATAAATGGATGATTTCATGAAGACTTCAGCTGTGTGAACGCCAAGCCATATGAGCGCAGAAACTCTGCTTTTTTCTACTCTAAACTTGTGAAGCTTTCGAGCCTGTTGGAAGCACTCCTGGGGATTTTCTGGTTTGCACATGTTGTAGGAAATCTTCAATTATTCAAACTGCACTGATAGCAAATTATAATTGGGCATTGTGTAACCGTCGCTTTGTCTGGCAACATCTAAACTGGTGAAAAAAATATAAAAATGAAATACTTTTAAAAGGTTTGCTGTAGTCTTGCTCCATGTTAGCTAGCCACCAATTAATGAAGAAAGTTTGGAGTTTAAGTGATATCTGTCTATAAGCTTTTAGGGATGCAATTTTTCAGAACATGTTAAGTTCTTTTTTCAGGCATTATATAATTCCTGAGCAGGGATGAGCTTGGGTGTGTTTGGATACTAGAACTAATCTTAGTCTGTCACAGTGGACCACCAATCATAGGTGGCTGGGGCATTCCTCGCCCTGCAGCCATATGTATACAAGCTCCTTATACGTATATGTGGGGCAGGGAATGCTGAGGCCACTTATGATTAGCGGTCTACGGTGGCAGCTTCCTGGTGAGATATCTCAGGCAGGTTTGAACCTGTATCCAAACATGCCAGAACTCATCCTACTCCTGAAGAAGGATCCCAACAGTTTCTAAAAGCTTGCATCTTTAATAGCCTAACTTAGACAATATAGGGTATTACTTAGGCCGAGTTCACACTAGCTGTGGCCGCGGCTCGCAGCGGGGGGTCCGGTGCATCTCCGTTCTTCATTTCAGGTGCGAATCAGGTCCGTATTTTTGCCTGAAATACAGTTTCCTGTCATGCGAATTGGATGCGGGGACACCCGCTTCCAAATTGCATAAGCGTGAACCCAGCCTGAAACTTCAAACTTTCTGCATAGGCTTGTCATAGGGAATTAAACTTTGGAAGCTGTGTCCCCAAAAAAGGCAGGCAGAAGACAAGGGACCAATCACTAGTATTGCCTGTGGTCTCCCCACAGATGGTTTCTATTTCACCATTACTGACTTATTATGCCCTGTGCTGAACTGTGTCTCTGTTTGATGGCCATCTTACTGTAGTAGAGGAAGGGCTCTTCTTCCTCATGTCAAAGCCTCCAGCAAGGAGAACAGTCAGTAGAGTGCTAGTGACATCTCAAAATTTCACTCCAAATCTCCTGAGACTAGCAGTAATGCCGCGTACACACGAGCGGACTTTACAGCGGACTTTGCCCGGCGGACTGGATTTCGTCGGACAATTCGATGTGTGTGGGCTCCAGCGGACTTTGTTTTCTCAAAAGTTGGACGGAATTAGATTTGAAACTTGTTTAAAATTTATCCGTTGAAATCGAGTCCGGTCGAAAAGTCCGCCGTCTGTATGCTAGTTCGACGGACAAAAAGCCACGCTAGGGCAGCTATTGGCTACTGGCTATGAACTTCCTTGTTTTAGTCCGGTCGTACGTCATCACGTACGAATTCGACGGACTTTGGTGGATTGTGTGTAGGCAAGTCCGTTCGTTCACAAAGTCTGTCGGAAAGTACGTCGAAAAGTCCGCCGGGCAAAGTCCGCCGTAAAGTCCGCTCGTGTGTACGCGGCATAAGACTAGGCACAATCACATACCATGAAGTGCAGGCAGAAAACACTCAGGGTCCAAATGCAAAAACAGGAATGTATTGTAACGAAAGTTCAGTAGGGTGTGTGTGTGTGTGTGTGTGGGGGGGTGTTATCGAAACACTCACAAAATATAAGAGCGGAACGATATAAGATGGTGGTCTCAGGGAAGCTGACAGCATCTGCCTCGAGGAGCGGAATACAGCCTGGCCAGTTTGTACCCAAATGGGGAAGCCTCCAGAAAGGATGGTGTGCCCCTGCACTTTCCCTACTCCCCTGCAACCTTTCCCTGGTGCTAAGTACCATGCCTGACAGACGGGTATCCTGTCCCTATGCTACCACTCGCAAAATGCAAACCCAAGCTCAGGAGCGAGGGTCTTAAATAGACTCTAGAAATAAATGAAAAGAGACAGCGCTTTACCCAAATGTGTGTCAAGGTAATCTATCCTAAAAAAGTGTTTACAGTATATTATATATGAAATATATAAAGTGACCCAGCACAATACTGTAATCTCAAAACTAATGATAATAATACTATAATCTTTATCATATTTGGTGATAATAATATAAACAAAATAATTAATCTAATTTATATAATGGGGTGTGACCACACCAAAATGTGCTGAAAAAGTGGGTAATCAAACCCACATGAAACATCCACTTCAATCTGTGTCTATATATAGCCGAAGAACAGAAATAAAAAACAAAAGTCCATGAAAGTCTCAAAATATTAGTTCCAAAAAATGTAGCCAAAAAATGTATATTGTTAGTAAACATATGTATCAAAAAAAAAGTGTTCAAAGAAACTGTGTTCAATCCCACAAGTGTAAGTAGCAGATTCACCCTACGTACGTTTCGTCAATAGATGTCCTCACTGCCCCTATCGACAAAATGTACATAGGGTGAGCAGCTGGAGGCATCGTTACCACGTCACATTTGATGTCTATTCGTGGGGTCGTGTAATCTGAATAGACACATATTATCTATGCCTATTTTACCAGTGTTGGGAGACACTTTTAAATGTGAGTGCTATGTGGTTTAAATAAATAAGTACATTTTTTAAAAGGATTTTATACCATGCTGTGCTTTCTTTTTTTCCAGATCACACCTCTTGGAAGAAATTCATCTTACACTGTGAAGTAGAGTCGGGAGTGGATATCTTTTGGGCTCTTGCAGACCATTACATTTTGAAAAGGAAAAGAAACTGCCCGCTGGAGGTCCCAGGTGCTACTGAGGAGATCTGATACCATTATTTACCATAGATCTGCAGAGTATTGTATCCTGTTAAGTTAAAAGCATGTTTGCTGGTTTTCTTTTACCAGCCACTGACATTGGTGAGTGATTTAGATCACACGGACATTCCATATGTCCATTTTTCATCCATCCGTTGACAGTTGAAAAACGGATATACATGGACATACTATGGGATAGCGGACGTTAACGAACAATCATCCACTGACATCTGCTAACATGCGTCTCCACCAAGCTCCATTTTTTATGGCGAAGGAAAACCCTATTTTTTCATCCGTAAATGCAAACATGTAAATGAGACAAAGATAAATTGTTTCAGAACTTATTCCACCTTTAATGTGACCTATAAACTGTACAACTCAATCGAAAAACTTCTTTAGGATTGGGAAGTAAAAATAAAAAACTAAAATAATGTGGTTGCATAAGTGGGCACACCCTCTTATAACTGGGGATGTAGCTGTGTCCAGAATTAAGCAATCACATTCAAGCTCATGTTCAATAGGAGTTAGTACACACCGGCAATCATTTAAAGTGTATTTGATTAACCCCAAACCCTGTTCTAGTAGGTCTTTCCTGAATTTTCTTAGCCGCATCCTACAGCAAAAGCCAACAATCTCCCGTATTCTTCATATGTCTGGGCTATGGGGTAGACTTGCAAGATGGAAGCCTTTTCTTACGAAGAAAAACATCCAAGCTGGGCTAAAGTTTGCAAAAACACATCTAAAGTCTCCAAAAAGCATGTGGGAAAATGTTTTATGGTCTGATGAAACAAAGGTTGTACTTTTTGGCCATAATTGCAAACCATATGTTTGGCGATAAAACAACACGGCACATCACCAAAATAACACCATACCCATCGTGAAGCATGATGGTGGCAGCATCATGCTTTGGGGCTGTTTTTCTTCAGCTGGAACAGGGGCCTTAGTCAAGGTAGAGGGAATTCTGAACAATTCCAAATACCAGTCAATATTGGCACAAAACCTTCAGGCTTCTGCTAGAAAGCCGAACACGAAGAGAAACTTCATCTTTCAGCATGAGAACCACCCAAAGAATACATCTAAATCAATAAACTATTGGCTTCACCAGAAGAGGATTAAAGTTTTGGAATGGCCCAGCCAGAGCTCAGATCTGAATCCAATTGAAAATCTGTGGGGCAATCTGACAGATTTGGAGCTTTTTTGCAAAGAAAAGTGGCAAATACTGCCAAGTCAAGATGTGCCATGATGATAGACTCATACTCAAAAGACTTAGTGCTGTAATAAAATCAAAAGGTGCTTTAACAAAGTATTAAAGTATTAGTTTAAGGGTGTGCACACTTATGCAAACATATTATTTTATTTTTTTATTTTTACTTCCCACCACTGAAAAGATTTGTTTTCATTTGAGTTGTACAGTTTATAGGTCACATTAAAGGTGAAAAAAGCTTAAAAATGATTTATCTTTGTCTCATTTTTTTACATCACAGAAACCTGACAATTTAACACGGGTGTGTAGACTTTTTATTTCCACTGCATAGGGGAAGTGGATAGTTTGAAGTTCAGTTCAGTCACTTTTTTTTTTTGTAAAACCCCAATGCCAGCGTATATGAAAACGAATGTAAAAGTTTACATCCGTATCCATTTTTTTACAAAAAAAACGTGACTGATCTGAACAAAAAAACAGAATGTCCGTGTGAAACCAGCCTTACACTTGTGGGAGTGAAAACAGTTTCTTTGAACTCTTTTTTTTATACATATGTTTGCTAACAATATACAATATACATTTTTTAGCTACATTTGTTTTTGGCACTAATATTTTGAGACTTTCATGGACTTTTGTTTTTTGTTTCTGTTCTTTGGTTATATATTGTATAGACACAGATTCAAGTGGATGTTTCAGTGGGTTTGATTACCCACTTTTTCAGTACATTTTGGTGTGGTCACACACCACGTTATATCAATTAGATTAATTATTTAGTTTATATTATTTTCACCAAATCTGATAGAGATTATAGTATTATTATCACTAGTTTTGATAGAGATTACAGTATTGTGTTGGGTCACTTTATATATTTCACATATTATATATACACTTTTTTAGGATAGATTACCTTGACACACATTTGGGTAAAGTGCTGTCTCTGTTCATTTATTTCTTTTATGTTAAGATTTCTCAATTAGACAGCAGCTAGACAGCATTAATTTAGTATTATCACCTCAGCTCGGTCTAATTCTATGTTCTATCTTAAATAGACTCTGCCTGACCCAAAATGGCCACCAAAGTCATATGGGTGCCAGCATTCAATCACATGCTTCCCCTCTGTGACTAGGGAAACCATAGAGGAACAAGGTTTCTTTTGACTTCCTCCTCCACCTGCATTGCGGCTGCAAATGAGCACCACCTACAGTGGAGAAAGTACACTGCACCTGCCTACACACTGCTATTTTTCAGAGAGAATTCAAGACAAAATATACAAATTCAGAGTACTGTTTAGGCAAAATTAACATTTTTAAATGTTCTGTATAGCAAATCTTCACTTTTTGGAATCGGGTCCACTTTAAACCGCAACTCTTGTGTTTTTCATACTTTTTTAGGGGGCTCTTGCCAAAAGAATATTTTCAGCCTGACATCTTCTTTTTATTGATTTTACAACTATTTATTACAAACTGCTTACAGCTGTTTGGCTACTGATGATGGTCAATAAGCATGAAACAGATGTAGGCAGTTTGAAATAAATGGCTCTATAATATTTGGCGGTAACCATGCTGAAAACCAGCACTGCTGGATGCACAGTTGGCTTGGGCACACCCTCTATCTATCTATACATGGGTCCACCTTCTATTCTAGACCATTATTCAGAATTGATTATGGAAGTGAGATGTACAGATGCCTTCAGTTTAGGAAGACTCTATGGTGGTTCATACTGGTTTAGTGGAGTAATGTTTGATGCCAGAGGCCACCGCTCATACGGGGTGCAGGGGCACCGCCCCCCTAATCCATGCGCCTGGCCCCTAATCTCCATGTGGGTGGGGTGCTGGATGCATGGATTTAAATGTTTTTTTGAAGCACATGATTAGAGCCTGAGGCTCTAATTGGCTTCAATAAGGGTGGGCTTGGGGCACAGAGCACTGCGCCTCGAGCCCATCCATTTGTGTGACATTAGCAAATTAATATTCACTAATGTCTTCCTGCTTCTCCTTCCGGCCAATCAGGAAGTGGGTCCTGAAACCAGGGGGAGAAGCGACTGCCGGGATTCAGGTTGAGATGCAGGGGGGAGGGCGCCGAAGTCGCGACCTGGATGGGGTGAGTGCAGGGCTGGAGGGCGGATGGGCAAGTGGGCATTTGATCGAGTGACATGGGGGGGCGTGAGGGGGCCAGGTTTGTTTGCTGCCCCCCCCTGCAAAAGCCTGTTGATGCTCTTTAACCCACCAAATTTCTGAAGGGCAACCATGTTGTGAATGAGGGAGCTATAAAGGGACTGGGGTGTGGATATTCTATGCATATTTTATGGACATTGGAATTCTGCCACACTCTTCTATTCACCTGCCAACAAGTGTAACCCCCCCCCCCCCCGTATGCCAAAGATGTCCTAAATACTGTTGATCTGTGCATTTTTGTGAATAATGTGTTGCGAGTACTGTATGCCCCTTATTGAACACTGGTCGTTTATTCTCTTCCCTACATGAACACTCTTCATATGATTTATTAACTGCCACTGAAGGTGCTTTGTCCATGCTTGGCTGTAAGTTTATTACCAGCTTCAGTAAAGCAGAACAGTTATCTACAAGTCTTGTATCTAAATTAATCAGTATCTAGGAGACATTTATGAACCCCCGCAGAGACCTTCCATGTCTTTATCAAATGAGCAGTCATTACTAATACCTTTGACTCCTCAATCAAGAAGCTGTGACAAATGAAGCTATATGTTTATTGAAGACCTGTTGATGTGTCCTTCTGAAAATGCAAGTTTCATCTCTGACCAGGCATGGATGTACAGATCAGCAGAGTTATAGCAAATACAAAATTATTGTTAGTGACTTAGAGTATTGAAACATGACTCTATAAAAGCCAGGCATCTAGCACCTTTAGTAGGAATGGTCAGCCATAATTCTCTCAGTTTTTTTAAAGAAGTTTCACTTCCATTTTTAATAATGTGTTCTGTTCCCCAGGCGACAAAGTACATGCAGTACTTTATTCCAACCACCTATGTTGTCTAGGCTAGCTGCAATGTCAGATAAGGCACCCCTCCTCCCTCCATGGCTGTCCAACAACGCAGCTAACAAGGAGATCACTGCTTTGACAGATGACAGATTTTCTTCATCTCTAAGCACTTGCCTGGAACATTTTAGCTGACAAGCCCTCCTCCCCCTGTATTCCTCATGAGACTTTTGTCCCGGGTACTCTCAAACACTGAAGCTGCCAGTTGGACTTTTACAGGTGTTGCACCCAACAACAAGGCAGAACATTCTTAAAAAGTCAGAATTTGTATTCAAATACATGATTAAAATCATACTAAAATAGCATATATCAAAGAATGATAAATAGTTGTACCATATATGCATATGGAAGTAGTCAGTTGAAATCCTAACACTGATCCACACAGGACACCACATTTGCTGGGCTTGGAATTCTGGTTTGTGGCTGTGGACACCCCAGGTGGTGTTCCAGGCTTTTAGATCCATCTTTCCCATCACTGATCAGTGGGGATATGTGTCTGGCTACCCAGGGGGGGGTTTCTTCCCTCACCTCTACCATCTAACCTGATCCCTTATGGGATTTGGGGCCAAACTGTTCCCATGGTAAGACTCTTGCATAACTGACTGCTTGGACATCACAATACAACTCTGTATATGAATTCACTATCACCTTATATCCCCTGAGGAAGGTTGTTTACGACTGAAACGCGTTGTAAATTGGTGATACAATACTATGCGTTCAGCAATTTAAGTGTAGTTACAGGTCCCCTTCCCCCTTGGTACAGGAGAATGGGAGATTGGTGACCATATAACTACACAAAACATTCATATGTACTTCTGTGTGCTCTACTTTGTACTGTATATTGGAGAGCTATGTATCGTGCATCTTTTTTGATGTAAAGCTTTTTTAACTTGCACATTTTTATCAATTTGTTTAATAAAATATGTATTTTTTTCATGAATTTGGTCTGTATATAATTGTGGTTGGCTGCAACAAAGTCCCATGGCAGATACTTTTGCACTATGAAATTCGTGAAGCAAGGTTCACTTCTTCAGAAAAAAACATATTTTATAAGATATCCACCAAACAGACAACATATGTAAAAATATATGTAAAATCCTTCTCCAGAAAAAGCAATGGAGTGCAATGGAAGAGCACCAAAGGAGGCATCTTATCGGGGAGCTGTGAAACGGGAAGAGACCAAGTGACAGGAACCACACAATGAGGATCACCAACAAAGGCATCAAACATATAATGGATGAATATTTGCTGCCATCATGTACTTAAAAAAAGTCACAGGTATCCACAGTGCTACCGGCCATCACCAAGACCAAAGGGAAAGTATATGAAAATTAGGAAAAGTGTCATCTTTAAAAGCAGCTGCCTCCTTGCGTGTTGATTTTTTGGTGGGCTGTGGAAGGAAGAAGGGTGTCCTGTCCAACCTCACAGTTAGCCTCAGACATCACATAGGAAGTTGGGACAAAACACAATATGTGATTGTTACCACAAAAAAATGAAACTTACAAGGAAATACTGGAGAAAGCATGCTGTCTACGTTATGTACAGAACACCCATTGGACTACACAGTTAGCTGACCAAGCTCGTACAGAATAGGCAATAGGGTGTATTACAGATGTAAGAAAAGAGTAAAAAAAATGATAAATCTTGTGCATTTATACTACCTCCTTATACCCTGTTACCCTGGGCATCGGCCCAATGCCTAAGGTGACAGGGGGCAGCACGACCACAGGCTTTGTTTATATAGGACCTTTATCTAAATAATGCACTAAATACTGACATTCACAGCAACCACTAACCTGACCTTTCCCAGCACAAGTTTGTTTTATGGTAAATAAGAAAAAAAATGCGTACAAAAAGGTTCCCTGAAGACGCACAAAGAAGTGTGAAACATTTTAATCAGTCTTGACAAATTACAGTGTCTACCACAGGAAAAAATAATCCATACGCAATTTAGTACTTGTAACCTATTTAGTTCTTTTTTTGACAATGTATTATTTTTTTATTTGGGATTTTCATTAAGAACATAATACCGCGGGTGTTTAATCTGAATCTCTAAGCACCAGCCACAGTGTGAGAAAAACGTGGGTGATAGATGGTTTCAGATCAGAAAATTATCAGTACTGTAAAGCTAGAATTGGTAGATGAGAGGGGAATATCCGTACTGTGCATTAATCACCCAAACTTTCATAACAAAATAACAAAGTGTGATGTGGTCAAAGAAAACATGTTCCCATAAGCTATTCGAGATATACATTATTATGATTAAATTCAGTATTATTCTGTAATGTTCTCTAAATTCTTACACAGGTTTCTGAGTTTTTATCTGTTCTGTGCCTATTCACACCTACAGTGTGCTTTCATGTCAGAGCGTGTGTGTGATAATACACACAAGTAGATGTGATTGGACTCATGTAGTTTACTATTAAAAACACATTGAAAGATGTATGGGATTTGTTTTCCACAATCATACTTACCTAGGTGGATGCTGCATTGATCAAATGCTGCATCTGTCCCCGCTGGCTCTAACACTAAGAACCGAGCGATCAAACACCACCAATCGCTCGGTTCTCAGGACTCCATGAGCAGAGAGCTGGTGGCTGTCAGTGGACTGTTAAGCTGTGGAGGGGATGGGAGCGGCACTTTTCCCAATTTTCTAATGAGCTTTGGCTGTACTTCTCCTTTAAAGTGGACAACTTCCCCAAAACTAAAAAAGTGCATGCAGCTCTGTATACTGATGTAGTCAGTTATTGGCCTGCAGTATATCGACTAACCTGAAGGTGGCACTCTGTCATTTCTTCAGCCTGGCAGGAGACTATTGAGGACTAATTTGTACCTGTTGCTATGGGCTCCAAGTGCCCAGCAATTCCTATTGGATACCGAAACCCCATGAGTTTAGGCTGCCAGCTGGACACAGATGTCCCTAAATATGAGATTCTATATTGTTTGGTGTGCCTGCATTGTGGGAGTAAGATAGGAATGGAGCCCCCACTGAGGAGGGAGGAGTAGCACCTGTTAAGGCAGGAAAAATAGATTTCCCATCACAAAGTCTCTTCTCCGTCAAGTTCTCAGAACAGTCTCCCAATGGCACCTGGATATCTGCAGGGACATTGGTGACCGCAGTGTAATGCAGTAATACCATAACCTCTTCTAGGGGAAGTGCTCCTCATTCATTTTGTGATCTGTAAATGCATGTTATGTTACTATTGGAAAGTACCTTTTGGATTAACGTTACCCTCTTCTGCCTGAAGAAGTGTACGTCCTGCAGCATTTGTGGTACCATTGCTGTAAACTGCCTTTTTTTTGTGATCCATTCATTTCTACAATATTAATAAAGTTTAAGTACTCATTTGTGTTGACTCAATTCTCAGGTACAGTGGTTAGGTCCCACCTATAGTAAGTCACATGTAAAAATCAAAACTGTATTCTCTGCTTACATTGAGGGACGGTTCACACCAGAATGCTGTGCAGCACAGGCGGATTCCATGCACATTTTCCACACCACTTCCCTTGCAATCTGCTGTGGGTGCCAATATAATGTTTATGACACCCCCAAATGCAGTGCATTTGCAGGCACCAAATTGCATGGTATTGCAGTACCATGCAATTTGGTGCTGCGTGATTTTTCAAAATAGTGCATGCACTACTTTTTCTCATTCGAATGAATAGGCTGCAAAATTGCACTGCACAGGAACGCTCACATATTGCACAGGAATGCCAGGTATGAATTGACCATTAATTATTTTTCATTTCCTTGTACATTGAGGCAAAGGTGACATAGCTAGGGCCTCACAGAAGCCCCCTGGGAAGGGTACGTCACTAATGCCTTCAAGGGGGATCTCGTATGCAAATTGAGAGTTCTTACCAGATTTTGAGTAAAAGGTAAAAACTAGGAGCTCTAGACGGACTCTAAAAAAAGAAAGGCTATCTTTAAAGGCTAAGATCACCTTTGTTCACTTTTGTTTTCTAAATTCCTGCTCCCCTATGTACCAATATAGTATTAATGTACTTATTTTGCAAAAATAAAGCAGCTTTCTACACAGGCTTACCTCACTCTCTTCATAGCTGTTTAAACACACTGCTTGATTAGTTCTGCCTTACTTCCTGGTCAGACTTTAGGTCATGACACAGGAAGGAGTTGACCAAGGAGTTAGCACACACCCTGCATCATCTACCCTCAGCTGGTCAACTCCTTCCTGTGTCATGACCTAAAGTCTGACCAGGAAATAAGGCAGAACTAATCAAGCAGTGTGTTTAAATGGCTATGAAGAGAGTAAGGTAAGTTGGTTCATGTATCTCCACAGTGGCTCCGGTGTGATTTGCACAGGAGCCCTGTGCATCTTTTGGTCTGTTTCAGGTCTGAATTCAGACAAAAATTCGGGCTGAAATTGGACCTGAAACGGTGAACGAGGCCGCACCAGACTCCTACTGTGAGCCACTGCATGCTCATATGTGAACCCAGCCTCAAACATTGCCTGCCCATTGCCTTTAGTTATGCTGCAGAACGTTAGCAGTCATGTGATCGCACAGCTCTGGTCTTCAGTGGCTGCAACTGGTAAAAGAAAACTATCCACCCTTCCGACAACGCACAGAGCAATAGTGCCTGTGTGGTGATGTCACTGCTCTAACACCTCCTCCCCTTTATCGCCCCCTCACCAAGCCACTCAGGACCCGGAGCTGTGTGATCATGTGACTGCTAGCAAAAAAAGATAAGAAAAAACGGTACACTGCTATTAATTACCAATGGTATGCAGCATTACTAAAGAAATTGGACAGGCAACCTGTAAAACTTAGTTAGTAGACTTTCCTCCTTCTTTAAACTGGCCAAAAAAGGGTATTGCAATTGTAACTAAAAGCTAAACTTATTTATTTCTTTTTTTTCTTTTTGAATAACGTGGAGAGGGATTAGAACACCTGTTTGGATTTAATTGCTGTCTGTGCCCCCATTAGGGAGAATAATGCTCTCTATTTGTCTGGTTTATTGTTATAACCAAAACTGGAAAATTAAAGAAAAGCCCATATTTTGGGTTGTTAACCTAAGGCCCCTTTCACACTGGCGGCGTCGGCGGTGGTAAAGCACTGCTATTTTTAGTGGCGCTTTACAGTCGTATTTGTGGAGGTATTCGGCTGATAGCGGGGTGCTTTTAACCCCCGCTAACAGCTAAAAAAAGGTTAAAACCACTCGCAAAGCGCTGCTGCAGCAGTGCTTTGCCAGCGGTAGAGCCGCGCTGCCCATTGATTTCAATGGGCAGGAGCGGTGGAGGAGCGGTATACACACTGCTCCTTCACCGCTCCAAAGATGCTGCTAGCAGGACCTTTTTTACCATCCTGCCAGCGCACCGCTCCAGTGTGAAAGCCCTCGGCCTTTCACACTGAAGAGACAGGAGCAGGTCTTTCAGGATGCTTTGCAGGCACTATTTTTAGCGCTTTAGCGTCTGCAAAGTGCCCCAGTGTGAAAGGGGTCTAAAAGGGATAGAGAGAAAATCTTTCAATGGGGACACCAGTTCTGGTGATTCCATAAGTTTGCAGGAATTTTCTCTCACTTCCTGTTTTGGCTATGGGACAGGAACTGAAGGGAAATCTACCCAATGTAACACAGATAATAAAAATAAAACTGACAGGGGCTATACCTCTCCATTACTAATATTATCCAAAATGAAAAATAAAAACTTTTGCCTTTCGTTCTATTTTAAATTCCATTATTCGATGGTTACAGTACAAGACTTTACTACTACTCTGAATGTTAAGCACAGACATTGTTATCTAAATTCCACCTGATCTAGATAGGGAGAAATCTATCATCTACCTATATGGGTCATTGACTCCTAGCTTTACAGGTAATCTGTGCAAATTTAGTTCCATATGATTTTCAATTTTTTTCAGCATCTGTAAATGTTACCCAAGTAAAAATATATGTGTAGAGTAGAGACAGCGGCCAAGTTCTGTCCTGCGTGATTTAGTTTTAATCTTAATGCCTCAGATTTGAAGAAGATTTCTTTTTACATACATTTGTGAATCACAGGAAGGAAATTATTGACATTGTACATAACTACTTTTTGTCATGAGCTTTTGGCTCGGTGTCACTGTACTCTGGAAAACCAAGCAGCGATTACTGCCAACCACACCCCAGAAATTGGCACAAGAAAAGCAATCATTTTTTTTCCACAATATTGTTTAATGCAGTGAGCAAATAACTGGCAGAAATAGGATTGGTGCTCTAAATTAGCTACACACCATTCCAAGAGAGACTGGAATAACTATGTGTTTAACATTGGGCTGATGGTGCTGTGGGAGTAGGGTGTCGTCTGGCTGTACATGACCACAAAGTTGACATTCAGGGAGTCTGGAAGTGTACAGTCACCTGTGCCCCAACAGCATGAGGAAATACCAAAATGTCAGCGAGTTCAAAAAGAAAGATATAAATGAGCACTATGGGTATGTGAGTGTGTAATTGTAGTTTATTCAATTTATATACTAGCATTGACACTGAGGAGGACTGGGCTAGGGAGTAGGGAGGCATGAGGCCCCTGGGTAAGTAATAATTAAATATTTTGGGCTGTTGGCCTTGGGTGAAGGTAGTTTACCATTTAGACATCAATGAGAGTGGGACCCTAAGTCAAAGGCACATGCTGGGCATTTTATACCTACCTGTTCCCCGTTTGGACCTATGATCACATAATCTAACAGAGGAAAGTCTTCCAAAACCAGGTTCCTTTGCAGATCTGAGATGTCAAAAGACCAAATGCCAAAAGAATCTAATGCTGTAGGATAGGAAAAGGTCCTTTAGAAAGACCCACCTTTCCCCATGCCCCACCACCAGTCATTGTCGCATCATTGTTCGCTTTGTATAATATACTTTCTTTAGCCTACAGAAATCTGTTCTTACCAGAAAAGGGCTACCTGTTTGTTTTTGCTCCCTCTTCCTTCAGGCCAAAGGTTCCCTGTCCTCTCCTGTGGTGACATATTCCACTGAGCTTTACAGAAAATGCTCAACCATTCACATCAGTCAATGATGCTGAAGGAGCTTACAGTAGTAAAAATCCTGGTGTTAAGTAGAACTCAAGCTTAAAGTGGTTGTTAACCACCAATGTATCTTTACATAATCCTGTATATTTTTTAATTTAATGGCCCCCTGTGACTGTGCTTTATAAAAATATTGCTGTATATACCTTGTTTACAGAATGCTAATCTGCCCACATTGACTCGTCGCCTATCTCCTCTCACAGCCCGACAGATGCACTGGGTGGGGCCAAGGATCCCCCGCTGACATCAGTCAGGAGGGGAGAAGGAGAGGAGGAGAGAGGTGGCCCCCCCCGCCTGCTGCATTTGTCGGCTCAAGAGAGGAGAGAGAGGCGAGTCAATTAACGTAGATCAGCGCTCTGTAAACAAGGTATATACAGCATTATTTTTATAACGCACAGTCACAGGGGGCCATTACAGTAAAAAACAGAGGATTATATTAAAAATAAACAGGGAATTTGAGCAGCAGGACAGGGGGCAGTGCTGACAGTCAGAGAGGGGAGGGGGGAGAGGACGGAGGAGAGGACACAGGAGACACAGAGGAGGACTTCGGCTGATGGAGGCACGTACGCTGACAACGGTGTCAGGGCTTAGCAGCCCTGATATATCGGAGTCAGCATACAGGGGGGAGGGTAGAAACTAGCAGGATCAGCCAGGTATTACAGGTGATACAGGGGGCCAAATGCCACAGCACAAGCACTGTGCTGTATAACATGCTTTAAAGGAGCAGGATCTTTATTTTTTATTTTTGGGTTAACAAACGCTTTAAGCATTTTATTTATTCAGATGGGCGCTGACACCCAGAGCCGATAAATGAGTACCTTGCTTATAGGGCTTTGGCCACTAGGTGTGTATGCAGGCAGTCCATTCATGTCTATTGAAAGTCTGCATCTGCATGGCTGTCAATTTGGGAGGAGTGGCTGTGCTCATGCAGCTACATAAACAAGGAGCTCATCCATGGTCTATGGGTGTCAGTGCTTGTCTGATTGAGGCCTTAGTTTTGGATAGCGTTATAATGGGCTGGAATGTCTGTTTGGATTTCTGCTGATGTACTGTATACAGTATATTCCCATTTGGGGAGATTTACTCTCACTTTCTGATCTGGCAACAATTGTATATATTTTCATGTACAGTACAATATATATAGTATGTCTCCAAGGTTTTTTGAAAATAATGAAATCTTAAGTGGAACACCAACCAAAAATGTTTTCTTGTTTAAGACAGCAACAATAGACCATAATTGAGAACCTAAACCAACTTTAGGGTCTCTGTTCCGGCATCTATGTCCCCCATTCGGTGTGTTCCACTGAGGGAGCAGGTTAGGAGTCTGCCCTGACTCTATGTAATCTACAGAACAAGTAGAGAAAAATGTCAGCCACCGCACACCATACAAGCCCTGCTTGTAATAGGTGATAACAGCCTAAGACTAACTCCATCCAAGCCACACCCCCTGATATGTTTCTCCCCACACACGAGGCTTAGTCATGGAACTCCTAGACTAAGCCCCGTGGGTGGGAGTTTAACATGTTAAGGGGCGTGACTTTGATGATGCTATCACCTATTACACACTGGGTTTGTATGGTGAGCAGTGGCTGAGATTTTTCTCTAGGTGTTCTGTAGACCATAATTGAACACTGAAAGTAACAGAAGCAATATAGATAAAATATATTGCAAAGTATATATTTTTAAAAGAAATACAATTAACACTTTAAACTTCGTATACATTGAAAAACAGTGTAAAAAAACAAGGCACATAGCATAGCTTGTGATCTTTTCCACACTGTGTACAAAGTTCAACAAACTGTCAACTCAGGGTACACCAAAACACCTCAAAACCACAAGCCTAAATTCCAGTGATGAAATAGTTGTTAAGGTTAAAAAAAATGACAGTTCCATGCTTTAGAGACAACAGCCAACAAAAAGCATAGTGACTGGAAAGTATCTAAGCATTTTGATTTGGGAAGAGGGAAGCAATGTAAGAGGGAGAAATAAGTCAATAAATAAGAGTATTATATTTCAATGAAAGCATCTAAGGATGAGCCGAACATCCCCCGGGTTCGGTTCGCACCAGAACTTGCAAACAGGCTACGTGACGTCAGAGGAAGGTGGGGTCACCCGTTTCCGTCACCGAGTGGCCCGGTCCTCAGCTATATAACAGCTGTCATCGAGAAGAAGCGTCACTCGGTGGGAGCCTCCCATGGAGACGGAGCTGTTGTGTGTTTTTTTTCTTTTTTCGGCTCATTGGGCGGCGTGAGAGGGATCTACATCATGGGACATTTCTGTTTTTTTATTTTTTAATAAAAAGTGTCTCCTGTCTTCTTTACTATTTTTGACACTTTTTTTGTGAAATGGTAGGGGTACATTGTACCTGTTATCAATTCACATAAGAGGGGAGGCCAGGATCTGGAGGTCCACTTGTTAAAGAGGGCTTTCAGATTCCAATAAGCCCCATGCCCACAGACCCCCACAACCACCGTGCAAGGGTTGTGGGGATGAGGCCCCTGTCCCCATCAACATGGGGACAAAGTGCTTTGGGGACCCCAAAGAATCCTCCCCATGTTGAGAGCATGTGGCCTGGTACAGTTCAGGAAGGGGGGGTGCTCTCTCACCCCCCTCTTTTCCTGTGGCCTGCCAGATTGCGCGCTTGGATAAAGGTCTGGTGTGGATTTTGAGGGGACCCCTACGCCATTTGTTTAAAATTTTGGCACAGGGTTCCCCTTAAGATCTGGTATGGATTGGGGGGGTTACGCATTTTTTTTATTTGGAGCAGGATTCCCCTTAATGGACCTGAAGGGCCTGGTATGGATTTTGGGGGGACCCCTACACAATTTTTTTTTATATTTGGTTCAGGGTTCCCTTTAATATTCATACCAGACCCAAAGGGCCTGGTAATGGACGGGGCCCATGCCTTTTTTTTCAATTAGTTTTACCTATATTGCTGAGATCAGTTGCAATCAGTTTTAAATGACTTTTTTCCTTTAGAAATGTCATTTTGCTGTGGTACTGATCTAAACACGGGAAAACTGTGCCACTTTACAGGTATACTATAGACACCCCCAAGCACGATAAAGGAATATTTCATTTTTATTGTTTCACTTTATGCATTATTAAAATCACTGCTCCCGAAAAAACTGACATTTTTAAAACACTTTTTTGCATTGGTACATTTCCCCTGGGGCAGGACCTGGGTACTCAAACACTTTTTTTTGACAATAACTTGCATATAAGCCTTTAAAAAAAATAAGCACTTTTGGTTTTTCATGTTAATGTCCCATAGACTTTAACAGGGTTCCGCAGCTTTTGAACACTGCATAATGTTCGTTGTTCGCCGAACGTCCGAACAACCAAAGTTCAGCCCGAAGTTATGCTCGGGCCGAACTGTCCCCCATCCCTAACAGCAGCTATAAATGTTGTATAGATGCAATGTACAGTATGCAAGAAATTGTATTTGGCCATTATGTTAGAGGAAGAGATGAGATATTATGAAAAATATTTTGTTTATTATGTCACAGCCAAGAGCCAGAAATATTTTACAGACACACTGCATACCATGTAAGTTTTACCAATGAAAGATGGACTAGGCAGGTTTCATCATAAAATAAATATGTGCTTTTTCAGAGCCACAAGCCAGAAAAGGTGAACTGACATGCTGAACAGCATGTACTCCTTTTTTGCTAAGATGCAATGACAGAGGGAGAGAGATTGCAGATTTCATGTGTACTAAACAAATAGCAGTATATTTTTTATGGGCTTGAAGAATGAAAAGATATACAAATTTGCAGCAGTTTTTCAAGCCCATTTTGATAGTCCGTTATTTCAGTAGTGAAAGAGCAGGCAGTATTAAAAAATCAGTTATTGCCTAGTTTATGAAGACAGAAGACTGAGGACTGAAGACTGAAATCTTGCACTGATTTGTAGCACACCTTTTAAGATTTAAACGTACAGGTCACAATTTTTGAAGAAGAGAGAAAGCAGATTGATTCTGGAATTTAATTCTTCTTTTTTCTTTGCGAGACTGAAGATGGAAAAATGCTACAGATTTGTACCACGGCTATAAGGCCTTATGGACCAGGCCACAAACTCAAAGTATTTGGGCAAGCATATTGCATCTGGAAATGAAAAATGTATGTTTTTTGACAGATTGCAATTTCTGAGTAATTGATCAGGTATATTGCACCTAGAAATAGAAAAGCTGCTTCTTAATTTGAGGGCTCAAGACTGAAAAATGTAACTGTTTTACACACAACTATTAAACCTGTTTGGACAAGCTGCAATTTAGGGAAAATATTGCATCATAAAATATATATTTTTTTTATTTGAATAGATAAACATTATACAGTTTTTCACCACACTTTTGAAGTCTTGATTAGATATGCTGCAATTCATGAGAGAAAGAGTAAGCATACTGCATTTTTCACAGAATAATATACAAGTGAATGTGAGAGATGACATCACTAAGGGAACTAGGGAGGAGGTGGAATCCTTATGGGTAGAGCTCCAAAGGGATGAAGCTAAGGGGAAATTAATACTGGGAGTATGCTATAGGCCCCCTAACCTGAGGGAGGAGGGGGAGATGGATCTCCTATCACAAGTTGGATTAGCAGCAAGGATGGGAAAAAGTGTTGTAATGGGGGATTTTATTTATCCAGACATAAACTGGGAGGAGGGAACCACGCATTCGTCTATGGCTCGCCAGTTCCTAAATGTCTTGCAGGACAATTTCATGCTTCAGATGGTAGACGCACCAACTAGAAATAAAGCGTTACTGGATCTACTGATTACCAACAATACAGACCTGATCATAAATGTGGAAATATGGAGCAATTTAGGAAACAGCGATCATAGGTCAATTGGCTTCAGTATAAATCACACAAATAGGAAACATAAGGGGAATACAAAGACACTGAATTTCAAAAGAGCTAACTTCCCTAAACAAACCTTGCTAGAAGGCATGAATTGGGATAAAATCTTAGGAACAAAGAACACGGAGGAGAGATGGGTTTGCTTTAAGAGCATATTAAATAAGGGCATTAGCCAATGCATCCCATTGGGTAATAAATTTAAAAGGGCGAACAAAAGTCCTGGATGGCTTAACTCCAATGTAAAAATGCATATAGAAGCAAAGGAGAAGGCCTTCAAAAAATACAAGGTTGAGGGATCATCATCAGCATTCATACTTTATAGAGCGGCTAAGATAGAAAACGAAAGACACATAGCGGAGGAGAGCAAAAAAAATCCAAATAAATTCTTTAAGTGTGTAAACAGTAAAAAAGCGAGGACAGACCATATTGGTCCCATAAAGAATGAGGAAGGACATCTGGTTACAAAGGATGGGAAGATGGTGAAGGTATTAAATGTATTCTTCTCCTCAGTCTTCACAAGGGAATCAGGGGCTTCAATAACCAAAACTGCAGTGTTTATCCTTATGACACATCACAGAAAGCACCTCCATGGTTAACAGAGGACAGAATAAAAAAAAAATGAGACTTGGGAAACTTAACATTAATAAATCACCTTTACCAGATGGCTTGCATCCGAGGGTACTTAGGGAACTTAGTCAAGTAATTGCCAGACCATTGTTCCTAATTTTTACTGACAGTCTACTGACTGGAATGGTACCAGCTGACTGGAATAAATGTAGCACCAATATTTAAAAAGGGCCCAAAATACATCCCTGGGAATTATAGACCAGTTAGCCTGACATCAAAAGTATGGAAGCTCTTGGAAGGGACGATAAGGGACTACCGTATATACTCGCGCATAAGCCGAGTTTTTCAGCACATTTTTTTGTGCTGAAAAAACCCCATCTACAGCCTCATGCACCTGGTTTCCTGGCGCTTAACATGCAGTCTAGCTGGCGGCCGTACATGGTAACAAAGCCCCGCCTACTCCTCGTTTGTGATAGGCGGAACACTGACTCACTGCTGGGAAACTGAATCAGTGTTCTGTCACGGACGAGGACGAGGAGGAGGCGGGGCTTTGTTACACTGGACGGCCGCCAACTAGACTGCATGTCACAGTGCTGGTGTTCTGGAGATCAGGTACATGAGGCTGCAGATGGACACAGTGAGGCAGGGAGATGGGCAGTGTGAGGCAGGAAGATGGGCACAGTGAGGCATGCAGGTGGGCAGAGTGAGGCATGCAGATGGACAGAGTGAGGCATGCAGATGGACACAGTGAGGCATGCAGATGGGCAGAGTGAGGCATGCAGATGAGCACAATGAGGCATGCAGATGGACACAGTGAGGCTGCAGATGGGCATTGTTGACCTTCTTTTACACTTACAGTAGTTGCTGCATTTCTCACCCTAGGACAAGGAGGAGGCGGGGCTTTGTTACACTGGATGCCCGCCGACTAGACTGCATGTCACAGTGCTGGTGTTCTGGAGATCAGGTACATGAGGCTGTAGATGGACACAGTGAGGCAGGGATATGGGCAGAGTGAGGCAAGGAGATGGGCAGAGTGAGGCATGCAGATGGACACAGTGAGGCATGCAGATGGGCAGAGTGAGGCATGCAGATGGACACAGTGAGGCTGCAGATGGGCATTGTTGACCCTCTTTTCCACTTACAGTAGTTGCTGCATTTCTCACCCTAGGCTTATACTCGAGTCAATAAGTTTTCCCAGTTTTTTGTGATAAAATTAGGTGCCTTAGCTTATATTCAGGTTGGCCTATACTCGAGTATATACAATATATACAAAACTTTAGTAATGAGAACGGTATCATTAGCAGAAATCAGCATGGATTCATGAAGAATCGTTCTTGCCAAACCAATCTATTAACCTTCTATGAGGAGGTGAGTTGCCATCTAGATAAAGTAAGGCCCGTAGACATGGTGTATCTGGATTTTGCAAAAGCATTTGACACAATTCCCCATAAATGTTTACTGTACAAAATAAGGTCCGTTGGCATGGACCATAGGGTGAGTACATGGATTAAAAACTGACTACAAGGGTGAGTTCAGAGAGTGGTGATAAATGGGGGGTACTCAGAATGGTCAGGGGTGGGTAGTGGGGTCCCCCAGGGTTCTGTGCTGGGACCAATCCTATTTATTTTGTTCATAAACAACCTGGAGGATGGGGTAAACAGTTCAATCTGTGTATTTGCGGACGATCCTAAGCTTAGCAGGGCAATAACTTCCCTGCAGGATGTGGAAACCTTGCAAAAAGATATGAACTAATTAATGGGGTGGGCAACTGCACAGCAAATAAGGTTTAATGTAGAAAAATTTAAAATAATGCATTAGGGTGGCAAAAATATGAATGCAATCTAGGATGGAAAAGAACCTGGGGGTCCTAGTAGATGATAGGCTCAGCAATGGCATGCTGCTGCTAACAAAGCAAACAGAATATTGGCATGCATTAAAAAGGGAACAACTCCAGAGTTAAAACGATAATTCTCCCATTCTACAAGACTCTGGTCCAGTCTAACCGAGGTATGCTGTCTAGTTCTGCAACAGTCCTTAGGAAAGATGTACTGGAAATGGAGCGAGTACAAAGAAGGGCAATAAAGCTAATAAAGGGTCTGGAGGATATTAGTTATGAGGAAAAGTTGGGGGCACTGAACTTATTCTCTCTGGAGAAGAGTTGTTTGAGAGGGGATATGATTTCAATTTATAAATACCGTACTGGTGACCCAAACAATAGGGATAAAACTTTTTCACGGAAGGGAGTTTAACAAGACTCGTGTCCACTCATTAAAATGAGAAGAAAATAGGTTTAACCTTAAACTACGTAGAGGGTTCTCTACTGTAAGAGCGACAAGGATGTGGAATTCCCTTCCACAGGCAGTGGTCTCAGCAGGGAGCATCGATAGTTTCAAAAAACTATTAGATAAGCACCTAAACGACCACAACATACTGGGAAATACAATGTAATACTGATATATAATCACACACATAGGTTGGACTTGATGGACTTGTGTCTTTTTTCAACCTCACCTACTATGTAACTATGCAACTAATATAAATAACACACAGGGGTTGGACAAAAATATGGAAACACTACATGGTTTACAGGTGTGGAAGTGACTTCATGTTTCACGTTGAAAGTGGAAGTGATGTAGCATGGGATAGTAGGCGGCATAAACTTCAAACTTACAAAGAACACTGGACACACCAAACTAGATTAATAATGTCTGCAACCTTGTTTATTGATTTTCACAAATATAAACAATTAACAATTCACCATAACTCTTTTAATTAATAAAAACTCCGGGTGACACGAGCGCATCGGGATCGCGCCACTGCGCGGGCACGCGCGCGATCCCACTCCTTCTGAGGGACGTTCCTGAACGTCCACTCAGAAGGAGAGAGCACCCACCCGGCCGTATATGTGCAGTGGCCGGGTGGGAAGTGGTTAAGCAAAATCAGCAAAAATCAGTGAGGCGCTCTTTAAATATCCCTCTGGTGACTGGCGATGACCTCCCTTAGCCTCCTGCTTAATTTGGGATCATAGGAATTTCTGGAATGTTCTGGGGAGGTCAGGTTACCTATCCTAGAGGACTCCCCAAACTTATACAACATTTGCAATCAGCTGACCTTTTTTGACCTATCACAAAACCCCACATTGAAATCAATCAATGAGGGGCTCCTACCACCTCCATCTCATGAGGGAAATAGGGGCCTGAAAATAGGCAATCCCCCTTTCCTCACATTCTTTTGCTTTGGCTGTGTGATGAGACACCTACCTAACAGGTGGAAAGTCTCACTTTCATCATTCACTGCATGCACTGCTAGGAATACAGAGTCATGTCAGAGCTTACTGAGTTTTAAAGAGGGCAGATCGAGCGCAATCGACAAGGTCAACTGGTATCACATTCCATTATCCACCATCCAAGATTTATATTTGTCAATTCCCAGGAGAGTTCAGGTCGTCTTGGATGCCAAAGGCGGCCCAACACCATATTGAGTAACAATTTTGTTCTTTTACCTGATGTTTCCATATTTCGGTCTAACCCCTGTATTACTAATTATTAAAAATGATGGTGCCGCATGAAGCTGCATTTATAAAATCATGATGCTTCAGTTAAATTAGGTGTAAATATGTAGTTTCATATCTTAATATAGCCATCCTGGTCTTGTGCTGGTTCAGATTCCTGGAAAAACCCGTCTTAATATATTTTTTCAAGGTTATGTAAACATGTGTGTTTAGCAAATGAGATGCAAATATAATTCACAGTGTAATATGTTTGGCAACGGAGACCTATCTGCGTTGCTCACATGTAATCTTCCATCTGAGAGAGCAACATTGACTTTTGAACTACGATTTGAATTCTGATTGAATTAGGAAAATAAATGATTTGTGCTCTTTAATAAAGAGTGACACTGAGGGATTGAGACCTTTCTGCTTTTTTTAACTAGGATTTGCCCCCTTCCTGACCAGGCCATTTTTTGTAATACGGCACTGCATTGATTTAACTGACAATTGCGCGGCTGTGCGACATTGTACCCAAACAAAATTTATGTCCTTTTTTTCCCCACAAATAGAGCTATCTTTTGGTGGTATTTGATCACCTCTGCGGTTTTTATTTTTTGCGCTATAAACAAAAACAGAGTGACAATTTTGCAAAAAACACAATATTTTGTAGTTTTTGCTATAATAAATATCCCAAATAAAAAAAAAAAAAAATTTCCTCAGTTTAGGCCGATATGTATTCCTCTACATATTTTTGGTAAAAAAAAAAATGCAATAAGCATATATAGATTGGTTTGTGCAAAAGTTATAGCGTCTACAAAATAGGGGATAGATTTATGTAATTTTTATTATTTTTTTACTAGTAATGGCAGTGATCTACAATTTTTATCAGGACTGCGACATTGCGGCGGACACATTTGACACTATTTTGGGACCATTGACGTTTATACAGGGATCAGAGCTAAAAATAAACATTGATTACTGTATAAATGACACTGGCAGGGAAGGGGTTAACACTAGGGGGCGATCAAGGGGTTAAATGTTTTCCCTCCATGTGTTCTAACTGTGGGGGGATGGGACTAACTAGGGGAGGAGAGAGATCGGTGTTCATACTTAGTATAAATACACGTTCTCTCTCCTCTCCCCTGAGAGAACCAGGATTTGTGTGTTTACACACACAGATCCTGGTTCTCGCTCTGTCATGAGCAATCGTGGGTGCCCGGCGTTCATTGCGCCCACCAGGCATGCCCATCGGCTCCGGGGTCACATGGTAGGCGCATGCACACACCTGCTTAAAGGAGCGATGTACAGCTATGGTGATTTGCACAGCCGAGCCAACCTGCTGCAGTATAACTGCGGCGGCTGGTTGGCTAGTGGTTAAATTATGGATGAATAGACAAGATCTGTTTGGTGTTTCAGATGAAGAGAAAAGCATCTGTGTATTTATCACCTTTATAAAAATTTCCCAAGTGAACAATCTTCTACAAAAGGTCCAAAAGTAATCGTCTTTTTATACTGCTGATTGGATGAGATGGGGACTGTGATGTCACCACCAAACATCTTTACCTTGCCCATTCATTATTAAAATGCCAATGCCAAGAGTGCAACCTCCTGTGTTCTTCAAACAGCATTGCAGATACTCGACACAGGACCCAGAAGGCATTGGCAATCTCTGTAGTAGCAGTGACTATTACAGAGATTTCCAGTTTTCATAGGGATTGCCCATCATGGTATGCACATACATACTTACATTGGCCCAAGATGGAACAATACAACTATACAAAATAGTTCATGCCTGGAATTCAACTTTACAATTTAAGGTGTATATAAACCCTAACAAATATTTTTTCTTATGTGCTTCTATTTGATCTGTTAGAATTGATGCTGATCCTACCAGAAATCTCGTAAGCTGTTATCTACATGTGTTATCTGCTTTTGACACATTCCTGTATTATTCTTACATTGTTCCCAGCTATCTCTGAGTACACAATAACACATTTTATTTATTTTTATTTTATTTATTTCAGGTACTTATATAGCGCCATCAATTTAAGCAGCGCTTTACATATACATCGTACATTCACATCAGTCCCTACCCTCAGGGAGCATACAATCTAAAGTCCCTAACTCACATTCATACATACTAGGGACAATTTAGACAGGATCCAATTAACCTACCGACATGTCTTTGGAATGTGGGAGGAAACCGGAGTACCCGGAGGAAACCCACGCAGGCACAGGGAGAACATGCAAACTCCAGGCAGGTAATGTTGTGGTTGGGATTCGACTCTTCTTACTGCTAGGTGAAAGTGCTATCCACTACACCACACACATCTTCCAGTGGTATCCCTTTCATGCCTAAGCCTATTTCTGACATTTGTTGCTTAGAAGTTAAAACCCGTAATTTGCAAGAAAATTACTTAGAACCCCCAAACATATATATTTTTTTAGCAGAGAATAAAATGGCGATTGTTGCAATATTTTATGTCACACAGTATTTGCGCAGAGGTCTTTTAAAAGCAATTTTTGTGAAAAAAAGACACTTTCATGAATTTTAAAAAAAACTAAACAGTAAAGTTTGCCTATTTTTTTTATAATGTGAAAGAGGATATTACACCGAGTAAATAGATACCTAACATGTCATGCTTTGAAATTGCGCATACTTATGGAATAGCGACAAACTATGGTACCTAAAAATCTCCATAGGAGATACTTTAAAAAAATTAACAGTTAGCAGGTTAAAGTTACAGAGGAGGCATTTTGCTAGAATTATTGCTCTCACTCTGACGATCGTGGCAATACCTCACATGTGTGATTTAAACACTGTTTACATATGTGGGTGGGACTTAAGCATGCGCTTTCTTTGCTGCACAAGCACACAAGGGATGGGGGCACTTTAAAACTTTTTTTTTTTCATTGTCCCCTTCAACGAAAAAAAATGATAATCACTTTTATTGCTGTCACAAGGAATGTAAACATCCCTTATGACATTAATAGTGGGTGAAAGGTACTCTTTATGGAAGGATCAGGGTCTAAAAGACCCCTGATCCCTATTTGCACTTAAAAGTATTAATGAGTGGCCACGAGTCTTGTTAAACTCCCTTCTGCAAAAAAGTTTTATTTCTATTGTGGGGTCACCAGTACGGTATTTGTATATTGAAATCATATCTCCTCTCAAGCGTCTCTTCTCCTGAGAGAATAAGTTCAGTGTTCGAAACCTTTTCTTCATAACTAAGATCCTCCTGACCCTTTTTTTAGATTTGTTGCCCTTTTTTATACTTGCTCCATTTCCAGTACATCCTTCCTGAGGACTGGTGCCCAGAACTGGACAGCATACTCTAGGTGCGGCCGGACCAGAGTCTTGTAGAGCGGGAGAATTATCGTTTTATCTCCGGAGGTGATCCCCTTTTTAATGCATGCCAATATTCTGTTTGCTTTGTTAGCAGCAGCTTGGCATTGCATGCCATTGCTGAGCCTATCATCTACTAGGACCCCCAGGTCCTTTTCCATCCTAGATTCCCCCAGAGGTTCTCCCCCCAGTGTATAGATTGCATTCATATTTTTGCCACCCAAATGCATTATTTTATATTTTTCTACATTGAACCTCATTTGCCATGTAGTTGCCCACCCCATTAATTTGTTCATATCTTTTTGCAAGGTTTCCACATCATGCGGAGAAGTTATTGTCCTGCTTAGCTTAGTATTGTCTGCAAATACAGAGATTGAACTGTTTACCCCATCCTCCAGGTCATTTATGAACAAATTAAATAGGATTGATCCCAGCACAGAACCCTGGGGAACCCCACTACCCACCCCTGACCATTCCGAGTACTCCCCATTTATCACCACCCTCTGAACTTGCCCTTGTAACCAGTTTTCAATCCATGTACTCACCCTATGGTCCATGCCAACGGACCTTTTTTTGTACAGTAAACATTTATGGGGAACTGTGTCAAATGCTTTTGCAAAATCCAGATACACCACGTCTACGGGCCTTCCTTTATCTAGATGGCAACTCACCTCCACATAGAAGGTTAGTAGATTGGTTTGGCAAGAATGATTCTTCATGAATCCATGCTGATTACTGCTAATGATACCATTCTCATTACTAAAATCTTGTATATAGTCCCTTATCATCCCCTCCAAGATTTTACATACTATTGATGTTAGGCTAACTGGTCTGTAATTCCCATGGATGTATTTTGGGCCCTTTTTAAATATTGGTGCTACATTGGCTTTTCTCCAATCAGCTACCATTCCAGTCAGTAGACTGTCTGTAAAAATTAGAAACAACGGTCTGGCAACTTGACTGAGTTCACTAAGTACCCTCGGATGCAAGCCATCTGGTGATTTATTAATGTTAAGTTTCTCCAGTCTAATTTTAATTCTGTCCTCTGTTAACCATGGAGGTGCTTCCTGTGTTGTGTCATGAGGATAAACACTGCAGTTTTGGTTACTGAAGCCCCCCGATTCACTCGTGAAGACTGAGGAGAAGAATAAATTCAATACCTTTGCCATCTCCCCATCCTTTGTAACCAGATGTCCTTCCTCATTCTTTATGGGGCCAATATGGTCTGTCCTCCCTTTTTTACTGTTTACATATTTAAAGAATTTTTATTTTTAAAGATTTTTTTTGCTCTCCTCCGCTATGTGTCTTTCATGTTCTATCTTAGCAATCTTAATTGCACCCTTACATTTCTTGTTGCATTCTTTATAAAGTCTGAATGCTGATGATGATCCCTCAACCTTGTATTTTTGAAGGCCTTCTCCTTTACTTTTATATTAATTTTTACATTGGAGTTAAGCCATCCAGGACTTTTGTTTGCTCTTTTAAATTTATTACCCAATGGGATGCATTGGCTAATGCCCTTATTTAATATGCTCTTAAAGCAAACCCATCTCTCCACCGTGTTCTTTGTTCCTAATATTTAATCCCAATGAATGCCTTTTAGCAAGGTTTGTAGTTTGGGGAAGTTGGCTATTTTGAAATGCAGTATCTTTGTATTCCCTTTATGTTTCCTATTTGTGTGATTTATACTAAAATTAATTGACCTGTGATTGCTGTTACCTAAATTGCCCCATATTTCCACATCCGTGATCAGGTCTGTATTGTTGGTCTACCATCTGACCCATAAAATTGTCCTGCAAGACATTAAGAAACTGGCGAGCCTTAAATGAATGCACGGTTCCCTCCTCCCAGTCTATGTCTGGATAATTAAATTCCCCCATTATGATAACACTTCCCATCCTTGCTGCTAATCCAAATTGTTATAGGAGATCTGTCTCTACTTCCTCCCTCAGGTTTTGGGGCCTATAGCATACTCCCAGTATTATTTTCCCCTTAGCTTCATCCCTTTGGAGCTCTACCCATAAGGATTCCACCTTCTCCCTAGCTCCCTCAGTGATGTCATCTCTCATATTCACTTGTACATTATTCCTGATATATAGGCATACCCCTCCCCCTTTTTTACCCTCTTTATCCTTGCGGTAATGGGTATACCCTTGAATGTTTGCCAGCCAATCATGAGAGCTGTTGAACCAGGTCTCTGAAATTCCCACAAAATCCAAATCCTCCTCGTATAACAGTATCTCTAGTTGACCCATCTTGTCCGCCATGCTCCTGGCATTGGTGAACATGCCACATAGTTTAGACCGGTCGCATATTGTCCTCATATTGGGTGTTTCGAGATTGTAACTAGGGCTTGCTACTATACTTACCTTGGGTTTTTGTGCTTTGGTCAACCTACCACTAATGCCAATACTACCCTCTGGAATATCTTTTGCGCTGACTATCTCTACCTCTGGACCCTCCCCCCATCACCTAGTTTAAAAAGCCCTCTAACTTTTTGGCCATCTTCATTCCCAGCTGATCTGCACCCTCCTTATTTAGGTGCAGTCCGTCCCTTCTATAGTACCAGTTTTCGACTGAGAAGTTGGCCCAGTCCTCCAGGAACCCAAACCCCTCCTTACTACACCAGCTCTTCAGCCACTTGTTTACTTCCCTAATCTCCCTCTGCCTTTCTGGTGTGGCTCGATGTACCGGTAGTATTCCTGAGAATACTACCTTGGAGGTCCTTTTCCTCAATTTAGCTCCCAAGTCCCTAAAATAGTTCTTTAGGACACTCCATCTGCCTCTGACTTTGTCATTGGTGCCAACCTGCACCATGACAGCTGGGTCTTCCCCAGCCCCTCCCAGTAATCTGTCCACCAGAGCCGTGATGTGCCGTGATTCTCCTTTAGGATATTCTGGTAGAGCTCAGAATTCATGGTTCCATCAATTATGGTAAGTCATCCAGGTCCTAAAGCTGCAAAGCAGCCCCAGACCATCACGCTACCACCACTGTGTCTGGCTGTTGGTATGATGCTCTTGTTATGAATTTCTATTTTAGTTTTATGCCAGATCTAACTGGAAGCACACCTTCCAAAAAGTTACATTTTTCTCATCAGTCCACAGAATATTTGAATTAAAGTCTTGGGGATAATCAAGATTTTTTTGGTAAATGTGAGATGAGCCTTCGTGTTCTTTTTGGTCAGAAGTGGCTTTGGCCTTGGAACTCTCCCATGGATGCCATTTTTGCCCAGTCTCTTTCTTATTGTTGAATCATGAACACTGATCTTACCTGAGGAGTCAAGTGAGGCCTGCAGTTCTTTAGATGTTGTTCTGAGTTCTTTTATGACCTCCTGGATGAATCGTTGTCATGCTCTTGGAGTAATTTTTGTAGACCAGCCACTCCTGGGAAGGTTCACCACTGTTCCAAGTTATCTCCATTTGGGGATAATGGCTCTCCCTGTGGTTCACTGGAGTTCCAAAGCCTTAGAAATGGCTTTGAAACCCTTCCTAGACCAATACATGTTTGTTTCTAATCTGTTCTTGATTTTTTTTAGATTGTGGCATGATGTGTGGCTTTTCGTGATCTGTTAGCGTGCTTCACTTTGTCAGACAGCTTCTATTTATGTGATTTCTTGATTCAACAGGTCTGGCAGTAATCAGGCCTGGGTGTGGCAAGTGAAATTTAACTCAGCTTTCCAAAAAAATGTAAATCACAGTTCATTTATGATTCAGCATTGGAGGGGGCAATTACTTTTTCACATAGGGCCAGGCAGGTTTGAACAGCTTTTTTTCCTTAATAAATGAAATAATAATTTAAAAACTGCATCTTGAATTTACCTGGGTTATCTTTGTGTAATTGTCAGGACTGGGCTAAGCACTTCCTTCTCAAAGCTGGCCGCTCATCTGTCAGCTAATTGCCAGCTCCTATCTCTCCACAGTGACTCACCTGTTGATGATATCCTGCTCGTCAGTCCTGCCTACTTAAGCCGTCCAGTCCAGATGATCTCTGCCTTCGCCTTGGTCGCATGTCTAGAGACTCTCCACTGTGTTCCTGTTAAAGACTTGCTTGGCTGACATTCCTTCTGGCTCTAGATCCTGCTTGCTGTTCTTCTACGCTCATCTCTGGCTCCCTGACGTTTTGGCTTGTCTGACTATCCGTTCCGGTTCCTGAACTCTGGCTATGGTTTGACTATGTTTACTCTGTTTACCTTTTTTTTTATTATTATTAAACAAGTGTGATTTAATTGTACTTCTGTCTCAGTCTGATTAATGGTTTCTGACAGTAATATTAAAATTTGTTTGATGATCTGAATCATTTAAGTGTGAGAAATACGCAAAAAATATCAGGAAGGGGGCAAATACTTTTTCACAGCACTGTATATCTGCAGTGTTTTATTATCTCTCTCCAAGGCACTATGTCCCGTAGCTGTCTCTTGCTCGGTAGCTCTGTTATCAGCCTGAGGACTCCTCACACATTCTCCCAGATGGGAAATAGAAGTGTGTATAAGGGGAGGTTGTTATAAATAGATTAGCAGTCAGCTTGCCATCTGAGAGCAGACCTCTGTACATTCCTTTCTTCCTTTACCTATGAGGAGAGGGGCTGTGTGCCTTTCCTCCAATCGGCTGTCTTGGCTGTATGCCAATAATCCACTTCCAGTGGTAACCAGGAAGAGAAAATCTTAACAGGAAGAGCACTTTCTAAAGAATATATACAGATGAAGACAGATTTTTTAGCCCTTTTCAAGGTCAATTTGATATATATATATATATATATATATATATATATATATATATATATATATATATATATATTTTGCAAGAGGGGTGGCCAAGCCTTTATAAAATAAATTGTCCCAATACTGACAGGGACAGGGGTATCAACCCTACAACCTGTCCCCCAAAAGGGATGTGGGAGTCTGGAGGTAGGGGGCATCAGAATACGGAAGCTCCTTTGAGAATTGAGGGTACCCTGATATCCGCCTCATCCACATGAATGAGTACAGGGTAAATAGTACTCCTTGTTACTGTGAGGAATCTGGGTAATGTCACAACCATAATTGGTCAGTGGCAATACCCAGGATCTCCAGTGCTGTTGTTTAAATTCCAGCAGCTCTGGGATCTGCCATGTCATTTAGCAGTGGTATTACTATGGCAGCTAAATAACAGATGTTGTAAACAAACATTAGATAGAGGTTTGGGTGGGTGAACAAGCAGTCAGTGAGCTGTGAACAAGCTGGGTTTGGGCCAAACTCATGTTAATCTTTACCTGAAGCTCATCCCTAGTCCTAACACACTTACTGTCTTAGGGTTACAAGGTTGCCTCTCTACAGAACCAGTACAGTGAGTGAACATTATCTCTCTAATACAGGAAGTGTGATCCTGGTAGGATCACCAGGTGAAAATAAGATAAGACAAAAAAGAAAATGACTGCAGCCACCATGTTAGGACTGGTAAGTTGCAATATATTACATTTTTGCTCTTATGCCCCGTACACACGGTCGGATTTTCCGACAGAAAATGTGTGATAGGACCTTGTTGTCAGAAGTTCTGACCGTGTGTAGGCTCCATCACACATTTTCCATTGAATTTTCCAGCACACAAAGTTTGAGAGTAGGCTATAAAAAAATTTTCGACAACAAAATCCGTTGTCGGAATTTTCGATCGTGTGTACACAAATCCGATGCACAAAGTGCCACGCATGCTCAGAATAAATAAAGAGATGAAAGCTATTGGCTACTGCCCCGTTTATAGTGCCGACGTACGTGTTTTACGTCACCGCGTTCAGAATGATCGGATTTTCCGACAACTATGTGTGGCCGTGTGTATGCAAGACAAGTTTGTGCCAACATCCGTCGGAAAAAATCCTAGGATTTTGTTGTCGGAATGTCCGATCAATGTTCAACCGTGTGTACGAGGCATTTGATTTAGTTTTTTGGTGGCCATACGCATAGTTATTTGTAGGCAATTTCAAGTATTTTTATAATTGAAAGAACTAAGGGAATCTATCAGTAATTCATTTGATTACCCAGGTTAATTTTATGGATTGAAATAAATGTAATAGATTGAAAAAATAATGAAATTAATGCATCAAAATCAGTAGTCCAATGAGACAAATGGAGGGTTTGCAAAATTGGTTACATAGTTGGTGAGGTTGAAAAAAGACACAAAAGTCCATCATCTCCAACCTGTGTGTATGCTTTAATGTCAGTATTACATTGTATATCCCTGTATGTTGTGGTCATTTAGGTGCCTATCTAATAGTTTATAAAATTATCCATGCTTCCTGCTGAAACCACTGCTTGTGGAAGAGAATTCCACATTCTTACCGCTCTTAACAGTAAAGAACCCTCTATGCAGTTTAAAGTTAAACCGCTTTTCTTCTAATTTTAGTGAATGGCCACGTGTCTTTTTAATTTCCCTTTCACGGAAAATCCCTATTATGGGATCACCAGTAAGGTATTTGTACATTGAACATTGTATTTGTACATTGAAATCATATCCCCTCTCAAGCGTCTCGTCTCCAGAGAGAATAAGTACAGTGCTCGTAATCTTTCCTCATAACTAATATCCTCCAGTCCCTTTATTAGCTTTGTTGCCCTTCTCTGGACTCTTTCCAGTTCCAGCACATCCTTCCTGAGGATTAGTGCCCAGAACTGGAAGGCATACTCCAGGTGCGGCCGGACCAGAGTCTTGTAGAGTGGGAGAATTATAGTTTTATCTCCGGAATAATATCTTTTTTTATTGTAGGCTACAGTAGAAACAGGACTGAATATTGGAAAGCGTTTAATACAGCTGTGTAGGTTTTCTTGGCAGATACAAAGAATGGGAGGCTGCTGGACTGAAGGGCATTGTGAGCAATGGCTACTTTGTTGCCCAAAACACCAAGAGAAGCAATCTTTGTGGAACATTTTTTTAACTAAACAATGCACCAAAAGAGAATGAAAGAACATCTATGGATATACTGTACATAGCACATTACTTATCTGTTGCCAAAAATGTAATTGTTCTAACTTATTTCAATGTGATATGAACATTGAAGTTTTAAACAGATATATAAATGAAATAAGAAAATATGATACAGCGAGCACTTATATATATATATATACATATACCTCCCTCCTGTGAATCAAGCTCCCCTTTCCTGTAGTAGCTGAAGTCAACTGTTTACTTCTCTCACGCACTAAAGAGCATGTGTGATATTGCATTTATTTAGTTTATTTCATTATTTAAGCTACTTATATAGCACTGACAATGTACACAACACTTTATATACTGTATATATATATATATATATATATATATATATATATATACCGTATTTATCGGCGTATAACACGCACCGGCGTATAACACGCACCCCAATTTAGGAGGGAATTTTAAGGAAAAAAAACTTTTAGGAGGGAAGTTGAAGGGAAAAAAACTTACATTTAAATGCCCATCATTGCAGCCTTCTCAGTGCAGCCTTGCCCCAGTGCAGCCTTGTCAGTGCAGCCTTCCCCAGTGCAGCCTTGTCAGTGCAGCCATGTCAGTGCAGCCTTGTCTGTGCAGCCTTGTCAGTGCAGCCATGTCAGTGCTGCCTTCCCCAGTGCAGCCTTCCCCAGTGCAGCCTTGTCAGTGCAGCCTTCCCCAGTGCAGCCTTGCCCCAGTGCAGCCTTGCCCCAGTGCAGCCTTCGATCCCCTGTCCCTGCTTCCTGGGCTTCAAAATCGCCGACCGCGATTTGAAAATGGCGCCGCCGGCGCCGAAATACACAGAGCCGGTCCTCGGCTCTTTCCGGCGGCTCTCGTTCACTTTCGGCTCCACTCGTAGTCCCGAGCGGAGCTATCCGAGTAGGTTCGGATAGCTCCGCTCGGGACTACGAGTGGAGCCGAAAGTAAACGAGAGCCGCCGGAAAGAGCCGAGGACCGGCTCTGTGTATTTCGGCGCTGGCGGCGCCATTTTCAAATCACGGTCGGCGATTTTGAAATTTTGACAGCTCGGGATCGCAGGGTATCGGCGTATAACACGCACCTGCGACTTTCCCCTGATTTTAAGGGGAAAAAAAGTGCGTGTTATACGCCGATAAATACGGTATATATATATATATATACATATATATTTCCACATCAGTCCCTGCCTTCAAGGAGCTTACAGTCTAAGGTCCTTAAAGGAGAAGTATTGCCAAAGCTCGTTTAACTGTACTTCTCCTGTGGATCACAGGAGTGCAGTTTGTTTTTGCACTCCTGTGACCCGTTTTCAGTTGGAGTCCACTCTCTGCTGACGTCACAGAAATCAGTCCAGGCACCGCGTCATCCCCACAATGGAAGTCTGGATCCACCAGGTGCCTGGACTGACACCCTGTTCCGCCTCTCAGCGAACTGCCCCCTCCACAGCTCAGCACTCCGGTGAGCAAGGAGGAGACAGAGCAGAGAGCTGCCGATTGACAGTCAGCAGCTCTCTGCTCTGAAAACCGAGCGATTGGCACTGTTCGATATCTCGGTTCTCAGTGTAGAGGCACCAGGGGACAGATGCAGCATCGGACCAATGCTGCATCCACCTAGGTAAGTATGAATCTGCAACAAAAAAAATTTCCTTTACTTCTCTTTTAACTCACATTCATACATATCCATACTAGGCATCCCCTATATTGCTTTGGGCATGTTGCAATCATAATCTTGAACCAAAAGAAGTCAGTAGTCTTTGCAAGATACAGTAAATAATGAGAGGCACAGATTATTAAAAGGGCTTAAACCACTGAATATGTCTATGCATTACTAAAAGACACCCCAAGTGCTTTTTAACAATATTTAAAATGTAGAGCATCATTGTTATAGTAGCTGCCCAAATTAGTAATTTCCATGGTCATAACAGAGAGATATGATTTATTTTTCAATGCTTAGCATTCAGCCCCTATTTCTGTTACCCTGGCTAGGATAACACTTGCCTCCAGGTACTACTTGGAAAAAGTTAAGTGTGCTTTTTGTCTCCTTTTATTTTCTCTCTCTCTCTCTCTCTCTCTCTCTCTCTCTATATATATATATATATATATATATATATATATAGTTAGTATGGTGTTGTTTGTGCATTCCCTTCTTTAAAATATGGGGTTGTGTTCTCCTCTTCCACTGGAGCACTCCATGCAACCCTTACCAAATAAAATCTCTTTAAATATCTTTTTTTCCGTTTTTTGGATCCGTAGATGTCACGGGTCACGGATCCTTGTCACACTCTTCTTCCTTGGGCAGGGGGGCACCTGCTAAATGCTTCAAGAGTGGTGAGGAGACCCTCTATTACCGTGCTTATAAGGAGTGAGTTGAATGAAATTGTGACACATTCAGCCTAGAAGAGGACCATTCAATGTGGATCAGTAGGAGAACTGTAGGGGATCCATGTATTTACTTTTGGCCCAAGCTGAAATTGGGTTTTAAGATTACCTAGATTCACTGAGAGCCAGTGGATTTTTTTTTTCTTCTTCATGTGTTTGACTATTGAAGGCTTGAGGAACTGGTCAACCATAACTGTTTTTCAAAAAAATGTTACTTTGTTTTCTGCGATTATATTTTTATACAGTATATTTTATTTGTAGTTACTGCTCAGGCATAATTTAGATGTAAATGGCTTAGTGAATCTCCTTGTTAGAAGAAAACAAGAGACCTGGTGGGATCCACATTGGTACCCTGCTGCCATCACCCTCTGTGCTGTGAGCACACAACACTTTTGACCTCATTTAGAAATGTTCTTTCCAATTATTACTATTATGTTATAGCTGTTGAAGAGTTCTTGAATACAATGATGTGTCTGTCTGTGGTAAATATAAATTGTCAGCTCTGAAATATTGAACCTTATTACGCACCCTCTGCAAAAGAAGAAGTAGGTGATTATTACGCTTGGCGTTCTTTGATTGGATTCATTTGGAGCTATCTAGGAATCTGTCATGGTTATGATAATATTTTTAGTAATCAAAGTCAGCTTTCATTAACGCTTACTGTATGGCATCGGCACAGCGTGTCCTCATCACTTTTATTGTGTTTCAAATCACCAGAAACTGTGTGCTTAATGGGTTGTTATGAAAAGCAGCCCCACTTTAATGTAACAACCAAGTTCATTATCACGTTAAAGAGAAAAGGGTTTATCTTATTAAGCGCAATCATGATTAACTTGAGAATAATATTACTTGTAAATACAATAGGAGGATCTTGGAAATGGAATGTTTTGGGAAAGTGAATAAATGATGAATCTATTCTCATGTATTCTCAAAATTTACTTGTCATAGACCTCGTCAATTCACACCGAGCAATTGGTAGATCCCTTGTCAGCTGATGTTATATGCTAATCTTGACCTTCCTTTTAAAAGTCAGGATTGACATTACCCAATCCAGCCACTAAACCCTCATCATTGGTTAAAAAGTCAACCCATCACAGTGAATAACCAATAAGGAGGTTTGGGTGTTTTGGGGCCAAGCTCAACTTTTTACATGGAAAGTTTAGGTCTGCAAGTAACTTTATCTTCCTGCATTTCTGGATCTAATGGTTATGTAATCATTGGCCAGTTTTGACTTTCCTTTTAAAAGTCATCACCCCATTTGGCCATTGAAGCATCGCCATGGGTCAATAACTTCACCCATCACAGTAAAAGATCAATAAGGAGGTTTACCATGCTCAACTTTTTAAAGGGAATGTTCAGATTTTTATGTAACTTTAGCTTCTTGTATTTCTGGATAATAATCATTATTTTAACATTGGCCAATCTTTACTTACCTTTTAAAAGTCATTACCCCATTTGGTCTTTGCAGCATCAATATGGGTCAATAACTGCAACCATCACAGTAAAGGACCAATTAGGAGGTTTGGGGCCATGCTAAACTTTTTAAAGGGAATGTTCAGATTTTTATGTAACTTTAGCTTCCTCCATTTCTGAATCAACTGATTATTTTAAGATTGGCTGATCTTGACTTTTCCTTTAAAAAATCAAGCTTGACATCACCCCATCCTACCACTGAAGCCTCATCATTAGTCAACAATTCCACCCATCACAGTAACAGGTCATTAAGAAACGTTGGGAATTTTGGGGCCAAGCTCAGCATTTTACAGAGAAAGTCTGTATGTAACTTTAGTTTCCAGAATTTCTGGATCTACTAATTATTTTACCATTGGCAGTTTTATCTTAGTATTTTAATTGCATTTCCAGGCTTATTTTTACTTTTGGAAGGTGTGACATTTAGAACCCTTGTCAGGTTCCTCTAGCAGAGAGAGGACCATCTGGCTCAGTCAGTTAAACATAGGACTCCTACAAGCAGTGGTAGGCTTTCTTTGAAAGCATTCCAGGATGATCTCAGTATTAAATGGTTTTAAACATTATATGGAACATCAGTTTAAGTACAATATTAAATAAAACTTGCCAAAACAATTATGCTTTTCCAGGAAATAATGATGGAAATCTGTTCTGACATTTTAATTGATATACAAACTGTATACAGCTGTACATCAAAACAAACAAACTTGCAAATAATCAACACAGATGCTTACCATATGCTCATACATTTTATATACATAGAATTTAGATATATACATCAATTCAGCATCGTCAGGCTTTAAAGAAATCCAAAAGTAAGTGAAACAAATCTTCCAAAAATTCTAGTTGACCCTTGTAGTACAAATCTAGGAAAATTAAAAAATCCCACCTTGCATTTGGGCAACCACACTGCCAGGAGTTATTTGCTCATTTAGTTCATGGGCAAAGGATTAAGGAGTAACTACTTGCTTTGCTTCTCTCTCCAGAAGACCTCCTACAATCTCTGCAACTGTTCCCCCGCAATGGCTCTGTAAGCAGCCACTGGCTCTGGCTGCACTCCAGCTTCCTTATGTCAGGGCTGGGCCCAGCCCTTCCTTCTCTGAGCTGGCCACTCAGCTGTCGGCTAATTTCCAGCTTCCATGTCTCTTCACAGATACCCAGCTGTTGTTGATTCTGCTTATCAGTCCTGCCTACTTAAAGTCATCCAGCTCACTTGATCTCTGCCTTCGCCTTTGTCAACATCACAGAGACTTTCTCCTGCGTTCCTGTTGAAGACTTGCTTGGCTGATGTTCCTTCTGGCTCCTGATCCTGCTTGCTGCACTACTACGTGTATCTCTGGCTCTCTAACATTTGCTTGGCTGACTACCCGATCCGGTTACTGAACTCTGGCTTGTTTTAACTACACTTACACTGTTTACATTCTCATTATTATTATTAAACAAAAGTGGTTTAACTATACTTCTGTCTCAGTCTGATTCATGGTCCCTGTCACCTTAGCGTACAATACAGGGTTAATCTCCCTGGTGCGCCAACCACAGCCAACGACATACTGGAGCTTGGGAAGGAGGAGAGCGATGGAACTGAACAGAGCAAGGAATCAAGTAAGTGATAGGGCCTCTTTTGAAACCCCCTAGATATAAAGATCAATTAACTCTGCAGTGCAAGGGTGGACTTTTAAAATCAATCTAAGAAACTAAACTGCGGAAGCTACAGTATGTCTAAAAAAAGGACACAGGACAAGTCATCATCATCAGTCTTGCCTGTGACCTCCCTTCGGCTGATCTTTTTACCATTACTGACTTGTATTGTTCTTCTCTGTGTTTCTGTGTAGAGGCGGCCTTATTGGTAGAAGCAGGGTGAAGCTTCTTCATGTCAGAGTTGCCCAACTCGAAGCAGAAAAGATTGATGTCCCAGTAGAAATTGAAGGAGCATTCCTCTTGAATGGAGCAGCATTCAGCAGCGCGGGAAATGTGAAAGGTCAATAATTCCAGTTTCCTTTTTCAGATTATTTGTTTTGGCTGTTTTATGATTCACAAAACTCCAAAGCCCAACTCCAAGGTCCAAACTTCCCCTCCTTGTTCCCCTTTCCCCACATAATTTATTCTATGTTTTATATACAGTAGATACACTGTTTTCAGTTATCTTCAGGCTGGTCACATGACGTGTCATGTCCTCCCCTTCTGTGCCTCTTTTCTGATGCAAGGCGGTTCTCAATGGTGTAGAGAGTGTTATTGGCTTGATGACATCAGCATCTCTCTCTTTATCGTTACATTGTGAACCCAGAGCATTGTAGTTACCATTAAGGTAATGTGTCTTTGATGCCCTGCACTCACAGGATGTGCGCAATTCTGTAACATAATAAATACAAAATGGCACAGGGGGCATATACATTATTGCTATTATTATATACAATTTTTCGTTTTACAAAACTGGACTTTTCCTTTAGAGTGGTTATAAAGCTTAGTTAAAAAAATAAATAAAAATAACAAACATGTCTATACTTACCTTCTCTGCGCAATGGTTTTACACAGAGCATCCCCAATCCTCTTCTTCTGGGGTTCCCCGCTAGTGCTCCAGACCCCTCCTCTTCATCGGGTGCCCCCAAAGAAAGCGACTTTCCCTGGGGGCACCCATGCATGCCTGCTCCCGAGTCCCGCTGCTGCCTCCATTGACACAGACAGCAGGACTCAGCCCCAGCCCCCACGTCACTGGATTTGATTAACAGCAGCGGGAGCCAATCGCTCTTGCTTCTATTAATATGTCCAATGAGGAGAGAGACAGTGGCGGAAGCCGCTGCACTCATGCACATTGCAGGATTAGATCGGGCTCAGGTAAGGGAGGGGGGGGGGTCTGGAGGGCAGATGCAGTACAGAAGGTTTTTCACTTTAATGCATAGAGTAAATTAAGGTGAAAAACCTTAAAGAGGGGTTCCTCCCCTGACGACAAAATTAAAGTCAGCAGCTACAAATACTGTAGCTGCTGACTTTTAAGATTAGGACACTTACCTGTCCAGGGATCCCGCGATGTGGTAAGGGAAACCGGCAGTGAAGCCTTTCAGCTTCACAGATGGTTCTCTACTGCAAATGCGCAAATCGTGCTGCATTTCCTAACTGGCACGGCAGTGGTTGAAGGAGGAGGGGGGCCAAACTTCAGAGGGATGTCGCCGCAGCGCAGTCTCCCGGAAGTGGACAGGTGCCCCTGAAAGGTCCCAAATGAAAGGTGCCAAATGTGGTACCGGAGGGGGGGGGGGATAAGCGGAAATTCCACTTTTGGTGGAACTCCCCTTTAAGTCTATAGAATCACTTTAAAGTGGAACTCCAGACAGATACAGAAGGCACACATTTCTGCAACCCAGTAATCATTAAAGGGATTGTGTTTTTTCACCTTAATGCATCCTATGCATTGAGGTGGAAAAACACCTTGCAGTCACCGGCCCCCTAGCCCCCCGTTTTACTTACCTGAGCCCCAAATTTCCATTGGCGCGTCCCCAACGTCCCTCTCTCCAAGGGTTCCCGGCTCTTCTTGATTGGATAGATTGATAGAAGCACAGCGATTAGCTCCCGCTGCTGTCAATCAAATCCAATGACACGGGCACCTGGGGGCGGGGCTCAGTCCTGCATTCGGCCTCTATGGACGCCAAATGCTGAACTTGGGAGCGCGCCCGCAAGGTAACCCCCTTGGGAGAGCGCTTCTCCTAGTGGGCTATCTAATCCGGGAAGAAGCAGCAAAAGCCCCCAGAAATGGATGTTTGGGGCCACTCTGTGCAAAACAAGCTGCACAGTGGAGGTAAGTATGACATGTTTGTTAAAAAAAATAAAAAACGTATCAGTTAGTATCACTTTGGGGCTGCATTCACACTTCAGCGTTTTGAATCACAGGCAGATTTGTCGCAAATTTACCAGCGATTTGAAAGCGCTGATGTGTGAATGGCAAATCGCGAGACTCACATTTGAGATGCTATTCATTTGAATGACACCTCAAATCGCGGCGTGGGTCTACCGCGAGTGTCGCACAATAAATCGCACTGCAATCGTAGCAACACACATCAGGAGCTACTTTTGGGTGACATGCTTTTAGTACTTTTGGGTGACATGCTTCCCGCGATGCATGCTGCCGCGATTGCAGCGCAATTTGAGGTGTCATTCAAACGAATAGCATCTAAAATGCGAGTCCTGCAATTTTTCCATTCACACATCAGCGCTTTCAAATCTTGGGGGGAGATTCGCGCCAAATCTGCCCGTGATTCAAAACGCTGAAGTGTGAATGCAGCCTAACACATCATTAACTGAATTTTTTAACTTCAAGCAGTGTAAGTACCTGATTTTGACTTGGTATGAAGCTCCTGTCATCTACTGTACAGTCTGTACAGCAAAGCTCAGAGAAGTGGCAGAAAAAGAAGCACAAAAAGCCAATCAGGTGTGTTACATTGCACGAAGCACACTGATAGGAAGAAAGAGAAAAGAAACAGAGACAAGCTCGTCATGGTGCTCATTCTCCTTTTACTCCAGTACAGAGTGGGGGCAGGGAGAGATGAGCTCACCGTTTTGTCACAGTGCAGTCACAGAGTGGGGAGGAGTCCTGTAAATCAAAGTGAAACTGCAGCAGAGAATGGTCAGGTCCCCTTGTCTGCTAGTTAGGGCTTTGTTGCGGGGCTGAGCTATGTAAATCAGGGTTTAATGGACAGACTTACAAATTCTTTGGCAGGTAAAACAGCTCCTTTATTTGCATGTCAACTCTGTATTTTGCTGTGCGACTGGAGTTCAGCTTTAAGTACAAATGTTTTTCCACGCAGGTGGCTTTCTGCATTCTCATGTATTCGAAAAAAAAAAAAATGTCAATACCATTGTTCTTGACCTTGGTGCCTACAGAATCCTTCACAGAACAATTTTCTGCCACCTCGATGCACAACATATCATTATAGGGAAATGAACACAATTCTGGCTTAGAATGGAATGTTGCAATTTTTGTATTTTAAAGGCCACAACAAAGAGACAATAGAACTTATGGATGGTTGCGTTTATCTTGCCCTTGCCCATTATATTCCAAATAAGGACCTTTAGAATTCCCCATATTTTGCAATACGAACATTAACTTGACTTGGCAGATCCTTGCACAGTAACATTCTTATACCTCAGGCATTGAGTTTGGAAAATAATACGACCCATTCATTGATAAAATTCTACTCTGCTTATTATTTTCCTGTGTTCTTTCATATTTTGTCGGATTAAAGCTTAAAGCTTTTATAAGATTTGCAGTTATCACAATGCCTGTGCTGGAGAAATAACCCTGCCATGATTGGAAGTTGTTATACACTGAATAGGGTATTCTGCATATAGCACAGTGCATTTACACTCTAGTGCATAACGTTTTCACAAATCTACATGTTTGTTATGTCATATCCTGAAAATTCTTCCATAGGACTTCTCTTCTTCTTGTATCCATCTTCATAAAGTAGTAGAACATTTATGATTACTACAAAACTAATTTTTGAATTTAGCTTCCCTTCACACCAATGCACATGTTCGTGTGTGCCTTTTCGATGCCCGTTGAGTTAAGGCATTACCAGTACTTTCAATAGACACTTTACAAGCCTCAACTCGCGACTACACATCTGCACTATTTTTGGCCAACATCTCTTCATTGTGGTGAGCTAAAGGGCAGGCGAGTTTGTATATATGGTATATGAGCAATGGAATTCCTTTTAAAACATACCCTCACTGGCCACTTTATTAAGTATGCCTTGCTAGTACATAATTGCCAACATTGTAAAAAAAATTATAAGGACACTTTTTTTGTCTGCAGGCGGAGTCTTATTATAATTAGTAGGCAGGGCATTCATTTGTAGGTGTGACTTAGCGGGGGAAAGAAAAATGCGGAGCACGAAGCGTGCTGCAGCGAAAAGTGGGCGTGCTTTAAGCTAATATTGGTTGTGGCTTAAATGGGGCATCAATCAAAGGGGTGTGGTTAGAGTCTGAGATGAACGAGGGTTGGAGGGAGAAACAAAGGGAGAAAGAGAGAGGAAGAGAGAGAGAGAAGGAAGGAAATAAAGAGGGATGGAGGAACAGTGGGACCAGATCCTACACCACAATAATATGTGTATTTTAGAAAGTATAACAATCAGCAGATAAAGATACTCCAAACTTCTGGTGTTAGCGCTTCAATCATCCCGGCACCATGGTTGGTATGGTGTTAGGATGATTGAAGCGCATTATTTTATTTATTACATTGTAATATAAAATAAAATAGTTCAACTCACCATAATGTAGAATCAATAGGAGCCCTGAGCGTGTCACTTGCCACGTCACCTGCCACCAGATGCCATCAGGTGTCCCCAGCATAGTCCCCTTACATCAAGCATTCCCAGCAGAGTCTCTCCTTACATCAGGTGTCCCCAGCAGAGTCTCTCCTTACATCAGGTGTCCCCAGCAGAGTCTCTCCTTACATCAGATGTCCCCAGCAGAGTCCCTCCTTACATCAGGTGTCCCCAGCGGAGTCTCTCCTTACCTCAGATGTCCTCAGTGGAGACCCTCCTTACATCAGGTGTCCCCAGCGGAGTCCCTCCTTACATCAGGTGTCCCCAGCTGAGTCCCTCCTTATATTAGGTGTCCCCAGCGGAGTCCCTCCTTACATCAGGTGTCCCTAGCAGAGTCTCTCCTTACATCAGGTGTCCCTCCTTACATCAGGTGTCCTCAGCGTAGTCTCTCCTTACATCAGGTGTCCTCAGCGGAGTCCCTTCTTACTTTAGGTGTCCCCAGCGAGTACTTCCTTACATCAGGTGTTTCCCAGTGGAGCCCCTTTTACATCAGGTATCCCCACAGTGTTTCCCCCTTTACATCAGGTATCCCAGCAGCAGAGTCTCTGCTGCTGGGATACCTGGCAGAGTCCCTAGCAGAGTCCCTCCTTACATCAGGTGTTCCCAGCGGAGTCTCTCCTTACATTAGGTGTCCCCAGCAGAGTCTCTCCTTACATCAGGTGCCCCCAGCGGAGTCCCTCCTTACATCAGGTGTCCTCAGCGGAGTCTCTCCTTACATCAGGTGTCCTCAGCGCAGTCCCTCCCTACATCAGGTGTCCCCAGCGAAGTACTTCCTTACATCAGGTGTCCCCCAGTGGAGCCCTCCTTACATCAGGTATCCCCACAGTGATGCCCCTTTACATCAGGTATCCCAGAAGCTGAGTCTCTGCCACCATTACAGAATTCCATAAGTAACAGATTCCGAGGGGAACAAAATAGAGGCGGAGCTGGCCGGGTGGCTGGAATAGACATTGAGCTGCGGAGCTACCCACCCCCGCCCCTTTCCACAACAGGTCACAGACAGACCGGCAGTGGGGTGGGGGGGGGCGTCGCTGCAGTTCAATTTCTATTGTCAGCCACCCGGCCAGCTCCACCACTTGTTTGTTCTCGGCATTACTTCTTCTGATCTTCTGTAAAATGGCGGCCGGCGGATACATTGTGTCCACCAGCCGTGGACCTCTAGCGGCGGCAGTGAAAAATCAGGGAAAAGCGGCTTTAATGTTGTTTATGCCAAATTCTAACCCTATCATCTGAATTTTGCAGCTTAAAGCAACACTCATCAGACCAGGCAATGTTTTTCCAACTTATATTGTCCAATTTTGGTGAGCCTGTGTGAATTGTAGCCTCAGTTTCCTGTTCTTAGCTAACAGGAGTGGCACCTGATGTTGTCTTCTGCTTCTGTAGCCCATCTGCTTCAAGGTTCAATGTGTTGTGCATTCAGAGATGGTATTCTGCATATCTTGGATGTAATGAGTGGTTATTTGAGTTACTGTTGCCTTTCTTTCATCTTGAACCAGTCAGCCCATAAACCTCTGACCTCTGACATCGACAAGGTATTTTCATCCACACAACTGTCACTCACTGGATATTTTCTCTTTTTCGGACCATTCTCTGTAAACCCTAGAGATGGTTGTGTGTGAAAATCCCAATAGATCAGCAGTTTTTGAAATGTTCAGATTAGCCCATCTGGCACCAACAACCATGCCACGTTCAAAGTCACTTAAATCCCATTTCCCGTCGCATCATGGCAGCATACACTTTGGGTTGTGACTCCGCCCCCACAACCTGATAGGACCACATAGCTATAAATTAATAAGAAGGCACCCGCCCCAGTATTCTCTTATTTTTCCTCACCTGTCAGGACCACATGGATCAGCACCCCCTTACCGCTTCGTCCCAGAAAGATTCTAGCCTCTCCTGGGTGGAAGTCCTTTCCTGTACAGCCTCTAAATGAGCCCCTCTCTGGTGATCTCAGGGGCATTCTTTCTTTACTTGCCGTAATATAAGCCTTAAACAGGCTTAGCTTTTTTCACAGTAGCCCTAAATATAAGCCTTAAACAGGCTTAACGGTGAAATGGCCTTAAAAATATAAGCCTTAAACAGGCTTAGTTGTGTGCAGCGGTCTCCCCGTTACCTTCACCTTCTTTCTGCTGCTCCTGGGCTCTGTTGTCCTTCAGCTGGCTTCCCAATGCGCGCCGAGCCCTGTGCCAGTTTCCAAGATGGCGCCGAGTGTCGTGCGCTCGGCGGTCATGGCGACAATTATAAAAAGCCCCAGGGACAGTTTTTCACTGCCTCTAGTGTATTTTGCCAAAAAAATTGATTTTGCTATTCTAAAATCTCCCTACAGAGGTAAGTGGCTGTCCTCTGTCTAGCTCCTCTTCCTGCCTGCTATTTCTTGCATGTCTCAATCTTTTCTGTATCTACAGGTTCCACCACTCCTTCACTATGGAGGCCGCTGCCCCAGCAGATCACCGCCAGCCTAATAGGTAAGGGGGGAAGACATGGTAAGTAGTGAAGACTGACAAAGAGAGCACGATACTACTAATGCTGCCTAAACTGGTCAGCCCTATCAGGTCCTCAAGAACATCTGGTTCAAGACACAGAGAGACCTCACACAGAAGAAGCCGCTCCGGCCACAGACGGAGCCGCTCAAATCGCAGGAGAAGTTGCTCGGGCCACAGGGGGAGTCGCAGAAGGAGCCGGTCTAGATCTTATTCAAGACACAGCCGCTCCCACCATAGAAGATCCCCTTCGCGCAGACACCGGTCTCCAGCGCGCTACTCCTGTCCCTCCAGAAACGCCTGCTGGGTATGCGGCGCAGTTGCCCTCCCAGACAAACTGGCCTGTCGCAGGTGCCTCGAGGAGGCCACCAAAGAAAAGGATCCGGATACCAGAGAATCAGCTGGGGTTTCAGCCCCACAGGCTTTGATTTCAGAGACGGAGTTTTCAACCCATAGTGCCTCTCCTGCTCCCGCTGAGCTGGACAAGCTGATCAAAGAGGAATGGCAAAGACCCGAGAAAAAATCCAGTCTAAATAATAGTTGTACCCGCTCAAAGAGCCTAAAGTGACCCCCCTGGTTTCCCCCTCCTTGATGCGCCTAGCCAGGCATGTTACACTCCCTATAGAGGACGTGGTAACGTTCAGGGACGTGCTCTATAGGAAGATTGACACAGACCTTAAAAGGGCCTACCTATTGGCAGGAGGCGCTTGCAGACCGGCTGTAGCGCTTGCAGCAGTGGATAGAGCTATTTCCAGCTGGTCCGCAAACACCGAAAAACTCGTATCGGAGGGCATAGACCAGGAGAAGATAATAAAAGCTCTGTAAGAACTGAGCCTAGTGGAGGACTTTGTGGCAGAGGCCTCTTTTAATGCAATTAGGTCTGCTTCTAAGGCTATGCTGGCCTCTGTAATGGCCAGAAGGGCACTATGGCTAAAGCCCTGGGTGGCGGATCCCGCCTCCAAATCCAACTGGTGCCGAATCCCGTGTGATGGGGAGAACCTCTTTGGGGCGAAGTTGGACTCAGCCATCTCAAAAGTGACCGGTGGTAAGTCTGGACTCATCCCTTTCGGATAAAAGACCGAAGCAACAGAAACCTTCCCCCTTTAAACGAAAGAGAGAGAGAGACGCAAAAGCCCACAGACCTGGGAAGGAATATAGAAGGAGCTGGAAAAATCCTCAGACGTCCTTCATGAAATTCCAGAAGCCCAAGACTCCCACTTCCAGTGACCAAAAATCCTTTTGAAGGTGCGTCCGTCCAGCCAGCAGTGGTGGGAGCCAGACTCTCAAAATTCAGACTGGTCTGGGCGGAAATTGTAAAGGACCCTTGGACGTTGGCCACCGTCCGATTCGGGCACAGGTGGTCGTTCAAAAGTCGACCCCCAAAGGATCACTTTTGCCTAACCCATCTTCCTCCATCTCAGGAAAAAAAGATGTCGTTAATCAATTACATTCAGGGCCTTCTCCAAAAGCGGCCAATAGTGGAGGTTCCGCCAGCACAGGGAGGCAAGGGGTTTTATTCCCCGCTATTTCTGGTCAAGAAAAAATCAGGGGATCCGCACCCGGTATTGGACCTAAAGAATCTCAAGCGATCCGGGTAGAGTCATTCAAAATGGAAAGCCTGCAGTCAATCCTCCAAGCCATAAATTTGGAAGACTGGATGCTTTCCATAGACCTCCAGGACCCCTACCTGCATATCCCGATTCACACTGTTTTCCAAAGATTCCTGCGCTTCTCAGTAAATCATGGCCACTTCCAATTTCAAAGTCTCCCGTTCGGGATCTCGAATGCCCCCAGAAAGTTTACGAAACAGCCAGGAGTCCCTTGTACAACACTGGGAAATCCTAGTCTCCACGCTTCAGAGCTTGGGATGGCTAATAAATTGGGAAAAGAGCAACATCCAGCCCACCCAAAGGATGGTCTTTCTAGGGGCCGAACTGGATACCCGAGCAAATACAGTAGAACTGCTACTGGAGAAGATACCTCCATTGATCCAGAGAGTAAAAAAAATCAATCTCGGCAGCATCCTTACCAGCCAGAGCATGCCTCAGTCTTCTAGGCTCTCTGTCAGCGACCATCCTAATGATCCGGTGGGCACAATGGAATTCGAGACCCCTTCAAACCCCTTTCTGTGCCAGTGGGACGGTTCGTCCATGTCCCAACTGATATATATCTGGGAGGAGGTCAAGCTATCACTATAGTGGTGGACTTGCAACCTGAGGAGATGCAAACAAATAGTCACCCCCCATCAAGAGGTAGTGAATTCAGATGCCAGCCTGGAGGGTTTGGGGGCGCACTATCAACATTACACGGCTCAAGGCCGCTGGCCTTTCAGGACCCAGGACTCTGTCTCAAATGTGCTGGAAATTAAGGTAACTTTTCAGGCCCTCTTGGCCTTCAGCCCTCATTTGAAGGGGAAACAAGTTCTCCTAAAAATGGACAACAGAGTGGCAGTAGCCTACATCAACAGGCAGGGGGGCACCAGGAGCATCTCCATGATGCAGGAGGTCCGCCCGGTGATGCAATGGGCACAAATGAACCTCCTGGATCTGAGGGCGGCTTACATTCCGGGCGTTCAGAATCTTCTAGCCGATTCACTCAGCAGAAGCTTTATCTCCAACAACGAGTGGTCTCTGAGTCCCCAAGCGTTCACCCTCATATCTCAGACCTGGGGCCCTCCGGACATAGACCTTGCAGCGACACCAGCAAACACAAAGTGCCGGAGATTTTTGTCCAGTATTCCCTTTCCTTCAGCGGAGGGAACGGATTGTCTCCAACACCCCTGGAACTTTCGCCTCGGCTACATCTTTCCACCGACTCCCCTCATAGCAAGGTTCCTTCTGAGGCTCAAACATTCAGCAGCACTGGCGGTGGCTGTGATTCCCTTTTGGCCAAGGAGGCCATGGTTCACTGCCCTCCTACAGTTGAACACGCAGACCCACTTCCTCTCCCGGTATCGGCAAACTTACTGTCTCAGGACCAGCTACTTTACCCAAACCCGGAAAAGTTACATCTAACGGCCTGGAGGCTGAAAGGACTAGATTCCTAGACCAAGGCTGTTCCCAGAGGGTAGTGGATACATTACTCCAGGCCAGAAAGCCTACCACCAACAACACCTACAGGAGGATCTGGGAAAAGTTTGTTGCTTTCGCACATGAGCAAGGTTGGGTCTCATCTTCTCCATCAGTGTCACAAGTTCTGGAGTTCCTGCAATCAGGCCTAGAGAAAGGCCTTGGGTCCAGCACCTTAAAGGTTCAAGTGTCAGCCATTTCCTCCTTGACAGGAGTCAAGCGGGCTCAGCTCACAACCCCCTTGTTATACAGTTTCAAAAGGCCTGCCTAAAACTAAGGCCCCCCAGGCAGCCTTCATTTCCGGTCTGGGACCTCTCAATTGTCTTGGAAGCCTTATCTAAAGATCCTTTCTTCCCACTTTAAAGCATCTCCCTCTGGGACCTGACGCTAAAAGTCTCCTTTTTAATTGCCATAACATCAGCAAAGAGAGTCTCAGAGATGCAAGTCCTGCTAGTCAATGAGCCATACCTGATCATCTACCCGGACAGACTAGTCTTGAAACCTTCGGATCACTTTATCCCGAAAGTTTCCTCTTCCTTCCCCTTTAATCAGGAGATCGATCTTCCGGCCCTTGTCACGGATCAGGGCGACCCGCATGCACTGGATGTCAAGGGCAACATTTGCAATATCTATCGGCAACCAAGCCTATTAGGAAATCGGAAAACCTCCTAATCATCTCACACGGCTTTAAAAGGGGCCAAGCGGGGTCAGCCCGTACCATTGCCTCATGGCTTGTAAAGACTATCAAGAAGGCCTACTCGCTGGGCACCTTACAGATTCCGGAGGGCTTGAGGGTGCACTCTACCAGGGCAGTGGCAACTTCCTGGGCAGCCTACTGTAGGGTCACGGCGGAAACCATTTGTAGAGCAGCCACCTGGTCTTCCAGAAACACCTTTATATCCCATTATGAGGTGAACGCTGCGCGCTTATCAACAGTGGATTTCGGGAGAACCGTTATCCAAGCCAACTCTTCCATTCCTTTTTAATAAACCTATTTTGCATTCCCACCCAGTTTCGCGAGTTATTCCCCAAAGTGTATGCTGCCATGATACAACAGGAAAACGAAAATTTGTATACTCACCTTTCTGTAATTTTCCTTTCAAGTCGCATCTTCATGGCAGCATACAACTGCCCACCCTTCTGAGGCGATTTATACATACAGAGAATACTGGGGCGGGTGCCTTCTTGTCAATTTATAGCTATGTGGTCCTATCAGGTTTTGGGGGCGGAGTCACAACCCAAAGTGTATGCTGCCATGAAGATGCAACAGGAAAGGAAAATTACGGAAAGGTGAGTATACAATTTTCTGTTTTTTCCCCATCCTGATGCTCAGTTTGAACTTCAGCAAGTCGTCTATACCAAATCTAGATGCCTAAATGCATTGAGTTGCTGCCATGTGACTGGCTGATTAGCAATTTGTGTTACAAGCAATTGAACAGGTGTACCTAATAAAGTGACCGGTAAGTGAATATACAGTATGCTAAGGGGACCCTGCCAGATAATATATTTAAACATGTGCATTTAACATATTTTATTTTGTTATTTATCTGTAAAAGCCTCCCTTGTGTAGTCATCCCATCTAAAAGCCCTCAGACTGCTCTCGGGTGGCATCCTTCCGGATATAGCAAGCCCAGAAGGCTCAGAGCTGTATCCCAAATGACACACTAAAGCAGGGGTAGGCAACCTTGGTATCCCAGCTGTATTGAAACTACAAATCTCATCATGCCACTGTGTTGGGACCTGGGTCTGAGCCTGAAACCAATACCATGTCTGGCAATGTCACTTCTTGCTGCGCCACTTGGGATGCTGAACAGCCCCCTGCCTTGAATGATCTAGCTTTGAACTTTAGTTCTCTATAACTTTGAAAACTTTTCTCGTCCCATTAACTTTCTTTTTTAGACATGCCTTTGCACTTCCTGTTTGCCAGATTATTGTGCTCTCTCCAGTCAAACTCCTGCTCTTGTCACTCCTGCTGCCATCTGTATCTACTCTACCACTTTTTACCAGCATTGTTCCTGTCAGAGCTAGGCTCAGCACTTCCTTCTCTGAGCTGGCCGCTCAGCTTTCGGCTAATTGCCAGCTCCTATCTCTCTCCACAGTTACTCAGCTGTTGATGATATCCTGCTTGTCAGTCCTGCCTACTTAAGACGTCCAGTCCAGAGGATCTCTGCCTTCGCCTTAGTCAGCAGCACATAGGGTTGTTGGTTCAAATCCCGACCATGGCACCATCTGCCTGGACTTTGCATGTTCTCCCTGTACCTGTGTGGGTTTCCTCTGGGTACTCCGGATTCCTCCCACACTCCAAAATCATGCTGGTAGGTTAATTAGATCCTGTAGAAAAAATAAAAATTGGCCAAATATGTGTATGTGTATGTGTTTGTACCCCTTGGGTTAAAGGACTACGCTATACCTCTGATGGACACCGGTGTCAAAAAGCACCCTGAGGCGATTCAGTTTGCATAGGTAGCGCTATACAAGTCACTCATTCATTCAGAAACTCTCTCCTGCGATCCTGTCCAAGACTTGCTTTGCTGACATCCCTTCTGGCTCCAGATCCTGCTTGCTGTTCCACTGCAATGATCCCTGACTTCTGGCTTGGCTGACTATCCATTCCGGTTACTTAGTTTTGACTAGGTTTGTTCTTTTTATTTTTATTATTAAACAAGTGTGATTTAACTGTACTTCTGTCTCGGCCTGATTTCATGCGTTCTGAAAGTTCCTAGACTATGCTTCTGTTTGATCCTAACCTGCAACCACATGTTACTGACCTTTGGCTTGTTTACTGATTATGCTTCTGCTTGATCCCTAACTGCTATGTCTGCTACTGGATCCCGGCTTACTCACCTCCTGATGACAGATTCTGAGGACTTTGACCTATTACTAACATGCAACAAAGCCCATCTCCACCATCAGGAGCTCTGGTGAATACCATTTGGTGCTTTGACTCCACACCTCAGGTGAGCCTGCATAATCTGCAGGGGGGATTTACTTGTGTATTTATCCTGCTGGTCAGTCAAAGCCTCTCAACTGTTATAGCTACTGGTCTCTGAGCCTGACCCCAGACTGTGACAAACTGGCAGTCTTGCCCTTGGTTGTCAGTCTTGCAATGCCTCATTGAAATTGTAGTTTTGCAACAGCTGGAGTGCCAAGGTTGCCTTCTTCTGCTCTATAATATTTGCCTTTGCTCTTCCCCCGGCAGCTACATAAAAGATTATGAAGGAAGGTAAGAAGAGGCAGAGATACTGGGCCAGCACAGACAGTAAATAGAAGATGAGAGAGCTGTGAAATGTTTGGAAGGGGCTGTACTAAGAAATTGACTATTCCGGGAGTAGTCACATTTTCTAGCATGTTCAAAGGCAAAATACAAGTGGATAAAAAATCCTTTATGGAAAGGAAAAAACACTGTAAGTGGTGTATTAAAACAGAAACAGGAATCAGCAGCTCCTGCAGGCCCTGGTAGGGGTTCAGACTTGAACCTCTGAATGTCTGTGACAGCAGGCATCCAGCACTAATCCCAGGAACTGACACACTCCGGGGCCACCAATGCTTCCACAGATTAATAGGAGTGCACTGTAGATGCGAATGTTAATACAATGCTTCCGCATAGTGCTTACATCATAAGAGTAGTGAGATCACAGGAGAAGTCACAGTCAATGCAGAGGCTCTTGCAGCTCCGTCCAGCCTCTCCCTACAGCTATAGATCACTATCAGAAGTGATTCAGCATGGTGGGTCTAGATTTGGTCTCTATTGCTTAGATCCAGAACCCCCTTGAAAAAAAAAAGGGAAATAACAAAAATGTAAAAAATTAATAAAAATACAATATATAGTGAAATAAAAAAAGGTGTTGTTGAAAGGGGAATAAAATTCTCATAAAGTAGAATGCATATGCTCATTTTGAGCTTTAACATTCCGCTACATTAAATAAAATTCACACTACCATTTTAGTCAACGGGGTTTGCTGGTTATATTTTGGTGTAAATCTATGGGGGTTTGCAAATTCTGTAAACATTGCATTGGAAAAAGATGCAGGAAAATACAATTATGCAAAGTTATTTTTGATAAAATCCCAGTAGGTGAAAATATATGTATTTAAATTGTCTTTTTCTGGCCTGACTGAGAAAAAAAACTTATATTATGTTAGGGTAGCTGCATTAAACCTCCACCATTAATTTCTTTTTTATTGGGCCCCATGAGCTTTTAGCCATACTGTGCTAGTATGCACAACATACTGTATTAGCACAATATGGCAGACTTATCTGGCAAGTGTTCTCCTCCTTAAATGGTCAGTTAAATTCCACTTTAACCACTTCAGCCCCAGAAGATTTTACCCCGACCAGAGAACTTTTTAAAATTTGGCACTGCGTCGCTTTAACTGACAATTGCGCAGTCGTGCAACACTGTACCCAAATTAAATTTGCGCCCTTTTTTTCACCACAAATAGAGCTTTCTTTTGGTCATATTTGATCACCTCTGCGTTTTTTATTTTTTGCACTATAAACAAAAAAAGTGCGAAAATTAAAAAAAAATATATATATATATATATTTTCTGCTATAATAAACATCCCCCAAAAATATATAAAAAAATGAATTTCTTCCTCAGTTTAGGTCTATATGTATTCTTCTATATACTTTTGGTTAAAAAAAAATCTCAATAAGTGTATATTGATTGGTTTGCGCAAAAGTTATAGCATCTACAAAATAGGGGATAGATTTATGGCATTTTTATTATACTTTTTTTTGTTAATAATGGCAGTAATCTGTGATTTTTATCAGGACTGCGACATTGCGGCGGACACATCGGACACTTTTGACAATATTTTGGGACCCTTGACATATATTCAGCGATCAGAGCTAAAAATAGCCACTGATCACTGTATAAATGTCACTAGCAGGGAAAGGGTTAGACACTAGGGGGCGATCAGGGGGTTAAGTGTGTTCCCTCAGCATGTTCTAACTGTGGGGGGGGATGGGCTACCAGTGTCATAACAGAGATCGATGTTTTCGATGTCAGGGGACAGAAGATCTCTGTCATGTTACTAGGCAGAACAGGGAAATGCTGTGTTTACATAGACAGTTCCTCGTTCTGCCTTTCCTCGTCGTGATTGCAGGCCATCGGCGGACATCGAGTCCGCGGGGCCCACGGGCACACCCCCCCCGCGAGAGTGCGCCCACTATCCTATTTTTGCGGACTGACGTATAGGTACTTCAGTTTGTGGAAGAATTCTATTCTACGTATATCGGCGTGAGGTTTGAAACAAGAGAATCTGGATGCCGCACACTGGATAAAGTTGAAAATTCTTCTTTATTGTAAAATTAGGATTATCAAAGATACAGGACAATCAGGCAGATGGTACAGACACAGCTGACGCGTTTCGCACTCTAGTTTGAGTGCTTACTCATAGCTGATATCGGCGTGAGCCAGTCAGCAAGCGGTTAAAATATAAAAAGTGCTGAACAATGACACATTGCCATTTTCAGTGCTCTGGGACTCAAGAAGATTTAAGGTGAAAAAGGAGAATCAAATGATTAAAATACTTGATTTTTTTCTGTCCTTTTACCTGCAATTTTTTAGGTTTATGACCGAGTGTCTTTAATGTGCTTTGCAGTAATGTACATTGACATGGGCTTCAACAAGCTCACCTTTTCAGTCTCTTGCCACAATCCTTTTCTAAACTTGTCATAAGATTCAACTGTCACTTCCTTTTATTATGGCAACCTGGAGGCATTGGTGTACAGAATGCCCCGAGAAATCTCATTTTCTGCTAAGGTGATTGGCTCTCTGCTTTTCCCAAAAGTCTACGCTGAGACGCAAGTTAAACTCCAGGCAATGCCAGGAATAGCAGTTTCCTTTTTCATAGTCTCTTAGGTTCATTCACTTTTTTTTTATTCAGAGATCAGCTTTAGAAAGGACACGGTGAACCAAACAGCAGCCTCCTCAGATTAGTAAGGATCTGCAAAAATTGTGTTAACATATTTGCAATGCATATAGTTCACCTTGGTTTTTTATCGAACAATTTGATGTTAACTCTTTACTGATGAGCCTCAGTCCTTTCCTGACCAATTTTACTGAAAAGGATCCTGTCACTTTGCTGTGAATGGGTTCTTCATAGCTCATCCCTCCCAGCAAGGAATGCTAATTTATCTCTTATGTGTTTTTAAAAGGTATGCAGCTTCTATATGTTTCAACAACCTAAAAGCAGGGTGAGGCCCATTGTACATAGGCACACGCGATCAGTGTTAATATTGATCAACTAGTGTCTTTGGACTTTGTCTGCACAGGCAAGGCAGGTTTAAAGTGGAATTTCAGGGTAGAATTAACCACTTCCCTACTGGGCACTTTTACTCCCTTCCTGCCCAGGCCAGTTTTTAGCTATCAGCGCTGTCGCACTTTGAATCACAATTGCGAGGTCATGCAACATTGTACCCAGACAAAATTTTTATCATTTTTTTCACACAAATATAACTTTCTTTTGGTGGTATTTGATTAGCACTTGTTTTTTTGGCTAAAGAAACAAAAAAAGACTAAACATTAAAAAATAAAAAATAGAAAAAAAATTCATAGTTTGTTATAAAATTTAGCAATGATGAGCTGGCACTGATGGGCACTAATAGGTGGCACCAATGGGCACTGAGAGGTGGCACTGATGGGCACAGATAGGGGGAACTGATGGGCACTGATGAGTAGGCACTGATGAGGCTGCACTAATAGGCAGCACTGGTGGGCATTGATAGGTGGCACTGATGGGCACTGATAGGTGGCACTGTTGGTCTCTGATAGGTGGCACTGAAGGGCACTGATAGGTGGCACTGTTGGTCTCTGATAGGTGGCACTGAAAGGCACTGATAGGTGGCACTGATAGGCAGCACTGATAGGCAGCACTGATGGGGACTTATAGGCAGCACTGATGGGCACTGATAGGTGACACTAATGAGGAGGCACTGATGGGCACTGGAAAAAGAACCACTGCTCCAGGATGTATAAGGATAAGGCTGATTGGAGTATCTTGTAGAGTGCTAGCCCAGGCCCGCCTCCGTGGGTAACTTGGAAAGAAGAAAGAAATGGCTGCACATCCAGAACTTCCGATTGCCTTAAATTTTTTTTCACAAAGATAGCACCAAAGACACCAAACTGTGGTCACGTAGACGCGTTTCACACATACATCTTGTGCTTAATCATTAAGTGTTATCTTTGTGAAACAAAATGAAAGGCAATCAGAAGTTCTGGATGTGCAGCCATTTCTTTCTTCTTTTCACTGATAGGCACTGATTGGCAACACTGATGAGCACTAATTTGCAGCACTGGTGGGCACTGGTGGGACTTCACTGATAATCAGGACACTGGTAATTAGTGCCCTGATTATTAGTGCCAATGTCCCTTTAACACAAGCCGGGTTATCGCCTTTTTTCTGTCAGCGTGAAGAGAAAGAAGCCGATAACCGGCTTGTGTTAGAAAAATAGAATGCTGGATAGCCGCACTCCAAAAAAGGTCACCTTTATTAAAAAATGAATAACAAAGCATCACAGACAATACACAGGTAATACAGACTAACTGCACAGCTTCTGACGCGTGTCACACCAGATATGGTGCTTAGTCATAGCTGGTGTGAAACTGTGCAGTTAGTCTGTATTGCCCTGTGATGCTTTGATATTCATTTTTTAATAAAGGTGAACTTTTTTGGAGTGCAGCTATCCAGCGTTCTATTTTTCCATTATCTCTGTTGCAAGCCAGCACCTTGCCTGAATGCAGAGACAGCTGTTCTTAGGAGGGGTGATCACTTTGGAGCGGTGCACTCCCATGTTTCACTAACCGGCTTGTGTTGACATCTGTGATCAGCTGTCATTGGACACTTTGGCCCTTTACCCTGATCTGTGATCAGCTGAGCCCTTCGGACTCGGCGATCACAGAGCGTGCCTCTGCCATCCTCCCAGCAAAGGAAGCAGCCATCATTCGGCTATAGCATGGGTGGCAACAGGTTAACTAAGCTTTAGGCTCCATTCACAATTCTGCCCGCGATTCCAAATTGCACGGCAATTGCTGCAAAACTTGCATGTTTTACTTACCTTCCCTGTGTAATGTTTTTTCACAGAGCAGCCCCAACCCTTCTCTTCTCAGGTCCCCCCCCGCTGGTGATCTGGCCCCTCCCCCTTTCTAAGCGCACAATCGTGCACGCTCGCTCCCGAGCTGGCTCTCTGTGTCCACAGGACACAGAGAATGTGACTCAGCCCCGCCCCCTGCTCCCACCTCACTGGCATCTCAGCCAATCAGGATGGAGAGACCTGGGAGAGCTTGTTGGATCGAGATCAGGCTCAGGTAAGTATTAGGGGGGCTGAGGTGGGAGCTGCACACTAAAGGTTTTTTACAACCACTTTAAGGGGGACCCAGCAGCTAAACAGCAACAGAGGTTGACACAAAAAGTAGCTTCAGAAATAACTGTTACGTCTATGCACTGTGAACACAGAAAACACAGAATTGGAAAATAATGTAGTCCATCCAATGAGTGAACAAATAAATGATGATATCTATCTATCTATCTATCTATCTATCTATCTATCTATCTATCTATCTATCTATCTATCTATCTATCTATCTATCTATCTATCTATCTATCTATCTATCTATCTATCTATCTATCTATCTATCTATCTATCTATCTATCTATCTCCATGATTGTCATTTATAAACATTTGGGTGTTTGGATCAGCAATTTCATTTTGATCTAATAACTGAAGGACACAGTAATATTTCAGTAGTGCAATGAGTTTTTTTGGATTAACAGAAAATGCGCAATATGCATCAAAACAAATTAGACAGGTGCATAAATTTGGGCACCCCAACAGAAAAATCACATCAATATTTAGTAGATCCTCCTTTAGCAGAAATAACAGCCTCTAGACGCTTCCTACAGCCTGTAATGAGTGTCTGGATTCTGGATGAATGTATTTTGGACCATTCCTCCTTACAAAACATCTCAAGTTCAGTTAGGTTTGATGGTTGCCGAGCATGGACAGCCCGCTTCAAATCACTCCACAGATGTTCAATGATATTCAGGTCTGGGGACTGGGATGGCCATTTCAGAACATTGTACTTGTTCCTCTGCATAAATGTCTGAGTAGATTTTGAGCAGTGTTTTGGGTCGTTGTCTTGTTGAAATATCCAGCCCCGGCGTAACTTCAACTTTGTGACTGATTCCTCAACATTATTCTCAAGAATCTGCTGATATTGAGTGGAATCCATGCAACCCTCAACTTTAACCAGATTCCCAGTACCGGCACTGGCCACACAGCCACACAGCATGATGGAACCTCCACCAAATTTTACTGTGGGTAGCAAGTGTTTTTCTTGGAATGCTGTGTTCTTTTGCCAACATGCATAACGCCCCTTGTTATGACCAAATAACTCAATCTTTGTTTCATCAGTCCACATTACCTTAGTACCAAATGAAGCTGGCTTGTCCAAACGTACGCTTGCATACCTCAAGCGACTCTATTTGTGGCGTGTATGCAGAAAAGGCTTCTTTCACATAACTCTCCCATACAGTTTCTACCTGTGCAATGTGCGCTGAATTGTTGAAGGATGCACAGTGGCACCATCTGCAGCAAGTTGATGTTGTAGGTCTTTGGAGGTGGTCCGTGGGCTGTTTTTAACCGTTCTCACCATCCTTCGCCTTTGCCTCTCCAATATTTTATGTGTCCTGCCACTTCTGACCTTAACAAGAACTGTGCCTGTGGTCTTCCATTTCCGCACTATGTTCCTCACAGTGCACACTGACAGCTTATATCTCTGCGATAACTTTTTGTAACCTTCCCCTAAACCATTATGTAGAACAATCTTTGTTTTCAGGTCATTTGAGAGTTGTTTTGAGGCCCCCATGTTGCCACTCTTCAGAGGAGAGTCAAAGAGGACAACAACTTGCAATTGGCCACCTTAAATACCTTTTCCCATGATTGGATGCACCTGTCTATGAAGTTCAATAATGGGCTCACCAAACCAATTGTGTGTTCCAATTAATCAGTGCTAAGTAGTTACAGGTATTCAAATCAATAAAATGACAAGGATGCCCAAATGTATGCATCTGTCTAATTTAATTTTGTTGCATATTGAGCATTTTCTGTTAATCCAATAAACCTCATTTCACTACTAAAATATAACTGTGTCCTTCAGTTATTTGATAGATCAAAATTAAATTGCTGATCCAAACACCCAAATATTTATAAATGACAATCATGGAAATTGTCAGGGGTTCCTAAACTTTTGTATAAATAGATATATACAATATCTCACAAAAGTGAGTACACCCCTCGCATTTTTGTAAATATTTTATTATATCTTTTCATGCGACAACACTTAAGAAATTACAATTTGCTACAATTTAAAGTAGTGAGTGTACAGCTTGTATAAGAGTGTAAATTTGCTGTCCCCTCAAAATAACTCAACACACAGCCATTAATGTCTAAACCGCTGGCAACAAAAGTGAGTACACCCCTAAAGGAAAATGTCCCTCCCTGGTGTCATGTGGCTTGTTAGTGTTACAAGGTCTCAGGTGTGAATGGGGAGCAGGTGTGTTAAATTTGGTGTTTTCGCTCTCACTCTCTCATACTGGTCACTGGAAATTCAACATGGCACCTCATGGCAAAGAACTCTCTGAGGATCTGAAAAAAATAATTGTCGCTCTACATCAGTAGTTCTCAACCCCTGTCCTCAGAACCCACTAACAGGCCTGATTTTAAGTATTACCATGGGGAGATGCAGACTAGAATACTGCAATCACTAAGCAGCAAATTGTATCACCTGTGATGTATTTCAGTTATCTTGCAAACCTGGCCTGTTAGTGGTTCCTGAGGACAGGAGTTGAGAAACACTGCTCTACATAAAGATGGCCTAGGCTATAAGAAGATTGCCAAGACCCTGAAACTAAGCTTAACGCACGGTGGCCAAGACCTTACAGAGGTTTAACAGGACAGGTTCCACTCAGAACAGGCCTCACCATGGTCGACCAAATAAGTTGAGTGCACGTGCTCAGCGTCATATCCAGCGGTTGTCTTTGGGAAATGGACGTATGAGTGCTGCCAGCATTGCTGCAGAGGTTGAAGGGGTGGGGGGGTCAGACTGTCAGTGCTCAGACCATAAGCCGCACATTGCAATAAATTGGTTTGCATGGCTGTCATCACAAAAGGAAGCCTCTTCTAAAGATAATGCACAAAAAAGCCTGCAAACAGTTTGCTGAAGACAAGCATACTAAGGACATGGATCACTGTGTCATGATCTGGGGCTGCATGAGTGCTGCCGGCATTGGGGAGGTACAATTCATTGAGGTAACCTTGAATGCCAACATGTACTGTGACATACTGAAGCAGAGCATGATCCCCTCCCTTCGGAGGCTGGACCGCAGGGCAGTATTCCAACATGATAACGACCCCAAACACACCTCCAAGATGACCACTGTCCAGCTAAAGAAGCTGAGGGTAAAGGTGATGGACTGGCCAAGCATGTCTCCAGACCTAAACCCTATTGAGCATCTGTGGAGCATCCTCAAACTGAAGGTGGAGGAGCGCAAGGTCTCTAACATCCACCAGCTCCGTGATGTCATCATAAAGGAGTGGAAGAGGACTTCAGTGGCAACCTGTGAAGCTCTGGTGAACTCCATGCCCAGGAGGGTTAAAGCAATGCTGGAAAATAGTGGTGGCCACACAAAATATTGACACTTTGGGCCCAATTTGGACATTTTTACTTAGGGGTGTACTCACTTTTGTTACCAGCGGTTTAGACCTTAATGGCTGTGTGTTGAGTTACTTTGAGAGAACAGCAAATTTACACTGTTATACAAGCTGTACACTCACTACTTTACATTGTAGCAAAGTGTCATTTCTTCAGTGTTGTCGCATTAAAAGATATAATAAAATATTTACACAAATGTGAGTGTACTCACTTTTTTGAGATACTGTAGATATATATATAGCTATATATCTATATAGATATAGATCTATACTAGATATAGATCTATATCTATATAGATATAGATCGATATCTATATCTATATAGATATATATAGATATAGATCTATATATATATTTGGGTAGCTGTTCAGTTGAATAAAACTTGTTGTATCTGAGAAAATTATTTTATCAGGCTTTTAAATAGTAGAAATGTTAGACTTTCTTCCTGTGTGCATGCCTCAGGGTATAACCAGTTTCCCTGAACTGAAGGTACTGTATAATCTATAGCTGATTATCCTTAGAAGTTACAGAAAGTCTTTTGGAGCAGCCATGACATGCTCTCAGAGTGTACACATGACTCCAGTAGAGGGATTAAAGGACTTTACAGGGATTCAAAATGCAGGATACATAAGAATAAAGAAGAATCCTCACCCAAAGGATTGACCAAGCTAAACAAACTGCGATTGTTAGAGACAGTTTTCCCTCTCGTGGAAACTACATAAAAACACACATCCACATTGGATCCCTTTCACTCTCTCTTTCTCTTTTTTGTTTTTTTTAGAGAATAAATAAGTAATAAACTTTATACATTTTTAAAGAATTATTTGAACTAATTTTTAGTTTAATTATTTATTTAACTGTACAAGCATCTGTGTGCTGCTTTTAGGAAACAGGTTGCATGCCTATAGTGTTGTTGCTTACTCATACAGCTATAAGGGTTCCTGATTCACATTTAGGACCTCTGAAGTTACACAGTCTCTTTTGAGACACATGCGACCCCCCCACATTAATTACCGAATCCTAGCCTCCCACACTAGAAGCTGTACTGAGTAGATAATATAGCATTCAGCTTCTTCAACGATCGCCACTTCTCTTTGATGTTCAAGCCACCTAGGATCTTTGGCAGTAGATTCCCAGAGCATTATGGGCTTTCCAAAAACTGATGGTGGACCTGAACTTATTATTATTATACAGGATTTATATAGTGCCAACAGTTTGCACAGAGGGCAATACAATGCAATACAGGAGGAATCAGAGGGTATTACTTGTTAGAAGTTACAATCTAAGAGGGAAGGTCACATGATACAAAAGGTAATAACTGTTGGGGAGGAGGTGATGAAAAAAACGAAAGAACGTTTGTTAGGTGGAGGTAGGGTAGGCTTCTATGCAGAGAATAGTTTTCAGGGATCACCTAAAAGTAGACAGAGTTGGAGATGGACAGATTGTGGTAGGAAGTTCCAACGGATGGGAGAAGCTCTGGAAAGTCCTGGAGGGAGGTGACGGGGGGGCTAGAGAGCAGGAGGTCTTAGGAGGAACGGAGAGGATGATTTGGTTGGTATTTTGAGACTAGGTTAGTGATGTAGCTGGGGGCAGAGTTGTGGATGGCTTTGTAACTTATCGTTAGTATTTTGAATTTAATTTGTTGGGCGAGTGGTAGCCAATGGAGAAATTGGCAGAGAGGGGTAGCAGGCACTGAGCGGTTTGTAAGGTGGATGAGTCTGGCAGCTGCATTCATGATGGACTGAAGGGGGGATATCCTATTTAAAGGTAAGCCAATGAGGAGGGAGATGCAGTAGTCGAGGCGAGAGATAACCAGGGAGTGAATCAGGAGCTTTGTAGTGTCATTGGTTAGAAAGGGTGGTATTTTAGAGATGTTGCGGAGGCGGCAAGCTTCTCCCACTCTCCATCCTGGAACATCTCCCACAGCAGCCAGAGGATAGCCAGCAGCATTGTGATGGGGAGAGGAGCAGCATGGGGGGGGGGGGGGCAGGCAAAAGGGGGGATCAGCACCACACAGAGTGATTAGGGTGTGCCCAGGCATATCGTGAAATGTGTGCCTATAGAGAACATCTAGAAACACTGTGCTGCTATCTTTTAGAGAATATCTAGAAATATCCAGAAAATGTAATTGTGCCCAAGCAGTAATGTACCTTTTGCTGGGATTTTCTCCAGAAAGATAGCAGTGCACATTCTGGATCTGAGGGTGCCTAGGCACTCCATTGCTTACAGCCTCATAGTTTTCTTACAGCATACCTCCCAACTTTCTGACATGGGAACGAGGGACACCTATTAGCAAAAATATGTAGGCATAGGACACACCCTCTGCCACGCCCCCTTAAAGGAGAATAATACAAAAAAAAGATTAGTTAAAGTGATTGTAAATAAAAAAGTTTTATTTAAAAAAAAATAACAAACATGTTATACTTACCTGCTCTGTGCAGTGGTTTTGCACAGAGCAGCCCCCATCCTCCTATTCTTGGTTCCCCCAACCAGTGTTCTGGGCCCCTCCCCCTTGCCAAGGGCCCCCATAGGAAACCGCTTGATGTGGGGGCACTCATATGTGCTCGCTCCCGAGCTAGCTCTCTGTGGCCATAAGACACAGAGAGCATGGCTCAGCCTCGCCCCCCTGCTACTGCCTCTCTGGCCATGGTTGACAGCAGCGGGAGCCAATGGCTCCCACTGCTGCATCCCAGCCAATCAGGAGGGAGAGACCCGGGAGAGCCTTGGGTGTCATGCACATCGCTGGATTGAGTTCGGGCATAGATAAGTATTGGGGGGAGCTGCACACTGACAGTTATTTACCTCCATGCATAGAATGCATGAAGGTACAAAACCTTCAGCCTTTACAACCACTTTAAACCCACAAGTGCTTTTCTTACCAGTACTATTCCTTTATATTGGCTTTTGAAATTTAGAAATGCAGCAATTTAGAAATTGGATGAAAGGTTTAGCGCTGGGAAACACTTTTTGAAAGATAAAAAGTGCATTTTATATACAACTATATAGATCAGACCAAAATGAGAAACAAATGAGGAGAAATGAGGGACAGAGGGACTTTGTTCTAAATCAGGGTGTCAGGAAAGGGTCCATCCGCTGGTAATATATATCATTTGGCGTGCAGTATTGGGGTCCATGAGCCGGTGTCTCCTGGCAGTTTGGAACTGTCAAGGGAATCTTTCCCTGCTGGTGTTATTTCATCTTTTGGCCGCAGTACTGACGTCCACCTGCGAATGGATCCTGGCAGTATGGAGCAGACAACACTCCCTGCCTTCCAGCCCGAAGTCTTGGTGCCCGATTTCCAGTCTGATGTGCCCGCTTTCCAGTCTGATGTCTTGATGCCTGCCTTCCAGTCTGATGTACCCACCTTCCAGCCTGATGTCTCGATGCTTGCTTTCCAGCCGGATGTCTCGGTGCCTGCCTCCCATCTTGATGTCTCTGCTTCCCAGTGGGATGTGCCTGCTTTCCAGTCTGATGTGCCCGCTTTCCAGTCTGAGTCTGATGTGCCCGCTTTCCAGTCTGATGTGCCGCTTTCCAGTCTGATGTGCCCACTTTCCAGCCTATTGTCTCATTGCCTGCCTTCCAGTCTGATGTCTTGATGTCTGCCTTCCAGCCCGAAATCTCGGTGCCTGCCTTCCAGCCTGATGCGCCTGCCTTCCAGCCTGATATTCCCACTTTCCAGTCTGATGTTCCCACCTTACAGCCTGATGTCTCGATGCTTGCCTTCCAGCCGGATGTCTCGCCTGATGTCTTGATGCCTGCCTTCCAGCCTGATGTCTTGGTGCCTGCCTTCCAGCCTGATGTGCCTGCCTTCCAGCCTGATGTTGCAGCTTACCAGTCTGATGTGCCTACCTTCCAGCCTGATGTCTCGATGCTTGCCTTCCAGCCGGATGTCTCGGTGCCTGCCTCCCAGCTTGATGTCTCTGCTTCCCAGTCTGATGTGCCCACTTTCCAGTCTGATGTGCCCGCTTTCCAGTCTGATGTGCCACTTTCCAGTCTGATGTGCCCACTTTCCAGCCTGTTGTCTCAGTACCTGCCTTCCAGTCTGATGTCTTGATGCCTGCCTTCCAGCCCGAAGTCTCGGTGCCTGGCTTCCAGCCTGATGTACCTGCCTTCCAGCCTGATGTTCCTGCTTTCCAGTCTGATTTGTCCACCTTTACAGCCTGATGTCTCGATGCTTGCCTTCCAGCCGGATGTCTCACCTGATGTCTCGATGCCTGCCTTCCAGCCTGATGTCTTGGTGCCTGCCTTCCAGCCTGATGTGCCTGCCTTCCAGCCTGATGTTCCTGCTTTCCAGTCTGATGTGCCCACCTTCCAGCCTGATGTCTCGATGCTTGCCTTCCAGCCGGATGTCTCGGTGCCTGCCTCCCAGCTTGATGTCTCTGCTTCCCAGTCTGATGTGCCCACTTTCCAGTCTGATGTGCCCGCTTTCCAGTCTGATGTGCCCGCTTTCCAGTCTGATGTGCCCACTTTCCAGCCTGTTTTCTCAGTGTCTGCCTTCCAGCCTGATGTCTCCAAGCTTGCCTTTCAGCCTGATGTCTCGGTGTCCGCCTTTCAGCCTGATTTCTCGAAGCTTGCCTTTCAGCCTGATGTCCGGAAGCTTGCCTTTCAGCCTGATGTCTCAATGCCTGCCTTCCAGCCTGATGTCTTGGTGCCTGTCTTCCAGCCTGATGTGCCCGCTTTCCAGCCTGATGTGCCCACTTTCCAGCCTGATGTGCCCACTTTCCAGCCTGATGTGCCTGCTTTCCAGTCTGATGTGCCTGCTTTCCAACCTGATGTCTCTGTGTCTGCCTTTCAGCCTGATGTCTTGGTAAGGAGAAATCTTATTTGGTACCCAAGGCTCCACGTACCCCGGTAATCTATTATTTGCCGAAAATTCATAAGCATCCTACCTGCCCCCTGGGACGCCCTATTGTTAGTGGCATTGATTCCATCTCATCCCGGGTGGGCAGGTATATCGATTTCTTTTTGCAACCAATGGTTCTGAAGATGCCGTCACATTTGAAGGACTCCCGTCATGTGATCAACTTGCTCTCCAATGTTACTCCCAAGTCAGGGTGTTGGCTAGTGACGGCTGATGTCGCCTCATTATACACGGTGATACCGCATAATTTGGGGCTATTTGCAGTGGAATATTATTTGAGGCGTGACTCCGCATTATTTGATGAACAGATTTGTTTCTTCATGCAATTACTTCATTTTGTAGCCACCCGGAACTACTTCTGGTTTGGGGGTTAGTTCTATAGACAAGATAGAGGGGTCGCCATGGGGGCTAAATACGCCCCAAGTTTGGCTAACCTCTTCATGGCCCTATGGGAGGAGGATGTCATCTATGCCCACCAGAGACCCCAGGTGGTCTTGTGGGCTAGGTATATAGATGACGTCCTCCTCCTGTGGGATGGTGATCGTCATGATTTGGACGCCTTTATGAGTAAGTTAAATGACAACAATCGTGGTATACGACTCTCATATGAGGCAAGCCAAACGGAGATTAATTTCTTGGATCTCAAGATAAGAATTAAAGGTGGACAATTTACTACGGCAACTTACTTTAAGAATACTGACCGTAATTCTTATATATCCATCGACAGCTGCCATCATGAAGCCTGGCTAAAGTCAGTGCCGAAAAGCCAGCTCATACGCTTGAAACGTAACTGTTCAGACCATGAGGAATTTTCGGCTCAGGCTGATGTCCTAATAGGACGTTTTCTTGAGAAAGGTTACCCTGAGGCGTCTCTCAAAACCACATTGGATGAGGTTGCTACCCTCGATAGGCGCACTCTACTTAGGGACAAAGTTCTCAATATGGATAGGGTACCATCTGTTCCATTTATTACCACTTATTCCTTACAACATAGGAATGTGGCGAGGCTGGTTAAAAAATATTGGCATGTCCTCCGAAATGACCATATATTGGGTACCATTCTCCCGGCTAAACCACAAATGGTATATAAAGGTGCCCCTTCCCTCAGAGGGAGAGTGGCCCCCAACATCCTCGATCCTCCCCCAATCAAGAGGGGTTTTTTTGAGTACATGATGGGTTTCTACCAATGTAAGAAATGCAGAATATGTTCCCTGAGTGGATGTATGCATAGATGAACACATAAGTTTACTTCTACCAGTACTTCGGTTGAATTTGAAATTAAATCATTTATTACGTGTTCTACTGAGCGCGTGGTATATCTATTGCAATGTCCTTGCGGATTGCAATACGTATGGAGGACAAAACGCCCTCTCTCCGTAAGGCTCAACGAGCATGTAACTTACATCTTGACAGGTTTCCCCAAGCATCCGGTCTCTAGACATTATCTCGAGACACACAATCGAGACGCTAGAAAGACTATCTTTCTGGGGATTGATAGATATACCACGCCCTGGAGAGGGGGCTCCCTCCTAAGGGGGATTTCTAGGCTTGAGATGGCCTGGATATACAAACTCAGGTGTTACACCCGTTTGGGCTCAACGTTGAGGTAGACCTTAATGCCTTTCTAGACAATTCATGAATTCACATTTTACATAATACATTTATTGAGATGTGAGGGCTATATATTTGTAAAGAAGAATTCTAATTATTTGTGATTATTGACCTATAACTGTTTTATTCTTTATTTTTGATTTTACTGCCTTGGTGTGAACCCGCTCTGATCCTCTGGTGGCCTTGCTCTAATGGTAATTAGGTATTGTCAAATGGCCATTAGTGGTTTTGTCCTCCCTTTTGTTATGTACTTCTATTGGCTCTAACATCTGGGGCCAATATTGGTTATTATGGCCTTAGGGTGTTGCACACCCCTATGATGGAGGCACACATGTTTAGAGTTTCGGACTGTCTAAGGTCTTTTTAGTAACTCTTAAGTATTAATTTTTTTTATTATTGAATTTTTGAGTTTTTTGGCCTACATGTCAACCATTACCCGTTAGGATACATATGTAGGTCTATCAATTATTTGGTATGCTCTACTCTTGTTTAAGGCTTTCTTGTCTTCCTTATTATAATTTCATAACTTTATAATAGCTGGCTGGTTAGTTATGTGGAGGCCTACGTATCCTATGAGGCTTTTTTATAATTTTTATAATTTTCATGTTTTTTATGTCTTTATAAAAAAAAATTTTATGTTTTTTATTTTTTATGTTTTTAATGTGCTAACAGGGGAGCGATATGATTTGGACTCCATCGCAGAGTGTTATATGACTCTGGGAATGTCACAATAAAATTTTTTTCCATTAACACCTAAGCAAACTATGTATACCATTTAGGGACACGTGTAATTAAACATTCCCCACTAGATGGCGTCTCTCTAACTGTTTATGGATATATTCTGAAAGGATGATTCCAAATTAGTTACCTGAATAGGTGGTTATTCTCTAAATAGCATTATTCTGTGAAGCTCAGTTAGTGTGTTCATGATTTATACTTTTAAGGGATATATACATGTTGTTTTAGCCCCTCCAGCGATCGAGAAATTTCACTGTCCAAGTGCTGGAGTGAATGTTCGTTCTGTGCATATTAGTCTCTTGTTCGCTATGAGATAGGGTTGACCAGCGTCATTTTCCTGATACCAAAGTGAGGCTTGGTTTCATCTTGAGTACTTCCTGTTTTTGAGTCAGGATGTGGCCACCAGAGCGTCAGAACGAGGTGTGGTTCCATGATTGTATTTAAGGAGCGATGAGTCAGTGCGTCGCCCGTTCCTATGACAACGTCCAATAGGACGAAACGTACGTCGGAAGGCAGACGCGCTGACGTCATCGTTTCTATCCCACTGTGAACGGGTGCATGCAGGCCGGCCGGCTGATTTATATTACATGCTGTTTTATTCATTATTTCTAGTAAGTGCGCTACTTTTACTTCTTTCAATAAACGGTTTAAGCGGATTCACACTATGGAGGATGTGTTCTTTATCTCCCTGGGTTCCCATTGCTGAATTATTTGGCCTTTTTGTCGGTGAGTTCCGGGCGATCCTCCCTCTATGCTGAGACCGATGGTGGTGTCCCCACAGAGTGGATTTCTGGCATAAGCTTCATTAAAGCTTACCTCTGGTAAACATATATCTGCATAGATGGTGGATCCTTTTCACAAGATGTTTTCACTCACTAAAGTTTTCAATCACTATTGGTGGAATTATTTACAATAAGGACTGTTGGTATCTGAAGTCACTTCTAAAGTCACGGACTTTATCTTTTTTGTCACTTTTTATATTTTATTTGCATAAAGTTTTTTTCAATACATTTTTTTGATTATTTAATTTATCACATATATATTGTGTTGACATTTGGGTTCAGAATTTAATATATTGCTTTGATCTTATCACATCATTTGAGATATTTGAGAATCCACTCAATACAAAAATTTTTTTTAGCGCGGTTCTTTTAAATTATTTTAGCCTGATGTCTTGATGCCTGCCTTCCAGCCTGATGTCTCGGTGTCTGCCTTTCAGCCTGATGTCTCGGTGTCTGCCTTTCAGCCTGATGTCTCGGTGTCTGCCTTTCAGCCTGATGTCTCGGTGTCTGCCTTTCAGCCTGATGTCTCGGTGTCTGCCTTTCAGCCTGATGTCTCGGTGTCTGCCTTTCAGCCTGATGTCTCGGTGTTTGCCTTTCAGCCTGATGTCTCAGTGTCTGCCTTTCAGCCTGATGTCTCGAAGCTTGCCTTTCAGCCTGATTTCTCAATGCCTGCCTTCCAGCCTGATGTCTTGGTGCCTGTCTTCCAGCCTGATGTGCCCGCTTTCCAGCCTGATGTGCCCGCTTTCCAGTCTGATGTGCTCGCTTTCCAGCCTGTTGTCTCAGTGCCTGCCTTCCAGCCTGATGTCTCGAAGCTTGCCTTTCAGCCTGATGTCTCGGTGTCTGCCTTCCAGCCTGATGTGCCCGCTTTCCAGCCTGATGTGCCCGCTTTCCAGTCTGATGTGCTCGCTTTCCAGCCTGTTGTCTCAGTGCCTGCTTTCCAGCCTGATGTCTCTGTGTCTGCCTTTCAGCCTGATGACTCGATGCCTGCCTTACAGCCTGATGTTTTGGTGCCTGCCTTCCAGTCTGATGTCTCCGCTTTCCAGCCTGATGTGCCAGCTTTCCAGCCTGATGTGCCTGCTTTCCAGTCTGATGTGCCCGCCTTTCCAGCCTGTTGTCTCAGTGCCTGCCTTCCAGCCTGATGTCTCGAAGCTTGCCTTTCAGCCTGATGTCTCGGTGTCTACCTTTTAGCCTGATGTCTCGGTGTCTGCCTTTCAGCCTGATGTCTCGAAGCTTGCTTTTCAGCCTGATGTCTCGAAGCTTGCCTTTCAGCCTGATGTCTCAATGCCTGCCTTCCAGCCTGATGTCTTGGTGCCTGCCTTCCAGCCTGATGTGCCCGCTTTCCAGCCTTATGTGCCCGCTTTCCAGTCTGATGTGCTTGCTTTCCAGCCTGTTGTCTCAGTGCCTGCTTTCCAGCCTGATGTCTCCGTGTCTGCCTTTCAGCCTGATGTCTCGATGCCTGCCTTCCAGCCTGATGTCTTGGGGCCTGCCTTCCAGGCTGATGTCTCCGCTTTCCAGCTTGATGTGCCCGCTTTCCAGTCTGATGTGCCCGCTTTCCAGTCTGATGTGCCCGCTTTTCAGCCTGTTGTCTCAGTGCCTGCCTTTCAGTCTGATGTCTTGATGCCTGCCTTCCAGCCTGAAGTCTCGGTGCCTGCCTTCCAGCCTGATGTGCCTGCCTTTCAGCCTGATGTTCCCTCTTTACAGCCTGATGTCTCGATGCTTGCCTTCCAGCCAGATGTTTTGCCTGCAAATGCTTCCCAGTCTGATGTGCCCACTCTTCAGTCTGATGTGCCCGCTTTCCAGTCTGATGTGCCCACTTTCCAGTCTGATGTGCCTGCTTTCTAGTCTGATGTGCCCGCTTTCCAGCCTGTTTTCTCAGTGCCTACCTTCCAGCCTGATGTCTCGAAGCTTGCCTTTCAGCCTGATGTCTCGGTGTCTGCCTTTCAGCCTGATGTCTCGGTGTCTGCCTTTCAGCCTGATGTCTCAAAGCTTGCCTTTTAGCCTGATGTCTCGAAGCTTGCCTTTCAGCCTGATGTCTCAAAGCTTACCTTTCAGCCTGATGTCTCAATGCCTGCCTTCCAGCCTGATGTCTTGATGCCTGCCTTCCAGCCTGATGTCTTGATGCCCGCTGCCCAGCTCAATGACCTGGATGTGCCAGCTGTCTGTCCGGATGTGCCTGACGACCAGCCTGAAATACTCTCTTCCACCGTTATGCCCGATGCCATAGACTATGGACCATTAAGATTAGTTGGAGTGCCCGGAGGCTGCTCCTTTAGGGGGGGTACTGTCAGGAAAGGGTCCGTCCACTGGTAATATATATCATTTGGCGTGCAGTACTGGGGTCCACCAGCAGGTGTCTCCTGGCAGTTTGGAACTGTCAGGGGAATCTTTCCCTGTTGGTGTTATTTCATCTTTTGGCCGCAGTACTGACGTCCACCAACGGATGGATCCTGGCAGTATGGAGCAGACAACACTCCCTGAACTGAGGTGTTACATGAAGACAATTATAATCAGTCCCATAAATACCCGGCAAGCCCTCACAAGGCTTGCCTTGATATCTTTCTTCCTTGAGCCCTGACCTGTACCTGCGACCTGCACCTTGTAACCTGTATCTGAACCTGAACCTGAGCCTGTACCCGATTCCATCCTGATCCTGTCCCTCCTGTGTTCCCTTTCTCTTGTAGACTGATTCCATCCATTATCTCCCTCTCATATCCTGCCCTTGTTCAGTTGCTGATCCCCTGTGTATGACCCTGGCCTGGCTACGTGTTTGATTTCAGTACTTCCCTTTGGCTGTATATATTATCTGTTGTCTGTGGGTTTTCTGTTGGTTGAGCACTCTTTGTATTTGGGGTGTTTACTTATTTATATCACTTATCTTAAATAAACATTATTCTTATTCACTTTACATGCGTTTTGGTTTCCTCTTTGCAGTCCACACAATCTGGTCACACCTGTTCATGACACAGGGACAGTCCCTCAAAATCAGGGACAGTTGGGAGCTGTGCACTGCTGCATCTGACTGCTAGTCTCAGGAGATTTGTAGAGAGATCTGGTGATATCATTACTGTGCTGCTCACTGTTCTCCTTTCTGGAAGCTCTGATGTGGTAAAGGAAATCTCTACCAAGATGGCTGCCATCACATAGGCATAATACATAACAAGGCATGGTAAGTTACTAATGGGGAAAAGATCAGCTTTAGGGCAACCACAGGCAATACTGGCGACTAGTCCTTTGCCCCCCCATCTGCCATTTTTGGGCACAGCTTCCAGAGTTTAGTTCCTCATGAACACAGCTGGAAGTATCTCCTTTCAGTCAGATAGTCTCTCATTGGAAGAATGAAAAATGCCTCTTTATTTTGACAAGGTGACCTTCCCAGTAAATTGTTTTTCAACAGAACAGGCTGTCATACAGATGTAGCAGTTAAAGGGCTGAGACAAATCAATTACCACTTACGGGATGCTTAAAATGATCAGCTTTTATTTAAAAACTTTATCCAAAAAGAAAAAAAAAATGTAACTACTTATAAAGTGTTAAAGTGGATGTAAACCCATTTTTTTTTAATGTCATAATGTAGAGTATAAGATTTCCTATCATTTGAGCCCAGTCTTGCCACAAAGAGTTAATCCAGCTCTGAGCAATCCTCTTTTATTGTTCAATGAGATAAAACTTGACAAACTGAGAAAAACTTTGTCAAATCCTCCCCCTTGCTGTGAGTGACAGGTGATTTACATATCTCATGCACTAGCCTAATAGACATGCATTATTTTTTAATTCCCACCCCCACTCCTTTCTTCAGCAGCTCTGCAAGGATTGTCTGTTTCACACCTCAGCGTGATTTGGCATGCTGAAGTCATGTGGTTACTTTCCTGTCTTTTCACTGGATGTTAGAGATCATAGCAGAAGTTCAGTGTAAGAAATACACAGGAGAAAATGCATATTGACAAAGGGAGTGTAGAGGTGGGCGGAGAGTCTACTGACATCACGACTCCACCCATCGAGCTCCAGACAACAGACCCGCCCACAGAATATGCAGTTTCTTGGATCTCATAACAGACAGAGGGGAGACATTTGACAGGTAAAGATACATGCAGGAGGCATCTATATCCTTATAGATAACCCCTATGGCAGTAGTTTAGAAAGGATGACATTGGGTTTACATCCACTTTAACTGGAGTCTGGCTGCAATTTGTTAGTGTATTTAAATCTGTTAGTACATCTAACACCACCCTCTCCCCAGACTGGCAATCTTGCTGTCCAAAGATCCCCCCTGTGGTCCCTTAAACAGAGAGTAGGCACCCTAATGCCCCGTACACACGATAGTATTTTCCGACGGAAAATGTTTGATAGGAGCTTGTTGTCGGAAATTCCGACCGTGTGTAGGCTCCATCGGACATTTTCCATCGGAATTTCCGTAACACAATTTAAGATCTGGTTCTCAAATGTTGCAACAACAAAATCCGTTGTCGGAATTCCGATCGTGTGTACACAATTCTGACGCACAAAGTTCCACGCATGCTCAGAATCAAGCAGAAGAGCCGCACTGGCAATTGAACTTCATTTTTCTCTGCTCGTCGTACGTGTTGTACGTCACCACGTTCTTGTCGTTCGGAATTTCTGACCAACTTTGTGTGACCGTGTGTATGCAAGACAAGTTTGAGCCAACATCCGTCAGAAAAAAAACATGGATTTTGTTGTCAGAAAATCCTATCGTGTGTACGCGTCATTAGACTGCATTCATACCTGATTTTTTTGCATTTTTGTACAACATTTTAAGTCCTGGTTCCCACTGACAGCGGGAATGAAATCATGCGATATCAGCTGAACTTACTCGATTTCATTTCCGCATGTCGCTCCCGAATTCAAGGCCAATTTCAGAGACATCTGTTTGAGTTGCTGCACAGATGTCAATAGAAAATGGCACCCTGAAGTTACCAAAAGTAGAGCAGGAACTACTTTTAGCAATCGGTGCGGGCGGCGCCGCACTGATTTGGACATGTCAAATCGCATGCCAAATCACTCCAATGTGAACCAGGGCTTAAAGTGTTCTTGAGCTCTGGGTTTTTTGTAAGCCAAAAGAGAAAATTATAATCTGATCATTTGTTGCTTTGTTTTTCAGCTTTTTCATCCACTTTTATTTATTTGTTATTATTTATGTATTTATTTATTTTACTTTTTTTTTGTTAGGGAGTTAGGGGAAAGGGTTTATAGTTAGGGTTTTATTTATGTATTATTTATTTATTTACCTTTTTATTATTATGATTATTTATTTATTTTGTTAGGTTAGGGGCTAGGATAAGGGGTTAGAGCTTAGGGTTAGGGTTTGGGGTTTGAGTTAATTTTATTATTATTATTATTATTATTACTATTGTTATTAATTTGTTTATTTATTTATAATGATTATTATGTATGTATTTTATTTATTATTATTGTTATTGTTTATATATTTATTTATATATTTATTTATTTTTCATTTAATTATTGCACTTGAGCAGAAAAACATTCAAAAAATGTGCAGCAAACATGCTAAAACACTCAAAGGTGCGCTTAAAAATGCACCATCTGCCTGATTCAAGCTAGAAAAAAAAGCTCCAGAACTTTTTTGAGCTTTAGGCGTTTGGCGACAGACGACTTGGAGTGGAGATGTGAACCATCACCATATAAAATAATTGATATTTTTTCTTCTCCAGCATTTTGGAGCTTCGAGCTTCAAGCTACAAAACACTGAGGTTTGAATAAGGAAAATCACAATAAGGAAATCGTACGGAAAAATGCTGCTTCCGGAGCGATCGTTCGATAATCTGATCGTTAGTACACAGCTTTCAAGAACTGATCACAACAATTCATGTGAAAAAGGGACAAACATGAAAATGTTTTTCATACGATAACAGAAGGAATGATTTTCATGTGATTAGTATAGTGTTTGTTAAAAAAAAATTGCATGACCAGGACCACACATGCTCGGAAACAAAAGAATGCATTACAATACAATGCAATACATTATATCATTTCCAAAGTTGGATCCTGCCTTATGAGAATTTTCGCAACTTTAGTAACCTCTTGGTTTTCGATATGAGACTAGCATGCAAAAAAAAAAAAGAAAAAAAAAAGGACGATCATTTGTCTACTAGATATTATACGTGGAGGTGTGTTACTGGCCACATCACCAGGTGAAAACAGAGGGGGGAAAAAGGCTTAAAAAGAAAACAAATGCAGCCACCACATCTAATGATCGATAAGCTGCAATAGATTACACTTGTGGTTTTGGGTTTAATACCTCTTTAACTCTTTCACTGCCAGGGACCTGAGAGCGGGGGGTTTCACACACAATCCAGTGGCTGCAGCCACTAGTGGTCTGCTCCCCTCCCTTTTTTGCCGTGACACAGAAAGCAACATCTTTGACATCACGTTCGAGTCTCCTGTCACTTTCCCCGGCTAATAGTGGCAGCTCGTAATGCAGGGCGCAGGGGCGAGGACCCCTCCATCCATGCATCTGGCCCCCTAATCTACATGCGGGGTGCCAGATGCATGGATTCCAATGTTTTTTTTTTGAAGAAGAAGAAGAACGTAATTAGATCCTGAGGCTCTAATAGGCTTCAAACAAGGGAGAACTCGGGGCACAGAGCACACCCAGTTGTGTGATAATAGCAAATTATTATTTGCTATTGTCTTCCTGATTCTCCTCCCGGCCAATCAGGGAGAGGGTCCTGAGACCCGTCACCTGGTTGGCTGAGAGGAGAAGCGATCCTATTGGCCCCTAGGAGGAGAAGAAAGGAGACGCAAAGGCAAAAGATGGGGTAAGTGCAGGGCTGGTAACTGACCAACCGGGGGGGTTGTAGGTGATCCGCCCGACTGGGTATTTTTTTTGGGGGGGGGGGGGCGGGTGGCAAACAATGCACCCACAGCCACAGCACCTCCCCTAAAAAAAATATACCACCAGCCGCCGGGAAGAAATTTTTTGCAATGCAAACTACATTACAAAACATTCAGTAGGGCCCAGAGGAGACATGCATGTCTCATTAAGGAGAACTTTAAGGAGAACTTGCCACCTAAAAATCATCACGTGACATTTTACACAGGGGACCTATATGATGGAAAAAAAAGAAGTTAAGTAGGAAAAATTTTTTTTTTTGCAAAAAAAAAACGTTGATTGCGATACACGTTACATATCACTGTGCACATCAGCATATAAGAGTATAGAGAATAATTGTAGCACAAGACCTCCTCTGTAACACTAAACTTAACCACTTAATGACTGAGCCTCTTTTTGAGATTTGTTGTTTACAAGATAAAAACAGTTTTTCTTGCTAGGAAAATACTTAAAACCTCCAAACAATATACATTTTTTTTCTAACACCCTAGAGAGTAAAATGGCGCTCGTTGCAATACTTTCTGTCACACCGTATTTGCGCAGCGGTCTTACAAGTGCACTTTTTTGGAAAAAATACACTTTTTTGAATAAAAAATTAGACAAGAGTAAAGTTAGCCCAATTTTTTTTATATTGTGAAAGATAATGTTACACGGAGTAAATTGATACCCAACATGTCACGCTTAAAAATTGAGCCCGCTCGTTAAATGGCGACAAGCTTTTACCCTTAAAAATCTCCATATGCGACGTTTTAAAAAATTTTACAGAGAGAAGATCCAATCACCTCCGCCACTGCCGATGGCTCTAGTAAGCGGTGGAGGGCACCGGAGCGCGGCGGGAGGGTGGGCCCTCTCCCGCCGCTGATAAAAGTGATCTCGCTGCGAATCCGCCACAGAGACCACAATTATCGGAAAGTGGACTGCCGGCCGAAGAAGAGGATACTGGGGTTATGGCAGCTAGCTGCTGCCATAACAACGATATTCCACTTCAAAGTTAGAACGTATATCAGCGCGCAGTCCGTAAGTGGTAACCTATAGGGGGCTTTTGAAGAGTTGCCTATAGAAAATATTTCACAGGTGCGCACAAATTTAATGTTTGACATGTTGGATATCTATTTAATCGGTGTAACCTCGTCTTTTATATTTTACCAAAAATTTGGGTGGTTTATTGCGTTTGTTTGCCCTAAAATTCACTTTGCTTTAAAATTTTGCGGTAATATCGTGTGACATAAAAAAATTTGGAACTATCGCTTTTATTCTCTAGGGTGTCTGCTTTCAGAAAATATATAATCTTTGTTTTTTTTTGTGTAATCTTGAAGCCTAAAATTATCTTTTAAACTTATGCAAAAACGACAGCTAAAATGGTACAATCAAGACTGCTCAAGCTTACAAAATAGAGAAGTGCCATGTGGGCATACCCTGCTATTTAAATTTACAGCTGATTTTTGTCTTGACTCAAGTTTTGCTTTAAATATTACATGAACTCTGTAAAACGTTGAAACAAAAGCACAGCAATTCTCCTTTCCCTGTGCAAATAAAAATATACCCATCTGGCACAATAACCCAGTACAAATAATCAAAGCTATGCATTATTACACAGTTTTACTAGTAAAACATTTTGTATTCTTGCCTGGTCTCCATTCGAGTTTTTCATGCTACATATACACTAAATTCTTAAAATAAGAATTGTTCTGTTATAAACTCTCCATGTCTTTGTGTGGTTTTATGATAAAAAAAACGAGCGGGCCAGCTCTGGTTCAAATTATGCTAAAAACAAATGGAAGCCAACAACGTGCAAAGTGAATACATTCATAATTGCAAGCCATGAAAAACAAATTATTACCATGCTATTGTTATTATTTTTAACAATTAAAAATACATTTATATTAGAAATGTACAGACAATGGCTGATATAACTGGGAAGTTGGATGTAACACCTAGGAAGGCAGCTTGAGAATATTAGAGCAGACAAATTGCAGATGTAAATAGTCAGTAGACGTTCTGAACAAATAAATAACTGCCGGAGATGCACGGCTCACGAGGGGGCCTTCTCTCAATTATGTGCGCCCTTTGAAGACATTTCTAAAGTCATTGTAATGATTAGAAACATAAATTTCAGATTTGGGACAATAAACCTAAAGCAGAAATAACAGAGCAGGGAGGAACATAGTACGCTTGTATGGTCTGCTGACTGAGGGAATCCCATTGGTCAAACTTCAAAAGCAAATGTAAAACCCTTGCATGAGCGCTATTGTTTCAAATGTTTGCTAAGTGCTCTGTGTCGACTTTATTTTATGTACCTTAACCACTTCAGCCCCGGAAGGTTTCGCCCCCTTCTTGACCAGGCCATTTTTTGCAATACCACATTGCATTGCTTTAACTGACAATTGCGCGGTTGTGTGATGCTCTACCCAAATAAAATTGATATCTTCTTTTTCCCACAAATAGAGCTTTCTTGTGGTGTTATTTGATCACCTCTGCGGTTTTTATTTTTTGTGCTATAAACAAAAAAAGACCGCCAATTTTGAAAGAAAAAACTATATTTTACTTTCTGCTATAAAACATATCCAATAAAAACATGTAAAAAATAGAATTTCTTCATCAATTTAGGCCAATATGTATTCTGCTACATGTTTTTGGTAAAAAAACAAACACTAAACATATATTGATTGGTTTGCGCAAAAGTTATTGCATCTACAAACTATGGGACTATGGGATATACAATGGTGTAAAAAAATATTTGCCCCCTTTCTGATTTTTTATTTTCTTTGCATATTTGTCACACTTAAATTACTCAGATCATCAAACTAATCTTATTATTACACAAAGATAACCCGAGTAAATACAAAATGCAGTTTTTAAATGATGGTTTAATTTATTAAGGCAAAACCTGCCTGGCTTTATGTGAAAAAGTAATTGCCCCCTATACCTAATAGCTGGTTGTGCCACCTTTTGCGGCAACAACTGCAATAAAGCGTTTGCGATAACTGTCATTGAGTCTTTCACATTGCTGTGTATTCAGCAATTCAGCCACATTGAAGGGTTTTCCAGCATGAACAGCCTGTGTAATGTCATGATACAGAATCTCAATTGGATTTAAGTCCGGGCTTTGACTAGGGCACTCCTAAACCTAAATTTTGCTTTGTTTGAACTATTTGGAGGTGGACTTGCTGTTGTGTTTCGGATCATTGCCCTGCTGCATAACCCAAGTGCACTCTTGAGCTTGAGGCTGATGGCTGGACATTCTCCTTTAGAATTTTCTGGTAGAGCTCAGAATTCATGGCTCCATCAATTATGGTAAGTTGTCCAGGTCCTGAAGCTGCAAAGCAGCCCCAGACCATCAAGCTACCACCACCATGTCTGACTGTTGGTATGATGTTCTTGTTATAAAATGCTGCATTCGTTTTATGCCAAATGTAACTGGACGCACACCTTCCAAAAAGTACAATTTTTGTCTCATCAGTCCACAGAATATTTGCCTAAAAGTCTTGGGGATAATCAAGATGTTTTTTGGTAAATGTGAGATGAGCCTTTGTGTTCTTTTTGGTCAGCAGTAGCTTTGGCCTTGGAACTCTCCCATGGATGCCATTTTTGCCCAGTCTCTTTCTTATTGTTGAATCATGAACACGGATTTTACCTGAGGCACGTGAGGCCTGCAGTTCTTTAGATGTTGTTATGGGTTCTTCTATGACCTCCTGGATGAGACGTCATTATGCTCTTGGAGTAATTTTTGTAGACCGGCCACTCCTGGGAAGGTTCACCACTGTTCCAAGTTATCTCCATTTGTGGATAATGGTTCTCCCCGTGGTTCACTGGAGTTCCAAAGCCTTAGAAATGGCTTTGATACCCTTCCTAGACGGATACATGTACATTACTTTGTTTCTAACCTGTTCTTTAATTTTTTTGATTGTGGCATGATGTGTGGCTTTTTTGTGATCTGTTAGCGTGCTTCACTTTGTCAAGACAGCTTCTATTTATGTGATTTCTTGATTCAACAGGTCTGGCGGTAATCAGGCCTGGGTGTAGCAAGTAAATTTTAACTCAGCTTTCCCAAAAACTGTGGTTAATCACAGTTCATTCATGATTCCGCATGGGAGGGGTCAATTACTTTTTCACGTATGGCCAGGCAGGTTTAAACAGCTTTTTTCCCCTAATAAATTAAATAATAATATAAAAACTGCATTTTGGATTTACTCGGGTTATCTTTGTGTAAATGTCAGGACTGGGCTAAGCACTTCCTTCTCAAAGCTGGCAGCTCATCTGTAAGCTAATTGCCAGCTCCTATCTCTCCACAGTGACTCACCTGTTGATGATATCCTGCTCGTCAGTCCTGCCTACTTAAGCCGTCCAGTCCAGATGATCTCTGCCTTCGCCTTGGTCACATCTTTAGAGACTCTCCCCTGTGTTCCTGTTAAAGACTTGCTTGGCTGACATTCCTTCTGGCTCCAGATCCTGCTTGCTGTTCTACTACGCTCATCTCTGGCTCCCTGACGTTTTGGCTTGTCTGACTATCCGTTCCGGTTCCTGAACTCTGGCTATGTTTTGACTACACTTACATTTTTTTTGATGATCTGAATCATTTAAGTGTGAGAAATATGCAAAAAAATTAAAAATTTAGGAGGGGGCAAATACTTTTTCACAGCACTGTATTTATGGCATTTAAAAAATTTTTTTTACCATTAATGGCAGCAATCAGCGATTTTTAACGGGACTGTGACATTGCGGCGGAAAAATCTGACACTAAGTGACTTTTTGGGGACCAGTGACACCAATACAGTGATCAGTGCTAAAAAAAATGCGCTGTTCTATGGAGCATACACACGGTCTGACTTTCCAATAACAAGCTCACATCCAACATTTGTTGTCGGAAAATCCTATCGTGTGTACAGGGCATAACTGTTCTAGTTTGTTATTTTCCCAAATGGACAATATCGCTTGTTTTTTTAATTATAGATGAATTCCAGGCCGAATTAAAACACCAGTCACTGCAATTGTGTATTCATTTCAAAACCATTAACCACTTGACCTCTGGAAGATTTTACGGCCTTCATGACAGGGCAATTTTTGCCATTCTGCACTGCGCTATTTTAACTGGTAATTTCTCGATTATGCAACACTGTATGCAAACTAAATTTATATTATTTTTTTCACACAAAAAGAGCTTTCTTTTGGCGATATTTGATCACCACTGGATTTTTTATATCTTATTATATATACAAAATAAGACTGAAAAATTTGAAAAAAAAAACCCCAATATTTTCTAATTTCTGATATAAAACAAAGCCAATAACAAAAATGAAAAAAAAAAAAACAAATTTCCTCATAAATTTAGGCTGAAATTTATTCTGTCATATGTCTTTGGTAAAAGAAATCCTAATAAGTGTATAATAATCAGTTTGCGTGAAAGTTAGAGCATCTACAATCTATGGTATCTACTGGAATTTACGTAGCTATAGATGCTATACTGTAATGGTGGTGATCAGCAACTTATAGTGGGACTGTGATAGGGTGACGTGCAATCTGGGATTAACGGACAATATCTGGGAGGGTCACTAACTGACACTAACTTTCTACTAGGAGTCAATCAACCAACCAGATTGTGACAGAAACATGATGGCAGCCGTCAGGCAAGATGTACTGTTTGGCTAATGTACGTGCATGGAGGACAGACTGCACATTTGCCCCCATGTATGAGCATGCACCCCGGGGTGAACAAGTCTACTGCTGCCAAGCAGCCTATTTAAACCTAAGCTCTTCACCAGTTCTTTGCTGTATGGTCTTCAGCCTTATTCCTGTGGACTCGCCCTGATGTGCTTCCTTGATTCTGTTACTGATGTCGTTTCCTCTCTGAACTTGTTCTCGGATTACCCATGTCTGCTCATGTTTGCTGTCTGCCCCCGTTACTGACCTGACCTAGACTACTGACCACACTTCTGCCTATTAACTCTGAATCTTACTGCCCAATTGTTGCCGATTTCTGGCTTTTCCTGACTTTGATTCTGGTTACTTCCTGGTGTCTACAAAAGATATGCTGCGCTAAGGTGAAAATATCAATCTGGAGATTATTAATGCATATGAGGTATACTGAAAATACCGCATAAGCGGCTTATCCAGCCACAGCAAGGCACAAAGGATATATATAAAAAAACAAGTGATTTTAAAGTGCAATGTGTAAATAATATACTAGATGTGTACCATTAGAATGAGAGTAGTGATAACTGAACTACTACCTGTATATATAATGGATGAAAAAAGCATTTATATAGTCTGAAATTTACCGTGAAAAAAAAAAATGAAAAAAAATAAATAAATAAATATAAATAAATATATCACAGTGATAAGTGCAAAATATAACAAAGTGCCAAGTGCCACACAATGAGTGTGAATATCAAATCCAAGATGTGGTACGTGATTATTAAAGTCCAATATATGAAAGAAATGCACATAAAGTCCATAAAAACAATTCATAAAAAATCCAACGTGCGTGCATTAATCTTAGTGCTTAGTGCTCAGAATTCAATGCTCAAGTGCCATCCAGTGACCCCCCGGGGACAGCCGCTCACCTCAGAGTGTGCGACTCAGCTGTGAGTCTAAGTCTAAACACGCTTATGAGCCATCCCACGGCTCAGTGATGGAATCCAGATACACAGTTTTCAGCAGCAACTCCACAGTTAGGAATAAAGGAAAAGAAAAACTGGATAGTGTGATATCGTTTATAAATATTTATTGGCATAAAAGCTCCCTACATTACATCATCATTATCACCCTGATGAAGACACCTGACCCTGTGTCGAACACGCGTAGGGGAAGGGCCAGGACGGAGCACGGAGCCTTTCACTCCACTGAGATGCGATGCACAGCTTATCCCTCCTGACAGGCAAACTTTGAGGCAAACTTTGGAGACTGTTATCAGATTGGTGCACTAACGAACCTTGCAAATGTGAGTACCCTAATGTAGGGAGCTTTTATGCTAATAAATATTTATAAACAATATCACACTATCCAGTTTTTCTTTTCCTTTATTCCTAACTGTGGAGTTGCTGCTGAAAACTGTGTATCTGGAATCCATCACTGAGCCGTGGGATGGCTCATAAGCGTGTTTAGACTTAGTCTCACAGCTGAGTCGCACACTCTGAGGTGAGCGGCTGTCCCCGGGGGGGTCACTGGATGGCACTTGAGCATGGAATTCTGAGCACTAAGCACCAAGATTAATGCACGCACGTTGGATTTTTTATGAATTGTTTTTATGGACTTTACGTGCATTCCTTTCATATATTGGACTTTAATAATCACGTACCACATCATGGATTTGATATTCACACTCATTGTGTGGCACTTGGCACTTTGTTATATTTTGCACTTATCACTGTGATATATTTATTTATATTTATTTATTTATATTTTTTTTATATATTTTTTTTTTCACGGTAAATTTCAGACTATATAAATGATTTTCTTCATCCATTATATATACAGGTAGTATTTCAGTAATCGCTACTCTTATTCTAATGGTATACATCTAGTATATTATTTACACATTGCACTTTAAAATCACTTGTTTTATTATATATATCCTTTGTGCCTTGCTGTGGCTGGATAAGCCGTTTATGCGGTATTTTCAGTATACCTCATATGCATTAATATCCTCCAGATTGATATTTTCACCTTAGCGCATTGTATCTTTTGTATACATTGTATTGCACGGCATATGAAACGTGTTCTGTGTGGGCAGCTAGGTGATTTCCACATTTGAGGCAATTTACCATTGTGGCCTGCAAAATCCCCTTTTATCTATCTACTTCCTGGTGTCGTTCGGCTGTCACTTCACCAGGTATGGGATCTGACTCCACCATCAACTGGACTTGGTATTTCCACAGTGCATCACCAGCTTTACCTGTGTTGGTCAGATACCAGTGCTCCCAAGTTCCTGCTTACATTGTCTACACCTTAGCACTTGTGCCTTTCCCAGTCCCTGTCTCATCCAGGGGTGCTCGGACAGGAACTGTGCAAGGGGCCATCCTTGTCATCTCTGCATAAATGTATGTGACAGATTGTAAGCTCCTATATGGAATGGAGTAATGTGTATATAGCACTTACCCCTACTGATATTTGGGTCCCCTGATGCCAGATGTCAACGACTTTCCTAGCAATGCTAAACCCTCTCACACGCCAAGGCTGGGGAATATTTATTTGTGCAACACACACAGAAAATTGATAAACAAAATGGCAACAATGGTGAATAAGTGAACAATACCAGATACCAATATTGTATAACATTGTAAATAACTAGAGGACCCAAATGTTTCTGCCCCTGAACCCTAAAACCAGAGGTCTTAACTAGGAGGTGGTACTGGAATCTAAAGGCCCATTAGTCACTTCAAATTCCTCCAACTGGTCAGTGTGTTGGTAATCATTGAGGTCCAAAGGAATTCCAGGTCCCCAAACTGTATCCTAAAATAGATGATACTTTCGCCTTTAAGCAGTGAGCAGAAATTGGGGCTGACGTCCTCTCACCACCAAACGATCTGTGATTATGCCTCCTCCTGCGCATAGGGAGGTGCAGACTGCTTTCTCCACTGTAGCTGGCCCTCGACCTGAGCCGTACCACAGCCTAGAGAAGAAGTCAGGAGAATAATAATTAGAGTAGGGAAAGGGCACCCATCCATGAGGGAAAGTATTAGCGGCAGGGAAATGTTCCTGATGAATGGGGACAGGCTAGGGACACGCAATTCTGCTACAGAAGCCTTCCCTTTAGGACTGGACTGGCCAGGCCGCATTTCACCCTCTGAAGAGAGACGACGTTGGTGCATCCTTACTCACTACATCTCTGTGTTGAACAGAACTGTGAGTAAATTTACCTGATGTGGTGTTCTCCCGCTGGGTTGTTTTAACTCTTGTTAAAAACGAATGAAAGCAACATTAGCATAGTAATGCAAACACCATACATGTCTGGAAAATATATTTTTTTTTTGTTTTTCTGTTGTTCTGTGTGTCCACGCAACTATTCCTATGTACATTCATAAATTAGGAAAATTGATTGCATTGCATGCTAAATTCAGGGAAAGGGGAGGCTCATGGGTGGGGAAAACCTCGGAAACTGGTTCCAATACTATTAGTCCCTTATTTGCCAATTGAATCAGTAATTGAGTTCTGAATTACAGGGAAAAGATAAATGTTCTGCAGAGGGCCTGTCGGGGGCTGCAGAAGGGTTGTTTTACTCTTTGGGAGCTCTTCAGGGGTTGGGTTAGTGGTGCGGTCAGGGGTTGTGTGATGAACTTTGACCATTAGGGTAAACCCTTTTGCTGCCTGAGCCATTTTTTGCACAAATGTTTACAAAGTCCTTTTAGGCCTGAAGATTACATAAACCCTCCAATAACATGGTATATTTTTTTAAAGCAGACTCCCTGGAGAGAATAAAATAGTGTTGGTTCCAATTCTTTATGTCACATGATATTACTGCAATGGCTTACAAAACACAACATTTCAATACCATTTCTGTAAAAAAATACATTAAAGTTCATTTTAGGGCACATAAATGCAATTGGGTTTGATTTACTAAAACTGGAGAGTGCAAAATCTGGTGCAGCTCTGCATAGAAACCAATCAGCTTCCGCGTTTTTTTGTCAAAGCTTAACTGAAAAAACTGAAGTTAGAAGCTGATTGGCTACGGCACACAGCAGCACCAGATTTTGTAATCTTCCTTTTTAGTAAATTAACCCCAATTAGTAGCACAATAGATGTTTTCATGCCTAGGTATCCCCGACATTTACATTACTATGTGTGTGTATGTGTGGTGGGGGTTCAAATGTTTTTGCAGAGGAGATTTTAAAGTGGAGTTCCATCCGGTTCTGTGTTTATTAAAAGTCAGCAGCTACAAAAAGTGTAGCTGCTGATTTTTAATAAACACACACTCACCTGTCCCACGGTCCAGCGATGCGGGCGCCCCGAAGCCTCGCTTCTTTAACCCAGCCTGTCCACGGCGCTGGCATTGCTACTGTGCGCACCCGGCCGTGACAGCTTGCAGCTTCACAGCCGGTTGCGTACTGCGCATGTGTGAGTCGGGCTGCACGTCCTGAATGGCCGTGCAATCTTCTGGGACCTGTGACATGTCTCAGAAGCTTGCAGGGAGGGGGGGCGCCTGGGGGGGAGGAGGAGTCGCCTAGACGGCCCAAGCGGAAGTGGGAGCTGGGTACCTGTGAAAACTAGGTACCCGCTTCCCCTTCAAAAAAAATAACATACCAAATGTGGCCTGTCAGGGGATAAGAAGTACTTAAAGTAGAAGTTCCACTTTTGGGTGGAACTCCGCTTTATGTGCCTTTGGTTTAACTTTAATCTTTTATACTTTTTTACACTAAACTTTTATTTTTTCATCCCATAGAGCCCCCTATGTGATGCAATTTTTATGACAGGTTCTCTTTAGAGAGACATCAGGGGTCTTAAAGACCCTTATAATTAAGACAGTCATGTAGGCATAACATAAGCAGAAAACCACTGTAAGCATAATCAAAGACCAAATAATATGAACTAGGGCCCCATGAAATATGAAATAGGGTCCCATCATGCTGTGACATTATGAATAATGTCTACTATAAACACACAACAAACATGCAAGCAGTTCTGTTATCTGTTCAAACCCCGCTGTGCACAATATCTGCATGTGGTTTGCGTGTTCTTCATATGTTGTATGAAGCTGCTGCTAGAGAAGCTGCTCTAAATTTCTTCCACTTGAAGTGAATAAACCCTTTTTTGGCAATTGTACCTACAGGTAAGCTTATAATAAGGCTTACCTGTAGGTACCGTAAATATCTACTAAACCTGCACGGTATAGGAGAAATTCACACTGCTTGCAGCCGGTGGTGTCACCAGCGCATGCGCTCTGAAGGGACGGTACGGGTACAGTACGGGTGCCGCGGTCTGTGACTCCCGCACGCATGCACGGGATCGATGTCTTTGGAGCACGGCTAATGAGACGGCCGGTGGAGACGAAACCGGAAGGAAGACTGGGTGAAGATAGAAGTGCCTGTCAGCAGTGACAACGCGGCACTGGATGGCTTAATTCTAAGGTAAGTATTTCATAATGTGCTCATTGAATAAAAATGTTGGGACTTTATATGAGACAAATGGCTGCTACAGAGTTTGTTTGTCTCCATCCCTGAATCATAGAGAAAAAAGAGGGGGGAGGGGAATAGTGGAATGGTGGGACTTTATATGAAGCACAACACCAAAACCAATTGAATCAATGGTAGATACTATTTAAATTTCAATGTTTTTATTGAAAGAATAACAATTTACAGAATAGCCAGACACATAGGCAGATTAGTGTCAAGTTATCAAAACATTACATTCCGAAACAGAAAAATAAAAGTATGTTCATAGTACTTATCCACCATCTATTGCAATAACAAAACATAAAGAGTGCGATAAGTATCCAAAAATTGATGGGATTTAACAATAGGCTCCCATTCATGATCTGGATAACCCCAGTGTGAGGGGATGGTATAGAGGGAGGTCCCGGGCATGGTCTCTGGGACAGTCCCAAGGCTCATGGTCGTATGAGGCCTCATAGGTGATCATCTGTATTGTGTATGAAGTTTCTGGAGAAAGAAAAAAAAAACAAAACAAATAGAAAGAGAAAAGAGGAGAGAAGAAAAGAGGAAAGTAGAGAGAAAGTGAGAGGGGGAGGGAGAGGGTCCTCCTGGGGTTCGCTATGGAGTTGAAATGTAGTCAATCCATAGGTCCCATATCTTATTAAATTTTTTGACTTTATTACAAAGAATATGAGTGAGTTTATCATTGATCATAATACAATCAAGTTTATTTTTAATCTGGTCAAGAGGGATTATCGACTGTTTCCAATGTCTTGCGATCATAAATTTTGCCGCCCGTAATATATAATTAATCAATTTTATTGATTTTTTGGGTGTTCTGTCAGGCGATTTGTGAAAGAGGGCGGCTTCAGGAGATCTGCGAATGTTTACCCTCGTCACTGAGTTGACTAAGTTGAAAATTCGAATCCAAAATCTAGTTACGAGGGGGCATTGCCACCAGATATGGTGCACCATCCCCAACTGACTGCATCGTCGGAAACAGTTTGGCAAAGTGGAAGGATGCATCTTAGCTACTCTAGTGGGTACCAGGTACCAACGTAGGAGCGTTTTATAATTAGCCTCTATAAGAGTAGTGTTAATGGAGATCTTGGATAACTGATAAGCAATATCTTGCCATTCAGTAAAATCAAAAGTTAGATTCAAATCTCTTTCCCACTGGTCCATATAAGCAAGTTTTGAATTTGGCTCAGCAAGGGAAGTATATATCGCAGAAATCCGACCCCTCTGGAAGCCTGGTAGATACTATTTAATGGTGCACATGGATGCATGTGGGACAGTAAATAACATAATAAGTAACATAATAAATGTACATAATTGGATACACCCACATAGGTGCTCCTACATAGTACATAATATATATAGAAAATGTATTAAATGTAGCCCAAGCTTGCACATAGACATGATTAATCACACACATGGTAATGTAAAATTGATTCAAATTTCTTCAAGGTAGTCTCATAGTAAACACATGGTAGCTGTGACAATACATCGATAAAAAGCTCTATGCATGTTTCGTGGATAACTTCAACTCATCAGGAGAAAATGCGATATAGGTATGTCTAGTAAGCTACAGTATTCAACATGGATAGTATTAGTAGCTGGAGGCACCATGGGAACATCATCCCTGTAAACTGAGGTGGCGGTAATTGCAGCAGCACAGCAGTGAACAGAAAACAAGAAGTGAGCATCAATAGAGATGTCGTCCCCAATAAGTAACTGTGGTTGTAATAAGTGCTGAATAAGGGCCCATAGGGCTTCCTTGGTATAAGATAGAAAGCATAGACCAGAGATGTGTATAGTGTCATCAGGTTCAATGAGCAAAACAAGTATTTCATAATGTGCTAGTATGCAATGCATACTGGCACATTTTGCCTTTAGCTTGCAGGGTTTAAAAAAAATAATAAATTGCTGCGGTTCGCTACAGCTCTAACAAATATCCATGAGTAGGTTAAAGGGCTCTGACAGGCCCTTGCATGTACGAATTCCTTCTGTTAGGAAGATATAGTTGTAAAGCTCCTTGGGGGAGGGACTTATCTGAATGGTTTTAGTGTTTTTCATACCACTCCCTCAGCTACACCATCTGACATTGCCTACAATTTGGATGGCTGGAAGGCTCTTTAAGATGAATACATGGTGCTTTGAGCTTATGACTACATCCTGGTGGGGACATACAATTGTAAGCTCCTTGGGGGCAGGGACTAATGTGAATGATTCAGCGGTCTCCTTGATCCTCTCTTTTCCTACCATCTAATCTGACACTGGTTGAAGTTGGGAAGAGCCCACCTTCCTCTGAGCATCATACTGCACTCAATACCTGGAAGACTCTCTAGGATGGCTTTGATTGGTGTTTTGTGTTTAGCACTCCCTTAAAATGCTATACAATTGGCAGCTTTTACTAGAGCTTATACTCTGATTGTTGCAAAAACTTGCCAATGGGGTTGGTGCTTTTTAAAAGATAAGCAGCATGGCCCTCTGCCCCCATCCAGCCGCCATATCATCCCAACATTTTGAGATGGGAATGAGGGACACCTACTAACAAACGTATGTAGGCATAGGACATGCCCCCTGCCACACCCCCTTAAAGGAGAATTAACCAAAAAAAAGGTTAATTAAATCCAGAAGTGCTTTTTTTTACCACTACTATTCGTTTATATTGGATTATTAAATGTACAAATGCAACAGTTTAGAAATTGGATGAAAGGTTTAGCACTGTTCAACACTTTTTGAAAGATAAAAAAAACATTTTACTGTATATACAACTATGATCAGACCAAGATCAGACCAAAATGAGGGACAAATGAGGAGGAAAGAGGGACATTGCTCCAAATTAGGGACAGTCCCTCGAAATCAAGGACAATTGGGAGCTATGGCCATATCACTGCAGCTGTCCATGTTGATAGGCAACAAAGGACATCAACCTCTACACATACATTGTGAAGTGACAGGTGCTGTCTTTTGGGGAGGTGAGGGGTGGTGCTGGTTCAGTAATCATGTCTTACATAGCAATATTAATTAATTTCATTATTATTATTTTTTTTTCTAGCAGATTTAATCCTTTGTTACTGTCTAAAAAGCTCAGAGAGAGGCAGAAATACAATCTGGGGGGCCAGCTGCTGTGGAATCTCATCCTTAGCACATATCATTTTAACAAGCACAGCCATGCGAAAGTCAATGTACACCCATAGCACGTTCAATAACCCTTGCTAGAATCTCCTCTACATAATTATGTGAAACAAAAGTATTCGCTGCTGTTTATTTTGTGATTCGTTTTCATACAGCTTATCGTGGACAATGCCAGAATAAGGTAATTGCAATAAATTTTGCACAACACATAAATAAATTAGAGAAGAGGGCATGAACTTGTGTTAGTGCTTTCTGATTGAAATCACCAAGACAACTGGTTCACCCTCTTCAAACATCCATTCACAAAAGCATTTCATCGCTCCTTTTAGACAGAAGCTCCGCTAGCTCGCCAATAACTCTGTAATTTTTTTCTTAAGCCTTTGTATGATTACCTATTAAAAATCTTTAGGACAGAGAAGCATAGTTTTGTGATATGTGCATGTATATTACATAGAATCGAGTCTGGAAGCTGGCGAAAATAAAAAGAAGAAGGAAAGGGACGTTTTTAGAATTTTGTTGTGATGAAATTACTGTTTTTATTTTTTTTCCTCCAGAATATTCAGAATAAACTATCATCCACTCCAAACTGATATTTCAATGTTGGTATTTATAGGAGAATTTAACCACCTGGTTCTTATATCTACAGGGGGCTTTGTTGTAAGATCTCTGTGAGTTCCTTTGTCTGAATACCTGTGGTGGCCATTATTTCTCCTGTTGGATATTTTATCTATTTCATGTTATGGAGGATGCGACTGGAGGTGCTGGAGGACAAAAATGGGCAGAAACATGAAGGAATGGTGTGAGATTTACACAGTCCAACCACAGAGCAGAGCCAGGTTGGTGACCTGACTTTTCTCTGCTTCAGTTAAACTATACAGGTAGGTCACTTCCCTACCCTGAGCCTCTAATTACATGGGTAGGCAACCTTGGCCCTCCAGCTGTGGTGAAACCCAGTAGTGTACTTAGGTTTTGTGCTGCCCTAGGCCTGAATAAACTCGTGCACCCCCTAATTTAGATATGACCCACCCCTTCCTGTCGAGGCCACACCCCTTGCTGTTTAAGACCCGCCCTGAAACTTTTGAGTGGGGACACTAGTTCCACTGGGACACTAGGCAATGGATTCCCTTAATTTGCATAGATTTCCTCTCACTTCCTGTTTGGCTATGGGGCAGGAAGTTAGGGGAAATCTCTGCAATGGGACAGGGATGGTAAAAAGTAAACTGACAGGGGCTATAACCCTCCTATATTCTATCCAAAATGGAAAAAACAGTGTTGCCCATAGTTCTACTTTAAGCACAAATTTCTGATGATTTTATGGAGAGGACTAAGAAGCTATAACCATGCCAATGGTGCAGCAGAATACATAGCATGGTGAGGAAGGTTTGTGGTCCAGGATGATGAGACAGTCAAAATTAGAAGCAGCGCTCCTCTCCCCCCCACAGTTGCGGAATGCTGGCCGCCTGCATGCCGGAAGCAGTGAGGGAGCTAGACTAATTTGCCTCTCAGCCCAGTCCGCCCCATAAGACTGGCACTACACTAACAGTGTAGCACAAGCCGGCTGGGACTCTTTCCGTGCTGCCCCCCTGCAAAGTGCTGCCCTAGGCCTGGGCCTTGTCGGCCTAGGCCAGGATACAGTGTTGGTGAGACTACAAGTCCCATGAGATATTGCAAGACCCTGACAATCAGAGGCATTACTCTTAGAGGCAAAGGCATGATGGAATTGGTAGGTTCACCACAGTTGGAGGGCTGAGGTTGCCTACCTCTGCGTCTAATAGAACAGGTATAGAGTAGCAGCACACTGATGAGCCTACTGTATCCCTCTACTCACTCTGCTCTCTCTTCCTGTCATTTGTTCTTTGCCAGCTCATTTGTGCATGAGGATTACAAGAGGCTGACACCAAGTCAATGTCAGTGCCTGAAAAGTTGGTGTGCCTGGCTGTGCAGGGTGGGGGATCCCAATCTACTTGTGGCATCTTGAGGGGTGCGCAACAGAAAGATGAGCGCATCAGTCTGCTGCTTCTCGTTTCACGGTCCAGTCATAAAAAAATTCAGGTCTCCTTCCCTAAAGACAGGGTTATGGTGTGCGGAAGACCTGTGTTAATCTCAGGACTGGGTGGACAGGAGAACAAATCCTTTCGCAGGGAAAACAGCTCCCTTATCTGTATTTGATCTGCAAACTTCGGTGTTTACCCAGCATTCAGCTTAAAAAAAACAATGTAGCACAGCTAGAAGTTTCATTAGTAGTTGTGGACTTGTTCACTCGGCCTCCAGCACGGTCTGTTTTCCAAACACATCAAACATTTGTATTTCAATGCTGTCTCTGTTAATTTGCTCCCAATACATCAATGCTTGTATAATGCTCACTTTACCGAACCTGCACAATTTTCAGTTTAATGAAATCATGTTCCTGTGTATAAAAGTGGATATTTTAATCACAAAAGCTTCCAGAAATAATGTCTGGTTTCAAAAGACCAACACGACCTAAAAGTGATATTTCAGTTCTGGGTGGGTACCAGCGGATTGAATCACTCATTAGATTTTTATATCTTTTGGAAGCACCAGTAGCCAGATGTTTCAATGCTCGTCTATTTCTCCTCCTCCTGCCATAATGAAGGTGTCCTTTTCCTGCAGCTGGATTCTCCAATTATCTGTCTATTGTACAGTATAGAGCATCCACAGGGGAAGCTAATGCTATAATTTGGCATTGTATTGCTTCAGCAGTCGCAGAGTGGCAAGGGAAAGAAAGGACTATAAGTTTAAGCAGTTAGTGAGGATGCAGTTAAAGTGGACCTGTTGCTTTGCCCAGCATAGCACATTCAGCACATTTCTGCAATACATGCTCATATCTCTATGTTTTGTCCATATATAAACACTGCAAGTACATAAAAATATCTGCTGATCTGCCAGAAATCTTGTGAGCTCTTAACATCCTGGGTTTACCTCTGCTGTACTACAGGACAGTTCCCTACCTCCCAATCTCCATAACATAAGGAGGATGTGTTCTGTAGTCTAAGGAAGAGGGGGGGATTCAGATAGAGTTGACAACCCACCAACAAGAAAAAAATCCAGATGCCAAATGAATGAAAGTGGCTTCAGCCCGACTCCATCCAGGCAATGCCTCAACACGTTTCACCCCATCCACAGCGCTTAGTCGTGGAGTGACTAAGCCCTGTGGGTGGGGCAAAACACATTAGAGGGTATGACCTCAATGGAGGCCACAAAGCTTAGTCGTGGAGTGACTAAACCCTATGGGTGAGGCAAAACACATCAGAGGGTGTGGCCTCAAGGGAGCAAGGCTGAAACCGCTTTCACTCATCTGACATCTGGGCTTTTGTTGGCCTACAGAGTTGGAGCTTTTTTCTTGTTTATGTGTTCATGTTGAGCCAGAACAGGCTCTTTCCATGCCAGCACCCTTCTAGTGTGAATCACCAGAGGATATTCATCCACACCTCCTCCATTCACAGAATGCCGTGAAAGACTTTTTTTTAGGAATGAAGAAAGTGCCGACCGAGGGACCCATTGTGATCAGTGTACTGCAGCCAGAACTACAAGTTTCAACATCAGATGTTCGACACCAACCGGGGCTAGCCTAATAAAAGTAGGACCTTTAACAAACACTGCAACAGCCAGAGATGGGGTACACTTTAATAGAGGGAACTTATTTTTAGTGTGCAAATATACAAAATAGTTTTGCCACATACTTCAGCTTTAAGGCTCGGTTTACACTGCTGCAACGGCAAAGTCGTACAACTTTTGCCTGCGACTTTGCCCTAAGTCTCCCTTTCGACTTGATACAACTTGGATGCTATTTAGAAACCTGTACAAGGGCTGAAATCGCACCCAGGTCAGACCAAAGTAGTACAGCCCCCCCAACTTACATCAAGGTCCCCAGAGAACATCCCTATTTGCATTAGGGTCCCCAGAGCCCTTCTCATTACATCAGGGACCCCATGGTATTGGCGCTTAAATCATCACGGCACCGTGGTTGGCATGGTGTCAGGATGATTGAAGCACATTATTTCTATTGTAATATGAAATGAAATAGTTCAACTCGCCACAATGTGGAATCAGGGGGAGCCCTGAGCGTGTCAATTGCCACCATCACCTGCCACCAGAAGCAGCTTGTCACTTGCCACCGTCGCCTGCCACCAGATGCAGCTTGTCACTTGCCACGTAACCTGCCACCAGATGCAGCTTGTCACTTGCCACGTCCCCTGCCACCAGATGCAGCTTGTCACTTGTCATGTCACCTGTCTTCAGATGCATCTTGTCACGTCACTTGCCATGTCACCTGCCACCAGGTACGGATTGTCACTTGTAATCTCACCTGTCTTCCGATGCAGCTAGTCACTTGTCAAGTCACTTGCCACGTCACTTTCCACTATATGTGGGTTGTCACTTGCAACGTCACCTGGCTTCAGATGCAGCTTGTCACGTCACTTGCCACGTCACCTGCCACCAGATATGGATTTTCACTTGTCATGTCACCTGTCTTCAGATGCAGCTTGTCACTTGTCATGTCACTTACCATGTCACTTGCCACAAGATGTGGATTGTCACGTGCCATGTCACATGCCACCAGATGCAGATTGTCATTTGCTATGTCACTTACCACCTCACCTGCCACAAGATGCAGATTGTCACTAGCCATATCACTTGCCACAAGATGCAGATTGTCACTTGTCACAAGATGCAGATTGTCACTTGCCACAAGATGCAGATTGTCACTTGCCACAAGAAGCAGATTGTCACTTGCCACAAGATGCGGCTTGTCACTTGCTACGTCACTTGCCACAAGATGCAGATTGTCACTTGCCACAAGAGGCAGATTGTCACTTGCCAGTGATTGTGTCCCTGGTGTCCCAGAGTGAGGGCGGGCAGTAAGAGATGATGTAATCTCGTTGCTGCCAGTGGCTACACAGTGAGGGTGGAACTGCAGTGATGCAGGGCGGGCGGTGAGAGATGATGTCATCTCTCTGCTCGCCCGCCTGTTCAGTGGATTTCCCGCCCGGATTTCCCAGCGGCGACAAGACAGCGGCAGCAGACCGGGCCCCTCGCTGGCAATAGAGCTGGAAGAAGATATCGGCGGGGCCCGGGAGAAGAGGCGGAATACCGGGAGAAGAGGCGGAACACCAGGAGAAGTCGGAAGGAGACCCCTCAAAGTTGGAAGAAGACCCCGGAGCTGCCTAATAAATTTCTCTTAAAACCTGTGTACTGTGTTCTTTTTTTTATTGACACTTTTCCCTAGATGAATGAGTAGGGGTACCATGTACCCCATACTCATTCACATAGGGTGGGGGGCCAGGATCTGGGGCCCCCTTATTAAAGGGGGCTCCCAGATTCCTATAAGCCCCCCCGCCCGCAGACCCTGACAACCAACGGCCAGGGTTGTCGGGAAGAGGCCCTTGTCCTCATAAACATGGGGACAAGGTGCTTTGGGTTGGGGGGGCCCAACTAGAGTGCATGAGGGTAAAAAACCTTGTGCCTTTACAACCATTTTAATGGGGAAAAAAAATTACTGATTCCTCATCCACACAAGCAAGGTGGATAGAGGAATCCTCTCCACTACATTATTGTATTTTGACAGTGAGGACTCCTTTGCTGATCAGTACTGAAGTCGATTGGCTGCAGCTGCTGATTGAATGAAAAATTTCCAACAGTGTTGGCCTGTCCATTAAGAGAAGCCTCCCGATTGGCTGCCAAGGAGGAGGGAGAAAATGGAAGCCGCAGCCGTGATGACCCGTGGAGAGCAGGAGAACCGGAGGCCGCCGCCGCCAAGCAGGGGCAGCCACCAGTGATGGTGTAAGTGCTGCCGACCAACCGGAGGGGGGGGTTGGCATACTGTTTGCCAGCTGCCACTGATTTCCATTAGTTTGACTTCTGTCAAGCAGGAATGGCCATATATGGCCATAGATGGATCAAAATTCGTCCAGTCCCTGTTGAACCAGCCAAATTTCAATCCATCTATGGCCAGCTTAAGCCCTGATAGAGGGGGAGGTGTGTTGACCTCGAAATGCGCTTGCTTTTTCATGTGCCGATATTATGAATAATTAAATGCACTCTGGAATCTTTTACTTTGTGGTTTGGCACCCATATTTCTCCTAAATTGGGGTGACTTTAATCTACTTGTATTGCTCTTTGAAGCAGTCTTCACTCAGAATTATCCCACTTTCTGTATTATATCACCTGTTCCTGTTCCATTGCTTTGCTTCAATTTTTTCTATTTTTTTTTTTTTCAGATCTTTCCTAATTATGTTTTTAAAATACAGAAATCATAAAGCAGTTTAGCAGGCACCTGTGTAAGCCGTGTCTTTCTTGATTTATCTTATTTCGGATAATATTCACTGCTTGTTTTTTGCATTCCTGCCATTGAGCCGAGACATGGATATTTATCTTCGTACGCAATTAAAATAATTACGGAGCAGGAAAACACAGCTATTATTATGAAGAAAGTAAACCCAGGTTAATGTAAACATCACTTTGAAATGCAAATAGAGAATATTTTATCATGAAGCGACTGTATGCTTCCTCACGCTCCTGCTGGGAAACAGTACATTTTTTATGACAGCGCTACAGTCAAACAAAGAAGTAAAAATATGTTTTAATTTCTCTTCTTGCAGAAAATCCATATGTTATATTGCTACAGAGACACAGTGTGAGCCTCTGTGAGTAAATGAGGTTTTATAAATCATTTTTAAGGATTCATTAAAGTTTTTTTTTTTATTATTTTACAAAGTGTAATGATTTGTGTGGTTGAAAAGTTGATGCTGGCAATGATTTTTTCTAAAGAAATCTTTCACTCCAAGTTGACTTCTGGTGTATCAGTTATTCCTAGCACCAATACATCAGAACAGGGATTGAAAGGTTTTTAGTACAGATCTTGGCAATGGATTTGTAGGTAGGTGCAGTCTTTTTGCTCCACTGTAGGTGGCCCTTGACCACAGTGGCATTAGAGTTGGCAGGGAAGTCAAGAAGAACATGGTTCCTCTATGGTTTCCTGAGTCACTGGGGAAACTATCTAAATGGATGTTGCTGCCCCATGTGACTCTGGCAGCCATCTTGGGTCAGGCAGAGCCTATTTATGGTCCTGGCTCCCAGGCTTGATGCTCTTTTCGTGTGTGAGTAGTGTAGGGACAGGTCACCCATCTGTCAAGGACAGTTATTAGCGACAGGGAGAGGTTCCAGATGAGTAGGGAAAGGATAGGGACACACCATCCTTCCTGGACAACTCCACATTTAGGTACAGACCAGCCAGGCCACTTTCTGACCCTCAAAACAGAAGCTGTCGGCACATCTGAGACCTGCTTTGCTACACATTGCTGTTGCATTCTGTGAGTGTTTCCGGACAGGCGCAAGTTCTGTTCTTTGCAACTGGACTGTGAGTGTTTACTGCCAGCCTAACACACTGCACCTCCCCACAGATTAGTTTCATGCTTTCACTACACACAAGGTAAGTACAGATACCAAGGGGTTAAACTATATTTATTTAGTTTTAAGTTGGAAAAAGCAAGGTCCATAAAGGCATGGATAAGCGAGTTTGGGGTGGAGGAATTTGACTGGCCTGCACAGAGTACTAACCTCAACCCGATAGAACACCTTTGGGATGAATTTAGAGTGGAATCTGCGAGCCATACCTTCTCGATCAATAATCATTGCCTGACCTTACAAATGTGCTTCTGGAAGAATGGTCAAACATTCCCATGGACACACTCCTAAACCTTGTGACAGCCTTCCCAGAAGAGCTGAAACTGTTATAGCTGCAAAGGGTGGGCCAACTCAATATTGAACCCTACGGACTAAAACTGGGAAATCCTTAATGTTCATGTGCATAGAAAGGCAGGTGTCTCAATACTTTTGGTAATATAATGTATATGTATAGTAGTGTACTTGCTTCAGTCCACAGCACATTGTGTGGTTTCTATCTGTTTTTTCTTCCTTCTACTATCTCTATAAATCATGCCTGACAGTCTATGCCGATACCACATTATCACCAGGGATGGCCAAGCTCCCTCCAGCAGACAGCAGGTGATTGACAGTCTCAGTTGTGCATGTTTTCCTATGATCTGGGAAGAGGGGGTGTGTCCATTCTCTCCACTCATGTCTCAAGTTACACTCAGCTCTCTGTGTTCTGCAGTGTGTGACATCAGATCCCTGCCGCCTGCCTGCTAACGCTCAGAGATGCTGTGTAAAATGTGTGCTTTAGGAGGCTGTAGAGAAGAGAAGGTTGCAGATAAACAGGTACAAATTATTTAGAATGATTTGTTTAATCTCTGTGAATTACCTGGGGCTACTCAGTGAACTGGCTATATGTAAGGGTTTATAACCAATTAAACAAGCTTTTGTGTCATCTTCATCCAATTTTGGAGATCCTCCATCACTTCCTGTGTCAAGACACAACAGAAAGTGGGAGGAAATCTCTCCAAAGTAAGGCAATATCATTCTTTAGACAGTAGTCACCTGGTACAAGTGAAAACAAAATTTCCCCTCTATTTTGATTTCAGTAATTCAAAATTTTATACTGAAAAAAAGGGAATTGTATTGGTGTAGTTGTCGATCTACTGTATTATAGGTACCAACATCCCCATCAACCTGAAAATAGAGCAAACTGGCAAAGTAGAATTTTTAATGTACAAATATAAGTCATTATCCTCCAACCACAGTTAAAAGCTGTGTTCAAAATTTTTTGATTTTTTTTTTACTTTAAAAATGTTTATTGAATAACAAAAAATACAGAAAAAACAATGACACATTGACATAGAGTGTTTCGTTAGCTGTACATATATTCAGTCATGTAGTTGTTATAACATCATTGTTCAGATAGTATAGTAGAGGAGCTTCCTGTGTCCTAACCATCGCGTAACATGTAGTAGTAAGGTAGCTAATCCGTCTGTCGCTCCTGACACCCCTAATGTGTACATACTGTGTCGTGAGGCAACCGGCAAGAATTACAGCGATTAGTAAAGCCTATATTGCTACCTGTCCAGAGAGCTTGGGAACACAAATGGTTTCCTGAGTAATTGAAAGCTCCTATGGTGAGTATTCAGACTAATATTACGACAAATAAGTCTAAAATCAAATTCTCTAGGTGTATGCTTAGCAGTAGCCAGCTGACTCCTGAATTTGTGTTTTAGTTAAAGGCTCCGAACAACTAAAATCAAAAGTATAAGATCCTAACAACTCCAAACTTAGAATGAAAATAGGAAAAATTAGAAAGGAAAAGAAAAGATAGGTAAGATTGAAGGGAGGAAGGGGTGCCAGATTCCGGGGTAACCTCCCTGATTATACAGAGTTGGTACTGGGGGGGTGAGAGGAATTCCTACGTATTGGGCCCATGGTTCCCATATTGCTTCAAATATTTTGGTTGTGTCTAGGATAGAGCTGACTATTTTTTCTAACGACCATAATCCACAAGATCTTTATTTTGGCTGCCAGGAAAGATACCTTGGGTCACTTCAAAGCCTTAGCTATAGTGATCTTTGCTCCTAGTAGCATAAAGAAGATCAATTTTTGGATGTGTTTGGGGGTTTTTGTTATGGGGCCATTCAGAAGAGCTAAATGGGGTGACTTTGGGACTGATTGGACTGAGACTTTATGGATGAGGTTGAATATTTTATTCCAAAATCCCCTAATTTTCGGGCATTCCCACTATACGTGGAACATGGAGCCTAGTATGTGACAGTCCCTGAAACATAAAGGGGAGGATGAAGGGAAAACGTCAGCAAGTCTGGTAAGAACCTTTATATTGGCTTCTATTAACGAGATGTTCAGCATATCTTTGAAGGATCTAGAAACCGCTTTATGCCAATCCTCCAGGTCCCAGTATTCTTTTAGGTCTCTTTCCCATGCTTCTATGTATGGGAATTCGGAGGATGAGCTGGACAGTGACGAGTAGATTATCGATATGCCACCTTTTTGCCCTGTGTCCTGTTCACACCAATGCTCATAAACTGTGAAGTTCGGGGGAATACTTTTTTTTCCAAATGGAGGACAAGAAGTGAGAGATTTGGTGAAACCAACATTTTTCTGAGTCTGGGAGATCCAATTTGTCTACACAGTGTTTCGTTGACAAACGGCCTGCAACGCAAGTAATGGCCAATACGGTACATCCCCTTGTCGATTTAATGGATTTAATGTCCATGCCTGGGTTGAACTGTGGGTTGTGGAAAATGTGAGCTACAGGTTGAATTTCAGAGGTCAGGGAAGGCAGATGTGGCAATTCATCCCATAGAGCCAGAGAGTGGGAGAGAGTGGGGGACATTACTGGGGGTCTAGTTTTCCGGGGACACCATAGCAGAAAGTCTAGCGTATATGTTGGGACTGCCTGTCCCTCTATGGGAATCCAATCAGGTTTCTCTAGCCTAAAATAGACTGTGGATAGTTGGGCTAGCCTTGCTGCCTGGTAATACCAGAACAGGTTGGGGAGTCCCAGTCCACCCTGTGATTTGGGGCTAAAGAGAATGTGTTGAGCAAATCTATATCCAGTTTACCCCCATATAAATGTGATTACTTTCCCCTGAAATGATTTGAGATGGTCTCTTCTGATCACAACAGGGAGAGACCTAAACAGGTAAAGTAGTTTAGGCAACAGAGTAATCTTGATGGATTCTACCAAACCATGACAATTGGAACTGAGTCCAAGTTTTGAGGTCAATTTCAAGCTTGTGGTACATGGGAGGGTAATTTTCCTGGTATAGTCGTTTGATCCTGGAGGAGAGGTTAATCCCTAGATAACTGATGGTCGAGTCACTCCATTTGAATTTAAAAGATGGCTTCAGTAGTGCTACTAAAGGGAACTGGAGGGAAACATTTAAGGCTTGGGATTTGGATAGGTTTATGTGAAGGCCCGAGATGCTTGCAAAGGAGTCTAAAAGCTTACAAATGTTTGGTAGAGAGGTAATTGGGGAGGTGACAAAGAGGAGTATATCATCCGCGAATATCGCGCATTTATGAACTGTTTGTCTGCATTGGACAACCCCTGATGTCTGGATTAGCACGAATGGCTATTGCTTATGTTTCGATAGCTAAGGCAAAGATCAAGGGTGATAGTGGACAGCCTTGGCTGGATCCTCTAGTGATTTTGATGGGTTCTGAATAATAGCCTTGAAGCTTGACCCTGGCTTCTGGGTTTAGAATAGAGATTCTAATAGCCCTAAGAAGGTCTCCCCAAAGCCCCAGGGTTTTAGTACTGCAAAAAGATAGGGCCAGGATAATGAACCAAATGCCTTCTGTAGGTCAAGTGAGAGAAGCAAACCTTCATGGTATGAGCTTCCCCCAGATTGTAGCTTTGTGGGCAGCCCATAGAGGTTCAGCCTAGATTCCCTCTACGGCATTGAGAAGGAAATATTCCTTCAACGCTTTTTCAAGTTTTAGAGCTCTAATGGGGTCACTAAGTATAGACTCATTGAGTCTCCAATGGGAGAGGAGTGGTCTAGCGGAGTGTCTGTGAAAAATGAGAAGGACCATGGAGTGATCTGAAAGTACTGAGTCCTTAATGTATGATTTAAGAACTGAGGGGATATGTACAGAGGAAATAAACATATGGTCAATTCTAGTGTAAGATTGGTGTGGGCTCGAAAAGTGCATGTAGTACCGTATAGAGGGGTTGATTTCCCTTCAAATATCAGCAAGGCCATGTTTGAAGATTAGATTGGCTATTTTGGAGCTGCCTTTAGTGGGGCGAGTGTGTTGCGTGGATGGAGGCTTAGATTTATCTAGTCCCTGATTAAAGGCTATATTGAAGTCTCCTCCAAGAATCACTATACCCCCCCCCCCAGCAGTGGGGCTAGGGTTTGAAGAATTATCTGAAAGAATTTTGTCTGTCCCTTGTTGGGTGCATAATATGAGACTAGAGAGTAAAGGTGGTCATCTAGTACTCCCTTCACAAGATGAATCTGCCTTCCGGATCTCTGTACTCTGATTGTATGCAAAATGTACACGTTTTTGAGAACAGGATGGCTACTCCCCTTATCTTAACTTCAGTGTTTGCTAGGAAAAACTGGAGAAAGTGGGCATAGAGAAAAGAGGGGTGTACCGTCTTGGGAAATGCATCTCCTGCAACAAAACTACATACATGTTTTGGGAATGAACTTTCCTTCTTCTAATAGGGGAGTTAAGGCCCTGAACATTATGATTAGGACCATGGGCCATCTGGGTAGAGGACCGGGGACCTGGAGCAATTGTGTGGGGCGGATAAGTCCGTGCACTGGCTAGAATAGAAAAGAGGTTAAAGGAAGAAAAAAAAGGAGAAGAGAGTTGAGCACAAATTGGCTTAATATAGGCTTGGGATGAGAGGAACATTTCCTCCCCTTATTCCAGAAAAACAAGTAAGCATAGCCCTCTAGGAGGGCTAATGTCCTACCGTTCGGGTATGGGTGGACCATAGCTGAAGGATAGGTGGAAGCACACGACTACTGCCCCAATCACAGCCATCCCTGAAAAAAAACATTAACAGTAACTAGTAAATGGATCAAAACCTAGCTGATGAGCCAATAGGATGTATATGGGGAGGGGAGGGGTGGGAAGGGAGAGGGTAGGGAGGGAGAGGGTGGGAAGGATAAATGGTAGGGTTGCAGTGCAAGCAGGGGGTTATTGAGGGTACATGGTAAACAACATTTGGAAGTCCAAAGTAACTCAAGACCCCTGAATAGAGACACAATATCATACAAAAACATAGCTATGGGGTGGGCTTACAGACTCCCTTATTCAAAAAAGAGTAAAAAAAAGGGGGGATCCCTCCCGGCGCCCCTTGCACCGTATGATAAAGGCACAGAGAGTCAACAAGAAACACTTACTAAGGGGAGGGTTAAGGCAAAGCAGGGTTAAGGAAGGCCTTTGCTGTCCCCCTAGAGGGGGAAGGAAAATAAAAAAATAAAATGAGTTCCGGGTGACAGTCCTGAGGATCACCATCCACTGAAAAGGCGCCCTCAGTGCAATTGCCAGGCAAAACTGGGCTTTGGGGGGGAAACAAACACTGGCCCCTCGTTGAAGTCAGGGGGTTGAAGTCGTGTTGTCTTACACGTGCTTGCTTTTAGCTGATTTCCACATTGGGGAGACAGGTCTCGTAGATGTGGGGTGCTTGGAGGCCCCTGATTGTAGGTTTGAGGTGTACATTGCTGAGTCCTGGGATATGAATTTAAGATTCAGTAGAACTCGTTCACCTTCCGGAAAATTGGCAAAGGAATAGGTTTTACCCTTATAGGCAAATTTCAGAGCAAAGGGAAAGGCCCACCAGTACTTGATGTTCTTTTGAGAGAGGATCCCCAGCAGTGGTTTGAGGGCTCTGCATCGTTGAATAGTCGTAGGAGAATTGTCAGAAATGAAAATCTGAATAGTTTGGCCTTGAAAGGTTAACTGCGAGTGCTGACGAGAAATTTTCATGATTTCCTCCTTGATTGTGTAAAAGTGGGGTTTGATTGCTATGTCCCTCTCGGGGATTCATCCTTCCTAGGGGGGCCCCAGAGATCTGTCATCTCTATCTAACTCCAGTTTGTGTGGAGGGATAGAAGGGATGAGATTTTTGAGGAGATCCTGTACCGCCTTAGAGATATCTGTAATAGATTCTGGCAGGCCTCTGATCCTGAAGTTATCCCTCCTCGAACGATTTTCCAGATCATCGATCCTGAACAGGGCGACGTCCAGCTGCTCTTAAATAACCTGAATATGGTCTGTGTTTTGGTTGGCCTTGAATACCGTGGATTGGTTAGCCCTGGATACAGTGATGTCTAGTTTGTGTTCGATTGCTTCCATTCTGGAGCCCAGATTTTGGAAGTCTGAGCGGATGTTAGTAGTGATTTTGTTAGCTGTTTGTGCAAGGCCGCTGTCCAGCAGCTCTGATAGTTTAAGGCACAGGTCTCCTGCATTGAGGGGCTTGTCTGAGCTTGGGCCTCCCGGGGTGGATATAGGATTTAGGTGTTTCTCCCCTTTGGGACAGCATATAATTGTCCAGTGAATGCTCAATGAGCGATTCCGTCAATGCAGGGGATGGGGTCAGGTTGTGGGGGATGCTGGTGGGTGCCGGGGGGGGGTGTAGGCTAGATTTGCCGGGGTCAGGACATGCCTTTCCTCCGTCTTTCCTCCTGTGCTCAGGTCTCATGGCTGAGACGCAGTCGCACCTTGGATTCGGCCCGTTTTCTTTCAGAGGAGAATTGCAGTCCCAGATCACAGCGAGCCGAGCTTACAGGCATGCAAGTGAGGCAGGGGGACTCCCCTAATGATTGCCACTGAGAGCAGATGTCCAGCGGGTCACAATTCAGTGATAGGAGAGCTGGATGGCCTGGGCAGCGTGGAGCTCCTAGCTTACTTCTTCATCTTGGGAGCTGCCACGCCTGTGCCTCATGTTAATTTTTTTTAAATGAATTGATTAAAGTATTTATATAGCACTGGCTATATACTCAGAGCTTTAAATATATATTTGACATTCACATCAGTCCTTGCCCTCAAGGAGTTTACTATTTATGGGCCCCTATCTCACATGCATAAACATACTAGGACTAATTTACACCTAATCAACCTACCAACATGTTTTTGAAATGTGGGAGGAAACCAAAGTGCACAGAGGAAACCCATGCAAGCACTTGGAGAACATGCAAACCCTATTCACAGAAGAGAGTTTAACAAGACTCGTGGCCACTCATTAAAATTAGAAGAAAAGAGGTTTAACCTTAAACTACGTAGAGGGTTCTTTACTGTAAGAGCAGCAAGGATGTGGAATTCCCTTCCACAGGAGGTGGTCTCAGCGGGAGAATCGATAGCTTCAAGAAACTATTAGATAAGCACCTAAATGAACACAACATACAGGGATATACAATGTAATACTGACACATAATTACACATAGGTTGGACTTGATGGACTTGTGTCTTTTTTCAACCTTGCCTACTATGTAACTATATATTCAGGTAGCATTGTGGTTGAGGTTTGAACTGATGACCCTAATGCTGTAAAGAACCCAAAGTTACTCCCGTCACATATCACCCTTTTTGGCAGGAGACTAACACAGAAGGAGACCCCTGTCAGGGTACTGACAGCAGGAGAAGGCCTTTAGGACCCAGCATCTGTCAGGGCACCAGCAGGAGAAGGGCTCTGGGACCCAGCGTCACCAGCAGCACATCACATGGGCCTTTATAAGGAAGTGTATCAGTGCTTGAAGTTGCTGACTGATCTCAGCTTGTTACCTGTGTTCCTGTGATTCCTTGCTCCTGTGATCCCTAGTTTCTGACCCGGCTTGTTCCCGACCTGTCTGCCTATTCCAGTCCCTGACCCCGGCTCGTCTCATAGATACAATCTGCCTGCTTCCCATGTTTGACCTGGCTTCCACCTGACTTCGTCTACTCTGCTTTCAACCTGGTTCTGATCTTTAGGTTGTGTTGACTACTCTATAATCTCAGTGACTTTATAGACCTGTCTCACCTCACAGGTGCCACCTGCCTGCAGACTCTGTTCCTCACAACAGCAGTATTCCTGAGCTTTCTGCAAGCAACTCCACAGGCGACCTGTGCTACTTTGTGCCCGACTCCTCCTGTCTCACCTTCAGGGGAGTCTGGAACTTAGCTGCAAAGGAAGCTCTCTCTATTGGCCTCCAGCACCTGGTACGTGATACCCCAGACGGATTGACTTCAAAGTTAGTTTGTAGTTCCAGCCCCCCCCAATGACTGTATCCACACAGTACCCCAAACAAATTGTCCTGAACAGAGCATTACTCACCCAGCCAACCTCTGCCTCTCTCGTAGAACATATCATTACTATGATAACACTGTATTGCTCTGGTCACAGTGTGTTAAAAACCAAATTGTAAAAAAAGCAAAAAAAAAGTAGTAAAAAAAAAAAAATAATACATTTTTATATTTTACATACTGTCACAAGACAGTGTTCTTGGTCACACCAGTTATATGATAATGCTGTACTGCACTGGTGACAAAAAATTGTGAAAAAATGTTTGTTTGTTTTTTATTTCTTGTGACAAAAGATTATAACTTCAAAAAACTCACTGTGGCTCTTACTAAATACCTTGGACTGTCTACTTTCCAAAAATGGGTCATTTGGGGGTATTTGTACTGTCCTGGCATTTTCAGGCATCAGGAAATGAGATAAAAATGAGGCCATCAGTACATCGAGGTTTATCGATTTTCTGATATACACTATAGTTTGTGTAACTTTCCTATAGACTAAATAATAAACACCGAATTGGGTTATTTTCACCAAGAAAATGTGGCAGAATACATTTTGATCTGAATTTACGAAGAAAGATTACTTATTTGCTAAGTTTTATAACAAAAACAAAAAAATGCATATTTTTTCAAAATTTTCTGTCTTTCTTTGTTTATTTAGCAAAAAACTAAAAAAAATGCAGTGGTGATTAAATACCACCAAAAGAAAGCTCTATTTGTGTGAAAGCTGAAAATTGGCCTGGGCAGGAAGGGGGTAAAAGTGCACAGTATTGAAATGGTTAAAGTGATTTTGCAATAAAGCAAAAACCCACCCCCCCGCTGTCCACCGGTCGGTCCACCGGCACTTACCCTATCTAGGCACTGGGGACCAGGAATCCGTGGAGCGGCAGCGGGGATCGGCATCCATGCAGCGGCGGTGGGGATCGGGCATCCATGGAGCTGCAGCGGGGATCGGGCATTCATGCAGCGGCGGCGGGGACCGGGCATCCATGGATCGGCTGCAGGGACCAGGTATCCATGCAGCAGTGGCGGGGATCGAGCGGCTCTTCTCCTTGCTTCCCCTGTGCATCTCCTCCTAGGCATCCAATAGGATTGCCTGTCCTTTCAGCCAATCAGGTGAGGGGTAGCAGTCTTGCTTCCCAATAGGCTGAAAGGAGGATCAGTGTTGCAACAGCGAATGTTCATTTGCTTTTGCAACACACCTGGGTGGGCTCCGGAAGCATCCTCAGCAACCCGAGTCCACCCTATTTTGAAGCCTGTTAGAGCCTATGGCCTCAAAGCCTGGCCGCTGTAATTCATGCACCTGGTGACCCGAAAAGAAGGAGCCGGGCACATGAATAGGGGGTGGCCGCGGCGGCCATGGATAGAATTATGCTATGCATGAATCTATCCATTGCATATAGGGGGGTGGCGAGGAGAGAGGGGGCGGCGCCCGGGCGCCCCTAATGGACAGGCCGCCCCTGGAGACATGGATGGATAGATGGCAGAGTTTGCTTTAAATATTAAACATGGAATTAATAGTGATTTGTGTTTATGGTGCTTAGATACAGTTTAGTTCCACTTTGAAATGTAAAGGCAGCAGATAGGATTGTTCACATATCACACCCATGATGTGTTGGTTCATGGCTGCAGCAAAAAGATTATCTCTAACATGTTCAACAGATAATACCATCACCGAATGCAACCTATTCAAGCAAATGTACAGGGTTATTACATGGCAGGGCGGGTTAAAACAGGCTTCAAGGAAGCATCATGTCATCTCCTCTGTGCCTGTCAAACACCTCTGAAAAGCAATCTGAATGTGGCTTGTTTTTGAGAGGGGAGGCAACATTGCAGCACATATAAACCTAGCCTTAACTGCTTAGCGACCGTATAATATAGGTATACAGTGGCAAGGTGGCTCGGCTGCGCCAGATCACATACTACTGTGAGTACGTGATCTGACACTTCCGGGTAGGGGGTGCATGCGCTCGCCGTTGGTGACTGGGCCGTGCTGTGATTAAACACAGCAGAGGTTGATCACCGGGTGCCAGCCAATGGATTACCGCTGGACCCTGGCAATCATCATGAATTTACCTAGGACAGGGCTCTGCCTACTATGTAAACAAGGCAGAACCCTGTCCTGTCAGCGGGGAATAATAGATTTTCTTTCTAGTAAAGCAGGGAATAAAATTGATTACTTTCCTTAATAAAAGCACCACGCAAAGTACACATAACTTGTTAGGCACACATTTAACCCTTCGATTGCCCTAGATCATTAACTCCTTCCCAGCCAGTGTCATTGGTACAGTGACAGTGCATATTTTTAACACTGATCACTATATTAGTGTAAAATAAAGAAAATATTAGAATCGCGCTACCACATAAGCTAAATAGTGTGTGAAATGGTAATGTTATTACCCGTAAAACATAAATATATGTGGCATGATCAGATTCCACAAAATGATACAGTGCCAAAAATAAAAACAAAATTAAGCTAATACATGCAAAATATCAAAGCATATGATATCATGTTCAACCAAAAATAATGTCCGACACTCGTAAACAAATGAATATTAATGAATATTAAAAAAGTCCATCATCTAATTAACATATGAAATCTTCTGTGATGTGGGAAATGCTGTGTTCAATCCACCACCAGTGAAAAAGATTGGCCGCTTACCAGAGCCCCATGACACCCCACTATAGAGGATCAGGGGAAGCCTGTATATATTAGCCCTCCAGAGCTTAGCGAATGGACTTGGATCCAAGGTTCATAGGTGGTAATTGGACATCCAGAGATACCAAATAGGGTTATTGGAACTCAAATCCCATCTCGTCTCCCCAGCTCATTAGGTAGATATAGCATAAAAGATAAAAGGCTCCAATAGTGTAAAACGCTTCGATTTATTAAATAAAACAGACATGTATTGCACTCACATGTAAACAGTGGATAAAAGTGCCTATAATGTCCGGTGCTCTGGCCGGTGAGCACACAGACAAACCCATCCTGCTGAGACAACCACGATGATGCGAGGTGACGCAAGCACGTCGCTCCGACCTACGCGTTTTGTAATAGGTTACGTCATCCAGGGGTCACAGAAGATTTCATATCTTTAATATTATTAAAATATTAAAGCATATCATATGCTTTAATATTTTGCATGTATTAGCTTGATTTTGTTTTTATTTTTGGCACTGTATCATTTTGTGGAATCTGATCATGCCACATATATTTATGTTTTACGGGTAATAACATTACCATTTCACACACTATTTAGCTTATGTGGTAGTGCAATTCTAATATTTTCTTTATTTTACACTGTTTTTGTTGCGCAGAAGTATCGCTGCTTTTATCATTTACACTGTTCACTTTTATAACCTTTCTTATATATTGTGCTTCCAGCACATCATTTGATATACCTTAGCGCAGTTTTTCTTTCTTTCCTGATTTCACTGTATTAGTGTCACTGGTTCCCATAAAGTGTCAATAAGTGACAGATTGTCCGCTGTAATATTGCAGTTTCGCTATAAGTCATTGATCACCACCATTACTAGTAAAAAAATAAAATAAAATAAATACAAATTCCAGTATACAGTATATCCCATAGTTTGTACATGCTATAACCTTTTTGCAGACCAATCAATATACCCTTATTTGGATTTTTTACCAAAAATATGTACTGGGCTAAATACGCATTGGGCTAAATTAGATTTTTTTAAGTTTTGTATTGGATATGTTTTATAGCAGAAAGTAAAACATTGTGTATTTGTTTTTCAAAATTGTTGGTCTTTTTTTGTTCATAGCCCAAAAAAATAAAAAAACGCAGAGGTGATCAAATACTACCAAAAGAAAGTTCCATTTGTGGGGAAAGAAGGTCATCAATTTTATTTGGGTACAGTGTCGCATGATCGCGCAATTGTCAGTTAAAATAGCGCAGTGCTGTTTTGCAAAAAATGTTCTGGTCATGAAGGGGGCAAATCTTTTGGAGGTCAAGTGGTTAAAAAGAACTTTGTGAAATTATTTGAAAAATGAATAAACAGATATATGACAAACAAAGAACGTTTTAGCCCAGAGATTTGCCAACCAAAGTCAAAAAGTGACATGTAATGTTGCATTGCGTTAGTTACAATTCAGCGTGTACTCAGTACCATTTATAATAAATAACACCTTTGAAATGGCTCAGAGTGGGCTGTGTTTTTGTGGTTTTGTTTCATTATAAACATTTGACTTATTCTGTATCAATATTTTAAATCAGCCGCGATTGTGTTTCATTTTTGCCTAATCTATTTATTCTTTGTACTTTCAGCTTTTCAGATTTCCAAGTGTGCAATTTTTGCCTTTATCAATGTACAAATGAAATGAAAATTGACTCTTGGCTGCATATTAATGGGAAGTGCTGATATTTTATAACCTCCTTCCATGGGCATTCATTCGCGCCATTAAATGTCTATATCATCGCTGAGATAAAGGCAGAAAGACAGAGGGAATTTACAAATAATGCATGTTTTTCCCCTGTGATCTAGAATGTTAATCATGCAGTTTCAGTTAAAAATTAAAGAGCCTGTATTTTTTGATCATTTTTTCAATGTTAAAATATCCCAAATCCAACAGGAATATTGGTATTAGAAGTTGTCTCCAAGCCTACCGCTTCATAATTGTCTGAAAATACTAAACTATTCATGCCTGAAACAGTAGCCTGACTTCTATCGGCATTTAATCCTCTAGTGTTTTAGAAACCGACAGCTTTAATCAGCCTTTCCATGTGAGTAAAACTGTAAAAAAACTGAAGGTTGAAAACATATTTCATCGAGTACCAAAGAAGGAACAACATGTACATGTACATGTTTGGCGTTGGGATTCATTCTATAGTTTTTGTGGCTCCACTTACTTTTTTTTTACTCGGGAACTCAGCAAAGATAATTATCCAAAGGATATTTCCTCAAGGTGGATTTGTAAATAGAGATGGGGCCTCAGGCGAAGAACTGGTTTACATTTATGCAAAATTGAAACTGGAAACCTATTTTTCTTGTTTAGCAGAGGGGTGAAGGAGCAGGGGACGTAATGGAGAACTATGTTGAAGCTGGAGTTAGATGCAGTTCTGTAAAGCCATGTCGATTGAGTATAGAAGTCATGAGCAAAGTTCTTAAAGGACAACTCCACTTTTTTTGAAAATGTATTTATGAGATAATTACTACACAAATCTTGTTGTACTTTAGACCTCAGGTGTAGCCATGATGGTTATAGTGAAAAGGGACTAAAGCAGTCATTTTCAACCAGGGTTCTGTGAACCCTGGGGTTCCTCAAGAGCAGTGGTCACCAAACAGTGGACTGTGGACCAATGATGGTCCACGAGAAAATATTGCTGGTCCCCAGGGGTTCTGCTGCAAATCAACATTGTGGTGGATGTATACCGCCTATTGTTTCCAGTGTTGTTCTCAACACCCACTGACAGTCAATACTGTCTGCATGCATTGATACCCGATGCCTCCTCTGTAGTTCCAGCTCCTGTGAGCTCAGAAAGAGGCCCCGGGAACAATGCAGAGAACGGGAGGTGAAGAAGGAGGGGACGTCCAATGGCAGTGCTGATTACAGACTGTGGGAGGGAGCATGGAGCTGGATAAGGTGGTTGGATAAGGAAGTGAGTATCCACATGGCTGGATAAGGAGGTGAGATCCAATGATGAGTCTGTATAAGGGGCGGCCCATCCATTAAGGGCGCACGGGCACCGCCTCCCCTTTCCATCGCCGCCACCCTCTATTCATGCGTCCGGCTCCTTTCAGGACGCTGGGTGCATGAACTACAGCGGCGTTTTGTTTTTTTAAGCACCTGATTAGAGCCAGAGGCTCTAATGGGCTTCAAAATTAGGTGGGCTTTGCCCTCAGAGCCCACCCAGGTATGTTAGAATAGCGAATGAATATTCACTATTCTAACACTGAATCGCCTCTCCACCAATCAGGAAGCACGTGTGTGACGCAAAAGGAGAAGCATTCTGATTGGCTGCCGAGGAGGAGGGAGGAGACGGAAGCCACCAAACAGAGGAAGGAGATGCCCATAGAGGAGAGCCAGGAAGCCGCCCATGGGGGGGTGGCGTGGTGGGTGCACTGTTTGCCCCCCTCCCAATCCCACCAGCCGCCACTGTATAAGGCAGCAGTGTGATTCAGAGTGCGGGGGATGGGGGCAGAGGGAATAAGAGAGCTGGAGCATTGTGTGTATAAGGCATGAAAAGGCAATTTTTGCTATTTAGCACAGCGCTATTTTAACTGGCAATTGCGCGCTCATGCAATGCTGTACGCAAACAAAATTTATATAACACAAATATCCCACAAATAGAGCTTTTTTCTGGTGATATTAGATCACCACTAGGTTATTTTGTGTGCTTTAAACAAAAAAAAGAACATACATTTAAAAAAAAAACAATCATTTTTACTTTCTGTTATAAAACATATCCAATGAAAAAAAAAAGCAACAAATACACAGAAAACTGTTGCATATATTTTTCCAGTGGGAGGCAATTTACCAAAGTTCTGCAATCTGAAGCCCAAAGAAGGGACCTAAGCTCCTAAAAGCTTGCACTGTAACAAATTAAAGTACACTATATCAAAATCCAAAAAACAAAAACGTAAATGTGTATTACAGTGTACCAGTCCTTATGGCCTACGGCTGCATTCGTTTTCATTTTTCAGCCTAAGAACAGCAAGAGTCAAGCAAGTACAGACAATACCCTGATCTTCCTAGAGATGCAGTGTCCTTGTCACTTTGTGTGAGCTGAACTGAAAGCAAAAAGAATGTTATCTTTCTCTAGTCAACTACTAATCCCATCAGCTACCATGTAATGGAGATGAGCATGTCTGAAGTCTTCATTGATACAATGGATAAGTTAGCACAGCTAAAAAGCAACAGGATGTGTGTATTCACAGGATCACCAAGTTAAAATAAAGGAAAAGAGCCCAAAAAAATAAAATGCAGCTACCACATCTAAGGGTTAGTAAACTGAAATATATTTGGGTTTAGATACACTTTGGGGTTGATTTACTAAAGGCCAAGAGACTGTGCACCTTGGAAAGTGCAATTGCACTCTGCAAGTGCAGTTGCTCCAGAGCTTACTAAATGAGGTAAAGCTTCACTTTGCAAAGAATACCCAATCACGTGCAAGGTAAATAAAAAAAAATAGCATTTTTGCTTGCACATGATTGGATGATGAAAGTCAGCAGAGCTTCTGCTCATTTACTAAACTCTGGAGCAACTGCTCTTGCCATGTGCAACTGCACTTTCCAAAGTGCACAGTCTTTTTGCCTCTAGTAAATCAACCCCTTTATGTTAGCCAATAAAAGGTACCACTAAAACTGAAAACATTTAGCATAATCCAATGGATAACACAACACAAGACAACTACTGGTCCTGGATAGCATTGGTAAGTCACTAATATTGATGGAGTTGTTCTAAAAATTAATGTTTAAATTAATATAGAAAAATATATAATAATAATTATATATATATATATATATATATATATATATATATATATATATATATATATATATATATATATATATATATATATATATATATATATATATATATTCTTTATCTAGTTAGACAGTTCTTGGTTCTGTATCTGTACAGAAGACACCATAATGAGACTTTACAAGCTAAAACTACTCTATTAGGCTCTTATAAAATCTATATATTCTATTAGCAATGCATTACAATTTCATACATAAAATACAGGGTTGACCAAGATATCAATATCATATCTCTGCAGAACTCCCTCTACAATTCCATCTTACAGCATAAAAAACATAGCACTTATTTCATATGGATCCTGATTCCTTAGTGTTGTAGCACCCTGATGTTTAGGCAGGGTTGCTATGAAAATTAGTTGGCTTGGCCAATTGTTAGGAGATAAATTGATTCCTCCCTTAATCTGGACTTGTTGCACCCTTTCCCTTCTGTCACTGGGTGGCACTATGCTAGTGACATTAGATAAGACAGGGGCTTTGCATGCTCAGACATGAATGGATGGGGTGTCTCAGCCAATGGGCAGGGATGTTCTTTGGTCCCTTGGCCTGCTGGGAGAGCCTATTTATTTGGGTTGAGTCAGGTTATCGGGGTTCTGTGCCACCCGGACGCTGTCTGGGTGCATGTGTGATATGCTACCCTGGGCTGTTAGGCCGGCAGCCTAATGCCTATCCCGGGGATGTTTAGCTGCTAGGCTACCAGAGGGCCTTTCCAGGAGCAGGAGAGCAGCGCAGGGTTGGGACTGCTGGCTTGTAGTTGTCGCCACTAAGGGACCAACCACATTGTTACCAGAGACCACTGTGAGTAAGCTGAAGCCAGTACCAGAGCAGTCTTTTCGCCAGTCGGGGACGGTGAAGAAGTGGGAAAACTTCAGTGAGTGCCAAGCCAGGAACCCAGTGGGACAGCAGAGGTGACGCTTGCGGAGCATCAGTGGGTGCCAAGCCAGGGACCCAGCAGGTCAGCAGGGGTGACGCTTGAAGAGTATCTGTGAGTGCCAAGCCAGGGACCCAGTAGGGAAGCGTGGGTGACGGTTGAGGAAGATACTGAGCAAGATACTAAAGTTGAAGAGCTCAGGGGATCCAGTGGCTATCCGAAGTCTAGTGAAAGTTGGGAGTTCGTTGAGTAAAGCCCCACAGTGAGTGACTGTGGAGTAAGCGGAGAACTGTTTGTGTTGCCAATAGTTGAATACAACTACCGTTAGTAACTGCTACAAGATTGTTGCCATAGGAGACAGCGATCCTACCTATACAGAAGTGGTGACTGGCTAGAGGCTATCACCTGTATAGCTGTCTTCCTATAGAAGTCTCTGAGTTATCATTGCATCTACTTAAGGGTGTCCTGGCCCTAACCCTCTCTCCCACAGTTCTGTTAAAGAGACAATAAATCTCTTAGCAGTCAAAAAATGTCTGGCGCCCACCTTTTCATCTTGTAGTACACCCACCATGCCGTGTAACCCACTCTACACAGAAGGATGTCAGCTGTTCCTTAGGCTTCTAGAGGTCTCGGACTTTGCTACAGTGTGGAAAAATTATGGGGTCAAAACCTAGATGCATTTCATGGTCTTACTTCTTAGAGAAAAGTAGAGAATAGTAATCTAATGCTGCATACACACGATCGCACATTCCGACAACAAAATCCATGTTTTTTTCCCAACGGATGTTGGCTCAAACTTGTCTTGCATACACACGGTCACACAAATGTTGTCGGAAATTCCGAACATCAAGAACGCGGTGACGTAAAACACACATGACGGCACTATAAAAGGGAAGTTCAATACCAAGTGCACCACCCTTTCGACTCCTGCTAATCTCATGTTAGTAGAAGTTTGGTGAGAGACGATTCGCGCTTTTCAGCCTTGTGCTTTTCAGATCGTTACTGCTCTTCAGTTTGTGCTTGTGGGTTCGTATCTGGTTTTCAGTGCGTGTAGTCAGTTCGCATTTGTTTTTCAGTGTGTATTTTATAGTAGGTATTTGATTTTCAATGCGTTCTTGAGTCCGCTCCTTTCTGATTTTCAGCTCGCTCTTCTCAGGCCTTTCTGTTTTTCAGTGCTGAAAGTGCACTTGTAGAGAAAAGTGAAAAGTGGGGGATCAATGGATGTGTTTGGGGGGTGCAACCCCTTCCTCTCAGCTACTTGAGTTGCGAGGAAGGGGTTGCACCCACAAAATGCGTACATCGATATCCCGTAATGGCAGATAGCCCATGTTGACACACTTTGTGCATCTTCAAAATTTGGCTTTCAATATACTTCAAAAAAGTTTCAAAAATTTAAAAAATATCAACAAATGGAAGAATTTAGGTGTGTTTTCTGCCTAAAACATCAATGATGTTTTTGAGTATTTTTTCAACATCATTGATGTCTTCCTTGATCTTCTCTAAATCCCGATTGCACACCATGATCTCCGCTATGAGGACGTGTGCTCTTGCACTAGTGTAAAGAGTTTCTTCTTCCACAACATCCACATCACCTAAAATAAAAACACACACCATGTATTATAAATATGCAGGCATACATCTATTACCTGAAGCTGTGGTCTCAGACACTCACCTGTTGTGGTCACTATTTCGCCCACTTCATAAACCTCTCCTTCCCCCACCTCTGGTTGTTGTGTTGGTATTTCCTCTTCTTTAGGAGGTGGTGGGTCCCTGGTGTCCTCTGATGTCCTGAGTCTTTTCTCCCCTATGTGAATAAAAAAAAAAGGTATACTTAGCACACAGATATTTGAGGGCAGAAATAGGAATCTGAAACATTGCTTGGAAGTGTCATACAATTGTCTTTTTGGGCAGAATTCCAAGCTGTTCCAAGCTGAAGACATTTTTTCTCTTTCTAAAGCTGGAATACTTACCTTTTTTGTACAATTTTCACACATGTAGACACCCCTAGTATCCACTGGAGCACCTATGTAGGACTCTCTAAAAAGTTTGTTCTGGTGTCCCACACTAGTACTCCTGCGTCCAGATGTGTAAACTGCTGAGTGTCCTCTCATTACACTGAATCAAGTTTACATTTTCATTCTAGTTACAAACCCATCTAGACAACAATGTACTAAACTTCTTTGAATACAAATAGGCCTGAACAAATGTATTTAACCTGTATCTGCCAAAAACAACGTATTAGTGGGCAAACAAACGATGTTTACTACGAATGATTACTGTGCAGACAAACCTGAACGTTGCCATTTTAAACTGTACAACAGTAAAGAAAAACACATTTAGCAGCACAAACGTAATAAAAATAATAAAAACACAGGACAAATACTTTTTAGAAGCAGTTTCCTGATCTTTCTGTACTGACCCTGCTCCCTCAATTTAAGGTCTGACCATTGTTTCCTCAGTTGATCCTTGGATCGCCGTACCCCAAAATTCTTCTGCAGATTTTTCACAACTTTAGCCATAATCTTGGCTTTTCTCACATTTGGGTTTGGGTAAGGTCCATTCTTCCCATCATAGTCGGCCCTCTTTGAGATATCCACCATCTCCACCATCTCAACAAAAGGACATATTTTAGGCCTTAAATCTCCTCTGGGATTGGGATGTTCATGGCTCTGGGCTTTCGTTGTTGCTGCTCTCCTCTGCATGCACTTGCTTTTTCTCCGCCATGTGCTCTCCAACTGCACTTAAAGAGAAGGGGCGGGAAATAGACTAGAAAGAACGTCAGGGGTGGGAGGAGATTCACGCATGCGCAGTGTATATAAAGCGTAATACACGTGTGTGTCGTACGTACGATCTGTGAGAGGAGTAAGGAGTAGCGGAAGCGCCGATCGTTAGAAGGAAGGTACAATTTTAACTTGATGCATCAGTGGCCTATACTGCTTATAGATTGAGGCCTATATTGGGACAAGATTAGGAGAGTTTAGCCTGACATTAAGGTTTGTCTTGTGTCATGTGTTGTGTCTTGCAGAGACAATGGATCTATTTAATGATGAGGACTTTATCCCCATATTCATTGATATGTACAGGGAGCTGCCCTGTCTGTGGCAGGTAAACCACCCCTTTTATAACAATAAAACAAAGAGGAAGGCAGCACTGGATCAATTGCTGGAATTTGTGAAGCCAGTGATCCCCACGGCAAATATCCCCTATTTGAAGGCCCTAATTGACATGAGGAGCACTTATAATAGGGAGCGCAAGAAGGTCCAGGATTCCTAGAGATCAGGAGCTGCAACAGATGACATTTATGTACCCAGGCTGTGGTACTATGACAGACTGCATTTTCAGGCAGGCCAGACTGAACCCAGGCCAGCACTCTCCAGTCTTCCTTCAAGGCTTCCTTCCCCCTCAGCTGAGGCTTCCGGTGTCCAACCTGGGTCTTCCAGCCAGGAAGAAGTGGAGGAGCCCAGCTTGAGCCAGGTATAGCATTGTTCAACATATTTCTAGTCAAATAATTAATGATGTTAACTGAATGTTATTATTGATCAGCAATTTCTGATTTTACAAAGTGTTTTACATATCAATAGACAGTAGCGGCCACAAATGATTGAGACAAGAATAACAAATGCTGGGGTCAGAATGATAGTCTTTTCTATTTATTAACATTCAATTTGCAACAGTCATGAGCTGAAAATTGCGTGTGATTGATGAACCAAATACTAAAACTATGTCCCTTTTTCATACACAGGAAAGTCTCAGCCAGGAGGAGGCTGTGGAAAGTGGCAACCAGGAGGTGGCCGGGCCCAGTAGCCTGCCCGAATCCCAGGTCCGTCCCCTCCGCCTTCCAAAAAAACCTGGAGGAGGCAGCACTTTTCAGAATGCTACTGCGGCCCTCACAATCCCCCCCAATAATCAAGATGACTATGCCTACATGGCAGCCTGCAAAATGCAGGAAATGGAGGAGGGCAAACGCCTCTTATGTGAGGAAGTTATGTTACAAGCCCTAAATAAGGGGTTGAGGAGCGAACTTACAAGCCAAAGCCACGTTTGTGAGTTCAACCATGGTCCTCCTCCTCTACCTCCTGCCACAACTACAACACCAGAGCCACAGCCTAGAAGCAAACGTGGAAGAAAACATGGAAGAAAGACAAGAAAGTGATGACCTGGGTTCAGTCTGGTCTGACAAAAGATGCAGGCTGTTGTAAGACCACAGCCTGAGGACAGATATGTCATCTGCTGCTGCTCCTGATCTCTTGTAGTCCTGGACCGGATTGTGCTCACTATTATAAGGACTCCTCAGGCCACCAATTTTGACTGTAAAATAATTGATGTCTGCCCAGGGGTACAAAGGCTTCGCAAATTTCACCAGTTTCTCCAGCGTTGCCTTCCTCTTTTTTTTGTTATGACCCATAATAAATGGCTATTTATTTTTCACAAATACTTGCCTATGTGTTTTACTTCAAAAAGGACAGTTTGTTTGTGAGTAGGCAGGTACATTTCAAAAATAGAATGTCAAATTCACAAGGGACACCAACACCAACCTCCTTGAGGTTAAAAAATACAAGATAATAATGGTGTTGTGGTAACTTGACACAAAACGAAAGAAAAAATTATGGAGATCACTATAAAAAAATTAACAATAAAATAGGAGGTCTGGATAAAAAAAACAAAAACTAATTCTAAACATTATTATTGAGATCTGACGGAAAAAAAAAAATATTCATGAGATCACGAGAAATAATAAAGAAATCAGGTTGTCAGAACTCTGTGTGAATATCAGCAGCAAAACAACTTCATTATTCTAGTATTATAAAGAAGAAGAGAATGTGCTGCATTAAAAGATTTTAAAATTTGCAGCGTGACGAATGTGCTATCTCCATTACAAATGCTAGTTTTACCAGAACGAACGCTTCTGTCTCGTACTTGATTCAGAGCATGCGTGGAACTTTGTGCATTGGAATTGTGTACACATGATCAGAGTTTATGAGAACGGATTTTTTGTCGGAAAATTTGAGATCCAGATCTCAAATTTTGTTTGTTGGAAACTCCAACGGAAAATGTCCAATGGAGCCTACACACGGTCGGAATTTCTGACAACAAGCTCCTATCGAACATTTCCCGTTGGAAATCTTAGAGGTAACCTTTGAGGTAAGCAGCTTTCATACAAGAATCCCACCTGTGAATTCAAATCTTATTGGGTATATAGGTCAGGAAGTATGGAAGTGAGTTGTCCACTATGTGTCCTGGTTCGGTAAAATACAGGGGGAGGGTGTTGGGCTCCACGCCCTCCTCCAACCTGGCCATGACTGTAAGTGGATATTCAGTGAAGAAACCCCCTCATTGTTCTTCAGTTGACCAGGTTACCCAACAGCAGACAAAAGTGATGCCAACTTATAAATAATGAATATTTGTTTATAATTCTGCCCTGCTTTACAATGCAGATGTTTATCCCAACAACCCGTTTGTAGAAGGCCCTCCCCCTATTGGTATGTATGTGTTTTTGTATGGTCCCCCTAGTTGCTTATAAATGTTCTCTAAACATTCCTTGTAGTATAATCTTCTAAGCAATACTTAAAGTGGTAGTAAACCCCTGCAAAAAAAAAATACTTTCCCCTGCAAAATAATAGCATAATCTAGTAGTATGCATCGCATACTAGCAAATTAGGAAATACTTATCTTTAAATGAAGGCCTCTGGCGGTGTGCTGTCAGGGTTGAGAGGGCTTCGATCTTCCCCTTCTGTTTTCCTTCTGGGTTCGATGGCTTCACTCCCGCGCATGTGTGCGGGAGCCCTCGGTTACAGCACGGTATGCCGGACTTTCAGAACTCATGCACCAGTGACATTATGCAGGGTGAATATCTCCTAAAATTTTTGCCCCTTCTTTTTTGCAAAATAGCTCAAGCTCTGTCAGATTGGATGGAGAGCATCTGTGAACAGCAATTTTCAAATCTTGCCACAGATTCTCAATTGGATTTAGGTCTGGACTGGGCCATTCTAACATATGAATATGCTTTGATTCAAACCATTCCATTGTAGCTCTGGCTGTATGTTTAGGGTCGTTATCTTGCTGGAAGGTGAACCTCCATCCCAGTCTAAAGTCTTTTGCAGACTCTAATGCCATGCACACATGAGCGGAATGTCCGACAGAAAAAGTCAGACGGGAGCTTTTCATCGTATATTCCGATCATGTGTAGGCCCCATTGGACTTTTTACGTCGCAAATTCTGACGGACCTAGAAAGAGAACATGTTCTAAATTTTTCCAACTGAACCAATTCCTATCGGGAAAACCGCTCGTCTTTATGCTGTTCCGACGTACCAAAAATGACGCATGATCTGAAGCAAGTATGAGACGGAAGCTATTGGCTACTGGCTATCGAACTTCCGTTTTCTAGTCCCATCGTACATGTTGTATGTCACCGCGTTATGGACGGTCGGAATTTGGTGTGACCGTGTGTATGACAGCTTGAACCGAACTCCGTCGGAACTCCGTCGGAAAAACCTTCAGTTTATTCTGACGGGAAAACCTGTCGTGTGTACAGGGCATTACAGGTTTTCTTCTAAGATTGCCCTGTATTTAACTCCATCCATCCATCTTCCCATCAACTCTGACCAGCTTCCCTGTCCCTGCTGAAGAAAAGCATCCCCACAACATGATCCTGCCACCACCATGTTTCACGGTGGGGATGGTGTGTTCAGGGTGATGTGCAGTGCAGTGGCGGTGCATCCATAGAGGGCGCAGGAGCGCCGCCCCCTCTCTCCTGCGCTCGTCAATCTATCTATTGTCGCTGCTGCCGCCCCCTATTCAGGTGCCTGGCCTCTTGTCAGGCGCCGGGCATCTGAATCACAGCGGCGGGGGTGTTTTTGGAAGCGCCTGATTAGAGCCGTAGGCTCTAATAGGCGTCCTGATTAGAGCCATGGGCTCTAATAGGCTTCCAAATTGGTAAATAGCAGGCGCACTGCTATGCATTCGCTGCTTATGTAGTGCTGTGTTAGGGAATCAAATTAATCGCTTCCCTAATACTGACTCGCCTCTCAGGCAATCAGTTGCACCGGGTCTGGTTACCTGTCACCTGGTTGGCTGAAGCGACAGGCGCTGTGATTGGATGCCTATCGGGCGTCCAATCATAGCGGAAGAGGACAGGAGAAGACATCGAGGACTCAGAGGGAGCGTGGAGGAATGCGCTGACCCGAGACAGGTAAATGACAGGTGGGGGGACACTGGAAGCATTTGAAGGGGCAAACTGGTGGCAATTGATGGGGAAAACTGACGGCAATTGATGGGGCACACTGGCGGCAATGGATGGTTACAGTGGCTGCACTTGATGGCACAGTGGTAGTAATTTATGGATACAGTGGCTGTGTTTCATGGCACAGTGGCTGCGTTTATGGCACAGTGGCTGCGTTTGATGGGCACAGTGGCTGCATTTAATGGGCACAGTGGTGGCAATTTATGGGTACAGTGCTGCGTTTGATGGTACAGTGGCTGCGTTTGATGACACAGTGGCTGCGTTTGATGGGCACAGTGGCTGCGTTTGATGAAACAGAGGCTGCGTTTGATGGGCACAGTGGCTGCGTTTGATGGGCACAGTGAGGCTGCAATTGATGGGCACAGTGAGGCTGCAGTTGATGTTTTTTTTTTTTCAGTTCGCGCCCCTCCAAAAATTTAGAGCACTAGTGCAGTGTTAGTTTTACACAACACATAGAATTTTACTTTTAGGCTAAAAAGTTCAATTTTGGTCTCATCTGACCAGAGCACCTTCTTCCACATGTTTGCTGTGTCCCCCACATGGCTTCTAACAAACTGAAAACGGGACTTCTTATGGCTTTCTTTCAACAATGGTTTTCTTCTTGCCATTCTTCCATTAAGGCCAGATTTGTGGAGTGCACAGCTAATAGTTGTCCTATAGACAGATTCTCCCACCTGAGCTGTGGATCTCTGCAGCTCCTCCAAGTTACTCTGGGCCTCTTGGCTGCTTCTCTGATGAATGCTCTCCTTGCCCAGCCTGTCAGTCTAGGTGGAAGGCCATGTCTTGGTAGGTTTGCAGTTGATCCATACTCTTTCCATTTTCGGATGATGGATTGAACAATGCTCCGTGAGATGTTCAGAGCTTGGGATATTGTTTTATAACCTAACCCTGCTTTAAACTTCTCCACAGCTTTATCCCTGACCTCTCTCTTGGCCTTCGTGATTCTGTTTGTTCACTAAGGTTCTCTAAGAACCCTCTGAGGGCTTTACAGAACAGCTGTATTTATACTGAGATTAAATTACACACAGGTGGAATCTAATTAGGTGACTTCCAAAGGCAATTGGTTCCACTAGATTTTAGTTAGGGGTATCAGAGTAAAGGGGGCTAAATACAAATGCACGCCACACTTTATAGATATTTATTTGTAAAAATTTGGAAAACCATTTATAATTTTCCTTCCACTTCACAATTATGTGCCACTTTGTGTTGGTCTATCCCATAAAATCTCAATAAAATACATTTAAGTTTTTGGTTGTAACATGACAAAATGTGGAAAATTTCAAGGGGTATGAATACTTTTTCAAAGCATGTATCTGCTCCTGTGTTTTAAAAAAATACAGCAAGTACAGAAATCTAGTGTGCTGGCAATACAGTGTCTTTGCTGTTCTGAAGTCCTTAATATAGCTGTCAGCCCTTCCTGCTCCAATACTATTACCCCCAACCTCCCCATTGCTCTCCACATGCATAGCTTGATTTCTTCCCTAGCAAAGCAGTGTGGCTGCTTTGACTCCAAGGGAATCGCCCGGTAGAGAAAGGATGCTTGGAAAATGTAGTTCTAGGGGCGTGCCTACATCAATGAAACCATTCAGCAGCTGCAAACAGTTTACATTTGTGATGATCTGGGCTTTTTTTCTCAGAGAATAGGTGCAACAACTCAACCATGCCCCCCAATCCCCCCCCCCCCCATACACACACACACATCCGAGACAGCATCAAATAGTAGGTGTGGCCAAATTTCACTAACAGAGAGCAGAATTCATGGGGTGCATTACACACAAAGTGCAAAATTCATGAGCTACAGATTGCAGGGTTCAGGAGTGCACTGCGTTCAGAGTGCAGAATTCAGGGGTGTGCTAAACACAGATTGCAGAATTTAGGGATACACTACATACAGAGTGCAGAGTTCAGGCGTGCGCTAACCTCAGGGGGATAGCTAAACACAGAGTGCAAAATCTGGTGCAACTGCATAGATACTGTATCAGCTTCCATGTTTTTTGCCAAAGCTTAAATCTGTAGTAAATTCTCATACTTCTAACTGAAAATACACAGAATGAAGTTCATTAAGTTACTTTAAATCAAAACGCAGCATAGGGAAAAGATATGAAGGCTTCTTACTTGTAAAAACATTATATTTGATAAAGCTTGTTTTCCTTTGCAGCCGCCGCCATGCTGACTTCTGTCTCCCATGTTCAATACTGTTTTTACTTCTGCCCTTACTCCCTTTCCATGTCCCTAATCTTGCACTTGCCCAGTACTTATCAAGCCAAGCGCTCACTGCCAGGTTAAGGCTCAGCTTGTGAATGGGAAAAACTCTTGTGAGATCTCGGAGCTGACGTCAAGCAAAGGAAATGAGCCTACCGGAAAAATGGGACTAACAGTGCATGCGCCGATTACGTCATTGATTAGAAAAGGGCAGATTGCACAGAAAGGGATAAGGTCGGAAGCGTTTTACACAAAGCAACAAGTTCCCTAGGTAGGAAAGCTTGATATGGTGGAAATAGCACAGAATGGGTTTACTAGCTCTTTAATTGAAGCTGAAGTTAGAAGCTGATTGGTTACCATGCACAGCTGCACCAAATTCCGAGTGCTCCAGTTTTAGTATATCTACCCCATAAAGTGAACAATTCAGGGTTGCATTACACACAGACTACAGAGTTCAGGGATGCACTACATGCAGAGTGCAGAGTTCATGGGTGTGCTACACACAGAGTGTAGAGTTAAAGGGTGCGCTACACACAGAGTACAGAGTTCAGCCCTTTTCCACAGCTGCTTACCTCTGCATTCCCCATCCACCTCTCACTTTCACCCCTCTTCAGCTCTGCCCTCTGCACACAACCCTCCCTCCACTGCCCTCATCTTCTCCCCCTCTTTCCTTAAAGGCTCCACCATCTGCCATGTGTCTTACTTTTGTTGCGATATTTAGCTGAAGCACCCATCTGGCTGCGGTACCTCCCTGAATACTATATGGGGCTCTCCCTCTCTCACTTACAGGGAGAAAATCCAGCAGAACATTAGCAACTGGGCACCAGGGAAAAAATGGAGATCATAGAGGGTGCAGCCTACCACGTGCCCCCCTCCCTTCCATGACTGCACAGAACCCTGGGCTCCTGTCCTGTATCTCCCTTGTCCCTGTCTTGCACTCAACTGGATCTGCTCGGGAGATCTGATCTGTGGGTGCACCTGGGAGATAAATTATCACTTATAATCACAGAAGCAGGACTTCTGTGCTTACAAGTGATAGTGGTGAGCAGGGAGCAGAGTGCCTGAGCCAGAGGTGGTGGAATTGAGATCCACCCAGTTCCTGTTGAAAAAAGCCCTGGTGATGATGATGTCACAGGGAGGAACAACTGTTTCTCACTACAGCAATAGGGCAATTGAAATGTTGGGGCATGTTCTAGTCGGTAAAAAAGGCTTTGGGGGTACTTTTGGGTAATACCCAGACCCATACTTTAAAGCCATATTAAACCCCAAACCAAAAATGTATTATATTGCAGTTTACCAATCATTTACATATAGTGGCTGTATCAGTTTTCTTCTCTTTGGATTTTCCTATCTGTTTTTACCTGGTCACTAATAAAATACCTCCTTTATTATACAGACACTCTGGAGGAATGATAACAGGAGGTACAACAGACAGCAGCATTATCAATCTGGGGGGAAGTGTAGTGTTAACTGTATTAGCAGATTTAGGTGCACTAACAAATTGAAGCCAGACTTTTCTTTTATTTCTATAAAATAGGGAAGCAAAAATTGTTTACCTTAAGATGCACTTTTGATAATAGTTGATTTTGCCCAGTTGATATTTTTTTGTATACACTATGATTTCCAGACACCCCTGCTTCGAGCTTTACTACTCTAGCATAGCCATTTTTCAACTAGGGTGCCTCCAGAGGTTGTGGAGGGTTTCTTGAGCTGCATCTGATTGATCACCCATCTGATGGTGCCTGGATAATTTTTGGTCTAAAGCCAATTGGTAGAACCAGAGGCATGACACCCGTGATTTTTTTTAGCTATCTGTGAGGATGACATCTTGACCACCACTGTAAAGCTGGACACATTCATATAGATATGAACAGATGGATATATAAAATGGAACATAGTCCTCCATCCATGTTGTACAGTACTGATGGACGAATCAAAGCCAGTGGGGCTGGGTGTATTTTTACAGCCAGCACCACTGGCTGTCAAAATACCTTCAACAGCGACTACATCTAACCAATCTTTAAAGTTGCAGGATGTTGGGCAGGAGGGTCAGGGTCGTCCTCTAATTCTGATGAACTAGCTAAAATGGATACAGGGTATAGATAGTTTTAGGGGGGCATTCTCCTTATAGACCACAACTGTAAGAGGGATGTTCTTCCCATTCTTCCCACTCACCCCCAATATAAGGGTCTTTTTTCCCACTGACCACCATTATAAGAGGCAATTTTCCGATTGGCCACCAATATAAGGGCCATTTTCCCACTGACCCCAATATAAGGGACATTTTTCCCAATATAGGGGCATTTATCCCACTGACCCCCAATATAAGGGTTTTTTCCCACTGACCACCAATATAAGAGGCAATTTTCCCATTAACCACCAATATATGGGACATATTTCCCACTGACCACCAGTATTGGGGCATTTATCCCATTGACCTCCAATATAAGGTTTTTTTTTCCCACTGACCACCAATATAAGAGGCAATTTTCCCACTGACCACCAATATAAGGGTTTTTTTTCCCCCTGACTACCAATATAAGGGGCAATTTTCCCACTGATCTCAATATAAGGGGAATTTTTCCCAATGACCATCAATATAAGGGGCATTTTTCCCACTGACCCTGATATAGGGGCATTTTTCCCACTGACCCCGATATAGGGGGAATTAATCCCACTGACATTCCAATAAGGGTTTTTTTCCCATGCATTTCCTATGTATTCATCCCCTTTGTTATGAAGCACATAAAAAGCTCTGGTGCAAACAATTACCTTCAGAAGTCACATAAATAGTGAAATGATGTCCACCTGTGTGCAATCCAAGTGTCACATGATCTGTCATTACATATACACACATTTTTTAAAGGCCCCAGAGGCTGCAACCTCTAAGCAAGAGGCACCACTAACCAAACACTGAAGACCAAGGAACTCTCCAAATAAGTAACGAACAATGTTATTGAGAAGTACAAGTCAGGGTTAGGTTATAAAAAAAATATCCAAATCTTTGATGATCCCTAGGAGCACCATGAAATCTATCATAACCAAATGGAAAGAACATGGCACAACAGCAAACCTGCCAAGAGACGGCAGCACACCAAAACTCACGGACCGGGAAGGAGGGCATTAATCAGAGAGGCAGTACAGAGACCTAAGGTAACCCTGGAGGAGCTGCAGAGTTCCACAGCAGAGACTGGAGTATCTGTACATAAGATGACAATAAGCCGTACGCTCCATAGAGTTGGGCTTTATGGCAGAGTGGCCAGAAGAAAGCCATTACTTTCAGCAAAAAACAAAATGGCACGTTTTGAGTTTGCGTAAAGTTTGCGAAAAGGAGTTCGCTGACGAAGTCCTGTGGACGTAACGCCGCGTACGGGGGAGGAGTCTTTTGCTCTAACGTCACCCGCTGCCATCTCACAGCTGTTCGGACGCGAACAGTCTGTTTTAACTCTGCCTCAATTGTGTCATTTGCATTGACAGATTAGCGCTATACAAGCGCGTTTTTTAAGTGGATTATATTCATTCATTTTTTAATAAATTGCCTCATGGCTGTATCATACGGACCGCTCTTAGGTGTTCTTTTCCCCCTTTTTTCCTTCTTGCTATATTGCATTGGGAGTCCACCTGTCAATCTCCTGCATTGAAGAGATATCTGCCGGGAATTTCTGAGGACAACCAGAGGATCTGAGCTGTGTCTATCCAGTGTGTATGGAATATATGCTTTTATGACCTTCTATCTGGTAAGCATTCTATATGCATATGAGTGTAAAAGATTTTTTGGTGTCCTTATATTAACCACTTCAGCCCCGGAAGGATTTACCCCCTTCCTGACGAGAGCACTTTTTACAATTCGGCACTGCGTCGCTTTAACTGCTAATTGCGCGGTCATGCAATGCTCTACCCAAACGAAATTTGCGTCCTTTTCTTCCCACAAATAGAGCTTTCTTTTGATGGTATTTGATCACCTCTGCCGTTTTTATTTTTTGCGCTATATATGGAAAAAGACTGAAAATTTTGAAAAAAAATGATATTTTCTACTTTTTGTTATAAAAAAATCCAATAAACTAAATTTTAGTCATACATTTAGGCCAAAATGTATTCGGCCACATGTCTTTGGTAAAAAAAATGTCAATAAGCGTATATTTATTGGTTTGCGCAAAAGTTATAGCGTCTACAAACTAGGGTACATTTTCTGGAATTTACACAGCTTTTAGTTTATGACTGCCTATGTCATTTCTTGAGGTGCTAAAATGGCAGGGCAGTACAAAACCCCCACAAATGACCCCATTTTGGAAAGTAGACACCCCAAGGAAATTGCTGAGAGGCATGTTGAGCCCATTGAATATTTATTTTTTTTGTCCCAAGTGATTGAATAATGACAAAAAAAAAAAAATTTACAAAAAGTTGTCACTAAATGATATATTGCTCACATAGGCCATGGGCATACGTGGAATTGCACCCCAAAAATACATTCAGCTGCTTCTCCTGAGTACGGGGATACCACATGTGTGGCACTTTTTGGGAGCCTAGCCGCGTACGGGGCCCCGAAAACCCAGCACCACCTTCAGGATTTCTAAGGGCATACATTTTTGATTTCACTCCTCACTACCTATCACAGTTTTGAAGGCCATAAAATGCCAAGATGGCACAACCCCCCCCCCAAATGACCCCATTTTGGAAAGTAGACACCCCAAGCTATTTGCTGAGAGGCATGGTGAGTATTTTGCAGCTCTCATTTGTTTTTGAAAATGAAGAAAGACCAGAAAATTTTTTTTTTTTTTCTTTTTTCAAATTTCAAAACCTTGTGACAAAAAGTGAGGTCTGCAAAATACTCACTATACCTCTCAGCAAATAGCTTGGGGTGTCTACTTTCCAAAATTGGGTCATTTGGGGGGGTTTTGTGCCACCTGGGCATTCCATGGCCTCCGAAACTGTGATAGGCAGTGAAGAGTGAAATCAAAAATTTACGGCCTCAGAAAGCCTGAAGGCGGTGCTTGGTTTTCGGGGTCCCGTACGCGGCTAGGCTCCCAAAAAGTCTCACACATTTGGTATCCCCGTACTCAGGAGAAGCAACAGAATTTATTTTGGGGTGTAATTTCACAAATCCCCATGGCATGTTTGAGCAATATAACATTTAGTGACAACTTTGTGCAAAAAAAAAAAAAAAAAATTGTCTCTTTCCCGCAACTTGTGTCACAATATAAAATATTCCATGGACTCAACATGCCTCTCAGCAAATAGCTTGGGGTGTCTACTTTCCAAAATGGGGTCATTTGGGGGGGTTTGAACTGTCCTGGCATTTTATGCACAACATTTAGAAGCTTATGTCACACATCACCCACTCTTCTAACCACTTGAAGACAAAGCCCTGACACTTTTTGATTACATGAAAAAATTATTTTTTTTTGCAAGAAAATTACTTTGAACCCCCAAACATTATATATTATTTTAAAGCAAATGCTCTACAGATTAAAATGGTGGGTGTTTCATTTTTTTTTTCACACAGTAATTGCGCAGCGATTTTTCAAACGCATTTTTTGTGGAAAAAACACACTTTTTTAAATTTTAATGCACTAAAACACACTATATTGCCCAAATGTTTGATGAAATAAAAAAGATGATCTTAGGCCGAGTACATGGATACCAAACATGACATGCTTTAAAATTGCGCACAAATGTGCAGTGGCAACAAAATTAATACATTTTTAAAAGCCTTTAAAAGCCTTTACAGGTTACCACTTTAGATTTACAGAGGAGGTCTACTGCTAAAATTACTGCTCTCAATCTGACCTTCGCGGTGATACCTCACATGCATGGTGCAATTGCTGTTTACATTTGACGCCAGACCGACGCTTGCGTTCGCCTTAGCGCGAGAGCAGGGGGGACAGGGGTGCTTTTTTTTTTTTTTTTTTCTTTATTATTTTTTTGCTTTTTTATCTTATTTTTAAACTGTTCCTTTCATTTTTTTTTTTTAAATCATTTTTATTGTTATCTCAAGGAATGTAAATATCCCCTATGATAGCAATAGGTAGTGACAGGTTCTCTTTTTTGAAAAAATTGGGGTCTATTAGACCCTAGCTCTCTCCTCTGCCCTCAAAGCATCTGACCACACCAAGATCGGTGTGATAAAATGCTTCCCCAATTTCCCAATGGCGCTGTTTACATCCGGCGAAATCTAAGTCATAAAATGCTCGTAGCTTCCGGTTTCTTAGGCCATAGAGATGTTTGGAGCCACTCTGGTCTCTGATCAGCTCTATGGTCAGCTGGCTGAATCACCGGCTGCATTCTCAGGTTCCCTGTTGAGACAGGAGAGCCAGAGAAAAACACGGAAGACGGTGGGGGGGGGGGCATTCCCTCCCACTGCTTGTAAAAGCAGTCTAGAGGCTAATTAGCCGCTAGGATTGCTTTTACATGAAAGCCGACCGCTGGCTAAAAAGAATGATACCAAGATGATACCTAAACCTGCAGGCATCATTCTGGTATAACCACTCAAAGTCGTGAATGGCGTACCTGAAGACAAAAAAATGGTTAACAATAAAGCACAGTAAATGGTAAAGTATAAAAAATTGCATACCTGAAAAGCAAACATGATAAAACATAATAACAATAAAACATTGCAGAATAGAATACAGTAAAAAAGAGCAGAACAATAGAGAGAGAATAGAGAGAGAGAGAGAACAATGAAACGACAACTATTTTTTTTTATTTTTGTTTGTGTTTTTTTTTTTTTTTTTACACTTTTTTTTTGTAACTGTAACTTTTATAACTGTAACCGGTTCCAGGTTCAGGTCTCTCAAAATGCGATGGCATCTTGGGAGACCCTGTGAAAGTGCGCCTAGTCTGTGCAATGCTGTACCCTACGCTAATACTCAACTAGTGAATGGTAGCGTTCAAAACATTCACCAATGCAAAGACCAGGATTGTCAGGACAGGAGGGACAATAATAGCGGGTGTCATGCCTATATCCGCGCTTGCTGCAGACACAACATCTTTTTTGGGGGGGGTTCATTGGGTAGGGGTACTCGGGAGGACATAAAAATGCCTCTCATGCAGCCGACTGCATTTGGTTGGGGATGTGAATGGGGGAAGTACGGGCGCTGCAGAAGCGGTGGGTTCCCAATTAGGATTGGCGAATGCAGCAGGAAGGGCATTATGGGCACGACAGGCCTGTGTTTGTCTTTTTGGTGGCAGCGGGACACTACTTGTGCTTGCCACCTCACCAGCTTGAACTGCACTTATGGGACTCGCCACGTCACCAAGTGTTACTGCAGTGCTGGTTTGACTACGACCGGGGTATACTAGGCCGCTGGTGCTTGCCAGTTCACCAAAAAAAACTGTTAGCGATTGCAGGGATCAGGCCTGACTCTGCGAACGCTGCAGTTATGCGTTTAGTGTTTTGTAAGTGACAGTGATCGATCGATACTGCACTTGGGTGGGCTGGGCTGGGCCGGGCGGAGGGGCAAAACGCAGGTGCTAGCAGGTATCTGGACTGATCCCACTAACACTGCGTTTTTGGGAACCCTATACTGCTGGGGACGCCAGTATAGATCTGATCGGATCAGATATTGATCAGTTCAGATACTATACCACTAAGGGAGGTGTACGGTGCGTGCGTGGGTGTTAGTGGTACTGGCGCTAATCTGACGCTGCCTGGGGCTGGTGCTTGCCAGTTCACCAAAATGCTACCAAAAAAACTGTTAGCGATCGCAGGGATCAGGCCTGACTCTGTGAATGCTGCAGTTATGCGTTTAGTGTTTTGTAAGTGACAGTGATCGATCGATACTGCACTTGGGTGGGCTGGGCTGGGCCGGGCGGAGGGGAAAAACGCAGGTGCTAACAGGTATCTGGGCTGATCCCGCTAACACTGCGTTTTTGGGAACCCTAAACTGCTGGGGACACTAGTATAGATCTGATCGGATCAGATATTGATGCGTTCAGATACTATACCACTAAGGGAGGTGTACGGTGCGTGTACGGTGCATACGTGGGTGTTCGCGGTACTGGCGCTAATCTGACGCTGCCTGGGGCGACGCATATCACCGCCGGGTGATCAGGGGGCTAAACCTTTATTCGGTAATAAACGGCGGGTGCCCTGACACTATAAAAAATAAACGAACTAACCAGCGTCACCCGTAACAGTTATACGGTGATCAGTGGTGAAAGGGTTAACTAGGGGGCAATCAAGGGGTTAAAACATTTATTAGATAGTATATGGGGGTCCCTGTCGCTATAAAACGCTGACAGCGAACCTAAATATTTACGTTCCTAACTAGCGTCACCAGTGACACTAATACAGCGATCAGAAAAATGATCGCTTAGTGACACTGGTGACAGGGGGTGATCAAGGGTTTAAAACTTTATTAGGGGGGGTTAGGGGGGTACCCTAGACCTACAGGGGGGTAACACTCACTGCCCTACCACTGCTAACTGTCACAAACTGACACTATGCAGTAAACAGGAAAAAAAAAAAAAAAACCTGCTTGGTGTCAGTTTGTGACAGGGGGGGGGATGATTGGGGGGGGGATCGGGGGGCGATCGGGGGGGGATCGGGGGTGTAATGTATGCCTGGCATGTTCTACTGTCTTGTGTGTGTGTTTGGTGCACTTACTTGTCTTCTCTCCTCGGCGCCGGAACGGAAACTGGCCAGCCGAGGAGAGATGACATCACATCCTCTGCCTCCGTGTACTATACAGAGGCAGGGGATGTTTCTCATTGGCTGGGAGCGATCGCGAGGGGGGGGGCCACGATCGGATGGTCTCCCCCTCGTCTCTCATCGCTCCCAACCAAACGCCGACCGCCGATGGCCCAGGGGGGGGGTCCGATCGGACCCCCCGCCCGCGGGAAGGCAATCACGTACCAGGTACGTGATTTTGCCTGCCTGTGCCGCTTTGCTCACGTATATAGGCGTGAGGCGATCGGCAAGTGGTTAAGAAGGAGTATCTTCACTACAGAAGATTTGTGTCCCTCCATTTATGGACTTTCACCTATATCAGTTGTGCTGCACTTAATTTGTTTTTTATCTTGATGTATGGGCTTGGTGTTAACCCTTATGCCCCGTACACACGGTTGGATTTTCTGACGGAAAATGTGTGATAGGACCTTGTTGTCGGAAATTCCGACCGTGTGTAGGCTCCATCACACATTTTCCATCGGATTTTCCGACCCACAAATTTTGAGAGCAGGATATAAAATTTTCCGACAACAAAATCCGTTGTCGGAAATTCTGATCGCGTGTACACAAATCCGACGGACAAAGTGCCACGCATGCTCAGAATAAATAAAGGGATGAAAGCTATTGGCCACTGCCCCGTTTATAGTCCCAACGTACGTGTTTTACGTCACCGCGTTTAGAACGATTGGATTTTCCGACAACTTTGTGTGACCGTGTGTATGCAAGACAAGTTTGAGCCAACATCCGTCGGAAAAAATCCTAGGATTTTGTTGTCGGAATGTCCGAACAAAGTCCGACCGTGTGTACGGGGCATAAGTGTTCAGCTTGCATTAGTTTTTATTTATTTTGTTTGCGCTGATTGTTTCTATTTTTGGTATATGTCACCAGATAGGACAGGTGCAATGCGTTTCTGAGATTGCACGATGTCGCCTCCTGCGCACTTCTTTTTCAAGCAAAACTTGAAAAAAGGACGATACACCCCAATCATTCAAGGATCCCTAATGCACTTTTTTGATAATGGACTATTACTAATTATTATTCTACAGACTCTTGCCTGCAGCCAAAGGTTTTGTCTTTATGCACCTACTATATCCAATTTGAACAAAAAAAGAAACAAATAAGTGGGACTTTATATGAAACATGCACTCCAGGAGATGACACGATAACCATGAATATGGCAGGTACCCAAAATACAACAGAACCAAAACATTTCCGCCCCTGGCTCGCGCTGCGTCACTTCCTGCGATGTTGGCGCGCCGCTGACGATTCCATCCGGCATCCTACACGAGGTGACTACTGTCAGATAGCAAGCAGCTGACGCTGCTCAGCTGTCTCGCGCCGTCGCCTCCCATTGGCTGCCAACGTGTCGTTGGTGGACACCCATGATCACACTGGAGTATTTATATTCCCTCCAGTTCATTCCCAGCCCCCACACGGTGGTCACCCCCATGGCTTCTAGGCACCTCCAGACCTACATCGCCCACTTCCCCTTTCCCAGGTAATCTCTTTTGCTCCCCCCACAATTTTCTCCCGTTTTTTCCCTTTTGTGCCATAGTTTCCGTTTACCATTTTTGCACTGACTACACTTCACTACTCTTCCCTGTTTTCTGACCGACACCTGCACTTATATTTGTCCCATTACTCACACAATACATATTCCCACGGTTTATCTATATCTACCATATACCCCCTCTTTTTACAGATGGCTACCACGTAGATTACACAAATTTTGACACTCATGGGGACTTTTGTCTGATACTGGATTTCCATCGCTGTGTTCTGGGCCAGTCCACCTCAGCTCCCGGGGGCTTATGTTTCTTCGGTCGGCCCCCAACCCTCCATGCCTATGCCCAAACTCATAGGATTACCTGTAAGTAGCTTTGAGAATCGGGCTATACCCCCCCTTTTCTCTTCCCCCCTCCTCTCCCTCTACACAAATTTACTACATAAGCTCTTTTAATATACAGGTTTTTTAATATTTATAGACACCTACCGCATACCTGCTCCTGAAGAGTGGCGGTTGCCACGAAACGCGTTGAGCCAATAGATGCCCCTTCGTCTACACTATATTACTATCACCTTACTACCATACATATACCAATTGGACTGTACCCACCAATTATAGCTACAACTATTTACCATGGAGACACACTTCAGTGAATTTGGCTATCTACAATATGTATAGTATGAACCAATTATGTTGTTTTACTATGGGATTGTGAGCCAATAGTTGCCCCCTTATATCTACAATTGCATCATTACTTTATCCTACATATCAATTGGATTTTACCAACCAGCCTAGATTACAATTGACTATCATAGAGACCTGTTTTTTTTTAAACAGTTTTTTACAGTATTTACAATACGAACTAATCATGTCATTAATTGTGTTTCTGCTATATCCTATGTACAATCAGAGACTTGCCTCATATGAATTCGGGTTTTTATAATATCAGCATGAACTATGTTATGATTTTTACTTTTGTTATAATCTATATACTAATAAATCATTTAATGCCAATTGAGGTCATGTGATGCTTCTATGCAACGTTTTTGGTTCTGTTATATTTTGGGTACCTGCCATATTCATGGTTATCGTGTTATCTCCTAGAGTGCATGTTTCATATAAAGTCCCACTTTTTTGTTTCTTTTTTAGTTCAAATTGTCGGGATTGGAGGCGCTTGGCTCTACACACCTCGCGCCTCATGCAAACTCCCACTCTGCTGCTCTGCTTTTAAATTTTATTACTATATCCAATTGCTAGGAATGAAAAGTTGACCCTGGATGTGGCACATTCCTTCTTTTCCTAAATGCAGGTAAACTGTCTGCAACTAAGGCTCCTTTCACACTTGTGCGACTTGTCATGCAACTTTCCTCATGTTTTCCAATGATAACCATTCATATATGTGCGATTTAAAGTTGCAGCAACTTCAAAGTAGTTCATGCGCTACTTTGGTCTGACTTTTATGCAACTTGAGGGCCAAAGACTTCAATGTTAACCCTCAAAAGTTGCATGAAAGTCGTACCTGATTGTTATTCAATACAACAGTTGTCCATTATAACCAGTGGCAGCTTTTGGTTTTTTATTTGGGTGGCAAACAACCACCCCCCCCCCCCGTGGCACCTCAAACCCCCCACTTACCCCATTGGCAGCGGACATATCGGGGATCAGTGGGCACATGGGGCAGTGGATAGGCGTCCAATAGGCATCCAATAGGATCGCCTGACCTTTCAGGGGCCCGATGCATGAATAGGGGGAGACCACGGCGGCCATGGAGAGATTTGTGCTATGCATGAATCTATCCATTAATCATATAGGGGGTGGCGTGGATAGAGGGGGCAGCGCCCGTGTGCCCTTAATGGATGGGCTTCCCCCTGATTATCACTGGTAAAAGCCAAAGTTGTACCCAAGTTGCACACATCCAAAGTTGCATCAAAATTGCACTCCAAAGTTAGCACAACTTTGGAGTCGTGTGTAAATGGAGCTTAATGCCTCACGCACATACACCCAATGAGTTTATCGGACGAATGACTGTTTGTTGTTTTTGTTGCATGCTAGTCCCCATATTGAAAATGAAGAGGTTACTAATGTTACGAAAAGTCTTGTATGGCACAATAAAAATTCGGAAATTATGTAATGTATTGTATTGTATTTGTATTGTATTTTCGGACGAAGACTGTGCTGAATTACCACCTCAATACAGGGCACTTTCACCCCCTTCCTGCCCAAGCCATTTTTCAGCTTTCAGCACTGTCACACTTTGAATGACAATTGCGCGGTCATGTTACACTGTACCCAGATGAAATTGTTATCATTTTTTCCCCACAAATAGAGCTTTCTATTGGTGGTATTTGATCACCTCTGCGGTTTTTATTTTTTGCGCTATAAACAAAACAAAAGTGACAAGTTTGAAAAAAACACAATATTTTTAACTTTTTGCTATAATAAATATCCATTTTTTTTTCTCTTTAAACAAATTTTTTCCTCAGTTTAGGCCGATATGTATTCTTCTACATATTTTTGGTAAAAAAAATCGCAATAAGCGTATATTGATTGGTTTGCGCAAAAGTTATAGCGTCTACAAAATAGGGAATAGATTTATAGCATTTGTTTATTTATTTTTTTTACTAGTAATGGAGGCGATCTGCGATTTTTATCATGACTGCGATATTGCGGCGGACATATCGGACACTTTTGACACATTTTTGGGACCATTCACATTTATACAGCGATCCATGCTATAAAAATGCACTGATTACTGTATAAATATGACTGGCAGGGAAGGGGTTAACACTAGGGGTTGATCGAGGGGTTAATTATGTTTCCTAGGGAGTGTTTTTACTGTAGGGGGAGGGGACTCATAAGGGAAGGAGACCAATCGGTGTGAGCTTAGTCGGTGAGCTACGACTAAGGCCATTTCCGAAACGCGTCAGATTTATTGTTTTATTGTCATTCTGATGTACCAATAAACGACACTTCAAGGATTACAGTTTTGCCGGCTCTCCTTATTACTGAGAACACACCATCGGTCTCCTCTCACCTGACAGGACGTGGATCTGTGTGTTTACACACACAGATCCACGGTCCTGAGGTGGTACCAGGCAATCGCGGGTGTCCGGCGGACATCGCGGGCGCCGGGCAACCGCATCGGGTCCCCAGTGACATGGCACGCGGCGCGCCCCCTGGTGAGCCGGGAAGGCGAGGGCGTCATATGACGCCCTCCCAGAAAGAGAACCAGGCCTTATATGACAGCCGGCGGGCGGCAAGCGGTTAAACGAAAATCGTATGATCTGGTATCATAGGAGAAAAAAATTCGTATTTGTCCCTTCGGATAATATCAGATGAAATGTGGTGATTGGCTCTCAGAAACGATGTACTAACAATAAGATTATCGTATGATCGCTTTGAAAGTAGTATTTTTCGTCCGATTTTCTGATTGTGTGTACTAGCCTTTAGTTTTTTTTTTTTTTTTCAATTCAATCGTTATGATTGCTTTGCATTGTGTGAGTCCAGCCAGAAGTCTTCTAGATGCAGCTAACCTCTGAAATTTGGACACCTGTGCACATGTAGCCTAGTAAGAGGACACCAGGAGGATGACTACGGCACACCTGCGGGCTGTTATTTTTTATGACCAGATCCCTCTGGGAAAGGTAAAGCACTCAGGGCTGATCTCACTTTTCTAAATCATGATCAGACATTTTTATGACTCTTCTCACCTCTGTGACTCTACCCCCCACCCTGATTCCTCACCCAATTTCTGCTTCTTATCTGGCATCTTTTTATTACCTTGTGTGTTTTTCCATTCTTCACTAACTTTCACATTGATAACTATCTTCACTGAAGAATTTGCATTCCATTGTACCTCTGTATATCAGTGACCTGACAAGCGAGCGCAGCACAACTCTAAAAAACTTGTTCTGAAAAATGAACTTTTATGGCAAATAAAAAAGAATCATGAATATTGCTCAGTTTGTGTTAGAGCTGCAGCCAGTGCTGTACAAATCAACGATCTGCTCCATGACTGTTCACACATGGAGTGATTAACCACCAGAAGATTTACCCCTCATCATGACCAGGCCATTTTTTGCAATATGGCACTCTGGAGTCCTTGAACAGGCTCTTGAATGTCTGCAGAGATGTGTATGTAGCGCTGAAAACCTTTGCTCAAGCTCTATGTGTATTATACAGTACATAGGTTGTGTTAGTGCCATCTTGTGGACAATTGAGAAAGTACAATACGTTTACGTTTCATGATCAATTGAAATGACATGGAAGTGATTCATTGTTTACTTCGGAACTTTAGCTCTGACCCACCCACAATGCTCCTGGACAAGGTGAGAACTGAACTGCATTGTGGGAGGATATAAAAGGGTAAGGAGCGGCCATCTTAGGTCTCTTGTTCCTGGGACGCGTGGCCTGTCAGCAGAACCCTGTGGGTGTGTGTGTCCTACAGGGTTGCGGCCTACTTTGCGAAGGAGCGGAGCAGCTGCAAGGATCCTGCCATCACATCACAGCGTGCTGGAGCAGCCGAAGTGATCGTTCCAAAGGCCCGTGGGGAGATAACCGAGGACTCCTGGTCGTTTATGAACGGAACAGTGTGACGGCGTGGTGGTGTCTCGATAGGACTGAGAACTGCTGAGACGGAGACATCCATCTGCCTGGATCTCGTGTGGTGAGAGGGCTAACACCCAGAAGTTTAACTATTACATACACAGTTAGAACTGTTACAAAGCGTTGCTGGGACTGATAGTCCCACGGAACAAGTGAAGTTGGAGAACTTTACACCTGAATAGACTTCAGTATTCAAGAACGGATGCTAGATGCTTGTTTCTTCATATAAGAACACTTAGTCAATCTGTTGGATTACAATTGTTTTAGTGTGATACATTACACTGCGCAACACCCAGGAGGAACCCTTTGCGGATTACAATTATAAATGCTAGCAAAGACTGAAGACATCAGGACTACCTTTTCATTGCAGGGCCCTGCATTTAGTTACAAAGGATAGTGACTTTAAGGTCTAGAGCAGGAGGAGCTCCCAGGTATATTAATATATAATTAGATATATTTGTATCTGTTACTGATTGTCACAACTATTCCTTATACTGTCACACTACGTTGGTGTGATAGTATAGTTATTGTAATAATTCTTTATATAAATATATTATTTACTCAAAGAAAGAAGTTATTTTTGGTTATTACTAAAGTTTGTGTGCAGTGTTGTCATTTCTCCTGCAGGTGGAGCTACCAACACCCAGGTAGAGGTAACTATAACTGTATGTGCATTGTTGTGGGTTAAAGTTGATACTCAAAATAATACAACACTGCACTACATTTGTGTCAAGGAGATTGAACAATTTAAGAAGTGTGAAGAGCATAGAGGACAGGCCCGCTTAAACCAGCAGCTCCACCGTGAGTTAGTGCTACATGTAGAATAACCGCCTGACATCCTATCAGCGTGGTGAATAGCGATGGCTGCGTGGCGGTGGGCAGTGGCAGTCCCGGTACAAGGAAGAACTGATGTGATCCCAGTGTGATAATCGGTGTCCCAGCTATGCAGATCTGCTGCCAAAGGTACCAGGCTGCAAACACGCATTCTCTCTTAAGAATATCAGTCTTCCTGTGTCCAGCTCAGAGTCCCGCTCCCAGAGAGCTTGAGCCCACCACTTGCAGTTGAATACATGCTTCTTGTTCGCCAATTATGGTATTTGTAGTTCAGTCAGCACTCAGGAATACAATATACATTGGTTGTATGACTACAGGTCCTAAGATCCTCTGCTCTCTATGAGAATTGGCTCTACTCTGCTAACAGGAAGTGACGTAGCTGTTCCAATACTGGGCATTAGGGGGAAAAAGGCTCAACCATTTTCCCGCCTGTAAGTGTCTTTGAACTGCATAATAACATAGCTGGCACTTGGCTACATCTGTTATACTTACCTGATCTGTGTAATTATTTTGCACAGAGCAGCACCAATCCTCCAGCCTCCCACCTCCCAATAGCTGCTTGCCTTCGGCTTTTAGAACCACGTCAAGCTCTCCAGCAGAATGTATCAGTTTTCATGAATGAGACAAACCACTTAAAGTGTTACTTAACCCACAACAGTAAAATCAGTCTGTATATGAGGTAAAGCATGCTTGCTATACTCACTGTGGAACCAAAGGTGTTAACATTGTGTAAAAAGGCTGTTTTATCCTGTCTTCTCTGATTGTCCCCTTCCTCCACTGTCCCCAATCCATCTCCTGATAGTACAGAGCCATAGGAGGCACTCTGCACATGCTCAGTTTTGTGTGTATTGCTAGAAAGTTGTTATTTTTATATTTCAGCACAGGGCCAATCCACACTGTCCAGACAGAGGGTCAGGGATCCTGCAGCCACATAGGACAGTCTGAGGAAAATGAAAACTCCTCCTACAAGCTTTAACCAGTGCTCGGCCAGACACTGATAGAAGCATAGCTGCCAACTGTCCCGAATTTCCCGGGACATTCCCGGGACTTGGACTTCATTCCCGGATTTGTGACGTCCCGGGAAATGTCCCGAAAAATTCGGTTCCGGTTTTTGAAACCGCCGCCGCCGTTGCCGCCGCCGCTAGAGGTCGGCGGCCGGCGGAGACATTGTCTCCGCCGGCCGCCATTTTCTTGAAGTTCAGGAAGACGGCTGGGGGGGGCTAGACGAAGCTTCTGCGTCGCCGCCCACCCCCTGCCCCGCTCCGCCTCGGCCCACCCCGCTCCGCCTCGGCCCGCCCCGCTCCACCTCGGCCCGCTCCGCCTCTGCCCGCCCCGCTCCGCCCCGCTCCGCCTCGCCCCGCCTACCCCCCCGCCCCGCTGCTAGTCTGATATGGAAAGGGGCGGGGGTTCTAGGTGGGGGGTGAGCGCGCTCACGATGTGAGTGGGGGGGGGCACAGGGGACACCTGATGTGAGGGGGGGACACCTGATGTGAGGGGGGGGGCACTGGGGACACCTGATGTGAGGGGGGGACACCTGATGTGAGTGGGGGGGGCACTGGGGACACCTGATGTGAGGGGGGGCACTGGGGACACCTGATGTGAGTGGGGGGGGGGCACTGGGGACACCTGATGTGAGTGGGGGGGGCACTGGGGACACCTGATGTGAGTGGGGGGGGGGCACTGGGGACACCTGATGTGAGTGGGGGGGGGGCACTGGGGACACCTGATGTGAGTGGGGGGGACACCTGATGTGGGGGGGCACTGGGGACACCTGATGTGAGTGGGGGGGGGGCACTGGGGGCACCTGATGTGAGTGGGGGGGGCACTGGGGGCACCTGATGTGAGTGGGGGGGGCACTGGGGACACCTGATGTGAGTGGGGGGGGCACTGGGGACACCTGATGTGAGGGGGGGGCACTGGGGACCCCTGATGTGAGGGGGGGCACTGGGGACACCTGATGTGAGGGGGGGGCACTGGGGACACCTGATGTGAGGGGGGGGGGGCACTGGGGACACCTGATGTGAGGGGGAGCTCCGCCGGGGACTCCTGATGTGAGGGGGGGCTCCGCCGGGGACACCTGATGTGAGGATGGGGCTCCGCCGGGGACTCCTGATGTGAGGGGGGGCTCCGCCGGGGACTCCTGATGTGAGGGGGGGCTCCGCCGGGGACTCCTGGTGTGAGGGGGGGCTCCGCCGGGGACTCCTGATGTGAGGGGGGGCTCCGCCGGGGACACCTGATGTGAGGATGGGGCTCCGCCGGGGACTCCTGATGTGAGGGGGGGCTCCGCCGGGGACTCCTGATGTGAGGGGGGGCTCCGCCGGGGACTCCTGGTGTGAGGGGGGGCTCCGCCGGGGACTCCTGATGTGAGGGGGGGCTCCGCCAGGGACACCTGATGTGAGGGGGGCTCCGCCGGGGACTCCTGATGTGAGGGGGGCTCCGCTGGGGACTTCTGATGTGAGGGGGAGCTCCGCTGGGGACTTCTGATGTGAGGGGGGGCTCCGCCGGGGACTCCTGATGTGAGGGGGGGCTCCGCCGGGGACTCCTGGTGTGAGGGGGGCTCCGCCGGGGACTCCTGATGTGAGGGGGGCTCCGCCGGGGACTCCTGATGTGAGGGGGGCTCCGCTGGGGACTTCTGATGTGAGGGGGGCTCCGCTGGGGACTTCTGATGTGAGGGGGGCTCCGCTGGGGACTCCTGGTGTGAGGGGGGCTCCGCTGGGGACTTCTGATGTGAGGGGGGCTCCGCTGGGGACTTCTGATGTGAGGGGGGCTCCGCTGGGGACTTCTGATGTGAGGGGGGCTCCGCTGGGGACTTCTGGTGTGAGGGGGGGCTCCGCCGGGGACTCCTGGTGTGAGGGGGGCTCCGCTGGGGACTTCTGATGTGAGGGGGGCTCCGCTGGGGACTTCTGGTGTGAGGGGGGGCTCCGCCGGGGACTCCTGGTGTGAGGGGGGCTCCGCTGGGGGCACCTGATGCAAGGACGGACTCTGCTGGTGACACGCTCAGGGATCCCACTGATTCTGCATTATGGTGAGTTGAATGATTTCATTTTATATTACAATGTAATAATAGAAATAATGTGCTTCAATCATCCTGACACCATAACAACCATGGTGCCGGGATGATTGAAGTGATAACACCAGGTGTTTGGAGTATCTTTATCTGCTGTTTGTTAAACTTTCTAGAATACACACATTTTTATCGTGTAGGATCTGGGGCTGCTGTCCCGTCATTTCCCCCTCTCTCCCCCTCTCTCCCCCTCTCCATCCCTCATTCATTTCAGACTCTAACCACACCCTCTAGAGCCACGCCCATTTAAGCCACGCCCACAATTTCGCGTAAACCACGCCCATTTTTCGCGCGCCGCACTTGTCTATTTTTGCTAGGCCATGCCTGCTGGTGAATGCCCCGCCCCCTAATTATTGGACAGCTCCGCCTACAGCCACAAAAGTGTCCCACATTTTTTTTTTACAATGTTGGCAACTATGATAGAAGTCATAAGACTGCTTTATACTGCTGATGAGAAAAGGTATTTAGCAGTTTTTATTTACTAAAATAATTACATTTCTATGTTCGGTGTACTGTGGGAGATCAGATATAACGAATGCAGGCCCCTGGGTTTAGTAACACTTTAACATATGTGTAAAAAATGATCAGCTTTTAATTATTCTAAGAGGGAAAAAACAATTTACTGTAACTGATTATAAAGTGTGAGCTGAAGTTTGGCTTCAATTCGTTAGTGTAATTAAATCTGCTAACACATTTAACAATACCCTCCCCCGCAGACTGACAATGCTGCTGTCTGCTGTGCCTCCTGTTCTCAGTTCTCCAGAGTGGTGTCTGTGCAGTGGCGGAAGTATAGGGGTCGCTGAGGTCGCCATGGCGACTGGGCCCCATGCTGCAGGGGGCCCTTGAGGGCCCCCTTGTTTATCCTGTAAGGATGAGCGGCTGAGATCGATCTCCCCATCGTCAGCCGAACTGTAGTCGGCACTGTGCGGGAAGCCTGTCACACTGATCAGTGAAAGCAGTGTGTGCTGTGCTCTTTGTCTCCCCCTACAGTGCAGTACCCGGCAGGAAGAGGTAAGGTAAAGTAAAGCACTGCCGTTTTTGAAAAGGCTTTCTGTAAGTGTGTGTTTTTATATGTGTGTTTATATGTGTGTTCATGTATGTGTTTGCATATGTTTATGTGTGTATTTATATATGTATATGTGTTTATGTGTGTATTTATATATGTATATGTGTTTATGTGTGTATTTATATATGTATATGTGTTTATGTGTGTATTTATATATGCATATGTGTTTATGTGTGTATATACAGTATATGTGTGTATATTATGTGTGTGTTTAGATGCCGTGATGGCCCGTGCATCAAGGGCGCACGGGCGCCACCCCCCCTCCTGCCACCGCTCTATCACCAATAGATAGATTTATGCATTGCATGAATCTATCTATGGCGCCGCTGCCACCCCCTATTCAGGCGCCCAGCCCCTTTTTGGGCACAGGGAACCTGAATTACAGCGGCAGGGGGTGTTTTTGAAGCACCGGATTAGAGCCATAGGCTCTAATAGGCATCAAAAAAGGTGACCTCACAGGTCACTCAGCTGTGTTAGAAAAGCGAATGACTATTCGCTCTACTAACACTAAACTGCCTCTCCACCAATCAGGTGCTCGGTTCTGTTACCCATCACCTGATTGGCTAAAACGACAGGCGCCGCTATTGGACGCCTATCAGGAGGAGAGGACGGGAGAGGAGGACAGCAGGAGACGCATGGAGGACCCCACTCGTCGCAGTCACCCGCTGCCCCACCAAGACAGGGTAAGTGCCGGTGAGCGGTCGGGGGTCACACTGGGGGCATTCAAGGGCACACTGGCAGCATTTGATGGGCACAGTGGCAGCATTTGGCACAGTGGCTGCAATTGATGGCACAGTGGCTGCGTTTGATGGTACACTGGCAGCATTTAATGGGCACAGTGGCAGCATTTGATGGCACAGTGGCAGCATTTAATGGGCACACTGGCAGCGTTTGATGGGCACACTGGCAGCGTTTGATGGGCACACTGGCAGCGTTTGATGGGCACAGTGGCTGCGTTTGATGGGCATATTGGCAGCGTTTGGCACAGTGGCTGCAATTGATGGCACACTGGCAGCATTTAAGTGGCAGAGTGGCAGCGTTTGATGACCACAGTGGCTGCATTTGATGGGCACAGTGGCAGCGTTTGGCACAGTGGCTGTGTTTGATGGCACACTGGCAGCATTTAAGTGGCACAGTGGCTGCATTTGATGATTTTTTTTCAAAAAATGTTTGCGCCCCCCCAAAAAATTTTGAGCACCAGCCGCCACTGTTTAGATGTTATGTATGCACATTTTATGTATGCACATTTTATGTATGCACGTTTTATGTATGCACGTTTAATCCTGACACCCTATATGTGTACAATCAGGGCTGATTTTTTTTTTCTTGCTCGTTCAAAGTACCAGCAACAAAATGCTGTTCCTCTGAAAAGCGATCCATGCTCAGATCACTTTTCAGAGGCATTTGACCACCGGTAAAGAGGCAATATGTTGCCTCCTGACCACCTGTTTTAACCCCTTAAAGTGATTGTAAAGGTTTTTTTTTTAAAAATAATAAACATGTCATACCTTCATTGTGCAGTTAGTTTTGCACAGAGTGGCCCCGAACACCGACTTCTGGGGTCCCTCGGCGGCTCTCGCGGCTCCTCCTCTTATCAGACATCCCCCTAGGAAAAGCGCTGTCCAGGGGGTAGGGGGGCCCTTCATGATTTCTTGCATCGGGGCCCTGAAGGTTTTAGTTACGCCACTGTGTCTGTGTAATACAGGAGGTGTGTTACTGACCAGATCACCAGGTGAAAACAGAGGGGAAAAAGCCAAAGTAAAGGAAACTAATGCAGCCACTGCATCTGATGATTTGTAAGCTGCAATATATTACATTTTTAGTTTTGGGTTTAATACCATTTAAACAGCTTCTTAACCACTTGCTTACTGGGCACTTAAACCCCACTCCTGTCCAGACCAATTTTCAGCTTTCCGTGCTCTCACACTTTGAATGACAATTGCTCAGTCATGCAACACTGTACCCAAATTATTATTTTTTTCATACAAATAGAGCTTTCTTTTGTTATTATCTGATCACATCTGGGTTTTTAATTTTTTGCACTATAAATAAAAAAAGACCGAAAATTTTGAAAAAAACCCACATTTTTCTTAATTTCTGTGATAAAATTTTGCAAATTAGTAATTTTTCTTCATAAATTTTGGCCAAAATTTATACTGCTACATATCTTTGGTAAAAATAATCCAAAATTAGTGGAAATTATTTGTTCTGTGTGAAAGTTTTAGAGTCTACAAGCTATGGAGCAAATCATAAAAAATTTATCACATCTGATGTACTGGCGGCCTATCTCATTTCTTGAGACCCTAACAAGACAGGAAAGTACAAATGCCCCCCCAAATGACCCCTTTTTCGAAAGTAAACATTTCAAGGTATTTAAAGGTATTTAGTAAGAGGCATGGTGAGGTTTTTGAAGTTGTAATTTTTTTTCCCCACAATTCTTTGCAAAATTAGGGTTTTTATTTTTATTTTTTCACAAAATTGTCATTGTAATAGTTTTTTTTCTCTCACATGGCATGTGCATACCACAAATGACACCCCAAAATATATTCTGCTACTCCTCCCGAGTATTACGATACACATGTGTGGGACTTTTTCACTGCCTGGCCACATACAGAGGCCCAACATGCATGGAGCACCATCAGGTGTTCTAGGAGCAAAAATGACACATCTCATTTCTCAACCACCTATTACACTTTTGAAGGCCCTGGAGCACCAGCACAATGGAAACCCCCACAAAATGACCCATTTTGATAAGCTAGCACCCCAACGTATAATCTATGAGGCATAATGAGTCTTTTGAACGATTCATTTTTTTCAGAAGTTTTTGGAAAATGTGGAAAAAAAGAAAACGCATTTTTTTTACACAAAGTTGTCCGTTTATAACATATTTCCAACACATAGCATTTAGATAGCAAAAATGACACCTCAAAATACATTCTGCTACTCCTCCCGAGTATTACGATACCACATGTGTGGGACTTTTTCACTGCCTGGCCACATACAGAAGCCCAACATGCAGGGAGCACCATCAGGTGTTCTAGGAGCAAAAATTACACATCTCATTTCTCAACCACCTATTACACTTTTGAAGGCCCTGGAGCACCAGGACAATGGAAACACCCATAAAATTACCCCATTTTGGAAAGCTACCACCTCAACTTATAATCATGAGGCATATTGAGTCTTTTGAACGGTTCATTGTTTTTCCAGAAGTTTTTGGAAAATGTGGGAAAAAATGAAAACGCAGTTCCAGATCAGGCAGCGGTATGTACAGAATCGGCAGACAGAAGCGTGGCCGAATAACAAGCCAGGGTCAGTTAAAGAGCAGGCAGTGGCATAAGGGGTGTGAAGGTGCGTGAAGGCAGGAACTGAGGGTTACGTTTACCATACTTCACTAATAATTTAGTGAAGTATGGTAACGGCGAAAACATTCACCTATGCAGAGGCCTGGTTCAGAAGGACATTGGGCACAGTAATAAGATGTGTCTCTTCTGACTCCTGCTCTGGTACAAACCTTACATTTTTTTTTACGTCGTTGGCCTGTTGGTCTGGGAGGGAGTTTATCTGGAAAGTGGCGTTCGGAGAGTCGACTAAGAACATCTGATCAGATGTTTTCGGGTGGGCCGTTCGGGAATATAAGGGCAGTGAAATCTTCCTCCTGGTAGCCAAGGAAGCATTTGGGGTTTTGGGTGGAGTTGCGGTAAATGACATATGTGTTGTATATGGCCAATTGAAAAAAATAAATTGCGACATTTTTTTATACCAATGGTATGTCCGTCTTGTGGCAAGGTATGGTTGCAGCATTTGGTCATTGAAGTCGACTCCCCCCATGAACAAATTATATTCATAGATGCATTTTGGTTTTTGTATGGGGCCATTCCTTCGGGGGATTTCCATGAAGGTATCATTGTGGATTGAAGACAACATGTAGACATCCCTTCTGTCCCTCCACTTCACTGCCAAAATCGGAAAAGCCTCTTTTGGACATGGTTGCTGGTGGTGATGCGACTACACAGGTGTGTGCAAAGCCTGCACTGATGGGCATTGATGAGGCGGCACTGATGAGCACAGATAGGCACTGAGGTGGCACAGAGGGGCACTGATGAGGTGGCACAGAGGGGCACTGATGATCTAGCACAGAGGGGCACTGATGAGGTGGAACAGATGTGCACTGATGAGGTGGCACAGATGTGCACTGATGAGGCGGCACAGATGTGCACTGATTACACAGATGTGCACTGATGAGGCGGCGCAGATGGGCACTGATGAGGCGGCACAGATGGGCACTGATGAAGGATAATGCCTGCTCACATGGATGGGATGGAAAGGACCTTCTTCCTCAGTGGTAAAGGAAGGATATACAGGAAAAGCAAGAGAACATCCATAGCATATTTCCGTTTTTAGTAATAAAATCAAGTATAAAAAATGGCCAAATGGCCTCCTACATTTAAAAGTGCCTTTCCCGGAACTGGGGCTGCTGGCTTGTCAGGAAAATGCTGTGTGGAATGGCCTTCGTCCCACCTCTGTGGATGGCGTGCGTTCCACCGGCAATCGACAACCAGCCGGACCGGAAATTGCGTGAGTAAAAGAACGTGACCAGGTACCAATGAGGAGAGAGCGGGGGCAGTGCTATGCCGTGCTCTGTGTGCTCGGGAGCGAGCCTGCTCGGGTGCCCCATAGCATGCTGCTATGCAGGAAGGAGGGGCGAGGACCCAAGAAGAGGAGGATCGAGGCTGCTCTGTGCAAAACCAATGCACAGAGCGGGTAAGTATTTAACCACTTGCCGACCAGCCGTCAGCATTATACGGTGGCAGGTCGGCACTTTCCCGCAAGCCATCATAGCTGTATGTTGGCTCCTTTAAGCGGATAGCAGGCCTACACGCGCTGCACTGCGGGGGTGCCGATGCTCATGGCCAACGGTCGAGATGACCGCCGGCCATGAGCGATCGCAGGCATGAGAGGCAGAACAGGGACTTGTGTGTGTGTGTGTGTAAACACACAAATCCCAGTTCTGTGAGGAGAGACAGATCGTGAATTCCTAATAGCTAGGAACCACAATCTGTACACAAATCCGACGCACAAAGTGCCACGCATGCTCAGAATAAATTAAGAGATGAAAGCTATTGGCTACTGCCCCGTTTATAGTCCCGACATACGAGTTTTACATCACCGCGTTCAGAACGATCGGATTTTCTGACAACTTTGTGCGACCGTGTGTATGCAAAACAAGTTTGGCCCAAAATCCGTTGGAAAAAATCAGATGGATTTTGTTGTCTGAATGTCCGATCAATGTCCGATCGTGTGTACAGGGCATAACACTAACTGACACTGATGCTAATTAAAAAAAAAAAATACTGACCCTGACCTTGGACACTGACCTTTGACCCTTACTTGACCAAAAGCACTAACCCTGGTACTAACCTAGATCAAACTTTAATCTAGGTATTTTTTTCTTTATTTTGTATTTTATTTTTTATTATTTATTTATTGTATTATTATTTTTTTACACATGTTTCTTTTTTATTAATTTTTTTCTCTGCATGAAAAGAGAAAGATGCAATGGGGTTTATTTACTAAAGGCAAATCCACTTTGCACTACAAGTGCACTGCAAGTTCACTTGGAAGTGCCCTTGGAAGTGCAGTCGCTGTAGATCTGAGGGGGACATGCAAGGAAAAAAAAAAAATTATAGAAATCAGCAGAGCTTCCCCTCAGATCTATGGTGACTGCGCAGTGGATTTGCCTTTAGTAAATCAGCCCCATTGCATCTTTCCTCTCCATTAACAGAAAGAGAAACACAGGGACGGGCTTCACAGTGACTGATCACCGTGACAGCCAATCAAAGGCTGCCACAGCGATCAGGTGACCCAGAATCGGCAGTTCCAGGTCCCGATCGTTAGTACAGTCAGTTAATAAGACGGCCTCAGACAGCTCTCCCCAGGCCACACTCACCTACTGACGCGTTTTGCCCTGCCCACCGGGCTAAGCATGGCCTGCATAGAAGAGCTCTCTGCGACTGTCTTATACTAACATCTACACTGCGGTCAGGCTGAACGTGTGCCCTTTTTTCACTACACAATGGCAGACTACATGTTTATCTCTGTGGAGGGCTAATTTAAAGTGGAACTCCAGCCAAACCTGGTTGAATGCATTTTTAACTGCAGCTAGTATAATAACCAGAATTGGACTTGCCATCAGTCATTGGACAGCAGAGCTCAGACTATAAGTGGGGGCAACATTAGTAGCTGATGAGGTATGATGCAGTGCTTATATGCTAACAAGGATCATGTTGACAGGTTAGAGAACAGGGTGAACAGAGAGGTGAGCTATGTTGCTCCTTCATTGCTGTTGGCAGATATGACCTATCTGTGTTGTTTACATGAAGTACAGAAAAGTCAAGTCACTACCCTGCAGTACTGTGTAAATCTCAAGACTGGCTGAACAGAAAGACAATCATTTGGTAGGTAAAACAGCTCTTGTATATGTATTTCAACTTTTTTGTTACTTTTTGTCTGGAGTTCCGTTTTATTATGTTACTAAACCCACAACAGTAAATCAATCTGTATATGTAGTAAAGCATGCTTGTTATACTCAGTGTGGAACCTAAGGGGTTAATTCTCTGTATTGTGTAAAAAGGCTGTTTGATCCTGTTTTCTCTATTCCTCCCCTTCTTCCATAGTCCCCAATCCATCTCCTGATTGAACAGAGGCTAGGGGACAAGCTGTACATGCTCAGTTTGGTGTGTATTGCTAGAGATTTTTTTTTTTCTTGGGAGGGTGCATGTGATCAGCACAGGGCCAATCAGCACTTTCCGGACAGAGGGTCAGGAGTCCTGCACCCTTTAGGGCAGTGAGAGCAGAATGAAAACTCTTACAAGCTTTAACCAGACACTGATAGAAGTTACAAGACTGCTATATACTGCTGATGAGAAAAGGTATTTAGCAGTTTATATTTACTAAAATAATTGCATATCCATGTTCTGTGTACTGTGGGAGACCAGATATAGTGAATGCAGGGTCCTGGGTTTAGTAACACTTTAAAGAAACACCGGCATTGTTTATCCAATAATATTTACCACATTCAGATAAAGCATTTGAAATATCATAAACCCTACTCATGCATTTATAAAAATCCTAAAATAATAACTTATAACTTATGTTAACTTTATACATCTTCTGATTTTTCTTTACCTAGCTGTAAAAATACTGCACCAATTATTGTGTCAATCAGAACTGCTTAGCTACAAAAAAAATCTGGTGTGCATGCTGCAAAGTAATCCTGAATTCACATATTTCTTTTTTTTTTTTTTTCTTTTTATTCAGCTATTTCTGGAAGTTTTCCAGCGGCGGCGAGCCTGCGAGCAGTGTATCACTTCCCCAACTAGCATCACCTGTATGAAAAGATTTATTGCTGGAGCTGTTACTTTATTCTTAGTGAAAAAGATGGTAAAAAAAAACTGACATTTTAAATAATGAACTTGGCAGAACCATGGTACATAGAAATCTGTTCAAAACTTATTTTAATGGGATCAAGATACATGGCGTTTATTTTACACTGTGGGAGCGGGTCCCATAAAAGGTTGTAAATCCAACAAGTATTGTAAAAACAGAACAGGAACCTGCAAACTGTCCATAGTAGTATACTCTGATAAGAAGAGGAATGCTATGTCCTACAATGAAGTGCAGTAACTCAAGACATCAACAGCACCCTGCTTCTGTCAGCTGTGGAAACAACTAGATCATGCACACAATGCAGTGGCGGCCCGTCCATAGGGGGTGCACGGGCGGTACCCCCCCCCCCCCCCAAGATAGTCACAAAAAAAACAAAAAATGGTCCTTAAAAGAAAAAAACAAACAAAAAGGTCCTTTAAGTGCACTGTGTACGGGCCCCGGACACAGTGCACTATGGGCAGAGTGACGTCTATGCAATGACATGATTGGTGAGACGCTTCATTTGCCTGGTTTTCTGAGTGCTTGTGGCACAAAGTAATGCGCCGCAACACTCCCTTATTGGTCATTTTCCCTGTTGTGTGGTTTTCCTATTGGCACCACCGTAGGACATGGGCGGTGCTTACCTCTGAGCCACGGCATCACTTCTGGTTTCTCTTTGCCAGTGGGAATTCTGGGCTGTATATGAAATCTGTGATGCTGGCTGTATACTCTATCTGTAATGCTGACCTATATACCAAATCTGTGATACTGGGCTGTATAACCTATCTGTAATGCTGACCTATATACTATATCTGTGATGCTGGGCTGTATACCATATCTGTGATGCTGGGCTGTATATCATATCTGTGATGCTGGACTGTATACCATATTTGTGATGCTGGAGTGTATACCATGTCTGTGATGCTGGGCTATATACCATATCTGTGATGCTGGGCTGTATACCCTATCTGTAATGCTGACCTATATACCATATCTGTGATGCTGGGCTGTATACCATATCTGTGATGCTGGGCTGTATACCATATTTGTGATGCTGGGCTGTATACCATATCTGTGATGCTGGGCTATATACCATATCTGTGATGCCGGGCTGTATACGATATCTGCGATGCTTGGCTGCATACCATATCTATTATGCTGGCCTGTATACCATATCTGTGATGCTGGGCTGTATACCCTATTTGTAATGCTGATTTATATACCCTATATGTGATGCTGGGCTGTATACTCCTGACACAGTGCAATTCTAAATCAGTAGCCTCCCTCAACATGTCCCCTTCCTAGTTATGAAGGAAAATTGTGTATGCAGGTGCAGTCAGTCTTCCCACCTGTAGGTGGCTCTGTGCCATTATTGCATGGGAAGAGGAGCCTCCTAAGAGAATTGAACCATTAGGGATTCCAAACAGAGGAGAAATGGTCTGATTTGACACTGAACTCTCGAGACTTTGGCAGCAATTTTAGGTGGGGGAACCTTTGAAATAGTGTAGGGGTGCGAGAGGTGTGAGGGGTGCACAGCATAGGGAAAGTTTTCTGTGGAGTAGGGACAGCTCAGGGTTATGGTGCAGCATAGAGACCAGTCAACTTCCATTTTTTTTGTCAAAGCTTAACGACTATAGGTCCACCCTATAGTAGTTTTACTGCTACATGCTGGCACTTTGCACCTAGGGTTGCCACCTCATCCCAAACACATATTAATTACACAGGTTCTGTGGCTGATTAAGGTGGTAAAAAAACTCACTTGGTGCCTTATCTGCATTAAATTAGCCTCAGAACCTGTGTAATACATTGTAAACAAGGCAGATCGTTGTTCTGTCGGGAGGGAAGGAATGGAGTTTGTGTCCCTGAAATGCAGGGAATAAATTCCATCCCTTCCTCTAGTTAAAGCAGCACACATAGTAGAGTAAAACACTGGCTAGGCACACGGTTAACCCTTTTGATTGCTCCTGATATTAACCCCTTCCCAGCCAGTGTCATTAGTACAGTGACAGTGCATATTTTTAGCACTGATTACTGTATTAGTGTCTCTGGTGCCCAAGAGGTGTCAAAAGTGTCAGTTAGTGTCAAAAATTCCGCCACAATATTGCAGTCCTGCTATAAGTCGCTGATCGCCGCCAATCCTAGTAAAAAAAATAAAATTAAAATATCCCATAGTTTGTAGACGCAAACCAAGAAATTTTATTTTCTCCATTTTTTTTTTATTGGATGTGTTTTATAGCAGAAAGTAAAAAATATTGTTTTTTTCACAATTGTCACAACGCCCCCCCCCCCCTAAGGTGACCAAATACAACAAAAAGAAAGCTCTATTTGTAGGAAGAAAAGACATACATGCATGGCTGCGCAATTGTCAGTTAAAGTAACGCAGTGCCGTATCGCAAAAAATGACTGGTCATTAAGGGGGTAAATCTTCCAGGGGATCAAGTGGTTAATTGAACAAGCTGAAGTTGGAAGCTGATTGGTTACCATGCACAGCTGCACCAGATTTTGCACTCCCCTGTTTTTGTAAATCAGCCCCTCTGTTTGAAAGAACACAACCCCTCCTAACTGAAGCCATCCTCTGGTAATGTAGTTGGTGAATACCGGACTGTTTCATTCTGCATCGCTGTGCATACAGTATACCTTATTCTTCTGTACCAAGGACTGATTTATTTATTTGTGCAGCACAATTGCAATGACTCATATAAAAGATACTACTGTCCATCATACAAGGTGTGTGAGTAGTTACTTCTAATTAGGGTACCTAATTTAAGCCCAACCTACACCTGAACTGCGAGAAATACAGGGGTTGCCAATGCTGGTTTCTCCTTTCTCCTTCTGAAAATCTACTTGCCTTGCTGTCATGCTGGTCCAAAAGCCCAGCTCCAGGAAACTTGGAAATTCTCCCTACTTTACTTACCTGATCCTCTGTGCTGCTAATATTGCTATACATATTGATCTTTATGATGAGAAATGGATAATGGGGGGTTTGTGGGTGGGGACCCTAGAGGAGTCCCATTGAATGGTGGGATGAGGAAGATGAGAGCTCAGTCTGAGTGTGTTACTCTTATGGCTACATTTGCTCTGTTGTGGTGATTGACAAAAGGGAGGGGCCTTGTGATATCCGAACATTTATGTTGCGTAATTGTACCAGGTTGGTTTAGCTCTAAGGAAGGGGGCGTGTCCCCCGAAACACCCAACATTACTTAGCACCCCTTTAAAATTTATTCACTTATTGATCACTATTCACCCTCATATTCCTATGAGGTTTTTTTAGGCATTTGCCTGTTGTCACTTTCAGTCTTTAGCGCGACTTTTTGATTTTTATATGATTTATGGTTTACTACTTTTTAGTCGCAGCTCATACCAATTAGTGTAAGCGCAATATTTGCTTTCTACCTGTTCAGACTCTAATTCATGTAACTGGTGACCTGAAAGGGGCCAGACGCATGAATAGGGGGCGGCCACGACAGCAATAGATAGATTCATGCTATACCCAGTCGCCCCTAATGGACGAGCCGCCACTGCTGGAATGTTAGTTTTTTTTCTCTAGAATGGTCCCTGCAGCATCTTCTTCCTCATGCTGCAGCAGTCTAAGGTCCTGATGTCATCAAGTTCAATGCAGAGCCCATTGCCCAATATTAGACATGAGAACATCGAGGGACAGTCCACCACTCAATCATTGCCATCAGTCCGGGTTGGGGAGAATTGGGTAAGCAAAAGTGCTTTTACTCTAACCTAGACCTAAACAAGCAGTTTATATTTGCAGTGGGGATGCAACTATACTGCAAGAGAGAATTTTCAGATTTCCCAGAATTGGGCTTGGGGGACACAGCTGCAGATGTTCTTGCCATAATGTATAAGATGCACGACATATTTGCTTAGTATATAACGTTTCAGCATGCGGTGAACTTATAGTAATATCGTTTTTGACCATCCTATAGCTCTGCATACAATATGAAGGTTACATCCAAATGCACTGACTTTTACTACCATCTTTTAGAACAAATAGACTATATAACCAAATAAATGCTATAATGTTCTCTGCTTCCATACTTTTTAAACTTACATATATATAGTCTTCTAATGATGTAAACATATTATGCTATACATATAAAGCTTTTAGAAGGTTACATATATGATTTTTAGTATGCCATTTTTATTATGTGCACGTAATTTTATATATTCTGATTGATATGTTTTTTTTTGTTGTTGTCTTGTTTCTCAGCCCTGGAGAAGGGTGACTTGAACCCCTGGAAAATGTTTGACTTGATTTCTGACTTTTTATCAAGATTATTACATTTTTGCACAAACTTGCATCATCACTATCATAAGAGATAGCTGCCTCTGTTGAACTGTAGATCAAACATACTTTTCCTATTTTGATTCAGTGCTCCTAACACACCATTTTCAATACTTGCACTTCATGGCAGTCTTTCCTCTGGGTTTACCGTCCACAAGCGCTGACAGGGTCATATATGTTCCATTGCCACTGCTGCCATCTTCTCGCCACTTTTTCCACTTCCAACATTTTATTTGTTTGGCCATTGGGTTGCCACTGATAAGGAAACTCCTGTACATTCTCGCTGGAGTTACATTATCCCAACAAAAGATGAAAAGGGACCAAGCATGTACACTGCACTGTGCATGTGCCGCAGACAGTGACAAAAGCAAAAATGTAGCAATCACCCCTTTTAACAGTCTATCTTAACCTTTCTAACATGACCTGCCTGTAGTTGCACCAAGACACTCACTGACTCACCAATGGCAACAGACAGAGTTCAGATCCTTCAATACTTTTCTAGCAATTTTTTAACTCAATTGTCTTTGGAAGAGAAGGTTGAGGGTACAGGATACCCTAAAACAGCAGCATAAATTCCTTCTGCACAGTAGACTTCTCACAGACCTCTTTAGACCCAGAGGGGTACATATCTCAAAGTAACTTTTTAACCTCTACTACAGATCAGCTTTAGAACTCTTTATGTCTCTGCCACAGGCTAATGTAGATTTTGTAGGCCCAGATAGGTGACTACCTTTTAATTCCTTCAGCCTCCACCAAAGGCCAGTTTAAGACTCCTCGGGCCTCTGTCACAAGCCAGCTTAAGACACTGTAGGCCCAGATGGGTAGCTAGGAGAACAACCATCTTTATTTTTGTCCTGGCTTTATCCAGACAAAAGATTGGACAGGTAAGACTGGAGTACTCTACAGCTACATCCTTCCCAGGCAATAGCCTGAGAGAGAAGGCACTGCTATACTTGCATTCACACCAGGAAGAGTTTGGGAGGCAAGGACCCTTCTAGAAGCACTTTCCTCATACCTAGCCCACATTATCAGCATTAGCTCTCAGTGATTGAACAGGCATGAATGACTATTCATACCCCATTCTCACTTCCAACACTCTCAGATAACATAAACAAAGCTAAGGCTGGCTACATTTAACTTGAATAGGGACACTACAGATTAAGGCAGGATACAATACATTTCTAGAAATATTGGGAAGTTGTCATGATCAGGGCTCAGGATTGGAGACCAGGTCCAGTAGTAATAGCAGTAGAGAGGCTCCCACTGACCAGCTGGATAAGAACACAAGCAAATTACCCTGGCAGATGATGTAGGCTCACCCGGGGTGTGCAATCTAAGCACTAGCATGAGCTTCTGATGGTAGAGAGGGGTTTTGCTGCGTGTTAGTAACAGGTTGTGGTCCTCTAGATCGCATCACCAGGAGGTGAGCAAGCCAGGGTCCTGTAGCAGATAAAGCAGGTAAGGATTAAGAAGAAGCATAGTCGCTAAATAAGGCAAAGGTCGGCAACAAGTGGTTGAAGTTTGGGAACAGGGAAAAGCATAGTGAAGGAACAAGCCAAAGGTCACAGGTTGGCATAGGTATAGTCAAGGAACAAGGCAAAGGTCATTAATAAGTAGTAGCGAAGATTTGGGCAGCAGCTAGAGTGACAACAGCGAGATATCAGTTGAAGAGAGCATGATAATTTGCCACACAGGAAGTTTAAAGGCATGGCTTATATAGGAACCTCATGGGAGGAGCAAAGAATAAAAGGTTCACCAGAAACAAGGTTCAATGCAAAAGCTGTCCAGCATCTTAGGTGCCTCAGCAAAAAGAAAAACTGTCACAGCAGAGGTTGCAGGTTCAAATCCAGGTCCCGAAAGAAGGAATTATTTTTGTTTGTATAAAAAAAAACTTTAGTCTGTTAAATGTAACACTGAAAGTGCTAAAACAAAAAAAAACTTTGAAAATGTGGGACTCTGCAAAATACTCTGGTAAACTAATATGCCCACACATGCCTTTGGCCATCCTAATTCATAACTTTTCTCTTGGCCCTTTCAGTGGTGGGTGACATTGAGATTTCATCTGGTGTATGATATGTTAACATTGAAAGACAGAATGAGCATTCTGCGAATGTCCCATAGCATCCCCTCCACTGAATTATTCTGCTACCCCCAAATCCACCACAACTACATGCTGAATTAAAGCACAGAGACTCACCTGTAACTGTTACCCCTTTTTGAACATGTATGCTGTAAGGACCCACTGACCAAAGGCACACTGTCCCTGACCTATAAATCTATACTAGTCAGTGAAACATTTGACCGCCCAGCCTATACTTCTCAACAGCAAACACATCTAGGGACTATGCTGGAGATACAACAATGGTCCCAGATTGCCTGCATTCAGGGCTGATCACTTACATGTGATCATTGCATGAGTGATAACATACAATTGGGTGCGATAACCTGCAGGAGCCGGCAGCCTCCTGTTGCTTTCAATGTGGCTGCCTCTTACAGCTAATTGCGAGAACTCCCGCAGGGGTTCTCACCTATAATCGCAGGCAGGGTATATTTGCAAGTGTCTTGTTTCTGTTGTCCTAATATAGTAGGATGCATGAGCATTGTTATCCTGTGTGTTTTTTTTTTTTCTGCCTCTAAACGCTCCTGCTTCTAAAATGCCTTTAAACGCCTATGTGTGCATGGACACATGGACTAACATTAATGGGCAGTTAAAGGCAAAGAAAAAAAAGTTAAATGCCTGTAAAACAGGCATTTTTGAGCTCCGGTGTGCATGAGGCCTAAAAGTTAATTGATCAAAAGATCCTAAAACACCGCACAATGATATAGCTTTTATATGTGATTGAAATATCCTTTCCAAAGCAAGAAGATACTTGACACCATTAACAACCTAGTACATTCTCAAAGCTTTTTTCCATACATATACATTGAAATGTAGCAAATGGCAGAGATAGTCACGTTTCACTGACTATCTCCACTTCCTCAAGAAAGAATAGTATCACATTGGTAAATGTTCCATATGTATATGGTAGTCAATAAAGGGCAAAGCCACTCCCCAGGAGGACACAGGGGCCAGAAGACATCAGCATCAGATGAGGAAAATGTGGATGTATCCCCACCTACTCAAAATCTTGTTGTCCACAAACTACAAAACACTAGTGATTAGAAAGGGTAGCCTGAGTGGCTGTTGCCTACCATTGGACAAGTAAATAAGGCAAAACCTCACCAGTCAAGTCAAAATAGGCACACCCATGGGCGTAGCATAAGGGGTTGCAGGGGTCACAATCGCAACCCCACCCCTAGCTCCAGGGGGCCCCTGCAGCCTCCCTGTCATATTATCAAATCCTCCACAAAATCCAGCTCTGATCTGCCCTAGGGCCCCACAGCCATGCTCAGGTACTGGGCTTCTACTTTGCCTTCCACAGTCCACACCCCTCTGTTCCCATTGGCTGGGGAGAAGCTGTGTGCCATTTCCTGAATGGAGAGGGGCACGAGGTGAGAACAGCCCAAGATAGGGAAGTGTCTGTGCTGTGTGCTGGCAACATAGAATGGTAACCGAGCTCAGCGAGGCAAGTGGAGGAGAGTGCCGTCCTGTAGCCACGATGGGACCGATGTCACTGGTGAGGTATGACACTGCTCAGTGTCTCCTAGTCACCAGCTGGGATTCTCTGTACCCCCCCACACGGGAATTTCTACTTACCCCACTTCCCTGACAAATGGGGAAAAGACACACACCTCCGGAACGTGACCTCCCCCCAACACTGAAAGAGAAACCTTCAGAAATTGCTAAAACAAATCCCTTAACACCTCCTCGGGGGGCCCCTGTAGGGCTACAGGCTCCAGATTTTATGTCACATGGCTTTGCCCTCCCAGATCCATTACAGCACTCTATACTGCTCCTCCTCCGCAGGGCTGAAATCACATTCCTTTACAACACAGCCAGTCAGACATGATCTGCACAGGGTGTATATGCCTCCTGCAGCTACACTGCCGTTCCAACCAGAGAATTTCACAGATCAGAAGGGCAACATAAAAGCCAGATACACAGACTGACAGACTGTGTAAAGGAATGTGATTTCAGCCCTGTGTAGTGTGGGGGGGGGGAGCTGTATACAGTGCTGGGATGGAAAAGGAGCTCTGCCAAGTGACCTGCCAGGGGTCCCTGTCCTCTGATTCTCCAGTGGTAATCCCTGTCCTCTGATTCTCCAACAGTGATCCCTGTCCTCTGATTCTCCAGTGGTGATCCCTGCCCTCTAATGTAAAGAGGAACTCTGGGAACTCAAAACTCTTAAGCCACTCTGATTTACTCGGCGCTTGGTGGATGTATCTGCACGCACGTTGGAAGTAGTGGGGGGGCCCATGTCAACTTTTGCATTGGGGCCCACAAGCTTCAAGCTACTCCTCTGGGCACACCCTAGTAGTAGACCAAGCTCACGTCAAGACAACAAGGTGGTAAATAATATCTGCCCAAATATTTATATCAGTAATGCCCCAAGTGAAGGCAATAAATAAATGGACTTGCTTTACTTCTGTTTCCACCTCTTTAGGACCAAAAGCCCTATTATGACTAAAATATATACTCTAAAAAAAGTCATCCATAGACAGTTTGAATCTTGCCCGGTTTAGCAGGAACCAGCCGAGATTTGAACCATGTATGGGCAGGCTGAATGTACCCTAGTTGATTGATCAGTTTTGGAACTATCAGCCTGCCAGATTTTTTTTTTTTTTTTTTTGAAAAAAAAACATGTTTATTGTTGAAAAAATTATGTCATTGTACAGTTATAGTGCATCGCTTGCAATCACATAAATGGGTATTTCCCACAAAGTATAAGGGTACACAAGTATGTTGTGTATTGTACATAACAGCATATAACAATATGATTACAGACAGCGCTTCACAGTTTTCAGCATTGCATTTCTAGTCATTAAAACCAGCTTATGGCATTTATTGGGGGTTGTGGCCTGGTCCTATACATCATAGTATAATAAGGTGTTCATGGGAGGCTCATCAAACTCCTAGGAAACTTTTAAAATTAAACAGTACAAGTGTTTTCATTATTCAACCATTTGTTCCAAATTTTATAGTATTTATTTGGTCGACCTCTGTGTTTGTACATAGCCCTTTTGTATGGCAGTGAGGTGTTCACTTCCCTAATCCAGGTCTGTATGGTAGGAGAGTCTGTACCCATCCAATACTTAGCCACTAATTTTCTAGCATAAAATATTGTTTCGCTAAGAAATGTAATGGTGGATCTGTCTTTAATGGTGTCTGGTAGGAGGCCAAAGAGGCATAGCTTGGGGTCTAGCTGGATCGGTGAGCCCATATGGTCGTGGAGGAATTTAATGATCTGTGTCCAGTAGCTTTGTATTACGGGGCACAGCCATATTAAATGATAGAATGTGCATGGGTTACTGGAGCACCTAGGGCAGTTTGGGTTTTGCTGCAGCCTGCCAGATTTTACATGCGACCATTGCTAGTGGCTGATATAGCCGCTAGCAGAAATCACCGTGAACACAATTGCTCCAAGGGAGGGAATTCCTCAGATTGTGTTGATGGGGGAATTGAGCAGGGAAATTGCTCCGGCTTAAGTTCTCAGGTATATCGAAAAGATTTTAAGCATAGGGAATATAAATAGAGTGGATACTAAAAAGTACCACCTGTTACTCATCCACTTGCTGACCTAGTGTTCTGTGGCAATAACCAGCATATAGAGAAAATAGAACCATACCAGATAGGGAGTGCAGTCCAAAGTACCACATTTATGAGCTTCAGGGATGTAGTAATCAAATTAATTTAAAGCACAACTACTGTAGATATAAAAATGCAAAAATGTAATCATCACAAAATATACCAAAATGTTACAAAAAATTTTCCAAACCTCCACCTTCCACCATCTAAAGTAGACAGCATTGTCTGAATCAGAATAGCATCTAGACAATACTCACGCAACCTGACAGTTCCATACATCAAACACAGACCGTGTTATATGTGAATTAAAGACACTGTATAATGAATCCACCAGATTTAAATCTTACAAATGTAATGGCAGTGGGACCATAATCAACCGAGAAATCCTCCTAGAGAGTATAAGTTGAATATAGTAAACTTAGGTGGAGGTTTGGCAGAATTTTTATAACATTTTGGTATATTTTATGATTATTCAATTTTAGCATTTTTATACTTAGTTGTGCTTTGCATTTATTTGGTTACTACACCCCTGAGGCTCATAAATGTGGTACTTTGGACTGTACCCCCTATCTGGTATGGTTCTTTTTTCTCTTTAAGTTCTCAGGTATCCTGACCTTTATTGTTTACTACTCACCTTTATAGTTTACTGCTCTAGATCAAATCTATGGGTTGGGACGTGTCCTAACATGGGGTAACAGACACTCCGGTATCCACCACTACAACAAATTAAAAAGTAGCAATTGGAAGGGGCAAGAGAAAAGAAAATGGCTTTGATTAATATAGTTGACATTTAATAAAGAGTACAATAAAAACTTAATGTGACCATTATTACTGCTTATTTGATTTCCATATAAACCTATTAATGCCTCCTTTATATAAGTCATTTTTTTCCTTGCTTGACTGTGAAGCCTATTCCACTTCTCACAGTATAAGTAATCTTCATGCACCTTCAAGCTGAGTGGTTAGTAGTACAAAATGTATTAGAGTGTATAGAGGGGAGCTCTGATAACATATGACTTACATTAAGGAAGCCATGAGTCTGGAGTGGTTTAGCCACAGGTTGAAGTGAAAGTTGAAGTGTGCTGGCTCTGGGTTTTAATCATTTAAGTGTAAATTGAAATGTGGAGTTATTTTTAACTAGTGGTTGATAAGTTACGGCAGCACATGGTAATTTTAACACTGGAAGCCGCCGCTTCGAACACTGCTGGCTTCTGTTCTAGACAATCCTTTATTAACACCTTTTCATTCCTTTTAGCCTTCACTTTCTCATTTTGATTTCTTTAATCATCAATCTCCCGGCAAGTCTGATTTTGGCGTTAGTACAAATTTATGTGAACGGCGGCGGTGTGCCTACATTAGCTTTATGATGGTCCAATAATGGCCTCATGCATTAGAAATGTTATTCAATTTTGACTGTAAATTTCTAATTATGGTTGTCCATTCATTCCATGTGAACAAATGGGCCGTGTCATATATCTAAAACCAAAACTTTTTTTGCTTGTTTAGGATTGAGTAGAAAATGGTTAAAAACATTGCAATCTGTAATCTATTATAGAGATTTTTCACTCACTTCCTGTACTATAGAAACAACAGGAAGCAAAATATGGGAAATCACTGCAACAAATGCCCATATTAAAGAACGCTGTAACTGCAGGGTTTTTTTTTGAGTCAACTGAAGCATTAAACACTTGCAAAAAAAAAAAAAAGGTCATGGCGTGGATCAAAATTTACCAAATTTCACTAAATGTGACAACAGGGGCAAGTGCAGCATTCAGACTACTTTCACACGGGGGTGCATTAGCGGTAATGGGCCGCTAGTTCTAGCGATTTTAACCCCTGCTAGCTGCTAAAAAAAGGGTTAAAAGTGCCCGTGTTGCGGCACCCCTGTTGCGGAGCTGCCGAAGCGCTTTGCAAATGCTTCAGCAATGCTGCTATTCATTTCAATGGCCAGACATTTTGGGAGCGGTGTATACACCGCTCCCACACCGCCCCAAAGATGCTGCTTGCGGGACTTTTTTTCCCGTCCTGCAAGCGCACAGCCCCAGTGTGAAAGCACTAAGGCTTTCACACTGGGGAGTCATGAGAGGCGCTTTTCAGGCGCTTTACAGGCGTTATTTTTAGCGCTAAAATGCCTGAAAGGTGTCTCAGTGTGAAAGGAGTCTAAGAAATCTAAGCCCTAACTGGACGACATTTAGTTTGTTAAAGCTTTATGGGGGGGGGGATTTACTAAAACTGGAGAATACAGAATCTGGTGCAGCTGTGCATAGTAACCAATCAGCTTCTAACTTCAGATTGTTCATTGTTGATGGATCTTGCTTTGTGCACTGGTGTGCAGTCATGTTGGAACAGGAAGGGGCCGTCCGCAAACTGCTCCCACAAAGTTGGGAGCATGAAATTGTCCAAAATGTCTTGGTATGCTGACACCTTAAGAGTTCCCTTTACGGGAACTAAGGGGCCAAGCTCAACCCCTGAAAAACAACCCCACACCGTAATTCCCCCCTCCTTCACCAAATGATTTGGACCAATGCACAAAGCAAGGTCCATAAAGACATGAATGAGTGAGTTTGGGGTGAAGGAACTTGACTGGCCTGCACAGAGTTCTGACCTCAACCTGATAGAACACCTTTGGGATGAGTTCAAGCAGGGACTGGGAGCCAGGCCTTCTCGTCCAACATCAGTGCCTGACCTCACAAATGTGCTTCTGGAAAAATGGTCAAACATTCCCATAGACACACTCCTAAACCTCGTGGACAGCCTTCCCAGAAGAGTTGAAACTGTTATAGCTGCAAAGGGTGGGCCAACTCAATATTGAACCCTACAGACTAAGACTGGGAGGCCATTAAAGTTCATGTGTGTGTAAAGGCAGGTGTCCCAATACTTTTGGTAATATAGTGTATATGCAACATGTCAAGATTCAATATTGTGCATGCTTTTGAAATGGCAATAAATTACAGTACCTACAATTATCTACTGATGATGCTCAAAAGCCTTTACAGGCTATCAATTTAGCGCTAAATGTGAGCTATGGTGCTAGAATTATTGCGCTGAATTTGATGTCTGAAGTGATACGTCATATGCATTTTGCAATCACTGTTAATATCTTATTCCTTTACCCTTGGACTTAACAAGCATCCTGGAGGTCAGTTTTAAGAAAAATAAAACACATTAGCATTTTTAGGCATTGTGAAGAAATTCATCTTCAAAGTTCAGAACAGAAGCAATGAAATCACAGCTCCTATGTATGGCAGATTGCCAAGTACTGCAAGCTATGAAACATGTCTGAAACCCAACTTCAGATTCTCTTTTGTGACCTTGGAGGATACATTACTTCAAAGTACATGCAGCTACAAAGGGCAGAGAGGGCTTGTTTCAAAGCACTTTTAGGGCTCATGTACACGCAGACTATATTGACCACCAACTGCGGGAAAATGCAAAAATGTGGCAAAATCGTGCTGCGTTTTTACTGCAATTTTGCCGCATTTTGCAGCCAGCTGTCAAAACATTCCTATCCTGAACGTGATTCTTCCGTCTTCAGGAGAGTGGGGTCAAGGGAGGTTGAACCTCCCCTAACCGCAGCAGCTCCTAAACGCTGGTAAAAGCCTATGTTTAAATAGACACATAGCCTTTTATGGAGTTGAGTTTAGGAGCTTTGGCAAACAAAAAGGCCAAAAGCTTCTAAACTCAAGTTTAGAAACTGTAGTGTACATGAGCCCTTATTGTTTGTTGAAACTATGTAAATATTTAAATGTCCACAATCTGGGCAGAGGTACACTTTAAGGGTAAATTCACTATTATCTTGCTGCTGGAGAATGCAGAAATCAATAGCTCAAGCTCAAATTTACACCTAAAAATTAATGAATAACAGTGATGGTTCCTCCCTCTTCCACCTGCACAGAGGCGGCTCTCTAATTAGGCAAATAAGGTGGTCGCCTAAGGCCTCGCATTCACAGGGGCCTCTCGATCGCCTAGTTTAAGAGCCGCCTCTGCTGACAACAATACCGCTGCGGCATTAATCTCTGGCCAGCAGCAGGTTAACATTGCCTGTGAGCTCCACGACCAGGCAGTGGAGAGAGGGGACGAAGCATGGCTGTGTCTTCAGGAGGGGGCGGGGCCAGCACTGTGTTGTCCGAGGGAGGAGATTCTAGCAGCTGGAGCAAAATGTTAGCACAATTCCCGCTGCTCCGGGGACACAGATCGCACCCCCCCCAGCCATCACCCCCATAACTGGAGTGCTCAGTGGAGCGGTCCTGCAACACCTGGAGGAGGCATCTGGCATGCAGTGGCGAGGAGTGAAAGATGAAAAGGAAGGTACAGCAGAGGAGGCCTAATGAGTGCTGTACCGAGATAGAGAGCGCTGACACCAGCACCGAGATAGAGGGTGCTGACACCAGCACCGAGATAGAGGGTGCTGACACCAGCACCGAGAGAGAGAGAGCTTTAAAGATCTTAAAGGGGTTGTAAACCCTCATGTTTTTTCACCTTAATGCATCCTATGCATTAAGGTGAAAAAACACCTGGCATTTACCGGCCCCCCAGCCCTCCCATTTTACTTAACTGAGCCCCTTCATCTCTTCAACGGGGACGTGCTGTCTCTTTCTCCACGGGGTCCCGGCTCTTGATTGGATAGATTGATAGCAGTGCAGCCATTGGCTCCCGCTGCTGTCAATCAAATCCAATGACGCGGGGGGGTAGGGCCGAGTCCAGCATTTGCATCTATGGATGCAAATGCTGGATTCGGGAGCGCGCCCGAAAGGTAACCCCCTCGGGAAAGCGCTTCTCCTAGGGGGTTATCTGATTCAGGGAGGAGCCGTGAGAGCCGCAGGGGGACCCCAGAAGAGGATGTTTGAGGCCACTCTGTGCAAAACAAGCTGCACAGTGGAGGTAAGTATGACATATTTGTTATTTTCTTTAAAAAAAAAAAACGATCCTTTACAATCACTTTAATATATGTAATTTATACTGTTAATTTTTTTTTTATTTCTTAAATTAATTTTTCCCATTATGGCCGTGAGTGGGGCCTCGTGCCTAGGTTTTGCCTAAGGCCTCACAAAGCCTAGAGCCGCCTCTGCACCTTCACCCTGCCTAATCTATTCATATGAGGTATAAACTGTAGGGTTTCAGTTAGAGAGACATTTCCTAAAGGAGTAGAGGCTGTTCACTCACTAAAGTGTTTCAAAGTGAAAATTTGTGAATAAGGTGACTGTGGGGTTGATTTACTAAAACTGGAGAGTGCAAAATCTGGTGCAGCTCTGCATAGAAGTCAATCAGCTTCTAACTTCAGCTTGTTCAATTAAGCTTTGAGAAAAAAAAACTGGAAGCTGATTCGTTTCTATGCAGAGCTGTACCAGATTTTGCATTCACAAGTTTTAATAAATAAACCCCATAGTCTGTATAAGACCATATAGCGAATACTTCACTAAATCATTTCAACACCACTGTTAATTTTGAATACCCAACTCTGTGTTAGGAAAATAAAAACAATCAAAAACATTTTACAGCATATAATTGAGTATTTCTGGCTAATCCAGATGGCTGATTAGTGCCATCCTCCATGCAGAGCCGCTTACAGATGTGTGTACCTTGGATCAGGCATTCAGTGTGGCATTATACTGCGGTACCATGTGGCCTGATACAAGCAAAATCATTGGGTTTGCAATCTGCGTTTGGGGTGTTAAGAATGTATTGACACCCGCAGCAGAACACACACCCAGTGCATTGTGAACGTGGTGCAGGAAACATGCACGGAACACGCCTTTCCTTTGCTGTGTTTTGGTCTGAACCAGCCCTAAGTGCTGTGACATTACTGCTCTGGGTGTACCCTGTGATAAATATTTATTTGTAGAATGAACAGTTTATATATGTAGAGCTCTCCCTGACCTCTAAGGGCCTGATGGTGACTCCCAGAGTCAGGGAGAGCTGATATTCCTACTCAGGGTGCAGGTTACTAGGCATGGTGGGTGTAGTGCAAGATGGAAAGATGGTAGCCAGTGATTTTAAAAAATGAACAAAGAGTTTTTATTTCTCTTAACAGGAACAGGGGAGAGAAGATTAGGGCACAGAACACCCTTGCAAAAGCAACTTGGCAGACTCCGCAGACAAAAATAGAACTAGGCAGACAGCAATACAGAAAAGGGCCTTTAAGCTGAATGCAGCCATCTGTATCTTGTAGTAACTGCTGTCTCCTATATGAAAACATAAAGGAGGTACCCCCAAAGAAGTGGGACTTTAATGGCAACAAAAATAAAAAGTAAAATGATTTATTCAAAATACCTGATTTTGCACTTTCTAGCTTTAGTAAATAAACCCCATTGTCTACTTAAAAGTGGGGTATGCCTGTATACAATATGATATAAAAAATTCAAAAAGAAATATACATTAATACAATATTCAAAAACCACTAGAAGCAATGGCGTCGATGGTAGTGATTCTCAACAGTTGTGCAGATGTCCCAACGCGTTTCGGGACTATAAAGACGTCCCTTCATCAGGGGAAGGTCATTGTACAATAAATCTGCTAAATCCCTTACTCATCATGTAGCGGCTTGGTTCCACTACATAGATGATATCCTGGTACTATGGGAGGGCTCTGTGGTGGAGCTGCAGGAATGTATTTCTGCGATGAATCAAAATACATTCAATCTTAAGTTCACTGTAACTTACAGTGAGACTAGCGTTACTTTTCTGGACACCACTATAACCAAAAATAAGGATGGGAGTCTTTCGAGTGGACTTTACCGAAAGTCCATGGCAGGGAATACAATATTGCATACCTCCAGCTCACGCCCTCAGCCTCTCCTTCGCGCAATTCCGTATAGTCAATATTTGAGACTTAAACGGAATTGCTCTAGTCAGGAGTCCTTTTTACAGGAAACAGATTCCCTGAGAGATAGGCTCTTGTTGAGAGGGTACTCTCATACTGCTTTGAAGAAAGCCTTTAAGAGAGCCAATGGACAGACTAGGCGTGAGCTATTGTTTTGTCATAAGAGGAAAATTAATGATCCTCAGATTGTCAGAATGATTACAAAGTACAATAATCAACATCAAGCTGTCAGATCAATTTTCAGCAAGTTTTGGCACCTACATGCAGATCCTACATTGAGCCCCCATTTATTAAAAAGTCCTGCGATTACATACCGAAGCGCAGTCTCACTGAAGGACCAATTGGTTCAAAGGGAATTTGTGGGCGAGTTTCGGAAGGACCCATGCAAGAGAATGGGTAAGTTCACTTGTGGTGGGTGTCCTATATGCCAATACATGAATACCAGGCAGGACACTGTACTTCCCAATGGACAACCATATAAACCTCATCATTTTTTCAACTGCAAAACCGAGGGGGTGGTATATCTTCTCACATGTCAGTGTCAACAATTTTATGTAGGCAAGACCAAATTAAAATTTTACAAATGAGCTTCTAGACATATAACGTTGATTAAAATGGAGAATCCAGAGCTCCCCCTTGGGAGACATGTCATTGACAAGCATCAGGGGAAATTCCCCAGGATAAAGTTCTTGATCCTGGATAGGATCCATCCAAGCCCGAGGGGTGGGGATTGGAACAAGGTCCTCTTGCAGCGGGAGGCCCGTTGGATTGCGAACCTTGGGGCAACCTCACCCCCTGGGCTCAATGACCAGCTAAGTTATAGACCATTTTTAGAAGGTTTTTCCTCGGGTGGATGCAAGGGGGATTGAGATAGTTCTCCTTCACTCTCATCCCCAGCTTGGGGTTATTCCCTTCCTCTCCTTGCTTGTATATTTTTTGTTCCCTGTGACTAGCACCTCTTAACTGCTCCTTTGTGATTGATATTTGTCCGGAGATATTGTACACTCTCTGTATTGATCATTCTTAATTTTTATTTTTTGGAATAGTGCTATGTTATTGTATATACAACTTATTGTTTGTTGATTTACATCAAGTGTCTTATGTCTCACCCTCTCTTGGTTCTATGACTGCGTTGTCTCCCTGTTTGGCTGTTGCGGATCATATGATATCTTTTTTATGTGGGTTCCCTTTTGGGAGGCCTATTATTGCAGCTCGGTTATAGGCGGCTGCTTTGCTGGGATATCTTTGGTATTCACCCGGTTTTTGCCCGCCCCGCGTCCGCTTTCATGCGTCGGTGGGCTTCTTCTGCAGGACGCCTCACTGCAGTGCTTATTCCTTGGTTTGCGGGGGGCGCCGTGCAGTTTAGGCTCAGGATCCCCCTGGCGTGGTCATTGGGATGCCATACATTGGATGCTTGTGCTGGAATAGGAGGTTCTCCCCCCACATGGAAGTTTACCTGTGAAAGATTATGTTTGGAGTGTCATTTTCTTGTTTTCTGTTTTAAACTATGTAGACCTATTGTTGTTGTGTTGCTATGCAACAAGGGTCCTTAGGTCCTCCTACAATCCATCCAATACATGCGCGGTCGTTATCCATGAGATCTGGGCCGCTGGTGTGATCTGCTAGGCGGTGACGTCACGATGACTGACATGGAGCAGTGTCACGTCACACACCACCACTGGCAGTACATTTAAAGCAGTGTCAGACGCGGTTGTGCTGTCACTGCTCTGGATGGCGGAGAACGGGACAGTCATCTCTGGTACTCGGGACTGCTGTACTTCAATTCGATCTCATGAAGGTTGGTACTGGCCCTATGAGCAGCGTATTTAGGTGCCCTTTCTCTTTGACAGATTGTAGCACTTACTCATGTAGATTTCTTTTAATACAAGGCATTTGATTTAACTTTCCATCTGGTTAGTTACCATATGATGTTCTCTTTGTTTTAATGTAGATTACATCCTAGTGCATATATGTGGATAAATGAGAACAAACTGAAGTGGTTACCCATACATCTTCCTTTGTAGATTACAAGTTAGTATTCCATTTTTTAGTGGATCCTATGGAGATAGGACTCAGTAGTACAGTTAATTATGAAATTATGTCCTTTATCCCTGCAAAACCGTATTTGTATTAAGCAATGTCTCATATATCTCCATAGATCGTGAATTGAAGTAATGAACTGTGGGTTAAACCGCAGACTGACATTTCGTGTGTGGTCTCTCTCGATCAGTGCCACTGGGGTGGATCAGTGTGGATCAGTGTGGACCCACTACTTACCTCATTGTCCTTTGGACACTGGGGCGGTTGATTTGCGATACAGGTGCTGCCACTGCTCCAGCAGTGAAACTTTTACAGTGACCATCCTTGGGTATGTTCTTTCTATTCGATTATTATGCTGTATGTTCCTTATTCAAACCAACTGTTTAGACCTATTTATGTAGTATTTTACTTAACATGTTCAATTCTGATCTCATTGTGTGTGATCTTGTTCTATGACCTGCCCCTGATGAAGGGACGTCTTTATAGTCCCGAAACGTGTTGGGCCGTCTGGACAACTTATGAGAATCACTACCATCGACACCATTGCTTCTAGGGGTGCAACGGATCAAAAATCTCACGGATCGGATCGATCCTCGGATCAGAGTCACGGATCGGATCGATCCTCGGATCAGCATAAAAAAAAAACAAAAAAAAATAAAAAAAAAAAAAACACACAAATCTTGTTACACCCACCGGAGTTTTAGATTTAAAAGCCATTTTCAACACAAAACCGAGCTTATATGCATAAATACAGTATTTGTGCATATAAGCTCAGTTTTGTGTTGAAAATGGCTTTTAAATGTAAAACTCCGGTGGGTGTAACAAGATGTCCGCTTGCCCCCTTCTCACTCTATCATTATTGTACTGTGCTGGAGTGTGGGGTGTAGCAAGATGGCGGCGACGAAATGTCACTTCCTGTCGAGACAGCGGCCACTTCCAGGTGTACCAAGATGGCCGCCGCTCCGGAGCTAGGCCGAAGGCGGGGCCTTTCCTATGGCTGAGGCACCCCTAATTGCTTCTAGTGGTTTTTGAATAATTGTATTTATGTATATTGTTTTTTTAATTTATTATATCATATTGTATATTTTGAATAAATCATTTTACTTTTTATTTTTGTTGCTGTTAAAGTCTCACTTCTTTGGGGGTACCTCCTTTATCTCTTACATCAGGGATGTTGGCAACTTCTTACGGTTCAGTTGGATGTTCATTCTTTAGGTCTCCTATATCAACAACTTCACTCACAGTATCCCACTGTAGATCCTCAAGCTTAGCTCCCAGATTCCTGCTGGACTTCTCAAGCTTCACTCACAGCTACCCGCTGTATTCTTCAAGCTCAGCTCGCAGAATCCCACCGGACTTCTTGGACTCTCAGCTACCCGCTGTACTCTTCAAGTTTCACCCACGCTACCCGCTGGGAACCTGGACTCACAGCTACCCTCTGGATCTCTCAGGCTTAACTCAGCGACCAGCTGTACTTATCTTCAAGCTTTACTTACAGCTATCCGCTGTACTCCTTCAAGCTTTACCCACAGCTACCCGCTGCACTCTTGGATGATTCTCTACTGAAGCTTTCCCACTTACTTCACTGTCCTTGGCTAGTGAAGTGTCTGCTCTGGTACTCCTTCAGAACTTCATCCCTTCTGCACTTGCCTCCGGCAACAGGAGTGGTCGTCTCTCTGACAACTGCTTCGCCTTTACCTCCGGCAATGATCAGGCTCCCCTCAGACTGAGCCCCCTTTACACGTGGCTAGGCCCAAGGCTTCAGGCCTACACCTTGGCTGCTGCTTCACACACACAACCTCCTCGGCCACAGCTCATGTGGAAAGGACCCGATCACCTGACTCCTTCCAAATAAATAGCTTATCCCAGGATGCAAATTTTTAGTTTCTGTTATAAAATGTTGTATATAAGTAATTTTTCTCCTTCACTGATGTGCACTAACTCAGGCTGCACTGACAGGCACTGATAGGCGGCACTAATGGGCACTGATAGGTGGCACTGATGGGCACTGATAGGCAGCACTGATGGGCACTGATAGGCAGCACTGATGGGGAGGCACTAATGGGCACTGACAGGCATCACTGATGGGCACTGATTGGCATTACTGGTGGGCATCACTGGTGGGCACTGGTGAGCATCACTGGTAGACGCTGATGGGCATCACTGGTGGACACTGATGGGCATTACCAATGGGTTGATTGGGCACAGCTGATCACAAGGTAAAGAGCCTACGTCATAGGCTCTTTACTGAGATCGGTGATGCCGTGCTGTGCTCCCCCGGGGTGCACACAAGCGGCCCGTTCTGGAGGATGTCATATGATGTCCAACCAGAACAATAAGGCCCCCGCCCAGCCATCATTCTGCTATAGGCAGGGCTGAAAGGTGTTAATGTCACTGGTTGACTACAGGAATACAGGGATGCCATGTGTTGGCATAGGGTTGTCTATGTCCTAATTAGGGATGGGCCAAACGACCCCCTGTTCGGTTCGTACCAGAACTTTTGAACATCGCGAAAGTTTGGAACCGAATAACGAACCCCATTGAAGTCTATAGGACCCGAACGTGAAAAATCAAAAGTGCCCATTTTGAAGGCTTATATGCAAGCAATTGGGCATACAATAGTTTTGGGGGTCTGGGTACTGCCCTGGGGAACATCTATCAATGAAAAAAAAATTTGTAAAAAACTTAATTTTAAAAATGAGCATTGATTTATTGATGCTTAAAGTGAAAGCATAAAAAAAAAATATTTCAATATAGTGCCTGGGGGTCCCCATAGTCCACCTGCAAAGTGGCACATCTGTACTGTGTATAGAAGCTGCTTCAGCAATAATTGCATTTATAAAGCCAAAAAAATTATATTTTCCCTGCAAGCTTTCTATATTTTGTAAGAAACGGCTTGGGGAGCCAGTCTGTATGATGAGGCCACAATGTAGTTCACTGGAAACAAGTTTAAAGATTTTTTGGATAAATTCTGGTGTCTCTACCACAGACTTTGGATAGAAGTAACAGGTGCCGAGATCGAAGTGCATTGCTGTATGATGATTGGCCAAAGCATGCACCTGACCTGCATGCTTTGGCCAATCACAGCGCACTCTGCTAAGAGAGCCATAATTGGCCAATCATGGCTCAGTGGGACTAAGTCCACGGCACACACTATATAAGGCTATTTACACGGCGGCCGTGTGTAATGTTGTTGGTGTTAACTAGGGATGGGCCAAACAGACCCCTGTTTGGTTCACAGCAGAACTTTCAAACACCGCGAATGTTCGGACCGAAATAACAAACCCGTTTTAAGTCAATGGGACCTGAACGTCAAAAATCAAAAGTGCCCATTTTGAAGGCTTATATGCAAGAAATTGGGCATACAATGGTTATAGGGGGACATGTATCAATAAAAAAAAGTTTATGAAACGTCATTTTTAAATGAGCGGTGATTTTTTGATTTTTTAAGTGAAAGTCTAAAAATGAAAAATTCTTTCCAATATAGTGCCTGGGGGGTCCCCTTAGTCTACCTGTAAAGTGGAAGATCTGTACCATGTCTAGAATCTGCTGCAGCAATAATTGCATTTATAAAGCCAAAAAAATTAATCTAAATCTTTCCTGCAAGCTCTCTTTATTTTGCTCAGCAACAGCGGGGAGCCAGTGTGTATGATGAGGCCACAATGTAGTGCACTGGGAACAAGATTAGAGATTTTTTGGATACATTCTGGTGTCACTTTGACTTTGTATAGAAGTACGGGTGCGTAAAAATTGGTCTCGGTGGCGCCTTCCCACCGTAACCCTATAGAGATACACTTGATGAAAGCAAGAATTGGCCTTGCTGTAAAAAATTGCAATTATATGCACCAGTCAAACAGGTGCAGGAAAATTACTCTTTGGGTGTCGGGGGGTGCCTTCCCACCGTAACCCTATAGAGGTGATCTTGATGAAGGCAAAAAAAATTGCAATGCCATATGCATATGGTTGGTGTTTTTGCCACGTTTGATGTATCTGAGACACAGTTTGCAGATAGCAACAGTGCGATCTGCTGCAGATGTGCTGAAAAAGGCCCAGACAGCTGAGCTTTGGGGAGTGAGCCGGGAGATAACAGCTGCAGAATGTGGTGGAATAGGGTGGCTGCTCTCTACTCTTTCTTGATGTCGGCTTCCTCACCTTCAGTTTCCTCCTCTGCTCTATCTGGCACCCAAGTCGCATCAGTGACCTCATCATCATCATTTCCATCTCCTCCATCTTCATCATTATTGGAGACAACTTGGCAATACGCTGCGGCTTGGGGAACATGAATGCCAATTTGTCTACCAGTGTTCCTCCCTCTCTCTAGGCTCATGTCCCTGTCATCTTCAACCTCAGAACCAACATTTGAATCCAGTAATGGCTGGGCATCATCAAGGAGCAAGTGGCTGACGCTGTGGTCAAATAACTCAGCTGACTTCTCAATGGCTGATGTTGGGGCTATGGCGGGAATAGATGTGGACAAGGAGGCAGGTTTATCCCCCCTGGCAACTGCAGGGGACTGAACACTTGTCTCTACTTGCATGACAGAGGATGAGGAGGATGAGGAAGGTTTAGTAAGCCAGTCCATCACCTCCTCTGCATGGTGTGGCTGGATAGCATGGGCAAACTCACCAAACAGAGGAAATTATGCCCTGCCTGAGGACTGACCACCACGTCCACCTTTGCCTGTGGACACATTTGTTGCTGACCCCCTTACAGTGCCATCGGAACGTCAGCCTCTCCTTGTTGTCCTCCCAGACATTATTGGGAGGGAGAGGGTGGTGTATATAAGCAAATGTAAAGAAGATATTGAAATCTGTACGTGGATGCACTTTAATCAATGTAAAGAAGTGTTTGGTGCACTTTAATTTGAGTACTCACATTACACAGACACGCTCCATGGATACACTATAATATACTGCAATATAATGCGCCAAACATACAGTGACGCACAGAACTATATGGCGTTAAACTGGCAGTAGCGCACACAAAAGTAAATGGCATTAAACTTGCAGTAACTCACAAAACTATATGGCGTTAAACTGGTAGTAACGCACAAAACTATATGGCGTTAAACTGGCAGTAACGCACAAAACTATATAGCTTTAAACTGGCAGTAACGCACACAAAACTTTATGGCGTTAAATTGGCAGTAGCGCACACAAAACTATATGGCGTTAAACTGGCAGTAACACGCACAAAACTGTATGCCGTTAAACTGACAGTAATGCACACAGAACTATATGGCATTAAACAGGCAGTAATGCAATCAAATAGATGGTGTTCAATCATCACTACACTGACGCTATCTAATCTGTCCCTACTCTAGCTACAGGTGCAATAAAAAGCATGTGAACCCTTTCGGAATGATATGGATTTCTGCACAAATTGGTCATAAAATGTGATCTGATCTTCATCTAAGTCACAACAATAGACAAACACAGTCTGCTTAAACTAATAAAACACAAAGAATTAAATGTTACCATGTTTTTATTGAACACACCATGTAAACATTCACAGTGCAGGTGGAAAAAGTATGTGAACCCTTGGATTTAATAACTGTTGAACCTCCTTTGGCAGCAATAACTTCAACCAAGCGTTTCCTGTAGTTGCAGATCAGACATGTACAACGGTCAGGAGTAATTCTTGACCATTCCTCTTTACAGAACTGTTTCAGTTCAGCAATATTCTTGGGATGTCTGGTGTGAATCGCTTTCTTGAGGTCATGCCACAGCATCTCAATCGGGTTGAGGTCAGGACTCTGACTGGGCCACTCCAGAAGGCGTATTATCTTCTGTTTAAGCCATTCTGTTGTTGATTTACTTCTATGCCTTGGGTCGTTGTCCTGTTGCAACACCCAACTTCTGTTGAGCTTCAGCTGATGGACAGATGGCCTTAAGTTCTCCTGCAAAATGTCTTGATAAACTTGGGAATTCATTTTTCTTCGATGATAGCAATCCATCCAGGCCTTGACAGAGCAAAGCAGCCCCAAACCACGATGCCCCCACCACCATACTTCACAGTTGGGATGAGGTTTTGTTGTTGGTGTGCTGTGCCTCTTTTTCTCCACACATAGTGTTGTGTGTTTCTTCCAAACAACTCAACTTTGGTTTCATCTGTCCACAAAATATTTTGTCAGTACTGCTGTAGAACATCCAGGTGCTCTTATGCAAACTGTAAACCTGCAGCAATGTTTTTTTTGGACAGTAGTGGCTTCCTCTGTGGTATCCTCCCATGAAATCCATTCTTGTTTAGTGTTTTACATATCGTAGATTCGCTAACAGGGATGTTAGCATATGCCAGAGACTTTTGTAAGTCTTTAGCTGACACTCTAGGATTCTTCTTCACCTCATTGAGCAGTCTGCGCTGTGCTCTTGCAGTTACAGGACACCGACTCCTAGGGAGAGTAGCAGCAGTGCTGAACTTACTCCATTTATAGACAATTTGTCTTACCGTGGACTGATGAACAGCAAGGCTTTTGGGAATACTTTTATAACCCTTTCCAGCTTTATGCAAGTCAACAATTCTTAATAGTAGGTCTTCTGAGAGCTCTTTTGTGCAAGGCATCATTCACATCAGGCAATGCTTCTTGTGAAAAGCAAACCCAGAACTGGTGTGGGTTTTTTATAGGGCAGGGCAGCTGTAACCAACATCTCAAATCTCATCTCATTGATTGGACTCCAGTTGGCTGACACCTCACTCCAATTAGCTCTTGGAGATCTCATTAGTCTAGGGGTTCACATACTTTTTCCACCTGCACTGTGAATGTTTACATGGTGTGTTCAATAAAAACATGGTAACATTTAATTCTTTGTGTGTTATTAGTTTAAGCAGACTGTGATTGTCTATTGTTGTGACTTAGATGAAGATCAGATCACATTTTATTACCCATTTTATCCAGAAATCCATATTATTCTAAAAGGGTTCACATTCTTTTTATTGCAACTGTATATATTAATGTAAAGATTACTGACACAGTCTCACTACACTACAGTGAAACTATCTGAGCTGTCCCTACTCTAGCTGCACACTATGCAAAGCTGAATGATGGTCCTCCTCACTACACTCACACTATCCCTAAACTGACACTAAACTAATATTCTACATTGACAATTGAAGCAAAATAGCACAGTATAGCACACTAACTAACTAATAGCACTGAACAGAGACCTGTTCCATTGAAAGAATACTTTTATACTGTGGGGTGGGAATGAGCCATGACTGGATAAAGTCATGATGACAGTGTCCAATCATAACTCTGACACTGCTCTGTGCCCTGATTGGCTGAAGCTTTCACTGCTTTAGCCAATCAAGGCTTGCAATGCACTGTTCAGTGCCGCAATGCATTGTGGTCAGTTCGGGGGCCGAACAGACGGCCGAACGACCCGTTTGTTCGGCTGTTTGGTGAACGTCTGAACAGCTAAAGTTCAGCCCAAACTTATGCTCAGGCCGAACCGTTCGCCCACCCCTAGTGTTGACAGAACGATAGCTTGATTTAGATTAAGCAGGTAGGTTATTCAATTAGTGGCAGTGTATTTTATATATATAGTCAGTCTAGTATTACTGTATTAATACTCTGCATTTAGCATAGACTATATATTCAGTGTTTACTCTATATTCAGTCAGTGCAGGCAGTGTAATAATTTATATATATATATATATATATATATATATATATATATATATATATATATATATAGTATCTCACAAAAGTGAGTACACCCCTCACATTTTTGTAAATATTTTATTATATCTTTTCATGTGACAACACTGAAGAAATTACTTTGCTACAATGTTAGGGGTGTACTCACTTTTATTGCCAGCGGTTTAGACATCAATGGCTGTGTGTTGAGTTATTTTGAGGGGACAGCAAATTTACACTGTTATACAAGCTGTACACTCACTACTTTACATTGTAGCAAAGTGTCATTTCTTCAGTGTCAAGATAGAAAAAAATATTTACAAAAATGTGAGGGGCGTACTCACTTTTGTGAGATACAGTCGTGTATATATATATATATATATATATATATATATATATATATATATATATATATATATATGTATATATATATATATATATATATATGTATATATATATATATATATATAACTTTTGCTGAACCGAAAAATTGAGATCATGCTCCCAATCTTTTGCTGGCAGGAATTCGATTGAGCATACACACGGTCTCATTTTCCGACGATAAACTCTCATCAGTCTTTTGCAGGCTGAAATTTTGATTGTGTGTACTCGGCATTAGAGTGAGTGAGCCAGGAGGCTGAAGTTTTTCTGTTATATAATGATGGTGGAACCCCCTGGGAGGGGAGACTTTCTGTGAAGTTTGCTTTAAATAAAATCGGACTGCCACGCCCTTAAAAATACAGTCTGGACAGACTGGTATTCCTGAAAATGCATACACCACTTGAGCATAATCACCCCGGATCGTTACAATATATATATATATATATATATATATATATATATATATATATACTCTGCATCCAGTGCAGCCTATATCTACAGTGCATTTTGTGGTGTACTGTTTCTAATACACTTCAGGAGGTATATATATATATATATATATATATATATATATATATATATATATATATATATATATATATATACTCTGGTCCAGTGTAGCCTATATCTACAGTGCATTCTGTGATGTACTGTTTATAATACACCTAAGGTGGTGTACACATTATCTAATACAGTGTGTACAGTTTCTACTACACTTCTGGTGGTGTACACAGTATAAAATACAGTGCAGCCGTTGTAAAGTTTCTCATACTGTGCAGGCGGTGTACACAGTATCTAATATAGTGTGTACAGTTTCTACTACACTTCTGGTGGTGTACACAATACAGTGCAGCCATAGAACAGTTGCTAATACAGTGCAGGCTGTGTACACAGTATCTAATACAGTGTGTACAGTTTCTACTACACTTCTGGTGGCGTACACAGTACACAATTCAGTGCAGCCATAGTACAGTTGCTAATACAGTGCAAGTGGTGTACACAGTTTCTAATACAGTGTGTACAGTTTCTACTACACTTCTGGTGGTGTACACAGTATCTAATACAGTGTAGTGTGGTGTTGCAAAACAAAAGGCCACCAAGGAGAGGCAGACGCTCACAGGCCACTAAAAGAGAACAAGCAGGCTCTGTGTCTACAGTCAACAGTGCTGGTCGTGGACATGGTGCATCCTCTACAGGTGGTCATGAGGCACACTTTTCTTTTTTTCTGCTGCTGGCAGTGTTATTGAGCCAGAACATACAGAAGAGTTGGTGGAGTTAATAACAAAGCCGCCCTCATCCGCCTCATCCTCTGTCACCCAGGCTCAGAGAAGTTTGCCTTCCAACGCAGCTGCCAAAGTGGCCTATTCCACCGGCTCCTTGTCCACAGTCACTCCTTCCATAGCTCCACCATCATGCACAGAGGCGTCCCCAGAATTTTTTGACCACAGTGTCAGGTACATGCTGCTGGAGGATGCGCATCGATTTGAAGGCTCCGATGTTGGTTCCCAGGTTGAGGAAGGAAGTAACGTGAGCCTAGAGAGAGAGTGGGTGCCCAGGAAGGACAAGAGACTGTCAGTCATGTTCCCCCAGCTGCAGCATACTGCCAAGTTTGCTCCAGTGATGAGGAGGGAGGGGATGATGAGGTCACTGACTGTACTTGGGTGCCTGATAGAAGAGAGGAGGAGGAGGAGGCACAATTCCAATGAGGCATGATGTCCCCTAGAGGGCAGCTTAAGGGCAGCCACCCTATTGCATCACACCGCAGAGCTCTGCAGGTGCAGGGCGCTGCTGACTCCCTGCTGATTTTGAAAAGTTCCTTGGTGTGGGCCTTTTTCGACACGTGTGCAACAGATCACACCATTGCTGTTTGCAACCTATGTCTGTAGCGTATCAAGCGAGGCCAGAACAGCAGCCGCTTAGGCACCACATGCTTCACCAGACATATGACGACCTGCCATGCAGTCCGTTGGCAACAGCACTTGAAAGACCCACATCAAAGAAAAAGGCAGACTTCTCCTTGCTCCTCATCTGGCATCTTCAACCCTACTATACCTCCAGTCCTTTTAAAAACCTGCACTGAGAGCAATGAAGGTATAGCAATAGATGTCCCAAGTACTTGCAGCCAATCTGCTAGCGGTACACCACCATCTGATTTTAGCAGGCTAATTTCTCTACCTCAGTTGCTGAGCCGTAAAAAGAAATTTGGTCCCAGCCATCCACATGCTCAGCATCTAAATGCTAGCTTGGCAAAATTGCTAGCACTGCAACTGCTACCTTTTCAGCTGGTATACTCTGCCCTCTTTCATGAGTTTGTGGAATGTGCTGTACCTCAGTGGCAGGTTTCAAAACGCCATTTCTTTTCATGGAAGGTCATTCCGGCTCTCTACCAGCATGTGGAAGGTAAAGTTATGGCCTCGTTGGACAGGGTGGTCAGCAGTAAGGTGCATATTACCGCTGACTCATGGTCCAGCAGGCATGGGCAGGGACGTTACCTTTCCTTCTCCGCGCACCGGGTAACTCTGCTGGCAGCTGGGAATGATGCAGGGCAGGGTTCAGTGTTGTTGGAGCTTGTTCCGCCTCCACACCTCCAAAATGCTAGTGGTGATTCTGCCACAGCTCTCTCCTTCACCCCCTTCTCTTCTTCTTCCTCTATGACCTCTGCTGCAGATTTGTCCTCTGAACCAGCAGTGCTCCCTAAGTGTTAAAGGGGCTACGCAAGCAGTCAGGCTAAAAGATGCCATATGGTGCTTGAGTTGGTCTGCCTATGGGACAGGAGCCACAGTGGGGCAGAGATTCTGTGAGCTCTGCAGTGGCAAGCTCAGAGGTGGTTAACGCCACACCAGCTTCAGCCAGGAATGGTTGTATGCGACAATGGCACCGACCTTCTCTCCGCCCTCCAACAGGGACACTTGACCCATGTTCCATGTTTGGCACACGTCCTAAATTTGGTGGTGCAGCGGTTCTTGAGCAGGTACCTAGGCTTACAGGATCTCCTGAGACAGGCCAGAAAAGTCTGTGGTCATTTCCGCCAGTCATACAATGCCAGTGCTCGGCTGGCTGACATTCAAAGGGAATGCAACCTCCTGCACACCAACCACCTCATTTGTGACATGCGCACCAGGTGGAACTTAACGTTGGCAATGCATCAGCGGCTGCACACACAGCAGAGGGCCATCAGTGAGTACCTGTGTGAGTGTGGCACCAGGACAGGGTCAGGGGAGCTTGGCTTCTTTTCGCCATGCCAGTGGCTAATGATCAGGAATGCATGCACTGTCCTGTCACCATTTGAGGAGGCCACAAGGATGGTGAGCCGCGACAATGCATGCATCAGTAACATTGTCCCTCTAGTCTTCCTGATGGAGCACGCGCTTTGTGGAATCATGGACAGGACACTTGAGGCAGAACAGCGGGAGGAAGAGGAGGACTTTGTTACCTTTCAAGGCCCCCTTTATCCAGATAGCATTCCTGCGGGCCCGCCAAACACACAGGAAGAAGAGGAGGAGGAGGATTGTGTCAGCATGGATGCAGAGAATTGTAACGAGCCCCTGCTCGCTCTGTTCCACTCTCCGACACTCCTCTGCTGCTATAGAATCAGATTGCAGATTGCAACATCTGATTGTTTGGTCATCCGGTGCTCCGGGACTAAAACTACAGCTATGTGCCGTTCTAATCCAGTTGTGATAGCTCAGAACAAACACCAGGCAGGCTGTATGTAAGTTCAAACAGGAATCTCTTTTATTGAAAGGAATACAGGCTCTTTTATACAGTAAAAGAGGAGGTGTATACCTCCTGCTCATATTACTCTGAACATACACCTGTGACCAGAAACCTAATTAACATGGGCTAATTAACTAATCCCTTTAGACAGCCTAGATGACTCAGACATAACCTTTAGGCCAGACTGGCCGTCTTGTAGCTCAGAAAACCCAATCAACATTATCACAAATCAACACCGAACTCTTGTTCACACAATAGCAGAGTTAATTAACACAGACAACAATGGGGATCTAATGACTCTTAGATCCCATACTAGACTTATTTACAATACACATTCTAGCAGGCAACAGACAGACAGGTGGCTGGAATTGACATCAGCAACAGCATCATTGACAATTTTTGTCCCAGCATTATGAATCAGCCAGTATTTCTAATATGGCAAATCCAGGGTCCCCAGAGTCTGTGTGTCCTGGGGGACCAGGAACCAAATCCACAGTAATACCACCTCAAGGGTCCCCAGGCATACAAATCACAAAGAGCACCGTTCCCCCAAATGCCAGGGCCCACGATTGATCGGCAAGAGGCTAGCATTCAGTCCCCTTCAAAAGTCTCTCTCCCGGCTAGGTCTGTCACATTTCTCCCCTTTCGGCAGGAGACTAACACAGGAGGAGACCCCAGACGGGTTTACTCCGAAGTTAGTCAGTAGTTCCAGTCCTCTAATGCCTGTACCCACACAGTACCCCAAACAAATTGTTACTCACCCAGCCAACCTCTGCCTCTCTCAGAGAACATATCTGCCGCTGGGGAGAGGCCTGGACTGGCCCTTCTCCCTGGAGTCCTTCCTGCCGCTGGAGAGAAGACAGGGTGTCTGGGCTCACTCCGTCATGCTGTTGGGGATCTTGGCCGACTGCCCAGCATCCCTGGGGTATACAGGTGGAGACTGAAGTCCCATCTACCTTCATAGGAAATCCATCCTCTGTTAATTGAGGGCAGAGTCCAGCAGTACTCGGCACTGTTGCCAGTCCTTCTGCTGGAAACCCCACACCATCTGCTCCGGCTAACTGTTGGGGAGGGAGGCCGACTGCCCTACCTTCCTGAAACTCTGTAGTTGTTGCTGGTGCTGGGCAGAGGTTGGTAGCACTCTGCCCTGTTGCCAGCACTTCTGCTGGGGACTCCGCATCCTCCACTCCAGCTAACCGTTGGGGCAGGAGGCTGGCTTCCTCCACTCCCAAACTGTGTAGCTGCCATTGGGGAGGTGAGCTGGCTGCTTCCTTTTCCATTCCCTCATCTGGATGTTGGGACGATATGTCTGTGGTACTGTCTCCCAGTTGCACGGATCTTTGCTGGGGAGGAAAGATCACTTCCTCCACCCTGGCCAACTGTTGGGGAGGGACAACACACACCTCCTCTCCCTTCTCCCCCTGTATGTGCTGCTGGGAAGTGATTGCCACCTTCTCACCCTGAGCCTCCGAAACTGCCACAGGTGTGGGGCAGAGGTCTTGGACCCTCTGTCCGGTTGCCAGCGCTTCAGCTGGGGAAGTTCCTTGTAACTTCACAGATACTTCTGTTGGTGCTGGGCAGAGCACAGTGAAGTTTGGCCCTAATAACAGCTCTTCTTCTGCTGGAGGCTCACCAGGTTGTTCTTCCTCAGCAGAAAAGTCTATCAAATCCCCTGTCTCTGCAACTGGTGTCTGGGGATAGAGGTTCACCATGTCCTCTCCGTGGAACCCAGAAGATGCTATCAGTTCTGGGCGGAGGTTAGCAGAGCTCTGCCCTGTTGTCAGCACTTCAGGTTTGGGGATGGCAATCTTCAGATTTTCCACTGCCGATTCTCTGGCATGCTGCTGGACAGGCACATTCCTCCATCCAAGATCATCCAATGCAGAAACAGGTTCATCAAGGTCAGTCAGCACTTGCTGCATCCGCCATAAGACCTCCGCCTCCATAGCTGCGGGGACAGGTTGGCAAAGCACAGTTACTCTGCCACATTGTCAACTCTTCAGCCAGGATTTCAGAGTTGTCAACTGGTATTTCCTGATAGACCCAGGCAAAGGGAGCACCACCCTACTGCTGAGCAGAGTCTAACAGCTATCTGTAGGCGATCTCCAGCTCCCATTCCTGAACGGCCAGAAACTCCAAATCTTCCTGTGCCCAGTGCACTTCTGAGACATTCAGTCTTCACTCTCTGTGCTCCATTATTTCCTCCAAACGTCACTCCCGATCACTCCCAAAGTCATGGTTCCTGGACAGCCTCCAGTATAACAATCCCAGGCCATCATAGTCAAAGCCTTCCGTGGGGCTTTGACTACCACTGGAGGGCTCTGTAGGTCACGTCCAACCGCATTTCTGCCCGGATCAGCCTGCTTAACTCTGCTGTCCACTCCTGGTTCGGCTGTTCCCCCAATAATAGCATTCGCACTTCATACTGCGACCAGTACCTTACATGGATGGAGGGGAAAAATTTTCCCTGGTTTCGCTGCTCACGGGCTAGCGCTTCCTTCCAGAGTTTGCAGCGGATAGAATCAAACCATCCTAGCAAGACCTGCTCTGATACTGGTCCGCTGTGCTGTATCTGCATCTCTCGCAACCTCCTTCTGAATTCCTCTTCCATTGTGGCTGGTATCTGTACCTCTCCTCTCCTGCTATCTGGACCTTGGATCCAGGTGACAGTGTGGATGTGTTCACGGCAAGGAAGCACAATCCCACCATTCCCTCCACGGCTCTCAAGTAAGTCTTTCAGCATGGCTCTCCTGCAGGCTGGTTTGGAGTGTCCCAGTAACTGGAGAGCAAATCCCACGGCTGCCAACCAATGTAACGAGCCCCTGCTCGCTCGGTTTCACTCTCCGACACTCCTCTGCTGCTATAGAATCAGATTGCAGATCACAACATCTGATTGTTTGGTCATCCGATGCTCCTGGACTAGAACTACAGCTATGTGCCGTTCTAATCCAGTTGTGATAGCTCAGAACAAACACCAGGCAGGCTGTATGTAAGTTCAAACAGGAATCTCTTTTATTGAAAGGAATACAGGCTCTTTTATACATTAAAATAGGAGGTGTATACCTCCTGCTCATATTACTCTGAACATACACCTGTGACCAGAAACCTAATTACCATGGGCTAATTAACTAATCCCTTTAGACAGCTTGGATGACTCAGACATGACCTTTAGGCCAGACTGGCCATCTTGTAGCTCAGAAAACCCAATCAACATTATCACAAATCAACACCGAACTCTTGTTCACACAATAGCAGAGTTAATTAACACAGACAACAATGGGGATCTAATGACTCTTAGATCCCATACTAGACTTATTTACAATACACATTCTAGCAGGCAACAGACAGACAGGTGGCTGGAATTGACATCAGCATCTCCTAACAGTATTTGTCCCAGCATTATGATTTAGCCAGTATTTCTAATACGGCAAATCCAGGGTCCCCAGAGTCTGTGTGTCCTGGGGGACCAGGACCCGAATCCACAGTAATACCACCTCAAGGGTCCCCAGGCATACAGCTCATAAAGAGCACCATTCCCCCAAATGCCAGGGCCCACGATTGATCGGCAAGAGGCTAGCATTCAGTCCCCTCCAAAAGTCTCTCTCCCGGCTAGGTCTGTCACAAGGATAACACTCAGCAGCAGTCTTCAAGGGATGGTTTTCAGTCCCCAGAGGTCATGAGGTATAGCAGGGACAGACTGAGGTGAGTAAGGAGGAGGGGCGGATTTGTGCCCCCTTTGTGTGGCTTTTAGGTACTCTTGCCAATGGACTGAGTGGTGGGAGGTTAAATGCTTTGTCAAGCATGTGGTACCCAAAAGGCTGGTATTTTTACCACTCTTGATGTGCCTGAGACAAAGTTTGCAAACAGCAACAGTGCTATCAGCTGCACATGTACTAAAAAAGGCCCAGACAGCTGAGCTGTGGGAAGTGGACCAGGAGATACCAGCTTCACAATGTGCCTCACCCTCACTTTCCTGTTCTGCTCTGGTACTCAAGTCGAGTCAGTGACCTCATCACCATGATCTCCTCCATCCTCATTAACATGAAGACAACTTGTCAATACGCTGTGGCTGGGGGAACAGGAATGCCAGTTTGTGTACCAGTGTTCACTCCTCTCTGTAGGCTCATGTTCCTGCCTTCCTCAACCTCAGAACCAACATCTGAATGGAGTAATGGCTGTGCATCATCAAGGAGCAAGTGGCTGATGCTGTGTTCAAATGAAAGCTATAATAGCACATTTACATAAGGCAGGTAAATTCTGGAATGAGGAGGCAGCCATCCTCAGAGGGTGTCCATTACCTCTGTTGATAATCAATGTTGAAAAAAGGAGGGGTGTGGAGGCACCAACTGTGGTAGCTTATTTATGCAAAAATGAAAGTTGGTGTAAAGATTACACTTACTGGTTCGCAGGGTGGAAGTGTTCTTTAAGATGGGAAGTATCCTGGGATGTGCTGTTGTCCTGTTTCTGGCTCAGATCTCATTCCTTCAGGCGCCTGGGTGTGGAGCCTGTTCCAAAAAGGAAACCAGAGAAGCCTCTGTAAGCAGTTCTTCAACAAGGACCCACTAACATATTTAATTATAAATCTTTATTAAATTTATCAAAAACAAACGGATTTTTAAAAAAAGCCAGTTACGTAATAAGTGACTCTTCCACATCAAATTACAACTACTATTGACATATAATTAAAATAAGACTGACGTCTTAAGAGACTTGGGTGGCCACCATACCTATTTTGCACCTCTCACACCAACATCAGCCATACACATGCAGACAAAAATCTCTAAGACCCGGGTCCAATGTGCTTTCAGTAGTCCAAAGGGGCACTATCTTAGATAAGCATTGTTACGGCATCCATTGGGTATAGAATAGAAACATTTGCCTGCATGGATTGTATTGAAGGGATTAGGTAAACATCCACTTTACAAATGCAGTTCACGGCTGGAATTATTTGTAGTGCGGTCCAGAAAACAGCCCTTATTGGTCTGAACTTCCAAGAGTCCCCATCATAGTTTAACAGTCATTAATAACCATATATTTATTCTCCATACAATGAGATATGTTTAAAGCTCACCCGCCTGGATCTCTGTAATGTTGGTTCTTTCTCCTGCTTCAGACTCCCGTCCGTGCACGGTCTCTTCGCCCACTGAATAACGCTGCTTTCACGTGTGAGTTACTTGATTCAGCTTCACAGCCTACGGTGAGCCGCACAGTTCACATCCAAAGACAGGCAGTGTTCAGGGGCTGAGATGGAGCAAGCAGTGGAGATCCATATTCAGGTTCAAGGGTGGTTGATACGTGGGGAGAATCCTTCCAGGACTGCTTCAGACTATTTGGCTGCCGGCAAGGACGCAGCGCTAGGTTGAAGTGGAGAGGGTTTTAGGTGCATGTGCACAGCCAGAGGTCCCTATCACCACAGACACTGTGGCCTGATGCTTACGCGTTTCGCCTGGTTACAGGCTTCCTCAGAGCATGCGTAATGGATCAGGGTCCATGCTTTAAATAGCTGAGCTAATAAGAGCAATCTTCAATTAAAAACTCACACACCTGATCACCAAACAGACTGTCATTCACCAAAAAGTGCAATTCTAATTTCTAAAGCAGGTGCGTTCCTAGAGGGGAAGGGGAGGGGAACACCATCAACAGCAAATAAAGGGCAACTCCAGATCTTAGGAGATTCAAGTCCCAGTATCCAGAGGTTATATTAATACCACACTGATACTTTATTAAGAGGACAGAAAACCAAATAAGGGTAGCAGTTAATGAAATTGGAACGAAAGGTTTCATTATTGCCTGACCATAAGGTATACTGAGGGTCATTTTTGCCAAGACATCAAAGTCACCATCCATTCGTTATAGTGATTATTTTATTCATATGGTCAGTTAACGTTCCAAAAATACAGAGAGGTTACATTCATTATTTAAACCAAGGGGCTGCATACTGCCCAGATAGAAGATCCACATTTTTTCCTTTTGAAATAGGACCCTATCAAAGTCCCCCCTCCTATATGGTAGGTTCAGTTTATAAATGCCTTTGCATTTCAGGCCCTTTGGGTCACCTCCATGTTCACGCAAAAAATGCAAAGCTATAGGACTATCATCATCTTTGTTGGAAATACTCTGAATATGCTCACCAACTCTGACCTTCAGCTGTCTCTTAGTCTTGCCGACATAAATTAGTCCACAAGGACAAGTCAGCATATATATTACACGCGTAGTGGTGCAATTAATGAAACTATTGATTTTAAATTGTTTATTGCCGTTGGAATTGGTGAACATATCAGTCCTGTCAACGTGCTTGCAGATGTGACACCTTCCACATGGGTACATACCTCTCAAGCGTGGAAGGCTAGTAAGCCAGTTTGCTTTTTTGGGTCTATTATACTCAGAATGCACTAGGCAATCTTTAAGGTTCCTTGCCCTTCTTGCTGTGAGGAGTGGCCTATCACCAACAATTTTTCCCAAGATAGGAGCCTCGGAAAGAATGTGCCAGTGGCGGCCCAGGACCTTCCTTATTTCCTCCCACTGTGCTCCATATCTCGTAATAATCCTAATTGGAGCCTGACTCTCTTTCCCATTTTTCCTCCCAGTTTGACTGTTTATCAGGGACTGTCTATCAGTGAGGAGAGCTCTCCTCTTGGCTTTTCTGATGGTTTTATGGGAGTAGCCTCGATTCCGAAACCTCCCATAAAGATCACATAGCTCCATATGAAAATCATCTTCCAGTGAGCAGTTCCTCCTGGCTCTGAGGAACTGACCCACTGGGATGCCCCGTATTAGGGGCTTGGGATGATGGCTAGAGGCCAGTAATAACGTATTGGCCGCTGTGTCTTTTCTAAATGTCTTAGTTTGGAGCCCACCATCATCCACCTTGATGGTAAGGTCCAAAAAGGGCAAGGTTTTTGGATCACATATGTACGTGAGTCTGATGTTCCTATCATTATTGTTTAGTTCATCCATAAAGATGGTGAGGTCCTCAAAAAGCCTGTTCACAGGCTGAACCGCTGCATCCAGTGTATGAAGCGGAAATGACGTCACTGATGCACGGCAAGCGTCCAGGCTGGTGTTGGGGATGTCTATCCCTGTACCATCCCCAACACCAGCCTGGACACTTGCCGTGCATCAGTGGCGTCATTTCCGCTTCCACGCTCCAGAGTGGTCAGCGTGGAGCTTTCCATACACTGGATGCAGTGGTTCAGCCTGTGAACAGGCTCCACACCCAGATGCCTGAAGGAATGAGATCTGAGCCGGAAACAGGACAACAGCACATCCCAGGACACTTCCCATCTTAAAGAACACTTCCACCCTGTGAACCAGTAAGTGTAATCTTTACACCAACTTTAATTTTTGCATAAATAAGCTACCACAGTTGGCGCCTCCACACCCCTCCTTTTCTCAACGCTGTGTTCAAATAACTCCGCTGACTCCTCCATGCCTGATGCTGGGGCTATGACAGGAATAGCTGTGGACAAGGAGGCAGGTTTAGCAGCTGCAGGGGACTGCCCACTAGTCTCTGCTTGGGTGACGGAGGATAAGGACGGTTTAGTAAGCCAGTGCACCACCTCCTCTGCATGGTGTGGCTGGATATCAGAAATGAAGCCCTGCCTGGAGACTGACCACATCCAACTTTGTCTGTGGACAAGTACGCTGCTGGCTCCCTTACAGTGCCATAGGAACGTCTGCCTCTCCTTTTTTTCCTCCCAGACATGATGGGGGTGCTTATTAACAAAATGTAATAAAGATGTGTAAATGTGTACGTGGATGCACTTTAATCAATGGAAAGTGGTGTTTGGTGTACTTTAATTTGCGTTAAATGTGCAGTAACGAACAGAACTATATGGTGTTAAACTTGCAGTAACACAATGAAATATACTGCGTCAAACATGCAATAACATGCAATAACGAACAGAACTATATGGCGTTAAACTTGCAGTAACGCAATGAAATATATGGCGGTAAAACAATTAAATATATGGTGTTAAACTTGAGGTGAAGCAATGACATATACAGCGTTACACTTGCAGTAACGCAATGAAATATACAGCATTAAACTTGCACTAACGCACAGAACTATATGGCGTTAAACTTGCGGTAACGCAATGAAATATATGGTGTTAAACTTTCAGTAACGGTATGAAATATACGGCATTAAACTTGCAGTATCGCACAGAACTATATGACGTTAAACTTGCAGTAACGCAATGAAATATACGGTGTTAAACTTGCAGTAATGCACAGTACTATATGGTGTTAACCTTGCAGTAATGCACAGAACTATATGGCTTTAAACTTGCAGTAACACAATTAAATATACAGCGTTAAACTTGCAGTAACGCACAGAACTATATGGTGTTAAACTTGCAGTAATACACAGAACTATATGGCGTTAAACTTGCAGTAATGCACTGAACTGTACAGCGTTAAACTTCCAGTAATGCAACTGAAATATACTGCGTTACAATATACTGTGTTAAACGGTCACACTGACTGACTGAACTATCCCTACATTCACACTAATGTAAAGATGAATGGTCACACTACACTCACACTGAACTATCCCTAAATACACACTAAACTGATATTCTGCACTGACAATAGAATCAGAATAGCACACTATAGCACACTAATGCCGCTTACACACGATCGGATTTTCTGCCAACAAAACCGTGGAATTTTGTTTGAAGAATGTTGGCTCAAACTTGTCTTGCATACACACGATCATACAAATGTTGGCCAACAATTCATTTCTGCTTTTCAGTTTGAGCTTCTTGGTTCATATGTATTCTTCGGTTCGTGTTGTCAGTTCGTTCCTGTCTTTCAGTACGTTCTATTTATAGTTTGCTTCTAATTTTCAGTGCATTCTTGTCTGCTTGTTTCTGATTTTCAGCTCATTCTTCTCAGGTCCTTTCTGATTTTCAGTGCGTTCTGTCAGTTTGTTCTGAGCAGCCATTTTCTAGCCATGTTGTGGTTACGTACTTGTCGTATAGTTCGTGCTGTTGTTGGGCTTGGTGTTGGAGTTATTGCTTTGACCCAAGTCCAGTCCATGAACAGAGGGAGGAGGAGTTCTTGGACCAAGAATTGGTTGCTTAACCATGACCAATTCTCTCATATGCCTGATGGAGGAGTCATCTCCCAGACAGAATTTTACAGGCATCTCCAGAATGGCAGCTTGGGGTTGCCTCCTCCAGCGGATAACATGGCGGGCCTCCCATTTGTTTTTGTGACGGATGAGGCCTTTGCGCTGGAGGAGCATTTGATGAGGCCGTTCCCCATGAGGACCCTGACCCCGGTGCAAAGGGTTTTTAATTACCAGCTGGCCCACGCCAGAAGAGTGGTCAAAAATGTTTTTTCCAAACAGCCATCAATATGGCCAAATACAAACTGAACCGTATCATTATGAGCTGCTGCATTCTTCACAATTTCTTAAGGAAGAATGCAGCCAACTATCTGGCCTCAGTTGTGACTGAGGCCGAATCACCGGCACAAACAATGACGGCGCTTGAAACTGGCCCTCCTGGCTTGCCCCCCAAAGCGCTCAAGAAGTACGGCAAAGCTATGTGGAGTACTTCATGGGTAGGGGGGCAAATGATTTACCAGAGAATCTGGAAGCTCTTTAAATATTTAAAAAAAAAAAACTAAACTCATATTTCATTTGATTTACTGCTTGTGTTTCTTATCTGTCTCCTAGGTTCTCCAATGTCCCTTTATTTTTGGCCATTTTCTTCAATAGTGCAAACGTAACTTATTTGATACATGAGGTGACAATCTCTTCTTCAGCTAACTATTATGTTATGTTGCCACAGTGTGTCAAGATGTGCTAGCTCCCACCATGGACGTGTTTCTGGGGTGCAACCCCTTCCTCTCACCTACTTTAGTTTTGAGGAAGGGGTTTCACCCACAAAATGCGTACATTGATATCCCATGATGACAGATAGCACATGTTGACACACTGTGTGCTTCTTCAAAATTTGGCTTTGCAATTACTTTAAAATGTTTAAAATACATACAACCATAACGACAAAATTTACATTTTTTGAGGTTTTGGATTTTGCCTAAAACATCAATGATGTTGGTCAGTCTTTTTTGAACATCATTGATATTTTTCTTGATCTTTTCTAAATCCCGATTGCACACCATTATGAGTACTGTTAAAGTGAATTTCTTCTTCCACAACATCCACATCACCTAAAAATAAAAAATAAAAAACACCATGTATTATAATTATGCAGGCATACATCTATTACCTGAAGCTGTGGTTTCAGAGACTGACCTGTTGTGGACACCATTTCGACCACTTCCTGAACCTCCGCATCCACATCCTCAGGTTGTGTGCTGAGTTCCCCCTCCTCAGAAGGTGTGGGGTTCCTGGTGTCCTCAGATGTAACAATTCTTTTCTCCCCTATGTGAATAGAAAAATGGTATACTTAGCAGACAGATATTTGAGGCTAGAAATAGTAATATGAAACATTGCTTGGAAGTGTTGTTCAATTGTCTGTTTTGGCAGAGTTCCAAGCTGAAGACATGATTTTTTCCCTTACAAAAGCTGGAATACTTAGCTGTTTTGTGCAAGTTTAACACATGGACAGACCCCTAGTATCCACTGTAGCACCTGTGTGGGACACCATAAGAAGGTTGTTATGGTGTCCCACACTAGTGCTCTTTCTAGTTTCAAACACATCTAGACAACAATGTAATAAACTTATTTTAACCAAAATAGGCATGAACAAATGTAGTTAACCTGCATCTGCCAAAAACGTTGTATTAGTGGTCAAACGAACGATGTTTAATACGAACGATTATACTGTGCCCACGAACCTCAAACTTGGCATTTTAAACTGTACATCAGTAAAGAAAAGCACATGGACCAGCACGAAAGTAATAATAATAACAGGAATGCATGACAAATACTTTTTTGCAGCACTTTCTTGATCCTTCTATACTGATCCTGCTCCCTCAATTTCAGGTCTGACCAGCGTTTTCTCAATTGCTCCTTGGATCATTGTACCCCAAAAGTCCTGTGCACTGTGCAGACTTCTCACAACTTTAGTCATAATCTTGGCCTTTCTCACATTTGGGTTTCTGTACGGTCCATGATTACCATAATAGTCTGTCCTCTTCAAGATGTTCACCATCTCCACCATCTCTTCAAAGGACATATTTGAGGCCTTATATCTCCTACTGGATGTGGAACTGCCTTGCTTCGGGCTTTCCTCGTCGTTGCTGAGAACAGTACACACCTGCTGTGTCTCCGCCATGTGCTCTCCCACTGCCCCGAAAGAGAAGAGGTGGGGAATACACTAGAAAGAAGGACAGGAGTGAAGCTTGATGCATGTGCAGTGTATATAAAGCATAACATGTGGGCGACATATGTACGATCTGTAAGTGGAGGACGGAGGATCATTAGCGCCGATCGTTCAAACAAAGGTACAATTGTAACTTGGAGCATCAGTGGTTAGAGGCCTATACTGATTAGAGATTGAGGCCTATATTGGGATAAGATTAGGAGAGTTTAGCCTGCCATTAGGGTTGGTCTTGTGTTGTGCCTTGTAGATAAAATGGTGGATAAATTCACAGACCCCGACTTGTTGCCCAACTTCATAAATAAGTACAGGGAGCTGCCATGTCTCTGGCAAGTACAATGCAGGGACTACTCGAACAAGCAAAAGAGGAAGGCAGCGCTGGATAAACTGTTGGAATTGGTGAAGCCGGTGTATCCCACGGCAGACATCAACTATCTGAAGGCCAAAATTGGTAGACTAAGGAGAACATATAATAGGGAGCGCAAGAAGGCCCAGGATACTCAGAGATCTGAAGCAGCAGCAGATGATATATATGTCCCCAGGCTGTGGTACTACGACAGACTGCATTTTTTGTCCGATCAGACGGAACCCAGGCTATCACTATCAACACACCCAGGCTATCACTATCAACACTTCCTTCAACACTTCCTTCCATATCAGCTGAGGCTCCTAAAGTTCTACCTGGGCCTTCCACCCAGGAAGAACATGTGGAGGAGCCCAGCTTGACCCAGGTATAGCATTGTTAAACATAATTCTTGTCAAAAATTGAATGATGTTAACTAGATGTTATTGATCACTAATTTCTGATTAAAAAAGTGGTTTACATATCAATAGACAGTAGTAGCCAAAAATGATTGGGACAAGAATGAAAAATGCTGGGGTCAGAATGATAGTCTTTTCTATTTGTTAACATTCAATTTGCAACAGTCGTGAGCTAAAAATTGTGTGTGATTGATGACCAAAAACCAAAAACTATGTACCATTTTCATACACAGGAAAGTTTCAGCCAGAAGGGGCCGTGGAAAGCAGCCTGACAGAATCCCAGGTTCCTCCCCTCCGCCCTCCAAACAAAAGGACCAGGAAGGCAAGAAATTTTGAGTCCACGGCTGTTTTCCTCAAACAGGCTACTGCAGCACTTAACATGACCCTGGTGTACACGAGGCATTTGGACTTGTCACTGGAAGCAAACTAGAAAACATGGAGGAGGGCCAATGCACAATCTGTGAAGAACTAATTTGGAAGGCCCTAAACAAGGGGATGAGGAGCGAACTAACAACTCAAACCCACCTGTGTGAGTTGGACCATACTCCTCCACCACCTCCAGCAACACCCCCAACACCACAGCCACCCAGCCCACCACAGCTGCATGGAAGGAAGCGTGGAAGGAAGTATTGAGAGTGATGGCCTGGGTTTGGTGTGGTCTGGCAAAAAACGCAGGCTGTTGTAAGACCACAGCCTCGGGAAATATATGTCATCTGCTGCTGCTCCGAATCCCTCGGAGTCCTGGACTGTATTGTGCTCCCTATTAAATGGACTACTCAGGTTACCAATTTTGACAGTCAAATAATTGATGTCTGCCCTGGGGAACAAAGGTTTCACCAATTCCAACTGTTTTTCTAGCGTTGCCTTCCTCTTTATTTTGTTATGACCCCTATTAAATTTAAAATTTTGTTTTTGACAAATACTTGGCTATGTGTTTTACTTCAAAAAGGACAGTTTGTTTGTGAGTAGGCAGGTACATTTCAAAAATACAATGTCAAATTAACAAGGGACACTAACAAAGTTGAATCTTTGAGGTTAAAAAATACAAGATAATAATGGTGTTGTGGTAACTTGACACACAAAACGAAAAAAAAAATTATGGAGATCACTAGAAAAAAAAAAAAAAGATTATTCTGGAGATCACGAGAAAAAAAAAAGATTATTATAGAGATCATAAGTGAAAAACCAACAAAAACAAATATTCAGGAGATCACGAGAAATAATAAAAAAATCTGTCTGTCAAAACTCTGTGAATATCAGTAGCAAAGCAACTTCATTATTATAGCATTATAAAGAAGAAGAGAATGAGCTGCATTGAGAGATTTCATAATTTGCCGCATGACGAATGTGATATCTCCATTACGAACGCTAGTTTTACAAGACCGAGCGCTTCCAGCTCATACTTGATTCCGAGCATGTGTGAATTTTTGTGCGCGGACTTGTGTACACACGATCGGACTTTCTGACAACAAACGTTTGTTGGTGGAAAATTTGAGAACCTGCTAGCCAACATTTGTTGCCTGAAAGTCCGACAGCAAATGTTCGATGGAGCATACACACAGTCGGACAACAAGCCAACAAGCTCACATCCAACATTTACCATCAGAAAATCCAACCGTGTGTACATGGCATAACTGTCTAATAGCACTGAACAGAGCCCTGTTCTATCTCTCTCCACGCCTCTATTACACTACAAATGGCCGCTATGGAAAGAATACTTTTATAGTGTGGGGCGGGATTAAGAGTAATGAGCCATGATTGGATACAGTCATCATGACAGCTTCCAGTCATGGCTCTGACAGTGCTCTGTGCCAAGAATGGGCGAAGCTTTCATTGCTTCAGCCAATCAGGGCTTTCAATGCACTGTGCAGCAGTGTAGTGCACTGTGGTCGTTCAGCAGGTCGAACAAACAGTCGAACGACATGATAATTTGGTTGTTGGGCGAATGGGCGAACAGCCAAAGTTCAGCCCGAACTCATGCTCGAGCAGAACCGTTCACTCCAAACCCTAGTCCTAATAGAAGAAGAAAGGAGGCAATCTGACCATGCTAGCATGAATCTGCTTCTGTGCTTAGGGAGGTCAGTTTTAAACAGGAAGCCCTTTAATCAGTAGGAGATTGGCAGAATAACCAAGTATTTGCAGTGCTTTTGAAAAGAATGATTACAATCAGGAACAATGCAATAAAGTCCCGGGTTTATGTTTTTAATTTACATACACTTAAAATCTGGATTTCTTCCACTTATATAATGAGCAGGGTACTTCTTCTTCACTGACAGTTGGTTGTCCTCAGTGTTGGATACAACCATGCTAATGGTAGCACCATTTAATGTAAACTTCTGCTGTGAATTCAGGCTCTGCAATACCAAACCCGTGTGCATAGCTCTCAACTGTCCCTGATTTTGAGGACCATTCCTGATTTGGAATAAAGTCCCCCTGTCCCTCTTTCCTCCTCATGTGTCCTTCATTTTGGTCTGATCTATATAGTTGTATATAAAATGCACTATTTATTTTTCAAAACATATTTCCCAGTGTTAAACCCTTCATCCAATTTCTAAGTTATTGCATTTGTAAATGTCAAAAGCCAATATAAAGGAATAGTAGTGGTAAAAAAAAAGCACTTGTGAGTTTAACTAATCATTTTTTTGTCTAATTCTTCTTTAAGGGGGTGTGGCAGGGTGTGTGTTCTATGCCTACATACATTTGCTAATAGGTGTCCCTCGTTCCCATCTCAAAAAATGTGGAGAATATCTCCAGTAGGGATGGGCGAAAGGTTTAGCCCCAGCATGAATTTGGGCCGAACGTTGGCTGTTTGCACTTTCGATGAACACCCGAATTATCAGGGCATTTGACTGTTTGTTCGGCATGCTGAATGACCACAATGCACTGCGCCGCCACACAGTGCATTGAAAGCCCCGATTGGCTGAAGCAATGAAAGCTTTGCCCAATCAGGGCACAGGGCATTTTTAGAGCCATGATTGGACGCTGTCATGATGACTCTATCCAATCATGGCTCATTGCTCTTAGACCCGCCCCACACTATAAAAGTATTCTTTCAATTGCGGACATTTTTAGTGTGATATCGACGTGGAGAGAGATAGAACAGAGCTCTGTTCAGTGCTACTAGACAGATAGTGTGTTATAGTGTGCCATTGTGATTCTATTGTCAGTGTAGAATATCAGTTTAGTGTAAATCTAGGGATAGTTCAGTCAGTGTGAGTGTAGTGTGACCATCATTCATCTCTACATTAGTGTGAATCTAGGGATAGTTCAGTCAGTGTGAGTAGTATATTTCTGTGGGTTACTGCAAGTAACTGCAAAAGCATTTGACACAGTTCCCCATAAACGTTTACTGTACAAAATAAGGTCCATTGGCATGGACCATAGGGTGAGTACATGGATTGAAAACTGGCTACAAGGGCGAGTTCAGAGGGTGGTGATAAATGGGGAGTACTCAGAATGGTCAGGGGTGGGTAGTGGGGTCACCCAGAGTTCTGTGCTGGGACCAATCCTATTTAATTTGTTCATAAACGACCTGGAGGATGGGGTAAACAGTTCAATCTTTGTATTTGTGGACGATACTAAGCTCAGCAGGGCAATAACTTCTCTGCAGGATGGTGAAACCTTGCAAGAAGATCTGAACAAATTAATGGGGTGGGCAACTACATGGTAAATGAGGTTTAATGTAGAAAAACTTAGGATAATGCATTTGGGTGGCAAAAATATGAATACAATAAGTACACTAGTGAAAGAACCTCTGGGAGAATCTAGGATGGAAAAGGACCTGGGGGTCCTAGTAGATGATAGGCTCAGCAATGGCATGCAGTGCCAAGCTGCTGCTTACAAAGCAAATATAATATTGGCATGCATTAAAAAAGGGATTAATTCCAGGGATTAAGTGATAATTCTCCCACTCTACAAGACTCTGGTCCGGTTGCACCTAGAGTATGCTGTCCAGTTCTGGGCACCAGTCCTTAGGAAGGATGTACTGGAAATGGAGCGAGTACAAAGAAGGGTAACAAAGCTAATAAAGGGTCTGGAAGACATTAGTTATAAAGAAGGGTTGCGAGCACTGAACTTATTCTCTCTGGAGAAGAGACGCTTGAGAGGGGATATGATTTCAATTTACAAATACCATACTGGTGACCCCACAATAGGGATAAAACTTTTTCGCGGATGGGAGTTTAACAAGACACGTGGCCACTCATTAAAATTAGAAGAAGAGAGGTGTAATCTTAAATTACGTAGAGGATCATTTACTGTAAGAGCGGCAAGGATGTGGAATTCCCTTCCACAGGCAGTGGCCTCAACGGGGGGCATCGATAGTTTAAAAAAATTATTAGATAAGCACCTGAACGACCGCAACATACAGGGATATACAGTGTAATACTGACATATAATCACACACATAGGTTGGACTTGATGGGCTTGTGTCTTTTTCCAACCTCACCTAATATGATATCAAAAAAATGGAGGTATCGGAATAATCTGCTATATACCAGCCAACATCCCAATCTTGAATGTAATGCAAAATTTCCCCATAGGGGCGGGAGTTTATAGGCATAGACTGTGAGACATAAAATTTAGTAAAAAAGTATAAAGTAATTTTATTTAACAATTATCAAAAACAGTGACGTAATACTCATACAAACATGTATTAAGAAATATCTGTACAAATCGATTTCGAGTGCACAATATTCCCGAAAAAATCACAGAAATATATGCACTCAAAATATGAACATGTAACGAATGGTCATACACATTTGATATTTCCTACGCGTTACGGAGTATCATATACTCCTTCTTCAGGGATAATCCGATATGCAATTTATTCTAAATGTAGCAATATAATATATAAAAAAGATACATATTTTCAACAACAACATACACTTGATCAGTATTTATGTCCATCCGATGGCTACAGATGGATCAAGGCAAAGACAGAGATATATATGTGTTACTCATATACTTACATGTCCAACAGAACATCAGAGTCCAAAAAAGTCATGGAGAAATGGCCGGGTGGGCCAGAGAGGCAGATAAGTACAGCGAGAAGGACTAAAAGAAAAACCTCCTGATTGATGAGGGAAGTGGGCGCAATGATCACCTGAGAGCAACCCGGGATCGCATTCAGCAGGAGGCTGGGAATGTGAAAAGCAGATAGCTATCACAATCTGCAGCTATATTTAGCATTTTTAATTTTTTAAATACCCCAATTTATTTCCAAATGTCCTTGCAGAGAGAGGTTGGCATAGGGATCAGCAAAAAGCTTATATATAATAATACTAGAAAAAGCCATGAAAAAAGATTGTATTATATATATTTGCAGATTTATTAAAAAAGAAAACTGAAATATCACATGGTCCTATCTCAAACCCTTTGCTCAGTATTTAGTAGAAGCACCCTTTTGATCTAATACAGTCATGAGTCTTTTTGGGAAAGACGCAACAAGTTTTTCACACCTGGATTTGGGGATCCTCTGCCATTTATCCTTGCAGATCCTTTCCAGTTCTGTCAGGTTGGATGGTAAACGTTGGTGGACAGCCTCCAGAGATGCTCAATTGGGTTTAAGTCAGGGCTCTGGCTGGGCCATTCAAGAACAGTCATGGAGTTATTGTGAAAACACTCCTTTGTTATTTTAGCTGTGTGCTTAGGGTCATTGTCTTGTTGGAAGGTAAACCTTCGGCCCAGTCTGAGGTCCTGAGCACTCTGGAGAAGGTTTTCCTCCAGGATATCCCTGTACTTGGCCGCATTAATCTTTCCCTCGATTGCAACCAGTTGTCCTGTCCCTGCAGCTGAAAAACACCACTACAGCATGATGCTGCCACCACCATGCTTCACTATTGGGACTGTATTGGACAGGTAATGAGCAGTGCCTGGTTTTCTCCACACATACCGCTTAGAATTAAGGCCAAAAAGTTCTATCTTGGTCTCATCAGACCAAAGAATCTTATTTCTCACCATCTTGGAGTCCTTCAGGTGTTTTTTAGCAAACTCCATGCGGGCTTTCATGTGTCTTGCACTGAGGAGAGGCTTCCGCCGGGCAACTCTGCCATAAAGCCCCGACTGGTGAAGGGCTGCAGTGAGGTTTGACTTTCTACAACTTTCTCCCATCTCCCGACTGCATCTCTGGAGCAAAAGCCTCCAAAACCTTTGGAGGGAGTTGAAAGCCTGTGTTGCCCAGTGACAGCCCCAAAACATCACCGCTCTAGAGGAGATCTGCATGGAGGAATGGGCCAACATACCAGCAACAGTGTGTGACAACCTTGTGAAGACTTACAGAAAACGTTTGACCCCTGTCATTGCCAACAAAGAATTTATAACAAAGTATTGAGATGAACTTTTGATATTGACCAAATACTTATTTTCCACCATAATTTGCAAATAAATTATTTAAAAAATCAGACAATGTGATTGTCTGGATTTGTTCCCACATTTTGTTTCTCATGGTTAAGGTATACCTATGATGACAATTACAGGCCTCTCTCATCTTTTTAAGTGGGGGAACTTGCAATTGGTGGCTGACTAAATACTTTTTTGCCCCACTGTATATATGTGTGTATATATATATATATATATATATAAAAAGGAATATATACCACAACATGGTGCTGTGTATACATAGATGAGGATCAGGGGCGAGTACACCCCTCACATTTTTGTAAATATTTTATAACATCTTTTCATGTAACAACACTGAACAAATGACACTTTGCTACAATGTAAAGTAGTAAGCATACAGCTTGTATAACAGTGTACATTTGCTGTCCCCTCAAAATAACTCAACACACAGCCATTAATGTCTAAACTGCTGGTACACCCCTAAGTGAAGATGTCCAAATTGGGTCCAAAGTGTCAATATTTTGTGTGGCCATCATTATTTTCCAGCACTGCCTTAACCCTCTTGGGCATGGAGTTCACCAGAGCTTCACAGGTTGCCACTGGAGTCCTCTTCCACTCCCCCATGACGACGTCACGGAACTGTTGGATGCTAGAGAACTTGCGCTCCTCCACCTTCCATTTGAGGATGCCCCACAGATGCTCAATAGGGTTTAGGTCTGGCGACATGCTTGGCCAGTCCATCAACTTTGCCTTCAGCTCCTTTAGCAAGGCAGTGGTTGTCTTGGAGGTGTGTTTGGGGTCATTATCATGTTGGAATACTGCTCTATGGCCCAGTCTCCGAAGGGAGGGGATCATGCTCTTCTTCAGTATGTCACAGTACATGTAGGCACTCATGGGTCCCTCAATGAACTGTAGCTCCCCAGTGTCAGCAGCACTCATGTAGCCCCAGACCATGACACTCCCACCACCATGCTTGACTGTAGGCAAGACACACTTGCATATAAGCCTTCAAAATGGGCACTTTTGATTTTTACAGTTCGGGTCTCATAGACTTCAATGGGGTTCATTATTCGGTTCCAAACTTTCGCGATGTTCGAAAGGTGTGGTGTGAACTGAACAGGGGGTCATTTGGCCCATCCCTGATCCCCAGCTCAACGCACCAACCAAAGTATCCTAACAGTTTGCGTTAAAAATAGAGGTTTGGTTTGCACACATTTGCAAATACATGCATAAGCTGCAGAGCCACTCCAAGGCAACCCAGAACAGCCTGGGCTCACAGGAAGTGGGTTGAATGATGGATGACACACGAGGGCAATGCTCAAGAGGTTGGGCAGTGCTTAAAGTTGTTCTAAAGGCTGAATGTTTTTTACCTTAATGCATTTAATCCATACTAAACTGAGTCCAGACTTAATCAAGCGCTGTGCCCAAGAGCAGTGGCTATCTTCGCTCTTTCCCTCCTCATAGACTCAGAGACACTATCAGGAGCCATTGGTCAATCACAGCCAGTGAGGAGGGAGAGAGGGGAGGTGTTGAGCCGCACTCTGTTTGTCAATGGAACACAGAGTGCAGCTTGGGAGCGAGCCCTCATGAGTGCCCCATAACAAGCTGCAAGCTATGGTGGGCACTCGGCAGGAGGGGAGGAGCCAGAAGCACCAGTGTGGGGACTTTAGAAGAGGAGGATCAGGGCTGCTCTGGCAAAACCGTTGCACACCGTGTGACATGTTTGTTATTAAAAAAAATGGGTTTACAAACACTTTAACGATATTTTTTTTTTACCCTACACAGAAAGAGGGAACAATTATGTCATGTAAAAAAGGAAAGAAAGTATTATAAGCTTATTAGACAGCTAGAATTTTCAGAAGTTATCAGCAATAGCAGCCTACATAGTTCTCTCAGGACAGGTTTTCTTTAAAATAAAATACATTTATTGAACTTCTGTGAAGCTACTGGACTTGTTTTTTATTTTTATTTTTTTTACAGATATAACAAATTATAACTTCTGGAAAATTATACTTTTTTCGTTTTTTAAATATAACTTTGAGCACCAGAAGTTTTTAAATTGGTTTGAAAATGTCAAATTTTATGAGTTTCAAAAATGCATTTTAGAGTGTGCTTTCACCTAAATAAAGTCAGCAGGGGTATTCATAGACAACATTTTACAAATATATGTGAGTGTCACAGGGATCTCTGTATGTACATCCATTACCACTTTGCTTCTCAACTTTGAAGTTGAGGCATGCAAAGAAATACATTACACCTAAAAGCAAAGACGGTGATGTTCTCTTCTATATATTATATTATTTTAGTTGCGGAATGCTATACAAAAAGCTTGCTAATACCTTGGCTAAAGCTACAATCATCATGCCAATTAGGGGTCCATGCACACTGGTCATAAAAATGCTGCTTATACTGTATAGGCACTTTTCGTGTTTTTTTTCTAAAGCTTGTAGAAGCAATTCTATGTTAGCCTACAGTATCTCACAAATTGAGTACACCCCTCACATTTTTGTAAATATTTTATTATATCTTTTCATGTGACAACACTGAAGAAATGACACTTTGCTACAATGTAAAGTAGTGAGTGTACAGCTTGTATAACAGTGTACATTTGCTGGCTCCTCAAAATAACTCAACTCACAGACATTAGTTGTCTAAACCGCTGGCAACAAAAGTGAGTACACCCAGGGCTGGACTGGAACAAAAATGTGGCCCTGGACTTTATCCAGACTGGCCCAGGGCACAGCACATCGGGGCACAACGCACATCGGGGCAACAGTACACAGCACACCAGGGTACAGCACATCAGGGTACATGGGGCACATTAGGGTACATGGGGCACATGAGGGTACATGGGGCACATCAGGGCACATTTGGGCACATGGGGCACATTCAGGGCACATCAGGCACATGGGGTACATCAGGGCACATCAGGCACATGGGGTACATCAGGGCACATCAGGCACATTCAGGGCACATTCAGGCAACATCAGGGCACATAAGGCACATTCAGGGCACATCAGGCACATGAGGATACATGGGGCACATCAGGGCACATCAGGGCACATTTGGGCACATCAGGGCACTTTTGGGCACATCAGGCACATGGGGTACATCAGGGCACATCAGGCACATGGGGTACATCAGGGCATATCAGAGCACATTCAGGCAACATCAGGGCAGATGGGGCACATTCAGGGCACATCAGGCACATGGGGAACATCAGGGCACATTCAGGGAACATTCTGGGCACATCAGGCACATGGGGTACATCAGGGCACATCAGGGCACATTCAGGGAACATCAGGGCACATTCAGGGCACATCAGGCACATGGGGTACATCAGGGCACATTCAGGGCACATCAGGCACATGGGGTACATCAGGGCACATCAGGCACATGGGGTACATCAGGGCACATTCAGGGAACATCATTCACATGGGGTACATCAGGGCACATCAGGGCACATCAGGGCACAAGCACATCAGGGTACATCACACATCGGGGCACAGTGCACATCGGGGCAACAGAACACAGCACATCAGGGTACAACATATGAGGGCACTTAGGGTACATCAGGGCACATCAGAGCACATTCAGGGAACATTCAGGGCACATCAGGCACATGGGGTAATCAGGGCACATTTGGGGCACATCAGGCACATTCTGGGAACATCAGGGCACATGGGGCACATTCAGGGCACATCAGGCACATGTGGTACATCAGGGCACATGGGGCACATTCAGGGCACATCAGGGCACATTCAGGGCACATCAGGCACATGGGGTACATCAGGGCACATTCAGGGCACATCAGGCACATGGGGTACATCAGGGCACATTCAGGGAACATCAGGGCACATTCAGGGCACATGGGGTACAATCAGGGCACATAAGGGCACATTCAGGGCTCATAGGGTACAATCAGGGCACATGGGGTACATTCAGGGCACTTGGGGTACAATCAGGGCACATGGGATAAATTCAGGGCACATCAAGGCACATTCAGGGCTCATAGGGTACAATAAGGGCACAGCGTTTACTTGTTTTCTTCATATGGAGAGTAGCGCAGGCAGCCTCTGTAGTAAGTTCTCTCTCATGTCATGCTGCTGCTGCTCCCCCCGGCGGCCCGTCCTCCTTCTCCTCTCTTCTTGTCCATCCCAGATGATGTCACAAGCAACTGGAGATAGACGAGAAGAGAGGAGGAGGAGGGGCCGCTGGGGGGAGCAGCAGCAGCGTGACATGAGAGAGAACTTACTACAGAGGCTGCCTGCGCTACTCTGCATGCATCTCAATCTACCCGTCAGACGCCAGCTGTCGGCGATTGATGGGTAAATCGTAGACACAATAGGCAGCCACTGAAACCGGCCGACTGAGCCATTCGGCCCACCGGGAAACTCCCGGTAGTCCCGATGGCCAGTCCATCCCTGAGTACACCCCTAATTGAAAATGTCCAAATTGGGCCCAAAGTGTTAATATTTTGTGTGGCCACCATTATTTTCCAGCACTGCCTTAACCCTCTTGGACATGGAGTTCACCAAAACTTTACTGGATGCCACTGGAGTCCTCTTCCACTCCTCCATGATGACATCACGTAGCTGGTGGATGTTAGAGACCTTGCGCTCCTCCACCTTCCGTTTGCAGATGCCCCACAGATCCTAGGGTTTAGGTCTGAAGACATGCTTGGCCAGTCCATCTCCTTTACCCTCAGCTTCTTTAGCAAGGCAGTGGTTGTCTTGGAGGTGTGTTTGGGGTCGTTATCATGTTGAAATACTGCCCCGCGGGCCAGTCTCTGAAGGGAGGGGATCATGCTCTGCTTCAGTATGTCACAGTACATATTGGCATTCATGGTTCCTTCAATGAACTGTAGCTCCCCAGTGCCGGCAGCACTCATGCAGCCCAAGACCATGACACTCCCACCACCATGCTTGACTGTAGTCAAGACACACTTGTCTTTGTACTCCTCACCTGGTTGCAGCCATACACGATTGACACCATCTGAACCAAATAAGTTTAACTTGGTCTCATCATACCACAGGACATGGTTTCAGTAATCCATGTCCTTAGTCTGCTTGTCTTCAGCAAACTGTTTGCGGGCTTTCTTGTGAAGCATCTTTAGAAGAGGCTTCCTTCTGGGACAACAGCCATGCAGACCAATTTGATGCAGTGTGCGGCATATTGTCTGAGCACTGACAAGCTGACCCCCCACCCCTTCAACCTCCGCAGCAATGCTGGCAGCACTCGTACGTCTATTTCCCAAAGACATCCTCTGGATATGACGCTGAGCTCGTGCACTCAACTTCTTTGGTCGACCATGGCGAGGCCTGTTCTGAGTGGAACCTGTTCTGTTAAACCGCTGTATGTTCTTGGCCACCATGCTGCAGCTCAGTTTCAGGGTCTTGGCAATCTTCTTATAGCCTAGGACATCTTTATGTAGAGCAACAATTCTTTTTTTCAGATCCTCAGAGAGTTCTCTGCCATGAGGTGCCATGTTGAACTTCCAGTGACCAGTAGGGGAGAGTGAGAGCGATAACACCAAATTTAACACACCTGCTCCCCAATCACACCTGAGACTATGTAACACTAACGAGTCACATGACACCGGGGAGGGAAAATGGCTAATTGGGCCCAATTTTGACATTTTCACTTAGGGTGTACTCACTCTTGTTGCCAGCGGTTTAGACATTAATGGCTTTGTGTTGAGTTATTTTGAGGGGACAGCAGATTCACACTGCTACACAAGCTGTACACTCACTACTTTACATTGTAGCAAAGTGTCATTTCTTCAGTGTTGTCACATGAAAACATATAAAAAAATATTTTCAAAATGGTGAGGGGTGTACTCACTTTTGTGAGATACCGTTTATTGTCTTGCACACTAGGGAATTTATAGGAGCACTTAGAGGCAGAAAAAAAAACTCTTCAAAATTGCGTTTTTGGGAGGATATTTTGAGCAGAAAAAAACATTTAACACTCAAAAAGCGCATGAACGTGCCTAAATGTGCATAAACGTGGCAATTAGGAGCCTTCTGCATTTTCAAGTGCACATTGAAAAATTAGCAAAGGGGAACATTTTGGAAAGAAACACATTTAACCACGTAACGACTACCCGCCTGCACTGCACTGCAGACAGGCGGCCGCTCTAAGCAAAGCAACGTACTGGTACGTCGCTGCCTATTTCCGGGTTTAGGCATGTGTGCCCCCACTGTGATTGGCCACAGCAGGAGCCTGTCTGCAAGTCCCGGCCAATGATTCACGGCGAGGACGTGCTGATCGGCTGTGTACATTCACAGCCTAAAGCTCTGTGTTGAAATTCAATACAGAGCTCTGTACACAGGGAGGGTTAGTAAAAAGCAGCACACTGTACACACATTACACAAAGTTAGGCACAGACAGGGCCACTGATAAGGCAATACAACCGGTCCTGTTGTACCAGGCCCAGCCCCATCAGCTCAACAGGGGGGCCTGGCAGCTTTCCAGTTTATTTGTGCAAAATTAAAAAATAAGGCTTTCTAAATTACACCCCCGCTACTACTTGATTAGGGGGGGATATATTTACATTTTCCCGGGCTCCTCTGTTGACCTAATGATGAGAGCAGAAGAGGGACCTTTTTATTCATTTTCGGGCACATGTACACACTATTGCGCGGGCCCCCCGCCTCCACGTGTTGCTGTGCTTCTGGCTGCTCAATTAGTTCTGACCAGCAGAATTCTGCAACCAACAGCCATGTGGCAAACTGGGACAAAGCCATGATAGGGCACCTGCTGCCTACTAACTGTGTGCCATAAATGCTAATGATAATCATAAGCTGCACTTTGTTTCAAGGCAGGGTCAGGGGTGGGGTTGAGGGTGGGGTCAAAGGGGGTAGGCTGTACGGGGCTCCATGATTTCTAACAGTGGCCCTGGGCACAGGCACATTTTTAACCCATTGATCGCCTTAAATGTTAACCCCTTCCCAGCCAGTGTCATTAGAACAGTGACAGTGTATATTTTTAGCACTGATCGCTGTAATAATGTCACTAGTGATGTCAGTGGCAGTTAGTCAGTTCCCACCCAGTGTCCGATTGTCCGCCGCACTTCCATAATAAGTCAATGATTGCTGCCATTAGTAGTATAAAAAAATAAAAATTCCAGTATATATACCATAGTTTGTAGATGCTATGACTTTCACGCAAACCAATCAGTATACACTTATTGGATTTTTTTTATCAAAAACATGTAGCAGAATACATTTTGGCCAAAATTTATGAAGACATTTGATTTTGATTTTTTGATTTTTTTAATGCAGAAAATAAAAATTATTGTTTTTTTTTTTTTCAAATTTTTTTGTATTTTCTCATTTATATTGCAAAAAAAACAGTTGTGATCAAATGCCAACAAAAGAAAGCTCTATAAATTTTGCTTGGGTACAGCATTACATGACCGCGTAATCGGCAGTTACAGAAGCACAGTGCCGAATGGCAAAAAATTATCTATTTTGCTTTAAGCGCTCCTTAACACCAAATATGTTCAAACATTTTTAAATGCATAAGCAAGAAAAATGAATATATTTCAATGAGTCTAGTTAAAGTTTAGCCACGTTTACATGCCGAGGTCGCATCTAGAAGCGTTCTCTTCTCTTCTTCCGATGTTGACACAACGCTCTCTCCCGCTGTAATGCTGTGTTCACGGTGCGCAACGACTTATATAGGCATGGGGCGTGGTCACCAGGTGGTGACCCCACCCCTTATGACGTCACAGTCCCGGGCATGCTGGGACTGTGACATCATAAGGGGCAGGGTCACCACACGGTGACCACGCCCCATGCCTATATAAGTCGTTGCGCACCGTGAACACAGCATTACAGCGGGAGAGAGCGTCGTGTCAACTTCGGAAGAAGAGAAGAGGAAAGAAGACCGGGCCACCGCTAGCAAGAGAGCCGCAAAAGAGCAGAAGATAGCAGAGGAGCCTGGCAAAAGAACCGGAGAGTGGGAGAAGAAGCGGAGAGTGGAGAAGAGGCCAGAGAGCAGGAGAAGAACCGGACACCGGGAGAAGAGGCCGGAGAGAGCAGAGAAGTCGGAAGAGACCCCCCAAGTCGGACGAAGACCCCCGGAGCTGCCTAATAAATTACTTTAAAAACCTGTCTAGTGTGTTTTTTTATTGACACTTTTTTCCCCAGGTGAATAGGTAGGGGTATGATGTACCCCATGCTCATTCACATAGGGCAGGGGGCCGGGATCTGGGGGCCCCCTTATTAAAGGGGGCTCCCGGATTCCGATAAGCCCCCCGCCCACAGACCCCGACAACCAATGGCCGCAGGGCACCCCCCTTCCCCAAAGCACCCACCCCCCATGCGGCCTGGTACGGTTCAGGAGGAGGGGAGGCTAGCTCGTCCCCACTACCTTTCCTGACCGGCCGGGGGGGTTAAAGGGGTTCCCCTTAAAATCCATACCGGACCTAAGGGACATTATCACCTCTTTCTCGCGCTCGCTGCAATAGGAAAATTTGTTTTTCCTATTGCAGCGAGCGCAAGATGTATAGTACCCTGTCACCGAGATCCAGCGCAATAGGATCGCGCTGGAAACATTCTCGCGGGCAGGTGCTGTAGCTGCAATATGTGTCGTATTTGGCCCGTCGGACCAACATACAGACGAACGGGCTTCCTGATAGGAACTGGGTCCGGCGGGAAGATTTGAAACATGTTTCAAATCTAAAGTCCGTCACATTTTCGACCGAAAAGGCCCGTCGGAAGTCCGATGAAGCCCAAACACGGTCAAATTGTCCTACGGATTCGGTCCATCGGACCAATCCGGGCGAAAAATCTGCTCGTGTGTACAGGGCATTAGTGAAGTAGTCATTATATAATCTTATACTGACTATGGTGTTTATTTACTAAAACTGGAGAGGGCAAACACTGGTGTAGCTCTACATAAAAACCAATCCGTTTCCAGTTTGTTTGTTTTTTTGTCAAAGCTTAATTGAACAAACAAGAAGCTACCATGGACAGCTGTACCAGATTTTGCACTCTCCAGTTTTTAGTAAATCAACCCCTAGGCTTTGTGCTTTGCAGCCACATGATACCCATTAAATCACAGAGACATTGTTGTGAAAAAGTCCATGTTTGTGCAGCTTTCATAATCAGTTTAGTATATTTCTGTAGTGTTTGCATGCTCTTGCCATTCTGAACCCGTTTTTCAGTGTTGCTTCTAACTTTGCACCTGTTCAGTAAACTGAAATATACAGTGAAGCCAGACATACAAAGAAAACAAATGCAGCCACCACATCTAAGGATTGGTAAGCTGCTATTTATTATTTTTTTGTTTTGGTTTTAATACTGCTTCAAGCTTGGTTCACCCCTATGCAGTTTGCTTTTCATCCATTACTACAGTGCTTTTTGCGGTGCATTTTGCATGTTTGTGATGCATTTTTCATACGTTTTTTGATGCATTTTGCGTTTTGCATTTTTTATCCTTTTTTTGGGCCAATTTGTTGTTGGGAGGATTCAAAAATGCATATCATGGAATAATTGCAGCAAAATCACGGCAAAAATGCACTACATGGTTTTCTGCTGCTTCTCCATAGAAGTCTATTAACCAAAAACACACTATTTCGCTTTTAAAAAGTCCCTGACCCTTTCCAATAATGCAACAGCTGAAAAAAGCCCAGATGTGAATGTGTACCAAAGGAAACCATGTTAAATGGACTGTAGTGCATTTCTGCAAAAACATTGAAAACCGCATAGCTGTGAACTGAGCCCTAAGCTGGCCATACACTCTTATGCCCCGTACACACGGTCGGATTTTCCGATGGAAAATGTCCGATCGGAGCGTGTTGTCGGACATTCCGACCGTGTGTGGGCTCCATCGGACATTTTCCATCGGATTTTCCGACACACAAAGTTTGAGAGCAGACTATAAAATTTTCCGACAACAAAATCCGATCACGTCAATTCCGACCGTGTGTGGCCTGTTCCGACGCACAAAGTGCCACGCATGCTCAGAAGAAATTCCGAGACGGAACAGCTCGGTCGGGTAAAATTAGCGTTCGCAATGGATACAGCACTTTCGTCACGCTGCAATGTCAAAAATAGTTTAATACAGCGCACTCTCTTCTTCTTTATATTGTGAGAAGAATTAAGTAGTTTTGCTGCTCATATTCACACAGACTTCTCACAAACTTCTTTCTTTATTATTTATCGGGACTCCCTCAATATATTTGGATTTGTCACATCAGACAAAATTAATTTTGGGTTGGTTTTTTTTTTGAAGGCTGTTTTTTTTTTTTTTTTTTTTTCAAGGCTGATCTTTGTTCTATTTTATTTTTAGTTTTACTCCATAATATTTTTGTGTGTGTTTTGTGTGTCAAGTTACCACAACACCATTGATATCTTATATTATTTAATCTCAAGGAGATTGTTTGGTGTTGGTGTCCCTTGTTAATTTCACATTGTACTTTAGAAATGTACCTGAATCCTCACAAACAAACTGTCCTTTTTGAAGGAAAAAACACATAGGAGAGTATAATTGAAACAAAAAATCCTTTATTAAGGGCTCAGAACCAAACAAAGAGGGAGGCAACACTGGAGAAACAGCTGAAATTAGCGAAGCCTTGGACCCCCAGGGCAGACATCAATTCTTTAACATCCAAATTGTTGGCCTGAGGAGTCATTATCCAAGGGAGTGCAGTCTGGTCCAGAAGTCCCAGAGATCCAGAAAGCAGCAGATGACATCTGTGTCCCCAGGCTGTGGTACCACAAGAGGCTGCATCTTTTGTCAGACCAGACTGGATCCAGGGTCATCACTTTCTGGTCTTCTTTCCACGCTTCCTTCCTGGCTGTGGCTCAGGTGTTGGAGATGTGGCAGGAGGAGGAGTAGGACCTGGAGGAGGAGGAGGACTAGTAGGACCTGGAGGACCTCTTCCTGCCACTTTGTTTTTGCAGGTGGAGGGGAGGGACCTGCATATCAGGCAGCCTGCTTGACCCAGCCTTCTCCTGGCTGAGACTTCCCTGTGTATGAAAAAGGGACATGGTTTTAGTTTTTGCATCATCAATCACAATCAGAAATTAGTACTCCAAACTAACATCTAGTTAACATCATTTATTGGACAACCAGAAATATTTAGAGAAATGCTATACCTGGCTCAAGCTGGGCTCCTCCACATGTTGCTGCCTGGAAGGCCCAGGTTGGGCGTCAGAAGCCTCAGCTGGGGTGGAAGGAAGCGTGGAAGGAAGACTGGAGAGTGATGACCTCGTTTCAGTCTGACCTGCCAGAAAATGCAGCCTGTCATAGTACCACATCCTGGGGACATAGATGTCGTCTGCTGCTCCGGATCTCTGGGAATCCTGGACCTTCTTGTGCTCCCTTAGATAAGTGCTCCTCAGGCCACCAATTAGGATCTTCAAATAGGTCATGTCTGCCGTGGGGATCACCGTCTTCACAAATTTCAGCAATTGATCCAGTGCTGCCTTCCTCTTTGTTTGGTTCTTATAATGTGGGTGGTTTATCTGCCACAGACAAGGCAGCTCCCTGAACATGTCAAGGAAGATTGCCATAAAGTCTTCATCTTTCAAGATATCCATTTTCACTGCAAGACACAACACAAGACAAACCCTAATGTCAGCCTAAAGTCTTCTGTGCAAATACAGGCCTCGATCTAGAAGCAGTATAGGCCCAATGTTAAATCTTACCTTCGTTATCACGATCGGCACCTCCGTTACTCATTCCTCCGCTCACAGATCGTACGTACTACGCACGTGTGTTACGTTTTATACACACTGCGCATGCGTGTAACTCCGCCCACCCCTGGAATTCTTTCTAGTCTATTCCCTGCCCCTTTTCGTTCGGCGCAGTGGGGAAAGAGCACATGGCGGAGACACAGCAGTTGCGTGCTAATTATAGCAACGAGGAGGAGGGGGAGGAAAGCCCGGAGCCGGAAACGTCTAGATCCAGAAGGAGAAGATTTAAGGCATCAAATATGTCCTTTGGGGAGATGTTGGAGATGGTGGACATCCTGAAGAGGGCCGACTATGATGGAAAGTATGGACCTTACCCCAACCCCAATGTCAGAAAGGCCAAGATCATGGCGAAAGTTCGCAGAAGTCTGCACTGGAATTTTGGGGTACGACGATCGAAAGATCAGCTCAGGAAGCGACGAGCAGTACAGAAAGATCCGGAGAGTGCTGCAAAAAAGTAAGTAGTTGTGCTGTGTTCCTATTCTTTTTGTGTTTATTACGTTCGTGCTGCTCCATGTGGTTTTAGGAACTGTCGTACAGTTTAAAATGGCAACTTTAATGTTCATGGGCACATTATTCGTTCGTATCAAACATTTTTCTTTCGGTCTATAAAACACCATTTTTTTGCCATATCATTGGACCACATTTTTTAGGGCCTACTTGTATGAAACTAATTTGGTTGTGTAGATGGGTTTGTTACTAGAATGAATAGCAAACTAGATTCTGTGTAAGGAGAGAACACTCAGCAGCTGTTTACACATCTGGACGCTGGAGCACTAGTGTGGGACACAAGAACACCCTTTTTATTAGGGGGCCCACACAGGTGCTCCAGTGTATACTATAGGGGGGTCTCTATCTGTGAAGCTTTTAGAAAACAGGTAAAGTATTGAAGCTTGACAAAGGACACTAAAAATTCTACATCTTGGAACTCAGCCAAAATAGACAATTGTACCCCACTTCCAAGCAATGTTTCCTATTTATAGTTCTGCCATCAAATATCTGTGTGCTAAGTATACCATTTTTTTTTTACATAGGGGAGAAAAGACTCTGAGGACACCCCTCATCCGAGGAGACCACAGACCCCCCACCTCTGGAAGAAGGGGAAATACCCCCAACACAAGAAGAGCAGGAGGAAGAAGACGTGGTGGAACTAGTCACCACAACAGGTGAGTGTCTGCGACCACAGGCTCAGGTAAGAGATGGATGCCGGCATATTTATAATACATGTTTTTTTTTGGGTTCCTCTCTTTTTAGGTGATCGTGATGTTGTGGATCCTGATCCTTTCACCTCGGAAAGTGCACAGATCCTGATCGGGGAGATCACGGGGTGTAATGTTGCATTGGAAAACATCACGAAAAACATCAATGATGTTTTTAAAAAAAAATAAGAACATCATTGATGTTTTGGGGAGAGTTTAAAACCCCTACAAAGCCCTTTGTTTTATGGTGTACTACACTTTTAAAATTGTTTTGCAAATTGTAGAAAAGCCAAATTTTGAAGATGCACACAGTGTGCCAACATGTGCTATCTGCCATCACGGGAGATCAATGGACGCGTTTTGGGGGTGCAACCCCTTCCTCAATAATAAAGTAGCTGAGAGGAAGGGGTTGCTCCCCCAAAATACGTCCCTTGATCCCCCGTGATGGCAGGTAGCACATGTTGACATTCGTAAATTGGTGTGCATCTTCAAAATTTGGCTTTTCTGTGGGTGACTTCACCCCATCTGAACGCAATATCAAACACAGTTCCTAAATACTCATGTCTGATATTGCCTTCAAGTTCTACCAAATGTGAACTTTGTAAGTTCAAGATTTGTGTCTTTCTTGTTGGTTTTAAACATGCCAGTTTTATGTTAAAAGGACATTTCTACTTTTTCTAATGCCACCCCAAAAATTTTTATACAACAAGCATGTTGGTTTGTTTTAAAAACCTTGTCAAAATGCACATGTGATTGTGCAGGTATTAAAAAGATTGTTATAAATCAAGAATGTGTGGATAATTGTCTCAACGCTACAAAACTTTTGGGGTGCTCTAATTGCTGTTTTCTGTGACAATCGGTGTTATTTCATAAGGGCAAATCCACTTTGCACTACAAGTGCAGTTTCAAGTGCACTTGTAGTGCAAAGTGTCTTTGCCTTTAGTAAATAACACTCAACAGTGCTTTGTAAGGTTACACAATCACGCCATTTTCACGACTCACCACATTTCTGACAGGGTCAGCTAAACTAAACATAAGCAGTAAATGTCACCAAAGATTTGCAGAATTTTTTTTTTATTTGATAAAGGTTTCACACATTGTCTGGCATATTGATGGCCCCCCTACCCGCAAAGAACTCAAGGTATCTTAGCTGGACATTACAGGCACTCAGGGAGGGCAAGCCAGGACGGCCACTTTCAAGCGCCGTCAGGGTTGTTTAATTTATCATTCCGGCCTCAGGCCCAACTGAGCCACCATAGTTGGCAGAATGTTGACGTAAAAAGTTATGTAGAACACAGCACGCCAGGATAATAGTAGTCAGTTTATACTCTGCCATATGTATGGGTGTCAGAAATAGGCGGAACCGGCTGGCCATGATTCCAAATGTGTTCTCCACCACTCTTCTGGCTCTGGCCAGCCGGTAATTAAAAACCCTCTGGTCCGGGGTGAGGGTCCTCATCGGGGATGGCCGCATAAGATGGTCCACCAGCGCAAATGCTTCACCTCTTTCTCGCGCTCGCTGCAATAGGAAAATTTGTTTTTCCTATTGCAGCGAGCGCAAGATGTATAGTACCCTGTCACCGAGATCCAGCGCAATAGGATCGCGCTGGAAACATTCTCGCGGGCAGGTGCTGTAGCTGCAATATGTGTCGTATTTGGCCCGTCGGACCAACATACAGACGAACGGGCTTCCTGATAGGAACTGGGTCCGGCGGGAAGATTTGAAACATGTTTCAAATCTAAAGTCCGTCACATTTTCGACCGAAAAGGCCCGTCGGAAGTCCGATGAAGCCCAAACACGGTCAAATTGTCCTACGGATTCGGTCCATCGGACCAATCCGGGCGAAAAATCTGCTCGTGTGTACAGGGCATTAGTGAAGTAGTCATTATATAATCTTATACTGACTATGGTGTTTATTTACTAAAACTGGAGAGGGCAAACACTGGTGTAGCTCTACATAAAAACCAATCCGTTTCCAGTTTGTTTGTTTTTTTGTCAAAGCTTAATTGAACAAACAAGAAGCTACCATGGACAGCTGTACCAGATTTTGCACTCTCCAGTTTTTAGTAAATCAACCCCTAGGCTTTGTGCTTTGCAGCCACATGATACCCATTAAATCACAGAGACATTGTTGTGAAAAAGTCCATGTTTGTGCAGCTTTCATAATCAGTTTAGTATATTTCTGTAGTGTTTGCATGCTCTTGCCATTCTGAACCCGTTTTTCAGTGTTGCTTCTAACTTTGCACCTGTTCAGTAAACTGAAATATACAGTGAAGCCAGACATACAAAGAAAACAAATGCAGCCACCACATCTAAGGATTGGTAAGCTGCTATTTATTATTTTTTTGTTTTGGTTTTAATACTGCTTCAAGCTTGGTTCACCCCTATGCAGTTTGCTTTTCATCCATTACTACAGTGCTTTTTGCGGTGCATTTTGCATGTTTGTGATGCATTTTTCATACGTTTTTTGATGCATTTTGCGTTTTGCATTTTTTATCCTTTTTTTGGGCCAATTCGTTGTTGGGAGGATTAAAAAATGCATATCATGGAATAATTGCAGCAAAATCACGGCAAAAATGCACTACATGGTTTTCTGCTGCTTCTCCATAGAAGTCTATTAACCAAAAACACACTATTTCGCTTTTAAAAAGTCCCTGACCCTTTCCAATAATGCAACAGCTGAAAAAAGCCCAGATGTGAATGTGTACCAAAGGAAACCATGTTAAATGGACTGTAGTGCATTTCTGCAAAAACATTGAAAACCGCATAGCTGTGAACTGAGCCCTAAGCTGGCCATACACTCTTATGCCCCGTACACACGGTCGGATTTTCCGATGGAAAATGTCCGATCGGAGCGTGTTGTCGGACATTCCGACCGTGTGTGGGCTCCATCGGACATTTTCCATCGGATTTTCCGACACACAAAGTTTGAGAGCAGACTATAAAATTTTCCGACAACAAAATCCGATCACGTCAATTCCGACCGTGTGTGGCCTGTTCCGACGCACAAAGTGCCACGCATGCTCAGAAGAAATTCCGAGACGGAACAGCTCGGTCGGGTAAAATTAGCGTTCGGAATGGATACAGCACTTTCGTCACGCTGCAATGTCAAAAATAGTTTAATACAGCGCACTCTCTTCTTCTTTATATTGTGAGAAGAATTAAGTAGTTTTGCTGCTCATATTCACACAGACTTCTCACAAACTTCTTTCTTTATTATTTATCGGGACTCCCTCAATATATTTGGATTTGTCACATCAGACAAAATTAATTTTGGGTTGGTTTTTTTTTTGAAGGCTGTTTTTTTTTTTTTTTTTTTTTCAAGGCTGATCTTTGTTCTATTTTATTTTTAGTTTTACTCCATAATATTTTTGTGTGTGTTTTGTGTGTCAAGTTACCACAACACCATTGATATCTTATATTATTTAATCTCAAGGAGATTGTTTGGTGTTGGTGTCCCTTGTTAATTTCACATTGTACTTTAGAAATGTACCTGAATCCTCACAAACAAACTGTCCTTTTTGAAGGAAAAAACACATAGGAGAGTATAATTGAAACAAAAAATCCTTTATTAAGGGCTCAGAACCAAACAAAGAGGGAGGCAACACTGGAGAAACAGCTGAAATTAGCGAAGCCTTGGACCCCCAGGGCAGACATCAATTCTTTAACATCCAAATTGTTGGCCTGAGGAGTCATTATCCAAGGGAGTGCAGTCTGGTCCAGAAGTCCCAGAGATCCAGAAAGCAGCAGATGACATCTGTGTCCCCAGGCTGTGGTACCACAAGAGGCTGCATCTTTTGTCAGACCAGACTGGATCCAGGGTCATCACTTTCTGGTCTTCTTTCCACGCTTCCTTCCTGGCTGTGGCTCAGGTGTTGGAGATGTGGCAGGAGGAGGAGTAGGACCTGGAGGAGGAGGAGGACTAGTAGGACCTGGAGGACCTCTTCCTGCCACTTTGTTTTTGCAGGTGGAGGGGAGGGACCTGCATATCAGGCAGCCTGCTTGACCCAGCCTTCTCCTGGCTGAGACTTCCCTGTGTATGAAAAAGGGACATGGTTTTAGTTTTTGCATCATCAATCACAATCAGAAATTAGTACTCCAAACTAACATCTAGTTAACATCATTTATTGGACAACCAGAAATATTTAGAGAAATGCTATACCTGGCTCAAGCTGGGCTCCTCCACATGTTGCTGCCTGGAAGGCCCAGGTTGGGCGTCAGAAGCCTCAGCTGGGGTGGAAGGAAGCGTGGAAGGAAGACTGGAGAGTGATGACCTCGTTTCAGTCTGACCTGCCAGAAAATGCAGCCTGTCATAGTACCACATCCTGGGGACATAGATGTCGTCTGCTGCTCCGGATCTCTGGGAATCCTGGACCTTCTTGTGCTCCCTTAGATAAGTGCTCCTCAGGCCACCAATTAGGATCTTCAAATAGGTCATGTCTGCCGTGGGGATCACCGTCTTCACAAATTTCAGCAATTGATCCAGTGCTGCCTTCCTCTTTGTTTGGTTCTTATAATGTGGGTGGTTTATCTGCCACAGACAAGGCAGCTCCCTGAACATGTCAAGGAAGATTGCCATAAAGTCTTCATCTTTCAAGATATCCATTTTCACTGCAAGACACAACACAAGACAAACCCTAATGTCAGCCTAAAGTCTTCTGTGCAAATACAGGCCTCAATCTAGAAGCAGTATAGGCCCAATGTTAAATCTTACCTTCGTTATCACGATCGGCACCTCCGTTACTCATTCCTCCGCTCACAGATCGTACGTACTACGCACGTGTGTTACGTTTTATACACACTGCGCATGCGTGTAACTCCGCCCACCCCTGGAATTCTTTCTAGTCTATTCCCTGCCCCTTTTCGTTCGGCGCAGTGGGGAAAGAGCACATGGCGGAGACACAGCAGTTGCGTGCTAATTATAGCAACGAGGAGGAGGGGGAGGAAAGCCCGGAGCCGGAAACGTCTAGATCCAGAAGGAGAAGATTTAAGGCATCAAATATGTCCTTTGGGGAGATGTTGGAGATGGTGGACATCCTGAAGAGGGCCGACTATGATGGAAAGTATGGACCTTACCCCAACCCCAATGTCAGAAAGGCCAAGATCATGGCGAAAGTTCGCAGAAGTCTGCACTGGAATTTTGGGGTACGACGATCGAAAGATCAGCTCAGGAAGCGACGAGCAGTACAGAAAGATCCGGAGAGTGCTGCAAAAAAGTAAGTAGTTGTGCTGTGTTCCTATTCTTTTTGTGTTTATTACGTTCGTGCTGCTCCATGTGGTTTTAGGAACTGTCGTACAGTTTAAAATGGCAACTTTAATGTTCATGGGCACATTATTCGTTCGTATCAAACATTTTTCTTTCGGTCTATAAAACACCATTTTTTTGCCATATCATTGGACCACATTTTTTAGGGCCTACTTGTATGAAACTAATTTGGTTGTGTAGATGGGTTTGTTACTAGAATGAATAGCAAACTAGATTCTGTGTAAGGAGAGAACACTCAGCAGCTGTTTACACATCTGGACGCTGGAGCACTAGTGTGGGACACAAGAACACCCTTTTTATTAGGGGGCCCACACAGGTGCTCCAGTGTATACTATAGGGGGGTCTCTATCTGTGAAGCTTTTAGAAAACAGGTAAAGTATTGAAGCTTGACAAAGGACACTAAAAATTCTACATCTTGGAACTCAGCCAAAATAGACAATTGTACCCCACTTCCAAGCAATGTTTCCTATTTATAGTTCTGCCATCAAATATCTGTGTGCTAAGTATACCATTTTTTTTTTACATAGGGGAGAAAAGACTCTGAGGACACCCCTCATCCGAGGAGACCACAGACCCCCCACCTCTGGAAGAAGGGGAAATACCCCCAACACAAGAAGAGCAGGAGGAAGAAGACGTGGTGGAACTAGTCACCACAACAGGTGAGTGTCTGCGACCACAGGCTCAGGTAAGAGATGGATGCCGGCATATTTATAATACATGTTTTTTTTTGGGTTCCTCTCTTTTTAGGTGATCGTGATGTTGTGGATCCTGATCCTTTCACCTCGGAAAGTGCACAGATCCTGATCGGGGAGATCACGGGGTGTAATGTTGCATTGGAAAACATCACGAAAAACATCAATGATGTTTTTAAAAAAAAATAAGAACATCATTGATGTTTTGGGGAGAGTTTAAAACCCCTACAAAGCCCTTTGTTTTATGGTGTACTACACTTTTAAAATTGTTTTGCAAATTGTAGAAAAGCCAAATTTTGAAGATGCACACAGTGTGCCAACATGTGCTATCTGCCATCACGGGAGATCAATGGACGCGTTTTGGGGGTGCAACCCCTTCCTCAATAATAAAGTAGCTGAGAGGAAGGGGTTGCTCCCCCAAAATATGTCCCTTGATCCCCCGTGATGGCAGGTAGCACATGTTGACATTCGTAAATTGGTGTGCATCTTCAAAATTTGGCTTTTCTGTGGGTGACTTCACCCCATCTGAACGCAATATCAAACACAGTTCCTAAATACTCATGTCTGATATTGCCTTCAAGTTCTACCAAATGTGAACTTTGTAAGTTCAAGATTTGTGTCTTTCTTGTTGGTTTTAAACATGCCAGTTTTATGTTAAAAGGACATTTCTACTTTTTCTAATGCCACCCCAAAAATTTTTATACAACAAGCATGTTGGTTTGTTTTAAAAACCTTGTCAAAATGCACATGTGATTGTGCAGGTATTAAAAAGATTGTTATAAATCAAGAATGTGTGGATAATTGTCTCAACGCTACAAAACTTTTGGGGTGCTCTAATTGCTGTTTTCTGTGACAATCGGTGTTATTTCATAAGGGCAAATCCACTTTGCACTACAAGTGCAGTTTCAAGTGCACTTGTAGTGCAAAGTGTCTTTGCCTTTAGTAAATAACACTCAACAGTGCTTTGTAAGGTTACACAATCACGCCATTTTCACGACTCACCACATTTCTGACAGGGTCAGCTAAACTAAACATAAGCAGTAAATGTCACCAAAGATTTGCAGAATTTTTTTTTTATTTGATAAAGGTTTCACACATTGTCTGGCATATTGATGGCCCCCCTACCCGCAAAGAACTCAAGGTATCTTAGCTGGACATTACAGGCACTCAGGGAGGGCAAGCCAGGACGGCCACTTTCAAGCGCCGTCAGGGTTGTTTAATTTATCATTCCGGCCTCAGGCCCAACTGAGCCACCATAGTTGGCAGAATGTTGACGTAAAAAGTTATGTAGAACACAGCACGCCAGGATAATAGTAGTCAGTTTATACTCTGCCATATGTATGGGTGTCAGAAATAGGCGGAACCGGCTGGCCATGATTCCAAATGTGTTCTCCACCACTCTTCTGGCTCTGGCCAGCCGGTAATTAAAAACCCTCTGGTCCGGGGTGAGGGTCCTCATCGGGGATGGCCGCATAAGATGGTCCACCAGCGCAAATGCTTCATCTGCAACAAAGACGAATGGGAGTCCTTCCACATTCTCTTCTGGAGGTGGCAAGTCCAAGCTGCCATTCTGGAGATGCCTGTAAAACTCCGTCTGGGTGATGACTCCACCATCGGACATCCGACCAATCTTCCCCACGTCCACATACAGGAACTCGTAATTAGCCGACACCACAGCCAACATCACAATACTATTGAACCCCTTATAATTATAATAGTATGACCCCGAGTTGGGTGGTGGGACGATGTGGATGTGTTTCCCATCATTTGCCCCTCCGCAGTTAGGAAAGTCCCACCGCTGGGCAAAGTGGGAGGCCACAGTCTGCCATTCCTGTGGCGTGGAAGGAAACTGTTGAGGAAAACAAAAAAATGTGTCTTTTTGCACATAAACATGGAAAGCAGATTAGACACAAACATTCTTGGCCAACATCAAGATAACATTTATTAATGGGAATTTTTAAAGACCAAAGTATAAGGTACACCTATCATATTCCCCCTCCCCCCTGTCATGGGCCATTTCTAACATTATAGGGGGGGGAGCTCTTGGACAGGTAACCCTCTCCACTTCATTGAGAGATGAATGCCTAAATAATGGGTATTACTTTGAACAGCCCCTCCTTAGTTACACTATTGGCAGCCCACTGGACAGGAAAGAAGTGTCATAATACAAAGATATAAATACACACTGTACACGTTTGAGCACATTTGGACATTCTGCTATTACCTATAAAGATAATAATAGTATACTAAAACTTTAAACAGTACCATTTGAAATTATACAGGCAGGCCCTTGCACTACATGCTTTGGGGAATTCATCCATAAATCTGACCACTAAAGAGATGGGTATAGTGTGTATGGGTTTGGCAAAGTCAGCAGATAGATGATTGAGGATAGAAAGAGAATTGGTATCAGCTGACTTAGCAGTTGGGGGAGGGAGGGTTCCAAATGATTTGGGGACCCCAAAAAAAGCCTCTGGCACTCTGCCTGAATTTAAAGCACAAATCACATTTAAAAACATTTTAGGGGGTGTTTGGGGTAAAGCACTGCTATGGAGCTGATAAAATACATTGTTAAGTGACTACATAAGGTGAATATAGGGGCAGGAGACCATGCTGGGGAGGTAAGTGAAGGCAAATATGTATGAAGGACAAAAAAACGAATTACATAAAAATCCAGCATGCATGAGGACAAAGGGGACATTCACAGCATATTCCAATCAGGGTAATTAGGGAATGAGAAAAGAAATACAATATATTAGCAAACATTAAATACAATAAAATGTGATATTAAAGGATAAAATCTTACCTTCATATACTCCTTCTGCAGGACCTGGATGATGGCAGAACAGGTCTCTGGGATAATGATCCCCAGAGCCTGGGGGGAGATGCCTGTCAAGAACTTCAAGTCCTGCAGGCTTCTCCCCGTCGCCAAGTACCGCAGGGTAGCGACGAGCCTTTGCTCCGGAGTGATGGCTTGCCTCATGCAGGTATCCTGCCTGCTGATATAGGGGGTCAGCGAAGCCAACAAGCGGTGAAATACGGGGTCCGTCATCCAGAGAAAGTTCCTGAAATCATCAGGATTATTCTCACGGATCTCACGGAGCAAAGGCATATGACAGAACTGGTCACGCTAAAGCAACCAATTCTTGGTCTATGAACTCCTCCCCACCCTGTTCATGGACTGGACTTGTGTCAAGGTAAGGACCCCAACACCAAGCCCCTGCACAGCACAAACTCTATGAGGAGTACGTATACGCAACATGGCTAGAAAACGGTCGGCTGCTCAGAACGAAGTAACAGAACGCACTGAAGAACAGCAAGGCCTGTGAAGAGCGACCTGAAAAACAGTAAAGAACGAACAAAAACACAATGACTAATCAAAGTCACGCGCAGCTTACTGCACACACTGAAGAGCAGATACAAACCCACAAGCACAAACTGAACAGCAGAAAACGACCTGAAAACCACGAGTCTGAAAAAGCGCAAATCGTCTCTCACCTAACTTTTACTAACACGAGATTTGCAAAAGGAGCCCAAAGGGTGCCGCGCTTGGTTCTGAACTGGCCTTTTCAAGTCTCGTCGTACGTGGTTTACGTCAATGCGTTCTTGGCGATCGGAATTCCGACAACTTTGTGCGACCGTGTGTACACAAAACAAGTTTGAACCAACATCCGTTGGAAAAAATCCTAGGATTTTGTTGTCGGAATGTCCAATCAATGTCCGACCGTGTGTACGGGGCATTAGAATTGCATTCAAAATTTTTCCTATTACATTTTTAACTGTTAGTGGGGTCAAATCGACTTTCATTTTCAACCACAGTGATTAAAAAATTCTAAGGAGTAGGATGGAAATTTTTTCTTAAACAAATTTATGTCTAACAGTGAACGTTGTTTTCATTTTGGGAATCTCTATTCATTTTTAAATCGAATGTTAAAATCAAACAAAATTTTGAAGCCCTTGCGAACGACATTCATTTTTTTTTAAAGCACATGATTAAAACCAGAGGCTCTAAAAAGCTTCAAAAAAGGGTGGGCTCCCACCACAGAGCATTGCCCCCAATGGAAAAGTTCTCAATACCCATTGCAGCGGCAGCTCAAAACTTTGAAACTTCTCTCACTTTCAATCTCAGAGACAATGGTCACCTAGAGCTCAGCCGGGTAATATTACTTTTTTGAAATAAATTATTGGATGGAGGATATTGACGTGCGGTGTATGTTTCGTTTTGGCTGGTGAGGCAGAACCTGTACAAAGCCGGCACCTGGATGTGGAGAGGTAATATTGCTGAGACCTACAACTTGGCATTATGGGATCATGTGTGTTTTAATGGGAATGTTTGACTGCAAAATATATACATATATATTTACAAACAGCATACAGAGACAAGGTTTTTAAACCATCAAAACATATCTAAAACCAAACCATTCTTTGAGTTTAGAATTGAATAGGACAGGGGTGACCACCCTGTCACGTTTTTATTACTGTCTATGTCCCAGGTAGAGAGATTCACCCCTCGATTTGTTCAGGTGAACAAACACCAATGAAAAAATGTGTGTGGTTCCCACTAAAAATCCATACCAGACCCTTAATCCAAGCATGCATCCTGGGTGGCAGGAAAAGGGGGAGACAAGTGGGTGCCCTCACCCTCCTGAACCATACTAGGCCATGCCCCCTCAAGATGGGGGTTGCCCATATTGATGAGGATAAGGGCCTCTTCCCCACAAGCCTGGTCAGTGGTTGTGAGGGTCCTCATCAGCTATATAAGAGAAGGGGAGGAGATAGTGGTAACATCATTGCCCAAATATGGCCACGTGACCATATTTAGGCAATGATGTAACCCTTCTGAACCTCATCCATTTCCTTATGTGGTTGGGAATTCCCAACCATATAAGTGAATGGGCTGGCTGACGTCAGTGGTTGGTAAGGATGCTGCAGGTGCAAGCACCCACTGCTTCCTTAGCAACATTGACAGCCAGAAGTTGTAATGTTTGTCAGACAGCTGTCCAAACAACCAGTGTTCTGTCCAAAAGTATGTGCAGACCAAAAGCTAAGCTCATCGCTAACCCTTAAGGTGTATTTTCAACTTTGCCATCAAATTTGAGACAACCCTGCTATATGTTTGTTATGTGTTCACATAGCTTATCTTTAATTTAGTATTTCTTACCTTTTGGATGTTTCTCAAGAGAAGACCTCATGGCAGACTGCAAGTATTTCTGAACAATTTTAGAGTGGCTCTGTCTCAAGGACAAAATAGCTTTTCTATCTTTACCATAAAATGCAGGAGGCCAGCTTTTAAATCTCTAACCCTTTGTTAGGACAGAGAGTGTTTAAGCGCTGGTTCACCCTAAAACCTGCATGTGAATCACACAGGTGCAATTTAAGCCCATTCATTTTGAATAGGTTCAAATTGCATCACATCGCACCAAAGACATGCAGGCACCTGTTTTGGAGCGGCACTCCAACTAGATCACATAGTGTGTTGCGATCTGGTGCAGGTAAACTGCACTGCATTTGGGATTCATTTGGAGTGTCATTAACTTTGTATTGACACCACATGTGTGTGTGAACGAGGGCTAAATCAAGTTTACAACTGACAATAAGATTTGCCAGAACAGCACAGACAAAGTTAAATAAGGCAAACATTAAATTCCCAGCCTCTTCAAAAACATAGAGAAAACTAAGTAGGAGTTTTCAATGCTAGAGTTATCAAAAAAGAGCATCTAAAATGGTAAGCAGCTAATAGTTATGCTATGTGAATGGGAACAGTCTCCAAAAGACATTCTGGTAGGTTAATTGGTAAATTGGCTTCTGTCCAAAATAAATTGTTCCTAGTATATGAATGTGAGTTGGAGACCTTGGATTGTGGGCTCCTTGAGGCAGGGGCGGATCCAGAGCCTGGTCTCGGGAGGGGCACTGCCAGAAAATACGTTTTTTTGGGGTAAATTTATAGGGGAAGTGGCTGGTGTCAGGATGATTGAAGCGCATTATTACTATAATTACATTGTTATAAAAAATGAAATGGTTCAACTCACCATAATGCAGAATCAGTGGGAGCCCCGAGCGTGTCACTTGCCACTGTCACCTGCCACACGTTGCGGATTGTCACTTGCCACGTCGCCTGTCACCAGATGCAGATTGTCACTTGCCACGTCACCTGTCACCAGATGCAGGTTGTCACTTGCCACATCCCTTGCCACACATTGCAGATTGTCACTTGCCCTGTCACTTGCCATGTCCCATGCCACACGTTGCAGATTGTCACTTGCTACCTCACTTGCCATGTCCCATGCCACACATTGCGGATTGTCACTTGCCATGTTGCCTGTCACCAGATGCAGATTGTCACTTGCCACGTCCCTTGCCACACGTTGCAGATTGTCACTTGCCACACGTTGCAGATTGTCACTTGCCACGTTCCATGCCACAAGTTGCAGATTGTCACTTGCCACGTCCCATGCCACACGTTGCAGATTGTCACTTGCCACATGTTGCGGATTGTCACTTGCCACATCCCATGCCACACGTTGCACATTGTCACTTGCCACGTCCCATGCCACACGTTGCAGATTGTCACTTGCCATGTCCCATGCCACATGTTGCAGATTGTCACTTGCCACGTCCCATGCCACACGTTGCAGATTGTCACTTGCCACACGTTGTGGATTGTCACTTGCCACGTCCCATGCCACGCATTGCAGATTGTCACTTGCCACGTTCCATGCCACACGTTGCAGATTGTCACTTGCTACGTCCCATGCCACACATTGTGGATTGTCACTTGCCATGTCCCATGCCACATGTTGCGGATTGTCACTTGCCACGTCCCATGCCACACGTTGCAGATTGTCACTTGCCACGTCCCATGCCACACGTTGCAGATCGTCACTTGCCATGTCCCATGCCACACGTTGTGGATTGTTACTTGCCACGTCCCATGCCACACGTTGCGGATTGTCACTTGCCTGCTATAATTGTCTCTTGCTGTGTCCCAGGGTCAGGCAGCACATTACCAGTCAAGCAGCAGAGAGGTGATGTAATGTCTCTGCTGCCCATCTGCCTGCACACTGCACAGCGAGAGTGGATTTGCAGAGATGCAGGGCAGGCGCCGGGCGGTGAGAGATTATGTCATCTCTCTGCTCCCCCACCCGCCGGCTCCCTGATTGGCCAGCAGCCCGCTCACAGTTACACACTGTCACCAAGCCACACAGCTGTTCACCTGTCTGTCGCTGTCTCTCACTAACGGAGCCACCCGTGCTCTCAGCCGTGGAGCCGCCCGCCGGCTCTCTCACCCGCAGCGACGCCTGCCGGCCCACTCACTCACCCGTATTCTCGGAGGGGCAATTGCCCCGTTGCCCCCCCGGATCTGCCCCTGCCTTGAGGGTAGAGGCCGATGTGAGTGTGTGATGTATGTGTGGAGTGCTGCATAAATTGATGGCGCTATATGGGTACCTTAAATAAAAAATAATAACAATAGATGAGCATCTTAATAAGACACAATGGATAGGGACAATTGTAGATATGCACCCACTCAGGTTGAACTGGATGAACTGGTGTCTTTATTCACCTTACTAACTGTGTAACTATGTAACTATGTAACAGTTCATCTAGAGCCCAGTCAAGCACTAATCTGCATGCTTAACCCCTAAGCATAATTCCCCCCCTCCCAGTACAAATCTGCCACCCTGCTGAAATCTCCCTCCCTTCCCACCAGCTCAAACCCTCTCTCTCGCCATATACCCCCAACACAAATCCCCCCCTCCCGTGCAAAAATCCTCTCAAATTTCCCCTCCAAGTACAAATTCCCCCCACTCCAAATCCCCCCTTCCAGCACACCTTCCTGGGCATGGAGTTCACCAGAGCCTCAAAGGTTGCCACTGGAGTCCTCTTCCACTCCTCCATGACATCATCACGGAGCTGGTGGATTTTAGAGACCTTGTGCTCCTCCACCTTCCATTTGTCCCACAGATGCTCAATAGGGTTTAGGTCTGGAGACATGCTTGGCCAGTCCATCACCATTACCTCAGCTTCTTATCAAGGCAGTGGTCGTCTTGGAGGTGTGTATCATGTTGGAATACTGCCCTGCGGCCCAGTCTCCGAAGGGAGGGGATCATGCTCTGCTTCAGTATGTCACAGTACATGTTGGCATTCATGGTTCCCTCAATGAACCGTAGCTCCCCAGTGGCGGCAGCCCTCATGCAGCCCAAGACCATGACACTCCCACCACCATGCTTGACTGTAGGCCAACCACACTTGTCTTTGTATGCCTCACCTGGTTGCCGCCACACAGGCTTGACACCATCTGAACCAAATACATTTATCTTGATCTCATCAGACCACAGGACATGGTTCCAGTAATTCATGTCCTTAGTCTGCTTGTCTTCAGCAAACTGTTTGCGGGCTTACTTGTGCATCATCTTTAGAAGAGGCTTCCTTCTGGGATGGCAGCCATGCAGCCCAATTTGATGCAGTGTGCGGCGTATGGTCTGAGCACTGACAGGATGACCCCCCACCCCTTCAACCTCTGCAGCAATGCTGGCAGCACTCATACGTCTATTTCCCAAAGACAACCTCTGGATATGACGCTGAGCAGATGCACACAACTTCATTGGTTGATCATGGCGAGGCCTGTTCTGAGTGGAACCTGTCTTGTTAAACTGCTGTATGGTCTTGGCCACTGTACTGCAGCTCAGTTTTAGGGTCTTGACAATCTTCTTATAGCCTAGGCCATCTTTATGTAGAGCAACAATTCTTTTTTTCAGATCCTCAGAGAATTCTTTGCCATGAGGTGCCATCTTGAACTTTCAGTGACCAGTATGAGAGAGTGGGATCAATAACACCAAATTTAACACACCTGCTCCCCATTCACACCTGATACCCTGTAACACTAACGAGTCACATGACACCGGGGAGGGAAAATGGCGAATTGGGCCCAATTTGGACATTTTCATTTAGGGGTGTACTCACTTTTGTTGCCAGCAGTTTAGACATTAATGGCTGTGTGTTGAGTTATTTTGAATTGACAGGAAATTTACACTGTTATACAAGCTGTACACTCACTACTTTATATTGTAGCAAAGTGTAATTTTTTCAGTGTTGTCACATGAAAAGATATAATAAAATATTTACAAAAATGTGAAGGGTGTGAGATACTGTATAAGAATTTATCAGAGGGGCTCTCATACTCCTGTTGTTATTCCTATGGTTCTTCTTTAGTAGAGATGAACAATGATGTTGCTTTTTACAGTTTTCTCTCTGCCCATATCTGTAAGTCTGCTACGACTGGAAAACTGAGGTTAAAGTAGAACTAAAGGCAAAACTTTTTTTCCCCATTTGGATAAAGTAGAGAAGGTTATAACCCCTGTTGTTTTTTTGACCATCCCATAGTCAAAACAGGAAGGGGAAATCACTCCAAAGTGAGGCAATCCCTGGTTGTCATCAGAACCAGTGTCCCCATTGGAACAGCTCTATTCATAGGCATGCACAGGTGTGTCTGGGCACACCGTAATTCACCCTGTGTGGCGCAGATTCCCCCTGTTTTGACCCATGCTATTTCACCAAAGCACCCTAATGAGACTCCTAAAAAAATAGTAAAAAAAATATATATATATATATATATATATATATATATATATATATATATATATATATATATAAAAATAATAAAAAACAAAATAATAAAAATGAAAAAATACTGACACGGTCCACTGCCCTACTGATACCAATCTCTACCCTACTGACACCGTCCACTGCTCTACTGACACCTTCAGTATATATACACATGCACACACACATACTGTATATGTGTTTGAGCTTTGGGGTGCACACCTTAATGCAATAGGCTATGCACACCTATGGCTCTTTTCTTGCTCTGTTGGCAACCCCAAATTTGTGATTTTCTTTCACTTTTCACTCTTGGTAAAAACAGCAAACAGGACAAAAGGGGAGGCTGAATCTCCCTAACCGGGGCACAGACAGCAATAAACACCTGAGAGGTCGGTGCATGCGCGGCATCCAATGATGACGGACGTGTGATTCCTCCGCTCCGATCCCCGCCGCCTTCCATTGCTCTCGCAAAGTGATCAAGAGCCCCGCCAGCCAAGGGAGACCCCATACCGAGCCAAAGCAAACGGCCCTATCACTCATCCCAAAGCTGCGGCTTACACAAACACTGGACCACTTCCTCTATTGTAGATAGAGACCAGGTGAAATGAATAAATGAAACTATAAATGAAAAAAATGCAAAACAGTTCATTGTGCAAATCGCAAAATAGCGATGAATAGGTCAGAATGACAGTATTCTTTCTTCAAGTGAACAAAAGAGTTCCACTGTGCAGGGCTTTCCTAATCAAGTCCAATCAGTATAATCAAACACAGCTGGACTCAGACGAAGGTGAAGAACCATCTCAAGGATGATCAGAAGAAATGGGCAGCACCTGAGTTAAATATATGAGTGTCACAGCAAAGGGTCTGAATACTTAGGACCATGTGATATTTCAGTTCTTCTTTTTTAATAAATCTGCAAAAATGTCAACAATTCTGTGTTTTTCTGTCAATATGGGGTGCTGTGTGTACATTAATGAGGAAAAAAATGAACTTAAATGATTTTAGCAAATGGCTGCAATATAACAAAGAGTGAAAAATTTAAGGGGGTCTGAATACTTTCCGTCCCCACTGTATATGGCGGATAAAACACACCACACATAAACAATTTACATTTTACTCTCCTCTCCACAAGATGTATTCTAGATTAGACTATCTCTTTGTAACATCCCCGCTATTGACATCCACAGTTGCTTCAGAATTAAACCCCATAACCTAGTCAGACCACTCCTCTGTTCAGCTTGATCTCACACTCTCCTCATCTACAACTAGAACCTGTCACTGGTGACTTAACGACTCCCTTCTCCACAATCCTATTGTTAAAATTCAACTGTCTCAAGAACTATCCGAGTTATTCCAACTAAATGAACACACTGTGGCGGGCGTTTCTAACCTATGGGAGGCACATAAGGCCTACTTCAGAGGCCAGTGTATTTCAGCGGGTTCCCGCCTAAAGAGAGATTCTGCTGCACAGAGACTTGATATCCTTTCTCAGCTACGTAAAGCAGAAAGATTGCTACTTACCTCCCCTACGGTGACACGTCTGCATACAGTCACCTCCCTACACAAATGTTTGAAATCCATTGATATGAACAGATGCTCAAAAGTATGCTAATAAACCTCATAGAATGCTAGTAAACAAGCTAAACCCTACCCATTCCACTCCTATCCTTAGTTTCTTACACAAGATGATGGAACCGCAACTCATTGTCTGCAAACAATGTCTAAGGTACTTGGGGAATTCTATAAAAAGTTATATAATTGCTTAAACACAGATCCTAAACACCTCTTTTCCCAAGACGAATTAAACTCCTTCTTTGACCCTTTAAAATTACCCAAATTGTCTTCCTCCCAAATATTCACGCTTAACGCTGCTATTACGTCAGAAGAATTAGCTGGAGTAGTTAAAGACCTGCCACTACTCAAATCACCAGGCCCAGATGGTTTACCCTATTTTTATTATAAGACCTTTCTCCCAACTCTGACCTCCTATTTAAAAGACCTTTTTGCCTCCCTACAGAAAGGTATCATCCCTCATCCTCAATTCCTCAATCCTCCTCAATCCTCAATCCTCAATTCCCGCATGCCCACATTACAGTTGTTCCTAAACCCGGGAAGCCCCCATCGCTACCAGACAACTATAGACCCATAGCCCTACTCAACTCAGATTATAAAATCTTTACAAAAATCTTAGCAAATAGACTCACCTCTATAATCCCTAAACTTATCCATAATGACCAGGTAGGTTTTGTCTCAGGTAGACATGCTGGAGATAATACCAGACGCACTATTGACCTGATAGACCTCCTCGATAAGACTTCCCGCCCAGAGTTTAGATGCTCAGAAGGCATTTGACAGGCTTGGCTGGCCATATATGTTTGCCACTCTCACACGTTTCAGATTTATGGGTCCATTCATGTCAGCCCTCCAGGCCTTATACTCCCGCCCTACTTCCCAAATACAATCCTTTTTGTCTCCATCCTTTTACCATAGTAATGGTACTAGACAAGGGTGCCCCCTATCCCCTTTACTGTTCATTCTGTGTCTTGAACCCCTAGCTGAAGCCATATGCACACACTCTGACATAAGTGGAGTCTCCTTATGGCAAACGGAACACAAATTGTCTCTCTTTGCAGACGACATACTTTTAACATTAACAAAACCCCATATTTCTCTTCCCAATTACCCTACTTTATTAAATATCTTTGGCAAACTCTCTGGTTATAAAGTTAACACGGCCACGACAGAAGCTCTACCTATACATATTCCCCCTACACTCCTCACTACATTACAAAACAACTTTCCTTACCATTGGTATCTATACTCCCAAAATGTTTGTACCTTTTTGAAACCTTGCCAATTGCAGTTCCTGTGTCGCAACTTTGAAATATTCAAAGGGTCTTTACTAAATTTATTTGGGGAAATAAAGCACATCAAATTGATAGCACCGTGGTATTTGCCCCTTGCTCTCATGGAGGGTTGGGAGCCCCTGACATTAGTAAATACTACTATGCTACCAATCTTACAGCAACCATCTCCTGGTCAACACGATTTGCAACAAACAGATGGTCAGAATTGGAGTTGAGCGTAACCAGCCCTGTGCATCTGTGCTCCGTGCTCTGGTCCGATCTAACTACCTCTTTGTCCAAGTTGAGAAATATATGTTTGGGACCAATGTTATTTACTCTCCATTCGGAAAAAATGCTACAAAAGGTTCTCTCTCTCTTCTCCATGCCCACCTCTCCTAAACATACTTTTCAATTCCAGATAGCCTATCCTACAGCAACATGTATCCATGGTCACAGGCGGGCATTTTCCAGCTTCGTCACCTAGTACATCCTGTGACTCGTAAACTGCTCTCGTTTCAGGAGCTCCAAAACAAATTTGAAATCCCCAAAAAGCTCTTTTTTTCTTACCTTCAGTTTAAACATTATTTTCATTCTATATCACCTTCTTTATCCTTAGAAAAGCCTAATGCCTTTGAAATACTGTTTGCACAAGGCCCTTACCAACCTGGCCTCATATCTTCTATATACAAAATCCTCCATGAATCAAAGCCGCCTACGATAAACTCTCATGTCTATATGCGGAAATGGGTGAAAATAATTCAGACTCCTATTTCTCTCCCTCAATGGCAAAAGGTCTGGGACTCCATATCGAAAGCTTCCAGCGTGGAGCAGAGGGAGACAGCTTACAAGGTCCTCATGTTCTGGTATAGGACCCCAGAAGCTATTCATAAATATGACCCCTCTGTATCCCAGAATTGTTGGTGATGCCTACAAGATGTAAGAACACATTATCATATCTTCTGGGAATGCCAGTTAATCCTACCTTTTTGGATCTCGGTCCAGTCTCTACTCCAGACAGTGATAGGAATGGATTTTCCATTAGACCCGGTCCATTATCTACTGAGCCTCCCAGTTCCTGGCATATCTAAACACGCTAAGAAATTGATGTCCTATATCCTATTGGCTGCCAAGAGAGTAATTCCCACCCATTGGCTATCCTCGAATTCTCCTACACAACCTCAATTGATACTGACCATAGCACAGATACATAGATTGGAACATATGACAGCAGTGATCCATGATTACCTACCTCAATTCTCAAAGATATGGGATCCCTGGGATAAATCTCAATTTAATCTAGAAGCAAATTCCCATACCTCTGATCAATGGCCATATACATAGTTAGTTCTTACCCATTCAAATGGCCTAATCCTATTCCCATTAATATGTACATGCAATGTTGAAAACCATGGTGTAACCCCCCCCCCCCGTTTCTTTTTCTACTGTTTTTCTTTTGTTTTGTTAACTCACAATGCCTTAGCCGTCTTTAGGTTACACACCACAGGCCGACAATGGAGCGATAACAGAACTAAAAGAGGCTTCTATGGCTACACTACTCAGCTACATAGACCTTAACCCTAACCTTGATAGAAGTTCTTTTGAATTCTTTACAAATTTCTTCTAAGATGGACTATATCTTCTCTGGAGACTGTCATATGTTTTTGTTTCCATTTGCTAAGACATGCTTTTATTCCTTGTATAAGATTTGGATTTGTTACGACATCTCTGTATTGTTTTACTAAAGAAAAAAAATATATACAATTATAAAAAAAAAACCTGAGAGGTACCGTAATCCTTCTCCATTCAATCCAAAACTAACAAAAAAGTTTTGCTTTTGGTTATAGTTTTATTGTTTTTTAGATGTTCTGCAGGGGTTTCTGAAAACAATGCCTGACATACAGACAACCACTATAACTGTGTGTGTCTGAGAGAGACATTGATCTTCATACATCTCAGTTAACAAAAATGGAAAGTAGAAATAATACTGTGAGAAAAATCATTTGAGGATAGAGATACTTTTTCAGCTGGATAATTTTCCCATACCTCTTGCATTAAAGGCAATTTTGACTATTTGCTTTTCTTAATGTACAATTGGAGTGTTGAACTTTGCAATTAGGTCAAGGCATTGACTTCTGTCAAGTGGTATTTGTTGTTGAGTTGCTGTAGAACATTGAATATATAATTCCAAATTGATTGGCATAATTTGGCAGAGGCCGATGCTTTCTCAATGTACTTTTGTTCCCTGAGATTTGCAATGTTGTCTGTGTATACTAAAAAAATCAATCGCCTGCAATCATACACTTCAGCCTTTTCAGTACTTTCTCTATTGTAAGCTTAAATACCTCTTCAAAAACATTTTTTTTGGTCAAAAATAAAGCTTTCAGTTTGCCAGGTTTAAAATACAAATAAACAGTCCAATCAGCACCTTGTCCAAATAATTTGGGTTTTCACCTTACAGTCAAACAAAGCATCCAAAGTGATAGTAATGTTTTACCATTAGATAGCCCTGGGTGACCAATCTTTTGGGAATATGATGAATTGGTCAGGTTAGAACATCTGGTCTGATCACAACTGTTACCATGCAAATAAACTGATGCCAGATGTGTGACCCCTTTGTCCTCCTCACCTTTCCCCTCGCTACAGAGATTTTGGATAGAGCGGGGAAGAATTAACTCCATGTATAAATATTTTTGCAACTTTTTTATTATTTATCTATTTATTACAGGTACTTACAGTATGTAGCACCAATAATTTAAGCAATGCTTTACATTTACATGTACATTCACATCAGTACCTGCCCTCAAGGAGTACAAACAAATGCATGTGCTTCCACTGTGGAGGCTCTCAAAATTTAGAGTTAGGACTACAGAAAATACTGGGGTGTGTTGACGGGGCTCTGTAGCTTACGCATGTATTTGCATTATGTGCAAACTAAACCCGTTTTAAATGCATACTCTTAGATAGGATAATATGGTTGGTTGCAGACTGGTCGGTAAGTTGAGCTGGAGATTTCTTTGGTTTTGTTTTGCTGCTCACAAGGAGCTTACAATCTAAGGTCCCCAATTCACCTTCAAACATACGTATACTAGGGGCGATCCGGACAGGAGCCATTTAACTAACCAACATGTCTTGGAGGAAACTGGGGTCCCCAGAAGAAACCCACAAAGGCATAGGTAACTAAGTCTGTAGAACACAGAGCATGCTATGAAAGGCCAAAGGGAGAGGGGGCATAGAAATTACTCTAGAGCCACAGTCTATGAGACTGACAGCTCTCATATCCGGAGTGGGTCGGAAGTACTGTGGGAGCTACCCAACAGAAAGAAAGGTATTGATTTAAAGTACTGTGATGCAATTAATCATTTATTAACCACTTGCCGACCAGTCCATAGCCGAATAACAGCTACAGCAGGGTCCGATAACTCTGGGAGGGCTTACTATAACGTTCTCCCAGAATCACGCTCCCGTGCTCCCCCTGGGGCGCGCACCCAGGAATGTCCGTGTCACGGATCGGGGTAAAGTGGTCCTTTACCACGTGATCACTCCATCCAATGACCGAGTGATCACTTGTGAATAAACCGGAGCATGTCCAGTTCGTCTCCTCCCCTCTCCTCACGCTTATCGGTACATTATGTGAGGAGAGGAGGGAGCAGGTGCAGTAGTGCTGTGGGCTGAAACGGAAGTACCTGCAGCGCTGATCTGTGCCCATCCCTGGCTCTTCCATCCATCCCTGGCTCATCCATCCACAGTCATGCTCAGCCATGCTCCATCCCTGGCTCATCCATCCTCATTCATTCTCATCCCTGGCTCATCCATCCACATTCATGCTCCATCCCTAGCTCATCCATCCACATTCATGCTCATCCATGCTCCATCCCTGTCTCATCCATCCTCATTCATGCTCCATCCCTGGATCATCCACCCTCATTCATGCTCCATTCCTGGCTCATCCATCCACATTCATGCTCATCCATGCTCCACCGCTGGCCCATCCATCCACATTCATGCTCATCCATGCTCCATTCCTGGCTCATCCATCCTCATTCATGCTCATCCATGCTCCATTACTGGCTAATCCATGCTCATCCATCCCCATCCATGGTTCATCCATGATCATCCATGGCTCGTCCGTGCCACAGCAGTGATCATCCGTGCCACATCCATGCCACATCAGTGATCATCCATGCCAAATCCATGCCACATCAATGATCATTCATGCCACATCCATGCCACATCAGTGCTCATCCACGCCACATCAGTGATCATCCGTGCCACATCCATGCCACATCAATGATCATTCATGCCACATCCATGCCACATCAGTGCTCATCCACGCCACATCAGTGATCATCCATGCCACATCCATGCCACATCAGTGATCAACTGTCATGTACCTGAGCGGAGACTGAAATGACAAGGTTGGCCTCTCTTGTATCTCCAGCCCAGGCCCAACTGGAAGTGAAACAATGGGCGCCAAGGGACAGGAGGAACACAAGTGCTTGCAGATGTAGGTCAGGGAACTTGCAGCAGGAGATGCAATTCCAAGGCAGTAGGAGAATCATCAGATTTGGAACTGTAGCCGTGCACAGCAGTTTAGCTGAGGTTAAGGAATCACTGCATTTGCGCTGCGGGGCCACGGTGTGTGGCTGGTCAGAGCTCTCAGCAGACTTGTAGCAGGAACTTTCAGCGTGGTGCAGAACTGCAGCAGCAGATAGCCGGGCAGACACTCGAGCAGGGCAGTAAGTCAGGATCAGAGGCAGGAACGTGGTAATCGGATAGCCAGGGTCATCAACAGGCGGGCCATGAGGTACCAAATCAGGAGTAGAGCCAAAGTCAGGATCGAGCTGGGTCAGAAACTAATCACAAGACAGAAGCGGAATCCGTTATCAGGTCAGGAGTAAGCCGGGTCAGCAACCAAGGGAACACACTGGAGGTACACAGGAAACAGGGAAAGCCGAAGACCAGTAAGCATAGAGCACAGGCAGAAGCATCCTTAAATAGCCCGTCTGGCCCCAAGAAACATTGTGTGCGAGTCCGTTTTCATGCGCGCATGCGCATTCCTGTTGGCCGTTCTGTGAACATTCATTCTGACATGCACATTTCTATTAGCCAAACGTCTTCTGACATGCACATTTCTATTAACCAAACGTCTTCTTACATGCACATTTCTATTATCCAAATGGCTGGTTGGTATTCTCTGACATCATCTATGCCACATCCATGCCACATCAGTGCTCATCCGTGCCATATCCATGCCACATCAGTGCTCATCCATGCCACATCAGTGATCATCTGTGCCACATCCATGCCGCATCAGCGCTCATCCGTGCCACATCAGTGCTGATCCGGGCCACATCCGTGATCATCCGTGCCACATCCATGCCATATCAGTGCTCATCCATTCCACATCAGTGCTCATTCATGCCACATCCATGCCACATCACTACTCATCTGTGCCACATCCATGCCACATCAGTGCTCACCCATGCCACATCCATGCCACATCAGTTCTCATCCGTGCCACATCAGTGCTCATCCGTGCCACATCCATGTCACATCAGTGCTCATCCATGCTACATCAGTTCTCATTCGTGCCACATCTATGCCGCACCCATCAGTACATTGTGTGAGGAGAGGTGGGACCCGGTGCAGCAGCACTATGGGCTGAATCTGAAGTGCCCACATCGCTGATCTGTGCCCATCCCTGGCTCATCCATCCATCCCTGGCTCATCCATCCTCTTTAATGCTCAGCCATGCTCCATCCTTGTCTCATCCATCCTCATTCATTCTCATCCATGCTCCATCCCTGGCTCATCCATCCTCATTCATGCTCATCAATGCTCCATCCCTGGTTCATCCATCCATCCATCCATCCCTGGCTCATCCATCCACATTCATGTTTAGCCATGCTCCATCCCTTGCTCATCCATCCACATCCATGCTCCATCCCTGACTCATCCATCCACATTCCCGCTCTATCCCTGGCTCATCCATCCACATTCATGCTCCATCCCTGGCTCATCCATCCTCATTCATGCTCCATGCCTGGATCATCCATCCACATTCACGCTCCATCCCTGGCTCATCCATCCACATTCATGCTCCATCACTGGCTCACCCATCCACATTCATGCTCCATCCCTGGCTCATCTATCTACATTCATCCTCATCCATGCTCCACCCCTGGCTCATCCATCCACATTCATGCTCATCCATGCTCCATCCCTGGCTCATCCATCCTCATTCATGCTCATCCATGCTCCATTTCTGGCTCATCCATGCTAATCCATCCCCATCCTTGGCTCATCCATGCTCATCCATGGCTCCTCCGTGCCATATCAGTGATCATCTGTGCCACATCCATGCCACATCAGTGCTCATCCATGCCACATCAGTGCTCATCTGAACCACATCAGTGATCATCCGTGCCACATCCATGCCACATCAGTGCTCATCCATGCCACATCAGTGCTCATCCGTGCCACATCCATGCCACATCAGTTCTCATCCGTTCTACATCCATGCCCCATCAGTGCTCATCCGTGCTACATCCATGCCACGTCCATGCCACATCCGTGCCACATCCATGCCACATCAGTGCTCATCCATGCGACATCCATGCCACTACAGTGCCCATCAGTGCCTCACAAAAGTTTAATAGGTAGTCAAATTAGATTTGAATTATATGTCCCTAGAACACCTGATGGGGCTCCCTGCATGTTGGGCCTCTGTATGTAGCCAGGCTGTGTAAAAGTCTCACACATGTGGTATTGCTATACTCAAGAGGAGTAGCAGAATATTTTTTTGGGGTGCAATTTTTGCTATGTACATGCTATGTACATGCTATGTGTTAGAAATATCTTAGAAACTGACAACTTCATGTAAAAAAAATGCATTTTCTTTCCACTTTTTCTAAAAACTTGTGGAAAAAAATGTACATGTTCAAAAAAGGTATTATGCCTCATAGAATATATATTGGGGTGTTTACTTTCCAAAATGGGGTCATTTTTTGGGGGTTTCCATTGTCCTGGTGCTCCAGGACCTTCAAAAGTGTAATGCCCCGTACACGCGGTCGGATTTTCCGATGGAGCGTGTTGTCAGAAATTCCGACCGTGTGTGGGCTCCATCGGACATTTTCCATCGGATTTTCCGACACACAAAGTTGGACAGCAGGAGATAAAATTTTCCGACAACAAAATCTGCCACGCATGCTCAGAATAAATAAAGAGATGAAAGCTATTGGCCACTGCCCCGTTTATAGTCCCGACCTACGTGTTTTACGTCACCGCGTTTAGAACGATCGGATTTTCCATCAACTTTGTGTGACCGTGTGTATGCAAGACAAGATTGAGCCAACATCCGTCGGAAAAAATGCTAGGATTTTGTTGTCGGAATGTCCGAACAAAGTCCGACCGTGTGTACGGTGCATAAGAGGTAGTCTAGAAATTATATGTGTAATTTATTCTTCTACAATACCAGAGGGTGCTCCTTGCATGTTGGGCCTCTGTATGTAGCCAGGCTGTGTAAAAGTCTCACACATGTGGTAACACCATATTCAGGAGGAGTAGCAGAATGTGTTTTTGAATGTAGTTGCAAGTATGCATATCCTGTGTATGAGAAAAAACCTGTTAATATGACAATTTTGTGAAAAAAAGAAAAAAGAAAAACAAATCTTAATTTTGCATAGAATTGTGGTAAAAAAACTCACCATGCCTCTTACTAAATACCTTGGACTGTCTACTTTCTATAAAGGGTCATTTGGGGGGTATTTGTATTGTCCTGGCTTGTTAACTTTCACTAAGACCAAATAATATGCATTTGATTGGGTTATTTTTACCAAAGATATGTAGCAGTATAAATTTTGGCCAAAATGTATGAAGAAAAAATACTAATTTGCAAAATGTAATAACAGAAACAAAGACAAATGCATTTTTTTTACAAAAATGTTGGTCTTTTTTCATTTATAGCTCAAAAAAATTAAAAAACAGCGTTGATTAAATACCACCAAAGAAAGCTCTATTTGTGTGAAAAAAAACAAACATTTCATATGGGTACAGTGTTGCATTTCTGAGTAATTATCATTCAAAATGTGAGAGCAAAAAAAGCTAAAAATTTGTCTGGTTAGCAGGATAACATTCCTCCGCGTGCCCGCGGGGGTGCGCATCGCGGCAATCAGTGGAGCGGTGTGTCAGTCTGACACACAGCTCCACCGATCTTGGTAAAGAGGCTCTGGCAGAGGCTCTTTACCACGTGATCAGCCGGGTCCAATCACAGCTGATCACAATGTCAATAGGGAGAGCTGTTGATCGGCTTTTCCTCACTTGCGTCTGACAGACGCGAGTAGATAAAGGGAATACAAAGACACTGAATTTCAAAAGAGCCAACTTCCCTAAACTACAAACCTTGCTAAAAGTCATAAACTGGGATAAAATATTAGGAACAAAGAATACGGAGGAGAGATGGGTTTGCTTTAAGAGCATATTAAATAAGGGCATTAGCCAATGTATCCAATTGGGTAATAAATTTAAAAGAGCGAACAAAAGTCCTGGATGGCTTAACTCCAATGTAAAAATGCATATAAAAGCAAAGGAGAAGGCCTTCAAAAAATACAAGGTTGAGGGATCATCCTCAGCATTCAGACTTTATAAAGAATGCAACAGGAAATGTAAAGGTGCAATTAGGACAGCTAGGATAGAACATGAAAGACACATAGCGTAGGAGAGCAAAAAAAATCCCAAGAAATTCTTTAAGTATGTAAACAGTAAAAAAGGGAGGACAAACCATATTGGCCCCATAAAGAATGAGGAAGGACATCTGGTTACAAAGGATGGGGAGATGGCGAAGGTATTGAATTTATTCTTCTCCTCAGTCTTCACAAGTGAATCGGGAGGCTTCAGTAACCAAAACTGCAGTGTTTATCCTCATGACACAACACAGGAAGCACCTCCATGGTTAACAGAGGACGGAATTAAAATTAGACTTGAGAAACTTAACATTAATAAATCACCGGGACCAGATGGCTTGCATCCGAGGGTACTTAGGGAACTCAGTCAAGTGATTGCTAGACCGTTGTTCCTAATTTTTACAGATAGTCTACTGACTGGAATGGTACCAGCTGATTGGAGAAAAGCCAATGTAGCACCTATATTTAAAAAGGGCCCAAAATACATCCCTGGAAATTACAGACCAGTTAGCCTAACATCGATAGTATGTAAACTCTTGGAGGGGATGATAAGGGACTATATACAGGATTTTAGTAATACGAACGATATCATTAGCAGTAATCAGCATGGATTCATAAAGAATCGTTCTTGCCAAACCAATCTATTAACCTTCTATGAGGAGGTGAGTTGCCATCTAGATAAAGGAAGGCCTGTAGACGTGGTGTATCTGGATTTTGCAAAAGCATTTGACACAGTTTCCCATAAACTTTTACTGTACAAAATAAGGTCCGTTGGCATGGACCATAGGGTGAGTACATGGATTGAAAACTGGCTACAAGGGCGAGTTCAGAGGGTGGTAATAAATGGGGAGTACTCAGAATGGTCAGGGGTGGGTAGTGGGGTTCCCTAGGGTTCTGTGCTGGGACCAATCCTATCTAATTTGTTCATAAACGATCTGGAGGATGGGATAAACAGTTCAATCTCTGTATTTGCAGACGATACTAAGCTAAGCAGGGCAATAACTTCTCCGCAGGATGTGGAAACCTTGCAAAAAGACCTGAACAAATTAATGGGGTGGGCGACTACATGGCAAATGAGGTACAATGTAGAAAAATGTAAAATAATGCATTTGGGTGGCAAAAATATGAATGCAATCTATACACGGGGGGGGGAGAACCTCTGGGGAAATCTAGGATGGAAAAGGACCTGGGGTCCTAGTAGATGATAGGCTCAGCAATGGCAGGCAATGCCAAGCTGCTGCTAACAAAGCAAACAGAATATTGGCATGCATTAAAAGGGGGATCAACTCCAGAGATAAAACGATAATACTCCCGCTCTACAAGACTCTGGTCCGGCCGCACCTAGAGTATGCGGTCCAGTTCTGGGCACCAGTCCTCAGGAAGGATGTACTGGAAATGGAGCGAGTACAAAGAAGGGCAACAAAGCTAATAAAGGGTCTGGAGGATCTTAGTTATGAGGAAAGGTTGCGAGCACTGAACTTATTCTCTCTGGAGAAGAGACGCTTGAGAGGGGATATGATTTTAATTTACAAATACCGGACTGGTGACTCCACAATAGGGATAAAACTTTTTCGCAGAAGAGAGTTTACCAAGACTCGTGGCCACTCATTAAAATTAGAAGAAAAGAGGTTTAACCTTAGACTACGTAGAGGGTTCTTTACTGTAAGAGCGGCAAGGATGTGGAATTCCCTTCCACAGGCGGTGGTCTCAGCGGGGAGCATTGATAGCTTCAAGAAACTATTAGATAAGCACCTGAATGACCACAACATACAGGGATATACAATCCAATACTGACACATAATCACACACAAAGGTTGGACTTGATGGACTTGTGTCTTTTTTCAACCTCACCTACTATGTAACTATGTAACTATGATGAGAGACGATCGGCGGCTCTCCTGACAGGGGGGGGGTCTACGCTGATTATTTATCAGCATAGCCCCCCTCAGATGAGCACACTGGACCACCAGGGATCGCCACTAGGACCACCAGGGTAGGGGGCAACATGTGGATGGCCAGGTATGTACCCCATGGCCATCCACATGTGCCCAATGTGCCCAGTCAGTGCCACAAATGTTTACTGATTGGCACTATTATATAGCAGTGATGCCCAGCAATGCCTCCCTTAGGGGCATCAGTGCCACCAATCAGTGTCATCAGTGCCACCCATCAGTGTCCATCGGTGCCACCTGTCAGTGCCCATCCATGCCCATCAGTGCCCACCTATCAGTGCCCATCAGTGCCCATCCGTGCCACCTATCAGTGCCACCCATAAGTATCCATCAGTGCCACCCATAAGTACCCATCAATGCCACCTACGAGTGCCCATCAGTGCTGCCTATGAGTGCCCATCAGTGCCACCTATGAGTGCCCATCAGTGCCACATACCAGTGCCACTTATCAGTGTCCATCAGTGCCACCTATCAGTGCCCATAAGTGCCGCATATCAGTGCCCATTATCAGTGCCCATCAGTGCCACCTCATCAGTGCCACCTCATCGGTGCCCATCAGTGCCGCTGTATCAGTGCCCATCAGTGCAGCCATATCAGTGCCCATCATTGAAGAAGAAAACATACTTATTTACAAAAAATTTTAACAGAAACAAAGAAAAACTTGTTTTTTTTCAAAATTTTCGGTCTTTTTTTATTTGTTGCGCAAAAAATAAAAAACGCAGAGGTGATCAAATACCACCAAAAAAAAGCTCTATTTGTGGGAACAAAATGATAAAAAAATTGTTTGAGTACAGTGTAGCATGACCGCGCAATTGTCATTCAAATTGCGACAGCGCTGAAAGCTGAAAATTGGCCTGGGCGGGAAGATGTCTAAGTGCCTGCTATTGAAGTGGTTAAGTGCCCAGTGGGCAAGTGGTTAATGAACAAGACAGATCTCTTTGCCTGGAGTGTAAAAATTTTCAGATGACCTGTCTGAAAGTCAGATATTTTGTTGGATTAGAGTCAGGAGTATGATTAATCAGTTATACCAAGTAGGTGCTAATGATCATCAATTTTATATGTAGGTTGAAACACAGTCTTTAACTGAAACAGAAACAGCTGTGTAGGAAGCTAAAAACTGGGTAAGGAACATCCAAGCTCTGCTACTAAGGTGAGGCTGTGGAAGATGGCTTCATGTAACAGGTAATACACCATGGCAAGACTGAGCACAGCAACAAGACACAAGGTAGTTGTACTGCATCAGCAAGGTCTTTCCCAGGCAAATATTTCAAAGCAGTCTGGAGTTTCAAGATGTGCTGTTCAAGCTCTTTTGAAGAAGCACAAAGAAATGGGCAATGTTGAGGACCGTAGATGCAGTGGTCATCAAAGGAAACTTAATGGAGCAGATGAGGGACACATCATAGTTACTTCCATTCAACATCAGAAGATGTTCACGAATGTCATCAGCAAGAACTGACAGAAACCAGTTTGACCCAGGTACACCCATCTACTGTCCAGAGAAGTCTGGCCAGCCCAGAAGTGGTCTTCATGGAAGAATTGCAACCAAAAAGCTATACCTCCAACTTGGAAACAAGTCTAAGCGACGCAATTATGCACGAAAACATAGGAACTGGGGTGCAGAAAAATGGCAGCAGGTGGACTTATGAGTCAAAATGTGAAATATTTGGCTGTAGCAGGGGGAAGTTTGTTTGCGGAGAGCTGGAAAGTGGTACAATGATGAGTGTCTGCAGGCAACAGTGAAGCATTGGTGGAGGATCTTTGCAAGTTTGGGGCTGCATTTCTGCAAATAAAGTTGGAGATTTGGTCAGGATCAATGGTGTCCTCAATGCTGAGAAATACAGACAAATACTTACCCATCATGCCATACTATCAAAAGTTATTCTGCAGTAGGACAACAACCCCAAATATACAGCCAATGTCATTGAGAACTATCTTCAGCGTAAAGAAGAACCAGGAGTCCTGATAGTGATGATTGGGCCATCACAAAAGCCCCTCTCAACATCATAGAGTCTGTCTAGGATTACATGAAGAGACAGAAGGATTTGAGGCAGCCTACATCCAGAGAGGATCTATGGTTAGTTCTCTAAGATGTTTGGAACAACTCACCAGCCGGGTTCCTTTTAAAACTGTGTACCTAGAAGAATTGATGCAGTTTTTAAGGCAAAAGTTGGTCACAACAAATATTGATTTGATTTGGAATTCTCTTCTGTTGATTTACTTTCCATTCTGTTAATTGATAAACATCCTCAGTATAGAGCAGAGGGCTGAGTGTAATCTGAGACCTGGGGGGAGTGAATGGACACACCCCCTCTACACTCATAGGGAAACAAGTATAGCTGAGGCTGTCAGTCATCTGCTGTGTGCTGGAGTGGGTGGGGCAATCACCAGGGATTGCTTGGTGCAAAAATAGATGGTCAGTAACTCATGCAGATAACAGAGGAATGAGAGAACAGTCAGAAATCACACTAGGTGGTTTGGATAGAGGCAAGTACACACCTTAGAAAGATATGCTTTGTTCATTTTTATTCCAGAGGTTTACAACCACTTTAAACCCTTCCCCACTCTACTTAGTTTGTATTTGGCATTGTTTGTGTACATAACTTTCTGTGCTGGCTTTAAGTGAATGGAACTCTGTTCAACAGGAATGCAGACAGAAATAAAAAATAATTAAAAAAGGCTCTAACAACTGCCCCTCTAGCCAAAACAATAGAATATGTTTGGGTTTACGTTTGGGTTGAAGATCAATGTTTTATTCTCCCCCTAAAATGTATTTTTAATTTTTGCAGTCAGATTTGAGAACCCCCACTATACTTGTTATAAAGGCTGATAAGTATATTCTGATGGTGGGGAAATCTCCCCAAAATTCAAAGGCTCAGCAAGACGGATTCCCTCATCCCCATGGATTGTGGGGAAGTCAAATCATTTTCTTTTGGTCAACCATGGGGTTCAATACAATAAAATTATGTGTATGGCCAGCCTTACATTTATAGCTGTTTCTTTGGTGCTCAGTTAGACATAGGGCACTATAGACAACTTCTGTTGTTTAGAATTGATGATAATGTGTAGATAAGGGACAGACATAGAATATGTAGCGGGTGGCACCAGACGTGACATCACCGCGCTCCTCAGCCACTCGTCGTTACTTTGTTTATGGCCATTGCTGCAGCATTTTCGTATGATTACATGCTCATTTTATACTATAAATATGTGAGTGCACCTTTGTATACTCAATAAATATCCTTTTTATACAGAACCACGCTATGATTTTTTATGTTCTAAATATGCATATATTGGGAATGAGACCCGGAGCACGACAGGACTGCCAGTACCTCTATGGATATATTTGGGAAAGTTTTTTCCCTACAGCTCATTTGGCTTTTCCATTAATTTGGAAGTCAAAACATTGCGGTAAGCTGCTAACTTTTACATTGTTGGTGTTGTACATGGAGGATCTGGGGAAGCTGGCTCTCCTATGCATGCAGTTATCTGTTTGTTTTTTTCCCATGGAAATTGCTCTTCTGGGACACTGGAATCTACTTTCATACTTAAGGGTCCTTTCACTCTGGGGCGGGCGTCGGCGTCGGCGGTAAAGCGTTATGCGGCCGCTAGCGGGGCAGTTTTACCCCCCCGCTAGCGGCCGAGAAATGGTTAAAATGGTTAAATAGTTAAAAACCACCGCAAAGCGCTTCTGCAGAGGCGCTTTGCCGGCGGTATAGCTGCGCCGTCCCATTGATTTCAATGGGCAGGAGCGGTGAAGGAGCGGTATACACTCCGCTCCTTCACCGCTCCGAAGATGCTGCTGGCAGGACTTTTTTACCGTCCTGCCAGCGCATCGCTCCAGTGTGAAAGCCCTCGGGGATTTCACACTGAAATGAAAGCAGCGGCACTTTCGGGTCGGTTTGCAGGTGCTATTATTAGCGCAATAGCGCCTGCAAACCGCCCCAGTGTGAAAGGACCCTAATTGATTTCTTAATTTTTATTTTTGAACTTTTATGAACTTTTTTTTGATGAATTTGAGTACTTCACTATGTCACGTCTATATTGTCACAATATTTTTTTAAATCATGTTACCGTATATTTGTCATTTTTTTGATACTGCACTATATATATATTTATATATATATATATATATATATTGACTGCTTTGGATGTTTTTATCTATTGGCCCATGCTGTGCTAGCATCTGTTTTATGTACTCATATCTAGCATGAATATTTTTTTCATTTTTATTCATAGAATATGTAACAAATATAAAGTAGGTGTTATCCCAATTTGGATGGAATTGTGGAACTACACTTTAAGAAGGCACAGCCATGCTTGCATAAGTGGCCTGACTTAGAAGCACAACTGGGATATAAATAAGTCAGCACTTACACATAGTTACCTCGTCTTTATTATTTAAGTGTTGTTCTTTTAAGTGTTCATATTCCTTCTCATCTGAATAACAGCTTTAAAACTGCTTCTTGCTTATAGTAATTAAAATCTAACGGCAGCATGGAGCTTATGTGGTATCATTGATAGGAAAAATAACGTTTATCTGCTAAAATGTATGGCAAATGCATGTTACACACTTACATAGTTCATGAGGTTGAAACGATACACAGGTTCACTTATTTCAACCACTTTGTGTGGTGGGATTTGAACCTGGCAAAAACTTCTGTGACCTAAAACCCCCATTAAAGAATTAGGAAAACTAGATGTTATTGAACATTGTCAAATGTTGCTCAAATGGGCAAAGGCGAGTCGTTATTTGCATTTTATAATTTGGTAAATAGAATGGCAAGAATCTAGTAGAAAAAAATAATGAATGGCACTTTTTTTTAAATTGCCATCTCCTAGAAGGCACAAGGGCTTCCTTGGTCTTAACCATACAAGAGTCAGAAGGAGGGATTGAGGAGGGTGCCCAGCATCACATGCTGTAGAAAAAGAGTGTCAGTTGGACTACATTTTCCATGAGCACCACCATTGGGGTAGATTTACTAAAACTGGTGCACTGATAAAAATGATTCTGTTGGCTTGTAATTTTACCATAAAAAATGTATCATTTTCAACATAAAAATAAATTTTAATTAATTTACTTTGATATTTTAAGTACCTTTTCATTAGTTCTTAAAAACACACCTTTTACATTTACAAAAATATTGTATAATATTGAGTAATCTAGACAAAACTTTTAAGGTATGTGCATTTCCATATTCTACTTAAGTTACATTTACTTAAAAAAATTATCTTTTCATTTGACTGAAATTACGGGATACATATTTGCCAAACATGCAACTGCACGAGTTTTGATGCTGTATATTTTAAAAAGTTTGACGTCTTTTGGAACTTTGAAAGCCTGCACAAGACAGTTCCCATACGTTTGAGGCCCATTAGGACAAAAGAGCGCCACCAGTGATAAGAATTATTCCAAGTCACTACAAATCCATCCGTTGCCATTGAAAGGTAAGAGTGAACATTGAACAAATTATCGTTCGCATGCTTTAAATGTTGCTTAACATACCATCCAAAATGTTTATTTTATTTGCAGACTAATATATTTATAATAAATGGACATATGACTGTTGTATCCACCTATTGAGACAACTTACTAGTGCGCATGCAAAGTTTGCGCTTACTGCATAAGGCCAGAATGCAACCAAGATGCAGGGTGATGGACCGCCAGCTGTTAAAGGAGTTGTAAAGGTAAAAAAATTTTCACCTTAATGCATTTTATGCATTAAGGTGAAAAAACTTCCGACAATACCGCCGCCCCCAGCCCTCCCGTTTTACTTACCTGACCCCTCAAAAGTCAGCCGCTCGCTCCCGACATCCATTTCGCCGCTCAGCCTGTCATTGGCTCGCACTGCTGTCAATCACATCCAATGACGCGGCACGCCGGGGGGCGGGGCCGAGTGATACAGTGTATCACGGGAGCGCACCAACAAGAACTAACCACCATGCGAGGGAGCTCGCATTAAGGTGGTTAGTTCTTGCGGGGAGGAGCTGAAACAGCCGCCGAGGGACCCCAGAAGACCAGGTTCGGGGCCACTCTGTGCAAAACGAGCTGCACAGTGAAGGTAAGTATAACATGTTTGTTATTTTTTTTTTTTAATTACCTTTACAACCCCTTTAAGCTTAAAAAATGATTTTGTGCAACAAAAATGAATATTTCAGCCGGTTCGGTTTTTGAGATATTGGAATTCAAATTCAGATTATGTAACATCAAGCCCCGCCCACTTTGCACCCAATGTTATTACAATTTAAAAACAAAGATAGCATTCCTTTGCACTGCATCTGTGCCGATTTGTGCTGCAAAAACGAATACATGTGCTGGTTTGGTTTCTTGCACCACATGTTATTTTTTATTTTTATTATTTTTATTATTAAAAACAATTATACAATTTGTTTGTGCTGCATTTGTGCTAATTTGTATCGCAAAAACAAACTGTTTGTTCGGTTTTTGAGATATTGGACATTCAGCGTTAAATTATGTAATCTAAAGCCCCGCCCACTTTGCGCTCTGTTATTACATTTCAAAAATAAATATACCATATTTATGTTGCATTGGCAGGAAAAACAAGCATATTGGAATAGTGTATTTTTTTTTTCATATAGCACTCTCATTTTGTATCAGAAAGAATGATTATGGGACTCGGTTATGCTTTTATCCTGAGCTACCCTGAAAACCTAAAATATACTTGTAGCGCTGGGATTTTTGCTATCTAATGCTATGTAATAAGGTAATGCTATTAGATTAGTGTTGGCTCCCTCTAGTGGCCAGAGCATCTATGGTTCTTGTGACTTTGTTTACACATCAGAACATGCTGTGAAGCATATGCAGGAAGTGACTTAAAGTTTAATATCGGAAAGACTTACCCACAGTGCCTCACTTACCAACCCATGAGGCCAAGTGAAAGAACTGCATGCTGGGTAGTGAAATAAAAGTCCCAGTGCGGCCATGTTTTGTCTCTTCTTGCTGGGACGCGTGACCTGCCTGCAGGGACCTGTGTGGGATTGTTCAGAAGAGCGTGCTTGGCGTGGAACGGAGTTGATACCACCGGAGAGGTGTCGGACAGAGTGTGCTGGAACCGCGTGTGATCGGGTCGGAAGATCCAGGAAGCCTGAAGGAGCCTGACAAGAACCATCGTTCATCTGACGGAGCGGTGTGGTATGTTGGAGCCCCTTGGAATCGGGACTGAGATCACAAGAACGCAGCAGGACAACTGTTCGGGCCTGGTGTGGTGAGAGGGCTGTTGCCCAGGATTTATATAACGCGCTTAACAAGGCATAGACTAGTTTCACAGCGTTGCTGAGACCTGTAGTTCCACGGAACGGTCTCATTTAAATAGACTGTGTTCAACCAGGCCTTAAAGCCTGTACTCCACTAGATACTGACTGACGGTCGGGTTGTATTCCCACAGAAGGAAGTTGCAAGTGTGTTGCATAATTGGAGTTTCTGTTATCCACTACTTTATGTTATTTTACCATCTGCTATCCCACTGAAATACAAATACTGCAGTATAATGGCTAGCTGAAGAAAGAAGACAAGAGACTAAACCACTCACTGTAAGGCCTTGTGTTTCCGTACATGCAAAGGACTGCATTACACTGCAGGGGGAGCCCTTGAGCGATTATACTGTGTTGTATTGTTTTACTAGCATTGCATAGTGTATTGCAGGTTTAGTGTGTCTGCACGGCCATACTGGAAGTGGGAAAGTGCCCAGTGTCAAGGTCTTACCACCCTGAGCATTAGTCTCACTTGGAGATGCACCCGCAGGAATCATTTAAGTAATCTTTGAGTGATAATTGTTTACATACACTTAGTTTATTATTGTTACAAATCTGTGTATCAAAATTGCTGTTATAATTACTGATTTAAATCAGCCTTTAGTAAACTTACAGTCTGGTTGAAATATAACTGGTGTGCGGCTCTGTTTACTCTCATGGTGAAGCAATGGACACCCAGGTAACAAGAGAAGTATAATAGATGTATATTGATATTGTTGGGTTGTTTCCCTGTTATTAAGTGTCACGCCAATATTGTTACACAGCTGTGTCAAGTGGGTTGAGTCAATTTATAGGGGGTAGAAAAGCCGAGTACAGGCCCGATCAATTACCAGCAGCTCCTTTGGGAGTAAGTGCTACATACTTTTGAATTTTTTCAGAAGATTTTTTTAGAGCTAGATGTGGGGAATCTATCTTCAAGAGTTCACACTTTAATCGCTTGCTGACCAGCCACCGTCATTATACTGCGGCAGGTCGGCTCTCCTGCGCAAACCGCTGTAGATGTACGTCAGTCTTTGCACAGGAGATAGCGGGCGCACGTGCGCCTGCAGTTCCGATGGACTCGCCGGCGACCCGCGATTGAGGTGTACAGAGGCAGAACGGGGAACTGCATATGTAAACAAGGCAATTCCCCATTCTGCCAGATGACGTCAGAGATCTTCAGTTACTAGTGATCTGGAACAGCTATCTCTGTCATGTCCCTGGTAGCCCACCCCCCCTACAGTTGGAACACACACAGGGTACACACTTAACCCCTTGATTGCCCCCTAGTGTTATCCCCTTCCCTGCCAGTGTCATTTATACATTGATCAGTGCATTTTTATAGCACTGATCAATGTAGAACTGATGAATACATTTTTTTTTGAATATGTAGTATTATAGCAGAAAGTAAAAAAAAAGTTTTTTTTTCAAAATTGTCTGTCTTTTTTTTGTAAAACCGCAGAGATGATCAAGTACCACCAAAATAAAGCTCTATTTATGGGGGGAAAAAAACGTAAATTTTGTTTGGGTACAGCGTTGAAAGACTGCACAATTGTCAGTTAAAGCGGCGCAGTGCCGTATCGCAAAGAATGTCCTGGTCATTAACCGCTTCAGCCCCGGAAGATTTTACCCCCTTCCTGACCAGAGCACTTTTTGCGATTCGGCACTGCGTCGCTTTAACTGACAATTGCACGGTCATGCGACGCTGCACCCAAACAAAATTGATGTCCTTTTGTTCCCAAAAGCTTTCTTTTGGTGGTTTTTGATCACCTCTGCGTTTTTATTTATTGCGCTATAAACAAAAACAGAGTGACAAATTTGAAAAAAACGCAATATTTTTTAATTTTTGCTATAATAAATATCCCCCAAAAATATATAAAAAAATATTTTTTTCCTCAGTTTAGGCCGATATGTATTCTTCTACATATTTTTGGTAAAAAAATCAATAAGAGTATATTGATTGGTTTGCGCAAAAGTCTACAAAATAGGGGATAGTTTTGTGGCATTTTTATTATTCATTTTTTTTTACTAGTAATGGCGGCAATCTGCAATTTTTATCGGGACTGCGACAATTGTGAACGGACACGTCGTACAATTTGACACATTTTTGGGACCATTCGCATTTTAACAGCGATCAGTGCTATAGAAATGCATTGATTACTGTAAAAATGTCACTGGCAGTAAAGGGGTTAACCACTAGGGGGCGATCAAGGGGTTAATGTGCTCCCTAGTGTGTGTTCTAACTTAAGAGGGGAGAGGACTGTGTAGGGGGAGAGATAGATCGCTGTTCATACTTTGTATGAACAGACGATCTGTCACTTCTCCCCTCAGAGAACCGGAAACTGTGCGTTTACACACACAGATCCCGGTTCTCTGTGTGCCCCGAACGACCGCCAGGCACTCGCATCAGCACGCGCGCCCCTAGTGACCACAGGGCGAAGCGACGTTACATAATGTCGTTTCGCCCAGCCGTGCCATTCTGCCGCCGTACAACTGCGACGGCTGGTCGGCAAGTGGTTAAGGGGGCAAATCCTTATGGGGCTGAAGTGGTTGAAGTGCAAATTACTTTCCTAAAAGGCTTTAAAAAAAAGTTAATGCATTCTGTATTCTATGTTCTTTACAGATATACTGTATATGCATGTGTGTGTTTAAGTTTGATTTGTTAGCTGAGAAAGAGGCATTTTATTCTTTTTTTTTTTAATGTTTACATTTACATTTGATGCTGCTTTAATAATATTTCGTTTGTAACGCTTTATTAATAATAAATGTTAATTTGTTTTGAAAGCCTGTTTCATGAGACTATTCCTTTTTAAAGCGGAGTTCCACACAAAAATGGAACTTCCGCTTTTCGGAACCCTCCCCCCCTCCGGTGTCACATTTGGCACCTTTCAGGGGGGAGGGGGGTGCACATACCTGTCAAAGACAGGTATTTGCACCCACTTCCGGCATAGACTCCCATGAGAGTCTATGCTTCTTCCTGTCCCGACCGCGCTGTCTGCTGGGAACACACAGCTCCCAGCAGAGAGCGGGGACCACTAGGGACGCGCAGCGCGACTCGCGCATGCGCAGTAGGGAACCGGGAAGTGAAGCCGCAACGCTTCACTTCCTGATTCCCTCACCTAGGATGGCGGCGGCAGCTGCCGAGAACCGAGCGGGTTCTCGGCGTCCCCTGCCGACATCGCTGGACCCCGGGACAGGTAAGTGGCAATGTATTAAAAGTCAGCAGCTGCAGTATTTGTAGCTGCTGGCTTTTAATATTTTTTTTTTTTTTGGCGGTGTGGGTGAACCCCCGCTTTAAAAAAACATATTATTGTATTATTTTTATATAAAAATCTTCAAACATATATCAAATACATTTGGAAAATAAGTTTTACCAACTTAAAAAAATTGAGTAAGTTATAAGTTAATATCACTTAAAACTAAGTAACTAAGTAAGTAACTAAGTAATAGGGCAGCACAGTAGTGTAGCAGCAAAAGGGTCACTGGTTCGAATCCCAACCATGACACTACCTGCCTGAAGTTTGCATGTTCTACCCTGAGCCTGTGTAGGTTCTCCTCCACACTCCAAAGATGTGCTGGTAGGGTAATTGGCTCCTGTGTAAATCTGCCCTACTATGTGTATGTATGCATGTGAGTTCGGTAACCTAGACTGAAAGCTTGTTGAGGGCAGGGATTGATCTGAATGTATAATGTATATGTAAATTGATGTTGCTGTATAAGTACTTGAAATAAATAAGTTAATGTTCCTAACTTAAACTTTTCTCGAAACTGGAAAAATTGAGTTGGCTTTACTTAAACCTATGGTCTATAAACTGGAAAATTGAGTTGGCTTTACTTAAAACTATAGTTCCAGACAAGTTAAGGTTTGTATTCCTAACTTAAAACACTATGGTCTATCAACTAAAAAAAATTGAGTTGGCTTTACTTAAAACAACAAAGTTGAAAACATAAAAAGTCTAATGAGTCAGACAATAATAAATTTAGTTGACAGTACTTAAAAAGCTGATTCAAATAGTTGCCTCAATTTTCTTTGAGTAGACCCAGAACAATATTTTTTACAGTGTGCACACAAAACCTGGTGCAGCTGTACACAGTAATCAGCTTCTAAGCCCTCGTTCACATAGGAGCGATTTGTCATGCGATTAGACAGGTCAAATTGCATGACAAGTCGCACATATTTCCGGCAATGGCACTGTTCCAATTGGTGTGACGGCAATGTTGTGGAGACGCACCAATTTGCAAAAGTGGTTCCTGTACTACTTTTGCTGATTTCGGGTGCGACTTCAATAGACACCTGTGCATGAAGTGGCACAGATGTCAGCCAAGTAACACCTGAAATCACGCTGACATGCTACTTTGAAATCGAGCTACTAGTGAAGTAGCACGTTTTCAAAGTAGCATCGATGTGAACCAGGGCTAAAACCTAGAAGCTGTTTGGTTATTATGCACAGCTGAACTAAACTCTATGTGTACCAGTTTTCATAAATCTCTCGTATTGTGTCTATGGGCGGCTTATTGTAAATGTAGACGGTGCCAGGGTCGGGACAAGGGGTGGGCAGGAGAGGTGGCTGCCCTGGGCACTGTGATATTATGTAAGGTGGGGGGGTGGCACCACAAGGGGATTGAAGGGGAAGGAATTTGTGTTGGAAGGGGGAGATTAGGGGGCAGCAAGGGTGTAAATATTGTTCTAAGAGGGGAAACTTGGGGGTGTGTGCTAAGAGTGGTGATTTAGGGGGATTTGTGTTAAGAGGAGAAATGGGGGAAAGAAGATTTATGCTGGGGGGGTCGGGGGGGACATTTGTCCTGGGGGGATGTGGGGCGCAAAGATTAGTGCTGGAAGGGGGGATTCCAGCAGAGGGTCGGATTTGTACTGGATGGAGGGGGAATTTTTGCTTAGGGGGTAAGCATACAGATTAGTTCTCAGTTTTTTGGGATGGATTTTTGCTGACACATAATCCTAATATGTCTTTGGGGGGGTGGGGGATTGGGCAGTTTGGCATGTTCGCCCTGGACTCAAGATGATTGTCCTGGAACTGGACAGTGCTGTGAGCCTGGATCAGTGGCACTTTTGTTAAACTTCCTCCTCAATGTGTATAATGATGCAACACAGTAGGCCTTGCAACTACAGTGGTTGCTCAGGGTGACAATGCTGCAGTGAACTGGCTACAAGCCATTTAATTTTGGCAAACTGTAGGAGGAGCACAGATTCACTAGAAAGGCTCATTAGGTATTTATGAATAGATATCTGCATCAAAATAAGAATTGCCTGGCCAGCACAATATACTTAACATAGTTAAGATGTTGAAGGAAGTTTAACCCTTGTAGTGCAGGTTTTCATTTTTCAAATTTCCCAGAGTTGGGATTTAACATTTGCCTTTTTATTGAGGCTGCAAATATCTTTTACCAATACTTGAAGTAGAACTCCATGACAAAGTGAGGTCTCTAACCCCAGTGAGGAGCTTTTCCTTCCATTCTTTTCCTAGAGACTATACAAGAAGTAATAATAATCTCCCTGTTGGGGGGTAGGCTGAAATGAAGGCTTAACACAGATTCTAAAACAGGAATATGCAACCTAAAGCACGCGTGTCAAGGCATGAAAAAAATATATTTTTTAGTGATCCACTGGTGGGGCCCTACTTCCTACAAATATAGAGCTGTTGCTTTAGGTTGTAATTGACAGATCTACAGGCTGTCAATTACAAAGGCTGGCCTCCCCCTTTACATTCTTAACCCATCCAGCCCCAACAGGTTTCAGAGAGGACCAATTTTAGTCACTGAAGTTCAGGTGGCGATCCTCCTCCCAGTATCAGAGGAAGTCTGCCTGCATCTAGACTTCATTGCATGAAACCCATCTATCTACCCTTATCTACTGATGGGGTGTACTGATGTTTTAGGTGCAAATGAACCCTTGTATGATATCCTGCCTAGAGTGTTCCTTCAAACCCAATCAGGCCTGGAGACCATTCTGATAAGAAGTTATGACACGCAGTCAATACATGCAGTTCTCGAAATGGTCTGAGGATTTATTTCCATGTTTTCACTTATATAATGAAAATGACATCACAACAAAAGTTTAACCCTTTCATTAATATATGGTAAAGATACAGACATACGGGATGTTTTAAAACAAGCAAAAATAGAATATTAACAACTCATATAGAAACTAACAACAGGAAAAGGCTAACAGGAAAGGACTTACACGTCATTTAAAAGAAGTCAGGCCAATTACAAGAAATTGAAACTTAACTTCTCATAGAAGTCACATATACATATTATTCTAAAATGTATACACATTTTTACAGGGGTGTATAGCTAAAATGGTGGACAGCAAGCTAAAATATCCCTACAATCCCCTCTTAGATCATAAATGTATGATCTCACTTCCTTATCATGGTGGTATTCTCAGCCTGCTTCTGATGATACATACTGAGATAAGTTTTATTGGGAGATGAGGGATCTGAAATGCGAGTAGCTCTATTAATAAGGCACATAATAAGCTTATACACAAGATAAAGGAAAAGGAAAAAGAACAGAATCATGATTAAAATTATGGCAATATCCCTTATCAAAGAGAATATCCCTCCAAATCCAAAATCAACATTTCCAAAAGGACTCCAGGTCTGGGCTATGTTGCGAGCCTCTTGTTGCAGCTTGGCCACCTCTTTCCTATGCTGAGCTATCACATCATAATAATCTGGTACCTCTATACTAGTATTGTGTACCCAAGTACAACATTCATAATCCTCAGTCATTTCACATAATCCTGTAAGGGCTGAACTCATGCTTTCAATGGCTAAGTCATGCAATTCTAGTTGTTTTCTAATAGCCCTAGTTTCAACATTAAGTTTAGAAATGTCATCAGAGTTCTTTTCCATCATCTCATCAATAATTCCTGAGTAATTATTCAACCTTTTCATCAAATCTATTCCCCATCCTGTCCAGGAAGGGAACCATGCCCAGGCCTTATCCTTTTCAAGGAATAACTCTCTCTTATTATGATGTTTTAATGGATACCTTGGGTGTATGCTAGCTTCAAGTAAATGACTCCTATCACTATCGCCTACCACCCCCATTATGGGCACCAGTGAGGCCAGGTAACACCAGCCTTGGGCCTCTTGTGGAATCCAGGGATAACAAGTCTTTCCACAACAAACATAAGTGTGGTTGCCAAACGAGAAGGGCATATTCACAGTAGTCTCTTGATCTACTGCTGTAACTATTGCCAGAACCTGAAACAAATGCTGTACAGGTTTACTACTATCATTTTTAGAGGCAAGAGTTTTTTTTAGATCAGCCCGTACTCTGACCTTATCGTGGTGTGTTTGATATAAAGAGCAAGACTTCCCACTAGGGGCATAGCAATTAGAAATGTTCAAAACTGACTGACTACAAGTGTGAGCATTTCTAGTGGAATTTCCTAAAATAAAACACCAAGTAGGATTATGGTTTTTACTGATGATGTGAAAGGAGATGGTATCATTTGTTCTTCTACTGATATTTATGCGATCAAGGGGAGTCTTTCCTTCAAAAAGGGGGGTAATATTCAAAGGTATAGCCATTAAAGGTATCCTAACGGTGCTAGGATGCAGTTTGCTACAGATCCAACATTTCTGAAATCCTGATTTCTGAGCATAAGCATATTTAAATTTTAGCAAAAGCATTTTATCAGCAACATTATCTTCAATGTCTCTCTTATTTCTAACTTGTATCACTATAACATTCTCCTGTGTATGTGTGTTCCCACAAATATTTTTAATGGCACCCAAATCTTCAGGGTGGTAGATACAGTTAGTGATGATCCAAGTGGGCGGGAACACTATCAGGTTGATCAGGAACAGGAGGCAAAATGCCTTGCCAGAAGTCTGTGGTGAAATAAGCGAGGTCATCTTCTCTGGTCGGACCTGCTTTTCCAGGAACTCCTCCTTCATCTGTTTGGACTTCTGCTTGAGGGCCTCCTGTGTTTAGGATCTCCTTCCTGCTCTTGGGGCTTTGGGCAACCTCTTTTACTCGGCTTGCCTGGATCCAGGATTGGCAATTTTCCACCAGGATAGCCGTTCTGGTCACTGCAATCACCGTAGTAGGAGGTCCAAAAACTATTTCCACCGCTGGTACTCCCTGTGGTGGCAGCAAACTCAAGTGACACAGGGAGTACCAGAGGTGGAAATAGTCATCCGGAGTATGTTGCCTTTATCTTGGTCCCCATTTTCTTCATCATTGGTCTGTTGGGAGTTCCGATCTGTCACATTCTCAAGAAGAAAGGATATCCCTACAATCTACCCTCTTTATTCTCCTAATAGAACTATAAGTTGGAGCACATATGAATATAAAACAGGAATTGAAGCTGATCTGAGGTTTGAAGGTGTAGGAATAGGGGGTAATCTGAGGTCTGAAGGTGCAAGAACTAGGGTTAATATAAGGTCTGCAGGTGCAGGAATTAATGATGATCTGACATCTGAAGGTGCAGGGATTGGACTGATTTGAGGCATGATGGTACAAGAGTTTGGGCTGATCTGACATCGGAAGGTACTGGAATTGAGACTGAACTGAGACCTGAAGGTGCATAAATTGGGGTGATTTGAGTTCTAAATGTGAAGGAATCGGGTGATCTGAGGTCTAAAGGTGCAGGATGAGGGGCTGATCTGAAGTCTGAAGGTGCAGGAATAGGGTGATCTGAGGTATAAAAGTGTAAGAATTGGGGCTGATCTGAGGTCTGAAGGTGCAGGGATCTGGGCTGATCTAAGCATGAATTATTATGGGGTCATAAAGTACAGAAATTGGGGGTGATCTGAGGTAAGATGTTGCTGGATTTGGGCGGATCTGAGGTCTGAAGTTGGGGGAATTGTAACTGATCTGACATCTGAAGAAGCAGAAACTGGAACTGATCTGAGGACTGAAGGTGCAGGATTTGGGAATGATCTGAGGACTGAAGGTGCAGGATTTGGGACTGATCTGAGATCTATGGTGCGCTATTGTATATTGGCATGCTGGTTGTCTAATGCTTGTAAATTGATACTTAATGTGGAAAAGGTTGTTTTAACTTCATTCTGAACCTTCATCACTCTTCTAAAAAGTTTTGTTTTCTGCATTTTTTTTTGTAAACTCTATACCTGTATGAGAAATTCTACTTATCACCCTTTTAGTTGACCACGCAGGAAATAAAAAAGGTATCTCCCTAAGAAGGCAAGAGCAATAAAAACCTGGCAGAGATTTGAAACCTTCCCCACTCCATTCAGCATTAAAAAAGTTTGGAGCTTCACTTTCAACTTATTAAACTGCCTAGTAGTAATCTTAAAAAAAAAAATCCTTGCCTCTTACTGTTTGCTTCTAAATATACTATAGCATAATTTAAACCTGAGTTTCAGCATTTTAATTAGGGTTTAGCAGCACCATAAAGTATATCCAACAGCTGAACAGTATTGTTTAATTCTCCAACTGAAATAAGAAAGAATGTAGAAAAATGAAAACGCCATGATGTGTCTCTGTTATGCGAACACAAGCAGGAACATTTCATAGCAGAGATAATTATAAAGTTGCTGTTTTTGATGCAAAGAAAGGGTACAGAAATAGCTATATTGAAAAATGTTCCCTGATCTCTCTATTCTTCTTTATGGTTTTTGAGAATTACACTCCGACAAGTTTATAATAAACCCCAGCGAGTCATGCCATTTTGTTTTGACATTATTGACAAACACTAAAAGAGCAATTTAATTCCCGCATTTTAATTCCTGGACCAAATTCAATTTTAACTCACAGCGCGGTAACGTATTCAAAAACTAGCATTGTGCTTATTAAAATATTGTGCAATGTTTATGTCAGTTTTATTCAACTTTCACTTTCTCCTTCTTATAAAATATTGGAAACACTGGACATTTTAATAGAGCTTGTTCTGTTTTCAGTATGTATGGTAATGTTCACAAAGTTGTTTTGTAACAATAAATATGTATCCAAAAAGAATTATTAAAGTTGTAGTGTTGGGGTAACTATTGTTCATGTGATAGGTGCTTTTCCAATGAGTTCCGCCAGTCCAAATCGTTTTTTAGGGTGTGGCAGCCTACTTTTATCAGAGAGAAAGAAAGGTAATGTTCACTTAGACATCCTATGCAGGGGTTCTTCCACATCAATAGTTAATGGGAAAATGCCAAGCTACCTGCCTCCCTTGTCAGCAGCACCGCTGCTATTCTTACCATTCCCTCTGACTGTGTTGCCCAGCTCTATTGGTTCTCTTGGCTCACTCAGGCTTTCGTCGCAGAGCCCTGCTGCACGGCCCACTCCTGGCCTCTGGATAGGGGTTCTCCTGACACCTAGATAGGAGCCAATCTGACTCCTGGGATGAGACCTCCTGTCTTCTGGCTACTGGCTGGGGCACCTCTGACCACTGGATGAGACCTCTTGTCTCTTGACTCCTGGCTGGGGCACTTGTGACCCTTGGTTGAGACCTCCTGTCTCCAATATGGAAACTGTCTCCAAACTGGGTACCCTGAGCTATCCTCAGGCTTGAGTATATAACAACCCTGCACACCTGTGTACTCACACAGGCTGCAGTCATCTGGTAAGATCCAGGAATGAAGGTTCTGTCCCACCCAAGACACTTTTGAAACTTCAAGCTTTGGGCCCAAATCCATGTTTACAGAATCCAGAAAAAGCCAAAACCACAGTTTTCTCTGCGCAGAAACAATAGTGTGGAACCTTGCATTAAGCCTTAATGCAAATCCTGTGTCATTTTCTCCTACATTTCCACAGTGGCAGGGCCTCACACTGTGACAAGGGATGATTTCCCTTTATTTCCTGTTCTGGCCCTCAATGAGAAGTAATAAGGAAGTCTCTATAAAGTCAGGGCATTCCCCCTTAGACAGTGGTCACTGGATCAGGTGTACCCATTGGAAGATTTCTTTTACTTAATATTCTGTTAGAAATTCCATATTTAGCCCTACAAATCAGACAGTGCACAGTCCACATAGGCATGCTTTTAAATGATCTTGTTACTTGCGCACAAAACATTCACGTGTTTCATGTTACTGTTTTTGTTCCTATTTTTCATCTTTAAAGCAGACTCTGCGACAGAAGCACTGTCACTATTAATTCTTTCTGTTTTACGGTTGTATTCATCCACAAGCTTGCCCTTAACATATTCCAATGTCAGTTCATCATCTGGATGTGCATCAAGTGCTGTGACAAGCGTTTCATAATTTTCTGGTAAACCACTGAGTAATAGTGCTGCAACATGAACATGCGTGCCTTATGTAATCCTGCAAATCCTAGCCTTTTGTCGGCTTGGTTTGGTATAGCTTTCTATTCAAATACAGTTTATTGCTTAGCTTTTTCATGTACCTTTTGTAATCCTTCCCACATTTCCTTAGTAGTTTTACACTTACTGTACATATATGTCTTCTATGCTAAGAGAGCTGGTGCTCTGAGCTTTTTGGTTTTTCTCTATCCACTCATCTGAAGGGTGTTCTGGTCTGACCTAATTTATACACTTTCACGTACTGTACTTTCTGTTATTAGCAGCATTTTCATTATGAATTTCCAAGACTGGTAGTTCTGGTTTGTCAGATTTGCAAATTAAAGCTTTGTTGCAGCTGTGTTACTGGCCATTTTCTTTTATTCTTTTGCAGTCTTCTTTCTGTTGCTATACAGTATCTTGCACTTGTCTGTTGTAGCAGGCTAAGACTGGGTGTCTGGACTATGCCTAGGTTCTCAGCTTTTCTCTGAGTGGGTGTCTAGGCCCATATTCTGTTAGAAATTCTGTGTATAGTTATACAGAACAGACAATACACAGTCCACATGTGCTTTGCTGCTTAACTGCAGACAGGAAACAGGAACTGTATTATACAGAGAAGACATAGGGGTTGATTTACTAAAGGCATATAGACTGTGCACTTTCCAAAGTGTAGTTGCACTCTGCAAGAGCAGTTGCTCCAGAGCTTCTGATCTTTTATTTTATTTTTAGGTAAAAAATAGAATATTAAAGGGTTAAAAAGAAACAGTTTTTAAATGTAATTTGTGAAGATCCCCACACATCATACATAACATACAGATAACATACAGAACATACTTCTTTGAATTCTGTGAAATGTATTCACTATGATTTGTGAGTGAGCACTGCTGTGTAACACATTTCACAGAGACCTGCCTTCTGAACTACAGAGGTCTAAGAAGAGAAGTTTCAGGACACGGAGTCAGTACAGGAATTGCTGCTTGGAGGCAGCAAGGTACCATAAAATATGTAGTCCTTAGAAATTGAATGTAAACAGCAGAGGAAAATCTGCAAAGCTTGCAGGTAATCCTGGAAGTTGTGAAAAAAGATGGTCAGCAGACAGGGAGAATATAATCAGTAGCCGACTAGCCGCCATCATTCTATTGCGACAAGTTGGCTCTCCTGCGCAAATCGCCGTAACTGTACGTCAGCCCTTTAAACAGCTATAGCAGGTGCGTGCGCCCACTGCACAGCAAGGGACCCAATGCACGTGGCCGGCAGGCGCAATGTCCGCCAGCCACGTGTGAGTGCCAGAACGCGACTTATATACAGTGGGAACGGAAAGTATTCAGACCCCCTTATATTTTTCACTCTTTGTTATATTGCAGCCATTTGCTAAAATCATTTAAGTTCATTTTTTTCCTCATTAATGTACACACAGCACCCCAAATTGACAGAAAAACACAGAATTGTTGACATTTTTTCAGATTTATTAAAAAAGAAAAACTGAAGTATCCCATGGTCTTAAGTATTCAGACCCTTTGCTGTGACACTCATATATTTAACTCAGGTGCTGTCCATTTCTTCTGATCATCCTTGAGATGGTTCTACACCTTCATTTGAGTCCAGCTGTGTTTAATTATACAGATTGGACTTGATTAGGAAAGACACACACCTGTCTATATAAGACCTTACAGCTCACAGTGCATGTCAGAGCAAATGAGAATCATGAGGTCAAAGGAACTGCCTGAAGAGCTCAGAGACAGAATTGTGGCAAGGCACAGATCTGGCCAAGGTTACAAAAAATGTCTGCTGCACTTAAGGTTCCTAAGAGCACAGGGGTCTCCACAATCCCTAAATGGAAGACGTTTGGGATGACCAGAACCTTTCCTAGAGCTGGCTGTCTGGCCAAACCAAGCTATCGGGGGAGAAGAGCCTTGGTGAGAGAGGTAAAGAAGAACCCAAAGATCCCTGTGGCTGTGCTCCAGAGATGCAGTTGGGAGATGGGAGAAAGTTGTAGAAAGCCAACCATCAATGCTGCCCTCCACCAGTCGGGGCTTTATGGCAGAGTGGCCCGACGGAAGCCTCTCCTCAGTGCAAGACACATGAAAGCCCGCATGGAGTTTGCTAAAAAACACCTGAAGGACTCCAAGATGGTGATAAATAAGATTATTTGGTCTGATGAGACCAAGATAGAACTTTTTGGCCTTAATTCTAAGCGGTATGCGTGAAGAAAACCAGGCACTGCTCATCACCTGTCCAGTACAGTCCCAACAGTGAAGCATGGTGGTGGCAGCATCATGCTGTGGGGGTGTTTTTCAGCTGCAGGGACAGGACGACTGGTTGCAATTGAGGCAAAGATGAATGCGGCCAAGTACAGGGATATCCTGGATGAAAACCTTCTCCAGAGTGCTCAGGACCTCAGACTGGGCCGAAGGTTTACCCTCCAACAAGACAATGACCCTAAGCACACAGCTAAAATAACGAAGGAGTAGCTTCACAACAACTCCATGACTGTTCTTGAATGGCCCAGCCAGAGCCCTGACTTAAACCCAATTGAGCATCTCTGGAGAGACCTAAAAATGGCTGTCCACCAACGTTTACCATCCAACCTGACAGAACTGGAGAGGATCTGCAAGGAGGAATGGCAGAGGATACCCAAATCCAGGTGTGAAAAACTAGTTGCATCTTTCCCAAAAAGACTCATGGCTGTATTAGATCAAAAGGGTGCTTCTACTAAATACTGAGCAAAGGGTCTGAATACTTAGGACCATGTGATATTTCAGTTTTTCTTTTTTAATAAATCTGCAAAAATGTCAACAATTCTGTGTTTTTCTGTCAATATGGGGTGCTGTGTGTACATTAACGAGGAAAAAAATGAACTTAAATGATTTTAGCAAATGGCTGCAATATAACAAAGAGTGAAAAATTTAAGGGGGTCTGAATACTTTCAGTCCCCACTATATGTAAACACACAAATCCCCATTCTGTCAGGAGAGGAGATACAGATCGTCTATTCCTACTAGCTAGGAGTAGCGATCTGGCTCCTCCTCTAGTCTGTCACATCCCCCCCAGTTAGAAACACACACGAGGGAACACATTTAACCCCTTGCTCGCCCCCTAGTGTTAACCCCTTCCCTGCCAGTGACATTTATACAGTAATTAGTGCGTTTTTATAGCACTGATCGCTGTATAAATGTCAATGGTCCCAAAAATGTGTCAAAAGTTTCTGATCTGTCCACCGCAATGTCGCAGTCCCACAAACAAAATTGCAGATCACCGCCATTACTAGTAAAAAAAAAAGTATAATAAAAATGCCATAAATAAAGCCCCTTTGTAGATGCTATAACTTTTGTGCAAACCAATCAATATACACTTACTGCAATTTTTTTTACCAAAAATATGTAGAAGAATACATATCGGCCTAAACTGAGGAAGAAATTTGTTTTTTTATATTTTTTTCGGGGATATTTATTATAGCAAAAAGTAAAAAATATTGCTTTTTTTCCAAAATTGTTGCTCTTTTTTTGTTTATAGCGCAAAAAATAAAAACTGCAGAGGTGATCAAATACCACCAAAAGAAAGCTCTGTTTGTGAGAAAAATAGGACATCAATTTCATTTGGGTACGGCATTGCAGGACTGCGCAGTTGTCAGTTAAAGCAACGCAGTGCTGTATCGCAAAAAAATGGCCTGGTCATTAAGGGGGAAAATCCTTCCGGGGCTGAAGTGGTTAAGTAAGCTTATACTGGAGTGCTAAAAATATTTTTTGTATTTATTTATTCATGGGTTAGTGGACACTGAAGTTTTTTGCTGATCAAAGCTGAGTTAGCTGCTGGGATCAGCTATGACTCACAAAGCAGGACCTTAGGTGTCTGAAAGCAGGTATCTCCAAATACACATGTGAGCTGAGGAGCAAAGGAATCTAGGGTTGAGGTAGTCTCTATCTGAGCCTTACTCAACCTTTTGAACCTTTTAAAATAATTTTCAAATTAAGGGGAACCCCTGCATAAACCAGTTTATTGGAGTCAGAGGGAAAATGCCCCTTACATTAGTGGACAGTGAGAAAAATGACCTCTTATATTGGTTGTCAGAATGTCACCAGTACGGACAGCTAAAAAGATCATTGGTGTCATGCCACTAGCTCTGGCAAGTGGAGCTGGACCTAAAACTATCCAAGCACTATCACATGAAACTTCAATCAACCAAACCTCAAGGAACGCCTAGCAACCTCTGGAGGAACCTTGGGGTTTCACATAACTCTGGTTGAGAATTGCCGCTCTAGGTACTTAAAGTGGATGTATAGGTAGGGGAGGGGCCAGGGAAAGGGGGAGGGGTCTGCGGTATGGAGTTACCAGAGGAAGAAAGTGGTTACCTTAGCAATTAATGGTCAGTACATAGGAGGTGGTATCAAAGGTAACAATTTATTGATTCATTATAAAAACACCTGCGTGAGGTAAACATACAGATGTACAGTTATTGCACTATGGGATACATAAGACTCCTAGTCAAGGTTTGCATAAAAAATGGACTAACAAACACGACAAACGAGACACACACAGAACATATTACGGCATAGACACTTTCCGCACTTTTATATGCTGCTCGGTGGCCAGGCAGTCAGATATAGTTGTGGCAATTGTGGGTATAGACCAGTGGGAGATTTAGTAGGATGAGCCACCGAGAACCACATAAATAGAGCAAGGAGAGGGGAGGAGACCCGGGGAATGGGGATTGAGTATGGACCAAGGGGATGGCTGGGCTGGACTTGGCAGTTGAGAATGGCCTGTGGAATTGTGAACAAGCTGGATGTTCAATGGCAATGAGGCTATAAGTCTATGCACAATAAAGTTCAATCAAACAGTGTAAGCTGTGGTAATTGACTAAGTTGGTTAGTGGAACTAATTATGCACTGTAATCAGCAGGCTTCAAGGCTATGCGTAAAGTGCAGTAAATTGCAGTATAAGGTGCTCCAATAGGCGTATGGCATATACAGGATCAAGGCTATGCGTGAAGCTGTATAGTGTCCCCAACTTAAAATAAGTCATTGATGCTCATACCTTCACCTCCATAAGGATTCCTGGAGGTTAATTCGCAAGCCGTGCTGAGGATGACTGACAGGGTCCAGAAGATTACCGGACCGATATTATGGCTGCAGCCGTTGGTCCCCTTGGAAGTGTCCTGCCGGGTCCTTTGATGGACGTCCAGGAAGAAGCTACGCTACCACGCAACAGCGAAACGCGTTGACGTCATCACCGGCATTAGCGCTGCCCATCGAGCGAACGGAGTGTGACGGACAGAGTGTGAGGAGCTGTACAACAGCGAGGCATCACGTTATCCACAGCACACGCTGACGGCACCTCGAAGCTGCCCATGCGATCAGTAACCAGCAAGGGCTTTCCCTTTCTGGTTACTGATCGCATGGGCAGCTTCGAGGTGCCGTCAGCGTGTGCTGTGGATACTTCCAAGGGGACCAACGGCTGCAGCCATAATATCGGTCCGGTAATCTTCTGGACCCTGTCAGTCATCCTCAGCACGGCTTGCGAATTAACCTCCAGGAATCGTTGTGGAGGTGAAGTTATGAGCATCAATAACTTATTATAAAGTTGGGGACACTATACAGCTTCACGCATAGCCTTGGTCCTGCATATGCCATACGCCTATTGGAGCACCTTATACTGCAATTTACTGCACTTTACGCATAGCCTTGAAGCCTGCTGATTATAGTGCATAATTAGTTCCACTAACCAACTTAGTCAATTACCACCGCTTACACTGTTTGATTGAACTTTATTGTGCATAGACTTATAGCCTCATTGCCATTGAACATCCAGCTTGTTCACAATTCCACAGGCCATTCTCAACTGCCAAGTCCAGCCCAGCCATCCCCTTGGTCCATACTCAATCCCCATTCCCCGGGTCTCCTCCCCTCTCCTTGCTCTATTTATATACTTCTCAGTGGCTCATCCTACTAAATCTCCCACTGGTCTATACCCACAATTGCCACGACTATATCTGACTGCCTGGCCACCGAGCAGCATATAAAAGTCCGGACAGTGTCTATGCCGTAATATGTTCTGTGTGTGTCTCGTTTGTCGCGTTTGTTAGTCCATTTTTTATGCAAACCTTGACTAGGAGTCTTATGTATCCCATAGTGCAATAACTGTACATCTGTACGTTTACCTCACCCAGGTGTTTTTATAATGAATCAATAAATTGTTACCTTCGATACCACCTCCTATGTACTGACCATTAATTGCTAAGGTAACCACTTTCTTCCTCCAGTAACTCTATTCCGCAGACCCCTCCCCCTTTCCCTGGCCCCTCCCCTACCTATACATGTTACTATATTGGTTACAGTAATTACACTCTACAGGTGCATGGTCAGGATTTGATTAGTAATGGACTGATCAAACCACCCACACTTACTTGCTCTTGCCCCCCTTCCCCCCCCATGATTTCTATCCTTAAATTGGATGTCCGCTGAAAAAAATATTAAAAGCCAGCAGCTACAAATACTGCAGCTGCTGACTTTTAATATATGGACACTTACCTGTCCAGGGAGCCCGCGATGTTGGCACCTGAAGCCGATCCATCCTTCGGCTCTCGTCTGCTGCCGCCGCCATCCTCGGTAAGGGAATAAGGAAGTGAAGCCATGCAGCTTCACTTCCTGGTTCCCTACTGCGCATGCATGAGTCGCGCTGCGCATCCTCTCAGGTCCCTGCTGTGTTCTGTGTCTCACAGAATACAGCAGGGGGAGGACGGGGTACGCGCCGGAGGTGGCATAGGTCACCGCAAGCGCCGCGGTGAGCTATGCCAGGAAGTGGGAGCAAATACCTGTATTAGACAGGTATCTGCTCCCTCCTCCCCCCTGAAAGGTGCCAAATGTGACACCGGAGGGGGGGAGGAATCCAAAAAGTGGAAGTTCCATTTTTGGGTGGAACTCCACTTTAACATGCTAATATTTGACCAATCAGACTCAAATTGTCAGGGCAGTTTGAATCTAACAGTTGATTGTGAGATGCTGCTAACACCATAATAGATTTAGGGTTTGTGGATGCGAGGGACAGCAAAGCATCTAAAGTAGGAGAGGGCGTGTTCGGAAATTCCTCAGCTGTATAACAAACAGATAGGTAAATGATAACCAAGGTAAAGACTAAATGGGTTGTGTTACACATCTATAGCTGGATGAAAAACATAAGTCCCGAGCAGGTAGTCTTTGTAGTTTGTATGAATTTCCAGATTAACTTTCTATTTTGACTGGAGTGCACCTTTAAAATAAATTCAGCTAATGTGTGATGATATGTATATCTAAATATTTATTTTTCGAACAAATTCTAAATAACCCTTCTCTTTGTTGCTTGTATATCAAAATGGCAATCCGTTTTTTATTGCATTTGTAGCACAACAAACACAGTGTGTGTTCAGCACTGATCAATGTGCTCACGAACCTGGCTCGGCACACTCCACATCTATTTGTTTTGGGCTTCTAAACAACAAAATATATTGGCATGCCTGATTAATGACTTCCCAAAGCAATACCTGTATCATTAATTTCCCATCCTAATAAATACTTCATGAAGGTAATTAATATTAAATACTCCACAAAGGTAATTAAAATTAATGCTCAAATTTACTTCCAGACTTTTCAAACTTCCTTTTCCACTTAATGTGATTGCAAACCAAACGACTAGACCCACATCTGATATTCAACTATTAAAAAACAAGTGAAAATAATGAATCAATCAATCAGGAAACTGCTAATGTTCTCCAGAAAAACAACACAACTTCAGAAACCCCACCCAATTTACTTTTAAAGTATATATAAACCCAAAATCTATTTTTTAATATGTTTGCCATAACATGACTATCACATTGCACACATGTTTGTCTATTTACACTATATTGTCAAAAGTATTGTGATGCCTGCCTTTACACACACATGAACTTTAATGGTATCCAAGTCTTAGTCCATAGGGTTCAATATTGAGTTTGCTCACCCTTTGCAGCTATACCAGCTTCAACTCTTCTGGGAAGGCTGTCCACAAGGTTTAGGAGTGTGTCTTTGGGAATGTTTGACCATTCTTCTAGAAGTGCATTTGTGAGGTCAGGCACTGATGTTGGATGAGAAGGCTTGGCTCACAGGCAATACCCCGAAATGACTAGATTCTGGATTAGAAGCTTCACCTACACAGCAACTGAAGAAAACATTCCCAGAACCCCCGAAATAGCCCTGTTCCAAAAAGTGGACATCGAAGCCTCCAAATACCTCAAAAGACTGATATTCTATATTATTTTGGCATCTAGGATCGCCATAGCTAGATGCTGGAACCAGTCGGTGGTATTGTTTAACTACATTATGCGAAAATTGAATTGGATATTGACGGTAAGCTTCTGTGCACCCTTAATAACACCCAGTCGAAATTTAACAGAATGTGGCATCCATGGTTTCGATATCTCGAAAGGGTGTAATGGGATCCTGAAACTCTGTCTACACTTTCTTCCTTCTCTCCTCCTTCCCCTTTTTTAGTGACTATGTTACACTTCACATTTTTTGTGTTTCGATTCTCTGTAGATACTTAAAAAAAAACACCAGGCAGGAATCTATTTTGTGAGATATGACTATTTACTTTGTTTATTTCCTACCAACCATATATACTGTATGTGAAAGATTAATCTTATGTCTTTTTTGGATCCTAAGCAAACTGTTCCATTGTGATGATATGTTGTATCACAATTGTTATATATATCCAAAATATATATAAATATATATATATCCAAGTGCCTACATTTTTCTTTTACTCCCCGAGAAGGGGAATTTCGTTATTACTTAAACTTCAGTAAAAAATATTGAAATTAAAAGAATTCAGGCCTACTAAGGATGCCCAATCACAGGGCGTAACACTTATAGGTGGGAGGAGCCAAGACTGTGACGTCATTACACAGGAAGTGTTGTATCTTTTGCATGCCTATTCAAGAATTTTTGGAAGTCTTTTTATCCTGTTTTTTGTTCAATAAATCATGGAAATAGAAAGCCTTATGGATCTCTTTCTTGTGTTCCCTATTATATGGATATGCTGATTTTTGAGCTTCTAATCTGTAGAGGAAACAGTGAAGGAGATCTATTATGCAGCGCTAAAAGTGAAGGTGAAAGTGAGATTCCCCTGGTGGGATCAAACTAGTAACAAACCATTATTGATGTGCATAAATCATGATAAAATACATAAAATATTACTCTAATATACAAACAACAATAATGATGATGTTTACATAAACCAACAGTGCATATATATATATATTAGAATGAAAGTCCCTAAAGTGACTCCAATATATAAAGTGACTTGCGAGATAAATCTGTGAACTAGTTGTCTGTTGATAATCCACCACCAAAGGAAAGAGGCTTACCAGGCAAGTTGAACCCAACTAGGCATACGCCTGATGAGTCAACAGAGCTTGTGGTGTAACACACCCAGGGAAGAAAATCAGCATACACGGTTTCCGATGTAGACAAATCAGGCAGAGGTCCATCACAATGTAGAACATTAATGGGTATCCACCAAGGGAACAGTGACCAAAGATCAAGAACGGATCCTCCCAGTATTATATATGGTAAAAGGAAAAAAATTGTGCCACATAGTGTGATTCCATTTACATAAAAGGCATTTTATTGAAATAAGTAAAATGGTCACTCACATTCGAGAAGGCATTTAAAAGCATGTAAGTAAATTCAAATATCGCAGTGGCATCAGTAGAGCCCATCTCGACCAGTTTCGTCTCAATAAGACATCATCTGGGGTCTTATTGAAACGAAGTCGGTTGGAACGGGCTCTGCTGATGCCACTGCGATATTCGATTTTTCTTACATGCCTTTTAATGCCTCCTCAAATGTTAATGAGCATTTTACTTATTTCAATAAAATGACTTTTATGTAAATGGAATCACACTATGTGGCTGATTTTTTTTCCTTTTACCATATATAATACTGGGAGGATCCGTTCTTGATCTTTGGTCACTGTTCCCTTGGTGGATACCCATTAATGTTATACATTGTGATGGACCTCTGCCTGATTGGTCTACATCGGAAACCGTGTATGTTAATTTTCTTCCCTGGGTGTGTTACACCACAAGCTCTGTTTACTCATCAGGCGTATGCCTAGTTGGGTTCAACTTGTCTGGTAAGCCTCTTTCCTTTTGGTGGTGGATTATCAACAGACAACTAGTTCACAGATTTATCTTGCAAGTAACTTTATATATTAGAGTCACTTTAGGGACTTTCATTCTAATATATATATATATGCACTGTTGGTTTATGTAAACATCATCATTATTGTTGTTTGTATATTAGAGTAATATTTTATGTATTTTATCATGATTTTAGCACATCAGTAATGGTTTGTTACTAGTTTGATCCCGTCAGGGGAATCTCACTTTCACCTTAATTTTTAGCGCTGCACTTTACCACTTTCCCATTTGTTCACATATTCACAGATTTCTGTTGTGCTGGCAGCTATTATTTATCACTTTAAGACAGCGCGTTTTTTTTTCTTTTATTTTTTCCACAAGGAAATCTATTATCCCAGAGCCCAAGGAGGAGGAAAATGACTGATGCCTATTAGACTCTCTTCAGGGGTCTGAAGCTGAGGTGAGCAGGCTTTTTACCCAAAGGTGGCAGTCACTGGATTTCACAAGGAAGGCTCTCTTTGCATTGAATGCACGGCGGTGTTTATATATCTGGGACTATTTATATATTCATATCATGATGTTTCAATAGGATGTAGGTGAAAATGTTTTTAATATGATTTAAGTTGTGAATTTTGAGATTCTCTGCACTAATTGTGTTATATTTGGTTCATAAGTTGGAGAGCTAGGCTTCTAATTGTGGGTGAAAACAGCGGTCCAACTCTACTCGTGCTGCCAGCAAAGGGTTTGCTAACCTTTGTTGCAATACTTTGCAGGTAAAAAAGAAGCAAATTGATTACTGAATGTGAAATCTTACTGCATTAGAGCAATAAATAATTAATAGTTTAATATAGTAAATGAGGTTAGTCTTCACCTTGCAACAAGTACCCAATCACATGCAAGGAAAAAAAAAAACAGCATCCGGTCTGGCCGCCGCCGGCCACCCGCGATCATTCGCTGGAGAGACAGAACGGCAGTCTGCCTATGTAAACAAGGCAGACTGTTGTTCTGTCAGACAGGAAGAGAGAGATCTGTGATCCCTACTAATCAGGAACACAGATTTCTCTCTTCCTTGCGTCAGTCCATCCCCCACATAGTAAGAAAGCACACCCAGGGAACACAGTTAACCCTTTGATTGCCCCTGATGTTAACCCCTTCTCTGCCAGTGTCATTTATACAGTGACAGTGCTTTTTTTTAGCACTGATCACTGTATTGGTGTCACTGGTCTCCAAAAAGTGTCACTTATGCCGTGTACACACGGTCGGACTTTTCCGCGACAAAAGTCCGACAGCCCGTCCGACAGACTTTTGACAGACTTTTGACGGACTTTTGGCGGACTTTCAACGGACTTTCTAATGACCGGACTTGCCTACACACGATCACACCAAAGTCCGACAGATTTGTACGTGATGACGTACACCGGACTAAAATAAGGAAGTTGATAGCCAGTAGCCAATAGCTGCCCTGGCGTGGGTTTTTGTCCGTCGGACTAGCATACAGACGAGCGGATTTTTGGGTGAGTTACGACGTAAAGATTTGAAGCATGTTCCAAATCTAAAGTCTGTCAGATTTGCGACTGGAAAAGTCAGCTGAAGGTCCGGTGAAGCCCACAAACGATCAGATTGTTCGCCGGATTTGGTCCGTCGGCGTCCGTCAGACAAGTCCAGTCGAAAAGTCCGACCGTGTGTACGCGGCATTAGTGTCAGATTTGTCCGCTGCAATGTCGCAGTCTCTCTAAAAATCGCTGATCGCCGTCATTACTAGTAAAAACAATAAAAAAAAAAAAAGTCCATAAATGTATCCCATAGTTTGTAGACGCTATAACTTTTGTGTAAACCAATCAATATGCACTTTGTGGTATTTTTTTTAACAAAAATATGTAGCAGAACACAAACTGGCCTAAATTGATGAAGAAATTCAATGTTTTACATTTTGTTATTGGATCTGTTTTATAGCAGAAAGTAAAAAATATTGTTTTTTTTCAAAATTGTCGCCCTTTTTTGTTTTTACTGCATAAAATAAGAACCACAGAGGTGATCAAATACCACCAAAAGAAACCTCTATTTGGGGGAAAAAAAGTACATCAATTTTATTTCGGTACAGCATCGCACGACCACGCAATTGTCAGTTAAAATAAAGCAGTGCCGTATCACAAAAAAATGGCATGATCAGGAAGGGGGTAAAACCTTCTGGGGCTGAAGGGGTTAATGAAGAAGAGCAGAAAACAAGATAATTTGTATGTCGTTGGGCAGTTTTCAGCCTGGTTGTAGTTCTACAATCTCCTAGAGTTTATGAAATTAATTACTTACTCAATATAAAAGGATATATAGTATACAGCATAATGTAAATCTTTCCCAGCCATATCTGGGTGTACAGAGAAGTGGTTAAAGCTCATTCTTTCCAGAGGTGAGAACATTATTAAAAATGTATACTAGAGTGAACCTTGTCAGAAGGTCATAGCAGTACCACCAGAGGATTCTTTTTATCTTTCACAAGTTTGTCATCCTTTAGTATGTCAGATATTCTGAAATCATTTCCTCTATCAAAAAGAAATCAATTTTACAAAGAAAAGGCATTGCATATCTGAGGAACTCAAGCTTTGATTGAACTTATTAAAAGGCCAATGTTATATATTGCAATTACTGTATTTTTGACAAACTTTACTCGGGACTCCCACCTCCTTCTATTTTGATGGGCCTAAGGCTTGTACATGAACCTTGTGAAATGTTTCAAAATGAGTGCCAAGAAGCAACTTTCCTTCAGATTCCAATCAGCTACTGTTCTGAAGATTTAGACAGGGTGTACTACCTTTTTTCTAGATATTTGAATTTTTTGAGGATCTACATTTAGTATAAACATATACTCAACTTCAGTTTAAAACATTTAACTTTTCTGAAAAGCCCTGCAGATTGTGTTAACGCTCTGTGTAGGATTAAATACCCATTGCAGTAAGACTTTTAACGTACTATATATGTGGGCCCTGTCCAGCTCATGCAGGCATGGCATAGTGCATTTTACCCCACCCATGGGGCTAAATTGTTGAGACCTCCACGTAGACCCCTACAATTAAGCCCTGGGGGCAGGGTGAAATGCGTCAGTCGGCCATGGCCTGGGAGGAGACAGGCTGAAGCTGTTTTTCATTCATCCATGTATATGGCTGTCCTCAGTGTGCAGCATCCTCCATTTCCTTACCAGTTTTGGGTGGTCTGGCATGTAAGCACTTCAGCCCAGAAGGATTTGCCCCCTTAATGACCAGGCCATTTTTGCGATACGGCACTGTGTCGCTTTAACTGACAATTGCGCAGTCATGCGACACTGTACCCAAACAAAATTGACGTCCTTATTTTTCCACAAATAGAGTGTTCTTTTGGTGGTATTTGATCACCTCTGTGGTTTTTATTTTTTGCGTTATAAACAAACAGTAACAATTTTGAAAATTTATTGTGTTCAACCCATTAAATCAAATGTCATACACAGGGAGTTGAATATCAACTGTATAATCTGATCGACTGAAATATGATCACATTAATGACCATAGCATCTCAGTGCTACAAATTGATGAAAAACAATTGGAGATTTCATATTCCGCTGGGTTCACACGTGTGCAGGTGGTTGCTGCTGCGGGACAGTGGGAAAATTGCACTTGTTCCCACACAGGCAACCACCCACAGCCAAACTGTGCTGCTCCTCTGCAGATGCGTGGGGCTTCCATTCATTAATGCCACCTCATGCATCTGAAACTGCAGTGTATTTTTGGTTTCAGGAAATCGTATGGTGCAAAAGCACCATGGGATTTCCATCTGGCTGCGTTTTAAAAAGGGTGCAGCTTTTTTCCTGCATAAAACACAGGCACAGCAGCTTACTTAAATGAATGGTCTGCCATGCCCCTGAAAACATGGCTGGTAGAACCACAGATCTGACGCTAGCCTTATGGCTGATGGAATCTAATCTAAATCGAGTCTAAATCAATTGAATTGCTTGCCAATACAATCATTTTGTTCAAATTGAAGGATATATTTGAATAGTATATGACCAGTTGGCTGGCAGTTTCATGGTAACAGGTGTCTGCTTTTGATTTATCTACTATAGGGGTTTATTTACACTTGCAGTTGGGGGTGGTAAAACATGCATTTGAGACATTATTTCTGCCTTCCCTTAAGCTGAAAAGCTGTGATCCTTTTCAAAAATTAAATCCCCTATGCAAGTGGATGGTGCCTCTCAGGGAAGTACCAGCTATAGTGCAAGTTATACTCCGAGCTCACACAAATGCGCTGGCACTGCAGGTGCCCATCTTGCAGTATACAGGCGCACGTGTGGGCGTGTGAGCATTGGTGTGAACACTGGTTAATTTTGGCACCAATAGGTGCAGCAGATGCACTACTGAATTTCTGTCTGATCTGCAGCTATTACCCGTGACTCCTGTTCCTGTGTTTAACTTCTGTTACTAACCCTGCTTTCCCTAAACTTGTTTAAACACTATCTGCCCTGACCTTGGCCTCTCTCTGTATTTGCTCTGCCTCCTGCTCATCTGCCTGATTCTACGTTGCTGACCTCTGCTTGCATCCTGACCATTCTCTGCCTGTCATCCATGCCTGTATCTGGCCGTCTGTTTCTGGCCTGGCTCATCTGACCTTGCATCCAATTGTCCACCTGTCCTGCTCTGCATGCCACCTGGTCCCTGCTGGTCCTTCACCTGCTGAGTGCTGCCAGTTCTCCCACCCCTGTTACCTGCTAGCTGCCTGTCAAGCACCTGCAGCCTGTTTTCTGCCCAGTCCTGGGTCTGCCGTTTCTGCTGCCATCTGCTATCCCAGCGATCTGATCTGTTTCTGGTGAAGCATCTGCTACCCTCTACCGTGGCTGACGGAACATCTCACGGACACTTATACATCACTGCGTTCTAGCAGCCACTGTCACAACATCAGTGGTCTCATAGCCGGGGCTGTACGAGAGGCCTCCCTCTACACATCAAGCTCTGCAACAAGGTATGTGACAGTGCCATGAGCTGCAAACAAAGCATGCAGGTGGTGATATGGTAGTGCAGGCTTTTGTGTCAAAACCTCTAAAGGAAGCTGACACATCAGTAAATATCAGCTAGCAGTTGTCCTGTATTAAACAAAGAAGAATACAGCCATAAAAAGCCAACGTGTTTCAGCCATTCAGGGCTGAACAGCCGAAACGCGTTGGTATTTATGGTTGTATTCTACTTTGCAAGGTATTAGATTGCGCAAGCTTCCCAGAGATCGTTTAGCCTGAGCACTGGGTTTTGAGCTGTGGAGCTGCTGAGATATCCCAGTAATGGTTGTAGCGCTGTTCTCTCTTTATTTGTCAAAACGCCTCCACCACTATTCGCCCTTCAGAGGGCTAATACAAGTGTAAATGAGCCATAACTGTTCAAATGGCAGCTCAAAATATTGGCTTTACTCTCACTTTCATTCCTGATGACTATGAAAAATTGGAGAGCCTGAATCTCCATAATGGTGACAATAACAGCCATAAAAATCTGAGAGTGGTCCCCTGCCCCCCCACCACCACCACCACACACTACCACCGCCACCACCACTACCACCACCACCACTACCACCACGTTATCCAAATCTAAAAGAAAATGAATTACAGTGACATTTTTGGATACTTTTAGCACAATACAACCTATGCTGTTGGATATAAGCTTAATACTATGTTTAATGGTTATGATTTGACAGGCAGTTTTAGTTCCCTTACCTCCAAATCCATAATAAACTGGTGAAATGAAATGGTCTACAATTCATGCCCTTATAATAGAAATGTATTATTATCACCATTAAACAACACCAAAGCAATTAACTTGTATGAAAAGTATTTTTGTAATTTTTTTTTTTTCCGCCTTCGGGAGGCAAAGTAAAAAACTGAGCAGCACAGCTGATAATTATGTACAAGTGGACAGCGCTATATAATGAAACAAGAACAAAATGCACCGGGGTTATAACTCCCAGGGTTTGATTTATTAGTTATAAATGGCTCCCTCTTGATAACATTATTTTTCCCAATAAATAATGAACTGACTTTTCCTGCAAGTTTGATATACTGCCTACTCCTTGTTGTTATGCAAATCAGGCTAAATGCTAACTAGATTCATGTGGTCTACAACACAGAGCTATTCCACTCTGTCACTTTGCAATTGTAATTTCAAGAAGGAGGGGGGATGGGGAAGGACTATAAAAAGACTGAATACAGTACATATGTTGAAAGTTGCATAATTTAGCCACTTTAAGGCAGTTAACTGTCACACTGACAGAGCAAGTCACAAATTAGATCATGGTGTGTTACCTGTTCTTCAAAACCTGTCCAGCCTTTCAAAATTAATATGCAACCCATGAAAATAAGACGGTCATCTTTGAACTTAAAGCATGATACTTTTTCTTTTTTTAAACACGAGCATAAACTGGGACGTGGGGGGACTTGTTTAAGTTAATCTGAAGCCTATATTTATCTTTTAAGTGCATTTTGTAGGATAGTTGGATGACTTCTGATCTTGCGTAGGAACTCGAGTCGTGCCTAGTTTTCATTTTTTTTATTGCCGTAAATATGCCATTCAGACGGCAGCATACTGCATAGATCTGAATATTATTTATTGGTGTATCTGCTGCTGGTGAATCGATCATTTGATGAGGACTGTTCATGTAACCTTTTGTTAAGACTTCACCTACGTGACATGACAATGAAAATGATCAGATGGTGATGGCTTGCCTTTTAAATAATCAATCTAAGTAAATAGTATGAGTGGGGGAAAAAAAGAAAAAAGAAAGGAAGGAATTAAAGATGAACTCTAGGCAGATATAAAAGACACACATTAATACAGCTCTGTATTTATTAGCAATTTTGAATGCAAGCTGTGTAGGTACTTGAATCTGACCTGGTCTCAGCTTCTTGCATTCCCTGTACAACAAGGCTGAGATGTGGGGGAACTAACACAAAGGAACCAATCAGTTGTGCTACAGTGCAAGGAGCATGCTGATAAGTGGAGAGCAGAGTGACAGAGAGATAAGCTCATTAGTCCTCTGCTTCTTCTTTCAGTGTATATTTCCAGATTGGAGGAGAGACAAGACCTCCCAAAAATAATTTGGTTCCCCCCATAGAATTACAGATTTTTTTGTCTTTTCCTTTCTATTTTTTTAGATCATTTAATTGTTGATGCAAATGATGAGTATCGGGTCCTGCAGCCTCCTGGAATACTTACTTCACATCTTCCAGGAGGCTGCATGAATGGCACACAAAGCAGTCACTAGGGGTTTTCAGAGGGCAGGCCATGGATGGGTCCAGTGCATTATATGAATAATAATATGTGCTGGTGCCTTAGAATGTCATGCCTCAAACTCTTATTTGCATATAAAAAGAACTAGAAACACTTTCCATGAAACTTTAAATGAGATTCAACACTTGTATAAAAAGATTTATTAACCAGTTGCAGACTCTGGGCGTACTAGACACGCCCAAAATGATGTCATCATTGTACACAGGGTGTGTCTAGTACGTCCAGTCCTTCTGCCGTCTCCGGGATCCCCCTGTCACAGTACATGGCAATTCGGCTTTGATTAATCACAGCTGCATTGCCGAGTACAAAGATAAGGTCCACAGCAGGAGCTGTAAAAAAAAAAATCAGCCTGGCAAAGTTTATCAACAACATTTCGCAGCCCGAATACAGAAAGCTACATTATACATTGTTTCATTTTGTAACTTTCTGTTTTTTCATTCACAGATCGAAGGGACGAACTTCGATCTACAAATGAAGACAGTTAAAGCAAGTTGTCAAGTAAAAATTTTTAATTAAATGTTCCTCTGTTGAACCCCCTATTAACACTTAGTTTACTCTAATTAAATCCTTATTCTCCTTCTCCATTCAATTGTAATTTTCCTGGTGATTTTTTTTCTCTTTTATTAACTAATATTTAAACTCTGTTTTGTTTGCTTTGTTCATTAATATTTTTACACCTCTTACATGTATTTACACGTATCACACTGAAAAAAGCGCACAATTAAAGTGGTTAAGCAATAGATGAAAATCTTTGAAATGAATAAAAACAGCAAGCTGAATGTAAACACTACAGTGAATTGGCATACAACCAACATAATATTTATATAATGATGCATATACAAATTCCACTCTTCAACGTGTTTCGTGACATTAAGCTCACTTCTTCAGGAGAAGGTGCCCATTGTAAAATCTGAAATTTAAAAACAGCTTCATAGAGTATGTTCAAAGTTCCCCTTAAAACAGGGGAAGGGTGGAGACAGGGCCGATCCGAGGCAGGTGCACGGGGTGCAGTGCACCCCGGTGCCTGCAGAGGTGGGGGCACCAAAGTGCCAGAATGCTCCCTTCCATCCTCCCTCTCCTTGTTTGTTTCACACACAAACACATGAGTCGGGCTGTATCTGCTTGTCGCCCGTCGCCACTGTCTTCCTAGCTCCTCCCCCACTCAGCCGCCTGTCCAATCCGACATTCCTCCTCCTATTTGCTTCCGCCCAAACCCCGCCCACACTCCAGCCTTTTGTATGGACTCCTGTGGAGACTAACCCGAGGGGGAAGCTACGTGAGCTATCTGCACAACTCCCTCTCTCCTCTGAATTCTATTTGCTTTGCCTCTACTTCTCTCTCATTTCTTACTCCCCCCGTGCAAACTGGGGGGGTGCTGACTGGGGGAGGAGGTAATTGTGCAGACTGGGGGGGGTAATTGTGCAGACTGGGGTAAGGGGGGTTGTGCAGACTGGGGGGGGGTAATTGTGCAGACTGGGGGAAGGGGGGGTTGTGCAGACTGGGGGGGTGATTGGAGATGACTGCTTTATAGTACCAGTTAATATTGGGTGCTCCCAGCCCAGTGAAGGCTGTATAGGAGCTTAAAGCAGAGTTCCAAAAAAAATGAAAGGTCAGCAGCTACAAATACTGCAGCTGCTGACTTTTAATAATCAAATGCTTACCTGTCCAACGGTCCAGCGATGCGGGGGAACGAAGCCCTGCTCACTTCCCCCTCCTCTCTGTGGCGCTGGCATTGTCACTGTGGGCGTCCGGCTGTGGCTTCACAGCCAGGCACGCACTGCGCATGCGCGAGCCGCACTGCACGCTGTGACTGGCTGGGCAATCATCTGGGACCTGTGACGTGTCCCAGATGATTGCCGAGAGGGAGGGGGAGAGGTGAATTTACTTCCGGCGCCGTGGTGCCCCGGGAGGAAGTGGGAGCTGAAACCCTCTAAAAAGAGGGTTTCCGCTCCCCCCCCAAAAGCCCTTAAAGCGGAAGTTCCATTTTTGGGTTGAACTCCACTTTAATATTGAAGCTTACAGTCGGGGTTTGCGAGCTGCCCAGATAAGGGAGCTGAGTTTGTTGGATTTTGGCTAGTTCAGTTGGCAACAATGGTAGTGGCAATGTCCTAAAGAAGTAAAGAATATGTGGAAGGAGCAACATTTTGGTCAGGGTTATATGTCCAGCCCATAATGCTTTAATGGATGACATAGCTGAGGTTATGGATTGTAGTTTCCGATGAAGGGAAGATTAGAGTGGAGAAGCATGGAGGGAGATAAAAGGTGGATGCCCAGGTATGTAATTGAGGAGCTGGAGGCCCAGGAGAAAGGGGAGATTTTGGAGACATCCATTTTGATTGAGGGTGGCAGTGCAATGCTAATCATAGATGACTTAGAATGGTTTAGTTTGTACACTAAAATCACATTAAAATCATTAAGTACCTGACATAGGATGGGAAGTGAATGCAATGGGTCGGTAAGTGCAATAATAATGTAATCTGCATGAAGACCTATTTTGTTGGGGGTGTCCCCAACTAGGATCCTGGAGATGAGGGAGTTTGATCAAATGGTTTAAGCTAGAGGCTCAATCACCAAGGCAAAGATCTGGGGTGAGAGCGGACATCCCTGTCGGGTGATGTTGGTGATTGAGAAGGATTTAGAGAGGATGCCTGAGGTCCATACCTTTGCACTGGGGGGAAGAATAGAGACCTAGAATAGCCTGTAAAAATTTGCCTTCTATACCAAACTTCCTCAGGACTTCTTTTAGGCATCCCCAATGAACTCTATCAAACGCCTTCTCTGCGTCAGGGGAGATCAGCAGAGAAGGTGTTTGGTGATGTTCCGCCCAGTGGATGAGGTCCACAAAGCGGCGGGTACCATCAGAGGCCTGATGCTAGGGGATAAATCCCCCTTATCTGGGTCTATAAAGTGGGGCATGTGCTCTGAAAGGCGTGTGGCTAGTAATTTGGCATACACTTTGAGTACTGTATCAAGGAGTGAAATGGGACGATAGTTGGCTGGGTCATGAGGGGACTTTCCTGGTTTATGGATAGTCGTGATGATGGCTTCTAATAATTCAAATAGAATGTCTCCAGTAGTTACAAATCTATTGAGTGAGTTACAGAGGTGGGGGACTAATTGCTCACTATACGTCTTATAGTATTAATTTCCAAAGCCATCAGATCCTGGGGCTTTGTGTAAGGGGAGTGTCTTAATAGCGGTCTGGACTTCTTGTATCGAAAACGGTTGAGCTAATGCTGTTACCTGTGCAGGGGTTAGGGAGAGGAGACTTAATTTAGAAGGGAAGCTTTGAATAGATGCACAGCTGGGTTGTGGCTCAGTAGGGGAGCAGTTTAGGTTGTACAGTTTAGAATAGAAGGAACCAAAACAATTGGCTATATCTTTGGGATTTATAAGCTTTTGACCTTTAGAGTCTATGAGAAAAGGGATTTTGGACTATGCTGCCTTACGTTTGTATTGCTGCGCCAAAATTTTCCCTGCCTTATTTCCTTGGGAATGCCAGGTGAGTCTTAATTTTCGCATATAAAAGTTTGCATATAAAAAGCTCGGATCAGACCTAAGTTTGCAGAGTTCAGCATGGGTGGCCTCTGAGGGGGCTTGCTTGTTACGCATTTCTAGGATCCTTACATTGTCTAGGAAGGTGTTAAGGGTTGCATTGCGTTTTTTCTTCTGCTGGATTCCCAGCTTCAGTGGTGTGCCCCGTGTGACAGACTTGTGGGCATTCCAAAGCGTGGTGGAATTAAAGACAGAACCAGCATTGAGGGTAAAAAAGTCCCCAATCAAAGATCCAACCTGTTCCCTATTGTCCTTAGTACTGATCAGGGAAGAGTTTAGTTGCCATAGTTTATGTGATGTGATGGAGGGTGTCAGGGTGAGTGTAATAGACACAGGGGCATGGTCAGACCATGATATCACCCCAATGGAGGAGGTAGAAATGGATTGTAGTAGTACTTTGGAGGTCAGGAACGGGTAGATCCTGGATTGTAGTAGTACTTTGGAATAGGTTCTCTGGGAGTTGGGGTAGAAGATGAAATCTTTCTCAGTGACATGTTGACATCTCAAGGGGTCATAGAACTCTTCCAATAGTAACAAAGAAGAAAGGGTGGTGGATCTCCTTCTCTTTGGGGTGGAAGTATCTAATGAATAGTTGATTACTCCATTAAAGTCGCCACATATAATAATTTGGTCTCTGGGGAAATGTTGAACTTTTTGTATGACAGTTTTGTAGAAAGATTTTTGGTTGGTGTTTGGGGCATAGAGATTAACAATTATCAGGGGTTTGTTATTGAAACAAGCTGATAGTATTAGGAACCTGCTGGAAGAATCTTGTTCTATGTGGGATACAGTGAAGGATACAGAAGAGCGCACCACTATCATTACTCCTCTCACTTTTTTATTAGTTTGGGAGTGGAAGATATGTGGGAACAATTTGTGGGTACAGCGTGGTAGGTTAATTGAAGAAAAGCGCGCTGTGATTGGCCAAAGCAGGCAGGTCAGGTGGATGCTTTGGCCAATCAGCAGCGGTCAATGCACTGTGATCTCGCAGTACATTGATGGTCTCGCAGTTCATTATGGGGCATTCCGCAAGCACTCGAATCTCCTGCGAACGCCCCATAATGTTCTAAATTCGGTGAACGGATGAACACTCGATGTTTGAGTTGAACTTACATTCGACTCGAACATCGGGCTCATCCCTAGCTAACATGTGTGATTGAGCAATCATCCCACAGGAAGAGGAAGAGAAAAGCGTCCCTCTACCTGCCCCTCAATATATCCCATCGATATATCCCATAATATATCCAGCGCATCATGGCAGCTGGCTGCTTACACTCGGAAAAGGCAGCCAGCTTAAGAGGACCAAGATGGCCATGCAGGACCCATTGTGCGGCACTCAAACAGAGGGTCGCAGTGGGCCAACACTGGATTCACTATGCAGGTGAGTATGTGCTTTGAAGAGAACACAGCAATACAAGTAAAAACATGGTGGGCAGTGGGGGAAATATAGTACTGCTTTAAATGTAGCAGAGAAAAATCGGACTTCCTGCCCTGCTAGGCATTTAGAACAGATCCCATATATGTATTTCATCTGTTTATTTAGCTTTTTGCCTTGAGTTCAGCCTTAAATTGAACCTGCATGTAAATCTAGCAATACCTCTTCAAGAACTTCAGCCCCTCTGACACATAGGTTACATACACAAAGCATGTAATATCACAGAAAATCACTGAAAGTAATATTTAGTATCCAATAGTAGGACTATATGAAAGAAAACAGGCACTGAATCAGTTAGTAAAGGCAAACTTAATATATTGTCATCTGATATGGTTGGTAATGAAGTAAGCATAGAAATGGAATAACAATGATAATAACACAATTTAGTATACAGGGTGATTAGTAAAAAGGTCAAGGCATTTGACATCCAGATCAGCATAAACAGTAGCAAGGTCACCTAAAGTGCAGCAGAATGCAGTAATAAAGCTTGATTTACAGAACACAGGAACTATACTGCCAAAATGCATTAATGGCGACTATGTTAGGCCTAGATTGACTGAATGTGCACTGACCATAGAAATCAAGGAAAGGGGAGAAGGGGACCAATGGGACTTGTAGGATTGTTTTATGGGAGGACAGTCCTTTATGTTGCTCTTCTGACGGCTACCATTGGGGCCCTTTAAGAATCATTGGTGCACTTAACAACAGTTTCAATAAACTAGCATGCAATATAGGTGCAGCATAGGGGTGGAATAGGTGCAGTATAAATGCAGTATACTTAATGTCCTGACTCTAGTAACTCTGCTAGCAGTGTGAACAATGGGCAGTTCCCTCGAACCAGTCCCTGTGATGCAACTGTGATCTCCCGCTGTAGAAAGTACGATCCCCCCAGTCTCCTTGCAGAATGCCTCTGGAGGTTCAACAATGGGACGTAGAAGGGATGGTCTCCCTGTGGCAACAGTACAGATGCAATCACTGTGGTCTGTGCTGTGCTTCTTCAGGTGTCTCCATTGGTCTGCCTCTCAGCAGTCTGGTCAGTATGCAGCAGATGTGCTCTCATCGGTTGAACAGTCTCAGAAAAGCAGCTCCACTCCTCCTTTCCCCAGTGTTCCTTGGGAATCATAGTGCAAAGGGTCTATAAGCTCCACAATATGCCTTACTTCCCAGACCTCAAATCCCATGATCCCTAGCGCTCTGTATAGGAATCTATGAGCTTTTCTGGCTTTAGTCCTCCCTGAGCTGCCTGGAGCAGTGCAATACAACATTCAGCATAACAGAGGAAAGTGAAAGTTAGCTAATTGTAAAGAGTTATATGTCTCCTTCTCTGTGTTTCTGTAGTTCAGAACAAAATAAAATACAGGGTTTTCTTAAAGCTGGTGTTTGTGTTAGGAAATCAGCTAATTTACATATTAGCTTCCATAGAGATCTAAATGCCTTCACTGTTAGACAAAAAAGTTTTTTAACAAAAAAAGTTTTTTTTGTTTATACCAGAATTCTCCGAAACATTACATATTATTCTTGACACATCAGCACTTTTATCCCCTGTACATCTGAAAGACTTTAAATCCAAAAGTACTTTTCCTTCCCTCAATATCAGATGATGTGTAGTCTAATAAAGAATTTATATTAGTTATGCACCTTTTTATCTATAAAAATTCCTGTCCCTCTACTTTTATTGAGTAGGAAATGGAAACAGGAAACAAAAAATACAGATAACCTTTGATCATAACTTCATTTTATTCACCCTTGTGAACAGTTTGGGCTGAAAGTGTTATCAATTCAGTCTTCAGATGCCGGTCTCTAATGTACTCTCCTGGCTGAAAAGCCTGATACTGGTTTAGCTGTATTTAAAAGGGTTTCATTCACAACAAAATATCTCTCCATACTCCCTTAAAAACTTCCAAAGGGCATAACTAAAACCTACTGAGGCATTCTTCTTGACTACAGAAAGGCCAGGGGGGTTGTAAATTAATGTAAAAGTAGATAGACATGCTATTTGTTCGTGTAATTCGTTTAGTTCCAAATTAGTCTTTTAACGAATTTCGACAAATTAGTTAATTCAAAATATCCGAGTTAACTACAACCTATTTAACAAACTTTTCCGAATATAAATATTACATTCAAATGTAAATGTGAATATTCAAAAAAATTAGTAAATTCGAAATAATGAGTAAATTTGAAAAAATTCCTAAATTCTAAAAATTGGAAATTCGTAAATCCAAAAGCATGAAAATTCAAAAATCTAAAATAATAACTAACTAATAATAACTTAACTATTACTAACTATTAAATTATAGGTATTGGAATTTCCTTTCAGATTTGGCTGTTAGTGAACATAGCGAATACGAATTTATCCAAAGTTACGAATTATTTGAAATAATGTATGCCGCATCTAAACAAATGGAACGGAACAAATTAATAATAAATAATAATAATAAAAAGTTTTTATTCCAAATTTATTCATTTTTTCGAATTTATGAATTTACTCATTTTTTCCAATTTATGAATTTTTTTGAATTTACAAATTTATGAATTTTCGAATTTACGAATTGCGATCATAACAAATGACTCGAAAAAACAAAACAAAAAAACAAATTAAATGAAAACGAATGATTTTTTTCAGCAGTGCACATGTCTAAAAGTAGATGTACTACTTTATGGCATTTAGTATTATAAAGAGTTGGCATGGAAACCATAGTTTTCCAGCTTTGTTAACCACTTCATCTGCGGGAGGTTTTACCCCTTTCATGACCAGGCCCTATTTTGCTATTCAGCAATGTGCTACTTTAATCGGTAATTGCACCGTCATGCAATACGTACTCTCCCAGAAGGGTGCGATGGGCTCTTTTCTTGTTGAGTTTTAATTACATTGTCTTATTCTTACCCGGTACTAAGAATGTAAGGGCTAACGCTTTGTCACGACAATTTTCCTCCACTTCCAAGATGAAGTCGGTTCCGGTTCCTGTGATTCCTCCTGATCGTATTCTGGCTACCATTCGCACCAGTCTTGCTTCTCCTTTGGGTGACAAAATTCTTGCTGCTTAGGTCCATGCTCCTCCTGAGAAACCTTGTGACCGCTGCTTTGTCCCAGAGAGTCTCCGTACTGCCATGCTCCAGACTTATCATTCTCCCAAGGCTGCTGGCCACCCTGGGAAGAATCAACTCTTTTGGTCCATTTCCCAACAATTCTGGTGGCCTAGTCTACGTGCTGATGTAATCGCCTTCGTAGCTGCCTGTTCCGTGTGTGCTCAGAGTAAGACTCCACGACACCTTCCAGCGGGCCTCCTACAACCCATACCCAATGGAGAGATGCCCTGGACCCACCTGTCTATGGATTTCATTGTGGAGTTACCTAACTACCAGGGCAACACAGTTATCCTTATGGTGGTTGACCAGTTCTCGAAAATGTCCCATTGTTTTCCACTTAAGAAGTTGCCCACTTTTAAGGAACTGGCTTCCATTTTTGCTCGGGAGATCTTTTGCTTACATGGGCTACCCAAGGTGATTGTCTCGGACAGGGGTAGTCAGTTTGTGTCCCGGTTCTGGCGAGCCTTTTGTGCACAGTTGGGAATTCAGCTTGCTTTCTCCTCTGCGAATCACCTGCAGTCTAATGGGGCCGCAGAGCAAGCCAATCAGTCCTTGAAGCAATTCCTACATTGCTATATTTCTGATCATCATAACAACTGGTCAGACCTCTTACCATGGGCGGAATTTGCTCACAATAATGCCTTGAATTCTGCTTCCCGATTGTCCCCGTTTATGGTGAACTATGGTTTCCAACCTTCCATGTTGCCTGACTCATTTGTTCCGCAGAGTATTCCTGCAGTAGAGGAGCATCTCCGTGGTCTTCGTTCCACTTGGGCACAAGTCCAGGAGGCTTTGCGACATGCTAATTATAGGTATAGACTCCATGCTGACTGCAGACGCCTGCCTGCGCCTTCCTACTAGGTTGGGAACAGGGTCTGACTGTTATCTCGCAACCTCCGACTTCGTGTATCCTCTCTGAAGTTCGTACCTCGGTTTATTGGGCCTTTCCGTATTCTTCACAGGATTAACCCAGTGGCTTACACATTAGACCTTACTTCTAACATGCGTATTTTGAATGTATTTCATGCCTCCTTATTAAACTCTTTGGTCTACAACCGCTTTACCACCTCTGTGCCTCGTCCTCACCCTGTACAGGTTGCCTATTTCTAATATAATCGCATAGATATAAGTGCTTATCTCATATAACCAACTATTAGCCTTAACCATGCTCAGATGTCTGCCAGCTTCCCCCTTTTTCTGGAACAGAATTGCAAGAGTTAAGAGCAAGTTAAATGAAGATTGTGCCTGTTTTCAAGAACTGGAAACAAGACACCCTATTTAGCTATGATAGTCTGCTATTCCCTTATATAATGGTTTGTAGCAAGAGATATACAAATAAACTGCCCCTGAATCTCTCTTACTCCACTGCGCCAAAGAAAAGTGCAAAGCTATATAAAAGATGTGTAAATGAATACAAAGTGTGTGTACATACACAGTGTACAGTGAAAAAAGCTGCCACTTAAATAAATACGTAAACTGATCAGAATCCCAAAACTATACCTCTCACACGTGTACAGATAGAGATAGCGGCGCTAATATAAATTGTGTAAAATAATGGGTCAGAGCAGCATAATGCCTATGACCCTCTACTTATACATAAAAATATTAATAGTGTCATGAAAAATATTAATTTTATCATGAAAAGAAATTTCTTTAACACCCAGTGAAAAGTGTCACTATAAATAATAAATTACAAGAAATGAATGATCAAGTTCAACAGTTGTTTTTCAATTTTCTTGTGTGAAAAATCTTCTACTCTTCCACCACACCACCGTGATAGTGACACCACTCCCCCTGAAGAGCGAACTCACCAGATTGTATAGCCTCCCACTCTCATGTTCGGCAAAACAGCAATTGAACCACACCTGGGTTGCATGTAATGAACCGTGACTCCAATCAAGCCAGCTCCATATGTGAAAAAATGAATAAAGTGCTCCACATAGCGTGATACCATTTTGACAGATTTATTAAAATCACTTCAAACACACTTCAATGGTTACACTCACTTTTAAACTGAAACATAAAAGGCTTTTAAAAGATATCCACAGCAAGCACAGCAAGCAACAGGATCAGTGATCCAACGGTGCACCGGGGTCACAGCAGAACTGAAGTGTAAACTGGTTTATCTCTCACTCAACCTTCTAAGGCCCAGCCATCCGATCGGTGTAGTCCTCCTCAGACAGCAGCATCTAATGTCAGTGTGATGGAATGCCGTGTAACCATGCCCAACATTGGCTTGTCTTATTTGATATTTGATTTGATAACAAAATATCCGGCTCACGGTATATTAGCCAGGGTCCAGGAAGTAATAAAAGCAGAAGTACCAATTTACTGAAAGTTGTATGTGTCAGTGATTTGTGTCGCGTGAGCACACTTTTACATTGAAGGTTAATTTGGCCAGGGGGACAGAAACAAAAGTACCGAGCGATTCTGGTTTGGTCCAAAACACCATGAGAAGTATGAAGTACAGTCCATTGTTGACTCCCATAGGTTCCGTGGGTGCATACAGTACCTGGTGCATTAGAAAGGGTGAGGTCCGGAGGAACGCTCTTGGGTCTCATCCTCAGACGTACATGCCCCTGTCCTCCTCTCTGATTTACATAGATGTTTTCCCCTCAAGCCTGGTGGTCCTCTGAGGGGGAGGGGTCATTGAGGAGGGGGTACTGTCAGGGCTGGGCTCGGCCCTTCTTTCTTAAAGTTGGCCACTCAGCTGTCGGCTAATTGCCAGCTCCTTTCTCTCCACATTGACTCACCTGTTGATGATATCCTGCCCGTCAGTTCTGCCGACTTAAGCCATCCAGTCCAGATTATCTCTATCTTTGCCTTGGTCACATCTCTAGAGACGCTATCCTGTGTTCCTGTTAAAGACTTGCTTGGCTGACATTCCTTCTGGCTCCAGATCCTGCTTGCTGTTCTACTACGCTCATCTCTGGCTCCCTGACGTTTTGGCTTGTCTGATTATCCGTTGCAGTTTCTGAACTCTGGCTATGTTTTGACTACGTTTACTTTGTTTACCTTTTTTTATTATTATTAAACAAGTGTGATTTAACTGTACTTCTATCTCAGTCTGATTCATGGTTTCTGCCAGGTATTTAGTAAAAGGCATAGTAAGGTTTTTGAAGTTTGAATTTTTTGTCCAAATTTAATACAATTTTTTTTTTTCACAATTCTTTTTTTTACATGCTGTCACCAGTACAACATAATCATATGACTGATGTGGCAGTGATCAGGGACAATGGCTGGTGACAATATGTTAAAAAATTTAAAAACTTTATTACATTTTTTTAAACATTTTTTTTTAAATGCACATACTTTTATCAGAAGTTGTTCAGTGTCACCATAGTAACACTGTGCTACTCTATGGGGTGATTAGGGTTTTTTTTATTGTTACAATGAAGATCATTGTAGCAGCAACATTTTTAACTGTCAAGAATGGGTTAACCATTAGCTCATCCCCCACTGTTATTACTATTTGTATCGCTTGACCCTCCTTTATAGATTGTAAGCCCTAATGAGCAGGGCCCTCTGATTCCTCCTGTATTAAATTGTACTGTAACTGTACTGTCTGCCCTCATGTTGTAAAGTGTTTTGCAAACTGTTGACACTATATAAATCCTGTATTATAACCACTTAGTGAGCTCCCACCCACATTGTACTGCAGATAAATGGCCGCTGTAGTAATGTACCCATACGTCGCTACCTTCTTCCGGGTTTAGGGCACGTGCTTGCGTGCCCCTGGCCGGTTCCCATTGTGATTGTTCTCAGCAGGAGCCTGTCAGCAAGTCCAGGCCAATAATTCATGGCCGGGACATGCTGATCGGCTGGGGGCATTCATAGCCGAGAGCTCTGTGTTGACATTCAACACAGAGCTCTATACAGTACATAAGGAAATATCTCTGTGTTTCTCATCCCTGCAAAGCATGGATGATAAACTTAGAGATCAACTAGTAAAAGCAGCACACTTTACACACATTACACATAGTTCGGCACACATTTACACACATTTTTGCTACACAACAAGGGGCTTTGAGTCCCTGGCTGTAAAGGGCCTAAGATTATGCTACAGTGATTTAGCTGGTGCAACCCCTTGATCACCCTACATGTTACCCCCTTCTCGGACAGTTTCATTAGTACAGTGACATTGTACAGTATTAGCATTGTTCATTGTATTAATCTAACTGGCGATGTCAGTGGCAGTTAGTCAGTCCCCCCACTAAGTGTCAGTTAGTGTCAGATTGGCTGCCGCACTATTAGAGTCCCATTATAAGCTGCATTGGTAGTATAAAAAAAAAAAAAACAATTCAATGTATATACCATAGTTTGTAGGTACTATAACGTTCACGCAAACCAATCAATTAACGCTTATTGGGATTTTTTTTAATCAAGAAACATGTAGCAGAATACATTTTGGCCAAAATTTATGAAGTAATTTTATTTTTTGTTATATTTTTTATAACAGAAAGCAAACAATATTGTTTTTTTCCTAAAAAATGCTGGTCTTTTTTCATTTATATTGCAAAAAAAACAAAACAGTGACAGTCAAATACCACCACAAAAAAGCTCTATTAGTGTAAAAAAAAAATTGTAAAAATTTAGTTTGGGTACAGTGTTGCATGTTTGCGCAATCAACAGTTAAAGTAGTGCAGTGCTGAATAGCAAAAATGGCCTGGTCATAAAGGGAGTCAAATATTCAGGAGCTGAAGTGGATAATAATAATGTAGCACCCTTTAGTTTGTGCTAGAAGTTAGTGTAGTGTGGGTTAGAAGTTAGAGTAGGTAAAAACATAGTTTAGCTCAGGGCTAAGCCTGAGCTATGGATACTGGGTCAGGATTTACTAGAGTTCAGGGCTTGGGGACTCACCCTGGTAGCTCTTTAGTGCCTCCCCCTGGCCCAGAAGGTTGGAGAATCTTCTAGACTTAGTGGGTGGAGAATAGGAGGAGCTGCCTTGAATATTTATGGAGCCTCAGCCAATCCTCAGAGCTGGGCTGGAAGATGGCTGAGACTACTCCATAAATAGACATGGGCCATGCCAGCAGGGCAGTCGGGTGGAAAATGGAGATACAGTGCTGAGGAAGCTGTCAGTAGCCCTTAGGGGTGCCCCCTAGTTTGGGGGGGTGTCCTGCCTTGGGCCGGGGGTTGGGTGTTGGAAGGATCCTGCAAAAACACACGGGAGTAAGCCCTTTCTGGAGGCAGGAGAGCAAGAGAGGACAGTGTGAGTAGATCAGCACTGCTGGGGACTAACAAGGGGGGAGAATGCCACATGTAGCCAGGCTCCCTGAAGACAGCGGTGTGCTTAACCCTTCTTCCTCCCCTAAAAGATTTACTGAGAGTCAGCTGTGTTGGCTGGTGAGGAGTCAGTCTGGAGGACTGGAGTAGAGAGTTAGCCTGGAGGTCTAGTGAAAGGGGCAGCTGCAGCCAGGTGGGTTGGCAATGCCTGAAAAGGTGGTGCTGGGACCAGTGGCCACAGAAGCGAAGTGACAAACTGTTTCACTACATTTATGCTACACAACAAGGGGCTTTGAGACCCTGCCTGTAAAGAGCCATCGTTAAAATCCTACTGGGAGTCTGTCAGATTATCCTACAGTGATTCAGCTGGTGCAAGCAAGCATGTACCTGAAGTTGTTGAAGTTTTGCTAAAGTCAAATGGGCATCTCATAACCTCCCATCTCCATCTAAGTTATTAACCCTCAATAAATAACAAAAACAAAATCACAGACTGTTCTCTGACTCTGGATGCTTGTGAAAGTTTGGTGTGCCTGGCTGTGCAGTAGTGGGGAAGCCAAGTTCATCTGCGGCTCCTTAAGGAGTGCGCTACAATAATAATAACGATAATAAAACACCCTCTAAATAATGAACAAAAGAGAATAGATTTTTTTACTAGCAAATTTCACCAAGCAGCTCGACGCACAAAATTAAGAGTGTACACTTTTCCATCAAAACGCAAGATTATTCCATTCAGCACAAATATACCATTCTCAAATGAAAAAAAAACCTTCTGAATAAGAATCCATTGTGAATACACACATATAACAATGTAGAGAGCTTGTTTAATCAGATTTTTACAAATTTGCTTGTCTCCTAATATAGCATTTCCATCCCAGCTGCACACCGTCTGCTCTCTTAGCAGCCTCCATGCTCTTAATTACCTTTTATTTCATTCTGTACTGCAAAATGAGCACTGAACTAAATGACATCCTCCATGATAAGTGAACACACTATCACAGCTTGTGGCTACTAAGCTACTAAGACCTGTCCATATTCCTGCTAGACTTATAGCAGCTTATAGTGAGATAGAAACAGACCTATATTACTGAATTCACGTGGCAATGAAAGAGTAGATCAGTGCCTAAGCAGCCAGTCACTCTTTTATTCATATTGTCAAAAAAATGATATAAATTAAATATGAAGGGGTCATAGCATTACCAATAGAGAATAAGGATAGGAGATTATTGTGGTGTTAATTTACACACTTCATTATATGAGTTTAAAGCAGATGTAAACCCCAACAAAATGTTCTTTAGATTTCTAAAGTACTGTGTATCATAAACAATATATATTTTTTTTATAATAAAACACTGTTTTTCATCCTATATTGCATGCAGCACTACCTCAAAAGGAGATGCTGTAGATTCAACAGGTTCTTTCCCAACACAGTGCAAGGCATTCAGGCACACAGCAACAGTCCATTTGCTCCGGCTCATTAAACAGACTAGGGGTTGTCTTTTTGAGATTTTCTTTGGTAGTATAACTTGAAAGAGTATTAGGAGTAATGTGGGATACTCCAAAGAGGAAGGTGCTGACATTTCTTTATTCAGTAGCAATAGCTATAGTGTAAGTAGACTGGAATGGTCTAACGAATTACAGCTGATGACCATGAAGCAGTTTGAGCACAGGTAAAGGCAGACTGGAACAGTCCATGGTTCACGGATGGGGACCAAGAAGTAGTTTGAGCACAGGTAAAGGCAGACTGGAATAGTCCATGGTTCACGGATGGGGACCAAAAAGTAGTTTGAGCACAGGTAAAGGCAGACTGGAACAGTCCATGGTTCACGTCTGGGGACTAGGAAGTAGCCTAGCACCAAAAAGAGGCTGTACTCACTGGATCCTGGTACACAATCAGTCTACGAGTGCAGCCTCCTGCATGTTGGTCCAGCATTCAACCCAAAGGTCTCCATAGGCAAGCAGCCCCCTCCTCTCAACTCGCCAATCAATTTGCTCAGAAGGTAAAAGGACAATCTCCTCGGGGCTCAAGACTAATTAACAGCATCCAAGCCACCATCTAGGCACAATTTTCAAGGATTGCCTAGGCCCTGCTTAATGGCTGGTCATTTGGATCTCCCTCCCTAAGCTTCAGAAACGTCGTCTAGAGACAGAAGAAGGGCTGGATGGACCACAGGTAAAAGGTCACCCAGGTCCATGAGGTGCTCCAACGACCAGCACCCCTGGTTTTCCATCTCCCTGAGGTCTACATCGTTTTGGGACACTCCCACGCAGCTGGAATTCACATCCATTGGGTTTCAGATGCTGTGAACGTATAGCGTCATCCACACTGCAGCAAAGCTGCACACTACATTTATCAACATTAAACCTCATTTGCCACAAAGTTGCCCAATTAAACAGTGCATTGAGGTTGGCTTGTAAGTTGGAGACATCCTGTATAGCTTGGTATCATCTGCAAAGATAACTAAGACCAAAAACAAAAATATAACATATTGCAGCTTACAGTCCTTAGATGTGCTGGCTGCACATTATTTCAGCCAAGTTACTTTTTTTTTTTGCAAATTCAGAAAATCCCTGATGATCTTGCCAGAAATGCAGTGTCCTTGACATTTTATGTGAGTTGCACAGAAGAGTATCTTCCTTCCTAGCTATCTTCTCTACACTGCCTCCCACATAATGGAGATGAAGAGATATAGACATGTTTGCAGTCCATATCAGGAGAGTAACCCAGGGGAACAATCATGGCTCCCTCCATATATACAGTGGAGTCACCCAGGAACAGAAAGAGTGTTATTTGCAAGCTTGTCAGATGAAAATAAAGCAAAGGAGCTTAAAAAAAGAGAACAAATGCAGTCACCAGACCAAGAACTAGTAAGTTGAAATATATTACACTCTGAGTTTAAATAAACAATAATCCATATACTGCCACTGACATATGTCTTATGGAAGGGGGGGGGGGGTTACACACACACACACATGGCTTTCTGATGAAACCAATCAGGCATCTGTATAGTTGCCGATTGCTTTCCCTGACCCCCAGAAGTGTGCCCCCCAGGCACCCACTCTGCCATGCTACCCAGGCTCTGCTCTTTGACCTACAGTCCCCAGGACCTGCATGTCAGGTGTCACTGGCTGGAGGGGAGGGAGACCACTGTATGTCCATTTGCTGATCTCTCCTAACTGGAAAGAACATGGATGTGTCGTGTGTAACGTCACTTCCGGGTTCATGTGTCACTTTCCCTGCCCCCTGTGAGAAGGTAAAAGCAGCATGATCTATGCTCCATTAGTTTAAAGTGGAACTGCAGAAAGTTTTTCATCTTTACATCTATTACATCTACTGTCCTTGTTGTTTTAACTTTGAATAGTAAAACATTTTATTTCTGCCAGTAAATACCTTATACAGCCCACTTCCTGTTTCTTGTCTGTAAAAAAGCCTAGGCTTATGGCGACATGCACAGCTCTCGTTCTCATGAGAGTTTGTCAGGAAGGGAGGGGGATAAGTCATAAGAGGACCAATGAGAGCTGCAGAGCTGGAGGTGTGCCTCTGTGTGTCTGGGTAAATCCAGGAAGTGAACAGGCAGCAGCTTCAGCTGCCCACAGTTAAAATGGTTGCAGCCAGACTCAGTGGAGGGAGATTTCTGCAGCATATTTGGCAAGTACAGGATCACAGTATATATAAAATAATATGCAAAGTGGTTGGAGGGAAGCTTCAGAATGGCAAATAGGTGTTTATGACAAATTATGTGAGCGGACTGCAGTTCCTCTTTAAATGAATGGGCAGATGAAACATCAGGGGTCTAATAGTCTGATGTCTCATTAAAGAGAATCTGTGACACCAACATTATGGGCCAGTTCACACCACATGCAGTCCAGCGCATTTTATTTTTTCTGCATCAAAAACACATGGAAAGTAGGTTATATGGTTTTTTTCAATGGCAGAGTTCATACCAGTGTTTGCAGTTCTAGTGTGTTCCAGGTTCCAGAAAAAAAGTAGAACATGCTGCATATTTCCTGCACTGGACTGTACTGGAACACAGTAAAAAGCATCAAGAACGCACTGGAACACACATGCCCTTGTTTAACTACTTCAATACTGGGCACTTAACCCCCTTCCTGCCCAGGCCATTTTTCAGCTTTCAGCGCTGTCACACTTTGAATGACAATTGCCTCATGCAGTTGCAATGGTCATGCTACAATGTAACCATGTGAAGTTTTTATCATTTTCTACATACAAAGAGAGCTTTCTTTTGGTGGTATTTAATCTCCTCTGGGTTTTATTATTTTTTCCTTAAAAAAAAAAGACTGAAAATTTTGAAAAAAATTAAAGTTTTTCTTAGTTTCTGTCAGTAAATTTTGTAAAAAGGTAACTTTTCTCCTTCACTGATGAGCGCTGATGAGGCAGAACTGATGGGCACCGATGAGGTGGCGCTTATGGGCACTGATGAGGCGCCACTTATGGGCACTGATTAGGTGGCACTGATTAGGTGGCACTGATGAGGAGGCACGAATATGCCACTCTAATGGGCACTGATAGGTCGCACTGATATGTGGCACTGATGAGCACTGTTAGGCGGCACTGGTGGGCACTGATGGGTGGCACTGGTGGGCACTGGTGGGTGGCACTTATGGGCATAGATAGGCGGCACTGGTGAGCACAGATAGGCAACATGAATAGGCGGCACTGATGGACGGCACTGATGGGGATTGATGGGTGGCATTGATGGGCAGCAGTGATAGGTATTGATGGGCAGCAATGGTGGGCAGCAGCGGTAGCCAACACTGACTGGCATCACTAATGGGTACTGGTTGCTTACACTTGTGGGCACTGTTTGCAGGTACTGGTGGGCACTCACTGTTGGCACTGGTGGACACACTGCTGGTACTGTGGGCGCTTTATTGTAATCATGGCACTGATTATCAGTACCCTGAATACATGCCTAGATGTCCTCTGTGAGGAGATGCCACTGATCGGCTCTCCTCTCCTCACACTCTGTCAGTGTGAGGTGAGGAGAGCCGATTACCGGCATCTCTGTGTTTACAAGTGACCAGCTGTGATTACATGGTTAAGGAGCCAGAGCCGCGGCTCTTTACAGAGATCGGGGTCGCGCCATGTCCTAGCAACACTGGAGCGGCCGCAAATGCCGCGCTGTGCGCCCCCGGGAGCGCGTGAGAGTGGCCGTTCTGGGCGGTGTCATATGACGTCCACCCAGAACGAGAGCTGCACTGCTCCCCGTCATTTGATGGTGGGCGAGCGGCAAGTGGTTAAGGTTAAGAAAAAAGAGGGTGCAAAAATGCACTGGACTGCATCAAAAATGCACCAAAAACACATCGAAAACGCACTGGAACGCATCAAAAACACGTCAAAAACTTGCATGCAGAAAAGCATCTGGAATGCATGCGGACTGTGTTTCTATCCTGTGAGCTGGCCCTATATCACATACCACGTTACGCCCACGTATTTATAAACCTCTCCCAAAAAATGTAGGCCCCTCCCTCACACAATCAGAAACCCACACATGGGGAGAGCCCACGTACAAAAAGATTGCTAATGCTACACGTGTTATTTACATATCACTACATGCTGGAAAGAGAGCCATAATTCTGGGACCATTATTCATTGCTAACTCTAAACTGCTAACCTGTATTAGCTTTCAAACTGTCCCCTATAGAAAATATAGGGTACTAAAGTTTGTCATAATTTTACACACAAGCACAATTTTAAAGCTTGACATGTTGGGTATCTATTGACTCAACACAACCTTATCTTCTAGAATTTACCAAACATTCTGGTGATGTGTTTTATTTGTGTGCCCTAATATAAAGTCCCACTTGATAAACCATTGGGCCAATATCATGTGACAAAAAAAAAAATGACTATTTACTATATCAGTGTAATACCACATTTTTTTCGCCAGGGTGTCTGCTTTCAGGAATTATATACTGGTTTGCCCCGTACACACAAGCAGAATTTCTATCGGAAAAATCTTGGATGGTTTTTCCGACGGAATTCCGCTCAGGCTTGGCTTGCAAACACACGGTCACACAAAAGTTCTCTGAACTTTCAACTGTCAAGAGCGCGGTGACGTACAACATTACAATGAGTCGAGAAAATGAAGTTCAATGCTTCCGAGCATGCGTCAAATTGTTTCCGAGCATGCGTAAGAATTTTGCACGTCGGAATTGGTACAGATGATCAGAATTTCCGATCGGAACTTTTTCCGACCGAAAAATTGAGAACCTGCTCTCAATCTTTTGCTGGCGGGAATTCCGCCAGCAAAAGTCCGATGGAGCATACACACGGTCTGAATTTCCGACCAAAAGCTCACATCGGACTTTTGCTGGCGGAATTTCCGATCGTGTGTACGGGGCATTTGGGTGTTTTTATGCAATCTTCAGGACTAAAAATGCTCTGGCAGTGTTTCTCATATAATAAGAAAAAAACTGCTCTATTTGACTAAATTGGAAGCTGCAGCTCAAGATGTTATACAACACCAACAGAAATAAACAAAAAAAGAAGCTGCGCTAAATACAATGATACTCCATATTGTACAAATTGAACAAAGAATATGCTGCAATAAAATTATTGGAGTAAATGTGAACCCTGATGAATTGGTGAAGTGATGAGATATCAACAATTGATAATGATATAAATCGATAAATATGTACTGTCACTTGAATACATAAATAATAACAACTAGAATGGAGTTCAAGATAACAAACTCTATAAACCAATCATGTGACTGAGTGAAAAAAGTCCATAAATGATGATGATGATTGTATAAATTAGTCAAACACCATGACGTGTGAAAATAATTAACAAAAATCCCTGTAAAAAACTGGTGACTCTTCAATGGTGATATACTGCTGCATTTCCCAAAGAAAGTGACAAGTGAAAACGCCTCCACCACAGAAAACACTGCCACTTACCAGAACACGGTGGTCCCTTATTACAGGGGACCACACCAAGCAGATGGCTGTAACCCCAGCCCGGGATCTCTCTGGCACACAGTGGGATCCTCAGCCCCATTGAAATGGTCCACGAGTGGGTCAATTCAGGTTCATTGAGAAATCCCCATAAAACAACAAAGGCTCACATGGCGTAAAACCCTTTACATTTACTAAAATAATAAGACAAATGAACACTTACAAAGTTATAGAAATAAATAAGCATCAAAATCGAGTCGGCCGCCCCGTGACGATGTCCTATTGATGACGAAACATGCAGGGAGGAGGAGCGACGTACTGACGTCACCGCTACATGCCTAGTCCCGGAAGCCATGGGCTGTTTTTGAGGCCGGTCTGTTCGTTTTTGATGCTCATTTATTTCTACAACTTTGTAAGTGTTCATTTGTCTTATCATTATTTTAATTAATGTAAAGGGTTTTACGCCATTTGAGCCTTTGTTGTTTTATGGGGATTTCACAACGAATCTGAATTGACCCACCTGCAGACCATTTCCATTGAGGCTGAGGAGCCCACTGTGTGCCAGAGAGATCCCAGGCTGGGGTTACAGCCATCTGCTTGGTGTGGTCCCCTGTAATGAGGGACTACCGTGTACCGGTAAGTGGCAGTGTTTTCTGTGATGGAGGCATTTTCAATTGTCACAGTGTTTCTCATATAATTCCTATTAGAAAATCCATAATGCTCTGTGGCACTGGTGCTATAGATGCACTCTTTATTAAACCTTATTTGTAAAATTAAGATGTTATATAAATTAACTAAAACAACAACACCAAATAAATGTTTTAAAACTTAAAAACCTAAAAAACAACAAAAAAAAGTAAGAAAGAAATTGATCCCTAAATATAGGTTTTCCTTAATGAATTTAGTAGGAATGAAACTCAGAACAGACTATTCATGTTTTCCTTACAGTTCATCTTTAGTAAAATAACTGCCAAATCATTAATATTCCTCAATTAAACATGGAGAATACAGGATGCCTTTATAAAGTGGCCAGGGTGGCAATTATTTGACTATCCAGTGGCAACCCAACCATAAGGGCTTCTAGGGGGTCTCATTAAAAATATTTTTGTACAAATTAAAAAAAAAGCTGCACATTTACATACATAAAACATGCTAATAAGTCTTTCAAACCTATCATGCAATAAATCTCAGTGCTACATAATTGGCTAATGATTTTATGAAAATAACGCAAGCATAATTAGGCTGTATGCAGATTGTGGATGTAAATAGTATTGTGTCGTCTATTTAATGTCAATAAAAAAAAAAAAGAGGCCTTGTGATCTCGCTTCCGCAATGGAGGCAAACCTTTTTATTTAATGCGCAGGTTCTTGACTTCCCAGCGGAAAACGAGTATTCCTACTCATTTGAATAATAGACTCATTAGCAGAATGTTTAACAGGTTTTGAAATATGAGTGGTTATTAATGTCATTGTTTTATTCTAAATATTTAGAGAAAAACATTACAATTGCAATCATTAATGATTAATACAGACTGTACTGCAAACCATGATAACAGGACAACAAGTAATTTGTAGGAAATGAGTATTGAAGATGAATACAATACACACACACATACGCACACACAAATATATATATATTTTTGTAAATTTAGCTTTCCACAGCTCGTTCACATACCACAGTCCTGTCTGGGCAAGGGAAAAGACCAGATCTTATTTTTCTGTAGTTAATAAGAGATGTTGACTCACAGTTCTTGTTTGTATTCACAGATGTCTGACACAAATCAGCCCGTGCTGCAGCCTCTTAAATTGTGTTTTGCTATTGTAGCACATCCCCTGTAGGAGCCCTTGGTGAATAGGGATCGCCCACCCTGGGCAGCCAGGTACACCTGATTTCCACAGGCTTGCTTGAGACAGGAAACAGTCAGCAACTTTGTTGGTTTTTTTTTTTTTTATTATTAGGGGTTTAATAAACTTGGATGGGGATAGGGGATGCCTGCTTGACCGGAAAAAAAAGTCTCTTCAGGGACCCTCTAACTATATACACTCTCTGTATACAATCCTCTTTCTCCAGCACATCACTTGTTTGCAGAACAAGTCAGACCCAGCTGGTACACTTTTTAAGGGATCTGGCAAGGCAATCAGCCATATCAAGCAAAAGTCCTTTACAGGCAGGGACCACAGGCCCCTTTGGTGTGTAGAAAAACTCTAGTGTCCAGCTACATTCCTGTGGCTACTGATCTCAGCACCACCCATAGGCGTGCGCAGGGGGTGTGCCAGGTGTGCCTGGTCACACCCTATTCACTGTGTGTGGTTCTGATTCCCCCCAAAGCCATTTTCTAGCTATCATTTAATCTAGCTGCAAATAGTATTTCCTGCATGAAGGTGTGTTGTTGTCTGTTTTGTTCCTGCTCAGGTAGGAGCCCGAGCAGACGTTGTTTTAGGCATAGGGTCAGGGGGGAGCCCATGTCATTGTCGACTTTGATAATTTGTTCCCAATATCTCTGAATAGCAGGACAAGACCAAATGAGATGGAAGAAGGAGCAATCTCACTCCCACATCTGGGGCACAGATGGTCTTGCATGGGTTTGTATTTGGCCATGCGGGCCGGAGTCAGGTATGATCTATGTAAGATATACAGTTGTGTGAGTCTATCGGAGAGTTTCGGCAAAACCAATCTACAGGAGGCAAGAATATTCGACCACTCCTTGTCCTCCAGCTCCCCCACATCTGCCATCCACCTAGTTTTTAGCCAGAAGGCTAGTTTCGTTGCTGCTGGGGTAAAGAGACTCGCATAGCACACTGAAATCAGCTGTCTTGGGTTCAACCCGTGCAGGACACCAATCGTATCAATGTGGGCCAAGTCTGGAGTCCGGTCCCCAGATTGGCATTGCAGTGCATGACGGAGCCGGAGGAAGCAGAAAAGCATGGAGTTAGGCAGACTGAAGGTTGACCTGAGCTCTTAAAATTATTTTACTCCCGAGGGGTCCATCACTTGGTGAAGATATATTACCCCCCGGTCTATCCATATGATTACGTCCGGCAGGGTAAGTAGTTCCAAAAGGTCCGCATTTCCCCTATAGTGGTGAGTGGGCATGTATGGAAGGGGCTCCCAGTTTCCGCATGGCCAAGTCCCAAATTTTACAGTGGTTGTGTACCATGTTACCACGACCACCCAGTTTAGTCAGGGTGAATTTACCATTTAGTAAAATTTGGAAGGGATGTATAGTCCGATTGGGGGCAGTAGAGCAAGCCAAAGTAAGATACCTGAGTTTGTCCTCCTTATTGAGGTAAAAGAAATGCGATAATTGAGCAGCTAAACAATATAGGTTGAGATCTGGAAGAGCCGTGCCCCCCATGTCTACAGGGTTCTTTAGGGCTCTCCACGACAACTTGCGTCGCGAGTTGCCCCAAATAAATGAATTGAGAATCGAGTCCATAATTTAGAAAATCCGGAGGGCTAAATAAATGGGGGAGTGCCAGAAGATGTATAGGAGCTTAGGTAGAAGAATCATCTTCACCAAATTTATGTGACCCATAACTCCCAGGGGTAACTGCGCCCAGATTTGACTTTTGGACTTAAGTAATGTGTACAAAGGTTCCACATTTAGTCTGGTATAATCAGCTAGGGTACGAGTAACTTCAATTTCCAAGTATTTATTCTGGCTTACTTGTTGCAGTGAGAGATGGGCTTCCTCAGCGTTCGAGGTGGCAAAGTCAAGAGGGAGAATCTGGGACTTATCCCAGTTTATTTGTAGGCCAGAGAATGCACCAAAACTTTCAATAAGATTCGAAGCCACCTTCAGGGAGGGACCCACATCTTCCAAATACAGTAGCATATGTCTGCGTAGAGGCTAAGGGTCTCAACCAGAGGTCCCAAGCTAAGACCCCTAATCTCAGGATGTTCCCTAATGGCAATCGCTAGGGGCTCTACAGCCAGGACATAGAGCAACAGGGACAGTGGCCATCCCTGACGCTTTCCTCTATGCAGAGGAAAGGAGTCAGAGACCTTACTATTTATCTGGACCCTAGCCACTGAGGCTTGGTACAGTAGTTGAAGCCAAGTTATGAACTTAGGTCCAAATCCATAGTTACGAAGACACTCCCATAAATATGGCCATTCGACTGAATCAAAGCTTTGGCGGCGTCCAAGCTTTTTTTTAATCAAATAATTTATTTATTTTTTGTTGTGATACATATAAACAAATAATATGCCAAATTAATCCATAAGGTATCATGAAGTAAGAAAGCACACAAAACAAACAAACCTTGCACCTTTCAGCCTAAAATAGCATAACATATAATAAAGAAAACGTAGTAGAAACACAAATACATTCTGCACGGCAACTTGGGCTCCTCCAGTATCAATCATTAGTCTATGGCAACTTCCTCCAAGTAGCTTCAAGTTATCTTTCCCTAACGTTCTTCTAGAGGAAGGGGCGTGACCGCATGTGGGAGTGAGAGGGTGTGTGTGTGATCTCCTCTCCCCCAGCTCTAACTGGCAAGCATACAGCTGAGGAAATGCTAGCCGACCCGGCAGCAGGAGAAAGCAGCTGACTTCAGCCCTAGAGACAGACACCTTCACCAGCACAAGTACATACCTAGTCCCGGTGAGAGCGGAGTCCCAGAGGACAGCGGAGAGCATGGCAGGGGAGAAAACTGGCTTTAAGAGCAACAACAGCGCCGGTGTGAGGGACGGAGCGAACGCTTGGTGAGAGGAACCAGAGGGGTAGCGTGAAAGGCTCCCATTTGAGACATCAGCAGCTGAGTAACGAATTGGCCTCAGTAACTGGGGCTGTGGGGAGTGAAGCGGTGAGCGGTTATTAAGAACATAAGGTAATGCTGAAAACCAACAGACATGTGTGAAGACGTCTGATGCAGGTGAAAGTTTTTCCTATCTGTCTCGAATCGCATATCTGCCAATATGCTTATTTAAGCTTAGCCCATAGCAGAAGAAACATAAATATAAATTTATTGCACTCTCACTTGGAACCTTCTCTGAGCTGATCTACTGCTAAGTGGTTGTTATTAAAGACTCTATACATATAAAATTCATAAGGTAACGTTGGAGATTGACTATCATGTGTGAAGACGTCTAATGCAGGTGAAAGCTCTTCCTACTGTTTTCAACCTACATATCTGCCATATATGTTTGTTTATCCTGAATGTATAGCTGAAACTAATAGAAACTTTCAGCTGGAACTGGGGCTGAGCTGAATCCATTGCTGCCTTTCTTTATTTAACCCTTGCCGTCAAAGACATTATATCTGCGATTCAGAAAGATGCAATTCTAGTCCTGGGTGTGAGACAGAAAGGGAGCAGGCTGGGGAGGCCAACTAAACCAAACAGCAATAGTACAAATCAATATAAATAGAGGAATGGTGTTTAAAAGCTGGCTATTATGACTAAAGTGGCAATTCAAAGTGCAGTATTTCACCGCCTACTATTTAATCTCAGGCTCAGTTGAGCGGGATGACATTGTAAACTCTGGACATATGTAAAGGGACAGTGTTGACCCTTTTTTTTTTTTTTTTGGTTTGTTTTGTCGTTCTTTTTGAGTCCAACAGGAATTAACAGGGTGAAATAACAAGTGATGATGCAACACTGGGCAATGCTTTGAAACAATGTGTAAACTGGTTAATCTATAAAGGAGAAGGAGAAAGGAGGAAAACAACATGGTGGGGAAACGAGCTGCTGAGGAGAAAGTAAACCAGCCACAACAGCCACAACAAGAAGGATCCCAAGTCACACGCTCTACAAAAAATCAGACAAATCAAGCAAAATCTGCAGCAGCAACTGCAGTTGCAGCAGCAACTAAGCTAGAGCGATTTGCTAGGACATCTCTTTCACCAGCTAAATCTACACAACTAACACACACAGTTCCATCAGGGACTAGGAAAAGTTCAAGCAGCGGACCAGTGCCAGTGGTGCCAAGCCCGACGACTGCCTTGCATATAAAGGAACAAGAAGCAGGGAAAGTGGATACCTCAAGCGGTTACAGAGCAATTAGAAAGCTCTCTAACATAACAGAGGCAGATATGGAGGGAGAACAAAGGGGTAGAGCAGAAGAACCCACAATGAGGGACCTCCTATATGCGATAATCGCATGCAAGGAATCAATCGCAGGGGTGGATGCCCAATTGAAAGGCATAAAGGAGGAAATCGCAGTGATAGGCGGCAAGCTGAAGGAGATGGAGGAAAGAACAACGGCATTAGAAGAAAGATTAAGTGCAGTAGAAGACACGTTATCTCCACTCAAACAGGATGTCATTGAGATGAAAAAACGCATAAAAGAACAAGCAGCCAAAATGGACGAATTAGAAAATAGAAATAGAAGAAACAACGTAAGAATAATTGGCATGCCTGAGCGGAGTGAGGGGTCTAACCCCATAGAGTTCTTGGAGGAATGGGCCAAAGAAATTTTTGGGGCTGCGACTTTTTCTCCTTTTTTTGGCATTGAGCGTGCACACCGAATCCCCTCTAGACCTCGTTAGGGAAAAGAATATCCAAGGCCCATAATCATAAAATTGTTCTACTTTAGAGATAAAATATCGTTGCTCTGGAAGGCAAGAGAAATGAGAGAGATTCTATACAAGGGGGCCAAAATTTTATTATTTCAGGACTTTTCTCCAGAGCTACAAAAGCGCAGAGCGGCATACATACCAATCAAACGTACGCTACAGCAAATCAAGATGGACTATGCACTGCTATACCCAGCCTGATTGAGAGTGACTAATATAAATGGTATACACTTTTTTGATTCCCCACGGAGTGTTGAAGAGTGGTTGAAGGACAACGGGAAAACAGCACGGAATACAGAAGATGAGAGATCAGAGACTATTTAGACTTTTTTTTTTTTTTCCCTTCCCCCCCCCCTTTTTTTTTTTTATATAGGGGTAGTGGGAAGGAATGGGGAACAAAAGAGATCACAGATAATAATTAAAAAATAAAAATTAAATAAATGTTTAGTGTTGGCAAGTAAAACACGGATTAGGAGGGGGATTAGAATGTAATAAAATAGTGGAAGATTGATATATTAATTAGATTAAAATGGGGCTGATATGAGTATTTACCTTCACAAACACAAAAGTCATCGCACAGGAGTGGCACTAAAAAAGGTTGGAGGGGGGGAGGGGGGAGGTAAGTCCCCATAGAACAGGGGGATACAGAGATGTATGGTATGGAAAAGATGGGAGGGAGTATGTTGGGGAGTGAATACAGGTGGGAGGTCAAGATACAAGCCCCTAGGGTAGGCCCAGTTGGGCGGGAGGGGAGGGGAGGGGGGGAGAAGAAGGGTGGGAAGGTTTGGGAGGGAGTGGGGTGGAGAGGAGGGAGGGGAGGGGGGGTAGGGTAGGCACGAGAAGGGGCGGATTTATGCAATTAAGAAAGGGAAGTTATCACAAGTATAAGTTTTGCCACAAATATTTTTTGTATTACACAACTGACAAATGGGGGGAAAAAATAAAGTTATGTAGAAATGTATTGTATGCTGGCAGGGTCCTTGGAATGGTTAAAACCCAGAAGGCCAACGGTGTTATGATTTACTATTTATGTAGCTGTTTTCGATTCTATGAGTGCAGAAAATAGAGAGCTATCATGTATGAGTAAAGGGGGGAAAAAAAGGGTATTTTATTAATTACATGGAATGTAAGGGGGCTGGGGGATAGGGATAAGAGAAGTGCAATGTTTAAATATTTTGATAAAATGAAACCCGAGATAATTTGTTTGCAAGAAACACATATGCGGCCTGACTCTGTACATTTATTGCGCTCAAGGAGATACCGATACAGTTTCATTCTATGCATACCTCATATTCAAGGGGGGTTAGTATTGTGATCTCCTCGGATATCTCCTTTGAGTGCTTGCAACAGAGAGTGGATAAGGAGGGAAAGTTTGTTTTTCTACTATGTAAGCTTAATGGACTAACGTGTATAATAGCTTCCATATACATTCCTCCACCTTTTTCAGCAGTTCCCCCTGGGTGCCTATCGCAATTCATGGCTCTGCATCCGGGGGTCCCAGTGTTAGCAGTAGGAGACTACAATAATATCTTGGATAATTCCCTGGACAGAATGTCTTTGACATCCAAAAATATGAGCCATACCTCTGGAAGGACGGCTTTTGCCACCCCCCTCGAGGAATTGGGACTTAGGGATGTATGGAGGGAGAGACATGACAAGGATAGATGTTACTCCTGTTACTCTGCAACACATGATGGTTTCTCACGTATTGATTTGGGCCTGGGGAATGAGTCACTTTTTTAGTGGGTAGAGGACTCTGTATATGAGCCGCGCCTTCTGTCTGACCACTCCCCATTTTGGGTACGGCTGGGCATTATTGGTACCTCGAGACAACCACTGTGGAAAAATGAACCCATATTGGTTGACTCTGCTTCCACAGGCAGATAGAACGGGAGAGGTTTTACGGGAATTTTTACAATTAAATGGGGGCTCAGCCAGTAAAGCGGTAGTCTGGGATGCACTCAAAGCATTCTTGAGGGGTTGCCTCATTAAAGAAATTGCGGGAGTTAAATCCCGATCCAGAGAGTGGGAAACCAGGGTACGGGAAGAACTGAAAGAAAGGGAGCAGGCCTTAATAATTGACCCATCACAATCCAATCAAGAGCTATGGAGAGAGGCGCAGGCAGTACACAATGCGGTGTGGCTATCTGCAGCAGAGAAGAGAAGATATTTTCAGCAACAAAGTTATTTCGAAGAGGGGGAAAATACTGGCCGCCTATTAGCTCTAATAGCTAGAGGGCAACGGGAATCTACAAATATCCTAGCTATAGGGACTGAAACTGGAGAGAAGTTAACTCTCAGCTCAGACATAGTAAATAGTTTTTAGCAGTTCTACAGGGATTTGTACTCTAGTAAAACCAGGTATAAACCATCGGACTTGGAACAGTTCCTACAAACCTGTCCTTTTCCACGGTTAACGGAGGAGGAGAGGGAAACTCTGAACTCCCCAATTTCACTGGCTGAATTAACGGAAGCATTAGAGGGGGCAATGCATCATAAATCCCCAGGCCCAGATGGAATACCGGTAGAGGTATACTCCCATTATAGGGAGGTCCTCTTACCGTCATTGTTGCAGACAATAGAGGAGGCTGGGGAAGTGGGAAGGTTACCAGATAGTATGCAAGAAGCAATAATTACAGTTCTTTTGAAACCAGGAAAAGATAGACTTCTAATGAATTCATACCGTCCAATTTCGTTATTGAATGCAGACGTTAAGTTGCTGGCCAGTGTTTTGGCTAAGACGCTTTCTCAGGTAATTGGCAAACTGGTTCATTGTGATCAGTCTGGCTTTATACCAACGCGCTCTACGTCTGATAATATAAGGAGGTTATACATGAATTTGCAGATGCCAGTGGACAATCCGGGGGGTAGGGCCATTCTGTCACTTGACGCGACTAAGGCGTTTGATAGTGTGGAGTGGCCCTACCTCATGGAAATACTGGAAAGATTCGGAGTGGGAGGTAAATTCATATCCTGGGTAAGAGTACTGTATTCCAAACCTAGAGCCAGGTTGTGCATCAATGGGATCCTCTCCCCCCCATTTGAACCCCTGGCTATACTGATCCGGAACTCACCTGAGGTAGTGGGGTTCCGCAGATTTCAGAGAGAGAAAAAAATATCTTTATATGCAGATGATGCACTTATATATCTAGGGGATATGTGCTCTTCTTTGCGGGCAGTGATGGAGATAGTGGGAAACTTTGGCAGCTTTTCGGGCTTTGCAATTAATTGGTCGAAATCAACTATAATGCCATTAGATCAGACGAGGGAGGGACTCCCAGAGGGGGCTGAACAAATTGCTATTGTTAACTGCTTTAAATATTTGGGAGTGATGGTGTCCCCAGAGCCAGCCGAGTATCTTCGACTGAATTTGGGGCCATTGCTCACCAGACAGAAAGAAAAATTTAACAGTTGGTGTAGGCTCCCATTGTCAGTCGTAGGGCGGGCAAATCTAGTAAAGATGATCTGGGCCCCACAGCAATTGTATATCCTCCACAATTCACCAATATGAATTTCAAAGAAGTGGTTCAGACTAATAGACACATTAACGAGAGAATTGATATGGAAAAAAAAGGTGCCTAGAATTAGCTTGGAAACACTGCAATATGAAAAAGATAAAGGAGGGCTGTTAATACCCCACCCCAGGTTATATTTCTTGGCATCACAGTTGCAACAAATGGCAGGATGGGGTAGAGTGAGAAATGAGGACCGTATATGTAGATTGGTGACCATCTCGGAAACCCACATTGGCGGCGGCCTCCCATTTAGAAATGGATCTACCAAGTATGAAGGGATTAGAACCTATGAGTTCTCTTTTTAAAAGGGTTTGGGGGGAAACTCGGAAAATATTGAAAATAACGGGCGTGCTCCCATTTACACCAATATGGCATAATAAAAGATATACTGAGGTTCAGGAGTTGCGAGGTTTCTCACACTGGAAGGAAAGGGGGATTTGGTTCTTCTCACAAATCTATGAGGGGGACGTATTAAAGTCATATGAACAACTATGTAGGGAATTCCATTTGCACCCTAGGGGCTTCTACCAATATCTTCAAATCCGCCATGCGCTACAGGTACAACAAACAACCCACTCCTTAGGAGTAAAAACAGTCCCAATACTGAATGAAGTTTTGAAAGCAGACACAAGGAAAGGACTAATAACAAAAATATACAGGGAATTATTGATTAGGACCCAAGATCATACATCATTAAAGTGTCGGAAAAAATGGCAAAAAAATAGTCGGAAAAGGAAGAAGCAAAAGGAGGGGAAAGGAAAGGGGAGAAGAAGGAGAAAGATAGCGAGTGGACCCAAGGGGTGATAACTACACAACAAAGAATAGGTTGGGGGGAAGCCAGCGGCAAATGAGGGAGTGGCAATTAAAATAAAATAAAGCAACCCTAAAGTGACGATTGACAGGTAGATGTGAGGGTGGGAAGGGGGAAGGCTTGGGGCGGGTAAGTGATAAGATATGATATTGAGAATATAATAGAGAATTTGTATAATTTTATAGAAATTGTATTATTATATATTATGTATAGCTGCTTTGTGAAGTGTATGTATTAAATTAAAATAAAAAAATTTTTCTGATAAAAAAAAAAAAAACGTTCTTCTACTCCTCTCCCTTCTACCTCGGCTCTTTGCTCCCATCTGTCTCCTCTATCTTCACTCCATTCTACTAGGTGAACCATCATATAGTTCATCACTAGATTCTATCCAGCGTGACCATATTTTGCCAAACCTTTGGGGTGCACCTCTATGCTTACAGTATATGTTAATTTTTCTATTTTAAGTATATAAATAAGTTTCTCAATTCATTGTTTATGGGTTGGAGAGGGGGCGGATGTCCATTTTTGTAGAATAACTTTACATGCTAAATATAAGAATCTTATCCACATAGTATGCATATCTGCTGGTATTGCTCCATCAGGTATTATACCCAATAGTGCAAGTTTAGGCATCCCTATTATCTCATTGGAGCATAATGAATTCAGGGTTGTAAATACTTTATCCCAATAAAGATGAAGCTTTGGACATCGCCAGAGCATGTGGATAAGAGAGCCATTTAATAAAGAGCATCGCAGGCATAGCGGTGTTATATGTTTTCCCCAAGCATAGAGTTTTTGTGGAGTGTAATGAGCCCTATGTGTGATAAAAAGCTGAGATAGCCTTTGAGAGGGTGAGAGAGATGTCCTTGGAAGTGTTTCCAGGGCACATGTCCAGTCCTCCTCATCTAAACCCTCAATGTCTCCTTGCCACTGGGCAAAACTATTTTTATGTGGCACTCCCCCCACCTCCCCCCACCCGGCTGCATCATTCATTCACAGACATCTGTAAATGGGGAAACTACAACTACTGGCAGCCATACGGATGGCTTGTAGTTTTCTATGTACTACCAGGGCGCTGATGAGTGCTCTAGGTAGTTCATTGATGCTTCCTGTCATTCAGTTACTGAGTTACTGCCTGCAGGTACAAGGTAGGGGCAGACAGCTAAACTTACAGTCTGCAGGAGCCTGAGGTTGCACCTGTGATCTGTAGATCACAGGTGCAATGCTTTTAAAGGCTCCTAAGAAAAAAAATAATAAATGCACATTATTTTACCTGCAAAAAGATGTGCGTTTTTTTTTTTTTTTTTTTTACAAAGGTGAACTTATCCTTTAAGGTAAAAACCTTTTAACTTTACAACCACTTTAACTGAATCATACAGAGTTGTGTAAATTTCCATTTTGGGTACCATTTACTTTACATTGCACTTTGTTATATTCTTTTTAGAAACAACCTATCCTATTCAGTAATGTTTAATTTTTGCTATCCTTTATTGCCTTCAGTGGGAAGGATTGTAAATAGATGACAGGTGCAGAACACGCATTTGCATTGCAATATATTTTGGTGTACTCCGAGCTCCTTTCTTCTTTTTCCCAGAAGCTGCTTTTAGCATTTGCAATGCAGACTCCAAACACTCTTAAAGCAATATTAAAGTCTTGTTTTTTTATTTAACCACTTCCCTACCATATATAGACATATGACGGCGGCAGGAACCCTTTGTCCCTCCGGGCCGCCGTCATATGACGTCTTTTCTTCCTGAGCCTCTAGGGGGCACGTGCGCACGCCCGCCCCATCACTAGGCACCCGATGCACTTGCCTGGTGGCCGTGATGTCCGCCGGGCATCCTACGATTGCGCGTGAACACAGCAGGACCCGTGGATCTGTGTGTGTAAACACACAGATCCACGTCCTGTCAGAGGAGAGGAGACCGATGGTGTGTTCCCAGTACAGGGGAACACCGATCGGCCTCCTCCCCTTGTGAGTCCCCTCCCCCTACATTTAGAATCACTCCCCAGGAAACATAATTAACCCCTCGATCATGCCTTAGTGTTAACCCCTTCCCTGCCCATCACATTTATACAGTAATCAGTGCATTTTTTATAGCACTGATTGCTGTATAAATATGAATGGTCCCAAAATAGTGTCAAAAGTGTCCGAAGTGCCCGCCGCAATATCGCAGTTACGATAAAAATCGCAGATCGCTGCAATTACTAGTAAAAAATAAAAATAAAACCAATAAAAATGCCATAAATCTAACCCCTATTTTGTAGACGCTATAACTTTTGTGCAAACCAATCAATATACGCTTATTGCGATTTTTTTTTACCAAAAATATGTAGAAGAATACGTATCGGCCTAAACTGAGGAAAACATTTTTTTTTTAATGGGATATTTATTATAGCAAAAAGTAAAAAATATTGTGTTTTTTTTTCAAAATTTTCGCTCTATTTCTGTTTATAGTGCAAGAAATAAAAACCACAGAGGTGATCAAATACCACCAAAAGAAAGCTCTATTTGTGGGGAAAACAATTCATATTGGTACAGTGTTGCATGACCGCGCTAATGTCATTCAAAGTGTAACCGCGCTGAAAGCTGAAAATTGGTCTGGGCAGGAAGGGGGGGGGGAAATTCCCTGTATTAAAGTGGCTAAAAAAAATAACAAACATGTTATACTTAACTGCTCTATGCAGTGGTTTTGCACAGAGCAGCCTGGATCCTCCTCGGCGGGTCCTAAGCCGGTGATCCTTGCTCCTCCCTCCTGCCGGGTGCCCCCACAGCAAGCAGCTTGCTATGGGGGCACTCGAGCTGAGCCACTGCCTTGAGTATCCATTCACACACCTAGCCCCGGCTTGGCCCGCTCCTTCATCTCCTAAATGGCTAACTGGCTGTGATTGATAGCAATGGGAGCCAGTGGCTCCCACTGCTGCCAAAAGCCAATAAGGAGTGTGAGTCCCCAGAGAGGCAAGGCTCTTGTGGACATCACTGGGGCTCAGGTAAGTATTAGGGGGGCTGGAGGTGGGGGGGTTGAGCTGCTGCACATAGAAGTTTTTTTACCTTCAGGCTTAGAATACATGAAGGTAAAAAAACCTTGTGCATTTACAACCACTTTAACTATTGTCAGTGCTGGTATCAGACTTCCCGCCATACACACTTACTTCTTATAACATGCAATGGAAGGTGTTGACCTCATATGTCAATTTGGCATATCCTCAAGGCCAGATCTAGGCACTGCTGGCTGTTCCCCATGAGATTTCAGCTGCACCCCAACCCCAGGTTCAGTGACGTCGGTACTGAGAAGCGTAGTGGACAGGGGGACACTGCTCAGTCTCCGATGATGCCGAATCAGCATGGCTGCACAATGCCCCCCTGTCCACTACACCACATTCTTCATTTTCATGGTGCAGGGGGGCCGACCAGGATGCATGGCGTCATTTGGCCCGAAAAGGAAAAAAAGCCTAAAAAAGATAACTAATGTAACCACCAGATTTAAAGAGTAATAAGCTGCAATATATTAAATATTTGTTTTGGGGTTTAATACTCATTTACAGTGGATATAAAAAGTCACCCCTGGTAAGATGTCAGGTTTCTGTGATGTAAAAAAATGAGACAAAGATAAATAATTTCAGAACTTTTTCCACCTTTAATGTGACCTATAAACTGTACAACTCAGTTGAACAACAGATTGAAAACTTTTAGGTGGAGGGAAGTAAAAATAAAAAAAAACAAAAATAATATGGTTGCATAAGTGTGCACACCCTTAAACTAATACTTTGTTGAAGCACCTTTTGATTTTACTGATGTTTCTAATTGAGTTGTGCAGATTATAGGTCAAATTAAAGGTGGAAAAAGTTCTGAAATTATTTATCTTTGTCTCATTTTTTTACATCACAGAAACCTGACATTTTAACAGGGGTGTGTAGACTTTTATGACCACTTGTAGGCATTATTTAATGTGAACCATATACCGTATATACTCGTGTATAAGTCGAGTTTTTCAGCACTTTTTTTGTGCTGAAAGTGCCCTCCTCGACTTATACTCGAGTCAAGCACTTTTCTGCAGCAAAAAATTTCATTTTCCGAATTCGGAGTTCCTAGCACTAAGTGGCCCCGAGATACGGGGCCCCAAATTCGGTTTGTAAAATGTCATTCTCTGCTGCAGAAAAGTGCTTGACATTTTGTAAACCAATTTTAGGGGCCCCGTATCTTGGGCCACTTGGTGCTAGAAACCCTAGCTTTGGATATTTTATAGTGCTAGTTCCACTGGGTTTGCACACCAAATTTGGGGTTCCTAGCACTAAGTGGCCCCGAGATACTGGGCCCCAAAGTCAGCCAACTGTGTCCATCTGCAGCAATGTCATTTCGGGACCCTTTGGGTTCAGAGACCCCAAATTTTGGCTGCAGCTAGGGGGCATCTAGGAACCCTTAACTACCGAGTTTGAAGTTCAGGGGACCTATGGCTGCAAATGGGCACAGTGAGGCATGCAAATGGGCACAGTGAGGCTGCAAATGGGCATTGTTGACCCTCTTTTCCACTTACAGTAGCTGTGCATTTCTCACCCTCGTCTTATACTCGGGTCAATAAGTTTTTCCCATTTTTTTGTGGTAAATTAGGGCCTCGACTTATACTCGGATCGACTTATACTCAAGTATATATGGTAGATGTTTCCAGTTGACATTCTTATTTAACTCACCCAAATGTGAATGTCGTTTTTTTTTTGTTTAACATTACCTTTAAATCATTGATGGTTTGCTTTCCAGCTTCCACTTTGCAAATGTTGCCATATACCAGCTGTGTTACAGAAGGATGAAATCAGATTAGGGATTTAACAACTTCTAACAGCATGCAAGCATGTACTGATTTGATGAATATGTATAAAATATGCATTAAACAATTTCCTTCTGACAGGGATTTCACACTCAAGAGGAAAAAAACTCATATAATATAAAACTTCTGTATATAATGCACGTTGTATATTGTTCTTTCTGTTAGATGAACAATGTTTTATGATGTAGTTCTATTTACTGTATTTAGTTGGGTTCTTTATACAAAAGCTTTGTTGTAAATATATATATATTTGTAATATTTCATAGTTGAAAAGATGAAAGTGTTTCAGCTGTGGTAGCAAAAGGAACATAAATAAGCATTATGGGACATGTGTACAGTATGACATTATTGGCTTTTACAACCTGCACTGGTTTCTTTTAACATGCAGACATGTTATCATATTACATGTAGTCTCCACTAGCCTAGCTCATAATGTAGCAATAATAAAAATCAGTAACATTTTGTACATTTGCTAAGGGGCTGCAACACTAAGACCCACCCCTTTACAATTATGACCCACCCCTGCAGTACCATGACCAATTCTGCATTGCCTTTAACATGGAGGAACAAGAGTAAGATCTATTCACCCAACATGCTGTTAGTCAGAACAAAGGTTCAGGAAATGATAGAAGGATGTTTGAAAAACCCATACTAAGCATTGTTTGCAACTAAACTCATCACATACTGTTACTGTAGTTTAGAAAAACAGAAAAAAAACTGTGAGACAGAACCCACACCAGAAGCTACCAGAGCTAGAGTCCTGGCCTTGAAACCCAATGTAAAGGCTCAGAAGGTACACTGCTATGCATGTCAGTACCATGGTCTTTCCACATCTAGGCCAGGAGTGTTGTGCTTCATAAATTTTAACACCTGCCTTGACCTATCATCTGATGGAGTGACTTGTGCATTTGTATGGTCTGGGACCGAGTACAGGTCACACATAAAAAGTGGCACTTTTTGGCGTAGGGTACACCAGACAGGAGGGCCTTGGTGTGAGTGGTTGACTCATTCAACTCAACTTAATTTAGTTTAAGTGCATACTAATACTTTTTGTATGCTTTAGTAATTTTGGGGATATATTTAAGATGCCTGTCAGTCCACCTGCCTAAAGAACAGCATATGTGACACTAATGTTGTATTTGGGCAGCTATAATCACATGTTTTGTGTCTTGTATTAAATATTGTATTTTGTTATTAGCAAGTGTCATCTGGAACAGTTGATGAAAATAAAAAAATTAGCGGTGAACGCATAGGATTATCTCACTGGTATTGCTATTTTAAAGTATGGATGTTTATTTAAATGATCTGGCTCCCATGCAGGCAGCTTCTACACCCCAGAGTATCTCCACGATCTCCTTGGCTTGTACGGTAATGTAACAAAAATTGAAAATGAAGTGCAACACCACTGCTCAGAGCTCCAGATCTAACTTTAGTCTAAAAAAAGTTAGGAGGACAATCCCAAAAAATGTGTTTTGTGGGTCCCCTTCATCAGGGCTTGGCTGACAACAATGTGAATAGAACTGACCCTTTATTGTTATTTTTTCCAGTGTGATTGCAAGTACAGGCCTTGTTGGTAGCTAGTTTGACAGCACTGACATCACTGACATTTTTGTCGGTCAAGCACTCTTGGACCCCCAAAATGTCTTGGCTACTTTTTTGAATTGTCTACCTAAATCTTATTGGAATAAAGTTGTATCTGGACTTCTTAGCAGTGGGTGTGGTCTGGGACCAAAATCTGGAAACCCAGTTCGAGTGTCACTTTTTTGCGCCCCAGGCGGTATTCTTGGACTTTTGCTCTTCTATACTTATAGACGCACCCTTGATTAACATAGGTCAGCAATGACTGCCGGTATATGTGGTCCCAGCTATGTCATCAATGTCACACAAGTAATATAAAAAAAAGAGGAAAGCAGTAAAAGAGGAAATTTTGACAATCAAAACTACAATAAAGAAGCACAGGTCTTCTAACCACAAAATGAGTTATTAGTTGATAGATTATTTTCTTGTTATCTGAGCTTTAGCTGGAGGCAATGAATCCGGAAATATGTTGAGCTCTATTCAGAGCCCTACTTTAACCACTTCAGCCCGGGAAGGATTTACCCCCTTCCTTACCAAGCCCTTTTTTGCGATGCGGCGCTGCATCGCTTTAACTGACAATTGCCCGGTCGTGCGACGTTGTACCCAAACAAAATTGACTGACTTTTTTTCCCACAAATAGAGCTTTCTTTTGGTGGTATTTGATCACCTCTGCAGTTTTTATTTTCTGCGCTATAAACAAAGAAAAAGCACCAATTTTTTAAAATAAAGCAATATTTTTTACTTTTTGCTATAATAAACATCCCCAAAAAATATATAAAAAAATTCTTCCACAGTTTAGGCCAATATGTATTCTACATATTTTTGGTAAAAAAAAATCGCAATAAGCGTATATTGATTGGTTTGCGCAAAAGTTATCGCATCTACAAAATAGGTGATAAATTTTTGCCATTTTTTAAATTATTTTTTTTTTATTAATAATGGCGGCAATCTGCGATTTTTATCGTGACTGCGGCATTGTAATGAATAGATCAGACACTTTTGAGACTATTTTGGGACCATTGGCCTTTTTACAGCGATCAGTGCTATAAAAATGCACTGATTACTGTATAACTGTCACTGGCAGGGAAGGGGTTAACACTAGCGGGCGATCAAGGGGTAACTGTGTTCCCTCAGCATGTTCTAACTGTAGGGGGGATGGGCTCACTAGAACATGACAGAGATCACTGCTCCCGATCACAGGGAGCAGTAGATCCCTGTCAAGTTGCTAGGCAGAACAGAAAAAAGCCTTGTTTACACAGATATCTCCCTGCGATAACTTTGTACCAATGACAGATTTCTCCATGGTGTGCTATTAATTTCATAGTTACATAGTTGGTGAGGTTGAAATAAGACACAAGTCTATCCAGTCCAACCTGTGTGTGTGCTTATATGTTAATAGTGCATTGTATATCCCTGTATGTTGTGGTCGTTAGGGGCCCATCTAATAGTTTTTTGAAAATATCTATGCTCCCCGCTGAAACTATTGTTTGTGGAAGAGAATTCCACATCCTTACCACTCTTACAGTAAAGAACCCTCTACACAGTTTAAGGTTAAACCACTTCTCTTCTAATTTTAGTGATTGGCCGCGTGTCTTTTTAAATTCCCTTTCACTGAAAAGTTTTTTCCCTATGCTGGGGGTCACCAGTACGGTATTTGTACATTGAAATCATATCCCCTCTCAAGCGTCTCTTCTCCAGAGAAAATAAGTTCAATGCTTGTAGCCTTTCCTGCCAGCTCCAGTCCCTTAATTAGCTTTGTTGCCCTTCTCTGGACTCTCTCCAGTTCTAGCACATCCCTCCTGAGTAGGGATGAGCCGAACACCCCCCTGTTCGGTTCGCACCAGAACATGCGAACAGGAAAAAAATTCGTTCGAACATGCGAACGCCGTTAAAGTCTATGGGACACGAACATGAATAATCAAAAGTGCTAATTTTAAAGGCTAATATGCAAGTTATTGTCATAAAAAGTGTTTGGGGACCCGGGTCCTGCCCCAGGGGACATGGATCAATGCAAAAAAAAGTTTTAAAAACGGACGTTTTTTCAGGAGCAGTGATTTTATTAATGCTTAAAGTCAAACAATAAAAGTGTAATATCCCTTTAAATTTCGTACCTGGGGGGTGTCTATAGTATGCCTGTAAAGGGGCGCATGTTTCCTGTGTTTAGAACAGTCTGACAGCAAAATGACATTTGGAAGGAAAAAACTCATTTAAAACTAGCCGCGGCTATTGCATTGCCGACAATACACATAGAAGTTCATTGATAAAAACGGCATGGGAATTCCCCACAGGGGAACCCCGAACCAAAATAAAAAAAAAAAAATGATGTGGGGGTCCCCCTAAATTCCATACAAGGCCCTTCAGGTCTGGTATGGATATTAAGGGGAACCCCAGCCAAAATTGAAAAAAAAAATTGACGTGGGGTTCCCCCTAAATTCCATACCAGACCCTTCAGGTCTGGTATGGATTTAAAGGGGAACCCCGCGCCAAAAAAAAAAAAAAAAAAACGGCGTGGGGTCCCCCTAAAAATCCATACCAGACCCTTATCCGAGCACGCAACCTGGCAGGCCGCAGGAAAAGAGGGGGGGACGAGAGTGCGGCCCCCCCCCCTCCTGAACCGTACCAGGCCACATGCCCTCAACATTGGGAGGGTGCTTTGGGGTAGCCCCCCAAAACACCTTGTCCCCATGTTGATGAGGACAAGGGCCTCATCCTCACAACCCTGGCCGGTGGTTGTGAGGGTCTGCGGGCGGGGGGCTTATCGGAATCTGGAAGCCCCCTTTAACAAGGGGACCCCCAGATCCCGGCCCCCCCCCTGTGTGAAATGGTAAGGGGGTACTTACCCCTACCATTTCACTAAAAAACTGTCAAAAATGTTAAAAATGACAAGAGACAGTTTTTGACAATTCCTTTATTTAAATGCTTCTTCTTTCTTCTTTCTTCCTTCATCTTCTTCTGGTTCTTCTGGCTCTTCTGGTTCTTCCTCCGGCGTTCTCGTCCAGCATCTTCTCCGCGGCGTCTTCTATCTTCTTCTCCTCGGGCCGCTCCGCACCCATGGCATGAGGGGAGGCTCCCGCTCTTCTCTTCATCTTCTTCTCTTCTTCATCTTCTTCTTCTTCTTCCTTCTTCTCTTCTTCTCTTCTTCTCTTCTTCCTGTCTTCTGCGGGCCGCTCCGCAGCCATGCTGTGGCATGGAGGGAGGCTCCCGCTGTGTGACGGCGTCTCTTCGTCTGACGGTTCTTAAATAACGGGGGGCGGGGCCACCCGGTGGCCCCGCCCCCCTCTGACGCACGGTGACATGACGGGACTTCCCTGTGGCATTCCCCGTGACGTCACAGGGAAGTCCCTCAAGTCACTGTGCGTCAGAGGGGGGCGGGGTCACCGGATGGCCCCGCCCCCCGTTATTTAAGAACCGTCAGACGAAGAGACGCCGTCACACAGCGGGAGCCTCCCACCATGCCAGCATGGCTGCGGAGCGGCCCGGAGAAGACAGGAAGAAGAGAAGAAGGAAGAAGAAGAAGAAGAAGAAGATGAAGAAGAAGATGAAGAAGAGAAGAAGATGAAGAGAAGAGCGGGAGCCTCCCCCCTCATGCCATGGGTGCGGAGCGGCCCGAGGAGAAGAAGATAGAAGACGCCGCGGAGAAGATGCTGGACGAGAACGCCGGAGGAAGAACCAGAAGAGCCAGAAGAACCAGAAGAAGATGAAGGAAGAAAGAAGAAAGAAGAAGCATTTAAATAAAGGAATTGTCAAAAACTGTCTCTTGTCATTTTTAACATTTTTGACAGTTTTTTAGTGAAATGGTAGGGGTAAGTACCCCCTTACCATTTCACACAGGGGGGGGGCCGGGATCTGGGGGTCCCCTTGTTAAAGGGGGCTTCCAGATTCCGATAAGCCCCCCGCCCGCAGACCCTCACAACCACCGGCCAGGGTTGTGAGGATGAGGCCCTTGTCCTCATCAACATGGGGACAAGGTGTTTTGGGGGGCTACCCCAAAGCACCCTCCCAATGTTGAGGGCATGTGGCCTGGTACGGTTCAGGAGGGGGGGGGGCCGCACTCTCGTCCCCCCCTCTTTTCCTGCGGCCTGCCAGGTTGCGTGCTCGGATAAGGGTCTGGTATGGATTTTTAGGGGGACCCCACGCCGTTTTTTTTTTTTTTTTTTTGGCGCGGGGTTCCCCTTAAAATCCATACCAGACCTGAAGGGTCTGGTATGGAATTTAGGGGGAACCCCACGTCAATTTTTTTTTTAAATTTTGGCTGGGGTTCCCCTTAATATCCATACCAGACCTGAAGGGCCTTGTATGGAATTTAGGGGGACCCCCACATCATTTTTTTTTTTTTATTTTGGTTCGGGGTTCCCCTGTGGGGAATTCCCATGCCGTTTTTATCAATGAACTTCTATGTGTATTGTCGGCAATGCAATAGCCGCGGCTAGTTTTAAATGAGTTTTTTCCTTCCAAATGTCATTTTGCTGTCAGACTGTTCTAAACACAGGAAACATGCGCCCCTTTACAGGCATACTATAGACACCCCCCAGGTACGAAATTTAAAGGGATATTACACTTTTATTGTTTGACTTTAAGCATTAATAAAATCACTGCTCCTGAAAAAACGTCCGTTTTTAAAACTTTTTTTTGCATTGATCCATGTCCCCTGGGGCAGGACCCGGGTCCCCAAACACTTTTTATGACAATAACTTGCATATAAGCCTTTAAAATTAGCACTTTTGATTTCTCCCATAGACTTTTAAAGGGTGTTCCGCGGCATTCGAATTTGCCGCGAACACCCCAAATTGTTCGCTGTTCGGCGAACTTGCGAACAGCCAATGTTCGAGTAGAACATGAGTTCGACTCGAACTCGAAGCTCATCCCTACTCCTGAGGACTGGTGCCCAGAACTGTACAGTTACAGTTACTTATCAACAACATTGTTAAAGTTTTGTGTAATAATAATAATAACAACTACACAGCTTATTTCTGAAATAATTATATACAGTGAAAAGAAAAAGTATGTGTACCGCTTGGAATAACTAGCTTTCTGCAGTAATTTGCCGTAAAATGTGATCTCACAACAATAGACAAAAACAATGTGCTTAAGCTGATAACACGCAAACAATTCTAATTTCTCGTGTCTTTATTGAACACACCCATTACACATTTACAGTGCTGGAGGCAAAAGTAAGTGAACCCTTGGAGCTAATAGCTACACAAACCTCCTTGGACAGCAATGACTTCAAGTAAGCGCTTTCGGTAGCTCCGGATCAGATCTGCACAATGTTCAGGAGAAATTTTTGACCATTGATTGGGCCACGCCAAAAGGCGCATTTTCATTTTCTGGAACCAGCCTGTGCTGGATTTACTTAGATGCTTAGGGTCATTGTTCAGCTGCATCACTCATCACTACTAGACTTCAGCTGGGGGAAAAAAAACACCCTGATATTATCCTGTAGGGGCCCAAATCATGATGTTTCCTTCACCAAACTTCACCACTGGGATGGTGTTTTAATGTTGGTAAGCTGTGATCTTTTTGCACCATAAATAGTGCTGAGTATCCTTCCAAATGATTCAATTTTTATTTCATCAGTCCACAAAACATTTTCCCAGTAGCATTGTGGTTTACCAAGGTGTGCTTTGGCAAACTACGGGTATGCAGCAATGTTTTTTTTTGGAGAACAGAGGCTTCCTCCATGGTGTTCTGCCATGGACACCCCACCTGTTCAAAGACTTATGTATGGTAGACTCATAAACACGGATGTTTGCCAGTTCCAGTAATGTATTTAAGCCTTTGGCTATTACTTGTGGGTTCTTCTTTACCTCAGTGAGGTTTCTGCATTGTGCCTTGGGAGTTATCTTGGCTGGGTTCCCACTTCTAGGAAGAGTAGCAACAGTACTAAACCGTCTCCATCTATAGACAGTTTGTCTAACTGTTGACTCATGGATGCCTGAAACTCTGAGATTACTTTGTATTTTTTTCTATCCCTATGCAGATCAAATAGTCTTAATCATATGTCTTCAAAGAACTCCTTTTTGCAAGGCATAGTTAACATTAGCTGATGCTTCTTATGAACAGCAATCTTAAAATGTCTGAGTGTCTTCTATCAATCAAAGTAGCTCCAAACCACACCTCCAAACTAATTTCATTAATCAGATTTTAGGAGTACAAACTACTGACTGTACGAAATACTGACAATTATCTTTTGTTGAATCAAGTAGTCTATGGGGTCACTTACTTTTTCCTCCAGTACCATGAATGTTTAATGGGCGTGTTTAAGAAAGACACGAGAAATTAGAATTGTTTGCATGTTATCAAATTAAAGTGATACTAAAACCTTAAATTAAAAAAGAAAAATTAAATAACAAACATGTCATACTTACCTGCTCTGTGCAGTGGTTTTGCATAGAATGCCCTGATCCTCCTATTCTCTGGTCCCCCCACCGGTGCTCTGGGCTCCTCCCCCCTGCTGAGTGCCCCATAGCAAACTTCTTGCTATGGAGGCACTCATGTATGCTCGCTCTGGAGCCCCGCTCTGTGTGAACATAAGACACACAGAACAGGACTCAGCCATGCCCCTCCTCATTGGCTGTGATTGACAGCAGCGGGAGCCAATGAGGAGACAGAGAGCTGGGACAGCACCTGCTCTCGTGCACATCACTGGATTGGGATCAGGCTCAGGTATGTATTAGGTAAGTATTAGGGCTGCAGGGGAGCTGCATACTTAAGTTTTTGCTTACATGCATTGAATGCATGGAGGTAAAAAACCTTCAGGCTTTACAACCACTTTAAGCACACTGTATTTGTCTATTGTTGTAATTTAAATGAGGATCAGATCACATTTTATGTCAAATTACTGCAGAAAACCAGTTAAGTAATAGTAGTAGTAGCAGAAGAATATAATAATAATATTAAAAATAGTAGCAGAAGTAATATGACCAATAATAATAACAGTAATAACAATAATATTAAAAGTAGAAGAAGAAGTAGTTGTAGAAATGATACAAGAATAAAAACAATGATAAAAGTACTAGTATTCATGCTAATAATAATCATAGTAATAATTGTAACTAAAATAATAATAATATTCATTTTGTTTTTTTATTTTTATCTATATTTATATAGCGCAGTCAATTTACACAGTCCCTGCCCTCAAGGAGCTTACAATCTAAGGTCCCTAACTCACATTCATACATACACATACTAGGGCCAATTTAGAGAGGATCCAATTAACCTTCCAGTATATCTTTGGAGTGTGGGAGGAAACCAGCGTACCCGGAGGAAACCCACACAGGCACAGGGAGAACATGCAAACTCCAGACAGGTAGTGCTGGGATTCGAACCAGCGACCCTTTTAAAAATAACAAAAACAATTATAATAATATAGTAGTAATTATATTAATAACAGGTAATACAAATACTACTACTACTGCTACTGAAAATAATAAAAAAATAATAATAATGAATTGTAGCACCAACAAAATAGTATTAGAACTAGTGATAGCTAAGATGATAATAATAATAACAGAAGCAGTAAAAGTAGAAATAATTGTACAAATAATAATAAGTGTAATAACAATAAAGGAATAAGTAATGAAGGTAAGCATAACAATGAGAGTAATAAAAATAGAAGTAGAAACAGTGGTAATAATAATAATAATAATAATAATCATAAAATAGAATTGATGAATTTACTTACTTACTTACCTGTAACACATCACATACAAATCTAATTATTGCAGTAGTAATAACTAAAGTAGCAATAGTAGAAAGAAATAATAATATTAAAAATAGTAGCAGAGGTAATATGACCAATGATGATAACAATAATATTAAAAGTAATAGAAGAAGTAGTTGTATAAATGATAAAGAAGAAAAAAAACAATGATAAAAGTAGTAGTAATTATGATGATATTAAACATAGTAATAATAATATTAATAATAATATCAACAAAAGCAATTATAACAATAAAGTAGTAGTAATTATGCTGATAATAGGTAATATCAATACTACCACTGCTACTGAAAAAAATAATGAAATAATAAATTGACTGTAGCAGTGGAAAAATAGTATTAGAACTAGTGATAGCCAAGGTGATGATAATAATAATAATACTAATAATATCAACAAAAGCATTTATAAAAATATAGTACTGGATTTGATTGTAGCCGTATTAGTGCAATTGTGACAGAGAAAATTGAGTACTGTCCGTGATACTTTTTTTATTTGCACTAACATACAATTTTTCAGGACAAGCTTTGATAGTAGTAGCAATTATGATATTATAATAATATTAAAATAAAAAATTGACTGTAATAGTATAAAAATAGTATTAGAATTATTGATAGCTAAGATGATAATAATAGTAGTATTAGTAGTAGTAGTAAAAGTCGAAGTAATGGTGCAAATATTAATACATATTATTGATAATGATGATTGTACGAGAGTAATAAAAGTAGAAGTAAAAACCAAGTGGTACAGATGATAATGATAATAATAATGATAATAATATTAACAACACCATTTTGTTTTGTTTTTTTGCGACAACAAAGATATTAATACAAAAATAAAATGGTTGCATTGACTTGGACATTTGGTAGTCAATGTGTTAGAATCACAAAGCACAAGATAATTTATGCTTTGCATTCCAATGCCACCAGCTGGCCAAGTTGTGCTAGTTGCATTTTTTTTTTACTTAACCCAATTATAAGTTCAATATCAATGCTCATTTCAGGCTCCTGCTTCATTGAGGAACTGTACTATATGGAATTGTATACAAATTTAATATCACTATTAATCTTAGTATGAGTTCTAATCATTTAATTAGTAATTGATTAACACTACTCCTTTGAGTGTTTCTGGCAGGGTGTAATGGAGAGACTTTACTGCCCTTCTTATCACTTATTAAAGGAATGATATAGCTAACAAGCCCATCTGTACTTAACAGCAGCTTGAGGAATCCTGATAAACATTAATATGACATGGTTTAAGCAGAAATGTGTAAGGAAACATATGGTAAATTCTTTTATCTCCTTGGTCATGTAAATGAAATGTATTTTTGCAGTTGCCTATATGTATTTTTTATAAGAGTGGATCATCAAAGTGGTGGAATTTGTTTCTTCTGTCATGTCATATGTAAGGTATGGAATTCATATACAAGAATGGTTGGTCCTAAGAATATCCATATATTTTATGGCCTCTAGATGTGAAATTATTTTCTCTTCTAAGCAGACTTTCTGCACACAATGTTCACAATGATAAAAGCACAGAAATAACTGGTATAGAACAGCTAAACTACTAATATTTGTATTATGTGCTGGAGTCCACAGGTGCAGCTTCCTCTCCAGCAAGGATAACATTGAGCAGCACAGTAGTGACATCACCAAAGCTCAGTTATTATCTTGTAAGACTAGTTTTCATATGCACAGCACCTTAGATCTCAGGTCCATTAAGGTGCATCTAAACTCAACCCTTTTTTTTCTACAGCTAGACATAGATGAATTGAAAGTTGGTGGGTACAGCAGAGACCAGTTGAATCTTGATCAATGTATAGCCATCCACATTTGACAGAAGTGGATTGTTAGATCCCTATTAGACTTCTGTTGGAATGAGAATCTTGGAAACATTTTCAGGATGGACCCAATTGACTGTAACTGCTGATCAGTGTATTCAGACAGCAGGGGAGTCCCGTTGTCTGGGGGCGGGGGGGTTGATTCCTGCATCTACCGTGCTTGTGTTGATGTAGGACCCTTTTTTTTTTCTTTTTAACCACTTACTGACCACCTCACGCAGATATACTGCGGCAGAAGGGCACGTACAGGCAGATTAACGTACCTGTACGTTGCCCTTTAACCTCCCTGAAGGTATTCCCAAGTGTGGCTCGGGGTTAAATTTCAGCACCATTAGCGGTAACCCCGAGCCACACTCGGGATTGCATTGCAGGATCCTGGTGCAGTGTACTTACCTTGTCCCCAGGATCCTGCGATATCCCCCCGCTGTGTCTGTGGGCTCTGTCCTCCTCCCGATGCCTCTGTGTGCTGGGCTCCATTCCCTGCGAGTGCCGCGGCGCACGGGGGCGGAGTCCGGCGGCAAATTCAAAAAAGTGAAAAATCATAATACATACAGTACACTGTAATCTTACATATTACATTACTGTATGAAATTATTTCACATCCCTTTTGTCCCTAGTGCTTTGTCCAATGCCCTGCATGCAATTTTATATTATATATACTGTTCTTTCTGCCTGGAAACTGGAGATTGTCCATAGCAACCAAAAAGTGTCCCTTTACAACAAAAGTGGCTTTAGACCAGCTATAAAACAGCGATAGTAAATTAGAACACTTGCAGAATTGAGCGATAGTGAATCGTGGCGAAATTAATTTTATTATTATTATATTATTATTTTTTATAATTATTTATGTTTATTCATTATATTAAAATTTATGATTTTGTGTTTCAAATGTTATCATACCCGGAATATCTACTAGACTCTTGGTGGACAGATTTAAGTGTGTTATTGCTAAGAATTACAGGCCTACAATATAAAATGCAAAATTTCTATGCAAGATAATTGTACCGCTTTGAGATGCAAAAATCTGACACAATCATACCGCCAGGGAGGTTAAGAGGCTGCTGGCGGGCACGCACGCCAGCCGGGGGCTCCGTGACTGTGATTGCGGGTCCCGCGGACCCGATGTCCACGGGGATACCCGTGTTAATCTCACGGTGAGGAAGAACGGGGAGATGCTAATGTAAACAAGCATCTCCCCGTTCTGTCTAGTGACAGTGTCACGGATCTCTGCTCCCTGTAATCGGGAGCGCTGATCAGTGACGTGTCACACAGCCCCACAGTTAGAATCATTACCTAGGACACACTTAACCCCTACAGCACCACCTAGTGGTTAACCCCTTCACTGTCAGTGACATTTTTACAGTAATCAATGCAATTTTTTAGCATTGATCGCTGTATTATATATATTGGTATGGTCCCAAAAATGTGTCAAAATTGTCCGATGTGTCCGCCATAATGTCGCTGTCACGATAAAAATCACTGATCACCGCCATTACTAGTCAAAAAATAATTATCAATAAAAATGCCATAAAACTATCCCCTATTTTGTAGACGCTATAACGTTTGCGCAAACCAATCAATATAAGGGAAGGGGGTAAAATCTTCCGGGGCTGAAGTGGTTAAAAAGCAAGCTAGCTGATTGAAAAAAAAAAGAGTAATCTATGGTCACCCTTAGTTTTAGGTAGTGCTCCCTACTGCTTGTGTTGATGTAGGAACCCCTTGTTTGTTTGTTTTTGACTGATTGAAAAAAAAATCATCTATGGCCACCTTTAGTTTTTAGTAGTGTTCCTACTGGGTAGATTCACACTCTTTATTTGTCCTGGCTATCAATATCACAGAAGAACAGAAAGTAATGGGAAATCCAAAATATTTCAGAATTTTCAGAAATACTAGAAAATCTGCCAATGGGGATACCTGCTCTGGTGACAACTTCTGTCACTATGGATAAGCTCAGGTGTGTTTGGACACAAGTCTGAACCTGCCTAAGCTATCCCACCAGGAAGAAGTCACTGTGGACTGCTGATCATAAGCAGCAGTGGCATTCCTTGCCCCACAGCCACATGTATACATGTCCCTTGTATAGATGTGGCTGTGGGATGTGCAATACCTCTGCAACTTATGATTGGCTGCCCACAGTGACAGCTTCCTGGCAGGATAGCTCAGGTGGGTTTGCACCCTTTGATATACAACATTCTTTAACAAACAATACAATATTATTCTCCCACACTTAATGGTAGTTTCATTTCATGGTAGGTGAGGTTGAAAAAAGACACAAGTCCATCAAGTCCAACCTATGTGTGTGATTATAGGTCAGTATTACATTCTATATGCCTGTATGTTGCCATCGTTCAGGTGCTTATCTAATAGTTTTTTAAACTATCAATGCCCCCAACTGAAACCACTGCCTGTGGAAGGGGTTTCCACATCCTTGCCGCTCTTACAGTAGAGAACCCTCTACGCAGTGTAAGGTTAAACCTCTTTTCTTCTAATTTTAGTGAGTGGCCACGTGTCTTATTAAACTCCCTAAGTTTTATCCCTATTGTGGGGTCACCAGTAAGGATGAGCTGAACACCCGAGCGAACAGGCAAAAAATTCAGACAAACACATAAACACAGTTAAAGTCTATGGGACACGAGCATGAAAAATCAAAAGTGCTAATTTTAAAGGCTTATGTGCAAGTTATTATCTTAAAAAGTGTTTGGGGATCTGGGTCTTGCCCCAGGGGAAATCTATCAATTCAAAAAAAAGTTTTAAGGCCGTTTTTTTGGGAACAGTGATTTTAATAATGCTTAAAATGAAACAATAAAAATGAAATATTCCCTTAAATATCGTGCCTGAGGGGTGTCTATAGTATGCTTGTATATAGTAAAAGACCTTTCAGGTCTGGTATGGATATTAAGGGGAACCCTGTGCCAAATAAAAAAAAAATATGGTGTAGGGTTCCCCCCCAAAATCCATACCAGACCCTTCAGGTCTGGTATGGATTTTAAGGGCAACCCTGTGCCATAAAAAAAATAAAGGCGTAGGGGTCCCCCCAAAATCCATACCAGACCCTTATCTGAGCACATAACCTGGCAGGCTGCAGGAAAAGAGGGGGGACGAGAGAGCACCCAGGCCACATGCCCCCAAGATGGGGAGTATGCTTTGGGGTCCCCAAAAGGACCTTGTCCCCATGTCGATGGGGACAAGGGCCTCATCCCTACAACCCTTGCCCAGTGGTTGTGGGGGTCTGTGGGCGGGGAGTTTATCAGAATCTGGAAGCCCCCTTTAACAAGGGGACCCCCAGATCCCGGCCTCCCCCCCTATGTGAATTGGTAACGGGTACCGTTACAGAGGAAGGTGGGGTCGCCTGTTTACATCACAGAGTGGCCCCGCCCTCAGCTATATAACAGCTGTCATCGAGAAGAAGCGTCACTCTGCGGGAGCCTCCCATGGAGGCAGAGCTGTTGCACATTTTTTTCTCTTTCTTTTTTCGGCTCGTCGGGCAGCGTGAGATGAATCCACATCGTAGGATATTTACATTTTTTAATAAAGGACTTGTCCCAAAGTCTCTCCTGTCTTTTTTACTATTTTTGAGACTTTTTTTGTGAACTGGTATAGACCCCCACAACCACTGGGCAAGGGTTGTGGGGATGAGGCCCTTGTCCCCATCAACATGGGGACAAGGTGCTTTGGGGACCAAAAAAGCATCCTCCCCATGTTGAGGGCATGTGGCCTGGTACGGTTAAGGAGGGAGGGGGGCTCTCTCTCATCCCCCCTCTTTTCCTGCAGCCTGTCAGGTTGCGTGCTCGGATAAGGGTCTGGTATGGATTTTGGGGGGCCTTACTCCATTTTTTTTAAATTTGGTGCAGGGTTCCCCTTAATATCCATACCAGACCTGAAGGGCCTGGTATGGATTTTGGGGGGACCCCTAAATATTCATACCAGACCCAAAGGGACTGGTAATGGACTAGGGGGGAACCCATGACATTTCTTTCATTGAGATTTATCTATATTGCTGAGACCCGAAAATTCATTACAGCCGCAATCAGTTTTAAATTGCTTTTTTTCCTTTAGAAATGTCATTTTGCTGTGGTACTGTTCTAAACACGGGAAAACTGTGCCACTTTACAGGCATACTATAGGCACCCCTCAGGCGCAATATTTAAAGTAATATTTCATTTTTATTGTTTCACTTTAAGCAGTATTAAAATCACTGCTCCCAAAAAAACGTCTGTTTTTAAAACTTTTTTTGCATTGATACATGTCCCCTGGGGCAGGACCCGGGTCCCCAAACACTTTTTATGACAATAACTTGCATATAAGCCTTTAAAATTAGCACTTTTTGTTTTTCATGTTAGTGTCCCATAGACTTTTACGGTGTTCTGCTGCTTTTGAATTTGCCGCAAACACCACATAATGTTCGTTGTTTGCCGAACATCCGAATAACCAAAGTTTGGCCCTTATGCTTGGGCTGAAACGTTCGCCAATCCCTAGTCACCAGTATGGTATTTGTAAATTGAAATCATATCCCCTCTCAAGTGTCTCTTCTCCAGAGAGAATAAGTTCAGTGCTCGCAACCTTTCTGCATAACTAATATCCTCCATACCCTTTATTAGCTTTGTTGCCCTTCTTTGTACTCGCACCATTTCTAGTACATCCTTCCTGAGCACTGGTGCCCAGAACTGGACGGCATACTCCAGGAGAATTATCGCTTTATCCCTGGAGTTAATCCCCTTTTTAATGCATGCCAATTTTCTGTTTGCTTTGTTAGCAGCAGCTTGGTATTGCATGCTATTGCTGAGCCTATCATCTACTACGACCCCCAGGTCCTTTTCCATCCTTTACATTTTTCTACATTAAACCTCATTTACATAGTTACATAGTTAGTAAGGTTGAATAAAGACACCAGTCCATCCAGTTCAACCTGAGTGAGTGTGCATGTCTACAATTGTCCCTATCCCTGTACATTGTGTCCCATTATGATGCTCATCTATATTATTATTTATTTAAGGTACCCATATAGCGCCGTCAATTTACACATACATCGCACACTCACACCGGTCCCTACCCTCAAGGAGCCCACAATCCAAGGTCCCCAACTCACATTCATATACTAGGGCCAATTTTGGACAGAAGCCAATTAACCTATCATGTAGTTGCCCACCCCATTAATTTGTTCAGATCTTCCTGCAAGGTTTCCACATCCTGCGGAGAGATTGAGCTGTTTACCCCATCCTCCAGGTCGTTTATGAACAAATTAAACAGGATTGGTCCCAGCACAGAACCCTTGGGGACACCACTTCCCACCCCTGACTATTCTGAGTATTCCCCATTTATCACCACCCTCTGAACTCGCCCTTGTAGCCAGTTTTCAATCCATGTACTCACCCTATGGTTCATGCCAACGGGCCTTACTTTGTACAGTAAACGTTTATGGGGAACAGTGTAAAATGCTTTTGCAAAATCCAGATATACCACGTCTACGGGCCTTCCTTTTTCTAGATGGTAGCTCACCTCCTCATAGAAGGCTAATAGATTGGTTTGGCAAGAACGATTCTTCATGAATCCATGCTGATTACTGCTAATGATACCCTTTTTCATTTCTAAAATCTTGTATATAGTCCTTTTTCATTCCCTTCAAGAGCTTGCATACTATTGATGTTAGGCTAACTGGTCTAATTCCCAGGGATGTATTTTGGCCCTTTTTTAGGGTAGTGAAGTGGTGTTGGATGTATCACAGAATCTTGGTGGTTCAAGAAGAAAGCACAGGGAGTGCTGCCCTCTGAGGGTCAGGGGAGAAGCCCAATTATCACCAACCTTGCACATTACCCTAGTGGCATCTTTAGTAATGTATGAAAAGAAGTATACTCACATGCATATAAATGATAAAAGAAAATCAAGGTCCATAGTCTGAGGAAAAGGGAATCTCCTCTCGAAACACGTTAGCCATCTGGAAGGTCCTCCAACTTGCTGGGAACAGTCTCGGTGACCTGGTCACTTTGTGTCTACTATGGGCCTCAATATGCTTTTATTATTTTTGTGTTTGTGACAATACTTCTTTTCATTCATTTATTAAAGATACCATTTGGGTTATTTGCAAGGTTGGTGCGCCCTCTTTCCTTTGTTTTACAATATTCTTTAAGCCATAATTATCATTCAACGCAAGCTGCTATCTATTCACATATTCTACAGCTCAGAGTAGTTTATACTTTGCTGCATACTGCTAGATTTCACATGTAACCTCATGAGTAATAATAGAGACAAATGAGACAGGTAACACTTTTTTGACACATATTTAGCTGTAGTGAACGATCTTATTAAAGGCATTGTACTACCTTACATGTTGCTGCGCCATGCAGTGCCCCCCTGACTTTTAGCTATAGTTTTTATTGTTATGTAACGCTCCAAGTTTAATAGCTTCATTGTTTTTTTTCTTGTTATTTCTAAATTAATATTTTTCAGTATAATACTTGTGATTGACTTAAAGCCCAATTAAACTCTCAGTTTAAATCAGCTAAATACGTTCTAGGTGCAACAAAAAGAAAAAGTACATTTTCATTCTAGATGTAGCCAGATTTCAGATACATCAAGCTGAATACAGGAGACACCATCCTCAGAATCACAGATCAAATGGTTCCCCTCTAGTGCTGCACTTTGTGGACTCCCGTGGCCTTGCCCATCACAGCCACGCTTCAGAGGATCTGCATCGCCGGGCAATGCTGTGAGGCTGATTATAGTTCCTGTTCACCAGCCTGAGAGCAAGATTGCAGGCTTTGACACAGATCGCTGACTTCAACATTTCAGCTGGCTGACCTGGTATCCTTTTACTCTGCTGAATCGCTGAGTCTGCATGGCATCCATTGTCTCTGCAGAGGTTGCCCTTTCCGCCAGGATTGGTGAGCGGATGGATGCCCAAAATCTCTCATTCTGCTAGTTACTGTATAGGGACACTGCATGCAGACATCATAAACTGGATTTCTTATTGGAGCCTTTACTTCACTACACCTATTATCCATTTAGTGATCACTTTAGTATTCTAAGGATTCATTCTTCATCCCTAAACTCCAATGTGACAGTGAAGATACTACCTGAACTAGGAGCCTGAACTGTCCATATATTATTATTAGTGGTGCGTGAATTCTTTCCAAAGAAGATCTCACTTTCTTACTTAAAAAAATCTGAATTTGGTCACAGAGGGGACTGAACTGCTGCTAGGTCCCTATATCAGAACCAGTGTCAATTTGCCGCTGTGTGAGCCAATCCCTGAGGGCTGATGAAGGAGGCGTGGTTAAGTTTCCGAAATGCGTCCCGATTGGCTCACACAGAGGTTGGACCGACAGCTCCTCTCACTACTCCTAGATTGACACATTGTCTTTGGGCGGACATATGATTTCTTGATATACCATCACTGCCACACAGGGCAGCCTGATGCCGGTCTCCCTGTACCGACTCAAGTCTCATCTTGCTCCCCACCACATCCAGCTTTCTTCTCCACTAAGGACTACCACACAGCTCCCAGTTCATTATAATCCACTGCGGACTGTCATCCTCTCTCTCCCCCTCATCCGCTTCTGAGTTCCATTTGTTTTATATGGCATTTTACTTAATAAATTGTGCTACACTATGCCGGTTTGACACTTTCTTCCCTTCCCTTCTTATCATCTAGGCACAGCCTGAGTAAAAAGGCCTATCCCCTGCCAACAGAAGAAGAGTTGGACCCTTGCACTCTTTGAGGAAACAGTGGTCTCTTGCAGAAGTCTGACATAACCTCTTACTTGGCCAGACTTATATTTCTGCGATCAGCAAAACTTCTGCACCCCACTGATTGGAAAATTCTAGCTCTGACTCAGCAGGGAATAAGTCAGACCTCTGCAGAGAGATCACTGCTTCCCCGCATGCTTGCAAAGTCCATCCTGGGACCAGTGGTGAAGTAAACTACAGGAAGAGTAATTTAAGTGGAAGTAAACCCTTCTATCATTTTTATCCAAGGAAGCTGCCATCTTGGCCTCTGTTTGATCTTCAACTGTCATGATGCTGCACATTAGAAATATGCACAGCCAAAAAATTAGTTTAGTTTTGTTTTCGTTTCTCCCTTTTTTTTCTTTTTTCTTTTCGTTTATCGGATGATTTTTTATGATCAGCATTTGTTACTTCAAGTCATTCATAAGTTCAGATGCATTTGTATTTGTTCCATTCCATTCGTTTAGATGCAGCATTTGTTACTTCGGATAATTCACAACTTCGGATGCATTTGTTACATTCACTAATAGTTACTTTAGCCAAATTTGAAAGGAAATTCCAATAAAAATGTAAATCAAATCTATCCCAAATTAGCTGCTATGGTGCAAAGACCTGAATTGAAGAATTACTGACTTCAGCTATTTTACCTATAACTTAATAGTTTATAATAATGAATAATAATAATAATAATAATAATAATAATAATAATAATAATAATAATAATAACACTATAATAATAGGTAACATTTTTTTTTTCTTTTATAAGTAAACAAAATTATCCGAATGTAATCTTTTCGTTAAACTCGTAGGTTGAATAGTTTTTCATTCTTTAGGATTTTGGTATTTTCAGGTTTTCGTTCTTTCGGGTTTTCGTTCTTTCAGATTTTCTTTCTTTCTGACAATGAATTTTCATATGCATTTGTCATAAGAGTCTTTTGTTCATTCGGACGCCAAATTTCATCCGAAAACAAATTTGTAACAAAACGAATTGCAAATCTACTGCACATGTTATCAGTTATGACACCAGCCATTGAATGGTTTGACAGTTTGGTTGAGAGCACAACCATTGTGACAGTTACATTCCCGAAACATGCCGGAAATTAACTCCTGAAACTGTTAAATCAATGGGTTTAATTACGCTTTAAAGTAAACCTTCCTCTACTTTACACATCCCCAGATTAAATTAAAACTCTCCAGATATCTGTTTTGTATTCATTGTTAATAACTCATAGTGTGGGGGATAGTAATACTTTCATTTTTATTTTCAGTGGCTGTGCAAGTTTTGGGATTTCTTAGAGTAAAATCTCAATACTGCATTCCTCATAAAATGTGATTCAACTTGCCAGAAAGTCAATCTAAAAAAAATCAACTATTGGAGCAGTCTGGATTTAGAGCGCCTTCCCAAAAATCCATTAAACTTAATTGGGTGACTGTAAATTTAATATCTTCAAATTAAGAGTTTTTACCTACATATATTTTTGGATATATTAAGATATTTTAGGATATTGTCACTTTCATTTTTAGTGCAGACCCTGATATCTTCTGGCACTGACAGCTTTTGGTGATGGATAAGGTATGTATGCTGCTGAAGGGCTAGTGTTAACTGTGATTACCTGAGTATGGTTATGGCCATGGATTAGGTCTTTAAGGATTTATAATAGTGTAGTGTAATAGTGATTTATCTAATGTTATGAATTAAGCTGGCCATAGATGCAGCCAATAGATTTAGAAATATTTTCCAACAGTACTGTTAGACAGAAGTCGATCCTGCTGAGCGAGAACGGCCATACATGGATCCAAATTTTCCTGGTCCCTACTGATCCGATCAAATTTCAATCCATCTCTAGGCAACTTTAGGCTTGAAGCCCAGCACTGGGCTTGGATCCACCCCTTTCTTCCATACTCCCCTTGAAGCAGCCCCACCACCTCGTATGAAAAAAATATATACATACACCAATTCCGTGACATCTGTTAGCCCTCTTTTTCCTCCAGCAGTGGGTGGAATCTAAATGCTGCAGAGAGGAGCATCACATCATGATATGGTGCTGCTCTCTAAAGCATTTAATTGAGAATCCAAAGAAGGAAACAAAGCCTTGACCCCCCCTAGACTCACAGGACGTGGTTTGAATGATGATGATAAGCATCATTCAATTCGGAGAAGGATCACTGAGTGTCTGAGGGACAGCACTGGAAGGGAGGTAAGTATAGCTACCTTTCTCTAAAAGTTAATTTCATTGTTACACATTGAAAGGGGAGCTGACATGGGGAGCAGGATCAAGTGACTGAACTGGGGACAGCTGAAAATAGGTAAGTATACAGTTCTTTCTTACACAAGTTAGTAAGCATAGGTGTTGGGGGGGTTAAGAGTAGCTAGTGTTAAGCTCAAAATTCAACTATAATGCCCCATACACACAGTCGGACATTGATCGGACATTCCGACAACAAAATCCCAAGTTTTTTTCCGACGGATGTTGGCTCAAACTTGTCTTGCATACACGCGGTCACACAAAGTTGTCGGAAAATCCGATCGTTCTGAACGCGGTGACGTAAAACACGTACGTCGGGACTATAAACGGGGCAGTAGCCAACAGCTTTCATCTCTTTATTTATTCTGAGCATGCGTGGCACTTTGTGCGTCGGATTTGTGTACACACGATCGGAAATTCCGACAAAGGATTTTGTTGTCGGAAAATTTTATAGCCTGCTCTCAAACTTTGTGTGTCGGAAAATCCGATGAAAAATGCGTGATGGAGCCTACACATGGTCGGAATTTCCGACAACAAGGTCCTATCACACATTTTCCGTCGGAAAATCCGACCGTGTGTACGGGGCATAAGTATTAGGTTTGGTTAGAGAGTTACATGCTCATTACCTGGCAAAAAATAAATGTAGTTCCAATAGAGAACTTACTTTGAGGGAATGATTATGATTATATAACTTCCCTTAGAAAGTAGCACTGCCTTCACCACATCTCACTTATGACAAAGAGAGAGGTAATGAAATACACTCTGCAAGGCAACATATAGGTAATATAAAATATGAATAAAGGAAAGTAGCACAGATCTTCGTGTGCATGCATGCTTTATTTTTAACTTCGAATTTCAGAGTGTTGGCGTAAAAAAAAAAAAAAACTTTAGCTCTGATTTAAACATTTTAAAAGATGACTAAAGGGTAACTCCACTTATGTGGGAAAAAACTGAAAATAAAAAAAGTTATTACAACATACACAATTGCAATATAAGCTACAGGAAATTACAATATCCCCCTGGGATTTTCTAGGCAATTATACAACAAGTAAGTAAAAGGGAAGGAATTACAATTTTTATTACAAAAATTGTTTTTCCAAAACATCAATAAAACACAAAAAAAAGTATTGCTGGTTTTTACATACATAAATACAACATAACACAGTACATAGTCTTGAATACCTTATTGTCCATGGTTACCCAATATAATTTGCCCTTGTATGGCTTGGTCAATGTAAACATATCACCAGGACAGATCCTGACGTGTTTCAGAGAACACTCCTTCCTCAAGGGAGAAAAAAGGGTATGCCATCTCTACAATACAATCATCTTATTAAAAATATATACAGCAAATTGTTGAAACAATTTACATAGTTTTTGCCACACTTGTGTTGGAGTGTTTAGGTTGTGAAAAACAACAAATACTTTCTTTAAATAAAAGGCAGTGCATGGTCTAGAGCACCAAAGAATCCATTCAACTGCTGTGAGCTCTGATGGAGCATATCCCATTAAACAGCATGTATCCATTGGGGCCCCTGAGCACACCAAAGAAAATGAACCAAAACAGAGTTCCTCTCATATATGCTGGAAAGCATCCATGATGAGCGGAAATCCCATTATAGTATAAATTCCATCAGATAAAAATAAAAAGGAACAGTCATATCCAAAATAGAAAACTAAAAACTATAATACTATAAAAAAAATATATTAGTCTTCCACAGACCAATACACATTTTGTTGTCTCAAATGTTAGACCTCTTCCTGGGTATATTTGACCCACTGATTCCAAAAATGGCACCAATTGTTCCACATTAGCTCTACTGGAGATACAGCATAATAGCCATTTACCACTCTTCACATTGGTCTCCTGTCAAAAATCTGGATATTTTAATGTACTGTAATGTTTTATTTAATATCCTTGTAGTATGAAAGAAAAACATAAAAAAGTAATCATAACCCCTACATTGTTCGATCTGCAAAAATAAAACAATATGAGTGGCAATATACGATCATAACCATAACACAGTTTAAAACCTACACTTTACAATCCAATGCCTCCGAAGTAAAATTACAGTTGAAAGTACGTAAACACTCTCACTATATCTACTAACTTGTACACAAAAACACAAACTAGGTAACAGAAGAACAAGTTGATAAGTAAGATCTTTTCAAAAACTGACAAAAAAATGATTCGACCATATTTAAGAAACTAGAGCTGATGCAATCCAGTCAATGCAATTTTCTGAATCAATGCCCCAAATAACCCTAAGAACAGGTCTAAAAAGCAAGGCACTGAGAAAAAAGATATTTTTTTTGGGTTGTGTTATATAAGGCTTTGGTGATTGTGGTCATTTTTACCCAACCCGGAGAAAGAGCTGTTGTATTCCAATGGCCACAGCCGGAGGATTAACTTGACTTCAGATATCTCTTTACTAATGTCCCCAAAAGGAACATACGGGATGGTGGTTGATTCAGTCCCTGGTTTCCATATGGGACTCAGTGGCAGCCGCTCCATATGGGGGACAGGGGCACTGCCCCCCCATCCATGTATCCGGCCCCCTATTCTGCATGCAGGGCACCAGACGCATGGATTCCAAAGGGGGGATGTTTTTTTTTAAGCACATGATTAGAACCTAAGGCTCTAATATGCTTTAAAAAAGGGTGGACTCGGGGCGCAGGGCACTGCGCCCTGAGCCCACCCACTTGTTAAGGAATTCTCCTCCCAGCCAATCAGGAAGCCCCTATTGGCCAGGAAGTCTTAGGACTCCCTGACCAATCATGTCTCAGGACACACTTTCTGTTCCTGTGCGGCCGAGAGGAGAATGTCTCACTGTGTGTCCTTGCCGAAGTGGCCCCGGCTCTTCCTTCCCCCTGCCTCCATAATGTAAGGCAGCATTGTCATAGCACATTCACTGTTTCTCCGCCCCCCTCGCAGGTGATCGCCGCCATTCGTCTCCACTGCTGGGACTCCAAGCAAAGTGTTATGTTGGTCAACATTCATTCATGTCCTGTTGATGTGAAACCACTTCCCATTGACACCACTTCTTCTCTTTACTGTTCCTTAGCTGCTGCAGAAAACCAAATTTCTATCAGGATAAAAATCATGAACTGTCATTCCTTTGCACAGGAGATAGGAACAGCAGAGACATGGTGACCTATAAAAACCTAACTGTAACAACACATTATCAGCAGGTCATATTTCTTAAATGTTTTAATATATTTTGTTCTGTGAAGAATCATAGCTGGGGTAAGCTAATGAGCCTGCTACCAAAAATAATAATATAAGTCTTCAGAGACCAATGCATCTTATCAGATGTGGTTATAATGAACAACACTGAATGCTAATATCTCTGAGGTGCTCATTCCAATAGCTTATTGGTGCTCAAAAAGATATACTAATTAAATGAATAAAAACAATAGTGTCTAGATGACTAATATATTTAATTTTCTTTTCATTTAGATTGGCCCAGAGGAATTGTAACATAGTAGCCACGAGTAATTGAGGGTTTCCTATACAATTATTTCTCATTGGAGCAGTAGCTGAGATTCTAAAGTGTATGAACAGTAAATATATTGTATTGTCTTAAATAGCTAACTTCTAGGTAGCCAAGCTTCAAGATCACAGTTTTCAATAAAGTCCATTTTTAGGATCAGCTCATCTGAGACTGGTGTTTCATTTCATGGGCAGGGTGGAATACCCACTGGTGCTTGATATTTCGTGAACACAAAATTCCCCAGTATTCAACTTTACAATGCAATCTTATTAAAGACTGCTTCGAAAATATTAAATTGAATCAGAACTGTGGAAGCTATGCCTAAAGAAGGTAAGCAGAGGCTAAACGATTAGTCTCAAGCTTTGCTTGCGGGTTCTCTGCAGCAGATCATTTCCCTGTTACTGACTACCCATGTCTTGTTCCACATTGTGTCTCTGTGTGTAGGTGGCCATCTTGGAAGGGGCAGGGATTTGAACATGTCAAAGCTGCCTCCCTGATGGCTGGTAAACTGTTGATGATCTGATGACTGGTGAGGGAATATTCCAGCAGCAGCAAAAGGGCTGCAGAAAGCATATCCACAGAATGAATGAAGCAGAAGCAGGAAGCTGCTTGCACTGCACCTCTTCAACAACAGCTTTCTCTCCAGCAAGGAGAACTCTAAGCAGCAATGTAATGACATCACCGAGTGAGACCAGCAGTCAGAGGAAGCATTGCCTTAGTTGAGCTTGCACTGCAGATACAAGGCTATAAGGCTCTGTATTGCTATAATAATATTTAATCCTATAATAAAGTTAAAGGTTCACACTGCATCTATGGCATAGGATTCACAGAGCAACAGTCTTGTCTACTACAGAGAATTAAAATTAGCAGCTACCTCAGTTTTATAGTAAAGTGAATCTAAAGTCAAAAAGATTTTACCTTAAACTATAACTAAAGGCAAAACTTTTTTTTTTAGTTTTTGATAGAGTGGAGAGGGATTAGAACATCTGCAAGTTTTTACTGCTGTCTGTGCCCCAGTTAAGGAGATTCACCCTCTCTGTTTGTCCTGTTTACTGTCATCATTAAAAGTGAGAGTAAAAAAACATCCCAAATTTTGGGTTGTCTCCAGAAAAGTAATAGAGGGGAAATCTTCCAATGAGGACACTCTGGTGACCTTGGGTTTCCAAGAGATTCCCTCAATTTTCAGGGTTTCCTCTTACTTCCTGTTTGGCTATAGAACAGGAAGTAAAGGGAAGTCTTCAAAATGGGATACAGATGGCGAAAAAATATCTGACAAGAGTAATAACCCTCCCATGCTCTATCCAAAAAAAAATGGAAATATAGTTCTACATTTAATGCATTCTGTGCATTAAGGTAAAAAATGCCCTAACACTTGTCCTCCCCACACCCCGTCCCTAAAATTTTATCTGACTCCTGTCCCCTCTCTAGTACTGTGTTGGATGCAGCACTTCCCTCACTACCTGCTTTCAGAGAAGACAGTCAAAATCCTGGGAGAAGGGAGTGCGGTGTGGCTTACTGGTGCTGTGTGTGTCTATAAACGCACACAGCCTGTCCCAGGCGAATGCACTCATGGGTGCTTTTTTAGCACCCAGCTTGCTAAGAAGACACTCAGAGAAGGGATAAGTGGACAGCGCCAGCAGGGGGCTGCCAGAAGAAGCAGTATATCTTTGCACAGAGTGGGTAAGTATTACCAATTTTTATTTTAACAGAAAAAAACAGTCTTCATTTTTACTTTAAGCAAAGAAGTTGTTTGCTTTGAATCACGTTATTCTATGTGAGAGAAGATTCCTGGCCCCGTCCAGCCTCCATTCCCATTGCTGAGACCATCCATGACATAACTCCAGGTCCAAGGCTTGGCGCTGGCATCTCATCCGGCCCCCTCTGTGTGCGCAGGGCGGCTATCAAGTTGGTTGGATTCCAGCTGCTGCTGCATTATTTGCTGTACCTTGGCTTGGTGCCTCTGCCGCATGGATGGGAATGTATATTTATTTACCAATCCCAGCCTCTTTATCACACCAGGGTCTGTAATACACATTGAACTGCGAAGGCTTGGTGGAGCCAGGAACTTCCATGTATGCATCATAGTACTTGTCATTTATCCTCTTGATTGCACTGAGATAATGTTACTGCCACTGATTTTACCAAATAAAACAGTTTTAATCTTCTGTTTGGACTGGAGTTGGGTCATCCCTGTATGCTCAATTAACTATACAACTCTGAAGGGTTTGTCTGCAGAACTTCAATGCCCTGCCTCTTTTCTTTTTTACAAATTAGTATCACTTTCAGTGTCTGGAGTAGAGCTGCTGGAATCCCAAATTTGAAATCAACATTATTGCTAAGGTACTGCTTTTAACACTACAGTATAAGACCAAGACTCAAAAGTGTGCTGTCAGAGGTGGCTTCTTGATGGGAGAAATGTCATAATTAGTATTGAAACTCAGCATCTTGAAGGGCAAGATTGCAAGCTAAAGTCCCTGCTCAGGAACGGATGAGACTGGAGACTGGTATTTTCTGTAACCGGCTTCTGTTGAAGGGGCATGATGGAAAAAGGTCTGCCGACCGGCTCCCTATCAGTGCACTCAGCCAATGGCTGAGAGCGCTGACCAGAGTGTTCTGATGGGGGGCCATTCCCCTGTCAGAACAGAATAGAGCAGCAGGGAAAATTGCTTGTTAGTACAACCGCTCTGACCTGAGCTGTCAAGTTTTTTTTGTTCGGCCTATTGGGTTGAAAGAAAAAAAAAAACTAGCAGTGTGTATCAGGCTTTAGGATGGATGGAGGAGCAATGGAGCCATCTTTGGACAGCAGCATTGTTAATCTGAGGAAAGGCTTACTTTTTAGGCAGTTACTGCAGCAATTTTTTTTTTACATACCAAGCTGATCATTGTAAGTGTGGTAAATGCTTTGTCTCGACCATCTAGCTGCTACTTTTGCTGGGCAGCTTGATGGTCAACTAAAAAAGTAAAGAGTTGCTGTGTTTTATGTAACATTTAGAAATGTTAATTGTGAATAACTATTACCTTTAAAGTAGTATTAAATGCAAAAACAAAAAACGGAAAATTGTATACTCACCTTTCCGTAATTTTCCTTTCCTGACGCATCTTCATGGCGTGGTGGTGACTCTGCCCCCACAACCTGACAGGATTGGTCTATCTATAAAAGTTGAAGAGAGATGACCCCCACCATTCTCTGTATATATCATCTAAGACAGGGTGGGAATCTGTGTGCTGCCATGAAGATGCGTCAGGAAAGGAAAATTACGGAAAGGTGAGTATACAATTTTCCGTTTTCCTGACGCCTTCATGGCAGCACACACTGGGAAATAACTCGCCAGTCGGGAGGGTGCAAATTAAAGTTTATTATTCTACAGAGCTGAGGAATTGGCTGTAATAATGGCTCTGCCAAAGTCCGCTGTAGTTAGTTGTGCAGAGTCAATTTTATAGTGAGAAGTAAATGTATGTCTTGACGACCAGGTAGCTGCCTTACAGATCGTTTCCGGTGAAACTCTGCAGTATGCTGCCCATGAAGTTGCCACTGCCCTGGTTGAGTGTGCCTTAATGCCTTCTGGGATGGCTAGCTGCTGAGATGAATATGCCTTTTTAATGGTGTTGACTAGCCAGGATGCGATTGTTCGGGAAGTTGCTGGATGACCTTTCCTAGGACCGTGAGGAATTATGAGAAGAGTATCCGATTTTCTGAAAGAGGCTGTAGCTTCCAAATAGCTGGAAATGATAGTTTTAACGTCCAATGCATGAGGTTCACCTTGGTTATTAATAAAGGATGGAAGGTTGATATCTTGATTATAATGAAAAGAAGATGATACCTTGGGGGTGAAACGTTCCGAGGGCCTCAATACCACTCTATCGGGATAGAAGACTAGGTAAGGTTCTGTTACCAGTAATGCTTTTAGTTCTGAAACTCTTCTCGCAGATGTAATGGCGATAAGGAAGGTTACCTTCAGAGTCAGGTTCCAAAGTGAAATTGTCTCAGTCGGCCAAAAAGGAGGTTTGGATAATGCATCGAGTACTGTAGAGAGATTCCATGGTGGAAATGTGGGTTTTTTTGGAGGTCTGATTTTTAAGCAAGCTCTCATGAACTGAATCACTAGAGGATGTAGTGCCCATCTAATGCCTGTTTTAGCTGAAAGAGCCGAAATCTGGACTTTAAGGGTACTAGAGCTTAAGCCTTTGGTAATACCTAACTGAAGGAATTCTAGAACTTGTGGTGGTTCTGGTGATACTGGGTTCCATTTTTTTTGTTGAGCCAGAGAACAAAACCTATTCCATACTTGCGAGTAGGTCCTGTTGGTGGTGCTTCTTCTAGCTTGAAGAAGAGTAGAAATGACCTCCTGTGAGCATCCCTGCTCTAACAGCCGATTCCTTTCAATTTCCATGCTGTCAGGTGTAACTTCTCTGGAGCTGGATGTAGAAATTGACCCTGGGACAGAAGGTCCGATGTTACTGGGAGAGGAAGCGGTTGTTGTAGGCTGAGTTGTAGTAGGGTTGTGAACCACGGCCTCCTCGGCCAGAAAGGAATTATGGCTATTACTGTTGCCGATGATTTCCGAAGCCTGGATAGGAACCTCGCAATTAAGGGTACTGGGGGAAAAATCTAACCCAGCTTGAAATTCCACGGATGGGTTAGACAATCCATCCCTTCGGCTGATGGGAAGGCTGCTCTTGACAGGAATCTCCGATATTTGGCGTTCGCAGGTGTGGCTGCTAGGTCGATTTCTGGTGTTCCCCAAGTTGTTGCAAGAAGGGAAAAGGCCCGTTGGCTCAATGACCACTCGTTGTTGGAGAGAAGCTCCCTGCTCACATAGTCGGCCAGCATGTTCTGGGCTGCTGGGACATATACCGCTTTCAGGTCTATTAGGTGTACTTGAGCCCACTCCATGATAGGGCGTACCTCCTGCATCAGAGTGCGACTCCTCGTACCCCCTTGCCTCTGGATATATGCTACAGTGACTCTGTTGTCCATCCGTATCACCACGTTCTTCCCTATCAGGTATGGAGTGAAGGCTAGAAGTGCCTGAAAGGCCGCTCTGAGCTCTAGTATATTGGATACTATCCCCTGGGCTTTAAACTTCCACTGCCCTTGTGCTGCTAGATTTTGGTAATGAGCTCCCCATCCTAGCTGGCTGGCATCTGAAGTGACCACTTCTGGCTGTGGAGAAACTAGAGATTTGTATCTCTTGAGATTCCTGGGTCGTGTCCACCACCACATCGTTTGTTTCACACACCTGTGTATGTAGATTCTCTGAAGCATTGATACTCCATTCCACTGCCTCAGAAATGAATTCTGCAAGATTCTTGTGTGCCATTGGGACCACTGAATCATGGGCAGAGTCGCAGACATGGAGCCCAGGACACTCATACATACTCTGGCTGGCAAGTGTGTAACCGAGATTAGCCTCTGAACTTTCTGAATCAGAGGCATGATTTTCTCCTGAGGAAGCTGTACTCTGTTCAGGATGGTGTCTAGCTCCGCACCGAGAAAAATCATCTTCTGAGTGGGCTGAAGCTTGCTCTTCTGCCAGTTCACCAGCCAACCAAAGTTTTGCAGTGTTGATAGTAGGATCTCTCGGTGTTGTATCAAGACCTGGCGACTTTCTGCTAGAAGAAGTATATCGTCCAGATAATGATGTACTCTCAGACCTCTTTCTCTGAGGTATGCGATGAGAGGCAGAAGAACCTTGGTGAAGGTTCTGGGAGCTGATGAGATGCCGAAGGGTAGGCACTGGAACTGGAAGTGGTGTTGATTGATTGAAAAGCGGAGAAATCTTTGAAAAGCAGGATGTATTGGGATGTGAAGATAGGCGTCTGATAAGTCTATAGACAGCATCCAATCTTCTAGATTCACCGCTAATAGTATGGACTGTAGGCTCTCCATCTTGAAGGTTTCTAACTTGATATTTTTGTTTAGTCTTTTTAAGTCCAGCACTGGCCGTAAATTTTCTTTTTTACTAAAAACAGAGGGGAGTACAAACCTCTGCCTCTTTGACATAGTGGAACCTCCAAAATTGCCTCCTTTTGTTTTAGCTCCATTATGTATTGTAGAAGGATTCTTCTCTTTTGTTGAGAAGTCGGGAGTTTGGTTGCCAAAAAATGGTTTCTGGGGATCTTGTTCAGGAATCTCCACCTGTGACCGTACTTGATCGTAGAAATTGTCCAATGATCCCTGATGTTTTCTGACCATATTTGTGTGAATCTTTTTAGTCTGGCGCCCACCCTCGGGGGATGGGCGGGCGTACCTTCAAAAGGACTTCTGTTGTTCGATAGAAGGGGTGGCCTTGGTTTTTCGCATCCTCAGGAAAGAAGATTGTGTGTTCTTCCAGTTTCTTTTAAACTCTCTGCCTGGTCTGTATGTTTTTGCTTCTCTGTACCTTTCTGGAAGGTTACCTTTGTAAACGGGACCTCTTGGTCTCTTTGGTCTCCTGTCAGAGGGAATGAGCCCAGATTTTCCCCCTGTCACCTTAGAAATTGCCGTATCTAATTTGGAGCCGAAGAGGTTGGAACCATCGTAGGGAATTCTGCACCAATTTGTTTTTGATGCTGCGTCTGCTACCCAGGGTTTTAGCCACAGAGCTCGTCTTGCCATAACCGAGGCTAACATTGACCGGGCTGAGCACCTAATAATGTCCACGGAGGCTTCTGCGATAAAATCGCCTGCTAATTTAAGTTCCTGTAGAGACGTAATTACTTTCTCCAAGTCTATCTCTCCCTGAAGAGATTTTTCAATATTGACAGTCCAGCCTGAAATGGCTCTACCAACTGCTGCTGTGGTGACTGCTGGTCTGCAAGCGCCCCCTGCTGTGGAGTAGGCTTTTTTGAGTTCTAGGTCTATTTTCCGATCTAGGACGTCACGGAAGGAGACGACATCTTCAATGGGTAGGGTGACATGCCTTGCCAAACGCATCAAAGAGGCATCCACAACCGGGGCATTAATTAAGGAGGAGACCTTAGGTTCTCTTAAAGGGTACATTTTTGCAAGTCTATTGTTTAGGTTAGGCCTCTTGACGGCTCTCTCCCATTCATCTTTGATCAAGTCATTTAATTCCTCAATGAAAGGGAAGGTTTCTGGATCCCTTTTCAGGTTCGGAAAATATTTTTTTGAGGTGTTTCCTCAGATTCTTCCCAACCTATGGCCTCTTTGACAGATTTTGCAAACGGTTCGACCAAGGTGAAGTCAAAACCTGTTGGCACTTCCGAATCTTCGTTCTCTGAAGGGGATTCTGGATCTGCCCTTACTTCGATTGCTGAGCGAGGAGGAGCCATGGAGGTGCCTGGTTCTGACCTGGCCGGCAGGGGTGCAGTTGACTCCATTATAGATTCTCTGACTGATTCCCGAATCAGTTCAGTTACTTCTCTGACGTCCGACTCTCTATCCTTCGTAGCTTCATTGAAGCACGAGCGACATGCTAATTTATCTGACAAAGCCATGGCGCCAATTTGCTGCGGGACGGGTGTGCTGGGTTTGCTTGCGACGTGATGAAGGCGATCTTCTATGATGAGATCCGCTACGTCGAGAACGACTGTGGCGTGAATGACCACGACGAGAATGGCTACGGTGAGAGTGCCTGTGACGAGATGAGGAGCGTGATCGGCTTCTGCGGGATCTTCTGCTTGAGGCATGGCTTGATTTCTCCCTGCGTCTTGATTTAGACCTGGACGGACTGATAGAAGAAGTCTTGTCAGAAAATGTGCGCTCTTTTTTTCTCTCTTCAATACTTACCATACGGACAGCCCCTTACCTTACAGGACGTGGGTGGTCTGCTTGGGCAGTGGTCTCCATGAGCAGAGAAGAAGAATGTAGGCAGAAATAAAGGTCTGGAATGGGTTAAAGAGGAAAACAAAAATATAATTATATATATCTATGCCAAGATAATAATAATAATATATTTTCTTAATTTCTATTTTTTTTTTTTTAATAAAAAATAACCCTTGTAACGATGAATCAGGAAGGATTAAAAGGACTTACCAGTTTCCAGAGGAAATTTCAGTTTCAGGATGCCAAGAAGAGTCAGCAAAAACGAGCAGAATAGCAAACTGCTGTATTCAAAAGCCAGAGCTCTTTTTTAAATAATTCCGCCGCCGTCGCCAAAAATGACGCTTCGCGCATGCGCAGAAGCGTCGTAACGGCTCCGGCGCCATGTTGGAAGCTGGCAAACGTGTAGGCCGTCCCTATTCGATTCTCCCGCGCATGCGCAATACGGAGCGAGACGCGCCGGCGGCCATTATGCATGCCTAGAGCGCTGTGGGACTACAGGTACCAGAGGGAGAATAGAATATAGAATAACTAGAAAAGGAAAAGAAGTGGAGACCACTGCAATACTTCAGCTTCTTTAAAGCCTACTATGTGCCAGATGATCCACGATGCTGCCCCTGAGACCACCAGAGTGGGGGTTCCCTCCATAGAAGCTCCTTTAGAGACTGTACAAGAGGGACTTCCAAACAGGAGAGGCTTGAACCTGCTGGGGTGATGCGGTAAGAGGCTCTTGCGATGTCCAACCATCTTGTCAGGTGAGGATAAAAAAGAGAATGGTGGGGGTCATCTTTCTTCAACTTTTATAGATAGACCAATCCTGTCAGGTTGTGGGGGCGGAGTGTGTGCTGCCATGAAGGCGTCAGGAAAGTATTATGTTACATATACCCATCTTTTTATATACCATTCCAGTTCCATCAGATTATTTATGCCACCTCTATCTGATATATGTGGTGTTACTTATTATTTTTGTCTCTTGTTTAATAATTGGGTGGCTTGCTAGGGGGGTACTCTGAAGGGGGCAGGAACCGGGAGCACTGGCATAGAGGCCCAGAAGACAGGGATCAGGCATGCTCTGTGCAAAACCATTGCTCAGAGCAGGTAAGTATAAGGCCCCTTTCACACTGGGGCGTCAGTGCCATCGGCGATAAAGCGGCGCTATTTTTAGGAGCGCTTTACTGTCATTTTTGCGGGGGTTTTCACCCGCTAGCGGCCGAAAAGGGGTTAAAATGACCCGCAAAGCAGCGCAAAGCGTCGCTTTGCCGGCGGTTCTGCAGTGGTGCCCATTCAATTCAATGGGCAGGAGCGGTTTAGGAGTGGTGTATTCACCGTTCCTTAACCGCTCCAAAGATGCTGCTTGCAGGAGTTTTTTTAATGTCCTGCCAGCACACCGCCCCAGTGTGAAAGCACTCGGGCTTTCACATTGGAGAGACAGGAGAGGCTCTTTACAGGTGCTATGCAGGCTCTATTTTTAGCGCTTTAGCGCCTGTAAAGCGTCTCAGTGTGAAATGGGGTCTAACATGTTTGCTATTTAAAATAAATAAATAAATAAATAAAGGTTTATTATCACGTTAAGCCTGCTCCCACCCTCACCCTAAGCCTTCTATTACTAGCCTGTAGAGGAAAGATGTGTATACTTGCATATTCCCTGGGTCACATGATCTCCCCAGTAGCTGGCTTTAGGGGAGGGGAGAGATCACCAATTGCAATGCCTGGGCAGTGACGTTGCCAATAGTCTTACTATGGGGCATCCATTTCTGGTTTTCCCTCCTCTCCCCTGAAGCTGGCGCTGGGATCTGACCATGTGACCAGACTGGAGTGCCCAGGGAATAGGTTAGTGTACACATCTTTACTCTGCAGGCTAGTAAGTAAGTATAGGGTATTGAATGAGCTTGGGAGCAAGTTTAAGATTAGATAAGTTTAGACGAAATGTCCACTTCAAGGTCTGTACCATGCCTCCGTTCTTGGCCTGTACCATGCATCCATTCTTGGTCTCATGTATTCAGATCAGTGGAAAATTAGGTGTGTGCCTTGGGGTCTAGGCTGTTCTCAGTTCAGGAGTGCTGCCTACATGAACCCTAAAAACAGTACATCCATGTACAAAGTCTGAACTAAACTCTCATATACCAAAATTCACCTGTCAGGTCAGCAAGCTTCAGTCAACACTTTATAAACTTCCAAAATGTGTCAAAAAACACAAAAATTCGAACTCGTACCATAGTGGTTTCACAAGCATTTTAAAAAAGATTTTCTTTCAAGCCCATATGAAATAAAAGTGTATTAAAACCCAAGAAAAAATGTAATGCATTATAGCTTACCAGTCCTTAGATGTGGTTAATGAATTGAAGGCTTTTTTCCCTTTATTTTCACCTTGTGATCCTGCCAGTAACACACTTCCTATCCTAGGGTGACAACGTTCACTCACTGTACTGTATCAATGAAAAAGCAACATCCCCCCCCTGATATGGACTACAGAAGCAACATCCCCCCCCCCCCATTTCCATAAAATGGCGGTTAGTATTTTGTAGTTTACATAGCTAAACTGGGCCCATCTGAAAACACTACTTGAGATTTCAGCGCATGATAGACATAATTCCCAGAATGTTTTGAGATCATTGGATTTCTGACAGGTTCAACAGGTATTTTTTTGCACTTATGAGACAGGTACTGTATATTAAAGTCATTTTTAATCATATATTGGTATAAGACCAAATGGGAGTAAATAAGAGACATTCCACTTTAGAGTTTAATACATACACTTTAACTGCTTTCCGACCAGCTGCCGCAGTTATATTGTGGCAGGTTGGCTCAGCTGCGCAAATTTCCATAGGTGTACATCGGGCTCGTACACGCCGATCTGTGGGCGCGCCCGCTCTGCAGGAGGTGTGGGCGTGCGCCCATTGGCCAGCGGGGGAGCTAATCAGCAGGTCCGGCGGACTCGATGTCCGCCGGCCACCCGCGATCGTTCCCGCAGTGACAGAACGCGGATCTGCCATAGTAAACAAGGCAGATCTCCGTTCTGAAAGGGGATCACACACAGATCCTGTCTTTCTGCTTTGCAGGAACACGGATCTGTGTGTTGTCCAAGCAGCCCATCCCCCCATACAGTTAGAAACACACTAAGGGAACACATTTTACCCTCGCCCCTGATGTTAACCCCTTCCCTGGCAGTATAATTAGTACAATGTCAGTGCATATTTTTAGCACTGATCACTGTAATAATGTCACTGGTTCCCAAAAAAGTGTCAAAAATGTCAGCTAGGTGTCCGACCTGTCCTCCACAATGTCGCAGTCCTGCTAAAAACCGCTGATCGCCGCCATTACTAGTAAAAAATAAATAAATAATAAAAATACCTTAAATCTTTTCCCTATTTTGTAGAAGCTATAACTTTTGTGCAAACCAATGAATATACACTTATTTGGGTTTTTTTTTTTACCAAAAATATGTAGCAGAATATATATTGGTTTAAATTAGGTTTTTTTTTTGTTTTTTGTTTTTTTATTGGGTTTGTTTTATAGCAGAAAGTAAAAAAATATTGTTTTTTTTGTTTTTTTTTTCAAAATTGTCGGCCTTTTTTTGTGTATACCGAAAAAATTAAAAACTGCAGAGGTGATCAAATACCACAAAATTAAAGCTCTATTTGTGGGGAAAAAAAACATACACATTATTTGGGTACATCATCGCACGACCGCGCAATTGTTAGTTAAAATAATGCAGTGCCGTATCACAAAAAATGGCCTGGTTAGGAAGTGGGTAAATCCTTCCGGAGCTGAAGTGGTTAAAGGGTAACTCCACTTTCATGGGGAAAAAAATAGCAAGTAAAGAAAAAATAATATAGCGTATACGATTGCAACACAAGTCATATTGTAATTAAATTATATGTAATTAAATGTTATTAAAAATTACCTTTCCTTTTTCAGCAGGGCCCTCTGATCCCTCCTGTATTGAATTGTATTATAACTGTACTGTCTGCCCCCATGTTGTAAAGTGCTGCGCAAACTATTGGCGCTATATAAATCAAGAATAATAATAATAATCTGCAGCTCAGTGTTTTTTCTGAAAATGCAATATAGCTCAATGGAGTAGTTCTGCACACAGAATGTACGCCCGCCAGAAATGTAATTTCCTGTTTGTGTGATTGGCTCACTGATTTTCCCAGAAGTCTACCCTAAGATACAAGTCAGATTTCCCCTGCAACAAAATGTCATTTTTGGTGGGATACTTCCAATAGGAAATCACGTCTAAAGGGATGCAGGCCCAGCATCTTTCTTATTAGAGCCCTGCAGGTGCACAGGTGATTGATAATTAGGAAACCACTCCAATTAGACTCACTTTTCCACATGGATAAAGACAAACACACAGGGATTTCATTAGAATAACAAAAGGTAGGAATCCGCAAAAAAGTTTGGTAAAATTCTTGCAATGAGATCACCCGGTGGGGGGGGGGGATGTTTTTTCTCAACAAAAGTGGAGTTACTCTTTACATTTTGCATGTAGGAATCATGGCAGTAAACATGTCATGCAACAAAACCAATCAACAAAGCAAACTAATGCCCTGTACACACGCTCAGAATGTCGGACAGAAAAGGTCAGACGGAAACTTTTCATCATCTTTTGATCATGTGTATGCCTCGTCGGACTTCTTTTTTCAAAAATTCTGACGGACCTAGAAATGGAACATGTTCTAAATATTTCCGATGGAACCAATTCCTATCGGGAAAACCGCTCGTCTGTATGCTGTTCCGAAGGACCAAAAATGATGCATGCTGTAAAGCAAGTACAAGACGGAAGCTATTGGCTACTGGCTATTGAACTTCCTTTTTCTAGTCCCGTCGTAAGTGTTGTACGTCACCGCGTTCTTGACGGTCGTACTTTGGTCGGACTTTAGGTTGACCGTGTATAGGCAATAGCGCTTGAATGGAATTCTGTTGGAGTTCCGTCTGAGAAACCTTCGGAGTTTATTCCGATGGCAAAACCGGTCGTGTGTACGCGGCATAAGGGTTCAATTTATTTTGTGTATATATTTTTTTTATTTTGCAATGCTACAAAATGAATAAATAGAAAATGAAAAAGAGAAAAGTTTACATATAAATGATAAAAACAAAATAGAAAAAAAGATCAGGGAAAACATGTTGGTTAAGCAGAAAATAAATACACAGCTAAGGAGAAAAGATAAAAAATGAATTAGAGCTGATTATGGCTAACTAGGGGTTACTAAAAGGTTAAACAAAACAATTAATTTTTTTTTCTCTACATAAACACAATTTTTTTTAAATAATATTGTTAAATCATATTTTAAGCTGGATGTTCTTGTGTGCTCAAGGTCTAGAAACATAAGCACAGGCAGGTATGGTTCCCCTGCAAGCCTTGGATCCCAGGAGGACTCTCAAACTCCCCCAGTGGGCACTGATTCTTAACTCTCTTGAGCACCCACAATGAGGATAAACTATCACCAGAGGTACATATCCAGTGCAATAATAATTATCACCAATCTGATGGTTGTAAAGTTTACTATGAACAAACCTTAGCATTTGGATACAAAATGCTTACAACATAAGCACAGCTTTTTTTTTTTCTCAACTCTCCAAACTTGTGGAAAACCAAACTGTAATAAACTTCTTTCTCTATAAAATAAAGATTACCTGTAATATTAAAATACTTCACATTTTGATGTACCCAAAAAAGAACTTAATCTCATTTTGCAAATTTGATAATTGGAAATACTTGAAAATGCTTTAAGAAAAGTCTATTAGTTTATCCAAGGCTATTGCAACAGACTTAATTCATTTTGCATGCCAAGCCGTATTGGCAAAAATATTTGTTCTTCAATAAAACCTTTTAAATCTGTTGAGGATTTGATTTCAAGCAGGATCAAAGAAATCCCGGTGGAACATATAATTCTGTAGGTGTATGTTTATGTATGCATTTTAATTCAGACAAGGTTAGAGACGGAAAACATATGTATGTAAAGCATTTTGTGGCTTACTGTATCGGACTTGAAAATTAAGCAATTCGCTTTTTTTCTTAAAAAAAAAAAAAGTCTCTAATTAAGGCTGCAAACGATATGGGAAACTAAATGAAGAATTTCATCTTTAAGTCATTATATTTCCATGAAGAAACCGCATGGCTGGACATTAAAGTGGAGTTCTATCATTTCATGCTGACTCTCTTTCCTTTCTTGAGTTTGGAATCACGCACTCTACTGTATCCAATGTTTTTTTTACAACACAATAAAATAAAATTTCTTCTAAATTAATTAAAGGGAGAAAATGGAAAAATCATTACAAAAATCCAACTCAATATATATCTGTAGATTTGCTGGAAAGAGACACAAGCTCACTGTAGAACATAACCTTATTTTTTTTTATTACACCTAAAGTATATTATTGTCAAAGTAACCACAGGCCTAGAGAGACTGATTTACTAAAGGAGTTGAGAATCTTCACTAAATGAAATGAAAACTAAAAAGAAAAACTAAAATGAAATGAAACTAAAATGAATGAATATTCAATTCAGTTATCCAGTCATATGAAAAGCAAATTCCTTTTTTCTTATTTTATCTGCACATAATTGAATATTTAACATGCACAGGAATTTGCTTTTCACACGACTGGTTAATTGAAGGAAATATTAATTTAATTAATTGAGTGAAGACTCCTAACTCCTTTAGGACTGTTTCACACCTACAGGTGGGACCAAGCGTGAGTGCACAAGGAACATGGAAATAAAAGTTCCTGACTCTTTTTCAAAAACGTACCGCACCACACCGCATGGTGTTATGGCACCATGTGGTTTGGTGCATGCGAAAAACATGCATTTGTAGGTGCCAATGGCTCCCGCTGCTGTCTTTCAACCAATGAGGAGGCAGAGAGATGGGAGAGCTCTGCTCTCATGCACACCGCTTCATCGCGATCGGGATCAGGTAAGTATTGGTGGGGGGCTGGGAGAGGTGAAGCTTCATACTGAAGATTTTATACTTTCATGTATATGATGCATGAAGGTAAAATCAAATCAGCCTTTAGAACCACTTTAAAGCTAAACCCCAGACAGACATAAAAACCACCAATGGATATCACAATGAATTTATTAAAGAAAAAATATGCCAGATTTTTGACTGTACAACTAGTTAGTTGATTTTTTTCTTATATATTTAAGCATTGCATATAGCACTCCTCGTAGATCTCAACATACTGTATGTTTTTAGATGTAATGAATGTATACTTCACATTTTTTAACTAATGGTTATTTTGTTCTTTTTTATTTGCCCTTTTATATGGTTTTACTAAATAAAAAAAAACATTAAAAAAACTTCAGTAATAAAAAAAAAAAAAAAACATTTCCAACGATCAGGGAATGGTTCGTGAGACTATCCAATACAAAAGAAATGGGGAAATTGATCCATATATCTCAGGAAAGAATTCACAAATTCTCATCTATATGGGCATGCTGGACCCACTTCACGACCACCGAACGCTATCACCATTACGTGTCGTAAAAGATGGCAGATGGTCACCAGCTCATTTCGTGGACTCTCCTCGGGCGGTGGGGGGTGGTGGGGAGAGGGTCCACTGATAGGTGTCAATAGCAGCACCTACTCGTCCTTCTGCCTCCCTGACCCCTTTCCCTTACTCTCCCCTTCCCCTCCCTCTCTCTTTTTCTTCCCTTTTCTTCACCCCTTCTTCCTCTCCTAGCTTGCTTTCCCGTCCCCCTTTTCTTCCTACCCTCTGTCTTTACTCCCCCTTAAGTGGTTGCCTACTTGTTGGCTGACCCTGACAATCACAACTCACCTATGCCCTAAGTATGTACACTCTAGAATACATCATTCATGATGCTTTGACCTGGACCAAACACGCCAGCCACCTCCTTTCCTTTGTCGAGTGTTTAACACTGAAGGGGAGGGTAAAAATGAAAAGTGGTGCTCCACCTCACCTTTACCACAATTTGTGTACCTGGTTTGCTCCCGGTTATTTTATTACTGCTGCTTATGCAAGATGTATCCTATATTATGTTCTTTTATACCCTGCTTGTTAAATGCTCTATTGTGACATATGTTGTGATTTCTTTACATGCTTCCTTTTATCTTGAATGAAAACCTTTATGAAAAAAAAATACATTTATTTAATTGCAACTAATATAAATAGTTGAATTTCACTAGATTTTACCCTCTTGTAATCCTCTGTACAGCAACACTCAGACTAGGGAAGGAGGAACTGTACATACGACTAGTCGGGTGTTCTGAATTCCCATGTGCAGGGAAGAAACATTCTGAGGTTAGCTACTGCTGCTCCTTCTCTGTCCAATCACAGCCTGTGGGTGGAGAGGTGACTAGGCTGCATTACTTAAATGTACATCAGATCATCAGGCTTCTTGTGCTGTGTGAATCTCAGGACTGAATGGAAAAATACAAATCCTTTGGTAAGTAACGCCCCTCCTAAACAGTCACGTGAAAAAGTAAGAGCACCCTATGGAAATAGCTGACCTTTTAACATATTTGAACAGGCAAAAATCCAATCTTCACTCAAACGGTCACTACAAATAAAGGTGATATACCTGAGCAAATTAAACATTAATTGACAAAATGGTCTAAATGAGTGTTTCTCAACCTTTTTTCAGTCAAGGCATTGTAGGCAATTATGTGCAGTCTCGAGGCACCCTATTCTAAAATGAAAAAAAAAATTATACTAAAAATTTTACATTACACAGCAGCTTCTACACACGTGGGTCACCCAACATTAGAGGTGATTCATGCTTCCCTCTTAGCACACTAGTAGTGACTTAAAGGCGTGCGCACAGGGTGTGCCAGGTGTGCCTGGGCACACCCTAATCACCTCATGTGGCGCAGATTCCCCCTGTTTGGACCCCTGATATTTCACCAAATGGGGTTCCTAAAAAATTGTAAAAAATTTTTTTTTTAAATTATAAAAACTACTGACACCAGACTCTGCCTTACTGACACCATCTATTGCTCTACTGACACCGTCTATTGCTCTACTGACACCATCAGTATATATACACATGTACGCATATGTGTTTGAGCTTTGGGGTGCACACCCTAATGCAATAGGCTGCTCACACCTATGTAGTGACTAGTATTCTAGTGTTTCTCTTCTCCCACAGTTTCTCTCCCTCTCGCTGCTAACATGACCCCAGTGCTGACAGAGAGGGGCAGAAGAAAAGCAAACAAGGTAGCTGTTCAGGGGAAAAAACATCTGCCTTATCTACCCATGATGTCATTGGTTGTTAGGATGCCAGTGCCTGGCCCTTACAGTGCCCAAAGGTGTAATGCTGCACGATAAAAACCTGTGGCTTTGTGTAACAAAAAGGCAGGCTTGACCCACTCAGTGGCTTGTAAATCTTTAGCAATTTTTAGGCAATTTGCCAAGGCACTCCTAAAGATCCAAGATGGCACCCCAGGGTGCCACTACACCCTGGTTGAAAAAGGCTGCTCTAATATGCTATTTATACTATTGGATGTTTTTACGTTATTTTCAGCTATGTTCCTGCTGTCTAACATCTTACATAGTTACATAGTAGGTGAAGTTGAAAAAAGTCCATCAAGTCCAACCTATGTGTGTGATTATATGTTAGTATTACATTGTATATCCCTGTATGTTGCGGTCGTTCAGGTGCTTATCTAATAGTTTTTTTAAACTATCAATGCCCCCGCTAAGACCACCGCCTGTGGAAGGGAATTCCACTTCCTTGCCGCTTTTACAGTAAAGAACCCTCTACATAGTTTAAGGTTAAACCTCTTTTCTTCTAATTTTAACGAGTGGTCACGTGTCTTGCTAAACCCCCTTCCGCAAAAAAGTTTTATCCCTATTGTGGAGTCACCAGTACGGTATTTGGAAATTGAAATCATATCCCTTCTCAAGCGTCTCTTCTCCAGAGAGAAAAAGTTCAGTGCTCGCAATCTTTCTTCATAACTAATATCCTCCAGACCCTTTATTAGCTTTGTTGCCCTTCTTTGTACTCGCTCCATTTCCAGTACATCCTTCCTGAGGACTGGTGCCCAGAACTCGACAGCATACTCTAGGTGCGTCCGGACCAGCTTCTTATAGAGCGGGAGAATTATAGTTTTATCTCTGGAGTTGATACCTTTTTAATGCATGCCAATATTCTGTTTGCTTTGTTAGCAGCAGCTTGGCATTGCATGCCATTGCTGAGCCTATCATCTACTGGGACCCCCAGGTCCTTTTTCATCCTAGATTCCCCCAGAGGTTCTCCCCCCAGTGTATAGATTGCATTCATATTTGTGCCACCCAAATGCATTATTTTACATTTTTCTACATTTAATCTCATTTGCCATGTAGTTGCCTACCCAATTAATTTGTTCAGATCTTTTTGCAAGGTTTCCACATCCTGCGGAGAAGTTATTGCCTTGCTTAGCTTAGCGTCATCTGGCAATTTAAAAACGTTTTCTTACGCTATGTTTTGTACCTCAAATCTCTTAGATAAAAATATATTGAAAGTGAAAAAGGCTGCTCTAAAGGAATGAAAATGTAGATTGCAAAAAGTGCAAAACGTAAGTACACCCCTACATTTACTACCATTTCAAATCTATGACATTAAAATCAGGTAGTCCAGACTAGGTGCCAATGATTAGAACCTCCCTATGGAGTATGCAAATGGAAAATGTCTCATTTATAACTCATATTCCATGAGGCTGGTGAACTAACTGAAGGATAAGCACTGCTTTGAAAAACCAGTACACCAGAGGTGCAAAAGTCCATGCTCACAGTGTAGCTCAGTGGTGAGAGACAACCCAAAGATAAATGTGTGTTCAAATTATACATGAAAGGTAACATAATCATGCCAGTGGCATGATGTTATGCACAAACATTTGCAAATCTCTTATGACAGATTTATGTATTGATTGTATACATTTGGTGCAAGGAATGTTGGCTAATTGGGGTGAATCTATTGCATGCTTTGCCATGTGTTGTGTTTTCAAATTTACTACTTTTGACATACACTTTCACAACTTTTTTTTTTTCGTTGACAAAGTAAAACACACCCTATGATTAATGTAGAGTTTCATAGATCTTGCCATTGGTATTCCATGTAATTAGTCACTTGGTCAAATTAGCTACCATTGAATCCACAAGCCCAAATATTATCTCAATTAAAGTCTAAGACCAAATAATGCTCAATGACATGACATCTCTCTGGATGCTCCATGCTGTGTTGATATTTTTGTAGTGCCAGCAATGCGCTAGAAGTGATGTGTTGGAAACATTGTGATGAAGAGTGTAACTGCGCTGACCCTAAAAGGTGATATATACCTTACCACGTGAACAATTTTATCTGTGATTCATGAAAAAAATACTAGTAAATTAATCCATCAAAACTCAAAATAATGAAAAAATAATCAGCAATTAAAATGAAAAATCATGTGTTAACAATAGTCCCAAAGGTCCTCTTCACAAAATGCTTATCCGAATCCCACGTGCACAAATTCATATCCTTGAAAAACTTTTCCCCAATTTGTGAAGCACCACCACCTTCCAAAATGGACACTCGCCAGAGCCAAGGAAAAATTGCGTCATCATTGCGCAACATATTTTAAAAATGCATTAAATCAGTAGAGTAAAAATATAGTATATACACTCATAAGTCTGGTGTCTTTAGATGGCACTGAGTCTTTCCAGCAGTGTGTTTTTGGCACCTAGCTAGCGCCGTTCCATCTCCCAGTATCAACGTGCGGTCCAAGCCTCAATCTGGTACGGGTTGGGGAAGGAAATGACGTCGGCGCTTACCCAGAAGCCTCTACGTGTTTTGCATCCAATCATGCGTCATCAGGAGCGCTCTAGCCACACCCATCTCCAGCATCTGACATGTCCTTGGACGTGCCCTGCTGATGTGCCTGCTGTGACATCTTCCAGCCTCTGAGCTACGGACGCCACTGGAGCTGCCAGGGACTGACTTATCACAGCTTGGAACCGAAGGACCACCCAGCACAGCTGAAGAGAACTAAACTGTAACCAAATGCCTGATCACCACTGCCAGAATGTGAGTGTATTTTAAAGAAATTAGAAATTAAGAAATTAATTAATTAAAGCTGATTTTTAACTAATTTATTACACTTAGAGCAGCGCTTCTCTCTTTCTCCTCTTTCTCTTTACCTTAGAGTCGCCGCTGCTCGACCAGAACCTTTAATATTGGTCTGGATCCAGAAAGGAAATTGGATTTAAACCCTCCTAACAAGAACTGGACACTTACCACCATTATCACTATAATCATTATCACCCATCTATTTATTTATCTCAAAAGTGTCTCCTGCTAGCACTCCATTCCATTATCTTTACTACGAATAGTGTACCTAGCCTTTCCTCATGCCAAGTGTAAAACATGTTAGTCAAAATGTTTTGTTTTGGGGTACTTTGATGCTTTAAAGCCTCGGTAGCTCAAAGTCATCAACTTAACTGTTCTTAGTGCATAATGAGAATTTGAGGCCATGGGGTTAATTTAATATAAATAAATAGGCTGCTCACTTAGCAAGGGGAGTTACACTATGCAATAGCATTTGCCCCAGAGCTTAGTGAATGCATTGAAATTTCACTTTTCAAAAAATACCCAATCGTGTGCAAGGAAAATTTAAAAAAATGCATTTTTTTTTTGAAAATGGATGGAAGTCGGCAGAGCTTCACCTCATTCAATAAGCTCCTGGGGAAAATTTCCTTGCAAAGTGAACACCTATTTGCCTTTAGGAAATCAACTCCTATCTATCTCCTATCTATCTGAAAATTGAACCAGAACTTGCTCCTTCAATATGATAGTGAACAAATCACACTAATAAATTCACAAAAGAATGTCTCAAAAAGAAGAAATGGAGGGTTATGGAATGGTCAGCTTGAATCCTTTATTGCATTGTATTGACATGTGGTTTTGTCAGGTAAGTACTTACCGAGGCCGAGATGCCGAGAGCGATTCGCCCTTGCGACTAAGCGCAGTCCGCCCCCTGGAGGTGGAACAGGGAGCGGATGGCACGAAGAAGCACAGGCTACCAGCAGGTTGGATGGGACTTACGTAATACTCCTTGAAGGGTCCTGGTAGATGTGCAGAGATTGGCAATTCAGAATGTCTGAAACAGGCTGAGGATAAAACACAAGGTTAGCAGGCAGATCCGGGACACAGGCAGAGGGTCAAGCACAGGAGAAACCAGGTAAGTCCAGGTCACAAGCAGAAGTTCAGGCACAGGAGATAGCAGGTAAATCCGGGTCACAAGCAAGGGGGTCAAACACTGAAGACAAGGCAGAATCCGTATAAACAAGCCATTGGTCGGGTCCAGGAGAAGAGCAGAGTAGTCAGGGACGATCCGGGTCAAGCAGTGATTCAGTAGGCAGGAAACAGGAAACAACTCAGACAGGAAGCTGAAGACAAACCAGCAACCTGTCTGAGCACCTGAGTGTCTTTAAATAGGCAGCCAGAGCATCACGTTGAGCGTGTGCTAATACGAACGGGTGGGCGTCATGCGATTGGGCCACGAGCGCGCAAGCGCCGCATCGTTCTACTGCACATGTGTTCGTTCCTGGAAACCCATTTAGCCAATACGGGCGGGTTGATTATTTCTCTGACAGTGCCCCCCCCAGGGGCGGACTCCGGACGCCCAAACTGGACATCAATTCGGGATGTTCTTGATGAAATGCTCGGATCAAGAGAGGAGCGTGCAGATTCCTAGTGGGTTCCCAGGAGTTGTCCTCAGGAGGGTATCCCTTCCAACTAATCAAATACTGGAGCTGTCGACCCCTCTTCCTGCAGCCTAGAATAGACTCCACCTCAAATTCCCTCTCCCCGTCGACCTCGACTGGTGAGGGAGGTAGTTCTTCTCTCCCAGAGAAGGGGCTGGAAACAACAGGCTTTAATAAGGAGGCATGAAATACTGGATGTATTCTGTAAGAGTTGGGCAGTGCTAGCTCGAAGGCCACAGGGTTGATCACCCTTTTGATCTTAAAGGGTCCAATGAACCTTGGCCCCAGCTTCCGTGAGGGAAGAGGTAATTTGAGATTAGTAGTTGATAGCCAAACTTCCTCGCCAATTTTGAAGACTGGGTTCTCCTTCCTTCCTTTATCATAATGTCTTTTGTAATTGTCCTGAGCTCTTTGTATAGTTTCCTGAATTTTCTGGAAGTTCAACTGAATAGAGGCTATGTGGTCTTCTACCGCAGGGAAAGATATCTCAGGAATGGTGTTTGGAAGAAAAGAAGGGTGGAAACCGAAGTTTGACCAAAAAGGTGATTGATTGGTAGCTGTATGGATGGAGTTGTTGTACGCAAACTCAACGTATGGCAGCAGATTGGACCAATCATCTTGGGAACCGGAACAAAAACAACAGAGGTACTGCTCTACAGTTTGATTTCTTCTCTCCGTTTGGCCATTACTCTGTGGGTGATAGGCAGAGAAGAGACAAATCTTTATTTTAAGGGCTTTACAAAGTTCCCTCCAGAACTTGGAGGTAAATTGGACACCTCTATCCGAGACGATGCTCCTTGGTACACCATGAAGTCTTGTAATTTCTTTAAAAAAATTTTTAGCTGTATCTGCAGCAGAAGGAGTACCCACCATGGGCAAAAAATGTGCCATTTTAGAAAAACGGTCGACAACGACCAAAATAGTGGTAAACCCCCCGAAGGAGGTAGATCCACAGTGAAGTCTATGGAGACTTCCGCCCACGGCCGTTCCGGAATGGACAGAGGCTTGAGTAGACCCCAGGATATGGTGTTTGGACCCTTACTACCCTTACTTGGTGGTTGGCAAAGAGAGCAAGAAGAGACATAATCCTTACAGTCCTGTCCCCAGCCTGGCCACCAAAAAGACAAGGCAGAATCCGTATAAACAAGCCGCAGGCACCTACATTATTTACACGTTAGTGTAGTGCGACCTCTGCACAGTGTTCAGCTAAAGCTACCTGTAGAAGGTTGGTGGTGTTTTCCTGATCCTATCACTACCACAGGCAGCTACATTATTTACATGTTAGTGTAGTGCGACATCTGCATAGTGTTCAGCTAAAGCTACCTGTAGAAGGTTGGTGGTGTTTTTCTGATCCTATCACTACCGCAGGCAGCTACATTATTTAAACGTTAGTGTAGTGCGCCCTCTGCACAGTGTTCAGCTAAAGCTACAATTTAGTGTAGTGCGACCTCTGCACAGTGTTCAGCTAAAGCTACCTGTAGAAGGTTGGTGGTGTTTTCCTGATCCTATCACTACCACAGGCAGCTACATTATTTACATGTTAGTGTAGTGCGACATCTGCATAGTGTTCAGCTAAAGCTACCTGTAGAAGGTTGGTGTTGTTTTCCTGATCCTATCACTACCGCAGGCAGCTACATTATTTACACGTTAGTGTAGTGCGACCTCTGCACAGTGTTCAGCTAAAGCTACCTGTAGAAGGTTGGTGTTGTTTTCCTGATCCTATCACTACCGCAGGCAGCTACATTATTTACACGTTAGTGTAGTGCGACCTCTGCACAGTGTTCAGCTAAAGCTACAAGTTAGTGTAGTGCGACCTCTGCACAGTGTGCGGTTCCTCAGTGACAGGTTCCCAAACGCCACTTTTTTTTCACGGAAGGCGATTCTGGCTCTTTACCGGCATGTGGAAGGCAATGTCTTGGTTTCGCTGGACAGGGCAGTCAGCAGTAAGGTGCATATTACCGTTGACTCATGGTCCAGCAGGCATGGACAGGGACGTTACCTAAGTTTCACAGCACATTGGGTGACTATTCTGGCAGCTGGGAAGGATGAAGGACAAGGTGCAGTAGTGTTGGAGGTTGTTTCGCCACCACGCCTCCAAAATGTCACTACTAGTGATTCTGACACACCTCTCTCCTCCACCCCCTCCTCTTCTTCTTCCACCATGGCCTCTTCCTGTGCTTTGTCCTCAGAATCAGTGGTGCTCCGTAGGCGTTCAAGGGGCTACGCAAGTACGCAGGCCAAAAGATGCCATGCGGTGCTTGAGCTGGTGTGCTTGGGGGACAGGAGCCACACTGGGGCAGAGGTTCTATCAGCTCTGCAGGGGCAGGTTCAGAGGTGGTTGACGCCACGCCAACTTAAGGCAGGAATGGTGGTTTGCGACAATGGCACCAGCCTCCTCTCCGCCCTCCGACAGGGACAAATGACCCATGTGCCCTGTTTGGCTCACGTCCTTAACTTGGTGGTGCAGCGGTTCTTGGGCAGGTACCCGTGCTTACAGGATGTCCTGAGGCAGGCCAGGAAGATCTGTGTGCATTTCCACCGGTCATATAATGCCAGTGCTCGGCTGGCAGACCTCCAAAAGGAATTTAACCTGCCCAAGAACCGCCTAATCTGTGACATGCCCACCAGGTGGAACTCAATGTTGGCCATGCTGCAGCGGCTGCACACGCAGCAGAGGGCCATCATTGAGTACCTGTGCGACTATGGCACCAGGACAGGGTCAGGGGAGCTTGTTTTTTTCCCCCACGCCAGTGGGCCATGATCAGGGATGCATGCACTGTGCTGTCACCATTTGAGGAGGCACGAGGATGGTGAGCAGTGACAGTGCATGCATCAGTGACACTGTCCCCCTTGTCCACCTCTTGGAGCACACGCTGAGTGGAATAATGGACAGGGCACTTGAGGCAGAACAGAGACAGGAAGAGGAGGACTTCCTTAGCTCTCAAGGCCCCGTTTATCCAGACAGTGTTCCTGCGTGCCCGCCGATCACACAGGAAGAAGACGAGGAGGAGGAGGAGGAGAATTGTGTCAGTATGGAGGTGGAGCCTGGCACTCAGCATCAGCAGCAGTCTTTAAGGGATCATTTACAGTCCCAAGAAACACATGGACTTTTACGTGGATGGGAGGAGGTGGCTGCGGATCATATCATCCTTAGTGACCCAGAGGACTCTGGACCGAATGCCACAGCAAACCTACACTGCATGGCCTCCTTGATCCTGCAAAGCCTGCGGAAGGATCCTCGTATTTGTGGTATCAAGGAGAAGGAACAATACTGGCTGGCAACCCTCCTTGATTCACGTTACAAGGGTAAGGTTGCGGACCTTATCTTGCCATTGCAGAGGGAGCAAAGGATGAAACATCTTCGGGAGGCCTTGCAGAAAGGTCTGTGCAACGCGTTCCCAGAGACTGGGAGGTTACAAACTCCTGTTTTTGGACAACGTGTTGCCAAGGCTTTGGTCAGTCAAAGAAGGAGCGGTGGAGAAGGTGGCTGTCTGACTGATGCAGACAATTTTTTAGTCCCCCAAGGTATGATTGGTTCCAGCAATCATCGCCAGCGTCTGTTTTACAGAATTCAGAAATACCTAGGGGCAAGATCTGACTAGGACACCTTTCCCACCGAAAATCCTCTGGGTTACTGGGTCTTGAGGATGGATCACTGGCCAGAGCTTGCACAGTATGCAATTGAGCTACTGGCCTGTCCTGCATCCAGCGTTCTTTCGGAACGCACATTCAGTGCTGCTGGAGGCTTTGGCTTTGTGGGCGTCTGTCCACCGACTCGGTCGATCGACTGACCTTCATAAAAATGAATCAGTCTTGGATCACCACCAGCTACCAAGCACCTGATGCTGATGTAACCGTATAATTTTTTTTGAAATGTCAGATCCCTTCAAAGACTGCCTATGCTGATGCTAAGTGACTATCCTATTATGCTGAGTAATTATCCTCTTCCTCCTCAATGATCATGCTGATAGCTTGTAAGAACATTTTTGGTTCTGGGCGCCGCCACCAGTGCCTAAGGCCCAATTTTTCAGCCCCTGTTTAACAGGGGCGTGTAATTACAGTTTTTGATGCAATTCTTTTCAGCAGGGCTAGTTTCTGCACTCCAACTACAGTATCTGTGAGGGGTTGCAGTGTTGTGGCACCAGCACCAGTGCCTAAGGCCCAATTTTTCAGCCCCTGTTCAAAAGGGACATGTAATTAGAATTCTTAATGTAATATTTCACAGCAGGGCACGTTTCTGCGCCCACCAAGAGTAACTGTGAGGACTTATGCCCCGTACACACGGTCGGATTTTCCGATGGACAATGTCCGATCGGAGCATGTTGTCGGAAATTTCGACCGTGTGTGGGCGCCATCGGACATTTTCCATCGGATTTTCCGACACACAAAGTTGGACAGCAGGAGATAAAATTTTCCGGCAACAAAATCCGATCGCGTCAATTCCGACCGTGTGTGGCCTGTTCCGACGCACAAAGTGCCACGCATGCTCAGAAGAAATTCCGACACGGGACAGCTCGTTCTGGTAAACGTAGCGTTCGGAATGGATACAGCACTTTCGTCACGCTGCAATGTTCAAAATGGTTTAATACAGCGCACTCTCTTCCTCTTTATAATGTGACAAGAATTAAGTAGTTTTGCTGCTCATATTCACACACACTTCTCACAAACTTATTTCATTACTATTTATCGGGATTCCCTCAATATATTTTGATTTCTCACATCTGACAACAAAATTTTTTTTTTTTTTTGGACTTGTAGATTGTAGATTCTTTTTTTGTGTTTCTCTTTTTTATTTTTTATTTTTTGGTGATTTTGATTTGTATTCCCGAAAATGTTTGTGTGTTTTTTGTGACAAGTTCCCACAACACCATTGATATGTTGTTCTATTTAATCTGTAGGAGATTGTTTGGTGTTGTTGTCCCTTGTTAATTTCACATTGTACTTTAGAAATGTACCTGAATCGTCACCAACAAACTGTCCTTTTTGGATGAAAACACACACAGGAGAGTAGAATTTACCCAAAAAAATGTTATTAAGGGCTCACAACTAAACAAAGAGGGAGGCAACGCTGGAGAAACTGCAGAAGTGGGTGAAGCCTTGGACCCCCAGGGCAGACATCAATTATTTAAAAGCAAAATTGGTAGCCTGAGGAGTCCTTATCTAAGGGAGGGCAGTCTGGTCCAGAAGTCCCAGAGATCCGGAAAGCAGCAGATGACATCTGTGTCCCCTGGCTGTGGTCATACGAGAGACTGCAGATTCTGTCAGACCAGACTGAACCCAGGGCAATCACTCTCAGGTCTTCCTTCCACGCTTCCTTCCAGGCTTTGGCTGTGGTGGTGGAGTTGTGGCAGCAGGAGGAGGAGGAGGAGGAGGATCGTCCCTCTCCATGACATCCGTCTTGTGTGTCAGTTCCCCACTCTCCCCCTTACGTAGGACTTTATAAATCAGGTCCTCAGAGATCTTGCGTTGACCCTCCTGCATGCCCTGCAATTTTGTGGCAGCCATGCAGGCAAAGGCCTCTTCAGGACTGGGGAAGGCTCGGAGGGACGCCGAAGCCTCCTGGATCAGCCTGTATGCTGAATCCTGCACAGGACTGGGAGTGGCCTTCCTGGCCCTTTTATATGGCAGGCGGAGGGGAGGGACCTGAGACTCAGTCAGGCTGCGACTTGTCCCTGGCTTCTCTTGGCTGACACTTAGCCCCGCCTCCTCCTGGCTGCCACTAATCCCCGCCTCCTCCTGACTGCCACATTCCACAGCCTCCTCCTGGCTGAGGTCTTCCTGTGTATGAAAAAGGGACATAGTTTTAGTTTTTTATTCATCAATCACACACAATTTTCACCTCCTGACTGCTGCAAATTGAATGTTAACAAATATAACAGTCTATCCTTCTGAGCCCAGCAGTTTTCATTCTTTTCCCAATTTTGGGTGCCCACTACTGTCTATTGATATGTAAAGCACTTTTTTTAATCAGCAATTAGTGATCAATAATAACATCTAATAAACATCATTTATTTATTGACCAGAAATCAGTAGAAGAATGCTATACCTGACTCCAGCTGGGCTCCTCCACTTCTTCCTGGCTGGAAGGCCCAGGTTGGACATCGAAAGCCTCAGCTGGTATGGAAGGAAGCGTGGAAGGAAGAGTAGAGAGGGATTCCCTGACTTCAGTGTGGTCTGACAGAAATCGCAGTCTCTCATAGTACCACAGCCTGGGGACATAAACGTCATCTGCTGCAGCTCCGGATCTCTGGGAATCTGTGACCTTCTTGCGCTCCCTCAGATATGTGCTCCTCAGGCCACCAATTTTAGCTTTCAAATAAGGGATGGTTGCTGTGGGGACCACCGGCTTCACCAACTCCAGCAGTTTCTCCAGCGCGGCCTGCCTCTTCTGTTTGTGATTATAATGGGGGTGTCTCACTTGCCACAGACAGGGCAGCTCCCTGTACTTGTCTATGAACAGGGGCAGGAAATTGTGGTCATTGAACCCATCCATTTTCTCTGTAAGACACAACACAAGACAAAGCCTAATGTCAGGCCAAACTCCCCTAATCTTGTTACAATATAGGCATCCATTTCGAAGCAGTATAGGCCCAAGTTTAGATCCTACCTTCGTTAGCACGATCGGCATCTCCGATGCTCCTTCCTCCGCTCACAGATCGTACGTAAGACGCGCACGTTACGATTTATACACACTGCGCATGCGTATAACTCCGCCCGCCCCTGACGTTCTTTCTAGTCTATTCCCCGCCCCTTTTCGTTCGGTGCAGTGGGGGAAGAGCACATGGCGGAGAGACAGCAGGATCATGCTAATTGTAGCAACGAGGAGGAGGGGAAGGAAAGGCCGGAGCCTGAAACGTCCCGATCCAGAAGGAGATTAAAGGACTCAAATATGTCCTTTGGGGAGATGTTGGAGATGGTGGACATCCTGAAGAAGGCCGACTATGATGGAAAGTATGGGCCTTACCCCAACCACAATGTCTGAAAGGCCAAGATCATGGCGAAAGTGGTCAGGAGTCTGCACCGGAAATTCGGGGTACGCCGATCGAAAGATCAGCTCAGGAAGCGGTGGTCGGACCTGAAATTACGAGAACATGAGCAGTACAGAAAGATCCGGAGAGTGCTGCAAAAAAGTAAGTAGTTGTGCTGTGTTCCTATTCTTTTTGTGTTTATTACGTTCATGCTGCTCCATGTGCTTTTAGGAACTGTTGTACAGTTTAAAATGGCAACTTTCATGTTCATGGGCACATTATTCGTTCGGATCACACATTGTTATTTCGGACGATAAAATACCATTGTTTAGGCCATATGCATTTGGACACCATTTTGACGCCCTATACTTGTCTTCAAAGAATTGGGTTGTGTAGATGGCTTTGTTACTAGAATGAAATGCAAACTAGATTGTGTATAAGGAGAGGACACTGAGCAGCTGTTTTCACATCTGGACACTGGAGCACTAGTGTGGGACCCCAGAACACCCTTTTTATTAGGGGGGCCACACAGGTGCCCCAGTGTATACTATAGGGGGGCTACATCTGTGAAGCTTGTACTAAACAGGTAAAGTATTGAAGCTTGACAAAGGACACTAAAAAAGCTACATCTTGGAACTCGGCTAAAATAGACAATTGTACCCTACTTCCAAGCAATGTTTCATCTTTATAGTTCTGACATTGAATATCTGTGTGCTAATTATACCATTTTTTTTTTTACATAGGGGAGAAAAGACTCGGAGGACACCCCTCATCCGAGGAGACCAGAGCCCCCCCCCCTCTGGAACAAGGGGAAATCCCCCCAACACAAGATGAGCAGGAGGAAGAAGACGTGGTGGAAGTAGTTACCACAACAGGTGAGTGTCTGCGACCACAGGCTCAGATAAGAGATGGATGGCGGCATTTTTTTGAAACCTAATTTATTTTGGGTTTCCTCTCTTTTTAGGTGATCGTGAGGTTGTGGATGAAGATCCTTTCACATCCGAAAGTGCCCAGATCCTGATCGGGGAGATCATGGGGTGTAATTTACAATTGGAAATCATCAAGCAAAACATCAATGATGTTATTCCAAAATATAAAAACATCATTGATGTTTTGGGGCGAGTTTAAAACCCCTCCAAATCACTTTCTTCTTTTGTGTGCTACAATGTGCGAAATGTTTTTGTGATTTTTCCCAAAGCCAAATTTGGAGGATGCACACAGTGTGCCAACATGTGCTATCTGCCATCACAGGAGATCAATGGACGCGTTTTGGGGGTGCAACCCCTTCCTCAATAATAAAGTAGCGGTGAGGAAGGGCTTTCTCCCCCAAAACACATCCCTTGATCCCCCGTGATGGCAGATAGCACATGTTGACATTGGGAAATTTGTGTGCATCTTCCAAATTTGGCTTTTCCAGGGGTGATTTCCCCCCATCTGAACGCAATATCAAACACAGTTCCTAAATACTCATGTCTGATATTGCCTTCAAGTTCTACCAAATGTGAACTTTGTAAGATCAAGATTTGTGTCTTTCTTGTGGGTTTTACACAGCCTGTTTTATATAAAATGGACATTTTGATTTTGGATAATGACACCACAAAAATTGGTATACAACAAACATGTTGGTTTGTCAGAAAAACCTTTGGTAAATGCACATGTGATTGTGCTGGTATTAAAAAGATTGTTCATCAAGAATGTGTGGATTATTGTCTCAACGCTACAACACTTTTGGGGTGATGTAATTGTTGTTTTATGAGAAAATGGGGGTAATTTCCTAGGGGCAAATCCTCTTTGCACTATAAGTGCAGTTTCAGTGCAGTTGCAAGTGCACTTGTAGTGAAAAGTGTCTTTGCATTTAGTAAATAACAGCCAACAGTGCTTTGTATAAGGTTACACAATCACAACATTTTCTGGACTCCACACATTTCTGTCAGGGTCAGCTCAAACAAACACAAGCAGTAAATGTCCACAAAGAAGAGCCTGGGGGGGAGATGCCTGTCGAGAACTTGAGGTCCTGCAGGCTTCTCCCTGTGGCCAAATACCGCAAGGTAGCGACCAACCTCTGCTCCGGAGTGATGGCTTGCCTCATGCAGGTATCCTGCCTGCTGATATAGGGGGTCAGCAAAGCCAACAAACGGTGAAACACGGGGTCCGTCATCCTGAGAAAGTTCCTGAAATCATCAGGATTATTCTCACGGATCTCGCGGAGCAAAGGCATATGAGAGAACTGGTGACGCTGAAGCAACCAATTCTTGGTCCATGAACTCCTCCCCACCCTGTTCATGGACTGGACTTGTGTCAAGGTCAGGACCCCAACACCAAGCCCCCGCACAGCACAAACTGTACGAGGAGTACGCATACGAAACATGGCTAGAAAACGGTCGGCTGCTCAGAACGAAGTAACAGAACGCACTGAAGAACAGCAAGGCCTGTGAAGGGCGACCTGAAAAACAGCAACGAGCAGGCAAGATCACACAGAAAACTCTTATACGAACTGACTGCACGCACTGAAGAGCAGATACAAACCCACAAGCACAAACTGAACAGCAGAAAACGATCTGAAAGCCACGAGTCTGAAAAAGCGCGAATCGTCTCTCACCAAACTTTTACTAACACGTGATTAGCAAAAGGAGCCCAAAGGGTGCCGCGCTTGGTTCTGAACCGGCCTTTTCTAGTCTCGTTGTACGTGGTGTACGTGACCGCGTGGTTGTCGATCGGAAATTCCGACAACTTTGTGCGACCGTGTGTAGGCAAAACAAGTTTGAGCCAACATCCGTCGGAAAAAATCCGAGGATTTTGTTGTCGGAATGTCCGAACAAAGTCCGACCGTGTGTACGGGGCATTACAGTGTTGTGGCACCAGCACCACCACCACCAAAGGCCCAATTTTTCTGCCCCTGTTCAACAGGGGCATGTAATTACAATTCTTGATCTAATATTTCACAGCAGGGCCCTGTGAGGGCTTACAGTGTTGTGGCTACAACACTTAAGGCCCAAATTTCTGCTGAGTATATAGGGCAGGCCTCTACTTTCAAACATCCAACTTACAAACGACTCCTTGCAAACGGAGACAACAGGAAGTGAGATGAAATCTACCCCTAGGAAGAGAAATTCTCTGCTGTAAGAGTTAATATGGGAAAAACTTTTCTCCTTTATACTGATGCTTTATCACCAATCCTTGTTTCACTAAAAACCCCAAATTTTCAAAAAAACATTTGTCATTGGGACAAAAAGTGAGGTGAAATCTTCTGTAGAGGAGCACAGACAGCAAAACAAATGTCACAGGGGTGATAACCCTTCCCTATGTTTTCCAAAAAGCTTAAAATAGATTTTTTGGCTGGAGCTAAACACGTTAAAAATGTACCCGTTCAAATTGACAAGCAGATTCTACTTAACTGAATGTATGTTGTATATGCCCGTCCCAAAAAAACAACAATGCTCTGCGCTTAGTACAATATTCTAACGGTGTATGTGCGGCACATAAATAATTATATGACTAGTAGCAGCTGCTTAACTAGTAGAACATGTATATAGGAAATAATGAATCAATTAAATTAGATAAATATATAAATACACAATTATAAATATATAAATATATAAAGTGTCTCTTCAGTATTGCAGCAGCGCTGTGCACCCCAATTAAACAGGGTCTCTTTCTTAATCTATTTCAGAAAGTTCAAACACGGATCTGATAGCCAGAGTCCCACCAATAAATAATCAAGATGTATTCTGTGAGGGTAGTAATCCTTACACCACGTGCTGGGGTCCCCAATGAAAACTCACTCACCAGAAATCAGATCAATAAAAGCCTTGATTAATAGTAGTACATCTGCATCAATATCCAAAGCGACCACCAGATGTCAGTATTTATATATTTATATATTTATAATTGTGTATTTATATATTTATCTAATTTAATTGATTCATTATTGCCTATATACAGATTCTACTTAACAATAAACCTACAGTCCCTGTCTTGTTTGCACCGCCTGTATACTGCTGTTCAGAGTATAAAGGGCCTGGGGACCCCATGCCTTTCCTTTTTTAATTTGGGTGCGGGGTTCCCCTTAATATCCATACAAGACCCAAAGGGCCTGGTATGGGACTGGGGGTACCCATGCCGTTTGTCTCACTGATTTTCGTCCATATTGCCAGGACCCGACATTACATTAAAGCCGCAAGCAGTTTTAAATTACTTTTATTCCTTTAAAAATGTCATTTTGTGCAGGGACTGTTTTAAGCACAGGAAACACGTGCCACTGTACAGGCATACTATAGACACCCCCCGGGTAACGTCCGTTTTTAAAACTTTTTTTTGCATTAATACATGTCCCCTAGGGCAGGACCCGGGTCCCCAAACCCTTTTTAGGACAACACCATGCAAATTAGCCTTTAAAATGAGCACTTCGAACGTTCGAGTCCCATAGACGTCAATGGGGTTCTAATGTTCGTGCAAATTTTCGGTCCGTTCGCAGGTTCTGGCGCGAACCGAACCGGGGGGGTGTTCGGCTCATCCCTAGTCAGGAGTGGGTAGTGTACTGAGTACAGGGGTCTTGAGTGGGTAATGCACATAGTTCAGGGGTCAAGAGTGGATAATGCTTAGGGTTCAGGGGACAGGAGTATAAATATATAGTGTAGAGGTCAGGAGTGCTGGTCACATGACCAAAGCCAATTGGCTGTGTGAATGAGAATCAGAATATACATGAGCACTGTTAACATAACCTACATTTGCACTCATCCTGCATATGACCTAAAGCCATTTGCTTAAAGGATAACTGTACTTTTAATAAATACCCCAGATGCCCCCCCACCTCCCTCATCATAGCGCCAGTAACCAGCCTCCCTAAGGCACATACTTTACATATGCAAGACTTTTTCCATCTTACAAGGAAGACGGTGGAATAAAACTTTTGCATGTTCAATAAGGAACAGGTCACCAACGCAGTACTAACACTGTTTGGCAACAGCAGTACACATAGCCTAAAAACGAACATCTGAAGTCTGGTACTGCCAATTGGGAATGATAAGAGAAGAAAGATAGATATGGTGGACAACTTTACTGGAAGTACAGTTTCTTTCATTATGCTAACAAATAATAAAAGAAAGTTAACCTCAAAGCAAAATAACAGCAAACTGTCTGTGATCCTGAAAATTCAAATTACTATGCCAGTTTAAACTGTCAAATCAAGGAGAAAAAAAATCTTTTACAGTCCCTGGAGATCTAATATAGATAGAATTTTAAATGCCCTCTGACAATTTCATGAGCATTTTAAAAAAAATGTTTTAAACATTTTAAATAGCAGTAATAAATAAACAGCCTTCACAGTATCTTCAAAAGCATCAATAAAAATATAATCTGCCATATTTTTGAATTGTGGAAGCATCAAAGACAAATAAAGGTCTCTTTAACGTCTTTAAACGTAAAGGTTACGTTTATTTTATTCATAGTTAAATAAAAAGTCAGGAGATGGGCTAGGGATGCATAAAATAGAATGAGATTTATCAAATCTAAATGGCTTCTGTTTTTAAGTCATTTCATATATTTTATATTATTTTCATGTTTTTTTTCAAGCATTTTTACAGGGAAAAATGTTCTAAGTTTTGGGTATCATCTGCATCTAAAAGTTCCTTATAAATATTCAAAATATTGTAGATAAGTTTGTCCAATCTCTAAGGCTGAACTCTTTTATTGGGCTTTACATAAATATTTATTGATTGCATTGGGAATAATTCTCTATACATTTGGCTAGATAAATAGATTTTTTCCGTTAGATTTATAATCATATGATAATCATATATTTATGCTGAACATTAAAATGGACATTTCTACTTTTAAATAAAGTGTAACACAAACAGAAACCTCACATAACACAATTATTACTCATATTTTACTTTTAATTTGAAGCTAACAAGATGAATCTTCACGAGATGTAATGTCCATTTTTCTGTTCCTTTCACTTGCAGAGAAAAATTGAATTTATAAAGATTAAATCATAGATGAATTCATTGTGGTGGAATTGCTAAATATAACGTGTCTACAGTATGAGAATAAAGTGACACCACATATTAAATAAAGGCTTGTCACCCAACCTTCTGCTTCCATGTTCAAAGAATGATTGAAGATTGTCTTTTAATAAATTATCTGTCTGACAATCTGTTATTATTATACTGTCTTTATATTTGTTCTGATGCTTGAAGTGGTTCTGGTTTTCACTTTAAAGTGGTATTAAACCCCCAAACCAAAAATGTCATGTATTGCCGCTTTACCAATCATTAGATGTGGTGGCTGCATTCATTTTCTTTTGCTTTTTTTCCTCTGTTTTCACCTGGTAATCTGGCCAGTAACACACCTCCTGTATTAGTGAGACACAGCTCTGGAGGAATAAGCAGAGGAGGGATAGCAGACAGCAGCATTGTCAGTTTGGGAGGGAGGGGATGTTAAATGTATCAGCAGATTTAGAGCCACTAACAAATTGAAGCCAAACTCCAGCTCGCCCTTTATAATGTGTTACAGCAAACAGTTATTTGCTTTTGGGATAAAGGATTTGCATAAATAAATAAAAGTGTATTATTTGTTCACTCCTGTCAGTGTTAAGGCGAAAAAGTTTGTCTGATGGAGCGTACACACGATCAGACTTTTTTAACAACAAACTTGCAAATTAGCTGTTTTAACCCCCCTGGCGATATGATTATTTCAGATTTTTGCGTCTCAAAGCGGTACAATTATTTTGCATAGAAATTTGGCGTTTTATATTGTAGGTCTGTAATTCTTAGCAATAACACACGTAAATCTGTCCACCAAGAGTCTAGTAGATATCCCGGGTATGATGAAGTTTGAAACACAAAATCATAAATTATAATATAATAAATAAAAATAAATAATTAAAAAATAATAATATAATAATAATAAAATAAATGTCCACACAATTCACTATTGCTCAATCCTGGAAGTGTTCTAATTTACTATCGCTGTTTTCTAGCTGGTCTAAAGCCACTTTTGACGTAAAGGGACACTTTTTGGTTGCTATGGACAATCTCCAGTTTCCAGGCAGAAGGAACAGTATATATCATATAAAACTGCATGCAGGGCATGGGCCAAAGCACTGGGGACAAAAGGGAAGTGAAATGATTTCATACAGTACTGTAATCTGTGAGATTACAGTACTGTATGTGTTATGATTTTTAAATTTTTTTGAATTTGCCGTCAGGCTCCGCCCCCCTGTGTCGCAACGCTTGCAGGGAACGGAGCCTGGCACAGAGAGGCTTCGGGCAGAGGACGGAGCCCGCAGAGAGCACGGGGGGACATCGCAGGATCCTGGGGACAAGGTAAGTATGCCGCACCAGGATCCTGCAATGTAATCCTGAGTGTGGCTCGGGGTTACCGCTAATAGTGCTGAAATTAAACCCCCAGCCACACTCGGGAATACCGTCAGGGAGGCTACGACAAGATCCGACCGTGTGTACGCTCCATCAGACAAACTTTTTCGGTTTTCATCGGACTTTTGTTGGCTGTGCGAATGGACAAACTTTCCGGCAACAAAAGTCCAATGGAGCAAAGTCCGATCATGTGTACACAAAACCATTGAACCAATGCAAAAGATCAGACAGCAATACAGAAATTGACCAAAGGGTGGTGCCGCAGAATTGAACGTCCTCTTTTTGAAGTGTCGTCAGTACGTTGAAACATCAATACTTTTGTGTTTGTTCCCAAAAAAGTCCTGCCGTGTGTATGCTTAATTAGTTCATGGCCAATGCCCTTTGTACAAAAATTCACAGGAAAGTTTGTACAAAGTCCTATCGTGTGTATGAGGCTTTAAAGTAGAGTTCCACCCATTTAAAAATCAGCAGCTACAAAAAGTGTAGACTTTTAATAATCAGACACTCCCAGGGTCCAGCGATGTGGGGGAACGAAGCCCTGCTCCTCTCCCCCTCCTCTCTATGGTGCCTGCATTCTAATGCCCCGTACACACGGTCGGACTTTCCGACGGAAAATGTTCGATGGGAGCTTGTTGTCGGAAATTCCGACCGTGTGTAGGCTCCATCGGACATTTTCCATCGGAATTTCCATCACACAAAATTTGAGAGCTGGCTCTCAAATTTTCCGACAACAAAATCTGTTCTCGTAAATTCTGATTGTGTGTACACAATTCCGACGCACAAAGTTCCACGCATGCTCGGAATCAAGCAGAAGAGCCGCACTGGCTATTGAACTTCATTTTTTCTCGGGTCGTCGTACGTGTTGTACGTCACCGCGTTCTTGATGTTCGGAATTTCCGACAAGATTTGCGTGACCGTGTGTATGTAAGACAAGTTTGAGTCAAAATCTGGTGGAAAAAAAACATGGATTTTGTGGTTGGAATGTCCGATCGTGTGTATGGGGTATAACTGTGGGTGCCTGGATGTGGCTTCACAGCCGGGCGCACAATGCGCATGCACGAGCCGCGCTACGCGCTGTGAATGGTCAGGCAATCTTCTGGGACCAGTGACATGTCCCAGAAGATTGCAGGGAGGGAGGGGGGAGAGGTGAACTTCCTTCCAGTGCCACGGAGCCCAGGGAGGAAGTGGGAGCTGGGTGCCCATAAAAACTGGGTATGCGCTCCCCCCTCCCCAAAAAAATGACATGCCAAATGTGCATGTCAGGCGCTCACCATCACTTAAAGCGGAAGTTCCATTTTTGGGTGGAACTTCGCTTTAAGTGGTTTGTCTCATCCGTGTAAACTGATGTTGGATTCTCATGGACAGTTTGAGCTGTGATAAAGAACAGACTTGCTGGCTTACCAAATGAAAATACAAGAAATAAAGCCTAAAAAAGAAAACTAATGCAGCCATCGCATCTAAGAATTAGTAAGCTGCAATATAATAAAAGTTTGCTTTTGGGTTTATTATTGCTTTAACGCATTCCCTGCATTAAACTAAAAAGGTTCCAGTACCTCTATATTACCCTTGCCCCCACTTATACTTATCTGAGCCCTCATTTGATCCAGTGCTATGCCGGCTGTAGCGTCTCTACCCTCTCTCACAGGCTTCTGCTGCTGTCAGTCAAATCCTGTGACAAGGAAGGGGGGGCAGGGGTCAAGCCAAGCTGTCTGTGTGTCTATGAACACAGGCTGTGCGGCTTAGGATCTAGTCTGCAGGAGTGTTGAATTTGCAATCTGAACCACTATACAACCCATAAGTGTTTTTGGATCTGCTATTATTCTGTACATGAAATAAAGGATGTTTGAGAAACAACTGTATGGCAAACGACTATCAGTAGCTACAAACTTTATATTACATTTTATATTCAAAGCATTTTCCAATTCCAAAAATATTTAGACTGATGGGATATGAATAAATATAAGTATTTCATTTTTCTGGGGAGTTTCAGTGCTGCTCTGTTTCAAATTTTATTTATCTGACTAGAAACTTTAAATCCAAATTCCACCTAGGTGCAGGTCAAGCATGGGTTCTTTATGTGGATAAGGTTTTTAATTTTGTTAGGGTCCTCTTTTTATTTGTGGGTTAACAGCATGAATTTGTGACTGACTCAGTCACAGTTGCCCTTTGTGTGCTGCATGCCATCTAGACATGTGCACTGACAAAAAAATTGTTTGTTTTTGTTTCATTCGTTTTTTTGCTTTTTTCAGAAATTTGAAAATTTGGAAATTCGGAAATTCGAAAATTTGGAATTCTGAAATATGAATATACAGAAATCCGAAAATTCGGATTTTCGAATTTCTGATGTTGGAATTTTCAGATTTTCGGATTTCCGAATTTTCGAATCTTCTCATTATGAATTTTCGAAATTCCAAAATTCCAAATTTCTGAAATTTTGAATTTTCAGAAATTTTGAAAATTTCGGAAAATCGGAAATTTCGGAAATTCGGAAATTCGAAAATTTCGGAAATTGAAAAATTCGGAAATTTGGAGATTTCAGAATTGACAAATTTGTCAAAATTCATTAAAAAATACCTGTTCAGTACAGTTTAGTGCATGAAAGAACCACCCCCTTATCCCCCTCTTGCCAAAGCAAGTTAGACAATTGCCTGTATTCAGAATGTCAGGCAGGAATAAAGGCATAGGCAGAATTTCTGAACATGGAGGTAAAAGGAGTTGAGCAGGTCCTGCAGGACATGGTGTTTTTTAGGCCCCACCATCAAGAGGCAGGGCACGTCTGCCTTTTCTTTCTGGCAGTGGCTGTACTATACAGTCAGGACACAGGGAGGAGGTATTTGAGTGTCTAACAAAGCCTTCCTCTTCTTTCCCTCTCAGGAGGAGAGCAGACAGATTTCTGTAACTGCTGTAAATGTACCCTCTTCATCCTCCTCCCATTCAGGTAATCCCTCCATAGCTCTATATAAGAGTATAAAAAAGGCTATGGGGTACCTCATCCTAAATAGAATTTACAACACAAGACCAACAAAACGGCCTATCACGGTACCAATGAGGAGTGTATACATAATACTTTTCAATAATTTTATTTATACAAAATTAAATAAAAATATACATAAAAACATTTAGATGTTCCCTTGAGGTTCATAAATACATGTTTCTCAAATATTTGTCCGTAAAGATGGTTGACGCGTTTCACATAACTGCTTCCTCAGAACCATTTACATGTGACATACAGTGGGAACGGAAAGTATTCAGACTCCCTTAAATTTTTCACTCTTTGCTATATTGCAGCCATTTGCTAAAATCATTTAAGTTCATTTTTTTCCTCATTAATGTACACACAGCATCCCATATTGACAGAAAAACACAGAATTGTTGACTTTTTTGCAGATTTATTAAAAAAGAAAAACTGAAATATCACATGGTCCTACTGTAAGTATTCAGACCCTTTGCTCAGTATTTAGTAGAAGCACCCTTTTGATCTAATACAGCCATGAGTCTTTTTGGGAAAGATGCAACAAGTTTTTCACATCTGGATTTGGGGATCCTCTGCCATTCCCCCTTGCAGATCCTCTCCAGTTCTCTCAGGTTGGATGGTAAACGTTGGTGGATAGCCATTTTTAGGTCTCTCCAGAGATGCTCAATTGGGTTTAAGTCAGGGCTCTGGCTGGGCCATTCAAGAACAGTCACAGAGTTGTTGTGAAGCCACTCCTTCATTATTTTAGCTGTGTGCTTAGGGTCATTGTTTTGTTGGAAGGTAAACCTTTGGCCCAGTCTGAGGTCCTGAGCACTCTGGAGAAGGTTTTTGTCCAGGATATTCCTGTACTTGGCCGCATTCATCTTTTCCTCCATTGCAACCAGTTGTCCTGTCCCTGCAGCTGAAAGACACCCCCACAGCATGGTGCTGCCACCACCATGCTTCACTATTGGGACTGTATTGGACAGGTGAAGAGCAGTGCCTGTTTTTCTCCACACATACCGCTTAGAATTAAGGCCAAAAAGTTCTATCTTGGTCTCATCAGACCAGAGAATCTTATTTCTCACCATCTTGGAGTCTTTCAGATGTTTTTTTAGCAAACTCCATGCGGGCTTTCATGTGTCTTGCACTGAGGAGAGGCTTCCGTTGAGCCACTCTGCCATAAAGCCCTGACTGGTGGAGGGCTGCAGTGATGGTTAACTTTCTACAACTTTCTCCCATCTCCCAACTGCATCTCTGGAGCTCAGCCACAGTGATCTTTGGGTTCTTCTTTACCTCTCTCACCAAGGCTCTTCTCCCCCGATAGCTCAGTTTGGCTGGACAGTCAGCTCTAGGAAGGGTTCTGGTCATCGCAAACATCTTCCATTTAAGGATTATGGAGGCCACTGTGCTCTTAGGAACCTTAAGTGCAGCAGAATTTTTTTGTAACCTTGGCCAGATCTGTGCCTTGCCACAATTCTGTCTCTGAGCTCTTCAGGCAGTTTCTTTGACCTCATGATTCTCATTTGCTCTGACATGCACTGTGAGCTGTAAGGTCTTATATAGACAGGTGTGTGGCTTTCCTAATCAAGTCCAATCAGTATAATCAAACACAGCTGGACTCAAATGAAGATGTAGAACCATCTCATGTGTGATCAGAAGAAATGGACAGCACCTTAGTTAAATATATGAGTGTCACAGCAAAGGGTCTGAATACTTAGGACCATGTGATATTTCAGTTTTTCTTTTTTAATAAATCTGCAAAAATGTCAACAATTCTGTGTTTTTCTGTCAATATGGGGTGCTGTGTGTAAATTAATGAGGAAAAAAATGAACTTAAATGATTTTAGCAAATGGCTGCAATATAACAAAGAGTGAAAAATTTAAGGGGGTCTGAATACTTTCCGTCCCCACTGTATACGCAGAGAACTTTAAATAGGAAAATATGGGAGAAATATCATTAGAAATTGGGAACATGCGCTAAAATAACTCAAACAAAGGCTGCATACATATAGTGATTAATATCTCAAAAGGCTACATACATGTAGTGATTAATATTAATAGGTACAATGGCCCATCAAGGGACATAGGCCTATATATCCTGGACTTGGATCGCATTTAGTGTGTAGTGAAAAGAGAATCTCTAGATGTAAATGTTATTTTATGGCTGAAAGCTGCAGCCATAGCCCCGGTAATCCACTTCAAACCTGTGAAGCAAATGTACATTAGGGGCTTTTGGGCTTATACCCTTTCCAATGGGCAGGAAGCACAGAGGGTCCAAAATCTAATTCTTTTCCCGTTCAGCTGCTATCTGCACAGGTGTGTCTGAGGGCCAACCTAGTACACCCACCAGTAAAGTCCATCACTTTTTGTGGGGTGCTCTGGTGAGGATCTGGTGTGTGTGCTTAGGTTTTGTGCTTCATCATTTTTAATGGATCACAACCTCTCCAAAGTGTAGATATCACAAAGGGTCCACTATCCATTTTTTCTTGACGATCTGGTCTTCTGTGCACTCTGGCCTCTTTAATCCATTAGAGACATTCTTTCCTCTACTCTCACCTACAAGTCAGTATTCCTTGTAACCATCATCTCATTCAGTTTACAGTCATATTTTTTTTCTTTGCTGCAAAGCAATGACTACAGGCAGTTTTATTGCATGAATCGTTTCTGCTTGCTTTCTAGGAGTTTCTACCTCAGCTGACCTTTCAGTCCTTTAATTGTGTTATTGACTGCCATTTAATCAACCACATTTGGTTATTTTATTGATCCACTGTACAATATTTTTTTGAATTTAACATTTTGATTTGATGCCTTCAATAAGGTAAATCTCTTTGTTGATCTGTTAGAGACTTTCACCTAGTTTTCTTTTGCTGTCCATGTCCTTTTTTTTCACCAGAGCATTACAAAAAAAAAAATAGAAAAAAGATAAATTAAAACATTTGTACAAAAAAAAGAAAACATCACCTAGATGTGGCTGACCTTTTTCCAGTAAAGAGCAAAGCCTATGGCTATTAGGTTTTCCCACACGGCTATTCCTCTAGTAAAGGGGGTCTAACCACCATCAGGAAATGCAGAAACGTTCTCACAGTATCACATTTTGGACCCCCTCTAGAATGTTGGCAGTATATTCCCTGACTCCCCCCTTGTATTGGGGATTGTATTGGGGATGAGTGAAAAATCCACCTTGAAACCACCAAAAAATGTCCTCCTTCTCCTTTCCGTTAGCACCCCAACCCTTCTCCTCACCACAAGCACCCCAACACCTCATCACCAGCACCCAGCACCCTGACCCTGAAACAGCACATGAGTAGTACTGTAAAAAAGAGGGATGTTCTGTTCTCTTAAAGAGGAAAGGGTAGTAAAAAAAAATAATGGTTTAAAAGCAAAACAGTGGCATCACATTGTAGAGAAGGTATAAGCAGGAATTAGCAGGCATCACAAAAATTGGCTGCTTTGCACCTTTGTGGAAGAAGAGGAGGAAAAGGTCCAGGAACTCTTACTACATTATATGGTAAGGGTTGTAGTACAAAGCACTTGTACATGGTGGGGATTGTAAAACGATTGTATGTGGCAAGGATGATTGTGCAACCAGAGCCAAGAGCAGCTGAAAGGAGAGACTGTGGGGGACCAGTCACATGTCCCCTATGTCAGTGTCCAGCTCCTCAAGCCTTTTTTTTATTTCCTTGCCTATTAGACTTTCAAGGAACCAGAAATAATTTTTTCGATATTCAGACCCCCATAAGCTTTATTTGGGTTTTGTACGAATTTTTGGAATGCATTCTGGCTTGACGAATCCCCTACAAACCAAATTCAGACGCAAATGCTCATCCCCAACTGTAAGGATGCCTTGAGGAGCCCGTTACGGTCCTGTAATGAACACCTCCAACAGTCAATGGACAGCTCCACAAAATCAGAGAGCTATGTGGTCAATGTAGTGAGGACCCTCCTACACAACAGACCAGAAGGAAGAAGAATTTGACAGGTATAAGCACAGAAATGAACATTCCTATGACCCAAGAGTGCTTATTTATACTTTATTTTTACTAGGATCCACCAACAATCACATCCTAGATTGAACTGCATTTCAAGTTGAATTATTGGTGGGTTGTTGCAATTTCCCATTCATGCGAGCTGAGTGAGGCTCCCAGCATTGCATCCAAAAGCACATCTTAACAAGCATGGAAATACCAATACATAGTAAGCTACATTTTAAACATGAGGGCAAATATAAAAGACACAAATAGATGCTGCTCTTTCTTCATTTTATCATCAACAAATGCATTTCTAATGCAAGTACCTACATTTATCCTTGTACAGCTTAACTTAGACTGAGAACGGGAGGAATTTCACAAGAAGCTGATCAGTATGCTGCAGTGCTAACTAAAGACATGCTGATAGGAGGAGAGAGCAGACTGACAGGGCAATGCGCTTACTATCCCACTGTTTTTCCTTTCACTATCCAATCACAAGCTGGGGGAGGAGCAAGACCTGAAAGTGTTACCTACCTGAAAGAAAAAAAAAAACTATGTTGTGTAGTAGAGCTGTGTAAATCAAAGACTAGAAGAACAGAAATAAAAATGTTTTGGCAGGCAAGACAGCTCCCATATATGTATTTCACCTATGTCCAGAGTCCAGTTTTAAAATGTATTTGAGATCAACATAATAATACTGCATTTTTGCTAACTTATCTATGCTACAACTTAGCAATTAAGAGTAGATCAGTTATATGTCTACTTCTTAAGTTTTTTTTCCTCAAGGTCCATAATCACAATCCATTAATATAAGAACAAAAATAATTGGATTAATTGTGAAAACACTGTTGACAGTCCAGATGGTTGTTTTTTAGTATTCACTGCACATTTTCAAGTGAAATAGCATTGATAAAAACATCTGTTTTCTCATCAGTACACTCTTGCCATCTGCACAGCTGGGTCACAGGTGTGGAGGAGATTAATTATCCTTACCTACAGAAATCTTTCACATCCTTATTTCGTCTCACTTGGAAAAAATATAGCTGGTTAAATAATATGTTAATACACATGTGTTTTACAAGCATGCTTCACTTCATCTAGCTCAGGAAGTTCATTCCGCATTATCTTACAAATGGGTTGGCTTCATCCTTTTAAATAATGTTTTATATTCCTCGTGATGCATTTAAAAAAAAAAACACATAATATTTTATTTTTGTTTTTTGTTTTTTTACTTTTTTTTGTTATATTTACATGGGCTTTAAAAAATTATATGAAGTTTTAAAAGCCTAAATTGACCCTGTCATAACATAAATGTTTCCAAAATAAGCTACCTACTAAATAGGAGAGAAAGTACTTACCACTGCCTTTACCTCCACAGCGCTGTTGCGCTGCTATGATCAAATCACACTAAATATAAATAAAAAAATATATAAATATATCAGCTGCTCAACACCTAATACACTGCAATATAAGCGTGTTCATAATTCATACACAAATAGCAATGTGTGTGAATTTTTTCATTCAACAGCTCTGGCAGTAAGCAGGCCTGGGTGTGGCAAGTGAAATTTAACTCAGCTTTCCAAAAAAGTGTGGTTAATCACAGTTCTTTCATGATTCAGCATGGGAGGGGGCAATTACTTTTTCACATAGGGCCAGGCAGGTTTGAACAGCTTTTTTCCCTTAATAAATGAAATAATAATTTAAAAACTTAATGGATTTGGATTTACTCTGGTTATCTTTGTGTAATATTAAAATTTGTTTGATGATCTGAATAATTTAGAATGAGAAATATGCACAAAAAAATTAAAATTAAAAAAATAGGTAGGTTGGTCCAGTTGTACGAGGGAAGAACGTTAAAAACACTCACTGCATTGAGAGAGGAATATGATATACCTAAACATACATTCTATAAATACTTACAAATCAGACATGCTTTAAATGCCCAGTTTGAGGAACAAGACCCGGTCTGGTGGAATACCCCTTTGTATCAAAAAATCGCTGGCTCTGGAAAGAGTAAGGGATTTATATCATATATATATTTAGATTTATGTGGAGGAAGTATTGAGAGCCCTGAATCCCTTAAGAGTAGGGGGAAATGGGTGGAGGATCTAGGGGCAATATCGGACGGCCAATGGAGGAAGGTATTAGAGAGAGGACACTTAGTGTGGGTCTTGCCCGCACAGAAGGTTTCATTTTTGATGCTGGTTCACAGGACATACTATACACCTAAGAGAATGTTTGAGTTTGGATAGAGACTAGATTGGGGGGGGGGGGGGCTAGATGTCAGGGCACAGGGGATTTGCTGCGTATGATATGGAGGTGCCCTAAGTTGTTTCGCTATTGGTCAGAGATCCTTGAAACAATAAACACGATATATAGGTCTAGACTGGAGATGGATCCCATACTCTGCATCTTGGGCTTGGGAGAGGGAATGGATGGTATGCCCGGTGTAATTAAAGCAGTGCTGAGGTGTCTTTTTCAAGCAAGAAAATTAGTAGCACAAAGATGACAAGCAAAATAAAAAACCAAACGGTAAGAGAATGGGTCAGCATAGTAACAGAAATGATATGGAGAGAGAAAACAGTGTATACAAGGAAAAGAAATATTAAAGAATTTAAAAAAATGTGGAAACCATGGTTGGAGAAGATGGGATATCCTATGTAAAGCATTAAAAGAAAGGCTATGAAAGGCTCTATGGAAATTAATATACAGGAGCAGGATAAAGTAAGACCAAGAATATATGTAAGGAGGGGAGGGAAGGGATAAAAGGGAGTAGCAAATAAAATAGGGGGATAAAGGGGTAAATACTGTGAAATGTTCACAAATGTATCCTGTATTTTTTTAATGTGGCTATTTTTGATATTTTTATAAATCACAAATTGTAACTGAAGAAAACGAATAAAGATTATTAAAAATAAAAAATAAAAATATATATATATATATACCTGTATATTCACATGAAATAAAAATCAAAGTCCACTAGAGTGAAATAAAGTCTCTATTTTAAATTCAACAGTTTGGCTTTCTTTTCATTTTCACCTGTTTAAATCTCTCCTCCATCAACCATGCTCACACTATCACTAGTTGTGCTTTCACCTGGAATCATTGACCATACAAAATTTGTATGGTCAAAATAGGCTCATCTCCCCTTTAAATAAACATACAATCCACTTCAGAATTCCTCTGGTGGTCTTGAGTAGATCCTACACCTCCTTCTGCACCCAGCCACAAACAGGGGTCTTCCTACTTTTTTTTGCAGACACGTCTTCTTTAAGATGTTTCCTCCAACACTCTCTCTCTCCTCTCCTCCTCCACTCAGCCACATATATAAAGGAAATAGACTAAATAGTGCTTTATCCTTAAATATACTGTCACAGTGTCTGGACTTGAACCTGGGAACTCTGCTGTGTCTGGCAATGACCCACCTGGTATTCTGGACAGTTCCCTGGCCAATTCCTTGAATGATCCTGCCTTGAACCTTGTTTGCCTTCAACCTTAAACTCTTTTCTCCTCCCATGAACTTCCTGATTTAAAACATGTCTTTGCACTTCCTGTTTGCCAGATTATTGTGCTCTCTCCAGCCAATATCTTTTTTTTGTCTCTCCTGCTACCGGCTGTATCTTCACTACCATTCGTTACTGACCTTTGGCTTGTTCCTCGACTATGGTTTGGCTTGATCCCTACCTGTTATATATACTACTGCACCACAGCTTGCTCACCTCCTGGTGGGGCGATCCTGAGGACTGCGACCTGGTACTAACATGCAGAAATTCCCATCTCCACCATCAGGAGCTCTGGTGAATACCAGTTAGTGCTTAGACCCCGCACCTCAGGTGAACCCGTGTCATCAACAGGACCTGTCCCACTTGTCAGTGGGTGCTGCGCTACTGCTGTAGCTACCGACCTCTGAGCCTGACACCAGATCGTGACATATACATTATCCACTAATAGGGATGGGCCGATAGGGATGGGCCATACCTGACCCTTCAGGTCTGGTATGGGTTTCAAGGGGAACCCTGCGCCAAAATTAAAAAAAAAAAACGGCGTAGGGTCCCCCCCAATATCCATACCAGACCCTTATCCAAGCACGCAACCTGGCCATATATATATATATATGTGTGTGTGTGTGTGAAATAAAAATACATGTTCAATATAGTAAAATAAAGTCTCTATTTTAAACCTGACAGCTTTCTTTTAATTTTCACTCATGATAAATTAATCTCTCCTACATTAACCATGCTCACACCATCACCAGTTGTGCTCCCACCTGGAATCACTGACCTTACAAATATGTATGGTCAAAATGAGCTCATGTCCCCTTTAAAAGGACATACAATCCACTGTGCAATTCCTCTGGTAGTCTTGAGTAGATCTTGCATCTCCTTCTGCACCCAGCCACAAAGGTGGTTCCTCCAACACTCGCTCTCCTCTCCTCAGTCACAGGGTTACATGACTTCCGCTTTGCAGGCGCTTTGACAGTGCTGGCCATTGATTTCAATGGCAGGGGCATTTTGGGAGCGCTGTATTCACAGCTCCTAAACTGCCCCAAGGATGCTGCTTGCAGGACTTTTTTTCCTGTCCTGCAAGCGCACCACCCCAGTATGAAAGCACTCAGGCTTTCACACTGAGGCTGCAGAAGAGTCAGTTTACAGATGCTTTTCAGGCGCTATTTTTAGCACAAAACGCCTGTAAAACGCCTCAGTGTGAAAGTGGCCTTAGTGTCAGATTTGTCCACCGCAATGTCGCAGTCCTGCTAAAAATCGCTGATCGCTGCCATTACTAGTAAAAACAATAAAATTTAAAAAAGTCTATAAATCTATCTCATAGTTTGTAAACGCGATAACTTTAGCACAAACCAATCAATATACGCTTATTGGGATTTTTTTAACTAAAAATATGTAGCAGAATACATACTGTATTGGCCTAAATTGATGAAGGAATTTGTTTTTACTAATTTTTTATTGGGATTGTTTTTTAGCAGAATGTAAAAAAATATTGTTTTTTTGTCAAAATTGTCGGTCTTTTTTTGTTTTTTTTTAGCGCAAAAAAAAAACATGGAGGGAATCAATTCACCACCAAAAGAAATCTCTATTTGTGGGAAAACAAGAAATACATTTTATTTGGGTGCAGTTTTGCATGACCGCGCAATTGTCAGTTAACTGCTTCCCGACCGCCTCACGCAGATATACTGCTGGAGAAGGGCACGTACAGGCAGATTAACGTACCTGTATGTTGCCCTTTAAGAGGCGGCTCGCGGGCGCCCGCCGGGAGCTCCGTGAGCGTGATCGCGGGTCCCACGGATGCGTTGTCCGTAGGGATACCCGCGACCGTCTCACGGTGAGGAAGAACGGGGAGATGCTAATGTAAACAAGCATTTCCCCGTTCTGCCTAATGACACTGACAATGATCACAGCTCCCTGTAATCGGGAGCGGTGATCAGTGTTGTGTCACACATAGCCCATCCCCCCTACAGTTAGAATCACTCCCTAGGACACACTTAACCCCTACAGGGCCACCTAGTGGTTAACCCCTTCACTGTCAGTCACATTTACACAGTAATCAATGCATTTTTAATCGCACTGATCGCTGTATAAATGTGAATGGTCCCAAAATAGCACCAAAAGTGTTCGATCTGTCCGCCATAATGTCGCAGTGACGATAAAAATTGCTGATCGCCGCCATTACTAGTAAAAAATATCTTTAATATGTGCTGAGTAGACAGGCAGCATTGATAAGTACTGATCGGCTGCACTGATGATGGGAGGCACTGATGGGCACCAATAGGTGAGATCAGTGCTCATCAATGCTGCCTATCAGTACCACCTAACAGTGCCGCCTATCAGTGCTGCTCAGAGCTTTGTGACTAGCAACCCTGCTGGGGCCCCCTGATAGTGGCTGAATGCCAGGGCCCGGTCGCAAGTGAAACTGCTGTGACCCTGGTAGTTCCACCACTGGGGCAAGGTACCCCTCCATCTTGAGGGCATGAGGCTTGGTATGATTTAAAAGGGGGGCTGCATACTTGTTTCCCCCTTCCTTCCTGGCCAGCCAGATTAGAAGCCTGTCACAGATTTTTAGGGTGATTAACACTTTTTTTTGTATCCCTTGACATTAATACCAGATCCTTATGATCCTTATTCTAAGCATGCAGCCTGGGATACTTCATGTGAACATCTGATATATACTGTACATTAATTTTTGTTCTAGGTACACCCTTAAAGTGATATTTTCAAAGAAAAACTAAGATACAGTTTAAATTGCCATCAAATTAAACTTCATTGCTGGCTTTTTTTTTTTTAGAAAAAGAAAGCACATAGACTAAAGGTCCCCCAAAATGTATAGCAGCCGTATGGGGTATTCTATGTATATAGGGGAACCTTTGGGGTCTGTGTGACATTTTTTTCTTTTTAAGAAAGAAGCCATGTCATTTGCCAGCAATTTAAAATACTGTTTTTACTTTGTAAATGTCAGTGCTTTAAAAAGATCACACAGATGGAATTAAAAACATTTTTTCTTGTTTTACATTGGCCAATGTTCCCTAGGGCAGTACCCACCCACCCCCCACCAAGTTTTTGACAATCCTTTGCCTATTAGCCCAGAAAAAGGGCATTTTTACGTTGGCAGCTCTTTGGCTTTTGGCTTATCACCAGTAACAAATAATTTTCCACCATGTTGCAAAATTGCTTAAAGTTGACTAGTAGATGTAATTTTGCCTTCTTCTAGACCAAAACTGTTAAAGCTGTTTTGAGGCATCTTATTTAACTGTTGTATGTAAGTCTGAAAAAAGATGTACTTTTAATGCTAAATTAGAATAAACATACAGTAGCGTATTACCCTACCTCCTGTAGTGGCAACCAGTCTTGTCACATAATGAACAAGCATTCGTACAATGTCAGCGTTAATACACCCAACATCATGCCCTTCGTGTAGGCTAGTATCTAGAAAGAAAGAAATACTACAAGCAACGGCAGATAATCGTTAAGTAACAGAGCCTGTATCTTTAAAAGATTTACAAGTACATTTTAATTAAAGAAAGGTTAGATAGGGCACACTACTTAAGGAGAACTGTCACTGATGCGTTCAGTAGGAAAATAATTTCATTGCTGCTACGTTTTTCACGAGTATGCACTCTATATTTGTACTGACAGAATGGAATATTATCAAGCTATATTCTTAACTTTTGCTTCTTAACAGAATATGCAAATGTTCCTATTTACTTTTTCACAGCAAAACATCCCAGAATTTGGATTTTCAATAACTTAAATGTGATTGTACTTGTAAGTGCCCTTCTAGGTGCTCCTCTTCTTGGCTAGCCATTAGCTAGATTTAAAGTCATGACAGGTTCATTTTAGTGTATGCACAGACATTGCCCACACATCATGCATTAAAGAGGCCAAAGGTCCTCGTGTAATAACACCCCATGGTTGCTAATACACTTTCATTGTGCTCCCCTGTTGCCCTGTTGCTTGGGTTGGAGCCCTTGGTAGGGTATTCTATAGAAAGGAAAAGGATTTTTTGAAAGTGTAAGTAAAGGTTCACAGTGAATACCTTATATTTGGGGGAACAATTGTCCTTCACAGCAAATAGTGACCCTGGGAAAATATGTAGCAACCTTGAAGGTTGCCTTTCTCCAGCCCTCACATTGACAGTGAGGCTGTATACACATAAATAGAGAAGAAAGGGCACCTATGAGTACCAGCAGGAAAATGAATAATTTCATCAGTGATCCAAAAAATGTGTTTATGAAGATTCCCTTGCTATTTATATGATGAAGACAGTTTTAAAGCAAATTTACAGTCATGGTAGTCAGATTAGGAGAGCCACAATTCTCAACTGAGAAATGATCCAATACTATATTGGGAGACGGCAAAAGCTGTAATGAGGTGTAGAAGTATGGAATATACTAATATCCAATGTAAAGAGGCACTTACAGTACTAAATATATGGAAGCCATTAAGAAAGCTAGGTTAGCTTATATTCAATTTAAGCAGTCTATGACTGACCACAATTGCACACAAAGGTGGAAGCAGGTGAAGAAGAAAAGTGAAGTTTGGCTGGAGGAACATGTAACTTGATAGGTATACATTTGGTAGCTAGGCTGAATGACTATTCGCAAACCTTGTTAGAGGATGACATCCACCTCAACATATTAAGTATGTAGCCGTCGATCAAAGAAATTTGAAAAAGACCTCCACTGGTATAGCCAAAGCATTTGCTCAGTACTACACTACTTTATATTCAGATAATAAATAGGATTAAATGTGAAGGAATTCCCATATAAGCTGAAACTTCCCCAATCAAGCACTCCAGATTTAGACATGCTCAATGCAGAGATCCCTTTGACGGAACTTAAGCAAGTAATTCGGACATCTCTGAATCTGAAGTCCCTGGGCCCAGATGGGTTTATTAATGATTTTTTTCAAAAGTCTTCAAGGAGTAGTTGAAGAACCTCTGGTCTCTTTTTATAATTACATCTTATCTACAGGAAGATAACACTTAACAGGGCAGACAGAAACCTCTTATCCTTTGCCTCTTATTGGCCGAGGTCATTAATAAACCAAGACTCTAAATTTCCATCCAAAATAGTAGCTGATTGATTAGCTACACTTTTCTCTAAATTAATAGTGCCCAAACTGGCGGGATTTGTGGTCAGGAGATTGTCAATGAATTTGAGGAAGGTGGTTGTACCTGAGAACTATAGATTGTCAAATCTTTCTCCAAAGCTGGGAGCCATTGTGGCCCTCAACACAGAGAAAGCTTTGAAAGCATTTGTTGGAAGTGGCTGTTTCAATGTGGTTTCAAAGGAGACTTTAATAATTTCATTCAATGTATGTACTCTTCATTATTTGCAAAAATATATTTAGAAGGGGAAATTTCTTCTGCAATACCTTCACAGTGTGGTATGGGTCAACGGTGTATCCCTGTCACCATTTTTGTTAAATTTGGCTATTGAACCCTTAGTCAACTCTTTGATAGGGCATCAATATTTTGAAAGGGTTTAAAAAGTGTTGGAGCAGATAAGTCGCTGTGTTTGCAGATGACATTTTACTATTTTGTTTCAACCCTAAGGCCCATTTAGACTGCATTATGGAGCATATAGAAGAGATTGGATCTTTTTTACAATAAAAAATAAATTGTCCTAAGAGTGCAATTTTGTTCCTGAGTACATATAACCCGCAGGCAGATTTTGAATGGCTGAGATTTATAGGTCTGAATAGAGTAAAAGACCCACTCACTTATTTGGGTATAAAATTCTCGAGGAATGCATTGAACATTCTGCAAGTAATCATAAAAATTCTTTAGGAACTAAACTTGTGGAAAGGCCTGCCACTTTCTTTGATGGGGAGAGTCCACCTTATTAGGCCTCTTGCACACGATATTCCTGTTTGGGCATCTAATTTCTCAGACATTTTTTTTGTATGTATTTTCATGCATTTTCACGTATATGCATTCACGCAAATTTTCACGCACATTTTTGTGCAGGCTCGGAAGCTTATTTGCTTATTGATAATGTTAATGGACAAATGTGTGTGAAATTGTGAACATTTGCGCGCATGAGGTATAAATTACTGATCGAAGTAATCTTCTTCTTTTTACTGAAAAATACACGGCCCTTCTTTACGTGCCTGTGTGCATATCTCCATTACAATTAATGGGCTTTTATTTAGCTCAGTAAAAAAATAAACTTTTTTTTTTTTTTTTGAGCTTTTTTAAGCTGCAGTGTGCAAGAGGCCTAAAAGTGATGAGTTTCCCAAGATTGTTATATCCTTTGCAAATGCTTCTACTTTTACCTAAACACTAAAGCCGGGTACACACGAGCGGAAGGTCCAACAGAAAAAGTCAGACGGAAGCTTTTCATTGTCTATTTCGATTGTGTGTATGCCTCATCAGATTTTTTTTTTCGAAAATTCTGACGGATCTAGAAATGGAACATGTTCTAAATATTTCTGACGGAACCAATTCCTATCAGGATAACCAATCATCTGTATGCTGTTCCGACGGACCAAAAACGACGCTTGCTCTGAAGCAAGTATGAGACGGAAGCTATTGGCTACTGGCTATTGAATTTCCTTTTTCTAGTCGTAAGTGTTGTACGTCAAGTGTTGACGGTCGGACTTTGGTCGGACTTTGGTTTGACCATGTGTAGGCAAGACCGCTTGAATGGAATTCCGTCAGAGTTCCGTTGGAGAAACCTTTGGAGTTTATTCCAATGGCAAAACCGGTCGCGTGTACACAGCATAAGATGTAATCATATTAAAAATTTCTATGGCAAAATAAAATACCAAGAATATCTCTGGTAAACTAAACTCAGTCTGTATCTGCACTGAGCTGTAACTGCCCTGACCTTCCGAAAAACATTGCCTGTTTACTTCACTATGTGGGGAATTGGATGGGAAATAAAAAGTACAATATTTTGCTAATATAGGTTTGGAACAACAGGTAGTTTATCCATGGTCATTAAGTGGCCCTCTTCATTCCCCATTTTATCAATTAAATCAAATATTTTACTTAGGGATACTTTAATAGCGTGGAGGGAAAGTGAGATACTTTACTTGCACCCTGGCTTTATCTCTTTATATTTACTTATCTATTCTATGCTAACTTATCCACCAGATAACAGGATTAGGGATGAGCCGAACACCCCCCTGTTCGTTTCGCACCAGAACATGCGCACAGGAAAAAAATTTGTTCGAACCGCGAACACCGTTTAAGTCTATGGGACACGAACATGAATAATCAAAAGTGCTAATTTTAAAGGCTTATATACAAGTTATTGTCATAAAAAGTGTTTGGTGACCTGGGTCCTGCCCCAGGGGACATGTATCAATGCAAAAAAAAGTTTTAAAAACGCCCATTTTTTCGGGAGCAATGATTTTAATAATGCTTAAAGTGAAACAATAAAAGTGTAATATCCCTTTAAATTTTGTACCTGGGGGTTGTCTATAGTATGCCTGTAAAGGGGCACACGTTTCCCGTGTTTAGAACAGTCTGACAGCAAAATGACTTTTCAAAGGAAAAAAAGTCATTTAAAACTACTCGCGGCTATTAATGCATTGCCAGTCCGACAATACACATAGAAGTTCATTGATAAAAACGGCATGGGAATTCCCCACAGGAACCAAATTTTTTTTAAAAAAATGATGTGGGGGTCCCCCCTTAATTCCATACCAGGCCCTTCAGGTCTGGTATGGATAGTAAGGGGAACCCCGGCCAAAATTTTTAAAAAAATGACGTAGGGGGTCCCCCTAAATTCCATACCAGGCCCTTCAGGTCTGGTATGGATATTAAGGGGAACCTCGGGCAAAATTAAAAAAAAAAATGATGTGGGGGTCCCCCTAAATTTCATACCAGGCCCTGCAGGTCTGGTAAGGATATTAAGGGGAACCCCGCGGAGAAGAAGATGAAGAAGATAAGAAGATGAAGAAGAGAAGAAGATGAAAAAGAGAAGAAGATGAAGAGAAGAGCGGGAGCCTCCCTCCATGCCATGGATGCGGAGCGGCCCGAGAAGAAGAAGGGAAGAGAACGCCGCAGAGGAGAAGCCGGACGAGAACACCGGAGGAAGAACCAGAAGAGCCAGAAGAACCAGAAGAAGAAGAAGATGGAGGAAGAACCCGAAGGAAGATAGAAGATAGAAGAAAGCAGAAAGAAGAAGCATTTAAATAAAGGAATTGTCAAAAACTGTCTCTTGTCATTTTTAACATTTTTGACAGTTTGTTAGTGAAATGGTAGGGGTACTTTTGTACCCCCTTACCATTTCACACAGAGGGGAGGGCCGGGATCTGGGGGTCCCCTTGTTAAAGCCCCCCGCCCGCAGACCCCCACAACCACCGGCCAGGGTTGTGGGGATGATGCCCTTGTCCTCATCAACATGGGGACAAGGTGTTTTGGGGGGCTACCCCAAAGCACTCTCCCAATGTTGAGGGCATGTGGCCTGGTACAGTTCAGGAGGGGGGGCGCTCTCTCATCCCCCCGTCTTTTCCTGCGGCCTGCCAGGTTGCATGCTCGGATAAGGGTCTGGTATGGATTTTTGGGGGGACCTCATGCCGTTTTTTAAAAAATTTGGGTCGAGAACGCCGGAGGAAGAACCAGAAGAGCCAGAAGAACCAGAAGAAGAAGAAGATGAAGGAAGATAGAAGAAGCATTTAAATAAAGGAATTGTCAAAAACTGTCTCTTGTCATTTTTAACATTTTTGACAGTTTTTTAGTGAAATGGTAGGGGTAAATACCCCCTTACCATTTCACACAGGGGGGGGGCGGGATCTGGGGGTCCCCTTGTTAAAGAGGGCTTCCAGATTCCGATAAGCCCCCCGCCCGCAGACCCCCACAACCACCGGCCAGGGTTGTGGGGATGAGGCCCTTGTCCTCATCAACATGGGGACAAGGTGTTTTGGGGGGCTACCCCAAAGCACCCTCCCAATGTTGAGGGCATGTGGTCTGGTACGGTTCAGGAGGGGGGGGCGCACTCTCGTCCCCCCCTCTTTTCCTGCGGCCTGCCAGGTTGCATGCTCGGATAAGGGTCTGGTATGGATTTTTGGGGGGACCCCAGGCCGTTTTTTTTTTGGTGCGGGGTTCCCCTTAAAATCCACACCAGACCTGAAGGGTCTGGTATGGAATTTAGGGGGAACCCCACATCATTTTTTTTTTTTAATTTTGGCCGGGGTTCCCCTTAATATCCATACCAGACCTGAAGGGCCTGGCATGGAATTTAAGGGGACCCAAATTCATTTTTTAAAAAATTTTTGGCCGGGGTTCCCTTTAATATCCATACCAGACCTGAAGGGCCTGGTATGGAATTTAGGGGTACCCCCTACGTCATTTTTTTTTTTAAATTTTGATTCGGGGTTCCCCTGTGGGGAATTCCCATGCCGTTTTTATCAATGAACTTCTATGTGTATTGTCGGACCGGCAATGCATTAATAGCCGCGAGTAGTTTTAAATGACTTTTTTTCCTTTGAAATGTCATTTTGCTGTCAGACTGTTCTAAACACGGGAAACATGCGCCCCTTTACAGGCATACTATAGACACCCCCCAGGTACGAAATTTAAAGGGATATTACACTTTTATTGTTTCACTTTAAGCATTATTAAAATCACTGCTCCCGAAAAAACATCAGTTTTTAAAAAATTTTTTGCATTGATACATGTCCCCTGGGGCAGGACCCAGGTCCCCAAACACCTTTTATGACAATACCATGCATATAAGCCTTTAAAATTAGCACTTTTGATTTCTCCCATAGACTTTTAAAGGGTGTTCCGCGGCATTCGAATTTGCTGCGAACATCCCAAATTGTTTGCTGTTCGGCGAACTTGCGAACAGCTGATGTTCGAGTCGAACATGAGTTCGACTCGAAGCTCATCCCTAAACAGGATAAATGATTCACTCTATGGGCAGACAGAGGACTTAGAACTCTTAAAGATCTACTAGATTCTGGCAATAAATTAGGACTTTTCACAACTATTTAGGCTAAATATGATCCTAGATCCAGCCATTTCTTTCCTTATACTGTATGCAAGTGCAGGTTTTGCATGTTAACCACTTAATGACTGACTCATGCCGATACACGTCGGCAGAATGGCATGGCTGGGCAAAGTAACGTACCTGTACATCACTTTGAATTTCCCACCGTGCACCATGACCGTGCCCGCGGGACTCGCGGACTCGATATCCGCCGGGTGCCTGTGATCGTGTCACAGAGCTGAAGAATGGGGAGATGCCAGTGTAAACACAGCATCTCCCTGTTCTGCCTAGTGTCAGGACACTGATCGTCTGCTCCTGTCAGGAAAGAGGCAAGTACCAGTCTCGCCAATATCGCTGCCTTCCTTCGCACATGCGCAGTAGAGTGGCACTTCGGCGCATCCCTGGGCACAATACAGCGAAACGGCTAATGCGCGTGCGCAATTTGGTTAAACGGCTAATGTTTGTGTACAATTCAGCGAAATGGCTAATGCGCGTGCGCGATTCAGCGGAACGGTACGCAATAGCGCGCAGAACATGAGCCTCCCTCTGGCCTATAAAAGCCACTCTGTGCCATGACCAGATTGCTGGTTTGTCTTTCAGCTCCCCATGTGTTTCCTGCTTGTATCCTGATTCTTGATTACCTGTTGTGACCCGGATTGACCTTGACCTGCTCTGATCTCTTCCTGCATCTGACCCTCGGCTTGCCTCTCTGACTTCTCCACTTGCTTCCTGTGTTTGACCCTCGGCCTGTCTACGGATATTGCTTCCTGTCTCCAGTTATTGACCCTCAGCCTACTCCTGGACTTTGCTATTGTCTTCAGTGCTCGACCCCTGGCTTGCTCACAGACTTTGCGTCCAGTTACCTGAGTTTGACCCTCTGCTTGTTTACAGACTTTGCTATCAATCTTCAGTACTAACTCATCAGCCTGCTGACAGACCTGCTAACAGTCCTTTGCACTAGACTGTTTTTGCCTATCTAGAGACTCTTACTAGTCAACGGGGTTTGACCCCTGGCCTGTTGTTGGATCAGCTGTTCAACCTCCTTTTTGAGCTTCAGCATCTTCAGTCCTGCACAGCTGTCTCCCTGCCGGTGACCTTCACGCAAGACCTGCCCAGCATGCTGGTGACTTGTGCCTCTTTGTGCCCTTCACCCCCTGTACCATCTCTAGGACTGGAGTGCGCTTAGTCGCAAGAGGCTACCGCTCTCAGCATCTCGGCCTCGCTGAGTACCCTTATCTGACAGCTCCCTCTCATTGGGAGCAGCGCTATAACTTTTGCGCAAACCAATCAATAAACGCTTATTGTGATTTTTTTTACCAAAAATAGAAATAACAATATGTATCGGTCTAAACTGAGGAAAAAAAATGTTTTTTTATATATATTTTTGGGAAAAATTTATTATAGCAAAAAGTAAAAAATATTGCTTTTTTTTCAAAATTGTCACTCTATTTTTGTTTATAGTGCAAAAAATAAAAACCGCAAAAGAAAAGCTCTATTTTTGGGGAAAAAAAGACGTCAATTTTGTTTGGGAGCCACGTCACACGGCCGCGCAATTGTCAGTTAAAGCGACGCAGTGCCAAATCACAAAAAGTGGCCTGGTCATTTGGCAGCCAAATGGTCCGGGGCTGAAGTGGTTAAGATTGTGGAGCAAGTAAGATTTTCTCCTATTCCATCATTGTGCTTAAATTCTTTTGCTAAAAAAAAAAAAAAAACAATTCTTTAAGACAACATCAGATGTCTAAAAATCAATCTTGTAAGCTCATTGGGAAATGGACTCAAGATTTTGAGCTGACGGGGGGAAGATGGAGGACTTAATGTTTTGAGGTTGGGCTTCTATCCATAAAGTTATCCCTAACAGAAATTGGATAGTAGTTTCCCATTCTTTGATACTTTTTCAAGCTACTTAATTTCAAGGATAACCCCTCCCTTAAATATATTTGAATATCTTGTTTTCTTGGTAACTAAAAAAAATTACTATTAACAAATTGGATTATCCTGGTTCTCCCTACTCTGGCAGGTATAGCTAAAAAATTGCATAAATTCAGAGTTTTTGATAAAATGGAGGTTTATAAACATAAGTAGTCCCTTACAAAAAAGTTTTTTGATACTTGGACCCAATAAATTCTCAATACTGTGACATTTATCAATCATAGAGAAATTATTTTGTTGTTTAGATATTCTAGATAGTAAAAAGATTAAAAAAAACACTAAAGGGCTTTTTGGGTCCGCTAGAATTATTCTGACTAAAGTCGCTTTTTTTTTTTTTTTTTTTTTATCTATGAGGTCACTGTGAATGGGAATGTTTGACTTAGTTTTGTTGGCAAAACAAAAATTGGCATTGTGTAGAAAATATAAGGGTTAAAAGGACTAATTTTTGATGTTATTTATTGGACATGATATGTGTTCTACTATGCGTGATTATAGATTTTCATTCGTTTGTTTGTTTTTGTTTTTGCTTTTTTTCCATTGTACATTTGAGCTATTTTGCACAAGATGATTTCTTGCGTACCTTTTTGCATCTATTTTTATTTTTTTGCTTGTACCTTTTTACCTATATTTTTTAAAGGTTTGCAAATATATTTAAAAGGGAAAAAAAAACTAAAATTACTGGCAGGACACACACCATAGGGCCTATGATAGTTGAATGCTTATTATACTGTATGTATCCCATTGCTTTCCTCTGTCACTGCATTGTTAATTCTTTGTGTTGTGAAAGTGGACGTCCTCCTAGGATTTTGTCCAAAGACATAAAAGGGTACACTGCTCTAAGTGTATCTATCTGGATCTCTTGGATTCCAATATCAATGGAGGAACCCACCTGATAAGGCGAATGGGTTATACAGCTATACTGTGCTAAACACATGTTTAGGGCCCACATATCTATCAGTGAATCAGCTCAGACACAGTGCTTATGGGAGGAAAACATTGATCTGTATCCTCAGCATTGTATTCCAACCTGGTTCCATATAAAATATAAAAATAAAAAATAAGAAACTTTAAATATGACTAAAGGCAACACTTTTTTTAAATTTTTGGATAGAGTGGAGAAGGATTAGAGCACCTATCAGATTGTGAGCTGCAACCTTGTTAGAGTTTGGCTTTAGTTCTACTTTCAAATATATAAAAAAGGGTTTCTAAGCGGTCCTCCACTTCATCCTCAGGTACACAGCAATACTGTTATGATATTAATGATAGCCTATTTTTCTTTTCTACTGAAAGTGTAAGTCAACAGAAGTTAGTAGAGTGAACGGGCAGAGAAGGTTTTATGAAGAAGAGGGGATACAATAGAAAAAAAAAATACTTTCATTGAGACTCTAAAGTCAATCATGTTTAATTCTATATGCCCCAATAAGTATAAAACATGAAAAGTTAAATCTTCTATACCCCCACAGTGTCATCACACCAAAAACTAGGCGACTCCCAAAGTTCAAGCTACATTTGGCACAGGTTATGGCAAGTAAAACAAGAAAATGTTTTGTATAATAGAGGTTATCGTAGCAGACGGACTATAGATGTGCCTATAGAGGCTGGCAAAGAAAATTCAGTCCTGGCTATTCCCTGTTTATTGACCATCTGTGTTTTCATGTTCTGTAGTGAATAAAGAAGCCCTTTGCATCCATTTTTTATGTTCTGCTATCCAACTTATAGGTATAGAATGCTGCATTGATGTTCCAAATCTCTGGAGGCAGATGAGCTATGAACTTAATCCACAGATGTGTGCATGGGAATTAAGTATGCATAATTTCAAATTAATATTTAAGGATGTGCTTTTGACTTTGATATTTATTATGTATCGCGTGCTAATTGACAAATGGCAGTGTTGTCGTATTTTAATCAGTTCAGGCAGCAATCATGTTTCACTCTAAAATTGAATATTTAAAATGATCTTTAATAAAGTAATCATGTTTTCTCTTATGTTGGGTATTAAGTGCCGCTTTAAAGTAAATTGGTCGCTAAGATCAAAAATATAAAAGAGCACCACCAGCAAGGAGAAGGTTTATACCTATTTGTCCCGTCATCCGTTCCTCTGATCTTCGCTCTCTGTAGGAGCAGAGGTCTCTTCACTTTCAGGAGTCTTCCTTATGTGACAGATGCATTGTTCTCCCTCTGTGTTTCCATCCACCCACCCCTACATCACCATAGGACCCAGTAGCCCGTTGCTCAGCCTCTTGTTTCAGTAATTCACTCTTAGCATTCCATGAGAACAAACAAAAGCAAAAGTCATCTTACGTTACAACAGATCAGTTGATCCAGAGGGTGACAGCTGAATCTATATGCAAAACTCAACTTCGAAAGTTGAGTTTGGCCCTATCCCTCAACACTTCCTGAGCCTCTTTATTGGTTCTTTACATTGGCTATAAATCTCTGAAATGAAAAATGAGCAAAAGATATGCTTCTGTAGTGTGTACTTGCCTTCAATCCAAAGCACTTAGTGTGATTTCTGTCTTTTCTCTCTTTCCTCTGCTATCTGCATGAGTCACTTCTGACAGTCTATGCCAATATCAAGGGATCCAAGAGGATAGGGGAGGGGGCATCCAACACACCTTATTATACTAACTCTTTCACATTTATATTACATTCAATAAAATGTCATTGAGCACTCATTCCTGAATAGGTCTGTTTTTTGTTTCATGGCCACTACACCATGTATACACACATTACTTACCCATTTGCATTCATCACTTTTAATCATTTATTATTTTTACATTTTTATTTTCTCATATTAATTGTGGTTTTGTCATCTCTCATAAGGATTATTCATTTCACTCACTGCTCATATTCACATTCACTTTATTATCATTTGTAATTTTCACATGCCCATCACTGCACACATTTACACTTATATTCCATATCATATTTTAGTATTTTAGCAATATTCGTTAATTTATTTAGCATATGGTACCTTATTGATACCTGTGTTAATTATTACACTACAAATTTCCAATCAATATATAAATCATGGCTTATCTCTAGTCTAGATTACAAGTGAATTGAAATTTATTGGATACTTATTGGGACCTTTTCTGCAGGTGTCGGGAGCTCTCTTTCTTCCCCCATTCTTCATTGTTTGCTCTCTAGCATGACTCCTTGTTAGTCACATGGGAGCGAACTTCTCCCCTGGAGTGTGTGTGACACGAAGGCACGGGATCATTGATTGACTTTTAAAGGAACCCTGGTCAGGAGATTGCCCATTTACACCCCTCATTGGTAACTATGCTGCACAATTCTACAATTTCTCTTTGTGAATACAAGGGATTTTGTTTGTATATTTTACTGTTAATACATATAAACAATGCTTATATATTCTTTGACAGCAAATTAATCCCCTGAGGAAGACTTTGACCATGCAAATAGAAACACGTTGGGAATTTGCATACCAGCTGTTTGACTAATAAAAGTACTGTTGTATGGTTATACCGTTGTAGAAATTGAATGGTGGTACATATCTCTGACCAGAGCTCATATTGTAAATGTTTATGTGTCTATGTTTTGTTGTTATTTTTTCAATAAAAAACTTGTCTAAACCATTTTTAACGATTGTAATTTTGCTGCGGAAAAACCCCAATGGGGGAGACTTTCCCATATTATGTAAGGGTTTATAACCACTTGTAGGTTATAAATCCCACATCCAAAATAGCAGAATTAGAGCTTCCTGATAACGGCCCTTCTGATTGGCTGAAACGTGTTGAGACTTGATCGCGTCATCACAACAACACTTCCGCCTTTGTCACATCTAGGACCACGATGAACCGTGGATTGCGGTATACAGTAACACTACACGCCGGCCGGAGTTCATCCTGATACACACATGCTGCATATACCGGGTGCCAGGATACAATCACCTTAAAATGTGAGTCAGTTTACAATTGACTTTTACATCTCAAATAAACATTATGGTTTTATGCTGTGTGGTTTCCCTCCACTATTCTTTTCCCCAATTATATCTGAGGATCTATTCATTGAACAACAGAGACACCATCCACGGGAGGATTCCCCCACATGCGTGATTGACCACACTAGAGATAGGTGTTCAACATCTAAGGAGAGTGTACATCCATGTGGGGCGCCTGATCTGATCACAAGTGAAACACTTGTTCTAATAGACTGTTATGAGCACAAGCACTTTATTCATCATAACACTTGGAACTTGTATTTTTTTTTCTTGTTTTTTTGTCTAATTTTTAATCTTGAATTTAGATTGATGGTTAAATAGATATCTGGTGTGGTGTATGTTCATACTTATCATTGTAGTTTTGCATTTAGCTTACAATAACACTGCAGCTGGCTTATCACCACATCAGTATTTACAGAATTCTGTGGAGCTAACTGCCCCCAATGACGTCAGTTGTGACCAAACATGTAGGGCAGAGCTTACGTACGTGCCGTTGCCATACTTGTGTCCTGCTGTGTACACAATTTGAAAATTTTCCATGCATGGTTTGTTTGCCTTTGATATATTGCGCTTATTGTTTCAAATATGACGTGAGTATTTTTAATCCCTCTACTTAAATAAAGTCCCTATATGGTGTTACACTATGTGGATGTATTCTTTCTTTCATATCCACATCTATTGAGATGTAACCAGGTTTTATGAGAGTCAATTAGATGTTCCTGTATGACATGTGATTCTTGATATATGTGGATACACTATACTAGGCGTATATGACTCCATAATAGAGTCCCTCAACTCTTGTAAGAGTATGGTGGAAAACGTGGCGAAATTGGATCATTAATGTTTTTATGACCGGAACCATCATCACGATTGCACGAAAATTACTTTTTGGACTGTTTTGTTATATTATATATTTTTTTGACACCTAATGTTTATATCACTATTAGCGCTGCATACCTTATGTTTTAAGTTGTATTGCACAGTATGTCTGACTGTTTTTGCTTATGGCTATTCTTGCCAGCGCGGTTCCCCCCTCCCCCCTTTTCTCATAGGAATGTTTCTGTTATGATATCTTTAGTTTGAAAATACCCTTCCAGGTGATTAAATGTTGTTCTATATGAAGAAACAGAAATTTCATTTTAAGACCTGGTTCACACCTGTGCAGGTTGCAGTTTGCATATTCAAGGTGCATTTTGCATTTTTTAATATACATTTACATTTCTGATCCATTGAAGTCTATGGAACCAAAAACCACAAAAAAGTCCCTGGTCCTTTTCATAAAATGCACAGATGTGAACGTGACCCATAGGAAGCCATGTTAAATGGACTGTAGTGCTTTCTGCAAAACTGAAAATGCACTAAAAAACGCATAGGTGTGAACCAGGCCTAAATCAGGGCCCTCTGATTTTTTTGTTACACCACTGCCTTTGCTGATCCTGATTGTATTGGTAAACCTAATTGCCTCCAACAAGCTCAGGAGAATAAAAAGAAAAACGTCTTTAGAATGTGCCCTGAAAAATATGGTTATACGATTCCCCCATTGGAGGAGCGAAGCTCTCATTTCCATGTAATGAAATGATCTGAAGACACTCATGCCATTACTTGTAGTTGCAATCAGTTTGAAGTGGCTGCAATTATCTTTCCACGGCTCTCTGAAAAGATCAAGCAATTGTTCTCCGTGGCACCTTTTGTATGTAGAATGGTTATAAAGTTTTCAACTAAATGTTCTAAATTATGATACATTAGTTAAGATCATACGTGGATTAAAAAAGAAAAAATGCATGAGTTTTTTTGAGAGTCAAACATCGAAGGTCAAAATATAAAGAGACAATAAGCACTGCTTATTGTTACATAAATCATCTCTACTTTTAATGCAATCCTTTCATACATACAACAAATAAATTTGAATTACATTTACTATTTTGTTTAGAATGGACTAGTTCCTACTGCGATGAGCAGTGCCAAGCATAAGCAACAGTTTTGGACCCCTTCATTGCATGCTGGACCAACTTCATACTCATACTTTGCGCATCTCAAATACTTTTGTAAACAAATTTTAAATATGTTACATCTCTGAAAAAAATCAAAAGATCTTCCAAGAATACCCTCACTGTGGATGAAATATCAAAAACACTGACCCCAAAAAATGTGAAAAATATTATTATAAACCAAGTAACATATACTGGAGGTTGCTGCTGTTATACTGTGTAACAACACCTACAAAGCTTCAATATAAATCCCTAAATGCCTGAGGGTAACGGCATATAAAGTGTATAAACCATTGTGATAGCAAACAAAATTACAATATAAACTTTAAAAACACAACATAGAAAAAGTCCACAAAAAAGTATCCGGATATTATTGACAATTCCAATGCATACAAGATGGTGCTTCAAAGACAAGTAAGAAGTGCTCCAAAGTGTATCTTCTCCAGGAAAGAACACACCACATGGATTTCACACCAGACTCACCAGATGGCTTTGACTTCTTGTGTTACTAAGAGAGTCAAAAACAGCATATGTACATAGATCCAGGTATCAGAGCCTCTGTGTTACCCACACCTCTTCCTCCAACCCTTTAGGATAGAGTACAGACTACCCTAAAGGTAGCTCAGAATATGTCCTCCATACCGAGGAAATAAAAAAGAAGAGGGATCCCACATACTATTTTTCATCCTAGGATTGAAAAGTAATGCACTTACATCAATATAAGCATTATAAACCGCATGTGTGCCCACATTAAAGAAGACCAACGCTTGTTTCACATGCAGGAGTCCCAATATGGTGTTTCAGGGTGTACAGGGCAGTCCTTGTTTGGTATAAATAGCAGAAAGATGGAAGCCTCAAGCTGCTATCTCCTGAAGAGGTCACTTCTGATGATGAAAAGCATTGGACAATAACTTATGGCTGACATCTGGTGCCCATTTTTAATGTGGGCATACATTCGATTTTTAAGGCTAACATTGATTATTATTAATGTAAGTGCAATACTCCTTAATCCTAAAATTTTAAAAATTGTACTTTTCACTATGTGGAACTCCGTCTCTTCTTTATTGTCTTCATTATTTAATATTGAATTTAAAAAAAGGTTACAAGGCCAGTCTTTGAGCTGAAACATGCTTTTCATTTTGGTGTATTGCAGTAGTGCCACTTGATATGTACTGATGCACAAGCATTGCAGCACAACATTCAGTAATGTACTTGCATGGGGTCTACACCAAACCCTTTATCAAGCAAGTAGCCAGGCAGGCCAGGAAAGAGGGGGTGAACAACCCCCCAGAACGTTACCAGTCCACATGTCCTCAACATGTAGGGAGATACCTTGCCGTAGGGGACTTCCCTGGCAAAGCACCTTGTCCCCATGTTGATGAGGACAAGGGGCTCTTCCCTACAACCCTGGCTCAGTGTTCGTTCAGATCTGCAGGTGGGGGCTTATCAGAATTTGAAAGATTGACTAGGTATGTTGTTTTGTGGTTGGGATTCTCCATGAGGTGTTTTATGTGAGTGAGGGTCCTCTATTACCATCTATACCAGACCCTCATCTTGTATAATTATCTGGTTTAGATAAATGAAATCCATGGCCACTTTGTTTTACAAGCCAAATGAAGCAGCCCGGAGCTGTCATTTTTCTGGCAATTTAAACACAGGTTTTTCTTTGTAACATCAGTGTCACTGTAGTAGGTTGTATACATCACACAGATGTGCCAACTTTACAGGCAAGGCATACCACAGACATCGAGTTTTGCATTTTTTATGTTTCACTTTAAGCATTACTAAAGTCATTGCCCTCTGCCAAATTACATTTTTGTTGCTTTGGTACAGGTTACCCATGGCAGTGTCCAGCCCCCTCACCATGTCTTTGACAATCGCTTGTGTATTAGCCTGAGAAATGGCCATTACTGTTTATAATATTAAGTTCCCATTGAGTTCATTGGGGTTCAAATTCAGCACCCAAACTTTTTTCATGTTTGCCGAGGCCCTGCTCGAACTGAACCCAGGTGTGTTTGGCTCATCACTAATCACAAACAAATAAGTCAATTTTTTTGTACAAGGTTTAAGGTTCTCTCATTTGAATGGTCCTCAGAAGAATAGAGTGTTTTGATTTTAGATTGGAGGCTAGACATTTGATTGAACTGTTGCTGTTGCTGATACAAATCAAGCAATCAAAAAGACACCTTCTAAAAACGTATGTTCGGCTCAAACTTTACAACAAATTACTCCTTTATCTAAAGTGAAATTAGTAATTTGGTCAAATATAAATAATTTATTTAGAGGTGCAGAGCAGTTATTTGATCCTAAAAGGGACTCCCTTAAAAGGTTTTGTTGAAATGTATTTAAACCCTTACAACCTTATTTGCTCTCATTTGGTCTTCTAAATATGCCATTGACATTTTTTTTATATTTGTTCAACAAGTGCAAAAAAATAAAAAGTTACCTCAAGGAGAATTATGACCTTTTTAACCTTTTTACAGAGGCTGGATCCAGTTTTCTCAGCAGGGGATCTGTCTGCTGATCCCCTGCTGAGCTGAGAGGAGTGGCCAGATAATAAGCTTGTGTCAGGTCCGCCTATGCAGAGCAGACATGGATACAGCCCTCTCTGCTTTATGGGCAGTCGGATGTAAATGGACAGGCTGTCTGTTTACACCCGACTGCCCTCCAATCTGATCTCCCCAGACGGAGAGGAACAGATTCCCTTCCATTTGTATTTGCCGGATCAGATCCAATCAGAGGTAGTCAGGTGTAAACAGACAGCTGGTCCGTTTACATCCAACTGCCCATAGAGGAGAATGGAGGGTCTGATCGGGTCCGGCTGAAAAATTGACAGACGGACCTGATCGGACCTCTCATGAGAAAAAGGCCTAACCTAATTAACCTCTATAAACTACAGGGCACATCCGCTGATGTTATGAGGAGAGAGGTAAGTGTTCTGTAGTCCTAACACACTTCCAGTCCTAATGTGATAATGCTGCTCTTCCATAAACACAGTACGAAGCATGAGTATTGTCACCCTAGGGGAATGAGAGACCACTGCAGAGAGACTGCTGCTTCCACACAGAGAGCTAAGGTCTTTCTTTACAGCATTCAGACAGGGAAGACTTGCCTACTCTATGGCAGCTTTCTAGTGAAAATGAATGTAATAAGGCTTCGTATACCTTTTGTTTTGGTGCACTTGAAAAGAATTTAGCTGATTCAAACTGAAAGTTTGCTTGGGCTTTAACCAGTATATCTCTGCACAATTATTTTTTTTTTGTGTCCCTTTAGATTGTAAGCTCCTATGAGCAGGGCCATCCTAACTCTTTTGTCATGAGTTCTATTGTAACTGTTCCTTTATTTTGTAGAGTACTGCAAAAACTGTTGGTGCTATATAAATCTTCTATAATAATATTAATAATAATAATATGCAATCTCTTCTCCATCTCTGTTTTCACCAGCTGTTTTCTATTAATTGTTTATCATAAAATGGTTTTCCCATGGCCTTAAAAGTTAAAACATAACCATTATTTTTTCACTGTTATCTATTCATGTTGTCCTTTTGTCGGAATCCTTATGTAATATATCACTGCCACCCTGACTTTAAATTATTCCACACCATTTTGTTTTATCATCAAAAGGACACATTTACTTTCATTTTCTTTCTCCAGGTCAGTAATAAAAGAATTAAAGGAATTTGACCTGGTATTGATCCATGTGGTACCCTCTGTTAACTGTAGTACATTTTAAATGATTTTGATTTACAACTAACCTTTGTTTTCTAACCTTTGACCATTCTTTTTGTGCATTCAGAACATTCTACCTGTTCTCTTTATCCTCAGCTTCTGTACCAGAATGTTATGAGAATGATGTCCAGTGTTTTTGCAGAATCCCTAAATATCACATTAGTAGCATCTCTATCAATTAGATTTTGGACATAGCTCCTCAAAAAATGAATCATATTGTCTAGGGTCAACCATATTATCTAGGGTCAGCCATGAACCTATGCTGAATCCCTGTTTTCTCTGTTTATTATGTATATTATGCCTTTCTATAGTGCAAAAAAGTTTACATACAGCACAAGATAGGCTTTTTGGACCTTCATTTCCAGATTCAGTGTGGATTGAAAGTAATGTCTTAATTCCTTTAAAGGGGGATTTCACTAAAAAGGGGAGGTTCCACTTGTTTACCTCCCCTCTCCTCTTTAGCATTTGGCACTTAGGTTTTTTTTTTTGAGGGGGGGGGGGGGGGGCGGGTATCTGGTTTTGACAGGTACCCGCTCCCACTTCTGCCTGGATCGCCACACTAGTGGTGTGTGGCTTTTTTCTGATCAATTTTCATACAAAACAAAGTACAGGGACAGTACACAAAAACTGGGATTAGTCACAGACAATAGGTGATCAATGGTATACATGAGATAGAGCTTCAGCAACCTTGATATGCAAGTAAATAGGAATATATGTTCTGGCATTCTGTGCCCCAGGAGAGCAGGTTCAGTGACAATTTCACCATAAAAGAATCCAGAGATAAAGGAAAAAACATATATAGATAGTAATATGAAGAGGAAAGGGAGGGATAAGAAAGGAAGTTGGGTAACTAATGTGAGGGGCAACTTCCTTTTCTAAGCCCTGGGTCCATGATGTCACAGTTGGCTTCTAAAGTGGTTATGTAGAGAATCCAAATGCTTCAGATGGATATATATTGATAAAATGTTATTCTAAGTAGGCATGCTTTGCAGGTGAGTATGTTCGGTAACTCATTCCTTAATAGAAGGAAGGTTATTAGTTCTCCAGTGTCTTAGTATTACCATTCTAGCCACGATAAGAAATAAAGAGGCCTTTACTGGCATTTAATGATGATCTTGGAAGCAGAGAGAGAAGGGCAATGCCAAGTGTTTCTCTAACAGAAAGGCTTATCACCTATTCATATTTCTTGAAGACCTGCATCCAGAAGGGTGAGATAATGTTTAATTTTTTTTTTAGTCTGATAAATATAAAATATTCGCCTGAATTTTTTTTTAATCTGATTTTCAGCCTGCATGTGTGTAGCAACCTCTAGTGTGCTAGGTAATTAGTGCAGGTTTTTTTTTTCCCCCTAGAGTAGGTACATTTTCAGGCTTATCTGATAGCCAAGCCTGGGTGTGTTTGATCTGGGCTGGGAGTGGCTCAGAATAGTGCTGGGTGACCCACAGGTGACATCACTAGGACCTCCTACTTCTTTCTAGACTTTTCCAATACTTTCTAAAAAGAGAGGAGTGGAGGAGAGGTGAAGCCACCTGGGGTATTCTAAGGAGCCCTCACCAATCCCCACTTTGGATTGGCAGTGGGTAGGCCTCCTTAAATACCCAGGGTCAGCCCAGCTGAATAGACGTTGTATTGGGTGGAAGAATGGAGATGGAGTGTTAGGCTATCAGGGCCTTTGCGGGAGCTCCCCAGTCTGGGAGGGTGATCTTGGGCCTGGGCTTGGGTGCGGACAGGGCCCTCTAAGAAAACGTGGAGGTGTACTGGACAGGAAGCACAGGAGGAGCAAGAGAGGACAGCAGGAGAACACTGCCAGGCAAGTCTCCAGGAGTTCCACAGAGGCAACCAGGAGGGCTGGTGAGTGAGCACACCATCGGGAGGATTGGGAGACATGCCCGAGAGGACTGATGTGGAGCAGTCTGGGATGGGTGCAGAGCCAGTCTGGAGGATGGTGGTGTCATGGGCAGTGGAACGAGGCAGCTGCAGCCAGGAGGGCTGGCAGTGCCTGAAGAGGTGGTACTGGGAGCAGTAGCCACAGGGACAGCTAGCACTGGGACTTTTAAATAGGGGTTTACAGTCCCTGTTTGTAAAGGGCCATTGGCTTTAGGCCGGGCGAAGCCAGTGTCAGGCCTACCACATCAGTGCTAGCTAGTCTGGAGAAGGAAAGAGAGGAAGTGATGTGCAGGAGGAGAAAGGAGTGATACTCAGAAGAGAGGAAGGGATGTGCAGGAGGCGAAAAGGAGTGATGTATATACAGGATGTATATAAAGTCCCAATTGTTGATGTCTTGATTCCATGGGCATCTCATAAGTCACCATCCCTATCCAAGTTCAATCTCCCTCAATAAAACATACAAACAAATGCAAGGACTGCTTTCTTGTCTCTGAGAAATGAATAAGTGTGTGCCTGGCTGGGCAGGGTGACAGACAGACTACAACATTCAGCTGCTCCTACGGGGGTACCGCTACATGTGTCACATGCAATTAAAAGTACATTGACACAAACTAAATAAAAGTTTTCCCTTTAGTATTCTCATGGGTATCTATCTATCTGGTTACAGCCCTTTCAAGTGTCTATCTATCTACTATTCTTATTTACAGCAGGTGAAATAAGTATTGAAAACATCACAATTTTTCTAGGTAAATATATTTCTAAAGGTGCTATTGCCATGAAATTTCCACCACATGTCGGTAACAATCCATGCAATCTATACATACAAAGAAACCAAAACAAATAAGTTCAGAAATTTAGTTATGTGTAATAAAATGGAATGCAACAGGGAAAAAGTATTGAACACATGAATAAAGGGCGGTGCAAAAAAGGAATGGAAAGCCAAGACACCAGCTGAAATCTGATGGCCTACAAAAAAGGTGTCTCATTACCAAGGTGTCACACAAGAAGCATCTCGTGATGGGTAAAAGCAAAGAGCTCTTTCAAGACTTTTGCCACCTTTTTGTTGCAAAACATATGGATGGCATTGGTTACAGAAGGATTTCTAAACTTCTGAATGTTCCACTGAGCAAAGTTGGTGCCATAATCCGGAACTTGAAAGAACATCATTTCACCATAAACCGGCAATGACCAGGTGCTCCTGGCAAGATTTCTGACAGAGGAGTGAAAAGAATTATCAGAAGAGTTGTCCAAGAGCCAAGGACCACTTGTGGAGAGCTTCAGAAAGACATGGAATTAGCAGGCACAATTCATTCAAAGAAAACAATAAGTAATGCACTCAACCTCCATGGCCTGTATGCATGCTCACCACACAAGACTCTATTGCTGAAGAAAAAGCATGTTAAAGTTCGTTTAAAGCTTGCTGCACAACATTTAGATAAGTCTATGAAATACTGAGAGAATATAGTCTGGTCAGGTGAGACCAAAAATTAACTCCTTGGATGCCATAATAAGCACCATATTTGGAGGTCAAATGGCACTGCACTTCACCCCAAAAACACCATACCAACAGTGAAGTTGGGAGGTGGGAACGTCATGATGTGGGACTGTTTTTCAGCATATGTTAGTGGCAAAACGTCATATCCTTGAAGGAAGGATGAATGGAAAAATTTAGCAAGACATAGTTACATAGTTACATAGTAGGTGAGGTTGAAAAAACACACAAGTCCATCAAGTCCAACCTATATGTGTGATTATGTGTCAGTATTACATTGTATATCCCTGTATGTTGCGGTCATTCAGATCATCATCTAATAGTTTCTTGAAGCTATCAATGCTCCCCACTGAGACCACCGCCTGTGGAAGGGAATTCCACATCCTTGCCATTCTTACAGTAAAGAACCCTCTACGTAGTTTAAGGTTAAACCTCTTTTCTTCTAATTGTAATGAGTGGCCACAAGTCTTATTAAACTCTCTTCTGCGAAAAAGTTTTATCCCTATTTTGGGGTCACCAGTACAGTAGTTGTGAATTGAAATCATATCCCCTCTCAAGCGTCTCTTCTCCAGAGAGAATAAGTTCAGTGCTCGCAACCCTTCCTCATAACTAAGATCCTCCAGACCCTTTATTAGCTTTGTTGCCCTTCTTTGTACTCGCTCCATTTCCAGTGCATCCTTCCTGAGGACTGGTGCCCAGAACTGGACAGCATACTCCAGGTGCGGCCGGACCAGAGCCTTGTAGAGTGGGAGAATTATCGTTTTATCTCTGGCGTTGATCCCCCTTTTAATGCATGCCAATATTCTGTTTGCTTTTGTTAGCAGCAGCTTGGCATTGCATGTCATTGCTGAGCCTATCATTTACTAGGACCCCCAGGTCCTTTTCCATCCTAAATTCTCCCAGAGGTTCTCCCCCCAGTGTATAGATTGCATTCATATTTTTGCCACCCAAATGCATTATTTTACATTTTTTTACATTGAACCTCATTTGCCATGTAGTCGCCCACCCCAATAATTTGTTCAGGTCTTTTTGCAAGGTTTCCACATCCTGCGGAGAAGTTATTGCCCTGCTTAGCTTAGTATCGTCTGCAAATACAGAGATTGAACTGTTTATCCCATCCTCCAGGTCGTTTATGAACAATTTAAATAGGATTGGTCCCAGCACAGAACCCTGGGGAACCCCACTACCCACCCCTGACCATTATGAGTACTCCCCGTTTATCACCACCCTCTGAACTCGCCCTTGTAGCCAGTTTTCAATCCATGTACTCACCCTATGGTCCATGCCAACGGACCTTATTTTGTACAGTAAACGTTTATGGGGAACTGTGTCAAATGCTTTTGCAAAATCCAGATACACCACGTCTACGGGCCTTCCTTTATCTAGATGGCAACTCACCTCCTCATAGAAGGTTAATAGATTGGTTTGGCAAGAACGATTCTTCATGAATCTATGCTGATTACTGCTAATGATACCGTTCTTATTACTAAAATCTTGTATATAGTCCCTTATCATCCCCTCCAAGAGTTTACATACAAGACATTCTTGATAAAAATCTGCTGCCATCTACCAGGATGATGGAGATGAAATGAAGGTGGATATTTCAGCAAGACAATGATCCCAAACACAAAGCCAAGGAAACTCTCAATTGGTTTAAAAGAAAGAAAATAAAGCTTTTAGCATGGCCCAGCCAATCACCTGACTTGAATCCAGAAGAAAATATATGGAAAGAATTAAAGATAAGAGTTCATTGAAGAGGCCCACAGAACCTTCAAGATTTGAAGACTGTTTGGCCAAAACACACCTGAGAGATGCATGCGACTAGTTTCTCTATACAGGAGGCGTCTTGAAGTTATCATTACCAACAAAGCATTTTGTACGTGTAGCTGTGCCCCCGTAGGATCCAATAAGTGTTGTGACTCAGCCAGGCCTTATGAACTGCCCTTTGCAGGCAGGGACCATGGGCCCCTTTTCAGTGTAGAGAAAAGTTCTGTGCTAGCTATTCCCAGACTTTGGCTACTGCTCCCAATTAGCCCTCTTTGGGCCTTGCCAGCCCTCCTGGCTACAGCTGCCTGACTCGACTGCCTATGACACCACAGTCCTCTTCACTGGCTCTGCACCCATCCCAGACCGCATGCTCTCTGTCCTCTCAGGCATGCCTCCCCCGTCCTCCCGACTGTGCATGTCACTCACCAGCCCTCCTGCCTGCAACTGGTGGTTCCCTCCTAAAGACTTGCCCAGCAGTACTAGCCCCAGCTGCCTCTTTGCTCCTCCTGTGACTCACGTTTCTTGAAAGGCTCCGTCCTGCACCTGAGCACCAGGCCCAAAGTCAACCCCCCCAAAATGGGGAGCTCCTTCAAAGGCCCAGACAGCCTAGTACACCATCTCCAGTTCTTCCACCCGACAACTCCTCCCCAGCTGGGCTGACCCTGGGTATTTAAGGAGGCCTGCCCCCTGCCAATCCAGGTTGGGGATTGGTCATGATCAGGGCTCCTTAGAACACCCCAGGCAGTTCCACCTTTCCTCTCCTTCTAGAATCCTCTAGAAGAAAGAGGGAGGTCTCAGTGACGCTGTGAGTCACCAGCTGCTACTCTGAGTCACTCCCAGCCCACACAAACAGGCCTGGCTGGCAGTCGGGCCTGTCAAAATGTACCTACTCTTCAAAACAAAAATCCTATTCTAGCACTTATCTAAGTAGAGGATAATACATACGAAGTATTAAATAAATTTCAGTTAGCGTGTTCAATACTTTTTCCTTGTGTCATTCTATTTTTTTACACAGAGCCTAATTTCTGAATGTATTTGTTTTGGTTTCTTTGTATGTATGGTTTGCATGGGTTGTTACCGACATGTGGTGAACATTTCATGTCAATAGCACCTTTAGAAATATATTTACCTAGAAAAATGGTGACGTGTTCAGTACTTATTTTACCTGCTGTATTTATCTTCTATTAATCTATCTATCTGTTAAAAATATACCCTTTCTTAAGAAGAAGCAATATTGGATATAAATCAGTCAGATAATAAGGTCAAAAGACTGAGACAACACAGTTCAAAAATAGATCTAATCGTAAATGATAAGAACTGTCCTGCTTAGTATTAGAAATTCAGCACCTGCACACCATCCTATCCCCCATATTATCTTCTAGCTGTCTCGACTCTCCACAGAAATAAAAGTGTCTTGAACTTAATTATGAGTGTGATACTAATGCATGGTGGGTCAGCGCACAGTTTTACCTTTAATCCCCCGTGGTTGTCTTTTTTTATCATTTCAATGCAAGTCTTTTTTTTTAAGTCTTTCATGTACTTTTCCATGAATATTTATAGAAAAAGTATGAGATCTCCAAAGCCATACCCTTAGTGAATTGTTTTAAATATTCATTTGGCTTTACTCAAAAATGATAATCAAGATGGTACTAACCTTTGCCACTGACCATTGCTGGAAGAGCAGCTTATCTTTTATCCATACCGACAATTTCATATGAATATTCTAAGGGTATGAGTCAGGGAAAAATTTCAAGTAGTTGCATGAGGAAACTTTAAAAAAAAATGATAAGGACTCTAATGTAAATCAGTATGAAATGTAAAGAGATCCTGTTGCCAGACTTAAGGCCCATACACACGATCGGACCTTTTGACAACAAACATGCAAATTATCCGTTTTAAGGCAACATCCGACTGTGTGTACGCTCCATCGGACAAACTTTTTCGATTTTCATTGGACAAATGTTGGCTGTGTGAACAGACAAACTTTCCTGCAACAAAAATTCTACGTCGGCTAGAAAGATCGTGTGTATACAAATCCATCAGACTTTAGTCCAAAGTACAAACACGCATGCCCAAAACCAATGCAAAAGATCAGACAACAATACAGAAGTTGTCCAAAGGGTGGCGGTAATGAGCTGAAAAACCACGTGATTTGGTGAAAGTTGGCTGAAAAAGTCCTGCCGTGTGTGTGCAGAACAAGTTCATGGCCATTGCCCTTTGGACAGAAATCCACGGAAAAGTTTGTTTGAAGTCTGATCGTGTGTACGAGGCTTAATACTTTTAATGGAAATCTTGCCCCAACATTATATGTGCATTTAACATATTTTATGTATGGTATTTACATGTAAAAGCCTTCCTTGTACTAACATTCAAAAATCCTGAGATTGCTGCTGTGTATTGCCATCTTGGATGTGATGTTAGCAGCCTCAGCAGACTCAGAGCTGTGAGTGACATGCTATAGTGTCATTAGAAAGGATGACCGCTCTTTCAATCAGCTATGTAGACAAGAGTGAAGGCCGGCCTCAGTCTCCAGGTCTCCACCAAAACCATGCCCACGGACGCATTTCACCCCACTCACCAGAATTTAGTCATGGCCCTACTGTCTAAGCCTTGACGGGTGGGGCGAAAAACACATCCATAGGCATGGTTTTGTCGGAGACACGCAGACTGAGTCTGCCTTGTCTACATAATTGATTGGAAGAGTGGTGATCCTTTCTAATGACCAGAATTAGCCTTCTGGAGCTGTACTTGAATACGCCAGAACCCCGACTGTCAGTAGATCCAGGGAAACAATCGCCTTTCAGCTCGAGCAGTGCCACATTTTTTTTAATACCATGACACTCTATAGTGTTCCAGTTTGCTGCTTTCCCGTACTCATATGTCCTCCTGTATCAGGTTTGTGGTGGCAAAAAAGAACTAAATAATGCATTTGACTAGAATGAATTACTTTGGAAAGTCTGGGTTTGCTTGATATCAGGCTCTTGCAATGACCTATACAGCAGAAACATGGACGCCCAAAGAAAGACCCCTCTTCCTCTGCAGAAAAGAAGTTAAGAGGTTGGACTGGAGAGTCACATGACCATGGATTTAAGTACATATTTGACGTATTTAGGTAGCTTTTTTTTCTATTGTAAGGCAGAAATGATTTGAAGCAGGTGTAGGGCTTTAGAAGGCTACCTGGAAATCATCATTAAGGCAAGCTATACATTATGAAACTTTCTTTCCTTCAACCATGGGTTGAAGGAAAGAAAATTGCTCAATTCACCCATCAATGAAGTCAGTGTGGATGGGGGAATCCCTCCTGTGGAACTATTGTATTCTGCCAGCAGGGAGCGCGGGGAGCCTTCCCCACAGACAGAATACAATGATCAATGCTGGTGGCTTCAGCTTCCGGCAGTGATTGATCAGGAGAAAAAATGACAGGTTAGTTGTATTGAAGTTGATTGATGGATCCTGCTGAACCGGACAAAGTTCAATCCGTCTATGGCTGGCTTAAGGCGAACCTAAAGTAAAAAATTGTCCACATGTCCCCTCTACTGCTTGTTATATAGTGTAAATTAACCCTGACAATGAATTTCTTTATTCACTCCTTTTTGTCTGTTTGGTATATCATTGAAAACACTTTTGTTTGATAAGTGGAAAAAAATATGTTGATCTTTTCATAAATTCCTATGTTCTCTGCATATTTCATGTATTATTTTAAAGAGCCCTCCCAGTTCTTTTCTTGGGCTACAGATTGATTAACCATTGAGTTGTAGAGATGTGAGAGTGTGGGTGGTTAAGTAGAATAGCAAAATACATTGGGAGGCTGACACCACTCAGCCGACAGAAATACTGTGTGTTGGCAGCCCTCAACAGTACTTAAAATACCATTAAACTCTCAGTTTTGAAGCACTTTCAGCAGCTGATTTAATCACTTACTGAGTATGTTGCTTCTTTATCTTTTAATCATTGCTTATGTTCTAGTTTAGGCCGGTGCCGTGACTGCTGCCCCAGGGTTCACGTTTCAAGGTGGCTCCTTTCTCTTGCAGCTTCCTATGGGCCACCCTTAAACACAGCCTGCAGCCTATGATGGCAAGGCACTCTGCTGATCCTCCCTCTTCCTCCCCCTATTTTCTCCAAGCTAACAGACTGACTAGGGACTGCTCTACCCACTACTAATACTTTCCTGTAGGGAAAAAAAAGTTCAGGGAAGCAGCTTAGAGAGAGCAAAAGCCAGCACTATTGAAAGTTGTAGTCTGCAAGTGCTGGGGTAAAAATGTTAAAAAAAAAAAGAAATAGCTTAACCACTTAAGCCCCGAGCTTCTTTCTGAGATTTGGTGTTTACAAGTGAAAAACTGTTTTTTTTTGCTAGAAAATTACTTAGAAACCAAACATTATATATTTTTTTCTAACACCCTAGAGAATAAAATGGTGGTCGTGGCAATACTTTCTGTTGCACCGTATTTGCGCAGCGGTCTTACAAGCGCCCTTTTTTTTGGAGAAAAAAATACACTTTTTTGAATTAAAAAATAAAACAACAGTAAAGTTAGCCCAATTTTTTTTGTGAAAGATAATTTTACGCCGAGTAAGTTGATACCAAACATGTCACGCTTCAAAATTTTGCCCGCTCGTGGAATGGCGACAAACTTTTACCCTTAAAAATCTCCATAGGCGATGTTTAAAAAATTGTACAGGTTGCATGTTTTGAGTTGGCTATCGCAGTAAGAAGCATTGGAGGGCTAACAACAAGTACAAACAGGGCTATGGATAAATCCATGGAAAAAAACAAGCTTAACTTACCACCAGCCCGCATTTGCAAATGTGTGCAGACTAAACCCCTGCTTTTAACGCATACTGTTAGATAGGTTATTTGGTTGTCTGCGAGCTGGTGGTTAAGTTAAGCTTGTTTTTTTCCATGAATTTATCCATGGCCCTGTTTGTACTTGAGTTACAGAGGAGGTCTAGTGCTAGAATTATTGCTCTTGCTCTAACGATCACAGCAATACCTCACATGTGTAGTTTGAACACAGTTTTCATATGCGTACGCTGCTCATGTATACATTAGCTTCTGCACGCAAACTCGGGGGCATGGGGCGCGTTTAACATTTTTTTATTATTGTTTATTTTACCTTTTATTTTTGATTTTTACACTGTTCTTTTAAAAAGAAATTGTGTCACTTTTATTCCTATTACAAGGAGTATTACAATTGAGTATTAGCGTAGGGTACAGCGTTGCACAGACTAGGCACACTTTCACAGGGTCTCCCAAGATGCCATCGCATTTTGAGAGACCCGAACCTGGTACCGGTTAAAGTTATAAAAGTTACAGTTACAAAAAAAAGTGTAAAAAAAAAACCACAAAAAAATATATAAAATAAAAAAAAAATAGTTGTTGTTTTATTGTTCTCTCTCTCTCTCTCTCTCTCTCTCTCTCTCTCTCTCTCTCTCTCTAGTCTCTCTCTATTGTTCTGTTTTTTTTTTACTGCATTCTATTCTGCAATGTTTTATTGTTATTATGTTTTATTATGTTTGGTCTTCAGGTATGCATTTTTTTTATACTTTACTGTTTACTGTGTTTTATTGATAACCATTTTTTTGTCTTCAGGTACGCCATTCAGCTGCACAGCGGATTTATTTATCTTAACAGCAACAGCGTTTGCTTGCACGATATATAAAGCCGTGACTCCAGCAGAGGTGATATATGCTGAAGCATGGGGGCAGCAGGGGCAGAGGAGGGATTTGCTCCTAACTTTTGGGGCAGATGAACCCATGCTTCGGCATATATAAATGGTGCATGTATGCCCATCATTAGAAGTGGGTGGATGAAGGCAGGTATTCTAATGGTGGGCATACCCACCGATCAATCTCTTTTTTTTGTTCAGCCCACAGGCTGCATGAAAAAAAAAAGATTACAATATATGCCCAACAAAGACTAGCAACGTACTTATACCAGAATGATGCCTGCAGGTTTAGGTATCATCTTGGTATCATTCTTTTCAGCCAGCGGTCGGCTTTCATGTAAAAGCAATCCTAGCAGCTAATTAGCCTCTAGACTGCTTTTACAAGCAATGGGAGGGAATGCCCCCCCCCCCACCGTCTTCCGTGTTTTTCTCTGGCTCTCCTGTCTCAACAGGGAACCTGAGAATGCAGCTGGTGATTCAGCCAGCTGACCATAGAGCTGATCAGAGACCAGAGTGGCTCCAAACATCTCTATGGCCTAAGAAACCGGAAGCTACGAGCATTTCATGACTTAGATTTTGCCAGATGTAAACAGCGCCATTGGGAAATTGGGAAAGCATTTTATCACACCGATCTTGGTGTGGTCAGATGCTTTGAGGGCAGAGGAGAGATCTAGGGACTAATAGACCCCAATTTTTTCAAAAAAGAGTACCTGTCACTACCTATTGCTATCATGGGGGATATTTACATTCCCTGAGATAACAATAAACATGATTTAAAAAAAAAATGAAAGGAACAGTTTGAAAATAAGATAAAAAAGAAAAAAATAATAAAGAAAAAAAAAAAACCCTGTCCCCCCTGCTCTCGCGCAAAGGCGAACGCAAGCCTCGGTCTGGCGTCAAATGTAAACAGCAATTGCACCATGCATGTGAGGTATCACCGCGAAGGTCAGATCAAGGGCAGTAATTTTAGCAGTAGCTCTCCTCTGTAAATCTAAAGTGGTAACCTGTAAAGACTTTTAAAGGCTTTTAAAAATGTATTTAGTTTGTTGCCACTGCACGTTTGTGCGCAATTTTAAAGCATGTCATGTTTGGTATCCATGTACTCGGCCTAAGATCATCTTTTTTATTTCATCAAACATTTGGGCAATATAGTGTGTTTTAGTGCATTACAATTTAAAAAAGTGTGTTTTTTCCCCAAAAAATGCGTTTGAAAAATCGCTGCGCAAATACTGTGTGAAAAAAATGAAACGCCCACCATTTTAATCTGTAGGGCATTTGCGTTAAAAAAATATATAATGTTTGGGGGTTCAAAGTAATTTTCTTGCAAAAAAAAAAATATTTTTTCATGTAAACAAAAAGTGTCAGAAAGGGCTTTGTCTTCAAGTGGTTAGAAGAGTGGGTGATGTGTGACATAAGCTTCTAAATGTTGTGCATAAAATGCCAGGACAGTTCAAACCCCCCCCAAATTACCCCATTTTGGAAAGTAGACACCCCAAGCTATTTGCTGAGAGGCATGTCGAGTCCATGGAATATTTTATATTGTGACACAAGTTGCGGGAAAAAGACATTTTTTTTTTTTTTTTGCACAAAGTTGTCACTAAATGATATATTGCTCAAACATGCCATGGGAATATGAGAAATTACACCCCAAAATACATTTTGTTGCTTCTCCTGAGTACGTGGATACCACATGTGTGAGACTTTTTGGGAGCCTAGCCGCGTACGGGACCCCGAAAACCAAGCACCGCCTTCAGGCTTTCTAAGGGCATAAATTTTTTATTTCACTTTTCACTGCCTATCACAGTTTCGGAGGCCATGGAATGCCCAGGTGGCACAACCCCCCCCCCCAAATGACCCTATTTTGGAAGGTAGACACCCCAAGCTATTTGCTGAGAGGTATAGTGAGTATTTTGCAGACCTCACTTTTTGTCACAAAGTTTTGAAAATTGAAAAAAGAAAAAAAAAAATTTTTTCTTGCCTTTCTTCATTTTTCAAAAACAAATGAGAGCTGCAAAATACTCACCATGCTTCTCAGCAAATAGCTTGGGGTGTCTACTTTCCAAAATTGGATCATTTGTGGGGGTTTTGTACCATCTTGGCATTTTATGGCCTTCGAAACTGTGATAGGTAGTGAGGAGTGAATCAAAAATTTACGCCCTTAAAAATCCTGAAGGCGGTGATTGGTTTTCAGGGCCCCGTAGCTAGGCTTCCAAAAAGTCCCACACATGTGGTATCCCCATACTCAAGAGAAGCAGCTAAATGTATTTTGGGGTGCAATTCCACATATGCCCATGGCCTGTGTGAGAAATATATCATTTAGTGACAACTTTTTGTAAATTTTTTTTTTGTCATTATTTAATCACTTGGGACAAAAAAAATTAATATTCAATGGGCTCAACATGCCTCTCAGCAATTTCCTTTGGGTTTCTACTTTCCAAAATGGGGTCATTTGGGAGTGTTTTGTACTGCCCTGCCATTTTAGCACCTCAAGAAATGACATAGGTAGTCATAAACTAAAAGCTGTGTAAATTCCAGAAAATGTACCCTAGTTTGTAGACGCTATAACTTTTGCGCAAACCAATAAATATACGCTTATTGACATTTTTTTTACCAAAGACATGTGGCCGAATACATTTTGGCCTAAATGTATGACTAAAATTGAGTTTATTGGATTTTTTTTATAACAAAATGTAGAAAATATCATTTTTTTTTAAATTTTTCGGTCTTTTTCTGTTTATAGCACAAAAAATAAAAACCGCAGAGGTGATCAAATACCATCAAAAGAAAGCTCTATTTGTGGGAAGAAAAGGACGCAAATTTTGTTTGGGTACAGCATTGCATGACCGCGCAAATAGCAGTTAAAGCGACGCAGTGCCAAATTGTAAAAAGTGCTCTGGTCAGGAAGGGGGTAAATCCTTCCGGGGCTGAAGTGATTAATGATGTAGGTTTCTATACATTAAGATAAAAAAACTTCTGTGTGTAGCAGCCCCCCTCAGCCCCCATAATACTTACCTGACACCCTATCTCAATCCAGCGATGTTGCACAAGAGCCACAAAGTCCGGGGACTCTCCCTTCCCATTGGCTGAGACAGCAGCAGGCACCATTGGCTCCTGCTGCTGTCAACCAAAGTCTGTAAGCCAATGAGGAGAGAGAGGGGGTGGGGCCAATCTGCAGCTCTGTGTCTGAATGAACACACAGAGCAGCTGTTCGGCTCGGGTGCCCACATAGCAAGCTGCTTGATGTGGCGGCATTCGAGCAGGAGGAAGGGGCCCAGAGCACCGGTTGAGGGATCCGTGAAGAGCAGGATCGGGGCTGTTTCACAGATCAGGTAAGTATAACATATTTGTTATTTTTAAACCCCCAAAACTTTAATATCACTTTAAAGACCTGTTTACACAAGCCAAAAATCGGATGACAGATCATACGACTTTTTTTGCTTGCCAGACGCAAGTAGAAATTGAATAGGTTACTAAAGTTATAAAAAAATTCTTGTACAATGAAATTAAAATTTGGAAGTGATGTCATGTGCTGTAGTGTATTTGTATTGTATTTTTGGACTACAACTGTACTGATTATTTTATTTTCAGTCTACACCTCTTCTCTGGGTCAGCCTCTCACAGCTTTCAATATCATTTCTACGCTGACGACACACAAATCTATCTCTCCACCCCTCAACTCACCCCATCAGTCTCCTCACGCATCACTAACTTACTAACCGACATATCTCACATCACTTCCTCAAACTCAAAACTGAGCTTATAATTTTTCCTCCCCCACGTGCCTCTTCCCCTGATTTGTCGGTCAAGAGCAATGGAACAACCATCCACCCATCCCCACATGTTAGCGTGCTAGGTGTTATCCTGGATTCGGAACTCTCCTTTCGGCCCCACATCCAATCACTTTCCAAAGCTTGCCGCCCCAACCTCCGCAACATCTCTAAACTACGTCCCTTTCCAACCAATGAAACCACAAAGCTCCTGATTATCTCTCACCTCGACTACTACTGCAACTCCCTCCTCAATGGCTTACCTTTAAATAGACTATCGCCCCTTCAGTCCATCATGAATTCTGCTGCCAGACTCATCCACCTTACAAACTGCTCAGTGTCTGCTACCCCTCTCTGCCAATACCTCCATTGGCTGCCACTCGCCCAACGAATTACATTCAAAATATTAACAATAAGTTACAAAGCCATCCACAACTCTGCCCCCAGCTACATCACTAACCTAGTCTCAAAATACCAACCTAATCACCCTCTCCGTTCCTCCCAAGACATCCTGCTCTCTAGCTCCCTCATCACCTCCTCCCATATCCACCTCCAGGACTTCTCCCGAGCCTCGTCCATCCTCTGGAATTCACTACCCTAATCTGTCAGACTGTCTCCAAATTTATCCACTTTTAGGTGATCCCTGAAAACTTTCCGCTTCAGAGAAGCTTATCCTGCCTCCATCTAACAACTGCACTATTTTCTCCATTAGCTCATCCCCCACAGCTATTACCCTTTTGTATAACTTGATCCTCCATCCTAGATTGGAAGCTCTAACAAGCAGGGCTCTCTGATTCCTCCTGTATAGAATTGTAATTGTACTGTCTGCCCTAATGTTGTAAAGCGCTGCGTAAACTATCAGCGCTATATAAATCCTGTATAATAAAAATAATAATAATTAAACAAAAATCATACAATCTGGTATCGTACGAGAAAATTATTCGTGCTTGTCTGATAGGATAATATCAGGTGAACTGTCATGATTGGCTCTCGAAAGCGGTGTACTAATGATCAGATTATCGTACGATCTCTTCGAAATCGGTATTTTTCCGACAATTTTCGGGTCATGTATATGGGCCATAAGGACAGCAGAATTTGGGATTTCTGGGACTAGGTTTGATTTTTGACTTCAGGTCCACTTTAACTTTACTGATGATCAAGTTGTAAAAGAGTTATACTATTGCTGTTTGCACCGCCATATTAAAAAGTTAAAATACAGTATCAAAAGGAGATACAAAGTTTGTAAGTAACTGTACTTTCAAACCCCAGTTTGGAGTGATATTTTCTCTTTTATTTCACACATTTCCACCGCTGTTTTGATCATTTAATGGAAAAGGACATCCAAAGCTGCAACGCAGAAGGATTCTATCTCTAAATTTCGATTATGCAATAGGCAATATTGTACAAACTTTTCCATGGTATTAGCAAGTCTCAAAGTAAGGTCCTTTCCTGCGGAGGCACAGCTGTACCTGGTTTAGTTCATACTCTGATAAAATATTAACCTAGGGCCATGATTATAGAAGCTAAGCTCTGCCGTGAGCATTTGCAACACCTTCTTTTCAAGCAAACCTTAGGAGAGAGATATGATTTCCATATGCAAGGAAGGAGTCTGTTCAGCTGAAAGGTATCTATGGTCTCATGCTGCTTGAAAAACTTTTTCCGGAGTATAAAAAGATATTTTCCCTTAATTTCTTCCTGTATAATGCTATTTGTTATATGGGGAAGCAAGATTTCCATTTATGTAAGCAGGGCCGTCTTTAATATTGATTGGACCCTGGGCAAACATTTTCTTGGTCCCCCACCCCATGCAATTTCGCTCTCCACCTGCTCTGAGACATGCAATAAATAGCAGCTTGACTTAAAATCAGTTTACTGAATTAGATCAGACAGCGATTGCGATTGGTTGCTAGAGGTTACAGCACACATTATGGCTCACTGATTAGTTGCTAGAGGTTACAGCACATGATTTCTGCTTGTTGATTGGTTGCTAGAGATTATTGTACATTAATACTTCTTACTGATTAGTTTCTAGAGATTACTGCACTTCATTACTGCTCACTGCTCACTAGAGGTTTCAGCACATCATCTCCTTACTGCCTGCACACCATGGGAAGGTGAGTGGACCCATCAATAGACAGAAAACTCCTAGGGATCCTAGGACTCCTGGGATCAGTGGCAGTGCTGGGTGGGGAGAAGGGTGTAATCAATGGCAATTTTGATTTCTGATTACAAATATAAATAGGGGTTTACACTGACCACTAATGTAATAGAAGCATTTACAGTAACCACCAATGTACGGAGGGATTTACACTGACCATTAATGTAAGGGGGACATTTACACTGCCCACTAGTGTGAATGAAAGTATTCTACACCAAGCTCCAATGTAATGAGAAGATTTACAGTGAACACAAGTGTAACTGAGACATTTAGCCTGTGTTCACATTTGTGTGTGTCGGGAACGCATGCAAAAGCACTTTCCTGACACCACAGAAATGTGCTGCCCTTTAGCAGATACACAGCAGTGCCATCAATTGTTAATGACACCCTCACGCATCTGCTGAAATGTGCTGTGCAACTGTGTGATTTAGAAAAAGGGTTAGGGACTTTTTTCCACATTTCTAGCTCATAGAGCAGCCCATTGAAATGAATGGGCTGCTCTACATGTGACCATAGGTTGGACTTGATGGACTTGTGTCTTTTTTCAACCTCACCTACTATGTAACTCACCTACTATGTAACCTATATCTTTATCCACCATGTCAATACACCTTTTCATCCTAAAACCCATGCTAACCTCTGCACCCCAAACCTCCCCCATCCTCTCCAACCCTCCACCCCTTTACCTCTACCTGCCTCCTCTGCTCATTTTTGCACCCACCTTCCTTACCTTTATACATCCCCTCCTTGCTCACCTGTGCACCCCAAACTGTAATTCCTTCCCTGCCAACCTCTGCACAGCCCACACTACCCTCCTCCCACCAATTTGCTTACCCTTGCAGAACAGGCTGATGTTAGGCTTAAAGACCACAGTTGCAGGCAGGACTTTCAAGCATGCCCCTTTGTCTCCCCAGTGGGCAGCATTCAGTATAGGTGATGGTGGATATGACCTCAGGGGGGCATGATATACATATGAATGTCGCCTTTATTTACAAATGAATGTCACCACCCGCCGCTATTTACATATCAATTCCAGTTATTTACATGTTAACACAGGGTCTGCAGGTGAGTCATCTGTACACACAATAGGGCAGAGCTGGGCAGCATTAGTGGCAGCACTTCACACTGAGATATCGGGATGCAGCACAGGACCAAAACTGCAAGGGACAAGGGAATTTAAACCGGGATAGTTGGCAAGTATGCGGCAGCTGCTTTGGGCCCCACAACAATGACAGGGCCCAGGGCAGTTGCCCCTTTTGCCCTGCCTTAAATAAGGCCCTGTATGTAAGCTTAGATTTAAAGTGCTATCCAAAGGCCAAATTTTTTTCGTGATTTTAGATGGCATGTGCATGAAATAGATAAAACCCTGTCATTCAACACATTTCCCCTAATATACTGGCCTATAGGCACAACAGGAAGTGAGAGGAGATCTCTCCAAAGTGAGGAAAAATCCCCTTTTATACAGTGGTCTCACTAATAGATTTTACTTGCATTGTTTCTCAAGTTTAATTCTGGCAACAGTGTTATTAAAATGATAGTTCAGCAATATTAAAAACTGACTATGCAGGTAAGAGGTGCCTGTAGATAAAAAACAAACCATGCAACTTTGACTACAGTTGTCCTTGTTGTAGGTGTAGGCCATTTACGTACCTCTTGAAGCCTTGAAAACACTCCCAGAGATGGCACCCCCCAGTCCTGCTTTATTGCTAGGATTCCCAGCTGTTACTACTCACTCCCATCATTCCCCTGCATTAAGGTAAAGTACAAAAACCTTTTAATAGTTCTGGCTCATCACAGTGTTTTTTCACCAGCAGTATCTTTAAGAAAGGAAGGTTTGCAAACCATAGCCTCCCAAAAACACACAAAACCTTTGTCTATAGATAAAATGATACCTGAATATCAGGAAAAAATGGTCAAGCTCTTGCAAAAACAATATATGCTTCTGGATCAACATTGTCAATAACTGAAAATGCATTTTAGCAGGAAGCTTTTACATTATTATGAGGAAAGGGGTGGGGTGGTTACCTGTTCTCATGTATAGTTGAAATGTTCTAAACATATACAGTCCTTGTTATTCAATTTGTAATAAAAATACAATTGTAAAAAAGTTATGCCCTGTACACACGATCGGAATTTTCGTCAGAAAAACCTTGGATGGTTTTTCCAACGGAATTCCGCTCAAGCTTGCCTTGCATACACACGGTCACACAAAAGTTCTCTGAACTTTTGTCTGTCAAAAACGCGGTGACGTACAACACTACGACGAGCTGAGAAAATGAAGTTTAATGCTTCTGAGCATGCGTCAAATTGTTTCTGAGCATACGTAGGAATTTTGCGCGTCGGAATTGCTACAGACGATCGGAATTTCCGATAGGAACTTTTTCCATTGGAAAAATAGAGAACCTTCTCTCAATCTTTTGTTGGCGGAAATTCCGCCAGCAAAAGTCCGATGGAGCATACACACGGTCTGAATTTCCGACCAAAAGCTCACATCGCACTTTTGCTGGCGGAATTTCCAATCGTGTGTACGGGGCATTAGTTTGTTTACTGAATAAGCTCTACTTTTATTTCAAACAAATATTTTTATATATACTGCATGTCACGCTCCCAGTGTAACAAAATTGCTTTCAATTTGTAATACTCCACACTGAATTTTTTCTTCAGTTTTTCCAAAAATTTCAATTTTTTCCAAAAAAAAAGAGGAATTTTTTTTTTCATGGCTTGAACATTTTCAGAAAATGTACATCTCTACCCCCATCCCACATCTTTATTGTGACCTCTTTATTGTGAGCACCTACTCACTATGGTAACATAGCTACCACCAAGTGGGCTTTTTGCCAACTCCAAAATGGCTCCTGGCTTTGGTACTTTTCCATCCCATTAAATGTGTTTAATGGTTTCAATACTTACTGCTAACTTTGTTTGGCAGGTTTGTTTCCTTTTTCCACAAATTTAATTGATTACACACTTCTAGATACCACCTTGGGGACACACCAGCACATAGCCTACTAAACAGGAAGCTGGAGCCCCTCGAGAGTCATCTCTTATGCTGCGTACACACGAGCGGACTGTTCGACTGGACTGGTCCGACGGACCGAGTCCGGCGGACAATTCGGCCGTGTGTGGGCTTCATCGGACCTGCAGCGGACTTTATCAGTCGAAAATCTGATGGACTTTAGATTTGGAACATGTTTCAAACCTTTCCAACGGACTCGAGTCCGGACAAAAAGTCCGCTCATCTGTATGCTAGTCCGATGGACAAAAACCGACGCTTTGGCAGCTATTGGCTACTGGCTATCAACTTCCTTATTTGAGTCCAGTCGTACACACACCCCTATCCATCCCTTCTAAACCCCTTTCACTCTTTATGTTATCTTAGCAGACCAACCAGAATTCACTTACAGCCCCCCCCCCCCCACCTTCCCATACAGACCCAATCAGAGATCACATTGGAGTTACTAATATTGGTACTAATATTGGAGGGTGCAAAATCTGTGCATCGTAGCCAATCAGCATCTAACTTCAGCTTCTTCAAGTAAGCTTTGACAAACAAAAAGTTGGAACCTGATTGGTTTCAGTGCAGAGCTGCACCAAATTGTGCACTCTCCAGCCTTAGTAAATCAACCCCACATAGTCTGCGACTAGAGTCCTACTTCATCTGGGCACTACAAGCAGTCCAAGTACCTTAGGTAGACCCTCTTCCCAGAGTTTTCAAATGTAATCTTTCATACTGTTTCTAGGCTGGTTAAGCTTACTTTCTCCTCTTTCCATCCTTACCATCTTTTCCACACTCTCCACCGCATCCAAGACATTACATTTAGTCAGAAAATGGAAAGCATTCTCTGAGTGACGCCCATGCCAAGTGGCTGACCTCAGCACAGAACCCTGAAGCAAGTGGAGATCACTGGAGTAGTTGGTGTCTACTTCAATGATTTCCAGCTTCCAGGGGCATTGGGCAGGTATTGGTATATTCATAGTTAGATTGGTCCAAGCTGGTCCAGCCCAACCCATACCTTGAATTCTTCTTTAAAGTTCCCCTTTAAAGGATTCTTACATGTGAGTATGTTTTACATTATCACGCCATTATGATTACTTAGTGAATGTACATTAGAAGGAATGACTACAATGCAGTAATTTTAAGATTATAAAATGATCTGATACGGAATTTTAATAATCATCAGCGGATTTTTGCAGTGATCTCTAAAGTAATCTCATTAATCAGCGGGAAAGATAACAGAGTAGTGTGACCTTTCCAGTCTTTCTTTGCTCCTACCTTACTTATTTATATTGTAGCTATTTTAATGTTCTTCAGAGGTCCCTGTGTTACAAGAAACCTTGTCATTTCCCTCCATCATATATCACGCATCTCCTGCACCTAATTGGATAGTCACTTCCAGCAGAAGCCAAGACTTTGCTTCTGTCGCATGACTCTAATGAAGGTCCAATAGGGCCAAGCATGTTGGCCCTCTGTCACCTAGGATCCTTGTCTGTAATAAATCTTCAGTGTGAGAACATCAAGGGGTCTCTCTATCTTGTGGAATTCCTAATTACTTCCCCTGTTAGCAGTGAAGGGTAGGTCAATTTCACATGTGCCATATTTTCTCACTTTTGATGTGTGTATATTAATACACCTTGTCATCTGCTGTATAAAATACTCCTTCGTGAGCTCAATTAAATCTGTATTTTTGTAGCCTATTAAGCGCAGCGTCGCCTACACAACGTGTCACTTCTCGCTAGGGAATTAATAGGCTGTATTCTCACGAATTTGGTTTAAACCTCAATATGGCTTTCCACAGCCTACGTAGGTGTTGGATGGATGTATGTTAAAAAGCAATGTTAGAGTTTGACATTAATATTTATCAAAGACAGAAATACTGTTACATGAAATAGAACCAGGGGTTATACTTCATATATGTAAGTATGCCAACTTTTCCTGTTAGTGTAAATGTTAGTCACGCATTTCTCAGAATTCACAGCTGGGTCAATTTATTAAAGAAGTAGTGAATGTTCATTTACTAAAGTTTAACCACTTCAGCTCCGGAAGGTTTCATGACCAGGCCATTTTTTGCGATACAGCACTGCGTTACTTTAACTGACAATCCTGCGAAGCTGTACCCAAATAAAATTGATGTCCTTTTTTTCCACAAATAGAGCTTTATTTTGGTGGTATTTGATCACCTCTTTTTATTTTTTGCGCTATAAACAAAAAAAACAAAGAAAAAAAAAAAAAAAACAATATTTTTTACTTTCTGTTATAAAAAACACACCCATTAAAAAAATGTAAAAAATAAAAATCAAATTTCCTTATCAATTTAAGCCAATATGTATTCTGCTACATATTTTTGGTTAAAAGATTCCAATATATTGATTGGTTTGCGCAAAAGTTATAGCATCTACAAACTATGGGGTAGATTTATGGAATTTTTAATAGTAATTTTTTTTTACTAGTAATGGCGGCAATCAGCGATTTTTAGGGGGACTGCAACATTACAGCAGACAAATCGGACACCTAACTGAAGCTTTTTGGGGACCAGTGACACCAATACAGTGATCACTGCAAAAAGAAAAAAAGAACTGTCACTGTACTTGACAATGGCAGGGAAGGGGTTAACATCAGGGGCAATCAAAGGGTTAAATGTGCTGTTAGGGAGTGCTTTCTAACTGGGGGGGGGGGGTGTTTTGGTTGTGAGAAGACAGAGAGCCATGTTCCTGCTTAGCAGACACACAAGATCTCTGTCTCCCCTACTAGCAGAACAGCGATCTGCCTTGTTTACATAAGCAGACCGCCGTTCTGCCTCTCATGTCAATGATCGTCGGGTCCCAGCGGACATCCAATCACAGCAGGAGTGGGTACATGCCTCAGACCCGGAAGTGCCACATCACGTACCTAGCACAGAGCGGCCACGGTGCCGCAGATTTAACTGGTTAATGTTGACTTAAAGTGGAAATAAACTGTATCTGAGCGCCACAAACTGAAAAAGCTATTTTATTCAATGAATTTTATTCAACTTTGAATAACAATTGTGGGGTCATGCAACACTGTACCCATATGACATTCATATCATATCACACAAATAGAGCTTTCTTTTGGTAGTATTTAATTACCACTGTTTTTTCTTTTTTTCTAAACAAGCAAAAAAGACCGACAATTTTGAAAAAAAAAAATGTCATAGTTTGTTATACAATTTTGTGAACAGGTCATTTTTCTCCTTCATTGATGTGCGCTCATGAGGCTGCACTAATGGGCACTGATAGGCTGCACTGATGGGCACTGATGAGGAGACACTAATGAGGCGACCCTGATGGGCACTTATAGGTGGCACTGATGGGCACTAATGAGGCAGGACTGATGGGTGCTCTTGAGGTGGCACTGATTGGCACTGATAGGCAGCACTGATAGGCACTGATAGGTGGCACTTATGGGCAGTGATAGGCAGCACTGATATGTGCACTGATTGGCAGCACTGATGGGCACTGATAGGTGTCACTGATAAGCATTGATTTGCAGCACTGGTGGGCACTGGTGGGACTGCACTGATAATCAGGACACTGATAATCAGTGCCCTTATGCAGATGTCCCATTAACACAAGCCAGTAATCGTTTTTCTTCTTCTCTCTTCATGTTGTCAGCGTGAGGAAAGAAAAGCCGATAACCAGCTTGTGTTTACATCCTGTGATCAGCTGTCAATGACGGCGATTACAGAGAACATCCCTCGCGTGCCACAGGGGGCGCGTGGGCAGGAAGTCACAATCACAATCACAATCACAATCAGGCAATCACAGAAGGACATCCATGAACATCTTCCTGGTAAACTAAGCCCACACTGTAGTTGTCTTTCGACTATAGCGTGTGCAGTAAGTAGTTGAACTGTGGAATGCAACCAATGCAAGCCTATAGGGCTGCACTGTGACCACCACGCAACTGTGTGCAATTCACACAATTGCAGTATGGTGGTGCAGCATTTACAGAGTGAGATCAGGCAGAGAAGAAGAGATATATCTCCTCCTCATCGCCTGTCAAAGGGCTGTGAAAAGTGATCCACCACAGTTCTATTATATACAGTATATCCCAATGTGACAGGTAAATTGGACATTTGTAAATAAATGTGCTTAAGCTGCATTTCTGCACTTTCAATTTTCCCTAAGTCCCCCTGCAAAGTCCCACCAATACATATTGATCCTGCCAGCAAAGTCCATGCAGCTTCCTGTGAAGGGGACAACAATGATACATTGCTCATGAATTCAGAGCAGAGTTGCCACTCTTGTGCTGCAGTGGGATGAAAAAATGTTGAAGGGGGTATGGCTATCAGCATGGTCACTGCTGATTTATGAACCTGTGGCCTGTCATTTAGCACCTGGCCACACCTAGTTTTGCTGACTGCTTTCTGGATTGACAGCACTGTATCACAGTCAGGGGTCAGGCTCAGAGATCAGTAGCTATAGTAATATAGGCTCCCACCAGCCAGCTGGACAAGTACAGAAGCAGGTCACCATGGCGGATGACACGGGCTCACCCAAGACGCGGAGTATATGCACTAACTTATGTTCACCAGAGCTCCTGATGGTGGAGATGAATTTTGCTCGGGATTGCCCCACCAGGAGGTGAGCAAGCCGGAGTCCAGTAGCTGTTATAACAGGCAGGGATCAAGCAGAAGTCAGTAACAAGCCAAAGGTCAGTATCAAGTGGTTGCAGGTTGGGATCAAGCAGAAGTGTAGTCAAGGAACAAGCCAAAAGTCTGTAACGAGTGGTAGTGAAGATACAAGCGGCAGCAGGAGTAACAAGAATGAGATACTGACTGAAGAGCGCACAGTAATCTGGTAAACATAAAGTGCTGAGGCATGGCTAAAATAGGAATTTCATAGGAGGAGCGAAGGGTTCAAGGTTCAAGCGAAATAAGGTTGAAGGCAAGATTGTTCAAGGAATTGTCCAGGCTGTTATCCAGTATGCGCAGTGAATACACCCTGCCATTATCCTATGGTGGCGCCATCATTCATTTACCATCTATCAGGCTCCCATTTTTTTGTTTTTCTTTTATACAACTGTTTCTGTAGTAAATAGCCACAGTTTACTCTGGTTGAGCCTGATAGCTAACTACTAATTTACAGCATTTCCCAGGGCTGTGTACCTAGGGTTTATCAGAGATCTCCTTCCCGGTAGACTCCCAGATTGATTGCCTCCAATCCACCCTCCCTTCCTCTTATCTTCCTCTTATCTGGTACTACACTGCTAGTCAGCATCCAGTCCCACGCCCCTCTCCTCCGTTCCCTTTTCTTTCCCCCGGTCTCTCCCCCACCTCCTTTTTGTTTGTATCCCAACATTGGGGAGACATACGGGGGTTAAATACTGCTTTATATTTATTGGTGACTGTATAGGTGTACGGCTGGGATGACCACCCGTTTAATACATTGGTGTAAGTAAACTATTAAGATGGCTTTCTGAATTCATGAGGAAGTAGAACAAGAAATCAGAGCGATATTTAATCAAGATGAACTGTCACTTACCTGATGGATGAGCCTGACATGCAGTGGAAAGGCCTTGCTTACAATTTTAGTTCAAGGGCCACCGAAGTTGAGAACAGTGGCCACAAGAGCTGAGTGGTGTATGAGTGCCTGGATCGTCTTCCATGCAGCAGATGCATTCCCAGAGTAGACCAGCAGGTTAGCAGCAGGTGCAGACAGGAAGCAGGAACAGGAAGCAGGTATGTGCAGAGAAAAGGAGACATGCATGGTCAGACAAGCCGGGTTCGATAACAGAAGATCAAGCAGATGTAACGACAGGCATAGAATAGTCAAGATGCAGGCAAGGTTCGGCAACAGGATATCAAGCAGTAGAGAGGTAAGCGTAGTCACAATGCAAGCAGGGGTCAGGATAACAGAGAGTAATCGTAGTCAAAAACGAGCTGGGTCAAACACAGGATACAGATCAGGACCTCAGGAACAGGTAGTCACAGGTACAAGCTGCAGATCAGACAGCAAGGTCTCAGTGCAGCTGAGGTGTTTAAATAAGGCAGCTTGACAGTCAATCACTAAAATCACTCTGTAACATTGTTAACCCTTAGGTGATCCCTGCGCTGAGTGGCAGATCCATGACATGAACAAAATACATCTAGCTGAGAAATTTTGTTTAAGAAGTTATTTAGGAAACATAGCAATCTAACAATGAGGCATTTGAGGAGGAAATGGAACATTGTCTCATTAGAAGCATATGTTGAAGCAAAATTAATCCCACTGGGACTGTGGAAGCCAATCATTCCGGTAGAGCATCTCCATAATGATCGTTTCCTGAATGTACGGAAGGAGGAATCGATCAAACATGGACTGCATCTTATGGGATTGATAATAAATGAAGAGAAAACACAATTACAAGAACTAGAGGAGCAATTACAAGAGTCAGTTAAAGCGGAGTTCCATCCAAAAGTGGAACTTCTGCTCATTTCCTCCAGTGCCACAATTGGCACCTTTCGGGCGGGAGGGGGAACAGGATACTTGTCTTTGACAGGTATCCTGTTCCCACTTCCGAGGGTCCGGGCCGCGGGGCTCCCTCCTCCTCCCTCCTCCTCTCCACCTTTCCCTGTCACCGGGCCAGTAGGAGAGAGGAGCTGGGCCTCGCGCTTGTGCAGTAAGGTTCCCGGCCTGAAGCCGTAAGGCTACAATGGCGGCGGCAGCACCCGGCAGCTGATGGAAACATCAGTTGCGGTGCCGACATCGCTGGACTCCAGGACAGGTAAGTGTCCTATTGTTAAAAGCCAGCAGCTGCAGTATGTGTAGCTGCTGGCTTTTAATCTTTTTTTTTTTTGGCAGAACACCGCTTTAAGGGAGTGGACGAATATCAGACAATTGAGGAGTTTGAAAGATTTAATTGAAAAATGAAGTAGAAGAATTCCAGAAAGAACAGAAATCAGGTAAACAGAAAAAATATCAGAGAGATATGTCAGACTTCAAGAATGGACAGGTATTTGACCTCAAAGGGAAGAGAGGACGGGGTAGATTTTGTAGTAGATATAGAAAATAAAATAGGGATGCTAATCAAGTAGGAAAATTAGTCATTTTTTTAGAGAATAGAGCAGACAGGGAAAATCCAAATTAGGGATGCTAATCAAGTAGGAAAATCAGTCAGTTTTTTAGAGAATGGAGCAGACAGGGAAGAAGCAAGAGAAATAGGAAACAAAAAAGTAGGGAAAACGGGAAAGAATCTCAAATAGGGAAATTGATGCAATCCAAGGTGAGCAACTCTACTTTTCGGGGCAACGGAGTAACGACGAACCAAAAGAAAAAATAGATCACAATGTTATTTAAGTAACTGAACATCGATTAGGACAGGACCACTTTTCTCTGCTCAATAAGGGCTTGGGTTTTTCACCATGTATTCGAGGCAACCTTTTCGATATCTACAAATATATCTGTTTGTTCCTACGACAAGTGAATTTTAAACTCATGTATTATGGTAAGGATAACAACAGGGACAAGGAACTAACCAGCTTGAAGGCCTTGATGACACCGAATTGTTGGAGTATTTTGAAGGGAATACATGGATTGATTTAGATCTACTTGACCCTCCACCCCCATCTGAACTAGCAAACAAATCTAAGAAATGTCCAACATTTGGGAATAACATTAGGGAATAACATATATATGCAAATGTTTATGGAAGCTATTACATTGATTTGTGGTTGACTGAATTGGAACAGATGCAGGGTAACCTGACTCCAACCCTTATTGCAAAAAGAGCCCCAACTATAGTAGATGCCCTAGTTAAAAGTGAATACAAAAGCAAAGAACAAACCGGTGGGTTTGTATGGTGCACAGGCCACCTAAGCGGTTTGTACCCCTGTGGGCATTGCAGTTTATGTAAATTTGTAGCAAAGAGAAAGTCCTTTACTGACTCAGAAGGTAAACAAACATACCAAATTAAGTTGTTTGTTAATTGCTCATCTAGTTTTATTGTATACCAGATATCATGCCCATGTGGCAAAATATACATAGGGAAGACGAGACGGGAACTCCGTTAAAGAATTGGTGAACATCTAACTAGTATAACTAAAAAAGATTATCAATCACCAGTAGCTATACATTTCAGAGGCCTCTACAGGGGGATTTAGATGTGCAGCCATTTACAACCTTGAATTGCTCGACAGGAGAGGAGACAGGGACAAATTTTGCTACAAAAGGAGGCCAAATGGATATTCCTGTTGGACTCTATGTCGCCTAAAGGATTGAACAATGAATTTTCATTGCATAATTTCTTATGTGCAGAATGTCCCTGTCTCTTTAATGATTTACTGCCGTATAAGATAGGGACTTGTCCCTCTCTGCTCTACCTCTGTGGGGAATGCACAGGATCAATAGGGGAACTGCAAGGCCAACCCCTTAGATGATATTGGTTTACTCATCATGCCCTGAGATAGATGCCTTGAGAATACTGGGAAGTAGGAATTCCTCCCTTCTTCTGCCTCACTGTGGGCAACATATGACTGGTAAGCAGGATACACACTTCTCTCGTATACCTTGTGTTGTCTATGCTCCTCCCGCTCCTTTAAGTGACATGGATATATCCCATAACCTGGGTAAGAATAAGATTTGGTTTGGAAAGCCTCTGGTATATAGATGTATGCTCAGGCGGTGCCTCTGCTGTGCATCATAGATAAATGGATGTACTCTTTGGTGAATATACATAGTGTGATGGGGCTTATATATGGACTGTTGCTTTAAAAATGGCAGCCGGTAGGCGTAGCCTATATGTCGTTAAAATTCAGTAACAGGAAAAGAGCCTTTAAGCCCTGATGAAGTTCCGGGGGTGGAACGAAACATGTAGACAGACAAGACACAGGAATGGACCCCCCACCCCCTGATGCACCGCATGCCTTAGCCTCACATAGGAACCCATGGGAATCCCCTATCACGGGACTCACTGACAAATGGAGCCTGTAGACAAACATGCTGCTGCTGCCTGGCGGGAGTGCCTCTCCCTGTTTATGGGAGATTGGCCCAACACGGGAACCGTGTGTCTACGGCACCTATACAGGACAGTCACCTGCACTGGAATGGCTGCATGACATATAGCACCGCGGCTCTGTCCGCACTCATTGAGTAGCTATCAAGATTTGGGACATCAAAAGACTGCAACACACATTGAGCCTTCACAAGAAGAAGTGGGACAGCGATTACTTTAACACATTGCAGACCGTTCATATCGGCAGTTATGCAAGGGTACCCGGAGTTCTGACTCCTAGCTTCAATCATGTTCACACTGTCTGCCGTTATTCATATTGTGGGCTGATGTTTCCTTGTGACATTATTTTCTGACATGCTACAGGTGTGGAATGATCAGTGGTGCAATTAGCCTCCAGTGAGGGCTACCATGCATCATTTCAGCAGTTTGATGGCTACATTAAGTTTCCTGTTGTTTCTATCCTTCATACAGGTCTCCAGACACTCGTCAATTCCCACCCAGTTGGGATTAGGCAAAGTGACTTGCTTCATTAGGAACTGTATTAGAGGTGTTCACCATTCAGTGGGGTTGACCCCCAGCATTACCTGTGATGGTGGTTTGCACTGCATTCACCCATTGAGGTTCTAAGGTGCAGAGTTCCTCCATTCCGGTCTCTGGAAGGTTACCAGACCCATGCCATCCTTGTTTTGACATATCTGGCTGCAGGTGCAATTATCAGGGGTACCATCTTGGGGGCAGTGTTGTACAGTCCCTTGGTTCCAGCTCCGAGGGGGAGGTTCTCGTTAGCCCCATCATTGGTACATAGGTTTAAAGGGAGGGAGGAACGGTAATGGGTTTTGTATAGTGTCAGGAGTATCTCAATAAATACTGTATGAGGAGATTGAGCCTTTGGGTGTGTATACAATTTTGTTTTTGTGTCCACTATGCTCAGTGAATACATCCTGCCTTTATCCTATGGTTGCACCCTCATTCATTTACCATCTATCAGGCTCCCATTTTTTTGTTTTTTTGTTTTTCTTTTATATGTTATCCAGTATCCCAGGTGGCTCAGCAAGAAGAAACACTGTTAGGCACAGCAGAGGTTGCAGGTTCAGACCCAGGTCCTGATGCACTGCCATTGTTGCTAAAATCCTCCCACTGTGAGCTGCAGTGTCTGTAAGTGCAGCATGTATGTTAAAAATATTTATTACAATAGATAAAAACACTCACATTTGAGTTGCTAAAAACCAGCATATAAAGTATTTTCAACCGTGTGCTCTTGGGGGATGTGGGTGTTCCGGGCCAGTGGGGGGGTTCCTGGGATGTGAGTCCTGTGACCTGGATCCTGGTAGCTGTTCCGGTGGTGCCGAGAGTCCTCAGAGTCTCCGGGTGGCCAAGATGTCGGTCATGGATCCTCCGTGGAGCGCCGTGCTGACCTGCATCTTCACTTCCGGGAGCGGGGTGAGGCAGCGGTGCTTCGTGTTCGGAGCATGCGTGCTCCTTCATCAGGCTATGCTGGTGGCCATATTCAGTGTGGGAATTTATACCATAGGCACTGGGAGGGGTGGAGAGGTGATTGAGAGGAGGGTGGGCTATGTATAATGATTGGGCGCGTAGGTAACCATGGAGATGGGGTGTACACAATGTGGGCGGGGCGGGGAGTGAGGAGGGGGGAGAGGGGGAAGGAGATGTGCAAATGAGTATGTTGTGGTAAGAACATATATGTGTGTGTATATGGATCGTGGGGTAAGGAGAAGGCAGTCTATATGAAGAGGAATGTTGTATTGATCATAGTGGACGGAAACAAAATATATATATTTATATATATATACACGTAAATATATATGAGAAGGGAATACAAAAAATGCAGAAAACGGTATATAATTAAAGATATACAGATTTAAAAGACGCGTAAGATTGGGACCAAGGGAGGGGGGGAGTGTGTTTCTTTTTTATTGTTGCAGAGCTTCCTCTAGCTTTTATAGACTGGCTGCCTTCCATTTATTCAGCATCATTTTATCCTTACATGGACTAATACCTGAACTTGTTGTGAAACATTAACCACCACTACCAAGTTCCCCCTCTCAGGAACCCCCATCCCACCCCCTCCCCCCCACCATTTTTAGGTATATGTACTCGGCTACATCCATTGTGTGCCATATTAACCCCTTGAGCTGCAGTGTCTGGGAGGGGGAGTGTGTAAGACACCAATGAAGGAGGATTTTGCTCAGTCAGGGACTGTAAAGTTTTTTGTTTACTTTGTGATTCATATGTATTACATAGTAACTGATTTGGTACCTATTTTAAACTGTCACACAGGAGCCTTTACATTTTATTTAGATGTTTTCCTGGAGTACAGATTTAAATAGGATCATGTTAATGTAATTTTCCAAAGTAATTATTATGATTTTTTAATCTGCAGCTTTCATTTAAATAACACCTGGTTGTCCTGTCTTGAAAGTCCTTGTTCAGGCACTTTCTATTATAGGGTGACAACACTCTGTACCAGTCTCTCAATTACTCTCCTGTGTTGTCGTCACATCACATGTGGCTCTTTTGAAAATTATTACTGGCTCTGCCAATGTTTGTTGGGCAGGCATGTCGCAATGTTGTCACCATCAGGAAGGCCAACCAGAACAATGACATTGGAGTGAGTGTATGTAGACAGGAAGCAACTGCAAAAAGGAGATCAGTGACACTGACATGCAAAAAAGGATGAAAAAAATGAAAACATTCATCTCCATGGGTTAGTTTAAACTAGCACTAGACCTCTGAAGAGTAATCTGCCATGGATCTCTCTTTAGAAGATGCTTGACAGAAGGTGAACGTGTGCCTCCTTCCTCTCTCCCTGTTTTAACCCCTAAAAATCCACACAACTGTGCTGAAACCCATAGCTCCCAACTGTCCCTGATTCCAAGGGACTGTCCCTGATTTAGAACAATGTCCCTCTGTCCCTCCTTCCTCCTCATTTGTCCCTCATTTTGGCCTGATCTATATAGTTGTATAGAAAATGCACTATTTATCTATAAGAAAGTGTTTTAGAGTGCCCAACTTTTCATCCAATTTCTAAATTGCTGAGTTTGTAAATTTCACAAGCAAATATTAAGGAATAGCAGTGGTAAAAAAAAAGCACTTATGAGTTTAATCAATCTTTTTTGTATAATTCTCCTTTAAGGGGGGCGTGGCAGGGGGTGTGTCTTATGCCTACATACTTTTGCGAAAAGGTGTCCCTTGTTCCCATCTCAGAAAGTTGGGAGGTATGAGAAAACACATGCATGTGGTTGCAACATGGCCCCATTCAGGTGAATAGATCGTGTTTGTTGGGTGGAACTGCCCATCATGTGTGACAGGAGGGGATATTTTTGCTGCACTTTTGCAGCTTAAGGGAGACAGTTGGGAGCAGTAAAAACATCTTGACAGTGTGTAAGTATGCAACTGCAAGGATTAAAACACTTAAAAGAAAAGAATGTGGAAATTAGTTATGACATACAGGGGGCTAGTTACTAAAACTGGTGCAAAATCTGGTGCAACTCTACAAAGAAACCAATCAGCTTCTGGGTTTTATCGCCAAAGTCTAATTTAACGAGCTGAAGTTAGAAGCTGATTGGCTACAATGCACAGCTGCACCAGATTCTGAATGCTCCAGTTTTGGTAAATCTCCCCTGCAGTGCTTATCTAGCCATCCAGTTATAGTTCACATCTGTTCAAAGCAACCCTGTCATTACACAAATCTTGGAGAAGACTTACCTGTAAACATTTACCTTCCCTTTTTTCCGCCACTGGTGAACATTGCTCCGATTCTGAGAAACCTTCATCTGAGATCCACTGTCATCTGCTGTCATGTTGATTCTCTCCTGCTGACCTCCACCAAACTACTTCCTCCTGTATCATTGTGAGGGACAGCAGGAGGAACCAGCGATAGTTGGGGGAGTCCAGGAGATCGACACTTTGGATGTGTCAGGTTTCCTGCTAACTTCACGTGAAAATTCAGGATTGGAGTGGCGTTCACTAACACAGACATTGGAAGAGGAAAGTATTTACAGTCTTCAGGTAAATCTTACCTTAGTAACTTTTCATTATAGCAGCAGGATTGCTAAAGTCATTGTAAACCCTTATGCCGCGTACACACAACCGGACTTTCCAGCAGAAAAGGTCCAACGGAATCATTTCATCGGATATTCCGATCGTGTGTGGGCTTCAGCTGACTTTTTTTTTTCAAAAATTCTGACGGGCCTAGAAATAGAACATGTTTTAAATCTTTCCGACGGGATCAGTTCTTATCGAGAAAACCGTTCATCTGTATGCTATTCCAACGGACCAAAAACTATGGAAGGGCGGCTATTGGTTATTGAACATCCTTTTCTAGTCCCATCATACGTCATCACGTTCTAAACGAACCGACTTTGGTGTGATCGTGTGTAGGCAAGTCCATTTCAGCGGAACTCCATTGGAACTCTGTTGGAAAGACCGTCATAGTCTATTCTGATGGAAAGTCCAGTCGTGTGTACGCGGCATTAGAAGAACCTGGAAACCTGGAATTGTTATCAAATATTGTTGTGATCATGTGTAGGCAAGTCCATATCAGCAGCACTCTGTCGGAACTCCGTCGGAAATCTGTCAGAAAGACCGTCAGAATTTATTCTGACGGAAAGTCCGGTCGTGTGTAAGCAGCATAACTTATACCCAATGAAGTGAATAGCCTCAGGTGATACACAGAGATGAAACAAATCCTCCTACATAAGTTTCACCTGTTTATCTGCAGCCACCTGTCCTGTGCATCAGTTCAGTGTGCAGAATTTACACAGCATTTCTGAGCTTCAAGAGGCAGGGAGTGGGGACCTGATGTCACATACTGTAAAGTTCAGATATGTGAGCTGAGTGTAATCTGAGACCTGAGTGGAGGGAATGGACACACCTTCCTCTACACAGTCTCATCGGAAAACATGCACAGCTGAGGCTCTCATTTACATCACAAAAAAACAACTGTACAGCGCTCAGGAACTGATTAGCAATTAGCAACATCCAAGGAGGATTATAGTTCTACAACAGATGTATGTTGAAAATGATAAAAGGAGAAACTGGTATTGAAGTACCGAAATTTCACATTTATTCAGACACGGGGATAGTCTTAATTTCGGTACTTCAATGGCAGTTTCTACCTTCGTCATTTTCAACATACATCTGGTGTAGAACTATGATCCTACATGGATATTGCTAATCAGTTCCTGAGCGCTGTGTGGTTGTTTCCTGATCTGTTTGGCCACTACTCCTAGTGTTCCCACAGCTGCCTGGGAATCCTTATGACTTTTTCACCCATGACATCTCCACCCATGTGATTATATGGATTTATGGTTTCAGCGCTTGGTGTTTCAAGTTTTTGGCTCTCAATCACAGGCTGTGTGCTGCAGGCCCCCTCCTCTGTCACCCATGATATAGTGGAGTAGGCACAACCTGTCAGAAATGACTTATGCTGATAGCAGAGGAACGAGGCAGCAGACAGAAATCACAGTCAGTGCTTTGGATTGAGGCAACTACACACTATGGAGGGATATGCTTTGTTCATTTCTAAATACTAAAGTTAAGCATGAAGTTATCAGAGCCCGTGAAACAGAAAGAGTTAAGCTGCCCATTCTATACCACAACAATAAGATTGGATCAAACGCCCAGGTATGTAAAGTCTGTTTGCCTATAAACATATTTTAAATGCAAATGAATATGATTTATATGTAAATTGGGTCTTTTTAATTGGATGATTCCTGATTACCCCCAGAAAAAGAAGAATGATTGAGTTTGTGGGGAGATGGGTCTGGAGGTCTCCAAACACTTCACATACTGCATTACCCAGCACACCTCGTTATGAAGCGGATGAGAGACATCGCACCGAATGAAATTAGTGTCATCTCTGTCTGTCCCCAGAGCGTTTTCCTTACTGATTGTGCAGGTATCTCACACAATCCAATAATCCATTGCAATAAGCTATTTATGGGAGAGTTTTCAGCTTAAAGCGCATAGAGAGAATGTGTTGTTTTTTTTTTTTTCTCACTTACTTTTCCTATCATTTTACCAATCTTCTTCTATTCACATGGAAACAATGACAAAAAAAAAAATCTTTTGCAGAGGAATTGTCTTCATACACATTGGAGTAACATATCACTGTGGTCCACGTATAGTTATTAACAAAGACACACCAGCTTTACCTTTTTATTATGATTTTTCATTTTTTTTTCAAATCTTTTAAATTCTGCACCTTTTTTTTAAATAATTATCTGGTGATCCTGCCATGAAAGTCCTTGCTCAAGCACTTTTTGCATAGTTCGCAACTGTCGCTGATTTCCAGGGACTGTCCCTCATTTAGAACAAAGTCCACAAAAAAAAAAAAAATCCACAAAAAAACCCCATGTAACCCTAAAAAAAAAAAAGATCCTGTTCCTTTAAAGCATGTTAAACAGCATAGTGCTTGTGCTGTGTAATTTGTCCCTTTGTATGCTGTAAAATACATTGTTAATCCTGCCTGTTCTTGTGCCTTCTATGTGAACTGACCACGGTATTCATGGCTGCTGATCCATAATACAGTGGTCAGTTTATGTGCCTCCGTCATCCCACTCTGTTCAGAGTCTCACCTCTCTCCCCCTCCCTCCCTGCCTGTCAGTTCCTAGTTTGTGAGTGATCTCCAAACCTGCCCCTCCCCTCCTGCAGCTATTTCATGTGGCAGTAAAGGCAGTGAGTACCGTTACTGCCAGCCCCTCTGTTATAACAAGGTATAATACTGTACACAGTGTAATTTTTTTTTCAATTATGTTAACTACCTTCTTTTAGAGCGCCGCTGTGCGGTCACATGACCTCCCACCACTCTCCTCCCCTGGTCTAAGGACTACAGAGGGCGAGGCTGAGCAGACAGCACATCGGTCACGTGACCTTCCGGCTGACATCAGAGGGGGATCTCAGCCCCTCTTGCTGTAGTCCTTAGATCGGGGAAACGAGCAGCGGGAGATCAAGTAACCGCACACTGGCGCTCTGAAAAGGGGTATTTAGCAGCATCATTTTAAAAACACATTGACACTGTGTGTTATAACTGAGAGCCTGACAGTAATGGTACTCACTGACTTCACAACCACTTAAATCTGACCAGAAGCAACACCATTGGCTGCACCCTAGTGCACTGCATATGACAAAGAGATTAAATAATTGGTAGCAATAAATTCACTCACAGATTCTTACAATAGCAGGACATTCATGGTTACCCCTAAAAACAGCATCATTGTTTCTACAGGCTGGAAAGCTTATGCCGCGTACACACGGTCGGACTTTACGGCAGACTTTACCCGGTGGACTTTTCGACGTACTTTACGACGGACTTTCTGAATGAACAGACTTGCCTACACACAATCCACCAAAGTCTGTCAAATTCGTACTTGATGACGTACGACCGGGCTAAAACAAGGAAGTTCATAGCCAGTAGCCAATAGCTGCCCTAGCGTGGCTTTTTGTCCGTCGAACTAGCATACAGACGAGCGGACTTTTCGACCGGACTCGATTTCGACGGATTAATTTAAAACATGTTTCAACTCTAAGTCCGTCCAACTTTTGAGAAAACAAAGTCCGCTGGAGCCCACACACGATCGAATTGTCCGACGAAATCCCGTCCGCCGGGCAAAGTCTGCCGTAAAGTCCGCTCGTGTGTACGCGGCATTACACTGCTCAAATATAAAAATCAACGGGGACCACAAATAGCACTTTAAGAGCAGTTAGCTTTAGTAAAATACAAAATAAGTTTATACAATATAACTTTTACAATTTTTTAAAGGTAATGTATTTTATTGCACTTCTTATGACCCCTGTTGGTTTTTGTATCTGAGTAATGTTAGACCCCATTCACACTTGCGAATACGGGCAGACTACAAATTTCTTCGGGAGACTCGGTGGAGTTTTTGCAAACATTCTAGGATGGCAATCCCTGTACTAAGCAATGAAAAGCTAACAGTGCCGTTAATCATTTGCGTTTATTCCTATGTAATCAAGCAGTGAATACCTGTGGATGATTGGCTTAGATGCAAAAGTGGCTATTGCATTTATTTGAACATGCAGCAATTACCTGCAAATGATCAGCCATGGACGCAACAGTTTGCATTCAGGGCTGATACCCGCAGAACCCTTGATACCATTTTCTGGGGTAACCACGATATGCCTAATGGACCAGTATGCACCCAATGCTGTTCCCTTTTGTCTCTTATATATTGCAGGACATCAGGACATTGGTGCTGCCAAACTGGTGCTTTATACCAAATTTTTTATTCGTTTTCCCCTTGGATTTTTTGGAAATGTATAAGGAATCATGTGATGCAAGAGCACATTTGGACTGACAATTTAATTCTTTTAAAGCCACCATTTTGCTTTTAAAACAGTTCAGGCACCCTATAATAGAAAAAGATGAGCACTTACCTCAACAGTGGGTGGCTAGCAGCATTGATGCTATACAGCACATCTGAGTGTGTCCCCCTTCGGGCACTGTGGTTGCCCTAATGACCCTCAGTGCTGTAGTGTACTAGGAGGACACAGGAACAGCAGGCAGAGGAAACCTGTTGCCCAGCAGGGGACATTCTAAGTTGTATTGGACCCACCTAAAATCGTCAAATTGCAGGGCTGCTAGCTCTGCTAGAGAGCAAAAAATTGACTCGCCATCTGACAGAGAGGCAAGTACTCCCCCTCATTTCTTTCAGGGTGCAGTTGCCTGGATTATTTTAGAGAAGTGACATAGTTATTTTTAAAAAGGAATTCCAGATATAGAAATTTTATACACAGAAACATCAAGCTTGGAACATGTAACTATGTATATGCACTATATTGTCAAAAGTATTGGGACACCTACCTTTACATGCACATGAACTTTAATGGCATCCCAGTCCATAGGGATATTGAGTTGGCCCACCCTTTGCAGTTTATGCCAGCTTCCACACTTCTGGGAAGGCTGTCCACATGGTTTAGGAGTGTGTCTATGGAAATGTTTCACCAGAAGCACATTTGTGTGGTCAAGCAGTGATGTTGAACTAGAAGGCTTGGCTCGCGGTCTCCACTCCATTTCATCCCAAAGGTGTTCTATCAGGTTAAGGTCAGGACTCTGTGCAGGCCAATCAAGTTACTCTATCCCAAAAAACTTGCTCATCCATTTCTTTATGGACCTTGCTTTGTGCACTGGAACAGGAAGGGGCCAGGTACAGGAAAGGGCCATCCTCAAAATGTTCCCACAAATTTGGGAGCATGAAATTGTCCAAAATGTCTTGGAATGCTGATGCCTTAAGAGTTCCCTTCCCTGGAACTAAGGGGCCAAGCCCAACCCCTGAAAAACAACCACACATCATAATTCCTCCTCCACCAAATGATTTGGACCAGTGCACAAAGCAAGGTCCATAAAGACATGGATGAGTGAGTTTGGGGTGGAGGAACTTGACTGGCCTGCACAACCTGAACTCAACCCAATAGAATACCGTTGGGATAAACTAGAGCGGAGACTGCAAGCCAGGCCTTCTAGTTCAACATCAGTGCCTGACCTCACAAATGCGCTTCTGGAAGAATGGCCAAACATTCCCATAGACACACTCCTTAAACCTTGTGGACAGCCTTCCCGGGAGAATTGAAGCTGTTATAGCTGCAAAGGGTTGGCCAACTCAATATTGAACCCTATGAACTAAGACTGGGATGACATTAAAGTTCATGTGCATGTCAAGGCAGGCGTCACAATACTTTTGACAATATAGTGTACCATACCTGGTCGTTCCCCTGGGAAGCTGGAAATCACTGAAATAGACACTGCTACTCCAGTGATCTCCACTTCCCTCCTGGTCTTGTGCCGAGCAGCTGTCCTGCTGCCTTCTAAACACAGGAGGTTGGCCATTCAGAGAATACTGTGCATCTACTCATTGAATGCAAAGCATTCTCTAATTGAAAGAGGTGGGCAATATGACATCACTGACCTGCTTCTCCACCTCTTTTAATCAGAGGAAGCTTTGTGTTCATTGAGAAAATGACTCTCTGAATGACGCTTATGCCGACCGGTTGATCTCCTGTGTTCACAATGCAACAGGCCAGCCAAATGTCACGGGACCTGGACGCAAGTGTCTACTAAAGTGATTTCCAGCTTCTCGGGGCATTGGCCAGGTATGGTATATACAGAGTTACAGTGGTCCAAGATGGATCAATGTCACTATGTATAAAATATAAATAGAGATTTCTTTTGGTGGTATTTGATCACCTGTGCGGTTTTAATTTTTCGCTATAAATGAAAAAAGACCAACAATTTTGAAAAAAAAAAAAAAAATTTTTTTTCATTTTCTGCTATAAAACATCAAATAAAAAAATGTAAAAATCGAATTTCTTCATAAATGTAGGCCAATATGTACTCTGCTACTTATTTTTGGTAAAACAATCCCAATAAGCGAATCTTGATTGATTTGAGCAAAAGTTATAGCGCCTACAAACGATGAGATATTTTTATGGAATTTTTATTAATTTTTTTTTTTTTTATTAGTAATGGCGGCAAGACTACGACATTGCGGCGGACAAATCGGACACCTAACTGACACTTTTGAAACTTTTTTGGGGGACCAGTGATACTGGTGCACTGTCATTGTACTAATTACACTGGCAGGGAAGGTGTTGACATCAGGGGCGATCAAAGGGTTAAGTGTGTCCCTAGCTGGTTCTTGATATCTGTGTAGGGGATGGTCTGACTGGATGAAGACAGAGATCAGTGTTTCTGCTTAGCAGGAACACAAATCTCCATCTTCTTCCCTGTCTAGAATGGAGATCTGCCTTGTTTACATAGGCCGATAGCCATTCTGCCTCTCTGGGGAATGATCGCGGGTGGCTGGCAGACATCGGGTCCGCCATACCCACTGATTGGCATCCCCTGTGTCCAATCAGTGTGCGATCGCGCCTCCGGAGGCGTGCACGCCACCCATTGCACAATTATTGCACAACTATAGCACAAAATGACGTACAGGTACATGTTTTTGCACAATTTTTTAAAAATGTTATTATACTCTATAATTTTGAATTACTAATAAAAATGTACTATTTTTCTAATACTTATCGTACTATTCTACGGCTAATACCTCGCACCCATACAATCCCTTTGGGGCATCTCTCCCCCTTTTTATCTTTTCATTTTTCATGATTTTGCGCAATAGAGCTGACCTGCAACAGTAAACATGCGATAGGGGGTCGGCAAGTGGTTAATAACGTGGAAAACTAGCTATGACATGATGAGAATAGGTGACACATACAGGTCCTAATTTTTTTTATTAATTCTGCCATGGGCACCTCGCATGCGAGAAAACCTGTTAACAAAATCTATTTTCTTTTACAGAAATGATTTTTTTTTTCTAAAATTGTGTTTTGTTATTCGGTCACTTTAGATGCAGAAGACACCTGTTTAAAAATAGGTCTTGCTGCCTTGCGTAAATCCCGCTTTGTGCCTGTATGATTAACAGTAATGTGGTGAATTATTCAGTATAATCACCTGGCATGTAAGGTGGATGCTGGCTCCACATTTCACAAAGAATTAGGTGTTATGGGGTATCAACTGTCCTTTCCATTACCACTCTAATTACACTACATTACAGTGCATTTTCAGCTAATTCCCCTGTACATGTGGAAGCTATTCATTACCGGATTCACGTTCTAGTTTTTATAACAACAATTCTAACAAGTCAGGCTTGTCCCTTATGAGGACACTGTTTTTCTCTAGGTATTATTTAACCCGATGTATAGTGAGGTTTACCTTCTACTGGACTTTTTCATTAATAAAGCCACATTAGAGGTTTCAAAAAGGTTCTTTTCATCAGGTATTTAAAATTGAAGTTTAGGTGTTAGGAATTTTTACATAGTAGTTACATTGGTCCAGCTTGGACCAATGTAAGTTTGTACAGTATGTGCCATACTTGGGAGATCCCTCTAGAACAGGGGTCTCCAAACTTTCTAAACAAAGGACCAGTTTATTGTCCTTTAGACTTTAGGGGGGGGTGGACTGTGGACAGTGGGAGTGGAAATTGTCCTAGCATCAGTGGGAGGAAATTTGGTATAAGGTGGAGGAATAGTGCCCCATCGTTGGTATCATTGGGAGGACTAGTGCCCCATCGATGGTATCATTGGGAGGAATAGTGCCCCATCGATGGTATCATTGGGAGGAATAGTGCCCCATTGTTAGTATTATTGGGAGGAATAGTGCCCCATTTTTGGTATATTTAGGAGGAATAGTGCCCCATCATTGGTATCATTGGGAGGCATACCCCCAAGGTCTCCCACTGATTCAAGATTTGGGGTCTTTTTGACCCCAGATCTCTCCATAAAGAGGACCAGTAATCCTTATTTCTATTACAAATGTTTACATGCCTTGTAATAGGAATAAAAGTGATAAGAAACAAAAATTAATTAAATGGCCCAAGATTTACGCACAAATATAACAAACACCACCTGGAAAAACATATACCGGCATGTACACAAGGGTTCCATAAACGTCTCCATCCAGGAGAACAATTACAAAATGATTTCACAATGGTATCGTACCCCCTTTATTCTACACAGATTTGATGCAACCATTTCAGACAAATCCTGGAGATACAAGCACCTGGCGGTCTCCTGCACATCTGGTGGGGCTGCCCACCTATCCAAGCCTACTAGAAACAGGTCCACAATCAAATAAAAAAATAACTACATACCCCCCGGGAATTTACACCTGCGCAATTCTTACTCCACCACCACAAATCAAACGACATACCATACCATAAATCCTTAGCCATGATGTTAGTTAACGCAGCTAAAATGTGCATACCTAAACTATGGAGCATCCCTGGAGTCCCCTTCAACAGGGCCGTCTTTAAGGCAGGGCAAAAGGGGCAGCTGCCCTGGGCCCTGTCATTGTTGTGGGGCCCAAAGCAGCTGCCTCATACTTGCCAACTATCCCAGTTTAAATTCCCTTGTCCCTTGAAGTTTTAGTCCTGTGCTGTGTCCCAGTATCTCAGTGTGAAGTGCTGGTACTAATGCTGCCCAGCTCTGCCCTATTGTTGCGTACAGATGACTTACCTGCAGACCCTCTGTTTACATGTAAATAACCATAATTCATATGTAAATAGCGGCGGCACTTATAAGTAAATAGCTGCGGCCGGCGGCATCGATATGTAAATAGAGGTGGCATTCATATGTATACCATACCCCCGTGCAGTGAGGAGATGATGTTCTGTAACCTCTAGCAACCAATAAGTGAGCAGTATTACTGTACAGTAACCTCTAGCAACCAATAAGTGAGCAGTATTACTGTACAGTAATCTCTAGCAACCAATTAAAAAGCAAAAATCATTTGCTGTAACCTTTAGCAACTAATCGGTGAGCCGTAATGTGTGCTGTAACCTCTAGAAACCAGTCAGTAAGCAGTAATGATATGCTGTATCCACTGGCAACCAATTGCAATTGCTGCTTGATCTGATACAGTAGCTGCTATTTATTGTATGCCTCAGAGCAGGTGGAGAGTGAAATTGCATGGGGGGCCCTAGAAAGTTTTTGCCCAGGGTCCAATCATTATTAAAGTCGGCCCTGCCTCTCCATGTCAGATGACTAAACAAATAAATAAAATCGCAGAGATGGAAGAACTCGTCTCATTCTCCTGGGAAACTCCCCGCACAAACTCTCCACTTTATGGGCTTGCTGGACCCATTTTCATTCCTCCAAAGAATACCTGCAAACAGTGAACCTTCCTCTCCCCTAAAACCGCCCTCCACATGCCACTGAGATAAATTCCAAATTATCTGACGCTGAACCTTCTCCCGGTTTACGTAGCCTGCCATGCTGGCAAAATACAAACCTCACACAACAAAAATCTATTCGTCCCCTGGTTTGTCACCATTCCACGAGTGTGCAATTTTGAAGCGTGACATGTTAGGTATCTATTTACTCGGCGGAAAATCATATTTCATATTATACAAAAAATGGGGTATATATTGAGTTGTCTTTCTTTAATTCATAAAAAAATAAAAAATGTAATTGCGTTTGAAAAAACGCTGTGCAAATATCGTGTGACATAAAAAATTGCAACAATCGCCATTTTATTCCCTAGAGTCTCTGCTAAAAAAAAAAAAAATATTCAATACTTGGGGGTTATAAGTAGTTTTCTAGCAAAAATAACTAAACTTGTAATAAAAAAGTGTCAGAAAAGGCCTGGTCTTCAAGTGGTTAAAGTAGTTGTAAAGACTGTTTTTTAAAATTACAAATAGATTTCGACTTACCTGCTCTTGTGCAATGGAATTGCATAGAGTGGCCCCAATCCTCCTCTTCTCGGGTCCCCTGCCAGCACTTCTGGCTCCTCCTCTTCTCCGTGTGCCACCATAGGAAGCCGCTTGCTATTATGGGACACCTGCAGGCTAGATATCTCCGAGGAGCGCTGCCTCTGTCCATAGGGCTTATATTGCAGCCATCACCGACAATCACGCTAGATCTTATTTTCGAGGAAACAGGGTATGTAACATCGCTTCGCCCTGTGGCCACTAGGGGGGGTGCATGCGCCCCCCTTTTGACCCCTGAGCCGATGCGAGTGCCCGGCGGTCACCATCACTCCCACGATCGCTGCCGAAACATGGAGACCCGTGATCTGTGTGTGTAAACACACAGTTCCTGGTTCTCTGAGGGGAGAAGAGATAGATTGTGTGTTCATACAGAGTATGAACAGCGATCTGTCATCTCCCCTGCACAGTCCCCTCCCCCCTTCAGTTAGAACACACACTAGGGAACACTTTAACCCCTTGATCACCCTCTGGGGTTAACCCCTTCACTGCCAGTGACATTTTTACAGTAATCAATGCATTTTTATAGCACTGATTGCTGTATGAATGCTAATGGTTCCAAAAATGTGTCAAAATTGTCCTATGTGTCCGCCATAATGTTGCAGTCCTGATAAAAATCGCAGATCGGCACCATTACTAATTAATAATAAAAATGCCATAAAACTATCCCCTATTTTGTAGACGCTATAACTTTTGCGCAAACCAATCAATATTCGCTTATTGCTAATTTTTTTTACCAAAAATATGTAGAAGAATACATATCGGTCTAAACTGAGGAAAAAATATTATTTTTATATATTTTTGGGGGATATTTATTATAGCAAAATGTAAAAAATAAAGTCGCTCTCAAATACCACCAAAAGAAAGCTCAATTTGTGGGGAAAAAAAGGATATCAATTTTGTTTGGGTACAACGTCGCACGACCGCACAATTGTCAGGTAAAGCTACGCAGTGCCGAATCGCAAAAAGTGCTCTGGTCATGAAGGGGGTAAAATCTTCCGGGGCTGAAGCGGTTAAATGTACATTATCAGGCTGGATGTCACCACTGCCCTCCAAAAAGAGTAATTTTTGGGCAGAGTAACCATGGCCAGGCCCCAATGTGCACATTTCATACACATTTACATAACATAGAATTTCCAGACATATTGGAATCCCTGGCTGTGATAAAAGACTTGGAGACTGTTATCAGGTTGAAGGTCATTTATTCATTTGCATGCATGTGGGCCAAGTGTGATATGATTAATGGTAATTGTTTACACTCCAATTACAAAACAATATGCTTCATATTTTAGGCTAAATAAATTGTTCCCTGATAACGCTGCTACAATTTTTTTTTTTTTTTAATGTTATGATAGCTTTTCCTGGTTTCCAATACATGCACTCACAAGGAAAGCTGATGCAGAGCGTCATAGAAATACCTAAACAAATTGATGCCCAGGTAGAACTATAAGTAACTAAGAGATGGCAATATTTATTTTTAACTTTTTGTTATAAAAAAGTTTTAAAGTGTTACTAAACCCTGGAGCCTAGATTCACAATATCTGGTCTCCCACAGTACACAGAACATGGAAATACAATTATTTTAGTCATTTAGTAAATTTAAACTGCTAAATACCTTTTCTTATCAGCCGTATATAGCAGTCTTGTGACTTTTATCAGTGTCTGGTTAAAGCTTGTAGGAGGAGTTTTCATTCTGCACTGACTGTCCTATCAGGATGCAGGACCCCTGACCCTGTGTCTGGACAGTGCTGATTGGCCCTGTGCTGATCACATGCACTCTCCCAAGACCAAAAAAAAACACTCTAGCAATACACACCAAACTGAGCATGTGCAGCTTGTCCCCTGACCCTAGATTATCAGGAAATATATTTGGAACAGTGGAAGAAGGGGAGGATCAGAGGAGACAGGATCAAACAGCCTTTTTACACAATGCAGAGGATTAACCCCTTAGATACTAAAGTGAGTATAACAAGCATGCTTTACTGCATATACAGACTGATTTTACTGTTGTGGGTTTGTAACATTTTAAAACAGAAGGTCATTTAACGCCCCGCTACCACCGGTCCTTTAAGAATTTACAAATGATTGGAGGTGGAGTTCCTGATCATGTGACCCCCTGTGACTGGCTAATATATAAAAGTAAGATCCCCACGTTACGTATCCAACCTAATATTCCACCCAAACAAGAATATATGAACAACTGTGATTATTCCTTAACAGCACAAACAATAGATTTCCATGAAGAGCTGCCCACACTAAATATATAATAATATAGTAAGGTGCTCCTCAAAATCCAGCCTAAAGCAAGTAATAATATATATGGATTACTGCTTCTATATGTGATTCACATTGAAGAATTTGTGAGTGCAATATATTCTTTTAACTTTTGAATACATTTTTTGGATTTACGCTTTGGCGCATTTTCGATTTTTGTCCTTGTGATTGGCGGTCACAGTGTTCACATGACTGTGATTCCCTCTCACTGGCCCTTTAAGAGGTTGTGAAAAATGGAAGGTGGAGGTTGAGTTCCTGATCATCTGACCCCTGTTATTGGCTGTCATAGAGGTCACCCCCTCTATCCACAGCCGCCACCCCCATGCTCTATACACAGCTGCTATTTTGACAGGACACCGCCACCCCCTATTCATGCATCCGGCCCCTTTGAGGATGCCAGGCACATGAATTACAGCGGCAGGGGTGTTTTTTTAAAGCCCCTGATTAGAGCCAGAGGCTCTAATAGGCTTAAAAATAGGGTGGGCTCGTGGCGGAGATCATTGCGCCAGGAGCCCACCCAGGTGTTACAGCAGCGAATGAAAATTCGATATTGTAACACAGATTCTCAATCCGGCCAATCAGAAGCAGGTCTGAGACCTGTTTTCCAAATTTGCCCGAAAAGAGAAGAGTCCCAATTGGCCGCCAGGGAGGTAGGAGGAAACGGAAGCCGCCGCGATGCCCGTGGGGAGCAGGGAAGGGGAAAGCCGTTGCTGCTGCCGAGCAAGGGAAGCCGCTGGTGAAGCCAGGGAGAAGCGCTGCACCATCGATAGGGGTAAGTGCATCAGACCTATCCGACCACCGAATAACTGACCAAGGGGTGGTACTGTTTGCCCCCCCCCCCCAAAAAAAAAAAATTACCACGGGTAATCTATTGATTGTTTTACAAAAAACATTCAGAACATCCGATTAAACTCTTCCTCTCTCTTTCTCTTTGGAATGGTGTACAGTATAAAACATACAGCCCAATGTGCAAAGAGGAGAGATGGGCAGTAAAGAATATATAGTACAGTGATAAGAGTGTAGTGGTGCTCAGCATATAATGCACTGCACAGTATTCAGTAAAGAATGCAAAGCACAGTGTATAGAGTAGAGTGGCTGCAGTATGGAAAGTAGAGTGAGCAAATTGGAATGGTGTGCAGTATGTAATGTACAGCACAATGTGCAGAGTGAAGTGGTGTGCAGTACACAATGTACAATCCAATCTGCCAAGTTAGGAGGTGTGCGGAATAGAATGTACAACACATTGATCAAAGAGGAGTGTATAAAATGTACAGCACAGTATAAAATGTACAGCAAAGTGATCAAAGCTGAGTGGTGTGCAGTATAGAATGTACAGCACAGTGATCAAAGGGAAGTGGGAAGCAGTATAAAACATCAAACACAATGTACAGAGTGGAGTGGTGTGAAGTATATTATGTACTGCCCAATGTGCAGAATCGAGTGGTGTGCAGTACATAATGCACAGCACAGTATTTAGTGAAGAATGTAAAGCACAGTGTACTGAGTAGAGTGGTTGCAATAGTACTGTACAGCACAGCAGGCAAAGTGGAATGGTGTGCAGTATGTAGCATACAGCACAAGGTTAAGAGTGAAGTGGTGTGCAGTATACAATGTACAGTCCAATCTGCAAAGTAGAGTGGTGTGCAGTAGAGAGCAGCAGCGTGATCAAAGTGGAGTGGTGCACAGTACATAATGCAATGCACAGTGTTCAGAGAAGAACGGTATTCACTAAAGAATGTAAAGCATAGTGTACGGAGTACAGTGGCTGCAAGATTGAAAGTACAGCACAATGCGCAAAGTGGAATGCTGTGTGCTGTATATAACGTTCAGCACAATGTGCAGAGTGAACTGGGGTGCAGTACACAAAGGGGGTTGTTTACTAAAGGCAAATCCACTTTGCACTACAAGTACACTTGGAAGTGCAGTCGCTGTAGATCTGAGAGGGACATGCAAGGAAAATAAAAAACAGCATTTTAGCTTGTCATTGATTGGATGATAAAATCAGAAGAGCTTCCCCTCATTTCAGATCTACCCCTCATATCTACAGCGACTGTACTTCCAAGTGCACTTGCAGTGCAAAGTGGATTTGCCTTTTGTAAACAACCCCCAATGTACGGTCCAACCTACAAAGTAGAGTGGTGTGCAGTATAGAATGTACAACACATTGATCAAAGTGGAGTATATAAAATGTATAGCATAATATAGAATGTACAACAAACTGATCAAAGGAAAGTGGTACGCAGTATGTAAGGTACAGCACACTGTACAGAGTGGAGTGGTGTGAAGCATACCATTCACAGCCCATTTGCAGATTCTAGTTGTGTGCAGTATATAAAGCACAGCACAGTATTCAAACAAACACAAAAATGAGGCAAATAAATTCTTATAAATCCAATATCCCAAGAGTCTACTCACCAATAAGGTGTTGTCACTGTAACCATACCTCCCAACATTTTGAGATGGGAATTAGGGACACCTACTAGCAAATGTATGTAGGTATAGGCCATGCCCCTTGCCACGTCCCCTTAAAGGAGAAATAACCAAAAAAAAAGGTTAATTAAATCCACAAGGGCTTTTTTTTACCACTACTATTCCTTTATATTGGCTTTTAAAATGTACAAATGCAGCAATTTAGAATTTGGATGAAAGGTTTAGCACTGGGAAACACTTTTTGAAAGATAAAAAGTGCATTTTATATACAACTATATAGATCAGACCAAAATGAGGGACAAATGAGGAGGAAAGAGGGACAGAGAGACATTCCTTCAAATCAGGGACAGTCCCTCGAAATCAGGGACAGTTGGGAGCTATGCTGTAACCAAAAACAACAATAGTGTACTGAGTAGCATGGTTTCAATATGAAATGTACAGCACAGTGAGCAAAGTGGAGTAGTGTGCAGTATGCAACATACAGCACAATGTTAAGAGTGGAGTGGTGTGCAGCATACAATGAACAGTACAATGTACAGAATGAAGTGGTGTGCCGTACACAATGTACAGCTCAATCTGCAAAGTGGGGTGGTGTTTGGTATACAGTATAGTTCACAGCACAGTGTTCAGTGTGGAATATTATGATGTAAACAATATAAAGCACAATAGAGTGGTGTGCAATATGGAATGAACAGCACAGTGCTCAAAATGTAATGGAAAGCAGTAAAGCATGTACCGCATAGTATGCAATTTGGATAATATAAATGTGGGCTTTAGCCTGTTGACGCTGTATGCAGGCAGCTGTAGTCAGGATATACATATCATACGTAATCAGTGCAATGCTAAGTCAATACATGATTTTTATTTGATTACGTATGAATTTTTTATTAAGGATTTGATATATTGACCTTGAGTGCTTAGCTGCTTTTTACATTAGGGATCGGTTCTTGTGTTGATTGACCCTCATCTACTTAGGATATGTATATCACACACTGATCACTTTTAGTGAAGCAGAGTAAGGCACAGTTTTTTTTTCATTTACAAAGGGCTGCGACTTTTCTATTGCATTATATTATAGCGCCAGTTTAGATATAAATTGTGCTTAGTGGTGTTCTTCTTTAATGATATTACAGCTCTTGGAGTTTTAAAATGATTTGAAGCATGGAACACCGTCTGTTCTGCGGCATGTTCACACAACACACAGCCTTTATATCCCAATCCATTTAGGCCTACAGCTGTTCATGTTTCCTGCCGAGGACATATTCTGACTGATGCTGCTCAGAGATTCACTGTCCCCACTAACACACAGCTCCTTCCTATATTTATTTAGTTCTACTCTTAATTAGGTACAGTAATTAGCTTTACAATTTTGGCAGGGAGAACTAATCATAGAAATTGCCGGGTGCTCTTTGTCATTAGTAAATCATGGATTCATAGAAAAACATAAGCAATGTCAATTTATTTGTGTACCTGAATACATAGTATAGTATAAAACACCAACAGCCTTCATAAAAAAAAAAATCATTATCACCATATAAGGTCTTTCTTTGCATTTACAGTGTTACTAAACCCAGGACTCTGCATTCACTATATGTGGTCTCCCACAGTACACAGAACATGGAAATGCAATTATTTTAGTAAATATAAACTGTTTAATATCTTTTTTCATCAGCAGCATATCGCAGTTTTGTGACTTCTATTAATGTCTGGTTAAAGCTTGTAGGAGAAGTTTTCACTCTCCTCTGACTGTCCTATGAGGCTGCAGGACCCCTGACCCTCTGTCTGGACAGTGCAGATCACATGCACCCTTCCAAGAAAATACACCTGAACTTAGCATGGGCAAAGTGCCCCCAAGGCTCTATACTTTGAGGAGATGGTTTGGGGACTATGGAAGAAGGGGAGGATCAGAGAAGACAGAATCACGCATCCTTTTTACACAATGCAGAGGATTAACCCATTAGCTTGCATACACACACTGATTTTACTGTTGTGGGTTTAGTAACACTTTAAGAGACACTGGAGTTGATTTACTAACACCGGAGAGTGGAAAATCTGGTGCAGCTCTTCCAGTTTTATTGTCAAAGCTTGATTGAACAAGCTGAAGTTAAAAGCTGATTGGCTACCATGCTCAGCTGCACCAGATTTTGCACTCTCCAGTTCTAGTAAATCAACCCCATTGTCACATTATCCATGCAGTGTAAAGTGACAGTGTCTCTCCAAAAGGCATTCCTTGAACCCATATACTTTCTTTATATGCTCTGCCCTGGAGCTCCTCGTTCCTCTCCAGCCAGAGAAAATGCCTGGTACTCTCAATATTGTGGGAGCATGTCACATAGTTACATAGTTACTAAGGTTGAATAAAGACACCAGTCCATCCAGTTCAACCTGAGTGAGTGTGCATGTCTACAATTATCCCCATCCCTGTACATTGCATCTCATTAAGATGCTCATCTATTATATTATTATTTATTTAAGGTACCCATATAGCACCGTCAATTTACACATACATTGCACACTCACATCCGTCCCTACCCTCAGGAAGCCCACAATCCAAGGTCCCCAACTCACATTCATATATTAGGGCCAATTTTTGGACAGAAGCCAATTAACCTAACAGCATGTCTTTGGAGTGTGGGAGGAAACCGGAGTACCCGGAGGAAACCCACACAGGCACAGGGAGAACATGCAAACTCCAGGCAGGTAGTGTCATGGTTGGAATTTGAACCAGTGACCCTTTTTACTGCTAGGTGAGAGTGCTACCCACTACACCACTGTGCCATGTGATCTGCTCCCTGTGGTGGCACTTGGGTCTTGCAGCCAATCACTAGGCCCAAGCACTGTCACATGGCTGGAGGGGTGATATCATCACTCCCCTGAATCTCCCCTACAGTTCTGGCTGTGGTGGAGCAATGAGTTGCAAGAGAGCACAAGTAAAGTAGGTCTATGGGGATAGCGGGCACAACAGAGTCACCGTCACTTTGCCCTGTATTGGTGAGTTGGCAGTGTCTCTTTAAAGGGGTTGTCCATGTAAAAGTGATATTTTAGTTAGAGGTGGGCTGAATCAGCCCCTGACTTCATATATTTCTTAGGTACTGCAACAGCGAGATCCCCCTACCATCTTTTCCAACAAGGGTTTTTGTGTACTCATCCATCTTTACCTATTCTAGCACTTACTGTTGCATTCTTTATGACATAAAAAATAACAAAACCAACAGGAGAGTTTTTACCCATGGCTAAGGCCATAGAACAGGGGTCTCCAAACTTTCTAAAGAAAGGGCCAGTTTACTGTCCTTGAGACTGGGGGGCTGGACTGTGGCCTTTGGGAGTAGAAAATGTCCTGATGTCATTGGCAGTAAACAATGCCATAGCTGGTGTCAGTGGGAAGAATAGTACCTGTGACAGACCCTGTACTCAAGAGGAGTATGTCCACCATGTATGTCCACCATATAAGCTTCCCTTGCCTGGTACCAGCACGATCTAAGATCCCTTAGCCCACCCAGTCACTAGCCATAACTTAGTGTAGGGTGGTAAGAAACGTAAGACTGCTTATTGAAACACAGGCACGAAGAGATATACACTCTGGGACAATCCCCCTTCTTCATAATGACACATGGTGGGGTAAACTGTACATCCAGTAACATGAGACACAGGTATATTCAAACTTCTCAACAAATAATTCAATCATTAACTGGGCACATAGACACCACCTAGGAAGGTCTGTTGGAGAAATCCCTCCCCCCCCCCCAGGAACTAATAGCTGACAGTGGTTTCATTACCATGAGCTAATTAACTAGGCACTTAAACCAGCCTAGGTGACCAGAGTATTCAGAGCCTACATCCCTGAATACAAAATACTGTAAAATACACATTCTTATAAGCATAAAACATAACATCTCACACTAGGTACATAACAAGTTAAAGTGGTCACAAGATTAATCTCATCTACAAGAGATGCTCAGGCAGACAGAAACAATAGAACAATGGGAGACAGCCACTTAACAATAAACACATACCAAACCCCACCCCACCTCAAACTATCAGTCTATGAATCCAAGCTCATACAATATTACAGCAGTCTGAAAGGTGGAATTCCTTTATCTTCAAATATTTCTTGATGGATATTTTTCATATTTATTACTGTCCCAAGTGAAAGAGCCTCCTTATTCTTTCAGCGTCCATTAACCTCCCTGGCGGTATGATTACGTCTGATTTTTTATGCTGAAAGCGGTACATTGTTTTGCATAGAAATTTGCCGTTTTACATTGTAGGCCTATAATTCTTAGTAATAACACACTTAAATCTGTCCAAACAACAGTCTAGTAGACATCCCAGGTATGAAACACAAAATCATAAATTATAATATAATAAATAGGTATAAATAATTATAACAAATAATAACATTAAAACATTTTCAATAATGTAATCAAATTAAAAACACTTAAATTTGCTCTGTTGCAGAATTGTCGCTGTCATTACTTTCAGTGTTTGATGACTAATATCCCCACAAATCACTATTGTTCAGTTCTGCAAGTGATGTTGCTATGGACATTCTCAAGTTTACGGGCAGAAAAAATAGTATATATAAAAAAAAAAAAACGACATGCAGGACACTGGACAAAGCTTTAGGGACAAAGGGAGGTGGAATAATTTGATACAGTAATGTAATCTGTAAGATTACAGTGTACTGTACGTGTTTTGTGTTTTTCACTTATTGAATTTGGCGCTGGACTCGCAGGGAACGGAGCTCGGCACTGTGAGACATCGAGCGGAGTACACAACCTGCACACACACAGCGGGGAGACATCACAGGATCCTGGGGACAAGGTAAGTAACTTTGCCTGGATCCTGCGATGCTCTATTGTTGGTGTCAGTGGGAGGACTACTGCCCCAAGGGCTGGATAAAGGCAAAGGGCCATATTGAACCCGTGGGCAGCAGTTTGGAGACCACTAGAAGGTCAAATTCGAATGTATGAAAAAAGTCAGCTGGTTTGAGGAAGATGTAAACCCTTATTGAATGATATTTAACTTACTATAATTTTGCATATCATAAACAATTGCCTTTTGTAAAATTAAATTTCTTGTTTTAACTGTGTTTTTCCATCCTTTGTTGCTTCCAATATCCTGGAACCTCTTTGCAGACAATTCCTATCTACATGCATGCACTGCAATATTGCCTACATGGCATTTCTCAGGCTGGGTTTTCTATTGATGATAACAGTCACCATTCCTAATTAGTGTGTGCTGAAGTCGCAACTTTTAGCTTAGGGTTAGTTTTAGGGTTGAAAGTGTTTTGTTCTACCTTTCCTATACATGCAGAAAATACCTTATGAATTGATAGCTTCCTGTTCTCACTTTCTGTGCGTAGGCAGGGGTTATGGAGATAAAGAGGGGGCAAAGTAGATAAAGTGGAAGGGTTAGGGAGAACTATGTTCCAGAACAGGGGTCTCCAAACTTCTCAGTATGAGGGTCACATCATATATTTTACCAATATTCGTGGGCTCAAAAAAAAAAAAAAAAAGTTTTATAAATGTGCAAATCAAATTTAAATGAATTAATTAATTTTACTTGTATTTTTATTTTTTTATCAGCATGATATGATTTAAATTGTAAATATAATATCTTGAGGAACTCCACCTACCTACATATGTGCCTACCTACCTATGTAGGTAGGTGGAGTGCTTTACTATATCATATTTACAATTTAAGTTGATGTGGTGTGATCACACATTTTAGTAGGGGCAGCTCTATATTTTATATTATTTTTTGTTTTAAAGGGTAATAGGGCGTACACACGGTCAGACTTTGTTCGGACATTCCGACAACAAAATCCTAGGATTTTTTCCTACGGATGTTGGCTCAAACTTGTCTTGCATACACGCGGTCACACAAAGTTGTCGGAAAATCCGATCGTTCTGAACGCGGTGACGTAAAACACGTACGTCGGGACTATAAACGGGGCAGTGGCCAATAGCTTTCATCTCTTTATTTATGCTGAGCATGCGTGGCACTTTGTCCGTCGGATTTGTGTACACACGATCGGAATCAGAAACCACATGGACACAGACAAACACACAGGGATTTCTTCAGAATAACAAAAGTTAAGAATCTGCAACAAAGTTTGTTAAAATCCTTGTAATGTATATACAGTATATCACTCAGGGGGGGGATGTGTTTTTATCAACACAAGTGGAGTTACTCTTTAAGCAGGGTACTCCTGCATGGTTGCAGGGATACTATATTTGAATTTTAGAAAGAGCTGTCGACATTTGGAAATGGAAAGGTATGAATCAACGATAAATTACAATATGACCTGTGCACTAACTTGTATACATTTTTAAAACCAAAGAGAAGTTTTCCTTTAGATGTGACCACCTGTGCACTCCAAGGTGTATCATTCAGAACATTTCAATCTATTTCAAGAGACGTTGGCATGCAATATTCATAAATGTGAGTTAACTTTAAGATAATATATTCTGCATATTTATAAAACTCCCGGAATTAGTTTTCTATATTTCAAAGCCGTAATAAATATTTCTTTCCTCCAGCGCAACATCTTTGGATTTAATTAAATATGTTCCTTACTCTGGATCATCTGCTTTAAATATTAATGAATTGCATCGTCTTAAAGACGGCCAAAAATAGAGGTTTTCATTTCAGACATCATAGAGCCACTGTGGGGGGATCTTAACACAATTTGTCATTGCTTTTGTTTCTCAGGGAATTTTATTTATAGAGTGTAAATGCACAGCTGGTAAAACTTAACCAATTTAAACTGCTCCAATACAAAGTCTAACAAATTTACAGAATGATTCTCTCCAACTACCTGCACTGATGTCGTCCCCGAACGCAGAGGATCGTGACTTTCACAACAAAGACTATTAATTATAAATACAAGGTCTGAATATATCAAACATTCCCCTTTCTCTCTCAAGTGTTACAGATAAGGAACACCGCTAGAGAATTTAATTTTGCAAATAGTAAATTAAATGAATGTCAGTATGAAATAAACTTCTAAAGCTTTGAGTATGTTTCATTTTTTTTTAAACAATTCAGATTTTTTACTTGCATATTGTTTTTTTTGTTTGATGGAAAGAACCATTTTTGTTGAACCATAGCAGTAACAAACCCTACACACATGGGAATTGTTTCATCTTAGTTTATAAATGTTAGTCTAAAAAAGTATTTTTCAACCAGTTGCCCAGGCACCCCGGGGTGCCTTGGGGTTTCTTCAGGCCTAAAAATTGCCCAAAAATTGTATACAAGCCAGCGTGTGGTTGAAGCCTGCCTTTTAGTTACACTAAAGCCTTGTACACACGATCAGATTTTCCGCATGACAAAGCGTCGGAGTTTGTCCGAAGGGCGTGTGCCTGGATTTTGTCTTGCATACAAACGGTGTACAATTGTCGGCCTAAAAACATGAACATAGTGACGTACTAGACGTACAGTACCTGTCCGCAAGAATGTGTTTCCAGCGTGATCCCATCGCGCTGGTTCTCGGCGACCGGGTACTGTGCATCTCGCGCTGGCTCCCTCATCCGGAAAGGAAAACAGTTTTTTCCTTTCGCGATGAGCGATAGGCAGTGCTGACAGCTGTCTGGTATGAATCATGAGGGGGAATGCTGTGCCAAATTTTAAATAAAAAACCGGCATGGTTTCCCCCTCAGGGGCATACCAGGCCCTTTGGTCTGGTATGGATCTTAAGGGGAACCCCCTACGCCGAAAAAACGGCGTGGGGGTCCCCCCCAAAATCCATACCAGACCCTTATCTGAGCACGAAGCCCGGCCGGTCAGGAAAGGGGGTGGGAACGAGCGAGTGCCCCCCTCCTGAACCGTACCAGGCCGCATGCCCTCAACATGGGGGGTGGGCGCTTTGGGACATTATCTAAAGAAACTAAGATGAAACAATTCCCATGTGTGTAGGGTTTGTTACTGCTATGGTTCAACAAAAATGGTTATTTCCATCAAACAAAAAAAACAATATGCAAGTAAAAAATCTGAATTGTGTAAAAAAATGAAACATACTCAAAGCTTTAGAAGTATATTTCATACTGACATTCATTTAATTTACTATTTTCAAAATTAAATTCTCTAGCGGTGTTCCTTATCTGTAACACTTGAGAGAGAAAGGGGAATGTTTGATATATTCAGACCTCGGCCCTGGCTCCCGCGACGGGGCTCGCAGGTGTCAAATCTCGCCGATAACAGCGGAGAGATTGGCACAATATTGCGGTCACCTACTGTACTACGAGCCGATAAAGAGGAAATTCAATTGTCACGTGCCACTCTTCGGGCTACTTCTGCTAATTTGCGTTAGTAGAAGTTTGGTGAGTGTTGATTCACGCTTTTCATTTCGCGCTTTTCAGTTTGCGCTTTTCAGTTTGCGCTTTTCAGTTTGCGCTTTTCAGTTCATTTCTGAACTGACTTTCGTCAACCAGACATGTTGCGGAATCAGAGGAGGTAACATGTTATTTATTATTGGCCTTGGCGTTATTGCTTTGACCCAAGTCCAGTCCAGGAACAGGAGGAGGAGGATTTCTTGGACCAAAAATTGGTTGCTTTATTAATCGTGACCAATTATTTTATATGCCTTTGCTGCGGGAGCTCCAGGAGAATAATCTGGATGATTTTCGGAATTATCTCCGGATGACGGACCTCTGCTTTCACCAACTCTTGGCATTGTTGACCCCCTATATTAAGAAGCAGGACACATGCATGAGGCTTTTATTTTATTTTTTGGTTGAATAATGATTTGACTTGGTATATTTTCTATATTTTTGGATGCATAGAATGCACTTTTTGGTTAAGTTCCATGGGCAGATAGCATGTCTAATTTTATTTGTTTTCTTTTTTTAATGCACAATAAAACAATTGTGTAGAATAATACTTGGCTATGTGTTTTGCTTCAAATGACAGTTTGGGAATAGGCAGTTACATTTAAAAAAATACAATGTAAAATTAACAAGGGACACCAATATAGTTGTTTCTTTCATCTTAAAAACTACGGGATAATGGTGTTGTGGTAAATTGCCCTAGAAAAAAAAAAAACAAGCATAATAATAATATTATTCTTGATATCACTAGAAATTACAAGCCTTTTAAAAACCTTTGGCAGAACTCCATCAGTATCACCAGCAAAGCAGCTTCATTATTATCCCATTAAAGAAGAAGAGAATGTGCGTTGCATTTCAGGATTTCATAATTTGCCACGTCACAAATGCGAATTCTCCATTACAAACGCTAGTTTACAAGACCGACCGCTTCTGGCTTGTCCTTGCTTCCAAGTATGTGTGTTTGTAGTTTGGACTTTTGTCCAACGGACTTGTGTACACACGAGCAGAAAATCCAACAAAAGACAGTTGTTTGCGGATTTCAAAGCCCGCCATCCAACATTTGTCCGCGAAAAATCCAACAACAATTGTTCGATGGAGCGTCCAAACGTTCGGATTTTCCACCAACAGCCTGTCATCACACAATTCCCGATGGAAAATCAGATCGTGTGTTTGAGGCTTTAGTCACAGGTTTTCCTTGTGCACCGAAAAGATAAAAAGAAAAGGGTGCACCAACCTTGTGCATTATCCCAATTTTATTTTTTAATAAAAAAAATACATTCAGTAAAATACTACTCACAAACATGTGATGAATAAAAAGATTGTGAAGGCCACTTGAATGTGGCAATTAATCATAGAGCCGACAGTCTCCAGAAAGCAGTGGTTCTGAGGTCCTCCTCTCTGCATTCTGGAGACTATCGACTCTATGATTGATTGCCACATCCAAGTGGTCTTCACAAGCTTTTTATTCATCATGTTTGAGAGTAGTATTTTCTTGATTTTTTATATGAATAAATTATCTTAATGAATAATAATTAACAAGGCTGGTGTACCCTTTTCTTTTTATCTTTTCTGTGACTACTAGGATATCCCCTATCCAGGAGGGCAGAAAGGCCAAAGACACTATCCCTTGAGTCATCAATAACCCAGCCATCACACTAATGCGCAAGAGTGTTTGCTTTACCTTGTGCGCCATTACAACCTTCTAGCTGTTGGCTTCCTAATGACCAATGGCATCATTAGTTGATAAGGAGGATGTCAGTCGCCCGCATAGCAACCTTGTTTGACCTTCCTCTGCCCCTCTCCATCAGCGTTGGGGTGACATGAGCTGAGTGATGGAGAAAATCTGAGGGAGAAGAGAAACATTTGAATACTAGTCAGTACCAGTTTGCAAAAGTGTATTTGCTTTGGAACAATAAACCATCTCTAATGTTAGGTGTTCTACTTGGACTTGTGGATGTCACTGCATTATGTAAAACTATTATAATAACTTTTACATTTTAGAATGGGGTGTCTCAAGATTGTCCATAATTGTTAAAGGGTGCCTTGACTAAAAAAAAGTTGAGAAACACTGGTCTAAAAAGTTAAAGCTTCAGCAAGCATTTAAAAAAAATTGTCCAAACTTCGAACAGCTTTCTTAAAGTGGAACTAAACTGTATCTGAGCACCACAAACTGAAAATGCAATTTATATACTTTTTAATATTATCCATGTCTCCATGCTTTATTTTGTTGAGAAACCACTTTGAAAAACAACCCCCTAGCTTTTCTAGCCATGGACATCTTGAGTAAGAGCACATGATTCGTGTTGCACTTACTTCCTGGAATAATTTTGCCCTTAGCTCAGGCATGCAGGCAGAAGGGTGGGCCTAGCTGAGCAATCCCTTCCTTCCCTTCTCCAAATGAAAGAATGTCCATGTGGACCCCCTGGGATGTAAGATATCATTTAGGCCTAGGCCACAAATCAGGAGCAGCTAAAGAAATGTAAAAAAAGTTTAAAACAAGTAAAGTTGATATACTTTCCTATCTATTCACTAATGCCAACAGCGTAAGGATTAAAAATAGTTGTTATTGATTGTGAGATTTTAGTTCCGTTTTAAAGTCTACTTGAGTCCATAAAGTGAATCTGACCTGGCCTAAAACATTTCTAAGGTATCAATGCTGAAATCCAGCACCATGTGGAGCCTGCAGATGCTTGTGCTTGTCTCCAAACCAATCAGTTAATCAATCAAAAATCAAGTCTTCAATTTCTGAAGATCACGTCCTGTCTCCTTTTGCCAACCCCTACCTTTACCATTCAAATGTTACATGTCATATCTTTCATGGAAAAAAGAGGTCCTCATCATGGACAGTTAAATGTCATTGGCCCAGGCTTTGCAATAGGAGTGGTATGGCTCAATCTTACTTTGAGCAGTTGAGGCCCCATAGGTACAACCTAGGCCAAGAAGCTCAAGTACACAAAGTCAGCACAGGTTTTAAGGTTAAGCATCAATTGTTTTTAAGGCTAAAAACCAGACATTGGCTTATGATTCAGCCTCCGTTAGTTCTGAGCTGCTATCTCATAACAGACAGAAGAGCCTGCCAGTAGAAGCCTTTGCAATGAATGGTTTAACGTGTTCTAAATGCTTCAAGCAGGTTGACGTAAAAAAAGACACAATGTCCAATGGATGCCGAAGAATGTTCTCAGTTCACATTTTCAGACCAGGCAGTTGTGGGTGCATGGAAGGTGCTGGAAAAGCATGTCAGATAATTTATGATATGAACAAAACATTAAAGCATTATTTAATCCGAAAGCAAATAGTTATTATAGTGCAACTCACCAATTCTTAGCTATGGTGGCTACATTCATTTTCTTTCACTTATTTTCACCTGGTGATCTGGCCAGTAAATCTGTTGTTTTTCAAAAGTACAAGCTGTCTTGCATATGTATCAGGTTACAGGAATGCATAGGAGTCTCATCCAATGGACACAGCCGGTGTCAGATTGTGTTGTAGTGTGGCCCTGTGACTGCGCACGAGGCACAATCTGGGAGCCCATTATGTGACGTCCACTCAGATTGAAGAAAGTCTTGCCCGGTCGTCGTTTTGCTATAGCCTAGCCGGGAACTGGTTACATTTTCTTTTACTACCTGGTTTGGTACCTGATTTCTTTGATACAGCACTACAATTGGATACTAAGTATTACTTTCAGTGATCTTCTGTGATATTGTATGTTTCTACTTCAACCTGGTGTGTCAGAGGAGCTGAGGTTCTTGAAAAGGTCAAGGCAAATAACAGAGGGCCCATCCTAATCTGTGGCTCCCATAAGGGTAGCACTTCACGTGTTCTATTAAGTTTAGCTCCAGCCTTCAGGTATGAGTAGGTAAAAATGTACCAGTGGCATCGCAGTTTACTTGCAGTGCCAAAAGGTCTAAATTCAGGGACACAATCCACACTTTATGAAAAAAATTACAGCTCTAGCCCTAAGATATGCTAGCCATTTTAGATATATATGCAATTATATCCTAAATTTGATTGCTTAAATTATCACCTGTTGTTTTCTAAATTTCAGCTTCCCTGTGTACCAATATACCATGAATGTACCTCTGTGGCAGAGAAGAAAAAGCCTTCTCTATATTCTATGGCAGGCCTTACCTCAGCCTCCAGTTTCTTCTATAGAAAACTCCGTCATGACTTTCTGGTATTTGTCCTTTAGGATGTGAAAACTGGTATTAGAACAAAGAAGCACTTCAGCAGCTGACCTTATTAACACACACATTAACTGCTTAGTGACCGTCCCACGTACATTTACGGCAGGGTGGACGGTCTGTGCCAGATCACATACCTAGTATGTATTCTGACACTTCCAGGTCTGGGGCGTGCGCACAGGCGTCAGCGACTCTCTCCCCCTGTGTTTCTGCTAAGCAGGGACACAGATATTTGCCTTCCTCTAGTCAAAGCACCTCCTCCACAGTTAAAAAACACAACCTAGGCACACATTTAACCCTTTGATCGCCCCCGATGTTAACCCCTTTCATGCCAGTGTCATTACTATTTTTTATCTTTTATCATATTTTTGATCACTGTATTAGTGTCACAGGTCCCCAAAAAGTATCAAAAGTGTCAGTAAGGTGTCCAATTTGTCCACAGCAATATCACAGTCCTGCTATAAGTTGCTGTTCACCACCGTTACCACCGTTTGTAGACACCAAAAACATGTAGCGGAATACATATTGACCTATATTGATGAAGAAATTCGAATTTTTACATATGTTTATTGGGAAAGTTATATAGCAGAAACTAAAAAATATTGTTTTTTTTAATTGTCTGTCTTTTTTTGTTTATAGTGCAAAAAATAAAACTGCAGAGGTGAGGTGATGGACTGAGTAAGTGGTAGATATGCACATTGGGAAGGCTTGGGCAGAAAAGACTTTAGAAAATGCTCCTATTTACTATGAAAAGTGAAATGCTGCCTGAAAAGGTGAACTTAGCTTATAATATGGGAATAGGTGGATGTTGTAATATGGGGTAAGAGTGTGAATTGTTTTTGGTGCACACTGATTTTATAGATTTTTTTTTTAACTCGTATATTAATACAAAACTTTTTTTTAGTTTTAGATAGAATAGTGCAATAAGACACAGACAACAATAAGGTTATGTATTTGTCCTTACTATAGAGATTTTTGTCCTGGTGACCATTTCACCAAGTGTGAAAGTAATAGGAAATCCAAAATTTTGAGTTAGTCATTAGAGAATGCCTATTTTGGTCCCAACTCTAAATTTTACTCACTTGCAGGTCAGGAAGAGAAGAAAAATCTTCCCAATGGGACACAGATGGCAAAACTGTTCCCTCCTCAATCTAAATTGAAAAAGAAAAGTTTTGCAATTAGATATATTTAAACTTTTCAAGAGATGAGGTGTGGTGCAGCTAAGAGGATAACTGCTGAAGAGCTAATAATCAAATATTCACCAGTTTGCTGACAGTACAGAAAGGAGTTGGCACCACTGCAATACTCACAACTCAAGAACTGAAGTACAGTTCACTATATTATGTAGAACCCCAATTCCATAAAAGTTGGGTATAGATGTAAGGTTTGTTAGAATCCTATATCAGACAAGAACAGGACAGCATTCCTCGCCCAAAACTCCAGCAACTGGTCTTCTCAGTTCCCAGATGTGTTTACAGAGTGTTGTTAAAAGAAGAGGGGACGCTACACCGTGGTAAACATGGCCCTGTCACAACTTTTTCGAGATGTGTCGCTGCCATCAATTTCAAAATTATCTTATTTTTTTTCTTCAAATGGTACATTTTCTCAGTTTAAACATTTGATATGCTTTGAAATTGGGGTTGTATACTTATCTTTTCCTATTAAGTCGACTCTCCCTGTCCTCTCTATTACTAGCTCCAACATATTGGCTGCTTTCAGCTGCTTCTCTTAAACTTCCAAACCTTATTGATGGCTGCGAGGCTCCCAACCAAAGTATCTCAGACTGGTACATCGATTCCTAGAGGAAAAGTTATAACCACGGAACCATATACGTAGAAATGTATAATGTTTGTCGATCATAAGGCTCATTAATTTTTCACTAATTATGATATTACCATTTTTACTTGCCTAAATAAATGTATATAATATTAATTGTACATAAGATAATACTTAATAATAATTTATGAATCACAACTGCCTGGAATCCTGAAACATCAGACAGATCTGCAAGAAAATATTCAGATTATATAAAATTTGGTGGATAATCACTAGTATCCAGCTTTGTGCTACCCATAGACACAAGATAGAAGTAGAAAAATCTGTAAGAGCATTTTGTAGAATGATTGTGGCATATAAATGAGTAACAATCCATGGCCTGGACCTTCCCTTATCTCCACGGAACAAAAGCAAGCAACTACAAAGATCAATTTTGCACAACCAATTCCCCAGACATCAGTGAGCCAGGTGACATCTGTCGTAAAAAAAGGAATAAAAGAGAGAGGGCGCACCAGCCTTGTGCATTATCCTTAGATACATTTCATAGAGTAACAATATAAAAACTACTCACAAGCATGTGAAAGGAACAGGGCGGGGTCTGAGTGACAACCAGAGAGTAATACCAAATTCCTACCACATAGTTTGGATCTCCATGATCATACTTTTTTAGGCTCACCATCAATAAAATCACCATAACCTATGCAGGGCCCAATCAAGTGAAATACAGGATGGAGAACATAGATATACTCAACATCTGTCTATATACAGGCTGCAGTGTAACATAGTACCTGTAGAGGTCCATATCCCTCCACATCGAGGCGCCAGTTCCTATCCAAATCCACTGCCATTGTACATGTGTTCTTATTGCCCTAATGGCATCACTCGTCAATCAGTCATCAATCAGATGTCTGGAACGCATACAGCAATGTTTGCGTTCCAGAGAGGGACTGGGGGTATTGATGCAAAAATACATATACACACAAAAGTGCACTCATACATGTAATAGAACACGTAGAATTAGTGGACATATACAAAAAAAATTATAAAAAAATAATAATAAATAATTAAGTAAAACAAAATAAATAAAAAAAAAATATATATATATACATATATATATATATATATATATATATATATATATATATATATATATATATATGTATATATATATATATATATATATATATAAATATATATATATATATATATATATATATATATATAGACTCGGTTAAATTGATGATAGGCAACTCCTATCCTCATATTGATTAGTGGTTTCAAATTGATAATAACTACTGCAGTAAGGAACAGACACAAAAGATACGCTCAGCATCTTTCCAAATAACTGTTCTGTTTTATTATGACGCAATTGAAGGTTTTTATACACATGATTATGTAGGTATCACATTAATATTACAATTGTACGTTTATGGTAACAAGGGGCGTTACATAGGCAGTCTAATTCTAATCAGGACTCGAAAGAATGTAAACATGTACTGAAAACATTATTAGTGCTGTGTGCACAGTGAGGGCAGTGTGCAATACATACAAAATAGAATACAATTATTTACAGAACTTACAAATTTCCATTATAATATATATATATAGAAAAAAACATGCATACACATATGAATAGTAGCACTAGAGTGTAAGTACCTCTAATGAACAATTGCACTGGATAGTAAGCAATTGGGATAGCTACAGATAATGCTGAAGGAGCAAAGCTATATATTTTAAATTGTGGTACATTCCATATATTGTATTAAATTAAAAATTGGTATAAAATGTATCATAAATTGAATAAAATTAGCATTTAAAGGTACTATTCAGATTTAATTGAAAAAATATATATATACTGTATATCTATATATAGATATATCTATATATAGATACATAGATAGATCTATATCTAGATCTATATATATATACACGTATATATACACATACACACACATATTCCATATTACTATTAGCTAAAATAATTAATAATAATTACCAAAAAAGAGAAATATATTAGTAATCATAAGAGAAATAAGAGAAATGGAATCTTGGGAAAGATGGGTGCGCAAAACCAATATCTCTGTAGTGATCAATATGTGTGTGAAAAAATAAGATTACGGTAACTCATATTAAACCATAATAAACCATGTGCATCAAATAAATGGTAAATATCATAAAATTTAATTTACCTATATTTAAGGGGTTTTTTTTATCCCTTGAAGACATCCGTTGCACCAGATGAAACATGTAGGGTGAGGTCAATGGAATATGATGTTGTACACCCGCTATTGATCCCAGGTGTGATGTGTTTTGCCTGTGTTACTCTAACATTTGTGAGTATATCTAATTTTAATAAATCATGTGGGTTTAGCATATTACTCTATGGTCTTTTGTTATTTCTCCTACCTATTATTACTTTGAGGTGCTGGCTTTAGATAACCAGTGAAGGACTGTACAGGGGTTGAAGACAGTGGTATCCTGAGTGATGGTCCCCCAATTGGATGATTGGGTGAGATATTGGTTTTGCGCACCTTTTAAAGTAATTCTTTTTTGTGATCACATACTGCTTTCAGAATTTTTTTCCTTAACGTGGTTGTTAACCTAATTTGCCAACTTTACATGATCCCCTTGTTCCCTAATGACAAATGCTCCTGTCTCTGTGTTTATAAAAAAAAGCCTCATTTACCATATTACAGAGCAGTCCCCCGCGATTACGTGACCAGCCAGCTCTCTACTCTGCCCAGCTGACAGATGCAGTGGGCGGGGCTGAGATTGCCCAGCTGACGTCAGCTGGGACATGAGGAGAAGAGGAGAGCCGGCCGGTCATGTGATCGTGGGGAACCCCTCGGAAATACGGTAAAGGAGCCATTTTTTTTATAAAACACAGAAACAGGAGCGCCTTTCATTAGGGAACAAGGAGTATTATGTAAGATTGTACCAGTTACAATAGCAGTAGGAGTTGCAGGGGCAGGCACTGTCACAGGAGCCGACAGGCAGGAATGGAGAGGGAGAGAGTACAGAGTAGAAAAAGGATGATGGAGGCACTTAAATTGACTACGGGTATCAGGGATCAGCAGCCATGATATACCGTGGTTAGTTTACAGTTTAAGGGGAGGGCAGAAACTGACAGGATCAGCCAGGTATTGCAGGTGATACAGGGGGCAAAATTACACAGCACGCGTACTGTGCTGTATAACATGCTTTAAAGGGACAGGATCCATTTTTTTAAAGTTAACAAACACTTTAACTTAATGCAACTTAATATAACAATCAAAAAATCCACGCTAGGTTAGAAATAATTATAAAAAAGAAAGCAGCCACTTAAATAACTATGATACCAGTTGTAAACAGTTAAAATTCAAATAAGAAGCGGCGCTAAAAAACGTGCAATGTGCAAAGGTGAGTAATCATATACTGTACAGGTGTTAATTCTCTATGTAATTAACACGAATAAACATGCAAAAATGAGCAAAACAATAAATCTCTTAAATATCATAAAAAATTAAGAAAAGGTGTAGACAAAGTTGATTGACGAGTTCCGCCACCAAACACGCGTTTTGTCATCCTGGGCCTGCCCCTAAGAAGACATCCCAGATGACAAAACGCATCGGTATTGACCTGTACTGACGACATTACGCATGCTAAGCCCTTTCACGCAGCTTTCTCTTCTCACAAGCCAACAGTCTGCTGGGATTTGATACCTTGTGCTTGTATATAAGCCATCTAAGGTACTTCTCACATCTTTTAAATAAACGGATTTAAATATAAAGAGGCTTCATTATGCTTGTTTATTTTCTTTATCCCTGATTGATTTGGAGCTGCTGCTGAGTAGCCACCGCTTATCACAGATGCCGGGTTAACACATGTCCTTATGAGCACTATAATTTGTGGTCTGCATTATCTGGGAGGAGCCATATGGTAAGTGTTGGTGTGTGGTGGCAGAATACGTATATCAACTTTGTCTACACCTTTTTTTTACACTTTATGGACACTTTTGCTTATTTTTTTAAAGAACTTTTTTCATATTTATTACAAGATTTTGCACAGTGATTTATATATTTTCATTATCACTATATATGTGATTAATTGTTTGATTTTTTATGGTATTTAGGAGATTTATTGTTTTGCCCATTTTTGCACGTTTATTCATGTTAACTACACAGAGAATTAACACCTGTAATGTATATGATTACTCACCTTTACACATTGCACATTTGAATTTTGCCGCCGGATTCTCCTTAATATCCATACCAGACCTCAAGGGCCTGGTATGGAATTTAGGGGGAACCCCATGCATTTTTAAAAAAATTTTGGTTCGGGGATCCCCTGTGGGACCGACAATTCATTTTAGCTGGACCGACAATTCATTACCGACGCTGGTAAAGAGCCATTGCCCAGCGGCTGTTTACCACGTGATCGGCTGTGATCCTTTCACAGCCGTTCACTAAATGTAAACATAGAGCAGTAACGAGATGTTCTCAATCGTGTGTGAGAAGGAGATTGTGGTAACATCTCGTTACCGCTTACAGTGTGCACCAACACACACTGATTGCCCCCCAATAAAGAGGACCTGTCACCACCCATCAAAGTACCTGTCACCACCCATCAAAGTACCTGTCACAGTTCATCTGAGTACCTGTCACACATAGTCCATCTGAGTACCTGTCACAGTCCATCTGAGTACCCGAGTACCTGTCACAGTCCATCTGAGTACCCAAGTACCTGTCACAGTTTATATGCGTACCAAGTACCTGGGTACCTGTCACTGCCCCTCAGAGTACCCGAATACCAGTCACCAGCCCATCAGAGTCCCCTGAAGAGAATCAAACAGTATTTCCGTATACCTGACAAGACCAGCTAGGTATAATCACAACAATTACCACACTCACAAGACCCTCTCAGTACTGGGGAGATTCTTGGTGAACACAAAAAGAGACGATGCAGAGGTTATGTCCAAAGCTATCTGATTTTATTCTGGGCGGGTATACAATTTATGTATAGTTATCATTAACCAATCATAATATGGAAGATGGGAGTGGTTAATACAGGGGTATTCATTTCATATCTCTACATATCATTAATGGTAAAATGATTGACCTCCTAAAGATGGCCGACATAGGTCACTTAGAGTAGTCATGTCATCTGCTTTCATGGCTCATAGTCATGAGTTCTGCTCCCCTGTTTCATGTCTCATTACACAGGAAAGGTGGCCCAGACATATTGAGCCACAATTCTTTATTTAGACGGTACAGAATAAAACTGCTTACGCAAGCTAGGTTTTCTTATATGTGTGCTTTATAGAAAACCTGTTACAAAGCTAAAAAGCAGAACTAGTTGACTTAACTTGAGTCTGACTATACAAGTTAAGATATATGAATTTATATGACTTTATGGCTGCACAAAATGGAGTCACTTCTGTTCAGTCATATTACTACGATCCCCTCTTTCAGACATGAAGGTCACGAAGGTGATGAAGGTGACTGAAGGTGACTGACTTCTCTACATTGTGACACACACATAACAAACTCAAAGCGGGCACACAGAAATAATGCCAGAAGCAAAGTCACTGTATTACACACAGAAATATCCTTGATCCAGGAAAATACTCCATTGAAACCAAACCATCCCAAGTTACACAGGGGGTTCCCAAATAATTATTTAGCCTTTTCATCATGTCAATACCCGAGGGAAACAATGCCCAGGTCATGTCCTTTTCCAAAAACAATGACCTGACATAACGGTGTTTGAGGGGGCATTTAGGATGAACACCAGCCTTGAGAAAGTGACGTTCCTCACTGTGCCCTAGAATTCCCATTATTGGAACCAATGAGGCCAAGTAAAACCATCCCTGGGGATCACTCGGAATCCATGGATGGCATGTCCTTCCACAACAAATGTACGTGCTGTTGCCCAAGGCTAGTGGCTGCCTGCTAAGGACCCATTGGGTTCCTTCAGAGAATCCTGTAAGGGCAAGCTGTGAGAGTAGCCTAGCCATCTCAGTATGGGGGTCAGAGGTATGCATGAAGGTATATATATATAGTGTGATTTAGGGCATGATCTGAGGTGTCAAACACTGTGGAGTTCCCTCAGACTTTGAATACATATCCCCTCTATGTCTAATGAGTGGGTTATTAGTGGTATTATCGGGTGGGCCACATATAAACTTAAGGGCCCCCCCAGAACACAGAGGCTGACGGATGACATGTTAACCAATACATATATAGTACAGTGCTCATGCCAGCATCCCTCCAAACATTATCCAACAGCTGCAGATTCAGGCCATCCTACACACTGAAGTACCTATCTGTAGCCCATCAGAGTACCTGAGTACCTGTCACCAGGCCATCAGAGTACCCGAGTACCTGTCAACAGGCCATCAGAGTACCCGAGTACCTGTTACCAGGCCATCAGAGTACCTGAGTACCTGTCACCAGCCCATCAGAGTACCCGAGTACCTGTCTGCAGCTCATCAAGTTACCCGAGTACCTATCTGCAGCCCATGCCTCATAGAATGTACGTTGGGGTGTTTGATTCCCAAAATAGGGTCATTTTATGGGTAATTCCACTGTCCTGGTGCTCAAGGACCTTCAAAAGTGTGATAGGTAGGAGTGAAATGAGATGTGTAATTTATGCTCCTAGAACATCTGAAGGTCCTACTTCAATGTTGTGCCTCTGTATGTGGCCAGGCTGTGTAAAAGTCTCATACATGTGGTATCGCCATACTCGGGAAGAGTAGCAGAATGTATTTTGGGGTGTAATTTTTGCTATATACGTGCTATGTGTTAGAAATATCTTATAAATTGACAACTTTGTAAAAAAAAATGTGTTGCCATTTTTTTACACATTTTCCAAAAACTTCTGGAAAAAAATAAATTGTTCAAAAGACTCATTATGCCTCATGGATTATACGTTGGGGTATTTGCTTTCCAAAATGGGGTCATTTTGTGGGCAATTCCATTGTCCCTGGTGGTCCAGGGCCCTTTCAAAAATGTAATAGGTGGTTGAGAAATGAGATGTGTCATTTATGCTCGTAGAACGCCTGAAGGTGCTACTTCAATGTTGGGCCTTTGTATGTGGCCAGGCTGTGTAAAAGTCTCACACATGTGGTATCGCCATACTCGGGAAGAGTAGCAGAATGTATTTTGGGGTGTAATTTGTTGTATGCATATGCTGCGTGTGAGAAACAACCTGATAATACGACCATTTTGTAAAAAAAAAAAAATTGTAAAGAATTGTGGGAAAAAAATTACAACTTAAAAAAACACACCATGCTACTTACTTACCTAGAAATGTCTACTTTCTAAAAAGGGGTAATTTGGGGGATATTTTTACTTTCCTGACTTGTTAGTGTCTCATGAAATGAGATACACCTGATGTACTGAAGGCCTGATCAGATGTGATCAATTTTTCAGTGATTGGCACCATAGTTTGTAGACTCTATAACTTTCACAAAGACCAAATATTATACACTAATTTGGGTTATTTTTACCAAAGCTATGTAGCAGCATAAATTTTGGCCAAAATTTATTAAGAAAAATTACTAATTTGTAAAATTTTATGACAGAAACAAAGAAAAAGGCATTTTTTTCACAAAATTTACGGTTTATTTATAGCACAAAAAATAAAAACCCACTAGTGATTAATAGGGATGGGTGAACGGTTCGGCCCGAGCATTAGTTCGACTGTTTGTTCGGCCCCCCGAACCGACCACAATGCATTGTGGCATTGAACGGTGCATTGAAAGCCCTGATTGGCTGAAGCAGTGAAAGCTTCAGCCAATCAGGGCACAGAGCACTGTCAGAGTCATGATTGGACACTGTCACCATGACTTTATCCAATCATGGCTCATTCCTGCCCCACAGTATAAAAGTATTCTTTCAATGGTAGCCATTTTCAGTGTGATTTTGGTGTGGAGAGAAATAGAACAGGGCTCTGTTCAGTGCTATTAGTTAGTGTGCTATACTGTGCTATTTTGCTTCAATTGTCAGTGTTGAATATTAGTTTAGTGTCAGTCTAGGGATAGTGTGAGTGTAGTGAGGAGGACCATTATTCAGATTTTCATAGTGTGCAGCTAGAGTAGGGACAGCTCAGATAGTTTCAGTGTAGTGTAGTGTAGTGAGACTGTGCCAGTAATCTTGATATTAGTATAAAGCTAGAGTAGGGACAGTTCAGATAGCTTCAGTGTAGTGACGGTTGAACACTGTCTATTTGATTGCGTTACTGCCAGTTTAACACCATATTGTATTGCACGCGTTACTGCCAGTTTGACGCCATATAGTTTTGCGTGCGTTACTGCCAGTTTAATGCCATATTGTATTGCGTGCGTTACTGCCAGTTTAACACCATATAGTTTTGCGTGCGTTACCGCCTGTTTAACGCCATATAGTTTTGCTTGCATTACTGCCAGTTTAACGCCATATTTTTTTGCCTGCGTTACTGCCAGTTTAACGCCATATAGTTCTGTGTGCGTTACTACAAGTTTAACGCCATATAGTTTTGTGCGTTACTGCCAGTTTGACGCCATTTACTTCTGTGTGCGTTACTGCCAGTTTAACGCCATATAGTTCTGTGCATCACTGTACGTTTGGCGCATTATATTGCAGTATATTATATTGTATCCGTGGAGTGCGTCTGTGTAGTGTGAGTACTCAAATTAAAGGGCATCAAACACCTCTTTACATTGATTAAAGTGTATATACGTACAGATTTCAACTTCTCCTTTACATTTGCTTATAAGCACCGCCCCCTCCCTCCCAATAATGTCTGGGAGAACAACAAGGAAAGGCAGACATTCCCTTGGCACTGTAAGGGGGCCAGCAGGCTGCCTAGCTTTGAGGGTGTTCAATCATTTAACCTGGAAGAATGTTTTTGGTATAGGTTTCATGGGCACAATTAACACGCAAAGACCAATTTTTCTGACAGGTACATATCATTGCAAATTTTTTTTGCCTTCATCAAGGGCACCTATATAGGGTTACGGTGGGAAGGTGCCCCGACACCCAAAGAGTAATTTTTCTGCACCTGTTTGACAGGTGCATATCACTGCAATTTTTTACAGCAAGGCAAATTCTTGCTTTCATCAAGAGTACCTCTATAGGTTTACGGTGGGAAGGCACCACTGACACCCAAAGACCAATTTTTCTGCACCTGTTTGACAGGTGCATATCATTGCATTTTTACAGCAAGGCAAATTCTTGCTTTCATCAAGATTATCTGTATAGGGTTACAGTGGGAAGGCGCCACCGACACCCAAAGACCAATTTTAACGCACCCATTACATCTATCCAAAGTCAAAGTGACACCAGAAAGTATCCAAAACATCTCTAATATTATTCCCAGTGCACTACATTGTGGCCTCATCATACACACTGGCTCCCCAGCTGTTGCTGAGCAAAATAAAGGCAGCTTGCAGGAAAAATGTAATTTTTTTTGGCTTTATAAATTCAATTATTGCTGCAGCAGATTCTAGACATGGTACAGATCTGCCACTTTACAGTTAGACTAAGGGGATCCCCCTGGCACTATATTGGAAGGAATTTTTCATTTTTAGGCTTTCACTCTAAAAATCAAAAAATCACTGCTCATTTAAAAACGTTTTTCACAAACTTTTTTTTTTATTGATCCATGTTCCCCAGGGCAGGACTCAGACCTCTATAACCATTGTATGCCTAATTACTTGCATTTAAGCCTTTTGATATTTGACGTTCGGGTCCCATTGACTTTAATGGGGTTTGTTGTTCGGGTCCGGTGTTCAGAAGTTCTGGTCCGAACCGAACAGGGGTCCATTCAGCCCATCCCTAGTGATTAAATACCACCAAATGTAAGCTCTATTTGTGTGAAAAAAAGGACGCATATTTCATATGGGTACAGTGTTGCATGACTGAGTAATTGTCATTCAAAGTGTGAAAGCGCTGAAAGCTGAAAATTGGTCTGGGCAGGAAAGGGGTGTAAGTGCCCGGTATTGAGGTGATTAAGGCAATTAACTTTTGTGCGATAAACAATAGTCTACTAACTGATATCCAAATCTCAATAACTGAATAAGCACGTCTTAGGATCCATATCGATATGAGTGTAAAAAACTTAATTAATTGTAGTCACTACCTCTCGCCAATATATAACCAAATTAGGACACTTCCACAACATATGTATTAAATCAGTGGGAGATTTTTTGCCACCGTGTACAATCTGGGGAATCATGCCTGCCCCACTTAAATAACTTTACTGGTGTTCTATATACCCTATATATTATGAATAATTGAGACAAACATTGTGCAGGTGATAAGGAAACTAAAGGCGCCCTTTCCAAAATTGTTTGCCGGACATCATTTGAAATATCCCCTAGGTCTCTCTCCCACCCTCTTCTACCCGGGCTGACACCATTATCTTGATATGGCCTCATAAGTTGGCCATATAAGGATTAAATAATGCCTTTTTCTCAGTCGCCACTGCTAATAAAGTTAAGAGTGGCATCCATCTTATCATTATCTTTTCCCCTTTAAACTGGGAGTGTACAAGGGGGTGGAGCTTGCCACGGACAGCGATGGATGCTTGAAAGAGAAGCTCCACAGCCATCAGGGATCTTTCGGCACACAGCGGGCTGCAGACCCTCAATCATAGCCCACTGAGCACACCGGAACCGAGACACAACCCCGGGGACCCGATTGAGCATGTCCAAGTAGAAAAGGGAGAACCAAAGGCCACAGAAACTAAATGCATACTTCACCCCTGAGCACAGGCAAGATGGCGGAGGCTCATTGGCGCATACTATGTACAGCACACCTCAGCAGCGACCTGCAAAAGGTAATCCAACAAAAAGGAATACATCATCTAAAAGCCCACAGTCTCCCCTTCATACTCCTACCTCAGGGAGCCCAGAGAAGGCGCGAATGAGATGCAACAGATTCCAGCCATGAGGTGAGCCAGGGCCTAGATTCAGGGGAAGATACTAGAGACCTCCCAGATTCAATAGATCTCTTCCCCACAAATAATCAGCCAGTGCTAGATACCACATTAAAGCACATGCTAGTCTCTTTAAGAAGCTCACTGCACGCTGACATGATGTCCTGTGTACACAAGTTTGCGGTGGAACTGCAAGCAACATCATCCAGGGTAGATAGGGTTGCCACCTTTTCTTCAAGCCAAACCCAAACACTTTAGCGGCGCATGGCAAAATTTTTGTTGTAGTAGAATTGTAAAAGATCTGGGACACCTTTGGGTGCAAAAAAATAAATAAATGTGTCTGCGCTAAAATTAATAAACAAAAATAAATACAAATATCAAAGAGCAAAATCTAACAATAAGTGCTCACAAAAATGAATACAAAAGTGCAACGTGCATAAATATTTCAGAATCCAAGTGCTAACCCAGGAATGAAAATGTAATCACTCCTTAAATAAAGTGAAAAAAAGAGTCCATAAAGTTCATAAAGAATTAAATATAAGGTGCACAAAAAAAAGTGTCCATAATCAGTGATATCCATCCATCATGCTCATCCGAAAGGTGCACAACAATATAGCATGCCTTAGTGTTCCCCAGTGACCCCCAAAAGCATATGCGCTCACCTTGAGGCGTGTGACACAGTAATTAAACTACGTCAAATCATGCTTTGGTGCCACTCCTGGGCTCTATGGGATATAACGGTGTGGGTCTCTAATTCTCTCAAATAGCGTCACAAATCATATGCAAAAGAAAAGAGACTCCATAGCGCAACATTGCAACATTACAAAGGATTTTATTTTTTAAATAAACACTGGGGCGTGGCCAAGATGGCAACCTAGGAGGACGTGTTTCTCGGAGCTCTGCTGAAGGACTTCCTAATATCCTGACTCCTGGCTATCACTTCGTGAGGGAAACCACCCATAATAGCCTGAATGCCATACAGAACACGTCGGCGGGCCCAAAAGCTAAGTTTCTCGCAAAACCTGGATGATATAGCCCTGATTGTGGACTCACACGTGGCGGAATCCCCCCGGCGGCTCTCCAATATGGCGTCTCAGACGGAGGCCGCAGACCCGACTGAGACGACACAGCTCGGATTTCCGGAGGTAATGGCTGCGATCGCCTCCTGTCAGGCTGCTTTGACGAGCAAGATTGAATCCGTGCAGCTGGATGTGAGTCTGATCAGACAGGACCAGGACAAGCTGCGGTCGAGAGTGTCGGAGGTGGAGGAACGGGTCGGTCTGGCTGAGGATGCGGTTGCGGACCATACTGCATCCATCCGCACGCTACAGACGAAAGTCCGGGCCCTAGAATACAAGGTGGATGATTCCGAGAACCGGAACCGAAGAAACAATCTTCGGATTGTCGGCATGCCAGAAGGAGCTGAAGGCAAAAATCCTACGGTTTTTGTGGAGGAATTACTGAAAACCCTACTCCCAGCAGCGCAGTTTTCTCCCTTTTACACCGTGGAACGAGCGCATCGGGTCCCCCCTGTTCCCGGACCGCCTGGCTCCAATCCCCGCACCCTGATCTTCCGCATGCTAAACTTCAGAGACCGGGATGCGGTGCTGAGAGAGGCACGCAGGGTAGGTGAAGTAAAGTTCCAAAATACCAACTTGCTCTTTTTTCCAGACTATTCTGTGGAAACACAGAAACCGCGTAGGTCATTTGACCAAGTGAAGGCATCGCTTAGAGCACGGAACATTAAGTATAGCATACTCTTTCTGGCCAGGCTGAGGGTACAGGATGGTGAGACGGTAAAATTCTTTACATCTCCCCGGGAGGCCGCCACCTGGCTCGAGGCTCTGCCACATCACCGCTAGATGAGTGATCGATTTCATTTCTACATAGTTAATTATGGAGACCACACTACAGTTATCATCTTCTTATGTTCTGAGCTACCATCTCCTACTTTCAGTCAGCGATAGTAACTATTGGGCGCGAATATGAGGTGGCCCTACTTTGCTGCTCTGGCTGCCCTGACTGGGAAAACTTTTCCTGCAAACCTGGGATAGAGGAAGGCTAACCCATGGAAGACTCTCTAGGAGCTATTTAATTCCACCAGTCGCTGTGCTGATAGCTGTGTAGGATGAGGATGCCGTTGGAACATTTATCCGGTGCTTTGCTACAAGGGATTTGAATGCAGTGAACTATTGAACTTCAGACCCTGATCCCTGCTAATAATTCACCACTGCTGACGGCAGTTAATGGGTGACAACTAACCTGCAGATGGTCTCTAGGAGGGAGGGGGCCTTACCTTTTATATTTTCTGGTTATAGTTTTATCTATGCTTCCCTTGAATAGGTGCCCCTGTGATAATTCATAAGAAAGGATCACTGTACACTATGTTTTCTGTTTTTTTATTTTTATGCCGGCCTCGCAGTTTAAAGCGAATGCATCCGGTATAATAGTGCTGTAACTAAGATATGTGCCCCTGCAACCAATCCAGGTGAAATGATATTCGTACTATATGTTGATTAAGTTAGTAACTAAGTTAAGAGAGAGTGCGCCTAGTGCGTAGGAACCGTAACTAAGATGTATACCCCTGCTACAGCCCAGGTGACATGATTTTCTATATTATACGATATATGTTTTTGCTATTGGCTGAGTAAAATAAGAGGGAGCCCAGTGCTTTCCCACTGCAACTAAGATAAGTGCCCCTGCTTTAGTTCAGGAGAAATAGGCTGTTATAAATTATGTCTTGTCAGCATCTCTGTTGTCTGGCTAGACAACCTCATCGTATTTAAGTCCACGCCCCTACTACGGTTGTAATAGTTGGGATTTATGGGTATTGACACATCACCAGTTTCAAGGGGGTGTGGGGGAGGGGGGGAAGTTGACTGCCGTTGCAGACACAAGGGAATTAGAATTGGTCGCAGTTTTTCTAAACAAGGAGTTGCTCATCATACAAGAGGGATAATATGCCCTTCATTACAGTACAATTTAACTGCAGATATATGCTTAGTTTTCTTTCTGTATAATGTACAGGATACTGGGAAATGCTGTCCCTTCAGTGGATTGGGGGATGGGTGGGGCTTGCGGATCCGCATAAAAGCACCTACTGGCAATTTGATAGATGGCTGACTTCTCTATTATTTCGTGGAATGTCAGGGGACTTAATTCAGCCGTTAAGAGGTCTCTTGTCTTTAAATATATACAGAAATACATACCTGACGTTTGCATTTTACAAGAGACGCATCTGATTGGCTCAAAAATTCTTGGGTTAAAAAAGGCATGGGTAGGGGCACATTACCACTCTACCTACTCTGGCTATGCTAGGGGGGTGAGTGTTCTGATCCGCAGGTCCCTCCCATTTCAGATTCTTGATGTTAAGACGGACGCAGAGGGAAGATATGTAATTATCCATATGACTGTACACTCTAGGCGACTGGTATTGGTGGGTCTGTACCTGCCTCCTCCTGCGAGGGTTCAACTTCTCTATGACATTATGCAAAATGTCATGGGGTACTACACCCGTGAAGTTTTTATTTTTGGAGATTTTAATTTGGTGCCCTCCCAGGAGGCGGACAGACTTAACCCCGGGGCTCGCCTCTCGACGGAGCTACAGAACTGGGCGGGTACCTTTGCGCTGACAGATGCATGGCGACATTTTCACCCTAGAGACCGAGAGTATACCTGCCACTCAGCTTCATACAGAGCCCTATCCCGTATAGACCTGGCGTATGTATCAGGAGATGCGCTCTGCTGGACGAGGGAGGTAAAACACTTGGCAAGAGGTATCTCTGACCATGCTCCCCTAAGCCTTGTCGTCTCTTTGGGCAGACCTGCCGGTCCAAGGCTGTGTCATCTCTCCAGATACTGGGCACTGGACGAGCGGATTCAGGAGGTGTTGCCGGAGGCTATATGTAGCTTTTGGCTGCGACATAATGAATCTGCGGATTCCCTGATCCTCTGGGATACCTTCAAGGCTTGGGTTAGGGGGGAATATATATCCCGTATATCCTCACTTCAGAAAGAGGCCGGTCGATCTTTGGAGCGGCTGGAGGAAGAGGCGGGGGAGACTGAAGCTGCTTATGTAAGATCACCTACTGAACCTAATTACCACACATGGCAGAGAGCTCTAAGAGAACTTTCCCTATTTAATATAGAACAAACTAAGAAATCCATGCTGCACTCAACGCAGAGGATATTTGAATATGGCAACAAAAATGGGAGGTTGCTGGCTTGGCTGGCACGTGGACAGATGGAAACCACACATATAGCGGGGGTGCGGGATGTTAGTGGGGAGCTGCTGACCTCTCCGGAGGATATTAATGCCAGATTTTCCAGTTTTTTCAATGATCTATACACTTCCAGAACCAGCGGTAACTCTTTGGCATTGAGGGAGTACTTGAATGGCATCCCTTTTCCTACATTATCTGAGGAGCATAGGGCAATGATGGACAAGGATATTTCCCTGGAGGAGGTACAGATGGCAATTGGGGGCTTAGAGAAAGGAAAGACCCCGGGGGTGGATGGACTCCCCACGGAGTTCTACTCTCAAAATATGGAGCTACTTGCTCCTAAACTCACGTCCCTTTTTGCTGCACTGCCTGGGAGGGATGCTCTACCGGAGTCCATGGAGGAGGCGGTCATAGTCTTGATCCATAAACAGGGTAAGGATCCTCAGGAGTGTGCATCCTACCGGCCCATCTCTTTACTTAACGTGGACACAAAAATTTTAGCCAAAATCCTTGCCACCTGCTTGTCCTCAATCATATCTACATTGATCCACGTTGATCAGACTGGTTTCATGCCGGGCAAAGGGACAGACATTAATATAAGGCGTCTTTTCCTCAACCTGTCCATTGCCCATGATAACAGTGGGGATAGAGTGATCGCCTCCTTGGACGCTGAGAAGGCGTTTGACTCTGTGGAGTGGGATTTTCTTGGGGAAGTGCTGGAGAGATTTGACTTTGGTCCTGGCTTTCGCCAATGGATCAGGCTACTCTATAGGGCACCAAGGGCTAGGGTACGCACCAACGATAGGATCTCGGATCCCTTCCCACTCCACAGAGGCACTCGTCAGTGATGCCCACTGTCACCTAGTCTGTTTGCTCTTGCCCTGGAGCCGTTGGCGATTTTAGTAAGAGAATCTTCGGAGGTCAGAGGGATGCGGATTGGTAGACTTGAAGAGAAGATTTCATTGTATGCGGACGACGCACTACTTTACTTGAATGATGCAGGGCCATCTCTAGTGGCCGCTTTGGCCATCTTTGATAGATTTGGTGCTGCATCAGGGATTCGAATAAATTGGTCTAAATCGATCCTCTTCCCTCTGGATGGTGGGACACCTGTTGCGACGGGTGGCACGCCCCTCCAGTGGGTTTCGGAGTTCAAGTACCTCGGGGTTCGAGTATCCAGGGACGTTACTCAATATTATAATTTGAACATACTTCCATTGCTTCACCTCCTCAAAGAGAGATGCCGTGCATGGTCTGGACTACCCTTGAATCTGCTGGGGCGTATAAACATTTTAAAGATGATGCTCCTACCCAAGTTCACTTATCTTTTTAGAAATAGCCCGATCTGGCTTCCGGCGTCTTTCTTTCAGGAAATAGACAAACAAATTATTTCGTTCATTTGGAATGCAGCTGTTCCGCGTCTAGCCAAGTCCACACTACAGCTTCCTACACAATTTGGGGGCCTTGCTCTCCCCAACTTTAGACTTTATTATTGGGCGGCGATGCTAGTGACGACGTACTGGTGGTTTGAGGGGAAACGTTCTAATGCGGCAGTATGTGTGGAGGCGGCGAAGCTGGGCTCGATGCAGGATCTTCAAAATCTGGTATATAGGGGGGTGAAAGCATATGTGGACCTTCCTGCCCCGACTAAAGCAACACTACAGGTGTGGAGAATGGCTAGAAGGAGTTTCTCCTTGGGGGGACGGTGGGCGCCTGTACAGCCTCTTTGGGGAAACCCTCAGTTGCCCCACTACCGAACAATTCCTGATCCCCAGTTGTGGGCAGGATTTGGAATCAAAACCCTGGGAGATATAATGCCCAATGGAGAATTGATGTCCTTTGCGCTAATGTCAAGGACATATAGGCTCCCTGGGATGGATGTTTTTCCGGTATGCTCAGTTGCGGCATGCGACCCGGGCACAATTCCCTGTCCCTCCACTAATACAATTAGATCCGTTAGAAGATTTGCTGTCCATTGAGGATCTGGTGAAACCCCTGTCTGCCATATATAATACGCTGTTGCCCAGAGAGTTGCCTAAGATGGACAGGTTATGGAATACCTGGAAGTCGGACATCCCCACGTTGGATAGAGAGGACTGGGAGACTGCTTTGGAGCAGGGTCCAAAACTGGTAATATCAGCTGGGGATAAACTGACACAAATAAAATTTTTACATAGGGTATATTTTACTCCGGCGAGACTATCCAGAATATATCCTGATAGAGATCCTCATTGCCCTAGATGTCAAACCCAGGTTGGCACTTTTCTCCACATGTTCTGGGATTGTCCTGCTTTGTCAAAGTTCTGGCTGGGAGTGTATGATCATCTGAATCTTAGAATGGATTTGTCTGTTCCTAAAACACCTGAGATAGCCCTATTGGGAATACATGAGGATGAACACAGGTCGCACCATAGCAAAATTTTAATTTCACTTCTCTTCTATTATGCCAAAAAAGAGATCCTTGCTAGGTGGACCTCTGCTGAACCTCCGACCCTATCCTCCTGGGAAAAGAGAGTTAACAAAGCTTTGCCCCTCTACAGACTGACGTACACTAGTCGGGGATGCCCATGGAAGTTCGATAAGGTTTGGTTGCCATGGACGAGCTGACAACCTATTGTAGTACCTGATGGGTTTATCTAGTATGGTTTATAAGTAATTACTTTCAGAATTGTGGTAGACGCTTTGAAAATGGTATGATAACAAATATGTGAGCAAGAGATTATTTCCACTCAAATATATGATCCGTAATTGTATGTACTTCTATACACATGGTCTGTGTTACTCCTTTTTTCTTTTGTACTGTATTTTATACTTTTCAATAAAGCACTCCTGATTGTTAATAAAAAAAAATAAATAAACACTCCCCTCCTAGGGGTACTCACATGGTGTGGGTGCGTGAGTGCACCATTCTATTCAGGTTAAAGCATAAAAAGCAGATCGCTTGGTATAGCGTGTGGTGCGGTGTACTCGTCTAACTCTTTCTCCTTGCTGACAGCTCCGCCCTGGCCCCTCCCCCTCCACACCTTTGGGTACACCATGGAAAGTAGTAATGGGGCGAACAGTGGGTGTGGCCAAACTGCGTTAACAGATGGCAACAGATTTGTGTGTGAATATCTCAGTTACTTGGGATGCCACAGTCTGGTCTGAATAAGGTGTCTGGGTTTCAGGCAGCCTAAAACCCGGGCATATGACCTAAAGCCCGGACTGTCCAGGTGAACCCAGGTCAGGTGGCAACCCTAGGTGTCACCCAACACCCCCCTCATAATACAGAGGTCAGTATCACCCCCCCCCCATAATAAAGAGGATAGTGTCACCCTCCATCCTAGTACAGGGGTCAGTGCCCCCCTTTGTAATACAGGAGTCAGTGTCACCCCACCATAATACAGGGCTCCCCATAGAGTCCCCCATTAGATCAGTTGGACTGGAGGTATGTGTGTGCGGGTTTCAGTGGACTGAAACCCGGATGCATGTGTCAAAACCCAAACTGTCTGGGTCAAAACTGGACAGGTGGCAACCCTAAGGGTAGATCATATTGAAACAAAGATGGAGGAATTTGCAAACACCATCAATGATCTAGTGGATGCCCATGACACTAATGAGGATGAAATGGAAGCAGTTAAAGCCAAACTTGCAGATACTGAAAGCAATATGCTGCATATTTTTTAACACAACACAATGCTACCACACCTGTGTGTATTGCACTGGTGGTGCTCATTGTAATATTCATGACAGGCATTGAAAGGTGGTTAGGAGGCCTTAAAAATACTGCCATAACAGCTACAAATAAAAGTCAAGAAAGGGAGGAGAAAAAAAATTAGGACAAAAAACCCTGATTGCCATATTTGGAATCAGGGACACACCGCTCCCTTTTCATGAAATATAATTGGCTGCAAAGGGATCTTTAAGGGATTTTTTTTTTTATTATGCCTTCCTTCAGATCCAAGTACTGTAGATTTTAGAATTAGACCTTACAGAGTCCCAGTACTGGTGAATCTGCCAATATTTTTTATACTCAGGTATCCCTGCGGTCATTGTAGTTTTATACTATACAATGTGCAAACATTTCACTTGTACTACTGTATAGTACTAAACAAATATATGCATTCAAATTCTAAATTATAACTCTGTGATGTGTTTTCAAATGAACTTCTCTGGTGCCCATTGGCAAAGGAATGTTCTTTTATCTTCTACCTGCTTAGCTTTCTGTACTAAATGCAGGATCAACAGTCAGGCAAATCTGCTTATTATACAGTTTTTATTATACTGTTGCTCTTTGCTTTTCATTTCCTCTGAAAAACAGTTAATAGAATTCTTCCATGTTAAGTTATATAAAGAAACTCAACTCATAATTCTAGTTTCTAAAAATACACGTATACATGTTTTCCATGTGCCCTTGATATCTAGGGAAAGACAGGCTTTTAAGTTTTTTTCTCTTAAAATGTCACCTGCTTTAAAATGAATCATTAATTTGTAATCTGTTAATTTCTCATCATCTATTAAGGCTTTGTGAATGATTGAACACTTTTTTGAAGAGTAACAGCTAATAGGCAAAAAAAAGAGCTGCAAGTGCCTTGAAAAAGTGTTCATACCCCTCAATATTTTCCACATTTTGTCATGTTACAACCAAAAAGGTAAATGCATTTTATTGGGATTTTAACACAAAGTGGCACATAATTGTGAAGTGGAAGGAAAATGATAAGTGGTTTTCACATTTTTTTTTTACAAATAAATATCTGAAAAGTGTGGTATGCTTTTGTATTCAGTCCCCTTTACTCTGATACCCCTAATCTAAAATCTAGTAGAACCATTTACCTTCAGAAGTCACCTAATTAGTAAATAGTGTCCACCTGTGTGTAATTTAATCTCAGTATAAATACAGCTGTTCTGTGAAGCCCTCAGAGGTTTGTTAGAGAACCTTAATGAACAAACAGCACCATGAAGGACAAGTAACACAACAGACAGGTCAGGGATAAAGTTGTGGAGAAGTTTAAAGCAGGGTTAGGTCTTACAAAATATCCCAAGCTTTGAACATCCCATGGAGCACTGTTCAATACACCATTTGAAAATAGAAAGCGTATGGCACAACTGCAAATCTACTAAGACAGGGCCGTCCATCTAAACTGACAGGCCAGGCAAGGAGAGCATTAATCAGAGAAGCAGTAGAGCATGGTAACTCTGGAGGAGATGCAGAGATCCACAGCTCAGGTGGGAGAATCTGTCCACAGGACAACTATTAGTTGTGCACGCCACAAATCTGGCCTTTATGGAAGTGTGGCAAGAAGAAAGCCATTGTTGAAAGAAGTCCCGCTATCAGTTTGTGAGAAGACATGTGGGGCAAAAAAGTGGAAGAAGGTGCTCTGGTCAGATGAGACCAAAATTGAACTTTTTGACCTAAAAGCAAAACACTATGTGTGGTGGAAAACTAACACTGCACATCACCCTGAACACACCATCCCCACCGTGAAGTATGGTGGTGGCAGCATCATGTTGTGGGGATGCTTTTCTTCAGCAGGGACAGAGAAGCTGGTCAGAGTTGATGGGAAGATTTATGGAGCCAAATACAGGGCAATCTTATAAGAAAACCTGTTAAAGTCTGTAAAAAACTTGAAACTGGGGCAGAGGTTCACCTTCCAGAAGGACAATGACCCTAAACATACAGCCAGAGCTACAATGGAATGGTGTAGATCAGTGTTTCTCAACCTCAGTCCTCAAGTACCCCCAACGGGGGCCATGTTTTCAGGTTTTCCTTTACTTTGCACAGCTGCTGTAAATCAATATCAATGACATGGTATTGATAAGAGCTATTTTATCTGAGGGAAGTTCCCAAAACATGGCCCGTTGGGGGTACTTGAGGACTGAAGTTGAGAATCACTGGTTCAGATCAAATCATATTCATGTGTTAGAACTAGGGATGTTCCTGATAGAATGAAAGTTCGACTCGAACATCGGGTGTTCATTTGTTTGCAAATGAACCAAACATATGGGGCGTACGTGGCAAATTTGAGCACCGCGGAGTGCCCCATAATGCACTGCGAGATTGCAGTGCATTGACAGCTGCTGATTGGCAAATTATAGCGCAATCTGCTGTGAGAGCCATGATTGGCCAAAGGCAGGGTGCCTTTGGCCAATAATGGCTCAGGGGGCTAAGTCCCCACACTATATAAGGCTTCTTACATGGTGGCCATGTATAGTGTGATATGTGGAGAAGATTGAGAGAACTTGAGCTAGATTAGGCAGGTTAGTTAGAGGCGTGCAGGCAGTTTAATATATATATAGTATAGTCAGTGTAGACTCTATATATATATATATATATATATATATATATATATATATATATACAGTGTGGTCAGTGTAGACTATATATACAGTGCAGGCAGTCTAGTATATATATATATAGTGCAGTCAGTGTACAGCATATAATACAGTCATTGACTTGGGGAACCCTATGACAGAAATAAGGAAAAAACAGCATGGGGACCCCTCCCAGACCCTTTGGCTCTGGTATAGATTTTAAGAGCACTCCATGCCAAACTTTTTAAAGAAAGCAACATGGGATTCCCCCCAAAATCCATACCAGGCCCTTTGGGTCTGTGTTACGTACCTGGATCGTGAGCCTGACCTGTAGAGAAGAGCCTCTCTTGCCGCACCGGCTTGTGGGCCCCTGAGGTTGAGACAGCAGCCACAGAAGCACGGTGATGCAAGAGTGCCTAGGGTCAGTCCAGTATCGGTATGGCTGGATGCTGGTGGCTAGAGATGCAGCAGACAGGCCGGTAGGGCTGAGTAGACCAGGACTGTGGTAGCCTGGATCACAGAGGTTACAGGAACTGATGTGATTCGCAGAGCAGAACTGCAGCAGGCTGGAGGGATGGATGCAGAGTCAGGCAGGCCGGGTCGGTAATGTTCAGGCGGATCAGGCAGAGCAGCAGGTAGAAGAGAAGTCCAAGAACAAGCCGGAGTCGGGGTATCAAGCAGATAGGGTTAGTAAGAGCAAGCCGGGTCAAAGATCAGAGGTCAGCACAGATAACAGGATTCAGGACACACAGGAGCTGCAGACCAAACAGCAAGGAGTCTCTGGTGCACTCACTTTAAATAGCCCCTTTGGCACCAATGTTGGTGACAGGCGCACGTGTGCGCGCAGGTGCACATGTGTGCGCAGGTGCACCGTTAATGTGCGCATCTGTTGAGCTATTCCAGCTGCACGGCCATGCCTTTCCTGACAGTCTGGCATTGATTTTAAGGGGAACTCCACGCCAAAATAAGAAAAAAAATGGCATTGGGTCCCCCCCAAAATCCAAACCAGGCCTTTATCCGAGCAAGCAGCCTGGCAGGCCAGGAAAGGGGGGATGATAAGCCAGCGCAGCCCCCTCCTGAACCATACCAGGCCACTTGCCCCAAAGCAACTTGTCCCCATGATGATGGGGACAAGAGCCTCTTCCCGACAACCCTGGCTATTGGTTGTCAAGGTCTGTGGGTGGGGGGCTTTTCAAAATCTGGAAGCCCCTTTTAACAAGGGGGCCCCCAGATCCCGCCCCCCTTTAAAAAGTAAGACCACAATAGACAGTTTTTGACAATTCCTTTATCAAAAAAAAAAAGTGTCCCGTGATGTCAATCCATCTTCAATCACGCCGCCCGATGGACCTAAAAAGTAGAAAGAAAAAAAAGCTCTGCCTCAATGGGAGGCCTCCCGGTGACTGCTGTCTCTTGGCTGTGACAGCTGTTATATAGGCAAGGGCCAGGCCACCCGGTGACGTAACCATGTGACCCCACCCCTTCTGTTGTCGTGTGACATCAGAGGGGGCGGATCATCCGTTACATCAGAAAGCATCCTTCCCATGTTGAGGGCATGTGGCCTGGTATGGTTTAGGAGGGGGGGACACTCACTCGCCCCCTCTATCCTCTCCTCCAGGCTGCACGCTCAGATAAGTGTCTAGAATGGATTTTGGGGGGAACCCATGCCAATTTTTTTTATTTTGGCGTAGTTCCTCTTAAAATCCATACCAGACCCGAAGGACCGCCAATTTTTTCCAAGCTTTTTTAGCCATATTGCCAGGAGCCAGCAATACATTACAGCCACGCGCAAGTTTAAATGAAATTTCTTCCTTTAGAAACGTCATTTTGCTGTGGCACTGTTCTACACATCACACAGATGTGCCACTTTACAGGCAGACTAAGGGGACCCCCCCCCCGCATGATATTTAAAGGAATATTTCATTTTTATTGTTTCACTTTAAGCATTATTAAAATCACTGCTGCACTGTTGGTGCTATATAAATCGTGAATCGTGAATATTAATAGTAATAATAAAATCCCAATAAAATACATTTACGTTTTTGGTTGTAATATGAAAAAATGTGGAAAATTTTAAGGGATATGAATACTTTTTAAAGGCACTGTAAGTTGCCACGGTGAACTGGCCTCATAAATAAAACTCAGCTAATAGCACTGTATTGGTTAACGTTGAGCGCCTGCCCACATTTTGAGTGGGAGGGGTCAGGGTGTAAGATACGTTTTTGTTGTCCAATGTACTCAGGCTGCACTCATTTGTGATCTTTTATGTCTAGGACTACTACCAAGTTCAAAATATTCCTAGTTTTGAGACAGCACACCACACTTTTGGTTTAGATTTCTTAGTTGTTATACTCTAATTACAGTTGTGCTCAATAGTTTGCATACCTGGCAGATATTGTGAAATTTTGGCATTAATATTGAAAATATGACTGATCATGCCAAAAAACTCTTTTTTTTTAAGGACGGTGATCATATGAAGCTTTTTGTTATCACATAGTTGTTTGGCTCCTTTTTTTTGATAACAGAAATCACCCAAATGGCCCTGATCAAAAGTTTCCATCCCCTGGAATGTTTGACGTTGGTACAGACACACAAGGTGACACACACACAGGTTAAAATGGCAATTAAATATTAATCTCCCACGTCTGTGGCTTATTAAATTGAAATTAGTGTCTGTGTATAAATTGCCAATGAGTTTGTTAGCTCTTACATGAATGAACTGAGCAGGTTGGATACTGAGACATGGAGAGCAGAAAAACAAGTCAAAAGACCTGCCTAACAAGGTAATAGACCTTTATAAAGATGAAAAGGATATTAAAAAATATCCAAAGCCTTAAATTTACCAGTCAGTACTATTCAATCACTTATTAAGAAGTGGAAAATTTGGAGATCTGTTGATACTAAGCCAAAGTCAGGTAGACCAAGAAAGATTGCAGGCACAACTGCCAGAGGAATTGTTCATGATACAAAGAAAAACTCAGAGGTAACCTCAGGAGAAATACAGGCTGCTCTGGAAAAAGATGGTGTGGTTGTTTTGAAGGAGCACAATACGATGATACTTGAACAAAAATGATCTGCATGGTCGAGTTGCCAGAAAGAAGCCTTTACTGTGCCAATGCCAAAGCGCAGTGAGGCATTTTAAGGTCTTGTCAGGCATATTGTAACCAGGCTTTTTTTCGTGGCATTGGTGCAGTAAAGGCTTCTTTCTGGATTGATGCAAACTTTCAAAACAATGAGAGTGGGCAAGGACTTTCTGCACACTGATACAGCATCTCCATGCCGCAGGTCCCGATAAACACTCACTTGTGGGCCACAACCACTTTTGGACAAGCCCACAAGTGCACAGTAGGTGCCCCTTCAACCACTTTCACACTGAGGCGTTTTACAGGCGCTTTTGGGCTAAAAATTGCATCTGTAAAGCGCCTGAAAAACGGCTCCCCTCCAGTCTCTGTGAAAGCCGGAGGGCTTTACACTGAGGCGATGAGGCGATGCGCTGGCAAAAAACTCCTGCAAGCAGCAACTTTGGAGCGGTGAAGGAGCGGTGTATATTCCGCTCCTGCCCATTGAAAAAAATGGGCACCACTGGCGAACCACTGTCAAAGCGCTGATGACCCACTTTGTGGGTCATTTTAACACTTTTTCGGCCGCTAACAGGGGTTAAAAGCACCCTGCTAGCGGCTGAAAACCCCCGCAACAACTACGGAGAAGAGAAGAAGGGATGCTTTGTCACATGACAGAAGTTTTTAACCTTGTAAAAAGTTAACAACGACCATTTGGGAAACTAAGGAAAATCAGTTATTGTGCCTCCATAGTTATAACTGTATTAGAAAGTGTCTATAACATTGTATGTTTACAACTAACTAAAACAATGTTTTTATTCAGCCCATACAGATGGTTATCCAGATATGTAGCAATATTTGGTGCTCGATATATTAGGACCGCAGAAATAATAATATGTAATATGCAATGACAAAGCACACTAATAAAATAATAAGAATTAATAGAAAAAAAATGCAGTGACTTCCATTTCAAATAACATTTGATCTCCTTTATTTAAAGGATAATGTAGAAATCGCTTCTGCACCAAAGTGACTGCAATTGGTATAAGTTAGAAGTATAATTCTAGATAAACTGCTTAAAGCGGTAGTAAACCCGCTGACTTTTTTCTTCTTTCCCTACACCTGTAAGGGAAAAGGCATAATGAGCTAGTATGCACCGCATACTAGCTCATTTTGAGATACTTACCTTAGAACGAGGCGCCGGCATCTCACCCGGTCCACGCCGAGGGAGCTGACATTTCCCATGTCTTGCGTGTCTTCCGGGTATCGCGGCTCCAGTGCTGTGAGTGGCCGGAGCCGTGATGTCGTCACTCCCTCGCGCAAGGTCCGGCATCTGCCAGGCTTATAGCCGAGAATCACCTGTGCGCATGCGCCGCTGCAGTCAGCGGCTCATTGCGAGGGGAATATCTCCTAAACCGTACAGGTTTAGGAGATTTTTTTTTACCTACAGGTAAGCCTTATTATAGGCTTACCTGTAGGTAAAAGTTTAAAATATAGGTATACAACCGCTTTAAAGTGGTTGTAAAGTCAGTGATCCCACTTACTGCAAGCCTTCTGTTATAACAAGCTATGCTACACAATGTGTGTGTTTTTTTTTAATTCTGCAGTTAAATGCCTTCTTTCACATTGCCAATGTGCGGTCATGTGACCGCCCGCTGCTCTCCTTCACTAATTTAAGGACTACGGTGGGAGGGGCTGAGATTCCACTCTGAATTCAGCCAGGCGGTCAGGTGACCGCACATCAACGTTGTGAAATAAGTTATTTAGCTTCAGAATTGAATTAAAACACAGACACTGTGTATGTGTATTGTATCTTGTTATAACAGGGGGCTTCAGTAATAGCGGCAGAAGGGGAGGGGTGGATTTAGAAACCAGTTCCCACACTAGAAAGTGACAGTAACAGGCAGGGGGAAAGGGAGAGATTTTAAACACAGCGGGATGACAGAGGCATGTAAACTGACCATGGTATCATGGATCAGCAGCCATGATTACTATGGTCAGCACACCTAGGAGGTCACAGGAACAGTCAGGATCAACCAGGTATTTTACAGCATAGAAAGGGACAAATGACACTGCACAAGCACCCTGCGGTTTACCATGCTTTAAAGAAACAGGATCCTTTTTTTTTTGGGTTACAACCTCTTTTAACTTTTTTTTCCCACTGATTATCTGGCCAGTAACACGTTTTCTGATTTAGGCTGTCTCCACTTTGGACAGAGGAGCAACAAAGACACCTTTGGACAGCAGCATTGCCAGTCTGGGGAGAAGTGTTAGACCCACTAGCAGATTTAGTTGGACTTGACTAACAAATTAAATTATAATTAAACCGAAAAAAAAAGTGCTGACATAGGATTTTTATGACAGTCAAATCATTTCTCCCTCCCTGTCAGAGTTTGTGTATCTTGAGCCATGCATTTGCAGCACAGCATACAATTATGACATGGGCATGTGCACATGCATGGAAGTGGCATCATTGCAGCCTGGTCCAGCAAGCAGCTGAAAATTGCAAACCCAGAAGGAAGACTAATACCCCGTACACACGGTCGGATTTTCCGACGGAAAATGTGTGATAGGACCTTGTTGTCGGAAATTCCGACCGTGTGTAGGCTCCATCATACATTTTCCATCGGATTTTCCGACACACAAAGTTTGAGAGCAGGCTATAAAATTTTCCGTCAACAAAATCTGTTGTCGGAATTTCCGATCCAGTGTACACAAATCCGACGCACAAAGTGCCACGCATGCTCAGAATAAATAAAGAGTTGAAAGCTATTGGCTACTGCCCCGTTTATAGTCCCGATGTACGTGTTTTACGTCACCGCGTTCAGAATGATCAGATTTTCCGACAACTTTGTGTGACCGTGTGTATGCAAGACAAGTTTGAGCCAACATCCGTCTGAAAAAATCCTAGGATTTTGTTGTCGGAATGTCCGATCAATGTCCGACCGTGTGTACGGGGCATAAGTGTGGATGAAAGAACTTGTGACAGCTTAAAGAGCAGCATTGGAGGAGATTGATTGTTTGGTAAGTCTGCCATAAAGTGCTAATATGCTGTGCATACTAGTACATTATGGCATAAACCCTTTGGGTGCTTTTTTTTAAATTTTATTAGAAGGTGTAATTCCTCTTTAAAGCCTAATTCTTGCCAAAATTGTTTGAGCAGTTACGGCAATAGTTTTTATTTTTCATCTTGTCAAGGTTTTACACAAATTAATAAAAGGTCACCATTGTAAGCACCTCTGTCAGTGTTAAATGGTTTGTCTTGATTTTCTAACTTTTGCTGGACAAATTGGTTAGTTAAAGAAAGTTGAAAAATAACATAACATACTGGTCAAATAATTAGGTGAAAAATAAATAAATAAATAAAACAATGCAGCCACCATTTAAGGATTGGTAAGCTGCAATATAAAATATAAAAATGTGTGTAATCCACCATATTATAGAATTACCAGAGGTGTTTTTAATTTTGTTCTTAAAGTGGAACTCCCAAAACTGTATTTTAATTTTAAATTGAAAATAATAAAGCTTTATTCACCTCTCTGGCCTTTAATGTTGGCGGAGACCTTGATGAGAAATTATCCACCCTACTTAGTCCTACCATAGTAGCCAAGATCCTATTGTGAGCTGAATTTTTTGTCTCTGAAGTGACATCTCTATATATTCCTTTAGAGAATCCATTAGTTCTTTGTGCTTCAATTTTTTACCTAAATAATTATGATGTCCCTTGTTGCTATCCTGGAAATCTGCCAGGCATGGACCTTATTTTTATACCTGTCTTTTCCAGTCTATTGTACCTGCCATTGCCTCCTATCCTTACCCATGCATATTGTTCTCCATTACTCTTCCAGCTGTTCCACCTGTTTTGTCATTATTCTAGTCCCCTTGGCTGCCCTATGGTGGCAAGGTAACATTTAAATAGTTATAAGAAACGCTTTCAAATTACTTTGCCTAGCTATGTTGGTCCCTGTCTTGGAACTCTAATGCTGCGTACACACGGTCGGACTTTCCAACGGGAAATGTTGGATGTAAGCTTGTTGGCTGAAAGTCCTTCCGTGTGTATGCTTCATCGAACATTTGTTGTCGCACTTTCTGCCAACAAATGTTGACTAGCAGGTTCTCAAATTTTACACCAACAAAACTTTGTTGTCGGACTTTCCGATCGTGTGTACACAAGTCCGTCGCACAAAAGTTCACGCATGCTCAGAATAAAGTACGAGCCGGAAGCGCTCGCTCTTGTAGAACTAGCGTTCATAATGGAGATATCACATGACTATTGAACTTCCTTTTTATCGGCTCGTTGTACGTCTTGTACGTCACCACGTTCCCACATTCGGAATTGTTGGCCAACATTTGTGTGACCATGTGTATGCAAGACAAGTTGGAGCCAACAACCTTCGAACAAAAATCCACGGTTTTGTTGTTGGAAAGTCCGATCGTGTGTACGAGGCATAAGAGCTTGGATTTAATTCCTACAACTCCATCTGGGCTACTGAAACACAAGTCTGAATTTCTTCGGCATCCTTCCGTCTCATGGTAGTTCACTCACCAGAGCCTTAAAACTCTTAGGTCCCAGGATCAAACATTTCATTTAAGTCAAGCTTCCTTGTACAAAAAAGAAAAAGGACACCATGTCAGGGCTAAAGTTCAGTGGACCAAAGTCACCATAAGGCAGTCATGTGGCAAACCATGTTGCTGGCTTTATGATTCAATAGGTAACCAGGTACATTTTAAGCTTTGCTGCCCTCTACAGATTGGGGTAAATCTTTTATACTAAATGACAAAATAACAAGAAGGACACATTAGCCTCATTAACCTTTAGATACAATTTACTAGGAGAATAAAAATAATTATACTTACAAACACAGTAAAATTAAACATTCAGAAAGTCGTTAGGACACCATACAGTAGGCACACCTGGATGACAATCCACAGCAGCTCCTGTATCTGCCATGAAGCGTCGTCCAGGTCTACCTACTATATTGATTTTCTATATTGAGGCCTGGTGCCCTATGGACTTTAAAAGTTTATGATTTTACTGTATTTGTGAGTATACCTATTTTTATTCTACAAAAAAATTGTATCTAAAGGTAATTCCTGTCATTTTGTCATTTCGTATCAAGCATTCTTGTTCTGAATGCAAGACCCTGTGTTAAATTATCAAGGATTTTATCTGTTTCAGTTCTCCTCTGGGTCATCAAAATATAGTGACACTATATAAAATAGCATCATCAGAATGACAGCTAAGCAAGGACATGCTTAAAACTTTACAGAAAAGTATGGATTTAAGCAACTATTTTCTTTGTCAATTTTTACAGAATCAACTGAAACTCTGCTCCAGTATGTCCCCGGAGATTTAGTTATTCCTCCACTGTGTACCACCCTTCTGTCCAGGGCTTTTTTTCACAGAAAATAGTTGCAGGAACTTAACCATGCCCGCCACACTCCCATACCTGCCAAATGGCATCAAATAGTAGCTCTTCCCTCCGCATACAACCCCTTCCCTCCACTGCCCTCATCTTCTCCCCTTCCTTAAAAGCTCCACCATCTATCATATGTCTTACCTTTGTTGCAATATTAAGCTGAAACACCTATCCGGCTGTAGTGACTCCCATCATACTATACTATACTACAGTCACTTGCAAGGGAGATTATGCAGTAGGAGCATCAACAACTGGTCACCATGGAAAAAATGAAGACCACAGAGGGTGTAGCCTACCACGCACCCTCTCTTGCCCATGACTGCACTGAACCCTGAGCACCTGTTCTGTATCTCCCTTGTCCCTGTCCGGCACTCAGTGGGATCTGCGCAGGAGATCTGACCTGTGGGAGCTACTGGGAGATAAGCTATCACTTGTAAACGCAGAAGCTGGACTTCAGTGTCACCAAGTGATAGTGGTGAACAGGGAGCAGAAGACCTGAGCCAGAGGTGGTGGAACTGAGTCCCCCCTAGTTCCTACTGAAAAAAAAGCCCTGCTTCTGTCCCTCCCATAATGTAGCACACTTTAGACACCTCTGTCCTTCCTGTGACATTGTTGGGTTAATTTACTAAAACTGGAGAGTGCAAAATGTGGTGCAGCTGTGCATGGTAGCCAACCAGTTTCTAACTTCAGCTTGTTCAATTAAACTTTGACAGAAAAAAAATGGAAGCTGATTGGTTTCTTTGCAGAGCTGTACCATATTTTTCACTTTCAAATTTTAGTAAATCAACCTCTGTGTCACTGTTTTTGACATACATCAGTAGCCAGGGGAAGTGGTTACAACTGAAAATGTAGGTTTAGTCCTTGATTTTAAGACAAACTCTATGCCCCATTTCAGACTAGCAAGTGGCTAAAGTGACTGGTGCTAGTCCATGGAGGTAACTACATTAACTCATGTACCAAACAGAACTGTCACACAAAGCCCACAATCTGAATATGTCTGTGGTGCTGACCTAGGGAGCTCATCAATGCTGCCCACATGAAATGAATAAACAAGTTGGTCACACTCCAATGACATCAACCTTAACAAAGCTTTTTTATTCCAGGACTAGATCACCGAAAAGTCTATGATTAATCCCCTTTTGGTTGAAACATGTTAGAGTAAGGCTTAGTCTGGGCAGACCCTTCTGTGATCTAATCCGCAAGTAATGCATAGGGACCAAAATTAGTCAAATAAAATTACTTCAATGTGTACTGCAAAATCACTTTGAAAAACACCCCCTAGCATTATAGCTGTGTAAAGGTGCTTCTGATTGGTCAAATGTTGGTGCTAATCACCCAAGATTCTTTCTTTTTGGATAAGACAACAACCCACTGCTGCTGGTAGAGCTCTGACTTGCCCATTAGGCTTAATACATCCAGCTCATAAATCCCTTCATGTACTTCCAGAGACAGGACTGCTGCAGCTGCATCTCTAGATTCTGTACACTTCTCCCAGAAATCCCAGTTTGATTAGCACTCACCCCAGTGAAAACGTAGCCTGGCCTAAAAGGCCATTTAAATCCCACTCCCTGTCCACTTAGACCGGGGGTCTGCAACCTGTTGAACACGGTCCACCTGTTGATCGCCTGCAGGTGACAGGTGAACCACGAACAGGTTCCTGCACCGCTGACCCCCACCTTCTAAGTGCCAGTCCTCGCCTTTCCTCCCAACTGGCTCCACCGCACCATCCCATTCAGGTCTCTCTCTCCCACCCACCTCCTCCGTGGTTCCGCCGCACTTTCTATGCACAGCTCAGGATGGAGGGCAGGGGGGAGGAGCCGGACAAATTAACTTTTTAAGTTAAACACAGGGTGGTCCTAAGCAACCAATCCCTAGCTTCCAAATATGATAATTGACTCTACCAGCTCTTGCCCTCTTTCCAGAACTGTGCTGCTTCCCGGTCTCCACTGTGGAAAAAGGTAAGACACTGCTATGGGAGGGAAGGGGGGGTAGAGGTCACTGCTATAGGGGGGGGCAGAGGACACCACTGTGTGTGTGTGGGGGGGGGGTGATGTAAAGGGGGCAGAGGACACTGATATGGGGGTGACCCTTCCCATAACAGTGTCCTCTAACAACCTTCACATCACCCCCCACCCCCCCTGAACCCTGCATTCTGAGCCTAATGCATTCCTTAACCCTGAATTCTGATCGCAACACATTCCTTAACCCTGAATTTTGAGTGCAGCACACTCCTGATCCCTGCATTCTGAGCGCAACGCACTCCTGATCCTTGCATTCTCAGCACAACGCACTCCTCATCCCTGCATTCTGAGCGCAACTCACTCCTGATCCCTGCATTCTGAATGTAAAACGCACTCCTGATGGTGGGGGGCGGTGATCTTTGACTTCATTAGTGTTGTTCAAGTAGATCTCCATCTCTCGAAGGTTACCTACCCCTGACTTAGACTATGTTTCATGATGAAAGCTTCTGGGTGTAAGCTGCTCTTACTCTGACCTTCTATCCTGTCCAGGGCCTTTGCAGTAGCTGACTGCATCTGCAGGTTTTGGCTTCCATTCCCCAACTGCACTAGGTTCCGCCCAACCTGGCATATAAATGGGTAGTAACTCCACCCATTACATCACTACAGGAAAGTTCTGTCTAAAAAAGGATAATAATCAATCAAGTGCTGGCACTACAACCCAACTGCAGGTATAAAATAGGCAAGAACATTCTTCACTCACAGTGCCTGACAAGCGCAAAAAAAAGTTTAAAACAAGAAAATATAATATACCTCCCTATCTATTTGCTAATGATAGCAGCATAAGGATTACCGGTAGTTTAGTTCCTCTTTAATTAACATATTTATACTTACTCTACTCCCAGAGTCATTTCTGAAAATGATTCTTGATAATTATATATTTATAGAAATGTAGAAGCTGCAGGTGCTTGTTAGTAATGCAGATGTTTGCAAAACCACTAACATTAGATTTAGCAATATTTTGCTGCCTACTATGAACATGGACAAATTATTGAAGAACAGATATATATTTTCAGTTTCAATACATTTTTGAGTAGACATGGAAAGCATAACTGCAATAGTTTTGTGTCAGTCTAATTTCCAATTTCCATATAAAAGGACAATTTTCAATGCAATTAAAAAAAAGACATGATAAGTCTTTCCAAGACAAGTGTCTGCACAAATGTGCTTGACACACAGCAATAAAGACATGCACCCCCATAGGAGTACCATTCTGACAGGCAGGTATAGACATATGAAATATTCCCATTGGGGAACTAGACATGTGTGATTAGTTTCGTACGAATCGAAAATTCGTACGAATTTCCATAAATTCGTACATTCGGGAGGATCCGAAATACGAATTGCTATGCTTCCGAATTTTGGGCGAAATACACAATTTTGTGTACGAATTTCGGATCCAAATTCCTAACAAACATTTGTAATTGTTATGAAAAGTTAACGAACCTAAAAGTCAAAAACCCAGGAAGTCAGCACAGCACAGGGATGGTGGGAGCCCCTCATAATCATAAATTCATTATAGCGAACATTCGTAATTGTTACGAAAAGTTAACAAACCTAAAAGTTAAAAACCCAGGACATCAGCACAGCACAGGGATGGTGGGAGCCCCTCATAATGATAAATTCATAATGAACATTTGTAATTGTTACGAAAAGTTAACGAACCTAAAAGTTAAAAACCCAGGAAGTCAGCACAGCACAGGGATGATGGGAGCTCCTCATAATGATAAATTCATCATAATGAACATTCGTAATTGTTACAAAAAGTTAACAAACCTAACGAAAATTCGTATTTCGTACGGATTTAAATTGAATTTCAGACACATAGTTGCATAGTTACATAGTTAGTCAGGTTGAAAAAGACACAAGTCCATCCAGTTCAACCTTAAAAACAATAAATAAATAAAATAAAAAATATCGTACAATCCAACATACACAATTTTATACCCTCAGTTGATCCAGAGGAAGGCAAAAAACCCCAGCAGAGCATGATCCAATTTGCTACAGCAGGGGAAAAAATTCCTTCCTGATCCCCCAAGAGGCAATCAGATTTTCCCTGGATCAACTTTACCTATAAATGTTAGTACCCAGTTATATTATGTACATTTAGGAAATTTTCCAGGCCTTTCTTAAAGCAATCTACTGAGCTGGCCAGAACCACCTCTGGCGGGAGTCTATTCCACATTTTTACAGCTCTTACTGTGAAGAAACCTTTCCGTATTTGGAGATGAAATCTCTTTTCCTCTAGACGTAAAGAGTGTCCCTGTGTCCTCGGGGTTGAAAGAGTAATCCATTTAAAAAAAGTAAAGAGTATAACTCAATACCAAGTTCACTATATGGACCCCTTATATAGTTTAACATGTTGATCATATCCCCCCTTATTCTCCTCTTCTCAAGAGTGAAACAATTCAGTTCCTCTAATCTTTCCTCATAGCTGAACTCCTCCATGCCTCTTATCAGTTTGGTTGCCCTTCTCTGCAGTTTCTCCAGTTCCCCGATATCCTTTTTGAGAACTGGTGCCCAAAACTGAACTGCATATTCCAGATTAGGTCCTTCTAATGATTTGAACAGGGGCAAAATGATATCTCTCTCCCTGGAGTCCATACCTCTCTTAATACAAGAAAGGACTTTGCTCGCTTTGGAAACCGCAGCTTGGCATTGCATGCTATTATTGAGCTTATGATCTACCAAAACCCCCAGATCCTTCTCCATCACGGATTCCCCCAGTTGTACTCCCCCTAGTATGTATGATGCATGCATATTCTTAGCCCCCAAGTGCATAACTTTACATTTCTCAACATTAAACCTCATCTGCCACATAGTCGCCTAATTAGACAGTGCATTGAGGTCGGCTTGTAAATTGGAGACATCCTGTAAGGACGTTATTCCACTGCATAGCTAAGTGTCATCTGCAAAGACAGAAATGTTACTTTCGATCCCAGGCCAAATATCATTTATAAAGATATTAAAAAGTAAGGGTCCCAGCACTGAACCTTGGGGTACACCACTGATAACCTTAGACCATTCAGAGTAAGAATCATTAACCACTACTCTCTGATTTCTGTCTTTTAGCCAGTTTTCTATCCATTTATAAACTGATATTTCCAAGCCTGTAGACTTTACCATACACATGAGCCGTGTGTGTCGAACGCTTTTGCAAAATCCAAGTATACCACGTCCACAGCCACCCCTCTGTCCAAGGTTTTACTTACCTCTTCATAAAAAGAAATCAGGTTTATCTGACAACTTGTGTCTTTCATGAATCCATGCTGTCTGTTGCTTAAAATGTTTTTTTCCAGCAAGAACTTGTCTATGTGGTCTTTTATCCAGTATCTTCCCGCCTATAGAAGTTAAACTAACAGGTCTATAGTTACTTGGTAAAGACTTTGATCCCTTTTTAAATATAGGCACCACGTTCACCCTGCGCCAATCCAGTGGTACTATTCCAGTCATTAATGAGTCCCTAAAAATTAGATACAATGGCTTTGAAATTACAGAGCTCAATTCTTTTAGGATCCGTGAGTGGATGCCATCAGGTCCAGATGCTTTATCCACTATTATTCTGGCTAAATATTTCTCGGCCATATCACTTTTGAGCCATTGTGGATCATTCGGGGCTGTGTCACTACCACCCCCATTATGGACATGAGCTTCACCATGCTCTTTTGTATACACAGAGCTGAAGAAATTATTTATTTATTAGTATTTATTATTATTTGCCTTCTCTTTGTCCCCAGTCACCCACTCTAGATTATTTTGTAAAGGGCCTACATGCTCAGACCTGGCCTTTTTACTATTAATATATTTGAAGAATTTTTTAGGGTTTGTCCTACTATCTTTTGCAATCTGTCGTTCATTTTGAATTTTTGCATCCTTGATTTCCTTTTTACATATTCTGTTAAATCCTTTGTAACATTTAAACGGCACTAGTGTTTCTTCATTTTTATATTTTTTAAAAGCTCTTTACTCATTGTTTATAGCTTCTTTAACTTTGGCCGTGAGCCACATAGGTTTTGTTTTTAGCCTTTTAAACTTATTGCCCATGGAATATACTTTGCAGTGAGGTCCAAAACAGTCTTTTTGAAGAATTCCCATTTCTGTTCTGTGTTTATCAATGCAAATATTCCCTCCCAGTCTAAATCCTGGAGAGCAGCCCTCATCCTTGGAAAATTTGCTCTCTTGAAGTTAAGTGTTTTTATCTTTCCGGTATATATTTCCTGTTTACAGCTAACATCAAATGAAATCATGTTATGATCATTGGTACCCAGGTGTTCCTCTATCTGGACATTACTAATAAGCTCTGCATGGTTTGAGATTACCAGGTCCAACAGAGCTTCATTCCTAGTTGTGGCCTCAATAAACTGGACCATAAAATTGTCCTGTAATAGGTTTATAAATTTTTGCCCTTTAACTGTCCCAGCAGTGCCATTACTCCAGTCAATTTCTGGTTAGTTAAAATTCCCCATTATTATCACTGTCCCAGCCCTTGCAGCCCTTTCCATCTGTACAAGGAGCTGAGTCTCCACCTCCTCGTTAACATTGGGTGGTCTATAACCAACTCCAATGATTAACTTTGAACTACGCCTAGCTATATGCAGTTCCACCCATAATGCTTCAGACTCATCACACTCTCCATCAACCAGGTCCTCTTTCACACTTGCTTTGAGATCACTTCTCACATAGAGATAGAACCCCCCACCTTTCCTTTTTACCCTGTCTCTCTGAAAGAGTGCATAGCCAGGAATAGTAATAACCCAGTCATGTGAGGATTGAAGCCAAGTTTCAGCAATACTGATTACATCATAGCTCTCCTCATGCACCAGAGCTTCCAACTCACCTATTTTGCTTGGCAGACTTCTGGCATTGGTGTACAAACACTTTAATGCATTATTACACAATTTACGAAATACAAATTAATTCTAATACGAAACAGAACGGAACGAAACAAAACAAATTTATTGATGGCGCACATGTCTATAGGGCACTTAGACAATTAGGAGTCTAAAGCCTCATAAACACGGTATGATTGTTGGCCAACTGAGCGTCTGATTTTTGTCAAAGGGGCGTGTGCCAGGATCTTGTCTTGCATACTAACGGTACACAATTGTCGTGCCACAAACACGAACGTAGTGACGTACTACGAGAAATTTCAGCTCTTGAGCGCAACCCTTTGGGCCCCTTCTGATAAATTTCGTGTTTGGTGAGCATTGATTTTGAGCATGTGTGTTTGTACCTTCGACTTTTGTGTGATGGATTTGTGTACTGACCATACAAAAATCTGACGTCAAACCGGTGTCCGCCGAAAATTTACTAGCCTGTTGTCCAGATGCCCTGTGTGTGTATGTGTGTGTATCTCATACCTACAATTTCTCCAAAACAAGCAAAGCTAAAGCTGAATTAAAGCCTCTCAAAAGCCACAAGTGCTTCAAGTGAGCTTTGTCATAGAGTTTTATGGAGGCTCTGAAGCACCACTAAAGCGACATGGGGTATAATTTTTGAAGTGAAGCCGAAGCAAAGAAAACGCAAGGTGTAAACAGGACTGTAAACTAACCATTTTATTTAGTGACACGGGCTTTGACTGGCATGAAGAGTTTTAACAAAGCCTGTCCCAAGCCTTGTTTTAAAGCAAGTGTAAACTAGCCCTTAATGTCATGCTGAACCAGTGGTTTCAATACTTTCTGATTTACTGACCCAAAACAAGTATGCAGATAAATAATTTGATTGGATGGTTAAAGTGAAAACCACTTTGCCCCATTTACAAAAGCTCATTAAAAATGTACTTTGCCAATTAAACAAATGTTCTGCTAAGTCAACAGTCATATTTTTTTATTAAATACTCTTCAACAGTGCAACCAAAGGAAGTCAGTGAGCGTGCATTTTCAGAACAGGTTTGACCATAGTTGGCCCATATTTTTCTCAGGACAGGTTTCCTTTACCCGGTTTCCGACCGGCTCACGTCTTTTTACGGGCAGAATGGCACCCCTGCAAGAAACCCTGTACGGTTACGGGGTTCCCTTTAAGAGCCGCCAGAGGGCGCGTGCGCTGCACAGCAGGGGACCAGAAGCACATGGTCGGCGGTCGCGATCGAGAGCCAGCACGGGATTTGTGGGGAGAGGAGACATGTCATTTGTTCTTACTAAGTAGGAACAATGATATGTCTCCTCCCCTAGTCAGTCCTATCCTAATACAGTTAGAACGCACTGAGGGAACACACATTTAACCCCTTGATTGCCCCTAGTGTTAACCTCTTCCTTGCCAGTGACATTTATACAGTAATCAGTGCATATTTATAGCACTGATCGCTGTATATATGTCAATGATCCCAAAAATGTGTCAAAAGTGTCCGACCTGTCTGTCGCAGATAAATATATCAAACAATTAAATAAAATAATAAAAATGCCATGAAAATGTCATAAATCTTTCTCATGGTTTGTAGATGCTATAGCTTTTGCGCAAACGAATCAATATACGCTTATTGCGATTTTTTTACCGAAAATATGTAGAAGAATGCATATCAGCCTAAATTGATGAAGAGATTTTTATTTATTTTTTTATTTGAGGATATTTATTATAGCAAAAAGTAAAAAATATTGTTTTTTCTCTTCAAAATTGTTTTTGTTTATAACGCAAAAAATAAAAACCGCAGAGGTGATCAGATCAAATACCACCAAAAGAAAGCTCTATTTGTGGGAAAAAAGGATGCAAATTTAGTTTGGGTACAGTGTCGCATGACTGCGCAATTGTCAGTTAAAGCGACGCAGTGCCAAATTGTAAAAAGTGCTCTGGTCGGGAAGGGTGTAAAATCTTCCAGGCCTGAAGTGGTTAAAAACAAAAGGTGAAGGGTAGGAACTAATGTGGAAAGACAGCATTACTAAATGTGTATGGAAGGGTTACAACTCCTATCAGGTTTTTTTTTTTACTTCCTGTGTCTGGAGATTTTTCCCTTTCCTCTCCAGGAGACTCAGTAGGAAATGAAAAGAAATGTCTGCGATTTCCCACCTGACTCTTCATACCCTCTGGTAACTGCAAAGACTCCCCTCTTCTCTTAAACACTGGACTACATTGCCTAACTGAACTTTAATTCTGCCTTACTAAGAATTTGAAACTAGTGCCTATACTTGTTTGTTTTTGAAAGTGTCATTTATTTTGTATTCTGCTGCCCTGAACAAGACCAAACATTTAACCTTATTCGGTTGCCCCCTCTTGCACTGCAATCTGTCCAGGCCAGTTGTAAAACCCCACCCCCCACAAGCCTAGTTTTATCAGCTTCTAATTGAATAATTTTGAATTCCCCCCACACCTTGCCACTATAAATTTAGTTCATTTCTTGGGACGGCTGGCGAGGGTTTAGGCTGGTCACTCCTTGCACAAAGTGTCACGCCGGCAACAAGTGTTTGGCACTTGGACACGGGCACTTTGACTAAGGCACTGCTACAAAAAAAGTAAGTACAGACATTATTGTTTCACAGCTATTTTGCAGGAAGTTCCACTTCATTCACTAAATTTCCTCAGCCTTCCTTCTATTAGCCTGTCCCCACCCTCTAAAATGCTCACACTAATCTTTGTTATAACGTCCTCTCTCCTCAAACTCTCATTACTTTACCCCCCCTCTCCAGCCCCCAACCTTTATATATCTCCCTCTCTTCTGCCCACTCAATATTACTACACTTAACACCTCCTGCTCATTCTAAGCCCACACAGTATCACCACGTCCATTCCACCACAGCATCTGCGCTCCTATAAATCCCACTCCCGCCCTACCACCCTCACCCTCCTACTACTCCTAATGTCTGGGGACATCGCACCAAACCCCGGCCCTCCCACACCCAATTTCCAACGCCAAAATCGGCCATCTACCTCCTCCACCAGTAGTCGCAACTTCAACCTTCTCATCCCAATTCCCCTGATTCCACAAGTCAGCCCCCCTCTTTCATGTGCCCTCTGGAATGCCCGCTCAGTCTTCAACAAACTAGTTTCTGTCAATGACCTTTTCCTCTCCAAATCCCTTGATCTATTTGCTATAACTGAAACCTGGCTCCAGGAATTTGATACTACCTCTCCAGCTGCACTGTCCCACAGTGGCCTTCTCTGGACTCACTCCACCAGACCCAGTGGACGAAAAGGAGGTGGTGTCGGACTTCTCCTCTCCCCACAATGCACCTTCCAGGTACTGCCCACACCTCCCTCTCTTTCCACCTGCTCTTTCGAAATGCACTGCATTCGTCTTTTCTCTCCAGCTTGTCTGAGGGTCGCAGTCATTTATCGGCCTCCTGGACCAGTGTCACGCTTTCTGGATGACTTCTCTGCATGGCTACCCTATTTTCATTCATCTGAAGTGCCTGCCATCATCCTAGGTGACTTTAACATTCCAATCAATGTTAATAATGCTACCACTTCTAAACTACTCAACTTAACCTCCTCTTTTAACCTAACACAATGGACACAAACCACCACTCACTCCAACGGCAACACTCTTGACCTTGTATTCTCCCATCGCTGCACTCCCTGCAATCTTTCCAACGCACCCTTTCCTCTCTCTGATCACAACCTTATCCATTTCACACTCTCCTTGTCTCCTATATCCCATGCTGCCAACCCACAAACCACTACCCGCAGGAACCTTCGCAACCTCAAACCTTCCCTTCTTCACTCTGCTACTGATGGCCTTTATGACAAAATCGCACCCCTGTCCTGCCCAGACCTAACCACTTCCATCTACAACACCACTTTGTCATCCTCCCTAGACGTACTTGCTCCTCTTTCTACACGCAGAACCAGGCCCCATCTGCCACAACCTTGGCAAACAGACGACACCAGAAGTCTCAAGAGACGCAGCCGTGCTCTTGAGCGAGCATGGCGTAAATCTAAATCCCTGCAAGACTTTACCCTCTACAAATCTGTCCTTCTCAAATACAACTCCTGCCTCCACACTGCTAAACAAACCTATTACAACACTCTCATCAAAACCCTCTCATCCAAACCTCGTCAACTCTTTTCTACCCTTAATTCCTTACTTCACCCCCCACTGCCCCCTCCCACCAACTTGCTTACCGCTCAACATATTGCCAACCACTTCAATAGCAAAATCAACACAATTCGCAAGGAGATATCCAGCATTAAAATTCCTCCCCTACCCAACATATCAGGTCCAACACCACACTCAATACTCTCCTCCTTTTGCCCAGTTACCACAGAAGAAGTTGATAAACTCCTCTCCATGGCACACCTCACTACATGTCCCCTGGACCCTGTCCCCTCTCAATTGCTGCGACCACCTTCCCACTCTATCCTCAACTCCCTAACCCACATCTTCAACCTCTCCCTCTCCTCCGGCACCTTTCCTTCCCCGTTCAAACATGCACTGGTTACCCCCATACTCAAAAAACCCTCACTAGACCCCACCTGTTTGAATAACTTAAGACCTATCTCCCTTCTCCCGTTTGCCTCCAAGCTCATCGAACGCCTTGTTCATGACCAAATGAGTCGCTACCTCACGGACAACAACCTTCTCAACCCCCTACAGTCTGGCTTCCGCCTACAACATTCGACTGAAACTGCCCTACTAAAAATCACCAATGACCTAATAACTGCCAAAACCAATGGCCACTACTCCATACTCATACTTTTAGACCTCTCTGCTGCCTTTGACACAGTTGACCACCTGCTGCTCCTCAGCAAATTACACTCCCTTGGCCTCCGTGATTCTGCATTATCCTGGTTCTCCTCCTACCTATCTCAGCGCACTTTCAGCGTCACTTACAACTCCACCTCCTCCGCTCCCCTTCCTCTTTCTGTTGGGGTACCCCAAGGCTCTGTCCTTGGGCCTCTCCTTTTCTCACTCTATACCTCTTCCCTGGGCCAGTTGATCACCTCCCATGGCTTCCAATACCATCTCTATGCCGATGACACACAGATCTATCTCTCCACTCCCCAACTCACCCCCACTATCTCCTCACGGATCTCAAACTTGCTGAATGACATATCGGTATGGATGTCACGCCACTTCCTCAAACTTAATCTTTCTAAAACTGAGCTTGTTATATTTCCTCCTTCACGGTCCCCCTCCTGTGACTTCACCATTAATATCAACAACACAACCATTGGTCCCTCCACACATGCCAGAGTCCTGGGTGTAATCCTTGACTCTGACCTCTCCTTCAGCCCCCATATCCAATCACTGGTTAAATCCTGCCGCCTTAACCTCCGCAACATCTCCAAAATTCGACCCTTTCTGACTAATGACACTACAAAACAACTTATTCACTCTTTGATTATTTCCCGCCTCGACTATTGCAACTCTCTCCTTAATGGCCTACCCTTAAGCAGGCTATCCCCCCTTCAGTCTATTATGAATGCTGCTGCTAGACTAATACACCTCACTAATCGATCCGTGACTGCTGCTCCTCTCTGCCAATCCCTTCACTGGCTTCCCCTACCCCACCGTGTAAAATTCAAAATGCTAACCATAACATACAAGGCCATTCACAACATCGCCCCCATCTACATCACCAACCTCATCTGCAGATATCGCCCAAATCGCCCCCTCCGCTCCTCCCAGGACCTCCTGCTCTCTAGCTCCCTTGTTACCTCCTCCCATGCTCGCCTTCAGGACTTCTCCAGAGCCTCTCCCATCCTCTGGAATTCCCTGCCCCAGTATGTCCGATCAGCCCCTACCCTGTCCACCTTTAGGAGATCCTTGAAAACTCATTTATTCAGGGAAGCCTATCCCACACCCACATAACTGTCCCTGAGCCACCCCCATCAAATCATTCTTTGCAGCTATTACCTTTTGTACCACCACCTCCTCCCTTTTAGAATGTAAGCTCTACGAGCAGGGCCCTCCTGTACCTTTTGTATTGTACTGTAATTGTGTTGTCCCCCTTATACATTGTAAAGCGCTGAGTAAACTGTTGGCGCTATATAAATCTCGTATAATAATAATAATAAAAAAAGAAATGTCTCAAAATCTTAATTCTGATGTAAAGCTGGCCGTATACTATACAATCTGATTGTATAAGCTTCTTTAAATCTACCATCGACTTAGCAGTACAAGGACCTGACTGATATGATGCTAATTAAAGAGATACTAAAGGTTAATGAAATCCCTTCCCACCGACAGTACGCATAAACGTGGCCTCACGGAAGTGGTCCATTATTTGTGTGGCTGCATATATGCATATCTGTCTCTCAGCACATAGACTGGGCTCAATACTGGGAGCCCTGGGTCGCCTGATTGCTGTAATAGACTCTGATTAGCTATCACAGTTATCAGTCACTATACAACCCGCTCCTGTGTTCTCTTTTTCTCTGAATGGAGGGAGAGATACATTGTATCTGTTTCTCCTTGAAGAGAGCAAGAAGTAAACAAACAAAAGTGTGATAAAAAAAATGAAGGTCAGGGTCAAAGGTCAGTATATTTTGGGCAGGATTTTTTTTTTTTATTATCAGCGTCAGTTAGTGCCAGTGTTAGTGTGTTTAAGGTAGAATAAAAAAAAAAAAGCAAAATGCACATTATTATTTCTGTGCTGTACTACAGGTACATACATCTGCCACACACATACAGTGCCTTGAAAAAGTATTCATACCCCTTGACATTTTCCAAATTTTGTCATGTTACAACCAAAAACGTAAATGTATTTCATTGGGATTTTATGAGATAGACCAACATAAAGTGGCACATAATTGTGAGGTGGAAGGAAAATGATAAATGGTGGTTTTGTGTATGATGGTTTTCAAAATTGAAAAGTGTGGCGTGCATTTGTATTCAGCCCCCCCGAGTCAATACTTTGTAGAACCACCTTTTGCTGCAATTACAGCTGCAAGTCTTTTTGGGGATGTCTCTACCAGCTTTGCACATCTAGAGAGTGAATTTTTTTCCCATTCTTCTTTGCAAAATAGCTCAAGCTCTGTCAGATTGGATGGAGACCATCTGTGAACAGCAATTTTTAAGTCTTGTCACAGATTCTCGATTGGATATAGGTCTGGACTTTGGCTGGGCCATTCTAACACATGGATATGCTTTGATTTAAACCATTCCATTGTAGCTCAGGCTGTATGTTTAGGGTCATTGTCCTGCTGGAAGGTGAATCTCCGCCCCAGTCTCAAGTCTTTTGCAGACTCTAACAGGTTTTCTTCTAATGCCGTGTACACACGAGCGGAATTTCCATCAGAAAAAGTCCTATGGAAGCTTTTCATCGTATATTCCGACCATGTGTATGCCCCATCGGACTTTTTCCATTGAAAATTCAGATGGACTTAGATAGAGAACATGTTCTATATTTTTCCTAACTAATTCCTTTCCGAACCAATCGGAAAAAACGCTCGTCTGTATGCTGTTCCGACGAGATTAGCAGAAGGAGCCCAAAGGGTGGCGCACTGGCTATTGCACATTCTTTTTCTAGTCCCGTCGTACGTGTTGTATGTCACTGTGTTCTTCTTGGTGTAACCGTGTGTATGCAAGACAGCTTGAGCGGAATTCCGTCAGAGAAACCTTCAGAGTTTATTCCGACGGCAAAACCGCTCGTGTGTACACGGCATAAGATTGCTCTGTATTTGGCTCCATCCATCTTCCCATAAACTCTGACCAGCTCCCCTGTCCCTGCTGAAGAAAAGCATCCCCACAACATGATGCTGCCACCACCATGTTTCACAGTGGGGATGGTGTGTTCAGGGTGATGTACGGTGTTAGTTTTCCGACACACATAGTGTTTTTCTTTTAGGCCAAAAAGTTACATTTTAGTCTCATCTGACCAGAGCACCTTCTTCCACATGTTCGCTGTGTTCCCCACATGGCTTCTCACAAACTGCAAATGGACTTCTTATGGCTTTCTTTCAACAATGGCTTTCTTCTTGCCACTCTTCCATAAGATTTGTGGGGTGCACGACTAATAGTTGTCCTGTGGACAGATTCTCCCACCTGAGCTGTGGATCTCTGCATCTCCTCCAGAGTTACCATGGGCCTTTTGGCTGCTTCTCTGATTAATGCTCTCCATGCCCCTTGCTCTCTGGTAGGTTTGCAGTTATGCCATACGGTTTCCATTTTCGGATGGTGGATTGAACAGTGCTCCATGAGATGTTCAAAGATTGGGATATTTTTTTATAACCTAATCCTGCTTTATACTTCTCCACAACTTTACCCATGACCTGTCTGGTGTGTTCCTTGGCCTTCATGATGCTATTTGGTCGCTAAGGTTCTCTAACAAACCTCTGAGGGCTTCACAGAACAGCTGTATTTATACTGAGATTAAATTACACTCAGATGGACTCTATTTCTTAATCAGGTGACTTCTGAAGGCAATTGGTTCCAAATATATTTTAGGTAGGGGTATCAGAGTAAAGGGGGCTGAATAAAAATGCACGCCACACTTTTCAGATATTTATTTGTAAAAAATTTTGAAAACCACTTATCATTTTCCTTCCACTTCACAATTATGTGCCACTTTGTGTTGGTCTATCACATAAAATCCCAATGAAATACATTTAAGTTTTTGGTAACATGCCAAAATGTGGAAAAATTTGAGGGGTGTGAATACTTTTTCAAGACACTGTATGTGGTATCATTGCAATCTTCAGGAGTAGAATTGAGTTATTCTTTGGTGGTAGGTTATGGTAGTAGCAAGAAGTATACAGCTGAATTTGAAAAATTATTCTTTTTACTATTGTGGGCCAGTTTTCCTTTGTTAATAAAAAAAATAGAGATATCCGTTATCATTTACCATCAAAAGAAAGTCCAATTTGTCCTGAAAAAAACAAGGTATAATCCACCTGGATGCACAAAGTAGTTGCGATGATAGGTACTAACACATGTCAAAGTTGCAAAATTGTGATTAGGCATTAACATTTGTTTTACCCTTTGTCCCAAAGGGATTAAACAAAATTAAATAAATTCTTAAAAAAGATGTTATACTTACATGCTCTGTGGAAGAATATTGCACAGAGATGTCCCTTATGTCCTCCTTGGCAGTCTCCCCTCCAGCGCTGTCCGCTCCTCCTTCCTCCGGGTACCTCTTTTGCAAACCAGGTGCTATGGAGGCACTCATGCGTGTGCACACTCGAGCCAGGTTGAGTGCATCCACACACAGTGCCAGTAAGTCACTCCCCCACTCCCTCCCCACAAGAGTTTGACTGGCTATGGCTCTGCTCCCCTAAGTGTCTCCTGTGAGACCAGGAAGAGAGAGGAGCAGTCCTGCAGCTGAAACAGTACTGGAGTGGCGACAGGAGCAAGGTGTTTAGAGAAGGGGGTGCCTAGGATAGGTAATGGGGTGTTTTTTACCTTTAACCACTTGCCGACCAGCCGCCGCAGTTTTACTGCGGTAGAATAGCACGGTTGGGCAAAACAATGTTATATAATGTCTCTTCGCCCTGTGGCCACTAGGGGCATGCCCGCTGCTCGCCCCCTGAGCAGGTGCGAGTGCCCGGTGGTCGCGATCATCACTAGTTTCCCACGATCGCTGGTGACACGCCGAGAACTAAGATCTGTGTGTGTAAACACACAGTTTCCGGTCCTCTGAGGGGAGAAGTTGGGCACAACTGGATTGTCAGCAGCAGACGTCTGTGTCAGCAGCTCCAGCCTTCTGGCCATCTGGCCATCCAGCCACCCAGGACTCATCCCGGACTCCCCAGTGGAATTGAACCGGGATCCCCACCTATCATCACGCTGCCACTACCATCCGGACGCCTCGTTCCAGCCCACCAGCTGCATATGCCCATCTAGCAGGACACTCTGTGGCTCTGGCCTAACTCCGGTCAGTGTCGGCCTGCCGCTACACCTCCCCAAGCCCGATCGGAATCCTGATCGGCAGGCCCGTGCACCCCCTCCTACCGGACCAATCCTCACCATCTTTATCTTCACCATCCTCGGACGCCACCGCTAGCCGCACTGGGAGCCGAGCATCCTGACAGCCCGCGGCTCGAGCCTAGCCGGCGGCCATCTTGGTCCTCCCTTACGAGGCCACAGCGCTCCGCCGACCGCCCAGAGATCATTCCTGAACCACACAGCAGGACTCTTCCAGGACCCGGTCCCAGTGGACCCCCCCTCCTAGCCCAGCTCTTCAGTGCACCCACCACAGCCGCCGTCCGGTCGCCCCGTCTTTAGCCGCTGGACTTGGGGGACAGACCGCGGCTGCAGCCTAGCTCCAGCCTAGCCGGCCACCTCCTATCTCCCCCACACTTTTGTTTCAGCGGGCCTCCGTGCCCTCCCTACGCCTGAAACACCTCCTCCTTCGCTACCAGACCTCACCGCAGGGGCATGGGGTGACACAGAGAGCCAGGATATCCATGGCTCAGGCCTCGCCCGGCGTCCAACTTTGATCCTCCCAGACGCGGCTGCAGTACCAGTATCAGTACCAGTAAGTAGTGGCCTAGGCCGCCCAGAGCCCTCTCCCTCCTTCCACAGCCCCCCCGCCCCCCCATCACTACTCTCCATCTTCTCTTCATCTTCCAGACCATCCCGGACCAGGTAAGCTCACCGGGGTATCACTCACTAGCAGTTGATCCAAGGTCCTCGAGTCCGATCGCCCCCCGGGGGATCAGAAAGGAATTTTTTTCCTCTGCTGCAGAAATTGGCCAGCTCAACTAGGGGTTTTTCACCTTCCTCTGGATCAACAGGAGGGCGGTTAGGTCAGCAGGTGCCCCCCTTCATCACCACCTCCAGAACTTTCCGCACCATTATCCGGACCATTAGTACACCACCCCTGTAGCAGCAGCAGCCATCAGCACCTTCATCCTCTCAGCAAGCTCATCATCGCTACATCAGTACCATCATCAGATCATCCTACCTTCAGCAACTCTTTTTCTCACCATGTGTAACTTCAAATACTCAGCAGACAAGAAATACCACCTCAACATTACCAACCTCCATTCAAAAAATACTACAAAAAGAACAATTACTAAGGACCAACCTACAATCGACCATCAAATACAGGAAGACACCAATTCAACCACAACAACTAGCATGCGCCTTGATCAACACCAGATCTGCAGTCAAGCACAGACTGGAAATCCACGACTTCATCATCGAAAACAACATAGATTGCCTTTTCATCACAGAAAGCTGGCTAACACCCGACTGCAACGCCATCCTAACTGAATTGGTGCCTGAGAACTACAGGATCCTAACTGAGCATAGAATAGGAAAAAAAGGAGGAGGCTTAGCAGTGATCTTGAAATCTCACCTTGCACTCACCAAACCAACTTTACAGAACTCAGTGCTAGGGATGAGCTTCGAGTTCGAGTCGAACTCATGTTCTACTCGAACATTGGCTGTTCGCAAGTTCGCCGAACAGCGAACAATTTGGGGTGTTCGCGGCAAATTCGAATGCCGCGGAACACCCTTTAAAAGTCTATGGGAGAAATCAAAAGTGCAAATTTTAAAGGCTTATATGCAAGTTATTGTCATAAAAAGTGTTTGGGGACCTGGGTCCTGCCCCAGGGGACATGGATCAATGCAAAAAAAAGTTTTAAAAACGGACGTTTTTTCAGGAGCAGTGATTTTAATAATGCTGAAAGTCAAACAATAAAAGTGTAATATCCCTTTAAATTTCGTAGCTGGGGGGTGTCTATAGTATGCCTGTAAAGGGGCGCATGTTTCCTGTGTTTAGAATAGTCTGACAGCAAAATGACATTTTGAAGAAAAAAACACATTTAAAACTACCCGCGGCTATTGCATTGCCGACAATACACATAGAAGTTCATTGATAAAAACGGCATGGGAATTCCCCACAGGGAAACCCCGAACCAAAATAAAAATTTTCCATACAAGGCCCTTCAGGTCTGGTATGGATATTAAGGGGAACCCCACCCAAAATTTAAAAAAAAAAATGACGTGGGGTTCCCCCTAAATTCCATACCAGACCCTTCAGGTCTGGTATGGATTTTAAGGGGAACCCCGCGCCAAAAAAAAAAAAAACGGCGTGGGGTCCCCCCAAAAATCCATACCAGACCCTTATCCGAGCACGCAACCTGGCAGGCCGCAGGAAAAGAGGGGGGGACGAGAGTGCGGCCCCCCCCTCCTGAACCGTACCAGGCCACATGCCCTCAACATTGGGAGGGTGCTTTGGGGTAGCCCCACAAAACACCTTGTCCCCATGTTGATGAAGACAAGGGCCTCATCCCCACAACCCTGGCCGGTGGTTGTGGGGGTCTGCGGGTGGGGGGCTTATCGGAATCTGGAAGCCCCCTTTAACAAGGGGACCCCCAGATCCCGGCCCCCCCCCTGTGTGAAATGGTAAGGGGGTACTTACCCCTACCATTTCACTAAAAAACTGTCAAAAATGTTAAAAATGACAAGAGACAGTTTTTGACAATTCCTTTATTTAAATGCTTCTTCTTTCTTCCTTCATCTTCTTCTGGTTCTTCTGGCTCTTCTGGTTCTTCCTCCGGCGTTCTCGTCCAGCATCTCCTCCGCGGCGTCTTCTATCTTCTTCTCCTCGGGCCGCTCCGCACCCATGGCATGGGGGGGAGGCTCCCGCTCTTCTCTTCATCTTCTTCATCTTCTTCTTCATCTCTTCTTCCTTCTTCTCTTCTTCATTTCTTCTCCGGGCCGCTCCGCAGCCATGCTGGCATGGAGGGAGGCTCCCGCTGTGTGACGGCGTCTCTTCGTCTGACGGTTCTTAAATAACGGGGGGCGGGGCCACCCGGTGACCCCGCCCCCCTCTGACGCACGGTGACTTGACGGGACTTCCCTGTGACGTCACGGGGAATGCCACAGGGAAGTCCCGTCATGTCCCGTGCGTCAGAGGGGGGCGGGGTCACCGGGTGGCCCTGCCCCCCGTTATTTAAGAACCGTCAGACGAAGAGACGCCGTCACACAGCGGGAGCCTCCCACCATGCCAGCATGGCTGCGGAGCGGCCCGGAGAAGAAATGAAGAAGAGAAGAAGGAAGAAGAGATGAAGAAGAAGAAGAAGATGAAGAAGATGAAGAGAAGAGCGGGAGCCTCCCCCCCATGCCATGGGTGCGGAGCAGCCCGAGGAGAAGAAGATAGAAGACGCCGCGGAGGAGATGCTGGACGAGAACGCCGGAGGAAGAACCAAAAGAGCCAGAAGAACCAGTAGAAGATGAAGGAAGAAAGAAGAAGCATTTAAATAAAGGAATTGTCAAAAACTGTCTCTTGTCATTTTTAACATTTTTGACAGTTTTTTAGTGAAATGGTAGGGGTAAGTACCCCCTTACCATTTCACACAGGGGGGGGCGGGATCTGGGGGTCCCCTTGTTAAAGGGGGCTTCCAGATTCCGATAAGCCCCCCGCCTGCAGACCCCCACAACCACCGGCCAGGGTTGTGGGGATGAGGCCCTTGTCTTCATCAACATGGGGACAAGGTGTTTTGGGGGGCTACCCCAAAGCACCCTCCCAATGTTGAGGGCATGTGGCCTGGTACGGTTCAGGAGGGGGGGGGGCCGCACTCTCGTCCCCCCCTCTTTTCCTGCGGCCTGCCAGGTTGCGTGCTCGGATAAGGGTCTGGTATGGATCTTTGGGGGGACCCCACGCCGTTTTTTTTTTTTTTGGCGCGGGGTTCCCCTTAAAATCCATACCAGACCTGAAGGGTCTGGTATGGAATTTAGGGGGAACCCCACGTCATTTTTTTTTTAAATTTTGGCTGGGGTTCCCCTTAATATCCATACCAGACCTGAAGGGCCTTGTATGGAATTTAGGGGGACTCCCACATCATTTTTTTTTTTTAATTTTGGTTCGGGGTTGCCCTGTGGGGAATTCCCATGCGTTTTTATCAATGAACTTCTATGTGTATTGTCGGCAATGCAATAGCCGCGGGTAGTTTTAAATGTGTTTTTTCCTTCAAAATGTCATTTTGCTGTCAGACTGTTCTAAACATGGGAAACATGCGCCCCTTTACAGGCATACTATAGACACCCCCCAGGTATGAAATTTAAAGGGATATTACACTTTTATTGTTTGACTTTCAGCATTATTAAAATCACTGCTCCTGAAAAAACGGCCGTTTTTAAAACTTTTTTTTGCATTGATTCATGTCCCCTGGGGCAGGACCCGGGTCCCCAAACACTTTTAATGACAATAACTTGCATATAAGCCTTTAAAATTAGCACTTTTGATTATTCATGTTCGTGTCCCATAGACTTTAACGGTGTTCGCGTGTTCGAACAAACTTTTTTCCTGTTCGCATGTTCTGGTGCGAACCGAACAGGGGGGTGTTCGGCTCATCCCTACTCAGTGCCTTTCATGGAGACACTCTCCCTTCATCTTCAAACAACACCCTAAGACACCATTTACATACTACTATGCTACAGACCACCAGGACCGAAGACTAATCTCCTTACACCCTTCACGGAATTCATTTCAATACACACCGTGAATACCAAAAACTTTCTGGTACTTGGGGACTTCAACCTCTGGGTAAACTCCATCCTAGACCCTATCGCTACCACCTGCATTAACCAACTGGAAGAATTAGGTCTCCATGAATTAATAAACGCTCCTACACATGGTTCAGGACATATTCTGGACCTCATCTTCAAACAAAATATGGGCGTCAACATATTCGACAATGTACCGCTACCCTGAACAAACCACCACACTATCAAATTTAAAATCGCCACCAGCACCACCCTCCAAAAATGGAATCACGCAATAACAACACACTGGACAAGATCTCAGAAGAAACTACACTCTGAACTCTTCAAAATCACATTATCAAACAAATTAGCAATGCTAAATTTAAACCACTCAACTGAACAAACACTCAACTCCTTAAACAAGGCATTACTACAAACAGCAGACTCAGTGGCTCCAAAACATAGAACACTCATCCGCAAAAAAAACTCTGGATGGTTTACCGGCATCCTTAATCTACTGAAGCGTGAACGCAGAAGAGCTGAAAGAGCCTGGAGAAGAAATTCTACTAAGGAAAACCACACGAAATACAAAGCACTCACCGAGAAATATCACAAAGCAATCTTCAAAGCAAAAAAAGAACATTTCTCGAACACCATCTCAACAGCCTTTAACCGCCCTCGGAACTTTTCAAAATAGTCGTCCAGACTATGAACGCAACCTGTCTAGAGCCCGAGGCAAACGAAACTCAAGAATTCTGCAATGAGTTATCAGATTTTTTCATCGACAAAATCAACAACATCCGTAAAACAATTCAGCAGAAAAAAATAACCAACCTCATTCAACCAAAGCAAAAAGAGGAAATCGATACAAACATCACACAAGCACTGAATTTTTTGCTAATCCCAATCACCACTGACATCACCAAATACATCATCAGAAGCCTCAGAGACAGCGCATCACCAAACAACATAATTCCCACAAAACTCCTGAAAGAATGTTCCGACATCCTGGCTCCTACTATAACACATCTCATAAATCAGTCATTCAAAGAAGGGACTGTCACGATCGCCCTCAAGCAAGGCATCGTCAAACCCCTTCTTAAGAAACCCAACCTCGACCCTAAAGATGCCAACTTCCGCAGGCCGATAACAAGCCTAAATACCATCTCCAAGGTTATGCAGAAAGCAGTTGTACAACAGCTACAATGCCACCTGGACACACACAAACTCTTGGATCTTCTGCAATCAGGCTTCCTCCCAGGCTACAGCACAGAAATGTCACTTCTCAAAGTATGGGACAACGCCCTCGAAGCAGCAGATGACGGAGAATCAAGTCTCCTGGTACTGTTGGACCTCAGTGCAGCGTTCGATACAGTGGACCACAACACCCTACTAATCTGCCTCACAGAAGTAGCAGGAGTCACAGATTCAGAGCTAAAATGGTTCGCATCCTTCTTAGCAAATCGTTCTCAGACAGTGAAACTAGGAGCCTTCACCTCTGAAACCTGCGCAATTTTGTATGGAGTCCCTCAAGGATCACCCTTATCACCAGTGCTCTTCAACATCTACATCCGTCCACTCCTCAAACTCATCAGAAAATCGGACCACTGCTACCACTCATACGCTGACGATGCGCAACTCTACTTTCGCATCACCGGACAAAAAGACCATCATCAGCAACTAGAAAAATGCCTCACATTGATAGACGACTGGATGACCACTAGCTACCTCAAACTCAACGGATCCAAAACAGAACTTCTTCTACTAAACGCAAACCAAAATACAAAAAACAAGAACCCTTGGACACCGCCCATCGTCTTTGGACAGACCATCACCCCAAGTACCAAAGCCAAAAGTCTCAGATTCATTATTGACTGGATCAGTAGTCAGCGGATCTCACCAACTTCTTCGCCAGCTATGTAGACTCATCCCCTTCATTCCAAAAGAGGACAAAGCAGCAGTAGTTGGAACTATCATTAATTCCCGACTCGACTACGCAAACTCACTTTACACAGGACTGTCTAAATACCAGATTGCATGCCTACAACCCATCCAAAACACTGCAGCAAGACTGATAACAGGAAAAAAACCCTGGGAATCCATTTCCCCATCCCTGAGGAGCCTCAGCATCGGATCACATTCAAGACCCTTTGCCTCACTCACAAATGCCTACAAGGAAACACCCCTCAATACATATGCGAAAAAATAAAACGCTGCATACTTAATCTCAGTCTTTGATCAACCAACCAAAACCTCCTCCACATTCCCAAATCCCGCTACAAGCGCTATACAAGTCATTAATTCATTCATTCAGAAGAGACTGATCGTCTGTTCATACAAAGTATGAACAGCGATCTGTCATCTCCCCTAGACAGTCCCCTCCCCCTTCAGAACACAGAGAGGGAACACAATTAACTCCTTGATCGCCCCTTAGTGTTAACCTCTTTCCTGCCAGTGACATTTTTACAGTAATCAGTGCCTTTTTATAGCACTGATCGCTGTATAAATGCCAATGGTCACAAAAATGTGTCAAAAGTGTTTGATGTGTCCGCGATAATGTCACAGTCCTGATAAAAATCGCAGATCGCCACCATTACTAGTAAAAGAAAAATTAATAATAAAAATGCCATAAAACTATCCCCTATTTTGTAGACGCTATAACTTTTGCACAAACCAATAATATACGCTTATTGCGATTTTTTTATCAAAAATATGTAGAAGAATACATATCAGCCTAAACTGAGGAAAAAAATAGTTTTTTTATATATTTTTGGGGGATATTTATTATAGCAAAAAGTAAAAAATATTGCGTTTTTTTCAAAATTGTCGCTCTTTTTTTGTTTATAGCGCAAAAAATAAAAACCGCAGAGGTGATCAAATACCACCAAGAGAAAACTCTGTGGGAAAAAAAGGACGACAATTTTGTTTGGGTACAGCATCGCACGACCGCGCAATTGTCAGTTAAAGCGACGCAGTGCCGAATCGCAAAAAATGCTCTGGTTAGGAAGGGGGTAAAATCTTCCGGGGCTGAAGCCGTTAATCAGCGAATGCACCACAAATAGAGAGAGAGTTATCTTACCCAGCAGATACGTAGGCAGCAATTCACATTTGACAAAGGGTCTAACCCTTCCCTACTCTATCCAAAACTAAAAGATAAAAAAGAAAAAGTTCCTTTGCATTCATTTGAAGGGCTACTAGTCTGGCCTTGGGTCACAAACAGCCTTGTGTATGGAAGTGATGGGCCATCCAGACTAGTCTTTCAACACACTGGCCAGCTGCATCCACAGACACATAAATAAATTGCGTTATTACAGTTCATTTATGTGAGTATCACTCTATAGCTCCTTTGTCAAAGCCCTTGGCTGCCATTGCAGAGACTGAACCTTGCACATCATTATTGCTTTTCACTTTCCTTATTAAATAAGACTGCTCGACTTTTCTTCCTAGAACATCCACTGTAATGCATTTCTTCACCCATGACTTTATTGCCAGTGTAATCACAAACCAAGCTCCTCCAACACAGATGTTTCATTCCATTTAAAAAAAAATTGTGTATATATGCATTTGAGAATGCTGAGCTGTTCAACGTTGGATCAGGATGGACAAAATCATTTCTCTTCTGAAGTTGCTACATATAAACAGAGTGTTTTTTGCATCTCAGGGCTGCAACATCTGTGTTGTGTGCATAATACTGTCTGATAAAAATCACATACATTTTTTTTATGTAAAACAGCATTTAACCACCCATAAATTTGTTTACATAAATATGCTTATTGCCTGTGCTTTGATAAAAAGACTACAATTTGGTAAATCAAATTAATTATTCAGTGCATTTCCCTGCAGAACCTTATTTTTTTTATCATACTGTTTGCAAGAAACATAAAATTGTGTTTGTGTGTACACATATGCAGTGTATATATATGTATGTATGATATAAGTATATATCACATATAATAGACAGAAGCTCTCTGGGAATTCCTTGGATTCAAAAAGCCATAAAAAGAGGTAACAGGCAATAATTCAGGCCCGACGTCAACGTCACTGTAGCGGCTGCTGGTGGATGCCTGGATTGTTGAATATCTGTTGCTGTGGGGTGCTCAGTCAGGGCCCCTGTTTCCCCTCTGAGTGGTCCAATGCCTGTATTCTAAATCTTACAGTGCAGGAGTGGCGGCTGGTGCTCAAAATTTTTCAAACTTTTTGAGGGGGGCGCAAGAATTTTTGAAAAAAAATCATCAAATGCAGTCACTGTGCCCATCAAACGCTGCCACCGTGCCCTCAAGTGCTGCCACTGTGCCATCAATTGCAGCCACTGTGCCATCAATTGCAGCCACTGTGCCATTAATTGCAGCCACTGTGCCATCAAACACTGCCACTGTGCCATCAATTGCAGCCACTGTGCCATCAATTGCAGCCACTGTGCCATTAATTGCAGCCACTGTGCCATCAAACACTGCCACTGTGCCATCAAACGCTGCCACTGTGCCATCAAATGCTGGCACTGTGCCCTCAAATGCTGCCACTGTGCCATCAATTGCAGCCACTGTGCCCATCAAACGCTGGCACTGTGCCATCAATTGCAGCCACTGTGCCATCAAAATCTGCCACTGTGCCATCAAACGCTCCCACTGTGAATGAATGAATGAATGAATGATTTGTAAAGCGCTGCAAATGCGAACTGAATTGCCTCAAGGCGCTAATGCGTTTTGTGTCTGAGCAGCTTGTTAGAAGAGGAAGGTTTTTAGTTTTTTCCTAAAGGCCAAATGGGTTTCTTCCATGCGGATGTGAGTCGGAAGAGTATTTCATAGCCGAGGTCCCTGGACTGCGAATCTGCGTTCTCCCCTTGCTTTGTAGCGGTATTTGGGAACGAGGAGGAGGTTTTGGTTTTGGTTTCATGATCGCAGATTGTGATTGGGTGTGTAGTGTTTTATTTTCTCTCGGAGATATTGAGGGGCATTTCCTTGTATGCATTTGTGGGTGAGGCAGAGTGTCTTGAATGTGATCCTGTGATTCTTTATCGTTAGCCAATGTAAGCTCCTCAATGATGGTGAGATGGACTCCCAGGGTTTTTTTCCTGTTAGCAGTCTTGCCGCCGCGTTTTGAATGGCCTGTAGGCGCGCAAGCTGATATCGGGGTAAGCCTATGTAGAGTGAATTTGCGTAGTCAAGACGGGAATTATGATTGTTCCAACTACTGCTGCTTTGTCCTTTTCTGGGATAAAGGGAATGAGTCTACGTAGCAGGCGGAGGAGATGGTGAGATCCGCTGACTACTGATCCTATTTGTGCATCCATTGTCATTTCTGAGTCAAAGATAACTCCGAGACTCTTGGCTTTGGTGCTCAAGGAGATGGTCTGTCCAAAGATGGTGGGAGGTATCCATGAAGACTTGGTTTTGGGATTTTGGTTAGCGTTTAGAAGGAGAAGTTCTGTTTTTGACCCGTTGAGTTTGAGGGAACTGATGGTCATCCAGTCATCTATCAAAGTGAGACATTGCTTTAGTTGATGATGGTGGTCTTTTTGTCCGGTGACTGTGCTCTCAAGTGCTGCCACTGTGCCCTCAAATGCTGCCACTGTGCCATCAAACGTTGCCACTGTGCCATCAATTGCAGCCACTGTGCCAAACGCTGCCACCGTGCCCATTAAACGCTGCAACTGTGCCATCAAATGCTGACACTGTGCACATCAAACACAGCCACTGTGCCAAACTCTGCCACTGTGCCCATCAAACGTTGCCATTGTGCCATCAAACGCTGCCACTGTGCCACCAAACGCTGCCACTGTGCCATCAAACACTGTCAGTGTGCCCATCAAATGCTGCCAGTGTGCCCATCATATCCTGCCAGTGTGCTCATCAAATGCTGCCAGTGTTCCCATCAAATGCTGCCAGTGTGCCCATTAAATGCTGCCAGTGTGCCCTTGAATGCCCCCAGTGTGACCCCGCCAGCTCGCCGTCTGCCCGGCACTTACCCTGTCTTGGTGGGGCAGCGGGTGACGGCGACGAGTGGAGTACTTTGTGCATCTCCTGCTGTTCTCATCTCCTGTCCTCTCCTCCTGATAGGTGTCCAATAGGGGCGCCTGTCGTTTCAGCCAATCAGGTGACAGGTAACAGACCCGAGCACCTGATTGGCAGAGAGGCGGTTTAGTGTTAGGAAAGCGAATATTCATTCGCTTTTCTTACACACAGCTGAGTGACCTGCAAGTGCCCGGCATGGCGCTCGCAGGTCACCTTTTTGATGCCTATTAGAGCCTATGGCTCTAATCAGGTGCTTTAAAAACACCCCCCCGCCGCTGTAATTCAGGCACCCTGTGCCCGAAAAGGTGCCGGGCGCCTGAATAGGAGGTGGCAGCGGCGGTCATAGATAGATTCATGCAATGCATAAATCTATCTACTGGTGAAAGAGGGGATGGCAGGAGAGAGGGGGCGGTGCCCGTGCACCCTTAATGCATGGGCAGCCACCGCAGCTCAGCTCAATTCATTCATAACTTATAAAATATAATATGAAAATCTCTTTTTACTATACAGTGGATGTAAAAAGTCTACACACCCCTGTTAAAATGTCAGGTTTCTGTGATGTAAAAAGATGAGACAAAGATAAAAAAATTTCTGAACTTTTTCCACCTTTAATGTGACCTATAAGCTGTACAACTTAATTGAAAAACATACTGAAATCTTTTAGGGGATGGAAGTAAAAATAAAAAAATATAATAATGTGATTGCATAAGTGTATAGGTGAAATGTATGGTGATTTACCTTGTTGGTTTCCAAGGAAATGGAGAACCAAAATCAACAGGTGAATGCTTGCATATGAGCTGTTGCCAGAAAGACAAACCAAACCAAGTGAGGCAAATTGAAATGCTCCCAGCTGATACAGCGTGCCTCGTCCAGCGTCACGTGGGCGTGGCAAGAAAGGGGAGGCATCCATGCCAGAGCGAAAAAATCTGCCCATACAGGCTCAGGTACCTCCCCAGTGTCAGCCTAGCTGGAAGGAAAAACCTGCTCATGCAGTGCGACATCAAAAGGTGTCGCACACACAGAGCAGTGACATGGCGCCGATGCTATAGGGAGCACCTGTCCCAAATCACCATCTCCATCCACCACAAACGGGGAGGAAGGGAACAGGTGGAAGAGGGAGGGGCACCAAAAATAGCATCGCAGCTCCAGGGAACAGACAAGCAAACGGCCCAAAAATCCATGCACACACTAAACAAACCCTACCATGTGGAACAGGGTACTGGGAACAAGATATGGTGGATTGAAATAAAGTATGTACTGTATGAGTAAGTCATGGGAGTTGAGAAAATATAAAGTATAATAAAGCCACGATTGGGTCTATCATGGGTTGCAAACATGCAATTGAAAAATGCTTTGCAGACTGCTGAATGGTTACACCCCTCCATCCCTATAAAAATATATTAATAACAGTTTAGAATTTAGCATAAAATGCATGCACCCATGCTATTCCACCCCTAAATAGGAACAAAGAAAATGAAAAATAGGGAATTACTGGAGGGGGGGGGGGGGGAGTACTGCCGTCCCTATGCGGCGCAAGTGCGCCCCTGGGGCATATAAAGATATACCCCTGGTTCCCCTTTATGTGCCAAGTGGCAGCAATTGGTATATGGTGCACCAGACCGCTAAATGACCAGGGGTGTCTTCCACCCAAAATTTCAGCTATAAAGAATGATGTGGTCCAAGGCACCAAAGTAATTGGCCTCCATCCCAAATTTTAGACAAAGAAAGGGGAAAGTGGTGAGCAGGACTTTAAATGAGGCCCATCACTATATGAAGTAAACATGTGGGATATAAAACCACAGTGTTGCTTTTATGGGTTCCAACAAAAAGGGGGAGTTTTTGAAAGAGAGGTGTATACCAAAAAGCAGTCTGGACAAAGAACATTTTATTATACTGTGTGAGATCTTGTATAACATACTGAATAACACAAAAATGCATACACAGAATCGCATACACGCAGGGCATGCTGAAATCCGCATAAAAATATTGACACCATGGTACTTGACATATCATAAAGTAAAAACAAGTCCAGCACATCATGGGCCACTGAATGGGCTGAATGATGTTGGAAAGTCTACAGTAAAACAAAATAAGAGACATAAAATCACCTATATGGACATCATGCATCTATGCATTTATGCATCCCTTCATCTGAGCTGGTGTATGGGCTTTTCACATTAAAAATATCATACATTCAATATATATTACTGATCTCAATTCACCGTCACCCACATTTGCACATTTACCCTGGTGAATCTACAGTGCTCCCTGCTTGTCCACGTGTCTCTATCTCAGCTCCCATGCCAGACCTTTTTAACGGCTCTGATCCTCTGTTCACATCTATGCAGTTGACGTGAGTATCTATAGGGATGTCCATCCTGTCCCTTGCACGTTATTTATTCCTATTATTCAGTTACAATATTATACCATATGGTTATGTTTCTTTATAGATCACCATTGCATTTGCCCCTGAAGTGTTGGTATACCCCAACAAAACACTTCGGGCTTACATAGATGCATGATGTCCATACAGATGATTTTATGTCTCTTATTTTGTTTTACTCTAGACCAGGGTTTCTCAACCAGGGTTCTGTGGAACCCCAGGGTTCCTCCGATGGTTGCTAGGGGTTCCTTGAGCAATGACCAATTTTTGCCTCTAAGATAAGTTCCCACTGACACCAATGATCTTTCTAGCTATCTGTAGGGGGGAAATTCTTCCCCAAGACCACAGATGTAAGGAACACTCTTCCACTGACCATCACACCAATGTATCATGAGTTGTGGATATATCCTTTTTTAACAGGGGTTCCCTGAGACTGAAAGGTTATTTAAAGGGTTCCTCTGTGTTGAAAAGGTTGAGAAAGTCTGCTCTAGACATTCCAACATCATTCAGCCCTTCCAGTGGCCCATGTTGTGCAGGACTTGTTTTTACTTTATGATATGCCAAGTACCATGGCGTCAATATTTTTATGCGGTTTTCAGCATGCCCTGTGTGTATGCGATTCTGTGTATGCATTTTTGTGTTATTCAGTATGTTATACATGATCTCACACGGTATAATAAAATGTTCTCTGTCAAGACTGCTTTTTGGTATACATCTCTCTTTCAAAAACTCCCCCTTTTTGTTGGAACGCATAAAAGCAACACTGTGGTTTTATATCTCACATGTTTACTTCATAAAGTGATTGGCCTCATTTAAAGTCCCGCTGACCATTTTCCCTTTTCTTTGTCTAAAATTTGGGATAGAGGCCAATTACTTTTGGTGCCTTGGACCACATCATTCTTTATTGCTTATTTTGCTTCAAAGTTCCTTGTTTAAAATTTTTTTCCTGAAACTTCCCTCTTAAAATGAATGTGCGTGTTATACACCCATAAATATGGTATGTAAAAAAATCAAATTTCTTCATCAGTTTAGGCCAATTTGTATTATGCTATATATATTTATTTATTTTTAATCCCAAAAAGTGTATATTGATTGATTTGCGCAAAAGTTATAGCATCTACAAACTATGGGATAGGTTTATTGACTTTTTTTTATCATTGTTTTTACTAGTAATGGCGGTCATCAGCAATTTTTTGCGAGACTGCAACATTGCGGCTGACAAATCTGACACTAAGTGACTTTTTTGGGGACCAGTGACCCCAATACAGTGATCAGTGCTAAAAAAAATACACCGTCACTGTATAAATGGCTTTGGCAGGGAAAGGGTTAACATCAGGGGCGTTCAAAGGGTTAAGTGTTCTCCTAGGGAATGCTTTCTAACCGTGGGGGGGGGTGGACTGACTGGAGGAAGACACACATCTGTGTTCCTGATTAGCAGAAACACAAGATCTCTCGCTACCTCTCTGACAGAACAACGGTCTGCCTTGTTTATGTGATCATGGGTGGCCGGCGGCCATTGTGGTCACTGGAACTGCTGATTCGCTCCCGCTGTGTCCAGTTACAGTGGAAGCGTGGCTCTGGCCGTGCGTGCATGCGACCCAGAGCTGAGAAGAGGTATCACGTACAGGTACGTGATTTTGGGCTTAGGGGCCGCCCTATAGCGGTATATGTACGTGGGAGGGTCCTTAGGTGGTTAAAGAGAGACACTTTAATCATGGCTTCACATAGCAGTGCAGTTGCATGTGGTGCCTACCAGACATGTGCATGAAGAAAAAAATTGTTTTGTTTCGTTTTGATTAGTTAATTTAGTTATTTTGTTCAATTTGGCACAGAAGAGGAATCAGAGCTCACAAAGGTATAATGAACATTTCTTTAATAGAAGCCAATTGGAAAGTGATGACCAGATGGTATTTGGTTCCGTTAAGATTGAACAAATTGTTTCCTTCCTTATCTCCTCTATGTTTTAGGGAATGCCAAGCCCAGGGTTCCACGCTTCATATTTGGTGGGAATGTCCAAGAATTAGAGGTTTTTGGAATAAGATTTTTAATCTTATCCGCAAAGTAACAAACCTACCGATTCCTAAGACTCCACAAATTGCTCTATTGAATGAGCAAATCCCCAAGATTCCTAAGTTTTCTCACCGGTTGATTACTTTCATGCTATTAGGAGCGAAAGTTACGATCGCTAAAGCCTGGAAGACACCAAAAATTTCCCTTGTAGCGGCTAAACGAAAAATCTCTTGGATTATGACCCAGGAGAGGTTAGTAAGCAAAATTCTGGACAACTTCAAAACCTTTGAAGCAATATGGGAACCCTGGGTTGGGCATATAGGTCTATCCCTGGTTCCTGGAATCTCCTTGTCAGGATAGTTATACATGAGCTGAGTGCACCACACATGTGAGGTATTGTCATGAGCATCAGAGTGAGAGCAATAATTCTAGGACCATAATTCAGCGATAATGCTAAAGTGATGATCTGTAAAGGTTTTTAACCTCCCTGGCGGTATGATTATGTCAGATTTTTGCGTCTCAAAGCAGTACATTGTTTCGCATGAAAATTTGGCGTTTTATATTGTAGGCCTGTAATTCTTAGGAATAACACACTTAAATCTGTCCAAACCAGAGTCTAGTAGACATCTCGGGTATGATAAAGTTTGTAACAAGAAATCATAAATTATAATATAATAAATAACTATAAATAATTATCAAAAATAATAATATAATAATAATAAAATTGTATTCAATAATGTAATCAAATCAAAAACACTGAAATTTGCTCAGTTGCAGAATTGTCCCTGTCATCACTTTTAGTGTTTGATGACAAATTTCCCCACAAATCACTATCGCTCAAATCTGCAAGTGATTCTAAATCACTCTCGCTGTTTTGTTGCTGCTTTTTGGTTGCCATGGACATTCTCAAGTTTCCAGGCAGAAAGAACGGTATATATAATATAAAACTGCATGCAGGGCATTGGACAAAGCACTGGGGACAAAGGGGATGTGAAATTTTTTGATACAGTAATGTAATTTTACAGATTACAGTGTACTGTATGTGTTATTTTTTTTGCACTTTTTGAATTTGCCGCCAGGCACTGCCCCGTGCGTTGCGGCGCTCGCAGGGAACAGAGCCCGGCACACAGGGCATTGGGTGGAAGACACAGCCCGCGGACACAGCGGGAGGACATCGCAGGATCCTGGGGACAAGGTAAATCACTTTGCCTGGATCCTGCAATGCAATTCCAAGTGTGGCTCGGGGTTACCACCTTTGGTAGTGAAAATTCACCCCGAGCCACACTCGGGAATACCGCTAGGAAGGATAACCTCCCTGGCGGTATGATTATTTCGGATTTTAGGTGCTGAAAGCGGTACAATTATTTTGCATGGAAATTTGGCGTTTTATATTGTAGGTCTGTAATTCTTAACAATAACACACTTAAATCTGTCCAAACAAGAGTCTAGTAGATATCCCGGGTATGATAAAGTTTGAAACACAAAAACATAAATTATAATATAATAAATAAAAATAAATAATTTTAAAAAATAAAAATAAATAGTAATAAAATAAGTTTCCCCACGATTCACTATCGCTCAATTCTGCAAGTGTTCTAATTTATTTTCGCTGTTTTCTAGCTGGTCTAAAGCCACTTTTGACATAAAGGAACACTTTTTGGTTGCTATGGACAATCTCCAGTTTCCAGGCAGAAAGAACAGTATATATCACATAAAACTGCATGCAGGGCATGGGCCAAAGCACTGGGGACAAAAGGGATGTGAAATAATTTCATACAGTACTGTAGTCTGTAAGATTACAGTACTGTATGTGTTATGATTTTTACTTTTTCGGAGTTTGCTTGGAGTTACCGCTAATGGTCCTGAATTTTTACCCCGAGCCACACTCGGGAAAACCGCCAGGGAGGCTACAGCATTTTTAAAGCATCACCCATGGAGAATTTTGGGTACCATAATTCTTTTGTGTAAACGGGAATGTTCAGTTTTAAGACTTGATATGTCCGGTATGTGTTTACATGACACAACCCAAACTTTTATAGCTTACAAAAAAATTTGTAAAATATTGTGTTTTTATTTGCAATAAAAGTCATTTTAATAACTGCGTGTGCAACATCAAAAATTGCAACTACCGCCATTTTATTCTCCAGGGTCTATGCTTTAAGAAAATTCATACCTTTTGGCAGGTTACAGCATTTTCTAGCAAAAAATGCAGATGTTACCAATTAAAAAATAAAACAAAACAAATGGTTAAAGTGGTTCTAAAGGCAGAAGTATTTATATCTTAAGACATTCTTTGTCTTAAGGTACAAAAGCTGTGTACAGCTCCCCCCCCCACCTCCCCTATACTTACCTGAACCTGATGTCTATCCAGCACTGTGCACCAGCATCACTGCTCTCTCTCCACACTGGGTCAGAGGCAGCAGTGGGAGCCATTGGTTCCTGCTGCTGTCAATCACAGCCAAGCAGGGGCTGATCCACACTGTGCGTGTCAAGGGACACACAGAGTGCAGCTCGGGAGTGAGCCTACAAATGGCTTGCTATGGGGGCACTCAGAGGAGGGACGGGGAGAGCCAGGAGCCCAGAAGAGGAGGATCGAGGGGTGATCTGTGCAAAACCATTGCACAGAGAAGGTAAGTATACCACGTGTGTTATTTTAAAACATATATTTTTACCTTTACAATCACTTTAATAACTTATATCTTATATTCTGAAATCCACATTATCCATAAGCACACACATTGCTCCATATAGGTCAATAGGTAAGATTGTGCTTCTCCTGTTTGGCACCTTCCTCCCTTTCTTCTTTCTACACCACCAATCACATTCCAACTTCCAAAGCAGGTTTGAATATAGTTGGTGGCTGTGAGAAAATGTTGGCATTTTTTTTTTTTTTACATCAGACTTTCTATATATAGGAAGCAGCAAGGAGAGTGTTCCAGCATTATCAGCAGGTGCATTTCATGATCATCAAGAGAGCAACAAAATGGATTGTTGTACTATAGCAATGTCTAGTTAAAAAGCTAAAGTACTGAGTAGGTCACCCTTGACCGAAGTGTACCATTAAATTCAATCATTTGAAATACTTTTAAAATTAAACCTAACGTGTATGTCAAGACAAATGTTAAAAAATCATATGCAGCACATACCTGCAATAAATGAGCATTCCCCATCTGCTATCCCTTTAACCACCATCAGCCGCAGAAGGTTCTACCCCCTTAATGACCAGGCCATTTTTTGTGCTACAGCACTGCCTTACTTTAACTGACAATGGCGCTGTCGTGCGACATTGTACCCAAATAAAATGTATGTCCTTTTTTCACACAAATAGAGCTTTCTTTTGGTGGTATTTGATCACCTCTGTGGTTTTTGCGCTATAAACAAAAAAAGAGCGACAATTTTGAAAAAAAAAAAAAAATTTATATTTTTATATATAAAACACATCCAATAAAAAAAAAATATAAAATCGAATTTCTTCATCAATTTAGGCTAATATGTATTCTGCTACATATTTATGGTAAAAAAATCCCAATAAGTGTATATTGATTATTTTGTGCAAATGTTATTGCGTCTACAAACCATGGTATATTTTTTTGGCATTTTTTTTTATTTATTTTTTCTACTAGTAATGGCTGCAATCAATGATTTTTTTGTGGAACATTGCAGCGGACAAAACAGACACCTAACTGACACTTTTGACACTTTTTTGGGAACCAGTGACATTATTACAGTGATCAGTGCTAAAAATATGCACTGTTACTGTACTAATGACACTGACAGGGAAGGGGTTAACATCAGGGGCGATCAAAGGGTTAACTGTGTGCCCAGCTGGTGCTTGCTAACTGTGTGAGGGTTGCTCTGACTGGATGAAGACAGAGATCGGTGTTCCTGCTTAGCAGGAACACCGTTCTCTATCTTCTCCCTTGTCAGAACGTTCTGCCTCTCTGGGGAACGATCATGGGTGGACCCACTGATTGGCATCCCCTGTGTCCAATCAGCATGCAATCGCGCCTCCGGCGGCGTGCGTGCGCCCCCCAGTATCTGTTGCACGAAATTACCTACGTTTCGTGCAATAGAGCTGACCTGTCGCAGTAAAAGTGCGGTAGTCGGTCGGGCAAGACCCTGCAAGTGCAGAAATACAATTCCACTGGCCAAAAATACTTTCAACTGTTAATTCCTTGATATGGACAGACAAGGCACAGCATTTTTATGATCTGAATGATTTCAGTGCTGCCCAGTTGTCTTTTGGTGAACCACAAACACCCCCCCCCCCATAACTGTTATCATCTCCACAACACAGGGACTAAATATTCTGAAGTTCAAAATAAAAATTAGGAGAGATAATTACACTCCTTGAAATAACACAGGGAATAAAACAAAGGAGAAGGGCAGTGGACACAGGACAGCCCTACATTTCTGTCAAGAACAATACCTACTGTTTCCACTTATCAACCTCATATAACAAAATGCTTTCAGTGGCATATTCAACATGTTATGGGTTACATACACTTTAATGGGGTAGTTAAAATGACACTTGATTACTTGATTACTTTGCAGAGTTAGACACGGCTTTGCTACCTCTCCTCTCACTGTCACCTTCCAGATAGGCTGACATTTAAAAAAAATAACACTAGTAAACTACACAAGTACCAAAAAGTGAAATTTCCTATAAATGGGATTGGGGTGAAGGTAGAAGATTTGTGGGCTATATAAGATCTGAATCCAATAGAAACACATCTGAACAGCTTGTAATAAGTACCGATTAAGATCATTACATCTAGGGGTTGATTTACTAAAAGCAAATAGACTGTTCACTTTGCAAGGGAAGTTGCACTTTGCAAAATCATTTTTCCCCAGAGCTTAATAAATAAGATGAAGTTCTGATGACTTCCATCATCCATCCATGTACAAGCAAAATTTTTTTTTTTTATTATTATGTTTCTTGCATAGAATTGGGTATTCTAGTGAATGTTTACCACATTCATTAAAGGGGTTGTAAAGGCAAAAGGTTTTTTTTTCATCTTAATGTATTCTATGCATTAAGATAAAAAGCAACGCTACCCTTGATACCGCAGCCACAACTTCAATGTCTACCCTCAATCTACCTCCATAGCAAGAACTAGGTGCTCACTCCCCCCCCCCAATCTTCTCCTCCCTTCCCCACCCTCTCACCCTCCCTGGGATCATCCATTTGTATCCTCTCGGTAACCCTAGGGACCCTTCTCATTAGATCCATCCAGTTACCCCCCTCCCCCCTTTTAGTCTGAACGTTACTACTTTTGAACTGTTATTTTATACATGTTGCTACCCCACACTAGGGGCCCAACTACGCTACCCCTAGGTTACAGACGCATTGTTATTATGTATTTTTCTATTTTTCTTCATAATTGCTGCTTCGTACAAAAATAATAATACTGTTGATGTTATACTCTGTATGATGCATCTTTAAATAAAATCTATTAAAAAAAAAGATGTGTGTATATCAGCCACCCTCAGCCTCCTAATACTTCCCTGAGGTTCCTTTAGCTCCAGCGATGTTGTAGGAATGTCTCAGCCATCCAGAATTCTCCTCCTCATTGGCTGAGACAGCAGTGCAGCACCATTGGCTCCTGCTGCTGTTAATCAAAATCAGTCAGCCAATAAGCATGGAAAGGGGGCAGGGCCGAGCCGCAGCTCTGTGTCTGAATGGACACAGGCAGTTGTGACTCAGCTCAGGTGGCCTTATAGCAAGCTGCTTGCTGCGGGGACACCCAACAGGAGGGAGGGGCCAGGAGAGCCAAAGAGGAAACCGAGAAGAGGAGGATCCAGGATGTTCTGTGCATAACCACTGCAACAGAGCAGGTAAGTATAACATGTTTGTTTTTTTTTAATAAAAAAAAACAAACAAACAAGACTTTACAATCACTTTAGGACTAATTTGTTATTTAGAAAAAAAAAATAAATAAAATATATATATATATATATATATATATATATATATATATATATATATATATATATATATATATATATATATATATATATTATTATAATATATTTTGTCAAGTAGTTAAGTGTTAGTATGTTGATCAAATTTTAATGCTATCTTGGACCCCCTTATTTACTGTCTTTGTCTCAATTACTATTGTCATCAGGACAGAAATTGATGATAAATTCAAAATTTTACAGTTGTCACCAGGACAGGAATAGAGAAAAAAATCCTTGTAGTAGGCACACCTGTTACCTGTTTAGAAAACAACTATCTAAGAAAGGATTCTCTCACTTTAGAGTGATTTCCTGTCACTTCCTGTTGCATCTATTAGACAGGAAATAAGGGGACATTTACCCAACAGGGTGTGGTCAAAAACAGGAAAGCAGGGTTTCAAACCGTTCCTTCCTCTGTCCAAAAAAAGGTTTGAGTTTAGATATGTTTTAAAGTTTTTTTCCAAATAATGATCCAGAGAGCTCCAAAGTCTACTGAAAGGGAACTCAAGCATACTGCTATGGTCTTGAATTTGTAAATATAACGCAGTCTTTGATGTTGCCAGAGCCAACGAAACTGGAGCCACCACTGTGTCATTTCAGGAATTCTGGTGGTAATGAAGAAAATCATTTACAGAGAGTATCTAATTGTCCTGGTTTTGATTTTGTTAATGAGAAGTGAAAGTCTGATATTTAGCAGCCACCAAGCGTCTCTGCTGTTTGCCGTCACAGGAACATTGAAGCTTTGCAAATAAAATTAAAAACCTTTCAGTGAAGATGAAATGGTAATTCAAAACATCAGAATTTCCAGACTGTTTGCACAGAAATTTCTTTCATAACATGAGAGTGTTTCATTAGATACAGAGCATGCAGATTCTGGCTTTCAAATGTACAAAAAAAAAGAAAATATACAGTAAATGCCACCAAAAGAAAGTTAATTATTTTATACTTTTTTTGTGTTTTTCATAGTAATATTTAGACTCAGAGGGAATAAAGATCTGTAAATTAATTAGGAAAAAATGCAATAAATGGACACAAACAATAAGAAAATAGTTGCCTGTGTATGTCCAGTAGACACAGCTTGTGACCAAATATACTGTATGTTTTCTTTCTTAGATATTTTACACATTAACACTTTTTGTTGAGCCTGGCCATGCCAACAGTGATATTGTATCTCACCTTCATTATTCCATATATATTTTTGTGACTAGGCCACACCTCCAACCTACTGCATCATGAGAAATTTACTAAACAGTTACATGATAAATTGTATTAAATAATACTTAGAGTGCCAAAAAAATAATTAAACCATAATATCGTGTAGCTTTCAGCTGATACGAAATACTATTTCTTCTCAAAAGATTTACCTAAGTATTTTCATGTTCCAATAGTTTTTATTGAAAAGTTTTGAAAGATAAAACATAAGACAAATGGCATTGCCATCATTTGCTCCACATAATAATGATCAAGACAAAGTGAGATAATGAAAAAAACACATTAGGTGATAATCAGTTGCACAACATGTGTCAATCTCGGAACCCATTACTGCAGACGGAAATTATTAATTAGTTATGTGCTCAAGCACTATATGTGACAATGCTAATACGAAGAGAAAACAAAGAAACCGGATTAGCAGGATAAAAAAAAAGAGTAGGGAAGAAAATAAAATGGGTTAGGAAATAAAACAACCAAACAGGTTTCTGTCCACCATAGAAAGGATTGAGTCATTTAAACTCTAATAGGGCGTACACACGGTCGGACTTTGTTCGGACATTCCGAAAACAAAATCCTAGGATTTTTTCTAACGGATGTTGGCTCAAACTTGTCTTGCATACACAAGGTCACACAAAGTTGTCGGAAAATCCGATCATTCTAAACGCGGTGACGTAAAACACGTACGTCGGGACTATAAACGGGGCAGTGGCCAATAGCTTTCATCTCTTTATTTATTCTGAGCATGCATGGCACTTTGTCCGTCGGATTTGTGTACACACGATCGGAATTTCCGTCAAAGGATTTTGTTGTCGGAAAATTTTATCTCCTGCTCTCCAACTTTGTGTGTCGGAAAATCCGATGGAAAATGTTCGATGGAGCTCACACACGGTCGGAATTTCCGACAACACACTCTGATCGGACATTTTCCATCGGAAAATCCGACCATGTGTACGGGGCATAATAACTGATCCTGTCAGACAAACATGCGAGGCCATGTAGACCACTTGTAGTCAAATGATGTTAGGCTATCAGAATTAAGGGCAATAATATGTTCATAGTGAAAGTAAGTATTAACGCTATGTACCACTTCAGAGATTGTACGGGCGTTGGTGGTTTTCCACTTTTTGGTGATGATCAAACAGCTATGAGAATATGTGCCACACCTAAGTACTTTTAAACATATCAAGAAACACCAAAGTGGGAACCAATTTTACAGATCGAAATGCTCTTTGTAAACCTGAAGGTAGAAATTGCACTGTTTCCTTCTGCAACCAATCAGGGCCTTATTTTTTTTTTTTAACTGTTCATAAAAGGGGAAATCTTATTGTTACCATGCAGAAAGATAAGTTATTCTATTACTTTCAAAGATGAATAACACTTACTTATGTTAGTAAGCAAGCTCATATAAGTTAAAAAAAAATGATGTTTTTGGAGAGACGCTTATAAATTTAGTAGAAGAACATTTTAAACATTTGACAAATTATGTTATTAATGTCTCCTTTTACCTGCTTTGCTTTACACCATTACATATCTGTCTAACTCATATAACTTTTTTTGTAAGATTGTCTGTGTGAGGAGCATACACTTGGCTTTTACAGCAAATGTATCAACCTCATAGGGAGAGAATTTAATAATGAGCACAAAGCTGTCCTTGACCAGTAAGGTTGAAGCATTACAACATGACATGTCACTAATGTGAATATGCATGTGGATTGCATGTGTTGACATACATATAAAATATAAATGTCTTAAAATCTTGATTTTTTTGTACCAGCAAAGCATCAAAGCCTCGTACACACGATCGGATTTTCTGACGGGAAATGTATGATGACAGGCTGTTGGTGGAAAATCTGACCGTTTGTACGCTTCATCGGACAATTTTTGTCAGATTTTCCGCGGACAAATGTTGACTAGCAGGTTTTAAAATTTCCCATGGACAAATGTCTGTTGTCAGATTTTCCGTGCGTGTTTACACAAGTTCGCCGGACAAAAGTCCAAAGTACAAACACGCATGCTCAGAAGCAAGGACGAGCCAGAAGCGGTCGGTCTTGTAAACTAGCGTTCGTAATGGAGAATTAACATTTGTGACGTGCCAAATTATGAAATCTCCAATTGCAGCGCACATTCTCTTCTTCTTTAATGGGATAATAATGAAGCTGCTTTGCTGGTGATACTGATTTAGTTATTGCAAACAAGTTTTCAAAGGCTTTTTTTTTCTAGTGATATCAAGAATAATATTATTATGTCTTTGTTTTTTTTTTATTTGGGCAAGTTACCACAACACCATTATCTCCTAGATTTTAAGAACAAAGATACAACTATGTTGGTGTCCCTTGTCAATTATACAATTTTTTTAAATGTAACCTACTCCCAAACTGTCATTTTAAGTAAAACACATAGCCAAGCATTATTCTACACACATTTTTTATTGTGCATTAAAAAAAGAAAACAAATAAAATTAGACATGCTATCTGCCAGTAGAATTTAGCCAAAAGTGCATTCTATGCATCCAAAAATATAGAAAATATACCAAATCAAATCATTATTCAACCAAAAAAAAAAAGCCTCATGCATGTGTCCTGCTTCTTAATATAGGGGGTCAACAATGCCAAGAGTTGGTGACAGTACATTCGTGTTTGTTGGCCGACAATTCCTTGCCGTTTATATGCAAGACAATTTTGTCTGCGGAAAATCTGATCGTGTGTACGAGGCTTTAGTGCCATAAGCACCAAATCTGCTGCTCAATATGCAGCTCTACAGTACAAACCTATAGCTTAATGCTTCAGAGAGATACATTTCATGGTGTGGGATCTTTACAAAATAGACTGTTATCACTGCTGTGATCGTAAATATTTCCTGTACACTATAATCCGTCAAAGTTTCTTAACACCTTGATGCATTCCCCTGGCAATACAGGAATTCATTTACAGCCTTTTCTCCTATCACAAGTTGATTAAGCCTTTCCATAATATGAGACTGATGTGAATTCTCAGACAAGAACATTAATATTAGATAAATTAATCCACAAGACGTAGAATTGTGATAAAATCAAATGTCAAAATACATCACGCACGAAGGATATGAATAAAGTCTAAAAACATTGCAACACCACAAAAGCTTTTAATATCAGTAGTTATTTATTTTTCTTATAACTATATACATTTATATGTTGACATCAATAAGGCTATTGAAAACAAAATAATAATAAACATAATTTTAACTTTATTATTATTATTCAAATAATGATAATATTAATATCAATAGTAATAATGAAAACAATACCGATAATGTAAAAGTAAACCATTTTACATAACCAATACACATTTACACAACTTCAAAGATTGGTATTTTATATAGATTTTTCTTAATATAATATGTAAAATACTAAATTCATAACATATATATATATATATATATATATATATATATATATATATATATATATATATATATATATATTAAACTAAGCACACATTTAAATAACAGGTTACAACAAAAGCACAACTGGCATAATGAATATAGAAAAGTAAAAAGCAACATAGCCAGGAAAGTGCTTATAAATCTAAAAACACTAAGAAAATCATGAATTTTTTAGATAACATAGTAAAATATAAATTTTACACTTAAAAATCTGAAATAACAAACAACGTACTAATAAAATTAAAAGCACTATTAAAAAAAAAACAAGTGGTGTTCAATACCACATAGTACAAGAGAAATTAAAAACTTTCATGAACTATTATGTTAATAAATCACACGTATTATGACTATTGAAAAGCATAGCAAAAATAAGCTCATTTGTAATGTACAGTATGATGTTATTCAGTTCTTGTAACATGCTTTCAGTGCTAGCCGGAAAATTGTTACATCTAACTGTGTGCAATTTTATTTCTTAATAATAGTTGAGTAAAATACATTTTAATTCATGTGTTTTTCAATAAGGAAAATTAAACAAATATTATATATACACTGTTCCAAGATTGTACACAAGTTTTATTATATTAACAGGAGACCCAAAATAAAAGTAATCCTTGGGGAATAATAAAGTAAAACTAAAAAAATGGAATGCAAGTGTTTATGATGTATGCCTTTTATATATTTATTTATTTTATTATAATATATTCAATTTATGTTGTTATTATATATGCAATAATACATGCAAAAAGTCTAGCAAATGTGGAAACTATTTGTGGTATTTCTAATGGTTCCTTTAAATATATCTTAAAGGCATGGATATGTTTCTATTCCACTCTACTCTTGATTATGCTTTAGGTAGTACAATTTGCCATTCATCCTAGTCTGCAAGATCCCCATCAATAACCAACCATAAAAATCAATCAAGGCTTTAAATGTTCACTGTAACTGGAGGACATGAGAGTATGATAAATGGATTAGTGGGTAGTGATTTTTTCTGCTCACTCCATCACCACCTATTCCAATGAATATAAATAGATGCAAATAAATGCAACACGATGGTTATACGCTGTATAAGGGGATCTATCATTAAAATTCAAACCTCACATTAATCAATAAGGCACATATTATTATTACAAAATCACATAAATATTTTAAGCAAAAAAAAACAACAACTCTTGCTTGTCATGAATACAGAACTCCTAATCTCCAGCTTCCTCACTGAGTGCACCTAGATAACTTAGGGGTTGATTTACTAAATCTGGAGCGTGCAAAATCCGGTACAACTGTGTATGGTAGCCAATCAGCTTCTAACTTCAGCAAAAAAAACCTGGAAGCTATTTGGTTTCTGTTGGTAGCTGCACTAGATTTTGCACTCCAGTTTTAGTAAATCAACCCCTTAGTCTCTTGCTAAAAGGGGCATTTTGGGTGTTTCATGAGTGTAGAAAGGCCCAATTAGAAGGGGATGTGCCCCAAGGCATGCTGGGTTACTGTATTTATATCTGAAGAGCACATGGGCTTGGAGTTTTTCTCTAGAGAAAGAGGTCCAGGTGAAGAGGGGGCTGCTGCCTCTCCCCAGTGTAGGCTGCCATACGGCCTCAGGTGGTCGACCTGAGGGCCTGAAACATTGAAGTTGCAACCCATGGTTCTAGTGAGAGCTGACTGAGGGAGGATGTCCGCAGATCCAGTCTGATACTGCTGAAGAAGGGGATCCCTGAGACTTGTGCTGTTAGATCCCCCTCTTGTTGCTAGAAGTCGGCTGCTGGGTACAAGCTAAAGGGGACACTGGCTAGTGTCTTAAAGAGGCAAAATTCCTTCTGCTACAAAGGAACTTGTTCATTCCATACAGGTGCTGTATGGCTCTACAGATAATCTGCCATACAGTTCTATTGAGAGAGTTGTCCTCATCTGTGAATAGGTCATTTGGAGTATCCTACTAAATGCCTTCTCCTATCCAAGTTCTCCAAATAAAATACAAAAAAAAAATCCCCTAGACTGGTCATTGAAGATAATGAGCGGAAGAGTGTGTGCACCTGGCTGTGTAAAAATACCCTGTAACTGGCTGTGGATTAATCAGTGGGAGGTCCGGGAAAACCAACATCTAAGCGGCTCCGGCAGGGGTACCGCTACATAGACTTGCAGTAATAAAAAGTATCATTAAAATATAACTAAATCCAAGTATAAAAATTTCATACATTGCAGTTTTCTAATCCTTCAGGCTAAGAAGCTTTTTCCATAAATACCAAAAATTCTTGTTGATCTTGCCAGAAATGGAGCGTCCTTGTCACTTCTTGTGAGCTGTACTGAAGAAAAAAATGTTATATTTCTTATTTAAACTTCTATCATTTCCAACCCCAATGTTTTGAACATGAACAAAGGCAGCCATATTTGTAGTTCAGCCTGGGTGGCAACCATGGCTGCCTCTAAGGATACAATGGAAGAGTTAGCCTATCCATCCAGGGATAGGAAATGTATTATTTGCAGGATTAACATGTAAAAAAAAAAGAAAAAAGGCCTAAAGAAAAAAGAAAAGGAATTCAACTACTTCATCTAAAGACTTATAGGCTTGAACTTGTTGAATCTTTGTTTTTAGAGATGAACATGCTTTAAAGTGTACCTAAAGCCAAAACATTTTCTAGTTTTATATAGAGTACAGCTGCAGCATACAAGAAACTAGTCAGGATGGAAATGTAAACAAAGATGGGAGTATTTTAGTTAGGTAAAAACCAAGAAAAATCTGTGCAAGGTAAATTATAGTATTATAAGGTAAGCGGCCCCTCAATCAACTATAATACCTGCAGTGAATACTATGTACAAATAAAAAGCGGCGCTAAATATAGAAAATGCAAAACTTCCCTAATAGTGTCCAAATAATAAATCATAACAAGCCGTGCAAAATCAGGGTATCTTGCATAAAATATATCATCTAAACATCATATATAAATACTGTAATCATATACATAATAAAGGAATAAAGACAATGTATAAAAATCTTGTGATAATTATACACGAAAAATCTTTTTAAAAAAATCTCCATAAAGTGCAAAAAAGTGTATAGACAACGTTGATCATTGAAATCCGCCACCATACACCAACACTTAGCATACGCCTCTTACCAGATAGCGTGGACCATAGATTATAATGGTCATAAGGTAACCCAGCATATGAGATAGGAGATGGTAGATAGCGTGGACCATGGATTATTTTAATGTTATTAACGTTCGGCCTGCCCCTAGAAAGACATCATTGGAGACAAAACGCATTGGAATTAGCTGTTACTGATGACACCACGCTTGCTAAGCTGCTACCTGTGGCATTCTCCTCTCACGAGCCGACAGTCTGCTGGTCTTGAAATGCTTTCTGCTTGTTTACAAGTTACCTAAGGTACTTCTTATACATTTAAATAAAAGGATTTTAATGGTAGCAGGCTTCACTATGCTTGTTCATTTTTTTCATCCTCAATCTTTTTGGAGCTGCTGCTGAGCAGTCATCACCAATTATAGATGTCGGGTTACCTCATGCCTTTATGATTAATATAATCTTTGGTCCACGCTATCTGCCATTGCATATCTCAGATGCCGGGTTACCTCATGTCTTCATGACCATTATAATCTATGGTCCACGCTATCTGGTAAGAGGCGTATGCTAAGTGTTGGTGTATGGTTGCGGATTTCATTGATCAACGTTGTCTATACACTTTATGTAAATTTTTTTTTAAAGATTTTTCGTGTATAATTATCACAAGATTTTTACACATTGTCTTTATTCTTTCACTATGTATATGATTGTTTATATATTATGTTTAGATGATATTGTTTATGTTATATACCCTGATTTTGCATGGCTTGTTATGTTATGATCTATTATTTGGACACTATTAGGGAAGTTTTTCAATTTCTATATTTATTTGCCCGTATTTGCCCGTAAAGTGTGAAAGTGTTTTTGCTTGATCCCAATCTGCAACCACTTGTTACTGACCTTTGACTTGTTTACTGACTAGACTTCTGCTTCATCCTACCTGTTATATCTGCTACTGAAACCTGGCTAGCTTACCTCCTAGTGGGCCAATCCTTAGACCGTGATCTGGTAATAACACACAGCTAAACCCATCTCCACCATCAGGAGCTCTGGTGAATACAAGTTAGTACTGCACCGCGGGTGAGACTGCATCATCCACCATGTTGAGCTCCTTTTAAACCTACATGGATGGTGGGAGTCCCTCTACTGCTAGAGCTACTGGTCTCTGAGCCTGTCCTCTGACCATGACACCACTTCAATTTAGAACATTTAATTAACTAAGATATGTGCATGTGTATAAAATTTTCTTGAGTGACAACTAGATGTGCCCTAACTTGAAAACGTGCGCATGTGCGTTAGCAAGTGGGAATTTTTGGCATCCACTTGCCTATTTAAAGTTGCTCCAAAGACCAGAGGGTTGCTGAGTGGTCATCAGCTTCTATGTCTGTCACCTGATCCTGCTCTTGCTTCTGTGTTTGCCCTGCCTGTTTGCTAACTCCAGCTAGTGATCTGACTCTGCCTGCTGTTTTGGCACCTTGTCTGCTTGCTTAATACTGACACCGTCTTGGCTCTGACTCTGCTTTAGTCCATGATTCTGCACCTCTGCTGCCCGGCTGATACTGACTTTTAATATTACTAAAAAACATGTTGCAATATTCATATAGAGTGCATAAATTCATAACAATTAATCAATCAAGCAAACATTCATATGTATAAAAAACTGTAAATAAGGATGTGTTAAAAAGCATTCATAAATAATCTAGTAAGTTTACTGGGTTATTTAAGAATGCTTTTTAACACATCCTTATTTACAGTTTTTGATATACATCAATGTTTACTTGAATAATTGTTATGAATTTATGCACTTTTTCATTGATGGCGCAACACGATTTTTAGTAATATTAATATGTACAATGTTTATGAGGACATTTCGTGAATTATTTTGTGAATTATTCTTTTTTACTATTTGGTGACACTTTTTGCCCAACTTATTATCTTGATACTGACTTTTGCCTTCCTGACCACCCAAAATCCTGCACCCAGCTGATTGCCAGCTTTGCACCTGCCAGAGTATCCTGCATCTACCAGATTACCAGCCTGTTTGCTGCTTGCTGCTCTACACCTGCTACTATGTCTTCGCATCAGCCAGCTCTCTGGTCTGTCTGCTGATCTGCATCTCCTGGCCAGGATCTCATACAAGGCACCCGTGCCACTCCTTGCCTTGTTACATCCTGTCATCACCTTCGAGAGAAAGAGGACAGGAGGTGTAAGGGGAAGCCCTCTCATCAGCTGGGCCATAACCAGGTCTGTGACAATTATACTGCATATAGAGTAATAGAGCATTTGAAGTGTAGCTGCATCTCTAGTGCAATTACCTTTATAATGTACTGTTCCCTTCCTCCAGCCAACAGACCCCTCCATACCCCCCCCCCCCCCCCGTGCTAATCTTATACTCACTTGACCCCAATCCAGAGAGATATTGCATACTGCAGATTCAGTTGACATAATCCTGTGAGTGGGGAAATGGAAGTTTGTATTCTGCTGGAGCACTGAGTACAAATGGTGAGGTGAATGTGGAGTGTACCTAGCTCAGAACCTGGACAAGTGGCTTGAATGCTTTGTGGGTGATGTATCCCTGAATAAGAGACAGGTGAGCATCAGACTTGCAGTGGAAGCTATGGGCACAGGATAGTATATTTTAAGTCTAGCTGCACAAAAGGTTCCACTAAACTTTAACCATATAAATGACCCAGCTGATTACATCAGCTACCAAGCCTTTTCATGTCGATAATAATCAGTTGTGTGCAGTTGATGCTGGACACAGCTATTAATGTGCTACCCATTGAATGAAGGTATGCCTAATGGCTCATTAAAACTCACTTTATATGATTTTTTTCACAGGAGAAATTTTATGGCCTATTTCTGAACACAACTGTAAAAGATTTAAAGATGAATTTCAGGTATAGATAGTGTATTCATAGTTACATTGGTCCAGCTTAGACCAATGTAACTATGTACAGTATCTCACAAAAGTGAGTACACCCCTCACATTTTTGTAAATATTTTATTAGATGTTTTCAACACTGAAGAAATGACACTTTGCTACAATGTAAAGTAGTGAGTGTACATCTTGTATAACAGTGTAAATTTGATGTCCCCTCAAAATAACTCAACACACAGTCATTAATTTCTAAAACACTGGCAACAAAAGTGAGTACACCCCTAAGTGAAAATGTCCAAATTGGGCCAAAAGTGTCAATATTTTGTGTGGCCACCATTATTTTCCAGCACTGCCTTAACCCTTTTGGGCATGGAGTTCACCAGAGCTTCACAGGTCCACTGGAGTCCTCTCCCACTCTTCCATGATGACATCACGGAGCTGGTGGATGTTAGAGACCTTGCGTTCCTCCACCTTTCCTTTGAGGATGCTCCACAGATGCTCAATTGGGTTTAGATCTGGAGACATGCTTGGCCAGTCCATCACCTTTACCCTCAGCTTCTTTAGCAAGGCAGTGGTCATCTTGGAGGTGTGTTTGGGATCGTTATCATGTTGGAATATTGCCTTGTGACCCAGTCTTCAAAGGAATGGGATCATGCTCGGCTTCAGTATGTCACAGTTAGGGATGAGCTAACTTAAGCTCGACTCAGACATCGGGTGTTCGCCGAATAGCGAACAATTTGGGGTGTTCGTGACAGAACACCCTTTAAAAGTCTATGGGAGAAATCAAAAGTGCTATTTTTAAAGGCTTATATGCATGGTATTGTCATAAAAAGTGTTTGGGGACCTGGGTCCTGCCCCAGGGGACATGTATCAATGCAAAAAAAAGTTTTAAAAATGTCTGGTTTTTTTCAGGAGAGGTGATTTTAATATTGCTTTAAGTGAAACAATAAAAGTGAAATATTCCTTTAAATTTCGTACCTGGGGGGTGTCTATAGTATCCCTGTAAAGTGGCACATGTTTCCCATGTTTAGAACAGTCCGAGAACAAAATGACATTTCTAAAGGAAAAAAAGTAAAAGTAAAAGTAAAAGTAAAAGTACTCGCGGCTATAATGAATTGTCGGTTCCAGCAATACACATGAAAGTCATTGAAAAAAAAAAGGCATGGGATTCCCCCACAGTTTATTACCAGACCCATTGGGTCTGGTATGAATATTAAGGGGAACCCCGAACCTAAATTAAAGAAAAAAAATTGCGTGGGGGTCCCCCTAAATTCCATACCTGGCCCTTCAGGTCTGGTATGGATATTAAGGGGAACCCCGCACTAAATTTTTTTTTAAAAATGGCGTGGGGGTCCCCCCAAAAATCCATACTAGACCCTTATCCGAGCACACAACCTGGCAGGCCAGGGGAAAAGAGGGGGGATGAGAGAGCGCCCCCCCCGAACCGTACCAGGCCACATGCCCTCAACATGAGGAGGGTGCTTTGGGGTAGCCCCCCAAAGCACCTTGTCCCAATGTTGATGGGGACAAGGGCCTCATTCCCACAACCCTTGCCCGGTAGTTGTGGGGGTCTGCGGGCGGGTGGGCTTATCGAAATCTGGAAGCCCCCTTTGACAAGGGGACCCTCAGATCCCAGCCACCCCCCGTGTGAAATGGAAAAGGGGTACAAATGTACCCCTACCATTTCACAAAAAAAGTGTGAAAATGGTAAAAATGACATGACACGGCTTGGGACAAGTCCTTTATTAAAAAATAAAAAAATAAAAATGTCCCATGAAGTCTTCTTCTTCTTCTCTTGCTCCGCCGATAGACAGAAAAAGAAAAAAAAACCTGCACGCCGCCACTGATCTGCCTCCATTGGAGGCACCTGCCGTAATGACCGTCCTCTCAGGTGACAGTTCTTTTATAACTGAGGGCGGGGCCACACGGTGCCATCGCTGGGTGACCCCACCCCCCTCTGATGCACGGGGACATCCCTATGGCTTCCCCATAGAGTCAGAGGGGACGGGGCCGGGTGCTACATTCTGAAAAAATGAGGTCAGCCGCTCGATATAGACACCATTCAGAGAATGCTTTGCTTCGCCCCACCTCTCCACCTTTGCCAATCAAAGGACACTTTTCATTCATTCAGAAAATACAAAGCATTCCCTGAATGGCATCTGTGCTGAGCTGCCGACCTCCTGTGTTCTCAGGAGGTGCAAGGCCTCTCAGCAGGGGAGGGACCTGGAAGCTAGTGGAGATTACTGAAATAGCGCCATCCATTTCAGTGATTTTCAGCTTCCAGGGGCATTAGGCAGGTAAGCTATATAGACAGAGTTACATTGGTCCAAGCTGTATAAATTGAACTATGTATAAAATATCCATACTTGGAATTCCTCTTTATGTTATGTTGTCATGGATGTTATGATGAAACACTGGATTCTATTGAGTCACACTTACCCAGAACACATAAGTATATTAGCAAAATAGAACTCCTTATCCAAAGGAATGAGAGAAATTGAGTTTATGTTATTTTATTATTACAGGTACTTCTATAGCACTGCCAATTTACACAGCACTTTACAAATACTGTATATTGTACATTCTTATCAGTCCCTACCCTGAAGGAGCTTACAGCCTATGGTCCCTAATTCACATTCATACATACACATGCTAGGGTTAATTTAGACAGGAGCCAGTCAGCCTATCAGCATGTCTTTTGATCCATGCAGGCACAGGGAGAACATGCAAACTCCTTACATGTAGTACCATACTGTGGTGAGGATATGAACTGACAACTCTAGTGCTGCTAGGCAGAAGTACTAACCTCTTAGCCACTGTACAACAATGAAAGTACTCAAAATACTATCGATGTATCAGCTGAGCTCCCCATCTAAAACGACTAGACTCACCGAATACTGTGGACCACTGTAGTTAATGGTTAATATGCACATACTATCATCAATCCATACAGTATGCTGTCTGTCTCCACCAATTAGAAAGAAGGAAATGTGTGTTTGGGACCATAGCATAGTATCAACACCCGTATACATTTAGAAAGTAAAGGATATTTGTGTTTGGGACTTTTAGGGCACAGAAGTATAACCAAAGTATATAAAACTTGTATTTTAAAAATAATATAAGCAGCAGAGACATGCATATGATTTTAGGCCACTGTTAAAATCATATGCATGTCTCTGTATTTTGCAAACTTTCAGTTAAATACATTATGTTACAGATGTAAGGCTACTCCAACCCCTGAAGAGGAAGAATATTGAAATGCATTGGGCTTTCCCCTTGGAAGGTATATGATTACTTTGATTTGATTTGTTATTGGATCCCATGTGGGAATTGGTGTGGATAGGTGATATCTACAGTATGTCTAGATGAGGTTTGCATTTTTTATACCATTTGAGGCATTTATTTTAAATTACATGGTTTTTATAGCGATTTTGTAATAAATAAACACATTTTACATACTTTGGTTATACGTTTTGCCTTAAAAGTCTCAACCACAAATGTCCTTTACTTTTTACACATATAGGGATGTTGGTACTATGCAGCATATATAATTTCTGAATTATTTGTGTAGTTGTTTTCACCACTTATCTGTCTGGTATCTCTCTCAATATGACATTAATGCAAAGGGACAAAAATGTATATAGAGTAAAACCACAGGCAACTAATCAAACATTAGGAATTACACTCACAGTGAAGAGTGATATAATAGCACCAAAATAATGCACGTAAAAAAAACAAATGTACTCTACTCCAACAGTGTTTTCAGGACAGCATTAAATATAAAATGCAAAAAGTGCCCAAATGTGCACCAAATAAATCTAGTTATGCCCATCACACTTCTGCTCCCCCTAAAGTGATTAGACTTAGTAGATATGATGGTAAAATAGAATCTTCCATTCAAAATTCCCCTGAAGGTAACATAAATGTCATAAATGATTTCAAAGCTGAACCCTTTTAATTACTTATAGTTCCCCAATATATTATAGTTCCTAATTTGCATCATAAAATAGAATTTTGTAATCTCTTCAGTTCTACTGATTGTAAATGGCTAGGAGTTACTGGGTCAACAATTCCATGGTTAGACAGGTGCTTTAAAGCTACATGGGGTGGTGTCATCCTCAAGTCATATATGTTTGGTTGGCAAAATTATGAGCTTGTACATTTTGGAAAAATGCTTTGGATTCACTGGGAAAGGTGGGAATGAAGGTGCTATTTGGTGTTTTTAAAGGATGCAGTGGGCTTTACATTGCTACAGTAGTGTTAGGGAATCTCCTTTCAAATATCCCCTGCCCTGTTCTTTGTGCCAAAAATGTTCCTCAATAGCTGAAAAAAACATCTTTTGATAGTAAAATAGTTGTGAAAAGTAAAAAAAAAAGTGCTGGACCTATAAGGTTATCTTATTGGCTATGCAATATTAAATTATTGATGCTAATATAAATAATCGTGTTCCCGGGCAGGCGACTCCTACATCCTAAAGGATCTCCATGGTCTCCTCAGCTTGTAGTATAATGTAACAAAAATGGAAACTGAGGTATCACACCACTTCTAAGAGGTCCAGATACAACTGTATTCCAATAAAAGTAAAGCCTTGTACACACGATCCAATTGTTGGCCAATCGGTCGTCTGTTTTTTGTTCAAAGGGCGTGTGCCAGGAACTTGTCTTGCATACTAACGGCACACAATTGTCGGCCAACAAACACGAACGTAGTGACGTACTAGATGTACTACGAGACTATAAAGAGGATGTTTATTTCTCAAGCGCCACCCTTTGGGCTGCTTCTGCTAATTTTGTGTTAGTAGAAGTTTGGTGAGTGTTGATTCGCGCTTTTCAGTTCCTGCTTTTCAGTTTGTTTTCTGAACGGCCGTTTGTCAACCAGCCATGTTGCGGAATCAGGGGAGAGAGTGTGCTATTATTGGGCTTGGAGTTATTGCTTTGACACAAGTCCAGTCCAGGAACAGGAGGAGGAGTTCTTGGACCAAAAATTGGTTGCTTAATCGTAACCAATTATGTCATTGCTCCAGGAGAATAATCCGGATGATTTTTGGAATTATCTCTGGATGACGGACCCCTGCTTTCACCAACTCTTGGCATTGGTGACCCCCTATATTAGGAAGCAGGACACATGCAGGACACAAGGCTCCTAACCACCTTGTGGTACTTGGCGATGGGGAAAAGTCACCAGGACCTCAAGTTTACCACTGGAATCTCCCCCCAGGCTCTGGGACTCATTATTCCAGAGACCTGCTCATCCATTATTCAAGTCCTGCAGAAGTCTATATTAGGGTAAGTTTTTTTACCTTTAAGATCACATTCTTTGTATTAATGTTTGCTAATGTATTGTATTAATTTGTTGATTACATAATTATCAATATTGTAATATGCTGTGAATGTTCTCTGCTGTAGGCTTTTCCTGCTCCTTTTTTGGCCTATATGCATATTTTCCATTAATAACCTCCCCAGCATGCTATCCTGGGCCCATACACACCTAGCCTAGTAACTTAAAGTGGAGTTCCACCCCAAAAAAAAAATGTCATTAATGTGCATGAAATAAATAAAAAAAAACATTTGGAGATTTTTTTTTACTTACCTTTTTATGCCTGTTGCTATGTGGTCCCTTGAAATCTGCCTCCTTCATCACCTCGGCTCCTGACGTCACTTCCCTCCACTCGCTACTGCTCCTGGGGATTGTGTGTCATCATTTCCTAGGAGTCAGTGGGCTGTGCCGAGGGCTAGGTTGGCATAATAACGGGGCAGGCACTTCTGACGCCGATGCCAACGCCCGTTGTTATGGCAACCTGTATACTTTACAGCGCCTCTACAGCACATTACTGCCGGTGCATGCTGGTCCAGTGGCAGCACCATAACCAGGAAGATAGTGCTTGTGGGCTTCACATGCCCACAAGCAAATGGACCATGCCAGGGATAAAAAAATCAACGACATCGTTTGATCTAAATTGGCAATCGAGCGGACGTCGATCGCTAAACAGTGAGTCATATGAATAATAACATTTTAAATAATATATTTGTACAAAAAAATAAAAATTTCATAGTTGAAACTCCGCTTTAACAACATTTTTTGTCAGCTACATTTTGAGGCTTACCCTAAACAAGTCCTAAAATGTGTACAAATGTTATTGTTGTCCTCAAATTCAGGCAAAGTGCAAGAGGCCATTTTTTTGGGCCCAAACTCATTTGTAACCCCCCCTCCCCCCAAAAAATGTGAAGTCAACAGATCCAAATACTCTATCTGCTGACTTTACAAAACCCATACACACTGTCCCTCTTTTATGTTCATATTTCTGTATAAATTCATCAAACCATGTAGTGCAAGGGCCTGTCTGATTACCTACAAATTGTAATGTAGAAAGTTTTTGTCTCCTATTATATTGATAGTTTTTTTCAGAATGTCAAAATGTGTTGCAATTAGGACAGTGTGTATCCAGATTTTTAGATTAAAATACTTCTTACCTGTCCACTGGGCTGCTAATAGTGTAAGTAAGGAGTGGCTGGCTAAAGTATCGCAGATTATTTATGCAAACAGCTCTCATGGAAGTGGAGAGGGTTACCTGTCCAGAACATCTACCCATTGCCTCCCCACCCTAAAATTTTGCTAATGGGTCACCAGAGTGGGTGATGAATCAGATAAGTTGACCTTATATTTTTGTCTTTAAATAATCATTTAAGTTTTATCCTTATGTTGGCTAAGCATGTTTGTGTCAAATCTGCTTGCAATGTTATGTGCAGAAGTAGTACTTTCTTTTTTCTTTTTTTAATACACAGTTTCCTTCCAACCCAGAGCAATGGCAGGACATTGCAGCCTAGTTCCACCATCAGTGGGATTTTCCTAACTGTGGTGGTGCCATTGATGGCAAGCATGTACATATTGTCCCACCACCTAACTCTGGCTCATATTATTTTAATTATAAGGGCTTTTGCAGCATAGTCATGCTAGCTGTAGTGTCTGCCAACTATGAGTTTTTGTATCTGGATGTTGGGAAGAACGGCCGCAACTATGATGGAGGAGTGATTATGCAGACAGAGTTCTACAAGTGGCTCTAGAATAGCACCTTAAACTTGCCACCTGCTGAGGAGAATTTTGAGGGCCTCAATTTTATTTTTGTTGTAGATGAAGCCTTTGCTCTGGGGGAACATCTGATGAACCTCACCCCAGAGCAGAGAATATTCATTTACAGGCTCTCTCGTGCCAGAAGGGTGGTCAAAAATGCCTTTGGCATCCTATCGAGTTGTTTCAGCCTGTTTTTGACTCCAATCAACCTGGCACTCTACAGGATCAACCATGTGATCCTGTGCTGTTGCAGTTTACATATTTTTTTAAGGAGGAATGCTACCAGCTACCTTGCCTCACTGCCAAGTGATGTGGACCCTGCAGTGGCAGGCTCAGCTGAAGAAGCTGCAGCTCAGCCATCTGTGGGCAAGCTGATGCCTTTTGAAAATGCCCATGCTGGATTGCCCTCACAAATTGCCAGAGATTTATAGCAGAAATACCTTGATTATTTTGGATTATTTTTGGATCTGGAGTGGCAGCAGATGACATATATGTCCCCAGGCTGTGGTATTACCACAGCCTGCGGTTTTTGACTGACCAGACATAACCCAGACCATCGCTGTCCACTCCCTTCGACATCTGCTGAGGCCACAGCTCCTGAGGTCCACCCAGGTCCTGCTGCACAGGAAGAAGATGTGGAGAAGCCCAGATCGACCCAGGTATAGCATTGTTGAATATATTTGTATCCAAAAATACAATGATGATAACTAGACGTTATTGATAGACAGTAGTGAACAAAAATGATTTGAACAAGAATTAAAAATGCTGGGGTCAGAATGATAGTCTTTTCTATTTGTCCACATTCAATTTGCAACAGTGAGGAGATCAAAATTGTGTGTGATTGATAACCAAACCCTAAAAAAGATCCTAATTATGTCCCATTTTCATACACAGGAAAGTGTCAGTCTGGAAGAGCCAGCGGTCCGCAGGCAGACAGAGTCCCAGAAGAGCAGGAATCTGGAGGAGGCCACAGCTGCCTTCCTCAGCCAGGCCTCTACTGCCATCCAGACAGACCCAGATGAGGCTGATGGATTTGCCGTGGTAACGGCCAACAAATTAAGGGAGATGGCTGGTGAGCAAAGGAGCAGGTGTGAGGAACTTATCCTGCAGCTCCTCAACAAGGCGGTGAGGGGCCAAATTTCAGAAAACACACACCTGTGTAATTTTGTGGCCCCACATCCACCACCTCCACAGCCACCCCAACCACCACAGCAGCAATACCAGCCACAAGACCCCCAACAAGCCCACTGGTCTGGGAATTTTCACCCCTACCCCACTTACCATTTTCCTTTTTTATTTGTATTTTTTTTTGGAATAATGATTTTATTTGTTATAGTTTCTATATTTTCTATATTTTTGTATGCATAGAATGTACTTTTTGGTTAAGTTCTTTGTATTTGGATGACATATAGCATCTCTAATTTAATTTTCTTTTTTTTTATGCACAATAAAAGAATTGTGTAGAATAATACTTGGCTATGTGTTTTACTTCAAATGACAGTTTGGGAGTAGGCAGTTACATTTAAAAAAATACAATGTAAAATTAACAAGAGACACCAACATAGTTGTATCTTTGATCTTAAAAACTACGGGATAATGGTGTTGTGGTAACTTGCCCAAAAAAAAAAAGAAAAAAAGCATAATAATATTATTCTTGATATCACTAGAAAAAATTTGTTTGCATTAACTCCATCAGTATCACCAGCAAAACAGCTTCATTATTATCCCATTAAAGAAGAAGAGAATGTGTGCTGCATTTTGGCATTTCATAATTTGCCATGTCACGAATGTTAATTCTCCCTTACGAATGCTAGTTTACAAGACCGACCGCTTCTGGCTCGTTCCTTGCTTCCGATCATGCGTGTTTGTACTTTAGACTTTTGTGTGACGGACTTGTGTACAGATGATATGAAAGTCAGACAACAGACTGTTGTCTGCCGAAAATTTACTAGCCTGCCATCCAACATTTGTTGGCCGAAAGTTGAACATTGTCTGAAGGAGCGTACTAACGGTCTGATTTAAGGACAGCAGTCTGTCAACAGACAATCCCCTACCAACAATCGGATCATGTGTACGAGGCTTTAGGAGTGACCATCCAGAAAATTACCCATGCATTTTGGCTACTTTCAAACCAGCTGCAGACAATGCCTGTGCTTGTAACCACTCTGAAAGAAGTAGCATTAAAGGTACAGTTCAGGTCTAGTCTATTCACATTGTTTTCAAGCCATCTTCGGACCCCAAAAATGCATTGGTTACTTTTTGTATTGTACCCCTGATTTTTACAGGAATAAAGTTGTATCTAGACCATTAGCAGTGGTATATTGCTTGAATTTTCATTTTGTTTAATTTTGGTATTATATACACAAAGAAATCCTAATGCTAACCATAAGAAGTTGCAGCAATGGCTAATAAACTCAAGGTCATGCTTACCAAAGATAACTATGATGTTGCAGGCAGAGATGGACTGAATGCTGCATACATTACCTCCCCCAAAAAATGGGCACTACTCTGGACAATGTCTAAGATGTATTCACTGAATATAATATTATGGTGGGAGTTGTGCCACTTTCTCCTTCCCTAAAGAGGGTTTAGGGGATTATATGCTCAGAATTGCATGCCCTAATGTAAAACATTATGGACATAGGGGGGAACATTTTAATGCCACATGACTGACATTTAGCTTAAAACTGAACTCCAAAAGTTTTTATTTTTTTAACATACTGCTTTGCCCTTCTTAAAATAAAAAAAGCAATATAAATAAATAAAAATGCTCCCTACACTGCCCCCCTAGAGACTTATTATGCTAAGGTCCAGTGCCACTTATCTTTTAGTTTGAATGAACGGCATTATTCAATCCCATGGGCCCAGGCTGTTATGAACATGCCCTCTTGAGGTGCGCTATAGGGCATGGAAGGTGAGTAAGGAGCCATGTTGTCAGACTGACCTGAAGACTGCAGGATCTAAAGCCTACTCCAGTAGAAGGGACCACCATCATTGAGGAAGATGGGTAAGGAGCCATGTCGCCAGACTTACCTGCAGAAGATTGCAGAATCTAAACCCTAGTACACACGATGAGATTATCGGATGAATGATCGTCCGTTTTTTTTTTTTTTTGCAGGCTAGTCTCCAGATTGAAAAAGAAGTTACTAAAGTACAAAAATTCTTATAAAGAATACTGGTTCGGAAGTGATGTAATGTATTGTATTTGCATTGTATTTTCAGACAAAAACTATACTGATTAAATGAAAATCATCTGGTATTGTATGAGAAAATTTTTTGTGTTTATCCATTTGGATAATTTCGGACTAAAGCCTTGTAGGTTATTGTATGATCGATTTGAAAGTGTTATATTTTGTAAGATTTTTTGATCGTGTGTACAGGGCTTATGCATTAGTGTTTCTTAACTAGTGGAATGGAGTCCAGGGAGCGGGGCAGTGAGCTTATGCTTTAGGTAAACATTACAAGGATACTTAAAGGAGTTGTAAAGGCAGAAGGTTTTTTATCTTAATGCATTCTACGCATTAAGATAAAAAAACCTTCTGTGTTCAGCAGCCCCCTTTAGCCCCCCTAATACTTAGGCCCCTTTCACAATAACGCAACTTCAAAGTCACGCAATTTTGCCGCAATTTCAGGGAATGCCTGTGTAAACTTGAGGTCTATGGACCTCAACTCGCATCAAAGTTGGACCAAAGTAGCACAGGGACTACTTTGAAGCCGGTGTGACTTGAAGTTGCACAGATATGAATGGTACTCACTGGAAATCATGGGGTACGACTTGTCATGTGACTTTGCAGTCCCAAGTCGCAGGAAAAGTCGCATAAGTGTGAAAGCGGCCTTACCTGAGCCCCATCTCAATCCAGCAATGTTGCATGACAGCCTCAGCTGTCTGGGACTCTCTCTCCTGATTGGCTGAGACACAGCAGTGGGCACCATTGGCTCCTATTGCTGTCAATCAGACAGTGAGCCAGTGAAGAGAGAGAGGGGTCACACAGAATGGACACACAGAGCAGTGGGTCAGCTTGGGTGCCCCCAGAGCAAGCAGCTTGCTCTCGCCGTCGGCGAGAGACCAGAGAAGAGGAGGACCAGGACTGCTCTGTGCAAAACCATTGCACAGAGCAAAAAAGTATAATATGGGTATTATTTTTAAACCAAATGAAACAAGACTTTAGTATCACTTTCAAGTACACAATGTCATTTCTTTTCAAGTTAATCATAATGAGGGATATTTGAATGTCAGAAAAATCAGTCATACCTTCTTTGCTGGTGTGCTGATATAAAAAAACATATCTTTAAGATGTGTTATTATCATGCCTGCAGCTTTAGATGGAATTAAAGAATTGCTTGGAAAAATGTTCAGTCATTAGTTTACTCGGCCTAATTAATGACAGAGAATTTATACCCCAGTAATAACTGACTTGTTTACTTATCTCATTCTCCCAGATTGGAAAATTAAATCTTTAAAAGAAAATAATCTTTATTTTCATGGCACTAAAGAAGGCTCACATATAAGATATTTTAATTATTTTTAATTATGAACTAGATAACAAATATCTTGTTTTGAATCAGGGGTTTGCAAACTGTGGCATGCAGGCCAAATGTGGCCCTTTGCTTGCCTTTATTCAGTCCTATTCACTCTATTGTTTTATTTGACACAAACAATAGAGCACTATTCGTCCCACTGTTACCAATGATGAGGAACCATTTCTTTCACTCCTCCAGTGACACCAACGATGGGCCATATTCCTCCCATTAACACCAATGATGGGATACTTCCTCCTCTTACTGACCACAGGCGCTATGTAATTGTTTTACTACTACTAACCACCAAACCTGAGGCAGGGGATAAGGAATAATTCAGCAGAAATACACAAGCATCCACTCTAGAAACTCTTATGGTTTTATTATGGTGTTTCTATGTATTATGGAAGCATTTACATGGTCACAAGTGATAACAACAATATGTATATTAAAATTCGACCACATGTGACCATGTAAATGCTTCCATAATACAGAGAAACACCATAATAAAACCATAAGAGTTTCTACCTACTGATGGGATACCTACTGATGGGAGAAAGTTGTAGAAAGTCAACCATCACTGCAGCTCTCCACCAGTTGGGGCTTTATGGCAGAGCGGCCCGACGGAAGCCTCTCCCCAGTCCAAGACACATGAAAGCCCGCATGGAGTTCGCTAAAAAACTCCTGAAGGACTCCAAGATGGTGAGAAATAAGATTTTCTGGTCTGATGAGACCAAGATAGAACTTTTTGGCCTTAATTCTAAGCGGTATGTGTGGAGAAAACCACTGCTCATCACCTGTCCAATACAGTCCCAACAGTGAAGCATGGTGGTGGCAGCATCATGCTGTTGGGGTGTTTTTCAGCTGCAGGGACAGGACAATGGTTGCAATCGAGGGAAAGATGAATGTGGCCAAGTACAGGGATATCCTGGATGAAAACCTTCTCCAGAGTGCTCAGGACCTCAGACTGGTCCGAAGGTTTACCTTCCAACAAGACAATGACCCTAAGCACACAGCTAAAATAACGAAGAAATGGCTTCACAACAACTCCGTGACTGTTCTTGAATGGTCCAGCCAGAGCCCTGACTTAAATCCAATTGAGCATCTCTGGAGAGACCTAAAAATGGCTGTCCGGGGATGTGGATTAAAATAATAAATGCAGATTTTATGATGTATAAAATGACTTACGAGGCTAGAGAGGCTACCAAGAAGTTTAGGAAAGTTTGGTTCCGGTGGATAGACTCTGAGAATACTCTGGACAAGGGGGAGCCCTAGTATGTTGTATGAGTGGTAGATAGAACTCTGGAGAGATGGATATTGATTGTTTTGCTTCTCTTTCCTAGGTGGGCCAGATATGTTCATTTTGAGAAGGGGCAGTAATACTGAACTGTTGACATCCCAGGGGAAGAGGGTGGGAGGCCTACTGTTACTGGGGTTTCTTTAAAAAAATGCACCTGTATGTTACCATGAGAAATAATTGATGATGGAAATGGCATATTCTAAGCCTGTAATATGATTGTTTTCTTTATGGAATTTGTATGCTAATGGAACATGTGTAATATGTGTAACATGTGTAGTATGTATACTTTTGTTGTGCATAATAAAAACTTTAAAAAAAAAAAAAAAAAATTGCTGTTCACCAACGTTTACCACCCAACCTGACAGAACTGGAGAGGATCTGCAAGGAGGAATGGCAGAGGATCCCCAAATCCAGGTGTGAAAAACTTGTTGCATCTTTCCCAAAAAGACTCATGGCTGTATTAGATCAAAAGGGTGCTGCTACTAAATACTGAGCAAAGGGTCTGATTACTTAGGACCATGTGACATTTCAGTTTTTCTTTTTTAATAAATCTGCAAAAATGTCAACAATTCTGTGTTTTAAAAGACAGTAAACTGCCCCTTCATTTAGAAAGTTTTGAGACCCCTGATTTAAATTGTATGTATTGACAAAAGTTTTACCTCACTTCCTGTCTTCCTGAGATACAACAGGAAATCTTGAGGAAATCTTCAAAGTCAGGGGAATTCCCCTCTATAATAGTTGTCCCTGGAACAGGTACCCCAATAGAATATTTGCTCTTACCTCATGCTATAGTGATAGCTCTAAGGTTCTGGATTTCCTCTCACTTTCTTTCTCAATGACAATGGTCACCAGTACAAATAGAGGGGGTGACTTTCCTTAATGACGTCCAACCCTTCCCCACTCTGTCCAAATCTAAAAAAAAAAAAAAAAAAGATTTTGCCTAGAAATTATTTGAACACAGTGAGGAACTGCTGGTAGGGCCACTGAATAACTGCTATAACATTTGGCCCTTTTAAAAAAATATTTCAAAATATTATCATATCAATATCAAAAGTTTAGGGGAAAATATGTAACGATGCTGCATGAGATGCAAAAATTGTGTCACGGATATTAAGATATTGCTCAGAGTCTGTATGAATGACCCCTAACAGAGGTAGAAGTTAGACATGGGCAGAACGGAAAATGTGTTTTGTTTTGTTTCGTTTCATATATATACCGTATATACTCGAGTATAAGTCGTCCCGAGTATAAGTCGAGGCCCCTAATTTACCACAAAAAAATGGGAAAAATTTATTGACCCGAGTATAAGTCGAGGGTGAGAAATGGCAGAGGGTCAACAATGCCCATCTGCAGCTGCATGCCTCCGTGTCCTGTGCAGCCTACCTGTACCCTGTGCATGTGTCCTGTACATGTGTGTGTGTCCTGTACATGTGTGTCCTGTACATGTGTGTCCTGTACATGTCCTGTGTCCTGTACATGTCCTGTGTGCATGTGTCCTGTACATGTGTGTCCTGTACATGTCCTGTGTGCATGTGCAGCCTACCTGTGTCCTGTGCAGCCACCCTGTGGCGATCTCCATCCTCCCTGTGGCGATCTCCATCCTCAAACGGCGGCCGGCGTGTGATGATAGTGTTCGGCGGCCATTCCACAGTTCAAAAGCCGTGCCTCCTCCTCGTCTGTGATAGGCTAACCGCTGACTGCCTATCACGGACATTCTCTCATTCTCATACCATGGACGAGGATGAGAGAATGTCTGTGATAGGCTGTACACTGACAGCTGTTCAGCCTATCACAGATGAGCAGGAGGCGCTTTTTGAAAGCTGCAATAGCCGGCGAACAGTAGCATTACACGCCGGCCGCCGTCTGCCTGCATGACATGCTGATCATGCAGACAGATGGCAGGGACTCCAGTATAAGTCGAAGGGACACTTTCAGCCCAAAAAAAAGGGCTGAAAAATTTGACTTATACTCGAGTATATACAGTATTCATTATGTTACTAATTTAGTTTCATTTCGGAATTCTTTTGTGTGGTTTCAGAAATCATTAAATTTTATTTCATTTTCATAAAATTTTCATTTATTTATTCATTTTCTAATGAATTCCAAATTTTGGGTAAGGGATATTCACTGATGTCCCTACTAGAGACAAAAACCTTTCAAAAAGATAAGAAATTCATGACAGGTGAGCTATTCAGTAAGGTATGGCTAGCAATAAAAAAGATTACTAGCATTACAGGTTATACTTCCTATACACCAATATGGAATAACGCAAACTCTGAGGAAGTGCAGAGATTGGAGGGATTTGGGCTTTGGCAAACTCAGGGACTGAGATATGTGGAACAACTGTTTTGGAACGATAAGATAAAATCATTTGCGCAAATAGCTGAGGAATTTGGGATTCCAAGACAGAGGTTCTTTCAGTATCTCCAGCTTAGACATGCTTTTCATGTCCAGGCCCGTACATCTGTATTTAAGCTTAATGTCTCTATAATAACAATATTGTTGAAGAAAAGGGATCAAAAGAAGGGACTTATCTCTAAAATATATGAGATATTGCAGTGTAAATTTAAGGAAACGGTAGTGGTGCTGGCCAGGTCGCAGTGGGAACGAGACCTGGGAGCACTGACTGACGCTCAGTGGTTGGAGGTCTTGTCTGCGATCCCAAAGGTATCTCTGTCAGCTACTCAAAATTAACACAACTTTTTATTACACATAGATCATACTATACCCCCAAAAAACTATTTAAATGGAAACGCAGGGAATCCCCCTTATGCCCCCGATGCAGTGGTGCACCGGCTAATCTAATACACATGTTGTGGAAATGCCCCAAACTCCATTGTTACAGGCAGGATATAATTAAAAACATAAATAGCGCATTAGGTATAGAAATTTCACTAGACCCAAATTTATGTTTATTAAATATAGTGGAGGAACCAAATATCTCAAAACATACCCATACCGCAATGACGAGAGGCTTGTTTCAGGCACGAAAGCTAATCGCTCAGAAGTGGATATCTATATACCCCCCAACGGTCGAAGAATGTAGAACACAAATAAAAGAAACCATAATAAAGGAGGAATTTATTTATACACATAGAGGGAGCCAAGATAAATTTGACGCTATCTGGAAAAGCTGGGTAGAGGCCTGGGACAATGAAAATAAAAGATGAATCAATATGGGAGAGGGACAATATTGGGTTTGGGTAGAGAATGGGAGAGGGGGGGGTTTGGGGGCGAGGGGGGGGGGATACAGTAGGGGAGGAAATTTATTTTTGTTGTCGTTGGGTTTTGCCCCTTTTTTTTGGGGGGGGGGCGGGTGAATGTTAGAAGCAAGATTATGTATCTGGAATAACATGTATGGAGAAATGTATAACTTGTACTGCTATGAAAAGAATAAAAAAAGTACTGAATCGAAAATAAAAAAAGTTTAGGGGAAAATATGTAACGATGCTGCATGAGATGCAAAAATTGTGTCACGGATATTAAGATATTGCTCAGAGTCTGTATGAATGACCCCTAACAGAGGTAGAAGTTAGACATGGGCAGAACGGAAAAATGTGTTTTGTTTTGTTTAGTTGCATATATATATTCATTATGTTACTAATTTAGTTTCATTTCGGAATTCGTTTAGTGTGGTTTCAGAAATCATTAAATTTCATTTCATTTTCATAAAATTTTCATTTGTTTATTCATTTTCTAATGAATTCCAAATTTTTAAAACGATTCGAATTCGTATTGGTAAAAAAATGATCGACTGATCCGATTTTTGTGTGGAAAAAAAGCTGGTTGTTAAGCAGCGGGCTGGGAAGCTGTGTCCTTGACAACTGATGAGTCATCGGCTGTCAGCTGGCTTCCCCACTGACAGCTGAAATATAAACAAAACAATGGCAGCAATAGAAAATTCATAAAATCCAGGGCTCTGCTCCCTCCACCCCAAAGCACCTTGTTCCCATGTTGATGGGGACAAGGGCCTTATCCCCACAACTGTGGCTGGTGGTTGTGAGGGTCTGCGAGCAGGGGACTTATCGGAATCTGGAAGCCCGCTTTAACAAGGGGGCCCCCATATCCCAGTCCCCCCCTATGAGAATGAGTATGAGGTACATAGTACCCCTAGCCATTTACCAAAAATGTGTAAAAAGTGAATAAAGACAGTAAACAGTAAAGTTTTTGACAATTCCTTTATAAAAAAACAATGTCCCCGATGTAGATCCAGCTCACGCTGCCACGGACTGCCTGCTCCTCTGTCTGACATTTCTTATATAGCTAAGGGGCAGAGTCCCCGATGACCCCTGCCCCCTTGTGAAATCACTGACTGGGGACATCACCAGGGGGCGGGGTCACCGGGTGGCCCCGCCCCTTACCTATATAAGAAATTTTAGACGGAGAAGCAGGCAGTCCGCAGGAAGCATTTGACGAGGCCGGCAATTTTTTTCAGGTTTGGCAGTGTGGTGGGCGGTGTGAGATGGCTCTACATCGGGGGACTCGTTTACTGTCTTTATTTACTTTTTACACATTTTTGGTGAATGGGTAGGGGTACTATTTATCACATACTTATTCACATAGGGGGGAAGGATTCAGGGGCCCCCTTGTTAAAGGGGGCTTCCAGACTCTGATAAGTCCCCTGCCCGCAGACCCCCACAACCACCAGCCACGGATGTGGGGATGAGGCCCTTGTCCTGGGTGGAGGCACTGCTAACTTTATTATCAAACCCAATCTTCCACTTAGTAAAGGTTCTGGTTCTCCTATTTATCTACAGGTTTAGTGCAATATCTTATTGGGGGGGCAATTTATAATTTATCTTACAACACCCCCCCCAAAAAAAAGAGGGCGACACTGACTTTCAACAACGGAAAACTTCATTCTGATTATGAAGTTGAAAATGAAGGAACCAGGCCTTGCAACTAAAATTGCTGCAAACTGTACTGTAAATCAGTGCATTAAAAAGTGGCACACACATAAGGGACCTTCAATATTACAGGATCATCTTTCGTTATCTCACCAACTATCCAAGTTTAATTACCATTGCTGTGTATGTTTGTTTGTTTTCTTTCCCCCTTGGGGGATTGTCTTTCCGCTAAAACTTTGTCTATAAGTACTGTTTAGACCTTAAAGGGGGCACACCCTAAAAGCTTATCCTGAAAATTTGGATTTTAGTGCAAATAAAAAAGTACCACGGACAGCACTCAAGCATGCTGACTTTTTTTTTTTGGCTTTTTTGTTTCTTTTTGTTTTAAATTATCTTTGTTTGTGTTTACAAAAAAAAGGAAAACAAGTCAGGTTTACATTGTGGATACATCCAGATGTTCCATCTAGGACATATTCAAAACATACAGTTGTTAAAACCATGACCAGACTAACAATGAAAGATCCAAAAGAGGATAACCATATAAAGTCTGTATAGTTGTCCTAGACAAGGGGATGGAAGGTGGGGGAGGGGGAAGGGTAAGGGGGGGCATTGGAGTGAGGGGGTAGGGATAGGGAAAGAAGGGAGGGGGACAGGGAAACACCATGTTTTTCCTAGCCACCATTTTTTCCATTTCACATTGTAGGTTGAGGTCAACAATTGTATTGGAAATGGAAGGAGCATCAGGGGATTTCCAAAACCTTGTGAAATGAAGCGTCACCGCCGCTAATAAGTGTATAAGCATGCTGTCTTTTAAAAATCAGGTACAGTTCCTAGAGTCCAGCACTGTCTTACCAAAGCTGGTTCTTCTCACTGCTGGAGACCCTCCATGCCACCACCTTGAATTAGGGAGCCGGCTATGACTTCCTGAGGAATCACAGCTGGCTCGCCACTGTACATGCAATGGATCACAAGGCACAGTGAGACTGGTCTTTCAGCCTCATGGAACGTGTAATATGTCCCAGAAGGCTAAAGGTGGGGAGGGGATGAAATGAGTCATCCTCGCTTAGGCAAGAAATGAGGAAGTGGGAGCAGGTACCTATAAAAAGGAACCCTCAAATGTGTTAGGGGCAGGGCTGGGGAGGAGAACCTAACTTTCACTTTCAAGAGAAGGTCTACTTTAACATTAGGCAGATAAAAATTACAAAATAATACAGCTCTAAATTCATTAACAAATTAATGGGGGAGATTTACAAAAACTGGAGCACTCAGAATCTGCACAAAAACTGGTGAAGCTGTGTATGGTAGCCAATCAGCTTCTAACTTGGTGTTGGCAATAAAAACTGGAAGCTGATTGATTTCTATGCAGACCTGCATCAGATTTTGCACTCTCCAGTTTTAGTAAATCTCCCCGGTTTTATGTGCATTTTTTTAAATGCAGCTAGTATAAGAATTTGAATTGGTATCAGCTGCTTCCAATCCATTATACATCAGTACTTAAATTGGGGGAGAAAGGGCTAACACTGAGAATCAATCAGGTGTGTAACTTGCAATGAGCTACCAAGGACTATGCTGACTGGTATAGTGAATAGAGTAAGTAAAGTGAAGACCTCATCAGTCTCCTGCTGCCCCCTCTTTATTGCCCAGTCAGAAAGCTGGGAGTAAAAAGAAGGACTTTGCTGTCTATAGTCTGGAACTTAGAAGTTAATTAATTAAAACCCTGTGCCTAGGTTAATGTGAAAATTGTGCATGGATCGTTTAGTGTCAGCTGCAGTAATAATGTGTGCACATCATGATGATGACCTTTTATGGTGAGACGCATTAAGGCTATTCTGTGTCAACGCAACGCAACGCAACTTCCACTGATATCATCTCTGGGCACCGAGCCGCACCACAGTTCTTGGAGTGGAATGAATAGCGGCGGGTGACTCGCCCCTTACAAATCCTGTCTGCACCGGGTGCCCGGTACAATAGGCACTTTTAAATGTGAGTGTACATTCCCCCTTCATTTTTTTTACTAAATCACTTAAATAGTTTTACGCAATTAGCACTTCCTCTGTTGTTCTTCTCTCTGATCAACCACCAGGAGAACAGTGGAGGTGTTGTCTTGCAAAGTGACGATGCCCAACTAAGGGAATACCCCACGAAGCTCAGTAGACCACACTTGCGATAGGTGGTCAACAAATTGTGGTGAGTTGTAAATCCATGTGGGGCACTTTGAGCATGAGTTGAGCAGAGCACCATCATTATTTAAAGAGCACAAGCACCATTTAAAATGATCACAGTGGGACTTGATATATTATATATACACTATATTGTCAAAAAGTATTGGGACACCTGCCTTTACATGCACATGAACTTTAATGACATCCCAGTCTTAGTCCGTAGTGTTCAATATTGAGTTGGCCCACCCTTTGCAGCTAACAGCTTCCTCTCCTCTGGGAAGGCTGTCCACAAGGTGTTCTATCGGGCTGAGGTCAGGACTCAGGCCATTCAAGTTCCTCCACCTCAAACTCACTCATCTATGTCTTTATTGACCTTTCTTTGTACACTGGTCCAAATCATTGGTGGAGCGGTAATTTTGGTGTGGGGTTGTTTTTCAGGGGTTGGGCTTGGCCCCTTAGTTCCAGTGAAGGGAACTCTTAAGGCTTCAGCATAACAAGACATTTTGGACAATTTCATGCTCCCAACTTTGTGGCAACAGTTTGGGGATGGCCCCTTCCTGTTCCAACATGACTGCTCATCACAAAGCAAGGTCCATAAAGACATGGATGAGCGAGTTTGGGGTGGAGGAACTTGACCGGCCTGCACAGAGTCCTGACCTCAACCTGATAGAACACCTTTGGGATGAATTAGAGCGGAGACTGTAAGCCAGGCCTTCTTGTCCAACATCAGTGCTTGACCTCACAAATGCGCTTCTGGAAGAATGGTCAAACATTCCCATAGAAACACTCCTAAACCTTGTGACATCCTTCACAGAAGAATTGAAGCTGTTATAGCTGCAAATGGTGGGCCAACTCAATATTGAACCCTCTGGTCTAAGACTGGGATGCCATTAACCACTTCACTTCCCAGCACTTTTACCCCCTTTCTGTCCAGGCCAATTTTCAGCTTTCAGCGCTGTTACACTTTGAATGACAATTGCACGGTCATGCAACGCTGTACCCAAATGAAGTTTTTATCATTGTTTTCACACAAATAGAGGTTTCTTTTGGTGGTATTTAATCACTGCTGTTTTTTTTTTTTTTTGCTAAAAAAGAAACAAATAAGAAACATTTAAAAAAATAATACGTTTTTCTTAATTTTTGTCAAAACATTTTGTAAATAAGAAATGTTTCTCCTTCACTGATGTGTGCTGATGAGGCTGCACTGATGGGCACTGATTTGCTGCACTGATGGGCACTGATGAGGTGGCACTGATGAGGAGGCACTGATGAGGAGGCACTAATATGCAGCACTGATGGGCACTGATGAGGTAGCACTGAAGGGCACTGATGAGATGGCACTGATGAGGCACTAATATGCAGCACTGATGGGCACTGATAGGTGGCACTTATATGAAGCGCTGATGAGCACTGATAGGTGGCACTGATGGGCACTGATAGGCGACACTGATGGACACTGATGGGTGGCAATGATGAGCAGGAACTGATGGGCACTGGAAGGCAGCACTGACTTGCATTACTGATGGGCACAGATTGGCATCACTGATGGGCACTGACTGGCATTATTGATGGGCACTGTTGAGGCTGCACTGATAATCAGGGCACTCTGTACTGGTCTCCCCTGTGAAGAAATGCTGCTGATCGGCTCTCCTTTCCCCGCACTCTGTCAGTGTGAGATGAGGAGAGCCGATAACTGGCATTTCCTTGTTTACATGTGATCAGCTGTGATTGGACACAGTTGATCACATGGGTAAAGAGCCGAGTCATCGGCTCTTTACCGAGATCGGAGTCGCGTCGTGTCCTAACGACACAGCGTACCCAAGATCACCACACTGCATGCCTCAGAGGACGCGCAAGCATGGTGAGACTGGGGCGACATCATGTTACGTTGTCCCAGAACAAGAGGGCATCCCGCCCGCTGTCATTTGTCTATACAGAAGGGAGGAGTCAGTAAAAGTTCATGTGCGTGTAAAGGCAGCGGCCCAATGCGTTTGACAATATAGTGTATATATACAGTATTTTGTGTTCTGAACGGGATTGTTGTTGATCTCAGAGAGATCTTTATTTTACAGGTTTTATTTATGCAATTGCACAGGTGTTAAGCTATTTAAAATTCTAGTGCCTTTTTATTTTATAGTCTAAAACTGTAACAAAGAAAATAGACAGAAATACAAATCTTTTGTAAGGTAAACCTCCTATGCATGTATACCATCTGTGTAATTAACTGTTTGCCTGGAGTTCAGATTTAATGAGATCATACCGAAAGGGCTGCTTGAAAATATATTTTGTTTGTCTATATTTGCTCATGGACAGGTGTAGTGTTGCACAGATTGGAACAATGGTATGTATAAGTTAGATGACCTAGAATTTTTAAAATGACATTACAATATTCAGTCTCTTCAACACTTTCACAATGTCCTTCAAAGCCTCTACACTTGGAAAATTTTCCATTTTCTTCTTGGAATCTCAGTCCTCCAGGTTCGGCGATACGTATCAGCTAAAATATGCAGCAATTGCATGTTCCCTTCACACATTTTCCTGTAGCCATATGTTTCACTGCCTATTAGACTGAAAGAAATATTTCACATATTGTATGTTTTACATATGCATTCTCCTAAGATATCAAATCTCGTAGGTTGCCTTTGCAAATGTGTCTGAGCCCTAAAAATGTAATATGATGGTAATGCTCATCTCTTTCTAGAAGCAATTTAAGTTTTGTTCCATGTAATTCCAAGATATGAATTCCAGGTGTTAAGAAACAAGACTGGAGCTGACGCGTGGGAGTACATGATAAAACACATATGCTTAGAACTCTCCATCTTTCCTCCATGCAGATGTCGGAGCTAAGAAAGAAAAGGTTTTATGCTTCTGAAAATTGAAGTTCCAACATCGGGGGAGAAAAGCTGTAACTTATTATAGACGGTTTGGGAGCAAACAGTTAATTGGTCATAAATCCAGTATTCATACCTTCTCAGGGATTTAATGGAGGCCATGGCGGTATAAAGCTCTGGCAAGGAGATAAGCCAATCCTGCATTTAAAAGCGTACAGATTTTCTATTAGAATATGTGCTGACTGAATCCTAGGCACAAAGACACCACATTACATTGCAGGGGCGGTTTAAAGCAAAAAAAAAAAAAAAAAAGTCTTATTTTGTCTGTTTTAACCTAGTGAATAGTTTAATAACATTTCTTTATTAATAAATTTGTTCACGAAACTGGATACACTGTATTCCATGTGTGGAGAATCAATTTACTGTTAACGCCTCGGAGAAACACCACACACAAGACATAACATGGGGTTTGGAGCGCTCCTAAATCAAGCCAGCTGAAGCAAAAGGCCCTATAGTTATATGTTTGGAAGTGTGTTTCCACATGAGAATTGAAGCTTTCTAAAATCTTTTGGATACATTTTATAGTACGTATTAACCAAAATCACTGCCTGAGGGAAAAGAAAGAGTAGGTTTGTTCTACAGCGAGCAGTCTTTGTTGCGACCAGAAAAGAGTGACCTACAAGAGCAGCGAGGAGCCTCCATAGGCTGCAGTAACCTACAAGGGAAGGAAAGAGCTATAGATAGAAAAAAAGTGTTAAATGACAATGTACTTATTACTTGTATACTGTATATAGGTGGTTTTACATGTCAAAGTGGAAATAAACTCTCCCAATCAACATTAAAGTGTTGCTAAACCCAGGACCCTGCATTTACTATACAGGTACTCCTCACTTAATGACCAGGTTCCTTTCCGACGACCAGGACGCTAAACGAATTGGTCGTTAAACAAGGAGTCAGAAGCAATCAATATTTTAAGCATTCTTAAAGAGGAAGTAAAGCCTCTTAAAAAAAAATACATCCTGCAAGGCAAAAGCATAATGAGCTAGTATGCATAGCATAGAACAAATACAGCTTTCTTTTAATGGTATTTGATCACTTCTGTGGTTTTTATTTTTTGCACTATAAACGAAAAAAGAGCGACAATTTTGAAAATAAAGCAATATTTTTTACTTTTTTGCTATAATAAACATCCCCAAAGAATATATAAAAAAAACTAATTTCTTCCACAGTTTAGGCCAATATGTATTCTTCTACATATATGGTTTGCACAAAAGTATTAGCGTCTAAAAAATAGGGGATTGATTTATGGCATTTTTATTATACATTTTTTACTAAATCTGCGATTTTTATCAGGACTGCAACATTATGGCAGACACATGGGACACTTTTGACACTATTTTGGGACATTGTAATTTATACAGCGATCAGAGCTACAAATAGCCACTGATTACTGTATAAATGACACTGGCAAGGAAGGGGTTAAATACTAGGGGGCGATCAAGGGGTTAAGTGTGTTCTGGGGAGTGATTCTAACTGTGGGGGGGTGGGCTCACTACAACATGACAGAGATCACTGCTCCCGATGGCGGGGAGAAGTAGATCATGTTGCTAGGCAGAACAGGGAAATGCCTTGTTTACATAGGCATCTCCCCGTTCTGCCTCTCCTATCCGCAATCGCGGGCCGCTGGCAAACATCGAGTTCGCGGGACCCGTGGGCATGCCCCGGAGGCGCACGGCCGATAGGCGGCAGATTCAAAGGGACGTACAAGTACGCCCATTTGCCTGTCTGTGCTATTCTGCTGATGTATATGTGTGTGCGGCGGTCGGCAAGTGGTTAAAATGTTTCGTCATTTTTATTATTTCTTTTTTTTTTTTTTTGAACAGGTAAGCATCATGCATTGTACATTGTACATTTAACAAGCATAGTTTGCAAAGTATACAGTATATACACAATTTAATGCAATGGTTTTTCCAGGGTAACCAATAGTATACATAGAGGTTTCCTCTTTATGAGGAAAAAATCTGTCACCCCTAATGGGAACATAGTGTTACAAGTAATTATAATGGATGATCAGGAACTCTGATAGAGACCCTTACAATGGTCTCTCGAGGTAAGTATTTTAGATGCCCTCTCATAAAAGAGTAGTAAATGATAGGGTAAAACAATCAAATAATAATAGTAACAGAACGAGATAATAGTTGTAAGGAACTTAGATAGACATTGAGAACATTTCAGTTGGTGCTTGTCAGGTCAGTTCATGCTATGCTATATTAATCTTCAATATTTAATACCACTAGATGGTAGATGGATTTTCACTCATTCATATGTGATATTGTCGCCTCCTATGTAGCGCCAGAGGCTTTATTGTTTGACAACCATGCGCACCAAAATTTGTGGAAGGTTTGTGCTCTCCCTTCTTTGTATGCGAACATTCGCTCCATTAAACATTGTGAGCTGACTCTAGACACAACTTCTTCAATACTCGGGGGGGTCATTGTTCTCAATTTGCTGGCTATGGAAATACGGGCTGCATATAGTATGTGTATCACTATTTTCAATAACGTTGTTTTAATTTGCATGAGTACAGAACACAAATGAAAATTCTGTACTGTACTGTACAATACTATGATGTATAGCGTGTTGTTCGGGTGGGGGCAGTTGGTCGTAAGTCGTTAAACGAGGAGTATCTGTATCTGGTCTCCCACACAGTACACAGAACATGGAAATGTAATCTTTTTAGAAAATAAAAACTGCTAAATACCCTTTCTCATCAGCAGTATATAGCAGTCTTGTGATGTCTATCAGAGTCCAGCCAAGCACTGGTTAAAGCTTGTAGGAGGAGTTTTCATATTGCACTGGCTGTTCTATCAGGATGCAGGACCCCTGACCCTCGGTCTGGACAGTGCTGATTGGCTCTGTGCTGATCACATGCACTCTCCCAAGAAAAAAGAAAAAACTCTAGCAATGCACACCAAACTGAGCATGTGCAGCTTGACTCCATTTACTCTGTCTTATCTGGACATGTGAGAAAAATTAGCTGCACACCAACATCCGTCCAACAGGTTTATTGAAAGGCTGCCACCAGGACTAAAACAACGGACCAAGGGGTGACGATGTTTCACACGTACATTATGCTTCTTCAAATCCCAAAGGAAGACTGACGTACCGAACCTCTAAGTAGAGGACTCTCCCACCCCACATAGGTGTAGGGTGGTGTGATCATCTCTCCCCTTATCTTGATAAGCAAAACTAAAAACATTCTGAACGACAATACAAATGCATGTGTGTAAAGCCAAAGTAACCATGTTTAAAAAACTGACACAAAAAAGTACATACAAAAGTGAAAATGTTCAAGAATGCGAGCCGGAGCTAGCACCCAGCCCTTCCTTTTTGGTGGATTTTTATACTCACCTGGAGCAGCGATCTGTCTCATTTCTCTTATCTGGACATGTTTTGGAGACAATGCAAGAAGGAGAGGATCTGTGCATACAGGATAAAACAGCCTTTTTACACAATGCAGAGAATTAAAGTGATTGAAAAGGTTTATTTTTTTTTAAAATAACAAATATGTCATGCTTACCTGCTCTGTGCAAGGGTTTTGCACAGAGTGGCCCCAAGCCTCATTTTCTGGGGTGCCCCAGCAGCGCTCCTGGCTCCTCCTCATTATTGGGTGCCCCCACATGGAGCCGCTTTCCCTGGGGGCACCTGAACGCGTGCGCTTACGAGTCCATTCACTTTATCCATGCCCATCAGTGCAGCCTCACCTGTGCTCATCAATGCAGCCTCACCAGTTGCGGGACTACCACCGATTAGCAGGATAGTTACACAGGCAGTTACCCTGGTGGATGACATGGGCTCACCTGAGGTGCTGAGTCTAACTACTAACCGTTGTTCACCAGAGGTTTTAAAGGTTGAGATGGATTTTGCTGGATTTTAAAAACGATCGATCCAAAATGCAGTGCATAGCCTTTGCTATGAGTGGGCTCACAGCAGCCATATCGATAGGGAGAGCTAGCAATTTGGTGTAGAGAAAGATACTTTTTTTTATTTCTGTTTTCTATATTTTTTAATTTTGGAAATGGTATATGTCCCCCATGGCAGTGCCCGGCTTTCTTTGCCTTTTGTTTCACAATAGCTTTTGCACTAGGCCTACTATTAAACAGAATTAAAGAACAAGACTGTTCCTCCCCCCACCCGCAAAGATTAATAAAGATTAAGTAAATAAATTTAATACCTTTTGGAAATACAGTACATACAGCATTTGAGGTTATTTGAGATTTTATAAACTGAGTTTAGATTTCCTAAGAGCAGTTTTTACATTTTAGCTATGGGTCTGTTGATTGGCATTCATTTTCATAATACTTAAGATGATAAAGCAATATATGCATTTTTTTCAGTACAAACAATGCTTTCTCTTGGCAATATTGTGTTGAAAAAATATTTTATTTTCTAAATAATCTATAGACAAAATTTAAAAAAATGTTTTCTCTTAGTTGTACCAGTGATTGCCTTACTGCCATTAAGTGATAATTGTATTCTATAATTTCTTATTTGAATAATGATACTAAAAATCTGTTTCTATTACAAAACCTAATGTTTATTTACAATCAAATAAAGGTTTTATCTTTTCAATTTTGCACTTTTGAAGTGCGTCCCTAAGAAAACTAAGGAACAAATTAGTGAGAACAAAAAAGAAAATTAAACATTAATGATAAAAAATAATAGAAAAAAAGAACATGAAAACATAATATAGCTGGGAGGAGAGGGGGAGAAAGAAAATAATTAAGGCTGATTAGAGTTAATTGAGGAGTTACCAAGGGGTTAAATAGGAACACAGTTTAAAGTTTTTCTTTGTTTCTTTATTTTTTTTTATTTTTCAATAATTTTTATTCAAGTTTTTCACAGCACAAAATAAGGATTTCGGCATTTTAGTAGGGCTATTACTTTTGTTATCTCAAGAATGATTAGAGCAAACCTGGATAATCAAGAAAATATATGCCTGCTTGGAGTATAGAAGGCAGTCAACTAAGGCACACTTATTTGCAATATGATTTGTGTGTGTGTATATATATATATATATATATATATATATATATATATATATATATATATATATATATATATATATATATATCCAGTATTCACAAGTCTACACAACTTACAATCCCCAGTTAGTAATTTCAAAGTAGAAAGATTCATACACAAGATCATTCAGTGTGATTTAGTGTCCGTTTCCACTAGTGCGATTTGTCATGCGACTTTGGACACATAAAGTTGCATTACAAGTCACAGCCCATTGATCTCCATAGCACCTGTTTCAATCTATGTGACTCAAAGCCACAGCGACTCTGAAAAGGTACCTGCACCACTCTGATGTGACTCTGAACCAATTTGGATTAAAGTTGCATTCAAAGCCACACCACCGCCGAACCAAAGTCGCGCCTTACAGTCACACTCTAAATCATGCAACTTTGCAGTTGCACCAGTGGAAAAGTAGCTCTAGGCCCACAGGTGCATTTCAATCACAAGGATTGGCCTAATCTCATTTATAGGGTCAACTGGCACTGCTTTTTGCAGAAAGGCACATATCCTTTTACACTGCCTCGAGATTCCAAACAGAGCCCTTATCATTTGCACTTACAATTTCATTTTATGTCTTACTCAAAATCAGTCTCATCAAAGTATTAGTATAGACAAAAGGTAAAAAGAAAAGTTCTGAGAAGTTTGTTAGTCTGGGTATCCAGACGGGAGACAGGTGAACACAAAAGACATCAGAAAAAAATGCTTAGCGTTTCTGGAGTTAAGACTATAGACCAGCTCTGTCTTCCATACAAGAAATAACATTCACCCAAACGTTAAACTTCCTCACACAAGGAGGCACATCTGTAATGGCGATTTTTACCTACCTCACTTATATACTTAATGATACATAACATAAGTGATTAAAACCTTTTGTCTATATAAGAATCAACCAATGCGGTTGCAGCTATTAAAAGTAAAATGAATGATAACCGTGCAAAAAGAATACCAATCTAATCTATTTATACAGAAAAGAAACGTTAGAATAATCAGATATTACCAAATATAACGTAGATGATACAAATACAGTGTTGCCAGTGGACAAAGATAATTAATACAAAAAGGATATGTTGTTACAATGTACATACAAATGCTATCAATGTATTAAGACAAATCATAGGACAGGAAAAGTTACAAAAAAGAAAAGAGAAATAAAATAATACAGTAATGAATATAGGGTACACAGATCTTACGTTACAATGCTTTGCCGGGAGCCACACAGAGCTAAGAGAGAGGCCGCATCAATGGGCGCTTTGATTTTTATGTTCCCTCTCTACCCGTCCCCACCAATCACACCCTTGGATTACTTTCATTGGTTCAGAAGTGGCATTGAATCCTGATTGGCTGAAATTCAATCCTAGTTGGTCATTATGCTTCTCACATTAGAATTAGAATTTTCAGTGCCTTCCTGTCTACCATGTTTATGGTTGTTAGGTAAGCAACCCTCCTTGATCTTAGTATAAATTAGCATTTCAAGGACTTATGATCAGGTGGAGACACAATGTCTGCTCCTCACTCTAAAGAAAATTGTGTAACTTAGTCACTATTTAGGCAGCAGACAAAAGACGTTGTTCTTTTGAGATCCAAAAAACAGTAACTAGGCCAACCTCTCATAATTAAACCCAAAAAATTATTAACAACACACGTCCCTGTAACAACATACATATATATATATATAGGTCCTCACAATGGTTCCCTTGAAGCTCCTTGATATAAATATGAATTTCAATATTTCCACATCAACGATAGCTGTATCAAAGAATGATCCCACCAGGGGACGGACAAGATTTTCACTGGCTTTATATACGATAGTAATGAAGTGTTCACAAAAATGTGGTCAACTCGAGAATATGTATGGTGCACTTGCGAAAAGTTAGTATAATTTCTAGTGGAGGGGTTGGTCTCAAACCAAGCATAAAATAAATCATAATGGTGTAACAGGCGCGCTACTTTGCTACTGCTTTTGGGTATTAATTTAAGAATCGCCTAGCTGGGGTAAGATTTATCCAAAATCAGATCCAATGGAAGATTACTGTCGCCTCCCAGAACCACCTGTACTTAAGGCAGCAACATCGCCAACATCTTGCTAAAAAACTCCACCTGTTCAGAGTTCGGGGCATAATAAGAAATTAATGAGACCAATTGATCATGAAAACGACCCACCGCTATGATATATCGACCATTCTTATCCTTAACTATAGTGATGGGGTGAAAGGGGTCTTTTTAGAGAAACATACCGCCACCCCCCTTTTTTCTCAGGGCCAGAGGAAAAGTAGTACTGTGGATATCTGATACTAAGGTATCTAGGGGCTGAGGTCTTAGAGAAGTTAGCTTCCTGTAACAATAGGACATCAGCCCTCTGTGCGTGGTAATATTGGAAGGCTTTAGTTCTTTTGGTAGGGGAGTTAAATCCGTGCACATTATGGGTAATTATAGAGTATTTAGTGGAATAAACCTGTGTCATCATGGTAGGGGGTACACTCACCTTGATCCATGAGATTGGGAGGTGGAATCTCAGAGTCAGGTTCCATAGTTCCCATTGGTATCCAAAACAGGACCGGAAGATCAGAGCGTGGAGCCAGAGTCCAGAGTTGGGGTGGGAAAAAGAATAGGAAAGAAAAGTAAATGATTAAAAAAGAGAGTAGAACAGCTGGCCAAGGGCCTATTTTACAAGGCATAATAAGCATTGAGTAAAACTTACAAGCGTGGGTCAGAACCCTACCCAGAGACAATGTCCAGGATACAAAGCGTGGGGTTACCCTCATCATCAGAAGAAGGCAAGCTCACTAAAGGGGCATGCGTGTCCACCCCGGCCCAAAGATTATGAACTAAAAAGATCAGGAACTATCATTTAACAATTGTAACTTTTGAAACTCTATTTTACTAAGCGGATCTCCTCTTCTGATGGCCCAGAAGCCAAGAGCAGTCTAGTGCGATCCCGTCCATCTTTGCTCTTAGCATGGACACCAGGGGTTCACAAGGCTGCTCACAGAGGAAACCAACAGTAGTCAATATCGTATTGCAGCCAACCAGCATTAAGGCTGTGGAGGGTTATAGTGAGAGAAATTTAGCAATGTGCAACCATTTGCTGAACAGGGAATGTCAAACGGGTGTGATAGTGGCAAATCCATTATCAGCAACATGTTGAATCCAGCCCTACTGGGGCATAAGTGCCACCCCTGTATGAGGAGGATATAGAGCCATCTTGGAATCAGGTGATTGGGGAAGATCTTCTAGCCAATGAAGCTCTTTGGTCCAGCCACAATGGTGAAAGAGGGCAGTTCGCTTGGTAGGGAGATGAGGCGGTCTGGGATTTGTGAGAAATGATCCCCAATTCCAGTAGCAAATCTTCTCCATCTTGAAATGTAGAAAAAGGAGTGGGATTTACCTTTATATGTAAATTATGCTCATCTGTACTTTATCTGGCGGTTCATTAGTTGCTGTAATAAAGGCTTCATGTTTCTCGTTTTCTGTACTGTAGATGGGGCTAGATAAGTGAAAAGCTGGATAGGCGCACCAAACAGGGACAGGTCCTGCCTGTTTCTAGCCTCAAACATCAACTTCTCCTTTGTGCGATAATAGTGTGGCTTAACTATTAGGTCCCGTGGCAAGCCGATCGTCCTGGGGGCAGTCAGGGCACGATGGATTCTATTGATTTCCATGTGATCCGGAGATATGACAGGAATCAGTTCTTTCATCAGCTCATGGATGGCCCCCTCTAGATCAGTATGTGTTTCTGGAAGTCCTCTAATGCACACCTTGTACCTGCGGGACCAGTTTTCAAAATCTGTAATTTTAGTATAATGCCCTGTACACACGATTGGACTTTCCGACAACAAAACCGTGGATTTTTGTTCGAAGGATGTTGGCTCCAACTTGTCTTGCATACACACGGTCACACAAATGTTGGCCAACACTAACGAACGTAGTGACGTACAAGACATACGTGATATTCATCCATTACAAATGCTAGTTTTACAAGACTGAGCGCTTCCGGCTCCTACTTGATTCCGAGCATTTGTGAACTTTTGTGCGACAGACTTGTGTACACATGATCGGAAAGTCCAACAACAAAGTGTTGTTGGCAGAAAATTTGAGAACCTGCTAGCCAACATTTGTTGGCAGAAAGCCGACAACAAATGTTCGATGGAGCATACACACGGTCGGACTTTCAGCCAACAAGCTCACATCCAACATTTCCCATCGGAAAGTCCGACCGTGTGTACGCGGCATTAGCCTCTTCCAATCTGTTCTGGAGTTCTGAGATCATGGTGGATTTTTGGTTAACCCTTGCAACTGTACTGTCCACCTTGGATTCAATAATATCAAATCTTTCATCTATACCCTGGAGATCACGTTTGAGGTCTGTAGTGATAATGGCACAGGCTTTAGAAAGTTCTTGTTGAAACGAGCTAACAGCACTGAGTCCCCTGCATAGTGTGTGGGCTGTGGTGCAGGCAGATCTCTATCAGGGCTTGGTTGGCTAAACATTAGGTCTGCCATCTCTGCCATGTTCCTATCCATGGAGGACACTGGGATGTCAGCAGGCTCACATGAGCCCCCAGAAGTTCCAGGTGATGGGGGTAGTGATAGTTTTTAATTTTTTTAAAATTGAAAAGAAAATGTCCACGCTCACGGACCACTGGTCTGCAGCCTCCCCTTAATCACACCCCCAAAGGGGTGAAAGGTATATGAGTAAAAAAAATGGGTAAGGGGTAAGTGGCGCTACCTGTGCCGGGGTACCTATAAGTTATATTTTAAACAATAATGTGTATTAATATGTACCGAGGGGTACCTGTGCTGAGGTCCTTATTAGTGATCAATATACAATAAACTGTGCTAGTGTGTTAAAGGTGGTGAAGACCACTCTTGTGACCTTAAAGGTGTAAAGTACCTGTTTATAATCGTTCAACCGTATTGCTGTGTTCAGAGCGGTACCCACTCATAAAACATAAATGATAAGTGACCTATACAGCTGTGAAAGAAAATCCCCCACTTGTGATATGGGAAGGAGTCTTATAATAAAGATCCCCCATCAAATGGTGTAGGGATATTGTGATAAACAACCTACAAATACCATTAAATGAATTATGTATATAAATGAATACTAACAACGTTATCCAGATCAATCAAAAATATCAAAATACAAAATTTTTTTTAAAAAAATCATCAAAGAAAATCATCAGAACAAAACAGAGTCCATATTATACCACAGTCCCAGCCATTGTGCAAAGTGTTTATACCATACAGTGCAAACCCAATATAAAAAATATATATAAAAAATATAAAAATATATAAAAAAACTGTGGTAATAGAGTTCCAGCAAAAACAAAGTTCTTGTAAATGGTGACTTATGTGAAAAATTAGCTGATATCCAGTGACTTTACGGTGCTCCCCCTCAAGGGTCCCCACTCACCAGCTCCTTAAACCCCTGCAGGGGTAGTAGGCATGTAGTACCAGGCAGTAGAATGATTTCTTAGGATCCAATCTGGACGTCCCCAGGTTCCTCTGCTCCAGGTATGATGTATCCGTCAATGTCTTAAGCCATCCTTCGTACCTTCGTTCCTTCAGGCTTCTGGGCTGGGCTCACTCTCTCTGCTCCACACTGCTTCCTCCTCCCCCTTCTTTTGAGTGCCAAATGCACTGGGGACGTCCAGATTGGATCCTAAGAAATCATTCTACTGCCTGGTACTACATGCCTACTACCCCTGCGGGGGTTTAAGGAGCTGGTGAGTGGGGACCCTTGAGGGGGAGCACCGTAAAGTCACTGGATATCAGCTAATTTTTGACATAAGTCACCATTTGCAAGAACTTTGTTTTTGCTGGTACTCTATTACCACAGTTTTTATATTTTTTATATATATTTTTTTATATTGGGTTTGCACTGTATGGTATAAACACTTTGCACAATGGCTGGGACTGTGGTATAATATGGACTCCGTTTTTTTCTTATGATTTTCTTTGATGATTTTTTGAAAAAAAAATTTTGTTTTTTGATATTTTTGATTGATCTGGATAAAGTTGTTAGTATTCATTTATATACATAATTCATTTAATGGTATTTGTAGGTTGTTTATCACAATATCCCTACACCATTTGATGGGGGATCTTTATTATAAGACTCCTTCCCAAATCATAAGTGGGGAATTTTCTTTCACAGCTGTATAGGTCACTTATCATTTATGTTTTATGAGTGGATAGTTTTTAATTTTTTTTACTTGCAATGTTACAATAACTAACATTATGTGCAGAATAGTTACTGCTTTGATCTGCTATGGATAAACCAGAGAACTTAAAGAAGTAATAACATTGCATGCCCAGTTTTCATCTGCTGAGATATTCTTTCCCCCTACCCCTGTTTTTGACAAGATCATACAAGCAAGGTTAACAAAAGGTCTTACCTCGATTAAATATAGGGTGTTGTTAGATAGGTTTCTGTTGAACTTTCGCATACGCTTCAGGGCCGGATCGTAACAGGATCTTGGTCCCATCTCGGAAGAGGTCTAGGAGGATGTTCTCCGGTCTCTGCCTCGGGTATCCCTTTCTCCATCACACAAACTGTCCCAGATCTTTATCCTTCATAGGGTTTATCAAACTCCTACTTTTTTTATATTATTGGCCTGAGGTCTAAGCCAGCCTGTGCTAGGTATGGTAACACAGGTACGTTGATACATCTTCTCTGGCGGTGTCCCAAACTTCAGAGATACTGGGCGGAGATGATTGGTACCTTAAATGGGCTACTGGATATCAATATCTCAGCCAAACCACTTATGTGCCTATTGGGCTACTGTGAAATCTCTACTTATACATTGTCCACAGGCAACACTATTAGGCGCGCACTCTCTGTTGCCCGCAGACAGATTGCCCTTAAGTGGACCTCTGTCCGTTCGCCGACTGTATCTAACTGGATTTCAGATCTTAATAGGATTATGATATTTGAAAAACATACATATTTTTTAAGGAACACCATGAATAAGTTTCATGCTATCTGGTCAAAGTGGCTTGCATCTATGTCTCTGGCACCAGTAAAGATCAATCTGTACTATGTATACTGCAATATCAGATATTGGGCTGTAGGTGACCATTGCAAGATAGGTACATATGGGTAAATATAGGTGTTTTTTTTTTGGTTTATCTTTTCTTTTTCAGTGAAAGCTGTATTCTGTGGCCACCTTCAGTGCTTCTAAGTATTAAAGGTTTTTTCCTTTTTTTCCTATTCTTTTTTTTTTCTTCATATACTCCAAGAAATAGAGTGGGGGTGGGGGGGTGGAGGGGCGGGAGGCTTATCTCTTTTTTTTTCTTCATCTTTTGTTATGTAATGTCTGTTTTTGTTTATATGATTCTGCTTGGATAATTTGATTGTATTGTTGTAATGTTGTTTTTTGTTGTTGTTTGTGTATAAAAATAAAAAGAATCTCATTTAAAAAAAATAACATTGCTACAATGTAATTCTTCTTGACACAGAAGAAGCTGCTTTGTGTGTCAGTTTACACAGGAACAACTGCAGCATATGTAAAACAAGTCTCAGCTGTAAAATAACAGCCGAGAATTGTCAGCAAACGCATATAGAGACCTATGGATGAGGAGTAGGTGCTGGGCGTACTATACCAAAGTCTTGTCCAATGTCCATAACTGGTTAGGATTCTCAGTAGCAAGATTTTAACATCACCTATGTGCCAGGATTATGACTTGAATACCTCACCAGGACCCTATTTGTATGACATCAATTTCTTTTTTTTTACTTAAAGTGATATTAAAGCTTTGTTTTTAGTTTTTTGTTTTTAGTTTTTATAACAAACATGTCATACTTACCTACTCTATGCAATGGTTTTGCACAGAGAATTCCTGAACCTCTTTTTCTCTGGTCCCCAACCGGTGCTCCTGTCTCCTCTCCCTTGACCTGTGCCTCCAATAGCAAGCCGCTTGCTATGGGGACACTGGTGTGTGCTTGCTCCAGAGCCCTGCTCTATGCATCCATAACAGAGATAGAGCTGTGACTGGGCTCCGCTCTCTCCTCAATGGAGGAGGGGGGGCAGCACACAGAAGGTTTTTTACCTGCGTGAAAGTTAAAAACCTTCAGCCTTTACAACCACTTTAAAGTGACACTAAACTCTCCTGAAAAAATAGATTCTGTTCAAGCATGTATTCTTAACTCAAAAAAGTACCTTCTACTACACCTTGCCTCCTCCAAATATCCAATTGTTTTTAGCTGATTTGATCTGACTTCCTGTTAGAGAAACAAAAGTAAGGGGAAAAAAGGAGAGGTTTGGGAGGGGGCAGAAAAACATAGGAACTAATCATTTCATGAAAAGTAAATTACAGGGGCATTAAGTAGTGGATGTGTATGGAGTATTTTATTTATTTTTTAAGAAAATAAGGATATTATGTACAGTCACTATAATTATTACTTAAGATGTCAGCGGTATTCAGCTTTAATGTGTGAAGGATCCGTTTTCTTTTTTAGCACTGCAACTTGTAAATCAATTTATTTTCTCAGACAACAGATTAGCTATAAATTACAGTTGTGCCGCACATAGGCGAACATGGATTCTCTGTCATGTCACTGAAGTTAATAAGAAAGTGGCATTTACACTGATGCAGGCAGGATATCTACATACACACTGATGGCATAAAAGAGCAAACATGCAAATTGTTCATTAGCAAATATACATTAGGCACCCTGTGACAATAACATGTGTAGCAGCCAGAAATATGATAAGTTACAGGCATAAAGTATGAATATATAAAAAAAAAAACGATGCTGACCAGGAATGTACCAATATATGCAATAGCAGAGGCTGGGTCAACCTCATTTAAAATGAAACTTATGTTGCATACATAAAAATTCTACCTGTATCCACAGCATTGATGAAAAGACAACTATCAAAAAAAGTATTGTATTCTGATTATGGCATCAGAAGAAAAGAATTAAAAATAGAAATTCCTTTTTTTATTTTACATGACTTCATCTATATTGTGTTCACATTTACATGCAGACCAAGCTCTCAATTCAAAGTGACAATGGCAGTGAATCTATAACACATATAGGGATTATATCATACCTAAAATCTGAGCTATTTAGCTAGTAAACCTAATATATATCTGTGATATCAAGCTGCTTTATCTATACCTAATAAATACCATTTTGTTTAAACATATAATTGATAAAGCCCTATTTATAATACAATAAAGTATTACAACCAATAATGCCATGACCGTGCGATCTCGTAATTCTCTTTACATTTAAAGTTGTTTTTTTGCAATGTATAATTTGTGCCTCATTAGCAGGGCCACCCCTACCATGAGACCCAATGGAACCATTGGTCCCGGGCGGCAGGTTCTGAGGGGCAGCACATTGACGCCCAGGAAGACAATGGTCCCACCCGATGTCAGGGTGGCCTCCACACGCCCACCCTGCTCCGTTCCTTATTGCACTGTTTGGTTGCCCCGGCGCTGCTGCTATTACATGTAATGGCAGGGCACAGCTGGCCGCCCACCCATCCTCTCCGTGGCCCCCTCCCCCCTTTGCTGCTGACAAGAGAAAGTCAGCTGACAGGCTGATGGCCAACAGCTTGAAGGGGGAGGAGCTTTCTGCTGAGCAGAGACCCCATGATGAAAGAGGGATCACTGTTGTATATGTTGTAATATGTTCACCGACTTATGTGGGACATTTTTATATGTATGTAGACATACAGTCAATATTGACCAGGCCAGAATTCAATTGACAATGGTTGATTTGTCCAAGTCAACTGAATTTTAACATATCAAGGGGACAGCTGAAGACTCTTTGATGTGTTGATCTTAGGCAAGTCTACCTAGGTGTGTGAGGGGAGGTATGGTCTGGAAACCTAATTGAACATTTCAAAGGGTACATTGTTTAAAGGACCATAGAATAAGTATTTATTGATAGTAATTAGACTTGAGGGGGTAACAATAAGATCAAAGAGTATTTTGGGTTGACCTAGCAGAACCTCCCTCCTAGTGGACTAGTATTTCATAGAGGACATTCAAGTTGGCATTTAGTTTTAAGTTAGGCTTGTCTGTGTATGAAGGCACATATCTAGGAACATGGTATTCTGAATTATATTTCCTCTGTCTGAATTTTTTTGTCATCTGTGGACTTTGGACTTTGTTCTGTGTTGAAAGTCAATAAAGTGCATCTCTCTGGAAGAATTGTGTTCCTGCGGAAGAGTACTTACTAATTAATTATCATACCCACTATACTACTACACATACTATATATTATATCACTACAATCACTATAGGCGTGGCTGACACTGAGAGAAATTAAGTGTCACTAATCCCATCTCCACCACGTCTGCCTGTGTCTGAACCCCCTGCCACCCCTGCCTGTGTCTAACCCCCTCCTTACCACCACTGCCTGTGTCTATCCCTCACCACCACCGCCGCCTCTGTCTGAAACCCACCATCACTGTTGCATGTAAATCTGACTTCCTGATAAATTTAATTTTGGTTTTAATTGTCATGATATAACATAAATAATGTGGGGGCCTTTGGTGGGCCTGATTTTTTTTTGGAGGGGCAGCACTTCATTCTTGGGCCCAGGCAGCACAATGTCTTGGGCCAGCCCTGCTCATTAGGGAGTAAACATGTGCACTACCGAAAAATTTGTATAGTTTCGTTTTCATTTCATTCTTTTTTTTGTATGTTTATCAGGTCATTTGTTATGATCGGCATTCGTTACTTCGGATAATTCGTAACTTCGGATGCATTCCTATTGTTACCTTAACAGTTACTTTAGCCAAATTTGAAAGGAGATTTCAATAAAAATGTCAATCTAATTTATCCCAAATTATCTGCTATGGCGCAGAGACCTGAATAGAAGAATTACTGACTTCAGCTATTTTACCTATAATTTCCTTTAATTTATTTCCTTTAAATTATTTTCCAAATTTGACTCTATTCTTTTTAGTGAATAGATTCTTATTGCTTTAACATATAAGTAGCACAGTATTTATTACTGGTCATAGAAAACATTTAATACCTATATCAAAAAGAAATACGAATGCATTCATCAAATATTGCTTTATATTCAGCGATAGCGAATAGAAAGAACAAAAATACAAAAAGCTAAATTATCCGTCTGTAATCGATTTGTTAAACTTGTAGGTTGAATCGTTTTTTGTGCCTTTGGATTTTTGTACTTTAAAATTTTCGTTCTTTTGGATTTTCGTTCTTTCTGACAGTTTGTTTCCATATGCATTAATCAAAAGAGTCTTTCTTTCATTCAGATGCTTCCAAATGAACGAATATGCCGAAATTCGTCTGAAAACGAATTTGTAACAAAACGAATTGCATATGTCTATTAGGGAGCTTACCCTTCACTTCCTTCCTGTGGACTTAAGTAAGGGATATCTATATAATGTGAGGGAAATCACCTCTTAGCCAGTTGTCACGGGAACAAGTTTCCCCATTGGAATATTTTATCTCTATTCCTTTTCTGGGGGCAATTAAAAATTTTTGGTTTATCCTCACTTTCATTGCCAGTGACATTAGTAATCGGAACAATTAGAGAGTGAATCTCATTAATGGGGATTGTCAGGTAAAACAGATTCCCAGCACCAGAAAACCTGTGTGCTCATGTTTGTGCATATTTCTCACATGCTAATACGTCTTAGCGAAGAAGCAATGTTAGGTGCAGCGCTGTGGATGCAATTAGGAGCAGTGGTGTGGTTTTAAAGTTGGTATAAGGTTATACATAGTATTGTAGTTTGTTGCACCCGTGTTTGTGCGTGCACACGCACATGTACATGTATGCATGCCAATTAGCGCCCAGTGGCCTATTTAAACTGGTCTGTCACTATGAGCAATTGCTGAATGGTCTTCAGCTTGTACCTGTATTCCTGAGACCTGATCCACTGAACCTGCTTACCTGTGTATGACCCGACTTCGCCTTTGCTCCTGCCTTAACTTTGTCCATCTGATCTCTCTGACCTCGGCCTGTTTACTGGACTCATCTTTGCCTGCTGATTCTGTACTGTGCTGCCCGGCTGTTACTGACCTTGGCCTGCTTCCTGGACTTGCTCTGTTTGCTGATTCGGCCCCTCCTTGCCCAGCTGTTGCTGATCTATGCCTGCATACCGGCTCTGCTACCATCTCCTGCTATGGTGCCAAACTGCTTCAGCAACCTGTCCTGAGAACTGCGACTCCCAGCTTCATCCACCTAAAGAGCAGACTTCACCAGCCAGCTACCCCAGCACTCGTGCCACTCTGTGACCTCACACTCTCTGTCTCCACCTTCAGGTGTGTTGGGCAGGAGGTTCAAGAGAGGCCCATTCCAGTCATCACCAGGTACGTGATAGGGATATAGAGAACATGACAGACCTGACAGTAGAGCTAACCCCTAATATAAATGAGAGTTAGGGACTTTAGATTGTAAGCTCCTTGAGGACAGGGACTGATCTGAATGTACAATATATATATATATATATATATATATATATATATATATATATATATATATATATATATATAAAGAGCTCCGTAAAATTGATGGCACTGTGTACTCTACCACAAAAAAGTTTTGCCTTTGGTTATACTTGGTATATAATACCACTAAGCTCCTCATTCACTCCCTTGTTATTTCTTGCCTTGACTATTGAAACTCCCTTCTCATTGGCCTGCCTCTCCATAGGCTATCCCCTCTTCAATCTATCATAAATGCTGCTGCCAGACTTATACACCTTCCCAACCGCTCAGTGTCTGCCAACCCTCTCCTCCAATCCCTACAATGGCTCCCAATCACCCAGCGAATTCAATTCAAAATACTAACCACAACATACAAAGCCATTCACAACTCTGCCCGAGCTACATCACCAATCTTGTCTCCAAATATCACCCAAATCGTCCTCTCCGCTCTTCTCAAGATCCCCTATTCTCAAGCTCTCTTGTCTCCTTCTTCCATGCTTGTCTCCAGGATTTCTCCAGAGCCTCTCCCATCCTCTGGAACTCGCTACCTCAACCTGTCCGGCTATCCACCCTATTCTTGCTCCCTTCAGACGATCCCTGAAAACTCATCTCTTCAGGAAAGTCTATCACGTCTCCAACTAATCTTTTACCATTTCCATCAGCTCATTCCCCACAGTTACAAATTTTTGTACCACCTGCCCCACCCTTTTAGATTTTAAGCTCTTCTGAGCAGGGCCCTCTTAATCTTCTTGTATTTTATTGTATTATAACTGTATTGTCTCCCTTTTTTATGTTAAGCACTGCGTAAACTGTTGGCGCTATATAAATCCTGTATGATAATAATAATATAATATATAAACTCATGTGCATTTTTTAAAGATTCTAAATAACGTGTCCCATAAAAAAATATTTAAATCAATTGCAAGAAGTCCACATGAAACATCCAAATCTTTTATTATTACAGGTACTTATTTACCATTGTTCACCCAGAAGTGGTTACCATTGCCAACTTTTCTTTACATAGTTTTGACCTTAAAAAATGGCTGCAACTGTTTTGTTTCGTTTTTCTTGTAACTGTATGTGTATTATTGTTATGATATAATTCTATAAACTATAATATAATAATTACAATACAAATTAATGTGCTTATGTCACATGCCTATATATATATCTATCTATATATATATATATTTATTTATTTATTTTACATTTACTATGAAACCGAGTTGACCAAAACTCTAAAACTGCCAGAGGTGTCTTTATCAGTCACTAATTATTCACATTATTTACATTTTTTTTAATTTAATGCAACTTCTCCAGCACCCCTTTCATTATTATAGTTTTCCCAACCCATGTTACTGTCATTTTTCTGAGTGGTCCGCGTGTTAATAGAGAGAAAAATAAATAATATGTTACGTGGAATAAAATAGGAATTCATGTTTTGATCAATGTCACAAGGTTTAACCACATGTACTTTTCTGACTGACAATGCTGCTGTCTGCTGTGCCTCCTGTTATTATTTCTTCATAGTTGTGTCTCGCTAATACAGGAGGTGTACTGGCCAGATCACTAAATGAAAACAGATGGGAAAAAGCCAAAGAAAAAAAAAAACTGATGCAGCCACCACATCTAATGACTGGTACATTACATTTTTGGTTTTGGGTTTAATGTCGCTTTAATTGAAAAAGTTGAAATTAGAAGCTGATTGGCTACAATGTACAGTTGCCTAAGATTTTGCACTCTTCAGTTTTAATGAATCAACCCCAATGTCTTTATTCAGGAGAAACAAAACACATTAAAGCGGAGTTCCACCCAAAAATGGAACTTGCGCTTTAAGTGACGGTGACCCCCTGACATGCCCTATTTGGCATTTCATTTTTGGGGGGGAGCGAATGCCCTCTTTTAAGAGGCACCCAGCTCCCACTTCCTACCGGGGCTCCACGGCACCGGGAGGAAGATCACCTCTCCCCCATCCCTCCCTGCAATCTTCTGGAACACATCACAGGTCCCAGAAGATTGCCCAGCCATTCACTGCGCACACCACGGCTCACACATGCGCAGTGCCCCACAGTAAGAATGCCGACGCCATGGAGAGTAGGGGGAGAGGAGCAGGGCTTTGTACGCCCACATCGGTGGACCGTGGGACAGGTGAGTGTCTGATTATTAAAAGTCAGCAGCTACACTTGTTGTAGCTGCTGACTTTTAATTGTTTTTCTTTTTTCGGTGGAACTCCGCTTTAATAAGTATTTATATGACAGCAGATATGGTTCATTGTAAAAGTCTCTTTGATAAGAAGGTAACACTAGTTAACATATGTCTGCCAAATGGAAACCAGCGGTGAAATTTACTAATATTGGAGCACGCAGAATATGGTGCAGCTGTGCATCAGCTTCTAACTTCAGCTTGTTTAATTAACCGCTTTCCGACCAAGCGCCGCAGTTATATCTCCATCATGGTACATCGGTACCATAGACGGCCACTAGGGAGCACGTGCGCGCCCCCTGCTCGCCCACTGAGCCGACACGAGTGCCCGGCGGTCTCGATCACTCGGGGCACTCGGGGCACACGGAGAACCAGGATCTGTGTGTGTAAACCAGTGTTTCTCAACTCCAGTCGTTAAGGCACCCCAACAGGTCATGTTTTCAGGAATTCCCTCAGATGAAACAGCTGTGGTAATTACTAAGGCAGTGAAACTGATCAAATCACCTGTGCAAATTAATGGTTAGCCGGAAAACCTGACCTGTTGGGGCGCCTTGAGGACTGGAGTTGAGAAACACTGGTGTGAACACACAGTTTCCGGTTCTCTGAGGGGAGAACTGACAGATCCTCTGTTCATACAGAGTATGAACAGAGGATCTGTTAGTTTCCCTGCACAGTCCAAATCCCCCTTCAGTTAGAACACTTCCTAGGATACACATTAACCCTTCACTGTCCCCTAGTGTTAACCCCTTCACTGCCAGTGACATTTTTACAGTAATCAATGCATTTTTAATCACACCGATCGCTGTATTAATGCCAATGGTCCCAAAAATGTGTAAAAACTGTCCGACATGTCCGCCGTAATGGTACGGTCATGATAAAAATCGCCGATCGCCGCCATTACTAGTAAAAAAAAAAAAATTAATAAAAATGCCAAAAAACTAACTCCTATATTGTAGATGCTATAACTTTTGCGCTAACAAATCAATATACGCTTATTGCGATTTTTTTTACCATCAATATGTAGAAGAATACGTATCGGCCTAAACTGAGGGAAAAAAAAAAAAATATATTTTTGGGGGATATTTATTATAGCAAAAAGTAAAAAATAATGCGTTTTTTTAAAAATTGTTGCTCCTTTTTTGTTTATAGCGCAAAAAATAAAAACCATGGAGGCGATCAAATACCACCAAAAGAAAGCTCTATTTGTGGGGAAAAAAAGGACGTTGATTTTGTTTGGGAGCCACATTGCATGACTGGGAAATTGTCAGTTAACGAGACGCAGTGCCGAATCGCAAAAAGTACTCTGGTCTTTGGCCAGCCAAATGGTCCGGGGCTGAAGCAGTTAAACTGCCAATAAAGCCATTTTCTATCATTAAGAATGTAAGAAAAAGTATTTATATTACATTAGCGCTCTTCCTTTGCAAAAGAGAATTTGTTCTCATATCTGTAATAATAGCAAAAAAAAATTTTGATTAAAATCTAAAAAAGCTGTATTTTTTAGAATTGAATGTAGAATACCTTTTTAAATTAAAATTCAAGAGGCCATTTCTTTTAAACAAAGGAAGGTGGGAGGAAGTCGGGGGGTTTAGGGTTGGGGCATTAAAAAAAAAAAATAGACTTCTGCGTTGAGAATTAATCCTTTTCAGGTCAGGTCTAGGCACTGAAATTTTTTTAACATACTTTATAGCAGATTCTTACCTGCCTCTGTTCTGAAAATGCCAAGACAGACAGTTGAACTAACTTTTTGCCCTAAAGGAAGTGAAAGTGTTAAGTGTTACCTGTTTCAGACCCAGTGTTGTAATTAGAGAAAAACTACTTGGAAAACCAGTATTCAAATAAGCAGAAAATCCCAGGGAGAGTTCTATACACAAACTGTGTACAGAATATCAGGAGTGTTGCCATGGTAAAGCAACATTTTGATTTACATTTAAAAAAAATCATAGAGTAATTATTCAACATGTGCTGTTTTTAAATTTTAAAAACATTTCACAAACCAGTTTGAATAAAATTCCTAGAAACTTCAAACTGCGTTAAAAGAATTACATTAGACGTTTTTAACCAATCATAATTTTGGTCAAACCATTGGCTTTATTTCAGATTGGATTTAAATTCTTGCCATTTCCTCTATGCAAGCTGTAAGACAAAGGAAATGGGAAGCTTCTTCCAGTGCAATTTTCTTGATTTACTGTCTGACAGGCACATCAGGTGGTTTTGGATAAATATTGTACAGTGTGGAAATATTATTAAAAACATCCTACTGTGGAAGGCTCACCACCAAAATTTCAGGCACAACTTCAAATTCCCTTTTACGTCGCTCTATGCTCGTCCAGCTGGGATATCAACAAGTGTTACAATGCTTGCTGACACTGAATGCTATCCCATGCATCACGATGTTAAGTGGGAATAAAGACGGTGGAAAAGAGCTTTTATTTTTCCTGTAAAAGAGAAGTAGGATTTTGATTTTTCAGTTACATAAGTAATTTTTTACTGTCCTTTGCAATGACAATGAGCGTTATTTTGCAAGTAAAAAAAAAATAAGGAGGTTACTCAGACAGTTTTCAATTACCGTATTTATCAGCGTATAACACGCACCTTAACTTTAAGAGGGAAGTTTCAGAAAAAATAAATAAATTTTAAAATAAGGGTCAGTGCTCTGTAGCCTCACCAGTGCCCATCAATGTAGCCAGATCTATGCCCATCTGCAGCCTCTAATATGCCCATTATTGCAGCCTGTTTAGTGCCCATTTGCAGCCTCTAATGTGCCCATTATTGCAGCCTGTTTAGTATCCATGTGCAGCCTCTAACATGCCCATCTGCAGCCTCTAATATGCCCATCATTGCAGCCTGTTTAGTGCCCATCTGCAGTCTCTAATGTGCCCATCATTGCAGCCTGTTTAGTGCCCATCTGCTGCCTCTAATATGCCCATCATTGCAGCCTGTTTAGTGCCCATCTGCAGCCTCTAATATGCCCATCATTGCAGCCTGTTTAGTGTTCATCTGCAGCCTCTAACATGCCCATTATTGCAGCCTGTTTAGTGCCCATCTGCAGCCTCTAATATGCCCAAAATTGCAGCCTGTTTAGTGCCCATCTGCAGCCTCTAGCATGCCCATGATTGCAGCCTGTTTAGTACACATCTGCAGACTCGCCTTTGCCGATGATTGCAGCCGTGCCAGTGCTGGATGACATAGATCCGCGATCTCCTGTGTATCCGGCGCTCAGTCACTCACAGTCCTGCCCGGCTCATATGATGGACAGAGCAGTGGTCCAATGTGTGTGACTGAGCGCCGGATACACAGGAGATTGCAGCTGTGTCTAATCCAGCGGCGCTCGTCCCCTCCTTCCACTCCGAGGCAGCAGGGATCGTATAACATGCACACACGATTTCCCCCTGATCTTCAGATAAATACGATAACCTACAGTATATCAAGGAAAGTAATTGCCCTTTTAGAGTGGAACATCATAAAAATATCTCCACCCATATGAATCAGTAGGGCATTAGTAAAGCATTAGAAAACATCAGGCTAAAGTTCAAAAAGTTGAAACAAAAGTATTTACCGGTCAACCCACCATCACAAACCTAAAAAACAGGTGAGTCATTCTTGTTTAAACAGAACCTATGCTTTTCCTGCACTAAAAAATTTATTTTATTTTTCTTGCAGTCCTTAAAATAGCAAAGCACTTATTGTGTCTAGGCACTCCTGTGATTACTAGACATGTGCACACTGAAATATTTTGTTTCGGAATTTCGGATTCGTCCAAAAAATACATTTATTTAGTTACTCTCGAAATTTGTTTTTATTTATTTTGCCTCGTTAAAAAATGCATTTGTACGAAAATCCGAATTGATTAAGGTCAAATCAGTCAATAAAAGGCTTATGGTGTCTGTCGGATATTCTAAGAAGATTTGACGAAGCAGCTAAACTGTACGACGCCGTTATCGTACATTTCCGGTCGAAATGCTCCACCCACAAGATATAGTAGAATTCTAATGTTGTTTGACTAGTAATAATTATAATTATTAATTATTATTACTAGTCAAACAACATTAGAATTCTTCTATAGCCTATGGGCGGAGCATTTGACTGTAAATATCCGCTCGCTGGCGATCGTATGTTTTTAGCTGCTTTGTCAAATCTTCATGTTGAACGTTATTACCACAGGTTCAATAGACACAGATCGCTATTGTCGCCGTCATGTCAAATCTTCTATCTATCTATATCGAACTGTTGTCGCAACAATACGAAAATATAATGGATTTGAAAATAAAACATTTTTTTATTTTGGATCTTTCGGATTTGGGATTCTGCGCGTTCGTTATCGTTTTGTTAAAATGAACACGGTGATCCCCGAAATTCAAGGAAAATGCATTTGGACGATAAAGAATGGACATGTCTAGTGATTACAGCTTCATAGCTGTATTTCTGCAAGGTGAGATCCAAGGCACTGCTGCAACTGACTGCTAGTCTCATAAGATTTCTGTGATGTTGCTATTGTGCTACTCACTGTTGTCCTTGCTGGAGAGGAAGCTGTATTTGAAGACCCGCTGTGCAGGGATCTCTCTGCTTCTGTTTTATACTGTACATTTTGTGGTTTTTGCATCTTTCCTGCTGCTTCTTGAATATTCTGCTAGCAGTTAACAGATCATCAGTCATCGTGGAGTCAGCTCTGACATGAACAAACAAAACACTGCCTCTACCAAGATGCCCCCTCAACAAAAAGAAGATCAAGGTATGGATAGTCAGCAATGGGAAAAAATACTGTATAAGCCTTGCTCAACCTTTTTACCCTAGTGGATCCCCTAAAATAATTTTCAGGTCTCTGGGTATCTGTACTAAAACCAGTTCATTGGGGGTCAATATAAAAAATGCCCCTTACATTGGTGTGATCAGTAGAAAGAAGTCAAACCTTACAGTTGTGATCAGAATGTCACCCTACAGTCAACCTAAAATCCTTGCCGCTTTAGTCACATCACTTAGCTGTAATGAAGTATGTTCCATGTTGTTCAGGTATCTAGATTCTGGAGAAATCTCCACTGCAGGGATGCCCCATCCTCTTCCTGTCTCTGAACTTCTGGTGCTGCAATAGTTAACAGCTTTGGGTCTTTAGGCAGGGCAGCAGTAAAGACGATCTTACAGAGACTTGCCCCTTCCCTGTCCATGGAGAAAAGTTCTTTCATTGATTCCACTTCTTGTAGCTGAATCTGTGAATAGGGCAAAGCATTTTATGACTAATTGGACTCTCCTCCATTTACAGATCATGGTACAGGCATTGTCATCAATGAAATAACATTTTTTCAGTGAAGGAGGAGGAAGGAGGGGATGTGTACCTGTTGGTACACGTCTGTACTGCTTTTCTGTCTGAAGACCCAAAGCGCTTAACCATTGCAGCACCCAAGGTTCGGAGAAAGGAAGAGGACAGGGCATTCCTGCAATAAAGAGTTCTTCAGGATCCATAATGAGGATCTGGACCATTCCTCATTACAGGTAAGTGACGTGACTAAAGCTGGGGGATTTTTTTTTTTTTTAGTTTTTGAAGCTAAACTTGAAATAATTTGAGGTTAGGTAAAAAGGTAAACTAAGTACTCTTTGGTTTTAACATAGTTTAAGTATTATCTTATTACCTCCACAGAATTAGCAGCTCATTTAAAGGCTTGTTTCCTGGAAGTGCACTTTAATGTCTGCATTAATACATATTATTGTCTTCATGTTTTATTCATCACCTAAATATTTGTAAGCAGCCTGCTTGCACAAGTAATGATCCTAGGAAAGAGCAAGCATGTGTTGTTTTTTATTTTATGGGTGATGGTAACCAGGAAAGGTGCATAAACTAAAGAGCGACAGTTTATATGAACTCCCCGGAGCCCTACAATCCAAGATCTGCATTAGATTGTGTGATACTCTCATTTTTAATGCTCTCCTACTGTCAGAAGGCAAATTATAACACTTGTTTGCTTTTCTGACATAACGGTGACTAGTGTTTTACAGTACACGAGAGACCCACAGTGAGCTCAGTAGAGAAGAGGGTCTGGGAACTCCCCTGTAAATATTTGGCAGAAGACAGGAGGAAGCAATCTGACTGCTAGAAGTCAGACAAAAAGTGTGCTTGTCTGCAGTGCACTGCTGCCTTAACTAAATAAAAGCTTTATATTGTATTCTTTTCTTTTCACTCTTGCTTTCAAATTGTAAAAAGACAATAAACTAGCTATATACAGTATAAATAGATATAGATATATCTATATCTATATATAGATATATCTATAGATAGATATCTATAGATATATCTATATATATCTATCTATATATATATATAGATAGATATATATAGATATAGCTATATATATCTATCTATATATATATAGATAGATATATATATAGCATATATAATGTGGCAACTCAAATGAGTTGTGTCAATCCAAAAACTGTATTTTAGGGCATGGCAGTCCACTTTTTTCAATAAATGAAAAGTTCACATGCACATCCGTTGCCCACGCAGGGGTTTCCTCCACAGCCATAGGCATGGGCACACCCTAATCCCTACATGCGGTGCCGATTCCCACTACTGCCTGGACTTCCCTCTGTGCTCTGTGTTGGCCCTGCAGTGCTGCTAGCTTCCCTCCTCTCCCCCTGGCTGCAGCGGAGGATGTTTCAGGATGGAGAGCAGGGGAAGGGGCTAGTAAACATGTCATTTACCAGACCCTACCTTTTCTAAATGAACACTCTCACTCACTGTGTCTATTCAGAACAGAAGAATAGTAAACTGTGTTTACTATGCTTCAGTTTGTGAATAAACAGGAAGCTGCTCGGCACAGAGCACTCCCCATTCATTCACTGTCCTGTGCAGCTGAGGCTGCAGACAAAGACATATGTGTTTGAGCTTTGGAGTGCACACCCTAATGCAATAGACTGCACACACCCATGTCCACAGCAATATGCACAACAAAAAAAGCCACCTGGCTTGCTTGTTGGTAGCGCCGTGCCTACCCTTAACAGTCCCTCTTACTGTGTTGTCCAGCTCTCCTGGATCACATGGCCCTCTAGCCTTTAGTTGTAGCACAACTAAGGATCGGGGTTCACTTAACACCTCAATAGGAGCCAACCTGACTCCTGGAATGAGACCTGCTGTCTCCTGGCTTCCGGCTGGGGCCCTCTGACCCCTCAATGAGACCCTCAGTCTCTTGGCTTCTGGCTGGGGCTTCTCTGACCCCTCAATGAGACCTTCTGTCTCTTGGCTTCTGGCTGGGGCCCTCTCACCCCTTGGTGAGACTTTTAATGTCTTGGCTTCTGGCTGGGGCCCTCTAACCCCTCAGTGAGACCTTTAATCTCTCGTTTTCTGGCTGGGGCTCCCTGACCCCTCAGTCCGTGAGACCTTTAGTCTCCCACGCTGGGAGCTCTGAGCTATCCTCAGACCTGAATATATAATGACCCTGCACACCTGTATACTTAAACAGGTTGCAGGCATCTGGCAAAACCAAGACACAGGAGTGAAAGTTCTGATCAAGAACTACAGCATCCGGAGAAAGCCAAATACATAGCTTTCTCTGATCAGAAACAAAAGCCTGGAACTTCACATTAACTGTAGATGCAAATCCTGTGTCACATTTTCCTATATTCTCAAAGTGACAGGGCTTCTCACTGTCACTATATATATATATATATATATATATATATATATATATATATATATATATATATATATATATACACACACACACACACATTATTTTTTGTGAAAATCTTTGGTAATTGTAATAAAAATATACAGCTATGAAGATTTAATGCTATACCTTTTTTATTATAGTATTTTAAGTATTTTTACTAAATAAATAATACCAATAAATAAATAAAGGTTAAAGTAGTAATAAACACGAGGGTGCTTGCATTGGCGCGCCTGCATCCCCGAGCCTCAAGTATAGCAGGTGGCCCTTCAGAGCTCCAGGGCTCATCCAGGGCTCATCCTTGGCCATGGAAAGGACAGGTAACACACAATCCACCCCTCCTTCACAGCCCCATCTTTAACCACCAAAGTGCTGGGTGAGAAGCTGCAAGTACTGCTACAGAATATAACTTTACTGGGGGATTGCACAGATCACATAGAGACTAAATATGATAAATTTGTTCAATATATTTACAGGCTAGAAGAACATAATTCATCCGAGCTCCAACCAGAGGATTTGGAAAAAGATTGCAAAATCTATGTATACAGGGAGTCCCTGAATCTGTTGAAGATGTTCAACTCCAGTCATATATAATGAGCCTGTTTACCACCTTAGTCATGAATATACAGTAGTATGCAAAAGTTTGAGGCAGGTGTAAAAAAATACTTTATATTAAGAATGCTTTCAGAAATAGAAGTGTTAATCGTTTATTTTTACCAATTAACAAAATGGAATGTGAGTGAAAGAGGAATCCGAATTAAATCGATATTTGGTGTCACCACCCCTTGCCTTCAAAACAGCATCAATTCTTCTAGGTACACTGCACTGAAGGTAGGTTGTTCCAAACATCTTGGAGAAATAACCACAGATCTTCTGTGGGTGTAGGCTGCCTCAAATCCTTCTGTATTTTCATGTAATTCCAGACAGACTCAATGGTGTTGAGATTAGGGCTCTATGAGGGCCAAACTATCACTTGCAGGACTCCTTGTTCTTCATTACACTGAAAATATTTTTTAATAACATTGGCTGTATGTTTGGGGTCATTGTCCTGCTGCACAATAAATCTGGGGCCAGTCACATGCTTCCCTGATTGCATGACATGATGGATAAGTATCTGTCTTTATTTCTCAGCATTTATAACACCGTTGATCCTGATAAAATCTCCAACGCTATTGCAATGGCCAAATCTCCAACTCCCTGAGAAATGCAGCCCAAAGCATGCAAGGAACCCCCACCATGCTTCGCTGTTGCCTGTAGACACTCATTATTGTACCGCTCTCCAGCCCTTCGGCGAACAAACTGCCTTCTGCTGCAGACAAATATTTCCTCACATTTTTTGTAAATATTTTATTATATCTTTTTATGTGACAACACTGAAGAAATGACACTTTGCTACAATGTAAAATAGTGAGTGTACAGCTTGCATAACACTATAAATTTGCTGTCCCCTCAAAAAAACTCAACACACAGCCATTAATGTCTAAACCGCTGGCAACAAAAGTGAGTACACCCCTAAGTGAAAATGTCCAAATTGGGCCCAATTAGCCATTTTCCCTCCCCGGTGTCATGTGACTCGTTAGTGTTATGAGGTCTCAGGTGTGAATCGGGAGCAGGTGTGTTAAATTTGGTGTTATCGCTCTCACTCTCTCATACTGGTCACTGGAAGTTCAACATGGCACCTCATGGCAAAGAACTCTCTGAGGATCTGAAAAAAAGAATTGTTGCTCTACATAAAGATGGCCTAGGCTATAAGAAGATTGCCAAGACCCTGAAACTGAGCTGCAGCATGGTGACCAAGACCATACAGCGGTTTAACAGGACAGGTTCCACTCAGAACAGGCCTCGCCATGGTCGACCAAACAAGTTGAGTGCGCGTGCTCAGCATCATATCCAGAGGTTGTCTTTGGGAAATAAACGTATAAGTGCTGCCAGCATTGATGCAGAGTTTGAAGGGGTGTCAGCCTGTCAGTGCTCAGATCATACATTGCACACTGAATCAAATTGGTCTGCATGGCTGTCATCCCAGAAGGAAGCCAAGATGATGCACAAGAAAGCCCACAAACTAAGACTAAGGACATGGATTACTGGAACCATGTCCTGTGGTCTGATGAGACCAAGATAAACGTGTTTGGTTCAGATGGCGTCAAGTGTGTTTGGCGGCAACCAGGTGAGGAGTACAAAGACAAGTGTGTCTTGCCTACAGTCAAGCATGGTGGTGGGAGTGTCATGGTTTGGAGCTGCATGAGTTCTGCCGGCACTGGGGAGCTACAGTTCATTGAGGAAACCATGAATGCCAACATGTACTGTGACATACTGAAGCAGAGCATGATCCCCTCCCTTCGGAGACTGGGCCGCAGGGCAGTATTCCAACATAATAACGACCCCAAACACACCTCTAAGATGATCACTGCCTTGCTAAAGAAGCTGAGGATAAAGGTGATGAACTGGTCAAGCATGTCTGCAGACCTAAACCCTATTGAGCATCTGTGGGGCATCCTCAAACAGAAAGTGGACAAGCGCAAGGTCTCTAACATCCACCAGCTCCCGTGATATTGTCATGGAGGAGTAGAAGAGGACTCCAGTGGCAACCTGTGAAGCTCTGATGAACTCCATGCCCAAGAGGGTTAAGGCAGTGCTGGAAAATAATGGTGGCCACACAAAATATTAACACTTTGGGTACTCACTTTTGTTGCCAGCGGTTTAGACATTAATGGCTGTGTGTTTATTGTGAGTTATTTTGAGGGGACAGAAAATTTACACTGTTATACAAGCTGTACACTCACTACATTACATTGTAGCAAAGTGTCATTTCTTCAGTGTTGTCACATGAAAAGATATGATAAAATATTTACAAAAATGTGAGGGGTGTACTCACTTTTGTGAGATACTATATATCATTATTTTTAGACACTATACCTTTCATGCAAACCAATTAATATACAATTATTGGGATTTTTTTTACCAAAGATATATAGCAGAATACATTTTGGCCTAAATTTATGAAAAAGTTATATTTTTAAAAAAATGTTTTGAATATGTTTTATAGCATTTTTTTCAAGATTTTCTGTCTTTTTTATGTATATAATAAAAAATAAAAATTCAGTGGTGATCAAAACTTTATTTTTTGTGTAAAAATGGCTATAAAGTTCCTTTTGTACAGTATTGGAAAAGCACGCAATTGCCAGGTAAAATAATGCAGTGCCAAAATATGGCCGGGTCATGAAGGAAGTAAAATCTTCTGGAGTTGAAGTGGTAAAGCGAGTTCTGTACAACAACCTTCAACCTTGTGGGAAGCCCAAAAAGCATTTGTTAGGGGTCAATGAATCTCTGCAGGCACCCGAATTGAAACAAGATGTGAATGAATAAAATCTCCCTTCTGCATCAGTTACATATTGCTGAGCGGGAATGACTGAGAGATGAGATAAGAGCCTTAGAGATGCAAAAAGTGACCCGGTCACTTATGTTGGCCAAACAAAAATTCTATGAATATTCTTACAGGCCCCATTGGATGCTGGTTAAAAAGCTTAGGGCTAGACAGCTTTCAAAGCCATGCCTGATTATTTGATCCAATCTGACAGTACCCCCACCTATTGCCCTCCAGCTATGACCAAGACTTTCGGGGAGTTTTATCATACACATAATTGCTTTACTTCAGATAAGCGTACCCCATTAAAACAAGAGAAATTTAGTTCCAATATTTATTTATTAAGATTTTGGAAAATATACATTGAGATGACAAGATGTAAGTCGTGTTGGTACAGACATAAGGTACTAGGAAGATACAAATTACATAATCTTGTAAGAAACAGAAATATATTAATGCTGTTGGTATAATCATAAACATACAAGTACCAAACCAATTAGAGGTAGAGTTGCTACATCATGTTGGAGGAGGTAGTAAGGGGGGGGAGCTTGGGAGGGATGGAGAGGGAAGTGGAGTAGGTATTTCAAAGGGTGAGTTGAAGGAGGGTGGGGGGAAGGGAAATCAACCAGTCAAATGAGGTAGGAAACAAATATCAAATCAACAAAAATAATAACCAGAACAGTGATTCTATCAGTAGTAAGAAAACAAGGTATGTACACATCATGAACCTTTAACTGTACAAATTGGATGGTGTAACCATACAGACCAGAGTGAGATACATTTTTGGTATAATATATTCTTTAAGGCCAGCAGTTTCTCAATTTCACATTGGTAATAAAGGTCATTGGCTCCAGCTGCTGTCAATCAAATCCAGTGACAAGCGAGCACGAGGGGGAGGTGGGGGGTTGGGATGGTATTAAGGCATGAGTACATGGCTTGCTAGGGGGGTACTTGTAAAGGAGAAGCCAGGAGTGATAGCGGGGGACCCCAGGAGAATCGGGGCTGCTCTGTGCAAAAGCATTACGCAGTTTTTTTTTAAAAAAAGATTCTCTACAATCACTTTAAAATAGTATTAATCCCTCAGTGTTTTTAGCTTAACACATTGAGCACACTATAATATATTTTATGCAACTACAGGGTGCCTCAGGGGTGGTTCCATATTGTCCTGCACTCACAGGATTTCCTAAGTCTTCCAGGTTTAATGGCACTGGGTGTCATTTAGCCCTGAAGGCTAAGGAGATCCAGTTGTGGAAAGTATTTAATGCTGAGTATTGTAGGCAGGGCTAATTTTTTTTCAAAACTTCCTGGGCCCCTTTCTTTTCTAATTTTGGCCAGAGTTTGGCTTTAACCAAACGCAGCTACAACATGAATTAACTATTGTAATTACTGAGTTCCTTGACAAGAACAGACAATATTCACTTATAATATAATAACAGACAAAGTTCACTTTACACCTTTCTGTTTCTTTGTGGTTGAGTTTTTTTTTATTCCCTATTGGGTGCAATAGATACTTTAAGACAGGTTAAAAAATAAAAAGCTCAACTATGACTGGTTCTCTTTGAGGACGTTGTTGTCCACTTAAAAAAAGAATAACAGTTGTTGGGAAAGCCTTTCACCCTTTCAGACATATCTTCTTGTAGACTTGTAAAAATATATACATCTGCTTTATATTTAGACTTTACCTTCACTATTAGGATTCCCTAGCAATTAACTGTGATTATGTCTCTTTTTATCCATAAACCAATAAACAATGCCAGGGTCATAAACTAGCTCTGTATCTATGACTATCAGTGATCACTTAGAAGAACTATTATGGGATTTGGGAAGGAAGTCATCTTGTAATTAGGTAAAATCAGTGGTGAACTATCATTGAAAGACTTGAATCTCGACCTTTCCATCTATACTGTGTGGTTTGTTTTTAACCCTCTTCCCAACCAATGAATCACAGGAATATTTTGGGTTCTAATCCAGTCATTTCTATGACATGTGTTCCATGGCTTTTACAGTTATGGAAACGTGGTGGAGAGGTTTAAAGCAGGATTAGCTTATAAAAAAAAAATCCCAATACAATACATTTACATTTTTGGTTGTAACATGACAAAATGTGGAAAATTTCAAGGGGTAGGAATAATTTTTCAAGGCACTTGTATGTTCTTTTAACTGAAAAGCATAATCAGAAAAGTGACTAGGTTATATAGGCTCAGTTCAGCCCCTCAGCAGTATCACAGAAGGTCAATTTTGTTTCTCTTTAGATCAGATATATTACCGCCTGCTCCTCTTGTTTTATATTCAAAATACTATTTTCACTTATCTATTTGTTTTAACATCATATCCCAAGTAAGTATATAAAAAATACAAAGTCTAAAAAAAATCTGTGCTAGGTCAAGGAGTAATTATGCCATATTTTATTACATAGATCCCATCACTTAGTTTTTTTCACATACTCCCTCACCACCCAGTATCATCACCTTTGTAAGGTAAAGTATGAGGATATAGAGCATGTTTACCGTGATTTTTCTCATTAAGTACTTTATACGCTTAGTCCAACCCATCATATATTCACATATTACAATTCAAATCTAAAATTAAAACTAAAACATAAGCAATGGGACAATATTAGTCGAGACCTCCCTATTAACTGTTTTGAATATTAAACAGTCTGGCTATATAAGACAATACGGAACACTCATCCGACATCCGCTGACCACATACTAATTTTTACAAATATCAAATTACAGGTGCCTCGCCCTACACCTTCCCCACTGGGTCCAAATGTGTGGCTCCTTGTAATCCCCGTGGACTATGGACACGCCCAGAGGGGATAGAGGGAATGAGCAAGCATTGTGGGACCACCGCACGCAATGGTTTTTATTAATTCTAACTATGCGACACAAGCCCACTTGCTTATCCCCAAATGGTAAGTACTTCACCATATGTATGGAGATGTATTTTCAAAACCTTTAAAATATCATGAAATGATCTATCATGTTCTGTATATTGTAGAAAATCTTTAATGGAATTTTCGGAAAATCCGATGGAAAATGTCCGATCGGAGCGTGTTGTCGGAAATTCCGACCGTGTGTGGGCTCCATCGGACATTTTCCATCGGATTTTCTGACACACAAAGTTGGAGAGCAGGAGATAAAATTTTCCGACAACAAAATCCGATCGCGTCAATTCCGACCGTGTGTGGCCTGTTCCGACGCACAAAGTGCCACGCATGCTCAGAAGAAATTCCGGCACGGAACAGCTCGTTCTGGTAAACTTAGCATTCGCAATGGATACAGCACTTTCGTCACGCTGCAATGTTAAAAATGGTTTAATACAGCGCACTCTCTTCTTCTTTATAATGTGAGAAGAATTAAGCAGTTTTGCTGCTCATATTCACACACACTTCTCACAAAGTTTTATTTTTGTTTTTTTATTGGTATTCCCTGAATATATTGTTATTAGTTGTCAAACAAAGAGGAAGGCAACACTGGATCAACAGGAGAAATTAGCGAAGCCTGGGAACCCCATGGCAGACATCAATTCCTGAACATCAAAATTGGTGGCCTGAGGAGTCCATATGTAAGGGAGGGCAGTCTGGTCCAGAATTTGCAGAGATCCAGATAGCAGCAGATGACATGTGTGTCCCCAGGCTGTGGTACCACAAGAGGCTGCATTTTTTGGCCAACCAGACTGGATCCAGGGTCCTCACTTTCTGGTCTTCCTTCCACACTTCCTTCTGGGCTGTGGCTGTGCAGTTGGAGATGTGGCAGGAGGAGGAGTAGGACCTGGAGGAGGAGAGGACTGGGATGACCTGGAAGAGAAGGAGGAGGAGGACCTGCAGGAGGAGGAGGAGGACCATCGCAAAGCTGTGTCTGAGCTGTAATTTGGCCCCTCATACCTTTGTTAAGAGCCTCCAATATGAGCGACTCACACATGACATGTTGTCCCTCCTCCATCCTCTGCATTTTATATGCAATGACGGCAGCAATGTCCTCCTCCACGGTGTGTCGTGCTCCCAGGACCTCTGTAGCCCTCCAAAAGAGTCCTCTGCCAGCCTCCTCTAGGGCACTCCTCCTACTGCCACTTTCTCTTTTCAGGGGGGGTGGAGGGACCTGCAGATCAGCCAGCCGGCTCGGCCCAGCCACCTCCTGGCTGAGACTTTCCTGTGTATAAAAAAGGGACATGGTTTTAGTTTTTGCTTCATCAATCACAATCCTAAATTAGTACTCCCAACTAACATCTAGTTAACATCATTGATTGGACAAGCAGAAATATTTAGAGGAATGCTATACCTGGCTCAATCTGGGCTCCTCCACATGTTGCCTGGAAGGCCCAGGTTGGGCATCAGAAGCCTCAGCCGGGGGGGAAGGAAGCATGGAAGGAAGACTGGAGAGGGATGGCCTGGGTTCAGTCTGGCCTGCCAGAAAATGCAGCTTGTCGTAGTACAACATCCTGGGGACATAGATGTCATCTGCTGCTCCGGATCTCTGTGAATCCAGGACTTTCTTGCGCTCCCTTAGATATGTACTCCTCAGGCCACCAATTAATATCTTTAAATAGGTGATGTCTGCCGTGGGGATCACCTGTTTCACAATTTCACACAATTGCGCCAGTGCTGCCTTCCTCTTTGCTTGGTTCTTGAAATGGGGGTGTTTAATCACCCACAGACAGGGCAGCTCCCTTAACATATCTAGGAATACTGACATGAAGTCATTGTCTTTCAATAGCATATCCATGTTCACTGCAAGACACAACACAAGACAAAGCCTAATGTCAGACAAAACTCTCCTAATCTTGTTACAATATAGGCCTCAATGTAGAAGCAGTATAGGCACAAGTTTGTCTCTTACCTTCGTTCTTACGATCGGCGCGTCCAATTCTCCTTCCTCCGCTCACAGATTGTATGTAATACGCACGTGTGTTACGCTTTATATACACTGCGCATGCGTGTAACTCCGCCCGCCCCTGATGTTCTTTCAATTCTATTCCCCGCCCCTTTTCGTTCGGCGCAGTGGGGGAAGAGCACATGGCGAAGTCACAGCAGGTGAGTGCTATTTACAGGAACGAGGAGGAGGAGGATGAAAGCCCGGATCCGGACACGTCCCGATCCAGAAGGAGACGTTTTAAGGCCACAAATATGTCCTTTGGGGAGATGTTGGAGATGGTCAACATCATGAAGAAGGCTGACTATGACGGAAAGTATGGGCCTTACCCCAACCCCAATATTAGAAAGGCCAAGATCATGGCGAAAGTGGTCAAAAGTCTTCACAAGAATTTCGGGGTACGAAGATCGAAAGATCAGCTCAGGAAGCGGTGGTCGGACCTCAAATTAAGAGAGCCAGAGCAGTACCGAAAGATCCGGAGACTGCTGCAAAAAAGTAAGTAGTTGTGCTGTGTTCCTATTCTTTCTGTCTTTATTCCGTTCGTGCTGCTCCATATGCTTTTCTTAATTGTAACGTTTAAAAGGGCAACTTTAATGTTCATGGGCCCATTATTCGTTCGTATCAAACATTTTTCTTTCGCCCTCTAAAACACCATTGTTTAGGCCATATGCATTTTCCCACATTTTTTGGGGCCTACTTGGATGCCAAATATTTGTTTGTGTAGATGGGTTTGTTACTTGAATGAAATGTAAACTAGATTGTGTGTAAGGAGAGGACACTGAGCACCTGTTTTCATATCTGGACACTGGAGCACTAGTGTGGGACCCCAGAACACCATTTTTATTAGGGGGGCCACACAGGTGCTCCAGTGTATACTATAGGGGGTCTCAATCTGTGAAGCTTGTACTAAACAGGTAAAGTATTGCAGCTTGACAAAGGCCAATAAAAAAACTACGGTACATCTTGGAACTCGGCTAAAATTGACAAGTGTACCCCACTTCCAAGCAATGTTTCCTATTTCTAGTTCTGCCATCAAATATCTGTGTGCTAATTATACCATTTTTGTTCTACATAGGGGAGAAAAGACTCGGAGGACACCCCTCATCCGAGGAGACCACAGGCCCCCCACCTAGGGAAGAAAGTGAAATACCACCAACACAAGCTGAGCAGGAGGAAGAAGAAGATGTGGTGGAAATTGGCACCACAACAGGTGAGTGTCTGCGACCACAGGCTCAGGTAAGAGATGGATGTCCGCAGATTTTTGATACCTGTTTTTGTTTGGTTTCTCTCTTTTTAGGTGATCCAGATCCTTTCACATCAGAAAGTGCCCAGATCCTGATCGGGGAGATCATGGGGTGTAATGTCGAATTGCAAAACATCCAGAAAAAAATAAATGATGTGATTCAAAAAAATAATAACATCATTGATGTTTTGGGGCGAATTTAAAACCCCACAAAATCACTTTTTTTATTGTGGTCCAATCTTTTAAATATTTTTGCAATGTTTTGAAAAGCCAAATTTGGAGGATGCACACAGTGTGCCAACATGTGCTATCTGCCATCACGGGAGATCAATGGACGCCTTTTGGGGGTGCAACCCCTTCCTCAATTATAAAGTAGTGGTGAGGAAGGGCTTGCTCCCCCAAAACACGTCCCTTGATCCCCCGTGATGGCAGATAGCACATGTTGCCATTCGTAAATTGGTGTGCATCTTCCAAATTTGGCTTTTCCAGGGGTGATTTCCCCCCATCTGAACGCAATATCAAACACAGTTCCTAAATACTGATGTCTGATTTTTCCTTCAGGTTTTACCTAATGTGAACTTTGTAAGTTCAAGTTTTTTGTCTTTCTTGTTGGTTTTACACAGGCCTGTTTTATCGTAAATGGACATTTCTATTTTTGATAATGCCACCCCAAAAATTGTTATACAACAAACATGTTGGTTTGTTTTAAAAACCTTTGGTAAATGCACATGTGATTGTGCAGGTATAAAAAAGTAGGTTAATCAAGAATGTGTGGATTATTGTCTCAACACTACAACACTTTTGGGGTGATGTAATTGCTGTTTTCAGCAAAAATGGGGGTTATTTCCTAAGGGCAAATCTTCTTTGCACTACAAGTGCAGGTTCAGTGCAGTTGCAAGTGCACTTGTAGTGAAATGTGTTTTTGCATTTAGTAAATAACAGCCAACAGTGCTTTGTATAAGGTTACACAATCACGCCATTTTCTACACTCAAAACATTTCTGTCAAGGTCAGCTAAAACAAACACAAGCAGTAAATGTCCACAAAGAATTTCTTTTTTGTTTTATTATAAAAAGGCTTCACAGATTTGCTGGCATATTGATAGCCCCCCTACCCGCAAAGAACTACAGGTAGCGTAACCGGACATCACGGGCACTCGGGGAGGGCAAGCCAGGACGGCCGCTTTCAAGCGCCGTCAATGTGGTTTGATGTATCATTCCGGCCTCAGGCCCAACTGAGCCAGCATAGTTGGCCGAATGTTTCCTTAAAAAGTTATGGAGAACACAGCACGCAAGTATAATATGGTTCAGTTTATACTCCGCCATATGGATGGGTGTCAGAAATAGGCGGAACCGGCTGGCCAGGATTCCAAATGTGTTCTCCACCACTCTTCGGGCTCTGGCCAGCCGGTAACTAAAAACCCTCTGTTCCGGGGTGAGGGTCCTCATTGGGAATGGCTGTATCAGGTGGTCCCCCAGCACAAACGCTTCATCAGCAACGAACACAAATAGGAGTCCTTCAACATTGTCCTCTGGAGCTGGCAAGTCCAAGCTGCCATTCTGGAGACGCCTGTAAAACTCCGTCTGGGCGATGACTCCACCATCGGACATCCGGCCATTCTTCCCCACGTCCACATGCAGGAAGTCGTAATTAGCCGACACCACTGCCAACATCACTATACTATTGAACCCCTTATAGTTGAAATTGTACGACCCCGAGTTGGGTGGTGGGACGATGTGGACGTGTTTCCCATCAATTGCCCCTCCGCAGTTAGGAAAGTCCACCGCTGGGCAAAGTGGGAGGCCACAGTCTGCCATTCCTGTGGCGTTGAAGGAAACTGTTGAAGAAAAAACAATAAACATTACTATTTTTGATCAGAAACATGGCAAGCAGATTAGGCACAAACATTATGGGGCAACCTCCAGATAGCATTTATTAAGGGGAATTTAACAACGCCAAAGTATAAGGTACACCTATCATATCCCCCCCCCTCTCATGGGCTATTTCTAACATTATAGGGGTGTGTGGAAATCTTGGACAGGTAACCCTCTTCACTTCATTGAGAGATGAATGCCTAAATACAGGGTATTACTTGAAACAGCCCCTCCTTAGTTACACTATTGGCAGCCCACTGGACAGGTAAGAAGTGTCATAATACAAAGATATAAATACACACTGTACACATTTGAGGACATTTGGACATTCTGCTATTACCTATCAAGATAACAATAGAATAAAAAAAAAGCCTCTGGAACTCTGCCTGAATTTAAAGCAAAATAACATTTCAAAACATTTTAGGGGGTGTTTGGGGTAAAGCACTACTATGGAGCAGAAAAAATACATTGTTAAGTGACTACATGAGGTGAATATAGGGCCAGGAGACACCATGCTGGGGAGGTTATTGAAGGGCAAATATGTATGAAGGACCTAAAATAATAATTACATAAAAATCCAGCATGCATGAGGACAAAGGGGACATTCACAGCATATTACAATCATGGTAATTAGGGAATGAGGAAAGAAATACAATATATTATCAAACATTCAATACAATAAAATGTGATATTAAAGGATGAAAATCTTACCTTCATATACTCCTTCTGTAGGACCTGGATAATGGCAGAACAGGTCTCTGGGATAATGATCCCCAGAGCCTGGGGGGAGATGCCTGTCGAGAACTTGAGGTCCTGCAGGCTTCTCCCTGTCGCCAAGTACCGCAGGGTAGCGACCAACCTCTGCTCCGGAGTGATGGCTTGCCTCATGCAGGTATCCTGCCTGCTAATATAAGGGGTCAGTGAAGCCAACAGATGGTGAAACACGGGGTCCGTCATCCGGAGAAAGTTCCTGAAATCATCAGGATTATATTCACGGATCTCACGGAGCAAAGGCATATGACAGAACTGGTCACGCTAAAGCAACCGATTCTTGGTCCATGAACTCCTCCCCACCCTGTTCATGGACTGGACTTGTGTCAAGGTCAGGACCCCAACACCAAGCCCCAGCACAGCACGAACTCTACGAGGAGTACGCATACGCAACATGGCTAGAAAACGGTCGGCTGCTCAGAACGAAGTAACAGAACGCACTGAAGAACAGCAAGGCCTGTGAAGAGCGACCTGAAAAACAGTAACGAACGAACAAGAATACAATGACTAAAGTCACGCGGAAATTGCTGCATGCACTGAAGAGCAGATACAAACCCACAAGCACAAACTGAACAGCAGAAAACGATCTGAAAGCCACGAGTCTGAAAAAGCGCGAATCGTCTCTCACCAAACTTGTACTAACACGAGATTAGCAAAAGGAGCCCAAAGGGTGCCGCGCTTGGTTCTGAACCGGCCTTTTCTAGTCTCGTCGTACGTGGTGTACGTGACCACGTGGTTGGCGATTGGAAATTCCGACAACTTTGTGCGACCGTGTGTAGACAAAACAAGTTTGAGCCAACATCCGTCTGAAAAAATCCTAGGATTTTGTTGTCGGAATGTCCGAACAAAGTCCGACCGTGTGTATGCCTTATTATAGTTTATTCAGCTATGGGATTGGGGCACCACCAGTACAGAGCTTGCTCAGGAATGGCAGCAGGCAGGTGTGAGTGCATCTGCACGCACAGTGAGGTGAAGACTTTTGCAGGATGGCCAGGTGTCAAGAAGGGCAGCAAAGAAGCCACTTCTCTCCAGGAAAAACATCAGGGACAGACTGATATTCTGCAAAAGGTACAGGGATTGGACTGCTGAGGACTGGGGTAAAGTCATTTTCTCTGATAAATCAATGCCATTCCATGTCATGCCAATAGTAAAGCATCCTAAGACCATTTATTTGTGAGGTTGCTTCTCCGCCAACGGAGTTGGCTCACTCACAATTTTGCCTAGAAACACAGCCATGAATAAAGAATGATACAAAAACATCCTCCAAGAGCAACTTCTCCCAACCATCCAAGAACAGTTTGGTGACGAACGATGCCTTTTCCAGCATGATGGAGCACCTTGCCATAAGACAAAAGTGGTAACTAAGTGGCATGGGGAACAAAAATAAAAATTTTGGGTCCATGGCCAAAACTTTTATCCCTTTGAGAACTTGTTGTCAATCCTCATGAGGTGGGTGAACAAAAAAAAACCCACAGATTTTGCCAAACGCCAAACATTGATTATGCAAAAATGGGCCGCCATCAGTCAGGATGTGGCCCAGAAGTTGATTGACAGCATGCCAGGGCGAATTGCAGAGTTCTTGAAAAAGAAGGGTTAACTGCAAATACTGATTTATTGCATAAACTTAAAGGGGTTGTAAACCCTCAATGTTTTTCACCTTAAAGCATTCAAAAGTTTTAAAAACTGCAGTTTTTTCAGGAGCAGTGATTTTAATAAGTGAAACAATAAAAATGAAATATTCCTTTAAATATCGTGCCTGGGGGCTGTCTATAGTTGTCATGAAAGGTGTCCTGCTAGCACAGCCGTCGGCGGAAGATCGGTTAACAGAACCACTGTTGATAGAGCCAGAGGATGCGAGTGGAGGCTCATTGGCGCGAACGGACGCATGCGGGTGCGCGCTAGTACGAACGGGTGTATGCGGGTGCATGATGGTATGTGGGTGCGCGCAGACGTGCAGTGTGACAGCGTTTGGCGCCATTAGGCCTATTTAAAGGAGCCTGTCAGCATGCTTTCTTGCTGTCCTGTCTACAGCGTTCCCTGTGACCCTAAGCTACCTGTATACCTGCCTACCTGCTCCTGACTACTCCTGTTTGCTGCCAGTCCCCGACCCTGGCTTGTTTGACTATTCTCCTGCCTCTTCCTACGGTTGTCCCCTACCTGCCTGTTGCTGACCCGGTCTGTATCCTAACTACTCTTCTGCCTCTGTTTGGTACCTGCTTGCCCACCAGTGTTGACCCGGCCTGTCTGACCCTGCTTGTGCTCCAGCTGGACTACAGAACACCTCCCTGCTGCCTGCTGTTCCTGGGTTCCTGCCTACTACAGTGCTTCTCCTCACAGCCAGTGGTTCCAGTGTTCCTGCCAGAGTTCTGGTGCATCTTCTTACAGTCTGCTGTTCCAGTGCTCCAGCTGAACTACAGAACACCTCCCTGCTGCCTGCTGTTCCTGAGTTCCTGCCGGCTACAGTGCTTCTCCTCACAGCCAGTGGTTGCAGTGTTCCTGCCAGTGTTCTGGTGCATCTTCTTACAGTCTGCTGTTCCAGTGCTCCAGCTGAACTACAGAACACCTCCCTGCTGCCTGCTGTTCCTGAGTTTCTGCTGGCTACAGTGCTTCTCCTCACAGCTAGTGATTCCAGTGTTCCTGCCAGTGTTCCGGTGCATCTTCCTACAGTCTGCTGTTCCAGTGCTCCAGTTGAACTACAGAACACCTGCCACCTGCCACCTGCCACTTGTGGCCCCTGTGCTCTGGAGTCCCTGTTTCCTTTATCAGGGGTTCTTGAGCCAGAGGCACATGAGAGGCCACTCCCTGCACTCTGGGCTCCGCCATCAGGTACATGACAATAGTATGCCTGTAAAGTGGTGCATTTTTCCCGTGTTTAGAACAGTACCACAGCAAAATTACATTTCTAAAGGAAAAAATTGATCGCAGCTGTAATGAATTGTCGGGTCTCGACAATATAGAAAAAAACAGCATGGGTTCCCCCCGAGTCCATTACCAGGCCCTTTGGGTCTGGTATGAATATTAAGGGGAACCTGACCAAAAATGTAAAAGAAATTTAAAAGAAAATTGCGTGGGGTCCACCCGAAATCCATACCAGGCCCTTCAGGTCTGGTATGAATATTAAAGGGAACCCTTGCGCCGAATTTAAAAAAAAATGGCATAGCCCCCCCCCCCAAATCAATATCAGACCCTTCAATTCTGGTATGGATTTTAGGAGGAACCCTGTGCCAAAATGTAAAAAAAAATGGCATAGGGGTCCCCCCAAAACCCATACCAGACCTTTTTCCAAGCACGCAACCTGGCAGGCCGCTGGAAAAGAGGGGGGACAAGAGAGTGCCCTACCCTCCTGAACCGTACCAGGCCACATGCCCCGTGCTTTGGAGTAGCCCCCAAAGCACCTTGTCCCCATGTTGATAGCGACAAGGACCTCATCCCCACAACCCTTGCCCGGTGGTTGTGGGGGTCTGTGGGGGGGCTTATCAGAAACTGGAAGCCCCCTTTAACAAGGGGACCCCCAGGTCCCAGCCTCCCCCCTATGTGAGTTGGTAATGGTTACATTGTACCCCTACCATTTCACAAATAAGTGTCAAAAATTGTAAAAAAGACACTTTGGGACAAGTCCTTTATTTAAAAAAAAAAATATGTTCCACGATGTAGATCCATTTCACGCCGCTCGACGAGCTGAAAAAAGAAAAAAAAAGCCGCAACAGCTCTGCCTCCATGGGAGGCTCCCGCCGAGTGACGCTTCTTCTAGATGGCAGCTGTTATATAGCTGAGAGCGGGGCCACTTGGTCTGATGACATGTGGCGTCAGAGGGTGGGTGGGGTCACCGGTTTACATCACAGGGTGGCCCCACCCTCAGCTATATAACAGCTGTCACCGAGAAGAAGCATCACTCAGCGTAAGTCTCCCATGGAGGCGGAGCTGTTGCAGCTTTTTCTTTTTTCGGTTCGTCGGGAGGTGTGAGATGGATCTACATCGCGGGACATTTTTTTTTTAAATAAAGGACTTGTACCAAAGTGTCTCCTGTCTTTTTTATTATTTTTGACACTTTTTTTGTGAAATGGTAGGGGTACAATGTACCTGTTACCAATTCACATTGGGGGGGAGGCCGGGATCTGGGGGTCCCTACAACCACCGGGCAAGGGTTGTGAGGATGAGGTCCTTGTCCCCATCAATATGGAGACAAGATGCTTTGGGGGCTACTCCAAAGCACCCTCCCCATGTTGAGGGCATGTGGCCTGGTACAGTTCAGGAGGGGTGGCTGCTCTCTCGTGCCCCCTCTTTTCCTGCTGCCTGACAGCTTGCGTGCTCGGATAAGGGTCTGGTATGGATCTTAGGGGGGACCCCTTCACCGTTTCGTTTTTTTTTTTTGGTGCAGGGTCTGGTATGGATTTTGGGGGAATCCCTACGCCTTTTTTTTTTTTTAATTTGGCGCAGGTTTCCCCTAAAATATCCATACCAGACCCAAAGGGCCTGGTAATGGACTGGGGAGAACCCATGCCATTTTTTTCAATGAGTTATATCTATATTGCCAAGACCCGACAAATCATTACAGCCGCGATCAGTTTTGAATGACTTTTTTTCCTTTAGAAATGTCATTTTGCTGTGGTACTGTTCTAAACATGGGAAAACTGCGCCACTTTACAGACATTCCATAGACACACCCCAGGCACGATATTTAAAGTAATATTTAATTTTTATTGTTTCACTTTAAGCATTATTAAAATCACTGCTCCCAAAAAACTGCAGTTTTTAAAACTTTTTTTTGCATTGATACATGTCCCCTGGGGCAGGACCCTGGTCCTCAAACACTTTTTTATGACAATAACTTGCATATAAGCTTTTAAAATGAGCACTTTGGATTTTTCATGTTCGTGTCCCATAGACTTCAACGGTGTTCGTCCAAATGTTTTGCCTGTTCGCAAGTTCTGGTGCGCACCGAACCAGGGGGGGGGGGGTGTTTGGCTCATCCTTATTAAGGTTATATGTAAAACATATGTGGATAAGTCCTTCAAGTAAACGACATGAAGTATCCAAAAAGTTCAAAAGTGCAAATGTGGTTGAATGATTAGATCCACCATCGGACATAGACACTCAGCATACGCCTCTTACCAAATGTGATAGACCAAACATTATAATGGTCATAAATGCATGTGATACACCATAGGAAACCAGCATCAGAAGCAGGCGCTGGCCACTCGGTATCAGCACCGAATGTAACGAGGACTAAAAGAACAACCCAACATAGTTAAGTCTGTTTAAACTTTCCCTCTTTTATTAAAAGTAATAAAAAGCACCTTACAGCAACTTGCTGAGACAATTCCAGTTCATTCTAACTAACGCAGGCTGCCCATGTCATACTCCCAAGTAAGGGAGAGTCCTTGTCTAAGGTCCATGTTCTGGTTCCAGTATCCCGACTGCAGCTTCCTGCCAGTTTCCATGAAAAAGACCCCCCACCAAAGGTTACATCCCCTTGTATTTATGGGCCACCAAAAACGGGCATGACCATGAATACCTGGGAGTTAGCCCTTTCTTAACCTCCCTGGGCAGCCTGTACACAGGACTCACTACTACATACACATTGCAGTACAATAACAAGACATAAGTAGGCACCTGCCTACAAGTTTACGCCTTTGAACTCTTGAAGAAGTCATTTGTATCTGCTCCCTTTCTGGTGTACCTGGACACCTATTTTCTCTGGAAGAGGAATTCTTCAACAAAAAGTTCCGGCCATCTGAAAGAAATTATTCTATAGGGGACAAGAGCTACTAGCCCTTAAAGTGCTTGTAAACCTTTTTTTTGTTGTTTTTTTTAATAACAAACATATCATACTTACCTCCTCTGTGCAAGGGTTTTGCACAGAATGGCCTCGATCCTCCTTTTCTGGGGTCCTCCCGTGGTGCTCCTGGCTCCTCCTCTTCTCGAGTGCCCCCACAGAGAGCCGCTTTCCATGGGGGCACTCATGCGGGCACGCTCTCGAGTCCTGCTGCTGCTGTGTGCATTGACACAGACAGCAAGACTCAGCCCCGCCCCCCGGCTCCCATGTCACTAGATTTGTTTGACAGTAGCAGGAGCCAATGGCTCCTGCTGCTATCAATCTATCCAATGAGGACCCGAGACAGTGGCTGGAGCTGCTGTGCTCATCCATATCACTGGAACGACTGGGCTCAGGTATGAAAAAGGGGGGGTCTGGGGGGCTGCTGCAGCACAAAAGTTAAATCATCCCCATCAGTGGTGCCACCATTATTTTCCAGCACTGCCTTAACCCTCTTGGGCATGGAGTTCACCAGAGCTCCTCTGCTTGCCACTGGAGTCCTCATCCACTCCTCCATGATGACATCACGGAGCTGGTGTTAGAGACATTGCGCTCCTCCACCTTCCATTTAAGGATGCTCAAAAGGGTCTAGGTCTGGAGACATGCTTGGCCAGTCCACCACTTTTACCCTCAGCTTCTTTAGCAAGGCAGTGGTCTTCTTGGAGGTGTGTTTGGGGTCGTTATCATGTTGGAATACTGCCCTGTGGCCCAGTCTCTGAAGGGATGGGATCATGCTCTGCTTCAGTATGTCACAGTACATGTTGGCATTCATGGCTCCCTCAATGAATTGTAGCTCTCCAGTGCCGGCAGCACTAATGCAGCTCCAGATCATGACACTCCCACCACCATGCTTGACTGCAGGCAAAACACACTTGTCTTTGTACTCCTCACCTGGTTGCCACTACACACGCTTGACACCATCTGAACCAAATAAGTTTATCTTGGGCTCATCAGACCACAGGACATGGTTCCAGTAATCCATATCCTTAGTCTGCCTGTCTTCAGCAAACTGTTTGTGGGCTTTCTTGTGCATCATCCTTAGAAGAGGCTTCCTTCTGGGATGTGTAATTTCTTCAGTGTTGTCACATGAAAAGATGTAATAAAATATTTACAAAAATGTGAGAGGTGTACTCACTTTTGTGAGATACTGTATATGTATATATATATATATATATATATATATATATATATATACAATCATAATGTCATTTTTGCCACAATCGGCATAATATGTACATAAGATTTATTGTTCCATTTTGCACAGCCTGGCTCTCCTATTGGTAGCCTGGCTTTATATCCTAAATAAATGTAAAGCTTTGATTTACTTGATTGATGAGTTATATCACAGGGAAGTAAAACTGCAGAACAAAGAAATAGAAAAATACATTTTTAATGAACTAAGACAGGATTTTCACGGTGACCGAGCCTTAGAACCACCACAGCAAATTTGCAGATTCAGATTTGGCTTTTATTAAGATATATGAATTATTACATCCAAACCAACCATATCAGACCACCCCGGAAAAAAATAAACTCCAGTATTTACTGCTCCGTGACTGTGATTTTAGGCAGCAAAATGTCATATAGGCTTAGAAACAAGCTTCATATTTATGTAATGACTGTTAGCATCTGAAAGGTAAAAACTATTACAGTATTTAAATGAGGCTTTAATAGTCTTCATTAATCTCTTTTAAGCCAATATTATTGGAGAACAGACAGCTTGGATGAAAAGAGTGTTCTTTGGAATACCATATCAAATCACTGCAGCAAAGAATTTGCAATTTCTTACCTTAAAGAATGACTCTACTAAACATAATTTGAATGAAAAATGGGCTAATAGCAGGATCTTATTACAATTTCGGAAAGCCTAGAGCCTGTTCTATGAATCCAAAATTACTTTTATAGTGCCTATGTGACCTAAACTGACACCCATTCCTACAGGAATCTAAGTACGGTAGTTGTTCCTGTGTCAAGTCAATTCTCCTCCTTTTAGCAGGTCACCTCCTCCTATGGAATTAATTTTAGAGCTCAATCACACGTGTTGATTATGAAGAACAAATGAATTCCTCATTTTCACTACTGAGGAGATTTGGGGCATATGCTGACATACTTTGGGCTCTTTTAACACAGGCCGTTGTCTTCTCTTTTGTTAGGACAGGATGTGATGGAAAATATCTCCAACGGGACGCAGACATAAAGGGGAAAGGTTTGATATTCTGACATGGTTTTTATTGCTGTCTGCATCTACCTCTGAAAATAACATGTTGTTACTATTATTCTCTACCCTTTTTTTGCAAGGCAGTGCAGGAAAAGTTAGCACAGAATGCTTACTTTTCCTACTATAAAGAGAACCTATTACATTGCCAAGTATGGCCTAGTGTGGCCAAAGTAAAGTGTTAGCCTGTTGTAATTAGGTCCTCTTCATATTTGCATGTTGTGGTACCATGCACTAAAAGGTAGACATGTGCACATTGAAATATTTTGTTTTTGAATTTTGTTTTCTTCCGAAAAACTAATTTATTTAGTTACTCCCAAAATTCATTTTTATGTATTTCGTTTGGGTAAAAAATGTGTTTGCCCGAAAATCCAAATTTAATTAAGGTCGAATCTGTCAATTGAAGGCTTATGGTGTCTGTCAAAGTGAAAAAATACAAATATAATACCGCTCTACGCCCTTAAATAAAACAGCAGTTAACACAGCAAACAGACAATTGCAATAATAGTGTTAAAGGTAAAAGTGCAGCGCTAAAACTTCAAGTGAACAAAGACCATTGGATAAACAAAAGTAGTAACTCCCTCAATTGGGAATTTAAATAGACCACCCACTCAAAAATGTATAAAAAGTATTCTTTAATATTATATAGTAACATGCATATAAAAACACATATGACAATAATGCACAACATGTGCTACATGAAAAATCAACCAATTACTGTATATGTAGTTAGCATACAAAGTGAATGCCCGAATTCCCAACGCGTTTCCGGTATGAGGTGTTCCAATACCTTCCTCAGGGGCCAAGGGTTCAAAAAGTTTTTTAACATTCAAATAAATTCCAGTGTGATGATTCCATGTCAAAAATAGGCACTAGGGACCAATGAGTCCATATTGGCACTACACAAACTCGCCACCTGTGAGTGTTATAAGTATTGGGTACATTCTCAAGGTACACAATATCTGCAATGTCTATTAAGCGGTGACCCTGTGGTTCACTTCAATTAGGTGGGACAAACAGCTGATTGAAAACAATGCTGTTAGGCTAAATAGCCCAGGGAGCAATGTCCCGGCGTTCCACCTCTGATGAAACCTAAAGGTGTAACGATCTGGCGTGCGGTGTGTGGTCGCTGGATGAATGCCTGGCATTTTTGACATGGAATCATTACACTGGAATTTATTTGAATGTTAAAAAACTTTTTGAACCCTCGGCCCCTGAGGAAGGTATTGGAACACCTCATACCGGAAACGCGTCGGGCATTTGGGCATTCACTTTGTATGCTAACTACATATACAGTAATTGGTTGATTTTTCATGTAGCACATGTTGTGCATCTTTGTCATATGTGTTTTTATATGCATGTTACTATATAATATTAAAGAATACTTTTTATACATTTTTGAGTGGGTGGTCTATTTAAAGTCCCAATTGAGGGGGTTACTACTTTTGTTTCTACTAAAGGGGATGAGACCACCATGCTCTATATGATATGATGGGAGCCACTATTTTCTCTATAAGACCATTGGATAGGTCTCACAATGATCAATACGAACAATGTGGAACTCAAATTGAATGAAAACACTGTGATTTTGCATAAAAAGCATAAAAAGGAATAAAAGGAAAAAATTGTAAACATAGTCCATGAGTGAAATGAAGAACCAAATGCTTGGTGAAACCAGATGACCCTTGAAGGGGCATATGCCAAGTGTTCATAACATCATTTTGACATCAAAATAGTGGATAAATGGTAAAACAATATGTGAAGGTGACTAATCTGCCACCGATAGGATGAAGGCTTACCAGATTGTTTAAACTCAAAAAGGAAAAAAGGAAAAAACTCAAAAGGACGTAGGTCCTATAAATCAGCTTGTATTGGCAAACGCCAAAGTTGGAAACATCAGATCTGGAGACCTTTGACGAATAAGCCAAGTCCTCAAGCAGTCCTTAGGGTGGTAGTCTCCATGGAAGGTATTTTTATAAAGGAAAATGGATAGGTTCTCCCATATGTTCACGTGTATAGTTAAAGAGAGGAGAACAAAAAGCGCCACATAGGGTATTTCCGTATAAAAGGTATAAAATTTAATGAAGTTAAAAAACTCAAATTTTAGAGGAATAAACAGCGCTTTTGATAATGTGTATGGCGGCAGTGGAGCCCATTCCGATGTGTTTCGTCTACATAGATGATGTCTATGTAGACAAAATGTGTCGATATGGGCTCCACTGCCGCTATATACATTATATTGTATTTTGTATGACCTCCATGATTTGTAAGGACAGCACCAAGTCTTCTAGGCATGGAATGAACAAGTTGGCAACATATTGCAACGTCTATCTTTTTCCATTCTTCAAGAATGACCTCTTTTAGAGCCTTGATGCTGAATGGAGAGTGATGCTTAACTTGTCTCTTCAGAATTCCCCATAGGTGTTCGATTGGGTTCAGATCAGGAGACATACTTGGCTACTGAATTATTTTCACCCTGTTCTTTTTTAGATATGCAACAGTGGCCTTAGATGTGTGTTTTGGATCATTGTCAAGTTGAAAAAGTGCACGACAACCAAGGGCACGTAGTGATGGTAGCATCTTTCAATATAGAGCAGTACAGCTGAGAATTCCTGATACCATCAATGAAATGCAGCTCTCCGACACCAGCAGCACTCATGCAGCCCCACAGAAGAACACTGCCACCACTGTGTTTCACTGTAGGCACCATGTTTCACTGTAGGCACCATGCATTTTTCTTTGTACTCCTCACCTTTGCGACACCATACAGTTCCAAAAACATTTATCTTGGTCTCTTCACTCTAGAGTGCAGAGTTCCTAGTAGTCTTCTTCTTTTTCAGCATGGGCCCTGGCAAATTCTAGGCTGGCTATTTTCTGCATGGGCTTTAGGAGAGGCTTCCTTCATGGATGACACCCATGCATTCCATTCCTCTGCAGTGTATGTCGTATTGTGTCATGGGAAACAATCACCCCAGTTTGGCTTTCTTTTCCTTTAGCTAACTGCAGTGAACATGCCTGGTAATTTTCTTCAACTCTTCTCATCAGAAGACTCTCTTGTCGAGGTGGTAACTTCCGTGAACGGCTTGGACGCCTCTGTAAGATGGTTGCAGTTCCATCTATGTTAAATTTTTTGTTTTGAGTTGGACATTTTGATGATAGGCAACTCCTATCCTCATATTGATTAGTGGTTCCAAATTAATAAAAACTACTGCAGTAGGGAACAGACACAAAAGATACACTTAGCATCTTTCCAAATAACTGTTCTGCTTTATTATGATGCAATTGAAGGTTTTTATACACATGACTACCTAGGTATCACATTAATATTACAATTGTACGTTTATGGTAACAAAGGGCGTTACATAGGCAGACTAATTCTAATCAGGACTCAAAAGAATGTAAACATGTACTGAAAACATTATTAGTGCCGTGTGCACAGTGAGAGCAGTGTGCAATACATACAAAATAGAATACAATTATATACAGAACTTACAAATTTCCATTACAATCACTAAGCACACCTGCTATCACCTTTAACCTGGTACCTCCACATGCTAAGGTGGAGGTAGTCCTGGCCAAAGAGGCAAAAACTCCATTGTGGAGAATATAATAGCTGAGCAGCTTTTTCATTACAAAATGACTTTTCATTGTGAAAAACAAATGACTGATAAGACATAGAGTACCGGCTGTACACTCCTGTGGCCAGAATGGCATTCTAGCTGAATTGTTGGCATGCTGACTTATCAGCACATGTAAACACAGACAATTCTACATAAAATGGAAGACGTACAAAAGACAAAAACAAATATGACTTCAACATGGCTAAACTACTTTTCAAATCACATATCTATCTATCTATCTATCTATCTATCTATCTATCTATCTATCTATCTATCTATCTATCTATCTATCTATCTATCTATCTATCTATCTATCTATCTATCTATCTATCTATCTATCTATCTATCTATCTATCTATCTACCTATATCTATATAGATAGATATAGATAGAGATATATATATCCCTTACAATTAAAGTAATTGAATCAAAAAGTACCCTAGACTGTGATCGCAAGATGGAAACAAATCAAACACAGAGATTTCTTTAATTTAGTCATTTTTGCAGTGTCTGGTGGGGATTCAGGTGACTTTTCCTTCAAGTTTTGCAAAACTGTACATAAAATAGATGCTGTATTGAGTCTCCAAACATTTCCTTATATATATATGTCTCTTAACAATCCACAAGTCACCTGGCTTTGGTTTTAGATCCTTCCAAACTTTTAGGATCTGGAATTGGGGAGAAAACACATAAATGAGTTTGTCAAAAACCTTAAAAGATCAGCAACATTCTCTGTGATATCCGAATGGAGGACTTCAGCTGCTGAGACAAAATATAAGCAAGTGAGTAATACACTCCTAAACCAAATCCCATAGAGAGAGAGTCCAACATCCCCTTAGGGGCTGGATAAAATATAAGAAAACATTCAGGCAAAAGTTTTCTAGTTTCTTACTCTACTTTTTCCGTTACATTGTAGACAGTAGGGAGTGTAAAAATAAAACCTCAAAACTTCTAGTAAGGACTCTCCTATAAAAATGATTTCCTCTGTTACTCTCTGTAGATTCTGCACTCTGTACTTACAAACTACTTCTGATAACACTTTTTACTGTGGCCTTTGCAGTAGCATTTGCCACTGGACATCCAGAAAACATGTCCATACAGACAAAATGCATACTCATAAGATCCTGACTTGGCCATCTGGATATATCTTTTTGTAATCTCTGTAAGGGATGTTCAGCTTTTGGTACCACCTTTGGTAACAGGTAAAACAAGAAGTGGTGTGTTATAAAAACAACTATGGTGAACCCTGGCTCTATCCCACGCTCATTTACTAAGGCAGCCATAACTGCTTGCGACTGATGACATGGTTCATGTGTCAAGCTGGAGGGAAAAGAGTGATAGGCAGACATAAATGATCACCTTTTCCAAAGTCCTGTTTCATAAGAAGTTGCCCCCTGTGGACCACTTGTTCTTCACGTTCTGGGGTCCTTAAAGTTAAATTATTAATCCCAGCTACACTGGGCCAGAACTAGGGTGGAATCTGTGAGTTGCACAGACCCAGCAAGTGTCCGGGGCTGTAATACATCATCCTTAGTTGCATGGTCTGCTTCCATGTGTGAGTTTTAAAGTTAATATGGCTACCTCAGCAAGAACATGGAAGACTGCAAACAGCCAATCAAATTAACTTGGCATGCTTGATTGGTTTACCTGCCGAAGTAAAAACAAACTTCTGGCCCTTCAAATGGAACCAAAAGCTCTCTATATCTCGACTATCTATTTAAATATACACTCTTTTTATAGCTCACAGGCTTTGCTAAAACATGGAGCTCTGTTTCTTGAGCTGGGGAAAAAGGATCCAATGACTTTGAATACAGAGTATCCTTCTGGGTGATAAACTGCATACTCAGTATGGGTATTGCCATCCTCAGTATAAAACTGGAATCAAATCTACAAAAAATTTAATATCTGGGTCTTCAGAGAGTGTGTCCTGCACTGGGCTCACAGCAGCTGATTCCTACACATTTATTTTTCCTTTGTTTCCAGCCTTCTCCAATAGAAGCAATAAGGTGGCTGGATTCAAATGTACACATTTTTCATTGTTAGATTTGTACATAAACAAACAAAACAAATTCATTAGACAAACATTTAGTTAGCTGTATATTTGCTGCATAGAATGTGGGACCATTAAAAATTTAATATTTGACCAAAATAATGTCTGTAACTTTGTCTAATAGCACCATTGCATAAAGCTGCTGCTCTGATATATTGGGATGAACCCTTCATTACTGGGTCCAGCTTGCATAAATATATTACAATGGCTTTGTTAAATATTATGGCAGCTTTATTCCAAATAACAACCTCATCTTAATCTTTTTTTTTCTCTCAATAAGGGGTTATTGTATAAATGTAAAATTACAAAATTGTTGTCTTAATCTAAACTAATATTCATTCATTACAAATTTCCCCATTAACCTGGATTTCATTTCCAACCAAAGGTGGTCCTAATCAGTTTCAATATATCTATATTATTAATAAAATTGTTAAACTCATATCTGAAATTAATACTCATTATTACTTAATTTTATTTAATTTCCTTTTTTTAAATGCACTGTTTCCACTATCAAAGGGTATTCAATTTGTGTAATAAAGGTTAAATGTAACCTTCATTTTACCATGTTTGAAAAACAGATTAAAAAATAATTGTGATCACATTGTTTATCATTAGATTTGTTAACCCGGCACATTTTGTTATAAATGTTTTGTCTAAAAAAAATGAAATTGGCATGGTGTCCTTCCAGCTTATCACTGACCTCTCATCCCAGCTACATTCTTTCAGGAGAGCGCAAAGGAGGGGGTCACATCTGCATACATGACACACACAAGAGATAGAACTAAAGGTTCCAGCATTCACACACATACACGAATATCTCTCTAAAATTGCTTGCATTTTTCCCATTTGTACACAACACATGCATATCATTCTCTCAATTTCTTTTAACTCTTTAATATTTCCTTGCTTAACTTCTGCTTTCCTTATTTTGTTCTGATATCCTTTGCATCCAATGTATTGCAATACCATACTTCACATACTCTAGCTTCTATGATTATATGTTCAAACAGGCAGCCATAGTGCTCATCCCATCTTCCCTCTCTGTTAACATATAAAGTATTCTGTTTTAACTCTCATTACTCTGTTTCTTGACTTTACTAGTTGTAGTGCCTGACCCCAAATTCATCCCACAACTTAACATTAAAATGTCCCTTTCTGTCTAGTGTTAATTGTCACCCTTGATCCATCCTGCTCACATAGATAGCTGTTTATCTAGCTGTTTACTCTGCATGATTCTTATTTCCAGTGGACTTTGGTAACTCAGTTACCCATTGTGGATCACTCTCCACTTTAATCATTAATGTAGGGGCTCAGTATAGGCGGAACCGCACCTTCGGTTCATATATAGCGCTCCTCTTGCGCTAGGCATTTTTGAGGGTCTCGTACCCTTCATTCCCTTACTTAATTTAATGCCCATAATGACTGGCCAGTCTTCTCTACATGTGCCTATACCCTCTTGCCTCCAAACGACTTTATCTAGCAGATGTGCACTACATATACCTGTGAACAGCACTATTCTTCACTTTCTTATCTATAACACTCCGATGGACAGTAGACAGTGACAACATAACATATAACCACCAATCAATAGAGTTCAATTAAGGGAAGTAAAATAGGTACCCTTTGTCCCGAAAATGCCTTACTGATAAAGGAAGTCTGATAACTCAAATGTAAGCAAAAGGCTTACCTCAGCCGACTGATTATCAGAAATTGCCAGATCGTCTCAAGCTCCTCGTTTCGGAATCTCAGGGTCACCTACAAAGCCCCTCCTACGCAAAGCTCGCCACCTGAGTTGGAAATTTTGATGATAGGCAACTCCTATCCTCATATTGATTAGTGGTCCCAAATTAATAATAACTACTGCAGTAGGGAACAGACACAAAAGATACGTTCAGCATCTTTCCAAATAACTGTTCTGCTTTATTATGACGCAATTGAAGGTTTTTATGCACATGATTATGTAGGTATCACATTAATAGTACAATTGTACGTTTATGGTAACAAGGGGCATTACATAGGCAGGCTAATTCTAATCAGGACTCGAAAGAATGCAAACATGTACTGAAAACATTATTAGTGCCGTGTGCACAGTGAGAGCAGTGTGCAATACATACAAAATAGAATACAATTATATACAGAACTTACAAATTTCCATTACAGTATCACTTTTGCTAAAGTATTTTGACTGATAAGTAAAGCTTTGCTGATCTTCTTGTAGCCTTCACCTTTCATGAGTAAAGAAATTATTTTCTTTTTCAGGCCTTGTGACATTTCTCTTCCATGTGGTGCCATTGCTGACAGCATGAAATGGGAAGGGGTTTTCTTTGTTAAGTAACACCCTTTTATAATCAACTGTCTGCTGGACACATGCTTAATGAATTATTAGACCCACCTGTAGCTTTGAAAATATAAACCAAAAAAATGTAGCTTTGCATCTAAGACTTTCATTAGGGTGTATGTTTCATTCACTTTCACTTTCATTGGGGTCATGTTTGCAACATAGTCTTGAATGAATATATATATATATATATATATATATATATATATATATATATATATATATATATATATATATACCGTATAAACATATACCGTATAAATATATAATATATATATATATATATATATATATATATATATATATATATATATATATATATATATATATATATATATATATATATTGCTCCAAAAAATTAGCATCAAGTCATTTAAATTCCTGGGTTATTGATCTGGTCAGCTAAGTAGCAGAGGGGGTTGTTAATCAGTTTCAGCTGCTTTGGTGTTAATAAAATTAACAACAGATGGACTAGATGGGAAACAATGAGACAACCTCCAAAACAGGAATGATTTTACAAGTGGAGGACACTGACCTTTTTTTTCCCTACTTATCTTTTCTGACTGTTTTTCACTAGTTTTGCATTTGGCTAGGGTCAGTGTTACTGGTAGCATGAGGTGATACCTGGACCCTATAGAGGTTGTGCAGGCAGTCCAACTCCTCCAGGATGGCACCTCAATATGTGCCATTGCCAGAAGGTTTGCTGTGTCTCCCAGCACAGTCTCAAGAGCATGGAGGAGATTCCAGGAGACAGGTGGCTACTCTAGAAGAGCTGGACAGGGCTGTAGAAGGTCCTTAATGCATCAGCAGGACTGGTATCTGCTTCTTTGTGCAAGGAGGAACAGGATGAGCACTGCCAGAGCCGTACAAAATGACCTCCAGCAGGCCATGGTGTGAATGGCTCTGACCAAAAAATCAGAAATGTCCTCTAGTGGGCCCTGTGCTGACCGTGGAGCTCGATTGACATTTTGTAGGCCCACCACTGGTGCCCTGTGCTTTTCACAGTGGAGAGCACATGTGACAGATGTTAAATTGTCCGGAGAAGCCATGGAGAACCTTATACTGCCTGTAACATCGTTCAGTATGACCGGTTTGGTGGTGGGTCAGTGATGGTCTGGGGCGGCATATTCATGGAGGGACACACAGACCTCTACAGGCTAGATAATGGCACCCTGACTGTCATTAGGTATTGGGATGAAAAACTTGGACCCATTGTTAGACCCTACACTGGTGCAGTGAGTCCTGGGTTCCTCCTGGTGCAAGACAATGCCAAGCCACATGTGGCAAGAGTATGCAGCCAGTTCCTGGAGATTGAAGGAACTGATAACATTGAATGGCCCCCACTCTTGCCTGACCTAAAGCCAATAGAACACCTCTGGGGCATTATGTTTTGGTCCATCCGATGCCTCCAGGTTGCACTTCAGTCTATTCAGGAGCTCAGCAATGCCCTGGACCAGATCTGGGGGGAAATACCCCAGAACACCATCCGTTGTCTCATTAGGAGTATGCCTGACATTATCAGGCATGCATACAAGCACCTGTAGGCCAAACAAACTACTAAGTACCATTTTGAGTTGCTGCAATTAAATTTCAGCAAAATCGACTAGCCTACTGCATAATTTTTTTCACTTTGATTTTTAGGGTGTCTTTGAATTCAGCCCTCGATAGGTTGATAATTTTCATTTTCATCAAACATTGTGACATCCATTCATTCCTGACACATTACCGAGTCCATATCAGCATAGATATCCAGCATGATATTTTTCCCCATTAAGACTGATGTGTTTGCAAAGTGTTCCTTCAATTTTTTTGCACAGTACATATACATATACATATATATGGAAGCCTATCCCACGCCCACATAACAACTATCCCCGAGCCACCCCCATCAAATCATTCTCTGCAGCTATTACCTTTTGTACCACCACCCCCTCCCTTTAGAATGTAAGCTCTACGAGCAGGGCCCTCCTGTACCTTTTGTATTGAACTGTACTGTAATTGTGTTGTCCCCCCTATACATTGTAAAGCGCTGCGTAAATTGTTGGCGCTATATAAATCATGTATAATAATAATAATATACTGTATATATTTTGTAAAGACTGGAGTTCTTCTTTAAAATTGGACTGAAATTGTTTTTTTTTGTGCTTTTCATCTAAATGTCCCACTGGCTTTCCATATAAGCTCCAGCTTGTATGACTGTGGTAGGGACAGATTTATATTTAGACATCAAACTGCCTCAGACATACCCTCCTCTACAAGCTCTGCTACTTGTATCATGTAAGTAAGTATTTTAATAAAATATGAGCGGAGTTCTGGCGGAAAGATTTTAAACATGTTCCAAATCTAAAGTCCGTCTGATTTTTGACTGAAAAAGTCCGCTGCAGGTCCGATGAAGCCCACACATGGTTGGATTGTCCGACTGATTTGTTCCATCGGACCAGTCTGGTCGAAAAGTCCGCCCGTGTGTACACGGCATTAGACTACAATCTTGAGCAGTGGGCAAAAGTGGGAAACAATATCAATCCACTATGGGAAATGCAATGCTAAGCAAGGATTAAAGTGAATGATTGCTGTCAATGGTTCTATGTGCTGTGTAACATATCAGAAGTTAATAAACAGCAAAGGGTGAAAAAAATTCAAAATTGTTTGAAAATGTTAGATTCTCCTGCTTTCCACTTGCTAGAAAAGTATATAAAAGTATATAAAATAATACTTTTAACATGTTAAAACAGAACGAGCGTCTGAAAATATATAAAAAATAATAATCACATAATGGCTTATGGGCTTATGATCTGGAAAATCTATTAAATTGTGTTATTTATATGTAATCAACTCTGCAAAATATATAACTCCTGATGCACTTGTGAGTCTGAATGTGAACATGTCTCTAGCGGGATTCAGTAAGTACAACACAGACAATGAATGTCTTTAAGTCCTGACATACCAGTCCACAGAGTCACTATACTACCAGACTGCCAACGCACACACACACCAAGTGGAGAAGCCACATGCAGGGAAGGATGAAAGACGGTCTCATCAGTGCTGACCTACCTCATGCTGTAGGATGATTTCTCTGTCATTTTGTAACTATAATGCAGTACGTGTAAAAGCCATTTGAAGGGAATTTATGGCAAGCTATATTATTTTTAACGTTTTTTTTTTAGATAATAGCTGAATAGTACATTTTCTTATCAGTGAAACATAGAAACATAGAAAAGTGACAGCAGAAAAAAGACTGAGTAGTCCATTGAGTCTGTCCATTTTTTGTATTTTGCTTTTTTTGTTTTTTATGTTTTTTTGGGGGTTTTTTTGTTTTGTTTTTATTATACAGTAGATCACAGTGTGTGTGACAAACAGACTCCTGTCTATGTTTATCTTTTGTAAATATACAATAGGTACATACAATGCTGTGAAAAAGTATTTGCCCCCTTTCTGATTTTTTTATTTTTTTTGCATATTTGCCACACTTAAATGACCCAGATCATCAAACAAATTTTATTATTACACACAGATAACCCGAGTAAATACAAAATGCAGTTTTTAATTGATGGTTTCATTTATTAAGGCAAAAAAGCTGTCCAAACCTGCCTGGCTTTATGTGAAAAATATGTAGAAAAATGTAAAATAATGCATTTGGGTGGCAAAAATATAAATGTAATCTTTACACTAGGGGGAGAACCTCCAGGGGAATCTAGGATATGATTTCAATTTACAAATACCCTACGGGTGACCCCACAAACGGGATAAAACATTTTTGTGGAAGGGAGTTTAACAAGACACGTGGCCACTCATTAAAATTAGAAGAAAGTCGATATACGTTGGCAGAAGGGCATGTACAGGCAGATTAACGTACCTTTAAGAAGCGGTTTGCGGGCGCGCGCACGCTGTGACCTCCGTGAGTGTGATCACGGGTCCCACGGACTCGATGTCTGCGGGAATACCCGCGATCGTCTCACAGAGAGGAAGACTGGGAAAATGCTGATGTAAACAAGCATTTCCCCATTCTGCCTAGTGACACTGACACTGATCACCATAATCGGGAGCGGTGATCAGTGTCGTGTCACACATAGCCCCCCACAGTTAGAATCACTCCCTAGGACACACTTAAGCCCTACAGTGCCACCTATTGGTTAACCCCTTCACTGCCAGTCACATATAAACAGTAATCAATGCATTTTTAATTGCACTGATCGCTGTATAAAAGTGAATGGTCCCAAAATCGCGCCAAAAGTGTCCAAACTGTCCATCATAATGTCGCAGTCACAATAAAAATCGCTGATCGCTGTCATTACTAGGAAAAAAAAATATTAATAAAAATGCCATAAAACTATCCCCTATTTTGTAGACGCTATAACTTTTGCGCAAACCATTCAATAAACGCTTATTGCAGGTTTTTTTTTACCAAAAAATATGTATAGGAATATGTATTGGCCTAAACTGAGGAAAAAAATGTTTTTTTATATATTTTTTGGGGATATTTATTATAGCAAAAAGTAAAAAATAATGCATTTTTTTCAAAATTGTCCCTATTTCCTTGTTTATAGCGCAAAAAATAAAAACCACAGAGGTGATCAAATACCACCAAAAGAAAGCTCTATTTGTGGGGAAAAAAGGACGTCAATTTTGTTTGGGAGCAACGTCGCACGACCGCGCAATTGTCAGTTAAAGCGATGCAGTGCCGAATCGCAAAAAGTGCCCTGGTCTTTGGGCAGCCAAATGGTCCGGGGCTTAAGTGGTTAAACTACGTAGAGGGTTTTTTACTGTAAGAGCGGCAAGGATGTGGAATCCCCTTCCACAGTCGATGGTCTCAGCGGGGGGGCATCTATAATTTAAAAAATCTATTAGATAAGCACCTATACAACCGCAACATACAGGGATATGCAATGTAATACTGACATATAATCACACACATAGGTTGGACTTGATGGACTTGTGTCTTATTTCAACCTCACCTACTATGTAACAATGTAATTGCCTCCTTAAACCTAATAACTGGTTGTGCCAACCTTGGCGGCAACAACTGCAATCAAGCGTTTGCAATAACTGGCAATGAGTCTTTCACATTGCTGTGGAGCAATTTTGGCCCACTCTTCTTTGCAGAATTGTTTTAATTCAGCCATATTGGAGGGTTTTCAAGCATGAACGGCCTGTGTAAGTACATGATACAGCATCTCAATTGGATTTAAGTCCGGGCTTTGACGAGGCCACTCCAAAACCTAAATTTTGCTTTGTTTAAACCATTTGGAGGTAGACTTGCGTGTTTCGGATCATTGTCCTGCTGCATAACACAAGTACACTTGAGCTTGAGGTCACAAATTGATGGCGGGACATTCTCCTTTAGGATTTTCTGGTAGAGCTCAGAATTCATGGTTCCATCAATTATGGTAAGTCGTCCAGGTCCTGAAGCTGCAAATCAGCCCCAGACCATCATGCTACCACCACCATGTCTGACTGTTGGTATGATGTTCTTGTTATGAAATGCTGTATTTCGTTTTATGCCAGATATAACGGGGGGCACACCTTCCAAAAAGTTACGTTTTTGTCTCATCAGTCCACAGAATATTTGCTTGTCTTGGGGATAATCAAGATGTGAAATGAGCCTTTGTGTTCTTTTTGGTCAGCAGTGGCTTTGGCCTTGGAACTCACCCATGGATGCCATTTTTGCCCAGTCTCTTTCTTATTGTTGAATCATGAACACTGATCACTGAGGCAAGTGAGGTATGCAGTTCTTTAGATGTTGTTCTGGGTTCTTTTATGACCTCCTGGATGAGTCGTTGTCATGCTCTTGGAGTAATTTTTGTAGGCCGGCCACCCCTGGGAAGGTTCGCCACTGTTCCAAGTTATCTCCATTTGTGGATAATGGCTCTCCCGTGGTTCATTGGAGTTTCAAAGCCTTAGAAATGGCTTTGAAAGCGTGCTTTGTTTCTAATCTGTTCTTGAGTTTTTTTAGATTGTGGCATGATGTGTGGCATTTTGTGATCTGTTAGCGTGCTTCACTTTGTCAGGCAGCTTCTATTTATGTGATTGGTCTGGCAGTAATCAGGCCTGGGTATGGCAAGTGAAGTTTAACTCAGCTTTCCAAAAAATTGTGGTTAATCACAGTTTATTCATGATTCAGCATGGGAGGGGGCAATTACCTTTTTCACATAGGGCCAGGCAGGTTTGAACAGCTTTTGTCCCTTAATAAATGAAATAATAATTTAACAACTGCATCTTGGGTTTACTCGGGTTATCTTTGTGTAATATTAAAAATAGTTTGATGATCTGAATCAAGTGTGAGAAATATGCAAAAAAAAATAAAATCAGGAAGGGGGCAAATACTTTTTAACAGCACTGTAAGTAAGCCATATTTAATAATAAAAATAATAATAATTAATAATGCACCTAGGGAAAAAGAATCCCTTGAGAGAGTATAGGGTACAGTGTTGGCCAGCACTACAGATTGGTGGTTACTTATTTCAGATGATTGCAAAATGAGCAAACAGTGTGACCAGGCCATGGGAAAAGAGAATAGAAGTCTAGAATACATCACTAGAGGGATCACCAGCAGGAGGAAGGAGGTCCTGATTCCTCTATATAGATCTTTAGTGAGACCTCATTTAGAATACTGTGTTCATTTCCGGAGACCTCACAGAAAGATATTGATAAGATAGAATGAGTACAGAGACGATTAACAAAAATGGCGGGATAAAACGACTTCAGGAACTTAATATTTACAGTCTGGAGGAAAGAAGGGAAAGGGGAGACAGGACTGAAACCTTTAAATACATCAAGAGGGTGGATAAGGTTCAGGAGGGCAGTTTTTTCAATATGAAACCAAAATCAAGAACACAGGAATATGATCTTAAACTAACTGAAGGAAAGTTCAAAACTAATTTTAGAAAGTGTTTTTTACTGAATGGTGGGAGCCAAGCCCAACCCCTGAAAAACACACACCATAATCCCCCTCCACCAAATGATTGGACCAGTGTTATATGAAAACACAGAGTGGGGAGCGAACTTACTAGAGTGCCCCCATAGCAAGCCACTTGCTATGGGGGCACTCAGCAAGAAGAAGAGCCAAGCAGAGAGGGATCGGGGCTGCTCTGTGCAAAACCAATGCACAGAGAAAGTAAGCATAACATGTTTGTTATTTTAAAGGAAAAAAAATGAATAAAAAATGTAAGGTTTATAATCACTTTAAATGAATTTTCTACTGAAAATGTGTTCTTGATAAACCACCGTGTACTAAAAATATGGAGCATTTTAATTTTCAGGGTCTCTGCTTTCAGAAAAAATATAATGTTTGGGGGTTTAAACTAATCTTCAGGCCTAAAAATGATTTTTTTAAATCATGTGTGCAAGAAACACCCCAAAAATGGCAGTGAAAGGGTTAAAGATGTTTCAGACTGATTTTGAATAAAAGTTGATTGCAGCTAAAGGCAAGTTGCACTTGTCTATTTACACATTCTCCAAGTAAACCTATTTGTGTCCCAAGTGTAAAAATCAGTTATAACATCTGAGTTATCCTCTCACATGCACCAATAAGATTCAGTCTATCAGGGCAGGTTTAAGTTTGCTTGGGGGCTTTAGGACGGTAAACCTTAGGCTAGGTTCACATCTATGCGGTTGATGTGGTTTTCTGGTGTGTTTTGTGGTGCGTTTTTGAACACGCAAAGCCACGCCGCAACGTCCTTAACAACCGATGACTGTATTCCCCACTGACAGCTGAATGTACATCAAAGAATGCCGGCATTAAAAAACGTAAAAAAAAAAAAAAAAACTGCATGGGGACCCCCCCAATCCATACCAGGCCCTTCTGGTCTGGTACAGATTTTAAGGGGAAACCCACACCAATTTTTTTTTCAAAAGAGTGTGGGGTCCCCACAAAATCCATACCAGGTAAGGGGAAATTACCTGGCCAATGGTTGTAGGGGTCTGCGGGTGGGGGGCTTCTAGGAATCTGGAACCCCCCTTTAACAAGGCATTCTTTGGTTTACATCAACATTGTTTGACATGCTTGTTTTTTACTAATTCTTGTGAGTTCAATAACCTTTGAATAAATTAGCATTATCAGCATTTTAGACATACCGTACTACACCATTGTTGTATTATTTGCATCCTTCGAGGTAAAAACCACTGCTAATGCATATGTGGGTGTGAGCGGGAGCTCTCTGCCCCAGGATTGCGGGAGATATCCCTCTATAGGAGCCACAGTGATGGACAAAATAGCCGGTGCCATATACAAGAAGTTGCTGATCCATCCAGCATTATCTCTACACATGCGGTTATTGAACTCTCTATAACTTGAGGGTCAACTTGTTCTGGTAAGCAGGTTTGCCCCCTCCTTCACAGTGGTGACGAGTGTCTTCTGACTTTTTAATTGTCTTTATCAACTTTATTTATGGACCTTTCATGAAGTGCATAGAGGACTTTCTGGAACGCTTAGTTGGCGCTGCACCCCTTGTGTTTTATATTGATTGTTTGGGTGTGTAATCGACCTACCGGTGCTGGCAGACAACGACCTATTTTTGATCCAAGCGCAGATATATTATGGTTTTATTTGGCTTACATTCAGCTGTCAGCAGGGAATCCCGCTGACAGCTGATAAATCATCGGTTGGTAAGGTCGCGACGACCGCCAGCTCCTTAACAACCGGCTATTAATAGTTTGGTAAGGAACCTTACCTATTAGAAAAAAAAAAAACAACAACACTTGTGATTTTTGGTGCTGGTCTATTGAAGTATATTACAGGCAAAATGCAATCTCCTGCGGGAAATAAAGTCCCTGACCCTTTCCAAGAATGCAGCAGCTGAAAAAGCATAGGTGTGAACGTGTCCCATAGGAAACCATGGTAAATGGACTGTAAAATGCACTAAAAAAACGCAAAGGTGAGAACCAGGTCTTATTCCTTCTTCTGACATTTTAATAAATCAGGCTTTTTTTTGTTTTCTTTAGCGTGTGTGCTTACAAAAAAAAGGAACAAAAAGTGACAAAATGACAAAATCTATATTGGATCTCATTTTCTATCAGACAAAATTTACAACTGCACTTTAAAGAACAAGGTGAAATAAAGTAATACTTAACCTGAAGGATAAAGGATAATAATATATCACATTGTACCCATATAACATATATCTCTCTATTTCCAGTATCCCAAGGCCATTAATCATTAGTAATATATTATTTCACGTAGTACTCAAACCCTATGATTGCAGATAAAAAGAAATATTTCTATCAAGCTAATTGGGCTCTTTTTTCAGCTTCCAGAAACAAGGATACTAAATCTGGTGTTTTAAAAATTGCAGTTTGTGTTGTCATGGTGATGCCGTGCACTGCGCAGTGCCTCTTAACTGATTGCTTCTAAACATTTTGATTGTCAGATAATAAAAGTGTTTTATTAAAAAGAAATTGTGTTGCTTTGCAGGAAACACAAAAGCATTAGGATAATAGTAGATTTAGAAGCCAAATAGGGATTTCAAGTTTCTCTCAACAGTATGTTTTTGTGCTACAGAAAAATAAAAAAAAGTATTGCTTAAAATTTTTTTGAGACCATTATTTCTATTGTAACATATAGAAAAACAGTAGCATTTGAAAGCATTTTACTGCAGATCGGAACCCATAACATTTGTTTTATTTAACTGTGTATGTCCTTTTCTGAAGTCAAATAACAAATAGACACTAATGTGTGTAACGCATGAATGCAAATGTAATATTAAGGACCCTATTATTCAAAGCAAGCCTATTCCTAAAATCAAAAGCCTATTTGAAACTTCATTTTTTATTACTGTAATGCAGTTAGGCTGTATAAACAGTAATAAATATGAGCGTCTTTTTTTTTTTCTTACTGTACTATTATGTTATATCTAGGATTAAAATGCTGACCTGTGCTTGCAACAATGCAGGAGTTGTGAATCACTGCTCAACACAGAATGAGGCAGTCCGGTATCCTGATTTCTGATGCGCCCCTTGCACAGTAGGTAGCGTGAAGACTGTTGATTTGAACCCAGTGCAGAGGGCTTGTCAGACCAGTGTAGACCTGGACTATTGAGAACCACTTCAATACCGGGCCTATTCTGGCACTTCTCACCTACATTTAAAAATCATAATTTTTTTGCTAGAAAATTACTCAGAACCCCCAAACATTATATATATATATATATATATACCCTAGGGAATAAAATGGCGGTCATTGCAAATTTTTATCTCGCATGGTATTTGCGCAATAATTTTTCAAACGCCATTTTTTTTTTGTTAAAACGGTTTCATGAATTAAAAAATAACACAACAGTAAATTGTATAATGTGAAAGATGATGTTACGCCAAGTAAATAGATACCTGACATGTCACACTTTAAAAATTGCGTACAATCATGGAATGGCACCAAACTTCAGTACTTAAAAATCTCCATAGGCGACGCTTTGAAAATTTTTACAGGTTGCCAGTTTAGAGTTACAGAGTAGGTTTAGTGCTAGAATTGTTGCACACGTGGCAATACCTCACAGGTGTGGTTTGAACGGCGTTTACATATGTGGGTGGAACTTGCGTGTGCGTTCGCTTCTGAGCACAAGCTACCGGGGACAGGGGCGTTTAAAAAAATTTTTTTATTTTACTTAATTTTTTTTATTTTTATTTTATTTTATTTTTACTTTTTTTAATCACTTTTATTCCTATTACAAGCAATGTAAACATCCCTTGTAATAGGAATCTATTGTGAGAGGTCCTCTTTATGGAGAGATGCGGGGTCAATAAGACCCCACATCTCTCCTCCAGGCTGGAAAGCATGAGATCAAGAAAAAAAATCACGATCTCATTCTGACAGGCTTTTTTTACATCCGGGAACCCAGGCGTGACGTCATAACGTAGCGCCCCGGGCCTCCAATGGTCATAGAGATGACTGGTGTCCATCTGGTCACCAGAAATCTCTATCGTCGTCATCCTGCACCCGCCGATTCTTTCTCCGGGCCCCTGATGGCACGGGAGAGTCTGGAGAAGCACCGGATCGCGGCGGGAGGGGACGTCCCCTCCCATCGCCTATAAGAACAATCAAGCGGCGGAACTGCCGCTATGATCATTCTTGTCATGCACAGAATCGCCTGTTGGAAATAATGATATGAGCAGTAGTTCAGATTACCTGCATTGCTGGCAGCACAGGGTCCTTTGGCTCTAGCTGCAACAGAAGAACACCGCAAAAAAAAAAGAAGAAGGCTACATTGATTGGTGCAAACAAATGGCCACTGCCCCCACCTATAACTGGCTTTCACAGCAAGGAGCGACGCATGGTAAACAAAACCAAATAGAATTCCCAGCTCAACTCACCAGCCGGCCTGTAACCAACCGAAATCGCCTGTCTAACAATTTTCGTTAAAACAGGGGTTTAGTTAGCTGTATGCAAATACATGCATAGTCTGTAAAGTATAATCTGCAGTTCTAACTCTGTAAATTTATAAGAACCTCCATAGTACAAGCACATGCATTCTAATGGATAGATAGAGGGCAGGTGAGCCTGGGGGGGAGCCTACCCCTCCTTAACCACTTCCCGCTCGTAGGACATCATATCCTGGACTTTGAGTGGATACATTTTTTTTCAGCAAGTGATTCCCTACATAGTAAAAGCCATCATATCGGCTCTTTTGCCACACTGAATTACTTTTACAGGCGGCGGGAGGGGATGACCCCTCTCTTTACCGCCATCCTCCGGTGCTTCTCACGGCTCATTCGTGCGATTGGCGAGCCAGAGAATGAATCTGCCAATGGCAGTAGTTTACCATAGAGCTGACCGTAGACCAGATGGTCCCTGGCCATTATTAAGACCCTCGGAGGCTGGAGGCGATGGCACCGACAGATGTAAACACTGCCGTTTTTTTGCTAATAAGCCTAAGATGCTTTTTTGTTTTTTGGCGCCATTCCACAAGTGTGCGCAATTCTAAAGCGTGGCATGTTACAGTAGGTATCTATTTACTCGGCGTAAAATCATCTTTCACATTATATTTTAAAAAATGGACTAACTTTAGTGTTTTTTTTTAATTCATGAAAGTGTTTTTTTTTTTCAAAAAAATCGCATTTGTAAAATTGCTGTGCAAATACTGTGTGACATAAAAAAATTCAATGACTGCCATATTATTCCCTAGACTCTGTTCTACCTTCTGTACTGGCTCCTACATAGAGTCTACACAGGAAAACTTAAAAACTTAGTAAAAGTAAAGTGTCCTGCTACAAAGAATCAGGGAATCTGGAGTGTCCCATTTCACCCTATATCTAATGCCATGTTCTTCAGCAATAAAAATCCTAAAAGACACCCCCTAGATTGATTATTGAGACACAATGAGAGAAATGTTGCTGTGTGTCTGGCTGCCTCTGCACTAACTCTGGGAAAGAAGCTGTTAAATTACAGTAGCTCCTTGGGGATAGCGCTACATATATGTACCATACAGGAGGGATACCTTAGGAAGCTGGAAATCACTGTCGTAAACACTGCTACCACTAGCATTCAGAGAATGTTTTGCATTTGCCCAATAAATGTAAAGTCTTCTCTGTTTGGACAAGGCGGAGTGAGTGACATCATTGCCCGCCCTTCCATCTTGTCCAATCAGAGAACACTTTGAGATCATTAAGAAGATGCAAAGCAATCTCTAAATGAAACCCATGCTGTTGTTCACAATGCAGGTTAGCTCCCTGAAGCTAGTGGAGATCACTATGGTAGTATACAGATCCCACAGGAATGATGTATGCATAGTTACATTGGTCCAAGCTGGTCCAATGTAACTATGTAAAAATATCCACACCTCAAGTTCATCTTAAATCTAAAGCTTGCTTGTCTAAAAGGGATTCATAGGCACAGATTATTGGGACAAAGGAATCGGTAAAAAGAAAAAGAAATCTACCTTTAGCATTTATGGTGTAAGAGCAAGAGGAGCTGCCTGGTGATATCTTGTGCCTCCACTGTTAGTCAGGGATGCTATGATATGCAGCTGGATTTTGTGATTGCCCAAGCCTACGTCCCAATTTTACTTTCTTTGGACTCATCATCTCGTAAGAAATGGCTGCCAGGAGCTTCCCATAGTATTCTTCACATAAACTCTTGTAACACATACTAGAACATAAACTTTTTTGGACCTGGTTCAAATACAGAGCTTCAGAGGCTCATGGGTTTTGGAAAAGTTTAGCCGAACCACAACTGATCAAACTTCTCAGAAATTGGTTCATTTCTAATCAGAAGCTGGAGGGTGTTTCAAGCAGCGGTATTTCCATTATGGGTAGATTGGCCCTTTGCCACATCACATAGTCAAATGGAATTAAACTTAAATTAATCTCTCCACTGTTTTCATCCTCTTCTTATCTTGCAGTATATTGTCGTAGAGCAAAATCTTTTCACATTTTTTCAATTGCATGTTTCATGTTTCTTTTTATATCAGGTTTAACCTTACTTTTTCTCTGCCCATTTTCTGTAACTTTCCAATTTATTACCACCCACTTACTACTATCTTTCTTCCTTCATATTAAATTTATTGATTTTATTGGGACCAATCTCTGCCCTTTCCCTGTACTGCCTCAGTGACCCTGCCCTTACCTATTGGCATTATCTGCATTTGACATTTCTATTATAATTTTCTTGCTAACGGCATCTTTTTTGGTATTTTTTTCTCTTTGTTCCATTTGCCGTGATAGGCTTGCTATAGCATTGCTTCATTTTACACAGGTTATTTTATTTTATGAAAGCAAATTTGATTAAACTGCCACTTTCAAGGTAAGGTTTTACAATAAAACAAACTCTAATTAGCACATATAGATAGAGTTTGGAGCGAACAGTATTGAAATTCAGCATGACACATTTTATAGATAGCCCTTTGTTCTATCCTTATCTAATGAGATGGAAAAATACAAAGCATACATCCAGCTGCAAACAGTAGGCATTTTTGCTTCATTGGTTCAACTCATTTACACTCATATATTGCAAAAAATAAGCATTTGGGCATACATGATAGGAGGGCCAAAAAAGTGAACTATTTTTTTTCTTAATTAACTCAATCTACAGTGCTAAACCTCAAATAAAACAAATAAATATCATAAAACAAACATCACAAATGCATATACCATCCCAAGTGACAAATATAAATACATAAAAATGTGTTCACTCTGTGATGATAAAGTATGTGATCTACCAAGAATATGGATATAAATTGCAAAATTTTTAAAAATAATTAATCTACAATATTATATAAATCAAAGATTTTAATATAAATATAAAGTGCTCTGGTGCAATTCAGTTCATATTAAAGAGGAACCCTCGTCATAAAAAATTACAACAAAGGCACCTTTAGAAATGTTTAATAAAGGCAATCCATTAACAGATACTAAATGATACAAATTACAGGCTTTTTATTCTTTGCATGCCTTATTTTACTTTTTCTCCATATTCTTCTCATTGCGGCCATTTTTACTGAGGGCAGATGAATCCATCTCCCTTTACTTCCTGGAATTCTGTCTAGAACTCTGGGTCTCCTGGAAAATGTGACAGGAAATTCTCAAGACAAGATGCAGCTGTTAGGCCAAGTGGTTACATCACCAGTGCCTCACTCAACCAGAAAGTGGAAAAACAGTAACTGTAGTAAAAACAAAAAATGCTTGTTTATCCAATGAATGTAGGATGATGTTGTATCACTATGCAGTTCTGTATGCTGTTGTGATTTTTAGTGAAGGGTGAAAGGTCCACTTTGAGTCCACAGTGTCCAAACAACTCCGCGTGTTACTGAAAGGGCTGTAAAGTGCACTATGACAATCCCAACCGAAGATGAGGTAACCATACTTTAAATCTTCAAATCAAATGATATTCTAAATTAAGTGTAGGTTACATTTGTGAATTAAAGAAAACTTTTTTTTTTCTTTTCCATAGTATTTTTTTTTTTTTTTGAGCAGAAAAACAAATTACAGTCATCAAAAAAGACATATGTTGCACAACGTTATGTGAGAAAAGTAAGGACAAAAAAAGATAAAAGAAAATACATCAGCTTTGGATTCAGGCAGATGAGGACAATGAACAAAAGACATCCTGCCCAGTATAATTTTTTGTGGTTCTACCCATAATTTCCTTATGGTCAAGACTGAAGTAACTAAATAAGAAGTATTGAATATTAGCCAGCAGGTGAAATTCTAGACTCCTTTTCACATCATTAGCATGAACACTTTTCATACTTAAAATGTATCTAAAGCCAAAACTTTTTTTCTTCAAACTTTTTTTAGTGTCATATAGATTGCAGAGGTGTAGCATTTTAAATATAATGATATCATAGACGATGCATGACTTGAAAACAACAAATCCATCTTAAAACTTCCTATTTTAAATCTAGGAGTATTCCACATTTTTATTCTATTTTGGATTAAGTAATGAGGGTTTAGAATAAACAAAAAAAAAGTTTTGGCTTTAGACACACTTTAAGAAGTTAAAGATTTCAGTTGTGTATAGTCCATCTTTTCTTTTTTTCTTTTTTTTTTCTTTTTGTTTTTACATTTTATTGGTGCCTAAGCTACTTAAAAATGGTTTGCCAAATTGAGAGCACTAAAAAAAAAAAAAAAAAAAAAAAGGTACCAAACACAAAAACTCTACCCACAGAGATCACTCTGCAGTGGTCCTTTCATTTTCCTTCAAAATTGTATAATGAGCCTCAGTGAAAGTGTGTACGTGTACCCATATTATTTTCTTATTTTTTTAAGTAAGGGCTAAAAATACATACTACAGTCATTGCTGAAAATATTTTCAGTAACCTCAGTATTCAGATTTCTCCAGCGCACAGCATGCGTGCCGGACCAGGTGTTTTGTCTAGCTGGGGAAAAGCTCAGAGCAATCCCATTCTCGAAGAATCTGCTGATTTCCTGTGTTTTTCTCAATTACACTATGGAGGCTTATTAACAAAGAGTAATTTGACTAGAAACTGAAGGATTAATCATCCCCGTGTTACTATTTTCAGTGTGTATACATTACTCCGCAGTAGGGCTACATTCTAAACACAAAGGATAAATAGAAAGTTTTGATTATTTTATAGTTCAAACTTGCGGAGGAAAATATATGCACGGGTGGCTTTTTAGGATACCAAGTTTAAATTTCAGTCTGGTCTAGCTGTGTTTTACCCTAGTCTTAAATAATAGCTTTTTGTAGAGGTGTAAACCACAGGAATTCAATCTAAGAAAGAGTTAAACTATATGTACAGGCATTAGCAAAATGTAACTCTAAATATGTCTAGAGCATGTCTTAGCATTTATTTTTATCTTACCTTGTTTCTATATCAAGAATCTGCTTTTATTACTTTTTGTGACATCATTACCAGTTTTTATTTTTTTATTTTTGCACAGGTAGCTGTCAGGCGGTACGTTCCTATTGATTTAGACCCTCCTCCAGAACCACATATTCCAAGACACTACTCCCTACACAGAGTGAATGAGCAGACCCTTGGGATTCAATGCAGCAGTATTGTTTTGCTTGGAAGGAAATGAAAGAGTAACTCTACTTTGGTTTAGAATATATATATATATATATATATATATATATATATATATATATATATATATATATATATAATCCCCTCTCGGTGATCAATGTACATTGCAAGGGTTTTAACAAATTTTGTTTTGTTTGATTTTGTCTATGTTCAGAGTGAATCTGAAAAGAGACTTTTTCATTGTTAATGAGCTGATGCACTTGCAGGAGTTCTAAATGAGGAATCGTGCAGTGTCAGCATTCCTTTAGAAGTGATTAATCCTTTGGGAATATGTCACCAAAAATGAAATTTTGTTACAGTGGATGCCTAAAATTTGAATTGTATCTTATATGAGAGAGGGGAGGGGGAAGTTTGGGGCTTTAAATGAAACGCATGGAACTATACGTCTCCAACCCTATTTTAATATAGAAATACACCAAGTTGCGACTTTAAATGAGGCATGTTCAGTATGGCTGAAAAATCAGTCAATAATAAAGACAAATTTATATTTATTGTCTGGACAATAGAGAAATGTAACATTATCTCATTTTTAAAGCGGACCTTCAGTCCATTTTTCAACTTTCCATCTATTAAATCTTCTGCCCTTGTTGTGTTTTTCTGCCAGCAAATACCTTATGCAGCTCACTTCCTGTTTCTTGTCTGGTCATTATGACATCATGCACAGCTCCCTCACTCTCGTGAGAGTTTGCCAGGAAGGGAGGGGGGATGAGTCCTGAGAGAGCCAATGAGAGCTGCAGGGCTGGAGGTGTGCCTCTGCGTGTGTGTATAACTCCAGGAAGTGAACAGGCAGCAGCTTCAACTCCCCATGGATGCAGTCAGACTCAGTGGACAGAGATTTCTGCAGCATATTTGGCAAGTACAGAATCACAGTATATATAAAACAATATGCAAAGTGGTTGGAGGGAAGCTTCAGAATGGCAAAGATGTTTTTATTACAAATTATGTGAGCAGACTGCAGTTCCACTTTAATTACAAAAATGAATGAACATACAGAATACATATTATAGATCTTTATCACGAAAGGAGATCATAACATAAAAGTACATTGCATAATGTGGCATAAAACATTGTCCTCCATGTTCTATATAACTTGGAAAATAGAGTAATATAATAAATCCAACTCCGATAAAATACAATAGACCGTCTATGTAAAACAAGATGCATCGGAATCGGGCAGGCTTGTCCCATTATGCTTCGGTGCCAGGCCCCCATGCCCTACGTATGACATCCCTGTGGCGTCCCTGCGTCGGTATGTGTGTCATGTCATCTCAGCTGACATATGGGCAGGTGAGCACAAGTGGATGGTGATGCTGCTCCAGTGGATATGCCTCTCCTCTTTTGTCATGCCCATGTGACGCTGGTGAAAGGCCTGAAGGTTAGTTTTGAACGCATATAACACCCCAATTCTGTGTCAGTCAGTCCGTGTGGCAGCACCTCTCTTATACATTATGTATCTGAAACTGGACCATGGTTTATCTTTGCACCAAAAGGTAACTTTTCTATAAGCTGTTACTTCTCAGATCCTTAGTATTTTCTCCATATATTTTTTTTCCTCCTTTGTTGGAGTCTTGAATATTTGGCTTGGTGCCAGATTTTTTATGTATCATGGTCCTCCCCTTTTCACAGAGGTCACACTTACTTGGTATACTCACCTGTCTACACACTTCTTTTATCTATATTCCTTCACTTTGGTGTTGGGCACCATTCTTTCCCCCTTTTTCTAATAATTATTATTTTCTTTATCATTATTAATAGTATTTACTTATAGCCAATTTTTGGATTTTTCAGAATTGGACCCCACACTGTTTTAAAATACCACTCTGTTTTAAACTACATAAACTCCCCTTTTTTTCTGCGTGGGGATTATGTGGGTCTATTCTGCCACAGTTCCCGGTATAGACACCACAGGGAGCCCCCGGGTTTTGATCTCACAGGTTCCAGGTTTCACTCTTATGTGAGTATATGTAGTTATAGATGACTGCTGTATCCTACATATTATATAATAATTGTCCTTGTTCCCATTATATGGGTTTATATCATATTATACTGGCTTACCTATATCCTTTTTACAGTTTTAGATGCACCTGCCCCTGAGGAAGTGGTTTTATCCACAAAACATGTTGGGCATATCTGGATGCATCTTGTTTTATAGACGGTCTATTGTATTTTATCTCAGTTGGATTTATTATATTACTCTGTTTTTCAAGTTATATAGAACATGGAGAACGAAAATCAAAGGTATCTGTACTTTAAGGAAATTCAGTTGTGGAGAATATTTATGTCTTTATGCAGACCTTTATCCCGGGGAATCACTCTCAATACCAGTAGGGTACAACTATAACCGTGTTTACTTCAGTGTGTCTGTACTTGTGGATTAATGAAGAAAAGAAAGGGGAAATGAAAGGGGAGAAACCTTGTTTGGTTTGTAGCAAAGGTGGCTTAATGTTATTGATAAACTTCAATGAGGGGGTTGGGGCTCAGAAATGCTATGGACCAACACTGATCATTTTAAGATACCTCTACTACAAACCAAACAAAGGGTCTTGCTCCCTACAAGCAGTTTTGTCAGGTACTTTTAGCCTTAGCTTTGCTTGGCATTAATAATAAAGTCGCTGAATACCTTATTCCATGGGACTCCAAGAATAGCAGTTTTCCATTTTATACAACTAGAAAAACATCTGACGCTTTACCAAGTGCAGACCGGCATCAAACAATGTATATTTTCTTTTGGCTAAGGCACTCAATTAAACAAATAAATACCAAATTGTTAAATTAACTCGTGCAACAGTTTCAAGGTCTTCAAGAAAATATACATTTTTTTCTAAAATTAATTTACTGTTTCAGAGACTCTTAAATCTCAGTACTTCAGGATGGATCTGTGTTGTACTATTTCCTGTTCTCATTATATTCTTGGCCACAAAAAAGTGAAATCACTGTAAATCATTCCGACATTTGTGAAATAGCAGCTGAAGAATTTTATTGTTTTCCAAATTGATTGGCTGACCGCAAAGAACATCTTCAATATCCCTATTTCCTAAGTAAGCACATAACGGAGAGCAAGGAACGCTTTTAATTTGGCATGAAATATTCAGATTATAATTTATCAGTAGTGGGACATCATCCATCCCCGAAGGCCTGCTGGAAGCACAGGGGTTTCTGTGTTTGTTTAGGACAAAACTAGCCATTGCTGACTGTGATTTGAGCTCAAATTAGACCCCCCTCCAAATTCAACAAAGGTAATCAATATAGCATCTGTGACTTGGAACGGTTGGAGTTTTCAAACTTGAATACAGAAGCTTCTGCAGCCAAAATTACATTGAAGGTTAAAGGATTCAAATAAACTAAAGGTAAATCTTCATTTGTTGACAGGAGATGGTTTACTGTTTGATAGAACTGCATTGTGTGTAAAGACTAGTTTACTATTGAGGAAAAGGACCTCCAAGGTAGTGTTCTCAGGAATACTACCAGTACATCGAGCCACACCAAAAAAGCAGAGGGAGATTAGGGAAGTAAACAAGTGGCTGAAGAGCTGGTGTAGTAAGGAGGGGGTTGGGTTCCTGGAGGACTGGGCCAACTTCTCAGTCGATAACCGGTACTATAGAAGGGACGGACTGCACCTAAATGAGGAGGGTGCAGATCAGCTGGGAATGAAGATGGCCAAAAAGTTAGATGGGTTTTTAAACTAGGTGATGGGGGGAGGGTCCAGAGGTATAGATAGTCAGCACGGAACATATTCCAGAGGGTAGTATTGGGGGCATTAGTGGTAGGTTGACCAAAGCACAAAAACCCAAGGTAAGTATAGTAGCAAGTCCTAGTTGCAATCTCGAAACACCCAATACGAGAACAATATGCGACCGGTCTAAACTATGTGGCATGTTCACCAATGCCAGGAGCATGGTGTACAACATGGGTGAATTAGAGATACTGTTGTACGAGGAGGATTTGGATTTTGTGGGAATTTCAGAGACCTGGTTCAACAGCTCTCATGATTGGCTGGCAAACATTCAAGGGTATACCCTTTACCGCAAGGATAGAGAGGGTAAAAAAGGGGGAGGGGTATGCCTATATATCAAGAATAATGTACAAGTGAATGTGAGAGATGACATCACTGAGGGAGCTAGGGAGGAGGTGAAATCCTTATGGGTAGAGCTCCAAAGGGATGAAGCTAAGGGGAAAATAATACTGAGTATGCCATAGGCCCCCTAACTTGAGGGAGGAAGTGGCGACAGATCTCCGATCACAATTTGGATTAGCAGCAAGGAAGTGTTATCATAATGGGGGATTTTAATTATCCAGACATAGACTTGGCGGAGGGAACAGCGCATTCATTTAAAGCTCGCCAGTTCCTTAATGTCTTGCAGGACAATTTTATGGGTCAGATGGTAGACGCACCAACTAGAAATAAAGCATTACTGGATCTACTGATTACCAACAATACAGACCTGATCACGGATGTGGAAATACAGGGCAATTTAGGTAACAGTGATCACAGGTCAATTAGTTTCAGTATAAATCACACAAATAGGAAACATAAAGGGAATACAAAGACACTGAATTTCAAAAGAGTCAACTTCCCTAAACTACAAACCTGGCTAAAAGGCATAAATTGGGATAAAATATTAGGAACAAAGAACATGGAGGAGAGATAGGTTTCCTTTAAGGGCATATTAAATAAGGGCATTAGCCAATGCATCCCATTGGGTAATAAATTTAAAAGAGCGAACAAAAGTCCTGGATGGCTTAACTCCAATGTAAAAATGCATATAAAAGCAAAGGAGAAGGCCTTCAAAAAATACTAGGTTGAGGAATCATCCTCAGCATTCAGACTTTATAAAGAATGCAACCAGAAATGTAAGGGTGCAATTAGGACGGCTAAGATAGAACATGAAAGACACATAGCGGAGGAGAGCAAAAAAAATCCCAAGAAATTCTTTAAGTATGTAAACAGTAAAAAAGGGAGGACAGACCATATTGGCCCCATAAGCAATGAGGAAGGGCATCTGGTTACAAAGGATGGGGAGATGGCGAAGGTATTGAATTTATTCTTCTCCTCAGTCTTCACGAGTGAATCGGGGGGCTTCAGTAACCAAAACTGCAGTGTTTATCCTCATGACACAACACAGGAAGCACCTCCATGCTTAAGAGAGGACAGAATTAAAATTAGACTTGAGAAACTTAACATTAATAAATCACCGGGACCAGATGGCTTGCATCCTAGGGTGCTTAGGGAACTCAGTCAAGTGATTGCTAGACCGTTGTTCCTAATTTTTACAGACAGTCTACTGACTGGAATGGTACCAGCTGATTGGAGAAAAGCCAATGTAGCACCAATATTTAAAAAGGACCCAAAATACATCCCTGGGAATTACAGACCAGTTAGCCTAACATCAATAGTATGTAAACTCTTGGAGGGGATGATAAGGGACTATATACAAGATTTTAGTAATGAGAACGGTATCATTAGCAGTAATCAGCATGGATTCCTGAAGAATCGTTCTTGCCAAACCAATCTACTAACCTTCTATGAGGAGGTGAGTTGCCATCTAGATAAAGGAAGGACCATAGATGTGGTGTATCTGGATTTTGCAAAAGCATTTGACACAGTTCCCCATAAAAGTTTACTGTTCAAAATAAGGTCCGTTGGCATGGACCATAGGGTGAGTACTGGCAAACTGGCTACAAGTGCGAGTTCAGAGGGTGGATATAAATGGGGAGTATTCGGAATGGTCAGGGGTAGGTAGTAGGGTTCTGTGCTGGGACCAATCCTATTTATTTTGTTCACAAAAACGACTTGGAGGATGGGATAAACAGTTCAATCTCTGTATTTGCAGACAATAGCTAAGCAGGGCAATAACTTCTCCACAGGATGTGGAAACCTTGCAAAAATATCTGAACAAATTAATGGGGTGGGCAACTACATGGCAAATGAGGTTCAATGTAGAAAAATGTAAAATAATGCATTTGGGTGGCAAAAATATGAATGCAATCTATACACTAGGGGAGAACCTCTGGGGGAATCTAGGATGGAAAAGGACCTGGGGGTCCTAGTAGATGATAGGCTCAGCAATGGCATGCAATGCCAAGCTGCTGCTAACAAAGCAAACAGAATATTGGCATGCATTAAAAAGAGTATCAACTCCAGAGATAAAACAATAATTCTCCCACTCTACAAGACTCTGGTCCAGCCGCACTTAGAGTATGTTGTCCAGTTCTGGGCACCAGTCCTCAGGAAGGATGTTCTGGAAATGGAGCGAGTACAAAGAAGGGCAACAAAGCTAATAAAGGGTCTGGAGGATCTTAGTTATGAGGAAAGGTTGCGAGCACTGAACTTATTCTCTCTGGAGAAGAGACGCTTGAGAGGGGATATTATTTCAATATATAAATACCATACTGGTGACCCCACAATAGAAATAAAACTTTTTTGCAGAAGAGAGTTTAACAAGACTCGTGGCCACTCATTAAAATTAGAAGAAAAGAGGTTGAACCTTAAACTACATAGAGGGTTCTTTACTGTAAGAGCGGTAAGGATGTTTAATTCCCTTCCACAGGCAGTGGTCTCAGCGGGGAGCATCGATAGCTTCAAGAAACTATTAGATACCTGAATGACCGCAACATACAGGGATATACAATGTAATACTGACACATAATCACACATAGGTTGAACTTGATGGACTTGTGTCTTTTTTCAACCTCACCTACTATGTAACTATGTAACTAAATGTAACTTTTTGCAAACCACAAATGCTGGACTTCAAGATGGAGTGATTCTGGTTAAAAGTCTGCCTCTGTGTTTTTATGCTACAAGGGCCTGGGAACTTGTAGCACCTTGAAATCTACGTGTGGTGGTCTACCCCTCTCTGCCCCTATAAGAGACAGAGGAAAGCAGTTTTTATTACAGAATAGTGCTTGGTCAACACTGTTTCTGACTTATCATTGTAAAATGACAGTGAAAATGTTTATCTCCCAAGTTCTTCAGTGTTATGATGGCTAATAAAGCATCTGTAAACCCTTGGCCTGCAAACTGGCCACTGTTATATATTTCTTTAAGCTCTCAAATTAAAGAAATGCTGAAAATATTTAAATAGTTTTTCCTACCAGTTTGTAGTGGTCATGTGACTGATATTTTTTCCCTCTTCGTGTTCAAGGGCTTTGGATGCAGACTAATGCTGGCCATACACCAGAAGAAAAATCAGCCAAGTGTGCTTTTGAAAAACGAACATACGATTGTGAGAGCAAATGATCATGCCTTTAGGTAATGACCGATTTTCAAACAATAAATAATTTATGAGCATCAATTTATTGTTTTTTCGTGTGGTTTTTGCATATGGAAAGGAAGTGACAAAATGTATTTGACCTCTGCTCTCTGACCATCTCTACTGCATCACCTACATCAGCACCACCTTCAATATGGATGTGATTGAGAGGACCATTGCCATAGTAATGCTTGGAGTGATGGCTATACAGCAAGCAGAGGAGCCCAGAAGCAAAAGGCGAAGGTTATGGAGTAAAGAGTAGCTGAAGAACTGTGATAACTTCTCTCATATGAGGTTGATTCAAGAGCTCAAGGAAAACAATCCTGATGATTATCAGAACTCTCTGAGGATGCCTGATAAGTCTTTTCAGCTGCTCCTGAGTTAAGTGTCACCCCTCGCAACAAAAAAGGACACAGTCTTAAGACCTAGCATCACAGTGGAGCAGAGACTGGTATCAACACTTAGTTTCCTGGCAACTGGACAAAGTTTTGAAGACCTCAAGTTCACCACTGGAATCTCTGCCCAGTCGCTAGGCCACATCATACCTGAGACCTGTCAAGCTACAGTATCATAAGAATCATGCAAGACGAATACCTAAAGGTAATGACACAGTGCTTTTATGTTTAACTCTCAAACACTGTACAACAGAGTTTGCCTTGGTAATCTTTGCATTTTGAAGCTCTAAACATATGAGAAAACTCAAACTAGTTCATAACATGTCAAACTGACAAACATAAAATGTTTTAAACGAAATGTATGGTATTCACAAAGATGTGTACTGATAATTATGTCCCCAGGTGTTTTGTGGACCATCCTGCTGTGTGAATGGTACATGCCACTGATGCATTTGTTGAGGTTGTTGAGATGATTGGGTGTATGTGGTTTTGTGCTCAGCTAAGTGCGTATTTGTGGTGAACTCCCCTCTTAAGTCTTTATTAGGAAGCTGAATGAGTAATGGTTCCAGTGATTGTTTTTGAAATAACGACATCTGTCGTATTTTATTGGCAGTAAATGGACCCAGGTCATCACATTCATCCCTCTACTGATTTAACGCTGCAGATGCTTGTAGTAGAAAGTTGCCTGTAGACTCTTGACTCGTCTTTCTCTTTTTGTTCCTGCTTTCTGGTGGTGATATGACAGTTTGTGATTAATTGTCAAATAGATCCTGTATAATAAAGTAAAAAAGAAAAATGTATAGATAATTAAGCCTAAAAATGTTTTTAACATATATTTTTACCTTTCACAGCTACTGGCATCTGTGGAAGAATGGAAAGCAACAGCTAAACAATTTAACGACTATTGGAATTTCCTCAACTGTGGTGGTGCCATAGACGGGAAGCATGTTAACATAACGCCCCCAGCAAAATCTGGTTCTTTCTATTTTAATTACAAAGGCTACTTTAGCATCGTCCTAATGGCAATCATGAATGCAAAGTATGAGTTTATCTTTGTGGACATTGGCAAAAATGGACGAAATTCAGACGAGGTAATAATTGAGAAAACCGCATTTTCTCATTGTTTAAAAAATGGACTTGTGAATCTACCATCCCAAGAGGACACAGTGGAAGGACTATACTTCATATTTGTTGCAGATGACACATTTGCATTATCTGACCATGTGTTGAAACCATTTGCCCTTTAAAACCTTACACCTGATCAAAAAATCTTTAATTACAGGTTATCTCATGCTAGACAAGTTGTAGAAAATGCATTTGGTATTATGGCCAACCGCTTTCGTATCGTCCATACAGCAATAAATGTTTCCCCCCCAAAAAATTTACACTACAGTTTATTGTTGCTGTGTGTTGCATAATTTCTTAAGGCGTACTACCTCCACCTACATGCCACACTCAATGGTGGCCCGATAAGATGGTCTGTTTGGGGATGTCATGCCTGGTGAGTGGCATAATAAAACTGAAGGGCTTTTAACCACTTGCCGACTTCCTCACGCTGATATACGTCAGCAGAATGGCACAGGCAGGCAGAATCACGTACCTGTACGTGATCTGCCTCCCGCGGGTGGGGGGTCCGATCGGATCCCCCCCGGTGCCCCAGGCGGCCGGCATTTGTTCCCAGGCGATCAGACGTGAGGGGGAGGCCCTCCATTCGTGGCCACCCCCTCGTGATCGCTCCCGGCGAATGAAATCCTTCCTCTGCCTCTGTAATGTAAACAGAGGCAGAGGAAGTGATGTCACCTCTCCTCGAGCCGGTCTTTTTGTTCCGGTGCCGAGGAGAGAAGACATCAATGTGAGTTTGCACAACACTATACTAACAGTAGAACACACAGGCACACTTTTCACCCCCCAGTCATCCCCCGATCACCCCCCTGTACCCCCTGTCACAGTGACACCAATAGCAGTTTTTTTTTTTGCATTGGTGTCAGTTTGTGACAGTTATAAGTGTTAGGGCAGTTAGGGTTAGACCCCTTTAGATCTAGGGTACCCTCCTTTAGGTCCAGGGTACCCCCCTAACCCCCCCTAATAAAGGTTAACCCCTTGATCACCCCCCGTCGCCAGTGTCACTAAGCGATCGTTTTTCTGATCGCTGTATTAGTGACACAGGTGACGCTAGTTAGGGAGGTAAGTATATAGGTTCGCCGTCAGCGTTTTATAGCGACAGGGACCCCCATATACTACCTACTAAAGGTTTTAACCCCCTGATTGCCCCCTAGTTAACCCTTTCACCAGTGATCACAGTATAACTGTTACAGGTGACACTGGTTAGTTAGTTTGTTTTTTATAGTTTATTTCCTAATAAAGGTTTATTTCCTAATAAATGTTTAACCCCCTAATTGCCCGGCAGGGATATAAGTTACGTTTTTAGGGTCAGATAAGGTCTGCATCACCCCAGGCAGCGTCAGGTTAGCGCCAGTACCGCTAACACCCACGCACGCAGCATACATGTCCCTTAGTGCTATAGTATCTGAACGGATCAATATCTGATCCAATCAGATCTATACTAGCGTCCCCAGCAGTTTAGGGTTCCCAAAAAACGCAGTGTTAGCGGGATCAGCCCAGATACCTGCTAGCACCTGCGTTTTACCCCTCGGCCCAGCCCTGCCCAGCCCACCCAAGTGCAGTATCGATCGATCACTGACACTTACAAAACACTAAGCACACATAACTGCAGCGTTCGCAGAGTCAGGCCTGATCCCTGCGATCGCTAACAGTTTTTTGGTAGCATTTTGAATTAGTCGCTAACAGTCAGGAGCTTTTTTGCCTTTGAGTCTCACTAGTGTACCCCTAAATTTAGAGCCCAAAATGGCAAATCGAAGGTACACTAGTGAAGAGGCTTACACATTCTGAGCATGACAGATAGTGAAGAGGAAGTCACTCATCTGTCAGATTCAGGCTCAGAATACGATCCTGTAGAGGACAGCGGCTCCATGACAGATAGCTCTGACGATGGAGTTGTGGTCCCTGCCAAGGTCAGGCGTACCAGACCCCAATCTTCTTCTTCTGTCCTTGAAGTGCAAGAACCGCAGGCTCTGGCAAGCACCAGTGTTCTAGTACACCCTGGTCGTACATCCAGCACTGCAGTATCACGTGGTGATGTGGTGAGTCCCATAAGTGCAGTTCAAGCTGGCGAGGTGGCAAGCACTAGTAGTGTCCCGCTGCCACCAAGAAGACAAACACAGGCCCGTTGTGCCCATAGTGCCCTTCCTGCTGCATTCGCCAATCCGAATTGGGAACCCACCACTTCTGCAGCACCCATACTTCCCCCATTCACTAGCCAACCCAGAATCCAGGTGGAAACCGTTGATTTTACGCCACTGGATTTTTATTCGCTGTTTTTCACCGAAGATCTCCATAGATCTATTGTGGACCAAAGCAATTTATACGCTGGTCAACACATCGCCACTATTCCCCAGTCCTCCCTTGCCAGAGTTTGGAGACCAATTACGGTCTCCGAATTTAAGATCTTTCTGGGCCTTTCCCTCAACATGGGCATAAATAAAAAGAGTGAGTTGCGGTCATATTGGTCCACTGACCCAATTTACCATATGCCCGTGTTCTCTGCCTCCATCAACAGGGCACGATACGAGCAGATTTCGCGGTTCATGCACTTCAACAACAATGAACTCTGTCGTCCTTGTGGAGACCCTGAATACGATCGGCTCTACAAAATTCGGCCCCTCTTACCACTTCAACCAACAGTTTACAGACTTGTTTACTCCCCATCAAGTTGTCTGCGTTGATGAGTCCCTGATTAAATTTTCTGGCCGCTTGTCATTCAAACAGTACCTTCCCAGCAAGTGTGCCAGATACGGGGTTTAAGATGTATAAGCTCTGTGACAGGGCCACAGGCTATACATGTAGTTTTTTGGTTTAAGAGGGCAAAGATAGTCACATAGAGCCGACAAACTGCCCTGACTACATAGGAAGCGCTGGCAAGATAGTGTGGGACTTGGTGTAACCCTTAGTCGGAAAGCGGTACCACTTGTACGTGAACAATTATTACACGAACGTGCCACTTTTTAGTCACCTTTTTGATCAACAGATTGGAGCATGTGGCACCGTGCGATCTAATCGCCGGGGCTTTCCCCAGCGGCTTGTAGATTCCCGTCTTAGGCTGGGTGAGAGAGCCTGCTTGAAGTGTAATAACTTGCTCACTATGAAGTGGAGGGATAATAAGAATGTTTTCATTCTTACCTCCCTTCATGCAGACAGGACGGTCCAAATTACTACGGCGACTGGTGTTGTGGAGAAACCCCTCTGTGTCCATGAATATAACCAAAATATGGGAGGGGTGGACCTCAACGACCAGTTGTTGGCGCCGTACCTAGTTGCCTGTAAGGCCAGACCCTGGTACAAAAAAGTGTCTGTTTATTTATTTCAATTGGCTTTGCTGAATGCTCATGTGCTATACAGAGCATCAGGATGAACTGGATCCTTCCTTAAATTCCAGGAAGAGATCGTCAGAGCCCTTCTGTATCCAGACGGTGCTCCACCTCACCTTCCCCAACCAAATGCAGTAAGCCGGCTGCATGAGAGGCATTTTCCTTATGTCCTCCCAAGTACCCCTACCCAACAAGCCCCCCAAAAACATGTCGTGTCTGCAGCAAGCGCGGATATAGGCGCGACACCCGGTATTATTGTCCCTCCTGTCCTGACAATCCTGGTCTATGCATTGGTGAATGTTTTGAACACTACCATACACTAGTTGAGTATTAGCGTAGGGTACAGCACTGCACAGACTAGGACACACTTTCACATGGTCACCCAAGATGCCATCGCATTTTGAGAGACCCAAACCTGGTACCAGTTACAAAAGTTAAAGTTACTAAAAAAGTGTAAAAAAAAAAATAAATAAAAAAAATAAAAACACAAATAAAAATATAAAATTAAAAAAACAAAAATAGTTGTCGTTTTATTGTTCTCTCTCTCTCTCTATTCTCTCTCTATTGTTCTGCTCTTTTTTACTGTATTCTATTCTGCAATGTTTTATTGTTATTATGTTTTACCATGTTTGCTTTTCAGATATGCAATTTTTTTATACTTTACTGTGTTTTATTGGTAACCATTCTCTTGTTTTCAGGTACGCCATCCAGCTGCAGAGCGGATTTATTTATCTTGACAGCAACAGCGTTTGCTCCCACGATATATAAAGCCGTGACTCCAGCGCTGTCGGAGGTGATTTCACCACCACAGTTACATACTTCAGCATATATGCCGAAGCATGGGGGCAGCAGTGGGTGGAGGAGCGATTTGCTCCTGCCTTTTGCGGGAGGATGCCCCCATGCTTCGGCATATATATATTTTAGGCACAGGTTGCGTTAAATGTTTTATTTTTGACCATGTTTTTTTGTATTTGCTTTGCAGGTATGGTAAGTCTTACTGTTATACTGTAATGTTACTTTGTTTTATTGTTAACCATCATTTGCTTAGCAGGTACGCCATTCAGTTGCAGCGTGGATTTATGTATCTTGACAGGAACAGCGTTTGCTCCCACGATATATAAAGCCGTAACTCCAGCGCTGTCGGAGGTGATTTCACCACCACAGTTACATACTTCAGCATATATGCCGAAGCATGGGGGCAGCAGAGGGCGAAGGAGCGATTTGCTCCTGCCTTTTGCGGGAGGATGCCCCCATGCTTCGACATATATATACGGTGCATGTATGCCCATCATTAGAAGTGGGTGGATGAAGGGAGGTATTCTAATGGAGGGCATACCCACCGATCAATATCTTTTTTTCAATCAGCCCACAGGCTGCATGAAAAAAACGTTTACAATATATGCCCAACAAGGACCAGCAACATACTGGTATGTTGCTGGACTTTGAGTGGTTATACCAGAATGATGCCTGCAGGTTTAGGTATCATCTTGGTATCATTCTTTTTAGCCAGCGGTCGGCTTTCATGTAAAAGCAATCCTAGTGGCTAATTAGCCTCTAGACTGCTTTTACAAGCAGTGGGAGGGAATGCCCCCCCACCATCTTCCATGTTTTTCTCTGGCTCTCCTGTCCCAACAGGGAACCTGAGAATGCAGCCGGTGATTCAGCCAGCTGACCATAGAGCTGATCAGAGACCAGAGTGGCTCCAAACATCTCTATGGCCTAAGAAACCAGAAGCTACGAGCATTTCATGACTTGGGAAAGCATTTTATCACACCGATCTTGGCGTGGTCAGATGCTTTGAGGGCAGAGGAGAGATCTAGGGTCTAATAGACCCCAGTTTTTTCAAAAAAGAGTACCTGTCACTACCTATTGCTATCATAGGGGATATTTACATTCCCTGAGATAACAATAAAAATGATTAATAAAAAATGAAAGGAACAGTTTAAAAATAAGGTAAAAAAGCAAAAAAATAATAAAGAAAAAAAAAGCATCCCTGTCCCCCCCTGCTCTCATGCAAAGGCGAACGCAAGCGTCAGTCTGGCGTCAAATGTAAACAGCAATTGCACCATGCATGTGAGGTATCACCGCGAAGGTCAGATCGAGGGCAGTAATTTTAGCAGTAGAAATCCTCTGTAAATCTAAAGTGGTAACCTGTAAAGGCTTTTAAAAGCTTTTAAAAATGTATTTAGTTTGTCGCCACTGCACGTTTGTGCGCAATTTTAAAGCATGTCATGTTTGGTATGCATGTACTCGGCCTAAGATCATCTTTTTTATTGCATCAAACATTTGGGCAATATAGTGTGTTTTAGTGCATTAAAATTTAAAAAAGTGTGTTTTTTCCCCAAAAAATGTGTTTGAAAAATCGCTGCGCAAATACTGTGTGAAAAAAAAAAATGAAACACCCACCATTTTAATCTGTAGGGCATTTGCTTTAAAAAAATATATAATGTTTGGGGGTTCAAAGTAATTTTCTTGCAAAAAAAAATATTTTTTTCATGTAAACAAAAAGTGTCAGAAAAGGCTTTGTCTTCAAGTGGTTAGAAGAGTGGGTGATGTGTGACATAAGCTTCTAAATGTTGTGCATAAAATGCCAGGACAGTTCAAAACCCCCCAAATGACTCTATTTTGGAAAGTAGACACCACAAGCTATTTGCTGAGAGGCATGTCGAGTCCATGGAATATTTTATATTGTGACACAAGTTGCGGGAAAAAGACAAAGTTGTCACTAAATGATATATTCCTCAAACATGCCATGGATTTTTGAATTTTTGATTTCACTCCTCACTACCTATCACAGTTTTGGAGGCCATGGAATGCCCAGGTGGCACAAACCCCCCAAATGACTCTATTTTGGAAAGTAGGCACCCCAAGCTATTTGCTGAGAGGTATAAAACTGTGATAGGTAGTGATGAGTGAAATCAAAAATTTACGCCCTTAGAAATTATGAAGGCGGTGCTTGGTTTCGGGGCCCCGTACACGGCTAGGCTCCCAAAAAGTCCCACCCATGTGGTATCCCCGTACTCAGGAGAAGCAACAGAATGTATTTTGGGGTGTAATTCCACATATGCCCATGGCATGTTTGAGCAATATATCATTTAGTGACAACTTTGTGCAAAAAAAAAATTGTCACTTTCCCGCAACTTGTGTCAAAATATAAAATATTCCATGGACTCAACATGCCTCTCAGCAAATAGCTTAGGGTGTCTACTTTCCAAAATGGGGTCATTTGGGGGGGTTGTGCCATCTGGGCATTTTATGGCCTTCAAAACTGTGATAGGTAGTGAGGCGTGAAATCAAAACTTTACGCCCTTAGAAATCCTGAAGGCGGTGCTTGGTTTTCGGGACCCCGTACGCGGATGGCTCCCAAAAAGTCCCACACATGTGGTATCCCCGTACTCAGGAGAATCAGCAGAATGTATTTTGGGGTGCAATTGCACATATGCCCATGGCCTGTGTGAGTAATATTTCATTTAGTGACAACTTTGTGCAAAAAAAAAAAAGTTTGTCATTTTCCTGCAACTTGTGGCAAAATATAAAATATTCCATGGACTCAACATGCCTCTCAGCAAATAGCTTGGGGTGTCTACTTTCCAAAATAGGGTCATTTGGGGGTGGTTGTGCCATCTGGGCATTTTATGGCCTTCAAAACTGTGATAGGTAGTGAGGAGTGAAATCAAAAATTTACGCCCTTAGAAATCCTGAAGGCAGTGATTGGTTTTCGGGGCCCCGTACGCAGCTAGGCTCCCAAAAAGTCCCACACATGTGGTATCCCCGTACTCAGGAGAAGCAGCTGAATGTATTTTGGGGTGCAATTCCACATATGCCCAAGGCCTGTGTGAGCAATATATCATTTAGTGACAACTTTTTGTAAATTTTTTTTTTTTGTCATTATTCAGTCACTTGGGACAAAAAAAATTAATATTCAATGGGCTCAACATGCCTGTCAGCAATTTTCTTGGGGTGTCTACTTTCCAAAATGGGGTCATTTGGGGGGGGGGGGTTGTACTGCCCTGCCATTTTAACACCTCAAGAAATGACATAAGCAGTCATAAACTAAAAGCTGTGTAAATTCCAGAAAATGTACCCTAGTTTGTAGACGCTATAACTTTTGCGCAAACCAATAAATATACGCTTATTGACATTTTTTTTACCAAAGACATGTGGCCGAATACATTTTGGCCTAAATATATGACTAAAATTGAGTTTATTGGATTTTTTTTATAACAAAAAGTAGAAAATATCATTTTTTTTCAAAATTTTCGGTCTTTTTCCATTTATATCGCAAGAAATAAAAATGGCAGAGGTGATTAAATACCATCAAAAGAAAGCTCTATTTGTGGGAAGAAAAAGACGCAAATTTCGTTTGGGTACAGCATTGCATGACCGCGCAATTAGCAGTTAAAGCGACGCAGTGCCAAATTGTAAAAAGTGCTCTGGTCAGGAAGGGGGTAAATCCTTCTGGGATTAAACCTAGGCCATGCCCCACCACGTCTCTCTAGTCGACTAGCCCATCAGAATCGTCTGGATTATATGCAATATTTTTGGGGTCTTGGAGCAGTAGATTGGCAAAACAACCTCTAAATGGTATATGTAAATTTGATTGTCTGCATTTAGCGATTATTTCACTACTAACCACAGGTGTCATGTTATTTTTGCATCAATCAAATGTACAAAGGTACTGTTAACTTTTGGCTTTAAATTTTGATGTGTGGTCTAATTTTCTTATCTGTACATATAAAAGTGTATAATAAAAACCTATATGATTACTTACCTGACTGTCTGCCATTTCCTCTAATGATCCATCTTCTTCATCTCCTGAAATATTTCTACTGATACAGGCTAAACTTGACACAGAGGGTCGTGCTTCCTCCTGGTCAGTCAGAAAATGGAGACTCTCAAAATACCACAGGCGTGGCTCATATACTTGATCTGCACCTGGACCAGATCTTTTGGAATCATTAATTTTATTCAATTCTTTTTTGAATATAGTATGCAGATTTGCTATTTTTTGGTCACATAGCAGTGGCACCGGTCACTCACAGGGAGTCTCCATCCGCTCCGCCCATCCTCCCCAGCTGCTCCGCACATCCTCCCCACCCACACTCACGGACACACTGCACAGTCCCCGCCCACTCCGCCCATCCTCTCCACCAATCCTCACTTCCCGCACTCACGGGCACAGTCCCCGCACACTTCGCCCATCCTCTCCGCCCATCCTTTCCACCCACTCTCATGGGCACAGTCCCGCCTATCTTCTCTGTCTCCGCCTGCACTCACGGGCACAGTCCCCACCCGCTCCTCCCATCTTCTCCGGGTCTGCCTGCACTCACGGGTACTCACAGGCCCCACCCATCCTCTCTGCTCTCCCAAGCAAGACCTAGCAAGGAGGGGGAACCAACTGATCTGCAAGTGAGTGGCACCCATCCCTCAAAATCAACACTGCCACTGATTCCCCTACACACCACCACTACTGCCACTGATCCCCACACCACCACTACTGCACTGATTCCCCCCCACACCACTGCTGCCACTGATACCCCCCACACCACCACCACCACTACTGCCACTGATACCCCCCACACCACTACCACTACTGCCACTGATCCCCCACACCACCACCACTAATGCCAATGATACCCCCCCACACCATCACCACCAATACTGCCACTGATACCCCCCCATACCACCACTACTGCCACTGATTCCCCCCTTCCCCCACACCACCACCACTGATAACCCCCACACCACCACAACCACTGCTGCCACTGATCTAATTTAGTATACGCTTCATTACGCTTAAGGCGGTCTGAATAGTCTTTGGAGCGTACTTTCCATAGACATGGAAGGTCTCGGTACATTTCAATGAACTTGGGCTCCTGAAATAAATAAGAAACAGTGCATCATTGTACAGTTGCCAAACTACACCAAACAATTAATACCCTAGAACTATTGTACTGGTCTGCTTACCTTCAGTTGTTACGAATCTTCTGTGGATTGGTCAGTGTATTCGTTCATGAAAACGTTCTGTATGCTGGATCGGTGTGTACCATGGTGCTCTATGGGAGTTTACAAGCTCCTCCCCTCTTCATCCATCTTTAGCAGCAGAACGATGGCTGAAGAAAAGGAGCATGCCATTTCTGAACGAAAAAGCTGGCACAGGCTGAAAAAAAAGCAACACCTATGTCCCTGGATGAGATGAAAACTATGGTGAAGATTCTTGATAACAATTATTATGATGGGAGGCTCTACAACTACCCCAGGCCTAATTCAAGTGAATACAACATCGTGGAGAAGGCTGTCCATCTGCTTGAGAAGAAGTATGGTGTGGAGCAAAGGACTAGCTGTGCAAGAGATGGTCTGACTTGAAGCATAGGGAGGAAGCCCAGTTGCAGAAAGAACAGAATGATCAAAAAAAAAGGTATTTTAGATTATTTTCTGCCATTTCTGCTCTCTCAGCTAGGCATGCAATCCATCTAGTCTTCTCCAATGTCTGTCATCAATGCAAACTATATTCTTTAACATGCATGCTTCTGTGATTACATTATTATGTGCAACAATACTGTACTGCGCTGCAGTATTTAGCCACATTTTAAAAATGTACACTTTTAAGGACTCTACCCATATTATGTGCTTGAATTTTTAAAGGCCAATGTTTCATGATTTTCTATTATCGTAAACCTAGAAAGACACAAGAAAGCGCACTTAGATACCAGAACTGCGACAACAGAAATGGATATCGTTCAGGTTGATTACACAGCTCCAGCTACTGCTATAGGACCTGATGATGATGCAGAACCATGCCAAACTATATCAGATGTTGAAGCAGACCAGGCAGAGCATTCCCCTGATAACATCACAAGCAGCACAGGTAAGCCACTACACATACACTTTAACATAAACTACATTTAAAATACATTTCCTGATTTTTTTTTATATCTTCAACAGCACGTCATCTGTCTGAGGAACAGGGATTAAATTCCGTCACTGCTCAAAGATTGGTAGCTGATCTTTTGAAGTGCTCATCAGAGTTAAAGAAATGCAAAGATCACTTGACCTCTGTCCAACAAAGTTTTATGTTTGTAGTTGACACACTATGTAAAATTTAACATGAGTCACTTTTGTCAATGTTTTTTTTTTCCTTTCCTGTTTGTATAGTTCAGTTCATGTGGTAATTGTTTGCAAAAATTTGCACCAAAATTTCAGTTATTTCTAAAGTTGAGGACATTGTATCTGTAATGTGGGTGCTTCACGCACATTTATACTTCAGGCCTGCCTAGGAAAAACCTGGTTTGAGCAGAGCTGTCTTTAAAGTTTGTGCAGCCCGTCACCTCTACTATAGTTGTGTGCAGGCACAACAATTCAAATATGTATGGACACATATGGTAGTAGTGTTTTCATGCACCCAAATATCCCATATGTGGGCATTATAGTAGGGGTGACTGCCATCACAAACTTTAAAGATAAACTCAAAACAGGTTTATTCTGGAGGGCCAAAATATCCAGACTACTAATAATGTTTGTCAAAAAATTACAGTTTGAAAATCATGAGAGATAATTAATTATCATTATTTGATGGATGTATAATGTTATGTAAAATGTGACAATAATGTTTAACATTTTTGGAGGCTATTATAAAAAAAAAAAAAATCGTAAAAAGTTTGTAAAAATATTTCTTTACTTTATCAAAAAAATAACAATTGCAATAAAGTTTTAATATTGCATATTTGGTCTGTTGTACTAGTTTTTTACAAAGGTATATCACGATTGACAAGGTTGCAGGTGATATAGTTGGTGGTGTGTACGATTTGGCATGACCTTGTGACGTAAACGTTCTTTGGCACGAATATTTACCTTCGGGGTTAAATGCTTTTCATCCATGCGCAGTAGCAACCATTCATTTTTTCACAAACGAATAATACATTAATCTTGCAAATTATCATTCATACGGCAGAAGTTTTCCAAACAACTTGCTGAAAAATGAACAAACTGTCTAAATGACCGATTTTCGTCCGATTTTTCATCTAGTGTATGGCCAGCATTATACTGACCCTCTGCTGAATCATGACATGTTTGTAGACAGGTGCAAACTGCAATTGTTCCTCCAACCTTCAGGAAAATGTGCCTATCTTAGGCTCTAGGTTCCCATCTTGGGGAGATGGTGATCCTGTTGGATGTCAAAGTCCCTTGAGATTTGGTCAGAGATCTTGATGTAGAACCTTCTAAATATAGGGGGCGGATGTCATTAGGGGCGCCTGCAGTGAAGCAGTGGGTAGGGAGAGAGCTCCACTGGGTAGGTGCAATATTAAGGAGAGGTTCGGGATGTGTAGGGATGTGTAGATTTTCTTTTCAGGGTGTCCACACTGCACTGGTCCTGGACAGACTGCCTTTGACTGTCTTATACAAGAACCCATCATCATTTAACTTCACCACCACCCTCCTAATGGAGCATTCTTCTGGCACAGTCAGTGGACCTTGAATTGTTGCTGAGTGAATGCCTGCAATGATACAGGCTAAATTACCTCTCCACTCCTCCCAAGACCTTCTGCTCTATAGCTCCCATGTCCCCTCCTCCCATGCCTCTCTCTAGGACTTCTCCCAAGCCTCTCCCATCCTCTGGAACTCCCTGCTCCAGTATGTTCAGTCAGCCCGTACCCTGTCCACCTTTAGGCAATCCCTGAAAACTCACTTATTCAGGGAAGCGTGAAATTTTGAACTTTGCAAATCATAGTTATGTCCTAGTCTGTAGAGTATGAAGTGAATAAGTTGCTAGCATTAGTATTTGTTGTATGTGTATATCTATAGATATATCCATAGATATATCTATAGATATATCTATAGATATATATAGATATAGATATATATATCTATGTATAGATATATATGTATCTATATATAGATATATATACATACACACACAGTATGTATATTATTATATATGTGCCCATATGAAAATATACCTACCTACTATCCAAAATGTGTTTTTCCAATATAAATACTGAAATAAGATTTTATTTTTTTTTTATTCTCTTTTTTCATACCATCTAATTACTTACTTTGAATGTGGACACATTTATACTGAATGAATAGAGGTGTTGTATAATGTGTTTCATTTACTAATTAGAGACTTCAGAGTCAGAGATGAAAGCCCAATACATCAGAAATACTTAATTTGCACTTTGGTTGGATTGTTTTTGAAATCTATCATATTATCAAGTGGTTCTCATAAACATAACAAGAAACTCTGGACTAGATAAGATCAGCAGATAAAGAGATTATCATACATTATATGTTGTATTGCTTTTCTGGGTGCTAATCAGATAAAATCTTATCTGGTGATATGATCACCTATGTCCATCAACTGCGGCACAATCCTATTATGATATTCAGATATTTTTACCTTCCTTTAACCCATTACTGGTTGGCCCCTCTAGCCAACCGTACTAAAAATGTGAAATAAAAACAAAACATAGATCAGATGGTCACAGGGGCGGATCCAGAGTCTAGTCTCGGGAGGGGCACTGCCAGAAAATGCGTTTTCATTGTGGGCAATTTATCGGGGAAACGGCTGGTGTTTGCGCTTCAATCATCCCGGCACCAGTGTCAGGATGATTGAAGCGCATTTTTTCTATAATTACATTGTAATATAAAATGAAATAGTTCAACTCACCATAATGCAGAATCAGTGGGAGACCTGAGTGTGTCACTTGCCACGTTACCTGCTACACGTTGCGGATTGTCACTTGCCTGCCACCAGATGCAGATTGCCACTTGCCACGTCACCTGCCACACCTTGCGGCTTGCCACTTGCCACATCACCTGCCACACCTTGCGGATTGCCACTTGCCACGTCGCCTGCCACACCTTGCGGATTGTCGCTTGCCTGCCACGTCACCTGCCACACCTTGCGGATTGCCACTTGCCACTTCACCTGCCACACGTTGCGGATTGCCACTTCACCTGCCACACCTTGCGGATTGCACTTGCCACGTCACCTGCCACACCTTACAGATTGCCACTTGCCACGTCACCTGCCACACCTTGCGGACTGCCACTTGCCACCTCACCTGCCACACCTTGCAGATTGCACTTGCCACGTCACCTGCCACACCTTGCGGATTGCCACGTTGCCTGCCAGTGTGCTGTGTGCTGCTGCTGCAGTGCACTTGACTTGTTGTTAGAGACTCCTCGGAGGCGCCGCTCCAGGCTGCCTGTGTCACAGACAGACTAAGCCACACTCACTGAGTTAGGCTGCTGTCTGCTCTCTCTGAGACTCACTCTGCTCAGTCTGCCTTATGTAATGTAGGAGCCTGGAGGCGCCGCTCCAGGCTGTGTCACAGTCACACTCACACCGGCCGCCGGTCGGCTCGGCTGAGAGTGTGACTGACGCTGATGACGTCACTCGTTGCTAACGCCAGGGCCGCCTGGCATCTAGCAACAAGTGCAGGGGGAAGAGGCTCCACCCACCTCCTTCCTTCAGTGTTATTGACCGCCGCTGCCCGTACCACACGCGAGTCTCTCTCATGAGAGAGAGAGAGAGACTCGGCCCGGCACAGCGGCCGGAGCGGCGCTGCGGCAGGATATATACAATAACATTCAGAGTGTCAGTGAGTGTGTGCTTTGGGGGGGGCAATTGCCCTGTTGCCCCCCCCCCTGGATCCGCCCCTGGATGGTCATCTGTTTCAAAGTGCTCCACCTTACACTGGGCATTTTTATTGTGGATAGTGGTTTGCTGTACTACTGTACTGGTAGTTGCTACATGCATTCACTATAAGGAATGACTTATCGCATTTACAGAAACATGGGCTTTTTTATACTTTGTGACATAAAGCTTAAAGTTCATCTAAAGTAATTTTTTTTTTTTTTTTTGGTAGAGTGTCGAAATGCTCTAATTTTTGTTGGGCCTTTATTGCTGCCTTCTGGTATATTTGCTTTGACCCTTTCACTGTCAGGTCCATACAGCATACAGACCTACAGCACCACTTCCAGCTGGACAGGTCCATACGCCAAACAGACCTGACATTCCTCCTTCTACTATAAGCTTATGTTCAGTTCAGTGAACAGCAAAACTATTTAGCAGACTCTGCTGAACAAACAGCTTTTGTTAGTGGCTAAAAAGGCGCTGATCGGAGCTTTCCACCTAAAATGTGACCCCTTGCCAATGCCGTTGCTTCCCTGTGTCTCCAGCCTCTCCACCACGTCCTGTTCTCGTGCTTTTAAATGCATCCCCCCACTCGTTTGTCCCCTTTTTTTGCAGATTCACCAACCCCCTGAAACATCAATTTCCCTCCCCCAATGCCCCCAAAACACCTATCACCTGTGGCTATCCTGCAGCCACCAGCTTTCCGCCTCTCCCACTGGATTCTGATGCTGCAAGGCAGCCAGGGACTTAAAACATGTTCACATACATTTCCCCACCACTACCTCCCACAATGCCCCCTACCAATCCCCTGACATCCGTCCCACTGTGCTGCTGACCCTCATTTCCTCCTCCCCCTCCCACCGGCAGCAGCTGCTGCTGGGGCACATGGGGAAGCTGTCAGGATGGAGAACAGTGGGGGGGAGGTTGGTTTGTAAACATGTGTTTACTAGCACCCTATCTTTCCTTGAATGGAAACAGTGAGTGATCAGTATCAATCATTTCTGTGCCCATTCATCACTGAAGCAGAGTAAACAGTGTTTACTATGCTTAAGTTTGTGAATGAACAGGCATCTCTATACAGACTCCTATTCATTTATGTACAGTGCACCTGAGGTTGCAGAGAAAGGGACTGTCTGCAGTCCCTTTCGCTGTCTCAAAAAACAGGCAACGTGGGTCTGTTTAGACCTCTGATATCTCACCAAAGCCCCACTTCCCCACCCACCCCAAAAAAAGTACAAAATATTAAAAAACAAAATTGCAAAAAAAAATAAAAAAGCAATGATTGAAAAAAAAACACATAGTAAGGTCTTGTTCACACAGGAAATACTACAGCATATGCCCCTGCTAGGCCGTGTTTACCTGCGCAGGCAGTACCATTGATGTCATTTAGGATGTAGCAACTGCACAAACACAGCTGTTGCTCCCAATTCGACATCCATGTGGGTCCGGGCGCATGTCTCTGAGCTCGCATACACATGGATGTCCAATTGGGAGCAGTGGTTGTACCCAGGCAGTCGTTGCATCCCAATTTACATAAATATGGCTGCCTGCATGGGGATGCACAGAACATTTGTGCATCCCTTTGCTGGTAAACATGGTTCTCCATTGGAATATACTTTAGTATGCCTTATTGAACAACTCCATCCCCTGATGAAGTCACGTGACCGTGACGTCACGCGTAGGGACTGAATAGGCATCCAAGACTGATATATGCAAATGAGCTCGCGGCTCGTAGGAGATACGTTTTCTGTGTGTTTTTTCTTGTAAGTGAAGTGAGTACCCTCACCGTTGTTTTAATAAAGACCAAACTCTAATTGAAATACTACACTATCTGGCCTCTTGTTTCCTTTAACCCCCCTCCTGCTCCCCTGAGAGACAAGGACCCACTAACAGCTCCATCCAGCCCAGGAATCCAAGTGAGAGGCAGTTAGAAGTACAAGGGAGAAGCAGCCATTACCAGCAACTTTATGCGGTTACCTCTTTACCGCAAGGTAAGAGGCCACTTCACGCCAATGTGTGTCCTGTGTATGAAGAGGAGATCACCCCCATGCTATCAGCACCTTATTGCACTTTTTTGCACATTTTCTGATTAGCCACATTAAAAGGATTTAAATCGCATTGGACTACATTCCCAGTCCCATAATATATTTTGCACATGTTTGCCTTTGTTTGAATTTTCACAAGTTCTACAGTGGACTTATTTTGGTTATATGTTTATTATACACTGCATTTGCGATTTTTGCGATTTTTGCAAATATTGATTGCATGTTGCACATTTAATTTATTAATTGCTGTTTTTTGCACATTTTTTTGCCTACTTGCACGATCCATTGAGGTGTTTAGTGATTGTATATTAATTTTTTTGGTTATATGTTTCTTATACACTGCATTTGTGATTTTTGCGATTTTTGCACATATTTATCGCATGTTACACATTTAATTTATTAATTGCTGTTTTTTTGCACAATGTTTTTTGCCTACTTGCATGGTCCATTGAGGTTTTTACTAATTGTATATTGATTTTAGTGTTTCCAGTAAGATACTTATCACATCTGGCCTTAAGTCTTTATTGAATGATTTTCTTGCACTTTGCACTTTGCTATTACCACCGATTATTGTGGAATATCACACTGCACCTATTGCGTATAGAAGTGCTCTATATTGATTGTACTTATTCTTATAATGTTTCTGTTTTTTAATATGTTTTTATCATTTTACGTGTTCATTTACCTTTGTACTACTACCTCAAGCAGCATAGTTTTTTTATTTTTTTTGTTTTCTCTTTTTTTTTTTAGAACAGCACAGCACCAATTTTTACATACCTTATTTCTATTGCTGTATGGGCTGAGCTTGACCTATATTCGGTGCTTGCAGCAGTTCAACGTTCATTGCCCTTCGTTTACATGGTAGCTCAGGAATAACTATACATTTCAATTTAGCAGAAATGTTGAAAGTTATGTTGTGTTTGTGTGCACTAATAATGATTTTAGTGTATTTTCAGAGAAACTAGTGATTTGATGAACATTTGTGCAACCATAGCGGGGCATAAAAATTAAAGTAGCACTTTTTTTTTCTACAGGTCATGTGCTTTCAGAAATTATATATATATATTTTTTTTTTTGTGGAGTATTTTACAAACTCGGAAAATGAAAAGGGGAGAGCACTCAGATTGCCACATCTGTAAACATGGGAAAGAGGGGGTACTAAATAGTAACCAAAAAAGTTGGACTTTAAAGGGATAGAAACATTGGAGAAAGTGACAAAACTAATATTATATAACCTATTTATTGATAAAAGTACATCATATATAGACAATGTTCAAAAAGGGGATAAAAACATAAAGAGATGATACAATTTTTATATTGAGCCCTAGTCTACGCGTCTACGCGTTTCGCCGTGAGGCTACTTCAGGACACAAACGAGGTTCAAAACTGTAACAAAAGAGGGACAAAAGCAAGTTTCACTATCTGTAAATGAGATATATTCAATTAAAATCAAAATATTATACATACATATTATATCATTAAAAAGCATATGCTAGACTGGCAAAGAGAGCACAAGGACAAAGAGACACCATCAAGACAAGATACCTTTAAGAGAGTGAGCCTCATGTACAAATTCATAGCAGCCAGAGGGTTTCCAAAGATATGGAATATTTATGGCAAACTGTGAAAAAGTAAACAGTGTGCCATTGGTTTAAAGTAGCAATGTATATATTTTACAAACTCTGAAAGCTGTAAGTAAAAAATTATAACCTCCAGATTTTTAGAGTAAATTTACATTTTTGCGCACCTTCAGTTTTTACTATTTTACCAAAAACGCAATTTAAAATGTAATGTTATTTATTAACTCAATACAGTTTTAGCTTTTATAGTCGCGGTGGGCTGCATCAATGCAAACCTGCTGTTTCCTGACTGTACATATAGCACTACCCCCGTAGGAGCCATTGGTTAAGGTGGTTCCTCTGTTCTTGCCCATAAGAAATTTAACTTTAACAATTGAGCCTTGGTTAATGCACTTAATGTATATGTAAACCCAGTCACCAAAATCTCATATTAACTTAAACATGTCAATGTAATTACAAAAATTCCAAAAGGCATTTTTACTATTTTTAAATAGGTAGCTTATGTTAAAATAATATTTGGTGATCCTGCCATCAAACTCACTTTGAAAGATGCCATGCTGCCATTGCTGGAGCACACATAGACAGGAAGTGGATGCAAATAAACTAAATAAGCTACAGAGGACCACTAGTACCCTTGAGAACCAACTAGGGGTTAAAAAAGCAAAACAAAACCAAAACATTGATGAAAACAAGTTTTCTATTTATTTATATATTTTCTTTAACAATGTATTTATCCATTTATTTTAAATGATAATGGTTTATAATGCACAGCGTTTTATCATACTAAATCTCATTTAGGGTTTACAACTACTTTAAAGTGTAAATTAAATTAGGTTATTTTAAATTTAAAAAAAAATAATTAAATAATTAAAAACAAAATACCAGCAATAATAATTAAAAAAATGAGTAGCAAAACACTCCCTTGTATTTCCATCATAGGAAGGGTAAGCTATAAAAAAATCATAGAAGCCATTTGCATTTTATTAAAAAAAACAGTTTACAATAATATACAGAATGCTTAATGTTGTAGTAATTTTGAAGATTATATACTCAATAAAGTTTTGTGGTAAAGCTTTAGCTTCCTCACATTATAGCATAATAATCTCCTGTGCTGTTAAAAGTTATACTTTCATAACATTGGTAAAAACAAAATGCCATACTCCCCTGTTCTTTTCTGTCTTTGCAGTACAGAACACTATATGGAACTGCAGTGAAACACTGCCTTTATTACATATAGAATTGTGCAGCAGGAAAAAATACACTAGGTGCAAATTCTCATACGAAGTGTGGCACTGACCCTTATTAAAAAAAAAAAAAAAAAACCCACGGTAATCCATTTAAAAAGGGTTACCTGGAAAAACAGCTAAATATTCAGATGAAATACATGTAATGCTGCGTACACACGACCGGACTTTCCGGCAAACTAGGTCCGACGGTCTTCCCGACGGACTTTCAGCAGAGTTCCGATGGACTTTCAGAATGAACGGACTTGGCCACACATGAACGGACTAGATCGAAAGTCCGTTCGTTTTGTACGTGATGACAGAATTGGGACAAAAAAAGGAAGTTCAATAGCCAGTAGCCAATAGCTTCCCTTGCGTCGTATTTGGTCCGTCGGACCAGCACACAGACAAACGGTTTTCCCGATTTTTAGTCTGTCGGACAGATTTGAAACATGTTCTATTTCTAGGTCCGTCGGATTTTCCCCCCAAAAAATGATCGGACTAGCCCACATGCGATCGATCGGATTGTCCGACTGATTAATCCCGTTGGACCCAGTCTCTTTCACCTTGACCCCCATCCCTCTTCCACTGTGCGAATTCTGGGAGTGTTCCTGGCCTAGCCTGGTGAATCCCCTACCTTCTTATTTCTTTGTATGCACATTTGTTTGAAAATTTGCTAGTGTATGGCCAGCTTTGGTCTATAAGGTGTATGGGGGGGCGGGGAGGGGCAAAGCCTTTAGTTGTGGTGAAAACAATTTGCCACCAAAGCAGGCAGCCACAGTGGTCACATCCATTCTCCTGCTGTCCTACACAAGTTGTTAAATTGGAAAACTGCAAGTTACTTCAAAGTCTTCTGAAACAACACCCCTCCCCCCTTTTTTTTTCTTTATTTCTTCCACCTATGCAACCTGCTTCTTGCACTGGCTAAGATCACCTCCTAGAATACCCTTTTGCTTGGATGGCCAAGTTGGCAATAGTTATACCACATCCCAGATGGTGAATCCCCCCCCCGGCCTTTCCCCTTCCTTTTGTACATGACTTTTCCCTTCAGGGAGTGCAAAGGTGGATGCTTTTTTCCCTTCCTTTTTGTTTTCACACCTACTCTTGCCCCAATGTATTTTCAATTTATTTGGTGTTATCTCTAGCTACATGAAGTGGGTAGAGACCTATATTTTCTGTTCTTTAGACTTCATCTTTGCATTAGTCTATAGATGTTTGTATGTCCTTGAAAATGAGATACTTGATTTTGTGCCTTTGACTTTGCACTTTGATTTTGTATTGTCTGTTTGAAATGAACCTTTACTATGTGAGATTGATATTATCAATAAAATGTTTTTGGATAAAAAAAATAGATTTTAGGATGTAGAAGAGAAAGCAAAGCTGCATTAACTTGGAGTTCAGCTTTAAAACTGTTTTCCGGATTTAAATAAAATGAAAGCAAGTAGCCCAGCTATATTGTTGGGACACTTCCTAATTTGTGCACCTGCTCAGTAGTAACAGCATTTCCTATTTAGCAGACTGGTCACCTCAGCCCACTGTGCACTGGGTGACCATCTCCCTCAAAGCCCTATCTCTTCTTGCTAAATCTGCAGAGCACACCTAACTGATGTACCCATGATGACTTCTGTTCCCGAAGCTGCGTTAGGTCACCTGGACTTCAAAGAAGATTTTCCAGTAACGGTATCAAAATTAAAAAAAAATAGGCATGAGACATGGGGGGCGCATGCGTGGAGCCAGCGGAGCCGGCGCCAATGGACATGTCCCACTGAAGCTCTGTAACTCACGGGACTCCACAGCCTTATAAAACACCCACACGACTTGGTTCCTGATTGAACCCGAATCACTTACCTTAACAAAGGTATAGGGAACTTAAAATGGTACTCGGGGGTGCCCGCCTGAAGAAAAGTACCAAAAATTCTAAAGATGTTCAGCCCAGAGCTGTATCAAAAATGGCGCCGCCCCTTTCTATTCACACAAGCACATGTCGAGCTGCTAGGCAGAAACAGCAGCCACAGGCAGCTTACGAGGAGACTGACTATGATTTGAATGACTCTGCACATGATATGAAAGCAGACTCCATACATCCTAGCATGTTAAAGCAATTTGAAAAGATGCTTCAGAAAGCACTTAGACAGACATCTGACCATATCACAAATAGTCTGACTAAAGAAATTTGTGAATTATGTCAACGCACATCAGATCTAGAAAATAGAGTTGATGAAGTTGAAACAAATGTACAATCTCACATACAGTGGGGCAAAAAAGTATTTAGTCAGCCACCAATTGTGCAAGTTCTCCCACTTAAAAAGATGAGAGAGGCCTGTAATGGTCATCATAGGTATACCTCAACTATGAGAGACAAAATATGGAAACAGATCCAGACAATCACATTGTCTCATTTTTGAAAGAATTTATTTGCAAATTATGGTGGAAAATAAGTATTTGGTCACCTACAAACAAGCAAGTATTCTGGCTCTCACAGACCTGTATCTTTTTCTTTAAGAGGCTCCTCTGTCCTCCACTCATTACCTGTATTAATGGCACCTGTTTGAACTTGTTATCAGTATAAAAGACACCTGTCCACAACCTCAAACAGTCACACTCCAAACTCCACTATGGTGAAGACCAAAGAGCCGTCGAAGGACACCAGAAACAAAATTGTAGACCTGCACCGGGCTGGGAAGACTGAATCTGCAATAGGCAAGCAGCTTGGTGTGAAGAAATCAACTGTGGGAGCAATAATTAGAAAATAGAAGACATACAAGACCACTGATAATCTCCCTCTATCTGGAGCTCCACGCAAGAACTCACCCTGTGGGGTCAAAATGATCACAAGAACGGTGAGCAAAAATCCCAGAACCACACGGGGGGACCTAGTGAATGACCTGCAGAGAGCTGGGACCAATGTAACAAAGGCTACCATCAGTAACACACTATGCCGCCAGGGACTCAGATCCTGCAGTGCCAGACGTGTCCCCCTGCTTAAGCCAGTACATGTCCGGGCCCGTCTGAGGTTTGCTAGAGAGCATTTGGATGACCCAGAAGAGGATAGGGAGAATGTCATATGGTCAGATGAAACCAAAGTAGAACTGTTTGGTAGAAACACAACTTGTCGTGTTTGGAAGAGAAAGAATGCTGAGTTGCAACCAAAGAACACCATACCTACTGTGAAGCATGGGGGTGGCAACATCATGCTTTGGGGCTATTTCTCTGCAAAGGGAACAGGACGACTGATCCGTGTACATGAAAGAATGAATGGGGCCATGTATCATGAGATTTTGAGTGCAAATCAGCAAGGGCATTGAAGATGAAACGTGGCTGAGTCTTTCAGCATGACAATGATCCCAAACACACCGCCCGGGCAACGAAGGAGTGGCTTCATAAGAAGCATTTCAAGGTCCTGGAGTGGCCTAGCCAGTCTCCAGATCTCAACCCCATAGAAAACCTTTGGAGGGAGTTGAAAGCCTGTGTTGCCCAGCGACAGCCCCAAAACATCACTGCTCTAGAGGAGATCTGCATGCAGGAATGGGCCAACATACCAGCAACATTGGTGACAACCTTGTGAAGACTTACAGAAAATGTTTGACGTCTGTAATTGCCAGCAAAGGATATATAACAAAGTATTGAGATGAATTTTTGATATTGACCAAATACTTATTTTCCACGATTCGATTCGAGACGATTCATGCTTTTCAGATCGTTACTGCTCTTCAGTTTGTGCTTGTAGGTTTGTATCTGTTCTTTAGTGCATGTAGTCAGTTCGCATTTGTTTGTCAGTGCGTATTATTTTTATTATTATAGTACGTATTTGATTATCATTGCGTTCTTGTCCGTTCGTTTCTGATTTTCAGCTCGCTCTTCTCAGGCCTTTCTGTTTTTCAGTGCTTTTTGTTAGTTTGTTCTGACCAGCCGACCGTTTTGAAGCCATGTTGCGGTTACATACTCGTTGTAGAGTTTGTGCTATGCGGGGGCTTGGTGTTGGGGCTCTTGCTTTAACCCAAGCCCAGTTCATGAACAGGGTGGGGAGGAGGATATGGACCAAGAATTGGTTGCTCCAGCGTGACCAATTCTCTCATATGCCTTTGTTGCGGGAGATCCGTGAGAATAATCCTGATGATTTCAGGAATTATCTCTGGATGACGGACCCCGTTTTTCCCCGTTTGTTGGCTTTGCTATCCCCTTATATTATCTGGCAGGACACCTGCATGTGGCAAGCCATCACTCCCAAACAGAGGCCAGACGCCACGTTGCGGTACTTGGCGACGGGGAGAAGTCTGCAGGACATCAAGTTCTTGACAGGCATCTCCCCCCAGGCTCTGGGGATCATTATTCCAGAGACCTGTTCTGCCATCATTCAGGTCCTTCGGAAGGACTATATTAGGGTAAGTTTTATACTTTACCATCACATTCTTTGTATTTCACGTTTGCTAATGTATTGTATTTCATTCATCATTCCCTAATTACCATGATTGTAATATGCTGTGAATGTCCCCTTTGTTCTCATGCATGCTGGAAGCTTTTAATATTTCTTTTTTGTCCTTCATGCATATTTGCCTTCACTAACCTACCTAGCATGCTATCCTGGGCCCATACCCACCTAGCCTAGTCACTTAACAATGTATTTTGTCAGCTCCATAGTAGTGCTTTACCCTAAACACCCCCTAAAATGTGTACAAATGTTATTTGTGTCTTTAAAATCATGCAGAGTGCAAGAGGCTTTTTTTTGGGATCCCAAAATCATTTTGAACCCTCCCCCCAACCGCTAAGTCAACCGATACCAATCCTCTATCTGCTGTCTTTGCCAAACCCATACACACTATACCTACCTTTTTTGTGGTCATATTTATGGATGAATTCACCAAAGCATTGTAGTGAAAGGGCCTGCCTGAATACTTTCAAATGGTACTGTTTACATTTTTGTTCTCCTATTATCTTGATAGGTAATTGAACAATGTAAAAAAGTGCTTTAATTTGTACAGTGTGTATTCATATTTTTGTATTACGGCACTTCTTACCTGTCCAGTGGGATGCCAATAGTGTAAGTAAGGGGGGCTGGCCAAAGTAACACGCATTATTATGTATGCATTCAGCTCTCAATGAAGTGGAAAGGGTTACCTGTCCAAAAAATCTCCCCCCCTAAAATTTTTACAGTGGGGGGGTGAGGAATCTGATAAGTGGACCTTCTCTTTTTGTCTTTAAATACTCCTTTAAATAAACCTTTATACTGATTTTGGCCAAGAATGTTTGTGTTTAATCTGCTTGCAATGTTTAAGCAAAATTACTAATTTTTTTTTCTTGTTTTGACTCCCCAGTTTTCTTTAACGCCACAGGAATGGCAGACTGTGGCCTCCCAGTTTGCCCAATGGTGGGGCTTTCCCAACTGCGGAGGGGCAATAGATGGGAAGCACGTCCACATCGTCCCACCCCCCAATTCAGGGTCCTACTATTATAATTATAAGGGTTTTAAGAGTATTGTGATGTTGGCGGTGGTGTCGGCGACATATGAGTTCCTGTATGTGGACGTGGGGAAAAATGGCCAGATGTCATATGGTGGAGTCATCGCCTAGACCGAATTTTACAGACGGCTCCAGAATGGTGGCTTGGGATTGCCACCTGCTGAAGAGAATGTGGAAGGACTCCCGTTCGTCTTTGTTGCTGATGAAGCATTTGGTCTGGGTGAACACCTGATGTGGCCGTTCCTGATGAGGACCCTCACCCCGGAGCAGAGGGTTTTTAACTACTGGCTGGCCAGAGCCAGAAGAGTGGTGGAGATTGCCTTTGGAATAATGGCCAGCCAGTTCTACCTATTCCTCACTGCAATAAACATGGCGGAATATAAAATCAATCATATACCCTGTTTCCCCGAAAATAAGACCTAGCGTGATTGTCGGTGATGGCTGCAATATAAGCCCTACCCCCCAATTAAGCCCTAGTTAAAGTCCTTGTAGGTCTTATTTTCAGGGTAGGGCTTATTTTCAGGGAAACAGGGTAGGGCTTATTTCGGGGGTAGGGCTTATATTGCAGCCATCACTGACAATCACGCTAGGTCTTATTTTTAGGGAAACAGGGTAGTTATGGCATGCTGCATATTGCATAACTTTTTAAGAAAAAATGCATCGAACTACGTGGCCTCAGTTGGGACTGAGGCTGGCTTATTACCGGATACAACAACCCTGACGGCTCTTGAAGCTGGCCGTCCTGGCTTGCCCCCCCCAAAGCACCCGTGAAGTTCGTGAAAAGTATCTAGAGTATTTTGTGGGTAGGGGGGCCATTGATATGCCACGTGATATATCAATGAGCTTTTCTTTTTTACCTTTTTGTTCAATAGTGCAAACGTAATTTTTTGGATACATGAGGTGACAATCTCTTCTTCAGCTAACTATTATATGTTGTGGGTCTGCTATACACACACACACCTTGTTTTTGTTGTTAATGTATGTAATGCATTACTGATAAAAATATTCATCATTTTCAGCACCATGACTGAAATTTGTGGAGTCACGAAAATGACCTGATTGTGGCAAATTATAAAGCACTGTGGGAGTTATTTACTAAAGGAAATTCCACTTTGCACTCCAAGTGCACTGCAAAAGTGCACTTGGAGTGCAAAGTGGATTTGCCTTTAGTAAATAACCCCCATTACCACTGTAAACACCAACTTACTACAAAAACTGCTTTTGAGCATTGAAATAAGAAGCCACACATTGTTGAGTAGAAAACATTTTACTCAAAGCACATTTACATGTGCATTAGAAAAGGGTTTTTGAACAAACCAACATCTTTGTTGTATAACATTTTTTTTTCCTTTACATTAGAAATAGCCTTTTTTTGGTTAAACAGGCATATTTCAAACCATAAAACAATACATAACTCAGGAACTTACAAAGTTCAAAGTGAAGGCAATATCAATATCAAATAGCCTTTTTTTGGTTACACAGGCATATTTCAAACCATAAAACAATACACAACTCAGGAACTTACAAAGTTCAAAGTGAAGGCAATATCAGACATTAGTATGTCCAAACTGTGTTGATCTTGCTTTCATCAGATGGGGTGATGTCACCCCTGTAAAAGCCAAATTTTGAAGATACACACAAGTTGTGATTCAAACTGGGGATTTCCCTCCTGATCCCATGCCTAATGTCAACATGTGCTAGCTCCCATCATGAGGGACCAATGGACATGTTTTGGGGGTGCAACCCCTTCCTCTCACCTACTTGAGTTGCGAGGAAGGGCTTGCACCCACAAAACGTGTACATTGATATCCCATGATGGCAGATAGCACATGTTGACACACTGTGTGCATCTTCAAAATTTGGCTTTTAATATACTTTAAAACTTGTTTTTAAAAGCAAAAATACACGATAAAACTGTACAATTTTTGTGTGTTTTATATTCTGCCTAAAACATCAATGATGTTCTTCTTTTTTTGTTGAACATCATTGATGTTTTCCTTTATATTTTCTAAATCACGATTGCACTCCATTATCTCCCCGATGAGGATCTGGGCACTTTCACTTGTGAAATGAGATTCTTCTTCCACAACAGCCACATCACCTAAAATAAAAAAAAACATGTATTAGAAATATGCAGGCATACATCTATTACCTGAAGCTGTGGTCTCAGACATTCACCTGTTGTGGGGACTATTTCGCCAACTTCATAAACGTCTCAATCCTCATCCTCTGCTTGTGGTTTTGGGATTTCCCCTTCTTTAAGAGGTGGGGGTCCCTGGTGTCCTCAGATGTCCTGAGTCTTTTCTCCCCTATGTGAATAAAAAAAAAAGGTATACTTAGCACACAGATATTTGATGGCAGAAATAGAAATACGAAACACTGCTTGGAAGTGTCGTACAATTGTCTTTTTGGGCAGAGTTCCATGCTGAAGAAATTTTTATTTCCTTTCTAAAGCTGGAATACTTACCTTTTTTGTTAAAGTTTCACACATGGAGACACCCCTAGTATCCACTGGAGCACCTGTGTGGGACACCCTAAAAAGTTTGTTATGGTGTCCCACACTAGTGTTTCTGAATCCAGATGTGTAAACAGCTGCTGAGTGTCCTCTCCTTACACTGAATCAAGTTTCCATTTCATTCTAGTACAAACCCATCTAGACAACAAACTTATTTTAATACAAATAGGCCTGAACAAATGTAGTTAACCTGTATCTGCTAAAAACATCTTATAAGTGGGCGAACAAACGATGTTTCCTATGACAGATTACTGTGCCCATGAAAATGAACGTTGCCATTTTAAACTGTACAACAGTAAAGAAAAGCACATGGAGCAACATGCAAGTAATAATAATAATAATATGAACACACTACAAATACTTACTTTTTAGAAGCAGTTTCCTGATCTTTCTGTACTGATCATGCTTCCTCAATTTCAGGTCTGACCATCGTTTCCTCAGTTGATCCTTGGATCGTCATACCCCAAAATTCCTGTGCAGACTTTTCACAACTTTAGTCATGATCTTGGTCTTTCTCACATTTTGGTTTGGGTAAGGTCCATGCTTCTCATCATAGTCGGCCCTCTTCAAGATGTCCACCATCTCCACCATCTCTACAAAGGACATATTTGAGGCCTTTAAAGCTCCTCCGGGATCGGGACGTTTATGGCTCCCGCCTTTCGTCGTTGCTGCTGCTGTCTGCATGCACCTGCTGTGTCTCCGCCATGTGCTCTCCCCACTGCGTCGAAGGACAAGGGGTGGGGAATACACTAGAAAGAACGTCAGGGGAGGGCAGAGTTTCACACATGTGCAGTGTATATAAAGCATAACACGCGTGCGTGGTACATACGATCTGTGAGCAGAGGAAGGAGTAGCGGAAGCGACGATCATGCTAACGAAGGTACAATTTTAAGTTGATGCATCAGTGGCCTATACTGCTTAGAGTAGTGGTTCTCAACCTGGGGATTGGGACCCCCTTGGGGGTCAAATTATGATTTGCCAGGGGTCACCGAATCCTGGGATATTCCTGAAACCCGCAGCACTCACCCAGCCTTTTTGCGGCCGCCCAGCAGGGCTGTCCCTGAAGCCTGTGGCCGCCCAGCTGGGCTGTTCCTGGAGCCCGCAGACTTCCACTCAGCCTCTTCGCAGCCGCCCATTCAGTTCACAGCATGGCTGGGGGCAGAGACTAGAGGTCAGCTGACTGGTAAGAAACGTGAAGTGGGAGGGGCTGAAGGACTGCACTGCCACTCATCCCAACTTCCCGCTAGCACTGCCACTCATCCCATTCCCTCCACCAAGGAGTAAGAGAAGGAATAAAAACAGAGAATACACGGAAGGGAGAGGAAAAGAGGGGGAGGAACAAGGAAAAAAGGAGAGAAAGAATGAGAAAGAACAAGAAATATGGTGAGAGAGAGGGATGAGAAAAAACAAGAAATTGGGATAGAGAGAGATAAAAGGGAAAGAAAGGAGAACAAAGAGAAAGAGTAGTACACCCTAAAATGTACCATTTTAGGGATTTTAATACTGTACCAGTGGAAGGGACTCAAAGAGCGCTAAATGTCCGTGGGTTAGGGGCACAAATTACTTGTCTTGCCTTGGGTGCTGACAACCCACACTACGAAAATAATTTTAATGTTAGGATCCCCACAATTTGGGATATTTTATCAAGGGGTCACAGAGCTTGAAAGGTTGAGAACCACTGGCTTAGAGATTGAGGCCTATATTGGGTCAAGATTATGAGAGTTTTGCCTGACATTAGGGTTTGTCTTGTGTTGTGTCTTGCAGAGAAAATGGATCCCTTCAATGATAGGGATTTTCTAGCAATATTCATTGATATGTTCAGGGAGCTGCCCTGTCTGTGGCAGCTGAACCACCCATTTTTTAAAAAGCAAACAAAGGGGCAGGCTGGAGAAACTGCTTGAATTTGTGAAGCCGATGATCCCCACGGCAGACATCAAGTATTTGAAGTCCAAAATTGCTGGCATGAGGAGCACTTATAATAGGGAGCGCAAGAAGGTCCAGGATTCCCTGAGATCAGGAGCAGCAGATGACGTTTATGTACCCAGACTGTGGTACTATGACAGATTGCATTTTCTGTCAGACCAAAGTGAACCCAGGCCAGCACTCTCCAGTCTTCCTTCAAACCTTCCTTCCCTCCCAGCTGAGGCTTCCGATGACCAACCTGGGCCTTCCAGGCAGCAACATGTGGAGGAGCCCAGCTTGAGTAAGGTATAGCATTCCTAAAAATATTTCTGGTTGTCAAATTAATGATGTTAAATAGATGTTATTTTTGATCACTAATTTATGATTTCACAAAGTGTTTTACATATCAATAGACAGTAGTAGACAAAAAAGATTGTGACAAGAATGAAAAATGCTGGGGTCAGAATGATAGTCGTTTCTATTTATTAACATTCAATTTGCAACAGTCATGAGCTGAAAATTGTGTGTGATTGCTGAACAAAAAACTAAAACTATGTCCCTTTTTCATACACAGGAAAGCCTCGGCCAGGCAATGGAAAGTGGCAGCCAGGAGGTGGCCGGGCCCAGTAGCCTGCCCGAATCCCAGGTCCCTCTCCTCCGCATTCCATCAAAAAGTTCCAGGAGGAGGAGTAACCTGAAGGAGGCTGCAATTGGCCTATTTCGGAAGGCTACTGCGGCCCTCAGAACACCCCCCCAATAATGAAGAGGAATATGCCTACATGGCAGCCTGCAAAATGCAGGAAATGGAGGAGGGCCAATACCTCTTATGTGAGTATCTGATCTTACAAGCCCTAAATAAGGTGGTTGAGGGACGAACTCACAAACCAAAGCCATGTTTGTGAGTTTAACCATGGTCCTCCTCCTCCTCCACCTCCACCTCCACCTCCTCCTCCTCCATCTCCTGCCACAACTACAACACCACAGCCTGAAAGAAAGGAAGCCTGGAGGGAAGTGTGTAGGGAAGACCAGAGAGTGATGGCCTGGGTTCAGTCTGGTCTGACAAAATTTGCAGGCTATTGTATGACCACAGCCTGGGGGCATATATATCATCTCCTGCTGTTCCTGATCTCTTGTAGTCCTGGACTGGATTGTGCTCACTATTATAAGGACTCCTAAGGCCACCAATTTTGACTGTAAAACTATTGATGTCTGCCCTGGGGTACAAAGGCTTCGCACATTTCTGCAGTTTCTCCAGCGTTGTCTTCCTCTATTTTGTTATGACCCATAATAAATGAATATTTTTTTTTCTGAACTACTTGCCTGTGTGTTTTACTCCAAAAAGGACAGTTTGTTTGTGAGTAGGCAGGTACATTTAAAAAATACAATGTCAAATTAACAAGGGACACCAACACCAACCTCCTTGAGATTAAAAATACAAGATCATAATAGTGTTGTGGTAACTTGACACACAAAACGAGAAAAATATTATGGAGATCACTATAAAAAAAAACAGGAGATCTTGATAAAAAAAAATATATATATATAAACAAAAATTAGAAACATTATTATGGAGATCTGACGAAAAAAATAAATAATGTGACTCAGGAGATCATGAGAAATAACTACGTACAAAGCCATCCACAATTTCGCCCCCAGCTATATCACTAGCTTGGTCTCTAAATACCAACCTACTCGCTCTCTTCGTTCCTCCCAAGACCTCCTGCTCTCTAGCTCCCTTGTCACCTCCTCCCATGCTCGCCTCCAGGCCTTTTCCAAAGCCTCTCCAATCCTATGGAACTCCTTACCCCAATCTGTCCGCTTATCTCCTACTTTATTAGCTTTCAGAAGATCCCTGAAAACCCTTCTCTTCAGAGAAGCCTATCCTACCCACAACTAACAACTGTACTTTCATTTTTTTTTTTTTTCCATCAGCTCATCCCCCACAGTTATTACCTTTTGTCTCCACTTGACCCTCCCTTCTAGATTGTAAGCTCTAACGAGCAGGGCCCTCTGATCCCTCCTGTATTGATTTGTATTGTAAGTGTACTGTCTTCCCCATGTTGTAAAGCGCTGCGCAAACTGTTGGCGCTATATAAATCCTGTATTATAATAATAATAATAATAAAGAAATCAGTTTGTGAATATGAGCAGCAAAACAACTTCATTATTATAGCATTATATAGAAGAAGAGAATGCGCTGCATTAAAAGATTTTTAAAAATTGCAGCGTGACGAATGTGCTATCTCCATTACGAACGCTAGTTTTACCAGACCAAACGCTTCCGTCTCGTAATTTATTCTGAGCATGCGTGGCACTTTGTGCGTCAGAATTGTGTACACGCGATTGGAATTTTACAAAAATGGATTTTGTTGTCGGAAAATTTGGGATTGAGACCTCAAATTTTGTGTGTCGGAAATTTCGATGGGAAAAAGTCCGATGGAGCCTACACACATCGGAGCTCCGATCACACATTTGCCATCGGAAAGTCCGACTGTGTGTACGGGGCATTACATATAATTCTAGTACTTTTATTCTAAAAATATTATTTATTTTAGTCAGTTATACATATTGTTTAAGGATATACAAGAAACTTTTTCAAATATAGAGATATCAACTATTTTTGTTCGCCTTCTTTGTTGACCAATACATCCACAGACCTGGTGTACAAATTAAAATGTTATTCTGTTTTTAAGCAGATTTGGAAAAAGCTTTAAAGGACTATTTGGCCAACAACGCGACTCCTGAAATTTCTCCTTCAACACTCTGGGAGGCACATAAACCTGTGCTTCGAGGAGCATGTATTCAACAGTCCTCTTTTCTTAAAAAAGAAAAACGTCTGTTGCAGCAAAAACTGGAGGCGGAAATTAATTCTTCCCATGCGCTCTTTCAATCGAATCCTACTCCCACAACAAAATTACAATTAGATAAAGCACGTCTTGATCTTGATCTTTTCCTCTCAGACTAGGAAAAATTGTTATGTAAATCTAAACATTAATTTTACTTAAAAGCCAAAAAACCCACTACACTCTTAGCTCAAGCCCTTAAAAAGTCTACTCACCCCTCCAAACCAATATGTCTGAAACTATCACAAGATATATACACAAGTAATGCTGTGAAAATTCTTCATACTTTTCAAAAACATCTTGCTTCTTTATATAAAAAAGAGGAACCTTTAGATCAGGCTTCTGCAGATTCATTTTTCTCACATATCACACTACCTTGGCCCATCGAGATAACCTTGAAAATCCCATAACCTCTAGTGAAATTATTATGGCTATTAAATTGAATAAACGCCCACGCCCAGATGGCTTTTCAACCATGTATTATAATAAATTTGCTCATATCCTAGCTCCAATATTGACTGAAGCCCTTAATTCTCATCTTGCTGGACACTCCTTTCGACCTGAAACTTTAACAACAATTATTTAAATGATTCCCAAACCAAATTCAGATGAAACATCCTTCTCCAACTATAGGCCCATTTCTCTGCTTAAGTTAGACATTAAACTCTTAGCGAAAGTCTTAGCAATGCATTTAAACAATATAATAGGATCTTTAATATATAAAGATCAAGTAGGCTTTATCCCAAGGCGTCAATCAGGAGATAATATACATAGGGCAACGTTACTGATGCATGCTGCCAAAAACTATGAATTCCTCTTTGCCTCTTATCCTTAGATATCAAAAAAGCATTTGACATTGTTTTGTGGCCCTACCGTTGTTATGTCCTACAATCCTGGGGATTTGGTCTCCATTTCCTTAGTTGGAACCCATCATTATATAACAATCCCAAGGCCTATGTAAAATATGCAGGTTACAAATCTAATCTATTTAATATCTGTAGAGGAACCCGTCAAGGTTGCCCACTTTCTCTACTTTTATTTGCCCTCCTCATCGAACCTCTTGCCCAATCAATTCGCTCTAACCCTTCAATTAAAGGCCTTGAATTAGCTGGACATCAACATAAAATTTGCCTATTTTTATATCCCCTCCACATAGTTCCGCTCCCAACCTAATCTGAAAACTTGATCATTTTGCTCACATATCAGGCCTAATCAATAACCTCCAAAAATCTGTGGTACTAAATATTTTCCTATCTCCTCCAGAAGTACAACAAACACAAACTTGTCTTCCTTATTTTGGAGTCACTCTATTGCCCTGTACACACGATTGGACATTGATCGGTCATTCCGACAACAAAATCCATGGATTTTTGTTGGCTCAAACTTGTTTTGCATACACACGGTCGCACAAAGTTGTCGGAAAATCTGATCGTTCTGAACGCAGTGACGTAAAACACGTACGTCGGGACTATAAACGGGGCAGTAGCAAATAGCTTTCGTCTCTTAATTTATTCTAAGCATGCTACGCAAACGGATTTTGTTATCGGAAAACTTTATAGCCTGCTCTCAAACTTTGTGTGTCGGAAATTCCGATGGAAAAAGTCCGATGGAGCCCACACACGGTCGGAATTTCCGACAACAAGCTTCGATCGCACATATTCCGTCAGAAAGTCTGACCGTGTGTACAGGGCATTACACCAAATCTTACTAAACTCTTCTCAGCCAATTTCCCTCCTATCCTACATCAAATTACTTCTTTATTAACACAATGGTCTTCTCTCCCCATATCCTGGATAGGTAAAATGAACGTTATTAAAATTACTATATTGCCTAAAATCCTTGATCTTTTCTGTGTTCTGCCTGTCAGAGAACAATCCGCAGAAGAACTGGCATATCTATCAATGGCCAGCCGAATCACGGATTGACAAATGCAAATTTGCCAATTCTAATGCGCCTGCTCACACGGGCAAGAATGGTCAGGAAGCCATATTCTCCCGTGCGCATGCGCGTACGCCAAAGCGCACGCAATGCGTAAAAGACTCTGACGCCGAGTGGCCTATTTAAAGTCTGCAGCAGCAACTATTAACTGCTGGATTATCTTCAGCTTTCCTGTGTATTCCTGAGTTCTTGTTCCTGCTATCATTGGATTTCCTGTTACCGACCCGGCTTGCCTTTGACCTGTCTTATCTCCTTTTCCTGGCTTCGACCCTTGGCTTGTTCCAGTGACTTTGTTTCTGCTTGTTGATCCGTGTATGACCCCGGCTTACCCCTGGCTGACCTTCTGTGTATAACATCTGGCCTGGCTCCTGACTCTGTTCCTGGCTCTCCCTGCTGCCAAGTCTCATCTGGTACTCCTGAGGGACTCCTGCCCAGCAGTCCACCCTGTTCATCAGCTGCCTTCTGGCAGACATCTCTTCATCACTTCAGCCTGTTGCAGCTGGCAACCCCTGCTTCTTTGAGTATAGCACTCCCTGTACCACCTTCAGGGAGCACTTAGCTGCAAGGGAAGCCCTCTCAGCACTTCGGCCTCCGACCAGGTATGTGACAGTATCATCTAGCTAAATTTCAGAGGCCGACAGAGGTGCTTCACCGCTCAAGGCTCTGTGCCAGCAAGTCGCAACCTTTTCCCAAGCAGTGACGAGCCTACAGGAGGGGTATTTCCAGTCGGAGGGTTGCCTACAGAACCTGACGATGTCCTCTGCTACAGAAACTCTTAATCCACCTGATGCAGTTGCTACATCCTCTCCATCTGTGGTGGCTCCACCCCCCCGAACCAAGGGTGCCCACTCCGGAACGCTTTGCAGGGGGCCGAAGAAAGTTCAGAGCATTCAAGAATACCTGCTTACTTTACCTGGCCCTTCAGCCAAGAACTTTTTCTTTGGAGACAGTTAAAGTGGAATTCGTCATCTCTCTGCTGTCCAATGAACCTCAGTCTTGGGCCCATCAGCTGCTGGAACAAAAGAATCCCGCTATGAACTTGGTGGATTTGTTCTTTGAAGCCATGGCCAAATTATATGATGGGCACTGCTGAAGCTGTCCTTCATGCCTTGCATCAAGGACAGTGCCCTGTAGAAGACTATAGTCGATTCCAGGGCTTGCAGTTGCTTTATGGACATTACTCTTGCAAGAGACTTTCAGATTCCCCTTTAGGATAAGAGACATAAACTTGAAGTTCATTTTGCTGATGGGTCCACACCTTTGTCTGGGCCTGTTATTCAAGAGACTTTACATATACTTACCATAACTGACTCAGGCCATCAAGAATTCCTTTGCTTTGATGTTCTTTGCTCACCAATGTTTCCTGTAATTCTAGGAATCCCCTGGCTGTGGGCACACAACCCAGAGATTGACTGGAACACAGGGAATATCTCCTTCAAGTCAACCTACTGCCTTCAGCATTGCATAATGCCTAAATATATATCACCTTCCAGTTGCCTTACCATCCAGCCAGTTTCCAATACCAAGATATCCCTGCAGTTTACCATGACTTCCTAGACGTGTTCGATAAAAGGAAAGCCGACACATTACCACTCCATCATCCTTATGATTGCCAATCGAGTTGTTAGTCTCCGAAAGTGGAAATATTCATCCAAAAGATTCATTTTGGATGAATATTTCCACTTTCAGAGACTAAGCTTGAGACCTTATGCCAATACATTCACGAGAACCTAGAAAAAGGGTTTCATCCGTCCATAATCTTCTCCAGCTGGTGCCAGGATCTTCTTTGTGGAGAAAAAAACCACACCCTCAGGCCATGTGTGGACTACAGAGAACTCAACAAAATCACTATTAAGAACCGTTATCCTCTCCCTCTCGTTCCTGAGCTCTTCCAGAGATTTTGTGCCGCCCAAATCTTTACTAAAGTAGACTTACAAGGTTCCTACAACCTTGTGCGCTTTCGGGAGGGAGATGAATGGAACACCGCCTTTAGGACTTGCTTTGGGAATTTTGAATATGTTGTTATGCCTTTTGGACTGTGTAATGCCCCAGCTACCTTCCAGCACTTTGTGAACAATATCTTTAGAGAGTTTCTGGATAACTTATTGATCGTATACTTGGATGATATCCTCATCTTCTCTGCCACCTTGGAGTTGCATAGAACCCACGTCAAGAAGGTACTATCCACACTGAGAGAACACGGGCTCTAAGCAAAAGCAGAAAAGTGTAAAATGTGATAAGACACCCATACAATTCCTGGGCCTAATTATTTCCACATCTCGGGTAGCCATGGACCCTCAGAAGGTATCCGCTATTCTGGAGTGGTCAGCACCTACCGACAAGAAAGGCATCCAAAGGTTTGTGGGCTTTGCTAATTTTTATCGAAAATTCATCAAAGACTTTTCTGGCATTATTGCCCCAATTACTCAACAGACTTACCAGTATACCCGTTTCCAGTGGTCCCAGGATGCCCTAGCAGCTTTTGATAAGCTAAAGGCTTTGTTCACCTCATCTCCCATTCTACAGCATCCAGATCCAGCTTTGCTCTATGTCTTGGAGGTTGATGCATCGGAGGTCGCCACAGGGGCTGTCCTGTCTCAATGCCAAGGTCCTTAAGCATTACTGCATCCAGTAGCTTTTTTCTCGCGAAAACTGAGCCAGCCAATAAGAAATTATGATGTTGTGGATCGAGAACTGCTGGCAATAAAAGCTGCACTAGAAGAATGGTGGTATCTACTAGAAGGCGCAGCTCACCCCATCATGATATTCACAGATCATAAAAACTTGGAGTATCTCAGATCCGCCATATGTCTAAGACCACGGCAAGCCAGGTGGGCCTTGTTTTTCTCACTTATCGCCCAGGGTCCAAGAATGGGAGGGCAGATGCTCTCTAACACATGTTCCCAGAAACTCCAGAGACTGTCGCCCCCAGTACCATCATATCCCCTCAGAATTTTCTTCTGATTCAGCCTGATCTAAGGTTGACTCTCGAACAAGCCTCTGCTCGATGCTCTGAATCCGAGGGTACTGCACTCAGAAAACAGGATGGACTCCTGTGGCACAAGGACAAGATTTTTGTTCCAGAGGGAGCCAAACTTCAGGTCCTCAAGACCTTTCACGAACACCAGCTTGCCGGCCGTTTCGGGGTCCATAAGATTTCTGAGCTGATTCAGCAATCCTACTGGTGGCCTAACCTGAGGCAAGATTGCAAGGACTTTGTAGGTTCCTGTCCAGCCTGTGCCTGAAATAAAGGAAGTTGCACGCAAGCTTGGGGTCTGCTAAGACCATTAACTGTCCCAGACCGCCCTTGGAAGATGCTATCCATGGACTTTATAGTGGCGTTACTCCCCTCGGAAGGTTTTTCTACTATCCTGGTGGTACTTTCTGCCTCTACTGGGTACTCCCTCTGTCATGGATACAGCACACGCCTTTATCAAGGAGACTGTAAAATTACATGGCCTGCCAAACAGTATTGTCTCTGACAGAGGAGTACAATTCACCTCAAGGTTCTGGAGGGCTCTCTGCAAAGCTTTGAACATTGAAGTCTGCTTGTCGTCTGCCTATTATCCACAGAGTAACGGCCAGACAGAGAGGACAAATCAGACTCTAGAGCAATATCTCTGTTGCTTCTCTACCTTTTCTCAAGATAACTGGGTAGCCTTGCTCCCATGTGCCGAATCTACAATAATTCTGTACACGTTACCACCAATCAGTCTCCATTCTGGGCGAACTATGAATTCCATCCGTGCTTCTTGCCTAATGCCATTTCGGAAGCAGCAGTACCTGCCGTACAGGACAGATTGATCTTTATTCAGGAAAACTTACAGATTCTTCAAGAAACCATGCAGAAATCACAGGAGGACTACACAAAGTATTATGATAGGAGGAAGAAAGGTAATCCAATTCTGAAGGTAGGGGATAAAGTATGGCTCTCTACATTGAACCTCAAACTGTCTTGCCCCTCTCGGAAGCTGGGTCCAAGGTTCTATGGTTCCTTTGCAATCAAGAAAGGGATTAATCCTGTGGCCTTCAAATTGTCCCCGCCGAGCTCTTACAAGATTCACTCAGTCTTCCGCATTTCACTGCTCAAGCCAGCCACTTCTGGCCCCTTTTCTGGAAGAGAAGACCCACCTCCACCTCCAATCACAGTGGGTGAAGAAAGGGAGTTTGAAGCCATCCTGGACTGTCGAAAAAGGGGTAGACAAATCCAATACATAGTAAAGTGGAAGGGTTACTCACCTGAGGAAAACTCTTGGGAACCAGCAAATAATATTTATGCCAATAAGCTGCTGTGTGCATTCTTCAAAAAATATCTAGAGAAGCAAGCATGCCTGGGCATCCGGAGGCTGCCCGTTGGGGGGGGGGGGGGCACTGTCAGAGAACAATCTGCAGAAGAACTGGCATATCTATCAATGGTCAGCAGAATTGAGGATTGACAAACGCAAATTTGCTAATGCGCATGCGCACACGGGCAAGAACGGGCAAGAAAATTTACAAATTTGGTATTAACTGATACTAAGCATAGAATTAATCACGCTAAGGTTATAGCTCAAGGCAAAATAAGTTACTTTAAGAATATATGGCTCCCTTGGGTGACTCATTATTTACCATCCAATTTTGATGAAGCCTTGTTGATGCCTTGGTAACTTTACTCATATACACACTCTCTATTATATAATCACATGATTAATATCACACTCATCCCCGGGGATTTCTCCTATCATTCCTTCTTTTCCTTTTCTCCCTTTTCTCTTCATTCTACCTTTCTCTTCATTATACCTTTTTTCTATCTCTTTTTCCTTCTTTTCTTCAAGTTCAAACAGCAATACTTTTATGTACTCTTCTCGGGTTCATAAAATCATAGACATAAGCTCCTAGATGCTTTATAAGAGTGACAATCCCTTATCACTCTTTTCTGATGAACTTTTTTGATAAGTTGTAACTTATTACTTATCCAAGGCTTTGTTATACCTTTATTATCCTTTTTTAGGTTCCAGCCTCTATTGACCAAGCTAAAAAAATTTATTTGCATTGCTAATCTTAGAATAGACTCTGCAATATAGGCTATTTCCAGTTATGTTTTGGAGCAATAGTTGTTTATTATACCTTGACATGTTGCTTTCTGGTTCTGCTTTTGAACTTATCTTTGTGATTTGTTAAACTTTAATAAACAAATTTGACAAGAAAAAAAGAGATGAGTTGTCTAAAGGTTTTGCCCGTAGATGAGCTTTAAATACTGTATGTAAGGCATGATGTCTCATTCTAATTCAAAATGATAGACAAATAGGTGCCACCAGCAGCACATAAACATATTAAAAAATGGTTTTATTCCACCAATAAGATTTAGGCCTGTATCCAAAACTGAAAAATCAGAGATTTGGATTAGTAAAATTATTATAACCTTTAATGAAGTGTAAATAAGTAGAATAAGATTACACCAGCATTTCATAAGTAACACTGTTGAAATAGAAAAATCAATAGAGAAAAGAAGAATATTAGGAACCCAACTCCAGCCAAAAGTTTTTACCACAGTGATTACCTGGACAGGAAGTGAAGGAAATTGTCCCCATTGTGCGCTCAATAAAAACTTGACAGGCATTCTTTTCCTTTGCTACTCTATCGGAAAGTTAGCTGTAGTTGGGCTTAGGAGAAAAAAGCATTGATACAACATTGACAAAGTTGCAAAAAAAGACATGTTCACAACATGTCTAAATATTGTATATAGAGCAGGGATAGGTAACATAAAGCACATGTGTCAGTGCGGGCATGCAATGTAGTTTTCAGTGGAGCACAGAAATGTATTGTGTGGCATGCAAGCAGGCCAGACTAGCTTTTGGGAAGACCAGAGGGCTCCTGCTGCATACAAATGCAGTGCCGTAGGATGTAATTGACAACTCACTAGGCTGTAAATTACAAATCCAGGCCTTCAACTCTGCAACTATGGTTCACCCACATCCAGGTTGTTTCAGATAGGCTTGCCCGACATCGGTGCTGACGTTCCCTCTGGTAACATAGTAGGCCTGCCTGCAGTTGTGGAAATTGTTATGTGAAGAAGCCCACCTGCCTACCCTTTTCCTTAACTGCAGCAGGTATGTAAAACCCCTAAATTTGAAGGTTTAGGAATGGGGCTGATCTGAAGTCTGAAGGTATAGGAACTGGAGCCTATCTGAGGTCTGAAGGTTCATGAATTGAGGTTGATCTGAGGTCTGAAGGCACAGGAATTGGGACTGATCTGAATTTGATGGTGTAGGAATTGAGGCTGATCTGAGGTCTGAAGGTACTGCAATTTGAGCTGATCTGAGGTGTAAAGTTGTAGGAAATGGAGCTGATCTGAGGTCTGAAGGTGTAAGAATTGGGTATGATTTGAGGTCTGAAGGTGCAAGATTTGGGAATGGTCTGAGGTCTGAAGGTGCAAGAATTGGATATGATCTGAGGTCTGAAGATACAGGAATTGGGACTTACCCTAGGTCTGAAAGTGCAGGAACTAAAGCTGACCTGAGTCTCAGTTAAAGCTCATTGGCAAGTTGGCTGTCTAATGCTTGTAAATTGACACTTAAAGAGAAGCTAAGCCCACCAATTTAACTGCTTCTGAAAACAGTTAAATCCAAGGCAAGCCTTGAATTCTAACTGTTACAATTACTAGTTTCTTTATGTTAGCCCTCAACTGTCAAGCCATCAAATGGCTGGTGTCATAATTGATCACATGTGCAGCACCATGACAACTTCAGATCAAAGAGAGGCTAAATGGCAGCTTCCTTGGCTGTGAAGAATAGAAGGTTTTAGCTCCATTTTAATGTGGAAAAGGTTGGTGTCCCCTGATGTACAGCATTATCTCAAAAATCAACAAGTAAACACTAATGCTGTAAGGAAGGTGTGTGTAGGAACTAAATCTGTTATTCTGAGATAATTTTTTGTGCCATCTGAGTACTTTCACATGACTTCTTGATCTGCAATTGGCTTTTGCATGCCCATTGACTTGCATGAAGGAAAACCAGTTATGTAAACAAAAGAGTAGAGAAGGATTACAAACCCAGCCAACTTTTTATGTCTGTCTGTGTCCCCGTTTGGAGAGATTCAAACCTTCTCTATTTGAATTGTTGACCATTATAACCAAGAAAAAAGTGAAACAGCAATAAATAAAGTGACAGGTGTTTTTACTCTCCTCTACTCTACCAAAAAAAATGGATACACATACAATACACTTTAATAACAAATTTAGGTTGGGGGAGTCAAGGCATAACCATAAGGAACTATAACATCGGCTATGTAGAGCTTCAACTGAGATTAAATTCCAGTTGTGTTGAGAAAACCATTCCCTGAAAATTTCATGATGACCAAACATTGTGTGATTATACCTAGAGATTATAGAGTAATAGGAAAATTGCTCCGCCAGTCACTCAGCAGATTGAAATCCAGTAGTCTTTCCACAAGTGACTACTGATTGCAGCCTGGCCAACTCTGGCTTTAGTACTTAGGGTGGCAGACCTGGAACAAGTCTGAAGCAAGTCATGTCCGAAATCATGATCATACTTTTTACAGGTCAGTGACTCAAAGTAATGAAGAGGGAATTCTCATGGATAGACACACAACTAGCATTTTTAAAGGGGAATTAGTAAAAGCAGGCTACATATTACTCTTAAGACAGATTTGCAGCATGTAGAGGGACATCAGCCATTCTTATGTGCAATGGGCATAATAGTAGATATGGAGTAATCCTTGTATAATTTTGAAACCAATTAGGTTACAATACATAAAGAAAAATAAACCATGTCCCATAAGGCACAGGTCTGAATTGGTTGCATGAAATCTATATAGTGATTCCATTAATAAAACTAAATATGTCTTCTGGTTCTGGAGATTTAGCTAGAAATGCACTGTAATGCTCTGTAATTGGAATAGTAATAGAAATGACATTTGATGACCCTATCACAGCCTTCTACATAATGCTCTTTGAAAGGTGGAGCCAGCATCCATATTACACGCTAAGTCTATAAAATGAATAATTCACTATATTATTCTTAATCATGCCAGCAAATAGTCACATTTACATATATCAGCCATATGTAGAATTACTGCTGCTTTTAACAATTTGGGCACCAGCCTGTAATATATCCATTCCTTACCAGGCCATTTTTCAGTTTTCACTGATGTGATAGTTTGAAAATTACTCGATCATTCAACACTGTACCCACTGAATTAAATATATTATTATATTATAATCATATTATTTTTATAAATTTTATATATTGCTGGTATTAGGTTATTTTTTTTAACGATATATAGGAAAGTAAACTGCAATTTTTTCTTTAGTTTTTGTTATAAAGCAAGATTTAATGCCAGTACATATACCCACCCCAAGATGATCCAATTTTTTTGCCACAATTTTTTTTTTTAAATAAAGAAAGAATTGGGAGCTTGGTAAAGGTGTACTAGATACAGCACATCCGCACAGGGTAGAGGTCCTGTACAGAGGGTGGAGGTGGTTAAGGGGTTAAGGAACATGTCACATACATTGGGAGGTCTAATATGCAGGATGAGGGTGGTGAAGGGTTAATATACTGGTCACTGCAGAGACAGAATTGAGGAATTGAGATGAGATTTACAGTGAAGGGGTGTAAAAAAAGGGTTAAAAAAATTTACCCACAATAAAATGTATTCAAATTCCCCACCTTGAATCTGCTGCTGCCTACCTCCCTAGGATCCTTTCATTTATGAAATGCTCTTTTCTTCCCTTCCTCTGTTGTGAGAGGAAGTGAAGGACTCTCAAATGTAAACACTAGGAGTGTTTACACTTGTGATCACTCTGATTTGCTATGGTAGTAAAAATGGTTACCCTCAGTTTTTCAGTGAGCTTCTTACAGTGTGCATCAGAAGATTCAGCCATTTAGAGCCCACATTATGTTCTTGCTAAACAAGATTTAGCCCTTTTCTCTCCTGCCTTCCTTTCATTTTTTTGGATTTCAGTCCTTTTAGTCATGAGCCCCTTCATCCCATGTGGGTGTGTAGCAGAATGTGGCCTGTGGTAATACCCCTGATTGGTCACTAAATCTATCCTTAGCTTTAAAGCATGATTAAACTTAGGAGCCATTTGGGTCATATGGCAGTCCTGCCCTTTCTAGGAGAGGAGCATCCTGAGTAAGGTTATATTACGGAGATGGAGAGCTGGCTGGGTATGTTGCCACAATAAGTTTGAGTACTGTTTTTTTCCTGTGGGTGCAGTAGCACAGACCAGCATGTGGGCAGTGAACCTATATCGTGTAATTCCCCTTAGGGAGGAGGCTGGAGGACTTTTAGATGTTAAGACTACTCTAATTTCCCAAAGAGGGATGATGAACTCTGGGACCCCCCCCCCTCCTTCATGTAGGTAGAGGCCTCTCATCTTTTTTCTGCTCTCTATACTCTGTTATTTCTGTATGTTGTTGCAAACTGTTTGGAACTGTAAGCCTTGCGCCACCGCCTATTTAGGAGGCTGACCTGTATCTTGCATTCACTAATTCAGTAAACCTTTAAAGGGACTTGTGGAAATGTGGTGCTGTTCCTGTGAGATTCATTGAGTGAACCTAGGCTTAAAGAGCTTTGCTAATCCCTATCTCCATATGGACAGCACAAAAAGCTTCTGAGCAATCATGCAAAAGTAGCATTCGGTGAAGAAAAACACTGTTTATAGTGTCCTCGTGGTTTCTCACAATTATATATATGTAGAAGAATTTGCATTAGGTAGGACCTGTGTGTGGACATAACTCTTCTGCAGTATGTCAAAGGTGTTGTCATACGGGATGGGCGAACGGTTCAGCCCCTGCATTAGATCGGGCCGAACTTTAGCTGCTTGGCCTTTCACCAAACAACCAAATTATCGGCTTGTTCGACCGCTTGTTCAGCCTGCCGAACGACCACAATGCACTGCGCCACATTGAAAGCCCTGATTGGCTGAAGCAATGAAAGCTTTGCCCAATCAGGACACAGAGCACTGTCAGAGCCATGATTGGATTCTGTTATGATGACTGTATCCAATCATGGCTCATTGCTCTAAATCCCGCCCCACACTATAAAGTATTCTTTCCAAAGCGGCCATTTGTAGAGTGATGGTGACGTAGAGAGATAGAACAGGGCTCTGTTCAGTGCTATTAGACAATTAGTGTGCTATTCTGATTCTATTGTGAGTGTAGAATATCAGTTTAGTGTGCATCTAGGGATAGTTCAGAGTGAGTGTAGTGCAACCATTCATCTTTACTTTAGTGTGAATATAGGGATAGTTCAGTCAGTGTGAGTGTAGTGACCATTTAACACAGTATATTTTATTGCGTTACTGCAAGTTTAACGCCGTATATGTACATTCTGTGCATTAGTGCATGCTTAATGCAGTATATTTCAGTTGCATTACTGCATGTTTAACGCCATACAGTTCAGTACGTTACTGCAAGTTTAACGCTGTATATATCAGTGTGTTACGTGCCGTTTAATGCAGTACATTTCTGGGCGTTACTGCATGATTAACGCAGTATATTTCAGTTGTATTACTGTGAGTTGTACACACTGTACAGTTAAGTGTTCTATGCGTTACTGCAAGTTTAACACGTATTTATCATTTCGTTTCTGCAAGTTTAATGCCATATAGTTCTGTGCAATACTGCAAGTTTAACGCTGGATAGTTCTGTGCGTTACCGCAAGTTTAACGCCGATAGTTCTGTGCGTTACTGCAAGTTTAACGCAATATATTTAATTGCGCTACTGCAAGTTTAAAGCTGTATATTTCATTGCGTTACTGCAAGTTTAATGCCATATATTTCATTGCGCTACTGCAAATTTAATGCCAAATAGTTCTGTGTGTTACTGGAAGTTTAACGCTGTATAGTTCTGTGCGCTACTGCAAGTTTAACGCCATATATTTCATTGCATTACTGCAAGTTTAACTCCATTTAGTTCTGTGCTTTACTGCAAGTTTATCGCTGTATATTTTATTGCATTACTGCAAGTTTAACGCCATATAGTTCTGTGCATTACTGCAAGTTTACCGCTGTATATTTCATTGCGTTACTGCAAGTTTAACGCCATACATTTAATTGCATTACTGCAAGATTAACGTCATATATTTCACTTCATTACTGCAAGTTTAATGCCATATAGCTCTGTGCGTTTCTGCAAGTTTAATGCCGTATATTTCATTGTGTTACTGCAAGTTTAACACCATATATTTCATTGCAATACTGCAAGTTTAACACCATATATTTCATTGCAATACTGAAAATTTAATGCCATATAGTTCTGTGCGTTACTGCAAGTTTAACGCTGTATAGTTCTGTGCATTACTGCAAGTTTAATGCCGTATATTTCATTGCATTACTGCAAGTTTAACTCCATATAGTTCTGTGCTTTACTGCAAGTTTAACACTGTATATTTTATTGTGTTACTGCAAGTTTAATGCCATATAGTTCTGTGCGTTACTAAAAGTTTACCGCTGTATATTTCATTGCGTTACTGCAAGTTTAACGCCATACATTTAATTGCATTACTGCAAGTTTAACACCATATATTTCTGTGCGTTACTGCAAGTTTAACGCCATAAAGTTCTGTGTGTTACTGCAAGTTTAATGCTGTATATTTCATTGCGTTACTGCAAGTTTAAAACCACATATTTCATTGCGTTACTGCAAGTTTAACACTATATAGTTCAGGGCGTTACTGCAAGTTTAACGCTGTATGTTTCTGTACATCACTGCAAGTTTAACGCCATATATTTCATTGTGTTACTGCAAGTTTGACGCCATATAGTTCTGTGCGTTACTGCAAGTTTAACGCTGTATATTTCATTGTGTTACTGCAAGTTAAACGCCATATATTTCATTGCGTTACTGCAAGTTTAACACCATATAGTTCTGTGAGTTACTGCACGTTTGACGCAGTATATTGCAGTATATTATAGTGTATCCGTGGAGTGTGTCTGTGTAGTGAATACTCAAATTAAAGTGCACCAAACACCACTTTCCGTTGATTAAAGTACATCCACGTACACTTTTACACATCTTTATTACATTTTGTTAATAAGCACCCCCCAAACCCCCCATCATGTCTGGGAGGACAGCAAGGAGAGGCAGATGTTCCCTTGGCACTGTAAGGGGGCCAGCAGCATATGTGTCCACAGGCAAAGGTGGACGTGGTCAGTCCTCAGGCAGTGCATCATTTCCTCTGTTTAGGGATATTGGCCGTGCTATCCAGCCACAGCATGCAGAGGAGGTGGTGGATTGGCTTACTAAACTGTCCTCATCCTTATCATCCTCCGTCACCCAAGCAGAGACTAGTGCACAATCCCCTGCAGTGGCTAAAGTGGCTAAACCTTCTTCCTTGTCCACAGCCATTCCTGCCATAACCCCAGCATCAGGCATGGAGGAGTCAGCAGAGTTATTTGAACACAGCGTCAGCCACTTGCTCCTTGACGATGCACAGCCATTATTCAATTCAGCTGTTGGTTCTAAAGTTGAAGAAGGCAGGAACATGAGCCTACAGAGAGGGGAGAACACTGGTACACAAATTGGCATTTATGTTCCCCCAGCCGCAGCGTATTGCCAAGTTGTCTCCAGTGGTAATGAGGATGGAGGAGATGATGATGATGAAGTCACTGACTCAACTTGGGTGCCAGATAGAGCAGAGGAGAAAAGTAAGGGTGAGGCACAACCCCAACAAGGCAGCCATTATGGAAGAGCAGTCACCCTATTCCATCACATTGTGGAGATGTTATCTCCCGGTCCACTTCCCACAGCTCAGCTGTCTGGACCGTTTTTAGTACATGTGCAGCCAATCGCACTGTTGCTATTTGCAAGATTTGTCTCAAGCACATCAAGCGTGGCAAAAACATCAACCATTTGGGTACCACATGCTTGACAAGGCATTTAACCTCCCACCACTCAGCCCATTGGCAAGAGCCCCTAAAAGCCACACAAAAGGGGCACAAATCTGTCTCTCCTCCTTACTCACCTCAGTCTGTCCCTGCTATACCTCATGACCTCTCAGCAACCTCCACTGACAGGGATGATGGTATAGCGCAGGGTGTCCCAGGTCCTTGCAGCACATCTGCCAGCAGCACACAACCAGCTGTAGATTATAGACAGCAAATTTCTGTGCCCCATCTGCTGAAGTGGAAAACAATACAGTCCCTGCCTGTCACAATGCTACGGGTGTGAGCCCACAGGCAAGCAGGTGACACGGGATCCCCCAGGCGTGAAATCTAAGGGCCAGCCGGTATTCTGCCAGGGACCTCCTTATGGGAGTTTGGACTTAACTGCATGCTGACCCTAGGTCACGACCCCCAGGTTCACCCTGCTCGCGAGGAGAGTACCCGAAGAAACAATGCAGGCAGGGATGGATGGATAGAGCAAAAGGAGAGCGGAAAAATGAGCTAAGGTCAGGACGGGCAGCAGACAAACATAATCAGAAGAACTAGCCGAGTCGGTACACAAGAGATCTGTCCACGAGAAGTCAGGATAGGAAAGATTGCATGGAAGGGGCTCAGAAACAAGTGTTGCTCAAGCAACCAGAAACTAGTCTGAGTGGAGACACATGGGAGGTGGGACAGGAAGTAGCAAGGAGGAAGGTATATTAACCATCAGGTGAAACCAGCAACACCCATAGCTGCTAAGTCAGTGCAGCAAGAGCAGAGCACAAGCTTGTGGAATCACAGGTGCCTGTAGACCTACAGCAGCAAAAGGTAAAAAACGTATGCAACCAGTAAGACACAGATCAGCTCCGCAGCTGATCTGTGACACTGCCACCCACAAGCCCAGCGTCTAAATGCAAGCTTGTCAAAGCTGCTGGCTCTATAACTTCTGCATTTCCACCTGGTGGATTCTGTCCCCTTCCGTGAATTTGCAGAATGTGCTGTACCACAATGGCAGGTTCCCAGTCGCTATTTCTTTTCACGTAAGGCCATTCCAGCTCTTTATCATCATGTGGAAGGCAATGATGTGGCATCATTGGGCAAGGCAGTCAGCTGCAAAGTCCACGTTACTGCTGACACATGGTCCAGCAAGCATGGACAGGGACGATAAATTTCGTCCATAGCACACTGGGTAACTCTGATTGCAACTCGGAAGGATGCAGGACAGGGCTCAGTGCTGCAGCTTCTTGTGCCCCCACATCTCCATACAGCTGATGATGATGCAAGATTTGTCAGCTCTACTTCCTCCTCCATGAATTGTCCTATGAACCTCAAGTACCCCCTAGCAGTGCTTCAGCTAGTGTGTCTAGGGGTCAGGAACCACACCGGAGCAGAGATTCTCACAGCTCTGCAGGGACAAGCCAAGAGTTGGTTCATGCCAAGCCAGCTGGAGCCAGGAATGGTGGTGTGTGCTAATGGCACAAACCTCCTGTCCACCCTTAGACAGGGAAAGTTGACACATGTGCTATGTCTGGCACATGTCCTCAATTTGGTGGTACAGTATCTCTTAAATAGGTACCCAGTGTTGGAAGATCTGTTAAAGCAGGCCAGAAGAGTCTGTAGCCATTTCAGGTGATCACACACAGCTAGTGCTCGGTTGGCTAAAATTCAGTGTGAATTCCACCTGCCTATAAACCGCCTGATTTGTGACATGCCCACCAAGTTGAACTCAACTTTGGCAATGCTACAGCAGCTTCACATGCAGCAGAGGGCCGTCAATGAGTTCCTGTGTGAGTATGGCACAACGACAGGTGAGCCATGACAATGCATGCATCAGTGACACAATCCCTGTTGTATTCCTGCTGGAGCAGACTCTGCATGGCATTATGAACAGGGCACTCAAGGCAGAGCAGCGGGACGAAGAGGAGGACTTCCTTTCCTCTCAAGGCCTATTTTATGCAGATATTATTGTTCCTATGCCACAGAACACACAAGAGGAGAGAGGAGAGGAGGAGGAGAAGGATTCTGGCAGTTTTGGAGGCATGGAAGCAGAGAAAGACACACATCAAACAGTAATAGATGGTTTTCCATCCCTAAAGCCCCTGGGAGTAGTACGTGGCTGGGAGGAGGCAGTTCCAGATACTGTAATCCTCAGTGACCCTGAATCTGCTTCTCGTGCCTCCGCAAATCTGCAGTGTATGGGCTCCCTCATGTTTCAATGCCTGCGAAAGGACCCAAGAATACGTGGCGTAAAGGAAAAGGATCACTATTGGTTGGCAACCCTCCTTGACCACCGTTATAAGGGAAAAGTCTCATAACTCATCCCATCTCCACTGAGAGTGCAGAAGATGAAATCTCTTGAGGACACTTTAAAGAGGAGTTTATCAAACGCTTTTCCCGACTCTGATAGGTTACAGTGTCATGGAAAACTTTGTTTTGAGGCTTCTGTTAGTCCTCGCCGCCGAGGGCTATCAGCTTCCACATCCCATCAGCAGTGTCTGCATCACATGATGGACGATTATCTAGGGGTGAAAACAGAGACGGAGAGCTTTCCAGTCAATGATCCACTGGCTTGCTGGGTCATGAGAATAGACCACTGGACAGAAGTTGCCCAGTATGCCATTGAGCTGCTGGGCTGCCCTGCATCCAGCGCGCTTTCCGAACAGGCATTCAGTGCTGCTGGAGGTTTTGTTACTGATCATAGAACGCATCTGTCCACACCCTCCGTGGACGTCTGACTTTTATCAAAATATATCAGTCCTGGATTACCAGCAGCTATGAAGCCCCTGATGCCAATATTGCCAATTAAGTGTTTTTGGGATGTGGCATCTATGCAGGACTTCTAGGCTGCCTAGTGTTGTGGGTGTTGATTTTATCTGAAAGAATGTTTTTGGTGCAGGTTTCATGAGCACAATTAAAACCCAAAGATCAATTTTTCTGTACCTGTTTGACAGGTGCATATCATTGCAAGTTTTGACAGCAAGGCCAGTTCTTGCTTTCATCAAGAGTACTTCTATAGGTTTACGGTGTGAAGTCACCACCGACACCCAAAGACTATTTTTTCCGCACCTGTTTGACATGACAGGTGCATATCATTGCAATTTTTGACAGCAAGGCCAATTCTTGCTTTAATCAAGAGTACCTCTCTAGGGTTATGGTGTGAATGCACCACCAACACCTAAAGACCAACTTTTCCGCACCCCTTACTTCTATCCAAAGTATGTGGTAGAGACACCAGAATGTATCCAAGAAATCTCTAATCTTGTTTCCAGTGCACTACATTGTGGCCTCATCATACAGACTGGCTCCCCAAGCCATTGCTTACAAAATACAGAAAGCTTGCAGGGAAAATGTCATTTTTTGGGCTTTATAAATGCAATTGTTGCTGCAGCAGCTTCTATACACAGTACAGATGTGCCGCTTTACATGTGGACTAAGGGGACCCAGGCACTATATTGAAAGGAATTTTTCCATTTTTGTGTGGCTTTCCTAATCAAGTCCAATTAGTATAATCAAACACAGCTGGACTCAAATGAAGGTGTAGAACTATCTCAGGGATGATCAGAAGCAATGGACAGCACCTGAGTTAAATATATGAGTGTCACAGCAAAGGGTCTGAATACTTAGGACCATGTGATATTTCAGTTTTTCTTTTTTAATAAATCTGCACAAATGTCAACAATTCTGTGTTTTCTGACAATACGGGGTGCTGTGTGTACATTAATGAGGAAAAAAATGAACTTAAATGATTTAGCAAATGGCTGCAATATAACAAAGAGTTAACGATTTAAGGGGGTCTGAATACTTTCCGTCCCCACTGTATAAGCAGGGAACCAAAGTACCATTGTCATCCAGACAGAAAGTAAATGGAAACCCAACATTTTAGAGTTGTCACTAGAATGAGAGATGATAAGAACAAATGTTCTGGGAAACTACTAAGTTTTTCACAATAAAGAGTTTTCACCAGAGCGAGAGATGATAGGAACAAATATTTAGAGGACAACTGCCTAAGTGGGCAATTATTTTCACTTTGATGAGATTTCCTTTCATTTTTCTGTTGTGTTGAGCAGGAAGGGAAAGGAATTCTAAATGGGACATGGATAGCTAAACTAACCTAATAGGGGCTTTATCCCTTCCCTACTCAGTTCAAAATGTCTACTAAAAAAAAAAATGCCAATGCATACTGTACATTTTATACCTCTGGACTGCTGTGAAGTCTTCAGGAAATATGTTTTCTTCTAGAATTCTACTCTTGCACTGGTCACCGAAATCTACATTTCTAAATATCCTGATGCACTTCTGGTGAGGTGCTACAAACATGTGTAAACCACACTGAGGCTTGAATTACAAATCAATAAATAATTAATTTATGCTGTACAGATTCAGTTAGAAATGAAATCATATTTCAAGAGCTGTAGTTCACTTTAGCCATAAAACTTTACATTTACAAAATGTAGCCATTGTTATCTTGTTGCAGGTGCAAACCGCCTCTGATGTTTTCTTCCCAGGTCAAACACTGTATTCCAAATCTGCAGGCTACACAAAGCTTTTCAAATAAATTGAAGTCTACTAACTTCTGGATTTTAAGGGTTAACAATCATTCTAGATGGAATCATCTAAAGCCTTTTGCTATTATGTACCCATCTCTTATATATCACTTTAGTTATTATTACTCTCTAACTATAATTCAGATATTTGGTTTATGTTCAAAGAGCAGAGTAAGAAGCTGGAAAATCCTGTTACCCAGAGAATTGTACTGGGTAAGATTACATAGGTCTCCATGGCAATAGACTCTTGTTGCTGTCTACAATGGCTGCTGCCAAGACGCCAATACAATGGTCGACATAGAAAGTGTAATTTTACGAACGGGGTAGTGTTAAAATATAATTTCCGTATGTCGTTTTTTCCAAACGTTGGAATTACAGAGAATGTGTTTTTATTGTTTTGGGTAATGCTACTTTTTATATTTGCAGTTATTTGAAACACAATATAAAATGTAATAAAAATAGCAATTCTCCTCTCTGGCGCCGTACCTCCACATAATCGTGTTGCAGCTTAATACTGCGCTTCATTTGACAGGATATGTTGCTTTCCTAATCTTGTTTATTGATCTCAAGCCGAAGTTCATAAACTCTTAAAGGATGTGTCCACTGTTGCAGATATATGGCTATCTTCCAGTCAGTAGTGTGGGAAAAGGGTCTTCGAGTGCTTCAAGAAAGACCAGCAATGGGAAAAGACAATCAATTCTCCTATGTTAAAGCTCATCTGAAGTGTCATACCTTATTATCTGTTTATAGTCTTGTACCCCTGCATGTTATTATGATTTGTGACCGATTTTGCTTGGAAATGCCCTAAATTCTCTTAATGAAAATGCTGATTTCTGCTCTTACACTCCAGTGCTCTGTGTCGGAAGAGCTGAGTAACCCACACACTGACTTGTGTTGCAGAAGAAAGGTGGGGGCGTATCCTACTAGATCTGTTATGGACTACTGAGGGCAGAGCATGTAAATCCAATGCCTAATGGACTACACAGTCATACTTAGACTCCTTGCATAACAGAAAAGTGTGGGTAATGCCGCGTACACACGATCGGACTTTACGGCATACTTGGTGAGGCAATCTTTTCGATGGACTTTGTACGCTAGGTGCGCCGGACTTAAAAACAGACGGATTCGGAAACACACGATCACTCCAAAAGTCTGATGGTTTTGAACGCGGTGACGTACAGCACGTACGACGGGACTAGAAAAAGGAAGTTCAAGCCCCACTACGCCACCCTTTGGGCTCCTTCTGCTAATCTCGTGTTTATCTCGTGTTAGTAGAAGTTTGGTTAGAGACGATTCGTGCTTTTCACACTTCAGCTTATTTCGATCATTTTCTGCGGTTCAGTTTGTGCTTGTGAGGTTTGTATCTGCTTTTCAGTGCGTGTTGGTCAGTTCGTAACCTGCCTAGCAGGCCATTCTTGTCCGCTCGTTCCTTATTTTCAGGTCGCTCTTCATAGGCCTTGCTGTTCTTCAGTGCGTTTGTTCTAAGTTTGTTTGTTTGACCAGCCGACCGTTTTGAAGCCATGTTGCGTGGATGTGCTCATTCTCAAGTTCGTGCTGCGTGGGGACTTGGTGTTGGGGTTAATACTTTGACCTGAGTCCAGTCCATGAACAGGGCGAGGAGGAGTTCATGGATGAAGAATTGGTTGCGCTAGCGTGACCAATTCTCGCACGTGAGAATAATCCTGAGGATTTCAGGAATTTTCTCAGGATGGCGGAACCTGTTTTTGAACGTCTGCTGGCTATGCTGACCCCCTATATCAGCAGGCAGGATACCCGCATGAGGTAAGCCATCACTACGGAGCAGAGGCTAGTTGCCACTTTACGTTACTTGGCGACGGGGAGAAGTCTTCAGGACTTGAAGTTCTCGACAGGCATCTCCCCCCAGGCTCTGGGGATCATTATCCCAGAGACCTGTTCTTCTATTATTCAGGTCCTGCAGAAGGACTATATGAAGGTAAGTTTTTTCCTTTAACATTACATGATATGTATTTAATGTTTGCAAATGTATTGTTTAAATGTCCACGTTACCTAATTACCATTCTTTGAATATGCTGGGAATGTCCCCTTTATCTTCATGCATTCCTGTTTTTTTACCTTAATAATTTTTTGGCCTTCATGCATATTTCCCTTCAATAACCTCCCCACCATACAATCCTGGGTCCATTTATACCTCTAGCCTATAGTCCTTTGAACAATGTATTTTGTCAGCTCCATTGTACTGTTTTACCCTCCCCCACCCCCTCAAATATTTGCATCTGTCAGGCGTGTTCTTGGCCCCAATTAGTACCCCTCCCCCACCCCCTCAAATGTTTGCAACTGTCAGGTGTGTTCTTGGCTCCAATTAGTACCCCTCCCACACCCCCTCAAATGTTTGCAACTGTCAGGTATGTTCTTGGCCCCAATTAGTACCCCTCCCCCACCCCCTCAAATGTTTGCAACTGTCAGGTGTGTTCTTGGTCCCAATTAGTACCCCTCCTCCCACATACAAACTGTATCAATGGTCCATCAGAGGGGGTGAGTAATCTTATAAGTGGGCCTTTTTTTTTTTTTTCTAAAAATAACACATCTTAATAATGTTCAACTGCTGTTGTTCAAGAATGTTTTTGTGTAATCTGATATCCAAGTTATGTTTAAAAGTACTTATATTTTTTTTTTTTTGTTTGACTCCACAGTTTCCTTCAAACACACAGGAATGGCAGACTGTGGCCTCCCAGTTCGCTGACCGTTGGGACTTTCCCAACTGTGTCGGGGCGATCGATGGGAAGCATGTCCGCATTGTGCCACCACCCCATTCGGGGTCTTATTTCTACAACTACAAGGGGTTCCATAGTGTAGTTTTGATGGCGGTGGTTTCGGCACAATTGGAATTTATGTTCGTGGACGTGGGGATGAACGGCCGGATGTCTGACGGAGGAGTCTTTGCACAGACCGAGCTGTGCCAGCGTCTCCAGACTGGTGGCCTGGGATTGCCACCTGATGACCAGAATGTGGATGGACTCCCCTCAGTTTTCATCGCTGAAGAAGTGTTTGCTCTCGGTGAGCACTTGATGAGGCCGTTCCCCCAAAGGACACTCACCCCCGAGAGGAGGGTATTTAATTACCGGCTGGCCAGGGCAAGAAGAGTTGTGGAGAATGCCTTTGGGATTATGGCCAGCCGGTTCCGTCTGTTCCTCTCCGCAATAAATCTAGCAGAATACAAAATCAATTATGTGATCTTTGCTTGCTGCATTCTGCATAATTTCTTAAGACGTCATTCTTTGACATATATAACTTCTGTTGGGCCTGAGGCCGGACTTGGTGTTGATGAACCACTCACAGGCCTGGAAAGTGGCCGTATTGGCTTGGCCCCACAAACAGCCCATGAAGTGCGTGACAGATATGTCAATTATTTTAATGGTGGGGGGGCCATTGCAATGCAACAGGATCTTTAAGATTTTTTTTTTTTAAAAATTAAAAATGTTGCCAACAATATCTTGTTTTGATTCTTGTTTGCATTTAGTTTTGTCTGTCTCCTAGTGCACTTGTAGTGGCAAGTGCATTTCCCTTTAGTTAATAAGGCCCTTTGTCAATGTAACCACACAAAAAAAAAAAAAACTGTTATTGATAAATAATAAGCCATACACATTGTAGTAGTAAAAACATTTTACTGTGTGCACATTGAAAGGTGCATTTTGTTTGAACGTGTTTTTTTTTTTTGTTGACAATATTTTTTTGAATTGTGTTAGTTTAGGCATATTTGTAGAAAATATACATTGTTTACAAAATTTGGCTTCACAACAGGGTTTTAAAAACCATAAGAACAAAAAATAACAGGAACTTACAAAGTTCAACATGTTAATAACGGTTCTGGTGATGTCACCCATGTACAGTAAAATAAAAAAATTGCAGATGCTCACAATTTCTCGTGAAAAAAGGTTCAAGTCAACATGTGCTATCTCCCATCATGGGGGAGCAATGGACGTGTTTTGTGTGTGCAGTCCCTTTGTTCCTCTCACAAACTAACATTATTCTGATGAAGGGGTTGCAAACACAAAACAAGTACATTGATATCCCCTGATGGAAGATAGCACATGATGACACACCGTGTGCATCTGCAAAATTTTTACATTATAGTATTTAGCAAGTTAAAACATTTTAGAAGGATAAAACTTGACAATGAAATGAAGAACATGATTGATGTTTTTAGGCAAAAAGTTATTAGATTCTGCTCAAAACATCAATCATGTTCTTCATTTCCTGTTGCATGCTGTCCAGCTGATTTGTCATGCTGTCAATTTGGTCACGCATTCTATCAATTTGGCCATTCCACACCATTACCTGGCCAATGAGTCTTTGTGCACTGTCTGTGCTAAATGGCTCCGCCGCTTGGCCTTCCACAACCAGAACATCACCTAAAATTTGTGGATAAAAAATTATTGTAAAATATGCACGCCTAAATAGATGAACTTAAGCTGGGGTGTCAGTCACTCACTTGGTGGGGTGGAAATATCGCACACTTCCTCCACCTCTCCTTCCTCCAGCTCGTCAGGTGGGCTGGGGCTTGGGGTAATGTCAGCTTCAGGCTGGTGACTTGGGGGGGTCCTGGGATCCTAGGACTGTTGTCTGAGTCTTTTCTCCCCTATGATAATTAAACAAAAGGTATAGTTAAAACAGTGATATTTCAGTCTTGAAAAAGGAATATGAAACGTTCTTTAGAAGTTGTGGACAATTGTCATTTTTTGGCACCAAAAATTTTGAAGACAGGATTAAAATTCACTATGCCCAAAAATGCCAAAAAATACACATTTTCATGCAAGTTTCACAGATGCAGAGACCTCAAGTATCCCCTGGAGCCCCTATGTGTATTACCCCCCAAAATTTTCTCGGGTGTCACATAGTACACTAGTGCTCGTGAGTCCAGATGTGGAAACAGCTGTTGTGTCCTGTCCTTACATTACACTGAATCATTTTTGAAGAAGCATTATATTTTCAAACACATCTACACAACATCACCACATTTTTGGAATACGACAAATTATCAAGACCTAAATGTATGTCCAAACCCTGTACCATCATATTTTGCGGGAAAAAAACGTCATTTTCTTAGTATCATATGTTTTTTCAAAAGAACGGTCTTTACGAACGATGCTGTATAAACGAAAAGCATATGGATCAGCATGCAAGTTAAGTATCTCATTCGGAACACACAACAAGTACTTACTTTTTTTAAGCAGCTTCTTTATTCGCCAATATTGTTCAGGCTCCCTACTTTTGAGGTCAGACCACCACATCCTCAATTGTTCTTTAGCCCGTTTAGTGCCAAATTTTTGCTCAAGAGCGGTGATAACTGAGGACATTATTTTGTCCTTCCGCATATTGGGTCCGGTGTACGGTCCTTTTTTACCATCGTAGTCCTCCCTTCTCAATATGGACACCATCTCCACCATCTCTTCAAAGGCCATGTTGGTGGCCTTATATCTCCTCTTGGATCTGGATGGTTGTGGCTCCGGGCTTTCCTCCGCGCTACTTGCAGATAATCTCTCCGCCATCTATCTCTAAATCCTGCCACTGCGCAATGAAGAGTGAAGGGGCGGGGACAAATCGCACTAAAGAACGTCAGGGGCGGGCGACGCGGGCGTAGCATGAAACATGCGCAGTGTATATAAAGCTATTACGCTGGCCTACGTATGTCCGAGCGGAAGTAGCGAGCGTCAGAAACGAAGGTAAGATTAAACTTAGTTGTGTGTCTGGTGAATGTGTTTGGTGTGTGTGTGTGTGTACCCTAGATTGAGCCAAATATAATACTGGGAGTTTGGACTAACGTTACAATTTGTATCTTGTGTCTTGTCTTTCAGCAAAAATGAATCCTTTTAAGGAGGAAGAATTTTTGACACGCTTTCTTGATTTGTATCAAGAAAACAGAAACCTGTGGGAGGTCAAGCACCCATTGTATTTTAATAGAGATGTAAGGAAGGCAACACTGGGCACACTTTTGGAATTTGTGAAGACTCGAGTCCCCCAGGCAGACCTTAAGTTTGTGGACAATAAAATTGGTATCTTGCGCAACATGTACAGGTGGGAACCCAAGAAGATCCAGGAGTCGCGCAGATCTGGAGCAGCAGCAGACCAGGTTTATGTCCCCAAGCTGTGGTACTACCAAAAAATGTGATTTCTGGATGACCAGACAGAAGCAAGGCAATCACTTTCGAGCCTTCCCTCCAGCCCTCCCTCCACCCTTCCCTCCAGCCTTCCCTCCACCTCCACCCTTCCCTCCAGCCTTCCCTCCACCCCAGCTGAGGAGTCCCAAGAAGAACTGGGCCCTTTCAGCCTTGATGAAGTGGATGCGCCCAGCTTCAGCCAGGTATACTTTTTGGTGAATTTGGGATTGTGTAAATATTAATGATGTAAACCTAAAAATTTTTGAAGTGCTTCACCAAAAATGACTTCATCACAATTATTAATATGTAGACATATCACTAGACAGTAGTGGCCAAAAATATACTTCAAATATTGGTGAGCAGCTAGAATAATGGTGGGGTCAAAAAGATAGCCTTTACCATTGGTTTAGAATTATATTTGCAAGTCATGAGCTGAAAATTGTGTGTGATTGCGTAAGCAAAAATTAAAACTACCGGTATGTCCCTTTTTTTTACCCAGGATGAGCTCAGCCTGGAGGAGTCCGTGCCCAGAGGTATAGAGGAGGAGGCCTTGCCCAGTGGGAGAGAGGAGGAGGCCAAGGCTGGGCCCAGTAGAAGCCTCACGGAGTGTCAGGTGCCTCCCCTCCGCATTACCACCAAAAGACCCAGAAAGATAACCCGAACAGAGGAGGAATCACTAGCCCTCATTCGCGAAGCCAGCCAAATCCTCAGCACACCACCCAATGCGGAAGAGGCGTATGGAACCTATATGGCCACCAGATTGCTGGAACTAGAAAAGGGGCAACGCCTCCTCTGTGAAGGTCTGATTTTTCAAGCATATCAGAAGGGCTTGAGAGGGGAGCTTACTGCAAAAACATATATAGCAGATGAAGCCCCAAGTACACCACCAGAGGCACAGCCTCCAAGGAAGGCTGCAGCGAAGCGTGGAGGGAAGGTTACAGGGCAGCGTGCAGGGAAGGCTCCACGGAAGAGTCGAAAGTGATTGTCTGGCTTCTGTCTGGTCTGACTTCTGACTGTGCTCCCTATGCTCCCTAGTCGCAAGATACCAATTTTATTGTCCTCTAACTTGATGTGTGTCCTGGGGGACAAAAGGCTTCACACATTCCAAAAGTGTCTCCAGTGTTGCCTTCCTCATTTCTGTTTTGACCAAAATAAATGGATATTTTCGTTTTCTTACATTATTGACTATGTGTTTTGAAAAAAAAAGGACATTTGGTTTGTGAGTAGGTAGGTACAGGTCAAAAATACTATATGTGGGTTATTTACAAAAGGCTAATTCATTTTGCAATTCAAGTGCAAAGTGCTATTGCAAAGTGCACTTGATAAATTGCACTTGCAAGAGGGCAAGCTCTGAAATGAGGGGAATCTCTGCTGATTTTATCATACAATCATGTGCAAGAGATTTTTTTTTTTTTGGGGGGTTCCTTGCATGTGCCCCTTGGATCCACAGCGAATGCACTTCCAAATGCTCTTTCAGGGCAATTCCAAATACAATTTGCACTTGCAGTAAAAAATTATTTTGCCTTTTTAAAATAACCCCCCTATGTCTAATTAACAAGGGACACCAACCTCATTAAGGTTCATTAAAACAATAAAAATTATTAAGATTATTGTGGTAACTTGAAACTCAAAATCCAAAAACAAAAAAAACAAAAAAACAAAAACATTTTGTATAATTTAGCACACATTGTAAAATCTATATTGTTGAAATCTGTAAAAAATAAAGATGAGTCCAAAAAAAACTACTTTATAGTTCTGGAGATCTGGCTTTTAAAAAATATCATATTAGTCATGGCATGAGGATAAATCATGAAGAAAGTAGTTTGTGAGAACTCTGTGTGAATATAAGCAGTAAAACAACTTCCTTCTTCTCGCATTATAAAGAAAAAAAGAATGTGCTGTATTAAAAGATCACAGAAGAGGAATGTGCTAGCTTCAATACGAAGGCTGGTTTTACCAGACCGAGCGCTTCCGTCTTGTACTTGCTTCAGAGCATGTGTCAGTTTGGGTCCGTCGGACTAGCACACAGACGAACGGTTTGTACGCTAGAAAGCAGAGTCCGTCTGAAAAATTTGAAACATGTTTCAAATCTAAGTCCGTCAAACTTTTGAGAAAACACAGTCCGCTGGAGCCCACACACGATCGAACTGTCCGACGAAATCCGGTACACCGGACCAAGTATGCCGTAAAGTCCGATCGTGTATACGCGGCATAAGACTACGGAGGATATGGAGGTTTTAAGCGCAACAACCATCTGACTACTTATACATTTCCTTAGAGCAGGAACTTTACTGTTTAAAGTTTTTCTCTCCCAAAACAGCACAATGTCCTGTGTCACTACAGTGCACTGCACATGCACCAATGTTTCTGATCCTTGACACCAGTGAGACACAGAAATGAGAACTTAAGGGTGGGAAAGATGGCTGGATTTTGGAGGATTTAAGCAGTAGAATGCATTTATCATCATTTTAAAGTCAGCTCCCCAATGGCAACTCATTAGCTACTGTGGGAAGAAAAGGACACGTGGGGGGCACAGTGGCTTGGTTTATGTGTCCAGGAAGAAAACATTTTTAAAACTTGTCATTTTCCATGAAAATCTCCTTCTACTTTTTTCAAGGCAAGCGCATGCATGCTAGCTTATGTGTAAGTGTAAATCTGGCCATGCACTGTAGGATTTCATTCTAAGAAATGACCTAATTCCTCCATCGAGTCATCCCTACCAACTATTGTATATTGATAATCTGCACCAACAGCTGTCAGAATACCTGAACAGCAGGTGTATCTGAATGGATGCAGCCACTGTTCATTTGACAATTTTCTGGCTGGCTTTTTCAGTTTTTAGATCGAAGGATGTTGGGCAGGGGGGTGCTGACAGGGCCACCCACTACTAATTCACTATATGTATGGCAAGCGTAACACTTCCAGGTGTAGTGCTAACCCCTGGATCAGCCACTGGAAATATACTGGGTCCTCCTAACCTGCCCACCCTGTTTCAAGTCCCAGAAGCACACCGACAAATTCAGGCTTGGTCTAGGGTTTTTTTTTACCTTTTATTGCAGATCCTGAAAAAAATGCAGGGAGGAGGGTTGAGGGTACAGGATACCCAAATGCACTCACAGATCTTGAAGGACAGCTTACTAAAAAAGTTCTGATTCCAGCAGTATTGAACCATATAGTAGCAGCCTCAAAAAAACATTCAGTAAATCTGAGACCCGATGTGAGCAGTCACAGACCTTGCAGCAGCTTCTGGTGTCTCACCCTCAAGAAGTATTTGAATTCCCAGAGCTATTAGTGAAAGGTTCCACTCACAAATACCCCAGGCAGCTCCCAACCAGCTCCCCTGCAACACTCTTTAGCGAAGGCTTTCCTCTCTCCAGTTCTGCTTCCTCCAGCAGGTGTCCTTCGTCCCCTCAGCACATGGCACCTGCTGGAGCCTAGCACCAATAGTTTCTCTAAAACACACATAGGCTATCTTCCAGTGTAGAAGACCCAGGGTAAGAGGGCTCTGATCAGATCCTTTCAAATATTTATCTTCTCCAAAGCCACACCTCTTGGGCCAGCCTCCCAGGGATTGGCTAGGGTCAGATAACTATTCATAACCCAGGGATTGAACCTCCCACAATATTGCTAAAATAATCTTCTGGCAGAAAGCAAGAGCGATCTACCACTAGGCTTAGGAAAAGTCTGAACAGACCTGAAAAATGAATTTCATCTCAGCTGGTTACAGCAAAGACATACACTAAATCTAGTCAGCCAAGGGCAGGGGTACTACACAGGTATTTATTCCTAAAGATCATAGTACTCTTCTTACCAAAGCATCTTTGTTTAGATATTATTCCGGGTCACCATTTACTTCCAGGACTGAAATGCCAGCTCAGAGATGATGCAGTCATACAAATCCTGGAACGTTTCTTAGGTCTTTTTACAAATCTCTAACAAGCAACCTCTAACAAGCAACCTCCTACCTTTTGACTTGCTACAAAGTTGCAGTATGATTACTGGGTTACCCAAGTGGAGCCCAAGAACTACATTATAATAATAAAAGATAGAACTTATATTATACTGTTGCTGCTTATTTTGATGTGTCAGGAATCTATTTGTGCAGACTGTTACTGAAAAGTACACTGGAATTGTCTAGTGCCAGATAGGAATTTGAATTTTCTTGCAAAAACTATACTGCACTGACACATCTGATTTTAAGCATTCGCAAGCTCTTGCCAAGGGCCATTAGGTCTTTGCTCAAGACAAAATACAACATATAAGAACAATGCCAGGGAGTACCCTAGTAACTTTTAATTTATTCACCATCTCATTAGTTAAGATGTGGTCCTGGTTCTCTTTTGTGACCTAATACTTTGAAGGCTTTGTCCCAACAACCTGCATACATCTGGCCAATCAGCACCACCATAATTTTTTTTAAGGTAGTGTATGCACATAACATGTAACAGAAAAATCACAACTTTTAATTATAAAAAAACTTAAATAATGTCGTTTTTAATTTCATTAATACTTTGTGATCATTAACCTTTAAATATTTTACCAGTGGAAGGCATCTTTCTACATTTCCACTAATTAAAAATATAAGAAATAGTAAATATATCATTGAATGTAATACTTCTGTAATACATTCCTAATCTAAAACATGAAATGAGGAAACAGAGAATGAAAACCCAGACTTCAAATGTCTTATGAAAAGCAGAAGGTTTTATGTGTTCCCAAACAATGACTCTGTTTTCTATATAAAGCACTGAAGGATTGCAGATGAAAACTGTAATCAACAGAGAAAGAATTGGAGCATAGTGGGTAGGATAAAGGAGGAAGGTGACTAATGTGATACCATCCAAATAAATACAAAATCAAGCCATTTAAACACAAGGCAAGGTGACTAATGACTCTATGGCGTTCCAGCCTTTGGCTTCCGATCTGCCAGGATTTTAGGAATGTTCTAATAAAGATGCAATTAAGGAATTAACTTTGCAGTACATATCACTGAGCAATATGTTAAACTATGCAAAAACCTTCAAACCTGGCCTGATACCAAACAGAGGAGCAACAGCTTTTTAAAGTGGAACTTTTGTTAATTTTTTCTTTGCTAAGAAACACCAGAGTTTTACCTTTTTTGAAGTGTGTACCATGGCTGTTGCATAATGTAGAAATCTTCCCCCAGCTGCTGGGTGCTCTCCACAGCACTGATCTTTTGGTGCTGTGGGGGTTATCCTCGGCCTCTCTAAGTGTAAAGGGTTGCACTCACCTGCCCCTTCCACCCTCCCTCAAACGCAAAGCGTTCTGTTATTGGACAAAAGAGGTAGGTGAGTAACGCAACTCTTTCACACTCACAACAGTTATTGTTAACCTCAGCAGTGCTGGAAGGTCAGCACTATGGGGAGGACTCGTGGGCAGTCGGGAGAAGATGTATACACTATGCAGCAGTCAGCAGGACATTGGACTCATTTCATTAGAGGTACATTATGTCCCTGGGGTTGCATAGCATAAAAAAACAAAAATAAAAAAGCTAAAGGTCAGCTTTAAACTAAATAGGCCAAAGAAGAAAAAAAATGCTTAGGCTAAAAAACCTTCAAACAGGAGCTGTTCCTATGCAGTACTAATTTTCAGTCACAAGGTGTCAAAAGACTGAGGACATATTATGAATAAATGGGCATCATGGCCTTGTCCTCTGAGAGAGCACTATAATCACGCTCTTCATTCATAGTGTATTAAAGCAGAGGATGGTGCTAAAGTCATCATGTTAGTGCTAGTGTGTATGTCAGCAATGGCCCTCCCTGGGCTGGAGAAAAGGTTAAGAGGACCCAGTTGGTCACGCAAAGCATCCAGAATAGGGGACCTCTAAGAGTAAAGTAATTGTGGTGGTAATTTGGGGGGGAGGGGGCAGGGGGCTTATTCTGGGGTTTTGGATTTAATTTATATATTTTTCTGAAAATGTTTATAATATATCTATAGCCAAACTTTGTTTTTAGTGATAGACAGAGTTGGAAGCAGTTAGATCCCCTGTTAGTTTTTTTTTTCTTTGCGCTTGATAGCTACACTGAGGGGATTTCCCTTCACTTTCTGTTGATGCGAAAACATTGTTACCCTGACAGGAAGTGAGTGGAAATCTTCATTCAGGGACATGATGGCAGTATGAACAATTTTCATTTATAGGGTGGTGAAGGGGTAGAACCTCAATGAACTTTTTTTTGCTCCCTGAGTCACCACTTAGGACACCCCTCATTTCCTGGCACAGTGACCAAATTGGCATCAAGACATGAAGTGAAGGAAATCTGTCCAACAGGAGACAGGAAAAAAAACATGTGATGGGGATTCTAACCATTTCCTATTTAAAAACACTTGGCGCAGATAGCCTCTATGACAAAGTATAGAGTAGTCTTGGTTTTAGAAATTCCTTTTCTTCATCATCACGAGCCAAAGATATGCAAAGATTTTGCTTGGAGTTGTGATTCTGAAGACGTCGGGTGGCAGATGGTGGGTTGAAAACCCTACACAGCATAGTCTCCCTGGTCTAACATAGCACTGACCCATAGGTGGATGGGAGTACTGATGCCCCAAGACCTAACGTTTTTTCATGGTTCCAGATAAGGGCTTTAACAGTTCAACATAACACCTACGGCCCATGTAACAGGGGAGACCAGGTCACTTGGAGCGTGTTTTGTAAAGGGGTCTGCTCCTCATTGCCAGGAGGGCGACTTCATCTCCTGATCACCACCACTTCCAAACTGACCAGGTTTAAACCATGTACCTACTATTCAGGATCCTGTACACCAGCACCTATTAAATGATTTGTGAGTTGCACTCATCCAGCCACCTCAAGTCTAACTATGTACTGGCCCACTTTATAGCCTTCCACACAGGTGTCAGGCATCCTCTTGAATAATATTACACCAGCCAGAGGCAAAGTCCATGTCTTTTATTAAGTGTTTCCAGGTTACACTTAAAGGATGCAGCATCTCATTTGCAGGCAACATAACAAGACCAATTGCAACAGTCTGTACCAATTTCGGTGGCATGATAGAATGCCTTCTTCCATGGTCAGTGGGGCACTTTAGCAATACACCCAACATCAGAGGTGACCTGGTTCAGGGAAGGCCCACAAAAGGGAAGAACAAGTCCTAAAGTTCTGTGATGCTACTTCCTTACACTCCAACTCCACCCAACTAAGCTCCACCCACTATTTATATGAGACCCTGCCAGAGAGAGCAGAGTTGAGATAGCAGGGAACAGTACCAGGAGGAGCCTAAGTAAAAGAGCAACCTATAAACCCCTGCCTACACACTTCTCTGCCTCCTACTCCCTCCTTGAGCTACTTGGACTATGTGTGAACATCATAACATTGACCATTCCCACCATTAACTCTCTTTCTATGATTAGCCCACATTATTTTCTTTTCCTATTAATTTACAGATCTGACACTTCCAGTGGAGGTGTTCATCTTTTAGCTGCCATGTGGTGACTCGATGTAGAAAGATTGCAGGTCATTACACAAGCTGGATTGAAAAATGGTTATATAACATTGGAAGAATAACAGAACTGAACCAAAGGGTCTTTTCAAATATGTTCCGGGGATTTCTGAGATTTTTAAAATGACAGCAGTCATCTTGCAGAAGATTTAAACACACTACTTTTGTAAAGTTTTTCAACTTTTAAAGGGCATCCACATTCTACCTAGAACACCAAGTCTTACAACTACAGAACATAATTTCAATGAAATTGTAAAACAATCCACAAGGTTCTTATGAGTTCTGCTGATGACTTACCATCCTTTAAAACACCTATTAATAACTTGTTTGTGTCAGAACCAGTCATAATCCACCATTTGAGTGGGGAAGAACAGGATAATTAAAACTATTAACTTCAAAAACAATGTCATAAAAGCTGACATAGCTCACATGGCTATTTTAGGTTGTTTAGAATTAGGGTTATTGCTAGGGTTGTAGGCCACAGCTTCAGGATAGTTAAACAGAACTTCCCAAAACCTCTGGAGCCATGTTGCCCCATATAGAATCACCTGAAAGTATATCAAAACCCATGAACAAAAATGTTGATATTTTAAGAAAATTTAATTTTAAGGTTTATTTATTTAATTTAATTTTTCATTGACTCCAAAGCATTTGGCCAAACTACTAATTTTTCACCAAATATTCAAATTTTCAACAAAATTTTGGTAAAGTGATTTTGTTCATCTCTTCAATAACTTTCTATAGTTACTTGCAAAGATAGTGCTTACATATCATATATAGGTTGGCATTACCTAATTCTCAGAAGCAATGCTTGTTCCGTGGCAGAGCTAACCTCTTTACCAACAACCATGCTCACTGACCTACCTGCCCTGGAACTATCATGCCTCCTGATAATACAGTAATAGCAACCTCCAGAAATGGATGGGAGCCTCGGCTGTGACAGATAAGAGCCACCTTGACAGGTTCCCTTAACAGTGTTATTAAATGTTTCGACAAAGAAAAAAAATCATCAGAACAAGTTAAATTAAGATTATTGTTCCTTGACAAAAAAACTGTCAGCTATGCCTATGGGAAAACTTAATTCCAAAGTTTTCAGTAAGTCAGCTGTAAAGAAAGAACCTCAGTATGTAGGTATAATTATGAGCTATAAGATTAATGATGTCACGATATTACCATCATTACCAAACTGACAGTCTCTGCATTACAATTTTCTCTTGGAATGATTAGGATTACTTACAATAAATTATTATCACTGAGCTTCTGGAGCAAAGCACAGCTTAGAAACCAGAGTAATGATGTTATACAAGCGTATCATGTATAATGAAACATTGCCTTGGAAGACATTCCATTAGGCGGTATGTGTGCATCCTATGAAAATAAGGTGAGGGTGGAAAAGAAATGTTAAAGAAAAACTCCACTTTTGCTAAGCTAAAAGAAAAATGTCCTGACCAGCTGCTATAAACATTACTTTGTAATTTTATGGTATTAAAAACAATTTTATTATTATTTCAGTCTGCAGCTACCACAATTTTTAAAACCCATAAAGTGCAACCGGCTGGCCCCTTTTGCAGGTATAGCTATGTAAAACATTAAAAATAAGTGTCTATATTGTTTAAAATCCAGTAATACACCATCTCACCCTGCTCTGCACATGCTCAGTTGCTCTCCATTTTTAGGCCTCTACTAAATTTGTAGAGGTCGATCTGCTGACAGCCTTAAAGCAGAATTAAGCCCTCATATCCTTTACAGCCAAGGAAGCTGCTTCTGTTTGATCTGCCATTGCCATGGTGCTACACATGTTATCAGTTATGACATCAGCCATTTGATGGTTTGACAGTTTGGATGAGTACACAATCAAATGTGAGTTAGCAATCCCAGCACTCCAGGAATGTAACTGTTTTTTAAAAACCATTAAATCGATCGGTTTAGTTCCGCTTTATGATTTGCAGATGTTCAGGGGCTCTGGGCTTCAGCATAATGGCAGCATCCAGCAAAAAGAAACAGGAGCAATGCTGGAGGCAATTTACAGCACACACTAATTTTTGTAGCATAATTATTAAATTTAGAATGTATGTTCCTTGCTAAAGAACATTATTTTTGATCAAGCTGGTATGTGTAAAGTTCTACTGTCCTCCAGACCTGCCAATCAGAAAGGTGCAATAGGGTGGAATGACATGAATGAATGGATGTAGAGTGAGATTGGGAGTGTTCAGGATGCATGGCCTGCACCCTGTTTATACTCCAAAGACCGCCTAAGGAAGATTTTCAGCTGCAATCACCTGATTACAGCAGTCAAGCTTCTAATGGACAGTTCAGTGTCCGGTGATCGGACGCTCTTAAAGGACTTTTTTTTCCATGTCCCGCTTTGGGGGGGGGGGGGGGGCACTTAAAGTGTTACTAAACCCTCCACAGTAAATTCTGTCTGTATGTGGAGAATAGAATCCTTGTTATACTCACTGTGGAACTTAAGGGGGTTAATCCTCTGCATTGTGTAAAAAGGCTCTTTGATCCTATATGCACAGGTCCTCCCCCTCCTGCAGGGCCTCTCTTGGCAAGGCCAGATAATACACAGTCAGAGTAGTAAAGCTGCACATGCTCAGTTTAGTCCCTATTGCTGGAGAGAATATTTCCTGATTGAGCTGAGCTTTTCAGGTCAGATGATATTGACATCACACATGTGGGCATGTATACAGATCCTAAATGACAGCCCAGTCCCTCCCCCCTCCTAAATGCACAGTAACTAAAAAAATAACACAGTAGGCAGGATGTCACATGTTGATTGATGGATGATCTGCCTTCCATAACAGCATGAGGACACAGGCTGTCGTGGAAACACTCGGCACTTGAGCAGACCCTGCAGTTTATAATGTGACCGTGGTATACAGATCAGCCAAATAGGTATATAGTGGCAGTATTTTAATGTAAAAAGAGGATTTATAAGCTGTGGGCACTGCGGTGAGGAGTAAACTATTTTCATATATTAAGGGTTTAGTAACACTTTAAAGCAGAACTTCACCCTTGTCTACCTCTTTTGCCACTTTTTTTTGGGGGGGGGGGGGGTGGCGGGTACCTATTTATGAAAGGTGCTCACTCCCACTTCTTCTGGAGTTATCTAACTTATTCCACTGGAAATTCTCACCCTTCCCCTTCCTTGCCTGCCTCTCAGGTCCCAGGTGGCTGTGGATCCTTTCACAAAGCACGGTGCGATTCACCCATACATAGCGAGAAGCTGGCCGTGAAAGACACAAGGTGTCTCAGCCAACTTCCTACAGTAAACTTGTCAGCATCGACGACACGGAGACTGGCAAAGAAGTGTCATGGGTGAGGACAGTGCTGGATCCCTGTACAGGTAAGTGTCCTTTCATTAAAAGTCAGTAGCTACAGTATTTGGTTCGGCTGACTTTTATTTTTAATTTTTTTCAGATTGAAGAACCGCTTTAACAACTGAACCCAGTTATAAAGATTTGGCATTTGTTAATAGCACTGTACAAGTAATTGTCCAGGTGAATGGTGCCTTGTTTTTTTAGGACGAGTTAGGCCTTTATCCAGTGGTAAATGTTAATGGATATCTCCTTTTTTTATTGTCAAAGAAAAATAGTAAACAAAAAAAAAAGTTTCTTAAATTGAGCTGTATATTGTTTGCCATTACGATGACCTATCACCAAAAAACAACCTAACAAAAAATTCTCCTACCCCTGTTGTACATGTGGATACCACATCTGTGGGCATTATTTGTTGCTGTACCCATAAAAGGGCCCAGAAACAATTTTGCTTCTTTTTTTTTTATCCTACCTAAAGTACACAGACAACAGCAATGGCCCCGACACTGAAACTAACCCTAACACTAATGCCCTGTAAACACGGTCGGACATTGATCGGACATTCCGACAACAAAATCCATGGATTTTTTTTTTTACGGATATTGGCTCAAACTTGTCTTGCATACACACGGTCGCACAAAGTTGTCGGAAAATCCGATCTTTCTGAACGCGATGACGTAAAACACGTACGTTGGGACTATAAACGGAGCAATAGCCAATTGCTTTAGTCTCTTAATTTATTCTGAGCATGCGTGGCACTTTGTGCGTCGGATTTGTCTACACACGATCGGAATTTAAAGGATCGGATTTTGTTGCCAGAAAATTTTTATAGCCTGCTCTCAAACTTTGTGTGTCGGAAATTCTGATGGAAAAAGTCCAATGGAGCCTACACACGGTCGGAATTTCCGACAACAAGCTTTGATCGCACATATTCCGTCGGAAAGTCCAACCGTGTGTACAGGGCATTAGACTGTCACTGACCTAGATCAAGCTTTAATCTATCTTTTTTTTTTTTTTTTTTAACAAACTTTTTTTTGGATTCTTTTCTAGCGATTTTGCAAAGATGTATGTTCCTTGTCCTCAAAGAGGAGAAAGAGATATAGGGATGGCTTCATAACTAGTGATCACTGTAATTGGCTATCAATATATACAACGTGTGTGTGTAATTTTCCACTCGATTCGCATTTTGCGAATGGGAGCGGGGGGGTGAGCACCGCCAGCGGGCGGGGTTGATCAGGAGCCATACTTCCAGAGATCGCCCTGGGGGAAGAGAGCATGGTGGAGGAAGAGGAGAGTCGCGGGATCACAGAGCAGGATAGCCCGTTGTTAAAGCTTACATTACAATTGCCTCTGCTCTGCTCGCCATCATACACAACCCGGCCTCTCCTGACCCCGCGCATGTGATAGACAGAACGCGGTTCCAATGCTGGGATGTGTTCTGTCTATCACAGGCCAGAGTTAGGAGGAGGTGGGGCTGTGTATGACAGCGACCACAGCGGAGGCAATTGTAATGTAAGCTGTTCCGGCATGCTATCCCGCTGTGTGATCCCGCGGCTCTCCTCTTCCTCCAGTCATGATTCAGCTGCCCTCTCTCTTCCTCTGCCCAGGTGAGGTTGCAGTGGTGGGCACAGTGAGGCTGCAATGGTGGGCACAGTGAGGCTCCAATGTTGGGCACAGTGAGGCTGCAATGGTGGGCATAGTGAGGCTGCAATGGTGGGCACAGTGAGGCTGCATTGGTGGGCATAGTGAGGCTGCAATGGCGGGCACAGTATGGCTGCAATGGTGAGAACCACTGTGCTGTAACGGTGAGCACCACTGTGCTGCAATGGTGGGCACAGTGTGGCTGCAATGGTGGGCACAGTGTGGCTGCAATGGTAGGCACAGTAAGGTTGCAATGGTGGGCACAGTGTGGCTGCAATGGTAGGCACAGTGAGGTTGCAATGGTGGGCACAGTGTGGCTGCAATGGTGGGCACAGTGTGGCTGCAGTGGTAGGCACAGTGAGGTTGCAATGGTGGGCAGAGTGAGGCTGAAATGGTGGGTAAGTGAGGCTGCAATGATGGGCACAGGTGAGGCTGCAATGATGGGCACAGGTGAGGCTGCAATGGTGGGCACAGGTGAGACTGCAATGGTGGGCACAGGTGAGGCTGCAATGGTGGGAACAGGTGAGGTTTCATTGACAGGTGCAGGTGAGCCTGCATAGATGGGCACTGGTGAGGCTGTGCTGAGGGGCACTGATAAAGTTGTTGTTAATATTTATTTTTGTAACTTAATTCTGCATAAAACTTTTAAGTGCCCTTACATGAGAGAATTTATGAGGGCGTGTTTAGGGGTGGAATTAGGGGTGGGGTAGGGTAGGGATTGGGTTGGGCAACTGGTGGCGAAAACCCTTGAGGTGTGGCTTGTAGCTCAGAACCCGAGGGGGCTTTTTCAGCACAAAAAAAATGTGCTGAAAAACTCGGCTTATACTCGAGTATATACAGTATATGAATGTCAGCATGGCTTAAAGTGGAACTAAACCTATCGATTTTTACTATTTTCCAAGGCGGTTACAGTACATCCAAGGCATGCCCATCATGGCTGGATCTATGGAGGTACTGGGGTGGGCTGCTCCCCCCCAGTTTTCAGTTGTGCCCCCCCAGGTCGGCCCTCCAATGGATGTTGTGCATGTCCACTGAGCTCCTCCCCCCCAACCCTTTCACAAAGGTAGGGCAGCCTCAAGCAGTGAAGTCTGTACAGCAGAAGTGGCAGGAGAGATTCGGGAAGAGGTGCGCTGTTCTGTACTCTCGCCCTCCTGTCAGAATAGTGTTCCTCCATGCAGCAGATGACACAGGATTGCTAAATCAGACTGTACATGGTTTGGTTACTCCTACCCACATATCAGTGCCGTCTATCAGTGTTCATCGGTGTCGTCTATCATTGCCCATCATTGCTCATCAGTGCCACCTATCAGTGCACATTAGTTCCGCCTATCAGTACACATGAGTGCCACCTATCAGTGCCCATCAGTGCTGCATATCAGTGCCCATCCGTTCTGCATATCAATGCCCATCAGTGCTGCATATAAGTGCCTCCTCATTAGTGCCCATCAGTGCCACCTCATAGGTGCCCATCAGTGCAGTCTCATCAGTGCAGATTAGTGAAGGAGAAAGCTTACTTATTTACACAATTTTATAACAGAAACAAAGAAAAAAACTTTTTTCGAAATTTTTGGTCTTTTTTTATTTGTTTATAAAAAAATAAAAAAATAAACTGTGGTGATTAAAAACCACTAAAAGAAAGCTCTGAATAAAATTGTAAAAATGTTGTTTGGGTACAGCGTTGCATGACCACCCAGTATTGAAGTGGTTAAAAATGACACTAAAAAAATGTTTTGCCATGGTCATTTTTGTGCATCTTTCTTTAAATGGCACAAAAACAAAATAAATAAAAATGGAAAGAACAAAAGTTTAAAAAGAAAATTAATATCTAAAGGGGGAGAAGAGGAGGGAGGAGTTTTTTTTTAGTGCTGATTATGTTAACTAGGGGACTATCTACAAGTGTCATTTTACACAGGAGTTCCTGCATGTTCCTTGACAGCAGAAGCTGAATGTGGGAGATGCAACCTAGAAATCTTTGTTTTTTTAATGCAAATCTCCAATGTTCAAAATTCTCAATTGTTTAAAACCCCAAAACAGGATAACATGTCCAAACAAAAGAGAATTTATATTCTAACCATACGGTACAAGAAACAATTATGTACAAATAAAAATACTAACCAGTCAAAAAGTTGAGGTCATTATTTTGGATAAAAACTAATGTGTGCACTTCATTGAGCCCTAGTACTAATTACATCTAATTACATGTACACAGTCTCTACAACATAACTGTGTTATAGTGTATTTATTTTACTATTGATTATGTTTGGGAATAAAAATCTAATTTGTATTATTTTATCCTGGTTAAAAATGTGCAGTATATATATTTTATATATATATACAAAACTTTTTTATTTTTTTATTTATTTTTTTAGACTTTGGATAGGAAGGGTAAAATCCCCACCAGTTTATTTATTTTTTTGCTATCTGTCTCCCATTGTTGAAATTCCCCTTCACTTTCTGCCCTGGACAAAGTACAGGAAGTGAAAAGAAGCCTCTCCAAAATAAGGTACATTTTCCACTTTGCAAATTTTTACAGGAAAAGATGTTCCCCATTGGAAGACTTATTTCTGTTTTGGTAACAACTCACAGTTTTTATTAACGCAGAAAGAAATAAAAAATCTCCCAGAGGTTCTAATCTTTCCCTGCTATATTTAAAACTGAAAAAACCGTCTTGGTTAAAGTACACGTTAATATGAAAAAAAAAAAATTACAATACCACTTGCAGGAGGCATACATGGCATCGTTCTGTACCACTTCCGCGGAATTGTGAACTGTTTTGCTGTGTAGAATTTTACTAGACTGTGCAGTTTGATCTCCTGCTATAAAGCTCTATTCATGGAGAAAAACTTTTTTTTTTCGCTGTCTCTGTCCTATTAGGGAGATTTATCTTCATTTCCTGCTTTGGAGATGCAACAGGAAGTTATATAATTTCTCTCTAAATTGAAGGTAAATCCCCTTTATGAAAGAAAAAAGGGTCCCCATTGAAAGCTTCACCCTCACTTCTTGTTCTGGTGACAACTGTAATCTTTTGGATTTCCCCTAATTTCTTGTTCATGGTAGTGAAAAAAATATAAATATATATATAAATATATATAGATATATATATAGATATATATATCTATATATATAAAGAGATATATAGATATTTCTATATAGTTATATAGATATATAGATCTCTCTTTCTCTCTCTCTCTCTCTCTCTCTCTCTCTCTCTCTCTCTCTCTCTCTCTCTATATATATATATATATATTTATACACACACACACACTATATATACAATATATACAGTGGGTAAAATAAATATAGAACACGTCACCATTTTTCTAGGTAAATATATTTCTAATATATATGAAGGACAGTTGATAAACTTCTAAACATTCACATGAAAAAGTAGTTAAAGCTAAAATAATTACCAGAGATTTGATGTACTTCTGAACAGTACTTCCAGTAAATAGCGTTTGGATATTTGTCTGTATGGCTTTAATATCACTGTCCAAAAATAAATAGTTCATCTATTTGAATAACGTTATATGAGAATCCCCTGCGATTGAAAATAATTTTCCAAAAACTAAAATGCTGATAAAAATTCACAATTGTTATGAAAAACCTCAAACCTTAAGAAGTGTGCCCGATTAATTATTTCTACATTCAACTATTAGGAAAGAGGTCGTGATTTTAACAGATGATTTGTAAGTATGGAGCACAGTGGAAGCACGTACAGAAGCAATGACTCACGCTACGACTGGCTGTTCAAAAATAACAATTACGGCAGCAGTAATATCTCCACTCGTAGTTCTACATGTGCAGAGGGCATTTTGCTAATACTTTTTCAATCTGTGTTTTAATTTGAAAAATGGTTCTTTGGATCTGAAAGCAGATTGTGCCTAAAACGTTCCCAATAAGCAAAAATCCGTTTAGTAAAGTGTGCAAGGAGTGTACCTTCTGCACTATTATTGGGATATGGGACATCTTTTGGTCATTCTCATTGCAGTCTTCCGCCTTTGGCAGCTCTTGCTTTTTTAACCATTTTAGTACCAGAGCAATCTTTCTTTAAAGGACAAGCGTAGCTTTGGGTCCATTTACACTTTCGTGTTTTAATGCACCTGTTGCAACACATTAAAACCCATGTGTTCAGCATCCCCATAAAAAAAATTTCTGTTCTTAACTCTGTGCTGAAGTGCCTAAAAAATACATTGGAGTGAATTGGAATGCACTGGAAGGCCCAAGTCAAAATATGCATTTTGATGCAATGGCAGCCTCTACTAACAAGCCTTGGTCAATGGCTGTTAATCCTATCCATTCCAAATTCTAAATTAAAAAATGCATTGAAAATGCTTGTCATAGCACATCAAAATACACGGCCATGAACAAAGCAAACACGTTGATGCATAACAATACACCTTCCTACTGATATAGCCCACCTCGTCTCAAATTACCTTGGTCCTTACTGCAACTATTTTCACTGTGTGGTCTTGTTGGGTAGAGCCACAAATATTTTCAGTGCTTATGTGTAGGTTGTCCAATCTGGTTAAAGATGGTGCCACATCCCAAAAATTTAATCAATCAAGAAAAAAACAAGGAGAAATGCAAATATCGGGATTTTTTTAGGCACCGAAACATCTCAGAACAAAGAATGATATATTGTTTATTACAATACCTAAAAAAACACCATACATATTAAAACATAATGTCCATACGTTCATAGTCATATAAAAAAAACATTATAAAACACATATGCAGGCATAATGTATGTGAAAACCCCAACACATTTCAATTCTTGACAGAGTCTTCATCATGGCTCCAGGCAGAGCTGCACAGTAAAAATCTCTGGAAAGGGGGTAGAGGTAATAATACACCAGGTGGGTTGTACACAGGAGTTGGGGTAGGAAGGTGGGACAATTTCTACCATTTTCCTTTAAAAAAAATTTTAGAAAACCATTGGAATATGAGATCTTTTGTGCTTGTAAAATAAGTAGCATCCAAAATTCTCTGTTCTGCTATAAGTAGTAACTTGGGAGGGTGTGAAGACAAGTGGTATGTGACAATGCCCTTCCATCTGCCATTTAATGTACTACAACAAGGATAATCAATAATCACTGTTAAATATGAGGGCTGTACTAAAAGTAATGCAAAAGAAGGCTTTTATTAACTTACATACGATATTCAAATTTCACATGTTGTTAAAGCAACTCTTCCTCTTCATTTATTTGCAATGAAAAAGAAAACGAAGAAGAGTTATAAAAGCAGTCCAAACAGAAGCAGCATTCTGTCTTTGAGTTTTTGATGAAGGAGGGATGTAGGATGTCCAACATTGATGGTACCTCACTGCATGATTTTTTCTTTGATACTGATTTCCCTTTCCTTTCTTTAGGGTGCATTCACACCTGCAAATGCACCTTGCCAGTGGGGGTTGCCATGAGTAGATGCAGGAGACAGTCTTGTTGAAAGCAATGGGAGGCTGCCAGCTCCTGCAGTTCATTTCAGCCACTCATAATCTATCAAGCAGTGATTCCATGCAGGTGATTGGTCTTGGATGCAGGCAGTCTGCAGAGAGATTTTTACATTTAGGCTATGGGTTTACTGATTCAGCATTATATTTTTCATTATTTAAAATAATATATATATATATATATATATATATATATATATATATATATATAGATATATATATATTATCCTTTCCCTTTGCTTCCCTCCCACTCTCACTGGAGGAGTTCTTCCCCTGGCAGTCCCTCAGCATCAGCAGTGCTGGTCCTTGACTGCTTTCACCAATGTCATCAATGTTACTCAATGGAGCGTACTTATTGGGATGCTCCAGCCCAGGATCGGCCTCCTTGGCACTTCCCCCTCTACCCTACCTAACTGTCACTTATCTACTCGTTTCTAGTGCCTGCACCTCTTTGTCTCCACCCGCCTCTGTGCTGTCCCCTGCCGGCACCAGCTGGGTACGTTCCCGGCTCTCCTTTAGTATGGAGGGTCTTCTCAGTGCTGACAGTTGCTTCCCTAGATTCAGAACCTGGGCTTCCAGGGAAACAATGTGCTGACATTTTGCATAGCAGTATTTGCCCTCGATCAGATGATCAAGGAACACATATATGCCACACCCAGATTCTGGTGGTAGGGGACTCAGTTCTTATAAGGGCAGAGAGAGCAATCTGTGACAAATACCTGAAGCACCGAACTGTATGTTGTCTACCGGGCACTTGGGTTTGGCACATCATGGATCTGATGGACAGATTACTGGGGGGGGCTGGGAAAGACCCAGCTGTCATGGTGCACGTTGGCACCAATGACCAAGTCAGAGGCAGATGGAGTTTCTCTTAAAGAATGATTTTAGGGACTTAGGAGCTAAATTGAGGAAAAGGACTTGAGGAAAAGGTACCCCGAGCCACACCACAAAGGCAGAGGGAGATTAGGGAAGTAAACAAGTGGCTGAGAAGCTGATGTAGTAAGGAGGGGTTTGGGTTCCTGGAGAACTGGGCCCGACTTCTCAGTCGGTCACCAGTTATATAGAAGGGACGGACTGCACCTAAATGAGGAGTGCAGATCTGCTGGGTGTGAGGATGGCCAAAAAGTTAGAGGGGTTTTTAAACTAGGCGACGGGGGAGGGTCCAGAGGTAGAGATTGTCAGCAATGAACATATTGCAGAGGGTAGTGTTGGGGGCATTAGTGGTAGGTTGACTAAAGCACATAAACCCAAGGTAAATATAGTAACAATTTATATTTGTAATCTCCGAACATCCAATAAGTAGTATGTGACCAGTCTAAACTACGTGGCATGTTCACCAATGCCTGGAGCCTAGCGGACAAGATGGGTGAACTAGAGATACTTTTGAACAAGGAGGATTTAGATTTTGTGGGAATTTCAGAGACCTGGTTCAAAAGCTCTCATGATTGGCTGGCAACCATTCAAGGCTATTACCTTTATCGCATGGATAGAGAGGGTAAAAAAGGGGGAGGGGTATGCCTATATATCAAGAATAATGTACATGTGAATGTGAGAGATGACATTAATAAAGGAGCTAGGGAGGAGGTGGAATCCTTATGGGTAGAGCTCCAAAGGGATGAAGCTAAGGGGAAAATAATACTGGGAATATGCTATAGGCCCCCTAACCTGAGGAAGGGGGGGACGAATCTCTTATCAAAATTTAGATTAGCAGCAGAGATGTTATCATAATGGGGGATTTTAATTATCCAGACATAGACTTGGCAGAGGGCACCACGCATTCGTCTAAGGCTTGCCAGTTCCTAAATGTTTTGCCGGACAATTTCATGGGTCAGATGATAGATACACCAACTAGAAACAAGGCGTTACTAGATCTACTGATTACCAACAATACAGACCTGATCAGGGATGTGGAAATATGGGGCAATTTAGGAAACAACGATCACAGGTCAATTGGCTTCAGTATAAATCACACAAATAGGAAACAGAAGGGGAACACAAAGACACTGAATTTCAAAAGAGCCAACTTCCCTAAACTATGAACCTTGCTAGAAGATATAAATTGGATAAAATCTTAGAGACAAAGAACACGGAGGAGAGATGGGTTTGCTTTAGGAGCATATTAAATAAGGGCATTAGCCAGTGCATCACATTGGGAAATAAATTTAAAGCAGTGAACATATGTCCTGAATGGCTTAACTCCAGTGTAAAAATGCATAAAAAAGCAAAGGAGAAGGCCTTCAAAAAATACAAGGCTGAGGGATTATCATCAGCATTCAGACTTTACAAGGAATGCAACAAGATATGTAAGGGTGCATTAAGGGTGGCTAAGATGGAACACGAAAAACACAATGCTGAGGAGAGCAAAAAAAATTCTAAGAAATTCTTTAAGTATATACACAGTAAAAAAGGGAGGACAGACCATATTGGCCCCATTAAGAATGAGGAAGGACATCTGGTTACAAAGGATGGGGAGATGACAAAGGTATTGAATTTATTCTTCTCCTCAGTTTTCACGAGGCAATCGGGGGGCTTCAGTAACCAAAACTGCAGTGTTTGTCCTCATGACACATCACAGGAAGCACCCTCATGGCTAACAGAGGACAGAATTAGGAATAGACTTGGGAAACTTAACATTAATAAATCAAGGAGACCAGATGGCTTGCACCCAAGGGTACTGAGGAAACTCAGTCAAGTAATTGCCAAACCATTGTTCTTAATTTTTACTGATAGTCTACTGACTGGAATGGTACCAGCTAATTGGATAAAAGCCAATGTAGCACTAATATTTAAAAAAGAGCCAAAATACCTCACTGGGAAATACAGACCAGTTAGCCTAACATCAATAGTATGCAAGCTCTTGGAGGGGATGATAAGGGACTATATACAAGATTTTAGTAATGAAAACGGTATCATTAGCAGTAATCAGCATGGATTCATGAAGAATTGTTCTTGCCAAACCAATCTATTAACAGTTCTGTGCTGGGACCAATCCTGTTTAATTTGTTCATAAACGACCTGGAGGATGGAGTAAACAGTTCAATCTCTGAATTGGCGGATGACACTAAGCTAAGCAGGGCAATAACTTCTCCGCAGAATGTGGAAACCTTGCAAGAAGATCTAAACAAATTACTAGGGTGGGCAATTACACGGCAAATGAGGTTTAATGTAGAAAAATGTAAAATAATGCATTTGGGTGGCAAAAATATGAATGAAATCTACTCACTAGGGGGTGAACCTATGGGGGAATCTGGGCATCCTAGTAGATGATAGGCTCAGCAATGGCATGCGATGCCAAGCTGCTGCTAACAAAGAAAACAGAATATTGGTATGCATTAAAAAGGGGATTAACTCCAGGAATAAAGCGATAATTCTCCCACTCTACAAGACTCTGGTCTGGCCTCACCTGGAGTATGCTGTCCAGTTCTGGGCACCAGTCCTCAGGAAGGATGTACTGGAAATGGAGCGAGTACAAAGAAGGGCAACAAAGCTAATAAAGGGTCTGGAGGATATTAGTTATGAAGAAAGGTTGCGAGCACTGAACTTTTTCTCTCTGGAGAAGAGACGCTTGAGAGGGTATATGATTTCAAATATCTTTATATATTTACAAATAGCATACTGGTGACCCACAATAGAGATAAATCTTTTTTTCGGAAGGGAGTTTAATAAGACGTGGCCACTCATTAAAATTAAAAGAAAAGAGGTTTAACCTTAAAATGGGTAGAGGGTTTTTTACTGTGAGAGCGGCAAGGATGTGAAATTCCCTATCACACGCAGTGGTTTCAGTGGGGGGCATCGATGGTTTCAAAACACTATTGGATAAGCACCTGAATGACCACAACATACAGGGATATACAATGTAATACTGACATATAATCACATACACATAGGTTGGACTTGATGGACTTGTGTCTTTTTTCAACCTCACCTACTATGTAACTATGTAAGGAACACAACAGCGAGTCTCCAGATATGTCCAGACCAAGGCAAAGGCACGAAAGAAATTAACTAGACAGTTTAAATAGCCAGAAGGGGCTGGCTGTAGGCTAGACTGACGAGCAGGAAATGATCACCAGGTGAGCCACTGTGGAAGGATGAGTACTGGCAATTAACCAACAGTGGAGCCACCTGAGCACTGAGAAGGGAGGGCTGAGAGCCCAGCCCTGACAGCGCATTTGTTAGGTCAGGCACCGATGTGGACAAGAAGGTCTGGCTTGCAGTCTCCATACTAATTCATCCCAAAGGAGTTCTATCGGGTTGAGGTCAGGACCCAAACTCGCTCATCCACGTCTTTTTGGATCTGGTTTGTGCACTGGTGCACAGGCATGTTGGAACAGGAAGAGGCCATCCCCAAACTGTTCCCACAAAGTTGGGAGCATGAAATTGTCCAAAATGTCTTACAATGCTGATGCCTTAAAAGTTCCCATCATTGGATCTAAGGGGCCAAGCCCAATTCCTGAAAAACAACCCCACACCATAACCCCCCTCCACCAAATGTTTTGGTGTCACCTGTTTATCCAGCGATTCTTGTGGTGCCTAAGGCTGGTATGCTCTTATGTCATCTTTACAGTGTCGCAGTGAGATTTTTACCACAGCATCATTTATTTTAAAGAGCCATTTAATTTGTCTTTATGTGCTCAATAAAGCTTTTTTAATGGACTCTGTTCATACATGCCTTATTTCATGAACTATTTATATAGAAACATACTGTATATCAGTCCATCCAACTGAGCTCATTAACTGTGCTTTAGCACTACTTGGTGACCACCTACCAACAGCGGTCTTGTTTGTATGTTTTTCTTCTGCTCACTCCCCAACTTCTGGGAGTTTTTATATGAGCAGAAAGGTCAAGTGGCTGGATATAAATTCAGTAGTTTTTTATTTATTTATTTTTTTGCACTAGGGCTGCAGTGCCTGGATGTTTGTATTTTGCTCCTTAAAATTAATACCAGACCCCAAGGGCCTGGTACCAATTGGGGGGAGGGGGCACGCTGTTTTTTTCCTTTATTTTTCATTGCCGGCACTCTTTTGTTTACATTCAGCTGTCAATGGGGATAAAAATACAAACATTAACAGCGCTAATGGAATGATTTGAACCAACAATCACAATGTAAAGTGCATAAGTGCAATAGTGTTACATCAAATTATAAAGTAATAAGTGATAGCAAGAAAAATTCTGAATAACGGCAATAAAACCACAACCAGGCGATAAGGAAGTCTCGGAGACCACAGATCAAAAAAGATGCTCCCCTCTTGTGACCCCACTCACCAAAAATCATGGACCCTCAGCTTTGCAGTCCGGGGGTCAAACACGCTTAATGGGGTTGTGCTGAAGATGGAACCAGAACTCGGAGAGAATTTTCAGATGATTGGAATGGTAAGGAAGCTACTATAGACAATACCCAAGCGGATCACAGAGGATCTCATATAGTAGAAAAGGAGAGAGAAATAACATAGTGAAGTACTACCGGCACTACTAAACTGCACAATTTAACAAACTCCACTCACGAAACAGATGAAAAACAGGCATCAGTGTGTTGGTGTAATCCAGGTTTGCATCTGCGGCGTGCGTTCCACGGACCCTGGAAGTTGCGTCACTGGTACGTGAACTGGAAATGCATCAACGCGTTTTGCCCCTCCTCCAGGGCGTCATCAAGGACATCATTTCCGGTTCTCGTGAGATGAAATTTATATACAAGGGAGTGGGTGTCTCCCATTAAAATGGCCAATCATGTGTGAGGAAAACCTACTAGTATGATTAAACAACCACTTCCCTTTGTTCACACCACTTCCTGTTTATAAGCCATACAAAATAGCAAAACTTTAATGACATACAAAATTGTAACGCACAATTGATAAATGTTAAAAGCTAATTAAAAAATGACACATTAAAAAAACATGATTAAAAACAGAATTAGAAATGGAAGTTCATAGGTAGTGTTTAGATCTTAGGCGGCATGTTAGTCAGTAAAAATAAAATAAAAGTTAAAATAAAATAAAAATAAAAATAAAAAATAAAAAAATACAAATATAAAAATACAAATAAATATAAATGGAAAATAAAAATAAAAAAAAATAAAAATAAAAATGAAAATAAAAATAAATAAAAATAAAAATGATAAAAAGAAAATAATAAAAAAGAAGAAGAAAAAAAAATGGAAAAAAACAGGAAACAAATACTAACCCCATACCAATTAGACAGAAAACAATTCAGGTCTAGTTCAATGTTCAAACCATGTGGACTTTGGTTGCCTAACCTATGTATCCACTGGGTCTCGTTCTGTGAGATAGATTTTTTAAGGTTGGAGCCCTGGGGGGGGGGGGGAGCCTGTTGACAGCTGATGAGTCATTAGTAGCTAAGGATGTGCAGTCAGCTTTCTGGCCCGCTCCTTAAAGCGGAGTTCCACACAAAAATGGAACTTCCGCCTTTCGGAACCCTCCCCCCCTCCGGTGTCACATTTGGCACCTTTCAGGGGGGAGGGGGGGTGCAGATACCTGCCTAAGACAGGTATTTGCACCCACTTCCGGCATAGACTCCCATGGGAGTCCATGCCTCTTCCTGTCCCCACCGCGCTGTCTCCTGGGAAGCACACAGCTCCCAGGAGAGAGCGGGGACCACTTACGATGTGCAGCGCGACTCGCGCATGCGCAGTAGGGAGCCGGGAAGTGAAGCCACAACGCTTCACTTCCTGATTCCCCCACCTAGGATGGCGGAGGCAGCTGCCGAGAACCGAGCGGGTTCTCGGCGTCGCCTGCCGACATCGATGGACCCTGGGATAGGTAAGTGGCCATGTATTAAAAGTCAGCAGCTGCAGTATTTGTAGCTGCTGGCTTTTAATATTTTTTTTTTTTTGGCGGTGTGGGTGGACCCCCGCTTTAACAACCAGCTATTCTTCACACAGAATTTGGATCGGTGGATACTTTTTCGACCGATTCAAATTCTAATCATTCTGAAAATGTGGAATTCCTTAGAAAATAAATAAATGAAACAAAACTAAACAAAATGAAACTAAACAAATTCCAAAATGATTCCACAAAACAAAATTGGTAACATAACAAATGTATCCGAAAGAAAACAAAACACATTTTTCTATTCTGCACATGTCTAGCATAAACGCCAAATGTACAACATAGTGATAACTCATGGACCTCTCCACAGCAGGTAAGGAGGCAGCTCTCCTGTCAATTTTGATGAAGCATGCCTGATCTTGGGGTTTTCACAGCAATAATTGTATAGTCTACCCTTTTTTTTCTTCCTTTTTTTTTTTTTTTTAACTCCCTTTTAAAAACAGAGTCATGGGATTCTTACAAACCTAATAAAATCAACACAGCCATATTATCTGTGATCATAGGCTTTACATGCCATCTTTCCAATCACTTACTCAACAAATAAGATAAAGCATGAGCTGAAAGCTTCCTTTAGCTCCATAGGAATCTCTGCATGCCTACTGCTTTTTATTCATACATATCCTGACAGTCAACCAGCGAAATAGTATATCACACTAAAGACTTATCTGATTCAGCTCACAGCAGCGGTGATAGGTGTTATAATTTCACTGTTTACTTGATAATATGTTGATGAACACCCTCTAAACACAAATGATCTGCTGCAACTATTATTCAAACAAAAGTGAAGAAGAGCGAGGTGAAAAGAAAATTGTAACAATCATTTCTAACACACTTAGGAAGTAGTTTTACCTTTAGAAAAAATAAAGTCAAGGTTCTTCAAATGTTCTTTCAAAGTATCCCCTTCCCCTGGCAGAATAATTGTGATGGTGTGTCCAACTGCTAAAAGTTAGGCACTGATGTGTGACAGTAGCCAATTCTCCAAACTTAGCAGTGCAATTGCCAACTAGTCTGGTCAATTCATAGCCATTAGGACACCAAAGAATGACATCCAACTGTTTCTGAATTGTGATTGGATTCATTACCAAGGTTATTTCTATTCTTTTCAGTCTCTTCTAGAAGATTCAGTAATACTCAGGAAAAAAATCCAATTTTTAGATGTCTTTTTCATTTTGTGAACTTACAAAAGTAAAAAGACTAAAAAATATATTTTTCTCAACAGTTTCAGTTACAGCACTTACCTGTAATGAAGAATGTCCCATGATGTACAGGCTGGTGGATTCTGTAGATATCTTCATTGCAAGACTGCCCCATCCTCTTCCTTCTGTTGAACTTCCAGCACAGTGGGGGTTAATAGTTTTGGGTCTTTAGGCTCAGCTGCACTAAAGATAATCCAGCAGGGACATGCCCCCCCCCCCCCCGTTACACTGCCTGTAACAAAGTTTTGGAATGGATGAGAGTCTGATCAATCACAGGACTCTCTCTTCCATTCGCAGATCATCTTATAGGCAGTGTAATGAGTGAAAGAACTTTTCTCAATGGAGGAGAGGGCAGCATGAGGGTGTGTCCTCATCAGATCAGCTTTAGTGCAGTTGAGCCTGAAGACCTAAAGCTGTTAATCTCCACAGTGCCTTATGATCAAGAGCAGGAAGAGGACAGGACATCCCAGCAGTGAAGATTTCTACAATACATGTTCCGCTTGAACATATATAGCAATATATGCCAACTAAGAGTCCAAAAAAATTGGCAAAAGAAAAGTGAGAAGGACAAATAGTTTAAATGGAGGACCAAATCATGGTATTCATATGCCATATAGATTTTATTAAAGCAAAAAATATATAAAGATAGAACTAATTACCTAAGTTGTGGCGGTACCCCATCTATACTAAACAAATTGATTTCTTTTTTGCCCCAAAAAATCAACAGTAGTTTAAGATCCATCTTTTAAATTTGTTTTCCATCTAAGAGTCCCCCTTTTTATAAGCAAGAGTTGGCTAGGAATGTTTAAAGTGTTTTCAAATCCTTGCATATACTTACTGAAGTCACTAGCCTTAGGAGATACATGAAGATGAAACAAATACACTTACATAGGTTGAACCTGTCTATTTTCAACCCTCTTTGATCCACAGCTATTCATAGTATACAATTGACACCACATTTCTCAGCTTCAAGAAGCATCAGATTTGGATGCCACGCAATGGAGAGCTGAGGTACCTGATTGGAGGGAGTGGACACACACCCCTTCACACAGTCTCATAGGAAAACATGCACAGCGGAGGCTGTCAATCACAGGCTGTGTGCTGGAGCCTCCCTCCCCTGTCCACAGGAATTGATTTGTATCCAAAATGACTAATGCAGATAGCAGGGGAAGGAGCCAGCAGACAGAACTCTCACTAGGTGCTTTGGATTGAGCTAAGTACGCACGATATACATATAAATATATATATATATGTATATATATAGTGAGATTGGGGTGAATAAACTCAAGTGATAGGTGCGTTTATGTTACGTTGTGCCAGTCCAAAACTATATTTGGGCATGGCAGCTTACTTTTATTCAATAAACGGAAAGTTCACTTCTACATCAGTTGCCCACGTGGGGGTTTCTTCCGCATAACATGCATAAACTAAAATACAGAGCCACCTTGCTCACTCGTTATCAGCACTGCTGCTCCTTTTACCCTTCCTTTTGACTGTGTTGTCCAGCTCTTCTGGAACACTTGGGTCTCTAGCCTCCAGTCACAGCGCCCCACTGCACCGCCCACCTCTGGCCTAAGGATTGGGGTTCTCCTGACACCCCGATAGGAGCTAGCCTGACTCCTGGAACCAAGATCTGCAATTGTCATTTAACCACTTAAGGACCGGAAGGATTTACCCACTTCCTGAGCAGGCCATTTCTTGCGATACGGCACTGTGTCGCTTTGACTAACAATTGTGCAGTCATGCAATGTTGTACCCAAGCAAATTGTATGTCCTTTTTTTCCCACAAACAGAGCTTTCTTTTGGTGGTATTTAATCACCTCTATGTTTTTTATTGTTTGCGCTATAAACAATAGAAGAGAGACAATTTTGAAAAAAAAAACTATATTTTTTACTTTTTGCTATCATAAATATCCCCAAAAAATTAAAAAAAAAAAACAAATTTCTTCATCAGTTTAGGCCAATATGCAATCTTCTACATATTTTCGATAAAAAAAAAATGCAATTAGCATACATTGATTGGTTTGCCCAAAAGTTATAGCGTCTACAAAATAGGGAATAGATTTATGGCATTTTTATTATTTTATTTTTTTTAATAGTAATGGCGGCAATCAGTGATTTTTTTTTGGCAGGACTGCGACATTGCGGCAGACAGATCAGACACTGACATTTTTTATACTTTTAAGGGAACCAGTGACACTATTATAGTAATCAGTGCTAAAAATATGTACTGTTATTGTACCAATGACACTGGCAGGGAAGGAGTTAACATCAGGGGCGATCAAGGGGTTAAATGTGTTCCCTCACTGTGTGATCTAACTGTATGGGGGACTGTGTGACTGGGGAAACATACAGATCCATCTTCCTGCATAGCAGAAAAACAGGATCTGGTTGATCTCCCCTGTCAGAATGGAGATTTGCCTTGTTTACACAGGCAGATCCCTGTTCTGTCACTGTGGGGAACGATCGCGGGGTGGCCAGCAGACATCAAGTCGGCATCAAGCGCCGAACCCGCTGACTGGCACCCCCTCTGGGCAATGGGAGTGCACTTGCCGGCACGCTCATAAAAGCGAGATCCCGCGCCGACGTAAACCTTAGGCGGTTCGTGGGACCGTGCCACCTTGCCACAGTACAATGAAGGTGGCTGGTCCGCAAGCGGTTAAATTAAATAGGTAGGTATAACCCAAATGTAATATCCTTTAGCCTTCAAAATACTTTTGATGACTACACAGGTTATAACATCAATATTTTGATATAAATAAATTTCCAGAGATATGCCATAAAGAATGATTCTGCTCTAGGGCGATTCTTTTGAGTTTCTCAATTACTCTAAAAATATCTGTTGGATTGAATGAAGTGGATGACTGTGGACACATTTATTACCAAGGGTCACATTGAGAAATTCTCTTCAGTACTGTTGGCCTCAAAGCGGTTTTTTAAATATATTTTTGTGTGGTTTGATGGAGCTGTGGAGACTCTGGACCACAGGTTATTTTGCTTGTTTCTTGTTTTTACAGTCTGTACATTTTTAGGTTTAGTGCTACCCTAATTATTTGTCTATGAATATTTTACGGCAAATAAATCATTGGCTATGCTCTGACTAGGGTTATCTTAAACAGTGAGATATCACTGCCTTAAATACCAATTTTAGTTTTAATCCACTACCAATAAAATGGTGCCCTTTTGGTCTGGTCAAATGGTGTAAGGGGTCTTCTTCCTCTGATGGTGAACAGGTCCAAAATGCTGCATAAAACAACTCCCCATAATGATATGGCACCATTCTTTACAGCAGACATCTCCAAACTTTCTAAACAAAGAGCCAATTTACTGTCCTCCTGACTTTAGGGGGTCCGGACTGTGGCCATTGGGAGAAGGAATAGTCGCCCATCATTGGTGTCAGTGGGATTAATAGTGCCCTATCGCTGGTGTCAGTGGGAGAAATAGTGCCCCATTGTTGGTGTCAGTTTGAGGAATAGTGCCACATTGTTGATGTTAGTAGCAGGAATATTTCCCCATTGTTTGTGTCAGTGGGAAGAATAGAGTCTTGTATCAGTGGAAGGAAAAGTGCCCTAAGGGTTGGATAAGCGCAAGAAAAGGGCCACAGTTTGGAGACCCCTGGGGGGGGGGGATTGCCTTGTAAGCCCAGGGTGGCTTAATAATGCACAACCAGGGAGCCTGTCCTTAATGCTCTGGGCTCACAGGAGTTGAATGACTGTGGAAATCATTCAACTTAGAAGAGGACAAGTGGAGGATGCATGAAGAATTCCTGAAGTATAAAGCAAAATAGTAAAGGGCAAGGTGTTTTTTTTTTTATTCTTTTAACTGGAGGGCCCGGAAAGCTGATTATTTTAAAAACACAAGGCTGGAGTTGAACCTTTGTTGTACACCCAAATTTGCATTCTCTATATTATAAAATACATTTAAAAAATCCATTAAGACAAGTGGAGCCCCACATAAATAACACTTCAGGTGGCCAGACCCAGGAACTGAAAGTGCAGATATCCCACCAATAGAAGTACTCTAGATATATAAAAAATTGGCAAGTAGTTTCAGTCATGTGATCCGGCTCCCCTCAGTCAGTCAACAATGACTGCAGGGGAGACCTGACAACGGATGGGCCATTGGAGTCAATGGGTAATGTCATAGTTCCAGGCTTTTGCCAGAGTGCTCTCTCCTCTCCCCTTCAGCCTCCACTCACGGACACAGAGGATTATGTGGCTGAAAATAGATAAGCATATACATCTTTCTTACACAGGTTAGTCAGAATAGGTGTTAGAAGGGAGGATGGAGTATTTTTAAGACGAGTTAGATTTAGCCTGGAATTCCAGTTGAAATTGAACTATAGGCAAAACTTTAGTTTTTTTTATTTTGGATATAGTAAGGGAAGGTTATCACCCCTGTCAATTTTTTTTTTTTGCCATTGGGGAGATTTACCTTCACTTCCTATCTCATAGCCAAAACAGGAAGTGCAAATGAAGGAAATCCTGTGCCACACCCTGCCCAGGTCACCAGAACTAGTGTCCCCATAGGAAGATTTCCCTTTTATTACTTTTCTGGGGACAACCCAAAATTATGGATTTTCTTTTACTTTCAATAACAATGGTAAATAGGTCAAATAGAAAGGGTGAATCTCCCTAATGAGGGCACAGAAAGTAATGAAAAGCTAATGTTCTAAACCATCTCTACTGTGTCCAAAAAAAAAGTTTTTCAATTAGTTATACTTTAATTTTTTTGGTAAGTGAAAAGTTATAATGGGCTTGAGTCAAAGGTTTATTGTTTTTTAAATTTCTATTTTATAACTGAATTTTACTATATGCATGTGTAATACTAAATAAACATTTGATACATGTCAAAGGGTTCTCAGAGCACTAAGAGTTAGCTAAGAAAGGTACAGCAGTAGGTACTGTATCTCCCTTTAGACAGGGTATCTCTATCTGAAACCACTATTGAGGTCATTTGAATAGAAAAGGCATGAGAGAAAGTGTCATGGTTATGCAATAGTGTTGTCTATCAGCTTACCTGTTTCCATGTGTTCATCTCTAAAGACCAGCTGACTCTCACCTGACTGCTTTTATTAACTCTCCTCTAGCACGGCTCCACCCCAGCTCCTATCAGAGAACTCTATATTAACCTCTGCACTGCAGGCCAGCCCTGCTGATCAACCTTTGTGTGTTTGGCTTCCTGTTCCTGCCTGCCGTGTGCTCTACGTTTGTTTCTGTTACCGACTTTGGCGTGTTCTCAACGATTACTGTCTGCTCATGACCCTGACCTCTGGCTTATTCCTTTACTATCCCTATCCTCCTGTTGCCTACTTTGGGTGTGAGCTGGGGGACCCTGGGGGCCGCGACCTGGAGCCAGTTGCAGCCCAGTCCATTCTCACCTCTAGAGGCTCTGGTGAACACCTGCTGGCTCTTAGACTCCGCGCCCTTGGGAATCCTACGCTCTAGCCCCGGTGGGATCAGTGTTGGTGTCCCAGCGACCCTGCCTTCCTTACCACCCGGACTCCCATCCGCAGCAGTCAGCCGTAGGGTCCACTGCCTTGTGGTGCACTCCTGATCCCAACGGTGTGCATCTGTCACCCAGCTTCTAGGTGACCTGACAGAAAGGAGTCACTGCTCTCTTTTTTGGGGAGATAATATGAAAATATGGAAAATATGCAAAAAGGAAATTAAAGGGGTTGTAAAGTTTCGTGTTTTTTTTCACCTTAATGCATATAGGTGAAAATGCATAGGGCATTAAGGTGAAAAAACACCTGGCAATGACGGGCCCCCCAGGCCCCCGTTTTTACTTACCTAAGACCGTTTACCTGCTCGGTTCGTCCCTGGAGTCCTCTTCTCCACGGAGTCTCTGTGTTGATTGGATAGATTGATAGCAGCGCAGACATTGGCTCCCACTGCTGTCAATCAAATCCAATGACGCGGCCCCTGGGGGGCGGGACCGAGACATACACTCTTTGTCTATGGGTGCAGAGTGTATGAGACGGGAGCACGCCCGCAAGGTAACCCCCTCAGGAGAGAGCTTCCCGAGGGGGTTAGCTATTGCGGGGAGGAGCCGAGAGAGCCACCGTGGGACCCCAGAACAGGAGGATCGGGGCCACTCTGTGCAAAACGAGCTGCACAGTGGAGGTAAGTATGACATGTTTGTTATTTAAAAAAAATAAAAAATGAACCATTACAACTCCTTTAAAACTCCACAAGCTGACTGGAAAGGAAAATAATTAAGAGAATAAAAATATTAAAAGGGCAGTTTTTTTTTTTTAAACTAATACTTACCTAGGTGGTTGCTGCATCTGTCCCCCGCCAGCTCTAAGACTGAGAACCGAGCGATCAAAGACCAGATCAGAGTTTTGTGAGCAGAGAGTTGGTGTCTGTCAGTCACCACTGTCTTTTCTCCCCCCATGCTCACTGGAGCGCTGGGCCGTAGAGGGGGCTGCTGCAGCTGGCTCAGGCTCTCAGTGGCTCGCTGAGAGGCTGAGCCAGGTGCCAGTCCAGGGTCATAGGCAGATTCCGACTTTATTGTTGTGAGCTTTCCCCAGCCTGGACCGGCTCTGTGACATCAGCCTGCTGTCTGCTGAAAGCTGGTCACAGGAGTGCCGAATGAACATTGGCAGTACTTCTCCTTTAATATGAAAAACATTTTTAAGTTAAAGGGCGGAAAGGAAGGAAGGAAGGAAGGAAGGAAGGAAGGAAGGAAGGAAGGAAGGAAGGAAGACTACATAATTTCCTGTAAAAGGAATGTTTTGCTGCATATAATGTATTCATGTAAATTATTTTCTAGTATCAGGCACCTTCATGAGTGTGAACATATCTTTCAATTATTGAAAAAAGTTCTTGTTCATGTTCCTGGACCTCAGGCTTGGTAATGTGCTCATCAATGCAAGAGGACATTAAGATCTGCTGGAAGTTAAGATTCAGATATTATGCCCTGGGTTATGGTTATGGGTAGTTCTTTTGTAATGAAAGCTAAAGACACCTTAAAGTGCCTTTTGTCAGCATAAACACGATGGCTTTCCAGAAAACCCTCTGTAGATCAACAGGTAGGTCCTTCCCACAACTCTGATACTGTCCAGCTGTTACCACAGTGTGGGTGGTGCTGAAATTTTTGGTTACGGCCACCCACGTGAAACAGATCAGTTCATATCTGTTGTATTTTTGTTGAGGACAGCTTTCCTACGAAATCTGTACAGCCACAGGAAATGTTATGGTCACTTCATCTGCTTACTAAATGATTTTTTACCACATGCTGGAAAAGAAATTATTTCACTGTGGGAGATGTGCCTTAACCAGATGCCTCAACCAACAGTCAGTGGGATTGTTCACTAAACCTTTAAATGAAGCCAACCGTTTAAGTCAGCAAGAACAAATTGTTTCAGTGACAAGATCGGAATACATTATGAAATGTTTTCTTATCCCAGTAGAATTCTATACTGAACGCCTATCACCGAAGGTCAATCCAAGAAAAATATCAAGCAACAGATCTTGGGCTCTCTGCACTTCACTTGTCATTGTGAAGTAACAGATGTAACCTAAATCACTGCTGAATTCTATGAGTCAGACGTGTTGAAGAAAGGACTGGCTTTCCATACAAGAGTTGGCATGTTGGAGCACCAAGCATCCGCCAACAAAATGTTTTAGGGGCAGCAAATTATACACAACATAATATACACATAATATACACAGTATAAACAGCAGTATGAAGAATACATTAGATCATATCATCTCACTCCTGTACTGCATAACATATTGGTCTGAAAAAATTATGGATGTCTGATCTAAGTGTGTTATTGGTAGGTTTGAATTATGGAAGAGTCAGAATAGAAACTCTTTTTTAGATGTTTATAAAGTACCTCTTTTCAAAATAGACTGAGTATCAGGCAGTGGCGGCTGGTGCTCAATTTTTTTTTTTTTTTTGGGGGGGGGGGGGCGGCAAACAAACCTGGCTCCTTCACTACCCCCACTCGCTCCCCATTGCTCGATCAATCGCCCGTCCACCCTCCAGGCCACCTGCCAGCCCCACACTTACCCTGTTCCAGGTCGCGGCTTCAGTGGCTTCCCCCCTGTATCTCCTACTGAGTCCCGGCGGGTGCTCCTCCTCCCGGCCAATCGGGTCTTAGAACTCCCGGCCAATCGGGTCTAAGGACCTACTTCCTAATTGGCAGGAAGGAGAAGCAGGAAGACATTAACGAATATTATTTCGCCAATGTCACACAAGTGGGTGGGCTCGGGGCGCAGTGTTCCAAGCCAACCCTTTTTGAAGCCAATTAGAGCCTCAGACTCATGTGCTTAAAAAATAAAAATAAAACCCCATTGAAATTCATGCATCCGCCGCATTGCATGGAGATTAGGGGCCGGGCGCATGGATTAGAGGGGTGGCGCCCCTTCACCCCTTATGAGTGACCACCACTGGTATCAGATATATTTTTTCATGTTAATTGCATTCATGACAAGTAGGGGTTGATTTAACATAACTGGAGAGTGGTGCAGCTCTGCATAGAAACCAATCAGCTTCTAACTTCAGCTTGTTCAATTAAGATTTGACCAAAAAAAATGAAAGCTGATTAGTTTCTGCCTTAAATTGTTGTGTTAAAGACAGTATTTCAGGGTACAGAGTACTGCACAGAGAGATCAGCATATCTTTCAAGGAAATGTAATGAATAATGTGGCACTTTCTCAAAGTGTAATGTGATGTATCTACAAACACAGTGATATAACGAGTGAACAAATATAATAATACTGGATGTGCAACTGTACACAACAATAAATAAATAATGTTTTTTTCATAAACAGTAAAGTGCAACAATTCCAAAATGACAATGCAGTGAGTAAACGTTTGGAATTCAACATGTCCAAATGCTTCCACCATCCGTTGTGCGCAACCGGAAGTGACGTTACCCATCACTTGATGAAGTCACATGTTTAGTGACACAAGGCGTCGGGAGGAGCCGGAAGTCTCATTGTTTGCTAATCTGAACAGCGCTAATTTTAACTGTAAGTTACTGCTTTGTTTAATAAATCTTATACTTGAATACTAAACGGCATATGATGGGAAGTAAGGATCTAGAAGGAGATTACCTTCACCAGTGCAAGCCATACTATCCATCTGGTTGGGTGTCCCTGGAGAAAGGATTTCACTGCCTTGGAACCTGGAGTCACATTTATACAGAGGCGGTACTTGACTTGTAGGGGTTTTTGTCTAAGGTGAGAGGCTGGGGCAAACCACTGGCGCACTACGGATGGTGGAAGCATTTGGACATATTGGATTCCATTTTTCTGCACAAGCACTTTATATATTATGAACTTTGAGATTAGGCATGTTCATCACGTTTACTCACTGCATTGTCACTTTGGAATTGTTGCACTTTACTGCTTATGAAGAAAACTTTATTTATTCATTGTTGTGTACAGTTGCATATCCAGTATTATTATATTTGTTCATTCGTTATATCACTGTGTTTGTAGATAAATTACATTACACTTTGAGTAAGCACCACATTATTCATTACATTATTAGCACTGTGTGGGAACACTATTTATGTTGGCAGCTACCTAGTCTATTATTTTATCTTTTATTTATTTTGGTTTGCGCATTAGTATTTGCACGTTATATATCTTTCAAGGTAGTATCTATCACTGGTTGATTAGAAGTGTTGAAATCTGTAATGGAATCCTGCAGCTCCCTAGTATCATCTGGTGAGGAATCAAACCGCTCACCTCTTGTGCTGTAACTGGGGAGTTGTGCAGTTTCAGTTTAACCTTCACAGGGCTGGATGTTAAAGAGAAGGACTGTGAGAAGGTCCCATTCTTGTTCCCAGATCTGTTATTTGGCTGTGCATGATACTTGGGTGCAGAGCCCTGTACAGGAGAACGGCCGTGTGAAGAGCCTGGAGAGCTACTGAAGCGCCGCAACTGAGGAAAGAAATCCCCCATCTTCCCCTGGCCCGCTTCTATCTCTTCTATTCCTTGTGACCATGTCTAACACTGAATGCGGGGTCTGAATATGGTGCAGACCGAGGCTCAATTTTGCTGAAAATTACTCCTGCGGGCCGCTGCAGATTAGAGCCATCGCTCTATGCAGCCAACTCCTCCGCCGGTCAGCCACACCCCCGGAAGCTGATTGGTTTCATTGAAGAGCTGTTCCATATTTTGCACTCCACAATTTTAGTAAATCAACCTGGTAATGTGTAGGTATACCATTATAGTGCAGCGCTGTCTTATGATATGTGATTAAACATGCTCAAAACCTAACAAGCATGACAAAACCAATATCGAAATAACAATCAATAAAATATTCACTTAAATAACGTGCATAATGTCTTTCTTTATAAGCGAATGTAATTAATCAATCAGTAAGTGCTGTAGTCCTCCTATGTAGTCTGTGTGGCTCAAAGAATAAGTGCTGGAATATATACGTGCCAAAAATGTTATTTATATCGTAATTAACTCATGCAAATTGATCTATTAATGTGCAATCCATATATTTCACTTGTGATTGTTCCATCAACTGTAGTGCTCTTTCCTTCATTGTCAAATAAATACTGTATATACTCACCTCCAGTATTCAACCCAAATTAATGTTAGGTCAAATACTGCGTTTCCCTTTAATCCGGGTTGGCGTAAGTTCAGATGTTTCTTCAGATCCAATTATCTCAGGAATTCAATCCATCTCCATCCTCTTTCATCATATCATATTTTTTCCACCAAAACTCAAATGAAGATAGAGTACCATAGCGTAAAATATTTTCCAATAGTATTTATGTAGTGCAGTGATTCTCAACCCTGTCCTCAAGTAACCCCAATGGGCCATGTTTTGGGAATTTCTCTTAGATAAAATAGCTGTCCAAAATACCAACCCATTGACTCTGATTTAAAGCACCTGTGCAAGATAAAGGAAAACCTGAAAACATGGCCTGTTGGGGGTACTTGAGGACTGAGGTTGAGAACCACTGCTCCAGTGTAGAGTGCTTGTATGCACATAGGTTTTTCTGTAGTGTAGGTAAATTGTTTGGCTTGGCTGGCAGCCAGGCCTGTGTGTTTTAAATCTGGGTCAGAGTGAGTGATGCAGGGAGGCTGGAATGACTTATCAGGCAGCAACTTTGTTACCTCCCCCTGTTTGCTGAAACTTTACAGATACTTCCAGAAGAATGGGAGGGAGCTTAGAAGGAGCTGCCTGGAGTATTGACGAGGGCCCCAACATATACCGGGCCAAATAGGTTGGCAGGGTGAGGAACCTCCTAAATACTCTGGCTCAGCCCAGCAGGGGAAGTGGAGTTTTGGTGGAAGCTGGAGATGGAGTGTTGAGCCCTTGACGGTAGCCCCTAGTCTGCGAGATGACATCAGGCCTGGGAGCTTGGGTGCAGGAGGGATCCTCTGACAACACAAGGAGCAGTCTTATCTAGTGGTACAGGAGCAGGTGTGAGGACAGCAGGAGCCAACGAGCACACCCAGGAGATCTCCAGGCAGAAGGCAGCCAGGTGGCTGGTGAGAGATAGTCAGGAAGGACTGAGAGGCAGCCGAGAGGACTGAGGAGTGGCAGTCTGAGGAACTTGACTGGGCTCAACCCAATAGAACACCTTTGGGATGAATTAAAGAGGAAACCTTGTGGACAGCCTTCCCAGAACAGTTGAAGCTGTTATAGCTGCAAAGGGTGAGCCAACTCAATATTGAACACTATGGACCAAGACTGGTATGCCATTAAAGTTCATGTGCGTGTAAAGGCAGGTGTCCCAATACTTTTGGTAATATAGTGTAGCTCTTATGGAGATGGAAATGTGAACAAAACTACATTTCTTCTGGGAAGGGGTTAGAAGTTCTGTTTTTTATGACTGTCCATGTTTTCTGTATTCCAGTGACAACTGTACTCTCATTTTTTGACCTTGTGTCACTGGAGTTGGATGTGGGAACTGTCCCCAATGACGACACAGGCAGCAATCAAAGCTGACCATACATGGCTATTTTTTTATTCATTCAGCCACTGGGGTGAACAAGAAAACAAAACAAACATGTTCCTTTATCTACATAAACAAAGGTGTGAGGACAACCCCCCCCCCCCCCACTGGGACATTGTATTTTAACAGCACTTGCCACTGTCAGAATACAAAGGTCAGCAAAGGTCAGTTTCAGCAGCCTCTGATTAAGGAAATTTTTCCAACATATCCTTACATATCCCCAACATATCTTAGTTACACAGTTACATAGTAGGTGAGGTTGAAAAAATACACAAGTCCATCAAGTCCAACCTATGTGGTCGTTCAGGTGCTTATCTAATAGTTTTTTGAAATTATCGATGCTCTCCGCTGAAACCACCACCTATGGAAGTGAATTTCACATCCTTGCCGCTCTTACAGTAAAGAACCCTCTATGCAGTCTAATGTTAAACCTCTTTTCTTCTAATCTAAATGAGTGGCCACTTGTCTTATTAAACTCCCTTCCACGGAAAAGTTTTATCCCTATTGTGGGGTCACCAGTAGAGATGGGAGAACGGTTCAGCCCAAGCATAAGTTCGGCCTAAACTTTCGTTGTTCGGGTCGTTTGGCGAACATCCAAACAAATGGGTAATTCGCCCCCGAACTGACCACAATGCATTGCAGCGCTGAACAGTGCATTGCAAGCCCTGATTGGCTGAAGCAATGAAAGCTTCATAGAGCACTGTCAGAGTCATGATTGGACATCATGACTTTATCCAATCATAGCTCATTCACGCCCCACAATATAAAAGTATTCTTTCAATGGCAGCCATTTTCAGTGTGGTTTCGGCGTGGAGAGAAATAGAACAGGTCTCTGTTCAGTGCTATTAGTATCATTTCTATGTCACAGAACACACAGGAGGAGAGGGGGGAGGAGGATGAGGAGGAGGATTCTGGCACTTTCATAGGCTTCGAAGAAGAAGTAAGACATGCGTCAATCTGTAATGCCGCGTACACACGGTCGGACTTTTCAGCTACAAAAGTCCAACGGACGCTGACGGACTAAAGCTGGCTGGTAATCCGATCGTGTGTGGGCTTCTCCGGACTTTCAACGTACTTTTTTAGCCTCAAATCCGACGTACTTTAGATTTGAAACATGCTTCAAATCTTTACGTCGTAACTACGACGGACCCCGAAGTCCGCTCGTCTGTATGCTAGTCCTACGGACAAAAAAACGACGCATGCTCATAAGCAAAAACTAAACGGAAGCACTCGGTCTAGTAAAACTAGTGTTCGTATTGTAGGTAGCACATTCATCACGCTGTAAAATCTGTGATCGTTGAATGCAGCGCATTTTATTTCTTCTTTACGAATGTTCTAAAGAACGAAGGTGTTTTGCTGTTCATAATCAGAGTTCTCCCAAACTGATTTCTGGATTCTTTTTCTCTTTGATCTCATGAATGATATAGTATGCTTTTTAAAAACAATGTTTCCATACTAATAATACTTTTTCCCTTTATATTTTTTTTTTTTTAGGTTTGTAAAGTTACCACAAAGAACCCATTATTCTATTTTTTTTTTCTAGTGATTATTTTTTAGTTTTTATATAAAGTGAACCCAAAGCACCGTTTTTGGTTATGTAGATTTTTTTAGTTTCAAGACTTACCACTTGAACATTATTAACATTAGTAATGTATTTTTGGTGTGTTTTTTCAAACTCAATGAGATTGTTGTCCCTTGTTAATTTAACATTGTGTGTAAAATCAATGATTTCAAAGAAAACACATAAAGTCTTTTGCTAAACTCAAAAAAGATCCATTTATTCATGGTCAAAAGAGGAAGTCAACGCTGGAAAAAGTCGTTGTACAAGAAAATTGGGATCTTGCGGAGTCCATATAAGAGGGAGCACAATCTGGTCCAAGAATCCCAGAGATCAACAGCACCAGCAGATGATCTAGATGTCCCCAGACTGTGGTCCTACAACAGCCTGCGTCTTCTGTCAGACCAGACTGAACCCAGGTCATCACTTTCTTCTCTTCCCTGCAGCCTTTCCTCCACGCTGCCCTGCAGCCTTCCCTGCAGCCTTCCCTGTAGCCTTCTTTTGAGGCTGTGGTTCTGGTGTTTCAGTTGTGGCAGGAGGAGGAGGAGGAGGAGGAGGAGGAGGAGGGGGGGCTGCCTCATGTAGTTGGGTGTTTTGTGTTAGCGTGCCCTGCAGCCCCTTATGGATTGTTTCCCCAAATAGTCGCTCACAAATGAGGCGCTGCTCCCAATCCATCTGAAGAAGCCTGCTGGCTAAGTAGCAGCCATAGGATTCTTCCGCTTCGGGGGGGCTCGTTAAAAAATGGGTGGCCTCTTGCATGAGGCGCAGGGATGCGTCCTGTGTGACCATCCCCTTCCTGGCCCTTTTTTTGGGAAGGTGGAGGGGAGGCACTTGGGATTGGGTCAGGCTCCTACTGGGCCCAGCCACCTCACTTGGCCCAGCCACCTCACTGGGAGCAGCCACCTCCTGCCTGACACTGGGCCCAGCCTCCTCCAGGATGATGGTGAATCCGGCCTCCTCCAGGCTGTCCATGGGCCCGGTCTCCTCCTGCCTGCCACTTTCCCCACATTCCTCCTGGATGGACTCATCCTGTGTATAAAAAAAGGACAATAGTTTTAGTTTCTTTTTTTGGGTTCATCAATGACACACAGTTTGCTTCTCATGACTAGCAAATTCAATGTGAATACATCTCTTTAATAAAAGAGTCTAATCAGACACCCTAATTATTTCAAGCAGGTGCCAAACATATTTAGCCACTACTGTCATTTGATATGTATACACAATTTTGAGTGCAAAATTATTTTAGACAATTATAACATCCAGTTAACATCATTAATATTAGTACAGTAAATATTTGTTAAAATAATTTACCTGACTCCAGATGGTCATATCCGGTTCATCCAGGATGGAAGACCCAGCTTGCTCCTCATCAGCCTCTGCTGGGGTGGAGGGAAGGGTGGAGGGAAGGGTGGAGGGAAGGGTTGAAAGTGATGCCCTGGCTTCATTCTGGTCATCAAGAAAACGGAGTTGATTGTAGTACCACAGCCTGGGTACATAAACATCATCTGCTGATGCTCCTGATCTCCTTGATTCCTGGATCTTCCTATGCTCCCTCTTATACATGTTCCTCAAGACCCCAATTTTCTTGAGCACTGTCTCCATTGTTGCTCCCGGGATGGTCGCCTAGACAAAGGACAGAAGTCTCTCCAGCGTTGACTTCCTCACATGCTTGGCATAATACTGAGGGTGTTTCACCTCCCACAAATTCCTCATCTCTCGATATTTTGAAATAAAAGCTGTAAGGAACTCTGGATCCTTAAATAGGGGATTCATTATATCTGGAAAAGAGAAAGTCACAAGACCAAAAACACTTATTATAGGTTTCTGCTAACCCCTCATCATCTTCTCCCTATGTAGGCCTCATCAATCTATCAAGCCATATAGGCCGCTTGCTACAAAGTCATGACCATAAAACCCCCCCAAAAAAACCAAAGAAAACAAAAAAAAATAAATAAAATTACCTTCGTTTTGTAACGTCCTGGTCCACTATCACCTACGCACAGAACGTACGTACGACACGTGCGCAAGGCCCCTCTTTATACACTACGCATGTGTGAAACTCCGCCTGCGTCGCCCGCCCCTGACGTTCGAAATTAACTCATGTTCTCCGCCCCCTAATCCGACGCACAGAACGTACGTACGACACGTGCGCAAGGCCCCTCTTTATACACTACGCATGTGTGAAACTCCGCCTGCGTCGCCCGCCCCTGACGTTCGATTTTAACTCATGTTCTCCGCCCATTTTTAGTTACGGCGCGTAGTGGGGTAAATAATGGCGGAGACACCTGACATGTCCTCAGGTAGTGGAAAAAGCCCGGAGGCTGGAACGTCCACAAAATCTGTGAGGCCTAGATTTAAGGCCTCCAATATGAGTTTTAAAGAAATGGTGGAGATGGTGGCCATTCTTCACAAAGACGACTATGATGGGAAGTATGGGCCGTACGCACGGCCAAATTTGCGCAAGGCCAAAATAATGGCGAAGGTCGTGGACACTTTGCAGGCTTCTTTTGGGGTACAGCGCTCCCGAGATCAACTTCGCAAAAGATGGTCTGACCTGAAACTCAGGGAGCCGGATCAATATAGACGGATCCGGAAAGTGCTTAAAAAAAGTAAGTACTTGTCGTGTTTTTCTCTTGTGTTTATTACCTTGTATACTGCTCCATGTGCTTTTCCTTCCTATACGATTTTTTTGTTCATCGTTTCAAACGATCTTTTACAAAACCTCGTTACATATCTATAGATAGATCTATGTAAAAATATACATATATCTAAAAATATATATATATATATATATCTAAAAAAAAAAATATATATATATATATATATATATATCTACAAATATATATATATATATATATAAAAATATATATATATATAAAAAAAAATATATAGATATAGATATATAGATAGATAGATATAGAAATGTAAAACATTCTTTTGGAATATTTTAAGTTATCTTTTTTTAATTACATTTAGTTAGATATTTATCGATTTTGTTCCAGATATAGAGAGAGAGAGAGAGAGAGAGAGAGAGAGAGAGAGAGATCAAAAGATTATTAACTATATTTTGAGATATTGATATCTATCTATCCGATATGTCTTTATAATTTTAAATATGGAGGTAAAATAGGAACTCTACACAAACCACTTCACTACAAATGTTTTAGAAAATGACTATGTACTAAAATATCTGTGTGCTAAGTAGATTAATAATTTTTGGTTTCACCTAGGGGAAAAATCACTCAGCCAACAAGAAGACAGTCCACCCCAAGCCAAACATGATTGGGAAATCAGCCCAAGCCCCACTGAGGATGTGGAGGAAGGAGAGGTGGGCGACATGGGCACCCCACCAGGTGAGTGTCTGACACACCAGCTTACGGTAATCTATGCATGGCTGCCTTTTGTTTAATGTAATTTTTCTACTCTATTTTAGGGGATCTGGTTGTGCTTGATTCAAGCAACAGTGCCACCCCCGAGGATGTGGAGGAATTAGGCTACATGGGCACCCCACCAGGTCAGTGTCTGAGACAACAGCTTTATTATGGTAAGGTAAACTATGTATGTGTGCATATTTCTAAATACATTTTTTGGTTTCATTCCACTTTAGGTACACAAAGTGACTATTTCACTTCTGAAAGTGCCCAACGGCTAATTGGTCAAATAATGGCCTGGAATAAGGACATGGATGAAATGCGGAATCGGCTGGATCGTATGCAGCAGGAAATGAAGGACATGATTGATGTTTTGGGTCGAATCTAAATGCCCTTTTTGAAACCCCAAAACATCGATCATGTCCTTCATTTCCTGTTTTGCTGACCCCATTCTGGGCCTTCTCTTTATTTTTTTGGCTGAACATAAATGGCTGTTTAACCTAATTTTAAGAAGGAGGGCTGTTTCTTTAAAATACATTCCAAATCCACAAAAAAATAAAACTTGATTTTCAAAAAAACAACAACCAAAAAAAAAAATAATATTTTTAATAAAAAAAAAAAAAAAAAATTGATATTAAAACCCCAAAAAAAAATAAAAAAATTGATTTTAAAAACCAAAAAAAAAAAAAATTGATTTTAAAAACCAAAAAAATAAAAAAATTGATTTTAAAAACCAAAAAAAAAAAAAATTGATTTTAAAAACCAAAAAAAAATAAAAAAATTGATTTTAAAACAAAAAAGAAAAAAAATTGATTTTAAAAACCAAAAAAAATAAAAAAATTGATTTTAAAACACCAAAAAAAAAAATTGATTTTAAAAACCAAAAAAAATTAAAAAATTGATTTTAAAACACCAAAAAAAAAAAAGATTTTAAAACACACAAAAAAAAAAAGATTTTAAAACACACAAAAAAAAAAAAAAAAAGATTTTAAAACCAAAAAAAAACAAAAATTGATTTTCAAAACAAAATAAAAAAAAAACTTTATTTGCAAAAAAAAAAAAAAAAAAAAAAAAACATAAAAAACTTGATTTTAAAAAACGCCAAAAAGTAAAAAAACTTGATTTAAAAAAAAATCAAAAAAAAAGCCTGTTTGCGAAAATCAAAAAGCCAAAAATATTTTTTTGTGGATTATGTCTAAATATTTAAATATAATTATATTTTTCGAAATTATTAAGATATCATTATATTTTTGTCTATGAACATTTTATACTAAATGCAGAACTGAATGCATAACAACCATTAATAAAAACATCTCCTTATAGGAATTAAATAAATGTGTGGTTTGTTATTTCAATGCTCAGTATCAGTTTGGTTATAATTGTCAAAAAGTTGTTTACAGTGGCAATGGAGTTTTTATTTAGACATTTAAAATGAAAATACAGTTGGCACTACAACTGCTCGACCATAACCTAGGAGAAAGCCCAAAAGAAAGGCAAGCAATAAATATAATTCAAGATTTCATCCATATTTTTTTTATTTTAAAAAATTAAATATCATGGCCCATTGCAATGGCCCCCCTACCCATAAAATAATTAACATATTGCTGTCTAACTTGACGGGCACTTTGGGGGGCCAAGCCAGTACGGACATTATCCAGGCCCGTAAGGTTGTCATCTATAAGTCCGGCCTCAGGCCCAACTGTGCCTATATAATTCTGAGAATGTTTGTTTAAAAAGTTGTGCAGAATGCAGCACGATAAAATGATAAAATTAAGTTTGTATTCCGCCAAATTAATGGCTGTTTGAAACAGGCGGAACCGGCTGGCCAGAATTCCAAACGCATTCTCAACCACTCTTCTAGCTCTGGCCAGTCGGAAATTAAAAACCCTCCTCTCCGGGGTGAGGGTTCTTTGGGGGAATGGCCTCATGAGGTGCTTGCTCAGAGCGAAGGCTTCATCGGCAATGAAGACAAAGGGGAGTCCTTCCACATTATCCGCATCAGGTGGCAATCCCAGGCCACCACTCTGGAGACGCTGGCAGAACTCCATCTGGGCAAATACTCCTCCATCCGACATCCGGTCATTCTTCCCCACGTCCACATATAAAAATTCATAGTGTGCAGACACCACCGCCATTAAAACAATACTGTGGAACCCTTTATAATTGAAATAGTATGACCCCGAATGGGGTGGTGGCACAATGTGGACATGTTTCCCATCTATAGCCCCTCCACAATTGGGAAAGTCCCAACGGCTGGCAAAATGGGATGCCACAGTCTGCCATTCCTGTGGCGTTGAAGGAAACTGGGGAATCAAACAAGAAAACCAAAATCAATTAATTTGGAAGCTAACATTGCAATAAAATTAGACAATTCAAAACATTATTCCCCAGCATCAGTATAACATTAAATAATTTAATTCTTCAGGAAAAACTAATATGGAAAGGCACACTTATCAGATTGCTCACCCCCTCTGATGGAACATTGATTACATTTTAGGGGGTTGGGAAATCTAGCTAATTGCTAATTAGCAGCACACTATTTGGAGTGAGTTTAGGTGGGGGGGGGTTGGGAAATCTAGATAATTGCTAATTAGCAGCACACTATTTGGAGTGAGTTTAGGTGGGGGGGGGGTTTGGGAAATCTAGCTAATTGCTAATTAGCAGCACACTATTTGGAGTGAGTTTAGGTGGGGGGGGGGGTTGGGAAATCTAGCTAATTGCTAATTAGCAGCACACTATTTGGAGTGAGTTTAGGTGGGGGGGGGTTGGGAAATCTAGCTAATTGCTAATTAGCAGCACACTATTTGGAGTGAGTTTAGGTGGGGGGGGGTGGGAAATCTAGCTAATTGCTAATTAGCAGCACACTATTTGGAGTGAGTTTAGGTGGGGGGGGTTGGGAAATCTAGATAATTGCTAATTAGCAGCACACTATTTGGAGTGAGTTTAGGTGGGGGGGGGGTTGGGAAATCTAGCTAATTGCTAATTAGCAGCACTCTATTTGGAGTGAGTTTAGGTGGGGGGGGGGGGTTGGGAAATCTAGATAATTGCTAATTAGCAGCACACTATTTGGAGTGAGTTTAGGTGGGGGGGGGTTGGGAAATCTAGCTAATTGCTAATTAGCAGCACACTATTTGGAGTGAGTTTAGGTGGGGGGGGGTTGGGAAATCTAGCTAATTGCTAATTAGCAGCACACTATTTGTAGTGAGTTTAGGTGGGGGGGGGTTGGGAAATCTAGCTAATTGCTAATTAGCAGCACACTATTTGGAGTGAGTTTAGGTGGGGGGGGGGGTTGGGAAATCTAGCTAATTGCTAATTAGCAGCACACTATTTGGAGTGAGTTTAGGTGGGGGGGGGTTGGGAAATCTAGCTAATTGCTAATTATAAGCACACTAAATACACTCAAACAAAATACATTCAAAATGAGTAGACTAGGTAGATATGTTCCCATCACTGCATGCTGGGGAGGTTATTGAAGGAAAATATACATGCATGACAAAAAATAACAGGAAAAAAATCCAGCATGTGTGAGGATAAAAAGGGGACATTCACACTATATTGCAATGATGGTAAGTAGTGTTTGAAGCAAGAAATACATTACATTATCAAAGATTACATAAAAGAACATGTGATGCTAATAAAAGCAAAATATCTTACCTTAATATAGTCCTTCTGCAGGACCTGGATGATGGCAGAACAGGTCTCTGGGATAATGATCCCCAGAGCCTGGGGGGAGATGCCTGTCGAGAACTTAAGGTCCTGCAGGCTTCTCCCTGTGGCCAAATACCGCAAGGTAGCGACCAGCCTCTGCTCCGGAGTGATGGCTTGCCTCATGCAGGTATCTTGCCTGCTGATATAGGGGGTCAGCAAAGCCACCAAACGGTCAAAAACAGGGTCCGTCATCCGGAGAAAGTTCCTGAAATCCTCAGGATTATTCTCACGGATCTCACGGAGCAATGGCATGTGACAGAACTGGTCACGCTGGAGCAACCAATTCTTGGTCCATGAACTCCTCCTCGCCCTGTTCATGGACTGGTCTTGGGCTGAAGAATAAACTACAGCACCAAACACATACAATGCACGAGCTAGACGACGAGTACGTACAGGTAACATGGTTTCAAAACGGTCGGCTGGTCAGAACGCACTAAACAGAACGCACTGAAGAACAGCAAGGCCTGTGAAGAACGACCTGAAAATCAGGAACGAGCGGCCAATAAAACAAAGATTTCTCAATGCCAACTGACCAAACGCACTGAAAAGCAGATACAAACCTCACAAGCACAGACTGAACAACAGTTAAAACGAACTGAAAAATACGAGTCTCACAAGCGCGAATCGTCTCTCACCAAACTTCTACTAACACGAGATAAACACGAGATTAGCAGAAGGAGCCCAAAGGGTGTCGTACGGGCTATTGAACTTCCGTTTTATAGTCTCGTCGGACTTGGTGTACGTCACCGCGTACTAAGCTGTCGTACTTTTGTGTGGTCGTGTGTGGGCAAGTCCGTTCGTAAGAAAGTCTGCTGCAAGTCCGCCGAAGGTACGCCGGAAGTATGTCGGACAGGCTGTCCGACTTTTGTAGCTGAAAAGTCCGACCGTGTGTACGCGGCATAAGTGATGGCTTTCCAATCCCAGGACCCTTGGGAGTAGTACATGGCTGGGAGGAGGAAGTTCCAGATGCTGTCATCCTTAGTGACCCCGAGGAGTCTGCTTCTCAAGACTCTGCAATTTTGAGGCGCATGGGCAACCTCATGCTTCAAAGCCTGCGAAAGGACCCAAGAATACGTGGCATAAAGGAGAACGATGATTACTGGTTGGCAACCCTTCCTTGACCACTGTTATAAGGGGAAGGTCTCAGAACCCATCCCATCCACACAGAGAGTGCAGAAGATAAAATCTCTTGAAGACACGTTAAAGAGGATTTTGTTGAATGTTTTTCCTGACTCAAGTAGGTTACAGTGTCGTGGAAAACGTAGTTTTGAGTCTTCTGTTGGTCAAGAGAGGAGCGTTGGAGAAGGCGTCTGCCTAAGTGAGGCATTTCGGAATTTGTTTAGTCCTCGCTGTCCAGGACTGTCAGTTTCCACATCCCATCAGCAGCATCTGCATCACATGGTGGACGATTACCTCGGGGCCAAAACAGAGATGGAGAGCTTTCCAGCTGACAATCCACTGACTTACTGGGTCATGAGAACAGACCACTGGCCAGAACTTGCCCAGTATGCTATTGAATTTTTGGGCTGCCCTGCATACAGCGTGCTTTCAGAATGGGCATTCAGTGCTGCAGGAGGTTTCGTTACTGATCATAGAACGTGTCTGTCCACAGGCTCCGTGGACTGTTTGACTTTTATAAAAATGAATCAGTCCTGGATTACCAGCTATGAAGCCGTTGATGCCGATGTCACTGATTAAGTCTTTTTGGGATGTGGAATCTCTGCAGGACTTCGAGGCTGCCTAGCTTTGAGGGTGTTCAATCATTTCATCTGGAAGAATGTTTTTGGTATAGGTTTCATAGGCACAATTAACACCCAAAGACCACATTTTCAGCACCTGTTTGACAGGTGCATATCACTGCAATTTTTTTACAGCAAGGCCAATTCTTGCTTTCATCAAGAGTATCTCTATAGGGTTACGGTGGGAAGGCACCACGGACACACAAAGACCAATTTTTCTGCACCTGTTTGACAGGTGCATATCATTGCAATTTTTTACAGCAAGGCCAATTCTTGTTTATATCAAGAGTACCTCTATAGGGTTATGGTGGGAAGGCGCCACCGACACCCAAAGACCAATTTTTACGCACCCGTTACTTCTATCCAAAGTCAAAGTGACACCAGAATGTATCCAAAAAAATCTCTAATCTTGTTCCCAGTGCACTACATTGTGGCCTCCTCATACACACTGGCTCCCCAGCTGTTGCTGAGCAAAATAAAGGCTGCTTGCAGGGAAAAGGTCATTTTATTTGGCTTTATAAATGCAATTATTGCTGCAGCAGATTCTAGACATGGTACAGATCTGCCACTTTACAGGTAGACTAAGGGGACCCCCCAGGCACTTTATGGGAAGGAATTTTTCATTTTTATGCTTTCACTTTAAAAATAAAAAAAAATCACTGCTCATTTAAAAATGATGTTTTTCACAAACTTTTTTTTTTATTGACTCATGTCCCCCAGGGCAGGACCCGGACCCCTATAACCATTGTATGCCCAATTACTTGCATATAAGCCTTCAAAATGGGCACTTTTGATTTTTGATGTTCGGGTCCCATTGACTTTAATGGGGTTTGATATTCGGGTCCGAACTTTCATGGTGATCGAAAGTTCTGGTGAAAACAGGGGTCCGTTTGGCCCATCCTTAGTCACCAGTATGGTATTTGTAAATTAAAATCATATCTCCTCTCAAGCGTCTCTTCTCCAGAGAGAATACGTTCAGTGCTCGTAACCTTTCTTCATAACTAATATCCTCCAGTCCCTTTATTAGCTTTGTTGCCCTTCTCTGTACTCGGTCCATTTCCAGGACATTCCTCCTGAGGACTGGTGCCCAGAACTAGACAGCATACTCCAGGTGAGGCTGGACCAGAGTCTTGTAGAGTGGGAGAATTATCGCTTTATCTCTGGAGTTAATCCTCTTTTTAATGCACACCAATATTCTGTTTGCTTTGTTAGCAGCAGCTTGGCATTGCATGTCATTGCTGAGCCTATCATCTACTAGGACTCCCAGAACCTTTTTCATCCTTGATTCCCCCAGAGGTTCCCCCCCATGAGTAGATTGCATTCATATTTTTGCCCCCCAAATGCATTATTTTACATTTTTTCACATTAAACCTCATTTGCCATATGTTGCCCACCCCATTAATTTGTTCTGATCTTCTTGCAAGGTTTCCACATCTTGCGGAGAAGTTATTGCCCTGCTTAGCTTAGTATCGTCCGCAATTACAGAGATTGAACTGTTTACCCCATTCTCCAGGTCGTTTATGAACAAATTAAACAGGATTGGTCCCAGCAGAGAACCTCGGGGGACCCCACTACCCACCCCTGATCATTCCGAGTACTCCCCATTTATCACCACCCTCTGAACTCGCCCTTGTAGCCAGTTTTCAATCCATGTACTCACCCTATGGTCCATGCCAATGGACCTTACTTTGTACAGTAAACGTTTATGGGGAACTGTGTCAAATGCTTTCGCAAAATCCAGATACACCACATCTACGGGCGTTCCTTTCTAGTTGGCAGCTCACCTCCTCATAAAAGGTTAATAGACTGGTTTGGCAAGAATGATTCTTCATGAATCCATGTTGATTACTGCTAATGATACCGTTTTCATTACTAAAATCTTGCATATAGTCCCTTATGATCCCCTCCAAGAGCTTGCATACTGTTGATGTTAGGCTAACTGGTCTGCATTCCCAGGGATGTATTTTGTCCCTTTTTTAATTATTGGAGCTACATTGGCTTTTCTCCAATCAGCTGGTACCATTCCAGTCAGTAGACTGTCAGTAATAATTCGGAACAACGGTCTGGCAATTACTTGACTGACTTCCCCCATTTCTAAACAATCAACACATACCCGTGCAATTAATGCTCGTGTGCATGGGTCAGCACACAGATGGACTCTGACCAATAACCAGCTTGCACTGACGCATCGGCACATCTGTGTGAGCCAGCACACGTTCGCTCGTATTGGTGCACTCCCGTGCATGTCCTATCCTGAGAGTGGCACCAAGCTGCCTATTTAAAGGAGGCCCTGATATGTGCTAATTACTGGATGATCTTCAGTTTCCTCATGACCTGTGTTCCTGTTCCTGCTGACTGACCTTCCCTTGCTAACCCGGCTTGCTCCTGACCTTATACTACGAATTCTGGATCCTGACCTTGGCTTGTATCTGACCATGCTCTGCTGTCTCAAGTGCTGACCTTGGCTTGCCACTAGATTCCAATTAGTCCTGCTCCTCCATGTATGACTTTGGCCTGGCTACTGACCAAGTCCCTGCTATATGCCTGTGCTGACCTCAGCTTGCCTCCTGACCACATCCCAGATCCTGGCTCTTACCTCACCCTGCTTCCAGGTGGACTCCTACACAATCTCAACACCAGGCTTCCAAGGTTTCTCTTCCAGGTGCCATTCTGCAGACTGTCATCCACGACCTGCTTCTGGTGTGGTTCCACCATTATTGGCTAAAGCACAAGCTCTACTGCTACCTCTTACCCAATTATCGGCACCCATGCTACTTTGTGCTTTGTGCCTCTGTCTCCATCCTCAGGGGTGCTTGGACCAGAGCCACAAGGGGATCCCTCTAATCATTTCAGCCTCCAACCAAGGCACGTGACAAATTGTTGGTCGTGGTTGGTCTATAACTACAGTATACTCCTCTGCTAATTGCTGTCAATTAAATATAATCTGGTTTAGGGAGCAAGCACACTTTAGGTGATCCTGGAAATGCCTCTATATGCAATACACAGAAAGAACAGCAAGTGATGGGGCTCTTGGTGGCCTCAGTGCAGGTTTCAAAGGACAACAAGAACAAGGGAAAAGGTAAAAGTTTCTACTGACAAACTTGCTTAACTTACATACCAGTATTAAAGGAATTATAGTATTTTGAAAGTACACTCAATTTAACAAAATACCTGTAGTGATTACAAATAATTACACTATCCAACCCATTTTAGTGTAACAATAAGTAAAGTAGTTTAAAGATACCAGATGTTATAGTTTATCTGAAAGCAAAGACTCTTTTCCTTTGTAATATCTGCCTGCTTCATATCAAATAATGGTATACAGTCAGCATTGTGTGAATTACTCGCCTCTCTATAGAAAATCTCCTATTGTGTCTATTGTGCAACATTGAGACTCACCAGGACGTCAGCTTATTTCCCTGCCAGCAACGAAGGATAGAAATACAGGAATAAAGCGGACACCTGGGCTGTTCATTCGGAACTGTGCTTTTTTCCAAGTTTTCACATACCAAAATTGGTAAAAAAATGGCATTTTATCTGTTCTGGAAGCAGCATGTGGGTCATTAAACCACCAAGCCATTGCCTTTGTGTCCTGCTTTTTTGTTAACTTTATCAAAGCTGAGGAAATCCTTTAGCCAAGCAGCTTGTTACTACCCATTTAATTTCTTCTTAGAGAGCACCATCATATCACCTTCATATTTTAACTCAGGGCTTTATACTTCAAGACTGTAAATGTCCAATTTTGCATTTTACAGCATTAATACAGATATTGTTCACTGGCAGTGATGTGCAGAGTCGTAATTAGGTCTCGTTCACACGGGCTTCAACTTGTATAAGAGCAATGTGTACACAAATCTTTTACAAAGCATTTGCAAAGCTTTTACCAGTCTTTAGGCACATTTGCTGGAGCTTTCAGATTAAGTACATTAAATAAAGATTTAAATGGGAATAATGATCCTCACTGTGTGACTGTGTGTAGGCAGTTGAAGTCTATTTTCTCCACTACAGGTGGCGCTCGTCCACAGCGGCAATGCAGATGGGGAGGAAGTTGAGGGAAACCTAGTTCCTCTATGATTTCCTCGGTCACAGGGAGGCAGCTAACCGATTGGATGCTGATACCCAGTGCTGTATTTAGGCCTAGGCCGACAAGGCCCAGGCCTAGGGCGGCACTTTGAGGGGGGGCAGCAAAAAAACCGCCCCCCGCCCACCTTCCCGAGTCCCGCGGCCTTCTCCCGCACAGATGCACGCTCCGGCGGCCGGCTTCCTGTGGTGTAGATGGCGTGCTTGGCGGGGGGGGGGCGACTCGCGCCCCCATGAGCGGCCGCGGTGACTTGCTGCATTTAATTTGGACGGGCGGAGGCGGAGCCTAAAGCTCCGCCCTCTACCCTCCTCCGTTCGGCTTTCCTGCATCACTCGTCTCAGGCAGGGTCTGTCTGATGACAGGAGGAGAGAGAGAGAGAGAGAGAGAGAGAAGCACGAGGGAAACCCCCTACCCCATAGCCAGGACAGCAGGTAAAATACTGTAGATTCAATTACTATTACTCTTGTACAGTAAAGTGCACATGCATGGGATCACTTTTTTGCAATATCATGACCATGAGCACAAATTGGCTGCTTGGGTGCATGTGCCAAGCAGACAATCTGTGCTCAATATGGAAATGAATATACAGATCATGATATTGCAATAAAAGTGATCCATGCTACAAACTCATTGCACAGTCCACCTTCAGTGAAAGTTCATGTACTGCAAACTTTGCAGTACATGAACTTTCACTAAGAGCCCTTTCACACTGGGGCATCGGAGCTGTTGGCGGTAAAGCGCCGCTATTTTTAGCGACGCTTTACCGTAGTTTTTGCAGGGGTTTTCAGCCACTAGTGGGGCGGTTTTAACCCCCGCTAGCGGTCGAAAAAGGGTTAAAACAACCTGCAAAGCAGCGCTGCAGCAGTGTTTTGCATGCAGATTTAACCCTTTTAAAACCGCCTCACTATCGGCTGAATAGCACTGCTAAACCGACGGTAAAGTGGCGCTAAAAATAGCGCCGCTTTACCGCCGGGGCGCTTTCAGTGTGAAAAGGCTCTAAAGAGGTTAAAGCACTGATTGCTACTGATTAGGCGGCACCCCTCAGCTGTACTTATAAGGTAGCACTGATTTGCTACAGTGATGGGCATTGATGAGGCCGCACTGATGGCCCCTGATAACCTGCACTGATGAGGCTGCATTGATGGGCACTGATGAGGAGGCATTGATGGGCACTGATGAGGCTGCATTGACGGGCACTGGTGAGGCTGCATTGATGGGCACTGGTGAGGCTGTGCTGATGTGCACTGGTGAAGCTGCGATGATGGGCACAGGTGAGGCTGTGCTGATGGATACTGGCGAGACTGCCCTGATGGGCACTGGTGAGGCTGCCCTGATGGGCACTGGTGAAGCTGCATTGATGGACACTGGTGAGGCTGTGCTGATGGGCACTGGTGAGGCTGTGCTGATGGGCACTGATGAGGAGGCATTGACGGGCACTGATGAGGCTGCATTGATGGGCACTGGTGAAGCTGCGATGAAGGGCACTGGTGAGGCTGTGCTGATGGGTAATGGCGAGACTGCCCTGATGGGCACTGGTGAGGCTGCGCTGATGGGCACCGGTGAGGCTGCGCTGATGTACTGATGAGGCTGCATTGAAGGGCAGTGATGAGGCTACACTTGGTACCTACTTTTAATGTAGAGAGAGGAAGAGGTGGAGCTCTAAGATGAAAAGGTGGAGCTTAAAAGGGAAGGGGTGTGGTTTACAGATTACAGGGCAGGACTTAAACTCAAAGGGGTGTGGCCTTGACAAGAAGGCGTGGGTCATATTTAAATTAGGGGTGCATGGGTTTAGTCAGGCCTAGGGCAGCACAAAACCTAAATACACCACTGCTGATACCCCTTGTGACTTTAGCAGCCATCTTAGGTTTGGCAGAGTCTATTTAAGACCTTGTAAATGAGGGGGTTACTAATGCGCAAACCAAACGATGGTGGTAATCTAAAAACTAATTAAATAGCTGCCAACAGAGAAAAGTGCTTACACACTCAGCATAAATGTAATATTTTAAGACCTTGACTCCCGTATTTGGCATGCATTTTGTTAGTGGCTAAAGTAGAGACCCATCTGACAGGGAAAGCACAAGGACCACTCCAAACTTCTGGAAAGGTTCCCCTTTGGGTATGACCTGACCAGGCCACATTCCGTCTTCAGACTACTGTCCCATCCCTGTTACAATTATGAGTGTTGCCCAGTCGTGTTGCCTTCCCACTGGGCCTGTTGTGTATTGCTGGGCTTCTGTTATAATATATTCCTGTTATTGCACTTGGTGTGTTTTTTGCCCACCACGTCACGCTGCACCTGTGGTCACTCTATTTCCCCTACTCTTAGTCCCTTGCCCCCCCAACTAATCACTGGGGTAACCAATCAATGGGCCTAATATAAAACTTTATCCAAATGCCCCTAGTACTCACCAAAATCCATGCACACCTGGAATCTTCCTTGTGTAATAGCACAATTGACATAAGGCTCGTGTGTTAAGCACACAAGAGTGACTTTTACATGCACAAACCATGGGGCTTCATGAAGATTTTTGCAAAAGGTTAGTTCTTTCCTTTTTTTTTGTATGTGGACTTTAATTCATGTATTAAGCAACCTGTCAACAAGTCCCAGTCCCTAAATAGCAACTGGTCCCTGAAGAAATAAATATAGTCCTGCTGGAGTTGGGGCTCTCATCTCTCAGTGGAAGTCTCACTGTCAGCTGACAGATCCTCCAAAGTGAAAATAAAGTGGTTGTAACAGATTTATACTTACCTGCTCTATGCAGAGTGGTCCCTCACCTACATTTTTGGAATCCCCTCCGACACCCTCCCCCACAGGGGAACCCCGAACCAAAATAAAAAAAATGGCGTTGGGGTCCCCCTGAAAATCCATACCAGACCCTTCAGGTCTGGTATGGATTTTCAGGGGAACCCTGCACCAAAATTTTTTTTAAAAATGGCGTGGGGTCCCCCCAAAAATCCATACAAGACCCTGGCAGGCTGCAGGAAAAGAGGGGGGACGAGAGAGCGCCCCCCCTCCTGAACAGTACCAGGCCACATGCCCTCAACATTGGAAGGGTGCTTTGGGGTAGCCCCCCCAAAGCACCTTGTCCCCATGTTGATGGGGAGAAGGGCCTCTTCCCCACAACCCTTGCCCGGTGGTTGTGGAGGTCTGCAGGCGGGGAGCTTAACAGAATCTGGAAGCCCCCTTTAACTTTGCATTGATACATATCCCCTGGGGCAGGACCCAGGTCCCCAAACACTTTTTAAGACAATACCATGCATATAAGCCTTTAAAATTAGCACTTTTGATTTTTCATGTTCGTGTCCCATAGACTTTAGCAGTGTTCGCGTCTTCGAACAAATTTCTTGCCTGTTCACATGTTCTGGTGTGAACCGAACCGGGGGGGTGGTGTTTGGCCCATCCCTAGAGATAACCTATTTATAAATAAATAATAGTGCGCCTCTGGTTACTATGCAAGAAATTAAATACTGAAAATGTAACAATGTACAGTCAAACAGTAAATTGAATAGTCCATAAAATTCAAAATGGAAAAAAGTCTATGTGCCTATAGCAATGAAAGTATATAGAGAATGATATATCCCACCACGTGGCAAACCACATGAATTGTTAACGAATTCTACCATACACACGTGCCCTCCATTGTAATCAAGCCTCTTACCAGATGGTTGTAAACCCCAATTACAGCGATCAAACACACATGAGAAATAATGGACCCCTCAGACGTGTGATGTCTTTCACACCCGACGATGCCGGCTGTCAGGGCGGATCCATGCGGTTTGAATGCTTTTTTGTCCTGAATTATGTGAGTACCTTGTGGTGTTTTTAACGATAAATGTGTTCTGAGACCAGGACCGGTTTCACAACAGCCAATTTTCCCAGGGACCAGGGGAGCCCCTTTTACAGCACAGTCCCCCTTTATATCAGTGTCCTCAGTTCCCCTTCACATCACAGCCCCCCTTTACAATACAGTGCCTCTTTATATTAAAAGAGTAACAATGAGTAAAATGTAACAGGGACTGCTCTGTAAAAGGGGCAATGTTATGTAAAGGGGGCTGTGATGTGAAGGAGACTGCTCTGTAAAGGGGGGCATTGCAATGTAAAGGGGGTCTGTGATATAAAGGGGACTGCACGGTAAAGGGGACTGCACTGTAATGATCACAGTGCCCATTTACAGTGGAGTCCCCTTTATATCACAGTCTCCTACATCACAGTGCCCCTGAAGTCTGCCCCCCCTTTTCCTATCTAAAATCACACTTCCCCATTCTAATCTCTGCCTCCCCTCCACAAGACACCTACCTTTGGCAGGGCAGAGGCTGTGATCGGTCCGTGTGTCCTCTCCCAGCTCCCCCACCTGTCCGACGATGTCATTCTCTCAGCAGGGCAAGGAGTTGGAAGAGCTCTCCATTCTGATCTGCAGCTCCTCCTGCTCCTTGCCCTGCTGATTGGATGACATTGTTGTCCTGGCTGGTGGAGGAGACGGGAGAGGACACAAAGGCATGGCCACACAGCAGGAGGGGATCGGCGACCGCGGTGTGTGATAGCCCTGTGCGGACTGCGGTCACCGCTTATCTCCTGCTGTGCAGTCCAGTCATCAACAGGCCACGGACCTGCACCGGTCCACGGCCCGGGGTTGGGGACCCCTGCTGTAATGAACCTTACTTGGGTGCTAAATTTCATTTTTTTTTTTTTTTTTTTTCGGAAGAGTTTTGCTATTATTATTTTAACAGAGATTTATAGCAAACTGAAAAATAAAATTAAATCAAAATGTGGGCAGAAAATATTGCAGTGAGTGTTTGGATAAATAATTTTATGCACATTAGGAAAGGCATATTGCTCGTTACAGAACTGGAGACAAAATGGTCATTCATCTGCAGAACGCGCTTCAGCCTGAACTCTGTACAAATCTGACTCCGCACAATGGACAAACACTCAATTACTGGAATCCACTTTCATGTTTTAGCTGTCGTTCCATCCCCATGATCTTTAAAAAGTATCATTCCTTTACTGTGACTTACTGGAACTTTTGGAAACGTTTGTAAAGCACACACAGCGCCAGGTAAAAAGTAAAACCACAAGATTTTGTTGCTGCTTACAAATTTTAGTGGCATTTAAATGTGTTGTTTACTTAGGAGTAAAACATTATATTTAAAAAGGTTGCCATGGCAATGAACGTGCTTAACAACAGTAAGTTTGCAAAAAAACTTGCAGTGTTTTAATACATTTAAATCATTTCACTTTTCTCATTTTAAACATGGACTGATATTATTTTATGCAAGTAAAGGAAACTTGACTTTGAGTCAAAAAAATCTGCATGAATGCAATTTCATAAATGGGATGAAAAGAAAAAAAAAAGAGAGAAGAAAACATGGATTACGGGAATCATTTGCTCACACACCCTCCTTAAGAAATGGAAAATCTGAAGTGCGCTTTTACTTTAGTATTAGGAAGTCTTAACGCTTATTGTTAAGCCTAAAGGGAAATCATCTTTGATGCTGTTTGCCTCTTCAAAACAGAGTTTTGTGTTTCTGTTCTTGTCAACTGTGTTTCTTGTTTGCTTTTTCTTAGTCTTTTATTTGTTTTTTGTTTTGTTTTGTTTTGTTTTTTTGTTTTTTTTAGGTCTTGCATTTGCATTTAAATAACAAATAATCTAAAATTAACAAAATAGAAAGTAAATGAATAGAAGGGAAATCCAAATCAAATAAATATTTGGTGTGACCACCCTTTGCCTTCAAAATAGCATTGATTCTTCAAAATCTTCTAGGTACACTTGCACACAGTTTTTGAAGGAACTCAGCAGGTAGGTTGTTCCAATCATCTTGGAGAACTAAGCACAGATCTTCTGTGGATGTAGGCTGCCTCAAATCCTTCTGTCTCTTCATGTAATCCCAAATAGACTCAAAGATGTTGAGATCAGGGCTCTGTGGGAGCCAAACTATCACTTCCAGGACTCCTTGTTTTTCTTACACTGAAGATAGATCTTAACCACTTGCTGACTGCCCACAGTACATTTACTGTTGTTGGCTGGCATGGGCAGGCTAAATCACATACATGTACATGATCCAGCCTGTTTTGGGTTAGGGGCATGCAGCACTCTGCTCCCTACACCGCTGTGTCCACCTGGACACAGCTAATTGTGAATCCCAGACTATGTGGCAGGGGGATCATGTGATCGCTATGCAATCACATAGCACAATGTTAACAAAGCTGTTTTGAATGTATTTAATTTATTACAGCTGGGTTTTCCTGTAGGGTGGTGCTGTGATTGGCCCACAGCTATCACATGGTTCCTGGGCCAATCACAGCACCCTGTACCATGTGATTAGCTGTAACCAATCACAGATCACTAATCACAGCTGTCATGAATGTAATCCTTTCATGACAGTTCAAAACATTGCTGTTACAATGATCATCATTATAACTGCAAAGTGAAAAAAATCCTTCATCATTCCCCCAGAGTAGTACAGTGTTACTATGGTGACAGTGAACTACTCTTATGATAGTATGTAAAAAAAAAAAGAAGAAAAAATATTTAACCACCTCCCGCCTGTCGTATAGACAAATGACAATGGCAGGGTGGTTCTCTGGTTCTGGGACGACGTCATGTGATGTCGCCCCACTCTCGCCATGCTTGCGCACCTGTGGGGGCTCTTTATCCATGTGATCAGCTGTGTCCAATCACAGCTGATCACATGTAAACAAGGAAATTCCGGTTATCGGCTTTCCTCTCCTCACACTGACAGAGTGTGAGGAGAGAAAAGCGGATCAGCAGCATTTCCTCACACGGGGGGATATACATAGATAATCAGGGCACTGATTATCAGTGCACCCCCAACAGTGCCAAGCAGTGATGCCAGTCAGTGCCCAGCAGTGATGCCAGCCAGTGCCCATCAGTGCCACCTATCACTGCCCATCAGTGCCACCTATCGCTGCCCATCAGTGCCACCTACCAGTGCCCTTCAGTGCCATCTATCAGTGTCCATCAGTGCCGCCTATCAGTGCTCATCAGTGCTGCATATCAGTGCCCAACAGTGCTGCAGTTTAGTGCCACCTCATCAGTGCCCTTAAGTGCTGTCTCATCAGTGCCCATCAGTGCAACCTATCAGTGCCCATCAGTGCCACCTCATCAGCGCACATCAGCGAAGAAGAAAAATTACTTATTTACAAAACAGAAACTAAGAAAAAAAATTTTTTTTCAAAATGTTCAGTCTATTTTCATTTATTTTTTAGCAAAAAATAAAAAATCCAGTGGTGGTTAAATACCACCAAAAGAAAGCTCTATCTGTCTCCAAAAAAATGATAAAAATTTCACTTGGGTACAGCGTTGCATGACCGCGCAATTGTCACTCAAAGTGTGACAGCGCTAAAAGCTGAAAATTGGCCCAGAGCAGGAAGGGGGTGAAAGTGCCCTGTATTGAAGTTGTTAAAAAAATGTTTAACCACTTCAGCCCGGAAGATTTTACCCCCTTAATGACCAGAGCATTTTTTGCGAATTTAGCACTGAGTCGCTTTAACTGACAATTGCAGGGTCGTGCAACGTTGTACCCAAACAAAATTGACGTCCTTTTTTTCCCACAAATAGAGCTTTCTTTTGGTGGTATTTGATCACTTGATCACCTCTGCAGTTTTTATTTTTTGTGCTATAAACAAAAAAAGAGCGACAATTTTGAAAAAAAGCAATATTTTTTACTTTTTGCTATAATAAATATCCCACCAAAAATATATAAAAAACTAATTTCTTTCTCAGTTTAGGCCAATATGTATTCTCCTACATATTTTTGGTAAAAAAAAATCACAATAAGTGTATATTGATTGGTTTGCGCAAAAGTTATAGCGTCTACAAAATAGGGGATAGATTTAGGGCTTTTATATTATTGATTTTTTTTATTAGTAATGGCGGTGATCTGTGATTTTTATCGTGACTGCGACATTGCGGCAGACAGATCGGACACTTTTGACACTATTTTGGGACCATTGACATATATACAGCGATCAGAGCTAAAAATAACCACTGATTACTGTGTAAATGTCACTGGCAGGGAAGGGGTTAAACACTAGGGGCGATCAAGGGGTTAACTGTGCCATGCCTCTTACTAAATGCCTCAGACTGTCTACTTTCCAAAAAATGAGTAATTTGGGGAGAATTTGTACTGTCCTGACATTAAGGGCCTCAAGAAATGAGAGACTGAGGCTATCAGTACTGATCACTTTTCAAACACTGTATATATACCAGTTTGTAGATTTATAACTTTCACACAAACCAATTAATATACACTTATTGGGATATTTTTTTTACCAAAGGCATATAGCAAAATACATTCTGGCCTAATTTTATGAAGACGTTTGATTTTACTGAATACGTTTTCTACAAAAAGTAGAAAATATTGGTCTGTTTTTTAAAAAAAATTCTGTATTTTTCTTGTTTATATAATAAAAAAAAACAAAAAAACAGTGGTGATCAAATACCACCAAAAAAAGAGCTTCTAAAATTTGAAAAAAGTGTGTGAATTCTGAATGAAAGTTATGTGAATCTTGTGTAAAAACATTCATGAATAAACTGCTTTTTTCTTTTATGGAAGTTGCGAGAAACCACTGCAATTGCTTACTCAATTACTTCATATTCCTGAATTTTAATGTGTTGGGTTTAGATTTGCTTTAAAATGGAAGATAAAATAATCTAATTTCAAAATGTATCATCACTTGTTTATCGCTTTACTTGTATAAAATCACTGCTTTAAAATGCTGAATTAATTATGTATTAGTCGAATGAAAAGCTATTTTGCCTTTGTGTGTTTTTGAACGGAAGAAAAAAGTGAACAGCAATAAAACAATGTACTTCAAAGTTTTGGGTCTGTAGCGAGGAATGTAGGCTCTTTCCGACAGAATGAAGCTTCAGTGGCTTTTTGGACAATACACAGCAATGTTATACTTTGTGCCAGAACCAAATTCTCTGCCATTTTTTCTGTTTGATTAGAGGGGGCTGCTCTCATTTGTTGGGAAACTTGCAAAGGAGTTTGCAAAATTTACCGCAGGCAGAGTTCTCACCAGACCAGTATTTTCCTGACACAGCCAATAAAAATGGAACTTGATGCCAGTGTTATAAATAGGAAAGAGATTGTAGGGATTTTTTTATATACACTCACCGGCCACTTTATTAGGTACACGGTAGTACCCGGTTGGACCCCCTTTTGCCTTCAGAACTGTCTTCATTATTTGTGGCATAGATTCAGCAAGGTGTTGGAAAAATTGCTCAGAGCTTTTGGTCCATATTGACATGATAGTATCATGCAGTTACTGCAGATTTGTCAGCTGCACATCCATGATGTGAATCCACCACATCCCAAAGGTGCTCTATTGCAGCCTTCAAAAATTCCACTTGCCTTCTCTAATTTTGCGAGTGGAATTTGAGGGCTGGTGAGCTATGGCTGCCTGGGATCTGGGGGTGAGCACCGCTGGCAGGCGGGGTTGTATGGGAGCCGTTCTCCCAGCGATCGTGGAGGGGAAGAGAGAGCAGAGTAGGCAGTCGGATGATCAGAGCGCCGAGGAAGATCACAGCTTTCATTTCAATTGCGGTATGTTCCCCGCACTCGCCGTCACATACAGCCCCTCCTCCTTGTCCAGGGACTTTGATAGACAGATCACCCGCCCAATCCAGGGACGTGTGACGTATATATCAAAGTTTCCCGGCCAGGAGGCTAGGCTGTATGAGACGGCGATCGGCGGGAACATACTGCTATTGAAATGAAAGCTGTAAAGTTCCTTGGCGCTCTGATCATCCGGCCGGCAATTCCTCTCTTCTCTTCTCCTTCACAGGTAGGCTGCATTGGTGGATACAGGCTGCACTGTTAGACACAGGCTGCATTGGTGGACAGGGGCAGGCTGCATTGCTGGATATGGGCAGGCTGCATTGAAGTAAAGGAATAAGTGCAGCACTATGACTGTGTACAATATCCAGAACTAAAACTGGATAACGTGAAACAACATTCTGTGATGAATTAATAAAAGAAATAATCAACAATGAAGTGAACAGTGTTAATCAGATACTGATAAGGTACCCTAAAAATCAGTGCATTAGGCGTCAGATGGTGATGATGACAATTAAACATAAAAGGTAATACAAGAAAATCATAATCACAAAATAACTTGATGAATAGAATGTCACTTGAATGCATTTAAATCATGATATAAAGTCCATCCAACACTAAATATCAAGGTGTGCTTTTCCATGTGTAATGCCCTGTACACACGATCGGACATTGATCGGACATTCCGACAACAAAATCTATCAGATTTTTTCGGAAGGATGTTGGCTCAAACTTGTCTTGCATACACACGTTCACACAAAGTTGCCGGAAAATCCGATCGTTCTGAACGCGGTGACGTAAAACACGTATGTCGGGACTATAAACGAGGCAGTAGCCAATAGCTTTCGTCTCTTAATTTATTCTGAGCATGCGTGGCACTTTGTGCGTCGGATTTGTGTACACACAATCGGAATTTAAACGATCGGATTTTGTTGTCCGAAAATTTTACATCCTGATCTCAAACTTTGTGTGTCAGAAATTCAGAGGGAAAAAGTCCGATGGAGCACACACAAACGGAATTTCCGTCAACATAATCCGATTGCACTTTTTCCGTCGGAAAATCCGACAGTGTGTACAGGGCATAAGTCGATCAGACCTTAGGGACAATGGTATTGCCGTGTTGTTCAACCACCCGGGATATGTGCTTCCACCACCAGGGGAGAGGTATTGGTGCTCTTACCAGAGGATGTGGACACACACGCCAGCAGTGGTGAGTCAAACAGGCATGTAAGTATATCCGAAATCCATGATAGCAGTCTCCAATGGAGGAAAAGTACAGATGCATAAGCTCGGTGGAAGGAAGGATGGACAGACCAAAAGACAACCACAATTTCCAGGTGTGGTGTCTATGTAGAGAGTTCTCCAACAGTGGATCAGAGTATTCATAAAAAACAAAAAGAAGGCTCTCTACACACCACTCACAAAAAGGACACAGTGTTGGACATTGATGGACACGGGTAGGCTTCATTGTTGGGCACAGGTGAGGCTGCACTGATGGGCATGGATAAAGTTGTTTTTAATACTTATAAAACATTTAAGTGTCATTTCAATAGATAATTTATGAGGGCGTGTTTAAGGGCAAAATTAAGGGCGGGGCAGGTTAGGGGTTGAGTGGGACAACTGGTGGTGAGTGACACTTGAGGCCTGGCTAGTAGCTCAGGACTTGAAATTTTGAGCCCTGCTCTATTGGATTGAGATGACTGTGGAGGCCATTGGAGTACAGTGATCTCATTGTCATGTTCAAGAAACCAGTGGTGAGATGATTGGAGCTTTGGGACATGGTGCATTATCCTGCTGGAAGGAGCCATCAGAAGATGGGTACACTGTAGTCATAAAGGGATGGACATGGTCAGCAACAATACTCAGGTAGAACGAGGCATTTAAACGATGCTCAATTGGTACTAAGGGGCCCAAAGTGTGCCAAGAAAATATCCCCCACAACATTACACCACCAGCCTGACCTGTTGGTACAAGGCAGGATGGATCCACGCTTTCATGTTGTTTACGCCAAATTCTGACCCTACCATCTGAATGTCGCAGCTGAAATCAAGTTTTCCAAACTTCTATTGTCCAATTTTTTGAGCCTGTATGAATTGTAGCCTCTGTTTCCTGTTCTTAGCTGACAGGAGTGGCACCCGGTGTGGTTTTCTGCTGCTGTAGCCCATCCCCCTCAAGGTTCGACGTGTTGTGCATTCAGAGATGATATTCTGCAAACCTTGGTTGTAACGAGTGGTTATTTGAGGTACTGTGGCCTTTCTATCATCTCAAACCAGTCTGCCCATTCTCCTCTGACCTCTGACATCAACAAGGCATTTTCCTCCACACAACTGCTGCTCACTGGATATTTTCTCTTTTGCGGACCATTCTCTCTAAACCCTAGAGATGGTTGTGCGTGAAAATCCCAGTAGATCAGCAGTTTTTAAAAATACTCAGATCAGCCCGTCTGGCACAAACAACCATGCCACGTTCCAAAGTCACTTAAATTCCGGTTTGAACTTCAGCAAGTTGTCTTCATCACATCTAGATGCCTAAATGCATTGAGTTGCTGTCATGTGATTGGCTGATTAGCAATTTGTGTTACCAAGCAATTGAACAGGTATACCTAATAAAGTAGCCGGTAAGTATATATACCTAATTAACAAAATAAATCTAAAACTACCCCTTTTGTTTTTGGTAAGCAGTCTTTTAAAAAACAATGGAAAGTTACACTTGTGAAATTAATAAAACCCAGGGCAAGCAGGTGAATAGCGGCTAAATATACATAAATATGTATATTTACTGTATTTATTCTTTTAGCTCCTGAAAGATCTCGGAATCTGTGCAGCAAATCTTGTGATTCACACAGGTGATTAATCTAGTTCCCTAATTAGAGCCCATCATCAAGCAAAAAATAAATAAAATCACTCCTATACTCCCATCCCTCACCCCACCACCCTTCCATCTTCCCACTTCTATGCATTCACCATTTTTGTTCAAATAAAACTTTTTTTTGTTTTTTTTACCTGTCTCCATGTTCCTCTCCAGTGCCTTTTTTTGCTAGTGGAGACCAGTGATATCGAGTGTTGCTGTTTTGGTCTGTTACTGGCCAGTTGTGTCCCTGTTCCTTCCCTACTGGGCTCTTCAGGAACTATGACCCCCCCCATCCCTCCAATGGACAACCAAGAAGTATACATGTCACCAGGCTTGCACCATGGACAGCCATAGGAGGACCCTCCTACTCTGCAATGAAGAATAGAGAAGACACGGAATCCGAGATGTCACATCATTATGGATTTAGGTGAGTAATTGGGGATTTCAAATTAGTTGTCTCGAAAATTGCTGCAGTAGCTAGCTATAAGAGGGTGGGAGTATTGTTTGTGATGGGGTGATGGCTGAAGCACAGCTTTAATTAATTGATCTTTCATGTTATAGCAATTTAGCTTCCTGTGTTACCTCTTCTTCTCCTGCCTTCTTATTAGACAATGGATTGATTTACTAAAGGCAAATAAAATGTGAACTTTGCAAAGTGTAGCTGCACCCTGTAAGAGCAGTTGCTCCAGAGCTTAGTAAATGTGCAGAATCATTGCTGATGTGCATTTTCCAATCATATAAGCATTCATATCAAAAATGCTGGGTTTTTTTCCTTGTATGTGATTGGGCATTCTTTTCAAAGTGAAGTTTTCCCCATTTACTAAGCTCCGGAGCAACATAGTGCATAGTTTATTTGCCTTTAGTAAATCAACCCCAATGATTTATCATCATCACCTTTGTCCAGAGAGTATTGCCCTGTACACACGGTCGGATTTTCCGACGGAAAATGTGTGATAGGTCCTTGTTGTCAGAAATTCCGACCGTGTGTGGGCTCCATCACACATTTTCCATCGGAATTTCTGACACACAAAGTTTGAGAGTTTGCTATAAAATTTTCTGACAACAAAATCCATTGTCGGAAATTCAGATTGTGTGTACACAAATCTGATGCACAAAGTGCCACGCATGCTCAGAATAAATTAAGAGACGAAAGCTATTGGCTACTGCCCCGTTTATAGTCCCGACGTACGTGTTTTACGTCACCGCGTTCAGAACGATCGGATTTTCCAACAACTTTGTGCGACCGTGTGTATGCAAGACAAGTTTGAGCCAACATCCGTCAGAAAAAAGCCATGGATTTTGTTGTCAGAATGTCCAATCAATGTCCGAACGTGTGTACAGGGCATTAGAACTGAAAATAGAAAAAAAAGACTAAAGTGATACTAAAGGATCATTTTTTATTTTTTTTTAAATAACAAACATATCATACTTACCTCCACTGTGCAGCTCATTTTGCACAGAGTGGCCCCGAACATCCATTTCTGGGGTCCCTCGGTGGCTCCTCCCCGCATTAGATAACCCCCTTGGAGAAGCACTGAATATAGCAAAAAAGGTCTTGCGAGCCACAATGAATTAATGCCTATACATAGAGGTAACGGTGATATCCAGCTGCAAACGCAGATCACGTTTCATAATCGTGCAAAGGATAGCAAAAAATATAAATGTGCGTTGCGCTAGGACAATGTATATAAATAAAAATCTAGAATGAGTGCTCATATGAAATTCAAACAAATAATAAATGCAAAAAAACACATAAAAATGTGGAAATGTATTACCATTCCGTGACAATGAAATACTAAGGTGACAAACCGTGATAGATATTTAAAGTGCAATGTGCATATACCGTATTTATCGGCGTATAACACGCACTTTTTTCCCCTTAAAATCAGGGGAAAGTCGCAGGTGCGTGTTATACGCCGATCCCCGCCGATCCCGAGCTTGTCAAATGTCAAAATCGCGGACCGCGATTTGAAAATGGCGCCGCCGGAGCCGAAGTACACAGAGCCGGTCCTCGGCTCTTTCCGGCGGCTCTCGTTTACTTTCGGCTCCACTCGTAGTCCCGAGCGGAGCTATCCGAACCTACTCGGATAGCTCCGCTCGGGACTACGAGTGGAGCCGAAAGTAAACGAGAGCCGCCGGAAAGAGCCGAGGACCGGCTCTGTGTACTTCGGCGCCGGCGGCGCCATTTTCAAATCGCGGACCGTGATTTTGAAGCCCTGGAAGCAGGGACAGGGGATCCCAGGCTGCACTGGGGCAAGGCTGCACTGGGGAAGGCTGCACTGGGGAAGGCTGCACTGGGGAAGGCTGCACTGGGGAAGGCTGCACTGACAAGGCTGCACTGGGGAAGGCTGCACTGGGGAAGGCTGCACTGACAAGGCTGCACTGGGGAAGGCTGCACTGGGGAAGGCTGCACTGGGGAAGGCTGCACTGACAAGGCTGCACTGGGGAAGGCTGCACTGACAATGCTGCACTGGGGAAGGCTGCACTGACAATGCTGCACTGGGGAAGGCTGCACTGACAAGGCTGCACTGGGGAAGGCTGCACTGACAAGGCTGCACTGACAAGGCTGCACTGACATGGCTGCACTGACATGGCTGCAATGAAGGGAATTTAAATGTAAGTTTTTTTCCCTTCAACTTCCCTCCTAAAAGTTTTTTTTCCTTAAAATTCCCTCCTAAATTGGGGTGCGTGTTATACGCCGGTGCGTGTTATACGCCGATAAATACGGTAATCAAAGTGCATATATAAATGTAAAAATACACAGTGAAACTGCATATACATCAAAAATATATATAATATAAAAGTTCATAAGTGATGAGTGTGAACAATCAAATATTATAAAACAGTGTCCATCAGTGGTATCGCCAGCATGCTCATCCAATACGTGTAGATTGCAAAATCATGCTCCGGTGCACTGCTGTGACCCCCCAAAGGTTTATGCGCTCACCTTAGAGCGTGCGACACAGTGACTAGCTGTGTCCAAACACGCTTTGGAGCCACCCCTGGGCTCAATATTGCAGTACAGGTGTCAATCTCCAGCTTGTCCGGTTAATACCACTCCCGGCCATAAATAAGAAAAAACTCAATAGTATAATAACGTAAGGTTTATTGAAAAATACACACTCCCCACATCGGGGTACTCACATTTAACAGGTGTGTAAGTACACCACTCTGTATCAGGCTTGCAAAGGTTGTAAAAACCAACGATATCGCGTGCAGTATGGTAACGCTATATCACCTCGATATCTCCGTGCTGTCAGCTCCGTCTTGGCTAGGGACTGTGTCACACGCTCTAAGGTGAGCCCATAAACCTTTGGGGGGTCACAGCAGTGCACCGGAGCATGATTTTGGCATCTACACGTATTGGATGAGCATGCTGGCGATACCACTGATGGACACTGTTTTATAATATTTGATTGTTCACACTCATCACTTATGAACTTTTATATTATATATATTTTTGATGTATATGCAGTTTCACTGTGTATTTTTACATTTATATATGCACTTTGATTATATGCACATTGCACTTTAAATATCTGTCACGATTTGTCACTTTAGTATTTCATTGTCACGGAATGGTAATACATTTAATACATTTCCACATTTTTATGTGTTTTTTTGCATTTATTATTTTTTTGAATTTTATATGAGCACTCATTCTAGATTTTTATTTATATACATTGTCCTAGCGCAACGCACATTTATATTTTTTGCTACCCCTTGGAGAAGAAATCTGCCGAGGGAGTTACCTTGCGGACGCGCTCCCGAGTCCAGCATTTGGTGTCTAAAGAGGCCGAATGCAGGACTCTGCCTCCCCCAAAAGCGCTGCGTCATTGGATTTGATTGACAGCAGTGGGAGCCAATGGCTGCGCTGCTATCAATCTATCCAATCAAGAGCTGGGGACCCGTGGAAAGAGGAACGGCGGGGACGCCCCAACAGAAATTCATGGCTCAAGTAAGTAAAACAGGGGGGCTAGGGGGCCGATGACTGCAAAGTGTTTTTTCACCTTAATGCATAGGATGCATTAAGGTGAAAAAACATGAGCCTTTACAACCCCTTTAATCACTAGAGATCCGCACTATAGCCGAATGACGGCTACAGCGCGGACCTGCTTTGCCGGGACTACGTCCATTGATGTCATCCCGTGCACAAGTGGCCTGCATGCCCCTTGCAGGGCGCGTGCGGCGCGCTCTGTGATCAGCGAGTCTATGAGACTCTCCTGATCACAGATCGGAGTAAGGGGTCGATCCCGACCCCTTACCACATGATCAGCTGTCAGCCAATGACAGCTGATCATGTGATGTCAACAGAGCCGGTAATTAGCTATTTTTTCTCCTCGCGCTGACAGCGTGAGGGGGGAAAAAAGGCCGATCACCAGCGGCCGTGAGAGGGATATCAGTCCCGATCACGGAGATCTGCTGACAGATCACCAGTGCCCACCTGTGCCCCCTGCCAGTGCCACCTAGTAAAAGGCAGCAGTGCCGCCTACCAGTGCCCACCAGCGCCACCCATCAGTGCCCAAAGTGTCACCCATCAGTGCCCACAGTGCCACTCATCAGTGCCCACAATCAGTGCCTCAACAACAGGGCTGCACATCAGTGCCACCAGTCAGTGCCCATCAGTGTCACCTACCAGTGCCCATAAGTGCACTGCCCATCAGTGCCACCCATCACTGCCCATCAGTGCCGCCCATCACTGCCCGTCAGTGCCGCCCATCAGTGCCGCCCATCAGTGCCACCTATCAGTGGTACCTATCAGTGCACAACAGTGCCACCCATCAGTGCCACCCATCAGGGCCCATCAGTGGCCATCAGTGCCGCCTTATCTGTGCCCATCAGTACCGCCTTATCTGTCCCCATCAGTGCCGCCTTATCTGTGCCTATCAGTGCCGCCTTAACTGTGCCCATCAGTGCCGCCTTAAATGTGCCTATCAGTGCCGCCTTAACTGTGCCTATCCGTGCCCATCAGTGCAGCCTATCAGTGCCCACCAATGCTGCCTCATCAGCGCATATCAATGAAGGAGAAAAATTACCTGTTTGCAAAATTTTATAACAAATTATGAAACATGATTTTTTTTTTTTTTAATTTTCCAACTTTTTTTGTTTAGCAAAAAATAAAAATCCCAGCTGTGATTAAATACCACTAAAAGAAAGCTCTATTTGTGGGAAAAAAATTATAAAAATTTCATTTGGGTACAGTATTGCATGACCGTGCAATTGTCATTCAAAATGTGTCAGCGCTGAAAGCTGAAAATTGGTCTGGGCAGGAGGGGGGTTTAAGTGCCCAGTAAGCAAGTGGTTAAGCCAGGAGTAAACTTACTGGCTCTCAGAGACGTGCACATCAAAAAATATCGAATTAAAATTATAGATCCTTTGGTGGGTAAAACAGTAAACATATTTAAATAGTGTTTGAGCTGTTTTTCCCTTAGAGTTTTCCTTTAAATCATTACTCATTTATCATAACATGAATACATCATGAAGACACCTGGTATGTGCATCTTTGATAAATGCATAACTGGTGGTTATACTTATTGCAGGCATTTTCATTTTTTTTTTCTGCAGTGGTAGCTATATTGATTCCACTAATGGAAAATAGTGAGGAAACATTTAAAAGCTGATATTTTTTCTCTTAAATAGGATAACCTCCTTTATCAATTTTTCTTTTACTTTAAAGAGTGGTTTAATAACAAACCAATCACCGCAAAGTGTTTTTCATGATGGAAAGGTGGGAGTATAAAATCTGACAAGTGAAAATAGCAAAATGGATTATGAAGGCTGACCATGTCTTTTTCTATTTAAATTAATGATGATGATTGGTGTGCTTAAAGGAAAAATAGAATTTTAAAAGGTTTTACTGGATTGGTTCCCATCTCATCACCTTGGTGATGTATTTTTTTTAATTATTATTATATCTGCTACAAGAATTAAGGCCAACTGAACTTCCACCAAAATAGCTAAATTCAAGGTGCTGAAAATATTAATCTTGCCAAGTCTTAGTTTTTTTGGCTTGTATATGAACTCAAGCCACAGTGCAAAGTCTGTGGCTGGGTAGTAGGATGCAGAGAAGGACCACTGTGCTATGTATGAGATCAATGGTCTCTCTGTAGTAGTATGACAATACCATTGATGGGTCAGACCTACAGCTCTCCAATTATCAAAGCCACCCTCTCTGCTGACTGCAGAACTTTGACTCCAACCCAACAAGATGTGTGCTGGACTACTGGAGAGACCACTGCAATCACACAGAGTGCAGCGTTCCCTTCTGTCCAGCCCAGACCGCTGCAATCACACAGAATGCAGGGTTCTGTTCTGCCCAGCCCAGACCATTGCAATCACACAGAATGCAGGGTTCCGTTCTGCCCAGCCCAGACCGCTGCAATCACACAGAATGCAGGGTACTGTTCTGCCCAGCCCAGACCATTGCAATCACACAGAATGCAGGGTTCCGTTCTGCCCAGCCCAGACCATTGCAATCACACAGAATACAGGGTTCCGTTTTGCCCAGCCCAGACCATTGCAATCACAGAGAATGCAGGGTTCCGTTCTGCCCAGCCCAGACCGCTGCAATCACAAAGAGTGAAGGGTTCCTTGTTGGCCAGCCACAGATTTTTACTGCCATGGGAGAGGGCTTACAAAAAGTAAAGGCTTGTGTGGACGGCATCCGTTTGAGATGCCTCTGAGATCATTCAGAATTCACTGACGTGGCATTTGACTCAGTTGACATCCTTCTGACCTGCATTTAAGTGGGCTTTGAATTTTCATACACTTGTATGGGAATGGAAAATCCAACTGAATTTTGAATAATGATTGGATGATCATCACATCATACCTCATCTAAGATTAGATACCACATACGATTCTCTTGTTGAAACAACCGTTACCGAAAGCTCTAATGGTGTAATTTGTTATACTTACAATTGAATTTACTAAGCTCAAGTACATTTACAGTTGTTATTATGATTGTACAAATGCTTTATTTTTGAACATATAATAAAAACTTTTATTGAAAAAATATGTATATATTTTTTATTATATAAGTTTTCAAACTTATATGTTATTTCTGTTTCTTTTTTTTTTAATCCTACAGTATATATATGCAATCTTTATATTACAAATAAACATTAAATACATGGCAAAGGATTCCAAGATTACTTTGATGGACCTGTCTGATAAGGCAAGAATCATTGCTCTGACTTGTTCATTGTGCATTTAAATTTCTGCATGAGCTTTTGAGCCCAGTAATAGTAGGCATTTAACAACAAAGGAGCTAAAGAAAGCCCTAAAGAAACATGTGAAAAGGAACCTAAAGCTCCACCTACTTTCTGGATATTAATACCTAACATTTCATTTCAAGGTTTTCTATTTACCTTTTTTATTATTTTTTAGTTCTGATTATAATAAGCAAAGAAATTATAGATTTAAAAAAAGCTACAGTGCATTCCCCATAACTAGTGAGATACACTCAACAGAAATGACCAGTAAATATGTTCTTCTTAGAAACACCCCTTAAAAACAAGATAACATTAGTTCTGTTTTTTTATTACCAATAACATTTCTAACATTACTCATGTTTATCAGTTTTGCTTTTCCCACATGTCAAAGACCCTGCTTATAAGTAACAGAGGCTATTTTGTATTCTGTAAAAAAAAGTCAATCTATGTATTATCTGCCAAAGGTTGTTTCTTGCTATATCAGTACATTCAAAGTGCTGCTGCTGTAGCCCAATTTATTTTATAGCCTAACTCTGGGCTATTTTTTAATGCCACCCCAGTTGTTTAAAAATGCAATGCAGGCTGCAATGCTCATCTCCTATTCAGTGCTTTCCCCTGCAGGAATGTTTCTCGCCACTAGATGTCTTCAGGTCCACCTGAGGGGTATTTCCACAGCACCCTGCACTCCCAGTATAATAATTCAGAGTGTGGCCATGGCATCAATCTCTGCATTATCAAGAACCATCTTTTTTCAAGGTCTAATAAGGAAAGGAAGAAAAAAGGGATACCTTGAAAAGTTAATTGTGACTAAGCAGTACCTTGAAATATATACCAATTGTCTTAATTTACTACAGTGCCTTGACTCTCATAGTTGTATATCTGCAGTGTGAGATCTAAAGCACTGTTGCTTCTGACTGCTATTCTCACAAGATTTGGAGTGAGATTTGGTGATGTCACTATTGTGCTGCTCACTGTTTTGCTTGCTGGAGAGAAAGCTGTATCTGAGGACCTGCAGTGCAAGCATTTCCCTGCTTCATTCTTCATTCATTCTTTGGATCTCTGCTATCTAAGCATTTCCTGAAACATGTTGCTCATCACCCTACTGGCCATCGTGTGGAGGAGGAGGAATTTTGACATAAGGAAAAGCCTGCCGGTACCAGATTGTATCTGCCATTTATTGTGGGTACCCATAAATATGAGCAATAACAACCAGACAAATAAATCTTGAGAACATGATCGTAAACTATAAAAATACATTTTTCTGGTATAATGCTATTAAATGTTATATTTTGAAAGGCATTCCCCACTAAGAACTGCTGCAAAAATAGCTGAAGTTAATGAACATGACTCAGAGTAATTTTGTGCCTTAGTTTGGTACATTGTTTACATCCATCACATTAATACAATAAGTGGTTTTTCAAAGCAAAAAAAGTAATGTATTGTTTTAATATGTTCAGGGCACATTAGGAAAATCTTTCAAAACTAGTCTGAGAGCTGGTTTTATTTAAATTTATGATCAAAACTTTAATCCAATATTTCATCTCCCTAAATTCATACAGGAAGAAAAGCTGCGCAAATCAAAGTAAACTTTACTGGAAAAATGACATGGTAAGAGGATAATCAACCTTGTTCTTTAAATTGCCGATTTAAATAATTTTTTCTGCCAGTTTGTAATGATTTTTTGGAGACCTTCTTTTCAACGGTGGATGAATTTGTACTAGGCTTTTTTTTAAAGGACTAATTAATAAGGAGCTCTGTGATCCTGTATTTGGACACATTTAAATACTTTTTTTTTAATTGGAACTGATCCTATGAATATGCTTAACGTAGAACTAAAGCTAAAACTTTTTTGTTAATTTTGGGTACAGTGAGGGAGAGTTATAACCCCTGTTAGTTTTAGGGGTTTTTTTTAGTTTTTTTATTGCCATCTGTGTTCCATTGGGGAGATTTCTTTTTCGCTTCTTGTCCCATAGCCAAAACTGGAAGTGAGAGGAAAACTCTCCAAAGTGCATGAATCTCTGGTTGTCACCAGAACTAGTGTCCCCATTGGAAGATTCCCCCTTTTTTTCCATTCTAGCACAGGCCAAAATTTGGGATTTTTTTAACTTTCACTCTTTCAGTGATAATGGTAAACTGGACAGTAAGAGAGGGTGAATCACCCTAACAGGAGAATATACAACAATAAAAACATATATTATTATTATTATTTATTTTATTATTTCTATAATTACATGTAAAGTTTATCTAAGGCCAATTTTTTTTCATTGGATACAGAATTTTTTTCATGTCTTAATACACCGCTGTAAGTTAGAGAAGATCTCTCCAATGTAAGGGAAATCCTCTCTTAGAACAGGTATTTCAAGTTATAGATTTCCCCACTATTCCTGTCCTGATGAAAGCTCAAATTTGTACATTTTCCCCTCGCTTTCATTCCCGATAGACAAATAGGGTGATTTTCATCAGAAGGGAAAACCGGCAACAATAATAATGCAGCAGGGGTTCTAACACTTTAACACTCCATCCAAAAGAAAAAAAATGGCTTTAAATACTCTGTAATAATTCATATGAAAACAACCACATTGCAAAATATAGTAAAACTTGAAGATTTAAAGTGGTTTAAAGGCTCAAGGTTTTTTACCCTCACACATTTTTTATATGGGGGTAAAAAACCTTCCCTCCCAATACTTACCCGAGCCTCATCTTGATCCAGCAATGTGCAAAAAAGCAGGGGCTCTCCGGTTTCTCTTCCTCCTTGCTACAGCCAGTGAGCCAAAGAGAGAGCGGGGGCGGAGCCGAGCCCCGCCGCGCTCCATGTGTGAATGAACACACAGAGCAGTGGCTTGGGAGCAAGCCTGCTTAGTTGGCCCCATAGCAAGCTGCTTGCTATGGGGGCACTTGGCAGGAGGTAGGGGCCAAGAGCGCCAGCAGGGGGCGGGGGCGAAAAGAGAAGGATCAGGGCTGCTCTGTGCAAAACCATTTCCCAGAACAGGTAAGTATGACATGTTTGTTATTTAGAAATGTATTTATTATCACTTTACAGCTGATTTACAGGCAAGCATCTGAATACATACAGTAATTACATATATGAAAACCTTTTGGCCTGTCAAAGGATTTATAATTCTTCACAGGCACAGCCAGTTTTGTATTTCAGGTACCAAACAGGGATTACTTTTCAGAGGGCACCACAGTCCACCATGAGTTTGAAAGAGCCCAAACTCAGAAGGTACTGAAATCTGGGGAATGACATTCCAATCAGGTAACTAGATTTTTCAGAGAATCAGCAATGACATCTTATGCACTCTTATGACATTTTACCTTAAACTGTGAGAACAGATATCCAACTTTATAATTCTTTACTTCCGCATTAAATAATTTTTGGTGATATCTGCATTAACAGATTTATTGTTTACAAAACTTGAATACGTGTTTTCACTTTTAATTGTTTATCTCATGAGAAATCAAGTGCTTGGTTGATTTTTAGACTTTTTCCTGCAAAATAATTTTATTCTCATACTTGAGAAATAAATGAGTTGAGAGACTGTTCCGGTACACTGTTCAGCTCTGTATGCATATTACAATGTCTGTTGATTGTGTTTGGAAACATAAGTCAGCTAGATTTCCAAGTCAAGAGACAGCGTTCACTGCTAAATATAACAAAAAAATGAGCCAACAGCTCTAGATAACAATTTTGGCCACTCAAAATAAAGATACTTTTCAATCAGTTACTGTACTCTATAATGTTCTTTGCTTGCCTGTTTTATCTTTTCTCCTTCATAGGCAATTAGTCTGTGGTTCTAATAGCACTCCTCATGTTATATAATTAGTTAAAGCTGCACCCCAAGCACTAAAGAATGTTACCTCTCATTGTGCAACATTCTAACAATCTAGACCAAACTAAAAACCGCTGGGGTGGACTTTTAAGGGACTAATTTATTATTAATATTATTATTATTCAGGATTTATATAGCGCCTACAGTTTACGCAGCGCTTTACAATATAAAAGGGAGACAATGCAGTTATAATACAATAAAATACAAGATGATTAAGAGGGCCCTGCTCAGAAGAGCTTACAATCTAAAAGTATGTACTATAAAAAGGTATTATTTATTATCGAATATGTAAAAACAAAAAAATACATTGAAAAATGGAATAAATACAACACTGTAACAGATTGCACCATAAATAAATAAGTATGATCCGCCTTCACCCAACGTGTTTCAGAGTAAAAGCATCTCCTTCTTCAGGGTTGTCTGAGGGATAGGATCATATATCTATAGTATAGGTATGGGAGAGCAAGCATCAAGTGATAACAACAACACAATAACTTATTATAACAAATATAATTTTTTTGGAAAATATCAGGAAACTTACTCAAAATATGGTGGCATTACAAATGAACATCCATGTAATTTGTTAATATCAAGAAACACAGAAAAGGACTATATCTCAGTGATTGGTCTTTAAGCATTTTCTGACTGGATGTGGTGGAGATGGTGACTCCACCTTGTCCAATCAGAGCATGTCTTGTATTCTTTCAGAAAATGCAAAATGTTCTCTGAATGGTGCCAACACTGAGTGAATGACCCTCTGTGTTATTTTTGCAGCTGAGCAGCCACTCGGCACAGGATTAAAGATAGCAGTGATCACTATTGTAATGGTACCTATTATAGTGATTTCCAGCTTTCACATGGCTTAGCTAGGTATGGAATATGCATACCTACATTGGTCCAAACTGGATTAATGTAACTATGCAAATATGTATTCAGTTTTGAGATGCAATGCACACAATTTTTGTTTTGGGGTTTGGATATGCTTTTGATATCTAATAAAGTAATATTTCGCAACCCACTCAATAAAAGATTATCTTAACCTAAAATTCACACTCTTTGATTTGCCTGTTTCTTTCATACTACCCAACTATTCTCTCTTTACCCGCTCACTTCCAGGCTTCCACTAGAAATACAAGACAAAAAATAAATAGACCATCCAGCGCTCAGTTTAAGGACCTTCCCCCAGGGACTATGGGACGTAATGGTTTCAGCGATGTAGCCCTCCTCAGACTGGGCAATCTTCAGAAAACTGTAAAAACAATAATATTTTTACAGTTTATTTTTTACAGTAACAATAATGTACTCAAAAAGGCAGAATAAAATTGACGTCAACAATATCAGTCCAGGCACCGCGTCATCCCGACTCTGGGAGTCTGGATCCGCCAGGTGCCTGGACTGATGGCCATCTCAGCGAGCTCCTGAGATGGCCATTCCCCGTCCCTCCACAGCTCAGCGATCCAATGAGCGTGGAGGAGCAAAGCAGGAGAGCTGCTGATTGACAGTCAGCAGCTCTCTGCTTGGGGAGCTGAGAGAACTGAGCCATCGGCAATGTTCGATGGCTCGGTTCTCAGTGCAGAGAAACCTGGGGACAGATGCAGCATCGGACCGATGCTGCATCCACCTAGGTAAGTAAAAATTGGGGCAAAAAACAAACAAACCCATACTTCTCTTTTAACATTCAATTTTGAATGGACTTTCCTGAACGAAAACATGTACACTGCTAGAAATTTGTTTGAGAAAAGTTTTCCATCCTGCTTCTTTGAATGTTCTCATCACTGCAGTCGAAAACCAATATCGATTTGACCTTACTAATGTTTGGAAAATCAAAGAAACATGCTTAAAGTGAAAATTTTTCAAACAAAAAAAAAATACTAGTTTATGGTCAGCTTAAACCAGTGGAACACAATGAAACAGTTAATTGGGTGGACTTATGGCTGGGCACATTTTCACAAGTTCACTTTTCCTTACCTAGCACATCAGCCAAAAGTAAATGGTTGCTAAACCAAACCAGGGGTGGACTGCAAAACATGTAGACTGATGTTTTAAACAGAAAGGCAGTGATAATCTACATTCTATTGGATTGGAAGGCATATGTCTATGACCATATCACATTTTAAGTGATTTTGTTTTTATATGGGAAACATTAGTGGATTCCACTAGCTGAGTTTCAGTGAAACTGATGTCAGATTTATTTTATTTGAGTGGTGATGTCCTGAACAAATAATTTCAAATGCTTCAATCTGGTATGTAAATGGGCCAAGTAAGTAGCAAGAACCCAGGACAGAACAGTTGGCTTGCGAAGACAAAATGAAAGGAGGGTTATAAAGGAGTGTTGATGACTGTTTGAACAGCAAAGGCAGAAATAGTGTCATGTGTTGATATTTAGGAATGGGTCAATGTCATAGTTTTTAAATTAATACATGAAATGTATTAATTACTTGACACCAAAAATGTGTTTAAATATGCCACATTTCTAGCTTATCGGTGTTCCTACAAGTTTGTTCAGCAGCATGGATGCATGTGGAGCCGATCACCCTCTTCATATCTCCCATAATGTCCTAAGACTGTGTTCCCTGAGGAATCAAGAGCAACCTGCCTTTTGTCCTGTATGGAGACAGAAGTATTCCCCAAACATGTAATGTTGTATAAATCATATCACTTTCGCCACCTCAACAAATGCAATTTGTTTACTTTCTTGCTTACTCTCACCTTATACTTTTCCTGCTAATACCATCGACATACTACACTATAAGGGCTCTCCCACCTCTCCTTCTAATTTTCCAGTGAATCCTTTTGAGCTTGGCATTTTTTGTTTTTGTACACCATTGCGGATCACCACCCAATGACCAAAAACCTTACAAAACCGCGGAGTTCAACCAAAACATCAATCATTAGAATTCTGAAGCCCCTAGTTTAAAGTTGGCCAGAAATGGGTCTTTTTTTTTTCATTTAGCCAGTGGACTGGACCAAAAAAAAAAAGACAGGTTACATAGTTACATAGTAGGCGAGGTTGAAAAAAGACACAAGTCCATCAAGTCCAACCTATGTGTGTGATTATGTGTCAGTATTACATTATATATCCCTGTATGTTGTGGTCATTCAGGTGCTTATCTAATAGTTTCTTGAAGCTCCTCTATCGACATGAATGAGGTGGATGGAGAAATCCATCATCCCCAGCTGGAACATTTTATTCTGACAATGGGACCTAATACTGTCAGAATAGAAAAGTTTTATATCTTGTTCCTTTGACAGAAGTCAGAAAAAATGATTGACTTCTGTCTTGCAGGAACAGCCATATACTACTAAACTTACTTCTATGGCCAGATTACCGTTTTTTTTTTTTTTTGTTTTTTTTTTCAGATTAACGTTAAGTATATCTAAAGCCAAAACTTTTTTTTATTTTCACTATGGATAGAGTAGGGAATGATTAAAATCCGATTTCAGCTTTTTGATTACTTCCTGTCATATAGACCCAACAGAAAGTGAGTGGAAATCTCACCAAAGTTAAGGAAATCCTTCCTTACATAGTTTTTTAGGGCTGAAGTGACTCGATCAGTCACTGGTTATGGGTGAGTAATAGTGTAAGTGAACAGGAAGGATTCCCTTCCAGTTGTTTGTGTCCAGTTTGTGGAAGGTGGCAGTGAGTCCACTTGGGGCTTGGGCTTCTGCCTTTTAGTGCAGCCTTAAGATTGTTTCTGCATGTAGAGTTAGAAAGGTAGGTGGAGAAAGGAGCGCTGGCATCCAATGATATGCAAGTTGAAAGGTAAGTTAGAAGGCCTTTATTGAAAATAAAAACAAGTACATTCATTCCTTAGATAGTTGGCCCTAGAACATATTTTCCCAGTGTACGATTTCCCCTCTATTTTAGTCGTATTGCAAAATCTTGGATTTTCCCTTATTCTTAGATCTAATGACAATGGTCACCAGCATTAATAGAGAGAATGAATATGTAAAGATGGAAGATGTACAAAAGCCTAGTGCATTACCCCCAAAACCGTTTATTAAAATCATAAGACAATAATGCAGAATAAAATCAAGCTTGACAATAGCACCAATCTAGCAAATGAGATGGGCATCCCAACCTACGCCAGGTTATAGAGAAGCTTATCCGTTTCGGGGGGCAGACCCCAAAATCTTCTCTATCGTGTGGCGTCGGTTGGGATGCCCATCTCACTTGCTGGATTGGTGCTATTGTCAAGCTCAATTTTATTCTGCCTTTTGGAGTATATTATTGTTACTGTAAAAAATAAACTGTAAAAATATTATTGTTTTTACAGTTTTCTGAAGATTGCCCAGTCTGAGGAGGGCTACACAGCCAGTCCCCTACTGTGCAAGTACAAAGTTTGTTGTGCTTTTTGAATGGAGTGGCTGTGGGGGAAGGAGGAGGGGGACCAAACTTCTGGCTAAGTTGGCCGTGGCTAACTCAGCCAGAAGTGGGAGCGGGTCCCCATCAAAACCAGGTACCCACTCCCCCCTCCCCCCAAAAGGTGGCAGATGTTGCATTGAAGGGGGGAGGGGGCAAACAAGCAGAGCTTCCCCTTTTGGGTGGAGCTCTGCTTTAACACCCTGTCTCAATACTCTCCCCAAGAGTATTATGCATGTGCTTTCACTGTGGAGACCCTAAAAAATGTTAGGACTGCAGAAAATACTGGGGTGCCATAAAGAGGCTCTGCAGCTTACGCATGTATTTGCAAATGTGTGCAAACTAAACCCCTGTTTTTAACTGTTAGACAGGAGAATTTGGTTGACTGCAGGCTGGCTGGTAAGTTGAGCTGAGACTTTTCTTTGGTTTTGTTTGACATGTGTCGCCCTTCCACGTTCTCCTTGCTGTGAAGGCCAATTATAGGTGGAGGCAGTGGCCATTTGTTTGTACTCTTCCCAAGAGCCCTAAGTCCTGATGCAAGCAGTGGCCAGTCCTTGGGAGAAGTTATGCAAATATCAAAATGCAATCTGCGTGGTTTTCAGTCCGGAGGAGTGGGTGTTCCTAGGCAAGCTGGATTTTCATGCAGATGGCTAAGAGTAATGTCCACATGTAATGATGAGCCTTCATAACTGAAAGAACTAAAATTCTATGAATAAAAATTGTGGGATAGGGATAGTCAGGCGGGGGAGGGAAGTGGTAGATGAACATTGATATTCTCCAGCCAGAAAATGAGACAGGCTTTACCTAAATCACTGACTTAATAAAGGAGGCCATGCCTCCGAAATGCATCATCATACCAACCCTGTGGGCTGAAGTACTGGTCTCCGTCTCCAACGGCTCTCCCTTTGCGGTGGGTCACATCATCACAGCGCGGTACTGGCTGACCTGGGCACATGCGCAGTTCGCAGAGCACGCCGGAGGTGATGTCGGGTGGCTTGTGAGCTGCTATACGTCTTTGAGGAGCTTGGATGTCTCTCGTCCATCAATACTTCTTGCAGTGACCACCTAGGAGAGGAGAACATGTGTACTTCATGCCTTTATATGTGCTTCAAAATGTGAGTGCAACTTGGAAAAAGTTTTTTCTATGTGTCTTATTAAACAGTATTATACTAGGGCGGACCTGCGCTCTTTCCTTTTTTTCTGCTTGCATAGATCTACCTAAATCACTGCAGTTTTTAATGCACATTCAATAAAATAAGAGTAAGCATTTAAAGTAGAGAAGAAGAGCCTGTACAACTGCAAGACTGAAGGCAAGTTTGGAGTCCAGCTTTAAGAAGACTGCACAGCTTACATAAACATTTTGACTAAATGGTTGTTTTTTTTTTTTTATTTCTTCCTGGAGATCTTTTTTTAATACATTTTCATACCTTACCTTTCAGCTTTTACGCCTATATGTAGACATACACATATATTCAAGCCAGCTATATTAGCATTTTTCTGCACGTCATCATACTGATGCATAATTCAACAGCACTTCAGTAAATTAGCTATAAAAAGAACATTTAGTCACATAGTATAAGTACAATGCCAGCTTTTCCCTTTTTTGTATTCGGCAATCTGGGCCATCATCAGTGATGTGCTAAGTAATCTTGAATTGAAGAGATAGGTGCCAGAATGCTGAATGTCCTGGTTTTGAAAGACAAAATGCCAAACAAAACAAAGTGAAGCATAATAAAAGTCTATACGACTGTCTTGATGTGGAACACAAATTGTTGGCCCATAACTTCAAGCATAGTACATGTTGTGCATTATTTTTTTCAGACTTCTAGAACCAAATTGTTTATTCTCCCCACTGCTTTAAACCAGACCTATTGCCTAAAGTTAAAGTGGATATTCACTGCATCTGAGAACCACAAACAAAAAACACTATTTAAAGCGGAGTTCCACCCAAAAATGGAACTTCTGCTGTTCAGAATCCTACCCCCCTCCGGTGTCACATTTGGCACCTTTCAGGGGGGAGGGGAGAGCATAATCCAGGTATTTGCTCCCTCTTCCGGGCATAGATATCCACGGGTACCCATATCCATATATGCTATATCCGGCGCCTCCTCCTCCGTCCCCCCTGCTGTCTTCTGGGAGACACACAGGTCCCAGAAGACAGCAGGGACACGCGCATGCGCAGTAGGGAACCAGGCTGTGAAGCTGCAAGGCTTCACTTCCTGATTCCCTTACCGAAGATGGCTGCGCCTCCACTCGAGAGCCGAGAGACAGATTGGCTTCAGGTGAGGACAGGACAGGTAAGTGTCCTTATTTTAAAAGTCAGCAGCTGCAGTATTTGTAGCTGCTGTCTTTTTAAAAAAAAAAAATTGGCAGGACCTCTGCTTTAATTCATTACTAATATTCAAAGCAAACTCCGCCAACCCATCAATCCATGTCTCCATGCTTTCTTTTTTTTGAGAAATCACTTTGAAAAACACCCCTCTAGCATTTCTGGCCGTGGCCATCTTGAGTAAGGGCAGGTGATTTATGTAGCATTTACTTCCTGGAATCCTTTTGCCCTTAGCTCAGGCTTGCAGGTGTTTCATCAAATTAGGCGACTCGTCCCATAATTCCTCTTCAGCAAAGGAGATTGAGAATAGGAAGGATTCTGTAAGCCCTGGGTCACTCTAGCCCAGTGTTTCTCAACTCCAGTCCTCAAGGCGCCCCAACAGGTCATGTTTTCAGGATTTCCCTCAGATTTGAAAAGGCTGTGGTAATTACTAAGGCAGTGCAACTGATCAAATCACCTATGCAAAATGATGGAAATCCTGAAAACCTGACCTGTTGGGGCGCCTTGAGGACTGGAGTTGAGAAACACTGCTCTAGCCAACACAAAGCTGAGGACTCTTTCTCCGCCCCCACCCCCCACCATATGATAGCACCAAGCATAGAACTGTCCAGATCTGCTGAAGAGTATGTAATGGCAGGGGCATAAGGAAAAGTTTATCAGAGAAAGGAAGCAGTGATTAAGAAGCCTTATTGTGTTGGTTCCTTTTTTCCCCCTTTTTTACCAGCTCTCTTAAATAAAATCAGGTATATAATGAGGCTTTATGCATTTTAAAAGCTGTCTTCTTTTCACAAAATTATTCCAAAATAGATATTTTTGATAATTTTTAGTCCCAGATTTGTTCAGTCAAAACAAACAATATGTCCAAACTGTATGCTACAGCAAGCAGTGAATTGATCAAAACAAACCTATTACGGCTTTTTGATGGTGGTTCGTTATTTTTGCTTAAAGTGGTTTTTCTTCCCTGCTGTACAAAACTGCAGAGTAAGTTGGCTTGCCATAAATACGACAAAAATGAAAAGTTTACAGTCTGTTTTCAAATTTTCCGACTTAATGCATGCCTCAGGGCATCCTTATCCATCTAGTATTATAGAGCATACTGTACCTGATGTTCTGAAAATGTACTGTTGGATTACATCGAAAGGAAAACTGTGAATATTCAGAAAGACAATGATACGATGAAAACAGACAGAATGTGATTACCAGGCTGTTTTTTGACAGTAAACGATACATTCAGTTTGAGCGTTGTACAATGCAACTCCGGAATGGAAATTACACTAACAGTTGCAATGCCTGCATGAATTAGAAGCTCGGATGTTAGACTCCCATGTTTATTCCGTCAAACCCCTTATCACCAAAATGGGCTTAAAATGTTTGCAATGCTAAATCTTCAGTTGGCAAGTTGTCAAGCCTTTTCCACACCAGTATTATGTAAGAGTGAGGATGACCATAAACAGGCGGATACCCTAAATGGCAATAATAAGCCCTTGTGGCTGTCAGGAGCACTCAGAGATTTCCTAAATTGTAGGATCTAGCTAATCCTTTACTGAGAAGGAGGTTAGAGTAGAGGTTAAAGTGATTGTAAGGCTTCGTTTTTTTTTGTTTTTTTTTTCCACTGTGCAGTTAGTTTTGCATAGAGTGGCCCCGATCCTCGACTTGTGGGGACCCCCTGCAGTGGTGGTAGCTCCTCCCCGCATCGTATAACCCCCTAGGAGAAGTGCTCTCACGGGGGGTTACCTTGCTGGTGCGCTCCTGCCTCCAGCATTTGCATCCATAGATGCAGAATGCCGGACTCAGCCCTGGCGCCTGCATCATTGGATTTGATTGACAGCAGCGGGAGCCAATGGCTGCGCTGCTATCAATCTATCCAATCAAGAACTGAGACAACGGGCAGTGGGGAAGAGCGCATCGCCGGCGGGGGAATACAGGACTCAGGTGAGAAAAAATATATATATTCATATATATATATATATATATATATATATATATATATATATATATATATATATATATATATATATATATATTGTAATTTTAAAAATTGTCCCTTTAAGACCGTTTGGCAAAAGTGACGTTTGACGTTGCTGCTGTCATCCAATGGCACAGAATCAAGTGGGGGCCATCATTCCCTCACTCGACTTAGTGCCAAGCAGGGGAAGTATCGGATCGTCTCCGCCACTACCAACGGATCTGGTAAGCGGCGGGGACGACCGGGACAAGGCAGGAGGGATTACTTATAAATCAACTGGCTAAATCCTGCCGCCTTAACCTCTGCAACATCACCAGAATTCAACCCTTCCTGACTAATGACACCACAAAGCAACTTATTCACTCCTTGATTATTTCCCGCCTTGACTACTGCAACTCTCTCCTTAATGGCCTACCCTTACGAAGGCTATCCCCCCTTCAGTATATTATAAATGCTGCTGCTAGACTAATACACCTCACTAATCGATCTGTGACTGCTGCCCCTCTCTGCCAATCCCTTCACTGGCTTCCCCTACCCCACCGTATAAAATTCAAAATGCTAACCATAACATACAAGGCCATTCACAACATCACCCCCAGCTACATCACCAACCTCATCTGCAGATATCGCCCAAATCGTCCCCTCCACTCCTATCAGGACTTCCTGCTCTCTAGCTCCCTTGTTACCACCTCTCATGCTCATCTTCAGGACTTCTCCAAAGCCTGGAATTCCCTGCCCCGGTATATTCAATCTGCCCCTAACCTGTCCACTCTTAGGAGATCCCTGAAAACTCACTTATTCAGGGAAGCCTATCCCACACCCCCCTAACATCAAATCATTCTCCACCTCTCTTACCTTTTGTACCACCACCCCCTCCCTTTAGAATGTAAGCTCTACGAGTAGGGCCCTCCTGTCCCTTCTGTATTGTACTGTAATTGTGCTGTCCCCCCTCTACATTGTAAAGCGCTGCGTAAACTGTTGGCGCAATATAAATCGTGAATAATAATAATAATAATAATAATAATAATAGTATTACATGTAGATTAATGGAGGCTTCACTTTCCTGTTATTCTAAGACACAAGCTGGAGGGGCGTGACACATCGCCGGTGACTCCATCATGGACAATGCTGTATTCCAGCCTGTGTTCCAGCCTGTGTTCCAGCCCTCATTCACAACCATCCACCATCTTACCAGCATCCTACAGCCCACGAGTAGCAGAAATGGCTCTCAGTGTGGACCAATGAATCTCCCTTTCAGCGGATCAATATATATGCCTATTACTTATGTCTTCCATGTGAGTTTTATTCTTTTACTCTACTATTAAATGCTTAACAGTCTACCCTCAGAGACGCCTGTATCTTCTTTCTTTTTTGCATGTTTGAAGACCGCTTCTACTTCCCCCCAAGGCTGGCCCTAAAGTTTATTGACTGTATATCTTCTATCTAATATACAGAACCTGAAGCTCAAAGGACTATATGATGGGCCTTGCATTGCCACAAACGTACCTTTGCTTATGCCACTACCCACATGTTTGTCTAAGGGGCGTGGCACAGCCTGTGACTGGCAGAAATCCGACAACACCATGTTATTGCCAAAAAATAATAAAGATTTGATTTCAAATATATATTTGTATGACAATTAAAAACAGTTTATTGGTATTATTTATTTTTACAAAGGCTGTTTTCTTTATTTTGAACATGTGACCAGTAGCAGAGGAGTAGAAGCTCCTCCTGCTTATGTTTCCCTGCAGACAGCCTGTGAAAGATTTGGGTAATGTGACAGTTGTACAGGCATACCCCACTTTTAAGTACACAATGGGGTTTATTTACTAAAACTGGAAAGTGCAAAATCAGGATCACTTCTGCATAGAAACCAATGAGCTTCTAACCTCAGCTTGTTCAATTAAGCTTTGGTAATAAAACCTGGAAGCTCATTGGTTTCTATGCAGAAGTGATCCTGATTTTGCACTTTCCAGCTTTAGTGAATAAACCCCATTGCGTACTTAAAAGTAGGGTATGTATATTTATTAGGAAAAAGGAAATTTGATTTTTTCTTTACTATTATTTAAATAATCACAGCGCCATCATCCACATACAAAAATAGAAGGGATAATGTAAATTAAACAGTGTGTGTTTAGTATCACTTTAACATTTGATTTTGGAATGAAAGGACTTTACTAAATAAAAACCACATACACTGTTAGAAATTTGTTTGTTCAGCAAAACATTTTCCAAACTGCTTCTTCAAATTCTCTTGTCACTGTGGTCGAAAACCATCGACCATATCGATTTGACCCACTAAAAATTAGAAAAACAAACAACCTTTCTTAGAACCTTCTTTTCTCAAGAATTTTCATTTGCAATTTTTGCCCATATATGGCCAGCTTTAGATGTGCGTGTAAACTTGCAGCTTCTTTGGAAAACGATCAGCGTTCGGGTTGCTTTTCAGGGGCAATTGACAGAAAGTGAGGAGCCAATGTGACGCAGTGTTTATTTTGACATCAATTTTGATTTAGTTTTAGTCATAGTCTTTTGACTAAAATGCCATTTTAGTTTTAGTCGTGTTTTAGTCATCTGAATTGTTTTAGATTTAGTTGTACTTTAGATAATTAAAATCTCCAGTACATTTTGGTTGACTAAAATTATTTTAGTCAACTAAAATCTAAAGTGTTTAGTTAAATTGTAATGCATTATTTAGGCGTTTCTCTAGAATTTCCAAACTCATTATACACTCCTGGAGTAAAAATCTAATAACATGTTATTACTTATGGTATTAAGGTTTGAACAAACTACAGATTTCATGATGAATTGATGCATTCATTCATACAGATTTAGCTGTTATATAAAGTGGAAGTTAACGGGGGTAAACGTCCCTTCTTCACAATTTCATTCCATTTTCAGTTAATTGACAAAAATTCTAATTGATTTTCGGTTTGTTTTCGTCACTGGAAAGTTGCCGTTGGCGAATATTATGGCGAAAATATTACTACTACTTAAAGCGTTTGTTAACCCCCCCAAAAAAATATGGATCCTGCTCCTTTAAAGCATGTTATACAGCATAGTGCTTGTGCTGTGTAATTTGGACCACTGTAACACCTAAAAAACCTGGCTGAAATGCATTCCTGGCTAAACGTATTCAAAACCTTTTCATACGTATTGTTCGTTGAAGGTTCCTGTGCTTTGAGCAGAGTGAAACAACTCTGGAGGTACATCCTAATGATTAAAGCCTCTGTGTTTTTACATGCTAATGTGAAGGTTCGATCTGTGAAGATTCTGATGGATGTGATGCCTCGAGCCAGAAGAAAGGGTTTTAGAGGAATATTTACCGGAGGCTGGACACTAAGATATATTGCCCTAGGGAATCATGGGTCTCCCTACAAATATGGCAGGGCTGTTATAACCGTTGTTGTTGCTATTGCAAGTCTCGAGAGAATTTGAGGCAGGAGGCTGGAGGAGGCCTAAATTAGATTGCATGCCCAAGGACTTGACAGGGCATTTATTGCCTCTGCCCAAGGGTGAGGTAGATGTAAAACAAATCTCCGCAGCTTGATATTGTTTGCTGTAGCAAAAGGATGCACTTCGGGAAAGGTCCACTGGCCCACAATCCGACTGAATAACTTCGGTTGTAGGGACCATTTGTTGGGATCCAGGAATGCTTGGGATAGGTGATTGGCGTTTGTGTTTAAGTGGACTAGAAGATAGACTACTCTTAGGTCCTGCAGATTCCCCTCTGCCCAAATGAAGATGGGTTCCACTTTCCTTAGTAAGGAACTGTTGTGGGTTCCGCCTTGGTGGAGTATGTATGATATTGCAGCTCTATTGTCTATCTGAATCAGTACTGATTTGTCGTTGTTTTGAGAGATCAAATGCTGTCGATGCGAGATAAGCCTCCTGGATTTCCAGGATATTTGCGATGATGTCTGGCGCACTGAACGCCCATCTCTCTTGAACCAACATCTGGTTGCAATGTGCCTCCTAGCCTATTGCATTGGCGTCTGTGGTAACTGTGGTCCAGAAGACATGCCCTAATGGATGTGGCTTTACAGGCATCTCCCTCTTTGTCCACTAGTGCAGACCCCTTTGCATCAAACTTGTTTCATATATGGACTGAGATAGCTGGTTTGCTCCATTGCTTCAGGGTTTCTAGATAAAAGACACCTGAGGTATCCATGTGTCCATGAGACCATCTGGATACAAATAGACAAAAATCCCTATTAAGTTGAGTTAGCTCGAGGCTGTTATGTAGGACCATGTCCTCACTCTCCTTACTTTCTGAATAATCGCCCACACTTTCTGAGATGGCAGGGACACATCCCTTTTGCAGTGTTGAATAAGGCACCTAAACTGGAGAAAAGGGCTCTGAGGGAAGTGCCGGGTCCAAAGGGGAGACTCTGGAATTGCAGATGGACCTGGTCGACCGAAAATCTCAGATACTTCTGTAACAGTTGTAGTATGGGTGCGTGCAAGTAAGCACCCCTGAATCCTGGGTACTTCTAATTCTGCTGTTCTGGGAAATCAAGTCTGATTTTCCTCCTGTAATGCGGGAAATGGCTTTCTGTAACCTTTCTTCAAAGAGTGATTTACCAGCAAAAAAATGGTAGTTATACTAATTTTGTTTTGACACTGTGTCAGCTGCCCGTAGTTCTGACCACAATACCCATATGGCCATCAAGTGACATTGATCTTGCAGAGTATCGAATTGTATCCATCGCCGTCTCACCTGTGAAGTCTGCTGAGAGACATAATTTTTCCAAAGCCTTGACTATATTTTCCCTAGGGACATTATGATGAATCACGGTTTCCATGTTTTCGGTCCATGCCCGCAGGGCTTTGGATACAGATGATAAGGCAATTGCTGACTTCCATGCGTTTACCCGCCATTTGGTAAGCTTCTTTAAGTTGGGGACTATTCGTCTGTCTAAAGGATCCTCAATTGAGGCTGAATCATCGATTGGTGAGATGAAATTCTTTGTTATACGAACCACTGCCACGTCTACCTCCAGTGGAATGCCTGGCATTGTAGATTCTTGTTCCGTACTGCTTATTTTAGACAGCAGACAGAAAAAGCAGCTAGAGAAAGATAAAGGAGTTAGCGACTGGTAATTCAGCTGGAGTAAGGAAACGGTATTCCTGGGTAAAAAAAAAAAAGAAAGAAATTACATTTACCATTGACAAAAAACAGGGTCCCCTCCAGGAGCTCCCCGCATAGGCAACCTCCTCACATGACAACAGGATTCCATGCTGAAAGCTCCCAGTAATAAACAATGGAGAGGGGAGGAACATGAACATCTGTGAAAGATCCAACCCTCTAAAAAATGATTTTGACAAACAAGGGCAAAAAATTTAAAATTTCCCTCCATTCAAGATGGCTGCCACAACCTCAGGCCAGAGCGCGCATGCGCGGCCGGTGGCACTAGGACCTATGCAGCCTGCCCGACTCAGCCCAGCCCACTGAGCCGGCTCCTGACATCCGCGTATGCGCAGAGCGGGCAGGGAGACACTGAGGGACTCAGAAAAGCCACCCACTATAGAAAGCAGGAATGAAGGTGCAATATCGCAAGGAGGGGAAGGTGGTGGGGGAGGAAGAAAGCAAAAAAAAGAGAGAGAATGCAAGGAAAGGAAAGTGAGAGTGAATAGAATGCTGGGAGTGCACTAAGTATCAAATCTGAAGCTTGTCACAGGTGTGCTGCCATTGAGGTACCAGGAAAAAGTTTTGCCTATAGATCTACTTTAAAGTATCACTAAAGGGATTTATTTTATGTATTTTTTTGTTTTGGAAATAGTGGAGAGGGATTAGAATACTTGTCAGTTTTTATTGCTGTCTGTGCCCCCATTAAGGAGATTCTCCCTCTCTATTTGTCCTGTTTACCATTATCATTGAAAGTAAAAGAAAACCCCAAATCCCACAAAAGTAGTAGAGGGAAAATCTTCCAATGGGGATGCTAGTTCTGGTGACCTGGGGTTCCCCATGGAATTCCCTTAATTTCCTCTCGCTTCCTGATTTAGGAATGGGACAGGAAGTGAAGGGAAATTTCTACAATGGGACACAGAAGGCGAGAAAAAAAGGTGAAAGGGGGTATAACCCTCCCTTACTCTATCCAAAATGAAAAAAAAAGTTTTGCCTACAGTTCTACTTTAAATAAATAAAATCTGATCATTGAAAACACCCCTGTCAGTTGTACATGGTTTGTCACAGCTGCAGGATAGCTTGTTCTGTTGAAAAACAGTTGATTTCCTGGCTGGGTGTCAGAGGAAAAAAAGAAATAAATCCTAAAAAAAACTAGTACAGCCATAACAGCTAAGAATTGGTAAGCTGCAATATAATAAAGGTTTGTTTTGGGTGTAATGCCACTTTAATAGAATTTTCTTTTACAAAGGTTTTATTAATATTCAATTCAACAGTACTGCTTGACAGTTTGGTGGATACATTGCAGTTGAACATTAAACAAAGTCAGGACAAGGTTTTGATGATAATAAAGGGAAAAGGGGGAATATAAGCAAAATAGAAGTGTTCGAATTCCAGAAATACTAAAATGAGCCATAGGAAACATCTGAAAAATGAGAAACTCAGTCTGGAGCTTCACTATTCTGAGGAACGCTGCATGAAGTGTAGAACTAAAGCGACCACATATTTTGTTAAACGTCAGCCATTATCAACCTTATGATTCAAAATTGTATATCAACCAGAGTATAACTTTGAACAGTACTATATAGCTAGCAATGTAACCACCCCGCCCAGGCAAACGCCTGGTAGCCTGGCAATCTAAAAGAATGGAAGAAATATCAAGCTAAAGAAAGAGAAGAGGAAGGAGAAAAAGGGCTATAAGATGGAGAATGACAGGAAAAGAAAGAAAAGGGGTAGTCCACACGGTGGGGAGCAGAAGCGTATTAAATCGAGAGAAGTGTAGTATCAAATCTGGAAGGTATAATATAGTCGATACAGATTTGATACTACACCAAACCCAAAGGAATTTATTGTGGGTGTCTGATAGTATAGCAGTCAGTTTCTCGTTTACCATTATGTCGTTCATACAGTGTTTTACCGCCTCAAAACTAAGCATAGGTGTTTTCCATGCCCTAGCTACAGTTAACCTGAGATACATCACCAGATGGCACTCCAGTAGGAGCAATTCAGGTATTGGTTTGCAGAGGAGAGCTTCATAGGGATCCCCTAAGGTTAGTATGAAGTATATTGCGGAGAAGAGTTTAGGCTCAGACCCATAGTCTGCATACCTTCAGGCATGTCCACCAAATGTGTGCCATAGTGCCCTCCTGGGAGCATCCTCGGAAACACAAAGGAGAGTAGTCTGGAATGAAATGGGCCAGCCTAGCCGGTGTGTAGTACTATCTGTAAAGTACCATCTGTAAAGTAATTTGTAAGCATTTTCGAGAGTAAGAACATTTTTTGAACATTTAGATGTTTAGCGTTACAGTCATGACCTGCCAGTCCTCTGGATCCAAGCCAGAGGTTTGAGGTCGGGCCCTACAGATGCTTTCAAAGGGAGTCACAGTGTAGGGAATAGGCCTAGATTTTATAAGCTGTTGGAGGAAGTGTCAGAGCTGTACGTAGCTATAATGTTCTTGTACGGGAATATTATGAGAGGAACGCAGGGTCTCAAATGCAATGATTATCACACCCCAGTGGGAATAATGGGCAGTGTAGGATTTGGAGCAGGGGAAGATGAGGAGAAATCAGACCTGCAGAGAATTTAATTGAATCCCATAGGTGGAGGGAATGATCCAGACATGGACCGATCGTGGTAGGGCAATGTATAGGGGGGAGCCAGGGCAGAGAGGAGACTGGTATCGGATATGAGTCCACTAGATCAATTGTGGCCCATAGTGGCATTTGCTGCTGTATAGTAGGTTGCAAATTGGGGACCTCCATTGATCTTACGGTATATAAGATTTGCTTATTAATCCTAGGTCAGGTGGAGCCCCAGATGAACTTCAGGATTTTGTGTTGATGTATCCGCAAAACATGTAAGGGGACCAGAACTGGCAGGACTCTAAAAAAGTAAAGTAGTTTCGGAATACAGGTCATACGAACCGCCACAATCCTGCCGAACCAAGATAGTAGAAGGTGAGTCCAGGAAGACAACATATTTGTCAGTCTTCTGATCAAAGAAGGAAAGTTGGCTTGATAGAGTCCTGCCTAGGTCGGAGTAAGCCGGATCCCAAGATAAGGTAAAGAGGGTAGCCATTGGAACAATATCTTATGGGAAGAGCCTGCTACCTCGACACCTGTTATGTCTGGATGAGAACGAATCACCACTGCCAGAGACTCCAAGGCCAAGATAAATAAGAGCAGAGAGAGTGGACAGCCTTGTCGAGTTCCCCTCCTGATAGGGAAAAGAGACCATTTAAAGCCATAATATTTGACCTTAGCCTGAGGGGAATCATATAATGCCGATATCCATCTTAAGAATGAGGCTCCAAAACCGTAATGGCGGAGCACCATTGTTAGGTAGGGACAGGACAATGTGTCAAAGGCCTTATTCACATCGAGGGACAAGAACATGGTTTCCAAGGATTGACCATGGGCTATATGCTGTATTTGTAATATTCGTCTTATAGCGTTCCTGTGTGGAAGACTGAGTAGGGGCAGAGTAAAGAGTAGTGAGACGATGACAAAATTTGTCTAGGACCCGCAGCAGGTTGCCTGTAAGAACATTATGTTGGGTACGTAGGGTGATGGGAGTGTGTTTAAGAGTGAAGGGAAGTAGTCTATTGGCCAGCATAGAATTAGGTTTATTTCCTTTGGTGTACCATTTCTGGCAGGCCCTATGTAATGTACATTCTGCTTCTTCCGTTAAACATAAATCCAACTCTGTGCGGGCTTGGTCTAGGAGTTAGCAGGAGTGGGGGACTGCTTAAAAGTCATAGATAGGGACTCTAGGCGTGTGTCTCCAGGGTGCACCTTGCTAATGATCATTCACGTTTGCGTTTCGCTGCCAGTTGGATAACATGTCCCCTAAAGACCGCTTTGTATGCTTCCCAGAGGGTGACAGGAGAAGAGACCAAACTAACATTAAGACGGAAGTATCGCACAGATGCTTGGTTGATATCCGTCAGGATCCCTTTAAAGGACAGTAGCGAGTCATTCATAATCCAGAGGGAATGTTGAGGCTTACAGAGTAGAGAGTGGCAGACAACCAAAACAGGGTCGTGGTCCGACCAGGTTGCAGCTAGAATAGAGGCAGAGCCAACTAAGGGGAGATGTTTCCGCAGGATAAACATATGGTCCAACCTGGAATGAGAGTGGTGGGGGTGAGATTAATCTTTACCCAAGGGATGGAGCTCTCTCTAGACGTCTACTAGGTCATGACTTTGTAAAGAATATAAAAAAATTTTGTCATCAGGGGAAGGAGCTTTGTGTTTTGAGGGATAATTATCCATATCAGGGTTCAGCGCCACATTAGAGTTGCCCGCCAGAAGGAGGTTTCCTCTCCGATGAGACTTCAACAAAGAGCAGATATGGGTCAGGAAAGGTCAGGGTTTATCTTTGGAGCATAATAAGTGAAGATAGTGACCTCAGTATCCTGATTGGAACCTTGTAGCTAAATGTACCTACCATTTGGATAAGCAATCTCTCTACTGCAATTGAAGGTAACCATTTTGCGTAGGGCTATGAGCACGTCCCTTTGTGTTTGGTTGGACTGTTATCCTGGAAAACTTGAGGGTATAGGCTATCAAAATATTTAGGGCAGGAGGAAGATGGATAATGGGTCTCTTGTAAGCACGAAATATCCTTTTGCTTTTTAAGATATTTAAAAACCTTCACCCTTTTGTGGGGGGAGTTCATTCCCTGAACATTTAGAGATAACCAGTTCAGTTGCTAGAAATGGTTAACCAGAGCCTGCCACTGTGCACCCACCACGCTCATATAGGGAAAAAGAGAGGAGAGAAGAGAAGAAGCAAAGGAAGGAGAAAAGAAGAGAGATATGCCATAAGACATAAAAAGGCCGAGATGATCTTGGAGCATGTTACGCAAACTAAGCATTAATGCAACGTTTAGTGGGACAAAGGGCCCACAACGAGGTCGGAAGTTGGCCAAGACTATCGTCTCAGCTAAGTGCCAACTTATGGGGGAACAGTGGTCTGTCGGAACCACTCGGCATCTTGACAAAGAGCGATGAACTGTAGAGTTATGAGCACAAAGCCTAGCGCACCAATCAAAGTAGTAAAGAAGAGTGCCACTACAAAAAAGGGGTATACAGTTTTAAGCAAAAATAGGTCTCTCAGCCGCCCCAGACCGTCCCTCACTTTCAGGGCACCCCAGAGCTAACGAGCTGCCGTGAAGTTGTAGGACAACCTAAAAAAACCACAGAACCAAAAAAGGAGAAACTTATAATATTCAAAATTAAATCTGTTAACTAACCAACAGGATAATAAAATGACGATGCATTCAAAAACTGTGCCACCCCCCTACGGTAATTGGGGGCTAAAAGGGGGCCTGCTAAGTGGACACTGACCACCATACATAATCCCACCACAGGAGGGACAGAAATAATATGCTATACTAAGAACCCAGTATAGAATGCAGCGCAGGTCACCACCTGGAGGTTCGGGTGCCATTTTTCGTTTGCCCTTCCCTGCGGCTGGAGAGGCTTTGGACTGCTGGCAGTTCCTGTGTTGGTTCTTTTTAGAGCGGTAGCCCGGGAGCCTGAGATGGTCCGGAGCAGCGGGAGGTGGGTGAGTGGTGCCGGGATGCAGGCTGTGCTGTATCCATCAGGCTTTAATGCTCCGACGGCGCAGAGTGAGAGGATCAGGCAGCCATCTTCCTCGCTCGCACGCATGCGCTCATTTAATAGTATTTTCTAAACTGGCTATACAACAGACCAACAACAGGGACAACAATGGGGAAAAGCGGGGCAGAGGGATTTAGTTCTGAAAGAGGGACTATCTCTTGAAATGAAAGACTGACCCGACTTTATAGAACTGCCTGAATTTATTACCATGCTCCCAGTAATATTTTTTCTTACAAGGCCATGTTTCAGCCATTTTCTCTAATGCCATCTAGTCTTTTTCTCAACCTGTTTTGGCATAACGCCACTTTGAAAATGCTGGAAAAATACGGTGCTAAATGGAAATGTAAACAAGCAAGTATAAAAGCACAGTATAAAACACTGATGTATTCAGAGACCCAGTAATTGTTTGTTCAAGGCCTTTGTCCTGATTAATTACGCATTTTTTGGCAGCTATCCTTGTAATTATTTCTAATAGTTAAATGTTCTAAAGAATACAATTAACATACTAGCTTGTAATATATTGTACTCTATAACACAGCTTCAGCCTACATTTTACACCAATGTTTAATGGTTACACTCGAAATTCCGCCTACATGACTTTTGCATTAAAACATAATCAATTTCTCTCTCAGCTCTAGATAATTATTTACTTCTCACTGCAGTAAGTAAACATTTCATTAAAATAGTTTTAGTGAATACTGTAAGAACTTTGTCCTTTCCATTACAATAACTGTTCCAAGAAAATATAGAAAGACATTTCTTTTGTATTTCCGACCAATTGTGCCCTATTTAAAACAAAACATACAACAGCAAATTGAATCTATTTAAAAAAATAATAATATTGTTGAGAGCAATACGTTTTTTATTATTATTATTGTTAGTTAAAGCTCAATACCAGGGAGATTTAAAAGACACAAATCAATGCCACTAATACATCAATAAATGTATGGTTTTTTTTTTTAATGCAGATACGTATATGCCACTCTTCACCTCTCTCCTTCAGTCTGTTCTTGTATTACTGACTTACTAACTGACATATCAGCATGGATGTCGCACCACTTCCTTAAAGCGATTGTAAAGTCTCATTTTTAAAAAAAAAAAAAAATAACAGACATGTTATACTTACCTGCTCTGTTGTAGTGGATTTGTACAGCCCAGATCCTCCTCTTCTCGGGTCCCTCTTTGGCTCTCCTGGCCCCTCTGTTGAGTACCCCCACAGCAAGCAGCTTGCTATGGGGGCACCTGAGCTGAGCTGCAGCTCTGTGAGTCCATTCAGACATGGAGCTGCCGTTCTGCCCGCCCTTTCCCTCTCCTGATTGGCTAACTGACTTTGATTGACAGCAGCGGGAGCCAATGGAACAGCTGCTGTGTCTCAGCCAATCAGGAGGAAGAGTCCTTGACAGTCGAAACACTTGTGGACATTTGCTGGACAGAGATTGGTCTTAGATAAGTATTAGGCTGGGTTCACACTATTGGGTTTCCTTGCATCCAATTGACAGGAGAGTGTGACTGGCTCTCAATAGAGCCGGTTCACACATCTCCGGGGGGCGGCCGTGGAGCGCACAGCAGAAGAGTCCTGTGCGTCTTTGGCTCCATTTTAGGTTTGAATTCAGCCAAAAATTCGGACCTGAAATGGTGAACAGGGATGCCCCAGACCCCCTGCTGTGTCCCACACCCAGCCTTAAGGGTACTGAGGGGGGCTGCTGCACACAGAAGGCTTTTTATTATAATGCATATAATGCATTAAGATAACAAAATCTTCTGACTTTACAACCCCTTTAAGCTAAATCTCTCTATAACCGAGCTGATAATATGCCCCCCCTCATTGACTTTCCCATCAAGGTCAATAATGCAACTATCAATCCCTCCCCTCATGCCAGGATACTGGGTGTAATCCTAGACTCTGACCTGTCCTTCCAGCCCCAAATCCAATTGTTGTCAAATGCTTGTAGACTTGTAGACATAACATCTCTAAAATTCACCCCTTTTTAACTAATGAAACCACTAAACTACTCATTCATTCTCTTGTTATCTATCGCCTTGACTCTCTCCTCATAGGCCTACCTCTCCATAGGCTACCCCCTCTTCAGTATATCATGGATGCTTCTGCCAGACTCATCTACCTTACCAACCACTTAGTGTCTGCCACCCCTCTCTGCCAATTCCTACACAGGCTTCCCATCGCCCAGCAAATTAAATTCAAAATACTAACTACAACATACAAAGCTACATCACCAAACTTATCTCCAAATATCATCTAAACCATCCTCTCCACTTCTCTCAAGAACTTCTGCTCTTAAGCTCCCTTGTCTCCTCCTCCTATGCTTGTCTCCAGGACTTCTCCAGAGCCTTTCTCATCCTCTGAAACGTTCTACGTCAATCTGTCTGGCTATCTCCTACTCTAGCTGCCTTCAGGCGATCCCTGAAAACTCATCTCTTCAGGGAAGCCTATCACACCTCCAACTAATCTCCCATCACTTCCGTCAGCTCATTCCCCACAGTTACAACCTTTTGTACCACCTGCCCCAAACTATAAGATTGTAAGCTCTTCTGAGCAGGGCCCTCTTAACCCTCTTGTATTTTAATGTATTGTAACTGTATTGTCTCCCCTTTTCCATTGTAAAGCTCTACATAAACTGCAGTATATAAATCTTGTATGATAAAAATAATAATAATTATACTAAAATTAAGTGAAAGTACCTGAATTTGATTTGGCATCAGTCTCTTGCATTCCTTTATAAAGCAGAACTCAGACTGAGAGAAGCAACATGAGAAGCCAACTAGTTGTACTGTGGAGCTCATGTGCTAAAAGTGGCCATGCTGACAGGTAAAAAAAAACAAAAAACAATTGCTGCATGTATTAATTACCTGCCGCAGAGGTCACCTTTCCTACAAGATAGGGCAGTGCTGTGTGGTAGTGCTGAGATGAGCTGGCCATACATGGGTCAAATCCAAACAAATTTTCTTAAAAAAATCTGAAATTGGATGTGTTTTCTGATCCGATGGTGCCACCATTGATTTCGAAATTCTACCAACCTTCAATTATATCTCATGTTGATACAGAAAATAATTTTCGTGGCCAGGAATCTTCATTTTTTTCGAGGTCACAGCTCATGCACGTTTCTTTTTCGATTATATTTCTTGCACGATTCTTTCATCATTCATTAGAAATTCATTCCAAAAGTTTCCAACATGCCAGATCACTCAAATTCAATGGTCACATGAAAATCGGCCATTGCTGCAGCTCACTAATGGTGCGAAATTCGAAAGAAAATTCTTAGTTATGATTTTTTAAGAAAATTCTTTTGGAATTTGACTCATGTCTGGCCTTCTTAAATTTGGCCAAAAACTGATCGAAATGTACAAAAAAACAATAGAGTCCTTGAGCGCTAGAACTGGCAGTCATTAAGAACCATTGTCGTGTCATAACAATTTTACAAAGAATGGCAGGACCCCAGTGCAACTGCTAACTTCTGAAAAAAAGTAGACAACAAGAATAAACAAAAATGCAGCGCTTGATGGGACCAGCAGTGAAGAACTGTTACAAATGATATACCGTAATCAATCAAGTTCATTTATTTGATGCATGCTAAAGTTAAAAATAAAGAACAACTGTCAATGAAAAAATGAGATGATAAAAATAAACTTCATAAAAACAACTCATTATCATGGTTGAAATAAATTAGTATATACGATACCACCATAACTCCAGACGACAAGGGGTTAATGTCAGCAAGTGTTCCAAGTCTCGATCTTGAATGGCAGATCCTATGGCTTGATGTGCAGAGAAAAATTAGAGTGGAGATACATCACTCTATAAGGTACACCTAGTGGCTTATGTACGGATGTCAGACTTGCTTTCCTCCAGGAGGTGTATTGTAGTCCGCGTCACTGGACGTCCACGGTTAAGCTGGCTGATCAGGCGGGCTACGACCTGGCGTCCTGGAAGGCGCTCTGGACGACGCGCACTGAATCCGAAAGCCGGAAGGCAGGGTCGGGGCCGGAAATGAGGAGTACCCGGATGCTGGTCGGATTGCAAGCTCAGTGTTGCTGTGGCGACCGTGACTTACATGTTTCACGCGCCTGCGCTCTGTCAAAGTCTTTGAGGTTTATACATGTCTTTCAGAATCTTGTGGCATGTCAAAGCCAGGGAGACTTGGGTTTTAGCTGCACCTTTTCAAACTGAATGAGTTGTGCACTTAGATGGTAGGACACTTAGCTGGGAAAATCACATGCAAAAAAACTCTCAAAAACTGGAATATGCTCAAGTTGGAAGAATTAAGATAAACAAAAAAATACACTAGATGACGGTGTATAGTAGTAATAAAGTAGTATTAGATTGAAAGCTCTTCTTTTATTTTATTGTATTGTTACTGTATTGTTTCCCTTTTATTTTGTAAAGTGCTGTGTAAACTGTTGGTACTATATAAATTCTGTATAACAATAATAATAGTATAGCAAAGTATTTCTTTTATAGAGCTACCTGGCATAGACATCCACTACAAAAAAAAAGTTAAATCATTTGTCCAAACCCTGCTGGGTTTTGTTTTTTTTTACAAATAAGGATAGATACACTACATCTCTATCTCTAATGACAGAGACCCCATCTGTCATTACTATATATCTGGGGGATTGGAAAGATATGCTCTGTGTACCTGGTAAGTCTATAGGAAAGGAAGTGAAGGGACATTTCTTGAAATAGACACAGATAGGAAACAAAAATGACAACGGTTTCAACCATCCTCTACTCAATCCGAAATGGAAAAAAAATTGGCTTTAGATATAATTTAATTCCCCCAATATTTTAACAGTAAGACAATTAAATTGGAATTTTCTGGCTGGGACTCATTCCATTATTCTCAAGTGGGGTGTATTGTGACTCAGTCCCCGCCAGAATAATTATGTTTATTTCACTAAGCATGTGATTTTAATGCAACTTGTTTTTATCAGTACATATAATACAATTTATTGTCATTTTTATATGCAACATTTTTGCTGTTAATGCCATTTAACCACTTCAGTCTCGGAAGAATTTACCCCCTTCCTGACCAGAGCACTTTTTGCGATTCGGCACTGCGTCGTTTTAACTGACAATTGCGCGGCCGTGCGACGTGGCTCCCAAACAAAGTTGACATCCTTTTTTTCCTACAAATAGAGCTTTCTTTTGGTGGTATTTGATCAACCCTGCGCTTTTTATTTTTTGCGCTATAAACAAAAAAAGAGCGACAATTTTGAAAAAAACGCATTATTTTTTACTTTTTGCTATAATAAATATCCCCCAAAAATATATAAAAAACAATTTTTTTCCTCAGTTTAGGCCGATACGTTTACCTCTACATATTTTTGGTAAAAAAAATCGCAATAACCGATTATTGATCAGTTTGCGCAAAAGTTATAGCGTTTACAAAATAGGGGATAGTTTAAGAGGCTGGCCGCCTCTTAAAGGGGAACGTACAGGTACGTGGTTTTGCCTGTACGAGCCCTTCTGCGTGAGGCGGTCGGCAAGCGTTTAAAATCCCATGGGAAGTTCTCATTGTTTAAATGTATTAATGGGGATGTTGGCAATTTATGGTCCTGTATAGGCCCAGTAATGGTATTACTAGTAATAATCATCTTTTTTATTAGCAAAATGCCACCATTTTGGCTAAATGCAATAGAGTCAATATAAATGGACACAATGGGCATTAAATGCCTCTTGTGGATTAAAGACACTAATTTGAACTATCCTGGGTCTGTTCTTTTGCCAAAAAATGATTCTCATCAGTGTGTTTCATTGTTTAATTTTTTCACAAAAAACATAGTGAAAACTAAACTACCTTAAAGTGATTGTAAATGACCACCTTGTAAAACAACCCATTCAGTTTAAAATATAAATTAAATGCAAAACATTTATTTATAGATATGAAAAAACATTATAAATACTTTTTTTCCACTTATTTTCATAAGTGATTATAGTCCCTTTGTTCTCAGCTGCATAAGAGCTGGGGGAGGAGAAGCAGCAGCACACTGAACTTCCTAGTGAATGGCTGTGTAGCAGGGGTGAGGGGGCAGGACAAGTCTGATCATTGGAGGAGAGCACAGCTAGAGAACTGACCATAGTGTGTTCTCCTGCTTATTGAGTTAAGTTTTTAATAGGAAAGCAGAGGGACTAAGCAGGAACACCAGGCATTTTACATAGAGGAAGCAATACAAAGAGAACAGGATACTTTCTCTTACAAGTAAACCACACCCTCTAAATGAAGAAAAAATAGAAATTTTGTTTTTTTTAGCCAAATTTTACCTAACCAGCTTAATATACAAAATAGAGGTCTTGTATGGCATTTTATGGACAGAAAAATAGTTAACTTTGCTAGAAACTCATGTTCACCTAAGTGTCTCTGCTCATCACTACTTTAGAGCTGTAGAATGCTTTTAGTTCTCTTTCATTCTTCTCTTTGTCTCTTTTTTCCTTGCCTTGTCTATTTCACCGGAGTTTATTTTGTGATGTGAACTGATAAATAGGAGAGAGATATAAACTGTAATGTCATTAAAATATCTCAGACACTCTAGTGCCTTGAGAATTCCTGGAGGGATTTTGGCCAAGTGAGATTTTCAGAAAGTTTATGGACTGAATTATTCCCCGTAACGAGACAATGAATAGATATATTTTTATTCAATGCAAACGTATGCAGAATGTATTGCGTAAATGACAATATTTCAACTTTTTTTTGGATATTGAGGTCAACTATAACTTTTTTTATGTTTTTTTTGTTTCTGGTACCAAAACAATGTAAAGAGACACTCCAGGTAAAGTAAGGATTTTTTTGAGCTGTTATAAAGACCAAAATATATTTGTATACGGCCCACCAGGCCACTTTATGTGGCCCTTGCATCTCATCACATGAAAAGATATAATAAAATACTTACACAAATGTGAGGGTATACTCACATTTGTGAGATATTGCATATATATCTATATATAGATATAGATATAGATATATATCTATATATATAGATATAGATATATATATAGGAAACAACAGAAAGGGATTGCTGCACAAAAATGTTTTAATGAAAAATTAAATCAAAACATCCAAAATATATAGGCCATCATCGTAACAGTTTAGGGCTAATAGCTAATCCTTGTTATCTGGGGTGTGAGTGTCACCATCCAATGCAAGCATAGACTGGTGTTGACTGCAGGAGCAATGGAGCAAGTTTCCCAGATAGCAAGGATAACTTACCACAAATTTGTTGCAGTGTTGAATTGAAGTCTTGTTAATTTTCTGCACATTTTCACTAGCAAGTTGTACACTTCCAGAGCACTTGAAGTACAAGCTCTAGTTGCCAATTTTCCAATTTGTAAAAAATTTGCGTGGCAAGTCTCTAGCAAGAGCAAAGTTGCAGTGCTGAGCCTACAGAAAGAGCTCTGCAAGTCTACAGCATAAAAATTCAGTCACAGTGGCCCCCAGTGGTGGGATGACTATTGCACAACATAACTGAACTAGAAACTGCAGAATGCAGAATGTTTGCAAAGAAAGTTGATCTGGAGTCTTGCAATGCGGACTTGCTGCAATTGTGCAACAAACTTGTGTAGCCTGGCAAGTCTAGCAATAGCTTAGCAGGTAATTTTCAAACTTGCAGCTCAGTTGCTTGCTACCTGGGTTTGAGCACCCGGAAAGTGAGTATAAGTGTGGAGGTGGGTGGACTAGTAATAGAGTGACATGTTCTGTTAATTTTCTTTAAAGGATAAGTTCACCTTTACAGAAAATCTGTAAGGTGAATGTACACTGGACCCTGTCCCCACCCCCTGGTCCCCCTGTACTGAAGTCCCACGATCCCCCACTGTCTGGCACGGGGACGCCGCCTCACCTGTCCGGGGATTTGAAATCCTCCTGGATTTCTCTCCTCTCCTACAGCGTGGACAGGACGGGCTAAACAGAGTCTGATTGGTCAGCGCCATCCATGTGACGGTGCTGACCAATTAGAATGCTTCCTATCCGTACACGCTGAAAGGTACAAATAGGAGATTAAGCCATAGAGATTTCAAATCCCCGGACCGATGGAGCGGCGTCCTGGTGTCTGACAGCGGGGGATCGCGGTATTCCAGTACAGTGGGACCGGGAGGGATGGGGAGGGGGTCCAGTGTTGGTTCATCTTACAGATTTTCTGTAAAGGTTAACTTCTGCTTTAAACTCAGTCTATCTTTTTGTTTAGGTTATTTTAATACATTTCCATTTGATCAGCATAATATAATCAATTGATGTCTTAAAGCGGAACTTCAGGAAAACACGAAAATATACAGATTAAATACACATATGAAAATTGTTTTCCCTGCCAAAAGAATTATATTACTGTCAACCCAGTCCAGAGATTTACACAGTTCTGCCACACAGCACAGTCTTGCCTGACAAGACATGGGCTAGCACACAGGGATTATTCAGTACAAATAAAGACCAACAAACACTTCTTTCTTTAATAAGTATTTACCGTATTTATTGGCGTATAACACGCACAGGCATATAACACGCACATTCATTTTAAGAGGGAAGTTTCAGGAAAAAAACTTACATTTTAAAGAAGGAACTTTAAAGTAAAATAAGGGTCAGTGCCCATCTGCAGCCTCACCAATTCCATCAATGCAGCCTGATCAATGCCCATCTGCAGCCTCACAAGTGCCATCAATGCAGCCTCACCATTGCCATCAGTGCAGCCTGATCGATGCCCATCTGCAGCCCAGAGGAGACAGGGAGGGGGCGGGACGAGCACCGACAGATTACATACAGTGAGAATCTCCTATGATAGACAGAACAGTGGTCCAATGGCGGCCCAGGAGACAGGAGTTCCTATTACAGAGGCCGCCAAGTAAACAGGAGAGTCTCACTGTATGTAATCTGACAGTGCTCATCCTGCCCCCCCTCCCTTTCCCCTCTGAGGCAACTAAAACTGAAGTATTGGCGTATAACACGCACACACTATTTGCACCCAAATTTCATGGTAAAAAAGTGAGTGTTATACGCCAATAAATACAGTATTTGTTTTGGCAAAATTATTTAGATGCCACGGTGTTGTTCAAGGGGTAACCTGACAATGTATTAACTATAATTAAAATAAATTATGAAGCCATCCTGGCTATAATAATCTAACATAAGAATTACACGATGTCCATCCAGACAATGCTGGACGACTATTCCCCACTGAACAACACCTATGACTGATTTCAAGAAAATGGTCCCACATACTGCATGAACCTTTCAGGAGATCTGATCTTTTAGGCGGCAGTTTCACTTTTACTTACAAGTCTTCTTCCCACCACTACCTTTGACTGGACAGTGAAAGAAGAAGCAGCACATTTAAAAGACATTTAATCATGATTAGCATGAGTTTGTATCTTGTCTGCCTGGAATTCAGATAATATTTTTGTAGCTTGTGATCTATAATGTACATAGAGGATACATATCTACTTATGACAAATCTTTTCTTCTTGGTACAAACTCGCTGACAATACAGTAAGGATATTAGTAAGAAGACAGATATTTTTCTTTCTGTGTATTTACAGGTCATACATTGACATCTTGTTCTGTCTGTATAGAAGTCTGCTTCTTACAACATAAGTGTTAAATAATAGATAAAGCATGCTCTGGTTTGCTGTGACACTCCACGTTCGTTGTGCCTTTTATGGCTTAATAAGAGGCCGCCAATATATATATATATCTCTGTTGTTTACCTGACATACATCCCCTCTCGGAAATCTGACACCGTATTTCTAATAGACATTGTTGGTGTTTGTATTGTAGATCTACGTGTCAAGCGTTTGTGTCTAACATACATAGCCTTTGGTCTTTCTTATTGGAGAAGGTGATTTAAGAGGCTTGGCATGATACCTCTCACATCTCCAGTGTTTTATCCATCTGTCATGCCCCTGAATGGAGTCTTCATTTCTGTAGTGACAGCCCCGACATGTCAACTTTGTGCCACTCGACTATTTTCATCCTGTTACATTGCAAAGAAGCGATCGCCGAGATGAATTTCCCTTGACACTGGCTTTCACTTCTTATCAAAATCTTAAAGTCATGTAAATAACGGTATCTTTTTATTTCTGAAAAAAAAAAAAATCAATAGTCCTTTAGGCTTCTTCGGACATTAGATGGTAAAGCAGAGGCTAAGCAGATCAATACATATCCATTAGGGCAATGGCAAGGCAGGACTCAGAGCAGCAATCTGCCTCTCAACAAGCCTCTTTAGTGGATCAAGCTTGGTTAATATGTTGACAATAAGCAGCCTTCAACTTGTCTGACAAGTTATTCCACATAGGGCGAAATTCTACAAACTGGAGGGCAGAAATAGTGAAAGAAAAGAAGAGAATGAAAATATTGATGCATTACACATCTTCAGAACTGTTTTCAGAAAGGCAAAGTCAATGTCATGACCTCTATAGGGTTATTTCTCCATCCAAGACCTATTACAAAGGTAGTCCCTCTATGAAAGTCTAGGCCATTGCAAAAAGATAATCACCACCCAAATCAATGACAGTAGAACTGCTCAAATGCCCTCCAAACCTGTTTCAGTCGGTTCAGCATATGAATAGACGGGTGTAAGACAGACAGGATCGGCTTGTCAGGCTCTAGTAGTCTTCAGCCAAATGGCGGTCGTCTGCACAGAGACACCGACTTCCTGTTGTATAATTGTGAATGAGATGGGTAAAAGATGGCTTTAACTCCTGTTGTCCACCTTTTAATTTTGCCCCTTTTAAGAACTTAAAGTGATTGTAAAATAACAAACATGTTATGCTTACCTCCTCTGTGCGGTTGGTTTTGCACAGAGCAGCCTGGATCCTCCTCTTTTCGTGTCCCTCTTTGCTGCCCCTAGCCCCTCCTTCCTTTGAGTGCCCCTCAGCCAGCAGCTTGCTACAGGGGGCACCCACGCAGAGTCAGAGCTCCATGTATACATTCAGACATGGAGCCCCGACCTGGCCCTGCCCCCTCTCTCCCCTGATTGGCTGACTGGGTTTGATTGACAGCCACAGGAGCCAATGGCGCTGCTGCTCTCTCTCAGCCAATCAGGAGGAGTGACCTGGATGGCTGAGGGGATCGTGGACATCACTGGAGAGAGAAGGAGCTCAGGTAGGTAATTAGGGGGCTGCTGAGGGGGGCTGCTGAGGGGGGCTGCTACACACAGAAGGTTTTTTATCTTAATGTATAGAATGCATTAAGATGAAAAAACCTTCTGAATTTACAACTCCTTTAATCATAGAGGCCTCTATGATTAAGCCCTAAAAAGGGCAAAACACAGCGGAGGAGTTCTCTGCAGGTGAACAACAGAAGTTAAAGCCACCTTTTACCCATCTCATTTACATTTATGCAACAGGGAGTCGGTGTCTGTGTGCTTATTAAAACAGTTTGGTTATTAAGCATGCCATAGATGGATTCCTGCTGAACCGACCAATTTTGATGCATTTCAATGTGTGACCACTCCTTTTAGACAGAAGTCAATCATTAGAAGTCAGCAGAGCTTCCCTTCATTTACTAAGAATTTCATTTACAAAACTTCCCTTGTAAAGTGAACAGCTTAACCGCTTCAGCCCCGGATGAATTTACCCCCTTCCTGACCAGGGCGTTTTTTGGCGATTCGGTACTGCGTCGCTTTAACTGACAATTGCACGGTCGTGCGATGTTATACCCAAACAAAATTGAGGTCCTTTTTTTCCCACAAATAGAGCTTTCTTTTGGTGGTATTTGATCACCTCTGTGATTTTTATTTTTTGCGCTATAAACAAAATAAGAGCGACAATTTTGAAAAAACGCATTATTTTTTACATTTTGCTGTAATAAAAATCGCCCAAAAATATATAAAAAAACATTTTTTTTCCTCAGTTTAGGCCGATCGCATTCTTCTACATATTTTTGGTAAAAAAATTGCAATAAGCGTTTATTGATTGGTTTGCGCAAAAGTTATAGCGTTTATTAAATAGGGGATAGTTTTATGGCATTTTTATTAATAATTTTTTTTTTACTAGTAATGGCAGCGATCAGCAATTTTTATTGTGACTGCGACGTTATGGCGGACATGTCGGACATTTTTGACACATTTTTGGGACCATTGTCATTTATACAGCGATCAGTGCGATTAAAAATGCACTGATTACTGTGTAAATGACACTGGCAGTGAAAGGGTTAACCACTAGGGGGCGGAGAGGGGTTAATCAGTACTAGGGGAGTGTTTCCTAACTGTAGGGGGGAGGGGCTGTATGTGTCACTAGACTGATCACTGCTCCCGATGACAGGGAGCTGTGATCAGTGACACTTGTCACTAGACAGAACGGGGAGATGCTGTTTACATCAGCATCTCCCCATTCGTCCCCGCGGCGATCGAGTCCGCGTGACCCGACTCACGGAGCTCATGCGGGGAATTCAAATGGACGTACAGGTAAGCCCATTTGCCCAGCCGTGCCATTCTGCCGACGTACATCGTCGTGCGCCGGTCGGGAACCAGTTAAACCACTTGCCGACGGTGCTATAGCCGAATGACGGCTACAGCATGGATGGCTAGTTCTGGGAGGCCGTCATATGATGGCCTCCCGTGATTGCGCCGGCTGCTGGGTGCAGGTGGCACGTTCTGTGATCACAGTGTCCGGAGGACCCAGCTGATCACAGATTGAGGCAAGGAGCTAATAAGCTCTTTTCCACGTGATCAGCTGTGTCCAATCAATCAAAGGCATTCCTTTCCTCATGCTGACAGCACGAGGAGAGGAGAAGAGAGCCGATAACTGGCTTCTCTAAAAGGAACATCTACATTGATGTTCAGGGCACTGATTATTAGTGTTCCGATTATCAGTGCAGTCCCAACAGTGCCCATCAGTGCTGCCAATCTGTGCCCACCAGTGCTGTCAATAAGTGCCCACCAGTGCTGCCAATAAGTGCCCACCAGTGCTGTCAATAAGTACCCATCAGTGCTGCCAATCAGTGCCCATCAGTGCCTCCTCATCAGTGTCACCTATCAGTGCTGCCTACAAGTGCCCATCAGTGCTGCCTATCAGTGCCACCTATCAGTGAAGTGAAGCCTCATCAGTGCCCACCAGCGCCTCCTCATCAGTTTGCATCAGTCCTGCCTCATTAGTGCCCATCAATGCCCATTAGTGCAGCCTATCAGTGCCCATCAGCGCAGCCTCATTAGCGCACATCAGTAAAGGAGAAAAATTATCTCTTTGCTCAATTTTACAACAAACTATGAAAAAGCTCTATTTGTATGAAAAAAATATAAAAATTTTGTTTGGGTACAGTGCTTACAATGTGGGTAATGCACATTTTACGCTGATGTTTATTAAAAGTTCTCTAAAACGCAACTGGTGTAAGTACCAGAATTTGACTTGGTATCAGTCTCTTGCAATTCCTGTGCAGCCGAGATCAGACTGGAAGAGGGAGAAGCAGCATAAAGAGCCAGACAGCTATTCTGCAGTGCTCATATGCTAACAAATAGCATGCTGACAGGAGGGGAAAGCAAGGTGACATAGAAATCAGCTTGTCAATCTGTTGCTTTTCCTTTGCCTTCCATGTACAGTCCGAGGGTGGAAAAAGACCTAGTTGTATTATTTAACGTATATTTGGCATCGTGTTTAACTGTAGAAAATCTTTTGTTTTAATCTGTTTCAAAGTTGCTTACCTAGAGATCCTGACAATAAGAGTGCTAACCGTTGAGGGCTGTCAATACTAAGCCAGTGCCTTACAATTAGCAGCAGCATTTTCCGTCTTCTATGCAAGCTCCTTCAGTTGGCTGTTGGGCTGCCTATAGGATAAACAACTTAAAGTTTATTTCCACGTTTGCAGCCAAATCATGATAACACCTATTTTATATTTGATACATGTCTCCATTGATATTGCATTACTTAAAAAATATTTACCTTTTTTAGATGTTTTATTCTGGGCCCTCCAGTAAGAGAAAAAATCCTAGGTAGTTTTCTTAGTTTATGAGGGGGTTGGGCAGCTGAGTTTGCTATAAGTAACACTACCTGTACTGTGCTGGCAGATCTTCATTATCAGTTGTAAACTAGATTTTAATACCGTCTGTACTAACAAAGGGTTAAAGGTGTAAGGTCTGTGTTTCTTGCATTGTATATTAACAAGGACAGGCTCATTGTAACATTCTTAAAAAAAAAAAACTTGCAGTCAGCCATGACACCTCCTCTTGAAAAACATCTACAAGGTAAAAGTGATTTTTTAAAAATATAAAATTAGGAATGCTTTGTGAATGGGAGCATATAAAAATATAGTAGGATTTTCTCAAATTTAACTGCAAAAGTGGAAATATGTGTAGCACTAACTCACTGCGGAGCTGCTGGTTTAAGCGGGTCTGTTACCTTCACTCTGCTTCCCTCTGTTTCACCAGCACCGGGTCTAGGGGTTCCGTTGAGTTTACTCCTGGACGACACACGCACCAACACTGGAGTACGTTTTCAATGCTTTATTAAACAAATGACTTAGGAAGTAGCACGAAAGAGGTAGAAAGGAAACTTGCAGAAGAAACTCAAACATTCTCTGAAAGGGTTTTCTTGGCAAAAGGGTCTCTGTATAATTCAAATACCATTTGAAATGTGCTCCCCTCATGGGACACACTCCTTGCTCATCTGGATAGGCCTCTCTCACCGGTCTAGCAGCCAGTATGCAGCACGAATCAAAGTATCTGCCACAGACTTGTTTGGGAACAAAATCCGTACAATCCTCTGCCACAGGATGTATAGATCTGCTGTAGTGAAAGTCAGTCACAGTGCTTGAACCTTTAAGCCGAGCCGACAACACTATGCTGTATAGTTACTTTTGGATACGTCCTCCAACCGAGTCACCAGGCCCCTCTATAGACCAGAACGCTGCGTGATCTCTCCAAGACGGCTCCTCCCCTGGGATCTCCTCGGTTGTCCAGCTTTGTCACACAGGACCGACAGCTCAGGATCATTCCTCTGCCACGGTGGTAGGCTCCAGAAAAGCCTCTGGACCCACTCCTGCACCATTGTATCGTGGGCCTCCCAATCAGAGGACCACAAGGTAGCTCCTTAACACATACCTGTCAGCCAGGAGGGCCAGCAGGTGGCTGTAAAACGAACCCCAAAATATGGCGTCTGTCCCATAAATACCCTCGCCCAGAAAGCAACTCAGAGGACCACCTCCACTGAGCGTGCCTCCAGGACAGAGGAGCATCTATTCGCTTCAACACATTGCCTTTCCAACCCTGACCAGTGGTAACAGCAACACTCACCGGTCAGCACGGAAACACCCACAACGTCAGCCAAGCTGGAACAGAGGCGAACTTTTAACCTTCCTAACACACAATTTACTAAATTTACTTAACATGCGGTAGATTGCAAATCTAACAGCGCTACATATGTTTGTTTGGTTTAAAAAAGCAACTCAGAAGTAGCTCAAAACAAAGGCAAACTCAGAAGCATGTTGAAAATATCTTAGAAGAACCTAAAAACGGAAAATTGTTATCAAATGTTTATTGTAATTTTCCTTTCCTGGCCCATCCTCACGTCACCACACAACGGGTTAACCCCTCCTCCGGAATCCCACATGACCACCTGTACCTAGCTGAATAAAAGACAGCCCCTCCCCCAACTAAGATGTTTGATAACTTAGTCTGTGACAGGCCACTAGAGAGGGAGTCCGGTGCTGACGTGAGGATGGGCCAGGAAAGGAAAATTATAGTAAGTATTTGATAACAATTTTCCGTTTTCCTGGCCCACCTAACATCAGCACACAATGGGATATACCAAAGCTAATATTGGGCGGGAGAGAACAAATGAAAAGAAAACTGAAGTCTCCCTGCTGTGCACTCAGTGAAAACTCAGAGGGACTACTTCCCAGTTTTTCTAGAAACTGGATACCATTTTAAAATTGAAATTTGGAAAAAGATGTGGTATCCCTATCTCTGGTAAAGAAAAAAAAAAAAAGACACCAAAGGGCCAATGCAGTGTTGCAATCTTCAACATCCTTCTGTCTGAAGTAGTTGCTGTCAGGAGAACTAGTTTTACCATAAGGTACTTTAATGGAAATGAAACCATTGGAGGAAAGGTTGCTCTCAGATCCAAGCCTAATGCCGCGTACACACAAGCAGACTTTTCAACCGGACTGGTCCGACGGACCGAGTCGGGCGAACAATCCGACCGTGTGTGGGCTTCATCGGACCTGCAGCAGACTTTTTCGGTCGAAAATCTGATGGACTTTAGATTTGGAACATATTTCAAATCTTTACGTCGGAACTCCGCCGGACCCAGTTCCTATCGAAAAGTCCGTTCATCTGTATGCTAGTCTGATGAACGAAAACCAACGCTAGGGCAGCTATTGGCTACTGGCTATCAACTTCCTTATTTTAGTCCAGTCGTACGTCATCACGTACAAATTCGTCAGACTTTGGTGTGATCGTGTGTAGGCAAGTCCGTTTATTCGGAAAGTCCATCGGAAGTCCGCTGAAAGTCCGTCGGATAGACCGTCTGACCAGTCCAGTCGAAAAGTCCGCTCCTGTGTACGCGGCATTAGTCCCACAGAGGGAACAAGGATTTCCGTCAAGGTCATATATAGATTGTCATCTGGAAGAAGTATCTGGTCACTGGCTTTTGCATCCATCTGCAGCCTGTTTAAAGCGGTTGTATACCCGCTGTCATTTTTTTTTTTTTTTTACACCTGCAAGGGAAAAGGCATAATGAGCTAGTATGCACCGCATACTAGCTCATTATGAGATACTTACCTTAGAACGAGGCGCCGGCATCTCACCTGGTCCACGCCGAGGGAGCCGACATCTCCCCTCGGCGTGTCTTCCGGGTATCGCGGCTCCGGCGCTGTGAGTGGCCGGAGCCGCGATGTCGTCACTCCCGCGCATGCGCGCGGGAGACTTCTGCCCGGCATGCCGGGCTGTCAGCCGAGAGTCCCCTGTGCGCATGCGCCGCTGCAGTTAGCGGCTCATTGCGTGGGGAATATCTCCTAAACCTTACAGGTTTAGGAGATATTTTTTTTACCTACAGGTAAGCCTTATTATAGGCTTACCTGTAGGTAAAAGTTACAAATATAGGTATACAACCGCTTTAAAGATAAAGTAGAGATCTGTACCTTAAATGGAGTTGTATGAGAGACCAACCTCTAGCACTTTTGCTAAGCAAACAAAACAACCTTCTTTCATATCCTCTCATATGTAGCGTTCATAGATGATCTTCTGGCCAGCAAGGTCTGAACAACCTCAGATGAGAATGCCTGCACCTCTAGTGTAGCCTATTCCATAGCCATTAAGAAGTAGTCTCATTGGATTGGGGTGCTGTTACTGACCTTGCCATAAAAGATTTCATTTGACCAGACACAAAGATAAATCAGAAAATTTGATGGTACTTTGAACCTATCTTGTATGACGGAGTCTTTACATTGGTATCCTGTTAGAAATATCAGAAGCTGCATGTTCAGTGAAGTCTCCCTGAGGGCAAATATTGGTATGAGGCACTTTTTGAAAAATTATTCTGCCTAGCCGAACCAATAATTTGATTTTGTTTCCCTAGCAAGAAGACCAGCCTTAACTGACTAAGTGGTTCTCTGCCCCACGAAAAGTTTCTTTGCAAGTTGTAACAAGAAAAGACTTGGTGTGCCCTTGTCAGGCAATGTAGGCTACTACTGTCCTGTTTGCAAATGTGTCTATAATGAAGTGTGGCGCTCCCTAATGAGTTATATGGGATGGGCAGCTGTATGGGGGGGTGGGATAGCTACTGTCTAAATTAGTGAGCGTGTCCCTCCTATACCCAAATTTTGTGATAATTACAAATTAAATATATATTACCCAGTGAGAGTTGTAAATATCATCTCACAATTATTCCAAAGTGTAAGCTTCTCTGTGTGATAAAGTAAATTGTGATAGATACCGTGCAGATTAGCATATGGTTCCTTCTCAAAACTAAATAAGAGTGGAACTAGAAGACTATAGTAGTCCCCTATAAATAGTGATGTGCCATCAAAAAAATATCATACATATAGCATAGTAGGGTTACACTGTACGAGGCCTTATACTGCAACCCCTACATATCAATTCAAACATGTAATCATAACATCAAACAAAATCATGTAGTGTTCATAGTCCGTAAATTATATAGGGTTTCTAAAAAACGTGTTCAAGTTCTTCAAACAAAACCGTGACTGGAGTGCTCTCAATGTTCTTGCTTCCCTTCTTGTGTGAATAAGGGAGCCATCATGAATACGATTTAAACCATCCATACGGAAGCCGGAGATTACCCTGGGTGCCCTAACAACTATGGTGGTGAGGAGATCGTGGAGGTTTTACCCATACGCACATTTCCCCTTTGTGGTGATTGGATTTAGTGAGTAGGGACCTTTGAGGGGGAGCACAAAAGTCACCAAGAACATTGAGAGCACTCCAGTCACGGTTTTGTTTGAAGAACTTGAACACGTTTTTTAGAAACCCTATATAATTTACGGACTATGAACACTTCACGATTTTGTTTGATGTTATGATTACATGTTTGAATTGATATGTAGGGGTTGCAGTATATGGCCTCGTACAGTGTAACCCTACTATGCTATATGTATGATATTTTTTTGATGGCACATCACTATTTATAGGGGACTACTATAGTCTTCTAGTTCCACTCTTATTTAGTTTTGAGAAGGAACCATATGCTAATCTGCACGGTATCTATCACGATTTACTTTATCACACAGAGAAGCTTACACTTTGGAATAATTGTAAGATGATATTTACAACTCTCACTGGGTAATATATATTTAATTTGTAATTATCACAAAATTTGGGTATAGGAGGGACACGCTCACTAATTTAGACAGTAGCTATCCCACCCCTCATACAGCTGCCCATCCCATATAACTCATTAGGGAGCGCCACACCCCATTATAGACACATTTGCAATTAGGTGGAGAATCCCTAGGGAAGCTCCTTTCAGGGGGGCTGCACACCTAAATACTGTCCTAAGCGCAGCCATCATATACATTTAACCTACTACTGTCCTGTTGTCAACCTTACTCAGCCCCCTTGAAGATTCTGAAAGGCTTGCAATGCTAGAGAAGGCTTCCTTCCATTCAAGATACTTGGGGAGTTTTCACTTGGGAAGTTTCTTCAGATTATGGACTCCCCAGGCCCAGAGACTGGCATTAGAATCATCCTATCTCCTGGCCCGAGAGGCATGCCTCCAAAAGAAGCACAGCGCCGGTGTACAAAATTCCAATTCTTGTTGAATTTGTATAGGCACAAAGATTTTCTGATCCATAGACAGCCAGCTCATAGGTTAAAGAAGACAAGTTGAAAGACCCTCATGTGCCACTTGGCCCAAGGTACCACCACTGCCAACAAGATGTTCAAAAGATTCCTGGGGCTGTGCCAGTTCTGTAAAAGGGAGACACCTGAACTGGAAGTGACACCTGGCCACCGCAAATCTCACATGCCTCTGGTGCTCGGCATTAATCAGTACATGGAAGTATGAGTCGGCTTGTCGATTGATACCAACTGGTCCTCCTGCTGAACTGTCCCTGTGACTGTCCGCATGGACTCCATCTTGAACCTCTTGGTGTGCATGAACACATTCAATTCCTTCAAACTGAAACAGGCCAAAAGGCTCCTGCATTAAGTACTAGAAAAACTGGGGAGAAAGGCCCCCAGATGATTCCATGTTTCCGGCATCAGTGGCATGATGCCTTGTAGCAGTATAAAAATCCCGCAAACATTTTCTCTTCTGAGATCTGTTAAACATAAATTAAATTAATTCAGTGGTCAAATTTGGAAATCTCCCTTGTACTCCCACCTGTCTTCTGGACCCACTGGTCTTTGATGATTGTCGTCCAAACCCTCCAGAAGGAGGCTACAATCATCAACTTCGCCCCCAGGCGCCAACTGGAGGAGACTGGTTGAATGCACCTTCAAAAAGACTTTCCAGCCATCTTAGTAGCTTGCTCTGGACTTTATTTCATGTCAAATTTAACTTTGAGATACCTCCACTATGATCTGTTAAATGTGCAGCCTGTCCTATAAGATTTGGCTTCCTGCACCTTCTGAAGTTCAGTAGGCTTGAGTGAAGGATGGCGGCTTCCTCTTACTAGTCTGTGGCTACTGTCCAGACTTTTCCTCCTGTCATTCGCTTAATTGTGTTGTTCAGCGTTTGGCCAAACAATAACCTCCCATTATAGGAAATTTAAAAGGCTTGTGTAGAAGTTCCGCCTGCCCTCCAGTGGCCGTAACCACAATGCTCTCAAAGCAGTGACTGAGTGGGCCAGCACTTGTACTAGGTCAATCAAAAGCATCAACCAACAGTCAGTTGCTAGGTTCCACTCTTTCCAGAAACTGTGCCAAATCTTGTAGTTTCCAGTGTTAAATGTAATGCCATTTCTGAAGATTATAGCGAAGCTAACTCTATTGCTCATTGTCAGACAAAATCCATCACTGTATAGATTCCGTGCAAGTCTGATGGCCAGATCACCACAATTTCTGTGTTCCAGATGTGATTCTGCATGAGTGTTTTTGGTGCATTTTCACTGCGTTTTACCACTTTCCAGATGTGTTCCATACAGAAACAATGCAACATTCTACTTTTGTTGACTGCACTAGAATGTGCTGTACTGGTGTGAACTAGGTAATTGGAATCAAAGTTGGACACTGTCCATGTGTTTCTAATGCAGAATAAAAACGCACTGGACTGCCTCTGGTGTGAACAAGTCCACTTTCTCATTCATATGATCTCCAAAGGTAACCAAGTTATAAAAAGGCAAAGACACTTGCTGCTCCAGACACTAGAGGGCAGCATCCACTCCTGGAAGTGCAGTGCATAAACATACATCAGCCATCCTATTTGGATAAAGCTTAGAGAACCTGTTATGCCGCATACACACAAGCGGAATTTCCGACAGAAATAGTTTGATGGGAGTTTTGCATCGTATATTTCGACCGTGTGTATGCCCCATTGGACTTTTTCAGTTGAAAATTCAGACGGACTTGGATAGAGAATATGTTCTATATTGTTCTGACGGAACAAATAACTATCGGAAAAAATGCTCGTCTGTATGCTGTTCTGACGCACCAAAATCGACATCTGCTCTGAAGCAAGTACGAGACGGAAGCTACTGGCTATTGAACTTCCGTTTTCTAGTCCCGTTGTACATCACCGCATTCTGGACAGTCGGAATTTGGTGTGATCATGTGTATGCAAGAAAGCTTGAGCAGAATTTAGTCGGAACTCCGTCTGAAAAAACTTCAGAGTTTATTCAGATGACAAAACCGGTCATGTGTACAGGGTATTAAATTGTAATTGGTCTTCTGATGAGGTATCTGTCATCCTTCAACAAGCGCTCTATCATTGTGGGAAAAGACCATCCTTCATCAATGAGCGCTTTACGCTCTATCATTATGGGTGTTGCTTGTGGCATGGATATTTGCAGCATACTTTCTGCTATAGCAGCCTTAATAGAACCTGTGCAATTTCATTGCTTTGCCACTGCAGACTACATGCAGGCCCAAAATGCACCCATGAGCTTGGCGGGGCATTTTCTATCATGCTGGCATAAACGCAGGTGCCAATTTGCTGGATCCTGTCCCTGTGAAGCCAATAAATGGAGAAAGGCAGCAGAAGAAGAATTAAAGTCACTAAAAGAATAAAACCTGGACACTCACAGAGCTCCCTCTTAACCGAAAAACTATAGGAAGTAAGTGGTCTTTCACAATAAAGTCAGACACAGAAGGGAATATCCACAAATACAAAGCCAGACTAGTTGCCAAGGGTTACTCCCAGAAATTCAGTGAAGATTACGATGAAACATTTGCTCCCTTCGTAAAACACTCCACCATCAGAGCGCTTCTTAGCATTGAAGCCGGGAAGGACATGCAAGTCAAACACCTAGACCAGGGGTAGGCAACCTCGGCCCTCCAGATGTGGTAAAATTTCAAGTCCCATGAGACATTGCAAGACCCTGACAATCACAGGCATGACTCCTAGAGGCAGAAGCATGATGGGCTGGAGGGCCGAGGTTGCCTACCCCTGACCTAGACGTTAAAACGGCTTTCCTATATGGAGACATTAAGGGAGATCTCTACATGGAACAACCACCAGGGTTTGAGCAAGGAGACAACCTGGTGTGTAAACTTCAGAAGAGCATCTATGGTCTTAAGCAATCTGCAAGGAAGTGGAATGAGAAAGTGAATAAAGTACTTACCAGAGAGGGTAAGGAGAAGTAAAGCAGACCCCTGTCTCTACTCCAGGAATCAAGAAGACAGATGGATATGCATCCTTATCTATGTTGATGACATTATAACTTGTTTTTGTAGCAATATGGACTACAAGGATAAAACACCATACCTTCCAGTGTCTCAAGGCATCACTTGTCCCTCTAGTGATCAGCATACCACGTGACATCATAACTGTGTGCCAAACAAAAGGATTGCGGGATGAATAGTCCTCCTGTCAGATAATTGCTTTACATGATTATGTGCCGGGACTGCATATGCCATGAATCTTTGCTGCTGTCGGGAGGATGCTGGTAGTATCTATAAAGGAAGCAAAAGCCAGCGCTGAGCTCTCTTCCTCCTTGGCCTGATGCAAGACGGACCTCTCTGTGCAACAGGGAGAGAGAAGTCGTGGCCTACCACACGGAATACCACCTTCCAACCCGTAACCTGAGAGGCCTAACTCCGCTGTCTGTTGTCGGACATCTCTACAACATCACTCCGGTCACCTATCTATTGGTGGGTATCAAGCTTCAAGTCGGGAGAACGAGACAGCAGATCCGCTGCATGAGTTTCGCTACACGAGTTCCTGTCTGGAAAACATTGGAACGATCTGGTCTTTGGTGAGAGAGCAAATCGCTGGACCTTTACCTATTCTTGTCACTGTTACTTTGAGACACTTTGCACAGACATCTTTATCCCAGGAATGCTTTACTGCATTTACTTAAACACTGTGCTTAGACATCTTTAGCCTTCTTCTTCACAAGATAATTATTGTTCCCACTACACCTAATCGGATTACAGTTAACGAGCTCCAACAAACCGGTGAAGAACATCATATCTGCAACGTGGACTTTATTGCCATTACTAATACAAGGGGCCCCTATATTATCACTTTTAGACCTGCTGTATCTTCTTAGGATAGCATTATAGGCTTCCTAGGATCCATCTTTTATATTGTGGCAGTATAGGCAGTTGCTGAAATATTCGTCTAAGGAGTAACGTTATCTTTTAGGGAAGTGTACACATATATGTGTATATATTATTGTCATTGTTATTACTTGTTTTGTTTTTTAGAGGGGTTCTTCTGCTGAGTTGGCGCTGTTGATTAATACTCAGCAGATCTACTATCTCCTCTTTGTAGCAGCGTTTCCCATTTATGGTTCAAGTAAAATATTCATAGAACCTAAATACGCTAAGTTGTCTGATTATTGCTCCACAGTGAAACAAGGATGTCTGAACCCAGAGTGTCAGGTGGGTTGGAATGTTCACTAGGTCATGGCCGTGCAGATGAGCAGGTAATTCTAAGCAGTCCTCTAGGGGGCTGTGCTACATTTTGAACAAGAATGGAATTACAATCAGATAGTTCACAAGCTGAAATAAAATTTTTAAATAAAAGAACTTGGAAACATTAGCTACTATCTGGGAATCCAAATAGAGAGAGAAGAAGATGGAAGTTATCTTCTCAACCAATCTCAGAAAATCTCTGAAAGCTTAGAACAATTCCATATGCAAGATGCACAGGAAGTGAAAACTCCTATGGAACCAGGCTATCTAAAGAGCAATGAAGCAAAAAAATCAGAAAAAGCTACCCAACAATGACATGTATCGCAGAGCAGTCGGTAAGCTGCTATATGTTGCCACTGTGACAAGACCAGACATAGCCGCAGCAGTGGTCATACTATGCAGGAAAGTTTCAGCTCCCTGTCAGCGTGACTGGAGCACAGTGAAAAGTGTGATACAATACCTCAAAAGAACAATGCAGATGAAGTTATGGCTACTAGCAACATCAAATCCAAAACTGGTCGGATATGTGGATGGTTGGGCCAGGGACTGCACAGACCGCAAATCCACAAGTGGATTCATCTTCCAGTATGGGGAAGGAACCATAGGCATGTGCCAGGTGTGTCTGAGTACACCCTAATCACTCCGGTGCCAATCCTTCCTACTGCCCTGGCTTCCCCCCATGTTGGCTCCACAGTCCTACTGGCTTTTCTCCTCGCCTCTTGCCCTGGCTGCTGCGGGGGATGTTTCAGGATGGAGAGCTGGGGAAGGGGTGAGTTAATATGTGATTTACCGACCCCTACCTTTTCTAAATGAACACACTGACCCACAGTGTTCATTAATAACTGAAGAATAGTAAACTATGTTTCTTCCCATTCATTCACTGCCCCGTGCAGCTGAGGTTGCAGAGAAAGACATGTGTGTTTGAGCTTTGGGGTGCACATCCTAATACAATGGGCTGCGCACACCTATGGAAGGAACCATAAGTAGGTTTAGTCGAAAGCAAAATAATTGTAGCTCTATCTTCAACTGAAGCAAAGTACATTGCAGCAGAACACGCGTGTCAAGAAGCAATATGGATTTGTCAACTTTTTGTGGACATTGGGGTAGACATGTCAAAACCAATTCCCAGTTTTGAAAACAACCAGGGATGTATAAATCTTACACAATCATAAAGGGTCAATCCTAGAACCAAACAGATTGATGTCAAGTATCACCTACTGAGGGACAATCAAGAGCAAGGTGGTATTGACATTCAATACTGCCCATCAGAGGAGATGACTGCTGATGCACTCACCAAGCCTTTGTTAAAGAAACATCATAGTTATTTCCAGAAGAAGCTGAAAATCATTTGACAAAGCACATGCTGGTGAGAAGGGGTGTTGGAAAAGCAACAGCAATCTGCTTACATACTGCCACTGTGTATATGCATTATAGCTGTCTATAAGGATGGGCGAACGGTTCGGCCCGAGCATAAGTTCGGGATGAACTTTGGTTGTTTGGGATGTTCGGCCAACACCAAACAATATGCGGTGTTCGGGGCAAATTCGAAAGTCACCGGAACACCGTTAAAGTCTATGGGACACTAACATGAAAAATCAAAAGTGCTCATTTTAAAGGCTTATATGCAAGTTATTGTCATAAAAAGTGTTTAGGGACCCGGGTCCTGCCACAGGGGACATGTATCAATGCAAACATTTTTTTTTTAAATGGCCGTTTTTTCGGGAGCAGTGATTTTTTTAATGCTTAAAGTAAAACAATAAAAATGAAATATTCCTTTAAATGTCATGCCTGGGGGGTGTCTATAGTATGCCTGTAAAGTGGCACATTTTTCCCGTGTTTAGAACAGTACCAAAGCAAAATTACATTTCTAAAGGAAAAATTGTCATTTAAAACTTATCGTGGCTGTAATCAATTGTCGAATCTCGGCAATATAGATAAAACTCATTGAAAAAAAGGACATGGGATCCCCCCAGTCCACTACCAGGCCCTTTGGGTGTGGTGTGAATATTAAGGGGAACCCCGAACCCAATTTTTTTTTTAAATTGCGTGGGGGTCCCCCCAAAATCCATACCAGGCCCTTCAGGTCAGGTATGGAAATTAAGGGGAACCCTGCACCAAAATTTAAAATAAAATGGTGTAGGGGTCCCCCCAAAATCCATACCAGACCCTTATCTGAGCACGCAACCTGGTGGGCCGCAGGAAAAGAGGGGGACGAGAGAGCGTCCCCCCTCCTGAACCATACCAGGTCACATGCCCTCAACATGGGGAGGGTGCTTTGGGGTCTGACCCCAAAGCACCCTGTCCCCATGTTGATGGGGACAAGGGCCTCATCCCCACAACCCTTGCCCGGTGGTTATGGGGGTATGCTGGTGGGGGCCTTATCAGAATCTGGAAGCCCCCTTTAACAAGGGGACCCCCAGATCCCACCCCCCTATGTGAATTGGTAACGGGGTACATTGTCCCCCTACTATTTGACAAAAAAGTGTCAAAAATGGTAAAAAAGACAGGAGACAGCTTGGGAAAAGTCCTTTATTAAAAAGTAAAAAATAAATTAAAATGTCCAGCAATGTAAATTCACACTACCCGACGGACCAAAAAAGAGGGGGGCAGGATCACCCATTTATATCATCGGGTGGCCCGCCCTCAGCTATATAACAGTTGTCACCCAGAAGAAGCATCACTCGGTGGGAGCCTCCCATGGAGGCGGAACTGTTGCGGCTTTTTTTTTTTTTTTTAATTTCGGTCCGTTCGGTGTGAATTTACATCGCTGGACATTTTTATTTTTTATTTTTTTTTAAAAAGGACTTGTCCCAAGTTGTCTCTTGTCTTTTTTACCATTTTTGACACTTTTTTTGTGAAATGGTAGGGGTACAATGTACCCTTTTACCAATTCACATGGGGGGCGGGATCTGGGGGTCCCATTGTTAAAGGGGGCTTCCAGATTCCGATAAGTCCCCTGCCCGCATACCCTCACAACCACCGGGCAAGGGTTGTGGGGATGAGACCCCAAAGCACCCTCCTCATCTTGAGGGCATGTGGCCTGGTACGGTACTGGGGGGGCGCTCTCTCATCCCCCCTCTTTTCCTGCGGCCTGCCAGGTTGCATGTTCAGTTAAGGGTCTGGTATGGATTTTGGGGGGGACCCCTACGCCATTTTTAAAAAAAAAATTGGCACAGCGTTCCCCTTAATTTCCATTCCTGACCTGAAGGGCCTGGTATGGATTCCGGGGGACCCCCACGCAATTTTTTTTTTAAATTTTTGATTGGGGTTCCCCTTAATATTCATACAAGACTCAAAGGGCCTTGTAATGGAATGGGGGGAACCCATGCCCTTTTTTCCAATGAGTTTTATCTATATGGCTGAGACCCAACAATACATTACAGCTGCGATCAGTTTTAAATGACAATTTTTCCTTTAGAAATGTAATTTTGCTGTGGTACTGTTCTAAACACAGGAAAACTGTGCCACTTTACAGGCATACTATAGACACCCCCCAGGCATGATTTTTAAAGGAATATTTCACTTTTATTCACTTTAAGCATTAAAAAAAATCACTGCTCCCCTGAAAAAACTGCAGTTTAAAAAAAAATTTGCATTGATAGATGTCCCCTGGGGCAGGACCTGGGTCCCCAAACACTTTTTATGACAATAACTTGCATATAAGCCTTTAAAATGAGCACTTTTGATTCTTCATTTTTGTGTCCCATAGACTTTTGACGGTGTTCGTGTGTTCTTCCAAATTTTTTGCCTGTTTGGATTTTCTGGTGCGAACCGAATCGTGGGGTGTTCGGCTCATCCTTAGCTGTCTGTGCCAGCAGGTGGCGCTGTAATATAATAGTGTGTTATCTATGGTAGGGTAATGAGAGGAAGTACCATCCAGCACTTATTTGTGTTCTCTTCCTGTTTCTAATGCTGTAAGACATAATCTAACATCTTCACCTTTTGCTGGATCCAAGAAGCTTCCAGCGCTTAATTGCAATACTCTGCACAAAAGGAGGGGCAATCATCTTAGGCAAAAATTGAATTGGAGAAGTATATAATAAATATGGCCATTATATATTTTATAATCATAATCATAATCAATAATAAATGGTTAAAATACATAACAAAATGATATGCAAGCAAACACAAAGGTCACATCTATCTATCTATCTATCTATCTATCTATCTATCTATCTATCTATCTATCTATCTATTTGGTAAATTATGAATAATTATGTATATATCAATGCCTTTTGTCTATTTTATTAGTTAGTAGATTTTTGTAAGAAATGTGTTTTCCGTACACATTTACAGCCTGTGAACAATCACTCTTTGTTTTATTATGTGAGCTCATTTAAGATGTAAAGATCTGCCAGCCTCCAGTGAATTCTGCAAGTTGCCATTTTACACATTACTAATAAAGAGAACATTTAAAAATAATCGCCATTCTCCAACTTTAAGAAGTGACTTTGAGGGTTTGCAGGCGAAGGGGAAATACACTTTATTTTGGAAAGTAAAGCAACTTCTTAAAACAGCTTCCTACTCTGAAAATATTTGGACTGTAACACAATAAGAGAACTGAGAAAAGTGTTAAGTAAGCATTGCAATTTCTTAAATACAGAACAAAAACATCAATTACATGGAAAAGATTTTGCACAAGATAGGAAAGAGCACATAGGAGAGCTAAATGCTTCTTTATTATTATTTTTGACATGTTTTCATGTTAAATTTGTATCAGGATCGTTTATCTTCTTGTAAGATATTTTTGATCTGTGGTTAAAATGTGATGTGTTTTATAAAATGAAGAGAAAGAAAGAAAAAAACAAATAAAAGCCCAAAGTGAACCTGTCTTTATTTACATTTTGTATATTTAACCAGGCATTATTATTATTATACATGATTTATATAATGTCAACAGTTTGCACAGCACTTTACAACATGAGGGCAGATAGTACAGTTACAATATAATTCAATACAGGAGGAATCAGAGAGCCCTGCTCGTTAGAGCTTACAATCTAGGAGATCGAAGAAAGGTCAAGTGAATGAATGGTGTAGTCAGCTTAGAGTTCTTTAGGTGCCTGAAACCTATAACACCCAGTAAAGCAATCTTGACCAGTTCCTACAATTGAGAGCTGCTCCTAGCCAATACTGCACATCATGGTTGCTCAATAAGGGTGCCTTTTATATTTATCGATCATGGGTAAGTACAGAAGGGTCAGGTTCTCACATTGACCACAATGAACATAAAATACCACCTCTTATATCAAGATACCTTAATATGGTTTCTAAGCTTTGGCAAATTCTTGAAAGTGTAAAGAGTAGCACCTGGTACAAAAGTTAATCTCACTTAAAGGACTTTTTAAAACATTTTATGGTTAAGAGCATTAGCTACAACTAGAGGTGGGAAGGCCTCGAAAAAATCCAGAAAACTGGGGAAAAAACTGTTTGTTTTTTGCTTGTTTGTTTTTTAAAACAGCTTTTTTTCTATTTAATCCAAAGCTATTTTTTGTTTTTTTGTTTTTCCTGGAAAAAAAAAAAGTAAAATATGTTCTTATACAATGATAAATAATACATATATGATGTGGAATTCAAATAGTAATGAGCTTGATGTTTGGGTCGAACATAAGTTCGACTCTAACATCGGGTGTTTGCCCGTTCGCCAGAGAGCGAACATTATTGGGCAATCACAGAAAATTTGAGCACACACGCGCCTGCTGCACTGTGGGGGTGCCGATGCTCATGGCCAACAGTCGCGATGACGGCAGTGACATTTATACAGTAATCAGAGCATTTTTATAGCAGTGATCGCTGTATAATTGTCACTCGTCCCAAAAATGTGTCAAAAGTGTCCAATGTGTCCGCCATAATGTCACAGTCACAATCGCAGAACGCCGCCATTACTAGTAAAAAAAAAATAATAAAAATGCCATAAATCTATCCCCTATTTTGTAGACGCTATAACTTTTGTGCAGACCAATCAATATACGCCTATTGCGATTTTTGTTACCAAAATGTTTTTTTTGTTTTTAAAAAAAAATTGGGGATATTTACAAAATATTGTGTTTTTTTCAAAATTGTCGCTTTTTTTTGTTTATAGCGCAAAAAATAAAAACCACAGAGATGATCAAATACCACCAAAAGAAAGCTCTATTTGTGGTGAAAAAAGGACATCAATTTTGTTTGGGTACAGCGTCGCACAACTTGCGCAATTGTCAGTTAAAGCGATGCAGTGGCGGAATTACAAAAAATGCTCTGGTCATTGAGCAGCCAAATCTTCCGGGCTGAAGTGGTTAAGCAAAGAAAAGTCCCAGTATTTCTCTTCAGAATATAGGGAAAATTACATAAGTGAAATTAATAATTGTAGTGTAATAAACAAAGAAAAGTCCCAGTGTTTCTCTTCAGAAAATGGGTATCCAGATCCCATATGCACAGATCTGCATCCGTAATTGAAGAAATCTCCACCAATCCATGATTTCTACACTCACAAAAAAAAGGAAAAAGCGCCTTGGTTTATGCCTGGGTTAACCACTCAACTCATGAGACTATGAGTGGGGATTTCCAAATGATATGCTAACCACTCCATACATCTCCACATTAGGTGATCTCAGGATTTCAAAAAAAGCAAACGGCCATCATTGCGCAACATGTATAAAATGTATTTCATCAATAAAAATAATATAAGAATTTTTTGCTCACAAATAAGGTGCCTTTCCAGCAATACTCTTAGGGTTGGTTCAGTCTATAGATGCCAGTGTGCGTTCCAAGCCTCGGTATTGTGTGGGTTAGGACAGGAAGGGATGTCGACGTTACCCAGAAGCCTCTACGCATTTCACATCCAGTCATGCGTCTTCAGGAAGCTTCCTGTGCAAAATTCTTATGCTATGTGTATTGATGAAATTTATTTTATACGTGTTGCGCAATGATGGCCGTTTGCTTTCAAGGAGAGGCAGACGCCTACAGGCCACTAAAAGAGGGCAAGCAGTCTCTGTGTCTACAGTCAACAGTGCTGGTCATGGACATGGTGCATCCTCTGCAGGTGGCTGTGGGGCACGCTTGTCCTTTTTTTCTGCTGCTGGCCATGGTTTTGAGCTAGAACAGGCAGAAGAGTTGGTGGAGTGGATAACAAAGCAGTCCTCATCCTCCTCATTCTCTGTCACCCAGGCTCAGAGTAATTTGCCTTAAAACACAGCTGCCAAAGTGGCCTATTCCACCGGCTCCTTGTCCACAGTCACTCCTTCCATAGCCCCATCATCATGCATGGAGGAGTCCCCAGAATTATTCGACCACAGTGTTGGGTACATGCTGCTGGAGGATGCGCAGTAAATTGAAGGTTCCGATGTTGGTTCCCACGTTGAGGAAGGGAGTAACGTGAGCCTAGAGAGAGGGGGTGTCCAAGAAGGACAAAAAACTGGCAGTCATGTTCCCCCAGCTGCAGCATACTGCCAAGTTTGCTCCAGTTACAAGGTGGGAGGGGATGATGAGGTCATTGACTATACTTGGGTGCCTGGGAGAAGAGAGAAGGAGGGGGCACAACTTCAATGAGGCAGGATGTCCTCTAGGGGGGAGATTAAGGGCAGCCACCCTATTACATCACACCGCAGAGCCCTGCAGGTGCAGGGCACTGTTGACTCCCTGCTGACTTTTAAAAGTTCCTTGGTGTGGGCCTTTTTCGACACGTGTGAAGCAGATCGCACCATTGCTGTTTGCAACCTATGTCTGAAGCAGATCAAGCGTGGCCAGAAAAGCAGCCGCTTGAGCACCACATGCTTGACCAGACATATGATGACCTGTCATGCAGTCCATTGGCAACAGCACTTGAAAGACCCACATCAAAGAAAAAGGCGGACTTCTCCTTGCTCCTCATCTAGGATCCTCATCTGGGAGCTCCATCCCTACTATACCTCCAGTCCTCTCAAAAACCTGCACTGAGAGGAATGAAGGTATAGCAATAGGCATCCCAAGTACTGGCAGCCAATCTGCTAACAGTACACCACCATCTGATTTTAGCAGGCAAATTTCCCTACCCCAGTTTCTGAACCGTAAAAAGAAATTTGTTCCAGCCATCCACATGCTTAGCCAAATTGCTAGCACTGTAACTGCTGCCTCTTCAGCTGGTAGACTGTGCCCCCTTTCATGAATTTGTGAAATGTGTTGTACCTCAGTGGTGAAACTCCATGGTGAAATGCCATTTCTTTTCGCGGAAAGCCATTCCGGCTCTCTACCGGCATGTGAACGGCAATGTTTTGGCCTTGTTTGACAGGGCGGTCAACAGTAAGGTTCATAATACCTCTTACTCATTATCCAGCAGGCATGGGCAGGGACGTTACCTTTCCTTCAAGGCACACTGGGTAACTCTGCTGACAACTAGGAAGGATGCAGGACAGGGTTCTGTGTTGTTGGAGCTTGTTCTGCCACCACGCCTTCAAAATGCTAGTAATGATTCTGCCACAGCTCTCTTCTCCACCCCCTCCGAACCAGCAGTGCTCCGTAAGAGTTCAAGGGGCTACGCAAGCAGTCAGGCTAAAAGATGCCATGTGGTGATTGCGTTTGTCTGCCTAGGGGACAGGAGCCACACTTGGGCAGAGATTCTGTCAGCTTTGCAGGGGCAGGCTCAGAGGTGGTTGACGCCATGCCATCTTCAGCCAGGAATAGTTGTATGCCACAATGGCACCAACTTTCTCTCCGCCCATGTTCCATGTTTGGCACACATCCTAAATTTGATGGTGCAGCAGTTCTTGAGCAGGTACCCAGGATTACAGGATCTCCTGAGGCAGGCCAGAAAAGTCTGTGGTCATTTCCGATGGTCATACAATGCCAGTGCTCAGCTGGCTGACATTCAAAGGGAATGCAACCTGCCTCATTTGTGACATACCCACCAGGTGGAAGTCAACATTGGCAATGCTGCAGTGGTTGTACACACAGCAGAGGGCCATCAATGAGTACTTGTGCGAATATAGCACCAGGACAGGGCCAGGGGAGTTGGCTTCTTTTCGCCACGCCAGTGGCTACTGATCAAGGATGCATGCACTGTCCTGTCACCATTTGAGGAGGCCACAAGGATTGTGAGCAGAGACAATGCATGCATCAGTGACACTGTCCCTCTAGTCTTCCTGTTGGAGCACAAGCTTTGTGGAATCATGGATAGGGGGGCACTTGAGGCAGAACAGTGGGAGGAAGAGGAGGACTTCCTTACCTTTCAAGGCCCCCTTTATCCAGATAGCATTCCTGCGGGCCCGCCAAATACACAGGAAGAAGAGGAGGAGGATTGTGTCAGCATGGATGTAGAGGATAATACTCAGAAACAGTCTTCAAGGGAGGGTTTTCAGTCCCCAGAAACCCAAGGATTTGTATGTAGCTGGAAGGAGGTAGTTATGGATCATGTGATCCCTAGTGACCCAGGGGACTCACAACCAAATGCCTCTGTAAACTTACGCTGCATGGCCTCCCTGATTCTACAAAGCCTGCAAAAGGACCCCAGGATTCTTGGTATCAAGGAGAGGGATCATTACTGGCTGGCAACCCTTCTTGATCCACATTACAAGGGTATTGTTGCAGAACTCATCCTGTCTTCGCAGAGGGAGCAGAGGATGACACATCTTCAGGAGGCCTTGATGAAAGTTCTGTGCAATGCATTTCCAGACCCTGGGAGGTTACAATTTCCTGGTGCTGGACAACGTGTTGCTGAGGCTTCATTCAGTCAGAGGAAGAGTGGTGGAAAAGGTGGCCGGCTCACAGATGCCTTTAAACAATTTTTCAGTCCTCAGCGCCAAGTTCTGATTGGTTCAAGCAACCATCGCCAGCGTCTGCATTATATGGTGCAGGAATTTCTAGGGGCAAGAGCAGACTTTCCAACAGAGCATCCACTGGGTTACTGGTTCTTGAGGATGGACCACTGGCCAGAATTTGCTCAATATGCAATTGAGCTACTGTCTTGTCCTGCATCCAGCGTTCTTTCTGAATGCACATTCAGTGCTGCTGGAGGATTTGTAATGGGTCAAAGAGTGCTTCTGTCCACAGACTCCATTGATAGACTCACATTCATAAAAATGAATCACTCTTGGATCAGCAGCTATCAAGCACCTGATGCTGATGTAACTGATTGAATTTGCTATGGATGTGGGATCCCTTGAAGACTGCCTATGCTGACTATCCTATTCCTCCTCAATCTTGATGATGCTAGCTTCCAACAATATTTTTGGTTTAGGGCACCACCACCCAAGGGCTAATTTTTCTGCCCCTGTTTAACAGGGTCATGTAATTACAATTTTTGATATAATATTTCAAGGCAGGGCCCGTTCCTGCGCCCAACAAGAGTAACTGTGAGGGCTTACAGTGTTGTGGCACCACCAACACCCAAGGCCCAATTTTTCTGCCCCTGTTTAACAGGGGCATGTAATTACAATTGTTAATCTAATATTTCACACCAGGTCCCATTCCTGCACCCAACAAGAGTATCTGTGAGGGGTTACAGTGTTGTGGCACCACCACCACCCAAGGCCCAATTTTTCTACCCCTGTTTAACAGGGGCATGTAATTAAAATTTGTGATAAAATATTTCAAAGCAGGGCCTGTTCCTGTGGCCAACAAGAGTAACTGTGAGGGCTTACAGTGTTGTGGCACCACCGACAACACCACCAAAGGCCCAATTTTTCTGCCCCTGTTTAACAGGGGAATTTAATTACAATATTTGATATAATATTTCACAGCAGGGCCCATTCCTGCATCCAACAAGAGTATCTGTGAGGGGTTACAGTGTTGTGGCACAACCACCACCACCCAAGGCCCATTTTTTCTGCCCCTGTATAACAGGGGCTATAATTACAATTTTTGATCTAATATTTCACAGCAGGGCCTGTTCCTGGGCCCAACAAGAGTATCTGTGAGGGGTTACAGTGTTGTGGCACCACCACCATCGCCCAAGGCCCAATTTTTCTGCCACTGTTTAACAGGGGCATGTGATTACAGTTTATTTTTATTTTTTTTTTAACAGAAGGAATGTTTATTGAAGTATTAAGACATTATACATGAGATCAGTAGTAATCACATTAGTATATATCCACCCGACAAAACCAACAATGACTATCTTGTTACTCTGAGTACATCAATCATAATCAAATTACTCTTCATACATCATATCCACCACAATCCTCCCCAAGTCCTCCCCCAACCCCCACCAGGACAATGCCCACAGTATGTTTAATAGGTAAATCAGCACCTGTATAGGATGTACCTGTCTGGCTTAGTTCCCATATCAACACAAAGGATAGGGGGGGGGGAGGCGACGGAGAGAAGGGGACGCAGACACGTACACAGAGAAGAGTGAAGAAGGAAAACGCAGACGGGATGCAAAGAGAGTGTGTAGGAGGGGGGGGAGAGAACACCATCTATTCACCAGGCCGAACCTTTCCTAGACCCCAGGAGGGGGTCGCGTCACGCTCCGCCACCATCCATAAACTCCAGCGTCTACTATCTCCTGAGTCTATACTTTATGTATCCCAGTCTATTCATCTAGACTGTGGTATGCCTGGCCTGAATCCAGGGCGCCCATATTTTTTCAAATTTTTGAGGGCAGTTCCTGCCCATGTACGTTAGTTTATACACGGGCAAGACCGTGTTTATAAGCGCCCTCCATGTTGTCAGTTGGGGGGGATCTGGCACCTTCCACTTCAAGAGTAACGCTTTCCTGGCATAGTATGCCGCATAAAAGACAAATAATGCATTATGTTTAGTCGTTTTAAGGTTATCAGTGATACCCAGTAAGAAAATCAGGGGGTCACCCACCAGATTGAGTCCTGCCACAGTGTTCACTTCAGCAATCACTGCCCGCCAGAATACCTGAATGAGGGGGCATTCCCACACCATATGTATAAAGGTACCCACCGACTGTCTGCATTTGGGGCACGTGTCCATCACCGCCGGGTATATTTTGGAAAGCCTAGCAGGGGTATAATATACTCTGTGTAAAAATTTTAATTGGACAAAGCGATCTCTGGCCGATATCATAAGCGGAATGCATTGCTGTAGGCCCTCCGTCCAGTCCTCTTCCGTTAAGGCAGGTATATCTTTTTTCCAGGCCTCAAAGAGTTTAGCTGTGTTGGCATCTTTCTTGCACGTGAGCCTCATATATATAGAGGATAATGTGCGATTTATCTCTTCTGCCATTAGGAGGGACTCAACCGAGTTGACAGCAATAACAATCCCATCCGGGAACTGGGCCCTCACAGCATGTCTAAGCTGAATATATCTAAAGTACATCCACGGCGGCAGATGAAACTGTCTCCTGAGCTCTGCCAAAGATAGAAGCCTTTCCCCTGATATAATGTGTTTTAATTTAGTTATCTGAAATCTGGCCCAAATTTGTGGATCCGGAACAGGTCCAAGATGTCGCAGATTGGGATTACCCCAGAGCGGAGTGTGAGGGCACATAGCGCCCCCCTCTACTAAGCAGTTTGTGACTGTTTTCCAGGCTAATAGTGTGGTTCTCATGGGAGTAGTCACTTGTGGGCTATACTTGGGACCACGGTATACTAGATTGGTAAGTTCGGAATAAGATCCCAAGATGGCCGCCTCCAAGTTCATCGCTGGGTTTGACTTGTCCTGAGTGAACCACCATCTTACAGTAACCAATTGTGCAGCCCAATAGTACTTTTTAAAATTTGGTAAGGACAGTCCTCCCTCTGTAATGGAGAGCTGGAGTTTTGATTTCGCGACCCGGGGAACCGAACCCGCCCAAATAAATGTAGTGATTATGCGATCTAATTTAACAAAAAAGGCATTGGGGATAGGAATCGGGGTATGTCTAAACACATACAGAAATTTAGATATCTTATCATTTTGATAAGATTGACTCTACCAACCGGGGTAAGGGGAAGGTTCTTCCACACTCCGCATTTTAGTGCTAACTGTTGGAGAACAGGGTATAAGTTATCCTCTAGGTATTTTCTGAGATCGCGTTGAACATATATGCCTAGATATTTAAATCTAGTCGTTACTTGTAAAGGAATCTGTGGGGCTACTATTTGTTCTCTCGAGGTCAACTGGAAGAGGAGCGATTTGTCCCAATTTATCCTTATCCCATAGAAATATCCAAATCTGTCTATAATGGCTAAAGCTGCGGGCAGTGAGCGGTGGACATCCTGCAAATATAGCAGCATATCGTCCGCATATAGAGATACCTTCTCGACCAGGGGAGGGAAAGAAATGCCCCGGACCTCTTCAGCGGACCGCAGAAGCTCTGCCAACGGCTCAATCGCCAGCGCAAAAAGAGCCGGAGGCAGGGGACAGCCCTGCCTGGTTCCTCGGTGGAGTGGGAAGGCCAGTGAGAGTATACCGCCTGTACGGACTCTAGCCGAGGGGGCCGAATATAGCATCCTCAGCCAGGCTATGAATTTGGGCCCGAACCCAAATTTTTGAAGAACGAGCCATAGATATTCCCACTCCACCGAGTCAAAGGCCTTCTCCGCGTCTAACGAGGCGACCGCTGCAGTATCCTCCCCTGTCGGGACCCCCGCCAGCACAGTGTATAACCTTCTCAGATTAATATCTGTACCTTTCCCTGGCATGAAACCACTTTGGTCTCTGTGAACCAGGGCTAGGATGACTCTATTTAGACGATTGGCCAGCACCTTTGCGAGGATCTTTGCGTCCACATTGAGCAGCGAAATGGGTCTATATGAGGAACACAGCTCTGGGTCCTTTCCAGGCTTGTGGATGACCACTATAACTGCTGTCAACATCGAGGGGGGGAGAGAAGAGGCTTTAAATGAGGCCTCCAGCACTTCCAACAGTCTGCAGGCCAATGTATCTACATGGGCCTTATAGAACTCCGCCGGCAGACCATCGTCGCCCGGTGTTTTTCCAGCCTGCATAGAGCCAACGGCCCGCTGTATTTCTTTGAGAGTGAGCGGAGCGTCCAGACTCATACGGGTCTCCTCCGTCAGCACAGGGAGTTCAACCCCCTCCAGATAAGTTTGAAGTTCGTCTATAGAATATCCGACCCTGGAGGTATATAGGTCCCTATAGAAGGAGGCAAAGCAGGCATTAATGCCTCCGGGGTCAGAGATTATTTGCCCTTGAGAATTTTTAATGTTAGCAATACCTGGCATAGCCGAGTGCTCTCTAGACAACCACGCCAGAAGTCGGCCCGTCCGCTCACCCTGTTCAAACACTCTCTGTGATTGGTGTAGTAACATTTTCTTGGCTGACATAGTCCTTAAAAGCATTACCTCACGGAGGGCACACTGCAGGTCCCTCCGGGTCACCTCATCTTTGGTATTCACGTATGACTGCTCAAGTTCAACCGTCCTCCTTTCCGCGACCACCAGTTCCTCTCCTGCCTTACATCTAACCTGCCCTATCTTCTGTTGATAATAACTGCGCACCTGCATTTTAAAAGCGTCCCAGCTAGATGGTGGGTCAGTGGCAGGGGGGTTCACATTCCACAGGTCTGCAATGTGTTCCTCCGCCTCCGGGGCCACTCTCTCATCGGATATCCAAAAGCGGGACAGACGCCACAGACAGTCGGCGGGGGGGCCTGGTAGACACCTATGCGGAGCAGGATAGGGGTGTGATCAGATATCCCCCTTGGTAGAATGGATACCTCTTGGACTTTTGGCAAAATCGTTCCACTGACAAACACTAAGTCTATTCTGGACATAGCTGCATAGGTGGCGGACTGGCATGTATACCTTCTCAGGGAGGGGTGCTTCCACCGCCAAACATCAGTGAATCTGAATGTGTCTGCCCATCGAGACAGCTGGGAATCACTGGCCCCTCCTGGCGTCATCCTATCTAATGCTGGGCATGGAGGCATATTGAAGTCCCCTGCTATCACCACATTATTCACTGACATGTTGGCTAGCCTTTGGGTAATTGTGTTTAAAATTGTTAAAGATGCTGGAGGGGGGATATACAATCCCACCACTGCCATAGGTGTATTTGCAATGACAGCGTTCATAATTACAAATTTTCCCCCGGGATCCAGGTGCAGATCAACCAATCTAAATGGGAGGGATTTGTGGATAAGCACACTCACCCCTCTGGCATAAGAGGAGTAGGTGGCATGGTAATAGTGCCCTACCCATGGCTTTTTAAGCCCAAGAATTCTGCTCCCTGTTAGGTGGGTTTCCTGAAAAATACATATGTCAGGGCGGTGTGTTTTCAGAAAGTTAAAAACCAGAGAGCGCTTTATACGGGAATTAAGTCCCCGGACATTCCATGATATAATTGTTAAAGGGTAAAGGGGCCATATTTGCAAGTAGAAATTAATACACCATGGCACAGCCTGCCAGCATAGTAGTGCACCTGGATCCCAGGATACAATCCACACTCCCCCCACCACATCCTCCCCACATGGTAAACAGAGACAACACAGTCAGCATCCATATTGGCATAGTTACTTCGTACACATTCCTTCATCAGAACTAATAACATTTTTAACCCACTCCGTGATTACAGTTTTTGATATAATATTTCACAGCAGGGCCCGTTCCTGCGCCCAACAAGAGTAACTGTGAGGGCTTACAGTGTTCTGGTACCACCAACACCTAAGGCCCAATTTTATGCAGAGTATATAGGGCAGGCTGTATAGTATATATACTGCTGTTCAGAGTATATAGTGGCTGGGGGCCTGGGGGACCCCCATGCCATCTTAAAAAAAATTGGGTGCGGGGTTCCCCTTAATATCCATACCAGATCTGAAGGGCCTGGTATGGATTTTGGGGGGGACATCCACGCCATATAATTTTGGTACTTTTGGTATTTGTATCTATATTGCCGGGATCTGACAATACATTACAGCTGCGAGCAGCTTTGGATGAAAATTTTTCCTTTAGAAATGTCACTTTGCCGTGGCACTGTTATAAACATGGGAAAGATGCGCTACTTTACAGGCATACTAAGGACATCCCCCCGGCAAGATATTTAATGGAATATTTCATTTTATTGTTTCACTTTAAGCATTATTAAAATCACTGCTCCCAAAAAAATGTTTTTAAAGCTTTTTTTTGCATTGATACATGTCCCTTGGGGCAGGACCCGGGTTCCCAAACACTTTTTATGGCAATAACTTGCATATAAGCCTTTTTAAATGAGCACTTTTGATTTCTCACATTTGTGCCCTATAGACTTTAACGGTGTTCACATGTTCGAACAAATTTTTTGCCTGTTCGCATGTTCTGCTACAAACCGAAATGGCTCATCCCTAAATTCAAACTATATAACATGAAGATCTTGATGAAAGATTTCTGAGAGTTTATATAAAGTCTTAAATGATTGCAAGCTCTCTGCTGAAAACAAGCAAATCCTGGAATTCTGTTCAGCACTTTACTTCTCAATGCAGTTCTCAAACAAAATAAATATGCATTTCTGCCACTATGGGGCACTGCAGGGGAAAGGCTCCAGTTTAGTTTGCTTGTGGGCTTCCCCTTGTATCTCCTACGGTTGGGTGGTTATTGGGATACAGTAGAAAATACTGAGCTTCTGATCTCCACCATCACAGCAATTTCTGCTGAGAGCAAAGCTGCAATTTGCAAATATTGTGAGAAGAAATATTCTTTTCCAAATGCTACAAGGATAACAAAACACATCCTGGCATGCCAGATTTATTTTTTTTGGCCATTTTTCAGAGAATATGAATGATAACACAAAACTTTTCTTTCGGAGGGGGGAGACAGGAAGAGATAAAGAAAGCCTTGGAAACATGGTAAGCAAAGAAAAAAAAACTTTGCTCAATGCTCTTATTGTGGTCAGTTAGAAAGCGGATGATGTGAACATTAAAAAGTGGATGGAACTCCACATGAAAAAAAAATCACATTTCTTCTTAAATTTAGGCCAATATGTATTCTGCTACACATTTTGGTAAAAAAGAAATCACAATAAGCATATATTGATTGGTTTACGCGAACATTATAGCATCTACAAACTATGGGATATAGTTACATAGTTACATAGTAGGTGAGGTTGAAAAAAGACACAAGTCCATCAAGTCCAACCTATGTGTGTGACAATGTGTCAGCATTACATTACATATCCCTGTATATTGCGGTCATTCAGGTGATTATCCAATAGTTTCTTGAAGCTATCAATGCTCCCCGCTGAGACCACCGCCTGTGGAAGGGAATTCCACATCCTTACCGTTCTTACAGTAAAGAACCCTCTACGTAGTTTAAGGTTAAACCTCTTTTCTTCTAATTGTAATGAGTGGCCACGAGTCTTATTAAACTCTCTTCTGCGAAAAAGTTTTATCCCTATTGTGGGGTCACCAGTACAGTATTTGTAAATTGAAATCATATCCCCTCTCAAGCGTCTCTTCTCCAGAGAGAATAAGTTCAGTGCTTGCAACCTTTCCTCATAACTAAGATCCTCCAGACCCTTTATTAGCTTTGTTGCCCTTCTTTGTACTCGCTCCATTTCCAGTACGTCCCTCCTGAGGACTGGTGCCCAGAACTGGACAGCATACTCCAGGTGCGGCCGGACCAGAGTCTTGTAGAGCGGGAGAATTATCGTTTTATCTCTGCAGTTGATCCCCCTTTTAATGCATGCCAATATTCTGTTTGCTTTATTAGCAGCAGCTTGGCATTGCATGCCATTGCTGAGCCTATCATCCACTAGGACCCCCAGGTCCTTTTCCATCCTAGATTCCCCCAGAGGTTCTCCCCCCAGTGTATAGATTGCATTCATATTTTTGACACCCAAATGCATTATTTTACATTTTTCTACATTGAACCTCATTTGCCATGTAGTCGCCCACCCCATTAATTTGTTCAGGTCTTTTTGCAAGATTTCCACATCCTGCAGAGAAGTTATTGCCCTGCTTAGCTTAGTATCGTCTGCAAATACAGAGATTGAACTCTTTATCCCATCCTCCAGGTCGTTTATGAACAAATTAAATAGGATTGGTCCCAGCACAGAACCCTGGGGAACCCCACTACCCACCCCTGACCATTCTGAGTACTCCCCATTTATCACCACCCTCTGAACACGCCCTTGTAGCCAGTTTTCAATCCATGTACTCACCCTATGGTCCATGCCAACGCACCTTATTTTGTATAGTAAACGTTTATGGGGAACTGTGTCAAATGCTTTTGCAAAATCCAGATACACCACGTCTACGGGCCTTCCTTTATCTAGATGGCAACTCACCTCCTCATAGAAGGTTAATAGATTGGTTTGGCAAGAACGATTCTTCATGAATCCATGCTGATTACTGCTAATGAAATCATTCTTATTACTAAAATCTTGTATATAGTCCCTTATCATCCCCTCCAAGAGTTTACATACTATTGATGTTAGGCTAACTGGTCTGTAATTCCCAGGGATGTGTTTTGGGCCCTTTTTAAATATTGGTGCTACATTGGCTTTTCTCCAATCAGCTGGTACCATTCCAGTCAATAGACTGTCTGTAAATATTAGGAACAACGGTCTGGTAATCACCTGACTGAGTTCCCTAAGTACCCTCGGATGCAAGCCATCTGGTCCCGGTGATTTATTAATGTTAAGTTTCTCAAGTCTAATTTTAATTCCGTCCTCTGTTAACCATGGAGGTGCTTCCTGTGATGTGTCATGAGGATAAACACTGCAGTTCTGGTTACTGAAGCCCCCCGATTCACTTGTGAAGACTGAGGAGAAGAATAAATTCAATACCTTTGCCATCTCCCCATCCTTTGTAACCAGATGTCCTTCCTCATTCTTTATAGGGCCAATATGGTCTGTCCTCCCTTTTTTACTGTTTAACCACTTCAGCCCCGGAAGGTTTTACCCCCTTCCTGACCAGAGCACTTTTTACAATTCGGCACTGCGTCGCTTTAACTGCTAATTGCGCGGTCATGCAATGCTGTACCCAAACGAAATTTGCGTCCTTTTCTTCCCACAAATAGAGCTTTCTTTTGATGGTATTTGATCACCTCTGCCGTTTTTATTTTTTGCGCTATACACGGAAAAAGACCGAAAATTTTGAAAAAAAATGATATTTTCTACTTTTTGTTCTAAAAAAAATCCAATAAACTCAATTTTAGTCATACATTTAGGCCAAAATGTATTCGGCCACATGTCTTTGGTAAAAAAAATGTCAATAAGTGTATATTTATTGGTTTGCGCAAAAGTTATAGCGTCTACAAACTAGGGTACATTTTCTGGAATTTACACAGCCTTTAATTTATGACTGCCTATGTCGATTCTTGAGGTGCTAAAATGGCAGGGCAGTACAAAACCCCCACAAATGACCCCATTTTGGAAAGTAGACACCCCAAGGAATTTGCTGAGAGGCATGTTGAGCCCATTGAATATTCATTTTTTTTGTCCCAAGTGATTGAATAATGACAAAAAAAAAAAAAAAAAAAAAAAATTACAAAAAGTTGTCACTAAATGATATATTGCTCACACAGGCCATGGGCATATGTGGAATTGCACCCCAAAATACATTTAGCTGCTTCTCCTGAGTACGGGGATACCACATGTGTGGGACTTTTTGGGAGCCTAGCCGCGTACGGGGCCCCGAAAACCAAGCACCGCCTTCAGGATTTCTAAGGGCGTACATTTTTGATTTTACTCCTCACTACCTATCACAGTTTTGAAGGCCATAAAATGCCCAGATGACATAAAACCCCCCCAAATGACCCCATTTTGGAAAGTAGACACCCCAAGCTATTTGCTTTGAGGCATGTTGAGTCCATGGAATGTTTTATATTTTGACACAAGTTGCGGGAAAGTGACAAATTTTTTTTTTTTTTTTTTTTTTTTTGCACAAAGTTGTCACTAAATGATATATTGCTCACACAGGCCATGGGCATGTGTGGAATTGCACCCCAAAATACATTTAGCTGCTTCTCCTGAGTACGGGGATACCACATGTGTGGGACTTTTTAGGAGCCTAGCCGCGTACGGGACCCCGAAAACCAAGCACCGCCTTCAGGATTTCTAAGGGCGTACATTTTTGATTTTACTCCTCACTGCCTATCACAGTTTCGGAGGCCATGGAATGCCCAGGTGGCACAAACCCCCCCCAAATGACCCCATTTTGGAAAGCAGACACCCCAAGCTATTTGCTGAGAGGCATGGTGAGTATTTTGCAGCTCTCATTTGTTTTTGAAAATAAAGAAAGACGAGAAAAAAAATTTTTTTTTTTCTTTTTTCAATTTTCAAAACTTTGTGACAAAAAGTGAGGTCTGCAAAATACTCACTATACCTCTCATCAAATAGCTTGGGGTGTCTACTTTCCAAAATGGGGTCATTTGGGGGGGGTTTGTGCCACCTGGGCATTCCATGGCCTCCGAAACTGTGATAGGCAGTGAAGAGTGAAATCAAAAATTTACGGCCTTAGAAAGCCTGAAGGCGGTGCTTGGTTTTCGGGGTCCCGTACGCGGCTAGGCTCCCAAAAAGTCCCACACATGTGGTATCCCCGTACTCAGGAGAAGCAACAGAATGTATTTTGGGGTGTAATTTCACATATTCCCATGGCATGTTTGAGCAATATATCATTTAGTGACAACTTTGCGCAAAAAAAAATAAAAAAAATAAAAAATTGTCTCTTTCCCGCAACTTGTGTCACAATATAAATTATTCCATGGACTCAACATGACTCTCAGCAAATAGCTTGGGGTGTCTACTTTCCAAAATGGGGTCATTTGGGGGGGTTTTGAACTGTCCTGGCATTTTATGCACAACATCTAGAAGCTTATGTCACACATCACCCACTCTTCTAACCACTTGAAGACAAAGCCCTTTCTGACACTTATTGTTTACATAAAAAAATAATTTTTTTTTGCAAGAAAATTACTTTGAACCCCCAAACATTATATATTTTTTTTAAAGCAAATGCCCTACAGATTAAAATGGTGGGTGTTTCATTTTTTTTTTTCACACAGTATTTGCGCAGCGATTTTTCAAACGCATTTTTTGGGGAAAAAACACACTTTTTTACATTTTAATGCACTAAAACACACTATATTGCCCAAATGTTTGATGAAATAAAAAAGATGATCTTAGGCCGAGTACATGGATACCAAACATGACATGCTTTAAAATTGCGCACAAACGTGCAGTGGCGACAAACTAAATACATTTTTAAAAGCCTTTAAAAGCCTTTACAGGTTACCACTTTAGATTTACAGAGGAGGTCTACTGCTAAACTTACTGCCCTCGATCTGACCTTCGCGGCGATACCTCACATGCATGGTGCAATTGCTGTTTACATTTGACGCCAGACCAACGCTTGCGTTCACCTTAGCGCGAGAGCAGGGGGGACAGGGGTGCTTTTTTTTTTTTTTTTTTTTTTTTCTTTATTATTATTATTTTTTTATCTTATTTTTAAACTGTTCCTTTCATTTTTTTTTTTTTTAAATCATTTTTATTGTTATCTCAGGGAATGTAAATATCCCCTATGATAGCAATAGGTAGTGACAGGTACTCTTTTTTGCAAAAATTGGGGTCTATTAGACCCTAGATTTCTCCTCTGCCCTCAAAGCATCTGATCACACCAAGATCGGTGTGATAAAATGCTTTCCCAATTTCCCAATGGCGCTGTTTACATCCGGCGAAATCTACGTCATAAAATGCTCGTAGCTTCCGGTTTCTTAGGTCATAGAGATGTTTGGAGCCACTCTGGTCTCTGATCAGCTCTATGGTCAGCTGGCTGAATCACCGGCTGCATTCTCAGGTTCCCTGTTGAGACAGGAGAGCCAGAGAAAAACACGGAAGATGTTGGGGGGGGGGGGCATTCCCTCCCACTGCTTGTAAAAGCAGTCTAGAGGCTAATTAGCCACTAGGATTGCTTTTACATGAAAGCCGACCGCTGGCTGAAAAGAATGATACCAAGATGATACCTAAACCTGCAGGCATCATTCTGGTATAACCACTCAAAGTCGTGAATGGCATACCTGAAGACAAAAAAATGGTTAACAATAATACACAGTAAACAGTAAAGTATAAATAATTACATACCTGAAAAGCAAACGTGATAAAACATAACAACAATAAAACATTGCAGAATAGAATACAGTAAAAAAGAGCAGAACAATAGAGAGAGAATAGAGAGAGAGAGAACAATAAAACGACAACTATTTTTATTTTATATTTTTGTTTGTGTTTTTTTTTTTTTTTTTTTTACACTTTTTTTTGTAACTAACTTTTATAACTGTAACCGGTTCCAGGTTCGGGTCTCTCAAAATGCGATGGCATCTCGGGAGACCCTGTGAAAGTGTGCCTAGTCTGTGCAATGCTGTACCCTACGCTAATAGTCAACTAGTGCATGGTAGCGTTCAAAACATTCACCAATGCAAAGACCAGGATTGTCAGGACAGGAGGGACAATAATAGCGGGTGTCATGCCTATATCCGCGCTTGCTGCAGACACGACATCTTTTTTGGGGGGATTCGTTGGGTAGGGGTACTCGGGAGGACATAAAAATGCCTCTCATGCAGCCGACTGCATTTGGTTGGGGATGTGAATGGGGGAAGTACGGGCGCTGCAGAAGCGGTGGGTTCCCAATTAGGATTGGCGAATGCAGCAGGAAGGGCATTATGGGCACGATGGGCCTGTGTTTGTCTTTTTGGTGGCAGCGGGACACTACTTGTGCTTGCCACCTCACCAGCTTGAACTGCACTTATGGGACTCGCCACGTCACCAAGTGTTACTGCAGTGCTGGTTTGACTACGACCGGGGTGTACTAGGCCGCTGGCGCTTGCCAGTTCACCAAAACGCTACAAAAAAAACTGTTAGCGATCACAGGGATCCGGCCTGACTCTGCGAACGCTGCAGTTATGCGTTTAGTGTTTTGTAAGTGACAGTGATCGATCGATACTGCACTTGGGTGGGCTGGGCCGGGCCGGGCGGAGGGGCAAAACGCAGGTGCTAGCAGGTATCTGGGCTGATCCCGCTAACACTGCGTTTTTGGGAACCCTAAACTGCTGGGGACGCTAGTATAGATCAGATCGGATCAGATATTGATGCGATCAGATACTATACCACTAAGGGAGGTGTACGGTGCGTGCGTGGGTGTTAGCGGTACTGGCGCTAACCTGACGCTGCCTGGGGCTGGTGCTTGCCAGTTCACCAAAATACTACCAAAAAAACTGTTAGCGATCGCAGGGATCAGGCCTGACTCTGCGAACGCTGCAGTTATGCGTTTAGTGTTTTGTAAGTGACAGTGATCGATCGATACTGCACTTGGGTGGGCTGGGCCGGGCGGAGGGGCAAAACGCAGGTGCTAGCAGGTATCTGGGCTGATCCCGCTAACACTGCGTTTTTGGGAACCCTAAACTGCTGGGGACGCTAGTATAGATCTGATCGGATCAGATATTGATCCGTTCAGATACTATACCACTAAGGGAGGTATACGGTGCGTGCGTGGGTGTTAGCGGTACTGGCGCTAACCTGACGCTGCCTGGGGCTGGTGCTTGCCAGTTCACCAAAACGCTACCAAAAAAACTGTTAGCGATCGCAGGGATCAGGCCTGACTCTGCGAACGCTGCAGTTATGCGTTTAGTGTTTTGTAAGTGACAGTGATCGATCGATACTGCACTTGGGTGGGCTGGGCTGGGCTGGGCGGAGGGGCAAAACGCAGGTGCTAGCGGGTATCTGGGCTGATCCCGCTAACACTGCGTTTTCGGGAACCCTAAACTGCTGGGGACGCTAGTATAGATCTGATCGGATCAGATATTGATCCGTTGAGATACTATACCACTAAGGGAGGCGCATGCTGCGTGCGTGGGTGTTCGCGGTACTGGCGCTAATCTGACGCTGCCTGGGGCGACGCATATCACCGCCGGGCGATCAGGGGGCTAAACCTTTATTCGGTAATAAACGGCGGGTGCCCTGACACTATAAAAAATAAACGAACTAACCAGCGTCACCCGTAACAGTTATACAGTGATCAGTGGTGAAAGGGTTAACTAGGGGGCAATCAAGGGGTTAAAACATTTATTAGATAGTATATGGGGGTCCCTGTCGCTATAAAACACTGACGGCGAACCTAAATATTTACGTTCCTAACTAGCGTCACCAGCGACACTAATACAGCGATCAGAAAAATGATCGCTTAGCGACACTGGTGAGGGGGGGTGATCAAGGGGTTAAAACTTTATTAGGGGGGGTTAGGGGGGTATCCTAGACCTAAAGGGGGCCTAACACTAACTGCCCTAACACTAACTGTCACAAACTGACATTATGCAGTAATCAGAAAAAAAAAAAAAAAAAAAAAAAAAAATACTGCTAATGTCAGTTTGTGACAGGGGGGGGGGGGGGTGATTGGGGGGGGATCGGGGGGCGATCGGGGGGGGATCGGGGGTGTAAATATGCCTGGCATGTTCTACTGTGTGTGTGTGTGTGTTGTGCACTCACTTGTCATCTCTCCTCGGCGCTGGAACGGAAACTGCCAGACCGGGGAGAGATGACATCACATCCTCTGCCTGTGTGAAACGACACACAGGCAGAGGAGGATTCCTATTGGCTGGGAGCGATCGCGAGGGGGGGGCCACGATCGGATGGTCTCCCCCTCGCCTCCCGACGCTCCCAGTCAGATGCCGACCGCCGATGGCACCGGGGGGGGGTCCGATCGGACCCCCCGCCCGCGGGAGGCAGATCACGTATGGGTACGTGATTTTGCCTGCCCGTGCCATTCTGCCGCAGTATATATGCGGTAGGCGGTCGGCAAGTGGTTAAATACTTAAAGAATATCTTGGGATTTCTTTTGCTCTCCTCCGCTATGTGTCTTTCATGTTCTATCTTAGCCATCCTAATTGCACCCTTACATTTCTTATTGCATTCTTTATAAATTCTGAATGCTGAGGATGATCCCTCAACCTTGTATTTTTTGAAGGCCTTCTCCTTTGCTTTTATATGCATTTTTACATCGGAGTTAAGCCATCCAGGATGTTTGTTCGCTCTTTTAAATTTATTACCCAATGGGATACATTGGCTAATGCCCTTATTTAATATGCTCTTGAAGCAAACCCATCTCTCCTCCGTATTCTTTGTTCCTAATATTTTATCCCAATTTATGCCTTTTAGCAAGGTTTGTAGTTTAGGGAAGTTGGCTCTTTTGAAATTCAGTGTCTTTGTGTTCCCTTCATGTTTCCTATTTGTGTGATTTATACTGAAACTAATTGACCTGTGATCGCTGTTACCTAAATTGCCCCGTATTACCACATCTGTTATCAGGTCTGTATTATTGGTAATCAGTAGATCTAGTAATGTTTTATTTCTAGTTGGTGCGTCTACCATCTGACCCATAAAATTGTCCTGCAAAACACTAAGGAACTGGCGAGCCTTAAATGAATGCGCGGTTCCCTCCGCCCAGTCTATGTCTGGATAATTAAAATCCCCCATTATGATAACACTTCCCATCCTTGCTTCTAATCCAATTTGTGATAGGAGATCCGTCTCCACTTCCTCCCTCAGGTTTGGGGGCCTATAGCATACTCCCAGTATTATTTTCCCCTTAGCTTCATCCCTTTGGAGCTCTACCCATAAAGATTCCACCTCCTCCCTAGCCCCCTCAGTGATATCATCTCTCACACTCACTTGTACATTATTCTTGATATATAGGCATACCCCTCCCCCTTTTTTACCTTCTCTATCCTTGCGGTATAGGGTATACCCTTGAATGTTTGCCAGCCAATCATGAGAGCTGTTGAACCAGGTCTCTGAAATTCCCACAAAATCCAAATCCTCCTTGTACAACCATATCTCTAGTTCACCCATCTTGTCCGCCATGCTCCTGGCATTGGTGAACATGCCACATAGTTTAGACTGGTCGCATATTGTCCTCGTATTGGGTGTTTCAAGATTGCAACTAGGACTTGCTACTATACTCACCTTTTGTTTTTGTGCTTTGGTTAACCTACCACTAATGCCCCCAATACTACCCTCTGGAATATCTTCCGCGCTGGCTATCACTGTCTCTGGACCCTCCCCCCCATCGCCTAGTTTAAAAACCCCTCTAACTTTTTGGCCATCTTCATTCCCAGCAGATCTGCACCCTCCTCATTTAGGTGCAGTCCGTCCCTTCTATAGTACCGGTTACCGACTGAGAAGTCGGCCCAGTCCTCCAGGAACCCAAACCCCTCCTTACTACACCAGCTCTTCAGCCACTTGTTTACTTCCCTAATCTCCCTCTGCCTTTCTGGTGTGGCTTGATGTACCGGTAGTATTCCTGAGAACACTACCTTGGAGGTCCTTTTCCTCAATTTAGCTCCTAAGTCCCTAAAATCGTTCTTTAGGACACTCCATCTGCCTCTGACTTTGTCATTGGTGCCAACGTGCACCATGACAGCCGGGTCTTCCCCAGCCCCTCCCAGTAATCATATATTTATGGTACTTTGATTTGTTTACTTTTTTATACTAGTAATGGGTGCGATCAGCGACTTATAGCAGGACTGCTATATTGCGGCAGACAATCAGACACTACTTGACACTTTTGACACTTTGCGGGTACCAGTGAGACTAATACAGTGATCAGTGCTCAAAATATGCACTGTCACTGTACTAATGACACTGGCTAGGAAGGAGTTAAACATCTAGGGTGATCAAAGGGTGAAATGTGTGCCTAGCCAGTGTTTGTGTTTACTATGTGTACTGCTTTTACTAGGGGAAGACATGGATTCTAGTCCCATCCTACTTCATGAATGTGGGAGTAGACTTTGGAGGATCAACAGGAGGAGAAGGGGGCAACTGCACCATTGCCTAATTGGCCCACATTTAGGAGGGGAGGTGGCCCAAAACAATAATTTCCTAAACAGAGTGACAAACTATTTGATTTATTCCGAGATGACTGGTTTGTTTAAAAGTCAAATGTCACTCTCGCAGCAGTTTGCGAATACACTTGTCTCATATATTGATCAGGTCTAGACATGTGCGGTTCGTTTCGTTCCGAATTAACCACTTGCCGACCAGCCTCTGTCATTTTACTGCGGCAGGTTGGCTTGTTCCCGCGAATCACCGTCATTGTACATCGGCTCAGGAACTCTATTTAGTGGGCGTCATTTCGTTCCGAATTAACCACTTGCCGGCCAGACGCTGTCATTGTACTGCGGCAGGTCGGCTCGTTCCCGCGAAACGCTGTCATTGTACATCGGCTCGGGAACTCTATTTAGCAGGCGTGCCCATACCCCATTGCATATTTTTAGCAATGATTACTGTAATAATGTCACTGGTTCCCAAAAAAGTGTAAAAAATGTCAGCTAGGTATCCGATCTGTCCGCCGCAATATCGCAGTCCCACTAAAAATCACTGATCGCTGCCATTATTAGTAGAAAAAAAAAATGCCATAAAAAATAATAAAAATGCCATAAATCTATTCCCTATTTTGTAGACGCTATAACTTTTGCGCAAACCAATCAATATACGCTTATTGTGATTTTTTTTCACCAAAAATATGTCGAAGAATAAATATTGGTCTAAACTGATGAAGAAATTTATGTTTTTACATTTTTTTTTGGATATTTATTATAGCAAAAAGTAAAAAATATTGTTTTTTTTTATTTTCAAAATTGTGGCTCTTTTTTTGTTTATAGCGCAAACAATTAAAACTGCAGAGGAGCTCAAATACCACCAAAAAGAAAGCTCTATTTGTGGGAAAAAAAGGACATAAATTTTGTTTGGGTACAACGTAGCACGGCTGTGCAATTGTCAGTTAAAGCAACACAGTGCCATATCGCAAAAAATAACCTGGTCACGAAGTGGGTAAATCCTTCCGATCCATAAGTGCTTAATATTCAGACAATTTTTTTGTTATTCAGAGATTCTGATATTTCTGAATACCCCAATTACAATATAAACAAATTTTAGTGAATTCTCCAAATAAGGAAACGAAATTCGTCCGAATTTCGGAAATTCGGACTGAAATTCTAAACTAATTTTACATCGAACTTCGGTTGAATTCTAACTGTACACATTATACTGAAATCAAACACTGTGTGTGTTATTATGCCCCATAGACACGGTCGGATTTTCTCCGACGGAAAATGTGTGATAGGACCTTGTTGTCGGAAATTCCGACCGTGTGTGGGCTCCATCACACATTTTCCATCGGATTTAACGACACACAAAGTTTGAGAGCAGGATATAAAATTTTCCGACAACAAAATCCGTTGTTGGAAATTCCGATCGTGTGTACACAGATCCAACGGACAAAGTGCCACGCATGCTCAGAATAAATAAAGAGATGAAAGCTATTGGCCACTCCCCCGTTTATAGTCCCGACGTACGTGTTTTACGTCACCGCGTTTAGAACAATCGGATTTTCCAACAACTTTGTGTGACCGTGTGTATGCAAGACAAGTTTGAGCCAACATCGGAAAAAATCCTAGGATTTTGTTGTCGGAATGTCCGAACAAAGTTCGACCGTGTGTACGGGGCATAAGAGTACTATTTTCAAATAATGCTGTTTTTGTTATACCAAAGCTGATTTAAAGAGTCGTTGTAATCATTTGATGGAGATTTTTCTTTTGTTTGTTCACTTTGCCACATTTGAATCTAAAAAAAAAAATCTAAAGTTTTCGATGCGACCGATTTAAAATTTATCGATTTAAACAATTCAGATTGAAAAAAAACGGTACATTCAAAGAAAATTTGAAAAGACATAAAACAAATTCCGAATATGAATTCCAAATACGAATTGAACAAATCAACCAAATTTAACTAAACGAAATAACTAGATTAACAAATCAAAGCTAATTTTTTCATTATGACATGTCTAATCAGGTCCCTTAAGAGCAAAAATTTGAAATGAAGATTGCAGCGATGCAATGCATTAAATCTAATGTCCCACAATTCCAGAATTACCCCACAGCAAACAACACCAATGGCACTTATGCCACTTATCCAAACCCTCCCACATGTTACCAGTCTTTTAGCAGCCCACTTACAGTTCTGGCAATCCTTATCCCCACAGACCACCACTTCGACAGCTAGAACCAATCTTATCTTCCATTGCATCTAAAGTCGGCCCACCAGTATCTCATTTTGTAACACCAGATGTTGCAAATAGGGATCCACCTTACACTTTTCCACATGCTCCACGTAGAGCTCAGGAAGAGCACTTTGTAGAAAGTAGTCACCCTATAATAGAAATTGACCTTCATGGCATTACTGCCCGGTATTATTTAAATAAAAGCTGCAAATTTAATAATGCTAAAAATGAGTTTTTAAATTACACCAATCTGTTAAAGCTTTTATGCCATTGTTGTGACTGGGTGTAGCTATGCTTTTATAGAATTTCAAACTGAATTAAAATTGCAAATGCATTTTCACAGTCTGAGTGGCCTGTAATAGTACATTGCTACAACAAACACAATTCCAATATACAGACACCGTCACAGAAGGCAAGGCAACCTGAGTTATGCTAATGACCCCAGTGTTTTAGCATCATGTAAAAATCCTAAACTACCTAATTTATAGAGCACATTAAAATGAGGAAAAATAGAAATCCATTCAACGGCCTTCTTTACATGTCCCTCTATGCTGTTAATTAGATATAATGAATTGATTAGAGGTGCATCAGAAAACATTCCTTTGCTCTCTAATTAGCGGGTCATCACATTTGTGGAAATAGAGCATTGTGCTGTGTGGGGACTCGGCTGGACTCACACCATGCATGCTTTTAAATTAAGTGCTTAAATTAGGCTTGAACTTGTTTCACCAGGCTAAGCCCAATTTATAATAGATTCATTACACAGGGATACATTAGCCGATGCATTCCACTGTTAAATTAATGGTTTACGCTTCTTAGAATCATGATATATACTGAAAAAGTCGCCTTGATGTAAGATAAATTGAAAATGAGTACAGAGGACAGACAATTTTTACCATGAGGAGAAATAAGACTTTTGCCTCAGACTGTGCCCTCCAGGGATTTTTGCTCAGGGGAAAGAATTTTTTTTGTTGAGGGTTGTGGATCTATTAGGGCTCATATGTACTGCTTTTGTAAAACATTTTCTCAAACGCAATTCCTCATAGCTCATTCTTCAGAGGGTGTTTCACAGGTGGTGAAGAGGCATTATTTCCCCTCCTCACTGTCGGTGTTAACCCCTAAAACCCCACACCACCATGTTGCAGCCATGTGCATTGTAACGTGGCCCCATTCCATTGAGTGGGTTGCGTTTGGCAGGAAGTAGTGCCCACCGACCTGACAGCTGGGATAAGTTTGGCTTTGCCATAGTGCAATGCATTTTAGCCATGGAATGTGTACTGCCCTATTCACTGTCTTTGCAGCTTTAGAGGGAGCAGTTGAGGGCCAGTTAAAAATGCATCTGAACTGCATGTTTGTACTGATCGCAAATTGCAAGTGTAAAAAAAGGCCTTAGTGCAGAAGGAGTTGCCTGTATATTGTCACAAATGTATGTCTGTTGTCTCAATTGCACGCTTCTTGCCAACATAGTGGTTGATTTACTAAAGGCAAATAGGCTGTTCACTCTGCAAAGAAATATTAATTTTGCAAATCAATTTTCCCTTACCTTAGTGAATGAGGTGAATCTCTCTTGACTTTCATCAGCAAATCATGATGCACTTGATTGGGCATAATTTGAAAAATTGATTTTGGGTACATTCACTAAGCTTGAAAAATGAAAAGTTTTCACTTTGAAAAGTGAACCATTTATTTGCCCTTAATAAATACCAATGCCAAAGTGGCCTATTGGCTTCCACATATTGTCACTTTTGTCTATTGGTCATAAGCATATTGTCATAATTGGTTATGTGCTGCCTGTATTTTGTAAAGATTGCACGATTATACTGGCACGGTGAAGTCAACCAGCATGAACACAATACTGAATATACAAATAGCTGCACACAGTCCCCTTAAGGGGGCTTCAAATTCAGCATATACTGTAACCCCTAGAGCATAAACAGTAGCTCTCTATGTGCAAAATGCCCCAAGAGACTAAGAAAGTAACAACGTGGATCAGCTATGCCACTCGAGATCTCTCAAACAAAGGGGCTAGGTTTAGGAAATAAAGAAATAAAGATTTAAAGTGGAACATGGATCTGCCCAAAGGGTGAAGTAGTCTGAGTATAATCTTTGAAGTGGATCTTCTGCCGGCTACATTGAGGCCCTTTTAAAACATTGACGCACAGGGAAATTTGGGTGTGTCTATAAACTGGGTGTTGTAGTAACTTATCAGAACAGATGGTCTTGACAAAGAAGGGGGATCTTTAGGTGTAGATGAATACTTTAAAGCAGAGGCAAACCTGGGTGGAGCAGTTGGATATAAATGTTTAAGCAGTCTGGAAACAGAACAGTGGCTGCATTGGGCCTAGGCCTAGGATAGGCCTAGGATAATAAAAGCAGCTTGCATAACAGTGAGTGCTGGGTCGGTATCTTCAGGTTATTTGCAAAGAAGAATAGACAACATTCACAAGAGTTCAGCTTCACTATGGACCCACTCATTACTCTCTTTGTAATCCTCCTAGGCAGTTGGTTAGAAGGGCCTTTCTTGTGGTGGACCATCACTTGAGTGGGTGGTCTCCTTCTTTGGATCATCAGCGTGCCTATGTGATGGTGGTTTGGATCACAAGTGGGTGCCTCAGGGTACGCACCGCAGCAGCCAATTGCATAGTAACCTCACTTTAGCTCAGCCACCTGGTCCAGGATGCAGTAGCATCCAGCAAACTTAGCTCTGAAGCCTCTCAGCACAGCGCAGCACTTCTACTCTCTTCCTCTCTCCAGTCAGTTGCTTACTATATATGCAATCTTCAAATACAGAATACCTAGAGTACACTGTCTCCATTTTTATGACCATTACTAGTATTTGTTTATTTTAATTATTGCCTATTGTATCCAAAACAAAAACAATGCTGGGTTTCCATTTTAGGGTGTGCCTGCATTAGACTACACTAACCCTTTAAGATTGTCATTCTGCTCAGGGAGCCCGTGGGCTCTGTTTTGGAAATACCAATGATGGGGCACTATTCCTCCCACTAATACCAATGATGAGGCACTATTCCTCACACTGACACCAATGATGAGACACTATTCCTCCCACTGACACAAATAATGGGTCACTATTCCTACCACTGACACCAATGATGAGATTCCTCCCACTGATGCAAATGATGTGGCACTATTCTTCCTTCTGACAGCTACGATGGGGCACTATTCCTCCCACTGACACCAAAGATGGGGTATTTTTCCTACCAGTGACACCATTGATATGGCACTATTCCTTCCACTGAAACCATCATTGGGGCTTTATTTCTCCCACTAATATCAAAGGTGGAGAATTGTTTACTCCCACTGATGCCAAGACATTTTCTACTTCCACTGGCCACAGTCCAGCCCCCCTAAAGCTTGATTGACAGTAAACCGGTCCTTTGCTTAGAACGTTTGGAGACCTCTAGTTTAGCACATTTATAATTAGTACAATCCTGATAAAGCACCATTCTGTCGCAAAAACTGGTGGAGCACGCCAATGCACTCACCCCCCCCCCCCTACTGTTTTGTGTAGGGGTTAGGGTTTTCATATTATAATACAACTATTGTTTTATTAATAATTTGTGGTTCAGCTTTGTATTGTTAGGATCCTTCTGTTTTTTTTTCTTTCAAGCTTACAAATGTAAAGTAATATTTGAAAAAAGCCTCTATCAAATATCGAGTGCAGGCATTTAGAACAGGGGTGGTTAACTTTCTAGATATAAGGGTGCAGAGCAGTATGACATTACCAAAAGGCCACACAAAATATTCAGTGAATGGAATTGATCAGAAAGCTTTTAGCACAAGTGCATGCCACTAGAGATTGTTAAAGACTGCAGACATGTTACAGGATATGATCGGAGACTCTGAGACATGCTATAGTTGCTGTTGGAGTTGGGAAACATGCTTTAGGAGACAGTCATAAACTGGAGAGACCAATTACAGTAGACTGCTCAAAATCACTGCTATTACAGGCCATTCACAATTGAAGTGTCATTAAACCCACATCATTGAAAACTGTCAGTAAATGCTGAATTAGATGCTGTTTATACTCACTCAGTCACTATGGGATTAATTTTCTGTATTCTGCAAAAAAACCTGGTTGATCCTGCTGTTCGTTGTCCCTCCATCCTTGTCTGTGTCCCTGCTGCAGCCTGAGATTGTGTAGACCAACTATTGCCACATATATTGAGCATGCTCCAGTTTCAGTTCCCTTCTAAGAAGTTCATTTCCTCCTTTTTCTTATCTGAGCAGCCCATGTGACTATCACAGCCCACTCCCTCTCTCTTTCTCTATGCACACTAAACAACTCTATACTATGAGGGCAGGATATTACATGTTGATTATTGCAGGCATCACCTCCCTGTAATTCTAATCACCTACAAACAGTATACATAGGCTAGAGGGGCAGGAAACAGGCCGTAATTGGCAGAACCACCCCCTAGATATCCCACACCATATTTTTGCACAAAAATAAAAAAGATTTGAGTTCAAATACATAATTGTATTTGATTTTTATTTGAGATTAATTATGTATTTTTCTGCAGACAGCCTGGGAAACTGCTGTGATCCCCTCCCTCCCCAGTAGCCTCCTGGTACAGGAGGGTGCAGGTCTCAGTGCACTGCATGGACAATGGGGAGCCCACTGTGATACATCAGGAAGTCCCAGCTACTGTCAGGAAGCCAACAGCTGTACGCGTGTGACGGAGGACTTTTGCCAATAGCCAATGAGCACTCATTCATCGTTACATCTGTGTACAGCCACGTGGGCTGGCATACATCTGCACATATTGGTGCATTACATCGCATGTCCAAACACAGGCATGGCACCAAACTGACTATTTAAAGGAAGTATTGATGTATGCTAATTGCTGGATTTTCTTCAGCTTTCCCGTGATCAGTGCTCCTGTGTCCTTGCTCTTGTTGTTTGATCTTCCATTGCTGACCCGGCTTGCTCCTGACCCTGATCTGTGAATTCCAGATACCCGCCTTGGCTAGTCTCTGACCACATTCTGTCTACTTTCCTGGTACTGGCCTCGGCCTGCTCCTTGACTACGATTTCTCCTACCTAGTCATGTATGATCCTGGTTTGTCATGACTACATCTCTAAACCAGCATCTGTCTATGATTGCATTCCTGCTCACTTCATGTTCCCAAGGATCTCCTGCTGGGTGCCATCCTGTGGACTACCAACCACAATTCTCTCCTGGTGTGTTTCTACTGCTACTGGTTACAGTTCTGGTTTCCTCTGCCACCTGCTACCTGGCTAGCCAGGTGCCTCTGTCACCATATTCAATGGTGCTCAGACCAGAGCTGCAAAGGGAGTCCTCTCATCAGCTTAGCTGCTAACCAAGGTCTGTGAAAGCTGGCCCCCAAATCCAAGATGGGACCACTGAAGATCCAAAGCCCTACAAAGAATCGACTGTAGAAAGACAGTGCTGGACTCCATAGACAGATAAGCAACTGTTTGTTAAAAGTCAGCAGCTACAATATTTGAAGCTGCTGGCTGTTCATTTTTAACAACCATGGGTGAAGTTCCTCTTTAAGTAAGCACCTTAATAAGGAGAAGCAGATTGTCTGTGGTGGCCATGAGGACTGCACAATAAGTTCCAAAGGGCAGCATGCAGGCCCCAATTGCAGGCTGAGCGCCATATATGTAGAAATGCTGGCACATGCCTGAAGTAGCATGCAAATACTAAACTGTTATGCCAGAATGTCATGCTGGGCTGATTGGCACGGTAGTGCCAAGCTTGCCTGCCCCTTCCTAGAACATGCACATTCTGGTTGGCCAATATAAGCAGGTCATCATAACAATGAGGCCAATGGGAGGCAGGAATGTCACTACCAGTAAATTTTGGAGCTTTTGATGATCAGAATAGCCCAGCAATATAGCACGTTCACTCCAGATCCAAAATATTAGTTACTGTCACCTGAGTGTACTTGAAAACCTTTTTCTTTTTCTCAATTTAAGAAAGTGTTCTTGCACATTCAACATAACACTATTACTGCCAGTGGATGCATTTATTTTATAATCATATCACAGTTCCTTACCATATGCTTAGGGAGTAATATGATTTCTAGAATCTCAGTTACGGGGAAAAGATATATTTATGCAAAGCTTACGGAAAAGCAAGCACCGCAGTACAAGTTGCAAGCATGATAATTGGTCATTTAGAGCCTTCACTTTATAAATGAATATCATTAACACAAGCAACTGAAACTGTCTCAAGTAAAAAACATTACTGTAATTGCTTGGAATTGGCTATCTCTCCTCTACACCTGATGAAATATTTCAGCGGGCCTTAAAAAGAATTGCTCAGACAATTTAGGGGAAGAGATGAGAACATGTTAATACTGTCTATGAACAAAAAAGTATAACCATTTTATACCTGGTGCAAAGTTAAGGAGTGCCAATATTTCAAACATTACATTCAAACATGCCTTCAGCTTGATGCATAGGAGGGGCAATAAATGAACTAGTAAATGCAATTCAAATTGCTGGATGCTGGCAAAAGATTAAAGATTAAAAATAAGAACATGCCAAATTTAATAACATGAGTATCCAGGTGCTGGGCTACAGTGATATGGAGACAGGATTTTCTTTTATTCTTCCCTCCCTCTACTGAGATGCTGATGTTATGCTGTGCCATTCTACTCTGGCCAGCAGGAGGAGAGCTAAAGTTAAGCAAACCCATAGACTTCTATGCAGAGCACTATCCTGGGAGTTGTAGTTTGAGATGGCAGCTAACTAGTGAGATGAATAGACTCCTTACCCTTAGACTACAGATCCCAATAGGTACTGCGCTATAGGAGGAGTAGAAAAAATATTTTTATTAAACTGCCCGGGAATGTTGTTCCTCCTGGCACCGACAGGGTGAGAAAGGGAGCACCTCCAGATATTTGTCGGCCAGTGGGAGACCATATCAGTAGATATCCAAGCCTTAGACTGAAAATGAGGACACCTGGGGGCAGCACAACACCACCCACATCACAGCAGCTGCATCACTAACACAGGAAGACTGGAGCATTGACTCACCCTCTTATTCACACAGCTGATCACTGCACTGGAAGATTTTGAGGAGAGACCAAGGGGGCTCCCCTTCTACAGCAAGAGGTCACCGCAGCATCCTAGGGACTGGTGAGAAGGCTATTCATCCTTCCCCGATATTGCTAGCAGGGACTGAGCCACTAAGAGCAAGACACCAAGTGTAATCAATACTGCACTCTATATCGCACTTATTCCAAACCTAGACTACAGATATACAAACCCTAGACCATATTATACTGACCCTTTACCGCATCTGAACGATATCTGCCTTGCACCTGTGCTGAGTCTATACCATACCTATACTGTACCTATACTGCATGTAGGTTAACTGGGACTGTCATTAAGTGCAATAACACTCTTAAAGGGCCCTAACGATAGCTAGAGGACAAACATCTCAAAGGACTGCCCCTCCTGTAATATTTATTCTAAAAAGCCCTCTTTGTTCCCCTGCCACCTTCACTACCATCCTCCTTTTCTTTTGCACAGTGCATACCCAGTCAGTCTAGGACTAGCATTGCCACCATAAATGTGCTCTAGCAGTATAGTTATAGCACTCTTTTGAATAAGCTTTACTACGGCTCACTGCTGCACTTGAGGTGGCCTTGGGACTTTTCATGCTGATCTGGATGCCAAAAGTCATCTTATGCCTAGTTCCTACTGCTAGTCACTTTGTAAGCTAAATTGTCCTATTACCATGGCTAATCCATTTTTTTTGCATAAACATTTTATTTAATGTTTTTCAAAACAGTACAATAAACAGAGAAGAGAAATGCCACATACATTGTACAATCATGTAAATGGAGAACGATAAATCAGTAAAGAATATTGTCAATATCTTCCAATGGGTAAGAATAGGCTCTCGTACCACGAAGACCCCACAGTATGAGTATGACAAACATATACAAATTCTAATGAGCATTTGACCCGTGTTACTGAGTGCAATGCCAGAGATAGCCAGGTACGACCACTGCGTATCTATATAAAATAAGTAGTCATCTCGGGTCTCTCTCAACCCTGCTATTCTCGCTCACCGGGGCCAAGTCACAGCGGGGTGTGGCTAAATCCATTTTTTGCTTGCCTAGTTACCAACCTTATTGGATGACAGTATATTACGTTTATCTACCTGGTTTGGTTCCTGTTTTCTTTGATATAGCACTACTATCGGGTACTAAGTATTACTTTCAGTAAATTCCTGTGATATTATATGTTTGTACATTCAACCTGGTATGTCAAAGGGGCTGAGGTTCTTGAGCAGGTCGAGGCAAAGAACAGAGGACGCATCTTATCCAGCAGCTCCTACAGGGGGAACGCTACACATGAAATATGGAAGTCAGTTTTTTTTTATTGCCTGCCAGTAGATCCATTATTTTTCCACTTCCTTCAAAAGGGGGACAATGTTTGTAATGTTCCAGAAGTGTTTAATGCTGACTCTTCAGCATTAAACACTTCTGAGAGTGGTTAATGCCTGTGTTCCCTGCCGGAACTGGATTCTATAGTATGGACAGTTGATCCTGTATAAGTCCCTCTCCATGTCTGTGGAAAATAGGATACAGGGTGTAACAATCAACAGGACAGTACAAAGAATATTTAGTGGTTGGGTCCTATATGCTTTTCTTTTGTAGTGGGTAAAAAACCCACTTGGTAATAATGAAAAATATGATAAGGGTGGGGTAGAAGCCATAGGTATAGTATTTTGTTGAAGAGTTTTTGTCAACATTTAGTAATAAGAGGGGGAGGCAACTAAGGAAGACTGATGGGTCTTTACCATCTTTTGGAAGCAACGTTATGTGCCCCAAGACTCCGGTGCTAGGATTATTGTGTTTGGAAAATGAGGAGACAGAATGTTGAAGAATTACTAAGAATAATTAAGGGTAAAACTATCTTGCTCTGGGTCCTTAATGCTTTGGATAAATTTAAAGGCTGTTTCGAGTTTAAAAAAAATTAATAAATGTCTCTAGGAAGGATTTGTTTGTATCTGGTGAAGGGAGTTTAGAGTTTTGGAGGTAAGCACAATGTGTTCCAAATGAGCATCCTAGTGGGGTGATGAGTTGTGGTGCAAAAGATTGTAAAGATCAAAGTAGCATTCTTCATACACCTTCATGCTGTGAGATGAGTGGACCTAGAGTGCACCAATTTTAGAAATTATGCTAGTGTAACACCCTCCTAGATAGGTGCTAGGATTAGATAGATATTTTTAGTGTTGGCACGGTGTATTTTGTGGAGCTGTGTTTTGATAGGTTAAGTTAAGTTGCCTCACTGTACTCAGTCTGGCTGTAATTATTTGTTAGGTTTATTTAGTTTGCTCACTGTAATCAGTGCAGCTGCATTCTGATAGTTAGGTCTACTCAGTATGCTCAGCTGTTGCCATGAATATTGATAAAGCCCTGGCCAATCCCAGAGAGACAGGCTCTGAAGGTATGCTGGGAGACTGTATATATTTGGTGAGCACACTGAGATCTGGGTCTTTTTCTGGAGAGGATCAGTCCAGCCTGGTGAGCTGCCGCTGACCTCCTGGGCATTGCTGCCACAAGTCTGCAGTTGTGAGGCCTCAGGTAGTAGACATGAGGGCTTTAATGCTGAGACTCTGAATCTAGAGAGAGAGATGACTGAGGATGTCTGCTGAAGATCTAGTCTGGTATCACCGGAGTAAGGTGTTGCTTGGAAGTTGCAAGGATGCAACCAGCTGTCCTTGGGCCTTGTATGAGTGCAGACGCTGGTGAGAAATCTTGGGGACTTTTGTGCTGTTGCCACCCCTCTGGTGCTAGAGAGTCGGCTGTTTGTCTGTTTAAGGGAGACACCAGCTGGTGTCCTGAAGAGCTTAGTCCACCTAGTTCTCTGTAAATGAGACTCTTGTGGTTCTAAAGGAGGAAGTTTGAAGTTACTACTATTTCAAAGCTAAAGTCCACTGTTTGTTGCAAGGACAGACTTTATTACAGCTTTCTCAGAAAGAATACTTAGTCTTCAAGTTGTACATAGCTCCTGTTTTTTGAAGTATCCTACTCAATTCCCTCAACCCTATTCAAGCTCTCCAAAAATAAAACAACAAAAACAACACCCCTAGACTGGTCATTGGAGAAAAGTGTAAGTAGGCCTGTGTGGCAGGAAGACCTAGACAGTATTCCTGTAGCTCCTACGTGATTAGCACTACACTAGGAATGTATGGAACTGCTTCGCGTGAAGCATGTCACCAAAAAGAATCTCCTGAACTTTTTTTGAGCGACAAAGCTTCACGTGATGTGGTTTGCCACGATTTACCGGGCGGCAGCCATGGAAAAACCGCACCGTGGTTGTGCGTTGTACGATTTGTCATTCACACCTGGGCATTTTGAAATCTGGGGCAGAATCTCTGCAAATCTGCCCGATTCAAAATGCCCAGGTGTGAATTCAGTGTAACACTGATCCGCTGCAAAAACATGGCAAAAGGCATATATGTTTTTGCAGGGATTTTGTCATGATTTAACCACGATTTTACCATGATTGTGGTGCTGTTTTTAAAGGACAATAATGTGAACTAATGCACATAACGTGAACTATGCCCATAAGATTACCTTGATTTTGGGCTGTCCATGCAGTTGGAGTGCAGTTTAAAATGCATCCAACTGCGTTCAGTGGGAAAGGGCCCAAAAACTGCACCACAAATGCATCGCTGGTTCAATTTTGCCACGTTTTTACTGCATTTTCCATTTCTTTCAATAGGAAGGTGCATTTTTGGTGCGATTTTTTTGAATTTCCCAAACATGCTCCAAAAAATGCTGCAAGAAGGAGACTTTTCACCGTAACGGTAAAGCAACACATTCATATATTTTGTAGGAAAGCACTTTCCTTTTCAGGTGCTTTTTTAGAGCAAAAGCACTTGAAAAACTTCTCAGTGTGCAAGCAGCCTTAAGCTTGTATCTTTAAATATAAGTCTGCTAGAACAGCTGCTGTCATAATGGTATATTGTCAGCATCTGATGAAGTCTCAAAGTGGAACTACATTGCATCTGAGCACCAGAAACTGAAAATGCCATTTGATTCATTTTTAATACACTAAGCAAACTCACCCATCCATCCATGTCTCCATGCTTTATTTTGCTGAGAGATCACGTTGAGAAACACCCTCCTAGCTACAAACAACAAAAACATTTTTCTTTGTAAAAGTCAGTTAGCTGTAGTGGGTTGTATACATTGTAAAGATGCAACATTTTACGTGCAAGTTAAAGAGGAACTGCAGTCTGCTCACATATTCTTGTAATAAAAACATATTTGCCATTCTGAAGCTTCCCTCCAACCACTTTGCATATTATTTTATATATACTGTGATTCTGCACTTGCCAAATATGTTGCAGAAATCTCCCTCCACTGAGTCTGGCTGCAGCCATTTTAACTGTGGGCAGCTGAAGCTGCTGCCTGTTCACTTCCTTGATTTACACAGACACACACCTTCAGCTCTGTAGCTTTCATTGGCCCTCCTATGACTCATCCCCCCCTTGCTGACAAGAGTGAGAGAGAGAGCTGTGCATGATGTCATAAGCCTAGGCTAAAGACCAGACAAGAAACAGGAAGGGGACTGTATAAGGCATTTACTGGCAGAAAAAAAATGTTTTACTATCCAAAATTAAAACATCAAGGGCAGAAGATTTAATATATGGAAAGTTGAAAAAATGACTGAAGGTCCACTTTAAGGGCATACCCTGGCATGGTATTTAAACATTTGCTGTCTAGGTAAATTTTTTACATTTTTAACCCCTTCCCGGGCAGCCACCACAGTTATACTGTGGCAGGTTGGCACTGCTGCGTGAGCTGTCATAGCTGTACGTCGGGTCTTTAAGATGCTGTAGCAGGCGCGTGCATCGTGTCCCCGGAGCAGACACTGCAAAAACAGGAAATGCTAAATATGCTTCACCGGGGCTTTTTTTTCTCAAACAATAGGTGCTGGAACTCAACTACGACCCCCCAAAACCCCTCCCCCTATACTCACCTTCCAAATCACATCAAATAGTGGGTGTGGTCAGTCAAATTTCACGAACAGTAGGGGGGTCTTAAAGGGGCATTAAATACCAAGATTGCATTAAATACAGAGTGTAGAGTTCAGGGGGGGGTACACACAGAGTACAGAGCTGTCACTTGTAAACACAGAAACCGGACTTGTGTTTAAGAGTGATTGTGGTGAGCAGCCCCCCCCCCCCCCCAAGGGTCTGAGCCAGAGGTGGTGGAACTGAGTTCCACCAAGTTCCCCCTGAAAATAAGTCCTGTGCTTCACGCTATAAACAGCGCTTGCCCACAACCTTGCGGGTTGCGGGTAAGCGCTGTTTATAGATATTTAGATATAAGTACAGTTGTGCTCATAAGTTTACATACCCTGGCAGAATTTATATCTGCCAGGGTATGTAAACTTTATTCATTTTTCAGAGAATATGAATGATAACACAAAAACATTTCTTTCATTAATGGTTAGTGTTTGGCTGAAGCCATTTATTATCAATCAACTGTGCTTACTAATCATAATGGCAACAGAAACTACCCAAATGACCCTGATCAAAAGTTTACATACCCTGGTGATTTTTGCCTGATAACATGCACACAAGTTGACACAAAGTGGTTTGAATGGCTATTAACCACTTCAGCCCCAGAGGATTTTACCCCCTTCCTGACCAGAGCACTTTTTGCGATTCGGCACTGCGTCGCTTTAACTGATAATTGCGCAGTCGTGCGACATTGTACCCAAACAAAATTGATGTCCTTTTTTTCCCACAAATAGAGCTTTCTTTTGGTGGTATTTGATCAGCTCTGCAGTTTTTATTTTTTGTGCTATAAACAAAAAAAGAGCGACAATTTTGAAAAAAACGCATTTTTTTTTACTTTTTGCTATAACAAATATCCCCCAAAAATATATAAAAAAACTGTTTTTGTCCTCAGTTTAGGCCGATATGTATTCTTCTACATATTTTTGGTAAACAAAATCGCAATAATCGTATATTGATTTGCGCAAAATTTAGAGCATCTACAAAATAGGGGATAGTTTTATGGCATTTTTATTTTTAATTTTTTTTATTAGTAATGGCGGCGATCTGCGATTTTTATTGGGACTGCGACATTATGGCGGACACATCGGACATTTTTGACACTATTTTGGGACCATTGTCATTTATACAGCGATAGATGCTATAAAAATGCATTAATTACTGTGTAAATGACACTGGCAGTGAAGGGGTTAACCACTAGGGGGCAGTGAAGAGGTTAAGTGTGTCCTAAGGAGTGATTCTAACTGCTAGGGGGCTGGGCTTTAACACACAGGACAGCGATCATTGCTCTCAATGACAGAGAGCTGTGATATCTGTCCTGTCACTAGGCAGAACGGGGAAATGCTTTGTTTACAAAAGCATCTCCCTGTTCTTCCTCTCTGTGACACCGAGTCCACAGGACCCGCGGTCACCAAGACCGCGGCGGGCGCGCCCGCGACACCGCTTCTTAAAGGGATCGTACCTGTACGCCCTTTTGCCTACCAGCGCCATTCTGCCGACGTACATCCATCCTCCCCTGTGATCTGTTTGCTTGTAATTAGTGTGTGTGTATAAAAGGTCAATGAGTTTCTGGACTCTGGACCCTTGCATCTTTCATCCAGTGCTGCACTGACGTTTCTGGATTCTGAGTCATGGGGAGACCAAAAGAATTTTCAAAGGATCTGTGGGAAAAGGAAGGGGATTTAAAAAAATATCCAATTAATTGAGAATGCCAATCAGCAGTGTTCAAACTCTAATCAAGAATTGGAAAATAAGGGGTTCTGTTGAAGCCAAACCACAGTCAGGTAGACCAACTGAAATTTCAGCCACAACTGCCAGGAAACTTTTTTGGGATGCAAAGAAAAACACACAAATAACTTCAGGTGAAATACAGGACTCTCTGAAAACATGTGGTGTGGCTGTTTCAAGATGCACAATAAGGAGGCACTTGAAGAAAGATGGGCTGCATGGTCGAGTCGCCAGAAGAAAGTCATTACTGCCCAAACGCCACAAAGTGTCCCGCTTATAATATGCCAAACAGCACAGAGACAAATTCCAACCTTCTGGCACAAAGTCATTTGGAGTGATGAGACCAAAATTTAGCTTTTTGGCCACAACCATAAAAGCTATATTTGGAAAGGAGTCAACAAGGCCTATGATGAAAGGTACACCATTCCTACTGTGAAACACAGAGGTGGATCGCTGATGTTTTGGGGATGTGTGAGCTACAAAGGCACAGGAAATTTGGTCAAAATTGATGGCAAGATGAATGCAGTATGTTATCAAAAAATACTGGAGGAACATTTGCATTCATTAGTCAGGAAGTTGCGCATGGGACATACTTGGACATTCCAACATGACAATGATCCAAAACACAAGGCCAATTCGATCTGTCATTGGCTACAGCAGAATAAAGTGAAGGTTCTGGAGTGGCCATCTCAGTCTCCTGACCTCAATATCATTGAGCTACTCTGGGGAGATCTCAAACGTGCAGTTCATGCAAGACAGCCCAAGAATTTTTCAGGAACTGAAGGCTTTTTGCTAAAAGGAATGGGCATTTACCATCTGAGAAGATAAAGAGCCTCATCCAGAAATACCACAAAAGACTTCAAACTGTCATTGGTGTTAAAGAGGGAAATGCATGGTATTAAGAACTGGGGTATGAAAACTTTTAATCAGGGTCATTTGGGTAGTTTCTGTTGCCATTATGATTTAAAAAGAGTAAACACAGTTGATTGATAATAAATGGCTTCAGCCAAACACTAACCATGAGTGAAAGAAAAGTTTTTGTGTTATCATTCATATTCTCTGAAAAACGACCAAGAAATAATAAATTCTGCCAGGGTATGTAAACTTATGAGCACAACTGTAATTGTGCACAGATCACCGTAGGAGATATTTACTTGCAAAGCCGCCGGTGACATCACTGGTGCATGTGCTCTGAAGGAACATCGAACCCGTGCCGTTCCTTGAGAGTCCTGTGCCGAGAGCAGAGGCTCCTACGCGCATGCACGGGAGAGAAGTCATCGCGGCTTGTCCAATCGAAGGACCGGAGCCCGCCAACCCGGAATGAAGACTAGGTGAAGATGGAAGCCCTGTCAGTGGTGACAGGACTCCGCTGGAGGGCTTTGTTTTAAGGTAAATTTCACATAATGCGATGCATACTAGCACATTATAACTTTGACTTGCAGGTTTAAAAAAAAAAAATCTGTACGATCTGTATTCAGCTTTTCCAGATTGTAGCTGAGGGGCACTTTAAAGTGTATGAAAAGTCAATAGATGTCCATTTTAGTATTACTCTCACTTCCTGTTATTCCTACAGGACAGTAGGTGAAAGGAAATCTGCCAAATGGGGAACATAAGGCAAAACACTGATAGGGATTTAACCATTCCCTACTATATCAAAAATAGAAAGATATACTTTAAGTGCGCTAAGGGTATATTTAGACGTGTGTCTAAATCTCACTTTCCTCTGAAGCCCGTTCAACGTTCAGATCACACCTCAGAGGTTACTGACAGTCCATGAGGGAGCGATGCGAAGCCTTCTCACCGCCTGTTTCAACCCCATTTTGTCCCAACAAACGCTTCAAAACCACATGCATTGCACAATTGTGGAACTTTGCTGCACTTCTCCATTTGCTCAAATGTGTAGCAAAAGGAGGGCGGCAAGCGATCGCTGGTAAAATTTGCAGCGGGCACTAAGTGAAACATCATAACTGAGGCCTGTAGACACCCGCGTCTGATGCCTATTGCAGCTTAAGGTGCAAAAACACAACTCAACTCGTCGGAATTCCATTCTTAAAAACCTTCAGAGTTTATTCCAACGGCAAAACCGGTCGTGTGTACAGGGCATTAGAAACAGTGGTGGCTGGTGCTCCATCGGTCGGTGGGGCAGCAGACAGACCTGACCACAGAACCTCCCCCCATCACTCCAGCCCACCACCCCACACTACCCCCTCCCCGTCCCTCTAGTGCGCCACTGCACACCATTGTGCCCCGGAGCCAGCTTTTTTTTAAGCCAATTAGAGACTCAGGCTCTAATCACATGCTTAAAAAAAAAATACATAGAAAACCATGCGTCCGGTGTCCTGCATGTAGATTAGGGGGCGGGCGCATGGATTGGGGGGGTGCCCATGTGCCCACCGTTGGCCGGGCCGCCACTGCTTAGAAAGCTTTCCCAAAGCTATTAAACACTTGCTGCGCACACGGCTCTTCAGATTAGCATTAACGACCTGAGGCCTCTTTGAATTAGGTCTTCCCAATTCAAAGAGGCGGGAGGGGGGTCTTCCCCCCTCCCGCCGCGATCCGGTGCCCTCTGCCACTTACCGGAGCTGTTGGTGGAGGCGATCGCGTCTGTCCCCTGGGCTGACATGGAGACGAGTGAGGGGAAGATGGCCCCCACCCGTCTCCATGACATTGCAGGGCAGAAGCGACGTCAAAAACGTCACTTCCGCCCATAGCTCTTAAAGGGTCAATTTATTTTGTTTATTTTTTTAAATGACAATTTATTTATTTTTTATTGCATTTTAGTGTAAATATGAGATCTGAGGTCTTTTTGACCCCAGATCTCATATTTAAGAGGTACTGTCATGCTTTTTTAACCTCCCTGGCGGTATGATTATTTCTGATTTTAGGTGCTGAAAGCGGTACAATTATTTTGCACAGAAATTTGGCGTTTTATATTGTAGGCCTGTAATTCTTAGGAATAGTTCACTTAAATCTGTCCAAACAAGAGTCTAGTAGACATCCCGGGTATGATAAAGTTTGAAAAACTAAATAAAAAATTATAATATAATAAATAACTATAAATAATTATAACAAATAATAATATAATAATAATAAAAATTATATAATAATGTAATCAAATCAAAAACACTGAAATTTGCTCAGTTGCAGAATTTTGGCTTTTATTACTTTTAGTGTTTGATGACGGATCTCCCCACAAATCACTATCGCTCAATTCTGCGAGTGATTCTAATTTATTATCGCTTTTTTCTAGCTGGTCTAAAACCACTTTTGATGTAAAGAGACAGTTTTGGTTGCTATGGGCAATCTCCAGTTTCCTGGCAGAAAGAACAGTTTTATATATATAAAACTGCATTCAGGACACTGGGCAAACCACTAGGGACAAAGGGGATGTGTAGTTATTTGATACAGTACTGTAATCTGTAAGATTACAGTATGCTGTATCTATACTGTGTGTTTCACTATTTGAATTTACCGCCGAACTCCGTCCCCGTGCGTCGCACCGCTCGCAGGGAACGGAGCTCGGCACTGTGAATCGAGCGAGACACAGCGGCTCGCCGATCACAGCGGGGAGACATCGCAGGATCCAGGGGACAAGGTAAGTATGCTCTTCCTGGATCCTGCGATGCAAGCCCGAGTCTGGCTCGGGGATACCGCTTTTGGTATAAAAAATCCAACCCGAGCCAGACTCGGGAATACCGCCAGGGCGGTTAATAATAGGAATAAAAGTGACATTTTTTTTTTAAACTGTGTAAAAATAAAAAAGTAAAAGGTAAAATAAATAAGAAAAAAAAAATGTAAAACGAGCCCCGTCCTGCCAAGCTTACGTGCAGAAGCAAACGCATATGTGAGTAGCACCCGCATATGAAAACGGTGTTCAAACCACACATGTGAGTTATCGCCGTGATCGGTAGAGCGAGAACAATAATTCTAGCCCTAGACCTCCTCTGTAACGCAAAACTAGAAATTTTTTAAATGTCGCTTATGGAGATTTTTAAGGGTAAAAGTTTGTCGCCATTCCATGAGAGGGCGCAATTTTGAAGCGTGACATGTTGGGTATCAATTTACTTGGCGTAACATTATCTTTCACAATATAAAAAAAATTGGGCTAACTTTACTGTTGTGTTATTTTTTAATTCAAAAGGTGTATTTTTTTTTTTTAAAGTGCGCTTGTAAGACCGCTGCGCAAATATGGTGTGACGGAAAGTATTGCAACGACTGCCATTTTATTCTCTAGGATGTTAGAAAAAAAATGTATAATTGTACAATGTACAATTTTCTTTTAATTGTAAGTATAAAAATAAAAACAGATCTAAAGAGAATGTACTACATCTTTGAAATGTTTGGACATTCAGCAGCTCATTAGACAAAGCTCCATATTTTTGGCATGTATGTCAGTGTTCAAACTAATAATAGTATAATAATACATCCACTCAACTTGTGGCCAAGAGAATGATTCTCTGCATGTTAACTACAGAACTGAGCAATGGCAGAACCATTTTAAAAAAGAGAAGCAATTTCTGCAGGGACTCAGCCTGCTCTACAATGCCCAGGTTTGACTAATTTACTGTAAGAATTGGTTTAAGAAGGATTAACAATTGTTTTGACATAATTTTTTCTGCAACATTTTCTAACTTTATTTGTGAAATACTAATTGCAGACTATGACAGCAGTTATCTAGTAATTTATGAAGTGTATATAAACCCAAAAAACAAAATGTACTATATTGCATCTTACCAGTCCTTAGGTGCTTTAGTCCAATATCCTCATAATATCCAATATCCTTACTATAACAGAAAACTAAGTATTGGATGGTTCTCCCTCTAGATATCATGGGTAGGATCAATGTGAAAAAAAGGTCTTCTTACCTAAACAGTTATATTATCCTAGCTAATACACATAACAAAATATCTATACACCTTTAAAAAAAAAAGATTATTTGTTCTCTACCTTTCTCAAGCAGAAGCAAAACTCTAGGTTTGCTTTGTAAATATCAAAGTCATCCAAACACATGATGGGATTATCCTTCCCAGACATACTACCTAGTCCATATTCGTGTTTAGTCCATATTCATAATTGGCTCAATCCTACGACGGCCAATGCCTGCACCTGCTGCCATAGTATCCCCATATTCCCATGCCATAGTAATGTAGACATACAGTAGCCCCTTGCCTGAGAACTACTATGTTAAACACTTCCCTCTCTAAATTTCTTTACTTACTAAAATGTATCTTTGGGGAACAATGGTTTATCTTACCCTACAACCCTCTGTGGTCAATCCCCTTTTTACAATAACTCCTGTCTATCCTAGATACACAAAGATTGTCTCTATGCAGCATAAAATTTCAGTGTCATTTGTATTCCCCACAAGAATCTAAATAATTTCCCAACTTCAGGAAGAATTCAAACTACCCCCCAAATTATTAAGTCACCATCAACTCCTCCACACAATTTACATACAATCCAGAACTTAAAACAACTCTGCAATCACCATCTCCTTTGAACAATTCTTGAAAAGTCCAGATATCATCAAAGTAGTCTCTATTTACTATTCTATCCTAACAGCTTTAGAGCCACATATAAACATCCTCAATGCAAGTGGTCTTTACCTGCTCTCTAGATTACCATTTAGGACTGACTAGATTTGAGGATAAATTCAAGGGCTCAATGATCACTTCTAGGGACTGAGTGATACAACTCAAATTGTTCCATTGCAGATACTTTACATCTACTAGACTGCATAAAATGGGTCTGCATCCCCTCATGGTATTGTCTCAGGGATGTGGAGATACCACTGTTTTTGGACCTCTCAATATATCCAAAACTTCTGGCTAAATGTTAATGATTTCATTTCCTCAGCCCCATGACTTCCAATATTTCCCATCCCAAAAATTGCTCACTAGATATTATTGGAGACCTACAAAATTCTAAATATGCTGAAGTGTTTTTACATGCATTGTACTTTTATACCGGGAGGACAATCCTCCTAACATGGAAAGGAACATGCTGTATCCCCCTTTTTACTGAAGCTTGGAAAAACTTGATTAATGACAATCTACCACTGTACAAACTCATTAACAATATCAGGAAAAAGCCACAAGTTAAAATATGGGAGAAGTTTGGGGAAGGTTACCCAGACTTTCTTCTCAGGATCCAGGGTCCGAATCAGCCCTTTATATGCTGCTGTGTTTTGAATGATGATTGCTATTGTGACCATTCTGTTTTTCTTGTATTTGCCCTGATACATTTACTTGATGCAATGAAAAGTGAGAAACTAGTATTATTGTTGTGTATGTTATTGTACTTTGTACATGCTTTACTGACAAAATCGATAAAACATATCTTTAAAAAAAAAACATGCTAAAGTTTATATGAGATTTTAGTGATTTGGTTTATATACTTTAACAGTTTGCATAGATATATATCCTTCTCACACTTAATTATTTCCAATATCATATGTACACAGATGCAACATAAAGCATATATATAAATAACTGAAAAAGCAATTTTGGCAACAATGTCACTACCTTAAATAGTGTATAACTGAATGGTGGAAATATTAAGCTCACTATTTGTATAAAGTGAAAGTTTTGGCTCAAAGAAAACCTACATCTTTCCAAATAAGACTTACATTCATGCCATCTGCAAATATTTTTTCCCCTCATTTAAATCTATGGAAAGAAATATTCATTTGCAGTATCGCTGCTGCTCCATCAATTTGTACTATTATCATAATTTGCTCCTTTAATAAGACTATTGGTCTAGTCACTTATCCAATTTAACTTAGACTTCTTTGGTTGCCAACAAAATCAAACCTTTCAAATGAAGGGTTATTTTTACGGAGATTCATTGAAAGCCATTCTGATTTTCAGGACAAAATCTGTTTTCCTGTCATTAGTTCCTTAAATTGCGGTCATCTGTTTTAGCTGTTTAAAACGAGGAAGAACAAAAATATAAAGAAAGGTTCTATTCACTAAGCTTGAAAAGTAAAATATAGGGGAGCGATTTCATTAACATCAAGTCTTTTAGTGCTTTAGGTTCCAAACATACTTAAAAAGTTATTGTCTCAAGAATTTCGTCCCTCAATTATTGTAGTCAGAATTTCCTTAGATAAAACGTAATTATATATATATAAAAATATAAAAAGATATATTATATATAAAATATATAAAAAGAAGAAGAATGGAAAAGAAATTGAGTTTCATGATATTACTAAGAATGAACAGGGAATAACTGTTATTTACCATACTGCTTTGATCTGCTGTGTAAGAAAACTAGAGACTAGAGAATGACCCTTTTCCCATCAGCTGGCCTCCACATAGTGAACCTATACAAAGATTAGGGGGGCTACTCAAGGCACCAGTAAGTCCTTGGATTAACAGGGAAAAAAATTGTGCATAGGAAAATGGGTGAGCAGCCAACACTCCACTAGACACAAATTGAATCACCAAATATAAAACAATAGTGTAGCGCTCAGAAAGCAGTGAAATAAGTAAAAAGTGAAATAGAACAACTGTGACAATTGATATAAAAAATTTGAAAAAGATAATGACATAGCATATTAGTCCATCTTGATTGTATATACCATGACAATGTGAGTATGCATCAATACAAGTGTATAATTTAAAATGATAAATCTTGAAAAAGTGCTTGATCATTAAGTGCAGTCAATGTAAGTAAGGTTGGCATGCTTACCAGATGAGGTGGATACATTTACCATACAGCACATGGGTCAAACAGGCATAATGAGGACTTGGCCTCAATGTAGTAATCTGTGAATGGAGCGGTAGGTGGAAGGTAGACCTCATAGGATGGATGATCACACTTCCCACAGACGAACTCCAAAGTATGCAGCAAATGTTAAATCATTCCATTGGCATTGAACATGAAAAGCAAATGGATCCACATAGCGTAATACCGTAAGATATTTTATTAAAAAAAAGAGGGGTTCACACTTACAGAGTTGCAGATAAAAACAAGCTTGTTCTTTGCAAAGTAAAAAGCGATTGCCACGAACGTCACCCAATGCGTTTTGTCCTTATGGACATCATCTGGGATGTGTGTGGTAAATGTGCCCGCCTCATCTGGTAAGCGTGCCAACCTTACTTTTCTTGACTGCACTTCATGATCATGCACTTTTTCAAGATTTATCATTTTAAATTATACACTTGTATTGATGCATACTCAAGCCATCATGATATATACAAGGCTAATATGCTATGTCATTATCTTTTTCAAATTTTTATATCAATTGTCACAGTTGTTCTATTTCACTTTTTACTTATTTCACTGCTTTTTGAGTGCTACACTATTGTTTTATAACCAGTAAGTCCTTGTCTGCTATCAGCCTCTGGGGGTGCAGGCAGGGAAGAAGCTTGTCTCAGCTCTATGTTAAGCAGGGAAAGGGAGGTACCGAATGCCCAGACTCTGCCCTGGCAATGGCCAACAATGTGTTTTGTCTCGCCCACGGGGCTTAACTAAGCCCCATGGGTGGGGCAAAATGCATTGGGGTGTGTGGCCTGTATGGAGTCTGGTCTGAGGCTGCTCTTACTTTCCATACAGGGTTTTGTATGATGTGCGGCATTCAGGTTTCCACATAGACTACAATGTCTGCAGCTTCTACAAGTCATGACCCTGTGTTTCAGCTACATTATACTATTACTTGCTAAAGAAACCCTTTTGCCCTATTTTATTTAGTTGCTCCAGCAAATGATGATGTCTAAGCTTAGGTCCCCCCCAAATATCCATACCTGATCCTTATTTGAGGTTTGGTATAGATTTTGGAGGAGGCCTTTTTTTGGTTTTCTGAATGGTTTACTGCCTTAAAATTGATACCGGAACAGAAGGGTCTGGTATTGATTTTAGATGGTCTCCATAACGTGTTTTTTTTGTGTGGGAGTCCCCCTAAATTCCACTCCAGACTCCCATCAAGGATAAGGGCCCTTCATGAATTTTTAGAGGATAAAAGAAGATTTCAAGTTTGTTCTTGATACTTTATGTTAAGACCAATGACACTAGGGAGGTCACCGAGGGGCTACATCAAGTTTGCTATCAGGCTCCGTGATCTGTAGCTTATTTGCACAGCAGTCAGTGCAGACCAATCTATATTGCCTGTTACTAATTCACCATGCTTAGCGCAGAGAGGGGACTGTAGTCTGATCTAGCCTAGCTGACAATTTTTTTTAATGATGGTAATTCATTGCAAATAGTACAGAGTAATTATTATTTAGACTGCAAAACAGTATATAATAAAGTGACACAGTTGTTTGTCATTCATTACCAAATAATAATATTACAACCATAGACAATTCAATGCACAAAACATAAGAGCAGTGTTTGTTGATTTTAGATAAAAGCCCTGTGGTAGCAATTGTTCAGCTTAGTCCTTAGTAATTATAGTGGCATGAAACTTACTAATGAGCTTCTATCAGTTTGATCTGCACAATCACTGAAATAAACAGGACAGAAACTTCTGTTCGTTTTTTCTTTTTTTTTCCGGAAACAATTACTGTAATTTTCCCAACAGCAATTTTAAGAAAAGTATGTATAGAATGCAATGTAAAAACACAGTAAGAATGATATCTAGGTTGGTAGCAAGCCGTGTTCTAGAGGACCAAAATATATCCAACGTTCGATCTATAGCAGAAAAGTACAACAAAACACAAATCGGTAGTTGTCACCACTACAATGTCACAATAGTTAATCATGGAGCTGAATACTCCCTGCCTGGAAAGTTACAAGAAGCACCCAACCCCAAGCCTTTTCATAAATGGGAAAATGATTGGAGACTCTTGACTTAAGTATATGACAGTAACATCCCTTAACTTCCAATTCGATTCAGACTTGACCTGGATGTCCTAATTTGATTATTGTGTGGAATTTCCAATGATTACTATGAATATTTTGATACATCGGAACTTATAAATTGTTTCAACAAAATGAGAGGCCGGTTAAGGATTGTGGGGGCCGCATGCCATTTTTAATTTTTTTTTACTGTCAGCTCTTTTGTTTACTTTCTGCTGTCAACGCAGAATCCTCCGCTGCCTGCATGGATGAGTCATGGTTGTTAAGATTCCAGAGGGTACCGGCTCTTTAACAACCAGAAGCCCTGAGCTGAACTGCCACATTTAGCATTTTAATAGTTTTTTTTTTGTTTTGTTTTTTGGTTTAACGAGTGGGTTGAATCAAAACAAAATGACCCGATTGCCCCATCCACACATTCAAGATGGATGGGAGAACAACTCCTACCGAGCTATTGTATTCTGATATCGGGGAGACTTCCCTGCCATCAGAATATACTGATATACTGACAGCCCTGTGGACATTTATCAAAAGGCTGGTTGTACGGAGGTTAATCAGTACCAGTCTGCCCATACATGGATCAAAATTTGGCCAGTCCCTGCTGCACAGGACAAATTTAAATCCAAGTATGGCCAGCTTAAGTGTGAGTATTTGTGTGTGTTTGGTGCTTGAAAGGTGAATATCAGTTAATATTTAAATCCTAAGAAAACATAAGGATTGTTAGTTGTTTTTGTGCTGAATCCTAAACTGAGAAGGTCTTAAAGCAACTCTTTCACAAAAACTAAAAAAAAAGTGAAAAATGGTTATCTGCCCAATGACGGCAATCATAAATCTCTTGCAGAGCTATATCAGCTTCAGCATTCAACACTTCCAGGTATGTTGGATATGGGCATTTCCCATTGTGCATTGTGGTTCCACCCGCTGGTTGGTACATCACTGCTCTGTCCCTGCAGAGCTCTAGTAAAGTAGAAACTAGTGGGTTAAACCATGGTGTGTAGCGGGTGACATAGGTATACTTCAGACTTGGAAGTGTCAGACACTATCTTCTATCTATCTATCTATCTATCTATCTATCTATCTATCTATCTATCTATCTATCTATCTATCTATCTATCTATCTATCTATCTTCAGTGTTGGATTTTAAAATACAAATGCCAATGGTATTAACATCACTCATATAAGGTGTTATTTTTGGCTTTGTGGCCTTCTGAAGCAGAAGTAATTTGGGGACAGCAGTTAGAGCAGGTTAATAAATACCTCCTTTGTTTTCCCCGAATATATTTACCCATAAGAAGCTATGAAATCATAGATTTGCACGGATGGAAGCAAAATACTGGCTTCACTATTAGCATGACTTGAGCCATCTGACTCACTTCATTCCTGTCTTTTTAAATTATTTTCTAACTAGATCAATTAGATTGTTTGATTGTTGCCAAATCTCCCTTATCCTCTGTTGAAGTCATGTTTACTACATTTCAGTGCCATTAAAAATAACAATTGGGCAGGCCAAACACAATAGAGGCATTGAAGAAGTGTATCCGTGTTCAAACTAAGGAAATATTTGTGTTCTTAGCAGCTAATAGGTATAATATTGCTGGAGATATGGTAATGCAGAACATCCCTCTGTAGACTCCTGTTAGAATGCAACAAAGCCTGGCTTGTCAGCCACTTCGGAATCAGATGTTAATGGTATTTCATGCTTTTGTTGAGTCTGTGTACTCCAGCTACTGCACCTAAAAGGGAAATGACTTCCATACCGGCTCTCACGAGCCAAAACATTCAGATTTGGGATCACTGGATGAGATCCATATTTATACTCCAAAGAGAAGTGTAAAAGAAGATTTCAAGACATCAGGAGTGAGGCAGCCAACTTCTATGTGAATGCTGAGGCATTAAAGCTTTCAGAAAATATAGAAAATATACATTTAATGAAGGCAATATGCACATAGTTGGTTCTGAAAATGTATAAGTGGTGTGTACAAGACAAAATGCAATGTAAGGTCATTCTATGTTTCCTAAGAGATGTATGTGCTAACTCAGGAAACCTGTGCCGGTTTCCTCTAAATGTCCACTTGCAATCTTTATTAAATACAGTTATCTTGTGATGTGATTTTTATAACTTTTATTTATAAGGCAAGGATTCTTAGTACTGGTAAAATACCAATATGTAACTTAATAATATCCTGCTGTGACTAGCTGGATAGCCTTCTCTGAGGTCATCTCACCAGTGGCCTCTTACTATCCACAGTAAATCCCAACAGTCTGATATCTTTTACATTTTATTTAGCTGCCAGCATGGAGGTTGCTAGATCCTGGAATTAGCGGTATGGGTGTCATACTGGGTATCCAGGGTCTAGTGACACCCAGCCAACTTGCAAGCACTGATGATGCAGAGATCTTCCATCCAACGGTACCCGTATAGATCCAGCACCAACATCAGTCAACTGAGCCAAAGTAGGTGACATAGAGACTCACTTCTTTCTGGAAGGTAAACCCTGACCCTGAAATCAGGAGGAACCTCACTGCTGGCCACCCATAAAACAGGGCACTTTACCACTGACCTCAAACTTAAGGGTGCACTTACAGAATTTAGGGAATGTGTCCATGATAGTGGGGCTGCTGCCTTGATTAATGAAGAGCCTCATTCAGACGTGTAGCATCTTTCATGTTCATCAAAGAATGATATCAGGCCCACAATGAAGAGGGGAGAGGTTCACAAGGTCTATAGCAACAGGTCTTTTCATTGGCCCTAAAAGTGCCTCAGGTCTATCACAATTCTAGCTCCTGGCTCCCATCTGAAGCTCTGATCCTGTTCATGAAGATCTAGATTTCTCTTATACTGCTCCCCTTTCTCTAAAACTCCTGTCTGCATGCTCTTGGGCATCTGCCATTACCCATAAACACATACCCCGCCCCCCCTCAAAAAAAAAATCACATGCTCCAAATACTGCCAAAATCACCATGATCACTGACATATTACACTCTCTGTCTCACCCATGCAAAGATTTTCCATCTCATGGGCCAACAGCTTAAGCACGAGCAGACCAAGAGTGTTCAGCACTGGGGCAAGTTAATGAAATAGTTAGTTAACACACACAAATGGCAGTCAACATGTCAGGACCTGGTGGTGGCGCTGTGATTCTCAGGGCTAATAGATGCAGTTCCAGTGTCCACCAGCAGGTGTCTCCTAGAAGCCAGCATGTTTCAGTGATCAGCTCTACTTGGTTTCAGCTGCTAGGTGGCTATATAAGTCTGCCACTAGCACACGATGCCTTAGGGCCAGTTCACACCACTCCAGGACTGTTTGGGATGCGTTTCCACATGCGCATTTTTTACAAGTTCCGGTGCATTTTTGGTGTGTTTTTGATGCGTTTCTGGATGCATTCCAGGTGCTTTTTTTCTTCTTTTATCCTGTTTTTTTTCCACTATACACACTGGTCCAGTGCGTCTCAGTGCATTTTTGATGCGTTTTACTGTGTTCCAGTACAGTCCAGTGCAGGAAAAATGCAGCATGTTCTACTTTTTTTTTCTGGAACTGAAAAGCCCTGGAACTGATTGCACTGGTGTGAACTATGCCATTGGAAACCATATAACCTACTTTCCATGCGTTTTTATGCAGAACAAAAATGCACTGGACTGCATTTGGTGTGAACTGGCCCTCAGTGTTTTGGTGGCTCCTGCCCTGTACTCTGTTTGCTGTGCTGCTCCCATACTCTTTTGCCATTCGTTCTTGATCTTGCTCTTGCTCCTGCCCCTGCCCTGCACTCAGTGCTCATTACTCCACTGCTTTTCTCCCTGCTCCTCCAGTTTTCCTCTGCCTTGTGTGTATCTATTTGTGTATATTATGTATATAGTTAGTTTGTTGTTTAGGCATTTTGTCATTTAGTTTTGATTTCCAGGTGTTCTCATGTGTATTGCTGTTGGTGTGTGGTTATTGTTCACTGTAAATAAATCTAACTTTAACCACTTGAGGACCAGCCGCCAACTGCGGCAGGTTGGCTCCCCTGGGCAAATCGCCGTAGCTGTACATCGGCCACTTTAAGACCACTAGGGGGCGCGCACACGCTGGGCACCCGCTGCTGGGCACCCGCGAACGCTCCTGAGAGAGACAGAACGGAGACATGTAAACAGACTGATCTCTGTTCTGCCAGGGGAGAGGAGACAGATCTGCTGTTCATACAAAGTATACACAGCGATCAGTCTCCTCCTCCAGGCAGTCCCATCCCCCCACAGTTAGAATCCCTCCCTAGGACACACATTTAACCCCTTGATCACCCCCTAGTGTTAACCCCTTCCCTACCAATGACATTTATGCAGTAATCAGTGTCTTTTTTTAGCTCTGATCACTGTATAAATATCAATGGTCCCATAAAAGTGTCAAAGTTGTCTGATCTGTCGCAGTCCCGCTAAAAAGCGCAGATCACCGCCATTACTAGTAAAAAAAAAAATATTACCACATGCCGACCCGACCACGACAATGTACGTAGGCACAATGGCAGAGCTGGGCAAATGGGCGTACAGGTACGTCCCCTTTAAATTGCGGCATTGTGGGCGCATACTCCGTGACCGTGCTCACGGGTCCCGCGGACTCGATGTCCGTCGGTCCCTCGGCGATCATGTCACGGAGCGGCAGAACGGGGAGATACCTATGTAAACAAGGCATTTCCCTTTTCTGCCTAGCAACATGACAGAGATCTACTGCTCCCTGTCATCGGGAGCAGTGATCTCTGTCATGTTCTAGTGAGACAATCTCCCCCACAGGTGGAATCACTCCCTAGGACTTAACCCCTTGATCGCCCCCAAGTGTTTAACCCCTTCCCTGCCAGTGTCATTTACACAGTAATCAGTGCATTTTTATAACACTGATCGCTGTATAAATGACAATGGTCCCAAGATAGTGTCAAAAGTTTCCCATGTGTCCGCCATAATGTTGCAGTCATGATAAAAATCACAAATCGCTGCCATTACTAATAAAAAAAAAATATTAATACAAATGTCACAAATCTACCCCCTGTTTTGTAGACACTATAACGTTTGCGTAAACCAATCAATATACACTTATTGCGATTTTTTTACCAAAAATATGTAGAAAAATACATATCGATCTAAACTGAGAAAGAAATTTGTTTGTTTTTTATATATTTTTTGGGGATATTTTTTATAGCAAAAAGTAAAAAATATATCTCTTTTTTTTTTAAATTGTCGCTTTTTTTTGTTTATAGCACAAAAAATAAAAACCGCAGAGGTGATCAAATACCACCAAAAGAAAGCTCTATTTGTTGGAAAAAAATGACGTCAATTTTGTTTGGGTGCATCATCGCACGACCCCGCAATTGGCAGTTAAAGCGACGCAGTGCCGTATCGCAAAAAGTGCTCTGGTCAGGAAAAGGGTAAATCCTTCCTGGGCTGAAGTGGTTAATGATTTTTTTGTAGATGCTTTAACTTTTGCGCAAACCAATCAATATACGCTTATTGCGATTTTTTACCAAAAATATGTAGAAGAATACATATCAGCCTAAACTGAGGAAGACATTTTTTTATATATATTTTTTGGGGGGATAGTTATTATAGGAAAATGTAAAAAATATTGGTTTTTTTTTCAAAATTGAAGCTCTTTTTTTGTTTATAGCGCAAAAAATAAAAACCGCAGAGGTGATCAAATACCACCAAAAGAAAGTTCTATTTGTGGGGAAAAGAGGACGTCAGTTTTGTTTGAGTACAGCGTCACACGACCGTGCAATTGTCAGTTAAATCGACGCAGTGCCGTATCGCAAAAAATGGCCTGGGCGTTAAGGGGAAAACCCTTCCGGGGCTTAAGTGGTTAAAGATACATATCCTATCCATGGTCTGGTCCCAGTTTCTGTGTGTAGCTACAAATTCAGTATCTGGTCATCTCCTGTGCTGACTCCTGACATAACACTGAGGCCCACTAACGACCAGATCAGTGACACCTGGGAACTGGGAGCCACCTGTTTGGAGTATTTGCTTCCCTTTTTGTCAAAATGTTTCAAGGGGAGGCTGTTTGTCATATGGAATTGCAATTGAATGGTAAAGATCTTTTCCCCCTGGTTTTGCAAGATCACAGACATAAAAAGCTGTTGGAATGCATTCTGACAGCACGTGTTTTTGTTGATAAGGGCAGATATGCAGTTGAAATTCAGCCATTTGTTTGGGTCTATTCTGAACTATTATTTTCGGCATGTTGGAACCATGATGTTTTCACTTCTTTTTTTCTATCTTTCATTTTGGATTTTTGAGATGGCTACTGAAACATTGTACAGGTTCCTTTTCCCTAGATTGAGAAATCTACTGTCTTCTTGCAGATACCTGCTGGTGGACACTGGAATTGCAGCTATCAGCCCTGAGAACCACAGCGCCACCAGCAGATGAACCAGGTCCTGACACAACCACCATGTGCTTTAACAGGAACAAGCACCATTCACAGCATCTGTTATAGCAATGACACCAAGCAATGCAGTGGAATAAAGTCCTTGCAGGATTTCTCCAATTTATACGCCAACCTCAATGCACTGTTTAATTGGGCAACTATGTGGAAAATGAGGTTTAATGTTGATTAATGTAAAGTTATGCACTTGGGGCTAAGAATATGGATGCATTATACATACTAGGAGTTATACAACTGGGGGAGTCAATGGTGGAGAAGGACCTGGGTGTTCTGGTAGATCATAAGCTCAATAATAGCATGCAATGCAAAGCTGCAGTTTCCAAAGTGAGCAAAGTCCTTTCATCTATTAAGAGAGTATGGACTCCAGAGAGAGAGAGAGAGAGAGAGAGAGAGATAATTTTGTCCCTGTACAAATCATTAGTAAGACCTCATCTGGAATATGCAGTTCAGTTTTGGTCACCAGTTCACAAAAAAGGATATCGGGGAACTGAAGAAGTTGCAGAGAAGGGCAACCAAACTGATAAGAGGCATGGAGGAGCTCAGCTACGAGGAAAGATTAGAGGAACTGAATTTATTTTCTCTTGAAAAGAGGAAATTAAGGGGGATATGATCAACATGTACAAATACATAAGTGGTCAATAGAGTGAACTGCATGGTGTTAAGTTAATCACTTTAACCTCCCTGGCGGTATGATTATTTAGGATTTTAGGTGCTGAAAGCGGTACAATTATTTTGCATGGAAATTTGGCGTTTTATATTGTAGGCCTGTAATTCTTAACAATAACAAACTTAAATCTGTCCAAACAAGAGTCTAGTAGATATCCTGGGTATGATGAAGTTTGAAACACAAAAACATAAATTATAATATAATAAATAAATATAAATAATTAAAAAAAATAATAATATAATAATAATAAAATAAATTTCCCCACGATTCACTATCGCTCAATTCTGCAAGTGTTCTAATTTACTATTGCTGTTTTCTAGCTGGTCTAAAGCCACTTTTGACATAAAGGGACACTTTTTGGTTGATATGGACAATCTCCAGTTTCCAGGCAGAAAGAACAGTATATATAACATAAAACTGCATGCAGCGCATTGACAAATCACTGGGGACAAAAGGGATGTGAAATGATTTCATACAGTACTGTAATCTGTAAGATTACAGTACTGTATGTGTTATGATTTTTACATTTTTTTGAATTTGCCGCCAGGCTCCGCTCCCATGCGTCGCGACGCTCGCAGGGAACGGAGCCTGGCACGGAGAGGCTTCGGAGGAGACGGAGCCCGCAGACACAGCGGGGGACATCGCAGGGTCCTGGGGACAAGGTAAGTAACGCCGCACCAGGATCCTGCAATGTAATCCCAAGTGTGGCTCGGGGTTACCGCTAATGGGACTGAAATCTAACCCTGAGCCACACTCGGGAATACCGTCAGGGAGGTTAAGGTCATCACAAAGGACAAGGGGGCACTATTTACATCTGGAGGAAAAGAGATGTATTCTCCAAATAGGAAAGGTTTCTTCACAGTAAGAGCTGTGAAAATGTGGAATAGACTCCCTCCAGAGCTGTTTCTGTCCAGCTCAGTAAATTGTTTTAAGAAAGGCCTGGATTCTTTCTTAGATACACATAATATAACCCGGATACCTCTGTATCAACTGTGGGTATAGGATTGTATTTATAGGATTGTATTTTTTTTCCTTCTATTGGTTGAACTGGATGCATTTGTGTCTTTTTTTTAACCAACCAGACTAACTATGTAATTCTGATATTAAGAAATGTCTGTTACACTCACTACCTCTCCCAGACAGGAATATAACAGTATTTTTAAATGCAGTAGCCCTCACAGAGACAAAAGTTACTTTAACTTCTGATTTACAGCATTTAGAGATTTGGCTTACTGATTTTTAGAAATAATTTTAATGGAAAGAAATGGTGCAAGAAAACATTTAAAGAAAATATATTACAGATCATTTGCAACAGTAAAATAAACAGGATTCAAATTGAAAAATGGTTAATAAAGTTCACTTGTTCTTTGGTTCCCTGCAGAGTAAATCTAATCTGGTATCGGAAGCACTGGCTCCCGTAAATGACCCTGAAGAGGATGTGTACAGAATGTATCTAACTTATCAAAAGGTCTAAGGGGTGTGCAGAAGGGCTGTTAAAGTGTTTTACTATTATTACTATTGTTCAGCAGACACTCCTTTGGCCAGTTATTTTTTTAATATATCTGTATTTCCATCTGACAATGTTTTATAGTCCAACAACCAATACATCATTGAGCAGAGTAAAATTTTGATTTGATAGACACTTTTATGATGTGGTTGTGTGCATTTTTTTCCTTAGGAGATATAATGTGTTCAATCTGCCTTCTGCACCTTGTAACATAGATGTGTTTGGTGTCTAACTGATTGTTATTTTCTTATACATTATACATTAGTGTAACCTTGTGTTATAAATTGAGCTTCATCTTAACAGGGATTTTGGATTATGTATAGTGTTCGGTTCAAAAACCATACCCATAGATGTCTTTTACTAGACAGGTTGTATTTATTAGGCTTTCCAGACTCGGATAAGTATTGTTTATGTTCCTGCTAGAAATGTTACTACTTCTGCCTCACATCTAACTTTCTATGCAATGTGTCTGAAGCTGAGCTATGTCCTAGTATGGGGTTATATGAGATGTGTCTCACCATTTTTGGTTTTCCACCCTAGACAAATTAATTAAATGAGAACCTTTTTTGCCACTGACTTGAGTGCCACTGTATTCAGTACAACTTCCCTCAATATAGTTTGTGACTCATTAGGCCTCATCATCACAATCATTCCTAACTGAGAGTACAACTGCCAATATTCAAAACAATGGCGCCATGACTTTCTCATGCAGGTACTCATTTTCTTGAGAAGCTCAAAGTAAAAAAAATGAACATGCATGTTCTGTCCCACGTTTCCCTGTTTGTAGCTTGACATGCAGCTAAACCCTCCTATTCTGCAAAAAGCCAGGCTGAATGTAATCTTGAAGCTTTATTAACAAAACAGGGTGGGGTGAAACTATAAGGAAATCGGAGGAGGATGCCTCGTTGATACTATGCTGTTGGACTGATTATACAGATCCCTCTCTCTCCTTTACTATCTGCAGCTTTATGGTTGTCAGCCCGAACCCCGAGTCCTCCTCCTTCCCCCTACATCACAACATGTAGGTCTCCCCCGTTTGGATCTAGCTTACAGGTCCGGTTAATTTTTGGACCCCAGCCCGCGCACAAATGGGTTCTCAGCACCCATTGAGATTGCATTATATGCACCAGTCATTACAATTTCATTCTACATGGTCCGCGATCTGGCTCTCTTTGTATGCACATGGCCTGTGAGACCGTTGTAAAGCTGATTTTATGCCTTGGATACTTCTATAGCACATGTGTTTTGGAAATGGTAACTCTCACTTAATGATCCCTGATGAAGGATTCCCCGAAACGCGTCGGTTCAGTGAGACTTATTACATTTCCACTTTTGGTTTTCCTCTCAATGTGATGCAGTTGTGTCCAAATTACATGTCCTTGCTTTTTGATGTATCCAATTGTATATATTGTTTGTGTTTGATTTGTATTTTTGTATATATTTTTTGTTGTACTTTTGAATTTTGTAATAAAATTATATATTTTTTACTTACATTGCATCATTGATGGTAGTGCCTCAAAAGTCCCACTCTAGGGGAATGTTTTGGTCCTATAAGGAAAAAACAGACAAAGGTACATATAATCAGTATATGAAATATACAGAAAATACAATGAAAAAGCTAGGTTGTAGATGGTGATAAGTAAATCTCACCAGCGATGCTGCATTTAGGAGATGCAAATGGATGCAGGTTTTAGTCCAACACGTGCTCTGATAGCTTTTTTTCTTCTTTCAGTCTCTAAAATGGAGTCTGAGTTCCAAGGATGCACCTGTTTCTCTTCCTTAGACTGAAGAGTGATGGGAACTTTTTTTTAAAGGTGAACAGTTTCTAGATTCTGCAAAACTGCCAATTTAACACTGGCTCCATCATGTGGTTGAATTTGATATTGCAGGCAGAACAACGTTTTAGTAAATATCCTGCTGGAAGCAGAACAATGCATTAATCTTCCCACCTATTGCCCCCATTGTATTCCTTTGCTGTATATTCTTGCCAGTAAGGCTAATATGACTTACAGAGCAAAATATTAGCCCTATTGTCAAGGAACAGCTTGCAGCAATTTGCATGGACTGCAGAGTAGAAATACCTCTCAAAGAGATCAGCATTGGGGGTCCACGCCTGTTCAGTACATACAGATTTCTCTTGCAGCTATGCCCCTGTAATACATTGATCGAAGCATACATGTACAGTATATAGCATTAGATACTCTAGAAACAGTGATTTGTTAAATAATGAAAATGTTCCATACTCTGAATTATATCATGTCATTCTTTACACCCATGCAGATGTCACAGGCTTTATGCAAACTGACACATTTTCTGTTTACTGTTAGTATTTTTCTTGTCAGAATCACTTTAACTTGATTTTTTTTTCACATATTCCCATATTTTAACCTAAAAATATTCTGTGCCATTATGTGAAAAGCATATGATGATTCATCAAGTGAATCCAAATCAAAGAAAACAAAATTGTAACATATTGTAGTTTACTGGTCTTTAGATGCGATGACAGCATTACGGTAGTTTTATGTGTTCAGGCTGTTTTCCTTTATTTTTACCTGGTGATCCTGTGTGCAAAATACTCCTCCCTGTCACAGTGGGATTGATTTACTAAAACTGGCCAGTGCAAAATCCAGTGCAGCTCTGCATAAAAACCAATCCGCTTCCAGCTTTTATTGTCAAAGTTTAATTGAAAAAGTTGGAATTGAAAAAGTTAGAAGCTGATTGGTTTCTATGCACAGCTGCACCAAATTTTGAACTCTGCAGTTTTAGTAAATCAACCCCATTGCGACCAATGTGACCATGCTTAATTACTTTACTGTAGCAGTGTTGTCACCCCAGGACAGGGCTACAGAATGTCTCCCCCTCTCCTCATCCCCATAAGATTTCAACCGTTTTTTTGCACTTATTGAACAGATATAACAAAACACTGTAAATGGTATATTTGACAGAAGAAAATGGAGCAAATAAGGGAAGTTCATTGCTAGGTTTGATCCCGGTGAGTGAATAACCACCTAGAGGCATCAAATGTAGGGACAAGTGTGGAAAGAAGATAATGGGAGAAGCCACCACCAGCATAAGGAAGGCTTACCAGAGCAATTGAACTCAACAAGTCATATGCCCAATGAGTCATTAAGGCTTATGGTGTCAGCACACCAATGAATAGGGTGTAAGGTAAACCAGACCTCCACCACTAAAAGGCCAGTGCAGATACTTGCTCATGCTCATACAGACTTGCACAAATGATAATATTCATAAGCACATAAGCAAAGGACCAACATATTTCCTGCAATGCCAGTTCATCATGCACGGGTATGTGCACATCTGTGCGTGAATGCGTGCACGCGCGCGTGCAAACACCAATTAGCACTTGGCACCAGTGGCCTATTTAAACTGCTCTGTCACTGTAAACAGTGCTGGATGATCTTTAGCTTCTTCCTGATCTAACAAGACCTGATCTGCTGCTCCTGTTTGTTCGTGTATGACCCTGCTCGCCTTTGAACTTTGCCTCTGCTTGTTCCTTTACTTTGTTACCTGGTATCCTGTTTTTGGCTTGTTTACTGGAATTGATTAGACATGTGCATTCGTTTTCGTCCGAATGCATATTCGTCCGAATTTCAGGTATTTTCGTTATCGTTTTAACAAACAATAACGAAAGTGCAGAATCCGAAAAACGAAACATCCAACATAAACAAATGCTTTATTTTCGTTTTCGTTGCTACAACAGTTCGATATAGATGGGAGATTCGGCATGATGCTGACAATAACAATCTGTGTCCATCAAACCCGTGGTCGAATGTGCCTAACCTTAAAGCGGGGGTCCACCTATCTATCGTTTTTTGTTTTTTTTTTGAGTTCATTCACAAACTTTTCTTCTCAGCATTACATACTCACATATTGTGTGTAATATGTCCACCTGTGTCAGATTTCGTCGGAAAGAATAACTTGTATTATTCACTGCAGGCAGTTTCCATCTTCCTTGTGGGCATTTGAAGCCCACAAGCATTTATTTCCTGGATGTGGTGAATGCTGTGCTCCCAGCATTCACCGCTCGTTCCCGCACATGCTCAGTGGCATCCTGGGAAGCCTGAGACTAGCTCCCAGGAGTCTGGGAGAGGCTAGAAACACGCCTACTCCCACGGGAGGAGAACCAGGAAGTGCAAAGAAGAATAGAAAAATAAAAGGTAATTACGACGATTTAAATTTTTTTAAACAGCATGTCAGCATCTAGGCAAGGAAGAGAATACATACAGATATTGTTCAAAATTTGGGTGGAACCCCGCTTTAACCCTATTAGTCCAAGATTATTCTACATAGAGAGAAAAGATTCGACATAGAGAGAAAAGATTCGACATAGAGAGAAAAAATTTGACGTAGGGGAGAAAAGATTCGATGTAGGGGAGAAAAGATAAATAAAAATAATGATGATGATGAATGTTATTGGCTGATTGTAACCAAAGAGGAGGAGCAGTAATTTGGATTTTCGGACGAATGCAATTTTTAACGAAAAACAAAATAAATAAAAACGAATTTCGGGAGTAACTAACTAAATTTATTTTTCGGACGAAAACAAAATTCCGAAACGAAATATTTCAGTGTGCACATGTCTAGAATTGATCGGCCTACTGATTTGGTACCTCATTGCCCGGCTGTTTCCGACCCTGGCCTGCCTTCCAGACTTGCTTTGCCTGCTGATTCTGTGCCCTGCTGCCTGGTTTTTGCTGATTGCTGCTCTTCTCCTGGTTCCGCTCCTGTCCATGCTCTGGTGCCAAGCTGCTTGTACCTCTTGCTGCAAGGACCGTGACTGCTAGCTCTACCCACCTACAGAGGGGACACCACCAGCCAGCTACCCGGCACTCCTGCCACTCCTTGCCATTATACTTTCTGTTCCCACCTTCAGGAGTGTAGGTGGGAGGGGCAAGGGAGGCCTCCATCACATTCCAGTCTCCACCAGTTACGTGATATAGGGACATCCGCATCTGTAAATGTTGACACCGGAGGATGTAGATCAAACTGTCCCTCAGGTGACTCTCAGCAGAGAAGGGAAGCTCAGAGGGAGATTGATCAGATCCTTCCCATAGGCTCACAGGATAAAACCAAAAATGAAACAAAAATTCCACATAGTGTAAATCCGCATACAAAGAATATTTATTAAAAGTTGAGGAACCCTCACATTAGAGCAGATAAAAAAAGCACTTGTAAATAGACTGAAAAAGGTCACTTCTCCCCTGATGAGGTCACGTTATGTGACGCAATGCATAGGGAAGTAACCGGACTATGAGAAAACCGGAAGTGACGTAAAGAGGCGCCTGCAATGCCATGTAAATTACAGATCTGCTGTTTTTAACTCTTATCGTTGTAAGTACCCATTTGGCTGTTTAATAAACTAGTGAGTTTTTATATACTACACTATGGGAGATTCCTTTTTATCCCCTGTTTATACTCGCTGTGAATGAACGGCCGTATGGACCGATTGGAAGCTATCATTCGTAATACAACGTTTTGAGAGATATCATCCTTTGTTGCTGGATCCAGGGGAGGCCCCAAACTACAGTGATCTCTGTGGCGTTTTTTACCCATATTGAGGTAAGAATATAGAGAGCACTAAGTGGAGCACAGGAAGATCGCACATCGGCAACCACCTATTGAAGACTTTATTTTGATACTTTGTTGCACATAAGCACTTTTTTGCACTTTTGCACCTTTATTATTATTTTTCAGAGCTAATGGACTATTATATTGCTATTATCATCTGATTATATGGAATTGATCATCTCATTACTCATATACTGAGAATAGTCCATCATTTACCTTATATATAGGATTTGCTATTGCACTGGGTTTTTATTTTTATATATATATATATATATATATATATATATATATATATATATATATATGCGTTTATGTATATATATATATATTTTTTCTGATATTTTTGCACTCTTGCACCTTTATTTCAGAGCTAATGGACTATCATATCGCTATTATCATCTGATTACATGGCATTGATTATCTCATTATTCATATACTGAGAATAGCCCATCATTTACCTTATATATAGGATTTGTTACTGCACTGCGTTTACGTATATTTATATACACTTTTTTATTACTTTGTTGCACATAAGCACTTTTTGCACTCTTGCACCTTTATTTCAGAGTTAATGGACTATTATATCGTTATTATCATCTGATTATATGGAATTGATTATTTCATTATTCATATACTGAGAATAGCTATTATTAACCTTATATATAGGATTTGTTATTGCATGCGTTTACGCATATTTACTCATACAGGATTACTAGTATATCATTGTTTATTGAAGTTTATTGAAGTTGCACATAGTTATTTGTTTGCTCAGCAATATTTACAGAGCAATATTTACACATTCATTTTAAGATACGCACAGCTGTTAATAAGTTGCGCTGATCACTCTTTATATTATACCCACTGTAAGTGCACTGTATACAGGTCTAGCAGCAATTTATTATTTACTATAAACATACTCACTCATCGTTCACTTTGATAGCGCGAGGGATCCCCCCCTTATTTCTATACACATTGTGGACTATATTTACTATACTCATTTATCAATTTACACATGTGTCATTCAGAGCGTATAACGTTTTCCCTTTTTTGCACTATATACAATCTTATTCATATGACTATTCTCATTTAGCGTTGCACAATTATCTGTCATTTTCCACTTGCAATTATCTTTTGCTGTGCTGGCTGCTTATTCATGTTCTAGGTGATAGTGCAGTATTTTTCACTGTTTAAATCATTATTGGTGCACTGCCACTCTACATTGTTTTTATTATACTTGTTTTTTGTCTGTTTTATTGTTTCAGTGATAAGATTAAAACAATAAGACTTTTGAAGGGCTGCTTTTTTGGCAGAGTAACAGGTCTATTGTAGTTGAAAAGAACTTCTGTAACCCTCAGGATCTGTTTGGAGACTTTTGCACTCTTATTATTACGCCAAAATTACCTTAATTTCTATTCGCAATTGACTCCAATGCATTTCACCAAAATTGTGAAAATTGTTCTGAAACTTATAGTTTTTTGAAGAACATATGCATGTAGACATGCAAGTTATTGGTAATGTGCAGTGATTGGGTACTTAGATATAAAGTCTGAGTGACCAATTAGGTAGTATTGTGACAAACATTTATCACCCTATTTGTTCTGAATAAATTGATATATTTTGGGTATCCTGTTTCCCTCACTCTCCTAAAATTAATACTGCCTTGGAACTTTGATAAAGCAATGCCCTGTACACATGGTCGGACATTGATCGGACATTCCGACAACAAAGTCCATGGATTTTCTCCGACGGATGTTGGCTCAAACTTGTCTTGCATACACACGGTCACACAAAGTTATCGGAAAATCCGATCGTTCTAAACGCGGTGACGTAAAACACGTACGTCGGGACTATAAACGAGGCAGTAGCCAATACTGTAGCTTTCATCTCTTTATTTATTCTGAGCATGCGTGGCACTTTGTCCGTCGGATTTGTGTACACACGATCGGAAATTCCGACAACGGATTTTGTTGTCGGAAAATTTTATAGCAATCTCTCAAACTTTGTGTGTCGGAAATTCCTATGGAAAATGTGTGATGGAGCCCACACACGGTCGCAATTTCCGACAACGAGGTCCTATCACACATTTTCCGTCAGAAAATCTGACCGTGTGTACGGGGCATAACTGGTCTTGGACATCCTAAATGTATACTATAAGGCCATCTCAGGAGACCTCATGTTAATTTTGTTTGTTACACTATTATTAATTGTGCAATTTTATTATAAATTGTATTATTTTTAAGGTATTTATTATTGATTTATATAGTACCGACATAAATCCCCCAATTCGCGAATGTGGGGAAATTTGCATCTCGAACGTAAGTTCGACTAGACGTCTGATGATTGGCCAAAGCATGCACCTGACCTGCATGCTTTGGCCAATCACAGTGCACTCTGCTGTGAGAGCCATGATTGGCCAAAGGCAGGGTGCCTTTAGCCAATCATGACTCAGGGGGCTAAGTCCACGCCCCACACTATATAAGGCTGCTTACACGGTGGCCGTATATAGTGTTATCATGAGAGAACGTTAGCTAAAGGCAGGTTAGTTAGTGGTGTACAGGCAGTTTAGTATATATATATATATATATATATATATATATATATATATATATATAGTGTAGTCAGTGTAGAGTAGACTATATATACAGTGCAGGCAGTGTCCTAATATATATATATATATATATATATATATATATATATATATATATATATATATACAGTACAGTACATATATATATATATATATATATATATATACATATATATATTAATATATATATTATATATATATATATATTTATTTTGGCATGGAGTTCCCCTCCAAATCCATACTAGGACCCGAAGGGCCTGGTATGGACTGGGGGGGGGCATGCAGTTTTTCTCCTTGATTTTTATCTATATTGCCAAGAGACGGCAATACATTACAACCGCGATTTTATATGAAATTTTTTCCTTTAGAAATGTCATTTTGCTGCGGCACTGTAAAACGCATCAGACACTTTACAGGCAGACTAAGGGGACCCCCCCCCCCCCCCCCAGGAATATTTCATTTTTATTGTTTCACTTTAAGCATTATTAAATTAACTGCTCCTGAAAAAATGATTGTTTTAAAAAAAACTTTTTGCATTGATACATGTCCCCTGGGGCAGTACCTGGGTCCCCATACACTTTTTATGGCAATAACGAGTTTGGGGTGGAGGAACTTAACTGGCCTGCACAGAGTCCCCAATAGAACACCTTTGGGATGAATTAGAGCGGAGACTGCGAGCCAGGCCTTCTCGTCCAACATCAGTGCCTGACCTCACAAATGTGCTTGTAAAAGAATGGTCAAACATTCCCATAGACACACTCCTAAACCTTGTGAACAGCTTTCCCAGAAGAGTTAAAGCTGTTATATTTGCAAAGGGTGGGCCAACTCAATATTGAACCCTACGGACTAAGACTGGGATGCCATTAAAGTTCATGAGCGTGTAAAGGCAGGTGTCACCAAATTCACCAAAACTCTCACCAAACATTAAGTAAAAACATACATGTAAATCGGTGTTACAAGGGAATGTTTCCAACCATCAAGATGGCCGACCTCTGTGCGTGGCGACGTCACGTGACCCAGCTCTACCGACGCGTTTCATCAAATAGACGTCATTAGGGGAACATGATCTTGTGGTTAAAAACATTCAATACAATAACAAAATATACACAGTAGGCACAATATTTTATTATATATATTTTTTGCACAAATACCATAGCTGCTCGCAATGACCCAACCCAGAAATGAACCTAACAAACAAATCTTAAACAAAACTAAATTAATTTTCTGTTATGTACATCTCTAATCAACATCCTTATGTAAACCATTTTCATGTTATTATAGCACTTTATAACAACTACTGTCACTGTCATTATTAATGGACAACTTGGTGTGTATATAACTACAAATAATTATGGTTTGTTCAGACATCCGGCAAGAACAGAAGGTCCTCTGAAAAGCGTTCTACGCTCGGATCATTTTTTCAGAGATCTTTGAGAGGCAGTGAAGAGGCCAGGGGCGTAGATAAGGGGGGGGTCAGGGGTGTTCAACCCCCCCCAGAGCAAAATGCCCAGACAGTGTCTCTGCTGATTAGCCTCAGCATCAGCACAGTAGACGCAATCAGAGTTTCAGAGTGCAGCAGCCACTCCCCTATTGTGCCCCATCCCCTTAGTTTAATAAGGGATCCCTCTGAAAAGCATGAAATTACTGCGAGGTCTCATATGCCGGCAATTGACAATGCAGGGTTAAGGGAACTCATAGACTCCTCCTCAAGGTATCATATGACACAGCCGAAGGGAGACTGGGGATGCAGAAATTTTCCTACTTCTGTGCCATGCTGAATCTGAGGTCTGGTAAGTGGGGAAGCATTCATTTTCTGTTTTGGGAAGGAGGAAGTGAGAATTTCAGCCTGGGGAACTTTCTTATGGTGGGGGGTTAAGGAAAGAGGGGTGGATTTGCTTTTGGAGAAGGGGAGAGTTTCTTGTAGAGAAGTTTACAGGGGGTGGTTAATGGCAGTGATTTGCTTCTGGGAGGGAGTTTGATTGGATGAAGGGAGATTTTCTTCATAATTGGGAATCTTTGCTGGGGAGAGGGTGTTGACTGAGGGAGATATTTTCGCTTTGGGGGTTGGTTTAAAGACAGGGGGGTTTAATTTTTGGGGGATATTTGAGGGAGGGAGATATTATACAGTGGGAATCTTTGCTTGGGGAGGGAGGGTTCTTAGGAGGGAGAGGGGGATTTTTTTTCCTTTAAAAGAGATGTTTTTTTTGTAAATCATACTTACCTAGGGTGGCTGGAGCATCGATCCAATGCTGCATCTGTTCCCAGCTGTTTCTAAGACCAACAACAGAGCGATCAAAGACCTCTGTTCACTCAGTTCTCAGCCTTCAGTGAGCAAAGACTGTCAGCCCCTGGCTCTACCCCCCCCCCTTTTCCCCATGCTCACTGGAATGCCAAGCTGTGGAGGGGCGGGAGTGGCTGGCTCAGGGTCTCTGCGGCTCACTGAGAGGCTGAGCAAGCTGCTGGTCCAGGCATCTGGGTGAATCCTGACTTTAAAGTTAGGATCTTTCCACAACCTGGACCTGCTGAACGATGTTAGCTGACAGCGGGCTATAGCTGGCTGTCGGCTAAAAATGGGTCACAAATGTGCAGAACGAACTGCGCTCCACCACAGGAGAAGTACAACCAAGCGGTATGCCGTCCCTTCAGAGTGCATACACCGGTGACATCACAGGCTGCTTTCCATGTGAATATCTCCTAAACACCAAGTTTAGGAGATATTCACTGTACCTACAAGTAAGCGTTATTATAGGCTTACTTGTAGGTACAAGTTCAAAAGCTGGGTTTACCACATTAAGACTGAATTAAAGCCAACCATATTGACCAGGTCCAAAAGGCACCATCATGTTGTAGGCAGTGCACAATATTTTTTTTTCCATCTCTTAAAACATTTCATAAAATTTCTTAGGACACATTTTTTTAAAGTTTAAATAAATCACTGAATTTACTGCCTACCACAATATGTTGCCCCTTGCACCTGCTCAACTTGCATAGTAAGGTTAGCTAAAATCCAGTCTTGGGTCTCATTCATACATCCTACATGACTATGGTGCAGCAAGTGTACTGCAAATACCTGCACCCGGGATCAGATGTTCTAATATCTGCTCAGCCTGTACACCTGAGTGGTGGGCTGAAAAGAGCCAAGGCTGTCTACTGCTGTAAACATGTATTCACATGTATCTGCACATCCAGTGGTTACCGTCAGGTAGAGATACATTTTTCGCCCTTGGATAAAATTTCTCTGCATCCAGGGTCAGAAATGTGTCCCTAACAGCAGGTAACCACTGTGACCCATGGTGTGTTAGTGTGTCGCTCAGGCTCAATCGATATGGGGAGTAATGTAGATGATACCGAATGTGCTGCAGGAGTGCCGGCAAGGGATGGAGCTCATCCCAGCTCCTGTAGTCACTGAAGAGAAGAGAGGAAAAAAATCCCTGATGCCCCACATCCACGGAGTCCTATGGTAATGTAGTAGTGATGGGAGAGACTACCTCAGCCCAGGTTCCCGCCAGGCCACACCCCAATGTGTTTTGCTTTGTCCCCTGGAGCTTAAACATGGGGACCACTGGATGTGCAGATACATGTTAACAGCAGTGGCTCTATTCAGCCCATCACTCAGGTGAACAGGCTGAGCAGCTGACAAAAATTGGAACATCTGGGATCCTGGCTGTAGGTATTCATGGTATATTTGCCATTCCATGGCCATTTAGAACATATAAATGAGATCTAAAGCCTGGTTCACACAGTAGGTTTTTATTTGTTCAACCCAGCGGGCTAAACAAAAAAAAACTAGGAAGCTTAGGAGGAGCTTGCTGTACTAATGAGTACACTACAGCACCACAACTGCATGCATTGCGTTCTATTCAGTTGATTGGGGATAATTTTTGCTGTGCTGCATTGCAAAGCCTCATGGCCCCACTCTGCTGTCACATGTTTTTACCGTACCTCCCCCAATATAAAAGTGTAAATGATGCCTTTAAGTTTGAAAGACCTGAACACCCCCCCCCCCCCAGGAAAAAAATGTATTTATGGCCCTGGAAGAGGCAGTTGTAGGGCAGCCCCATAGACCTTAGTCTATGCATTAGTCGCATTCGTTAGCAGCAACACCTGCCAAGATTGACATGCTGCTGCATTTTTGACGTGGCTGCAAAGCACAGCATCGTGGCCAAGGCATGTGTACAGTCGCATTAAGGCAGCCAGTCAGGGGGCAGTAAAGCTGCTGCTCAAAAACTTGGTTTTACACCCCCCCCACCTTCCCCCAGCGCACATATAAATAAAGCCTTATGCCGTGTACACACGGGCGGACTTTTTCGATCGGACTGGTCCGACGGGACAAATCCGTCTGACAATCCGACCATGTGTGGGCTTCATCAGACCTGCAGCGGACTTTTTCGGTCGAAAATCAGACGGACTTTAGATTTAGATAGAATGCATTAAGGTGAAAACCTTGAGACTTTACAACTCCTTTAATGATATTTGTAATACATTTTACAGCATACTGCAATGGGACGGAACAGCCTCCTTTAGCAGCGGTGATGAGTTAACATGCAGCACACTGAGTAAGTGAAAGACAGTTGGGAATTTAATGATCTTTGTAAATAGGCAACTGGAGGTTACAATAAAATAAAAGCAAACAGAATCTTAGCAGGAACAGTCTTTCTCTTTGTAGCCTTCAAGGTTATGTGTTCAGCAGCTCAGCGTGCCGCATCTTATCAGGTCTTAAAGTCATCCCTTATGTAAGAGAATTCTTTGTAAATGTACTCGGAATTTAGTCAGTCAATACGATATTTTATTTTCTGCTGTCTTTTTTGAACAGAATTTCAGTCCGGAGCAAAGAACAAGAATTAATGAGGGCTGTTGAGCTCTGCTGACGAACTTCAGTGGAAACTATTTTTTTATATATTTTTTTTTTAGCATTGAATCAAACAAAGACATTTATCAAGAAGTCGTGTTACTCGATAGAGCCTAGGGTTACAAAATATTCATGCTGCCTCCACTCAAAACTAGAATTTTCCTTTAACCAGATATGAACCTAATCTTCAAAATCTCATCCATGCTTGTAATGTTATGTTAATGTCAGTTTAAAAGGGCTTTTCAGTCTTTGTAAATCTGTAGATTTAATTAAAGGCCCATTCAAAGCTCCTATGTGTTAACTCACTTTAAGAGTGAGAGAATGTCACTAGCACACCATGGATTTCCAGAATGGGTCCAATACTTTATTCAGTCATCACTTTGTTACAGAAGAAGCAATGTTTCGGAGCCTTGCATTTGTCAGTTCAGCGAGGCTCTGAAACATAGTTACATAGTTACATAGTAGGTGAGGTTGAAAAAAGACACGTCCATCAAGTCCAACCTATGTGTGTGATTATATGTCAGTATTACATTGTATATCCCTGTATGTTGCGGTCGTTCAGGTGCTTATCTAATAGTTTCTTGAAACTATCGATGCCCCCCGCTGAGACCACTGCCTGTGGAAGGGAATTCCACATCCTTGCCGCTCTTACAGTAAAGAACCCTCTACGTAGCTTAAGGTTGAACCTCTTTTCTTCTAATTTTAATGAGTGGCCACAAGTCTTGTTAAAGTCCCTTCTGTGAAAAAGTTTTATCCCTATTGTGGGGTCACCAGGACAGTATTTGTATGTTGAAATCATATCCCCTCTCAAGCGTCTCTTCTCCAGAGAGAATAAGTTCAGTGCTCGCAACCTTTCCTCATAACTAAGATCCTCCAGACCCTTTATTAGTTTGTTGCCCTTCTTTGTACTCGCTCCATTTCCAGTACATCCTTCCTGAGGACTGGTGCCCAGAAACATTGCTTCTCCTGTAACAATGTGACCACTGAATAAAGTTTTGGACCCATTCTGGAAATTCATGGTGTGCTGGTGACGTTCTCTCACTCTGTCTATATTCGATTTCTGCCGGTGGTCACTGCAGTACCTACTTACGTACACAGCCATTTCTAAAGGAAAGTGTGTGTTGGGAAAATTGAGTTTAACTCTTGTTCTAACATTAATTACCACAACACAGGTCATGCACCCCTCCTGCTGTAGTGTGTTGTGGTGTAATTCATAGTGAATGCCATCCCCAAGCATTGTACACTACAGGCTAACACACTTTACCACAACTCAGGTCAATACATCGCTCCTGGTCCATGTTCCAGCTTTTAGGAAGTTTACTTCAGTGGTTGCTATGATAGCACTAATGGGTGCTTCTACGTAAAGAGTGCAGTTACTGATTGGTCCCTAGCTTGAGGACAGAGCCAATCAGCACTGTCCAGACAGAGGGTCAGGGGTCCTGCAGCCTCATAGGATAGACAGAGGAGAATGAAAACTCCTCCTACAAGCTCTAGCCAGTACTCAGCCGGACACTGATAGAAATCACAAGACTGCTATATACTGCTGATGAGAAAAGGGATTTAGTAGTTTATATTTATGAAAATAATTGCATTTACATGTTCTGTGTACTGTGGGAGACCAGATATAGTGAATGCAGGCTCCTGGGTTTAGTAAAACTTTAACATAATCTGTGTATGCATGGCATGTTAGGTTTAAAGCCGTGTACACACGACCAAACTTTTTGACCGGACTGGTCCGACGGAACGAATCCGTCGCACAATCCGACCATGTGTGGGCTTCAGCGGACCTTCAGCAGACTTTTTCTGTCAAAAATCAGACGAACTTTAGATTTGGAACATGTTTCAAATCTTTCCGACGGACTCGAGTCTGGTCGAAAAATCAGTTCGTCTGTATTCTAGTCCGACGGACAAAAAAGGATGCAAGGGCAGCTGTTGGCTACTGGCTATGAACTTCCTTATTCTAGTCCCTTCGTACGTTATCACGTTCAACCCAACGGACTTTCAAACGGACTTTATTCCGTTCGTGTGTGGGCAAGTCTGGTCGTTCGAAAGTCCATCATAACTCTGTCGAAAGTCCGTTGGAAACAACCGTCGAACCTTTGATGCTGAAAAGTCCGCACGTGTGTACGCGGCATTAGTCTTCTTTCTTCTGGATTGCAGAGTAGGAGGGTTACTATTGGGGTGACTAAACCACTGCCTGCTTATGTGGATACTTCCCATTTAATCCTTCATTAGAGTCCTTACTAAGTCCTGGTCACTCCAGAGATGGTGTGCTGAATTGATGATGAGTGCCGGCAACAAGATTGGTCAGTGAAAGCCCTGGATAGCCTTGACTCACGGAAGAGGTGTCAGGGAGGGTCACATAAAGTTATAAAGGGCTTTAGAACATTTTTTTTTTTTTTTTTAATTATTTATCGATGAGTAAGGCCAGGTTGGAAAGGATGCAGGCCTTCAAAATTTGCCCAGAGATGGGCCTTACAGACATGAGCAATGTTGATCCAACCACCATTTTCACAGTGTGCCTTGAAGAAAATTGGAGGAAACATGAAGAGAGAGAAGAAGGTTGTCCCTAGTGTGCCCAGCATGGGTGTGATTCATAAATTCTCACTGTGACATTTTTATTAATTCTCTCAAGATTTTTTTGCAGGGTTGTCCTCAGTGCCCTCTCCTCAAAGCTTTTGCATTGAAAGTGTGCTAATGTTAATAGTCAGCTACCTCAAGAACGCCATTATTTTTAATACAGTATTTAGAGGCCTCTGTCAATTGCCATCCACCCTTCCTGAAAATCAATAACAATGTAATATTCATCGGAATGCATTTAAATACAGTATTTAAATCCCAGCAACCTCCTTAGCTTGCCTCTTATTTAATATTATTGACTTGTGCTCTTTTGTTACCCAGCACAGCATAAATTATATATTTTTTACAATAAATTGGCAGGAGTGCTGGCTAGGTAATTGCTTGGATTTATAATGCTTCAAAATGAAAAAAAAAATACCGAAAAATAGGCTTCCCAACAATATGTTTTATATATTTATCATAAAAATTTACTATTGACCCTACATTTCAGATTTTCATTTTGCATGACTAAAATTTCATTTGCACGTTCTAAAGATGTCATAAACTTTCATAAAGTTCTGCTTTGGCCCAGATCCTCTAAAGGTATAAAATCTGTTTTGAATTTTCATACGCCGACGTTAAAAAAGAAAATGCAATCAATAGTTTAATGATTTTTCTAAATCCTATCTAATGAGCTCCTAGCAATGCTAAACAGTAGTTATTTCCCTCTTGTACAATGAAGGTTAAAGGATATATGTCTATCACATTATATAGTAATCCATGCATTCATCGCAAGAACATTCAATACGGTAGCTAGAGCTCCTGAGCAGTTTAATGATCAAAACATAAGCAGCTCTCAGGCAGCTGGCTTCCAGATATTGAAAAATAACCGGCTGAGCAATCTTGTTTGTAAAATAAATGTACACTGCTGAAGAAGGGTCGCTGAAATCAATGCTATTAAAACTACCCTCCAATCAAGCAAGAAAATGTCGCATTTAACTTAAAGTGTGTCTAGCATCAGATATTTATTTTTTTATTTTTTTATTTTACGCAAAAAACAAGAAATGTGTCAAATATAACACTTCTTAACCACTTAAGGACCAGAAAGATTTGCCCCCTTAATGATCAGGCTATTTTTGCAATACGGCACTGCGTCGGTTTAACTGACAATTGCGCGGTCATGCAACGTTGTACCAAAACAATTTGATCACCACTAAGGTTTTTATTTTTTTGCGCTATAAACAAAAGAAGAGCGACAATTTTGTAAAAAAAAATATATATATATATATATATATATATATATATATATATATATATATATATATATTTTACTTTTTGCTATAATAAATACCCCCCAAAATAAATAGTTTAGAAGGGTATATTGATTGGTTTGCGCAAAAGTTATAGCGTCTACAAAATATTAATTATTTATTTCTTTTTTACTAGTAATGGCGGTGATGTGCGATTTTTAGCGGGACTGTGACATTGCGGCGGACAGAACGGACACTTTTGACACTTTCTGGGGACCATTGACATTTATACAGCGATCAGAGCTAAAAATAGCCACTGATTACTGTATAAATGTCACTGGCAGGGAAGGGGTTAACACTAGGGGGCGATCAAGGGGATAAGTGTTCCCTAGGGAGGTGTTTCTAACTGTAGGGGGGACTGACTCAAGGAGGAGAGAGATCGCCGTTCCTGATCTTGTTCCTGATAGCGTACGTAAAGTCAGTGGCAGCTGGTGCTTAATTTTTTTTGGAGGGGGCAAACAAACCCTCCACCTCCCCACAAGCTGGCTCGGATCCAGGTTGCCGATGGCTTCCCCGACTTCTCCTTCTGGCCAATCCGGTCGCTTCTCCTCCTGGCCAATTTGGTCTTAGGACCCACTTCCTGCCCTGTTTGGCCGGGAGGAGAAGCAGAAAGACAATAGTGAATGTTGACTCGCTAATGTCACAAGTGGGTGGGCTCAGGGTGCAGCCCCAAGCCCACCCTTTTTGAAGCCAATTAGAGTCTCAGGCTCTAATTATGTGCTTCTGGTGCCCGGCATGGAGATTAGGGGCGGTGCATAGAGATTAGGGGGGTGGCGCCCCTGTGTCCCTTATGGATCGTCTGCCGCTGCTTAAAGTGTTACTAAACCCAGGACCAGGCATTCACTATATCTGGTCTCCCACAGTATACAGAACATGAAAATGCAATCATTTTAGTAAATATAAACTGTTAAATACCATTTCTCATCAGCAGTATATAAAAGTCATATGACTTTCGTGAGTGTCTAGTTAAAGCTTGTAGGAGAATTTTATTCTGCTCTGACTGTCCTATGAGGCTGCAGGACCCCTGACCCTCTGTCTGGACAGTGCTGATTGGCCCTGTGCTAATCACACGCACCCTCCCACTTCACACCAAACTGAGCATGTGCAGAGTGCCCCCAAGGCTCTGTTCTATCAGCAGATGGTCTGTGGACTGTGGAAGAAGGGGAGGATCAGAGAAGACAGGAACTAACAGCCTTTTTACACAATGCAGGTGATTAACCCTTTAGATTACTGCATATACAGACTGATTTTACTGTTGTGTGTTTAGTAACACTTTAAAAGTGAAAGTCCTGCTCATCTTCCCCCCCTCTTCTACCATTTAAAAAAAAAATTACCTTTTACTGACAGGAAGCTAGGTGAGAATTACGTAAATTTAGCTGCCCACAAGCTGCAGGACCAGTCTGAAAGACAGCAAAATCTTGTGCATGTGTAGTGGGGAGCCAGCTGTAATGTAACAGCAGGAAGTCACAGCCAGATTCCCACTGTGCGCTGGACTCCTGGACGGCTCTGTTTATTAAAAGTCAGCAGCCACAGTATTTGTGGCTGCTGACTTTTATTACATTTTTTTTCAATTACCATAGATCTTCTTTAAAGTGTATTTCCACTTTTGCAGTGAAATTGGGATAACACCTACTTAAAAGCGAAGTTTTAAAAACAAACTTTTATACAGTACTCACCCAGGTGGATGGCACTGTCAGACAGCAGCTTTCTCCTCTCCCCTCCAGTGCTCACTGGAGCGCTGGGCTCTGGGGGGAGTGGGAGGGGCTGCCGCTAGTTTTGTCCCTAACAGACGGGATACCTGTCCCTGCTCTACCCACTCACAAATGCGCACCAAGCCTGGGAGCCAGGGCCTTAAATAGGCTCTGCCTGACCAAAACTGGCTGCTAGAGTCACATGGGGTGGCAGCATCCAATAGGATAGCTTCCCCAGTTACCCGGGAAACCATAGAGGAACCATGTTCCTCTTGACTTCCTCTCCACCTGCAATGCATCTGTGGACAAGTGCCAGCTACAATGGAGAAAGTAGACTGTAGACCTGCCTACATGCAGTAGACAAAAGTCAGGTCTCTTGGTTGGCTATGCTGTGTGATAGGATTGTGTCAATCTCAGGACTAAATCTGCAATTATACAAATCTTTATCCAAGTAAAACAACTCCCCTATATGTATTACCAACCATGCAAGTAGTGCTGGGCTTTTTTGCTGGAACGTCCAGCATACTTTTCAAATTGAGTACCATGACTGTACCCTACAGAACTGTAAATCTGTGTAAATACTAGTAGAATTTTGAACAAAAATTCATATGAAAATTCTTGTATGTTCACTGCCATACTCATACCCCTTCCACCCTTAATAGCCTATAGCATCACAACTATTCAGTAGTCTTTATCAGACCAATATCTGTAACAAGCAAAGTTTTTGATGTCAAGATTTCCAATCCAACTTTGGTGGTAAGATATTTCCATCACAGGTTCTTCAGTGTTGCAATCTGTCATTATTATTTAGTTCACCCCCATGAGATCGTAGGGGCCTCACTACTAGACCTTTATTTGTTTGTAATCAGGCTGATTAGCATTATCCATTCTACATGCTCATTACCCCTGCAGGGGTTGGGCACTCCGGTGAGTGGGGGCACTAGAGGGGACTCCACACGGGACAGCACATACCCATTGGGACAGACCTATCCGCAACCTTTGAAGATATATCAGCTGGCTGCATAAGAACTGTTTTTTAATCACGGATATAATTTTTATATATTTTTTTTTAAATAATTGATCTGGTTGCTTGGACTCTTATTTTCTTTTTGGTTTTTTACCTTTTTGTTTTTTTGTGCACTCAGATTGTCTGCACACTACGTGCCGATCGTTCTCCCTTTGTATATATATTCTCACATTTTTTTATATATATTCTCACATTTTTTTCAACACCATTCAGCTTCACTAGTACACATACTAATTTTCAGTGGGCAACACGGTGTTTTACCCCCTTTTTAGGTATACCCACTCATACCTTTCATTGCACACATACATACTCTTTGTATTTTTTATATACACCTGATTGATCATTCACTTTTGGTAATGCTTGGTGTTTTATTTACTAATTTTATTTTGTGAAAACAACTTTTGCATTTTAGGTATTCTGCACATCCTTTGACCATTTTCAGCACATATATCCATTTTCTAACAATTATTTACATTGTGTTACACGTTTTACCCACCCAGCATAGAGGTGTTATGTTTTCCTTTTGTTAGGAGTTTGTATAGTTTATTGATTTATTTATTATCATTCTCTATCAGTGAACAGCGCCAATCCCCTATTTCTTCAGACTACACCATTATCCATTTGTGATATGTGATTTTTATTTTTGTTACTATGTATAATACCAAGTGGTAAAGTTATACCGACTACTGCCTACAGCAGGGGTAGGCAACCACCGGCACTGGTGCCACAAGCGGCACGCAAAGCCTCTTTTTCCGGCACTTGACTCCCTCCCCAACAGCAGAGCAGTGCAGGGAAGTGTCAGTGAGACATTAATGCATTCCAAGTGCAAGTGACAATATAACTGCGCTAACCCAATAAAACAAAACACAGAGCAGCTACACAAGTATGTGACAAATATTCAAATAAGATGATGTAAGAAATGTAGCGCTAAAACAAAATGTGACAAAAACACATATGTGAAAACTGATAAAGTTCAATAATAAGTGAATGTTAACCCAATGTAATATAAATGTGAAAAAATATAAAAATATAATAAAGTCCAGCAGTGAAATAAGTGAAAAATCCAATGAAAGTGAAAGGGTCTTCCGACATATAATTCATCTACTAGTAAATCCTGAAGTGAAGAAGGTGTAAACACTCTTACCGGAACAGATGGATTCAGATGCCAGTGACACCGAATCAAACAAGCTTAGAAATCCAGATGGATGGCTCTTCCAGATGATGGTAGGGGCCCCGGATCTTCGAAGGTATCTCCTCTTGAATGGAACGGCTGCAATGGTATCCACCGAACCGAGGAAACGACACATCCAATAGGGACATCCAAATCTCTCATCGAACCAAAAAATATGGGAAAGAAAACAATGGAGTGCTCCAATGGTGCAGATCAAAAAGGGTAGATTTATTGGAACTAACCAATATACAATAATTAAAAAAGTAAATGTAGGGAATGAAGAGCCTTGCCCCTTAATGCTTACCAATCTCACAATTCCCCACGCCGCATCTACCCTGAGGGGGAGGCACTGCACCCCCCACACATTGTAAATAATGGGAAACATTGATTGTTATCTAACTTTGTTGTAGCTGCGATCGTCAGCTCTTGTGATGGGGTGCAATTCTGCTGGGGGTGGAGGTCCCTGTTTCCAGGAGGAGGGTGACTGTGATTGGCCGTTTTTCTGCTCAAATGAGGCATTTCTATTGAAGTCTATGAAGACAAAAATGCTTGTAATCTGCCCAAAAAGAAGCTCATGTACTTTTTTGAGATTCAGGCATTTTGCTTCCAGCGACAACATCATATATGAACAGGTGCCATTGAAATAAAGGGGATTTTGCTTGTTGGGCATTTTGGAACTTTTGAGATGAGAGATTTTCGAGCGTTTTACGAGCTGAAAACGATCAGGTGTGAATGCCTCCTCAAAATAGGGGGTATCGCAAGGGTGCGTTTCCGAATCGTTGGCAGAATCGCGGCAATTCTGCCCGCAAAACGTAACACCAAGGGGTGAATGGAGCCTAAAATGAACGTTGAGTTGACCTCACTATTGATTAGAAAAACAAACGTTCTTGCCACGTTCTTACAATGCAAAATGCGGAATGAAATTTTTACTAATGTTTATCCTCAGGTTTAATTTGTAAACCAAAGATTTTATATAAGTAATTTGGAAGACAAAATTGTTTTATTTGTTGATAACATTTTAATACAAAGTGGTAATGAAATTGGCCAAAAATATAATTTTCCTTTATTGATGGTTGTGATAGCAGGAAAATGATTAACCACTTGCCGATCAGCCGACGCAGTTTTACTGCGGCAGAATGGCAGGGCTGGGCAAAACGACGTTAGGTAACGTCGCTTCGCCCTGTGGCCACTAGGGACGCGGATGCCCGCTGCTCACCCCCGGAGCCGATGGGAGTGCCCGGCGGTCGCAATCACCGCTGCTGAGACACCGAGGACTGGGATGTGTGTAAACACACAGTTTACGGTTCTCTGAGGGGAGAAGTGACTGATCGTCTGTTTATACAGAGTATGAACAGCGATCTGTCATCTCCCCTACACAGTCCCCTCCCCCTTCAGTTAGAACACAGTGAGGGAACACAATTAACCCCTTGATTGCCCCCTAGTGGTTAACCCCTTCCCTGCCAGTGACATTTTTACAGGAATTAGTGCATTTTTATAGCACTGATCGCTGTATAAACGCCAATGGTCACCAAAAATGTGTCAAAAGTGTCCGATCTGTCCGCCATAATGTCGCAGTCCCGGTAAAAATCACTGATCGCTGCCATTACTAGTAAAAAAAAAAAAATTATAATAAAAATGCCATAAAACTATCCCCTATTTTGTAAATGCTATAACTTGTGCGCAAACCAATCAATATACGCTTATTGCAATTTTTTTACCAGACATTTGTAGAAGAATACATATCGGCCTAAACTGAGGAAAAAAGTCGTTTTTTTATATATTTTTGTGGGATATTTTTTATAGAATAAAGTAAAAAATATTGCGTTTTTTTTTTTTTTTTAATTGTCGCTCTTTTTTTGTTTATAGCGCAAAAAATAAAAACCGCAGAGGTGATCAAATACCACCAAAAGAAAGCTATATTTGTCGGAAAAAAGGACGTCAATTTTGTTTGGGTGAAACATCGCACGACCGCGCAATTGTCAATTAAAGCGACGCAGTGCCGAATCACAAAAAGTGCTCTGGTCAGGAAGGGGGTAAATTCTTCCGGAGCTGAAGTGGTTAAGATCTCCAACTATATCAAGTCAGTTAAGATAAGTATAGCAAAAATAAATACAGCATAACAATTGCTTAATTGTACAAAAGAGGTTGTCTTGGGTCTCCTCAGCTCTTTTTCAACCTAGTTGATTATTGCATGCCTATGTGTGATTAAAAAACACTACTTAGCGTATTCACCAGATATATATTGTTGAAACTTCTTATATTACAGGACAATGCAAAAACTGGAACATAAAGTTACAGTGCATGTGCATATCAAAGGATAATTAATCATAGCTTCCAGCTGATGTGCGACTAGCTCCCCTTGATGGAGTAGGAAGTACTTCCTCTGCATTTACCGACATTTACATTTTGTTACAGCTGAATGTTTCATTCCAGTCCCACCATCAAGCAGCTCACTGGCATATAGAGAGGTTTAAGTAAGGAATTGTCCAGCTTTACAGACCATTGGCCTAGGAAGTAAACCTATTTCAGAACACTCAAGAATTCTGGGCACTAAAGCTGGCCATACACTGCATAGCTCCCAACTGTCCCTGATTTCGAGGGACTGTCCCTGATTTGGAGAAATGTCCCTCTGTCCCTCATTCCTCCTCATTTGTCCCTCTGATCTATATAGATGTATATAAAATGCACTTTTTATCTATCAAAAAGTGTTTTCCAGCACTAAACTTTTCATCTGATTTCTAAATTGCTGCTTTTGTAAATTCCAAAAGCCAATATAAAGGAATAGTAGTGGTAAAAAAAAGCACTTGTGAGTTTAACCAATCTTTTTTTTTGTACAATTCTTCTTTAAGGGGGCGTGGCAGGGGGTGTGTTCTATGCCTGCATACTTTTGCTGATAGGTGTCCCTTATTCCCATCTCAAAAAGTTGGGAGGTATGCACTGTAAGATTTCTCTCATTCAGCCCCGCAAGCTGAATGAGAGAATTCTATGGGTTCCCCTATCCACGCTAAACACCATAGATGAAAAAGAAAACCTCCACTGCAGACTTTATGTATTCTGACAGCCATCACCTGCAGCTGTCAGAATACCTGAACAGTGGCTGCATCTGATTTATTGTAGCCCCTGTTCGATCAATAATTATCCGTCTGGCTCCTTTGACTTTGCGATTGGAGGACATCAGACTAGGGGTGCCAACAGAGTCACCCACAGCTCAAATTGTGCTCTGTGTATGGTCGCCTTTTCAGAAAAAAATGAAAGAGTGGACTAAAATCCTACACCTTCCCCACCCCTCGGTCCTCGCTGCATATATGTCCCTATTTTTAAAGCAAACCTATAGTGTTAGAAACGTACCTAATAAGGTCCTCTCTTAAAGGGTTAGTTCACCTTTTCCTTCCCCAATCCTCTGGTCCCCACTACCATTACCACTGTGGGTTAGACAGTTTCACCCTCCGCACAGCCCGGAGCAGCAGTTCTGGGGTTTGAAAATCGTACTGTTCTTGCCCTAGGGATGCCAGGATGGATCAAAGCAATTCCAATTGGTCAGCATGGTCACTAGTCTTATCCACATACATATAACTCTACAGCCTGCTGGTGCCGACCAATCAGAAGTGCTGTAATCCATACCAGCGTACCTAGGGAAAGAAGAGGAGCAGCAGGGCTTTCACACCCCAGGATCGCTGCACCCGGCTGCATGGACAGTGAAACTGTTTTGCCAACAAAGGTAAGTTCAGCTTGGACCTGGGGGTAGGGGAGCACAGCTCCTTACTGTCCCTGATTTCGAGGGACTGTCCCTGATTTGGAACAAAGTCTCTCTGTCCCTCTTTCCTTCTCATTTGTCCCTCATTTTGGTCTGATCTATATAGCTGTATAAAAAATGCACTTTTTATCTTTCAAAAAGCGTTTCCCAGTGCTAAACTTTTCATCCAATTTCTAAATTGCTGCATTTGTAATTTTCTAAAAGCCAATATAATTGAATAGTAGTGGTAAAAAAAGCACTTGTGGGTTTAACTAATCTTTTTTTTTTTTTTTGTATAATTTGCCTTTAAAAGGGCATGGCGGGGGTGTGTCCTATGCCTACCTACTTTTGCCAATAGGTGTCCCTCGTTCCCTCAAAAAGTTGGGAGGTATGGGGAAGGGTGTAGGGTGTTCACTTTTTCATTTTTTATTAAAAGGTGAACTAACTCTTTAACCACCTGCCATCCGCGCTATGGCCGAATGACAACCACAGCGCAGACCTGAATTTCCGGGAGGCCGTCATATGACGGCCTCCCCTGTGCATGCGCTCTGCGCGCGCCCTGCAGGACACGAACCGAGCGCGCTATGATCACCGAGTCACTGAGACTCGGCTGGTCACCGATCCAAGTAAGGGGCCGGTCCCGGCCCCTTACCATGTGATCAGCTGTCAGCCAATGACAGCTGATCACATGATGTAAACAAAAGATCGGTAATCGGTTTATCAGCGTGAGTAGAAAAAAAAGCCAATCACCGGCTCAGATGAGAGGGACAAAGTTCCCGAAGAGGAAGAAGCACATCTGTCTCATCTGTGCTTCTTAACAGTGCCACCTAACAGTGCCCACAGTGCCACCTAATAGTGCCCAAAGTGCCACCTAACAGTGCCCACAAGTGCCACCGAACAATGCCCACAAGTGCCAGCTATCAATGCCCACAGTAGTGCCAATCAGTGCCACCTAGCAGTGCTGCCTATTAGTGTAACAGATCAGTGCCCATTATTGCCACCCATCAGTGCCCATCACTGCCACCCATCAGTGCCCATCACTGCCACCCATCAGTGCCCATCACTGCCACCTATCAGTGCCCATCACTGCTGCCTCATCAGCGTACATCAATGAAGGAGAAAAATTACCTGTTTTATTTTTTTTATAACAAAATATAAAAAAATATATATATTTTTTTTTTAATTTAGTCTTTTTACATTTTTTGAACAAAAAATAAAAACCGCAGAGGTGATCAAATACCACCATAGGCTCAATACCACCAAAAAAGCTCTATTTGTGGGGAAAAAATGATAAAAATTTCATTTGGGTACAGTGTTGTATGACCGCGCAATTGTCATTTAAAGTGTGTCAGCGCTGAAAGCTGAAAATTGGTCTGGATAGGAGGGGGGTTTAAGTGCCCTGTAAGCAAGTGGTTAAGAGTACATCTGAATAGGTACCTTTTTAACACTATGGAGGAGATTTACTAAAACTGGAGCATGCAAAATCTAGAGCCAACTTCAACACAGAGATCTTCTAATTTAAAATAGCTGGCCATTAGGCTTACACCTTGGGGGTTATTTACTAAAACTGGAGATTGCAAAATCTGGCGCAGATCTACATAGAAACCAATCAGCTTCCAGATTTTATTGTCAAAGCTTAACCACTTACCGCAAATCGCCGTAGCTGTACGTCGGTACGTTGACGCTAAATACCATTGTTATGGCAGCAGGTAGCTGCCATAACCCCGGTATATTCAGAGATGGCGGGTGGTTCTCTTTAAGATAAAAGTGGTGTCTGTGGCGGATTCGCCGCAAGATCACTTTTATCATGGGTGGTAGAGGGGCTCCCGCCGAGCTCCGGTCATTTCTGCTGCTTACCGGAGCCATCGGTAGCGGTGGAGATGATCACGTCCTCTCCCCTGACAGGCCTGGAGCCGAGCGAGGGAAAGATGGTCCCCACTTGGCTCCATAACATTAGATGGCGGAAGAGATGTCAAATGTCACTTCCGCCCAATGGTCTTAAAGGGGACATTTTTTTTTGCAAAAAAAAATGACATTTTTTTTATTGCATTTAAGTGTAAATGTGAGATCTGAGATCTTTTTGACCCCAGATCTCATATTTAAGAGGTCCTGTCATGCTTTTTTTCTCTTACAAGGGATGTTTACATTCTTTGTAATAGGAATAAAAGTGACCGGAAGTTTTTGTTTTTTTTAAAAAAAGGACAGTGTAAAAAAATTAAAAATAAAAGGTAAAATAAATAAGAAAAAAAAAATTTAAAGCGCCCTGTCCCGCCGAGCTCATGCGCAGAAGCGAATGCATACGTAAGTCGCGCTCACAAACGATGTTCAAAACACATACGTGATGTATCGCCAAGATTGTTAGAGCGAGAACAATAATTCTAGCAAAAGACCTTCTCTGTAACTCAAAACTGGTAACCTGTAGAAATTTTTAAACGTCGCCTATGGAAATTTTTAAAGGTCAAAGTTTGTTGCCATTCCATGACCAATTTTGAAGCATGACATGTTGGGTATCAATTTACTCGGTGTAACATTATCCTTCACAATATGAAAAAAAAAAATTTGGCTAACTTTACTGTTGTCTTATTTTTTAAGTCAAACATATTTTTTCCCAAAAAATTGTGCTTGTAAGAACGCTACACAAATACGGTGTGACATAAAGTATTGCAACAACCACTATTTTATTCTCTATGGTGTCTGAAAAAAAAAAATCTAATGTTTGGGGGTTCTAAGTAATTTTCTAGCAAAAAAAATTATTTTAATTTTTAAACAAGTGTCAAAAAGAGGCTCGGTCCTTAAGTGGTTAATTGAAGAAGCTGACGTTAGAAGCTGATTGGTTACTATGCACAGCTATGCCAGATTCTGAGTGCTCCAGTTTCAGCAAAACTCCCCCTATTGGTTTGCTTTAACCACTTCCCGCCCGGCCTATAGCAGAATGATGGCCGAGGGGTGGTTCAGTTATTCTGACTGGGCGTCATATGACTTCAACAGTATAACAGCCGCGTTGCGCGTCCACGGTGGTCGGTGGTGTGGTGAGTCAGTCTGGCACACCGCTACACCGATCTCGGTAAAGAGCCTCTGTTGGAGCCGTGTCCAATCATGGCTGATCACGATGTAAACAGCAAGAGCCATTGATCAGCTTTTCCTCACTTGCTTCTGACAGACGCAAGTAGAGGAGAGCCGATCAGCTGCTCTCATGACAAGTGGGGGACTGTGCTGATTGTTTATCAGTGCACCCCCCCCCTCGGATGCCCTCCCAGGACCACCAGGCTGTCGCCAGGACTATAAGGGATGGCCACTACACTGGACCACCAGGTATGCCATCCTAGACCACAAGGGATATGCCAATCAGTGCCCAGGCGCCTGCCAATCAGTGGCAATTAAAAATGCCTGCCAGTGCCACCAGTGATGTCTATCAATTTAGTCTATCAGTGCCAGCCATCAGTGCCCATCAGTGCCACCTTTCAGTGCCCATCATTGCCCATCAGTGCCACCTATTAATGCCTATCAGTGCCCAGCAGTAGGGATGAGCCGAACACCCCCCGGTTCGGTTCGCACCAGAACCCGCGAACGGACCGCAAGTTCGCACGAACGTTAGAACCCCATTGACGTCTATGGGACTCGAACGTTCGAAATCAAAAGTGCTCATTTTAAAGGCTAATTTGCATGGTATTGTCCTAAAAAGGGTTTGGGGACCCGGGTCCTACCCCAGGGGACATGTATCAATGCAAAAAAAACTTTTAAAAACGGCCGTTTTTTCGGGAGCAGTGATTTTAATGATGCTTAAAGTAAAAAAAAAAAAGTGAAATATTCCTTTAAATATCGTACCTGGGGGGTGTCTATAGTATGCCTGTAAAGTGACGCGTGTTTCCCATGTTTAGAACAGTCCCTGCACCAAATGTCATTTTTAAAGGAAAAAATCTCATTTAAAACTGCTTGCGGGTTTAATGTCATGTCGGGTCATGGCAATATGGATGAAAATCAGTGAGACAAACGGCATGGGTACCCCCCAGTCCATTACCAGGCCCTTTGGGTCTTGTATGGATATTAAGGGGAACCCCGCACCCAAATTAAAATAAGGAAAGGTCCCTATATACTCTGAACAGCAGTATACAGGCGGTGCAAACAAGACAGGGACTGTAGGTTTGTTGTTAAGTAGAATCTGTTTGTAATTTTGAACATTTTTAATGTGTTTAGCTCCAGCCAAAAAATCTTTTCTAAGCTTTTTGGAAAACATAGGGAAGGGTTATCACCCCTGTGACATTTGTTTTGCGTCTTTCCTCCTCTTCAGAAGATTTCACCTCACTTTTTTGTCCCAATGAAAAATGTTTTTTGAAAATTTGGGTTTTTTTGTGGAACAAGGATTGGAAAGCATCAGTGGAAAGGAGAAATTGTTTTCCCATATTAACTCTTACAGGAGAGAATTTCCCTTCCTTAGGGGTAGATTTCATCTCACTTCCTGTTGTCTCCTTCCGTTTGCAAGTAGGAGTCGTTTGTAAGTTAGATGTTTGAAAGTAGGGTCCTGCCCTATATACTCAGCAGAAATTTGGGCCTTAGGTGTTGCTGTGGCCAAAACACTGTAAGCCCTCACAGGGCCCTGCTGTGAAATATTAGATCAAGAATTGTAATTACATGCCCCTGTTGAACAGGAGCTGAAAAATTAGGCCTTAGGCACTGGTGCTGGTGCCACAACACTGCAACCCCTCACAGACACTCTAGTTGGAACGCAGGAACGAGCCCTGCTGCAAAGTATTGCATCAAAAATTGTAATTACACGCCCCTGTTAGACAGGGGCAGAAAAATTGGGTCTTAGGCACTGGTGCTGGTGCCACAACACTGCAACCCCTCACAGACACTCTAGTTGAAACGCAGGAACAAGCCCTGCTGCAAAGTATTGCATCAAAAATTGTAATTACACGCCCCTGTTAGACAGGGGCTGAAAAATTGGGTCTTAGGCACTGGTGCTGGTGCCACAACACTGCAACCCCTCACAGACACTCTAGTTGGAATGCAGGAACGAGCCCTGCTGCAAAGTATTACATCAAAAATTGTAATTACACGCCCCTGTTAAACAGGGGCTGAAAAATTGTGCCTTAGGCACTGGTGGTGGCGCCCAGAACCAAAAATGTTCTTACAAGCTATCAGCGTGATGATTGAGGAGGAAGAGGATAATTACTCAGGGATAGTCACTCAGCATCAGCATAGGCAGTCTTTGAAGGGATCTGAGATTTCAAAAAAAATTATTCGGTTACATCTGCATCAGGTGCTTGGTAGCTGGTGGTGATCCAAGACTGATTCATTTTTATGAAGGTCAGCCGATCGACCGAGTCGGTGGACAGACGCACCCTGTGATCGGTTACCACGCCTCCAGCAGCACTGAATGTGCGTTCCGAAAGAACGCTGGATGCAGGACAGGCCAGTAGCTCAATTGCATACTGTGCAAGCTCTGGCCAGTGATCCATCCTCAAGACCCAGTAACCCAGAGGATTTTCGGTGGGAAAGGTGTCCAAGTCTGATCTTGCCCCTAGGTATTCCTGCACCATGTAAAACAGACGCTGGCGATGGTTGCTGGAACCGATCATACCTTGGGGCTGCGGACCAAAAAATTGTCTGAACGCATCGGTCAGACGGCCACCTTCTCCACCGCTCCTTCTTTGACTGACCGAAGCCTCAGCAACACGTTGTCCAGAAACAGGAGTTTGTAACCTCCCAGTCTCTGGGAACGCGTTGCACAGACCTTTCTGCAAGGCCTCCCGAAGATGTTTCATCCTCTGCTCCCTCTGCGATGGCAAGATAAGGTCCGCAACCTTACCCTTGTAACGTGGATCAAGGAGGGTTGCCAGCCAGTATTGGTCCTTCTCCTTGATACCACGAATACGAGGATCCTTACGCAGGCTTTGCAGGATCAGGGAGGCCATGCAGCGTAGGTTTGCTGAGGCATTCGGTCCGGAGTCCTCTGGGTCACTAAGGACAACAACGTCCGCAGCCACCTCCTCCCAGCCACGTACAAGTCCATGTGTTCCTTGGGACTGATCCCTTAAAGACTGCTGATGCTGAGTGCCAGGCTCCACCTCCATACTGACACAATCTTCCTCCTCCTCCTCCTCCTCCTCCTCGTCCTCTTCCTGTGTGATCGGCGGGCACGCAGGAACACTGTCTGGATAAAGGGGGCCTTGAGAGCTAAGGAAGTCCTCCTCTTCCTGCCTCTGTTCTGCCTCAAGTGCCCTGTCCATTATTCCACGCAGCGTGTGCTCCAACAGGTGGACAAGGGGGACAGTGTCACTGATGCATGCACTGTCAGTGCTCACCATCCTCGTGGCCTCCTCGAATGGTGACAGGACAGTGCATGCATCCCTGATCATGGCCCACTGGCGTGGGGAAAAAAAACCAAGGTCCCCTGACCCTGTCCTGGTGCCATAGTCGCACAGGTACTCATTGATGGCCCTCTGCTGCGTGTGCAGCCGCTGCAGCATGGCCAACGTCGAGTTCCACCTGGTGGGCATGTCACAGATTAGGCGGTTCTTGGGCAGGTTAAACTCCTTTTGGAGGTCCGTCAGCCGAGCACTGGCATTATATGACCGGCGGAAATGCACACAGACTTTCCTGGCCTGCCTCAGGACATCCTGTAAGCCCGGGTACCTGCCCAAGAACCGCTGCACCACCAAGTTAAGGACGTGAGCCAAACAGGGCACATGGGTGAGTTGTCCCTGTCGGAGGGCAGAGAGGAGGTTGGTGCCATTGTCGCAAACCACCATTCCTGCCTTAAGTTGGCGTGGCGTCAACCACCTCTGAACCTGCCCCTGCAGAGCTGACAGAACCTCTGCCCCAGTGTGGCTCCTGTCCCCCAAGCACACCAGCTCAAGCACCGCATGGCATCTTTTGGCCTGCGTACTTGCGTAGCCCCTTGAACGCCTACGGAGCACCGCTGGTTCCGAGGAAGAGGCCATGGAGGAAGAAGAAGAGGAGGGGGTGGAGGAGAGAGGTGTGTCACAATCAGCATTTTGGAGGCGTGGTGGCGGAACAACCTCCAACACTACTGCACCTTGTCCTGCATCCTTCCCAGCTGCCAGCAGAGTCACCCAATGCGCCGTGAAACTTAAGTAACGTCCCTGTCCATGCCTGCTGGACCATGAGTCAGCGGTAATATGCACCTTACCGCTGACCGCCCTGTCCAGCGAGGCATGGACATTGCCTTCCACATGCCGGTAGAGAGCCGGAATCGCCTTCCGTGAGAAAAAGTGGCGTTTGGGTACCTGCCACTGAGGAACCGCACATTCCACAAACTCACGGAAGGGGGCAGAGTCTACCAACTGAAAAGGCAGCAGTTGAAGTGCTAGCAATTTTGCCAAGCTAGCATTCAACCGCTGGGCATGTGGATGGCTGGGAGCAAACTTCTTTCGGCGGTGCAGCAGCTGGGGCAGGGAAATTTGCCTGGTACAATCTGACGTCGGTGTACCAAAAGCAGATTGCCCATAAGTACTTGGCTGTGACACACCTAATTCTACACCTTCATTCCTCTCACTGCAGGTCGCAGAGAGGACTGAAGGTCTAGTGGGGTTGGAAATCTCAGCTGATGAGGAGCAAGGAGAGATCGTCTTTGTTCTTTGGTGTGGGTCTTTTAGATACGCTTGCCAACGAACTGCATGGCAGGTCAACATATGTCTGGTCAAGCATGTGGTACCCAAGCGGGAGATGTTTTGGCCACGCGAGATACGCTTGAGACATATATTGCAAATAGCAGCGGTGCGATCTGATGCACTCGTCTCAAAAAAGGCCCACACCAAAGAACTTTTTGAATAACGCGCAGAGACTGCAGCGCCCTGCACATGTGGAGCTTTGGGGTGTGATGCAGTCAATGTGCTGCCCTTAGGCTGGCCCCTGGAGGGCATCCTGCCTAGTTGGTGATGTGCCACCTCCTCCTCCTCCTCCTCCTCCTCTCTCCTATCAGGCACCCACGTTGAGTCAGTGACCTCATCATCCCCTCCCTCCTCATCACTGGAGCAAACCTGGCAGTATGCTGCAGCAGGGGGAGCATGACTGCCAGATTGCTGTCCTTCTTGGGCACCCCCTCTGTCCGTGCTCATGTTACTGCCTTCATTGAGCTCAGTATCATCATCAGAGCCTTCCAAACGCTGGGCATCCTCCTGGAGCATGTACCCAACACTGTGGTCAAACAGTTCGAGGGAATCCTCATGAGGACATGGTGGAGCTAGGGAAGGAGTCACTGATGACATTGAGCTGAGGGAAGAGGCCGCTGCTTTGCCAGACAAAGCACCCTGGGCATGGGTGAGAGAGGATGAGGAGGATGAGGACGGCTTGGTCATCCACTCGACCAAGTCTTCCGCATGTTGCGGCTCAACACGGCCAGCTGCCGAAAAAAAGGCCAAGCGTGTCCCATGGCCACGTGCTGATGAGGATGCACCGTCTCCACGACCAGCACTAGACACAGAGCCTGCTTGCCCTCTCTTATTGGCTTGTGACTGTCTGCCTCTCCTTCTTGGCCTTCCAGACATACTAATGGCCTGTAGCTGCACTAAGCTGGGATAGAACACCTGTAATTTTCTTCAGGTAGCTTTATATACTGTAACCAGACAAGCCTGCCTGTCAGTAGGAAGATAACAGGAACGGATCTAGCTGAACACTGTGAGCAGGACGTACTGCACTAAATGTATATAGCAGGAACGGATCTAGCTGAACACTGTGAGCAGGACGCACTGCACTGAATGTAAATAGCAGGAACGGATCTAGCTGAACACTGTGAGCAGGACGCACTGCACTGAATGTAAACAGCAGGAACGGATGTAGCTAAACACTGTGAGCAGGACGCACTGCACTGAATGTAAATAGCAGGAACGGATCTAGCTGAACACTGTGAGCAGGACGCACTGCACTGAATGTAAATAGCAGGAACGGATCTAGCTGAACACTGTGAGCAGCACGCACTGCACTGAATGTAAATAGCAGGAACGGATCTAGCTGAACACTGTGAGCAGGACGCACTGCACTGAATGTAAACAGCAGGAACGGATGTAGCTAAACACTGTGAGCAGGACGCACTGCACTGAATGTAAATAGCAGGAACGGATCTAGCTGAACACTGTGAGCAGGACGCACTGCACTGAATGTAAATAACAGGAACGGATCTAGCTGAACACTGTGAGCAGGACACACTGTACTAAATGTAAATAGTCTAGCTGCCTGACCGTGGTACTAATAGGATCAAAAAGAACACCTGTAATTTTCTTCAGGTAGCTTTATATACTGTAACCAGACAAGCCTGCCTGTCAGTAGGAAGATAACAGGAACGGATCTAGCTGAACACTGTGAGCAGGACGTACTGCACTAAATGTATATAGCAGGAACGGATCTAGCTGAACACTGTGAGCAGGACGCACTGCACTGAATGTAAATAGCAGGAACGGATCTAGCTGAACACTGTGAGCAGGACGCACTGCACTGAATGTAAACAGCAGGAACGGATGTAGCTAAACACTGTGAGCAGGACGCACTGCACTGAATGTAAATAGCAGGAACGGATCTAGCTGAACACTGTGAGCAGGACGCACTGCACTGAATGTAAATAGCAGGAACGGATCTAGCTGAACACTGTGAGCAGCACGCACTGCACTGAATGTAAATAGCAGGAACGGATCTAGCTGAACACTGTGAGCAGGACGCACTGCACTGAATGTAAACAGCAGGAACGGATGTAGCTAAACACTGTGAGCAGGACGCACTGCACTGAATGTAAATAGCAGGAACGGATCTAGCTGAACACTGTGAGCAGGACGCACTGCACTGAATGTAAATAACAGGAACGGATCTAGCTGAACACTGTGAGCAGGACACACTGTACTAAATGTAAATAGTCTAGCTGCCTGACCGTGGTACTAATAGGATCAAAAAGAACACCTGTAATTTTCTTCAGGTAGCTTTATATACTGTAACCAGACAAGCCTGCCTGTCAGTAGGAAGATAACAGGAACGGATCTAGCTGAACACTGTGAGCAGGACGTACTGCACTAAATGTATATAGCAGGAACGGATCTAGCTGAACACTGTGAGCAGGACGCACTGCACTGAATGTAAATAGCAGGAACGGATCTAGCTGAACACTGTGAGCAGGACGCACTGCACTGAATGTAAATAGCAGGAACGGATCTAGCTGAACACTGTGAGCAGCACGCACTGCACTGAATGTAAATAGCAGGAACGGATCTAGCTGAACACTGTGAGCAGGACGCACTGCACTGAATGTAAATAGCAGGAACGGATCTAGCTGAACACTGTGAGCAGGACGCACTGCACTGAATGTAAATAGCAGGAACGGATCTAGCTGAACACTGTGAGCAGGACGCACTGCACTGAATGTAAATAGCAGGAACGGATCTAGCTGAACACTGTGAGCAGGACGCACTGCACTGAATGTAAATAGCAGGAACGGATCTAGCTGAACACTGTGAGCAGCACGCACTGCACTGAATGTAAATAGCAGGAACGGATCTAGCTGAACACTGTGAGCAGGACGCACTGCACTGAATGTAAATAGCAGGAACGGATCTAGCTGAACACTGTGAGCAGGACGCACTGCACTAAATGTAAATACCAGGAACGGATCTAGCTGAACACTGTGAGCAGGACGCACTGCACTGAATGTAAATAGCAGGAACGGATCTAGCTGAACACTGTGAGCAGGACGCACTGCACTGAATGTAAATAGCAGGAACGGATCTAGCTGAACACTGTGAGCAGCACGCACTGCACTGAATGTAAATAGCAGGAACGGATCTAGCTGAACACTGTGAGCAGGAAGCACTGTACTGAATGTAAATAGCAGGAACGGATCTAGCTGAACACTGTGAGCAGGACACACTGCACTGAATGTAAATAGTCTAGATAGAAGATAACAGGAACGGATCTAGCTAAACTGAATACAGTGTATATATATATATGCAACACCTGGGATGCATATATATACACAATACACTGTAAGTGCAGCTAACTGACTGACTGTTCTGCCTAATCTATCTAACTCAAATCAAATGACACTGTCTCTCTCTCTCTCTATCGCTCAGCACACCGGAACACACACTACACAGGGCCGCCGTGCAGGCGGCCTTATATAGTGTGGGGTGTGTACTAAATCCCCTGAGCCATAATTGGCCAAAGCCACCCTGGCTTTGGCCAATTACAGCTCTCTCTACTGACGGCGCTGTGATTGGCCAAGCATGCGGGTCATAGTGCATGCTTGGCCAATCATCAGCCAGCAATGCACTGCGATGCCGCAGTGAATTATGGGCCGTGACGCGCCACACGAATTTGGCGCGAACGGCCCATATCGTTCGCAATTCGACGGACGGTCGAACAGCCGATGTTCGAGTCGAACATGGGTTCGACTCGAACACGAAGCTCATCCCTACCCAGCAGTGCCATCTAACAGTGCTACCCATAAGTACCCATTAATGCAACCTTTCAGTGGCCAGCAGTGTCGCTATCAGTGCCCATCAGTGCCCACCAGTGCCACCTATGAGTGCCCATCAGTGCCGCCTATTAATGCCCATCAGTGCTGCATATCAGTGTCACCCACCAGTGCCACCTATCAGTGCCCATCAGTGTCCATCATCAGTGCCACCTCATCGGTACCATCTCATTGGTGCCACCTCATCTGTGCTGCCTTATCAGTGCACATCAGTGAAGGAGGAAACTTACTTATTTACAACATTTTATAACAGAATTTATAACAGCATTTTTTTTCCCACAATTTTCGGTCTTTTTTTATTCATTTAACAAAAAATAAAAACCGCAGAGGTGATCAAATACCACCAAAATAAAGCTCTATTTGTGGGAACAAAATGATAAAAATTTTGTTTGGGTACAATGTAGCATGACCGCGCAATTGTCATTCAAAAAGTGACAGCGCTGAAACCTGAAAATTGGCCTGGGCAGGAAGGGGGTGTAAGTGCCTGGTATTGAAGTGGTTAAAAATAAAGCCATGTGTGCAAAAAAATGTGATCGTGCAATAGATCTTTTGATTACAGTTTTTGTAAAAAGACGCGAAGCAATCAAACACAGAATGGTGGTTTTGATTGACTACAAATTTATAAAATCAAAATGACAAATGTGAACCTGCCAGAAAAATCCAACCCCTTTACATTGCTTTTATTTATTTTGTTTTATTTGGATCTTTTAAAGCTGTTTCAAAGCTCTTCATTTTTTTTTTGTTCAGTTTTGACTTGGTATTTGTGATTTCTGGCAGATCAAAAAAAGGTTTGAATTTAATTGAAAATTGCCGTGTATATATAGCCAGCTTTCAGCTCCCTATACATTAATGGCGAATGCTCACTCCTATCATCATCCAAATGTTGAAACCTTCTGTCAAGTTATATTTGAGTTTACTTACCCTCTATAATAAGACCGTACAAAATTATGCCAGTTTTAAACGTCTGTTTCAATTTAATGCAAGATTCTGCTATATTTAGTTTTGAAACGTTAACACATGGCGTGATAACTTAATGACTAATGCACAAGTGCATCCTAATCTGAAAAAAAAGTGTTTGACAGTTGTTTGATATTAATATGCAACCATGAAAGCATTTAACTGAGAAATATTTTCCATGTGTGTTGCGAGCAAATAGAGCTCTATTTTATGCGAGCAAAATTATTTTTGAGTTGTATGAAAATAATGAAGATATGTTTTAGCTCAATCTATACATAATAAATTATATTGTGTCAATTTTTCTATTAGTCACACAAAAGCTGGAATGTAGGCAAATACTGGAGAAGAGCTCTGAACCACTAGATCAGGGATAATGCAATTAGCGGACCTCCATCTGTTGCAGAACTACAAGTCCCATGAGGCATAGCAAGACTCTGACAGCCACAAGCATGACACCCAGAGGCAGAGGCATGATGGGACTTGTAGTTTTGCAACAGCTGGAGGTCCACAAATTGCATATCCTTGCACTAGATGGACATAGTGGGGGAGATTTCCTAAAACTGGTGCACACTGAATTTGGTGCAGCTGTGCATAGTAACCAATCAGCTTCCAACTTCCACTTGGTCAATTAAGCTTTGACAATAAAACCTGTAAGCTGCTTGGTTACTACCCTGTTTCCCCGAAAATAAGACCTAGCGTGATTGTCGGTGATGGCTACAATATAAGCCCTACCCCGCAAATAAGCCCTACCCTGTTTCCCCGAAAATAAGCCCTACCCTGAAAATAAGACCTACAAGGACTTTAACTAGGGCTTATTTGGGGGGTAGGGCTTATATTGCAGCCATCACTGACCATCACGCTAGGTCTTATTTTCGGGGAAACAGGGTATGCAGAGCTGCACCAGATTCTGGGTTTACCAGTTTTAGGAAATCTTCCCCAGAGGGTGAGATTTCCAAAAACTGGGGCACACAGAATCTGGTGCTAACCAAACAGCTTCTAGGTTTAATAGTCAAAACTTAAAGTATATGTAAACCTTCACGTTGTAAAACAACCCATTCAGTTTAAAATAGAAATGAAAGACAAAACATTTGTATATAGACATAAAAACAAACATTATAAGTACCCTTTTTCCCACCTTTTCTATAAGTGATCACATTCCCTCTGTTCTCAGCTGCATAAGGAGCTCAGGGAGCTAGGGGAGGAGAAACAGCAGTAAACTGGTCTTCCCAATAAATGGCTGTGCGGGGAGGGTATGTCAGCACAAGTCCAAAAGTCTAATCATTGGAGGACAGCCGGCTGAGTTCCCAGAATTGCTAGAGACCTGACCACGCTGTGCCCTCATGCCGAGTGTGGTCAGTTTTTCATTGGAAAGAAGAGGGACTGGCAGGAACTATAGTGATTTCACACAAAAGAAGCAATACAAAGAGAACAGGATACTTTTTCACACAAGTACATGCCACAGCAGGTACATATCAGGAATATGAAATGTTGGGTATTGTACAGCTCAGGGTTATAGCTCCTCTGGACCAAGTGCAAAGCCATTTGTCTTAAACATAAAGGTGTTTTTTTTTTTAAGCAAACACAAGAGAGCTTCCAGCAGCAAACCAAAACTTCAGAAAATGCAACACAAAAGTCTGCTTATCAGCACAAACATCATAAAGGAAACATAAGGAATTGTAAAGTTCATATATAGGATTTACCCCAAGGTTAGCACAGTCCAACTCAGGTTGTTTGGCAGCTCCCAGCACATGTGCAGCATTCCAACAGGTCTCTCTCTCCAACTCCTACACACCATCCCTAATACTAAGAGCTGCTAAACTGCTAAACCCTGTAGGGACTGGAGTTCACGTAGTCAGGAGTGGAGGTCCTTTTCCCAACTGAACGTCACTCCGAACCTCCAAAATTCCAGGTCCCAAATACGTCTCTACTAATACTGAGTAGACTGTGAATCAGTCTTCTCCTTTACATGACTGCCCCGGAATTCCTCACCCATCACGAGTGAGTCCCCTGAGTACACACACATTTCACTTAAAGAGACCATAACCCAAATATTGGTGCCACATAGCACCCGTCCAGGACCCATCCTTGGCATCCTGCACAGTATATATATTCTATAATTGAACAAGTTGAAGTTAAAAGTTGATTGGTTACTATGCATAGCTGCACCAGATTCTGCGTGCACCAGTTTTAGTAAATCCCCCCTAGTGCACATAGTGTACTGGGGCAATAAAACGGTGTTCCAAAAGTCAGCAGCTGCAAACACTGTGGCTGCTGACTTTTAATAAGGACACTTACCTGTCCAGGGAGCTTGCGATGTCGGCCCCCCAAGGCCGATCCGTCCGTTGGATCAGGTGCAGGCGCCGCCATTCCAACTAAGGGAAACCGGCAGTGGAGCCCTGCGGCTTCACTGCCGGTCTCCGACTGCACATGCACGAGTCGCGCGGCGCTTTGTGAATGGCCAGCTTGTCTTCTGGGACACACACATGTCCCAGAAGACAACCTGGGGCTTGCAGCAGAAGAGGATGTGACGTCCTTGGCCACAGCCCAGCTGGATCAGAATTATTCTTAGTACTTCCAAAAAAGGTACGAGAGAAAGTAAAAAATAATTGGGTGGAACTCCGCTTTAAAGAACAAGAGGACCCATTAGCAAGCACCATAGATAGTTCACCCATAAAATGCAGAGGTGGTAGGTATATCAATTTTTCTATTAGTCACGAAAAAAAATACTGGACGAAAGCTCCGAACAACTGGACAGACAAAGTGCATGTGCACCCTGTACTACTGTTTTGTTATTTAAGAAAAGGAGGGCCCATTAGAGGATTCACAAAGACAAGCACCATAAAAGTCTCACCTATAAAATGCTGATACGGTAGGCATGTTACATTTTTTATTAGTCACACAAAAGCTGGAGAGGAGGCAAACTGTTTGTTTCTAGTACATTTAGGCCTAGTCTTGCTCATTAAAATTGTTCTGCTGCTGCTACTCATAGGGGGTTATTTACGAAAGGCAAACCCACTTTGCACTACAAGTGCACTTGGAAGTGTAGTCACTGTAGATCTGAGGGGAAGAGTTGAAATGAGTGGAAGCTCTGCTGATTTTATCATCCAGTTGTGTGCAAGCTAAAATTATGTTTTTTATTTTCCTTGCATGTCCCCCTCAGATCTACAGCGACTGCACTTCCAAGTGCACTTGTAGTGCAAAGTGTATTTGCCTTTTGTAAATAACCCCCATAGTATTTCATCTGCTCTCTCTAGGGATGAGCCGAACACCCCCCGGTTCGGTTCGCACCAGAACCCGCGAACGGACCGCAAGTTCGCACGAACGTTAGAACCCCATTGACGTCTATGGGACTCGAACGTTCGAAATCAAAAGTGCTCATTTTAAAGGCTAATTTGCATGGTATTGTCCTAAAAAGGGTTTGGGGACCCGGGTCCTACCCCAGGGGACATGTATCAATGCAAAAAAAACTTTTAAAAACGGCCGTTTTTTCGGGAGCAGTGATTTTAATGATGCTTAAAGTAAAAAAAAAAAAGTGAAATATTCCTTTAAATATCGTACCTGGGGGGTGTCTATAGTATGCCTGTAAAGTGACGCGTGTTTCCCATGTTTAGAACAGTCCCTGCACCAAATGTCATTTTTAAAGGAAAAAATCTCATTTAAAACTGCTTGCGGGTTTAATGTCATGTCGGGTCATGGCAATATGGATGAAAATCAGTGAGACAAACGGCATGGGTACCCCCCAGTCCATTACCAGGCCCTTTGGGTCTTGTATGGATATTAAGGGGAACCCCGCACCCAAATTAAAATAAGGAAAGGTCCCTATATACTCTGAACAGCAGTATACAGGCGGTGCAAACAAGACAGGGACTGTAGGTTTGTTGTTAAGTAGAATCTGTTTGTAATTTTGAACATTTTTAATGTGTTTAGCTCCAGCCAAAAAATCTTTTCTAAGCTTTTTGGAAAACATAGGGAAGGGTTATCACCCCTGTGACATTTGTTTTGCGTCTTTCCTCCTCTTCAGAAGATTTCACCTCACTTTTTTGTCCCAATGAAAAATGTTTTTTGAAAATTTGGGTTTTTTTGTGGAACAAGGATTGGAAAGCATCAGTGGAAAGGAAAAATTGTTTTCCCATATTAACTCTTACAGGAGAGAATTTCCCTTCCTTAGGGGTAGATTTCATCTCACTTCCTGTTGTCTCCTTCCGTTTGCAAGTAGGAGTCGTTTGTAAGTTAGATGTTTGAAAGTAGGGTCCTGCCCTATATACTCAGCAGAAATTTGGGCCTTAGGTGTTGCTGTGGCCAAAACACTGTAAGCCCTCACAGGGCCCTGCTGTGAAATATTAGATCAAGAATTGTAATTACATGCCCCTGTTGAACAGGAGCTGAAAAATTAGGCCTTAGGCACTGGTGCTGGTGCCACAACACTGCAACCCCTCACAGACACTCTAGTTGAAACGCAGGAACAAGCCCAGCTGCAAAGTATTGCATCAAAAATTGTAATTACACGCCCCTGTTAGACAGGGGCTGAAAAATTGGGTCTTAGGCACTGGTGCTGGTGCCACAACACTGCAACCCCTCACAGACACTCTAGTTGAAACGCAGGAACAAGCCCTGCTGCAAAGTATTGCATCAAAAATTGTAATTACACGCCCCTGTTAGACAGGGGCTGAAAAATTGGGTCTTAGGCACTGGTGCTGGTGCCACAACACTGCAACCCCTCACAGACACTCTAGTTGGAATGCAGGAACAAGCCCTGCTGCAAAGTATTGCATCAAAAATTGTAATTACACGCCCCTGTTAGACAGGGGCAGAAAAATTGGGTCTTAGGCACTGGTGCTGGTGCCACAACACTGCAACCCCTCACAGACACTCTAGTTGGAATGCAGGAACGAGCCCTGCTGCAAAGTATTACATCAAAAATTGTAATTACACGCCCCTGTTAAACAGGGGCTGAAAAATTGTGCCTTAGGCACTGGTGGTGGCGCCCAGAACCAAAAATGTTCTTACAAGCTATCAGCGTGATGATTGAGGAGGAAGAGGATAATTACTCAGGGATAGTCACTCAGCATCAGCATAGGCAGTCTTTGAAGGGATCTGAGATTTCAAAAAAAATTATTCGGTTACATCTGCATCAGGTGCTTGGTAGCTGGTGGTGATCCAAGACTGATTCATTTTTATGAAGGTCAGCCGATCGACCGAGTCGGTGGACAGACGCACCCTGTGATCGGTTACCACGCCTCCAGCAGCACTGAATGTGCGTTCCGAAAGAACGCTGGATGCAGGACAGGCCAGTAGCTCAATTGCATACTGTGCAAGCTCTGGCCAGTGATCCATCCTCAAGACCCAGTAACCCAGAGGATTTTCGGTGGGAAAGGTGTCCAAGTCTGATCTTGCCCCTAGGTATTCCTGCACCATGTAAAACAGACGCTGGCGATGGTTGCTGGAACCGATCATACCTTGGGGCTGCGGACCAAAAAATTGTCTGAACGCATCGGTCAGACGGCCACCTTCTCCACCGCTCCTTCTTTGACTGACCGAAGCCTCAGCAACACGTTGTCCAGAAACAGGAGTTTGTAACCTCCCAGTCTCTGGGAACGCGTTGCACAGACCTTTCTGCAAGGCCTCCCGAAGATGTTTCATCCTCTGCTCCCTCTGCGATGGCAAGATAAGGTCCGCAACCTTACCCTTGTAACGTGGATCAAGGAGGGTTGCCAGCCAGTATTGGTCCTTCTCCTTGATACCACGAATACGAGGATCCTTACGCAGGCTTTGCAGGATCAGGGAGGCCATGCAGCGTAGGTTTGCTGAGGCATTCGGTCCGGAGTCCTCTGGGTCACTAAGGACAACAACGTCCGCAGCCACCTCCTCCCAGCCACGTACAAGTCCATGTGTTCCTTGGGACTGATCCCTTAAAGACTGCTGATGCTGAGTGCCAGGCTCCACCTCCATACTGACACAATCTTCCTCCTCCTCCTCCTCCTCCTCCTCGTCCTCTTCCTGTGTGATCGGCGGGCACGCAGGAACACTGTCTGGATAAAGGGGGCCTTGAGAGCTAAGGAAGTCCTCCTCTTCCTGCCTCTGTTCTGCCTCAAGTGCCCTGTCCATTATCCCACGCAGCGTGTGCTCCAACAGGTGGACAAGGGGGACAGTGTCACTGATGCATGCACTGTCAGTGCTCACCATCCTCGTGGCCTCCTCGAATGGTGACAGGACAGTGCATGCATCCCTGATCATGGCCCACTGGCGTGGGGAAAAAAAACCAAGGTCCCCTGACCCTGTCCTGGTGCCATAGTCGCACAGGTACTCATTGATGGCCCTCTGCTGCGTGTGCAGCCGCTGCAGCATGGCCAACGTCGAGTTCCACCTGGTGGGCATGTCACAGATTAGGCGGTTCTTGGGCAGGTTAAACTCCTTTTGGAGGTCCGTCAGCCGAGCACTGGCATTATATGACCGGCGGAAATGCACACAGACTTTCCTGGCCTGCCTCAGGACATCCTGTAAGCCCGGGTACCTGCCCAAGAACCGCTGCACCACCAAGTTAAGGACGTGAGCCAAACAGGGCACATGGGTCAGTTGTCCCTGTCGGAGGGCAGAGAGGAGGTTGGTGCCATTGTCGCAAACCACCATTCCTGCCTTAAGTTGGCGTGGCGTCAACCACCTCTGAACCTGCCCCTGCAGAGCTGACAGAACCTCTGCCCCAGTGTGGCTCCTGTCCCCCAAGCACACCAGCTCAAGCACCGCATGGCATCTTTTGGCCTGCGTACTTGCGTAGCCCCTTGAACGCCTACGGAGCACCGCTGGTTCCGAGGAAGAGGCCATGGAGGAAGAAGAAGAGGAGGGGGTGGAGGAGAGAGGTGTGTCACAATCAGCATTTTGGAGGCGTGGTGGCGGAACAACCTCCAACACTACTGCACCTTGTCCTGCATCCTTCCCAGCTGCCAGCAGAGTCACCCAATGCGCCGTGAAACTTAAGTAACGTCCCTGTCCATGCCTGCTGGACCATGAGTCAGCGGTAATATGCACCTTACCGCTGACCGCCCTGTCCAGCGAGGCATGGACATTGCCTTCCACATGCCGGTAGAGAGCCGGAATCGCCTTCCGTGAGAAAAAGTGGCGTTTGGGTACCTGCCACTGAGGAACCGCACATTCCACAAACTCACGGAAGGGGGCAGAGTCTACCAACTGAAAAGGCAGCAGTTGAAGTGCTAGCAATTTTGCCAAGCTAGCATTCAACCGCTGGGCATGTGGATGGCTGGGAGCAAACTTCTTTCGGCGGTGCAGCAGCTGGGGCAGGGAAATTTGCCTGGTACAATCTGACGTCGGTGTACCAAAAGCAGATTGCCCATAAGTACTTGGCTGTGACACACCTAATTCTACACCTTCATTCCTCTCACTGCAGGTCGCAGAGAGGACTGAAGGTCTAGTGGGGTTGGAAATCTCAGCTGATGAGGAGCAAGGAGAGATCGTCTTTGTTCTTTGGTGTGGGTCTTTTAGATACGCTTGCCAACGAACTGCATGGCAGGTCAACATATGTCTGGTCAAGCATGTGGTACCCAAGCGGGAGATGTTTTGGCCACGCGAGATACGCTTGAGACATATATTGCAAATAGCAGCGGTGCGATCTGATGCACTCGTCTCAAAAAAGGCCCACACCAAAGAACTTTTTGAATAACGCGCAGAGACTGCAGCGCCCTGCACATGTGGAGCTTTGGGGTGTGATGCAGTCAATGTGCTGCCCTTAGGCTGGCCCCTGGAGGGCATCCTGCCTAGTTGGTGATGTGCCACCTCCTCCTCCTCCTCCTCCTCCTCCTCCTCCTCCTCCTCTCTCCTATCAGGCACCCACGTTGAGTCAGTGACCTCATCATCCCCTCCCTCCTCATCACTGGAGCAAACCTGGCAGTATGCTGCAGCAGGGGGAGCATGACTGCCAGATTGCTGTCCTTCTTGGGCACCCCCTCTGTCCGTGCTCATGTTACTGCCTTCATTGAGCTCAGTATCATCATCAGAGCCTTCCAAACGCTGGGCATCCTCCTGGAGCATGTACCCAACACTGTGGTCAAACAGTTCGAGGGAATCCTCAGGAGGACATGGTGGGGCTAGGGAAGGAGTCACTGATGACATTGAGCTGAGGGAAGAGGCCGCTGCTTTGCCAGACAAAGCACCCTGGGCATGGGTGAGAGAGGATGAGGAGGATGAGGACGGCTTGGTCATCCACTCGACCAAGTCTTCCGCATGTTGCGGCTCAACACGGCCAGCTGCCGAAAAAAAGGCCAAGCGTGTCCCATGGCCACGTGCTGATGAGGATGCACCGTCTCCACGACCAGCACTAGACACAGAGCCTGCTTGCCCTCTCTTATTGGCTTGTGACTGTCTGCCTCTCCTTCTTGGCCTTCCAGACATACTAATGGCCTGTAGCTGCACTAAGCTGGGATAGAACACCTGTAATTTTCTTCAGGTAGCTTTATATACTGTAACCAGACAAGCCTGCCTGTCAGTAGGAAGATAACAGGAACGGATCTAGCTGAACACTGTGAGCAGGACGTACTGCACTAAATGTATATAGCAGGAACGGATCTAGCTGAACACTGTGAGCAGCACGCACTGCACTGAATGTAAATAGCAGGAACGGATCTAGCTGAACACTGTGAGCAGGACGCACTGTACTGAATGTAAATAGCAGGAACGGATCTAGCTGAACACTGTGAGCAGGACACACTGCACTGAATGTAAATAACAGGAACGGATCTAGCTGAACACTGTGAGCAGGACACACTGTACTAAATGTAAATAGTCTAGCTGCCTGACCGTGGTACTAATAGGATCAAAAAGAACACCTGTAATTTTCTTTAGGTAGCTTTATATACTGTAACCAGACAAGCCTGCCTGTCAGTAGAAAGATAACAGGAACGGATCTAGCTGAACACTGTGAGCAGGACGCACTGCACTGAATGTAAATAGCAGGAACGGATCTAGCTGAACACTGTGAGCAGCACGCACTGCACTGAATGTAAATAGCAGGAACGGATCTAGCTGAACACTGTGAGCAGGACGCACTGCACTGAATGTAAATAGCAGGAACGGATCTAGCTGAACACTGTGAGCAGGACGCACTGCACTGAATGTAAATAACAGGAACGGATCTAGCTGAACACTGTGAGCAGGACACACTGTACTAAATGTAAATAGTCTAGCTGCCTGACCGTGGTACTAATAGGATCAAAAAGAACACCTGTAATTTTCTTCAGGTAGCTTTATATACTGTAACCAGACAAGCCTGCCTGTCAGTAGGAAGATAACAGGAACGGATCTAGCTGAACACTGTGAGCAGGACGTACTGCACTAAATGTATATAGCAGGAACGGATCTAGCTGAACACTGTGAGCAGCACGCACTGTACTGAATGTAAATAGCAGGAACGGATCTAGCTGAACACTGTGAGCAGGACACACTGCACTGAATGTAAATAACAGGAACGGATCTAGCTGAACACTGTGAGCAGGACACACTGTACTAAATGTAAATAGTCTAGCTGCCTGACCGTGGTACTAATAGGATCAAAAAGAACACCTGTAATTTTCTTCAGGTAGCTTTATATACTGTAACCAGACAAGCCTGCCTGTCAGTAGGAAGATAACAGGAACGGATCTAGCTGAACACTGTGAGCAGGACGCACTGCACTGAATGTAAATAGCAGGAACGGATCTAGCTGAACACTGTGAGCAGCACGCACTGCACTGAATGTAAATAGCAGGAACGGATCTAGCTGAACACTGTGAGCAGGACGCACTGCACTGAATGTAAATAGCAGGAACGGATCTAGCTGAACACTGTGAGCAGGACGCACTGCACTGAATGTAAATAACAGGAACGGATCTAGCTGAACACTGTGAGCAGGACACACTGTACTAAATGTAAATAGTCTAGCTGCCTGACCGTGGTACTAATAGGATCAAAAAGAACACCTGTAATTTTCTTCAGGTAGCTTTATATACTGTAACCAGACAAGCCTGCCTGTCAGTAGGAAGATAACAGGAACGGATCTAGCTGAACACTGTGAGCAGGACGTACTGCACTAAATGTATATAGCAGGAACGGATCTAGCTGAACACTGTGAGCAGCACGCACTGTACTGAATGTAAATAGCAGGAACGGATCTAGCTGAACACTGTGAGCAGGACACACTGCACTGAATGTAAATAACAGGAACGGATCTAGCTGAACACTGTGAGCAGGACACACTGTACTAAATGTAAATAGTCTAGCTGCCTGACCGTGGTACTAATAGGATCAAAAAGAACACCTGTAATTTTCTTCAGGTAGCTTTATATACTGTAACCAGACAAGCCTGCCTGTCAGTAGGAAGATAACAGGAACGGATCTAGCTGAACACTGTGAGCAGGACGCACTGCACTGAATGTAAATAGCAGGAACGGATCTAGCTGAACACTGTGAGCAGCACGCACTGCACTGAATGTAAATAGCAGGAACGGATCTAGCTGAACACTGTGAGCAGGACGCACTGCACTGAATGTAAATAGCAGGAACGGATCTAGCTGAACACTGTGAGCAGGACGCACTGCACTGAATGTAAATAGCAGGAACGGATCTAGCTGAACACTGTGAGCAGCACGCACTGCACTGAATGTAAATAGCAGGAACGGATCTAGCTGAACACTGTGAGCAGCACGCACTGCACTGAATGTAAATAGCAGGAACGGATCTAGCTGAACACTGTGAGCAGGAAGCACTGTACTGAATGTAAATAGCAGGAACGGATCTAGCTGAACACTGTGAGCAGGACACACTGCACTGAATGTAAATAGTCTAGATAGAAGATAACAGGAACGGATCTAGCTAAACTGAATACAGTGTATATATATATATGCAACACCTGGGATGCATATATATACACAATACACTGTAAGTGCAGCTAACTGACTGACTGTTCTGCCTAATCTATCTAACTCAAATCAAACACTGTCTCTCTGTCTATCTCTTTCAACGCCGGAACACACACTACACAGGGCCGCCGTGCAGGCGGCCTTATATAGTGTGGGGCGTGTACTAAATCCCCTGAGCCATAATTGGCCAAAGCCTCCTTGGCTTTGGCCAATTACGGCTCTCTGTTCAGGCGGCGCTGTGATTGGCCAAGCATGCGGGTCATAGTGCATGCTTGGCCAATCATCAGCCAGCAATGCACTGCGATGCCGCAGTGAATTATGGGCCGTGACGCGCCACACGAATTTGGCGCGAACGGCCCATATCGTTCGCAATTCGACGGACGGTCGAACAGCCGATGTTCGAGTCGAACATGGGTTCGACTCGAACACGAAGCTCATCCCTAGCTCTCTCTTAATTCTTGTAGTAAAACACCTGCCTGGACTCTGTTTCTCCCAGTGCAGTACATTTCAGTCAATTCCCCATCATTAAAAATTCCCTACTCTTGGCCAATTTTACACTTAATGAGAGTTTGACAGAAATTGGCCAGTGGCAGAACAGTTTTGTATGAGCACTTGATGAAAAATCAAAATATCATCCATTAAAAATTCTTGAAGGTGTGTGCTACCAACGGAACTTGGTCACCTAATCACTGTGGTAGCCTCTGATTGGCTACCACAGTGATCAGTCACTGTGAAGCCCGCCCGTGTTTTTTTTCTTTCTGTGAATGGAGAGGTAGATACATTGTATCTTTGTCTTTCCTTGCAGAGAGGAAAAAAAAGTGTTTGCAAAAAAAATTAAAATAAATAGAATAATAAAAAACAAAATAAAAAAATAAAGAAAAAATATCTAGATCAAGGTTTGATCTAGGTCAGTGTCAGGGTTAGTGTTTGGGTCAAGTATGGGTCAAGGGTCAAGGTCAGGGTCAGTATATTTTGAGCAGGATTTTTTTTTTTAATTAGCATCAGTGTCAGTTAGTGCTTCTGGGCTGTATTACAGGTATAAACAACAAATATACACATATGTGGTATCGTTGCAATCATTAGAAGCAGGTGCAGGTTGTTCTTTGGTGGTAGGTTATGGTAGTAACAAACAATATACAGCTACATTTTAAAAAATGTTTTTTTATTTTTTTTTTTATATTTTGGCCCAGTTTTCCTTTGATAATAACAAAAAATCAGGAGGATTTTATGAGATAGACCAACACAAAGTGGCACATAATTGTGAAGTGGAAGGAAAATGATAATTGGTTTTCTAATTTTTTTTACAAATAAATATGTGAAAAGTGTGGAGTACATTTGTATTCAGCCCCCTTCACTCTGATACCCCTAACTAAAACCTGGTGGAGCCAATTGCCTTCAGAAGTCACCTAATTAGTAAATAGAGTCGACCTGTGCGTAATTTAATCTCAGTATAAATACAGCTGTTCTGTGAAGCCCTCAGAGGTTTGTTAGAGAACCTTAGTGAACAAACAACATCACAAAGGCCAAGGAACACACCAAACAGGTCAGGGATAAAGTTGTGGAGAAGTTTAAAGCAGGGTTAGGTTAGAAAAAATATCCCAAGCTTTGAACATCTTACAGAGCACTGTTCAATCCATCATCCGAAAATGGAAAGCGTTTGGCACAACTGCAAACCTACCTAGACATGGCCGTCCACCTAAACTGACAGGCCGGGCAAGGAAAGCATTAATGAAAGAAGTAGCCAAGAGGCCCATGGTAACTCTGGAGGAGCTGCAGAGATCTACTGCTCAGGTGGGAGAATCTGTCCACAGGACAACTATTAGTCGTGCTCTCCACAAATCTGGCCTTTATGGAAGAGTGGCAAGAAGAAAGCCATTTTTGAAAGAAAGCCATAAGAAGTCCCATTTGCAGGTTGTGAGAAGCCATGTGGGGGACACAGCAAACATGTGGAAGAAGGTGCTCTGGTCAGATGAGACCAAAATTGAACTGTTTGGCCTAAAAGCAAAATGCCATGTGTGGCAGAAAACGAATACTGCACTTCACCCTGAACACACCATCCCCATCGTGAAACATGGTGGTGGCAGCATCATGTTGTGGGGATGCTTTTCTTCAGCAGGGACAGGGAAGTTGGTCAGAGTTGATGGAAAGATGGATGGAGCCAAATACAGGGCAATCTTAGAAGAAAACCTTCTTCTGCAAAAGACTTGCGACTGGGGTGGAGGTTCACATTCCAGCAGGACAACAATCCTAAACATACAACCAGAGCTACAATGGAATGGTTTAGATCAAAGCAAATTCATGTGTTAGAATGGCCCAGTCAAAGTCCAGACCTACATCCAACTGAGAATCTGTGCCAAAACTTGAAAATTACTGTTCGCAGACGCTCTCCATCCAATCTGACAGAACTTGAGCTAATTTGAAAAGAAGAATGGGCAAAAATGTCACTCTCTAGATGTGCAAAGCTGGTAGAGACATCCCCAAAAAGACTTGAAGCTGTAATTGCAGCGAAAGGGGATTCTACAAATTATTGAGGGGGGCTGAATACAAATGCACGCCATACTTTTCACATATTTATTTGTAAAACCTTCGGAAAAACATTTATCATTTTCCTTCCACTTCACAATTATGTGCCACTTTGTGGTCTATCACATAAAATCCCAATAAAATACATTTACGTTTTTGGTTGTAACATGACAAAATGTGGAAAATTACAAGGGGTATGAATAATTTTTCAAGGCACTGTACCTGTCCAGGGTTACTTTCGGCTTCACAGCTGGCCCCTTACTGCTCATGCGGGAAGTGCACAGCTGATTGGCCCGGTAGCAGAGAAAGGAGGCCGAAATTCGGAAGTGGCCGTCTCCGGAAGTGGCCAAGGGGACCTTTCAAAAACAGGTACCTGTTCCCCCCTGAAAGGTGCCAAATGTGACACCGGGGGGAGGGGACAAATAAGCGGAAGTTCCACTTTTGAGTGGAACTCTGTTTTAATCTCCTCGTTTTCTTCTTCTTTAATCTTTTGTAACCCATTGAAATCAGAGATGTCTCAGTATTAAAGAGAGACATATTGTCCCTGTATACCAGTGGTATTTAAGATCCCTATTCTCTTTGTAAACCAGAAAATTAATTTGAATGTCCATTCATTTGCTGATATCATTATAACAACTCAACAGTGTTTCATTAATGTGATGCACCCTTCTGCTCATTGTATATTTTTGTCAAAAAAATAATAATTTTGGTGCCTTTACCCCCTTTTTTTTATACATGCATTGAAAATTTTCATTAAAAAAAAGAATTGAACAAGAAAAATCAAGTGTCGTTGCTAAAAATACCTGAAAAAAAACAAAAAAAATTTTTTTCAAGCTAAAAATAATCAGATTGGGACACCACTGCTATCTGTAAGGCAAATCAATTGCAAAAGAAAAAAAAATCAATTCCACAGCCAAATATAAGTATGCTTTGCTGTTCTTTACTGCCATGTACAGCTTTAAGGCATCACCAAAGCCTGTAAATAAAAGGATCTGTGTATGTTCAATATACTCCCTAAAGTTGCTTTCAAATTGTCAGTAAACCCCAAAAAAGTTTTGTGTTATTGGATTTTAAATTGATTGTTCTTACTCTGGGCTCAACATTTCTTTCATTGCTGTATTCTTAGATAGTAAATATCTGGAAGATCCTGTCATTTCGCTCTACTTCATGGGTGCTCAACCTGTGGCCCCCCAGCTGTTGCCTAACTACAAGTCCCATGAGGCATTGCAAGGTTGACAGGTACAAGCATGACTCCCAGAGGCAGAGGCATGATGGGACATGTAGTTTTGCAACAGCTGGAGAGCCACAGGTTGAGCACCCATGCTCTACTTCCTTATTCAGAGTGACAACACCATTCCAGGTGATCCTCCATCTTCAGTGTTGCCACTCTCACTGCACATGTTCTATTTCCCCTTTGAAGGAAGTTGTACACTTTCCCTTTTCTCCCCATAAAACCATCCTATATGACACTCCTCATCAGCTTGTCTGAGCGTTATATGAAAGAACACATCCCCAATATCCCTTGCACTAACCCCTGCAATCCCCTGCTAGCCACTGCTAGCCACTGGATTTTGAAGATAATAGCTGTGCAATCTTTTCTAGAAGAAGGAATGAATGATTGTAATCAAGCAACTGATCAGCAGAATGCACAACTGAAGTCTGCACCACCCAGGGGCCAGCAGGGAGGAGTATGAACATTTAAAGGGACACTGGGCATGTGTTCTTTCACATAATACTCAAGCTCGGGGCTTTTTTATTTATTTTTAATTTATTTTTAGCCATATAAATAAAAACTGATTTTTAGAAGCACCCCTGTCAATGATTTGCTCCAACTCTCTGACTGCCACTTTTACTGGACAAGGTAGCCTTCTATAGGAACTGAATAAAAAAAGGATCCGCTGTCAGGATCAAGTAATAAACTTATGTTACAGGAAGGGATTAAAAAGACTATTGGTCCTTGTATGTGGTGGCTGCATTGATTTTATACTTTTCAGGCTTCTTGCCTTTATTTTCGCTTGATCCCGGCTGGTGTTTTTTGGAGGGGGGGCGGCAAATGATCCACCCGCCACCCCCCTCCCCCGGTCGGCCACGGACAGCACCTACCACCCTCCAGGTCAGTCGGTCAGCCGAGTCATGGGGGTCACGGGCAGCAACCCCCTACGGGTCGATCAGTCAATAGTCGGGACCTCGCACTTACCCCATCTTGCGGACAGCGCTCGAGGTGGCGGGCGGTGTTGGCTTCTCTCCTGGCTGTTCTCTCCTGCTGCTTCCTCGTTTCCCCTGCATCTCCTCCCTCTTCCTCCTGGAAGGCAAATCCAATCGGATCTCCTTTTGGCCAATTGGGTGATGACCCACTTCCTGATTGAAGAATCAGTGTTACAATAGCGAATATTCATTCACTATTGTCACACAACTGGGTGGGCTTTGGACGCAGTACTCTGCTCCCCGAGCCCACCCTTTTTTGAAGCCTATTAATGCCTCTGGCTCTAATCACCTGCTTAAAAAATAAAAACACCGATTGGAATCCATGCGTCCAGCGCCCTGCATGTAGATTATGCTGGATGCAAGGATACCAGGGGCGGCACCCCGTGCGCCCCTAATGAATAGACCGCCACTGTCTGCCAGTAACACATTTCCTTTCCTAGGGTGACAAAGATCACTCAGTGCACTGTATCTTTGGAGAAGAAGCATTATAACTATAGCCTGCTCTACTAATTCGGACCATACACACCTCCTTTTCTCCTCTACTCCATTACATAGGGGAAGATGTTTTGCAGCTGACATAAAGATAGCTGGGAAGGCTGATAACACTGTCTGAGATTTCAGTCCGGTGCACAGAGAGCTACAAGGGCACTGGATTTCTGGCAGAATCTGTAGTTGCAGAATAAAGATACTTTGAGCCACCAAAAAGAAAACAAATACAGCCACCACCTCTAAGGACTGGTTAGCTACAATATATTACGGTTTTGTTTTTGAATTTATTTATAATTTAAAGTGATGTTACGTTCGTAGTTTTGAAGAACTTTCAGCAGCCAATTTAATCATTTACAGAGCATGCAGCTTCTTTAAGTCAGATTGAGGCTAGTTGACAGATGCACTCTGTAGGAGTCGGAAGTGCACCGCTAGGTAGTGGACCCTAGGACTGACTGCTGCGGATTGAAGCCCGAGAGGTTTAGGAAGCAGGTCTACTGGATCACTAACACTATCACTATCCCACTGGAAGCTAGAGCATAGATTTCCCACGACGCGGAGTCTAAGAGCCAGCAGGTGTTCACCAGAGCCCCTAGTGGTGAGGATGGACTGAGCTGCAGTCTGGCTCCAGGTCGCGGCCCCCAGGGTATCACAGCTCACACTCACGGGAGACTACAGGAGAAGAGAAACGAGGCAGTAGGCTGGAACAACAAGGAAAGTAAGGAATAAGCCAAATGTCAGGGCGACTAGCAGACAAGGATAAACATAACACGCCAAGGTCAGGGTCACAAGCAGACAGGGAAAGTCGAGAACAGGCCAAAGTCGGTAACTGGAATCAGACGTAGGAAACATAGCAAGTACACACGAAAGCTAACACACAATGGTTGATCAGCACTGCTGGCTTGCAGTGCACAGGTTAATATAGGGTTCCCTGATAGGAGCTGGGGTGGAGCGATGCTTAGAGGAGAGTTTATAAAAGCAGTCAGGTGAAGCATAATGGGCTACTATTATTCATCGCATAGTAGCCCATTATGTGTCACTTACCTGACACAGGAGCCTACGATGTCACTGCTGTCCCCTCTGCTATGGAGCATCCATCTTCTTCCTGGGTATTGTGGCTCCGGGACTGTGGCCGGAGCCGCAATGACGTCACTCCCGTGCATGCGCACGGGAGCCGCCAGTAATGGCATATCACCGTTAGCAGCGGCATGCTCAGTGCGCCTGCGCACTACTGTCTACGGACAACTGTGCCTATCTTTCTGCAAATATCTTCAAAACCGTGTAGGTTTAGGAGATATTTCTTAGACCTACAGGTAAGCCTTAATCTAGGCTTACCTGTAGGTCAAAGTGGTCTGTAAGGGTTTACAACCACTTTCAGCATGCCCAATGATACTGAGGTGTGGAGCAGCCAATCCTGGGAGAGCTGGAGAAGAAAGTAGGAGGGGATCACAGAATGCCTCTCTCAGGCTCGTGCATGAGATATGTAAATCACCTGCCACTCACAGCAAAGGGGAGAAACAGACTCCTATTTCTCTGTCTGTCTGTTTTTATCTCACTGAAAAAAGATAAGAGGACTGCTCAGAGCTGGATTAACTCTTCGTGGCAAGACTGGGCACTGATGACAGGAACTCCTATACTGTACAAGGTGCAAGCCTTAATTAAAAAAAAAATTTGGGTTTACATTTACTTTAAGATGGAGACATAATCGTTGGCCAGGTTTCCTTGTTCAGGGTGACTCCTTTCTTTTGCAGCATCCTATGGAGCCACCCTTGCATGGAGGGACTAGAGTTCTGTCGCCTTGTACTGTGTGCATCAATAGAGACACATAACAGCATAGCCCAGGATGACAAAGTACTCCCTTGCTCCTCCCGTCTCCAAGCTAACAGACTGGATGGAGACTGCACTGTCCACTGTTAACTCTTTCCTGTGAAGAGAGGATATTCGGGGAAGCAGCAATGAGAGAGCAGGAGCCAGCAGCATTGAAATTTGTAAACTGAAAGGCCTCATTCACACCTGAGCGTTTTGTAGCTCCAAGCTCCAAAACCCTCGGGGAGAAAAAAATCAATTATTCTTTATGGTGGTTAACATCTGCACTCCAAAATGCCTGTAACCCAATGACTGAAAGCGGACCTTCAGTAATTTTTTCATCTTTCCATCTATTAAATCTTCTGCCCTTGTTGTTTTAACTTTGGATAGTAAAACATTTTTTTTTCTGCCAGTAAATATCTTATACAGCCCACTTCCCATTTCTTGTCTGGCCATTTGCCTAGGTTTATGACATCGTGCACAGCTCTCTCTCACTCTCGTGAGAGTTTGCCAGCAAGGGAGGGGGCAGGAGAGTGGAGGCGGGGTGAGTCATAGGAGAGCCAAAGAGATCTGCAGAGCTGGAGGTGGTTGGATGAGGGCGGAGATAACAGGAGACTGCAGAGATCCATGTGTATTCATCCAGCGAGAAGAAATGCGCAGGCAAGCAGTGTTGTGAGTGTGTCTGTCTGTCTGTATATGTGTGTGTCTGTATATATATGTGTGTGTGTCTGTGTGCCTCTCTGTGAAAATCCAGGAACTGAAGAGGCAGCAGCTTCAGCTGCCCACAGTTAAAATGGCTGCAGCCAGACTTAGTGGAGGGAGATTTCTGCAGCATATTTGGCAAGTTCAGAACCACAGTATATATAAAATAATATGCAAAGTGGTTGGAGGGAAGCTTAAGAAAGGCAAAGATGTTTTTATTACAAATTATGTGAGCAGACTGCAGTTTCTCTTGAAGCTCAAAAAAGTTTTGGAGCTGGATTCGGACAGATTGGTGAAAATTATGTAACAGAGATAGTTTTCTCTGTTGGCTAATACAAAAACATCAATGCTCCAAAATGCTTGGAAAACGCTGTGCAAAACACGAGACAAAATGCCTGAAAAATCATACAAAAACACAATACTCAGGGGTGAATGCAGTGCTGCGGTAAAAATATTAACAAATAGTTTACTAGGAAATGTATATTTTGTTGTGCTCAATGTGTTAAACCAAAAAAAAAAAAAACACTTATGGTTTAATAATATTTTAAGTTTTATCAGAATATATTTAGCTGTAACATGATGTCAAATTAGATCAAAGTTGAAAGACTGCATGATCTAAGGACGTGTTGACGAAATACCATATTTCCACCGCATATGTCTACATAGAAATATATGAGAAATGAATTGGCGCTGCACTGCTTACTACAACAAATAATGAAAACCTGAAGGATATACCCTTTTGCTGGTTTTTTAGATCCTTGTTTTGGAGGGTTACTATCCTCATTTTGATTATGTATAGGGGGTTGGGGGGTCTGTTTTTGGGTATTCGTTCCCCTCTCATCCTTGTTGTTTATTACTGCTGGTGATTCTAAGACTGGTCATACATTATATAATTGTCTTGTACAATTTTACTTTAGATTTACCAAAATCATATAATATGAGGTTAAAGCTAAACATTTTCAATTTGTATGCAATCAGGCAGGCCCTTGCACTACATAGTTGAAGGTACATTTAAAGTAAATTGAATATGAAAATTGTATAATCATGTATGGCCAGCCTTACTTTGGGATGGTTTGAGATTTTCATCTCATTATGTACTTGGTGCCCATTTAGATGGTGGCCATTTTTTGCTGCTACTATTTTAGATATTGATCCATCTACGGTCATCTCTATTATTTTTATTTTTTGAAATTTTTTGGCCATTCTATTTTTTTGGCCATTTTTTGCTGCTACTATTTTAGATGTTGATCCATCTATGGTCATCTCCATAATTTTTATTTTTATTTTTATTTTTAATCATTATTTGGCCATTTTTTTGCCCATTTTTTACTGCTACTATTTTAGATATTGATTCATTTATGGTCATCTCCATTATGTTTTTTTTTCAGGTTCACGTATTGTATATTTTATGTTTTCTTTCTTTCTTTTTTTTTTTTTTGATATGTAAGAGGGCTATCCTTAATCTCTATGGCATATGGTCTTCAACAAAATGGTGATCACATTTATTATTATTTTTTGATCTGATCTCATATAAAATGGCAGTCTTTTTTTGTTTTTTAGATCCGTCGCATCGTGTTATTATTGTATTTCAAGGGTAACTCCACTTTCGTATAAAAAAAAAAAGCAAATAAAAAAAATAATAATATAGCATATACAATTGCAACATGGGGTCATATTGTGATTGAATGTTATTAAAAATTACCTTTCTATTTCAACCTGCAGCGCTGTAATCTTCTATGAAATGCAGAGCAATATGGCTAGCTGGAGGTGTTCTGTACACAGAATATGTACAAAACGCCCCCCAGAAACATAATTTCCTGCTTGTGTGACTGGCTCACTGATTTTCCCAAAAGTCTGCACTAAGATACAGGTCAGACTCTGCAAGAAAGATGTAATTTTTGGTGAGACACTTCCAATAGGAAATTCACATATAAAGGGATGCAGACCCAGCTATTTTCCTCATTAGAGCTTTGCAGGTGCAGCAGCTGGTTGATAACTAGGAAACCACTCCCATTAGACTCACTTCGGCACATGGGCACAGAAAAACATAAAGGGATTACTTCAGAATAAGGAAAGGTAGGAATCTGCCACAAAGATTGTCAAAATCCTTGTAATGTACATAGATCACCCAGATGCTTTTTTCTCAGTAAAACTGGAATTACACTTTCAATTCATTTTTGATATGGCTACATCCCTCTGATGCTGGGCTCTGTTTTGAGGAGCTGCTTGGGTTATCTATATCTCTAAATAGGTTCTTATGGCATATGGTCTCCAACAATATGGCGGCCGCAATTTACCATTATGTTTTGATCTGATCTCCAACAAGATGGCGGCCTTTTCTGCTAAGTTAATTTTCTTACCATATTCCTTTTAGATTACCTATGTTGTGATGACTTTTAATTGATCTTTTATTTGGCTTACATGTCCACCGATGCTGGGCTGTATCTTGTGGAGCTGTTCGGGTGACTTGTGACATTAATTAGGTATGTGTGGTCCACTATATAAGTCCAGTTCACCCTGCTGCTTTATCCCTGATAAGGTCCTGTGTCATGTGACTCAATGTGTAAAAAAAAAACAAAAAAACTTGTGTTTGTTTTTGGCAGTGCGTGAGTTTTTTCTCTGCTTAATACACAGAAATACAGTAAGTAGATACTGGTATTTGCTGGTGCATGTTCACACAGATATCAAACTACATTACTGGACTATAGAAGAACATATTACATTAAGTGACTTAGGCCTAGATCATTAACCAAGACCAGTTTCAGACTCTCCAGAAATAAAAAGAAATGCCAGCAACATCACCAATTAAGTCTAACATTGTCATTTAAAAAATTAAAAAAGATTTTTATTGTTTCTCCTTGAATAAAAAAAAAGAAAAAAATTGGTGGGGACAAACACAAACCATTTTGATGGCTGATAATAATGAGAAACATGGCTGATATTTTGGCTCAAACATCAAGTGATTCTTAGAACAAGTTTGTATCCAAATGAGGAAAATGTTAGACATCAACTTATGGATCAGATTACTTCGCTTCAATTAGAGATGACAAAGGGATATTAATTATTTTTTCCTCTACTAAGCACTTCAAAACAAGTCAACAGAACAATAGAAATACTTTGTATATTTATTGAAGCCACAAAACTCGTCAATGCTGTTAATAATTATGGAACTTTGGGGACAGAAATATTGCCCGTAGATAGACATTCCGCTAGGAAATAAGAGTTCTATGAGCTATCTGGGTGGTTGAGGCTTTTACCCCAAGACATTCCAGTACCTTGTCAAATAAAAAAGCTTTACTGTTTTTACAGCCTTATATGACTAGCTATATTTTACAGGCTACGTAACCTTTTTAATAAAAGAAAAAAGAATGTCCTTATAGCGTATGTCCATACCTGAGAACATTTGTAAATCAACAGGCCCGAAATTAAGGGTGGGACGGAGTAGATGGTACTCCAATGGTTGTGGCATATTGCAGCGAATTGAAGAGGTTTATAGTGGTGAAAAATATGGAGTTAACAGTGGTGAAGGAATAAATGCCCCAGCATTGTTGTCAGAAAAAATTCCCCTGCATGGGTGGTGTCACTGGAAAGAAAGGATGTCTTTGCACTGATGTCAGTGGAGAAAACATGCCCCCTTATGTTGGTGGTCAGTGTTTGGAAGAATGGTCCCTAATGTTGGAGGTCACTGTAAATGGACCCTTATGTTAGTGGGCAGTGGTTGGTATAAGGCCCCCTCACGTTGGTGGTCACTGTATGGAAGAATAGGCCCTTATGTTGGTGGCAAGTGTTGGAAAAAATATCCTCCTTACTTTGGTGGTCAGAGTAAAGGGTACTCCAATTGAATAGGTTTATAGTGGTGTAAAATACGAGGTAACAGTGGTGAAGGAATAAATGCCTCAGCATTGTTGTCAGAACAAAATGCCCCTGCATGGATAGTGTCACTGGAAAGAATGTCTTTGCACTGGTGTCAGTGAATTAAAAATATCTCCTTAAGTTGCTGGTCATTGTATGGAAGAAGGGCCCCCTCATGTTGGTGGTCAGTGTTTGGAAAAATGCCTTGTGATGTTAGTGGTCACTGTAAGCAAGAATGCTCCCTTATGTTGGTGGTCAGTGGGTCAGTGTTAGGAAGATGCCCCCCTTATGTTGGTGATCAGTGTTAGGAAGAATTGCCCCTTATGTTGCTTGTCACTGTATGGAAGAATGGCCCCTTATATTGGTGGTTAGTGTTAGGAAAAATGTCCCCCGTAATGTTAGTGGTCACTGTAAGGAAGAATGCTCCCTTACCTTAGGGGTTAGTTTTCAGAAGAAGGTCCCTTTTGTTGGTCACTGTAAGAAAGAATGGCCTCTTATGTTGATGGCCAGTGATAGGAAGAAGATCCTATTACATTGGTGGTCGCTGTATGAAAGAATGCCCCCCTTCATTGTAGCCAGTAGGAGTAAAAATGTTTACACTTAGATCATACCTTTCAAAGTCCCAGAAAACTATCAATCACCACACAGGTGGACCTGATGGGAAACTCCAAATACCCTGTGCAACCCTTCGGACCCCACTTAACATAGCAGCTGTGATGCCCTGTGCTGCCAATGTAGTGGTCCACACATCGTACACCACAATACACAGCCCTGGAGTGAGCATCCATCAAAATGCTTGCAATGGCGAGTGCTCTTTGGTCAAGGCAGCCATGTGATCATGTTAATTAATGATAAGCACATCTAAGGCTTCTTTTTTCATGAAGGTGTCCCAGAGGAAAGAAACGCTTCTCATTGGTCAGCATGGTCACAATGTAATGCTGACCAATGAACACTTGGCATTGCGAGCATTGTGATGGATACCCATTCCTGAGCTGTGTGATACTCACTTTAGGGCAATGCTGACGGCCCTAGATACTCAACCCAAAGTCAGCAGCATGGGGCATTATTACCACTATATGCAGCAGGATCTGGAGGGGTGGCCAGGATATTTTAAGTTAGTTCACCTTTTCATTTTCCTTAAAAGGTGAACTTATCCTTTAAATATGTATTTCATCTCTTGGTTTATCCCTTTGCCTGGAGTTCAACTTTAAAGGGAAACTCCACTTTTGTGAAAAAAATATAGCAAAAGAAAAAGAAAGAGCATATACAATTGTGTAGCGCTACCCTTGTGAGGGCAGCTGGTGGAATCAATACCCCACTGGTTGCCCCAACCCTGCAAGTCCTCTGCCACCTCTGACACCCTGGGTTCAGACATTGTTTTACTTCAGTGAGTGACAACAATGAAATAGGTACACCACAATCCGTTAAACCAATGAACGTGTTTACTTTGTAAGATAGAGGCAATTAAAAGAGAACCACTTAGATTTATGCATTAGAATAGTATTTCCAGTCTGAATATCACCAGAAATGAAGTGACACCCAGATGGAAAAGGTCAAACAGATAAATACAAAGAATATCTGAATATAAACAGTACTTATTCACAACTATACATATACATAGCCTATGTGAATAGACAGCAGAAAGGCAGAGGAATGGCTTTTAGTCAGACCTCTTTCTTCTGTCCCTCAACACACAGGCGCAAATAATAAATGCAAATGTCATAAACCTTCAATAATAGTCAACTGCAATCAAATGTATCCTGCTCTTGTGAAGAATTCCTGAATAGCAGAGCAAAGCAACTTGACTGACCTGGCTATAATGATTAAAGAAACAGACTCTTCCTGTGTTAGCAAGATGCGGATGAAATCACAGTGACTGCTGGTTCAAAGGTGCTATATCCTGTAGAACTACAAGTAACAGTGGGGTAAATGAACACAGTGATGTCTGTATACAGTGTCTATGTGGATGAATGGTTTTATCCTTTGGTACCATAGTCAATAGAGACAATGGTGTCTGTATACAGTGTCTGCCACTTAAGAATGGGCTGATGACCGCTCACCAATCCTGGAATGAGTAATGAGGATGATAATGATGATGAAGGTGGTGATGATGACAGATGGTGATGACTTGGCAAGCGCTCCCTCAGGAACCTGGTTCAAGGGATGGTGTCCGGCCTTTGCTGCACCGCGCTATGACACACACAAATCTGATGCAAATGCAAGACAGGTGGAACAGGGGCGGCCTCCAGGCTGCCGCCAGACAGGGAAGGGGATGCTGTCCGCAGGTGTTCCTCTGAATCTCTGCCGGGTGATTCCACTTTTGCAGGCTGCGACTCCGCCACAGCACTCACAGTCACGGAATCTCCGCTCACAGATCCAGGCCGGGGTCCCAAGAGAGCTAGCTAAGCCTCAACCAGCTCCTTTTATAGACGCTCCCAGCATTCTGTTCTTCCTTCTCAGCCATCTGGTAGTTGTAGTTCCTTATGATTCAGCTAGAGGGAAAATCCAGTTAATTTGAACTACACGTCCCAAGATACTTTGCTCTGCTTAATCTCTGCATTCCAGATAAGACAGCTTTAAAATCTGAACTCAACACTAGAGGGAAACAACTCCCAAATAGTGAGGTTACACAATGTCTCCTGATTTCAGGCACAGATTCACAGTTCCTGGCTACAATTGGTAAAAGTCAAAATTGCAGCACCTCAGTGTACAAATATTTACTAAAAAGTTAACAAAGATTTAAAAAAAAATGATATTAATAAACAGCAGTCCAGCAAAAAAAGTTAAGTAATCACAGTCCTTTATATGTTTCCACCATCCAAATGTGCTTCCACCATTCAGAGAGAGAAGAATTCACCACTACTTGTGATTGAAGAAAATAACCACACTTACTAGCTCCCAAAGCTGACAGAGCAGCTAACAGTCCCCTTGCGTCAGAGGGAGGGTGGGGTCACCCGGCGATGTCATTGTGTGGCCCCGCCTTCAGTTATAAAAGAGCTGTCACCTGAGACTGGCCGTTCATTACGGCGGGTGCCTCCCATGGAGGCAGATCGTAGGCAGCGGGGGGCCTTTGGGTTTTTTTTGTTTTTTTCGGTCTGTCAGAGCACGAGAAGAAGAAGAAGACTCCGTGGGACAGTTTTATTTTTAATTTTTTTAATAAAGGACTTGTCCCAAGGCGTGTATTGTGTTTTTTTTACCATTTCACACATTTTTTGTAAAATGGTAGAGGTACATTGTACCATTTGTCCAATGTTGAGGACATGTGGCCTGGTACGGTTCAGGAGGGGGGCGCTCTCTCACCCCCCCTCTTTTCCTGCTGCCTGCCAGGTTGCATGCTCGTATAAGGGTCTGGTATGGATTTTTTTTATTTTGGCGTAGGGTTCCCCTTAAAATTCATACCAGACCTCTCAGGTCTGGTATGGATTTTGAGGGGGACCCCCACGCCATTTTTTAAAAAATTTTGGCACGGGGTTCCCCTTAATATCCATACCAGACCTGAAGGGCCTGATATGAAATTTGGGGGGACCCCCACACATTTTTTTTTTTACATTTTGGTTCGGGGTTCCCCTATTTTATCAATGATCTTTTATGTGTATTGCTGGGACCAACAATTCATTATAGCCACGAGTACTTTTAAATGACTTTTTTTTCCTTTAGAAATGTCATTTTGCTCTCGGACTGTTGTAAACACAGGAAACATGTGCCACTTTACAGGCATACTATAGACACCCCCCAGGTATGAAATTTAAAGGAATATTACACTTTTATTGTTTCACTTTAAGCACAAATAAAATCACTGCTCCTGAAAAAGCGGCCGTTTTTAAAACTTTTCATTGATACATGTCCCCTGGGGCAGGACCCAGGTCCCCAAACACTTTTTATGACAATACGATGCATATAAGCCTTTAAAATTAGCACTTTTGATTTTTCATGTTCGTGTCCCATAGACTTTAACGGTGTTCACGTGTTCGAACAAATTTTTTGCCTGTCCGCATGTTCTGGTGCGAACCGAAACGGGGGGTTCGGCCCATCCCTAATTTCAAGGTATTAGGTAAGTAGTTTTTTTTTAAGTTGTCATTTTTTCCCACAATTCTTTGCAAAATGAAGATTTGTTTTATTTATTTATTTATTTTTTTAACAAAATTGTCATATTATCAGGTTATTTCTCACGCACAGCATATGCATACAACAAATTACACCCCAAAATACATTTTGGGTTGAGTTGAGTTTGGGTTGGGTTGGGTTGAGTATGGCGATACCACATGTGTGAGACATTTACACAGCCTGGCCACATAGAGAGGTCCAACATTGAAGTAGTACCTTCAGGCGTTCTAGGAGCATAAATTACACATCTCATTTCATTCCTACCTATCACACTTTTGAAGGTCCTGGAGCACCAGGACAATGGAATTACCCACAAAATGACCCTATTTTGGAAAGCAAACACCCCAACGTATATTCTATGAGGCATGGGCTGCAAATAGGTACTCGGGTACTCTGATGGGCTGGAGACAGGTACTCGGGTAACTTGATGAGCTGCAGACAGATACTCAGGTACTCTGATGGGCTGGTGACAGGTACTCAGTTACTCTGATGGGCTGGTGAGAGGTACTCGGGTACTCTGATGGCCTGGTGACAGGTACTCGGGTACTCTGACGGCCTGGTGACAAGTACTCGGGTACTCTGATGGGCTACAAATAGGTACTCAGTACTCTGATGGGCTGGTGACTGGTATTCGGGTACTCTGAAGGGCAGTGACAGGTACTCAGGTACTCAGTACTCATATGGATTGTGAGAGGTACTCAGGTACTTGGGTACACATATGGACTGTGACAGGTACTCAGGTACTCATATGGACTGTGACAGGTGCTCTGGTACTCATACGGACTGTGACAGGTACTCGGGTACTCAGATGAACTGTGACAGGTACTCAGGTACTCAGATGGACTGTGACATGTACTCGGGTACTCAGATGGACTGTGACAGGTATTCAGGTACTCTGATGGACTGTGACAGGTACTCGAGTACTCTGATGGACTGTGACAGGTACTCGGGTACTCAGATGGACTGTGACAGGTACTCGGGTACTCTGATGGACTGTGACAGGTACTCGGGTACTCTGATGGACTGTGACAGGTACTCATATGGACTGACAGGTACTCAGATGAACTGTGACGGGTACTATGATGGGTGATAACCGGTCCTCTTTATTGGGGGGGGGGCAATCAGTGTGACTGGTGTACACTGTAAGCGATAACGAGATGTTACCGCAATCTCCTCCTCACACACGATCGGTGGATGGGTACCGCTCGAGGGATAGGTGGTTGTTTGCCGGCCGCCACCAAACAAAAACACCATCCACCACTGGTTCACACTGACAGCAGGAATTAAATTGTGCGCGTTCAGCTGAACTCACATGATTTAATTCCTGCATATCAGTCCCGACTTCAGGAGTCATTTCAGAGACATCTGTGCGGGTTTTTGCACAGGTGTCTATTGAAATCGCACTCCGAAGTCGCCAAAAGTAGTACATCACATCACCCAAAGAACACCACCCCCACAGTGAAACATGGTGGTGGCAGCATCATGCTGTGGGGATGTTTTTCAGCAGTCGGGACTGGGAAACTGGTCAGAGTTAAGGGAAAGATGGATGGTGCTAAATACAAGGATATTCTTGAGCAAAACCTGTACCACTCTGTGTGTGATTTGAGGCTAGGACGGAGGTTCACCTTACAGCAGGACAATGACCCCAAACACACTGCTAAAGCAACACTTGAGTGGTTAAATGGGAAACATATAAATGTGTTGGAATGGCCTAGTCAAAGCCCAGAGCTTAATCCAATAGAAAATCTGTGGTCAGACTTAAAGATTGCTGTTCACAAGCGCAAACCATCCAATTTGAAGGAGTTGTAGCAGTTTTGCAAGGGGGAATGGGAAAAAAATCCCAGTGGTAAGATGTGGCAAGCTCATAGATACTTATCAAAAGCGACTTGGAGCTGTGATAGCCGCAAAAGGTGCCTCTACAAAGTATTGACTTTAGGGGAGTGAATAGTTATGCACATTGACTTTTTCTGTTATTTTGTCCTATTTGTTGTTTGCTTCAAAAAAAAAACCGTCTTCAAAGTTGTGGGCATGTTCTGTAAATTAGATGCAAATCCTCAAACAATCCATGTTAATTCCAGGTTGTGAGGCAACAAAACACGAAACATGCCAAGGGGGGTGAATACTTTTGCAAGGCACTGTAAACCTTTTTTGTTAATCTAACATTTTTGGCTTATGTTGAGTTAAATCACCATGCGGAAAGTAACTTTTTAAATAGACAGAAAAAAAAGTAGAAGCACAGAAAGAAATACATATATATCCTTTAAATTTAATTGTCCCCTACGGGATTCATTTTCTAATTCTTTTCACAGTGTGCTTGAAAGACGAGACATTATCCCTCATCACTTAACCCTACTGACATTTTAGAATGCTACTGATACGAAGAAAGAAAATTGTAATGCCTTTCATAAAAGCTTTCTTTAAAGGAAAGGTAATTAATCCCAAAGAATGATCTAACTCTAGCTAGATAGTATTGGTCTTTGCATATTATTATCTCACAGCCTGAGTGTAGGTATGCAGAGACAGACATATATTTTACATTTTTTTGAATAAAGAATATATTATTTGGTTTCTGCTCGGTTCTGCGGACATCAGGTCAAGTGTGCAGTGCTAGTGATGGATGTGTCAACAGAGGCATCTCGGTCACTCTACTGAATGACAAGATGGCTTTGTGATCTGCATACAACATCAGTTGGAACCAGAGTAAAATGGAAATGATAGTCGGATTTTTTTTTTTCTCTTTTAAATGAATATGCGGACGTGATCAGAGTAAATACTCTTATTCTGTTTTAACCACTTCTTGAGTGTCAGCCTCCATTACTCCTTAATTACTAGGCCATTTTTCAGGGCAGTGATAGTTTGATTGACAATTACTCCATTATGCAACACTGTACCACTGTACCAAAAATATTTTTATGTCATTTTATTGAGACAGATAGAGCTTTCTTTTATCATTTTCTTTTTTTTATTTAACCACTTGCTGACCAGGCTTTTTCTGGCACTTTTTTGTTTACATGAAAAAATCATAATTTTTTGGACTAGAAAATTACATAGAACCCCCAAACATTATATATGTTTTTTTTAGCAAAGACCCTAGAGAATACAATGAAGGTTGTTGTAACTTTTTATCTCCCACGGTATTTGCGCAGCAATTTTTCGAACGCGTTTTTTTTGGGGGGGAAAAAGGAGTTTTGTGCTTTAAAAAAACAAAACAGTAAAGTTAGCCCAATGTTTTTGAATATTGTGAAAGATGAAGTTACGCCGAGTAAATAGATACCCAACATTGCACATGCTCGTGGAATGGCGCCAAAATTCGGTACTTAAAAATCCCCATAGGCGACGCTTCAATTTTTTTTACTGGTTACATGTTTTGAGTTACAGAGGAGGTCTAGAGACAGAATTATTGCTCTTGCTCCAACATTCGTGTCGATACCTCATATGTATGGTTTGAATACCGTTTTCATATGTGGGCGGGACTTATGTATGCGTTTGCTTCTGCATGCAAGCACACGGGGACAGGGGCGCTTTAAACATTTTTTAGTTTTTTTTTTATTGTTAATTATACTTTCTTTTTTTTTAGTTTGACACTTAAATAAATAAATAAAGTTGATCACTTTTATTCCTATTTCAAGGAATGTAAATATCCCTTGTAATAGGAATATGGCATGGCAGGTCCTCTTTACAGTGAAATATGGGGTCAATAAGACCCCACATCTCACCACTAGGCTGGGAAGCCTAAAATAAAAAAATAAATAAACTGATCACAGCTTCCCAGCCGAGGCGGCGCCGTTTTTTTGAATGCAGAGGCCGGGCGTGACGTCATAACATCGCGCCCGGCCTCCGATGATCATGGAGACTCCGGCGATCATCTGGCCTGCTGGAAATCTCTATGATCAACATCTGGTGAGCCGGTAGAAGCACCAGGGGGCAGCGGGAGGGAGGGGCGTTCCCTCTCGCCTCCCATAAGAATGATCAAGCGGCGGAACAGCCGCTAGGATTATTCTTATGGTATAGGGAATCGCCGGCTGAAAACGGCAATATCTGAATAATGTCTGTAGCTACAGGCATCATTCAGATATCCCCGCTCAAATTCCATGACGTCATATGATGGTGGGCGGGCAGCAACAGGTTAAATCAATATTTTTTGCTAGAAAATTACTTAGAATCCCCAAACATTATATACTTTTTTTTTAGCAGAGACCCTAGAGAATAAAATGGCAATCGTTGCCAATTTTTATGTCACACAGTATTTGCACAGTAGTTTTTCAAATGCATTTTTTGGGGGGAAAAATACATTTAAATGAATCTAAAAAAAAACCAATATATACCCCATAGAAAAGGAAAGCCTGGGGCTGCCTCAAGCATACCCCTGGCCAGAAGTGGAGGATTTTGGACTATCTCGGTACCCAAGGATTTAGGCAGAAATATATTAAAAATAAAATTTATTAGTAGAAAAGCATGATTAAAAACAATAAAGTGAAAACCATATTCACAATACAATCAACAGGTATGACCGTGCATAATGTTTCAAAGTTGCAGGAGAGATGTTGATGAACCCCAATATTGACATGGGGTACCAGATATAATGAATCTTGGTAAGAGTTCTCTACATGTTTCGCAGCATTTGCTGCTTCTTCAGGAGAAGCCAATAATTGTTATCTGTAAGGTAAATCATATTTATGATTCCATGTTGAAATGACCATGACAAAAAAAAAATCTATTGTTACATTTGTATTTTTAATATATAGTGTAAGGTTATTGTAATTTTTGGGGGAAAATCATACATTTCTTACCCAGAAGAGCTACAGCTGCCAAACAGCACAATAGAGGCACCCAAAGGTAATTCCCCCCATGGCAATAAAACTACAATATATACCCCATTTTTTTAGTAAAATGTGAAAGATGATGTTACTCCGAGTAAATAGATACCTAACATGTCACATTTTAAAATTGCACACGCTCATGGAATGGTGACAAACTACTGTACTGAAAAATCTCTATAGGCGATGTTTTAAACTCCTTTACAGGTTACCTGTTTAGCGAGAGGAGGTTTACAGAGGAGGTCTATTGCTAGAATTCTTGCTCTCACTCTAATGTTCGCGGCGATACCTCACATGTGCGTTACGAACACTGTTTACATATGCATGCCAATTTACGTATGCTTTCACATCTGCGCATAAGCACAGAGGGATAGGGGCACTTTAATTTATTTATTTTTTTCATTTATTTGATTTTTTATTTTTACACTGTCCCCTAGCTTTTTTTAAAATCACTTTTATTCCTATTACAAGAAATGTAAACATCCATTGTAATAGAAATAAGGATGACTGGTCCTCTTTATGGAGAGATCTGGGGTCAAAAAGACCCCAAATCTCTTCTTTACCTTTAAAAGCAAAAGATCAAGAAAAAATGTTTTGCTTTAAAAAAAATGATTTACTTCCAGTCTGGACCGGAAGTGATGTCGCTCCGGTCCTCCAAGGTCAACAGGTCGATCAAAAAGTATCTACTCTTTGATCACCTATGGGAGCAGCCGGCCGCAACCTCAGATCGTTTCCCGGGCGATCCGGTGAAAACGGTAAGCCCACAAAACACCGGCACCATCCCCTCCCACCACTTTGAAAAGTGTTTCGCTTCAAGGTGATCTCATTTTCAGCCACAATTGTTTGGGAATAAACAAACATGCTGGTATTGAGGGGGTTAAACACAGATCTTTAGAATAGCGCACTAGATACAATAATGTACACAGTGGAAAGAAGAAGTGAAGGGGTTGATGTTCCGGTCACATGCAGTGGCAGGGTGGGGAAGAAGGGGTTAATGTTCAGATGTGCAGGATAAAGTAGGTGAAAGGGTTAAAATACAGGTCACATGGAGACGGCATGTAGCTAGTATGTGTAGGAAGGGAGGGGGCATAAAAGGGTTAAAAACAATCCCTGGTGCACTGTTTATTCCCACTGATACCAGAAACAAATTCTATTCCCACTGGCCACGGTCCGTCCTTCCCCTAAAGTCTAAAGAACAATAAACTGGCCCTTTATTTAGAAATTTTGGAGACCCCTGGTCTCGTACATCCTTTAGTAAATCAGCCCAAGTGCCTCTGATGGACTGAAATTCCAAGCAATGTAATCAACCCTGACCAGTTCTGGACTCTTGAACTTATCCACCATTTAGTGCATTATGAAGATAAGGAGAGGCATTCCGTAGTCCAACAGAGAAGAACTGGGCAGGAATGACAAAACTGCATTGGATTTCTCTGCAGCAGAAGCACCATGTGTCGCCTCAAAAAGAAAGCTGCATTTCTTGCAGATCAAGAGGTATTTTTCTATACATTAGTAAAGATATAAAACAGAAAGAAGTTTCCATGTATTGCAGAGATGTACAGATTTTTTTTTTTTTTGCCCACACATACAAGCTAACCGCTTCCCACCTGCCCTGGCATCCCTATAAAAGGTTCTGATCGCCCAGGGCCAATCATGTGACCACTGTAATTGGTTGTCACGTTGGTCACATGATCCAGAGCTGGTCCCGCTGGCTACCTCTTGTTAGTCTGTGACACCTTGGCCTCTGTGCAGGGACACGTATGTGCAGTATGTGGGTATTAACCACTTGCCGACCATGCTGTCCTCTGGACACTGCTGATCAAAGAATTGAGGTAAAGAGACAATCAGCGGCTCTTTACCACATGATCAGTTTTGTCCAATCACAGCTGATCACGGAGGTAAACAGAAGTCGGTTATTGACACTCCTTTCCTCACGCTGTCTAAATGAGAAGAGAGACGATGACCAGCTTGTGTAAAATGGACATGTACACTGATAAGCAGGGCACTGCTTATCAGAGTCCTGATTATCAGTGCAGTCCCAACAGTGCCCACCAGTGCTGCCAATCTGTGCCCATCAGTGCTGCCAATCAGTACTCATCAGTGTCTCCTCATCAGTGTCACCTATCAGTGCTGCCTACCAGTGCCCATCAGTGCTGCCTACCAGTGCCCATCAGTGGCACCTATTAGTGCCCATTAGTGCCGCCTATCAGTGCAGCCTCATCAGTGCGTCCTTGTCAGTGCCCACCAGTGCCGCCTTATCAGTGCCCATCAATGCTCACCAGCGCTGCCTCATCAGTGCCCATCAGTGCATCCTATCAGTGCCCATCAGTGCAGCTTATCAGTGCCCATCAATGCTGCCTCATCAGTGACCATCGGTGCATCCTATCAGTGCCCATTAGTGCTGTCTCATATGTGGCCATCAGTGCATCCTATCAGTGCTTCCTATTAGTGCTGCCTCATCAGTGCCCATCAGTGCATCCTATCAGTGCCCATCAGTGCAGCCTATCAGTGCCCATCAGTGCTGCCTCATAAGTGACCATCGGTGCATCCTATCAGTGCTGCCTCATCAGTGCCCATCAGTGCATCCTATCAGTGCCCATCAGTGCAGCCTCATCAGCCCACATCAGTGAAGGAGAAAAATTACCTGTTTGCAAAATGATATAACAAACTATGAGAATGTTTTTTTTTTTCCCCCCAAATTTTCGGTCTGTATTTGTTTATTTAGCAAACAATTAAAACCCCCAGTGGTGAATAAATACCACTAAAAAAAGCTCTATTTTTGTAAAAAAAAAATTATAAAAAATGTTTGGGTACAGTGTAACATGACCGCGCAATTGTCATTCAAAGTGTGACAGTGCTGAAAGCTGAAAATTGATCTGGGAAGGAATGGGGTAAAAGTGCCCAGTAGGCAAGTGGTTAAGTAACACATATGTTATGTGGGTAGCAACACTTTCAAAAGTGACTTCTTCTTTATCCCCTGCTCCAGATTTTTGGAGAATATCTACCAAACCTCTTTTTTATTATACAATGTATAATTGTAGATTCACTATACAGATTGGCGAGCGGGATGGATGGATGGATGCATCAAAGCGTGACAGATTTCCAAGCGAATAAAAACCTGAAATCGGATACAAATCAAATAAGTGTAAGCAAAGTACTGCCACGGCAGTGCACTCAGAAACTTAAAAAATGTAATAAAGTGATTGGCCCACGCCATAATGAAAAGGTAAAAAATATTGCCAGGGAATTGAAATGTGCAGACATTAATTATTTACAGCGCTCCTATTGCAAAACATTAAATAAAACAGAGCAGTCAGCTGTGAAGTCTGCTTTAAGTTTAATTATAGTTTGGAATTATCCATCTGTGTGGGGTAGCATCACATTTGAAAAGGATTTTGTTCTTGGGCGATGAATTCCCCACAGACACAACCATTCCTGAAACCCCAGGCCCGCAGCTATAGATGAGACGCATTCACAACCAAATCCAGAGGTTCCAACCATGCAAACTCAATTGTATACAGCATCGAAAAGCCACATTACGATCTTGGCAGCCATTGGAATGATGCTTGCCAAAATTAATAAAGCATATTATTTAAAAAATGCAAAATCTTATTGTTTAGAAAGAGATAGCTTGTGGTAACATTAAACATTCATTGTTTTGAAAAGCAAAACAATAAAGGGGCATTCCGCTTCGATCAGCAAAATGGCAGCATCTACTCCCAATGGCAATCCGCACGATCGGTTTTCTCGTCGGAAAAAGATATGATGGCTTTCCCGACGGAATTACGCTCCAGTTTGCCTTGCATACACACACTCACGCAAAAGTTCCCTGAAATTACGACCGCCAAGAACGCGGTGACGTACAACACTATGACAAGCCGAGTAAATAAAGTTCAATGCTTCCGAGCATGTGTCAAATTGTTTCCGAGCATGCGTAGGAATTTTGCACGGCGGAATTGCCACAGAGGATCGCATTTTCGCGTAGGAACTTTTCCCGACCGAAAAATTCAGAGCATGCTCTCAAACTTTGCTGGCTGGAATTCCGCCAGCAAAAGACTGATGGAGACCACGTCCGCTAGTGACGAAACGACGTAGGGAGGAGGAGCCACGTCCTGACGTCACCGCTGCACGTTCAGTCCCGGAAGCTACGGGCTGTTTTGAAGCCGGCCGGCTTTCCTATAGTGTTTTTGCCTATACATTTTCGCCGATTTCGAAGTGTCCATTTGTCTTCTATTTATTTTATTAAATGTTAAAGGATTTACGCTACGTGGAGCACTTGTTTTTTTCTGGTGATTACTTTGCTTTGCTGAGATTTACAGTGACTATCCCCATTGACGCTATGGTATCCAGTGCCCGCCTGTGAGATCCCGGGCTGGGGTTACAGCCATCTGCTCAGCGTGGTCCCCTGTAATAAGGGGCCATCGCTTTCCGGTAAGCGGCAGTGTTTTTCTATGGTGGAGGTTTCATCTTTGCACTTGTCACTTCAGTGTGGAATGTCACCACATATCACCTTGGGATTTGCTTTGTACAACATGGACTTTTTTTTTATTCATCAATTATTATGTATTACCTATACAATTCCCATTTTTTTGTACTCAATATATGGACATTTTGAATTGAACTTTCTTTACAGTTGTACGTTTTTTTTATCACATTTGCTTTGAATATGTTTATTTTTTTGGCATCTCAATACTTATTTAACATTTACTATTGTCACTATGATTTGTGGTATTTAACACTTTGAGTTTTACCACTTTTTTTTTAGCGCAACTTTTGTTTTTTTAAATTCTGATTGGTGTCGTATAACACTTAATAGTTGCAGCTCCACTCATATACGCAATATTTTTTATATACTGATGGAGCATACACACTGTCGCATTTTCTAATGAAAAACTCTCAACGGTCTTTTGCAGGCCAAAATTCCGATCGTGTGTACGCAGTATTAGAGCCACTTCCAGGAGGTCATGAAATGTACAACATATAAATTATGTTGAACCAGATCTTGGAATAAGCGTACAATGCCACATCCCAAAACATCATAGCAAAAAATGATTGGAACAAAACATTCCTAATAGGAACATAGGGACTTTAAAGGTTTCATACTCAAGGCAATACCCTGTTTCCCTGAAAATAAGACCTAGCGTGATTGTCGGTGATGGCTGCAATATAAGCCCTGCCCCCCAAAAAAGCCCTACCCTGTTTCCCCGAAAATAAGCCCTACCCTGAAAATAAGACCTACAAGAACTTTAATTAGGGCTTATTTGGGGGGTAGGGCTTATATTGCATCCATCACCGACAATCACGCTAGGTCTTATTTTCGGGGAAACAGGGTAGGGCTCCATTCACACTTGTGCAACTTGCCATGCAACTTTGGACTTTAACCACTTTACATCCCGCCCATTATCATATGACGTCCGCAGGAGGGATCTCCCATCCTGGGCGGGCGTCATATGACGTTCTGGGCTTCCCAGCCGTCTGGGGGGTGCGCCCGTGCGCGTCGTCACTCGAGAGCTGATGCGCGTGCCTGGGGGGCCGATAACAGACGTGGATCTGTGTGTGTAAACACACAGATCCACCTCCTATCAGGTGAGAGGAGACTGATGGTGTGTTCCCAGTACAGAGGAACATCGATCAGTCTCCTCCCCTTGTGAGTCCCCTCCCCCTACAGTTAGAATCACTCCCTAGGTAACACATTTAACCCCTTGATCGCCCCCTAGTGTTAACTCCCTCCCTGCCAGTGACATTTATACAGTAATTAGTGCATTTTTATAGCATGATCGCTGTATAAATGTAAATGGTCCCAAAATAGTGTCAAAAGTGTCCAATGTGTCCGCTGCAATGTCACAGTCACGATAAAAATCGCAGATTGCCTCCATTACTAGTAAAAAAAAAATAATAATAAAAATGTCATAAAACTATCCCCTATTTTGTAGACACTATCACTTTTGCGCAAACCAATCAATATATGCTTATTGCGATTTTTTTTTACAAAAAATATGTAGAAGAATACATATCGGCCTAAACTGAGGAAAAAATTAGTTTTTTTAAAAAAAATTCGGATATTTATTATAGCCAAAAGTATACCATATTGTGTTTTTTTTCAAACGTGTTGCTTTTCTTTTGTTTATAGCGCAAAAAATAAAAAACGCAGAGATGGTCGCAGTTTCCGCTCAAATTCATCCCAAAGGTGTTCTATTGGGTTAAGGCCAGTCAACTTCCTGTACCCCAAACTTGCTTATCCATGTCTTTATGGACCTTGCTTTGTGCAGGAACTACTTTTGCAAATTCAACGTTGCACCGATTGGAACAGTGACATTGCCGGCAATAGGCTGCGACTTATCATGCGATTTGACCAATGGGAACGAGGGCTTAATGTTGCAGCGACTTCAATGTAGTTCATGCACTACTTTGATCAACTTTCATGCAACTTAAGGGCCATAGACTTCAATGTTAACCCTCAAAATGTGCATGAAAGTTGAACCTGAATGTTATACAATGCAAACAGTTGTGCAACAGTTGTCCATTATCACTGGTCAAAGCCAAAGTCGTATCTTATGCCGCGTACACACGACCAGACTTTACGGCATACTTGGTCCGGCGAACTGGAGTCCGTCGGACAATTCGATCGTGTGTGGGCTCCAGCGGACTTTTTTCCCCAAAAGTTTGATGGACCTAGAAATGAAACATGCTTCAAATCTTTTTGACGGACTTGAGTCCGGTCGAAAAGTCCGCTCGTCTGTATGCTAATCCGACAGACAAAAACCGACGCTAGGGCAGATATTGGCTACTGGCTATCAACTTCCTTGTTTTAGTCCGGTCGTACGTCATCACGTACGAATCCGTCGGACTTTGGTTGATCGTGTGTAGGCAAGTCCGTTCCTTCGGAAAGTCCGTCGAAAAGTCCGCAGGACAAAGTATGCCGTAAAGTCCGGTCGTGTGTACGCGGCATAAGTTGCACCCGTCAAAACTTGCACCAAAGTTGCACTCCAAAGTCGGTGCAACTTTGTAGTCGTTCACGTGTGAATGGAGCCCGACACAGTCAATTTTCACAAAAATATAGATTTTAGAATTTAGTTATTAATATTCAGGTGTGTTGCAAAAAAAAAAAAATCTATATTTTTATGAAAATGTAATGTGTTATTGCCTTGAGTACAAAGTCTTTAAAGTCCCTATGTTACTAAGTTAGGAGTGTTTCATTCCAACTCTTGTTTACTATGAGATCATAAACCTCGAAACTCCCTACCTTCGTTATCTGGCAAAACGTACCTGGGGGCCTTCTATTTTTTTGGATGTCAAGCTGTTCCAGGAGCTTTGGAGTAGGACAGTTCTGGATTTGATTGCCTTTCCTATGACTACAGTTCTTTCTGGCTACATAGTTCCTAACACTCTGTATAAATTAGTGTATAGTACTACAAGGGAAATCATTTTGTTTTTGCCTCCCTTGGCCTCAACAGATGTGGCTTTTCAGAAATCAGACCAAGCTCCGGGGTTTCGGAATAGCTAATCGCAGCTATCCAAATGTTTTCTTTTACATTTACTCTTCTCTCTGAAGGAAGATTCTTATTATTTGCTAGATAATTATTATTATATAATTACCATACAGGATTCATATAGTGCTAACAGAACTGCGTAACTAAACTTTCCCAATCAACATTGACTATGTTGTTTAATCCTTATGCTGCCAGCATTACTAAATAGATATGTATATTTATGTGTTTTACGACTGGCTGTGATTGACAGCAGCAGGTGCCAATGGCTCCCACTGCTGCTTCTGAACCAGTGAAGAGAGAGGGAGAGCAGTGATGCTGATCTTGTGCACAGTGCTGAATCGAGATCATGCTCAGATAAGTATGATGGGGGTCTGGGGAGGAGGGATCGGCACACAGTAGATTTTGTTTTGTTACCTTAATGCATAGAATGCATTAAAGTTAAACAAAAAAAAAAAAATCTGCCTTTGGAACCAATTTAAACTTTTATGCCGCGTACACACGGTCGGACTTTTCAGCTACAAAAGTCCAACGGACGCTGACGGACTAAAGCTGGCTGGTAATCCGATCGTGTGTGGGCTTCTCCGGACTTTCAACGTACTTTTTTAGCCTCAAATCCGATGTACTTTAGATTTGAAACATGCTTCAAATCTTTACGTCGTAACTACGACGGACCCCGAAATCCGCTCGTCTGTGTGCTAGTCCTACGGACAAAAACCCACGCTAGGGCAGCTATTGGCTACTGGCTATCAACTTCCTTATTTTAGTCCGGTGTACGTCATCACGTACGAATCCATCGGACTTTTGTGTGGTCGTGTGTAGGCAAGTCTGTTCGTTAGAAAGTCTGCCGCAAGTCCGCCGCAAGTCCGCCAAAAGTCTGTCGGACAGGCTGTCGGACTTTTGTAGATGAAAAGTCCGACCGTGTGTACGCGGCTTTAGAACCACTTTAAAAGTTGCTTTCTTGTTTCTGGCCTAGGCAAAAATTAAGCTAGGTTCTGACGAAGTTCCGGGATCAGAGGAACGAAACATATAAACTTTTTACGCTGGGACAGCACCCCTGCCTTATACCGACCCCAGCCTATACCCTGCTCCCTTGGGGACATCGTTTTGAAAGCAAATGATGCACTACCTGAAACAACTAATCTGAATGCTTCATTAGAGACATATCCTGTGGATCTCCCAGTCTATGGATAGTGTAGGGCCCACTAATCATGGGGTACTTTGTCGCAGTAAGTGGGCTTAGCACCATATAGCAATATGGTGTGACCAAATCCCCATATTTTTTGATAATGTTTTTTTTTAATGTTTAGGTGTTTTAATCTAGCCTTGCTGGAGGTAAATGTCTTTTTTGCATGTGTGCGCTGTAATATTTTCTTCTACTGTACGGTCTTATGGCTGCACCATCTTTAATGCATCTTTTAGGGCGTGCCCCCCAAATATCTTGTTTGTCTATCCTGTGTACCAGACTCCCTGGACATTGATCGAATTGTCCGTTGGATTATCATCAGCCTGCCTTGATAGCATTGAAACACTGCATAAACTGGAGACCTACAGAAAAATCACAGATGAGGAACCATTTGCTGAGGAATTGGATGCAATGCACATACACTGTCATATTGATCTCCACACAAGACTAGTGAAGATCTCTGCGTTGCCAGCTTGATCCGTGAGTAACCACTACAGATTGAAAAACCGTATCATTATATCAATTGCCTATGGGAGTTTACCTGCACGCTGCGGGAAACCTAGCATGTGGTTACATTGAATACAATATTTGAGACAATATCACTTGGATTTGCAGTGTCTAGGGACTTGTATCATCTTTCTGGTACGTGGATATATATCTCTGTCTCCATTTTTGCACTCCAAAACACCAGGGCGAGAGCAATAGGGACTAATTGATATTGGAGAATCAATATACCTGTCCGTGAGGGGGTTTTTCTACCATCTTTTGGATAAACACTTATGCCGCGTACACACGAGCAAACTTTCCATCAGAATAGACTCTGAGGGTTATTCCGACGGAGTTCTGCTGAAACGGACTTGCCTACACACGATCACACCAAAGTCCAATTGTTTAGAACGCAATGACGTACGACGGGACTAGAAAAAGAAAGTTTATTAGCCAGTAGCCAATAGCTGCCCTTGCGTCATTTTTGGTCCGTCGGAATAGCATACAGACGGGCGGTTTTCCCGATAGGAACTGATTCCATCGGAAAGATTTGAAACATGTTCTATTTCTAGGTCCGTCAGAATTTTCGAAAGGAAAAGTCTGATGAAGCCCACACACGATCAGAATGTCCGATGGAATGATTCCTTCTGACTTTTTCTGCTGGAAAGTCCGGTCGTGCGTACGCGGCATTACTTTCACTGTGACCAATAACTTGCGTTTTTACTTAGCCCCACTTACTGACTGACCGATGATACTAACAAGCAATATGGGTGCATCAGAATAGTGTGGATCGTGCATCTTTCCATTATGGAACAGTGTGATTACTATCTGTGTTTCATGGAAACACACTGGTCGCTTTAGGAATCATATGCTGACTATCGTTTACAGGTGGCTTGGGGGTTCTTAAAGGTATTATAGGGGGTGCTTTTTATCTAGGGGAGGGAGGGGTCTGTGGACTGTAGTATTTACCCATTTTCTCCCTAGTTTTAGGAGACAGCTATACATTCACAAAGGTTATCTGTTCTTATAGATGTAGGGAAGTATAGAACATTAGGTAATCTTTACAATTCCTTTTTGGCCTATATACAGGGGATAAGCAGGATTTTTGGCTTGTTGTCATTTTTTTGTATCTTGCTCTTTTAAGCAATAAATTAAAATGTAGTTAACTCTTTAGGGTGTGTATATATCTATTTTTTTAATATTTTTTTTTTCTTGATCTAGGCAAAAATTAAGTCATACGAACCAGGAGTCTTCAAGGGCATTTTTTTTTCAAATGGAGGAGGAGAGGAGGAGCTTTCTACGCTAAGCACACCCTCCTGTTTGCATGCCTGAGCTAAGGGGAAATGGATTCCAGGAAGTATTTGTTACATGAATCATCTGCCCTTACTCAAGATGGCTGCAGCTAGAGATGCTAGTGGGGTGTTATTTAAAGTGATTTCTCACAAAATAAAGCATGGAGACATGGATGGATGGGGGAGTTTGCCTTGAATATTAAAAATTAATGAAATTGCATTTTCAGTTTGTGGTGCCCAGATACAGTTTATTTCTGCTTTAATAAGGTAGCTATGAAAGCTATATTTTTAAAATAGAATCTATATTGTTTTTTTATTTTTCTGTGTTTAATACTAACATTTTACATATATATTTCAATTTTTTAAATCACATGATCAGGAGGCCTACCAGCTCCAGATCTTTTTTTAAATTTAGCTGTTGGTGATAGTCGTTGATACAGTCACAGTGCAAAACAGGCATGCATATATGTGGAAACACTAAATAAGGCCCACCACTGAGCTGCCACATACACACTATTTTACCAAAAGTATTGGAACGCCTGCCTTCACACGCACATGAACTTTAATGGCATCCCAGTGTTCGCTTGTAGGGTTCAATATTGAGTTGTCCCACCCTTTGCAGCTTTAATAGCTTCAGCTCTTCTGGGAAGGCTGTCCACAAGGTTTAGGAGTGTGTCTATGGGAATGTTTGACCATTCTTCCAGAAGCACATTTGTGAGGTCAGGCACTGATGTTGGACAGGAAGGCCTGTCTCAGTCTTCGCTCTAATTCATCCCAAAGGTGTTTTATCAGGTAGAGGTCAGGGCTCCACCCCAAACTCATCCATGTCTTTATGGACCTTGCAAATAGGTGGGACAACTCAATATTGAACTCTTCGAACTAAGACTGGGATGCCATTAAAGTTCATGTGCGTGTAAAGGCAGCCGTCCCAATACTTTTGGTAATATGGTGTATGTGTACAGCTGGTGGGAAGGGGTTAAAATACAAATAAAATACAAATGTTTTCATGTAAATGTTCTCTTTGGGTTTTTTTCAAGTTGACTTTTGTATATTGTATTTAAATATCTATTTTTTATTAAAACACACTCGTATTTAGCCTTGGGCATATATTTGTAAGAGGCCAAATTTCTTTTGTTTACATCCGTTTGCTTTCTAAACTCATTGTCTCTTTTTTTCTATATTCATATTGTATGGCCTGGTAATTAGTGACTCAGCTAATTTGATGTTTTCATCCCATCAATCACCTGCAACTCCCTGTCACTCCAAACCACTTAACGACAGTGGTCTCAAGTTCCAGTTACACCTCCCATCAGCACTTTTGTTCCTTCCTCTTACCCAAGTGTTTGGACTGGAGCAATGGACAAACTCTTCATCTTGGGCTTCATATTGAGGTATGTGGCAGCTGAGGGAGATGACACCCAAATCTATAGAGGTCAGGTAACCCAATAACAAGTCAAGAAATACAATACAAAAGGACAAAATGTAGCAGACTCAGAGCCTACAGATGCCCATGAGAGTCACTTGAAAAGCACTAGTTTTTTACATTTGAACACAGATACTTTTTTTTGTATTCTTTATTTATAGTTTCAATACAGTACAGGCCAAAAAGCCAGAAAATAGAATAAAAAACAAAAGCGAAAGGATTACAGATATACCAGTATAAGATATCATTGCTGCATCAGTAAGGTCCAATCCCATACTAAAGTAACTAAAATAATATATGGACCACATTATGACACAAGATACATAGATGACCCCTTCAAGAGATGCAACGAAGGCCAAATTTGGGTAAAGCAAAAACTTTATGCAATACAGAGTGCGAAAATAGGTACTCAAGAGCTAAAAAACGTATCACGCTAAGAGGCAAAGATAAACAGTCAAGTCAAGACAGCTTGCAGTAGAATGCCTAAGAAGAACCCACATGGCCTATGCAATGGTAGATCGATTATCCACCAGAAATAAAGAAAAGAAACAGGAGAGGGAAAATGGGGGGGTAAAGGAAGGGTAGGAGAGGATGGATACAAATGGGTGCAAGTAAAGTCAGGATCTACCTATCTTTGGTCTCAGCCTGTTGCAGACAGCAACCCAATTGCTCAGCCATTAGTCATTTAAAGTTGTCTATGCATGTAAACTCAATCCAATAAAACCATGTGTTTCTGAATTGTGCGTGTCCTTGATGGTGTTCGTTCCATTTTTGTATTGTTGGAGGTTGGGCCAACTTCAGCACGGAGACCTTCTAATTTAAAATGGTTGGCCATTAGACTGACTAGGTCACTTTTAGTTTATTTACTAAAACTGGAGATTGCAAAACCTGGTGCAGCTCTGCATAGAATCAGCTTCCAGGTTTTATTGCCAAAGCTTAGTTAAACAAGCTGAAGTTAGAAGCTGACTGGCTACCATGTACAGCTGCACCAGATTTTGCTTTCTCCCGTTTTAATAAATCAATCCCCAGATATCAACTGTTTTAGAGCAGCTATGATTCTAATTATTCTGTTGGTGGGCCTGCTTTCCTAACGTTCTTTTTGTCCCCTCATTAAAAAAAAAAAAAAACCCTAGTTACATAAAAACAAGAAACATAATCCTGCAGTAAAAGAAAGTTACTTTTGTATTTATTTTACGTTTATTTCCAAGCAAACCAAGCTTAAATATTTATCATTTGCAATTAATTTTACAGTTGTTTCTCAACAAAAGCATGGAAGGTCTAAACTTTGTTTTCTTTGTAGTCAACGAAATATAATCTTTCACACATTTCCTACCAAAAAAGTGACATTCCACAAAAGAGTAAGCCAAGTAACTGAATCAAAATACCAGGACTTAACACTGTTGTTCTTGGGCTTATAAACTGTTTTGATATTTAAAATAATGATATTTTCAGCCTTACTTCTGTGCTGAAACTGAGTACTTCCAGTGGCTCTGATGGGGTCAGCATGATTTATTGCAATAACTAATTTTTAAATACATGTATGCAGGAGCAGATCCCTAGTGCCTAAATATTACTCTTTCAAATATATTTATTTTTATGTCTCTACAAATGAATTAAAGACCGAATAAACCTAAATTATAGTTTGGGATGTGGAAAAAAACACAATCCATAATATTTCATGATACGTGTAATATTTTTTTGGAATTTTATCAGGGCAAAGATAATGGAGGTGGAATTCTTGAGTTCTCCTAATATTTCCTGTCCATCAATCACTTTGAAAGGCAATGCAAGCCACCTCTTGCAAATTACAAGTGCAAATAAAACCAAAAAAAAAGTTTCTTTCTGTCTGTTTTTCTTTTTGTGCGCAGCTTATCATTGAGTTGCTTGGCGTCCTCCTTCCTGCCCTGACCTAATGGATGTGACCACAATTTTTATGAGTCCCTTGTCTCCTCAAGTATAACATCCAGTTGAAGTCTCACACCTTTATACCTCTTTATAGTCACGTACCCCTGTATGATATGTGATTGATTTTACATGAAATGCTTTAAAATTACTTTTCTATTCAGGGAAAATGCTGATTTCCACCCTCCTTCTCCAGTGCTTTATGTTGTATTTTTAATGTTTCACTTTAAAAATTATTAAAATCACTGCTTCCTGACCAACTGAATTTTGAAACTTTTGTTTGCTTTGGCACAGCCCCCCACCCCCATTCTGTTTGTTCACAATACCTTGCCTATTAACCTAGAAAATTGCTATTACCAATTTTTAAGATTCGGCTTCCATTGACTTCAATGGAGCTAAGATTTGGTACCCAAACTTCAGTAAAGTTCAGTGAACCCATCTCAAATTGAACCCAGGTAGGTTTGGCTCATCACTAGTTCCTAAAGGGTAATTATGTGCAGCTGGGAAAAGAGGCAGTTAGTAGAGAAGAATGAGAAATTTAAAAAATAACAATTTATACTCACCTAGGTAGATGCAGTAGCTTGGTCTTCAGTGAGTAGAGAACCTGGGACTGTCGGTCACTGGCTTTCTTTCTCTGCCCCTCCAGCAATCACTGAAGCACTGGGCTGTGCAGGGGGCGGGAATGGCTGGCTCAGGCTCTCAGCAGCTCGATGATAGGCTCAGTCAGCTACCTGTCCAGGCTTCTGGGTGGATCCCAACATTAAAGTCCATAATAGCTCATAATAGCTAGTCATTATAGCTCCAAAGTCTGGACTGGCTGAGTAACATCAGCCAATCACTGTTGGCTAGATCTGGGTCGCAGAAGTGCAGAACTAAGTGCACTCCTTTGACCCACAGAAGAAGTAGGGCCAAAAGAGCTTTGACCCTACTTCTCCTTAAGTTGAACCTCTTGCTTTGCTCTGCATGGCCAAAGCACTGGTTCCCTATAAAGAATAATAATAATATTTATAAAGTTTATTTTATAAAGAATGGCTAAAGACTTCTGACCAGAACCACTCTTGTCACATGAAAAAGTAAAGATTCATTATTTAATTTAAACATTGCTTACCCAATTCACAACAATTTTTTTTTAGGTCTAAAACTTTTTAGTGACGTCATCTTTATTTTCTCCTGAGAAGTCTGTGATTTACACCAATACTACCCAAAATCATAGCTGAATAAATACATACTCTCGAAAAGCACAAGTGAAATAATATGCAGTTACATATGACACATTCAAGCCACAAAAGACGTTCAAAGCTATCATTAGCCTCCTGCAGATAGCAACTCCATGACAGTGACTGGCAAGCTCCTGAGTTATGAACTATTTAAACAATATTTATATTACCTTTTTTCGACAGTTCAGAAATAGAATCTTGTAAATAAGGTACGATCTTTTTTCCAGACCACGGATTATGAATAGAGACATTCGCAGCCCGTAGTTTGCAGTTATTTTTTTTCCTGCTTTCCATAATTCTTTTGAAGAGGCATCCAAGACATTTAGGCTTATCCTGCAATCCTAAAGCCACATCAGTGATCTTTTGTACTCGTCTTTGATGTTATTTATACAACTTGGAGAAGATGTTGAATGCCTTTATTATATATATCATATCAGTTTTCTTGTTTTGTGCTATTAGTGTGTGAGTACAGATATCCATTGACACAAAATAGTGGTCAGAGGTGATGCCGCTATCTGAATGCTGAATGGCACTGTATTTCTGTATCGTGTTTCAAGGCATGTGTAAAGGATGATGGTTCTTCATTCTTTTGGCTTTCTAGAGCAGTGTTTATCAGTTCTCATCCTTAGGTACCTCCAGCAAGCAGGGTTGAAGTTAGAAGACAAATCACATGGTCTTAAAGCATACTATTTTGTATTGTGTGTGAGACCAGTGACCGACTTAGGGTTAGCAAAGGGTTCCTGAGCTAAAACATTTTTGCTTCCCCATATTATAAATAGAGGCAATGGTTACCACATTTTTAAGAATGACTTCTGCTTCTGATCTGTCCTAGAAATAAAGCATGTATACCCAGTACACCCACAGCTAATATAAATGTGCCCTTACATCCAAAAGGACACTTGTGCAGTTGTGTACCACCCATGAGCGAGACTTCTTCCCTCTCATACCGTCTCTTCTCTCTCTTTTGCTGTTGCTCTCCCTTTGATTAAAGGGTATTGGTTCTCTGATTCTTTGATGACAGCAGTCCCAAGCCAGGGAGGCAGGACACCAAAAAGCAACTTAAAGAATCACTACTCTCTCAACCCATTTCCTTCATTCCCCCAATAAAGCCATATAGAAATCAGAAGGTAGTACAAAAATCTTAGGTCAATGTATTTTTTTTCCCCAGTTTTTAACAGAGTGTCAAAGTGTTATAACTCCCATCAGGTTTTTGTTGTCTGTTCCCATAGGGAGATTTTTCCTATGTTTCTGTCCTGCTTATCATTGTTGCCCTCATGGCAAATCCAAAAATTTACAGTTGTCACCAGAACGGGAGTAGTGGATAAATCCTTCAAAGAAGACACCCCCTGTTCCAGTGATACACAAAATGTAAAAAAAAAATTGTCTTTAGGTACAGTATATATGGCAAATCAAATGTATTTCACTACACATAAACATATGAGCCCAATGCATCTAAACCCAACAGCAAAATGTAAAATTATCAGGACCTGGATTACTTGTTGGTGGCACTGTGCTTCCCAGAGTGGGGAGGGGGGGGGGTTGTAGCTTCAGTGTCCACCAGGAGGGAGCTCACATTCCAGTAATCTGTCTGCACCTGATGCTGGCTGCTGGGAGGGTATTTAGTTCCTCCTCTACTATTACCCTTTGCTTCAATGTTTTGCTTTGCTGCCTGATACTGCTTGCCACTTATCCTGAGTCTAGATCCTGATCTTGCTCTTGCTCTGCATCCTGATCCCTGCTGACTCTTTTCTGCTCCCTTTGTACCTGAACCCAGTCCCCTCTTCCTATCTGTTCTCTGCATCTCCAGTTTTCCCTGTTAATCTGGATTCCTCATTTTTGAACATATTGTATAGAGGTAGCAGGGGCGGTGCATCCATAAGGGCGCACCCCCTCTCTCTAGATAGATTCATGCTGACGCTGCCACCCCCTATTCAGGTGCCTGGCCTTTTTTTGGGCGCCTGAATTACAGCGGCGGGGTATTTTTTTTAAGCACCTAATTAGAGCCATAGACTCTAAAAGGCGTCAAAAAAGGTAAACAGCCAGCGCCATGCTTGGCGCTCGCAGTTCACTCAGCTGTGTTAGAAAAGCGAATGAATAATCACTTTCCTAACACTGAACCGCCTCTCCACCAATCAGGTGCTCAAGTCTGTTACCCGTCACCTGATTGGCTGAAACGACAGGCACTGTGATTGGACGCCTATCAAATGTTCAATCATAGGAGAGGACGGGAGGAACGGATGGGAGAAAACATCAAGGACATAGAGGAAACCGATCGCCGCCGTCACCCGCTGCCCCACCGACACAGAGTAAGTCCCAGGCAGACGTCGGGCGGGGGGCACAGTGGGAGCATTTGATGGCACAGTGGGAGCATTTGGTGGCACAGTAGGAGCATTTGATGGGCACATTGCGAGCATTTGATGGCACAGTGGGAGCATTTGTTGGCACAGTGGCAGTGTTTGATGGGCACAGTGGCTGTGTTTGATGGGCACAGTGGCGGCATTTGATAGGCACAGTGGTGGCATTTGATGGCACAGTGGCTGCGTTTGATGGCACAGTGGCTGCATTTGATGGCACAGTGGCGGCAATTGATGGGCACAGAGGCTGCATTTGATGGTACAGTGAGGCTGCAATTGATAGGTTTTTTTTTTTCAGTTTGTTTGCGCCCCACAAAAAATCTTGAGCACCAGCTGCCGCTGATAGGTAGTTCGTTAGTTAGGTTTCCAGTTTGTTAGGTTGCTAATTAGACATTTTGGTTATATGGTTGTGATTCAATTGTATCCTCACCTTGGCTGTGTTTACTGTTTGCTGGTGTTTCAATGTCTTTTGTTGTACTGTAATTAAATGTACTTTACTACATATAGTCTGGTTTCGGTATCCTAATGTAGCTAGACATATTTGGCCATCCCTGCTGCTGATTCCTGACAAAAATATTGCCGCTTACCAATCCTAAGATCTTGTGGTTGTATTCGGTCTTTTTTTTTCCCCGATTTTTTTTTAAAACTTTATTCACACCTGGTGATCCTGCCAGTAACCACATCTTGATCAAGGGAGACAGTGCTCACTGTTTCTATGGAGGAGCAGGATTGTCACTCTTGGACCTGAAGTGAGCTAAGGCTACTAAGCACCTCCCCCTCTCCTTAAAACTACTAAGCACCTCTCCCTTCCTTATCTCCCTAATATAGGGAATAGGTGTTCAGTCATTCACAGAGGTAACCAGGGCAGGAAGAAAACACTACTTGACATTACATACATTTTGAATGGTATTTTAACAGACCAAAAAGGAGCAAATAAGAGAAGTTCATTGTACAGTGCATACAGCTGCCACATTATATAAACAAAATAGTTCATTTGGGTCAAGTTTATATTTTCTAGGTTCTGCTATGTGAATGGTAACATGCAACAAATATAAAGTAGTGTTATCCCAACTTGGCTGCAGAAGTGGAAATATACTTTATGTATTTTGCAGTTATCGTGCAACAGACGCTTATCTTATTTTTTTGCAAACCAATGAAGCAGAGTTCTAATTATTCATCAATAAAACATGGAGTCATATTAAGCATGCAAAGGCTGTAAAAAAGGAAAATATATGCTTTGTAATGCGTATGTTAATTAATCATTGGCCAGATCTCATTTCATTCATGTGTGGAGTCCATATGGCTCCACTTAGCAGATGAATCAAACATACAGTGTGGCTCTTGTTCCACATGTCTCTTCACTGTAGTTAACAACTGGAACCACCCTAAATTCTAGTTAAAGGAAATGATACAAATCTTCCTTTGTAGAGATGGAGCAATCATCTTATTTATGTGAATATACAGGACATTATCTATTTTCATTGCTTATGGAGAGCTGTATGCTTCCTTCTGTCTAGTCAGAATTGGTAAGTAGCTGATTGCTGAAAAGGAAAAGTCAGACACAAAATTCCATTTGATATAATATTACAAACTGGAGTTCCAAACTCTAGTCCCCCCCCCCCCCCCCCCACCCGCCTTGATGACTTGAGGGTCTATGCTGTAAATCAATGGGGCAAGGGAGCTGGTTTGAACTATATGTCAAGGCAAAACTGAAAAGTTGCAGTTAAATAGTTACTTCTGTGAAGTAACTTGTGCATTTATGTTAACATTCTACATATGGCAAACCTGCCAAGGAGGTTGGAGCTGATCATGTCTTGATGTTTGGCCTTGTAATTACTTTTTTACATACCTGTGGATCCTGCCAATACTGCTGGTGGTAAGTCACTTTCTTTAAGTGGATGACAACGCTGCAAAAGGGTTGAATAAATTGTCCCCCTGGCCTTTCTGGACATCCCTGAAGAACTATAGTGCAATGGTGTGAGGAATTTCCTTTAACGCCCTATTATGACTATGGAGGAAGTGCCAGCTAACTCACACTCAACATCCATCACAGATAACTCTACACTGCCTTCCCCATCTGAGTAGCGGTAATCTACATAACAATCACCCTAAATTAATTCAAGATTCTGACCAAAGAAACAGTTTTACAGCAACGTCAGTGGAGTAGATTTAGCATGCACCAAGCGTGATTCCCTAGAAGGGAAAGCAATTACGTGGCCACAGATTCAACTATGAATATATGTAAAGCCAAATCCAACTTGGGCAAAAAAAGATAAAAATGTGAGTCCCGAACACAAGTATAAAAAACAGCCTTGTCTGCTATGACCCATCCGACACTGGTCCTCTACTGGTCTAAATTACACAAACAGTGTCATGGTTCCACCTCTGCCCTGGACCCACAGGAGAATGCCTATGTAGTACCACTCTCTGCAGCATTTCCACCGATTACTAAAGGAAGAAGAAAGAAGACGGTTACCTGACTGCAGACAATTACTCTATTCAAATCTAGAAATAAAATTGGGGTGGAGATGGGCCACAAGGCTGAACACTGCTCCCGACCTCACAAAACAGCTCTATTGCTTTCATAGTGTGGATTCAACCCACCCCTTCCCCATTTAGTAAGCATCTACTGCTTTTTTTGTTTGGAGGGGCATCTTAAAGCAAAGGAATACTTACCTTATTGCTCTGGAATGTGAACGGCCCCTAAAGTGGAAGTCCATACTAAAACTAAAATCTATAGACATCTATAGACACCCACATTCTAACCAAAACCTATCTAACCCTGTAAAGATAAAATCGCTATACATAACTTTTCTGAAGGAGATCCGACCCAATCTCCAGCGGTGGAAGCTCTGCAGAGGACACAGACAACAACGGCTGTGAAATGAATGGGAAGTGACGTCAACCATAGACTTACTATGGGGCTTCCATTGTTGGCTGTGTCCTCTGCATCCGCCTACACAGCGAAGCCACGACTGACAGCTCAGCATGGGATTGGGTCAGATCGCCTGCAGAAAAGGTATGTATACTGATTTTTTCTTTACAGGGCTAGATAGGTTAGTGTTAGATCGTGGTTATCTATAGATGCAAGATTTTAGTTTTAGCAAGGACTTCTACTTTAATGTCCTTTGTAGTGTGTGATGACATGTGCAAAAAAAAACAGCCACATGACCAGTGCAGGGAAGTGTCTTTGGGAGGGAAAGCAAGAGAAAAAAGCCTGCAGGAGGAAGGAATAAATTAAATATTCCTCTGCTTTACACCTCCAAGTCCACTTAAGCAGTATACTCTATATACTATAAAATTAAAAGCTGTCCAGAGTTCAGCTTTAAAGCACAACTCCTGGAAAATTAGAAATTATCCCTTGCCCACACTCACTTTTTCTGGAGGATAGGAGAATTTGTTTTACTTACCTTATCCTTCACCCCCCAACAGAAAGCGCTCCACCCCCCCCCCCCCCCCCCAATCTGGCCATGGACTGTCTTTCTGTGTCCTCACATCCAGAGCAGGACTAAATACCCTGCTCTGGTCTTTGATGATGTCAAGACCATAGACTGCTGGGGAGTGGGGGTTCAGACACTGTGGGGACTGGTCTAGCTGTGAAAAGGAACAGAGGATTGGGTAAGTAAATTATTTTTATTTTTTGGTTTCCCTAGGAAAAAAAAATAATCCTTGTAATGCAGGCACAGCCCCAATGCAAGGGATCATTTTTTGTTTGCCCGTAGTTGGCTTTTAAGTCAATACATACTTTACCAATTGAGAACTGCTGTTTTGCCTCCAACTAGGCTACACATTATCGATCAGTTCTCGTATTGTCAATGAAAAGAGCCTAATCTTGGATGGAGCTGTACTTTGTGTAATGGCTAACGCACACAGAAGCAGGATGAGAGGTTGCATTTTCATCAACAAGCCATGAAGTTCTCTCTCTTAAGTAAAAACTGAAAAAGAAGGTTTGTTTCATGATGTACAGACATGAGTTAACACTGAAATAGCATTCTTTAAATAAATTAATCTTTCTATTTGCTTCACTGGCTAAAAGTGCGCTGCATGTGGGCAACAAGTGCAATTTAATGGAAAAACATTTTGCTGAAATGTACTTGACCGGACAGCTCATAAAACACTAACACATGTTAAAGCAACAAAGTACAAATGCTTAACAGTGTATTAAATCAGAACATGGTGGAAAAATACCTTTCAGCTAATTTCACATTAGTCTGTCTTCACAGATATCATAAAGAAAGAGCAATGCTCCTTTCATGAAATTGCCAGATTCCCTGAATAATGCTTTCTTCAGATATTAAAAAGGAAACAGCCTTATCATTATTATCTGCTGGGGCAGAGTCCTGTTTTATATTTTTCTGTCTTTGTTCTGTCTTCCATTTATGTGTGTACACTATGGCACCGACCTTACTAAAGAATAAAAAACATTAAAACTAAAAAACACCCTTTTAAAAATTAATAAGAAAAAATGAATAAACAATTCTTATTTCAATTTTTCAAAGTTTTTTTTTTATTGAAGTATTGTTAGAGGTAATGAAACAGTGAGTGTAGTGAGAAAGAGGAAAAGATATTAGATATTAGAATGAAAAATAAATATTTTAAAAAGGGAAGCTTTGCTTCACAAGCCTTTTCTGGAGTTAGCAAAATGAGAACGTATCTTGGCAACACACATTTTTATGGCTACTAAACAAACCATTGCGAAGGTGTGGAAAACACCTTTTATCTCTTTTGAGGAGGTGAAGCAAGGGTGCATGGTATGTTGACGAACGAGAAGCTTACGGCGATACTCATGGGCACTAAGGACAAATTTCTAAAGACTTGGTAGACTTGGTTGAGTCAGTTTCCAACCACCTTCCTGCTTTCTGGACCTATAGGAAATTCTGTCTAGCCTACCGGTGGTGGCCGTGGATTCCCTGGGGCAGGGCTTATCTTCTTCCTACCCTTCTCATTCTTCTCTTTTCTTCCTTTTATTTTTTGACTATCTACCGCCAGATGCCAGTTAGCGGAGTCTGTTAACTCCTCTCTGGCCGTACTTTTGAGGAAAACGTTTTCTTTTCCTTTCCTAATGGTATAGCTTATCGGTCTTTCGATGGGGGTGAAGCCCTTTTGTACATTAGACTTGCTCTTCAAGTATTTTTTTTATAGTATTTTTTTGGGGGGTCCCTGAGAGGTTCTCTGACTTTGTCCCCATAAATCAACATAGGTCAATCTCAGGTACTGCATGGTATTTTTACAGGATGATTCCTGGAATACTGTTTGCTTAGCGCATTCTTTGGGCTGCAACTATTGAGTGCCGCACGATTCGTATTGCCCTATTAGATTATAATGATAACAAGGCACCCTCACCTGTTTTTTTTTTTTTTACTGCTTATAACATGTTAGAGGCATATTAGTTTGTGGTATATATGTTGTCATTCTTATACCACTTTATACCGCTTAGGGCTTAGGACACTGGCCTAAGCAATTGTTCACTGTTTTCTGGGTTTGTCTTAATTAAATAAAAATATTGTGAAAGAAAGATAAATATTAAAAAAAAATCAAAGTATACCTTACACCCAACTTCCACCCCTGGCACCTAGGCAGGGATGATGTCAATAGCCTATGATGTCACCAAAAATCCTTTTGATGTCATGCTTTGTCCAGAAGCTGTGGGAACAACCCAGGGTGTAAAGTTAATATATTTTTGTATTTTTTTAATGTTTGATTTTTTTTATAATGGTAACTCTACTTTTTGGAGGGGTGGAGGTCTAAGCAATAAGCAGATTTTTCACTTTCATGTAGGGTACACCTTAATTTCACCTACCCAACTGAAAAATGACACAGTACAGCAATTAGCATTCAGTTTATTTTTTTTATTTTATTTTTTTGACTAAAAAAACACCATGATCATAGATGCTAACTTATTTGCCAGGACAGTCTGACATCTGGGTCTGTGACCAGTCCCCGGATGCATCCCAAGATCACAGCATTACCCTTATTTGAGTTAATGGACATGCACAGTAATTAAAAAAAGCATATAACCGAGGGGATTGTGTCCATGAGTGGAAGGTTCCTGTATAATTATAGATGGGACTGCTCAAAAAGTGAGCATGATCAACCTTGAAAGTGGGCATGATTTTGGTGAAACCGCCCATAAGAATGGTGTAATATGTATGGGCCATGGGCCAAGAGCAGGGGTGACAGTGTAATGAGGATGAAGATGTTGGCCAACATGCCTGTTGATACTTCTGTTGGTACAGTTAGGGCTCATTTAGCTATGCAGTTGGGGGGGGTGAGCATTACAAACATGCAGATCAGCCACAAATTTAGTGCTTCTCAATGCTCCACCCTTGAGCTTAAAAGCGAGCAGATGGGAGTGATGACATGCTTTATGTCTGCATCAAAAAGGAATCCCCCTTTTGCGTTCAGCAATACCACCCATTCAATTGAATAGGGATGCTCCGCACCAGCCCCTTAACAGAATGAAGGTACTTTTATGTGTACCAGCTTCTTTCAGCTTGAATTCTGTGGTATTGGGGACATAAGACCAGTGGAGCTTGCTTCATCTGATATTTGAAGATTAAGACATTTTGTACATAACTATCTACTGTCAGAAACCATGAATCATACTGAGACAGAAGTACAGTTAAATCATACTTGTTTAACCACTTCCCGCCCGGCCTATAGCAGATTGACGGCCGGGCGGTGGTTCAGTTATCCTGACTGGGCGTCATATGACGTCCTTCAGGATAACATGCCACCGTGCGCCCATGGGGGCACGCATCACGGCGATCGGTGGAGTGATGTGTCAGTCTGACACACCGCTCCACCAATCTTGGTAAAGAGCTTCCAACGGAGGCTCTTTACCACGTGATTAGCCTGTCCAATCACGGCTGATCACGATGTCAATAGGAAGAGCCTTGATCGGCTTTTCCTCACTCGCGTCTGACAGAGAGGCTCTCTCCTGACAGAGGGGGTCTGCGCTGATTGTTTATCAGAGCAGCCCCTCCTCGGATGCCCACACTAGATCACCAGGGAAGCCGCTAGGACCACCAGGGAAGCGGGAAACATGCAATTCTCATTTAAATTGTGACAGCTCTGAAAGCTGAAAATTGGCTTGGGCAGGAAGGTGTCTAAGTGCCTGGTATTGAAGTGGTCAATAATAAAAGTAAATAGAACAAACGTAGTCAAAACATACCCAAAGTTCGGTAACCGGAACGTAAAGTCAGAAAAGCCAGAAAGTCAGAAAGCCAGGAATCAGTGTAGTGGAACAGCAAGCAGGATCTGGAGCCAGAAGGATTGTCAGTCAAGCAAGTCTTTAACAGGAGCGCAGGAGAAAGTCTCTGTGATGTTGATCAAGGCAAAGGCAGAGATCATCTGGGCTGGGCGGCTTAGGTCAATGAGGAGTCAATGAGGATGGCAAATGTGATCAACTTCTCCAGCTCAGTGGGTATATCTCAGGCTGCTATCTCATCTTTGATGGTATCCAAGAGACCATGAGAAAAAGCAGCCATGATCACCGCATTGTTCCAAGCAGCCTCTGCTGCCAGAGTACAGAATTCAATGGTGTAATCGGCAACAGTTCTCGTACTCTGTTTGATGGACATGAGGCACTTGGTAGCAGAAGCGGAGCATGCGGAAACGTCAAATACCCTTTTAAAGGAAGCCACAAACTCTGGGTAACTCAGGACAATGGGGTTTTGTGTCTCCCATAGAGGGTTTGCCCATACCCATACTCTCAGAAAGCAAAGATATCATGTCCGTGGGGAACGCCTGGGGCAGAATCCCAAAGTATATCTCAACCTGGTTGAGAAACCCTCTGCATTGGACTGGATTGCCCCCAAATTGCTGGGGAAGAGTAGTGGAACCAGACATACCTCTTATAGAGGTAATACTCAAGGCCGGTGCCTGCACAGAGACTGGAGCAGCAGCAGGGACGGCCTGCATCACAGGTTGTACTGGAGCAGCCACAGTGGCAGATTCCAGGTGAGCCGTGCGACTCAGGTACGTTTGTAATGCCATGGCAAACTGATCCATGCAGTGATCCTGCTCATCCAATCTGGAAAACATATTACCAACAAGTGGATTGACTGCATCTTCTGAATTCATGGCTTTCGCCTACTGTCAGAAACCATAAATCAGACCAAGACAGAAGTACAGTTAAATCACACTTGTTTAATAATAAAAGTAAATAGAACAAACTTAGTCAAAACATAGCCAAAGTTCGATATCCAGAACGGATAGTCAGACAAGCCAGAAAGTCAGGAAGCCAGGAATCAGCGTAGTGGAACAGCAAGCAGGATCTGGAGCCAGAAAGAATGTCAGCCAAGCAAGTCTTTAACAGGAGCGCAGGAGAAAGTCTCTGTGATGTTGACCAAGGCGAAGGCAGAGATCATTTGGGCTGGACGGCTTAAGTAAGCAGGACCAACGAGTGAGATATCAACAGGTGAGTCACTGTGGAGAGATAGGAGCTGGCAAACAGCCGACAGCTGAGCGGCCAACTCAGAGAAGGAAGGGCTGAGCCCAGCCCTGACACCTACATTGGTATTATGACCTATACATACACCTTCAAATAAGCAAGCTAGTGCCTTCTAATTTTACATCTGGTTTTGAAAGCTTAAAACACCAGTTCCTATGCTATAAACCGGGTTTGTGGCCCCCGGCTGGGGCTTTCCTGGCTTGTGCGTCCATCTGGTGCGCACTGCTGTATGCCTATTTTGTGTTTGGCTGCTCTGGGAGAAAAGTGAATAGCCTTTTTTGGTCCCTCCTAAAGATCATTTTGCATTAATTCAACTCTGTTCTACCATCCCCCCCACCCCCGAGCTCCTGAAGAAGCTGACAAGGTCAAACGCGTCAGTTCATGTTGTTCCTCCCTTATGTGATATCAATGTGTTCTGTGTATATACAATGTGGATGCAATATGTAATATAAGTCCTATTATACACCCACTGGGGAGAAATTACTATCTTCGGGGGGTTCTTTGGCAAAATAATGAGTTGTGATGATCTATTATGTTTTTAGGGGTGTCTATCATTAACATTATACACACTTTTAATGAATTTTGTAATAAAAATTATACTTTTTAACTCATGATCGTGTATGGATAGTTATTCTGAGTGGAAGTTTCAGCATCTATAAAGTCCCAATTCTTTTCTATTTTTGCGAGGCAATTATATTGCCTCCTCACCACCTGTCAAATGCTTTTCCGAAATTGTGGCAATTTAGCTGCTCATGTAAAATTTGCCTAAATGGGATCCAACATACATTCCGATCAAGAGTCAGAATTAGGCTGAAGACTATGGCCCAGTAGCAGCTGCTACATTTCTATACCCCTATTGCTACACTGCTCTCTCCCCTCTGCTTCTTCAGGTCCCATTGGCTTTATTGCCCTTTAAAATTTGTGGTGTTCAGCCACAACATTTTTACTGTTTCATAACTGTTTTTATTTGCCACAACGAAGGAACGTTTTCCTGACATTGTCGCTACAGTGTCATTATGCCTGCTTTCGGAAACATGATCTGCATTGCTATTGCTCAGTCTATCATAATCAAATTCTCACTGAATATCATTAAGACAAAATTGATTTATTTGTGCACTGATTGCGCCACTCCACTCCATCACACATCTCCTGTAATATTCAGTCTTGAGTTTTATGATCTGCTCTATCAGGTAGAAATATTGGTGTTATGTTTGTCAATTACCCCTCGTCTTTCAAATCCAGCCTGTTTTGTGTTTATGTAGATCATCTAAATAAAATGCTGGTAAAGTGCCATCTGCTTTGCAAACCTACGATTTACAAGCAGATGTACCTAGAAATGTAAAAATGAACTTAGGGCGCAAAGCTTTTTTTATATAATAGCTAAGCCCTAGCTTGCTAGTAGTCAGTAGGTTCTCCCTTTGCAGGTTCTTTGAGTTTAGAATGTTTTCTTTTTTTTTTTACCTAGTAAAAATCCCTTGCCTAGTTTAAAGATCCAGCATTTCTAGCTGATGGTGACACCATGACTCAGGTGTCATCACCACTCCCCAGTGTAATGTAGAGTAGTGTGCTTGCATATTTGCACGTGTTACATAATTTGTGGTCATGCCCAAGCACTGGGCTTCTGTATATTTTGCTGTAATGTGGCAGTTCAAGGCTTGCCAGAAAATGTAATGTAGTTTCTATGTGATGCACAAGCCTCACAACTAACTAAAAACCTTCCTTGTCTCCAGCCAAATCCACCTTCTTTCTTCATGTCAGACACTGCAGAGGATTTCAGCAGCGGAGGCAGTGCTGTCAATACAGAAAGCAGTGGGTGGGGCTAGATGTGGTCAGGTGCTTATACGTGGACAAAGAGCCTTCTATTGTATTGCACAATGGTACGGAAGCACCTTCTCCAATTCCCCTTCTGTGTTTGTCTGTTGTGCAGGGCTGTCTATTGACTGGACCCTGGGCAAACATTTTTTGGGGCTTCCCCAGCCTCCACTCTGAGACATACAATTAATAGCAGCTAGACTCAAAATCAATTTATTGCAGCAGATCAGGCAGTGATTGCTTGCTAGAGGTTATAGTGTATCATTACTGCTCAATGACTGGTTGCCAGAGGTTACAGAACATAATTTCTGCTTGCTAGAGGTTACTACACATCGTTATTGCTCACTGGTTGCTAGAGGTTACTGCACATCCTTACCGCTCACTGATTGGTTGCTAGGGGTTACCACACATTATTACTACTAACTGTTTGGTTGCTAGAGGTTACTGCAAATTATTATTGCTTACTGATTGTTTGCATGTTTGAACAAATTATTGACTCAGGGGAGCTGAATACAAATGCACGCCACACTTTTCAGATATTTATTTGTAAAAAATTTTGAAAATCGTTTATCATTTTCCTTCCACTTCACAATTATGTGCCACTTTGTGTTGGTCTGTTACATAAAATCCCAATCAAATACGTTTAGGTTTTTGGTTGTAACATGACAAAATGTGGAAAATTTCAAGGCGTATGAATACTTTGCACTGTGTAAAGAAAAAAAAACTCTGATGTCTCCATAAAACATGCCACCTGTCAAATGCTATTACATTATGGGTTGGTTAGCCCCCTTGTCATAGCAATGAAGTTAAAAGTAAAAAAAAAAATGTATTTAGTGTATTTTTTTAAAAAAACATGCATGTGATAAAAAGTTGCTCAAATTGTGTGACATAAAAAATTGCAACTGCAACCAGTTTAATCTCCAGGACCTCTTACTTTAAACAAAATGCTGATTATAATATTTGTGCAAAAACTGTATACATAGTTACATATTAGTTGAGGTTGAAAAAAGACCCAAGTCCATCAATTCCAATCTATATGTGTGATTATAGGTCAATATTACATTGTATATCCCTGTATGTTGTGGTCATTCAGGTGCTTTTCTAATCGTTTTTTGAAACTATTGATGCCCCCCGTTGAAACCACCGCCCGTGGAAGGTTCCACATCCTTGCCGCTCTTATGCCCTGTACACACGGTCGGACATTGATCGGACATTCCGACAACAAAATCCATGGATTTTTTCCGACGGATGTTGGCTCAAACTTGTCTCGCACGGTCACACAAAGTTGTCGGAAAATCTGATCGTTCTGAACGTGGTGACGTAAAACACGTACGTCGGAACAATAAACGGGGCAGTAGCCAATAGCTTTCGTCTCTTAATTTATTCTGAGCATGCGTGGCACTTTGTGCGACGGATTTGTGTACACACGATCGGAAATTCCAACAACTTTGTACAGTAAACGTTTATGGGGAACTGTGTCAAATGTTTTTGCAAAATCCAGATACACCACGTCTACGGGCCTTCCTTTATCTAGATGGCAGCTCACCTCCTCATAGATGGCTAATAGATTGGTTTGGCAAGAACGATTCTTCATGAATCCATGCTGATTACTGCTAATGATATCGTTCTTATTACTAAAATCTTGTATATAGTCCCTTATCATCCCCTCCAAGAGCTTGCATACTATTGATGTTAGACTAACTGGTCTGTAATTCCCATGGATGTATTTTGGACTTTTTTTTAAATATTGGTGCTACATTGGCTTTTCTCCAATCAGTTGATACCATTCCAGTCAGTAGACTGTCAGTAAAAATTAGGAACAATGGTCTGGCAATTACTTGACTGAGTTCCCTAAGTACCCTCGGGTGCAAGCCATCTGGTCCCGGTGATTTATTAATGTTAATGTTAAATTTCCCAAGTCTATTTCTAATTCTGTCCTCTGTTAGCCATGAGGGTGCATTCTGTGATGTGTCATGAGGACAAACACTGCAGTTTTGATTACTGAAGATCCCCGATTCCCTCGTGCAGACTGAGGAGAAGAATGAATTCAATAACTTCGCCATCTCCCCATCCTTTATAAGCAGATGTCCTTCCTCATTCTTTATGGGGCCAATATGGTCTGTCCTCCCTTTTTTACTGTTTATATACGTAAAGAATTTTTGGGGATTTTTTTTGCTCTCCTCCGCTATGTGTCTTTCATGTTCTATCTTAGCTGCCCTAATTGCACCCTTACATATCTTGTTGCATTCTTTGTAAAGTCTGAATGCTGATGATGATCCCTCAGCCTTGTATTTTTTTAAGGCCTTCTCCTTTGCTTTTATATGCATTTTTACATTAGAGTTAAGCCATCCAGGACTTTTGTTCGCTCTTTTAAATTTATTTCCCAATGGGATTCACTGGCTAATGCCCTTATTTAATAAGCTCTTAAAGCAAACCCATCTCTCCTCCATGTTCTTTGTTTCTAAGATTTTATCCTTATCTGTGATCAGGTCTGTATTGTTGGTAATTAGCAGATCTAGTAATGCCTTGTTTCTAGTTGGTGCGTCTACCATCTGACCCATGAAATTGTCCTGCAAGACATTTAGGAACTGGCGAGCCTTAGACTAATGCGTGGTTCCCTCCGCCCAGTCTATGTCTGGATAATTAAAATCCCCCATTATTGTAACACTTCCCATCCTTGCTGCGAATCAAATTGTGATAGGAGGTCCGTCTCCCCCTCCTCCCTCAGGTTAGGGGGCCTATAGCATACTCCCAGTATTCTTTTCCTCTTAGCTTTATCCCTTTGGAGCTCTACCCATAAGGATTCCACCTCCTCCCTAGCTCCCTCAGTGATGTCATCTCTCACATTCACTTGTACATTATTTTTGATATAGAGGCATACCCCTCCCCCTTTTTTACCCTCTCTATCCCTGTGAAAAAGGGAATACCCTTAGAATGGTTGCAGAGATCGGTGTCAGTAGGGCAGTAGTTTTTTATTTTTATTATTTTATTTTTGTTTCATTTTTTTTACAATTTTATTTATATTTTTTTATTGTCCTTTAAAAAATGTTTAGGAGAATTGGTGAAATATCAGGGGGATCTGCGCTACACAGGGTGATTAGGGTGTGCCCAGGCACATCCGGAACACCCCCTGCGCATGCCCATGGGTGCTGCACATATCCATCCAAAGCGACATAAGCTTGTGTGCTGAGAGCTCGCTTACTGCGTGCTCCTGCTACACTGACTGAGTTGGAACCGACAGCTCTCAGTTAAGGCTTCTGATCAGGATCAAGTGGGATTTGCTCCTGATCATGAGATTCTGCCATCCATCCATGTCTCCATGCTTTATTTTCCAGAGAAATCACTTTGAAAAACACCCCCCTAGCATTTCTAGCATCTTGAGTAAGAGCAGATGCTTCATGTAGCATTTACTTCCTTGAGTCCATCTGCCCTTAGCTCAGGCGTGCAAGTAGGAGGGTGTGCTTAGCTGAGAAACTCCCTTCTTCCCTCCTGAAGATTCCTGGGATGTATGATATAATTTTGGCCTAGGCCAGAAACCAGGAAGTTACTTAACCACTTCAGCTCCGGAAGGTTTACCCCCCTTCATGACCAGGCCATTTTTTGCGATACGGCACTACATTATTTTAACGGACAATTGCGCAGTCGTGCGATGCTGTACCCAAATAAAATGTTTGTCATTTTTTTCCCACAAATGGAGCTTTCTTTTGGTGGTATTTGATCACCTCTGCGGTCATTATGTTTTGCGCTATTTACAAAAAAAGACCGTAAATTTTTTTTTAAAAAAAGTTTTGTCTGCTATAAAACATTCCCAATAAAAAAATGTAAAAAATCGATTTTCTTCATCAATTTAGGCCAATATGTATTCTGTTACATATTTTTGGTAAAAAAACCAATCCAAATAAGCATATATTGATTGGCCTGCGCAACAGTTCAGCATCTTCAAACTATGGGATATTTTTCGTTATTTTTTCTTTCTTTAATTTTTTTACTAGTAATGGCGGCGACCAGCGACTTATAGCGGGACTGTGATATTGCGACAGACAAATCAGACACCTAGCTGACACTTTTGATACTTTCTGGGGACCAGTGACACTAATACAGTGATCAGCTCTAAAAATATATACTGTCAGTGTACTAATGACACTGGCTGGGAAGGGGTTAACATCAGGGGTGATCAAAGGGTTAAATGTGTTCCTAGGGCAGTGATGGCGAACCTTGGAACCCCAAATGTTTTGGAACTACATTTGCTCATGCACTCAGCAGTGTAGAGCATCATGAGAAATGTAGTTCCAAAACATCTCGAGTGCCAAGGTTCGCCATCACTGTTCTAGGGAGTGATTGTTAATTGTGGGGGAGCTGGGGGAAGGTAAAGATCCGTGCTTAGCAGAAACACAGGATCAGTACATTTCGCTCTCACAGAATGGCGGTCTGCCTTATTTACATAGGCAGGCGGGCATTCTGCCTGTCTCCCGAATGATCGGCGGGTCCCAGTGGACATCGCATCTGCCAGACCCGCTAATTGGCTACTGCTGTGTCCAATGACAGAAGGAGGGAGTCACTGGCGGCACGCGCCTGCGCCCCAGAACCGGGTGTGTCAGATCACCTACTAGGTAGGTGATCTGGCACAGAGCGGCCGCCCTGCCGTAGTATATGTACATGGAGCGATCCGTAAGAGGTTAAGAAATGTAAAAAAAAAAAAAGTTTAAAAGAAGTAAGTATAATATACTTTTCTATCTATTCACTAATGATAGCAACATGTGGATTAAAAATATTCCTGATGGAGAGAGTGAATTTCCAGATGTATCCAATTGTATCCTGACTTGCTTGATGATTAACCAATCATCAAGCAAGTCAGGATAGAATTGGATACATCTGTATGTAAACTGGAAAACTCCTTTTAATTACTATAAATAATAAATAGAATAAATAAATGTCTGCCTGTGAATGACAGCTGATCAAACTGTATTGGGTTGAGGCATTTTCTCTTTGTGACATGACTATAGGAAATCATTGTCCCCTGTCACAGACATTTGCAAGTAACTGTATATGAAAAAGCAAATCTCAACAATAAAATCTGGATAGCAGAAATGAGAATTAATTTAGGAGCTAATAACTGTGACTAGAGGAAAATGCATGGCTTCCTGCCGTTTATAGGCTGTCATTGCAGCCTTCAATCTATGGCTGAGGTTAAAGGGTGGGCTCTTTATTTGTAAATACATTAATAGCTTTCTGTTTCGTACACCACTGCGCTTTTATGTGGAGAAATGATGTGGTGGCATTGTTATGTGCCCACCTGTGCATTATATTGTTCATAATAATGTGTCATTCATGTCAGAGGCAGACAAAGGGACAGGTTGGGTTGATCGGAGACCCAGACAACTGACATGTTTAAAAATAACTACATTAGAGCTCAAACAAATTGTGCTATCAACCCCCCCTCCACTTCCCATAATGCAGTCTTAAAGTGGAACTAAAGTTGAAGAACAAACTGTGAACAGGCAGGCACTTTATTGCAATGTCTCTTCTGCAATAAAATAAACTTACCTGCCTGTGCGCAATCCCTTGTAAAATGTACACTGATCTGGGCATGTGCATGCATGCGAGTTACGTCATCACACTCCGACCAATCATAATGGCTGAAGAACAGCACCCAGAAGAAGTCATGGAGAAGATACCAGTGTCGACAAGGGACCTCACGAACATCAGACCATTGGAACTAGGTGTAGCGCTTGGTTGCTACTAGTAACTAACATCCACCATGTCACCCTGCTGCCAGACCTCCATATATCTATCCCTTCTGAGACAATGAATAGTAATTTGCGTTGTTTTTTTGTTTGTTTACTGGGGATATAACTTGGTTGGGGGAAAGGAAATATGGGATGCCCATAGAGCAAATGCTTTGCCATCATATTTATGAATTAGAAAGAAAGGTTGAGCCATGAAGTACTGATGTACACATAATATATACAGTCACTTCCCCTGCATAACACCATGCAGATTATTTCTCCTCCTCTGAGTATCTCCTGCAGACTGTTGCTCCCAGGAACACAAACTTCCGCTGTAGATCATTGTTCTTCCTGTCACATCATTCTCAGTTGACAAAAGAGACCACTCTGAACAGTCTCAGTTGCTGGTTAGGATTGGTTGTACTGTTACTAGGCCAGAGGTCTGCAGTACCTCTCCCTGGTGGCCTAGTAATTAGTAGCATGTGCTGTTTAATGGACTACTGTTCCCAGCTAGTCCGGCCTGCAAATCCTGTGCCCTCGGGCCACAATGATTTGACACTCTCCCCACAGTCTCTCCTCTGGCCTCGCACCCAGAAACCCTGGCATGCCTCATCTAGAACTCCACTGTGGTCCACTCACCGACCTTTTTCTGCCCCGAGTTAATGATGGAGAACTTTAACTGGACATACCTTCCGGCAGCTTCTCCAGCTCTCCAGCCCCTCTGTTCCAGAACACTTCATCCATGACCGTGTAAGAATGAATCTCCTTCATCTATGACTGTGTAAAGATGAAGTTCCTTCCCACCTCTCCCACTCCCCTGCTAGGCCTCACACCCCCCCCCCCCAGATGGGGATGGGGCCCCTGATGCTGCCTAGTACTCCATTCTCCACGTCTCCCGGCCGACAACTCCACCAGTGGCCTGTTACCTCAGCTTATATGGGAGGCCTGCCCCCTGCCAACTCCAGTTGGGGATTGGTCAGAGCTCCTCACATGATCTGCCTGCCACTCCAGTCCTAGGCCCTGCCACTCTTTCAGAACATTCTTCCTCGAAGCAGGGGAGGCTCCTCAGAACTGAAGCACAGGTGGTCACACCCACTGCTGCACTAACCACTCCCTGCCCCCCAGATCAAAACAAGCAGGCCTAGCCTGAAGCATAGCCCTGCCCAAATTTACCTGCCTGAGAGTTTCCCTTACAAAAATCCTCACTCTAGCACCTACCTATGGTAGAGGGTGCTACTTAAGGGTAAGAACTTTTGCCTTTAGTTCCACTTTAAAGGTAGACAAACAAAACAAATGCTGCATTTAAATGCATTCAGGGATTATACTCACCAGCCACTTTATTAGGTACACCTTGCTAGTACTGGGTTGGACCCCCTTTTGCCTTCAGAACTGCCTTAATTCTTTGTGGCATAGATTCAACAAGGTGTTGGAAACATGCCTCAGAGATTTTGGTTCATATTGACATGATAGCATCATGCAGTTGCTGCAGATTTGTCGGCTGCGCATTCATAATGCCAATCTCCACCACCTCCTAAAGATGCTCTATTGGGTTTAGATCTGGTGACTGTGGAGGCCATTGGAGTACAGTGACCTCATTGCCATGTTTAAGAAACTAGTGGGGAGATGATTTGAGCTTTGTGACATGGTGCATTACCCTGCTGGAAGTAGCCATCAGAAGATGGGTACACTGTAGTCATAAAGGTATGGACATGGTCAGCAATAATATTCAGGTAGGCCGTGGCATTTAAACGATGCTCAATTCGTACTACGGGGCTCAAAGTGTGTCAAGAAAATACCCCCCCCCACACACACACACACCATTACACCACCACCAGCCTGAACCGTTGATACAAGGCAGGATGGATCCATGCTTTCATTACACCAAATTCTGACCCTACCATCTAAATGTCGCAGCTGAGACTCATCAGACCAGGCAATGTTTTTACAATCTTCTATTGTCCAAATTTGTAGAATTAGTTTCCTGTTCTTAGCTGATAGGAGTGGCACCCAATGTGGTCTGATGCTGTTGTAGCCCATCTGCTTCAAGGTTCATTATGGTGTGCATTCAGAGATGGTATTCTGCATACCTTATTTGTAATGAGCAATTATTTGAGTTTCTGTTACCTTTCTATCATCTCAACCCAGTCTGCCCATTCTCCTCTGACATCAACAAGGCATTTTCGTCCACACAACTGCCGCTCACTGGATGTTTTCTCTTTTTCGGACCATTCTATGTAAACCCTAGAGATGGTTGTGTGTGAAAATTCCAGTAGATCAGCAGTTTTTGAAATACTCAGACCAGCTCATCTGGCACCAACACCATGCCACGTTCAAAGTCACTAAATCCCCTTTCTTCCCCATTCTGCTGCTCAGTTTGAACTTTAGCAAGTCATCTTCATCACATCTAGATGTTGAACAAGCAGAGGTGGCTCTAGGCTTTGTGTGGCCTTAGGCAAAACTTACACATGAGGCCCCACCGACTGGGACACCCCGTGATGAGGCCGCAATTCCTCAGGCTGCGGGCAGTATCCGATTTGCCCATCAGCTCCTGGGCCACAGAGTCCCAGTGGGGGTAGGCAGAGCCGCCGGCGTCAACTTCAGTGATTGAGAACAGGTAAATTAGGTGGCCGCGAGGCCCCTGTGAGTGCGAGGCCTTAGGCGACCGCCTAATTTGCCTAATTAGAGAGCCGCCTCTGTGTACAGGGTACATTCCAGCACCTGAGCCCTGGCCCAAGGTCACTCCTCCAAACTAGGGGGCACCCACAAGGACCACTGACAGCTTCCTCAGCATTCTATTTCCATCTTCCACCGACTCCCCTTGCAGGCACAACTCATGCCTATTTATGAGGTGAACCTGCTCCCTTTTGCTGGGGATTGGTCGAAGCCCTCATAAATATTTATGGCAGCTCCTCCTTACTCCTACTCTCCAGCTTTAGAAGTTTCTATAAACTTCCAGACCATGGGGAAGTGCCAGAGAGAGCTACTATATGAGTCATCCAGCCCTGAAATAAAGTAACCCTGACCCAGATTACACAGCTCAGGCTTAGCCCTGAGCTAATTATGTTTTGCATCACCTAACAGACCTACACTAACTCTAGCACACTTCTAGAGGGTGCTGCAGCTAGAACCCCTGTGTTTTATTCTAGTTCTAGTAGTAAAAGAAAGTTTGCACACCAAAATAATCACCAAGAGGCTTACTAAAGTCCCATTGTGGAAAAAACAACGTTTTAGGGACACAGAGGTCCCCTTTATCAAGCTCACAAACAAAACCAGTCCTCAAAATGTTTTTTATTTTTTATTTTGGGACTTTAGAAAAATGTTTGAACCTTATTTTGACGTGCTGGTGTTTGCTTTACATCGGACTTACACGGTGCTACTATTAGCTCATCATTACACTCAATCCTGTCAACAAGTCAGTGTAGTTTGGGCTGTCTACAATTAAGATTTTTTTCTATGTCTGTGTTTTCCTTCAATATTTGTCTGGTAAAATAATTGTCACTGGGACAGAAAATGAGGGGAAATATATCTAATGGAACCCTGGATGGCAGGAAGAGCCAGATAAAGTGCTAATCCTCTATTCTAAAACTACATTTTTAGTTTTACATACATTTTAAGCAGATTGCCTGGTATGAATTTTTAAAACACCTCTATCCTTCACTCCAAAAGACCAAAGCTCAAAAAGTCATGAGGTATTCGTTTATATTTTGGCTAAAATATGTAAGCTCATCACCCGTGCCAAGGATCCTTATGTCTAGTGAGTCCTACACTAACAATGGTCACAAAACTGACATTTTTTTGTTAGAAAAAGGAAAAAACTGCACTATACTTGATAAGGTGAAATCAAAGGCAGCAACTCAAATGTGGGATACACACAAAATAGACAAATAAAAATGGAGGAGAGCTGCACCCATAGCAGTAGATAAATAGATAATGATGAGATTAGTCCATAAATTAAATTCTTGAATAACACCACAGTGACTCCACACATTATGAAAGAGTGCCGTATAAAATGCCTGCTTACCAGATAGTAAGCAGAAAGAGGTGTTTGGCTGTAACCCAGCCACGGCCTTTGTCTTGCAAGGATGGCTGCTGGACACACACAGGAACTGGATTGGTACTGACAACCCCCTAAGAGTCTCCCTGGTTCATAGCCGTACATGAAATGTACTTGGGATTGGCTCAGAAAGAAGAGAGACTGACCGTAGCGTAATACAGTATGGCCATTTAATTAAAAGAATAAAAGTGTAGTATTGCACTTACATGTACAAGGATAAAAATCGCATAAAAAAAAATGCTGGCCGGCAAACACAGGAGCCCGTCCTCCTCTCAAACAGCTTGGTAACGTCAGTGCATGCCCTCCCAAACGCACTCCCAGACGCACTCCCTGACGTCACCTATGACGAAACGCATCTGGTAGGGCAAGCACTGACGTTACCATGCTGTTTGAGAGGAGGCAACAATCAAGTTTACACAGGTATATGCCACCAGTGACATCAAACCTCTTAATACGTTTGGAATGTTAAGTGGTATTTTCTAACTTACCACTAATATCACTGTTACTGTAATTACCACATATTGGCTAAATTGTTTCTGGTGTATTGTAATAATTGGCTGTTTGCTACCCCCATATAGTCATGATTTCCTGTTTGCTACCCCCCATGGAGTCAAAATTACCCATTTGTTCCCAACAACCAATTGATCATTCTTGCCCACATACTATGCCAAATGTCTGTTTGTTACCTATGTATTTGAACAACTGCCCACTTGTTGCCTAACCCTGTGTATTGCAATGATTGGCTGTTTGTTGCTTGCATATTGCAACAATTGACTGCTTGCTGCATATTGTATATGATTACCCATTTGTAGCCCATGGATTGTTAGTACTGCAATTCTTTTCCCTACGTATTGTCATGTCAGTGCTATTTAGGACTGTCATTATCAAAGCATCCTGCTATTATCCTCATGTTTTGATGTTGCATGCTCCGTGCATCATTATTAAACCATTTACTGCCATAATTATACTGTATATACAACATTCAGCAATGTTCAAACAATTTTTGCTGTTATTCTGTTTATATTTCATTTCATTTCATGATTGTTACTCAAAATAACTTTCACATATTAGTAGAGGAGTGTAGAAAAACTAATCTTCTCTAGGTTTCAATTAGGGATGAACAAATCTGCCCAGGTTTAATTTGTGGGAGAATTACAACACCCCTACTTAAAATCCACAAAACCAAAACCTAGCAGTAAACCCCATTGAACTTGAGGGTCAAGGCTAATAGGCATGGACAGCATCAATTTTACTCTGGCATCACATATTTTGTATGTAGGATTGATTATTTTTAACTTCTACATTTAGTTTAACTTAAATACAGCAATAACACCCTGATCTGATATATTGCAGCATGGAAAAAAAAGCTTTTTTAACCACTTCTATACCAGGCACTTTCTCCCCTTCCTGCCCAGGACAATTTTTAGCTTTCAGCGCTGTCGCACTTTGAATGACAATTGCACGGTCATGCAACACTGTACCCAAACAACATTTTTATCATTTTCTTCCCACAAATAGAGCTTTCTTTTTTGTGGTATTTGATCACCTCTGCGTTTTTAAATTTTTGCACTATAAACAAAAAAAGGCCGTCAATTTAAAAAAAAAACCTGATGGGCGCTGATAGGTGGCACTGATAGGTGGCACTGACGGCACTGATAGGTGGCACTGATGGGCACTGATAGGCGGCACTGATGGGCACTGATAGGTGGCACTGGATAGGCAACACTGATGAGGAGCTACTGATTGGCATTACTGAGTGACACTGATTGACACTTTGATGGAGCACTGACAGGCATTACTGATGGGGCACTGATTGGCACTTTTTTGGGCACTGATTGGCACTGTTGTGGGCACTGATTGGCACTGTTGTGGGCACTGACAGGCATTTATTATGGGGACAGGCTGGAAGGCTTTGGGCACTGATTGGCACCTTTTGATTGGGGCTAATTATCAGCACAGACCCCCCCTCTGACAGGGAGAGCCGCCGATCGTGAACCGAGGAAAGCGGCTTACGGCACTTCCTGCTTCACACTGTGATCCCTCGGCTGACCGGAGACCCGAACAAAGCCGCAATTGGCTTTGATCGGGTCTCAGATCTAGTAACCCGGAAGCGATGTCATGACATCACTTCCAGTATACCGAAACCTTAAAGACGCCAGATTTAAAACAATGATATTATTCAAAACAGTCAAACTTGGTGCTTTGACTTTTAAGTGCAAAGGAGAGTACCTGTCACTGCTTATTACTATCACAATAGATGTTTACATTCCTTGTGACAGCAATGAAAGTGAAAGTGAAAAAAATTAAAAATTAAAGGGACAGTGTAAAAATGAAAAAAAATTAAAATAAATCAAATAAATCAAGAAAAAATAATTTAACGCCCCCCATCCCTCCGTGCTCATGCGCAGAAGCGAACGCATACGTAAGTCGCACCCGCAAATGTAAACAGTGTTCAAACCATGATGAGGCATCATTGTGATCATTAGAGCAAGAGCAATAATTCTAGCACTAGACCTCTTCTGTAACTTTAAACTTATAACTGTTAAAACTTTTAAAATCCTTGCCTATAGAGATTTTTAAGTACTGTAATTTGTGGCCATTTTACACGTGTTTGTGCAATTTTAAAGCATGACATGTTTGGTACCTAAACATTAGTGCAGCTGCTGCCCTTATATCGGCCATTTGGCACCAACGTTAATGGCTAACATGTGCGCGCATGCGCATAGGTATTCGCAGCCTACAGGGCTACACCTGCGTATACGCATCTGCCTTTTCCTCAGAACTTCAGCTGTGCTATGGCCAGCACGTCCCTGACAATAGCCCAGTGCTCACCACCATATTCCCTATATTCCTAACACTGACTATATGATTTTTTACCATATGTAAAAACAAAGTATACATTCCATACAACAATCAATAAATACACTGTGGGGAAGATTTACTAAAGCAGGAGCACACAGAATCTGGTGCAGCTGTGCATAGTAACCAATCAGCTTCTAACTTCAGCTTGTTCACAGGTAGGCTGTATTGTTGGACACAGGTAGGCTGCATTGTTGGGCAAAGGTAGGCTGCATTGTTGGGCATAGGTTAAACGGCATTGATGGACACAGGTAGGCTGCATTGATGAGCACAGGTGAAGCGGCATTGATGGACACAGGTAGGTTGTATTGGTGGGCACAGGTAGGCTGCATTGTTGGGCACAGAGGAAGAGGCATTGATGGACACAGGTAGGTTGCATTGTTGGGCACAAATGAGGCTGCATTGATGAGCATAGGTGAGGCTGTACTGATGGGCACTGATAAAGTTGTTGTTAGTATTTATTTTTGTAACTTAATTGTGCATAAAACATTTAAGTGTGATTTTATGAGATAATTTATGAGGGTGTGTTTAGGGGCGGAATTAGGGGCAGGGCAGGGTTCAGGGTTGGGCAACTGGTGGCGAGTAACCCTTAAAGCCTGGCTAGTAGCTCAGGACTTGAACTTTTGAGCCCTGCTTTATCTTATGTGTGCTCCAGTTTTAGTAGATCTCCCCCTTTTTTGTGCAACCACACAGTATGTCCAGTGTGTGTGTTCTTGAATATTATCACAGATCTTTAATAAAATTACCAACTCTTTTAGTTCCTTAATGTAATTTTAAGCTGAATGTTTTAGGTAATCCCTTATGTATTTTACTATCATTCAAAAATCTTTCCATTTCAAATTTAAAATCAAATTCTTGAACATTATCACCAACGCTCTCCTTTATCAGCTGGCCTTAACACCCTGTTTTTTCTTTCTCTAATTGTTCAATTCCCTTACTAATTTCTTTTACCTCATTAGTCCTCTGTACTTTTAGAATTTGCAGTTCATACTACATTATTTGTCTTAAAGCCTCTATGCAGTGATTCTATGGATTTTGAGGTTTCAACAGTGACTTATTCCTCAACCTGTTATGTATATAGCTAGTGTCCACTACCACTGAATGTTTCTTCATGGCAGCGCTAGATAATGACTTTAAATGTTCAGGTTTCTATTCTAACAAATCAATTTAAGTAATGTAAATATTGAATCTGATCATATTATTTTTGGGGCATCTTTTAAATGTAAATCCAGTATTTTAATCACTGAGCTGTGCTAAACCTGGTTTAAACAAATGCTTCCCTGAAACTCTTTTTCAATTGTGCCTTTCTCTCACATCTACATCCTCTTTGTTTAGATATTCTCTTCTTCTGTTCCACCATGACACCTACTTCCCTCCAATGGCATCCTCTCCTGGCTGAAAACTCCCTTGTGGACTCCAGTGGTTGTACAGTGGGGTTTTGGGGTATCATGGTGAATGTTCTCAGTTTCCACACATGGAAAACTCAGCTTGTCCTCAGGACCCATCCCTTCTTTCTAGATCTGGAACATTATAATTGTCGCTAATGCTAACCCATTTTGCATTTCAGTAGTACCTCTGAAGTCGTTAGCCTCTTATACCTCTTACAGTGCCTTGCAAAAGTATTCACACCCGTTGGCATTTTTCGTGTTTTGTTGCCTCCCAACCTGGAATTAACATGGATTGTTTGAGGATTTGCATCATTTAATTTACAGAACATGTCCGCAACTTTGAAGATGTTTTTTTTTATTGTAAAGCAAACAACAAATAGGACAAAATAACAGAAAAGGTCAATGTGCATAACTATCCCCCCCCCCCCCCAAGTCAAAGCTTTGTAGAGCCACCTTTTGCGGCTATCACAGCTCCAAGTCGCTTTGGATAAGTCTCTATGAGCTTGCCACATCTTATCATTAGGATTTTTGCCCATTCCTCCTGCAAAACTGCTCCAGCTCCTTTAAGTTGGATGGTTTGCGCTTGTGAACAGCAATCTTTAAGTCTGACCAGAGATTTTCTATCGGATTGAGGTCTGGGCTTTGACTAGGCCATTCAACACACCGAGTGGTACAGGTTTTGCTCAAGAATATCCCTGTATTTAGCACCATCCGTCTTTCTCTCAGCTCTGACCAGTTTCCCAGTCCCAACTGCTGAAAAAAATCCCCACAGCACTATGCTACCACCACCATGTTTCACTGTGGGGATGGTCTTCTTTGGGTGATGTGATGTGTTGTTTGCACCAGACATAGCATTTTCTTTGAAGGCCAAAAGGTTAAATTTTAGTCTCATCAGACCAGAGCACCTTCCTCCATACATTTTGGGAGTCTCCCACATGCCTTTTCGTAAACTTAAAACGTGCCATTTTGTTTTTTGCTGAAAGTAATCGCTTTCTTCTGGCCACTCTGCCATAAAGCCCAACTCTATGGAGCATACGGCTTATTGTCATCCTATGTACAGATACTCCAGTCTCTGCTGTGGAACTCTGCAGCTCCTCCAGGGTTACCTTAGGTCTCTGTGCTTCCTCTCTAATTAATGCCCTCCTTGCCCGCTCTATGAGTTTTGGTGTGCGGCCATCTCTTGGCAGGTTTGCTGTTGTGCCATGTTCTTTCCATTTGGTTATGATAGATGTGATGGTGCTCCTAGGGATCATCAAAGTTTTGGATATTTTTTTATAACCTAACCTTGACTTGTACTTCTCAACAACATTGTCTCTTACTTGTTTGGAGAGTTCCTTGGTCTTCATGGCAGTGTTTGGTTAGTGGTGCCTCTTGCTTAGGTGTTGCAGCCTCTGGAGCCTTTCAAAAAGGTGTGTATATGTAATGACAGATCATATGACACTTAGATTGCACACAGGTGGACATCATTTCACTAATTATGTGACTTCTGAAGGTAATTGGTTGCACCAGAGCTTTTTAATGGGCTTCATAACAAAGGGGGTGAATACATACGTACATGCCAATTATCAGTTTTTTATTTCTGATAAATTGTTTTATGTATATATTTTTCTAATTTTACTTTGCCAACTTAGACTATTGTGTTCTGATCCATCACATATAATTCAGATTAAAAAACATTGAACTAAAGGCTGTAATGTAACAAAATAGGTAAAAAGCCAAGGGGGTGAATACTTTTGTAAGGCACTGTACATCATTGTCTATTCCATTCTAGAGGTGTTTAGCTGGATTCCTCAGAAGTATTACAAGAGGTATCCTTAGGCAGTTGTCATGCATATACCTGTTGTTTTTTGTAGTCTAAACATTCTTTGATGTATTCCTTGTTTTTTTATTTATCACTTTTTGATCCTTCTTATTCAGAACCCTCTATACCTTCTTGGATAACTCCACATATTCTGGCAGTTGTTTTAATAGCATCTTTCTTTGAATTGTCTCATACTGCTTTCTTCTTTCTCTAACATTTTCTTCTTCCTTTGTATAAGCAATCCCAACAGTTTTCTTTCACAATTGTTAAATGAATCCTACCATTCCTCTAAAGATTTCTGCGCATTTAGTCCATCATTGAGGTGGACATCCCACCCTAACTATATAATCAAAAATGCTTCACTAATGTCTCCATGAAAGCAAAAAAATAACGAAATAATATACAGTATCTCACAAAAGTGAGTACACCCCTCACATTTTTGAAAAATTTTTATTATATCTTTTCATGTGACAACACTGAAGAAATTACACTTTGCTACAATGTAAAGTAGTGAGTGTACAGCTTGTATAATAGTGTAAATTTGCTGTCCCCTCAAAATAACTCAACATGCAGCTATTAATATTTAGATTGCTGGCAACAAAAGTGAGTACACCCCTAAGTAAAAATGTCCAAATTGGGCCCAATTAGCCATTTTCCCTCCCCGATGTCATGTGACTCGTTAGTGTTACAAGGTCTCGGGTGTGAATGGCAAGCAGGCGTGTTAAATTTGGTGTTATCACTCTCACGCTCTCATACTGGTCACTGGAAGTTCAACATGGCCTTTGTTGGCCTGCATGCATATTTTCTATAACTAACCTCCCCAGCATGCTATCCTGGGCCCATACACACCTAGCCTAGTAACTTCACAATGAGGCTTTTGAGGCTTACCCTAAACAACCCCTAAAATGTGTACAAATGTTATTGTTGTCCTCAAATTCAGGCAGAGTGCAAGAGACCATTTTTTGGGGCACAAACCCATTTGGAACCCTCCCTCCCCCCCAAAAATGCAGAGTCAACAGATACCAAAAATCTGCTGACTTTGCCAAACCCATACACACTATCCCTGTCAGGGCTGGGCTCAGCCCTTCCTTTTTGAGCTGGCCGCTCAGCTGTCGGCTAATTGCCAGCTACCATCTCTCTTCACAGTTACCCAGCTGTTGTTGATTCTGCTCGTCAGTCCTGCCTACTTAAAGCCGTCCAGCCCACTTGATCTCTGCCTTCCCCTTTGTCAACATCACAGAGACTTTTTCCTGTGTTCCCGTTAAAGACTTGCTCAGCTGACGTCCCCTCTGGCTCCTGATCCTGCTTGCTGTACTACTACGTTCATCTCTGGCTCTCTGACATTGGTTTGGCTGACTACCTGATCCGGTTACTGAACTCTGGCTTGTTGTGACCACGCTTACTCTGTTTACCTTTTTATTATTATTATTAAACAAGTGTGATTTAACTATACTTCTGTCTCGGTCTGATTGATGGTTCCTGATAATCCCTCTTTTTTGTTAAAATTTCTGTATAAACTCACCAAACCGTGTAGAGCAAGGGCCTGCCTGATTACCTGCAAATTGTAACATAGAAAGTTTTTGTCTCCTATTATTATATTGATAGGTATTTTCAGAATGTCAAAATGTGCTGCAATTTGGACAGTGTGGATCCATATTTTTAGATTATGACACTTCTTACCTGTCCACTGGGCTGCCAATAGTGTAAGTGAGGAGGTGCTGGCTAAAGTATCCCAGATTATTTATGCAAACAGCTCTCATGGAAGTGGAGAGGGTTACCTGTCCAAAATATGTACCCATTTCCTCCCCCCACCCTAAAATTTATGTTAATGTGCCACCAGAGGGGGAGATGAATCAGATAAGTAAGTTGACCTTACCCTTTTGTCTTTAAATACTCATTTAAGTTTTCTCCTTATGTTGGCTAAGCATGTTTGTGTCAAATCTGCTTGCAATGTTATGTGCAGATGTAGTAATTTTCTTTTCTTTTTTTAATCCACAGTTTCCTTCCAACCCACAGCAATGGCAGGACGTTGCAGCCCAGTTCCACCATCAGTGGGATTTTCCCAACTGTGGTGGTGCTATTGATGGCAAGCATGTCCATATTGTTCCACCACCCAACCCTGGCTCCTATTATTTAAATTATAAGGGCTTTTGCAGCATAGTCATGCTAGCTGTAGTGTCTGCCAACTATGAGTTTTTGTATCTGGATGTTGGGAAGAACGGCCGCAACTCTGATGGAGAAGTGATTATGCAGACAGAGTTCTACAAGCAGCTCCAGAATGGCACCTTAAACTTGCCACCTGCTGAGGAGAATGCTGAGGGCCTCGATTTTGTTTTTGTTGCAGATGAGGTCTTTGCTCTGGGGAACATCTGATGAAGCCGTTTCCTATGAGGAACCATAGGATATTTAATTAAAGGCTCTCTCGTGCCAGAAGGGTGGTCGAAAATGCCTTTGTAATCCTATTGAGTAGTTTCAGGCTGTTTTTGACTCCAATCAACCTGGCACTCTACAAGATCAACCATGTGGTCCTGTGCTGTTGTATTTTACATAATTTTTTAAGGAGGAATGCGACTAGCTACCTTTCCTCACTGCCAAGTGACGTGGACCCAGCAGTGGCAGGCCCAGCTGAAGAGGCTGCAACTCAGCCGTCTGTGGGCGTGCTGATGGCTCTTGAAAATGCCCGCGCTGCCCTCACAAATTGCCAGAGATTTACGGCAGAAATACCTAGATTATTTTGTGGGTAGGGGAGCAGTGGCTTGGCAGCAAATTGTAGCTGATTATGCCTAATATCATTTCGAGATCCTAAACTCTTATTTCATTTGAACTACTGTTGTCTGTGTTTCTTATCTGTCTAATATGTTCACAAATGGGCTTTATTTTGTCAACTTGCTCCAATAGTGAAAATGTACCTTATTTGCTACATGAAGTGACAATATCTTTTTCAGCTAACTATTATGGTGTGATGTGGGTCTGCTACACACACACAATGTTTTTGTTCTTAATGGATCTAATGCATGAAGTTCAAAAACATTATGCCTTTTCAACTCTTATCATTTTTTGGAGGACTAAAGATTGCAGGAGTTGAACACATTTAAGAGCACATTGTTACTGTAACTACAACAACTTAACAAATACACTGGTATTGAGCTTTGAATTAATAAGCCACACTTTGTTTAGTAAAAAACAGTTTACCCAAAACACATTCACATGTGCGTTTTAAGGTTTTAAAACAAACCAACATCTTGGTGTATGTATCATGTAGGGATGAGCTTCGAGTTCGAGTCTAACTCATGTTCGACTCGAACATTGGCTGTTCGCAAGTTCGCCGAACAGCGAACAATTTGGGGTGTTTGCGGCAAATTTGAATGCCGCGGAACACCCTTTAAAAGTCTATGGGAGAAATCAAAAGTGCTAATTTTAACGGCTTATATGCAAGTTATTGTCATAAAAAAATGTTTGGGGACCCGGGTCCTGCCCCAGGGGACATGGATCAATGCAAAAAAAAGTTTTAAAAATGGCCGTTTTTTCAGGAGCAGTGATTTTAATAATGCTTAAAGTCAAACAATAAAAGTTTAATATCCGTTTAAATTTCGTAGTTGGGGGGTGTCTATAGTATGCCTGTAAAGGGGCGCATGTTTCCCGTGTTTAGAACAGTCTGACAGCAAAATGACATTTCGAAGGAAAAAACCCATTTAAATCTACCCGCGTCTATTGCATTGCCGACAATACACATAGAAGTTCATTGATAAAAACGGCATGGGAATTCCCCACAGGGGAACCCCGAACCAAAATTTAAAAAAAAAAATGACGTGGGAGTCCCCCTAAATTCCATACCAGGCCCTTCAGGTCTGGTATGGATATTAGGGGAACCCTGGCCAAAATTTAAAAAAAAAATGACGTGGGGTTCCCCCTAAATTCCATACCAGACCCTTCAGGTCTGGTATGGATTTTAAGGGGAACCCCGCGCCAAAAAAAAAAAAAAAACGGCGTGGGGTCCCCCCAAAAATCCATACCAGACCCTTATCTGAGCACGCAACCTGGCAGGCCGCAGGAAAAGAGGTGGGAAGGGGGTGCGGCCCCCTCCTGAACCATACCAGGCCACATGCCCTCAACATTGGGAGGGTGCTTTGGGGTAGCCCCCAAAACACCTTGTCCCCATGTTGATGAGGACAAGGGCCTCATCCCCACAACCCTGGCCGGTGGTTGTGGGGGTCTGCGGGCGGGGGGCTTATCGGAATCTGGAAGCCCCCTTTAACAAGGGGACCCCCAGATCCCGGCCCCCCCTGTGTGAAATGGTAAGGGGGTACTTACCCCTACCATTTCACTAAAAAACTGTCAAAAATGTTAAAAATGGCAAGAGACAGTTTTTGACAATTCCTTTATTTAAATGCTTCTTCTTTCTTCTATCTTCCTTCATCTTCTGGTTCTTCTGGTTCTTCCTCCAGCGTTCTCGTCCAGCATCTCCTCCGCGGCGTCTTCTATCTTCTTCTCCTCGGGCCGCTCCGCACCCATGGCATGGGGGGAGGCTCCCGCTCTTCTCTTCATTTTCTTCTTCTTCTCTTCTTCCTTCTTCTCTTCTTCTCTTCTTCATTTTCTTCTCCGGGCCGCTCCGCATTCATGCTGGCATGGAGGGAGGCTCCCGCTGTGTGACGGCGTCTCCTAGTCTGACGGTTCTGAAATAACGGGGGGCGGGGCCACCCGGTGACCTCGCCCCCCCTCTGACGCACGGGACATGACGGGACTTCCCTGTGGCATTCCCCGTGACGTCACAGGGAAGTCCCATCAAGTCACCGTGCGTCAGAGGGGGTGGGGTCACCGGGTGGCCCCGCCCCCGTTATTTAAGAACTATCAGACGAGGAGACGCCGTCACACAGCGGGAGCCTCCCTCCATGCCAGCATGGGTGCGGAGCGGCCTGGAGAAGAAAATGAAGAAGGGAAAAATAGAAGAAGAGAAGAAGGAAGAAGAGAAGAAGATGAAGAAGAAGATGAGGAGAAGAGCGGGAGCCTCCCCCCATGCCATGGGTGCGGAGCGGCCAGAGGAGAAGAAGATAGAAGACGCCGCGGAGGAGATGCTGGACGAGAACGCCGGAGGAAGAACCAGAAGAAGAAGATGAAGGAAGATAGAAGAAAGAAGAAGCATTTAAATAAAGGAATTGTCAAAAACTGTCTCTTGTCATATTTAACATTTTTGACAGTTTTTTAGTGAAATGGTAGGGGTAAGTACCCCCTTACCATTTCACACGGGGGGCCGGAAACTGGTGGTCCCCTTGTTAAAGGGGGCTTCCAGATTCCGATAAGCCCCCCGCCCGCAGACCCCCACAACCACCGGCCAGGGTTGTGGGGATGAGGCCCTTGTCCTCATCAACATGGGGACAAGGTGTTTTGGGGGGCTACCCCAAACCACCCTCCCAATGTTGAGGGCATGTGGCCTGGTATGGTTCAGGAGGGGGGGGGCGCACTCTCGTCCCCCCCTATTTTCCTGCGGCCTGCCAGGTTGCGTGCTCAGATAAGGGTCTGGTATGGATTTTTGGGGGGACCCCACGACGTTTTGTTTTTTTTTTTGGCGCGGGGTTCCCTTTAAAATCCATACCAGACCTGAAGGGTCTGATATGGAATTTAGGGGGAACCCCACGTCATTTTTTAAAAAAATTTGGCCGGGGTTCCCCTTAATATCCATACCAAACCTGAAGGGCCTGGTTGGAGTTTAGGGGGACTCCCACGTCATTTTTTTTTTTAAATTTTGGTTCGGGGTTCCCCTGTGGGGAATTCCCATGCCGTTTTTATCAATGAACTTCTATGTGTATTGTCGGCAATGCAATAACCACGAGTAGTTTTAAATGGGTTTTTTCCTTCGAAATGTCATTTTGCTATCAGACTGTTCTAAACACGAGAAACATGCGCCCTTTTACAGGCATACTATAGACACCCCCAGCTACGAAATTTAAAGGGCTATTACACTTTTATTGTTTGACTTTAAGCTTTATTAAAATCACTGCTCCTGAAAAAACGGCCGTTTTTAAAACTTTTTTTTGCATTGATCCATGTCCCCTGGGGCAGGACCCGGGTCCCCAAACACTTTTTATGACAATAACTTGCATATAAGCCTTTAAAATTAGCACTTTTGATTATTCATGTTCGTGTCCCAGAGACTTTAACGGTGTTCGCGTGTTCGAACAAACTTTTTTCCTGTTCGCATGTTCTGGTGCGAACCGAACAGGGGGATGTTCGGCTCATCCCTAGTATCATGTATGTTTTGCATTATTTCCCCTTTTTTGGGACTAAACAGGTATGTTTCAAAACATTAGATACACATCCCAGACATTAGCCATGAGACATTAGTATCCCAATACTGTGTGGATGTTGCCTTCCTCATATGGGGTGATCTCACCTCTTTAAAAGCCAAAATTTGAAGCCACGTACACGTAGAGGCATAGCAATTAAATTACCCTCATGATCCAATGCCGCAAATGTGTGTAGTTACAAACATCTTTTTTCCTAAACCCACAAAACACACAGTGTGTCAACATGTGCTAGCTCCCATCACAGGTATCAATGGATGTGTTTCGGGGGTGCAACCCCTTCCTCTGAGCTTCTTTAGTTATGAGGAAGGGGTTGCACCCCCAAAACGCGTCTATTGATACCCAGTGATGGTAGATAGCACATGTTGACACACTGAGTGTTTTGTGGCTTTTGGCAAACTAGATGTATGGAAATACATACATTTTAGGCATGGGATCATGAGTGAAATAAGAATGTTAAGGCACAATTTGGGAGCACCTTCAAATTTTGGGTTTTTATTTTCTTAAAAACACGGAAAAATTACAATTCACAGTAGTTATGGCAGTGTTTCCCAACTGTTTCACACTCGTTTTTAGGAAAATACAGAAAACATGACCTGGTGTGCACCTAGAAGAGTGGAGTGGAGAAAAACTGAGTTCTGTCCCTAAACTTTCACATTTCCAAGTCTGAAAAACATGTTAAATAAGAAAAGGGCCAACAGGAGCCAACAAGTGGAATAAAAAGCTTCAGAACAGGCAAGAGGAAATTAAAATTTGGCAAGCATGTCTTCGCTGTAAAGCAGTGGCAGCCTCCTTGATTTGCTCCAGATCCTTCAAACAATGTAACATATCTGCACTCATTCTGCCAATAGTGCATCTTGGAAGATCATGAACTAGTAAGAAGAGTAAAAAGTATTAAGGTAATGATGATCAAGTGGCTGAGGCCCTACATAGTGAGTTATGGTCAAATTCAGTAAATACTTACCTACACAGTCTATTGTTGCTTGCAACCTGCTTGCCCTTCAGACACCTACACTACTAGGAATGTACACACTGCAACTACTCTTTAATCTTGGCCCTAATGCCTGGGACGCCAAAACTTGAGTACCTAGCAACACCGCCAGCTCCTTCCACCTCTTCCTTCTCCATGATAATGTTAATGCTCTACATACTTTGCTAATGTATGGAGTGGGTGTTTGGCTTCAAATGTGTATACATGTCAAGTGTTTCGATGTCCAAACAAGAGTCCAACAATACTTACTTGCACACACAAGAGGCTCCTGAATACTTTTTTCCTCTTCTCAGTCGCTTTGGCCCACAGTGTGACTAGCGTCAGGGTATTTGACATCTGTGCTGTCAAATACAGCATCAGTCAGGAGGAGCTTGTGGCCAGCAGACAGACGGAGTCCCAGATCCCTCCCCTACACCCTCCTGCTAAAAGGGCCAGGAAGAGCAGGAATCTGGACGAGGCAACAGCTGCCTTCCTCAGCCAGGCCACTACTGCCACCCAGACAGACCCAGATGCAGCTGAGGCATTTGGGTGTCTGACGGCAAACAAATTAAGGGAGATGGATGTTGAGCAAAGGAGAAGGTGTGAGGAACTCATCCTACAGCTCCTCAACAAGGGGGGGAGGGGCCAAAGTTCGGAAAAAACACACATTTCAGATTTTAAGGCCCCACCTGCACCACCTCCAAAGCCACCCCACCCACCACAGCAGCATGGCGGACAGTGGCAATACCAGCCACAAGACCCCCAACAAGGCCGCTGGACTGGGGATTTTCGCCCTTCACCAATTACTAATTTCCTTTTTTTTTTTTTCGAAAAATGATTTTATTTGTTATATTTTCTATATTTTTGTATGAATAGAATGCACTTTTTGGTTAAGTTCTTTAAATTTGGATGGCAGATAGCATCACTAATTTAATTGTTTTGCTTTTATTAATGCACAAAAAAAAAATTGTGTTGAATAATACTTGGCTATGTGTTTTACTTCAAATGGCAAAAATAAATGGAAAAAAAAAAATACAAGGTAAAATTAACAAGGGACACCAACATAGTTGTACCTTTGATCTTAAAAACTACGGGATAATGGTGTTGTGGAAATTTGCCCAAAAAAAAAAAAAGACAAGCATAATAATATTATTCTTGATATCACTAGAAAAAAAAGGCTTTGAAAAAAAGTTTGGTAGAACTTTATCAGTATTACCAGAAAAGCATCTTCATTATTATCCAATTAAAGAAGAAAATGTGCGCTGCATTTCGATATTTCATAATTTGCCGCGTCACGAGTGTTAATTCTCCATTACGAATGCTAGTTTGCAAGACCGAACTCTTCCGGCTCATCCTTGCTTCCAAGCATGCGTGTTTGTACTTTGGACTTTTGTGTGATGGACTTGTGTACAGATGAGATGAAAATCTGACAACAGACCGTTCTCCGCCGAAAATCTACTAGCCTGCCATCCAACATTTGTTGGCCGAAAGTTGGACAACAATTGTCTGATGGAGTGTACTAACAGTCGGCTTTTAGGAAAACAGTCTGTCATCACACAATTCCCTGCCAAAAATCAGATTGTGTGTACGAGGCTTTAGGACATGGATTACTGGAACCATGTCCTGTGTTCTGATGAGACTAAGATAAACATATTTGGTGTCAAGCATGTGTGGCGGCAACCAGTTGAGGAGTACAAAGACACGTGTGTCCTGCTTACAGTCAAGCAAGGTGGTGGGAGTGTCATGGTCTGGGGCTGCATGAGTGCTGTCGGCACTGGGGAGCTACAGTTCATTGAGGGAACCATGAATGCCAACATGTACTGTGGCATACTGAAGCAGAGCATGATCCCCTCTATATGAAAACAACATGTTATGAAAAAATCATGAAAATTGTGAGATAATGTCTGCCAACTGAATGCTAAATCATCATAGTGAAAAAAATTAAAAAACAAAAAATAATCAAAATAATCGAAATGTGAAAAACTAAAAGAAAAGTCCGTAAATAATATCCAAATACCAATGTGTACGAAAAATATAAATCAATCATGAATCAAAATGTTCAAATAATGAAAAACAGAGCTTCTGGGTAGATTGAGCTTCTGGGCAAATCTTCCTTGGGTACAGCGAAGCATTAAATAGCAGTATTCAGTCACCATCACCAGCCACACAGCCTACCCACCAGATGGAAGTGACTCCCATGACAGGAGTCAAACACGCTTTGGGGACAACCAACAGGGCTTCTCCCGGTCACGGCTAGGTGCAGATGCTGGAACTCAGGTGCTGGAACTCAGGTGTCTTGATTAGCGCTAAGGCTACTTGGATGCATGCGACCGGACTTCCCAAGGTGGGTCACAGAGACCGTAGATGTTTAAGAATGTGGAAAAATAAATAAAAAGCTCCCATGGTGAAGTAAGCCAAAATATTTAATAGGCTAAAAACAGCTTAAAACCACATTACCCACATAAGGGTACATGCGGGCAAACAAACAAACAAAAAATCAGGAAAACCACGCCAGCAATTCATGACTGTCAAAATGACAGACAGGTGCTGCTGTGTAAACATAGACACTATAAAAGCTGCTGCTGTCACAAAAATAGAGCCTAAACCAGAAGAAGAAATGCCACATCAAATTCATAAAGCCATCCAAAAAAAGGTTTAGTGATTTACAAGACAGCCAACACATTTCAGGGGCAAAACATGCTTCCTCTTCATCAGGGCTCAGTAATGTTTGCACATGTTTAAATGGGAAGCAGACGTTAATCAAAAAATTTTCAACCTATTTCTTGCAAAGGATCAGATGGGGCAGAATTACGCCAGTAAAATAGCTAAAATAAACCACCAACTAACAAACCACTAATTAAGTCAACAGTCCTGGGGTTCAGGTGCTGCTATGTATGTTTTTGTATGTGTGTAGAAAAAAAAATATACACAAAAACAGAGAGGCCGCAGCTATACTAAACTACAATTTCTATTGACACACACATAAAATGGTAGTCCTAAAAAGGACTGTTGGGTCTCCTGACTGTGAAAACAGGGGGGGAAAACAAGGGTATGTAGCCCACAGCACACAATCAAAAGTCATTTAGCACAAATAAGCACAGCACACACTGATAAATGAAATGGCTGCTGAGAACCCACCTTTTTAGGGTGAGGGTACTAAAAAAGTCACAAGCAGGGGCGGCCTGTCCATTAAGGGTGTATGGGTGCCGGCCCCCTATCCAATGCATCTGGCCCCTATGCAGGATGCTGGATGCATGAATTCCAACAGGGGGGGTGTTTTTTTTGAAGCACCTAACCAGAGACAGAGGCTTTAATAGGCTTCAAAATAGTGTGGGCTTGGGGCGAGGAGAGTGCAAGCGAGCCCACCCAGGTGTGTTACAATAGCAAATTAATATTCGCTATTTGTAACAGTGAACCTCCTCCCGGCCAATCAGGAAGTGGGTCTTGAGACAGGTCACCCGATTGGCGGAAAGGACGGGCGATCCTATTGGATGCCTAGGAGGAGGGGAGGAGACGCAAGGCGAAAGCCACCATGATGGAGAAGAGGACGCAGGGGCTCCCCACCACCTAGAAGGGGTAAGTGCCAGACCGACCGGCAGACAGTGGGCGGACGGGTGGGCGGGGGAGGTACTGCACCACCGCTGGGGTGGTGGATGTTTGCCACCCCCCCCAAAAAAAAAACACCAGCCACCACTGGTCACAAGGTCTCAATTATTGACCCTTCTAAGCCACCTGACCCAAGTTCAAAGGTCCGGCAGTGCATTATGGTTACAGAGAACTGCCCGTGTATTCTCACATTTATTTCTCAGGTCTGTGAACCTTAAACTTGCAAGATTTGCCTCAAACCCATGGTAGAGATGAACTAGAACCTAATCCCTTGTGCCAAATATTCTAGGTATACCGCTGAATCCCTGAATCCCTAAGATGTGCCTGAAGTACCAGGGTTGTTAATAACAAAGAAATCTATAAAGCATCCTGAGCCTGTGATTTATTTAAACCATGTTATGATTTCTACCAGATAAAATAAAGGAGAGGCAATGACCTGATCACTTAAAGCGTTAAAGTGGAAATTATTTGTATTAGACTAAGTGAATTATGATTGTAGTTGTTTCTGTAGAATTTGTAAAAAAAAAAAAGCATTTTTTTTCTTGCACTCTTTAATCAGCATTGATGTATAGTATATACTTCAGTCGAGTGTAGTAAAGAAGAGGTTGCTGGATAACATGAAACGGCATAATACCTGTGAATAATCACTCTGCATTCTTTTGTTTTATATAGATGAAATGGATATACTAAAGGAAAAAAGATTGTTCACCAAATGAATGTTCAATTTGAAAAGTGAATGTTTTCTCATAAGCTGTAGTTGTATTCACTTTGAATATACAATTATTTGCAAGCGAAAAATTAAAAAAAACGTATTTTTGCTAGCGCATAATTGGAAATTCAAAGTGAATACAGTATCAATTTATTCACCAACATAAACTATATTGCCAAAAGTATTGGGGCGCTTGCCTTTACATGCACATGAACGTTAATGGCATCCCAGTCTTATAGGGCGTACACACGGTCGGACTTTGTTCGGACATTCCGACAACAAAATCCTAGGATTTTTTCCGACGGATGTTGGCTCAAACTTGTCTTGCATACACAAGGTCGCACAAAGTTGTCGGAAAATCCGATCGTTCTGAACGCGGTGACGTAAAACACGTACGTCGGGACTATAAACGGGGCAGTGGCCAATAGCTTTCATCTCTTTATTTATTCTGAGCATGCGTGGCACTTTGTCCGTCGGATTTGTGTACACAGGATCGGAATTTTCGACAACGGATTTTGTTGTCGGAAAATTTTATCTCCTGCTCTCCAACTTTGTGTGTTGGAAAATCCGATGGAAAATGTCCGATGGAGCCCACACACAGTCGGAATTTCCGACAACACGCTCCGATCGGACATTTTGCATCGGAAAATCCGACCGTGTGTACGGGGCATTAGTCCGTAGTGTTCAATATTGAGTTGGCCCACCCTTTGCAGGTACAACAGCTTCAACTCTTCTGGGAAGGCTCTCCACAAGGTTTAGTAATGTGTGTCTATGGGAATGCTTGACCATTCTTTCAGAAGCGCATTTGTGAGTCCTGACCTCAACCCAATAGAACACGTTTGGGATGAATAAAGTAGAGACGGTAAGTCAGGCCTTCCCTTCCAACATCAGTGCCTGACCTCACTAATGCGCTTCTGGAAGAATGGTAAAACCTTCCCATAGACAGCCTTCCCAGAAGAGTCCATCAATCCATCCTGATGTCTAGATTCTTTCAGACTTTTCTGTTGTTTCCTGACTACAACTAGGATTGATCGCCAAAATGTGCCTTCTCTTCACTCAGAAGAAAGAGTCTTAGAGACTGTGGCCGACTGCTGCTGAAAACATATGTGCCCTACTAAAGCATCTGGTGACTACCAGATAATTCTTCAATGGAGCCTATTTTTGCTGCCATGCTTGGTTAACAGCTAAACATAAGTCATTTTTTTAGTTTTGAATAGTTTGTAAAAATTATAATTTCTGACAAATTTTTGTTTCTGTCTGTGACCCCAATGGGGTTTCTCCCTTACTTGCCTGTACAAGAAATAGCCTGTGGCTGTCACCAGGGCAGAAAGGCACAGATAGCTATAAAATTATTATTAGAGGTTCTAAATCCCCAAAACACAGTAAAAAACAGCATTTTGCTTGTGTTCCCATTGGAAAGATTTCTTGCCACTACCTGCACCGATAGAAAGTAAGGGTAAAATGTCTTTAGTAGATGACAATAACATTCTTACAGAAGATTTAACCCTTTCCCACTCTAGCCAAAACAAAAGGAAATATGTTGGCTGTAGTTAGGCATTAATAAATTACATTTGCAAAGCTTGCGCTACACTGGTAAACTATGAAAAAAAAATGTTTGACTTGTTATAGCCATTATCAATACTTGAAATCAAATATCACTAGTTGACCCAAAGTCTTTACTGTACATTTTTGCTGTTATAATACTGTACACAAAGCACACTGTGATGAGTCAGTGTTGCTCCCTTATACTTAGGAGATATTTCTGCAGGCCTTGCCAAAAGATCTCTTTCTCCAGCATCCTTACTTAAAGAGGAAGTAAACTCTGATGGGTTTTACTTCCTCTTTTTTCCCCTGCAAAGTAAAAGCATAATGGGCTGGTATGCATCACATACCAGCCCATTGTGTTGCACTTACCTGAAAACAAAGCCCACAATGTCCGCAATGTCCCCGCTGGTGGCCGCACCTCTTTTCCTTTAGGGCCGCGGACTCCGGCTCTGTGACCGGCCAGAGTCACTCCCACACATGCACGTGGGTGCCGCCGGTCATGGCACGTGCCCCTTAGAAACGGCACGATCGTGCCAATGACGTCGGCGCAAGCGTATATGGCAAATATCTCCTAAACCGGGAAGGTTTAGGAGATTTTTCCAGTACCCACAGGTAAGCCTTATTATAGGCTTACCTGTAAGTAAAAGTGGTGTAACTAGGTTTACAACCACTTTAACAACAAAGTTAGCCTAACTAACTTTGCGACAGTACGGGTAATGATCATACCTTACATTATGCCTAAGTCCAGGAAAAGCAGCAGGAGAGCTGCCAGCAAAGTCACACTACTAGAGACCAGTGCTTTGGATAAAAGTTATAGTAGTAATCAGGGGCCTTGCTAGGTGGAAAAAAGACCAGGGGCTTCGGCCCGAAGTCCAAGGCCAGCACGGGGGGGTGGTAGTGGCGTGGGGTTACCTACCTGACATACATTGACCTACCTGACATACACTGACCTACCTACCTGACATACACTGACCTACCTGACATACACACAATGACCTACCTGACCAGGAGACAGACTTCATGTGTCCTGCAGCACCAGCTCAGCTCAGTCATGGTGTGCGGTGTGCCCATCATCATCACAGCAGGCAGCCAGAGGAGGAGAGGAGAGCCGCCCGCCCAATCACTGAGCGGGGATCTAACAGTGATGTGGCACTGCAGCCGCATTGTAATTCCCGCCTTCTGGAGCCTGCAGCGCCTATGATGGATGTCACACGTCCCGCGGTCCCGCCAGTGGACCAGTGGGATGGCCATCATAGGCACTGCAGGCTCCAGAAGGTGGGACCTGCTATGTCACTCGGCCGCGCTCGACTGCGCTTGGCCGCGCTCGGCGGCGCTTGGGATCAGATCGGGCCCCGCTCGGTGGCGTTCGGGACTAACAATACAATTGTGCATGCCTGAGACACGGGGCTTCTCGGGGACCCATTCGGGGCTCCAACTCCCCCAGCTCCCCCCCTCCCAACACCACTGGTAGTAATAATAATAATACCATAATGTTTTTATAATATGAAAAAACATGATTTTTTAAGGTGCCTAGACATACAAGAACCCTAAAGTTGCATTCACTGTGCTCATAAAGTTGGCCATAGGTGGATCAAAATTCGGCCAGTTCAGTGGGGACCAGCCATCACATTCGAGAGAAGTCGATATAATGATCAATTTCATTCATACAAGACTTTTTCAAATAATTTTTACGATCAGAGAAGTCAGAATACAACAGCACACCAGGGAGGATTCTTTCAACCACCTTTCTTGTGTGGATGGGAGAATCCATATGTCTTTTTCGCAATCAGCCCCATCGTATGTGTGCGGAGGCAGTAAACACACACAGTCCAGTTGCAGAGAACAGAACTTATATTAATGCAGAATTCAGTAATGCACAACAATTCTGGAGGAAAGGCACCTGATCAGGAACACTCACGGGATTTGAGTATGCAATGTATACTAGCACATTATGCAGGGGATTTTTGTTTTTTTGTAACTGCCGTGGTTTGCCACCACTTTAAAAGTATTGTGCACTTAATTACTCTATAACCCAAACACAAACTTCTTTTGAATCAAACTTTTTTTTTGTAGAACTACAAACCTCAGCTATCCTGTGAGGTTTAGCAGAGGAGAAACTCTGCGTTTTTTGACTGTATTAGGCACAAAGGGCTCCTTTCTGTCTGTAATAGAAGCTCTGACGGCTATAAATCTGCACTACTAAAACAGATAAGTAAATGCTTCTGAATACATAGAGAGAGATCTGTGACTAGGGACAAACCTGGAGTCTGGTTTTAGCCCTTCTAAACTGTTAACTGCACATTTTAGCTCTCCCTAACTGCCTACCTAATGGGCCCACCAATCCTACCCCAGGCTCCATAGCAGCCACATGGGCTAATAGCAAAACCCAAGAGCCATAATCTAAGGCTGGCCATACACAGTTTCATTCGTTGGCTGAATGAAAAAGAAAAACTGATTCTTCTATCCACACAAACAAGGTGGATGGAGCAATTTGCCCTGCTGGAACATTGCATTCTGACAGCGGCACCCACCAAAGAATGGGAAGGCCACGCAATGATAGGGATGGGGGGGCTCCCTGCTGGACTGGCTAGATTTCAACCAGAGGAAGACCAATTAAAGAACTGCCAAGCAGCCAAATCCAGATCTATCTCTGAAGACAAGGGTTACAATGGGAACTCCTTACCATCTGCAACTTGGCATCAGACATTAATGGTTGGGATCATTGAAATTGTGATAAACTTATTACACAGTAAAAACAAAATAAGTCTATGTTTTATTATATGCAGACAGTAAACTATGACAGTTAAAGTGGTTCTAAAGCCTGAAGGTCTTTTTACCTTCAAGCATTTTACGCATGAAGGTAAAAAACCTTCAGTGTGCAGTTTCCCCCTCAGTCCATCTTAATACTCACCTGAGCCTGATCCCAATCCAGAGATGTGCACAAGAGGAGAAGCTCTCCCATGTCTCTGTCTCCTCATTGGCTGAAACACAACAGCGGGAGGAGGAAGCGGGGGCAGGGCCGAGCCACGTTCTGTGTGTCTTATTGGCAAACAGAGATGACTCGGGAGCACTCAGCAGGGGGAGGGACAAGAGGATTGGGGCTGCTCTGTGCAAAACCATTTTTTATTTTTTATTATTATTATTTTGTTATCATTTTATTATTATTTATTTATTATGTATTTATTACTATTTTATTCATTTATTATTTTTTAAAATCTGAACCTTTTAATTTAAGCAGCAAATCTAAAATTATCCTATTTTCTGAATGAGAACTAAAGTCAGAAATACATTGCCTTCTATTTTCTTTTATTCTTCCTTTTTTTTTTTCTTCTTTTTTTTGCGAGTGTGTATGTGTATGCGTGTGATGCTTGTCGAATATTTAAACACTAGACATGAAAGCCTTTGAAAAATGATGTTTAATTCATTAAATCATTTTTAAAAACATGCAGATGAATATCAAAGGCAGAAGTATCTCTTGTAGGAAAAATGAGATTGTTTGCTGTACTTGAAGACACAATTCACTACTTCATCTTCCTCACTAATTCCAGGCAGTGACAAAATCTTTTCAGAACTTAAATTATGAACAGTCATGCCACAGAACGCAATGTTCTTCACAAGCCTTTTTTCTTATTTATCTACCGTGCCCATTATCTTCTCACTAATTGCTACCCAGGAATCCCATTAAAAAGCTGGTTATGGAATGATGTACCATTTACACATCTCAAGTAAATCAAAAAATGACTTTTCTGAACGTGCTCCAATGAGGGGAAAAAAATGGAAGTAAAACAGGATAAAGAAAATATACACGTAAGTGATACAGTTTGGTGTTAAATTGAATTATTTTCACACAAAATAGGAAAAATAAAAGGAAATGGTACAACAATGATAAAGAAACAAAAAATAGCACCCATCTGTCCTTGAATGAACTCCATGATCAACAAAAAATAAAGAAAAAAAAGTAGATTGTAACGATAATTGGGTTTGACAAGTCCCAAACTGTGTTGAAAGGATAATGAAATTGTCCTGAAAACAATGCCACCCTCATTTATATAAAATTCACAAGTCAGTGACAAAAAATGGTGATTTAAATTGGGGTTGATTTACTAAAACTGGAGAGTGCAAAATCTCATGCAGCTCTGCACAGAAACCAATCAGCTTTCAGGTTTTATTGTCAAAGCTTAAAGTAGTTGTAAAGGCACAAGGTTTTTTACCTTCATGGATTCTTTGCTTAAAGGTAAAAAAACCTTCTGTGTGTAGCAGTCTCCCCAGCCCCCCTAATACTTACCTGAGCCCCATCTCGATTCAGCAGTGTCCACGAGAGCCTTGCCTCTCAGGGAACTTGCACTCCTGATTTGGTCAATCACAGCCAGTGAGCCAATCAGGAGACGGAGGGGGCGAGTCAAACGTCTCCTTGTGTGACCATACAAACAGAGCTCGAGAATGTGCCTGCTTGGGTGCCCCCACAGCAAGCTGCTTGTTGTAGGGGCACCCGGCAAAAGGGAGGAGCCAGGATTGCCAGCGAGGGACCTGAGAAGAGAAGGATCCGGGCTGCTCTGTGGAAAACTATTACACAGAGCAGGTGAGTATAACATATTTGTTATTTAGAAAAAAAAAGACTTTAATATCTCTTTAATTGAACAAGCTGAAGATAGAAGCTGATTGGACACCTTGCACAGCTGCACCAAATTTTGCACTGTCAAGTTTTAGTAAATCTACCCCATTGACACAAAGCAGACTAAGTAAGATGTAATGTAGGGGGCCATAAACCTCTAGCATTTTCTGCACAGCCACTTATGCAGTCCTGTCATTATTAACCTGTTGTAACACCATCGAGCAGCAAATATACATCTATGATGGTTTTGTTGAGCTAACTGCACATACATACATTTTAACTCCCAACTGTACTCATTCTCCATAATTCCTGCTATGATTGAGTTATCTTCAGAAGTGGTTATACTAAAATATAAGAAACTGAGAAACTGAGAACTGAGAACTGGAGAAGATCTTCTGCGAGTCACGTGAGTGCCCAGCGGTGCTGTAAATAAGGTATTTTTTACAATAAAGTTACAAAAAGGAGACACAGTGGACATTATAAAACATTTTTACACAACAGATTATATATTTTTACATGGCCTTTACTAGGGCTTATTTTTGGGGGAAACATTACTTTATATTTTACGTGCATTAGTACCGCAATCTGCAGTAGAACTAAATCATGCTCATTTTGCTAAATCCAATAATTTTTGTAATATATCATGCTTACAAATCAGATCATTGCTGCCTCTGCTTGAGAGCAAAAGGTGTAGAGCAAGAGGTAAAAAAACAAACAAAACTATAGCTCCACTTTGAAGGAGATGCCTTTGAAGAAGTGGAGGAATTAGCTGGATGTGATTGATTGAGTCTGGGAAGTGTTGGTGACAAGATGATAAGTTTACTCGCTAGAGGGATGTACCACAAGGATGGATGATGTCATCAAGTCACGCTGTAGGTCAATCTGATACAAGGGATGCAGGAGGAAGCCAGTGTCATTGCTTCAACAAAAGTAGCCTTCAACAAAATGGCATCCTCCTGCACGCTGTTGAGGCACACCACTTGGTTAACACTAAGTTAAAATGGCTTCAGCCTGGTCTTCACCTATGGGAGAATCCCTCCCCAAAGCGTTTCACCCAATTTGGGGCGTAAATCATTAGTTTCTCGATTAGGCCCCAAATAAGGTGAAACACATTAAGGGAGGTTCTCCCATAGCATAGTTGCCAACATTGGGAAAAAAAAATTCGGGACACTTTTTTTGGCTGTAGGTGGAGTCAGCCTATAATTAGGGGGCGGGGCATGCGTTAGTAGGCGTGGCACAGAAAAAAGGAAAAATGCGGCGCGCGAAGCGCGCCACGCAAAGAAATGGGCGTGGTTTACGTGAAATAGTGGGCGTGGCTTACATGGGTGTGGCTAAAATGGGGTGTGGTTAGAGTCTGAGATGAATGAGGGATGCAGAGGGAAAGGGGGGTAGAGGGATGCAGAGGGAAAGGGGGGTAGAGGGATGGAGGGACAGCAGACCCAGATCCTACACCATAATAGCAATGTGTATTCCAGAGTTTAACAATCAGCAGATAAAGATACTCCAAACACCTGGTGTTAGCACTTCAATCATCCCGGCACCATGGTTGTTATAATGTCAGGATGATTGAAGCGCATTATTACTATTATTACATTGTAATATAAATAATGAAATCATTCAACTCACCATAATGCAGAATCAGTGGGACCCCTGAGCGTGTCACTAGCCACGTCGTCTGCCACCAGATGCCATCAGGTTCCCCCAGCAGAGTCTGTCCTTACATAAGGTGCCCCCAGCAGAGGGGGGAGAAGGGGGTGCAGGTATGGTGGTGACACAGGGGGGGAGAGGGGGGTGCTGGTATGGTGGTGACACAGGGGGGGAGAGGGAGGTGCAGGTATGGTGGTGACACAGGGGGGGAGAGGGGGGTGCAGGTATGGTGGTGACACAGGGGGGAGGGGGGAATCAGGTATGGTGGTGACACAGGGGGGGAGAGGGGGGTGCAGGTATGTTGGCGACACAGGGGGGAGGGGGGAATCAGGTATGGTGGTGACACAGGGGGGGAGAGGGGGGTGCAGGTATGTTGGTGACACAGGGGGAGGGGGGAATCCGGTATGGTGGTGACACGGGGGGGAGAGGGGGTACAGGTATGTTGGTGACACAGGGGGAGGGGGGAATCAGGTATGGTGGTGACACAGGGGGGGAGAGGGGGGTGCAGGTATGTTGGTGACACAGGGGGAGGGGGGAATCAGGTATGGTGGTGACACAGGGGGGAGGGGGGAATCAGGTATGGTGGTGACACAGGGGGGGAGAGGGGGGTGCAGGTATGTTGGCGACACAGGGGGAGGGGGGAATCCGGTATGGTGGTGACACGGGGGGAGAGGGGGTGCAGGTATGTTGGTGACACAGGGGGGAGGGGGGAATCAGGTATGGTGGTGACACAGGGGGGAGGGGGGGAATCAGGTATGGTGGTGACACAGGGGGAGAGGGGGAATCAGGTATGGTGGTAACATGGGGGGAGGGGGGTGCAGGTATGGTGGTGACATGGTGTGCAAGAGGGGAGCCAGGACCATCAATGTCCCCAGCCAGCGGAGCCCCAGTCCATCCATGCTGGACCTCAGCCTTTGAGAAGTGTACTGCAGGGAAAGCTCCAAGCCTCCCATACATGAGTACACCCCCTCCCCCTATCTCTCTTCTCCCCCACTACACTGACAGGCCACTACTCACAGGTCAGACAACTCCTGAACAGCCAGATGAAAGCCTCCCTTCTTCCCTCCCGTCACTCCCACTATTCCCTGAGCTCCGTTGGACACACGGGGGCGGAGGGTGATGGCAGTGGAGGCTGATCACGTCTTCCTTGTGTGCAGTGTAGAGCGGGGAGGGGTTGCCAATCCCTCCAGCCAATAGGCTTCAGTGTACAATAGAATTTTCTATTTGTACACTGAAGAGAGAAGCGGATTGGCTGCCCCTCTCCCCTGCACTGAACACAAGGGGAACTTTGTGACTGACTCGTGGAGGCAACGGCGGCCATTTTTGTGGAGCCGTTGCAGTTTTTTACAAAAACACTCACGATTTTCTCGGGACAAACCCCAAAAATTCGGGAAAACACCCGGGACAAAATTAAATCGGGACAAGGGTCCCAAAATCGGGATTGTCCTGGGAAAATCGGGACTGTTGGCAACTATGCCATAGGTGGAAGTTGAAGCCTTTTCAACTGGTGTTTTGTTGACTTAATAGAGAATTGGAGATATAATGGCACTATAAGCACGATGCATGTTTTGGTGCATTTTTCACAACTTCCCGTAACACACTTGTGCGAATGAAGTCCTAGTGCCAGATCACACTAGTGCAGGGACAACTGTTTTCTGTGTGTCCTGTTTACACGTCCACACTGCGGGGCAGAGCAATGTGGAAAACTGCAAAATGTCTGCATTTTTCGGGACCGCTTTACAGCCTTCTACGTAACCCTGCATTTCTTAAGCCTTGTACACATGAAGAGAATATCAGATAAATGATTGTTCGTTTTTTTTTTGTTTTTTTTTGCATGCTAGTCTTATATTAGTAACCAATAGGTTATTAGGCCTCATGTACACTGCTGCTGTTAAACTGACGTCACGCAGTTGAAAAAAATGCCCAACTGCTCCTGAACTCTTCTCTGTTATCTTATCAGTATATGTACACAGGGTCGTTTATAGTAGTTTCTAGGCAGTTGAGTTCAGAGGCCTTTTATGTAAAGCAAATAAATGAGTTCAGACTCTGAGTTTAGAGGCATTTCAAGAACCAAACGCTTCTAAACGCAGCTAAACGCGGTAACTTGCGTTTAGCTGCGTTTCGTTTACAGGCGTTTTTCATTTTTGTCTATTTTAAAAAAATATATATATATTTTTTTTTCAAATGCTTCTAAACGCAAACTCGTCAAAACTGACGTTTTAAACATGAGTTACTATCTGTCAAGTTAAATTGTTCAGGAGAGGTTGTAAAAACGTCCCGTGTATATTAAGCCTAAGAGCATGAAGAATCTTGATCGCTTTTTTACGGACGAATACTGTACTGATTAAACGAAAATGGTTAGTTCTGTTATCGTACAAAAACATTTTCATGCTTTTCCCTTTGGATAATTTAGCATGAACTGTCGGCTCAGTTGATCGGCTCTCGAAAAGCTGTGTACTAACGATCAGATTACCGGACGATCACTCAGAAAGCGGTATCTTTCATCCGAATTTCTCAGCGTGTGTACTAGGCATTAAAGCAGTATTAAACCCAAAAGCAAACATTTATTATAATGCAGCTTACCAATTCTTAGATGTAATGGCTGCGCTAGATTTCTTTTTTTTAGGCTTTCTTTCTTCTATTTTCATCTGGTGATCCAGCCTGTAAGTCTGTTGTTTTTCAAAAGAACAAGCTCTCCTTCAGATGTATCAGTTTTCAGGGATGAGACAAACTATTTAACACTGACAGGGGTGCTTAAATCAGTCAGCTTTTATTTATTTATGTAAAATCTTTATCCCAAAAGCAAAGAAAAACTGTTGTTGTAATTGCTTGTAAAGAGTCATCTGGAGATTGGCTCCAATTTTTTAGAGTGGAGGCAATCTAATACAGAAGGTGTGTTACTGGCAGGTGAAAAACAGAGAGGAAAAAAAAGTGAATGCAGCCACCACATCTAAGGATTGTTAAGCTGCAATTTATTACAATTATGGTTTTAGGTTTAACCGGTTCCCGACTGGCGCACGCCGATGTACGTCGGCAGAATGGCACAGCTGGGCAAATCGGCGTACCTGTACATCCCTTTAAATTTGCCGCTGTGCCATTGCGTGTGCACCACCGGCGGCGCAGCGCCGGCCGAGAGCTCCGTGAGTCGGATCGCCTAACGAGGATGAACGGGGAGATGCTAATGTAAACAAGCATCTCCCCGTTCTGCCTAGCGACAGTGTCACTGATCTCTGCTCCCTGTGATCGGGAGCAGAGATCAGTGACGTGTCACATGTAGCCACGCCCCCCACAGTTAGAAACACTCCCCAGAACATACGTAACCCCTCCCCGCCCCCTAGTGGTTAACTCTTTCACTGCCAGTGTCATTTACACAGGAATCAGTGCATTTGTATAGCACCGATTGCTGTATAAATGACAATGGTCCCAAAAATGTGTCAGAAATGTCCGATGTGTCCACCATAATGTTGCAGTCACGATAAAAATCGCTGATCGCCGCCATTACTAGTAAAAAAAAATTATCAATAAAAATGCCATAAAACTATGCCCTATTTTGTAGACGCTATAAATTTTGCACAAACAAATCAATAAACGCTTATTGCGATTTTTTTTTTACCAAAAATATGTAGAATACGTATCGGCCTAAACTGAGGAAAAAAATGTTTTTTTTAATATTTTTTGGGGATACTTATTATAGCAAAAAGTAAAAAAATTTTTTTCAAAATTGTTGCTATTTTTTTTATTTATGGCGCAAAAAATAAAACCGCAGAGGTGATAAAATACCACCAAAAGGAAGCTCTATTTGTGGGAAAAAAAGTATGTCAATTCTGTTTGGGAGCCACGTCGCACGACCGCGCAATTGTCAGTTAAAGCGACGTAGCAGTGCCGAATCACAAAAAGTGCTCTGGTCAGGAAGGGGGTAAAATCTTCCAGGGCTGAAGTGGTTAATACTGCACTTCCTGATCGCGCTATAGTTAAAAGACAGCTACAGGGCAGTTGTCCAGTTCTGGAAGGGCGTCCATCCATGGACATCCTCCCAGAAGCACGTCCCCTGTGCGCCCCCTGGGGCATGCATCCTGCACACCCTGTAATCAGTCCTTCGGACACAGCCGATTGTGGCAAAGGGCCAATCACAGCTGATCACATGTAAACAAACTTGCCGGTTATCGGCTAATCTGATAATTAGTGCCTTGATTATCAGTGCAGCCCGATCAGTGCCTATCAGTGACCATCAGTGCTGCCTATCAGGGCTTATCAGTGCCACATATCAGTACTGCCTCAACAGTGCCACCCCATCGGTGCCCATCAGTGCAGCCCATCATTTTAAACCTACATACTTCTTCAAAATAATATCTAGCGATCATGACACGGGGGTCCTTGATCAGGCACCTCCTGTTACAGGGTGACAACATTCTGTCCATGTCTCCCAGTTGTTCTCCTGAACTGTCACCCGGACTTCCAAGTGGCTGTTCTATACACATCACATCGGCATGTTCCACTCTTGGCACCATTAGGAAACTCTCCTTAAGAAATGCCATGCAGCCATTGCTTGAAGTGACTGCAAAGAGGCTGCAGGAGATCAGCAGCACTGGGATGCAGTAAAAGCAAAAGAAAAAAAAGGCTTAAAGTGATTATAAAAACAGAAGCAGCCCCCCTAACACTTACCTGAGGTCCTTCTCTGTCCAGCGATGTCCACGAGTGTCTCAGCCGTCCGAGGTTCTCCCTCCTGATTGGCAGAGACACAGCAGCGGTGCCATTGGCTGTCTAGCCAATCAAGGGAGAGAGGGGGCGGGGTCGGGTCAGGGCTCTGTGTCTGAATGGACACATGGAGCTGTGACTCAGCTTGGGTGCCCCCATAGCAAGCTGCTTACTGTGGGGCCACTGAACAGGAGGGAGGGGCCAGGATCACTGAAGAGGGACCTTAAGAAAAGGAGGATCAGGGCTACTCTGTGCAAAATCCACTGCAACAGATCAGGTAAGTATAAGCTGTTTGTTATTTTTATAGGCAAAAAAAAACTTGACTTTACAATCACTTTAAAAAGAATTTGATTACAAAAATGGCAATTGTCTATGAGAGCAAACTAAATGTCATTAACCGGGAATTGCAGGCTAGAATTACTTAATCTTAAATATGATCCCGCCCACATTCTAACTCCTCCTACCTACCCTGCTTATGTTTATTTATTTTCAGGGCGTTCTGGTCCGGTCACATGATTGGCTCACAGTGGCTGACTTCAAGGGAAAGGAGGGTTAGCCACTAACAGATGCCCCATAGTAAGCCTATGGATGACGTCACCACCCAGCTTTCCATCCATTGTCAACGCACTCGCCTTCCCTAAAGCTAACCGCTAGAGAGATCAGGTGATTGGTCAAGAGCGCCCTGAGAATAGATAAGTATAAGCATCTTCCTTCTACAGGTAGTCAGTATAGGAGTTACATGGTGGCCTGGAGCTGTTATAAGCAAAGTTAGCTCTAGCCTGGTCTTCCACTTTAAGTTGGGGATTTTATCTACTTTAAAGTGGAACTTTAGTCAGAAAATGAAGTCCTGCTGGATGACTTCAGGCTGACCCCATGTGCAGGTATAGCTATGTAAAACATTAAAAAATAAGTGTATATGCTGTTTAAAGTCCAGTAATACACTGTGTCGCCCTGCTCTGCACATGTTCAGTTGTTCACCATTTTTAGGCACTGCAGAGTTTGTAAAGGCCGATCTGCTGACAGCCTTAAAGCAGAATTAAACCCTCCAATCATTTACAGCCGAAGAAGCTGCTTCTGTTTGATCTGCAACTGCCATGGTTCTGCAGATATGATCAGTTATGACACCAGTCATTTGATGGTTTGACAGTTTGGTTGAGGACACAAGCAAATGTGACAGTTCGCAATCCTGGCATTCCAGGATTTTTTTTAAAAACCAATAAATCAATATGTTTTGTTCTGCTTTATGATTTACTGCTGTTCAGGGGCTCTGGGCTTTAACAAAATGGCAGCCTCCAGCAAGAAGGATCAGGAGCAATGCTGGAGGCAATTTACAGCACACACTCATTTTGGTAGCAAAATTATTAATGTGGAATGTACAGTAAGTTCCTTGCTAAAGAACATTATTTTTTATCAAGTTTTCATGGGTAAAGTTCCACTTTAAAGTTGAACTATACTGTATCTGACCACCACAGACAGACACCCGATATACGTCCTCACTTTGACGACGGATATCGTTGTTATGGCAGCAGGTATCTGCCATAACCCCGGCATCCCCGTGTTCAGCCAGCGGTAGGCTGCAAGATAAAAGTGGTCTCTACGGCAGATTCACTGCAAGATCACTTTTTTGAAGGCGGGAGAGGGCCCCCCCCCCGCTCGGGTGCCCTCCGTCGCTTATCGGAGCTGTCAGCAGCGGCGGAGGCGATTGGGTCCTCTCACTGGCTGTGCATGGAGACGAGTGAGGGGAAGATGGCCCCCACCCGTCTCCATGACACTGCAGAGCGGAAGCAACGTCAAAACATCACATCCGCCCATAGCTCTTAAAGGGACATTTTTTTAAATAATTTTTTTAAATGACAATTTTTTTTATTGCATTTTAGTGTAAATATGAGATCTGAGGTCTTTTTGACCCCAGATCTCATATTTAAGAGGTCCTGTCATGCTTTTTTTCCATTACAAGGGATGTTTACATTCCTTGTAATAGGAATAAAAGTGACACAGTATTTTTTTTTTAAACAGTGTAAAAAAAAAAAAAAAAAGGTAAAATAAATTAGAAAAAAAACAAAGATTTTTAGACGTGCCTCGTCCCGCCGAGCTCGCGTGCGCCTATGTGAGTAGCACCCTCATATGAAAACGGTGTTCAAACCACACATGTGAGGTATCTCTGCGATCGGTAGGGAGTAACTCAAAACATGAAACCTGTAGAATTTTTTAAACTATGGAGGTTTTAGGGGTAAAAGCTTGTCGTCATTCCACGTGCGGGCGCAACTTTGAAGCGTGACATGTTGGGTATCAATTTACTCGGCGTAACATTATCGTTCACAATATAAAAAAAAATTGGGCTAACTTTACTGTTGTCTTATTTTTTAATTCAAAAAAGTGTATTTTTTTTCAAAAAAAGTGCGCTTGTAAGACCGCTGCGCAAATACGGTGTGACAGAAAGAAATTTTATTCCCTAGGGTGTTGGAAAAAAAATGTATAATGTTTGGGGGTTCTAAGTAATTTTCTAGCAAAAACAACTGTTTTTAACTTGTAAACAACACATCTAAAAAAGAGGCCTGGTCCTTAAGTGGTTAAAAAACACTCCCTAGCATGTCCAGCCACTGCCATCTTTAGTAAGGGCAGATAATTCATGCAACATTTAATTTCCTGGAATTCATCTGCCCTTAGCTCAAGCATACAGGCAGGAGGGTATGCCTGGCTAAAAAAACCCCTCCTAACCTCCTCCAGATGAAAGAAAATAAAATGTCATGAAGACTCCTGGGATGTATGACATAATTTCGTCCTAGGCCAGAAACCAGGGAGCAACTCAAGAAATGTAAAGAAAAAAGTTTAAAACACGTAAATATAAAATACCTTTCTATCTATTTACGAATGATTTTGCGCATATGGAGTAAAACTTTTAAATTTTGATTGAAAGAGTTTAGTTCTGCTTTAACCTCTTGACATCTGCGCTACAGCCGAATGACGGGCCACAGCGTGGACCTGAATTTCCGGGAGGCCGTCATATGATGGCCTCGCCCTGTGCACACGCCCTGCAGGGAGCGTTGTGATCACCAAGTCACTGAGACTCGGGTGATCACCGATCCGAGTAAAGGTCTGGTCCCGGCCCCTTGCCATGTGATCAGCTGTCAGCCAATGACAGCTGATCACATGATCAAAACAAAAGCTCTGTTATCGTATTTTTTCTCCTTGTCCTGACAGCACGAGAAGAAAAAAATCCGATCACCGGCTCATCTGTAAGGGACATCGGTCCCGAAAAGGAAGAGGCAATTATGCCTCATCTGTGCCACCTGCCATTGCCACCTGACAGTGCCCACCAGTGCCACCTATCAATGCCCACAGGTGCCACCTATCAATGCCCACCAGTGGTGCCAATCAGTGCTACCTAGCAGTGCTGCCTATCAGTGTAACCGATCAGTGCCCATTATTGCCACCCATCAGTGCCCATCACTGCCACCTATCGGTGCCCATCAGTGCCGCCTCATCAGCGTACATCAATGAGAGAGAAAAATTACCTGTTTTAAAATTTTATAACAAAATATTCAAAAAAAAATTGTTTTTTTTTTAATTCGGTCTTTTTACATTTTTTTAACAAAAAATAAAAACTGCAAAGGTGATCAAATACCACCAAAAGAAAGCTCTATTTGTGAAAAAAAAATTATAAAAATTTAATTTGGGTACAGTGTTGTATGACCGCGCAATTGTCATTTCAAGTGCGTCAGCACTGAAAGCTGAAAATTGGTCTGGATAGGAGGGGGGTTTAAGTGCCCAGTAAGCAAGTGGTTAAGGTAGATAAAGAAAGGTACTAAAGAAAAAAACAAAAGAAAGGAAAAAACATTTCAGACACATGTCTTTGCTAAGCTAAATGACGTCAGCCTAAATAAATAATATATCTGAATTGTTTTCTTCAGCGGTGAAGGGTTAAAAGAGGACAATCTACTATCTTCTGGAAGTCATTAAGCTATAAAGCCCAGGGAATTAAAAAAAAAAAAAAAAAAAGAAAGAAAAAAAAAGTTTCCATTTTCTAAAATGTAAATCCAAAACATATTCATTAGTATCGCAAAACAAACATGCAAATCTTCACCACTTGAAAAGCCGAGCTAAATGTGGACAAGAACACAACCCAAAAATACATCTGGTCCTTGGTTAGAGAAGTTGCTCTTTTGGTTTTTATCTGAAGAGCGTCTCTGTCTTCTTCGGTTGGCTTCTTGGATTATTGCAATTTATAATAAGCCTTTTAGCTAGGGCTGGAATAAACAAAGATAAAGCCTCCATCCTCCACTTAAAGGGTCCAGATGGGACGATTTTCCATGTGCTTTGGTTCACAAAAATGTCCATTAATCATTTCTTTCAGGGTTCCAGCAGTTTGTTGGAGATGGCGATGGTATTTAATTTGCCGTTTGTATAATCAGTGTACACCTTGTTAATGCTACATTGTACATTTAGCTTCCTCTCCATTTTAAATTTTTTTTTTTTCAGACTTGCATTTCTTACTTTGCCAACTGATCAAGGAAGGTTTCGTGCCCAAATTTGGTTGCAGTATCAGTGGGGTGGAATGCGTTACATCATAACACAATGACAATGCGGGTACAGCTGGCGATAGTTGATTCATTATGGCCGACGTGATTTACTTAGTGTCTGGCAAGCTGCTTTTCAGATGATATTTGTTTCTCATAAACAGTTTTAAAATGAGAGAGCCTGGTGTCAAGATAACAGTTGTATCATCACTCAAGTCCAAACCTCGGCACATCTTGCCAAGAAAATGAGGCTGTTATCTGCGGCTGCTGCAACAACTGCCGCCTCCTGCCTTGGATTCTCCGTTTCCCTCCTTTTGTTGGAGCATCTGTATGGTGTGTTCAGTGCCATTTTTTTTGTGTCCAGGGTGCAGTATACCTACTTTGTGCAATCCAGAATAGCTTTTCAAAAGCAGAATCTCCAATTTTCCTATATGTATAATTAAAGAAAGCCTGTGCCCAGCCAATAGACCGTAAATCAAAATCCTGGCCAAACATAACAAGATAAAAACAAATGGCTCATTAAAAGATGCACTATATTACCGAAAAGTATTGGGAAGCCTTTACACGCACATGAACTCTAATGGCATCCCAGTCTTTGTCCGTAGGGTTCAATATTGAGTTGGTCCACCCTTGGCTGCTATAACAGCTTCAACTCTTCTGGGAAGGCTGTCCACAAGGTTTAGTAGTGTGTCTATGGGAATGTTTGACCATTCTTCCAGAAGCACATTTGTGAGGTCAGGCACTGATGTGGACGAGAAGGCCTGGCTTGCAGTCTTCACTCTAATTCATCCCAAAGGTGTTCTACTGAGTTGAGGTCAGAACTCTGTGCAGGCCAGTCATGTTCCTCCATCCGTTACAAACCCTCCAGCAGCACTGAATTTTCATTCAGAAAGCACGCTGGATGCAGGGAAGGCCAGTAGCTCGATTGCATATTGAGCAAGGTCTGGCCAGTGGTCCATTTTCAAGACCCAGTAACCCAATGGATGCTCAGTTGGAAAGGTCTGCAAGTCTGCTCTTGCCCCTAGATATTCCTACACCATAAAGCAGCCAATGGTCTCTTAAACCTAACAGCCCTGGGCGCTGAGGACTAAAGAATTGTTTAAAGGCATCGGTCAGCCGGCCAGCCTCTCCACCGCTCTTCCTCTGACAGAACTCTGCCCCTTCTGATGTCATGTGATGTCAGAGGGGGCTGGGTAACTCGGTTACATTATCGGGTGGCCTTCCCTTGCCTATATATAACAGCTGTCAAAGCCAAAAGACTGTTTTTTCGGGGTTTTTTTTCAATTTTTTGGGTCCGTCGGGCAGCGTGATTGAAAATGGATGAACGTTGCGGGATATTTTTTTAACCACTTACGGACCACCCAACGTCATTATACAGCGGCACTTTGAAGAGGAATATCGTTGTTTTGGCAGCAGATAGCTGCCATAACCCCGATATCCTCTTCTTCAGGGAGCGGTCCTCTTTCAGATAAGAGAATGGCGGTGGTGGCGGGAGAGGGGGCCCACCTCCCGCTGCGCTCCGGTGGTCTCCTCCGCTTACCGGAGCCGGCGGAAGTGGCGGAGTTGGTCGGGTCCTTTCCCCTGCTTGGCTGGCTGCAGAGTGAGGGGAAGATGGCCCCCACTCGGCTCCATAGTATTGACTGGCGGAAGCAACATCAAACGTCACTTGCAACATCAAACAGCATATGCTATGCAATGCTCTTAAAGGAGACATTTTAATTTTATTTTTTTTCCAATTACATTTTTTTTTATTGCATTTTGGTGTAAATATGAAATCTGAGGTCTTTTTGACCCCAGATTTCATATTTAAGAGGTCCTGTCATGCTTTTTTTTCTATTACAAGGGATGTTTACATTCCTTGTAATAGGAATAAAAGTGACCCACATTTTTTTTTAAAAGGACAGTGTCAAAAAATAAAATAAAAAGTAAAATAAATAAGTAAAAAAAAAAATTTAAAGCGTCCCGTCCCAACGAGCTCATGCACAGAAGCGAACGCATACGTGAGTAGCGCCCGCATATAAAAACGGTGTTCAAACCATCGTTAGAGCGAGAGCAATAATTCTGGCACTAGACCTCCTCTGTAACTCAAAACTGGCAACCTGTAGAAATTTTTAAATGTCGCCTATGGAGATTTTTAAGGGTAAAAGTTTGTCACCATTCCACAAGCGGACGCAATTTTGAAGCATGACATGTTTACTCAGCGTAAACATTATCTTTCACAATATAAAAAAAATGGGCTAACTTTACTGTTGTCTTATTTTTTAATTCAGAGAAGTGTATTTTTTCCCAAAAAAAGTGTGCTTGTAAGACGGCTGCACAAATACGGTGTGACAGAAAGTATTGCAACAACCGCCATTTTATTCTCTAGAGTGTTAGAAATATATATATAATGTTTGGAAGCTCTAAGCAGTTTTCTTGTAAACAAGTCTGAAAAATAGGCCCGATCCTTAAGTGGTTAATAAATGAATTGTCAAAAACTGTCTTTTGTGGTTTTTACTTTTTGACACTTTTTTGGTGAATGGGTAGGGGTACAATGTACCCGATACCCATTCACATAGGGGGGGCCGGGATCTGGGGGCTCCCCTGTTAAAGCCCCCCACCCGCAGACCCAGATAACCAATGGCCAGGGTTGTCGGGAAGAGGTCTTTGCCCCCATCAACATGAGGACAAGGTTCTTTGGGGGGGAACCCCCAAAGCACCCTCCCTACGTTGAGGGCATGAAAAAAAAAAATGTTGAGGGCATGTGGCCTGGTGTGGTTCAGGAGGGGGGACACTCGTTCGCCCCCCCCCCTATCCTGACGCCACGACACCCCATTTTGGAGTTACCCTAAAATCCATACCAGAGATGGGAGTTGGCAATACATTACAGCTGCAAGCAAGTTTAACCCCTTCCCGACCAGCTGCCGCAGTTATACTGCAGCAGGTTGGCTCCCCTGGGTGAACCATCATAGCTATACGTTGGCTCGCCCTTTGACCACTAGGGGGTGCGACGCCAGAGACCGCCGGGCACCCGCTTTCGATCCACACAGAGACAGAATGGAGATCTGTCAATGTAAACAGACAGATCTCTGTGCTGTCAGGGGTGAGGAGAGCGATCTGTTGTTCATAATAAGTATGAACAAAGATTGGTCTCCTCACCCAGGCAGTCCCACCCCCCCATAGTTAGAATCACTCCCTAGGTAACACAGTTAACCCCTTAATCGCCCCCTACTGTTAACCCCTTCCCTGCCAGTGACATTTACACAGTAAATCAGTGCATTTTTTCAGCTCTGTAAATCGCTGTATAAACGCCAATGGTCCCAAAAATTTGTCAGAAGTGTCCGATCTGTCCGCCATAATGTTGCAGTGCTGATAAAAATTGCTGATCACCACCATTACTAGTAAAAAAAATAATAACAATAAAAATGCCATAAATCTTTCCCCTATTTTGTAGATGCTATAACTTTTGCGCAAACCAATCAATATACGCTTATTGCGATTTTTATTACCAAAAATATGTAGAAGAATACATATCGGCCTAAACTGAGGAAAAAATTTGCTTTTTAAAAAAAATATTGGGGATATTTATTAGCAAAAAGTACAAAATATTGGTTTTTTTTTTCAAAATTGTCGCTCTTTTTTTGTTTATAGCGCAAAAAATAAAAAACGCAGAGATGATCAAATACCACCAAAAGAAATCTCTATTTGTGGGAAAAAAAGGGCAATTTTGTTTGGGTACAGCGTCGCAAGACCGCGCAATTGCCAGTTAAAGCGACGCAGTGCCGTATCACAAAAAATGGCCTGGTCATTAAGCAGCCAAATCTTCTGGGGTTAAAGTGGTTAAATGAAATTTTTTCCTTTAGAAATGTAATTTTGCTCCGGCACTGTTCAACACATCACACAGATGTGCCACTTTACTGGCAGACTAAGGGGACCCCCCAGACACAATATTTAAGGGAATATTTCATTTTTATTGTTTCACTTTAAAGTCCATGGAACATGAAAAATCAAAAGTGCTAATTTTAAAGCCTTATATGCAAGTTATTGCCATAAAAAGTGTATGAGGACCCGGGTACCGCCCTAGGCGACATGTATCATTGCAAAAAAAAGTTTTTAAAATTACTGTTTTTTCAGAAGCAGTGATTTTTTCCGCCTAAAGACCAAATTTACATAATTAGTAGGTCCAATTGTTTAGCCTAGCACTAATATTGGATGGTAAAATGTGAAAATAGGCCTGTTTACCTGGACATGAAGTCAGTTAACTTGTGAACTTTCCTGGAAGCACACAACTGGACTTGATAAAGGAAGATTAAAGTAAGTAAACTGCCTGAAATATTTTTCCTGTGATTAACAACATGTCTAGACCGTGCATATACCAAGGTACTGTTGAATGCATTGATCATATTAGATTTTGAGCTTGTTATGTCTGTGTTATAATTTTAAAACGTTGGGTTAAAGAAGTAGCAGAATTTGCCTGTGCGCCTTGTAGTTTTCACCTGTTCCAAGTGGTAAAAAAAAAAGCCATAGAAATACTGTTGTTGATCATTTACAATACCAGTTTGAGATTAGATCAAAATGTAATTGATATTTACTTGAAAAATTCAAGTTTAAATTAATGAATAAATTATTTATTATTTATCTTTGAATGTATGTATATACTTGTTGTGTTGTGGTCCTGTTGTGTGTTCTGCCCATCGCCTAAATAGCTGCTTGCTCCATGAGGGACAGGTGATAATGTTCTGGTATGTGGAGGGGATATAGGTGCTAATCGCATAATAAGCAGAGGGCACAATAATCTAGCCAGACAGTATTGTGTGCCCTCTGTGGATTGTGTTAATTGATTGGAAAGTGTAAATTCTTTTGAATGTTTATGTATGGCTAGGATTAATTTACATTGAGATTGTTTAGCCTGGAAAATAATCAGTGTTGATTTCCAACTCAGAATGCCACCAGCGAAGAGCAATGTCTACAATGTTTTTCATGTCATTGATGCCATCCAAAATAGGGACAGTGACTTTGAGATGAACTCAGAGGACACTGATATGAGTGATGAAGAAGAATGTCAAATTTCCGGTAAACTGGAAAGGGAAGATACAAATCCATTTCTGGGCCAGAACCAGTGGATAAGATTTAACAATGGGACAAAGCCACCAAAAGATATGGTGACGTTCAGAGGCCTTACATTGTGGGTGTCTATGACAAATTCATGGTTGATGTGGATATGTTGGACCCATTTGTAGAAAAATATACGTTTCCTTTAAATCTCACCACTGGTATATTTACATCTTCTGGCACGCCATCATCCTAGCTGTGATCAGTGCATGACTGCTGTATAAACAGGACTGCAAAGCACTGAATGCTCCCAAGAAAAAGATACTAAACAGGAGGCTGTTTCAAGCCAAGTTAGCATCCTCTCTCATCCTAGTCGGCACAACTGTCATAAAACCAAAAAGAGGGCGACCAGGTTTAATCCATGGGAGCCCAATTCCACAGACAGGGAGTCCCCTAAATAACAGAAAGAGACCATTAACAGAAAAAGGGAGTCCTTCAAATGGCACCTCAATCAAAAGATCAACTGTACATCCATCAAAAGACATTTGCAAGGACATGTATGGTCATTTCCCTATAAAAACAAGTAGAGGACGCTGCAGACACTGTGGTAAAGGATATACCAACACACTTTGCAGCTTCTGCTACTCATAGGACAAGAACTGCCTTTGGGACTATCATAACTGAACATGGCTATAAACATAGCTAAACATAATAAATGTCAAAGTTTTCATTCAATGCAGTAGGTTTTGAAAAACTGTTTAAACATACCGGTAGTTTTATAATAAATGATTATTAACAAAAAATATGACTTGTATCATTAGTATCTTGTGATAATTAGTGTATAGATATATAGGCTACTGTTGATGGACTTAATAAGCAGAAAGCCCTTCAAATAAACCCTTTGTTGGTCTCTACAGTTGTTCTTACAGTATAAGTAAAATTACTGAATTTCTGCTACCAAACAGGCCCCATGTTGCAAAATTACAACGTTCACCTAAAAACATTCCTCCTACAACAAAATGGTGAAAAAATATTTTTGCAGTTTTGTTTATATTTGGGTCTTCTGGGGTTAATAGAGTTTGCATGTTCGCTCAAACTTTTTGCTTGTTCACATTTTTTGGTGCGAACTGAACTGGGGGGTGTTTGGCTCATTCCTACTGTACACCAACTGTATTGTATTGTACTGTACGCCTGCACTGTTTTATATATTGTACACCGACTGCACTGTATTATATAGTGTACACTGCCTGCACTGTAATATAGATTCTACACTGCCTGCACTCTCTATATATATATATATATATATATATATATATATATATATATATATATATATATATATACTACATTGACTACACGCTCTATCCACATAACTAACCTGCCTAATCTATCTCTAGTTCTACACTCCAACACACTATACATGCCCAGTGTAAGCAGCCTCATATAGTGTGGGGCGTTCCAAACTTTCCCAATGTTCGAAAGTTCTGGTGCAAACCAAACAGGGGGTCGATCGGCCCATCCCTAGTTGTCAGTGTAAATTTTTCATTACATTAGTGATTAGTGTACATTTCCTTTTACATTGGTGGTGGAATCCACCACTATATACTTGCCAAAGATTTCCAGCTTTGCTCTACATCTTCAGAAGGTGCCACAGTTTCCTGCCTCCCAACTAATCCCATCCCCCCCCACTACCACTGATCCCATCAACCCCCCAGCATCGCCACTGATTACACCCTCCCTCCCTCCCTTAGCATTGCCACTGAACCCAGGAGTCCTGGGATCCCTAGGAGTTTTCTGTCTATTGATGGGTCCCTTCACCTCCCCAGTCCATGGTGTGCAGGTAGTGAGAAGATGATGTGCTGTAACCTTTAGCAACCAATCAGTGAGCAGTAATGATGTGCACTAACCTCTTGCAAGCAATCATTGAGCAGTAATGATATGCAGTAATCTCTAGCAACCGATCAGTGACCAGTAATAATGTGCAGTAACCTCTAGCAACCAATTAGTGAGTGGTAAGGATGTCCAGTAACCTCTAGCAACCAGTCACTGAGCAGTAATGATGTACAGTAATCTTTAGCAACCAATCAACAGACAGAAGGCATGTGCTGTAACCTCTAGCAAATAATCAGCGAGGCATAATGTGTGCTGTAACCTCTCTAAACCAGTCAGTGAGCAGTGAGGTAACAATACTTTAATGCAGAAAAGAAAAAATATGGTTCTTCTGTATAAAAAAAGCCTGCCTGTCCACGAAAAAATATATTTTTTTTTTGTTGAGTAAAGTTCCACTTTAGAAGTAGATGTCTATGATTTTGGCCTCAGCACTATAACTATGTAATTACCTCTAGTTACTCTCCAATCACATTTACAACCAGTGTGGTCAATTATCCTATACATGCATTATGATATACATGCTATAAATAAGTATTAATTTCTATTAATCTTCTAAAGTTGCATCCCATCAAGGTGATTACTTCCATACCCCCACCCGTCTATTATCACTGCTCCTCTTCACTCTCCGCAAAATGAATACCATCCCTTCTCTAATCTAAAACTTCCAGATCTGATCACTCATAACTGGCTTCCTTCCTTAATATGGTCTCATTATAGAGATTTACAATGTCCCTTTGATGATTAGAGGAGGAATCAGTTTGATCTGTTCTGATCGGGAGTTGTCACAGTTAATTATAGTGCTGGAGCAGTGACAATAGACTGGGCAAAAGTTTCCAAAATGTTGAGTAACAGATGTGGCAGCGGATGAGAGTATGATGTTGCTCTGTGCTACTAGAATTGTTTCCAAATGCAGGCCAGAGACAAATGCAGATTCGTTTGTAGGAGAAAGCTGCAGTATCTGCAGATCCATATGTTGAGGGCCCATAAACATCTCCTTGGAGAAGACACATTACATAGGAAAACATTCCTGAAATGCACGATTTATAAAGAGGAATAAAACAGATTACAAATCATCAGAAAATGAAAGCCTACCTCTGGGCTAATTGTTTTTTAGATGTGCCTCTGGGTCTGCTAAAAAAAAGAAAACTTTGAATGAAGGAAATAATCACCTTTAATCTGGAGCTATCCTACCTCATCTTCGTCACAAGTTGCTCTTTGTCTTCTGGGTTGAATAATATCACAAATAAGTCTGTAATACCGAAAAAAAATCCTATTATACAAGTGTGCAGCTGCTGTCAATAGAGTGTATAAAAATACTCAATAGATCACCAATAGACATACACTATATTACCAAAAGTATTGGAACACCTGCCTTTACACACACATGGACCAATGTCCTGTGTATAGGGATGTTTGCAGGTAGCAAAGTACACCTTTGTCTTTCAGTTAGAGAAGTAGCGCTTTCATACACTATATTACCAATAGTATTGGAGGGGAAATTTGGGGGGGTGTACTATAATGGGGGGATGGGAATTTCTGCTGGGAGGGGAGATTTGGAGTGGGGAGGGTTGTGGGTTGAAGGGACATTTGAGGGGTAGAGCATCTGTGCCAGGAAGGGAATGAGAAAATTTGAGCTGGAGGAATTGGGGGGGGGGCAAATATTTGTGCTGGGAGGGGGGATTTCAGCAGGGGGGGGGATTTGTAGTGGGAGGAGGGGATATTTATACTTAGGGGGTAAGCATGCAGATTAGTGCTCGATTTTTTTTCTTTTGGAGGGGAGGAGATTTTTGATGACATATTGTTATCCTCCAATTGTTTGGGACTTTAATGGCAGAAATGTATCAACTGTTAAAAAAAATTATATCAAACTTTATTTGAATCAACAATAATAAAAAAGACTATATTCATAAAACAAATCTGTCTGCTGCTGTTTTTTTCACATAGATACATTACACCGCCAACATAGTACATAATTGTCACATTAAAAGGCTCGATATCCAGAGTTTGTCACACAAAACCCGATGCGTTTCAGAGTCAATTAGATTCTTCTTCAGAGATAGCTCTGCAAGTGGGGTAATATAATCTACAAAATTTAAATTACATTTTTTAGAACACACATAATTTAAATAAACTGTATCAGATAGATAGATAGATAGATAGATAGATAGATAGATAGATAGATAGATAGATAGATAGATAGATAGATAGATAGATAGATAGATAGATAGATAGGCATATGTACTACTCTAACTGTAAAGATTATGCTCCTTAACCACTTCACTTCCAATACCAGACACGAATGCTCCTCCCTGCCCAGACCAACACTGTATCCAAACAATTTTTTTATCATTTTTTTCTCACAAATAGAGCTTTCTTTTGGTGGCATTTAATCACTGCTGGGTTTTTTATTTTTTGTGATATAAGTGAAAAAAGAACAAACATTTTGAGGCAGAGTATTTTTTTATTCTTTTTCTATTGTTCAGGTCCGTCGGCGGCATGATTGACGATGGATGGACATCGCAGGACACTTTATTTTTTAATAAAGGAATTGTCAAAACTGTCTTTAGTGGTTTTTACTTTTGGATCCTTTTTTTGGTGAATGGGTAGGGGTACAATTCACATAGAGATACTCATTCACATGGGGGGGGCGGGATCTGGGGAGCCCCCTTGTTAAAGGGGACTTCCAGATTTTGATAAGCCCCACGCCCGCAGACCCCACAACCACCAGGCAAGGGTTGTGGGGAAGAGGCCCTTGTCCCCATCAACATTGGGACAAGGTGTTTTGGGGGGACCCCAGAGCACCCTCCCCAATTTGGGGGCATGTGACTTGGTATGGTTTAGGAGGGGGGCACTCTCTCGCCCCCCCTTTTCCTGCGGCCGGCAGGTTGTGTGTTCGGACAAGATTCTAGCATGGCTTTTGGGGTGGAACCCCACGCCAAATTTTTTTTCCATTTTGGCGCAGGGTTCCCATTAATATTTATACCAGACCCAAAGGGCCTGTTATGGACTTGGGGGGGGGGGGACCCATGCCATTTTTTTCAATGATTTTTTATCCATATTGCCGGTATCCGACAATATATTACAGCCGCAAGCAGTTTTAAATTATTTTTTTTTCCTTTAGAAATGTCATTTTTCTGTGGTACTGTTATGAACATGGGAAAGTGGCGCTACTTTACAGGCAGACTAAGGGGACCCCCCAGGCACGATATTTAAAGGAATATTTCATTTTTATTGTTTCGCTTTAAGCATTATTAAAATCACTCACCCAGGTCCCCAAACACTTTTTATGACAATAACTTGCATATAAGCCTTTAAAATGAGCACTTTTGGTTTTTCACGTTCATGTCCCATAGACTTTAACGGTGTTCGCATGTTCGAACAAATTTTTTGCCTGTTCACATGGTCTGCTGTGAACCGAACTGGGGGGGGGGGGGGGTTGTTCGGCTCATCCCTAGTTAGATACACTAACAAATTGAAGCCAAACTACAGCTCACATAGTATACTATATAATCAGTTACAGCAAACAGTTTTTTTCCTTTAGGGCTAAAGGTTTTACATGAATAAATAAAAGCTGATCATTGTAAGCACCTTCGCCAGTAGTAAATGGTTTATCTCATCCATGTAAACTGATACATTCTGCTGGAGAGTTTGTGCTTTTGAACAACGACAGTCTCGCTGGCTGGGCCACCTGATGAAAATAGAAGAAAGAAAGCCTAAAGAAGAAAACAAATGCAGCCATTATATCCAAACTTAGTAAGCTGCAATAGAATAAATGTTTACTTTCGGGTTTAATACTGCTTTAATTCATAAAATAAATAAAACATATATACTTAATTAATATGTAAATTATTACAGACTGTGTACTGATCAACAGCTCCTATCTAGTATCTATCATTACTTCACAGGTTCATGATTGGCATTCTTCCAACATCTGCAGGATTCATCATAAACTTATCCCAAATTTCTCCTTATTACTGAAAAACACAGCCAGGGGAAAAAGGCCGGAACAAAAAAAAAAAGCGCTCTATCGCGTAAAACCCTCTTTCTTATTGACATCAACATAACATTATGCATTTACATTTCGTGAGTGTCTTTTCCGACACTAAGAGCCCTTTTTCACTGGGGCGGGGGGCGGCGTCGGCGGTAAAACGCTGCTATTATTAGCGGCGTTTTACCGTCGGTATGCGGCCGCTAGCAGGCGGTTTTACCCCCCGCTAGCGGCCGAGAAGGGGTTAAATACCACCGCAAAGTGCCTCTGCAGAGGCGCATTGCCGGCGGTATAGCCGCGCCTTCCCATTGATTTCAATGGGCAGGAGCGGTAAAGGAGCGGTATACACACCGCTCCTTCACCGCTCTGAAGATGCTGCTGGCAGGACTTTTTTTACCGTCCTGCCAGCGCATCGCTCCAGTGTGAACCCCGAGGGCCGCAGAACACCCTTTAAAAGTCTATGGGAGAAATCAAAAGTGCTAATTTTAAAGGCTTATATGCAAGTTATTGTCATAAAAAGTGTTTGGGGACCAGGGTCCTGCCCCAGGGGACATGGATCAATGCAAAAAAAAGTTTTAAAAACGGCCGTTTTTTCATGAGCAGTGATTTTAATAATGATTAAAGTCAAACAATAAAAGTGTAATATCCCTTTAAATTTCGTAGCTGGGGGGTGTCTATAGTATGCCTGTAAAGGGGCGCATATTTCCTGTGTTTAGAACAGTCTGACAGCAAAATGACATTTCGAAGGAAAAAACCCATTCAAACTACTCGCGGGTCGCGGCTATTGCATTGCCGACAATACACATAGAAGTTCATTGATAAAAACGGCATGGGAATTCCCCACAGGGGAACCCCGAACCAAAATTTAAAAAAAAAATGACATGGGAGTCCCCCTAAATTCCATACCAGGCCCTTCAGGTCTGGTGTGGATATTAAGGGGAACCCCGGCCAAAATTTTTTTTTAAAATGACGTGGGGTTCTCCCTAAATTCCATACCAGACCCTTCAGGTCTGGTATGGATTTTAAAGGGAACCCCGTGCCAAAAAAAAATGGCGTGGGGTCCCCCCAAAAATCCATACCAGACCCTTATCCGAGCACGCAACCTGGCAGGCCACAGGAAAAGAGGGGGGACCCCCAGATCCCGGCCCCCCCCTGTGTGAAATGGTAAGGGGGTACTTACCCCTACCATTTCACAAAAAAACTGTCAAAAATGTTAAAAATGACAAGAGACAGTTTTTGACAATTCCTTTATTTAAATGCTTCTTCTTTCTTCTATCTTCCTTCATCTTCTGATTCTGGTTCTTCTGGCTCTTCTGGTTCTTCCTCCGGCGTTCTCCTCCAGCATCTCCTCCGTGGCGTCTTCTATCTTCTTCTCCTCGGGCCGCTCCGCACCCATGGCATGGGGGGAGGCTCCCGCTCTTCTCTTCATCCTCTTCTCTTCTTCTTCTTCTTTTCTTCTCTTCTTCTCTTCTTCTTCTTCTTCTTCTCCGGGCCGCTCCGCACCCATGCTGGCATGGAGGGAGGCTCCCGCTGTGTGACGGTGTCTCCTCGTCTGACGGTTCTTAAATAATGGGGGGCGGGAAGAGCCAGAAGAACCAGAAGAAGAAGATGAAGGAAGATAGAAGAAAGAAGAAGCATTTAAATAAAGGAATTGTCAAAAACTGTCTCTTGTCATTTTTAACATTTTTGACAGTTTTTTAGTGAAATGGTAGGGGTAAGTACCCCCTTACCATTTCACACAGGGGGGGGCTGGGATCTGGGGGTCCCCTTGTTAAAGGGGGCTTCCAGATTCCGATAAGCCCCCCGTCCGCAGACCCCCACAACCACCGGCCAGGGTTGTGGGGATGAGGCCCTTGTCCTCATCAACATGGGGACAAGGTGTTTTGGGGGGCTACCCCAAAGCACCCTCCCAATGTTGAGGGCATGTGGCCTGGTACAGTTCAGGAGGGGGGGCGCACTCTCGTCCCCTCCTCTTTTCCTGCGGCCTGCCAGGTTGCGTGCTCGGATAAGGGTCTGATATGGATTTTTGGGGGGACCCCACGGCGTTTGTTTTTTTGGTGCGGGGTTCCCCTTAAAATCCATACCAGACCTGAAGGGTCTGGTATGCAATTTAGGGGGAACCCCACGTCATTTTTTTTTTTAATTTTGGCCGGGGTTCCCCTTAATATCCATACCAGACCTGAAGGGCCTGGTATGGAATTTAGGAGGACTCCCACGTCATTGTTTTTTTTTTAATTTTGGTTCGGGGTTCCCCTGTGAGGAATTCCCATGCCGTTTTTATCAATGAACTTCTATGTGTATTGTCGGCAATGCAATAGCCGCGAGTAGTTTTAAATGGGTTTTTTCCTTCGAAATGTCATTTTGCTGTCAGACTGTTCTAAACACAGGAAACATGCACCCCTTTACAGGCATACTATAGACACCCTCCAGCTACGAAATTTAAAGGGATATTACACTTTTATTGTTTGACTTTAAGCATTATTAAAATCACTGCTCCTGAAAAAACGGCCGTTTTTAAAACTTTTTTTTGCATTGTTCCATGTCCCCTGGGACAGGACCCAGGTCCCCAAACATTTTTTATGACAATAACTTGTATATAAGCCTTGAAAATTAGCACTTTTGATTATTCATGTTCATGTCCCATAGACTTTAACGGTGTTCGTGTGTTCGAACGAACTTTTTTCCTGTTCGCATGTTCTGGTGCGAACCGAACAGGGGGGTGTTTGGCTCATACCTACTCCAGAGTTAGGGAGAACTGACATCCTTCTGTGTAAAGTGGGTTACAAGGCATGGTGGGTGTAATGCAAGATGAACAGGTGGACGCCAGACACTTTTTGAATGCAAATTTATTTATTGTCTCTTAAACAGAACTGTGGGAGAAAGGGTTAGGGCCAGGACACCTTAGATAGATGCAAAGATAATTAGCAGACTCCGAGACTTCTATAGGTAGAAAGCTATACAGATGAAGGCCTCCAGCCGAATACCACTTCTGTATAGGTAGGACCGCTATCTTTTATGGTAACAATCTTGTAGCTGTTACTAACGGTAAAGGTATTCAACTATCTGCAACATGAACAGTTCTCTTTGCCCTACACTCACTCACTGTGGGTCTTCACTCAACGAGCTCCCAGTCTCTCTCACTAGACTTCAGATCCACTAGCCACTGGATCCCTTGAGCTCTTTAGTTGTAGCACTCAGTATCTTCCTCAAGCGTCACCCCTGCCTCACTGCTGGGTCCCTGGCCTGGCACTCACAGATACTCTTCAAGCTTCACCCTTGCATAAGGTCCCTGGCTTGGCACTCCAGAAGCGTCACCTCTTTTGTCCCACTGGGTCCCTGACTTAGCACTTGCTGAAATTTTCCCACTTCTTCGCCACCCCTGGCTGGCAAGAAGTCTGCTCTGGTACTGGCCTCAGCTTACTCACAATGGTCTCCGGTAGCAAGGTGGATGACCCCTTAGTGGCGACAGCTTTCCTTCTACCTCCGACCACAACTGGTTCCCTGGCCGCGGAACCTTTACTTCTGGTTGGACTACAAGCCCGCAGTCCCCAACCGTACGCTGCTTTCCTGCTTCTGGATAGGCCCTCAGACAGCCTGGCAGCCAGATGTCTCCGTGATAGGCCTTAGGTTCCTGACCTAGTAGACCGGGGCAATACAACACACGTCCACCCAGACAGCAGTCCAGGTGGCACAGAACCCCTATCACCTGACTCCACCCAAATAAATAGGTTCTCCCAGCAGGCCAAGGGACCCAAGAAAATCCCTGTCCATTGGCTGAGACAACTCATTCATTCCTAATCTGTCCTTGCAATGCCCTTGTCTTATCTAATGTCACCAGATACCCGGCCATCTAGCGACAGAAGAGAGAAGTGCAGCAATTCCAGAATTAGGGCGAAATCAATTGACCTCCTGACAATTGAGCAAGGCAACTATCGCTTGGCAAATACATTTAATAACAACCCTGCCTAAACATCAGGGTGCTACATAAGCGTAAAGTATAACAAAAGGAAGAACTTTTTTTTAGTTATGGATAAAATGGAGAGGGATTAGAACCTCTTTCAGGTTCTCATTGCTGTCTGTATCCCCAGTAGGAAGGTTCACCCTCTTTATTTTTCCTATTTATCATTATCACCAAAAGAAAATACCAAATTTTGGGTTGTCATCAGAATAGGAATAGAGGGGAAATCTTTCAATGGGGACACTAATTCTGGTGACAGTCAGGGATTCCCTCACTTTAGAGGGATTTCCTCTCACTTCCTGTTTTGGCTATGGGACAGGAAGTGAAATCTACCTAATGGGATATAGATGGCAAAAAAGGCAGAGGTTACAACCCTTCCATACACTATCTAAAAAAAAAAACATTTTTCCTTTAGTTCTACTTCAAAGGCTAAGTTCACCTTTTTTTTCTCTAAATTCCAGCTCCCCTATGCACAGGGCTGGTGCAAGGATTTTTGACACCCTAGGTTAAACCTCATTTTGACGCCCCCCCTAACTTCACCCCCTTTGCCCTGCCCATGTATACCCCACCTTTTTAATGAAGCACCCATCAAATTCAGCCTCACCAGCGCCCATCAAATGCAGCCTCACCAGCGCCCATCAATGAATGTTTGCTTGCTTCTATTTGTTCGGGAGTCGGGACACACAGTCCTCTGCCGCCACTGTTCCTCTGACACTATGTGCGAACAGAGCGGCGGCTGCCTTCTGATGCTGAGACTTAGTTGCTTGCTGCAGAGAGTAGAGAGTAGAAACACCAATGGCCGGGCGCCCCCTAGGCAGCAGTGCACCCTAGGCAGCTGCCTAGTTTGCCTAGTGGTAGCACCGGCCCTGCCTATGCACCAATAGAGCAGCCCATCCACCTGAATGTGCTCCCCTACACGCAGCAATCACCCTAAAGAAGCTGCAGAACTTTTTTTTAGAGTGGAGCTTGGTGCGTTTTTTACTGCAATTTTTGGTGCAGTGCATTTCTGAAATGCAAGGAAACGCACAGATGTGAATGGAGCCTCATTGTTCTTATATTAATGCACCAATTTCACTTTCAGGCCTCATTCACATCTAGCATAGTGGGAGCGAACGTTTTGTGGATCGTTTTTCCTGTGACACGCATAGGGCAACCTGCTAATTTAAATGGGCTGTGCTATATGTGGCTTATAGGACATGTTGACTGTTTTTTACTGTGCGTTTTGCAGCATTTGCCATTCGTTTTTTTCACATGGCAAAATGTGTGTTTGCTTCTGTGTTTGGTGTGTTGTTAACAATTAATGGCACTGAACGCTAGTAACTAGTAATATTATGTGTATAAAGGTGGCTATACATTATACAATCTGATTGTACAATCTCCTTTAGATCTGCCATCAATTATGTAGAGCAAGGGCCTGCCTGATTGGATACAGAGTGATTGGCTAGATACAGGCCCGGATTTACTCCCTTTGCCGCCCCAAGGCCGGGTCCTTCAATGCCGCCCCCCCCCACACACACCACCATTCTCGTCCTTTATCGATGACTGCTACAATAGATCAATTAAAAACATATCTCCACACACGAGAACACTGAAAATAACTGGCTTTAATTGTACAGACTGAAAATACTTCAGGGTAAGCGCGCGAGGAGTAAGGATTTTTCGCGGGCAATGGCTGGTGATAGTGCTTCAATCATCCCCGGCACCATGGTTGTTATGGTGTCAGGATGATTGAAACGCATTATTTCTATTCTTACATTGTAATATAAAATGAAATAGTTCAACTCACCATAATGCAGAATCATTGGAAGCCCTGAGCGTGTCACCTGCCACCACTTGCCTCTAAGCCTGCCACCAGATGAGGATGTCACTTGCCACGCTGCCTGCCACCAGATGGGGATGTCACTTGCCACGCTGCCTGCCACCAGATGGGGATGTCAGTTGCCACCATGCCTGCCACCAGATGGGGATGTCACTTGCCACTATGCCTGCCACCAGATGGGGATGTCACTTGCCACGCTGCCTGCCACCAGATGGGCATGTCACTTGCCACTATGCCTGCCACCAGATGGAGATGTCACTTGCCACTATGCCTGCCACCAGATGGGGATGTCACTTGCCTCTATGCCTGCCACCAGATGGGAATGTCACTTGCCACGCTGCCACGAGATGGGAATGTCACTTGCCACGCTGCCTGCCACCAGATGGGAATGTCACTTGCCACGCTGCCTGCCGCCAGATGGCGATGTCACTTGCCACGCTGCCTGCCACCAGATGGGGATGTCACTTGCCACGCTGCCTGCCACCAGATGGGAATGTCACTTGCCACGCTGCCTGCCACCAGATGGGGATGTCACTTGCCACGCTGCCTGCCACCAGATGGGGATGTCACTTGCCATGTTCCCTTCCACCAGATGGGGATGTCACTTGCCATGCTGCCTTCTATCAGATGGAGGAGGGCGGAACAGCGGTGCGGGCAATGAGAGATTCATCTCTCTCCCCTGCTGCTGCACCGCTGACATTACATTGATTTTTTCAAAAATGGCGCCGGGCTGCGCAATCACGCTACTGCGCATGCGCCCCGGCTGAGCGCGTACGAGCTTTCGCGAGCCCGGCTGGCTTCAGAACGGCGCATGCGCAGTTGCGTGGTTGGCTCGCGGCCATCTTTTCTACGGGCACCGGTGCCCCTAATAGAGTTTAATGACGTCTATGGGACTCGAACGTTCGAAATCAAAAGTGCTCATTTCAAAGGCCAATTTGCATGGTATTGTCCTAAAAAGGGTTTGGGGACCCGGGTCCTAACCAAGGGGACATGTATCAATGCAAAAAAAACTTTTAAAAACAGCCGTTTTTTCGGGAGCAGTGATTTTAATGATGCTTAAAATAAAAATAAAAAAAGTGAAATATTCCTTTAAATATCGTACCTGGGGGGTGTCTATAGTATGCCTGTAAATTGGCGCGTGTTTCCCATGTTTAGAACAGTCCCTGCACCAAATGTCATTTTTAAAGGAAAAAATCTCATTTAAAACTGCTTGCGGGTTTAATGTAATGTCCGGTCCTGGCAATATGGATGAAAATCAGTGAGACAAACGGCATGGGTACCCCCCAGTCCATTACCAGGCCCTTTGGGTCTTGTATGTATATTAAGGGGAACCCCGCACCCAAATAGAAATAAGGAAAGGTGTGGGGCCACCAGGCCCTATATACTCTGAACAGCAGTATACAGGCGGTGCAAACAAGACAGGGACTGTAGGTTTGTTGTTAAGTAGAATCTGTTTGTCATTTTGAACGGGTACATTTTTAACGTGTTTAGCTCCAGCCAAAAAATCTTTTTTAAGCTTTTTGAAAAACATAGGGAAGGGTTATCACCCCTGTGACATTTGTTTTGCTGTCTTTCCTCCTCTTTAGAAGATTTCACCTCACTTTTTGTCCCAATGACAAATGCTTTTTGAGAATTTGGGTTTTTTTGTGGAACAAGGATTGGAAAGCATCAGTGGAAAGGAGAAATGTTTTTCCCATATTAACTCTTACAGGAGAGAATTTCCCTTCCTAGGGGTAGATTTCATCTCACTTCCTGTTGTCTCCTTCCGTTTGCAAGTAGGAGTCGTTTGTAAGTTAGATGTTTGAAAGTAGGGGCCTGCCCTATATACTCAGCAGAAATTTGGGCCTTAGGTGTTGTTGTGGCCACAACACTGTAAGCCTTCACAGGGCCCTGCTGTGAAATATTAGTTCAAGAATTGTAATTACATGCCCCTGTTGAACAGGGGCAGAAAAATTGGGCCTTTAGTGGTGGTGGTGGTGGTGGTGGTGGTGCTGGTGCCACAACACTGCAACCCCTCACAGACACTCTAGTTGGAACGCAGGAACGAGCCCTGCTGCAAAGTATTGCATCAAAAATTGTAATTACACGCCCCTGTTAAACAGGGGCAGAAAAATTGGGCCTTAGGCACTGGTGCTGGTGCCACAACACTGCAACCCCTCACAGACACTCTAGTTGGAACGCAGGAATGAGCCCTGCTGCAAAGTATTGCATCAAAAATTGTAATTACACGCCCCTGTTAAACAGGGGCAGAAAAATTGGGCCTTAGGCACTGGTGGTGGTTCCCAGAACCAAAAATGTTCTTACAAGCTATCAGCGTGATGATTGAGGAGGAAGAGGATAATTACTCAGGGATAGTCACTCAGCATCAGCATAGGCAGTCTTTGAAGGGATCTGAGATTTCCAAAAAAATTATTCGGTTACATCAGCATCAGGTGCTTGGTAGCTGGTGGTGATCCAAGACTGATTTATTTTTATGAAGGTCAGTCAATCGACCGAGTCGGTGGACAGACGCACCCTGTGATCGGTTACCACGCCTCCAGCAGCACTGAATGTGCGTTCTGAAAGAACGCCGGATGCAGGACAGGCCAGTAGCTCAATTGCATACTGTGCAAGCTCTGGACAGTGATCCATCCTCAAGACCCAGTAACCCAGAGGATTTTCAGTGGGAAAGGTGTCCAAGTCTGATCTTGCCCCTAGGTATTCCTGCACCATGTAAAACAGACGCTGGCGATGGTTGCTGGAACCGATCATACCTTGGGGCTGCGAACCAAAAAATTGTCTGAACGCATCGGTCAGACGGCCACCTTCTCCACCGCTCCTTCTTTGACTGACCGAAGCCTCAGCAACACGTTGTCCAGAAACAGGAGTTTGTAACCTCCCAGTCTCTGGGAACGCGTTGCACAGACCTTTCTGCAAGGCCTCCCGAAGATGTTTCATCCTCTGCTCCCTCTGCGATGGCAAGATAAGGTCCGCAATCTTACCCTTGTAACGTGGATCAAGGAGGATTGCCAGCCAGTATTGGTCCTTCTCCTTGATACCACGAATACGAGGATCCTTACGCAGGCTTTGCAGGATCAGGGAGGCCATGCAGCGTAGGTTTGCTGAGGCATTCGGTCCGGAGTCCTCTGGGTCACTAAGGACGACATGGTCCGCAGCCACCTCCTCCCAGCCACGTACAAGTCCATGTGTTTCTTGGGACTGATCCTTTAAAGACTGCTGCTGATGCTGAGTGCCAGGCTCCACCTCCATACTGACACAATCTTCCTCCTCCTCCTCCTCCTCATCCTCTTCCTGTGTGATCGGCGGGCTGGATAAAGGGGGCCTTGAGAGCTAAGGAAGTCCTCCTCTTCCTGCCTCTGTTCTGCCTCAAGTGCCCTGTCCATTATTCCACGCAGCGTGTGCTCCAACAGGTGGACAAGGGGAACAGTGTCACTGATGCATGCACTGTCACTGCTCACCATCCTCGTGGCCTCCTCAAATGGTGATAGGACAGTGCATGCATCCCTGATCATGGCCCACTGGCGTGGGGAAAAAAAACCAAGCTCCCCGACCCTGTCCTGGTGCCATAGTCGCACAGGTACTCATTGATGGCCCTCTGCTGCATGTGCAGCCGCTGCAGCATGGCCAACGTTGAGTTCCATCTGGTGGGCATGTCACAGATTAGGCGGTTCTTGGGCAGGTTAAACTCCTTTTGGAGGTCCGTCAGCCGAGCACTGGCATTATATGACCGGCGGAAATGCACACAGACTTTCCTGGCCTGCCTCAGGACATCCTGTAAGCCCAGGTACCTGCCCAAGAACCGCTGCATCACCAAGTTAAGGACGTGAGCCAAACAGGGCACATGGGTCATTTGTCCCTGTCGGAGGGCAGAGAGGAGGTTGGTGCCATTGTCGCAAACCACCATTCCTGCTTTAAGTTGGTGTGGCGTCAACCACCTCTGAACCTGCCCCTGCAGAGCTGACAGAACCTCTGCCCCAGTGTGGCTCCTGTACCCCAAGCACACCAGCTCAAGCACCGCATGGCATCTTTTGGCCTGCGTACTTGCATAGCCCCTTGAACGGCTACGGAGCACCGCTGATTCCGAGGACAAAGCACAGGAAGAGGTCATGGAGGAAGAAGAAGAGGAGGGGGTGGAGGAGAGAGGTGTGTCACAATCATTAGCATTTTGGAGGCGTGGTGGCGGAACAACCTCCAACACTACTGCACCTTGTCCTGCATCCTTCCCAGCTGCCAGCAGAGTCACCCAATGCGCCGTGAAACTTAGGTAACGTCCCTGTCCATGCCTGCTGGACCATGAGTCAGCGGTAATATGCACCTTACTGCTGACCGCCCTGTCCAGCGAGGCACGGACATTGCCTTCCACATGCCGGTAGAGAGCCGGAATCGCCTTCCGTGAGAAAAAGTGGCGTTTGGGTACCTGCCACTGAGGAACCGCACATTCCACAAACTCACGGAAGGGGGCAGAGTCTACCAACTGAAAAGGCAGCAGTTGAAGTGCTAGCAATTTTGCCAAGCTAGCATTCAACCGCTGGGCATGTGGATGGCTGGGAGCAAACTTCTTTCGGCGGTGCAGCAGCTGGGGCAGGGAAATTTGCCTCTTACAATCTGACGTCGGTGTACCAAAAGCAGATTGCCCACAAGTACTTGGCTGTGACACACCTAATTCTACACCTTCATTCCTCTCAGTGCAGGTCTCAGAGAGGACTGAAGGTCTAGTGGGGTTGGAAATCTCAGCTGATGAGGAGCAAGGAGAGGTCCTCTTTGTTCTTTGGTGTGGGTCTTTTAGATACGCTTGACAACGAACTGCATGGCAGGTCAACATATGTCTGGTCAAGCATGTGGTACCCAAGCGGGAGATGTTTTGGCCACGCGAGATACGCTTGAGACATATGTTGCAAATAGCAGCGGTGCGATCTGATGCACTTGTCTCAAAAAAGGCCCACACCAAAGAACTTTTTGAATAACGCACAGAGACTGCAGCGCCCTGCACATGTGGAGCTTTAGGGTGTGATGCAGTCAATGTGCTGCCCTTAGGCTGGCCCCTGGAAGGCATCCTGCCTCGTTGGTGATGTGCCGCCTCCTCCTCCTCCTCCTCTCTTCTATCAGGCACCCACGTTGAGTCAGTGACCTCATCATCCCCTCCCTCCTCATCACTGGAGCAAACCTGGCAGTATGCTGCAGCAGGGGGAGCATGACTGCCAGATTGCTGTCCTTCTTGGGCACCCCCTCTGTCCGTGCTCATGTTACTGCCTTCATCGAGCTCAGTATCATCATCAGAGCCTTCCAAACGCTGGGCATCCTCCTGGAGCATGTACCCAACACTGTGGTCAAACAGTTCGAGGGACTCCTCAGGAGGACATGGTGGGGCTAGGGAAGGAGTCACTGATGACATTGAGCCGAGGGAAGAGGCCGCTGCTTTGCCAGACAAAGTACTCTGGGCATGGGTGAGAGAGGATGAGGAGGATGAGGACGGCTTGGTCATCCACTCGACCAAGTCTTCCGCATGTTGCGGCTCAACACGGCCAGCTGCCGAAAAAAAGGCCAAGCGTGTCCCACGGCCACGTGCTGATGAGGATGCACCGTCTCCACGACCAGCACCAGACACAGAGCCTGCTTGCCTTCTCTTATTGGCTTGTGACTGTCTGCCTCTCCTTCTTGGCCTTCCAGACATACTAATGGCCTGTAGCTGCACTAAGCTGGGATAGATTATATATATATATATATATATATGTACTGATACTGCAGCTAGCAAAATCAACTGCCTGCCTGTAGTATGAGAACACCACCAACCTTCTACAGGTAGCTTTAGCTGAACACTGTGCAGAGCTCGCAAAAAACTAACTTTTAGCTTTTTTAGCTGCCTGCGGTAGTGATAGGATCAGGAAAACACCACCAACCTTCTACAGGTAGCTTTAGGTGAACACTGTGCAGAGCTCGCAAAAAAATAACTTGTAGGTTTAGCTGAACACTGTGAGCAGGACGCACGGCACTAACTTATAGTTTTATCTAAACACTGTGAGCAGGACGCACTGCACTAACTTGTAGTTTTAGCTGAACACTGTGAGCAGGACGCACTGCACTAACTTGTAGCTTTAGATGAACACTGTGCAGAGGTCTCACTACACCAACTTGTAGTTTTAGCTGAACACTGTGAGCCGGACGCACAGCACTAACTTGTAGTTTTAGCTGAACACTGTGAGCAGGACGCACTGCACTAACTTGTAGCTTTAGATGAACACTGTGCAGAGGTCTCACTACACCAACTTGTAGTTTTAGCTGAACACTGTGAGCAGGACGCACAGCACTAACTTATAGTTTTAGCTAAACACTGTGAGCAGGACGTACTGCACTAACTTGTAGCTTGAGATGAACACTGTGCAGAGGTCTCACTACACCAACTTGTAGTTTTAGCTGAACACTGTGAGCAGGAGGCACAGCACTAACTTGTAGTTTTAGCTGAACACTGTGAGCAGGACGCACAGCACTAACTTGTATTTTTAGCTGAACACTGTGAGCAGGACGCACAGCACTAACTTGTAGTTTTAGCTGAACACTGTGAGCAGGACGCACTGCACTAACTTGTAGCTTTAGATGAACACTGTGCAGAGGTCTCACTACACCAACTTGTAGGTTTAGCTGAACACTGTGAGCAGGACGCACAGCACTAACTTGTAGTTTTAGCTGAACACTGTGAGCAGGACGCACTGCACTAACTGTGAATAGTCTAGCTGCCTGACTGTGGTACTAATAGGATCAAAAGAACACCAGCAATTTTCTTCAGGTAGCTGTAAATACTGTAACAAGACAAGCCTGCCTGTCAGTAGGAAGATAACAGGAACGGATCTAGCTAAACTGAATACAGTGTATATATATATATATGCAACACCTGGGATGCATATATATACACAATACACTGTAAGTGCAGCTAAACTGACTGTTCTGCCTAATCTATCTAACTCAAATCAAATGTCACTGTGTCTCTCTCTCTCTCTCAATGAACGCCGGAACACACACTACACAGGGCTGCCGTGCAGGCGGCCTTATATAGTGTGGGGCGTGTACTAAATCCCCTGAGCCATAATTGGCCAAAGCCTCCTTGGCTTTGGCCAATTACGGCTCTCTGTTCAGACGGCGCTGTGATTGGCCAAGCATGCAGGTCATAGTGCATGCTTGGCCAATCATCAGCCAGCAATGCACTGCGATGCCGCAGTGAAATATGGGCCGTGACGCGCCACACGAATTTGGCGCGAACGGCCCATATCATTCGCAATTCGGCGAACGGGCAAACAGACGATGTTCGAGTTGAACATGGGTTCAACTCGAACACGAAGCTCATCCCTAGTATTGAAATATAAACAATTAAAATTTGAATCAATAGGTGGCTTTAGACATCTGAATTACATAGATATGGCAAAAAAATAGAAGAACAAAACTCTAGAGAGGTCCAGGGACTACCTGATAGGATCACCACGGCAAGTCGCACAAACCCCACCCGACGCGTTTCAGGAAGCTCCTTCTTCAGGGGAGTGTAGAGCAATTTTGTTTCCATCTTTAAAAACAGACAAAAAATGATAATAAATAACATGTACAGAAAAACATGTGTATATACATATGTATGCAGAATATACAGCCATTAGTTATCCAAAAACATATCTGAGTACAAGTATAAATCCTGTATAATAATAATAATAATATTAATATTAATACAAGTATAAGAAAATATAAAGGAACAGTTACATGTTGCCAAAATAAATGCAAGCACATGTCAGAGCCACAGAGTGATTTTGTAAAAAACAGACAGCTATGTCCCAACAACGATCCTATTGGTGCAGCTATGATCACCGAGACTCGGCTGATAACAGATCGGAGTAAGGGGCCGATCACGGCCCCTTACCACGTGATCAGCTGTCAGCCAATGACAGCTGATCACATGATGTAAACAAAAGCTTGGTAATTGTTTTTTTCTCCTCACGCTGACAAACAAAAATACTTATGCATCCCATATATGATGAATGTTATACATTTTTAATAAATGTATCAACTATTTTATACTAAAGTATATGGGAACCCTCACCTTTTATATTCTCATTGACCTTTTTGTGCTCACCTCATTTAAAGTCCCACAGGCGCTATTCTTTGTTGTTATATTTGTACCACACGCAAAATGATTCTTCTTGACATGACTCATTATTAAGCTTGGCATGTATAGGGCCTCAGACCCTATTGTTACTTTTTCACCCCCTCCCTATCTCTTCTTTTTGTACCCTCATATGTTTTTTGTTTACAAACTTTTTTTATTTGGTACAAAGAAATAGTACAAAAAGCTTATTGACATATGCCATAAAATGTACAAAGTAATTTCTACAAAAAGGAATAACGTACCCTCATATGTTTTGATGCTTATTATCTGACAATTTTGTTAATAATAATAATAATAATAAAAACATATTCAACCTAAAGTATATGGGAAAACAAAAAAATCCTGTGCACAAGTGAGTACCAGATGGACTAGATCTCATAATGGATAATGTCTCTGGTCTTACTGCCCTCAAGGATAGGGGTATCCTAACAGTCAGAGGGAAAAGAAAGAAAACAAGGTCGCACCGACCTTGTGCATTATCCTTAGGTAAATATTTTATTCAAAAATAAAAAGGAAAACTACTCCCAAACATATAAATGAAGGACTCATAATACAGGTAGTCTCCAGATGACAGCAATTATTCAAGGCTGGGCTCTGAGGAAGAAGGTCATCCTTCGAAACGCGTCAGCTGGCAGTGACTCCTGCAATCTCCTCTGTTATAAACGGTATGATCGGGAGTCTGCTACCATCTTGAATAATTGCTGTCATCTAGAGACTACCTGTATTATGAGTCTTTCGTTTATAAGTTTGTGAGTAGTTTACCTAAGGATAATGCACAAGGTTGGTGCGCCCTTGTTTTCTTTCTTTTCCCTCTAAAGTGTATGGGAACCCTCACCTTGTAAAACAACCTATTCAGTTTAAAATAGAAGTTAAAGGCAAAATATTTCAGTATAGATATAAAAAATTATAAATACTTTTTTTCCCATTTTTTTATAACTGATCACATTCTCTGTGTTCTTAGCTGCATAAAGAGCTCAGAGAGCCGGGGGAGGAGAAACAGCAGAACACTGGTCCAGTAAATGGCTGTGCAGGGGGTGGAGGGGTGTCAGGACAAGTCTCATCTTTGGAAAAGATCAGACTGAGTTCCCAGCACAGCCAGAAAGCTGGCCATACTGTGTTCCCCTGCTTAGTGTGGTTAGTTTTTAATAGGCAAGTAGAGGCACTGGCAGGAACCCCAGGGATTTCACACAAGGGAAGCAATACAAAGAGAACAGGATCGTTTCCATACAAGTACATGGTACAGCAGACACATATCAGAAATATGAAATATTGGGTTGACATATTCTTTAAGTTTAATTAATTATGCCCTGTACACACGATCGGACATTTCAGTATAGATATAAAAAACATTATAAATACTTTTTTTCCCCTTTTTTTTTTTATAAGTGATCACATTCTCTCTGTTCTTAGCTGCAGAAAGAGCTCAGAGAGCCGGGGGGAGGAGAAACCTTATTACACTGGTCCAGTGAATGGCTGTGCAGGGGGTGGAGGGGTGTCAGGACAAGTCTCATCTTTGGAAAAGATCAGACTGAGTTCCCAGCACAGCCAGCTTTAGCTGAACACTGTGCAGAGCTCGCAAAAAACTAACTTGTAGCTTTTTTAGCTGCCTGCGGTAGTGATAGGATCAGGAAAACACCAGCAACCTTCTACAGGTAGCTTTAGGTGAACACTGTGCAGAGCTCGCAAAAAAATAACTTGTAGGTTTAGCTGAACACTGTGAGGTGGACACACCACACTAACTTGTAGTTTTAGCTGAACACTGTGAGCAGGACGCACGGCACTAACTTATAGTTTTATCTAAACACTGTGAGCAGGACGCACTGCACTAACTTGTAGTTTTAGCTGAACACTGTGAGCAGGACGCACAGCACTAACTTGTAGCTTTAGATGAACACTGTGCAGAGGTCTCACTACACCAACTTGTAGTTTTAGCTGAACACTGTGAGCAGGACGCACAGCACCAACTTGTAGTTTTAGCTGAACATTGTGAGCAGGACGCACAGCACTAACTTATAGTTTTAGCTAAACACTGTGAGCAGGACGTACTGCACTAACTTGTAGCTTGAGATGAACACTGTGCAGAGGTCTCACTACACCAACTTGTAGTTTTAGCTGAACACTGTGAGCAGGAGGCACAGCACTAACTTGTAGTTTTAGCTGAACACTGTGAGCAGGACGCACAGCACTAACTTGTATTTTTAGCTGAACACTGTGAGCAGGACGCACAGCACTAACTTGTAGTTTTAGCTGAACACTGTGAGCAGGACGCACTGCACTAACTTGTAGCTTTAGATGAACACTGTGCAGAGGTCTCACTACACCAACTTGTAGGTTTAGCTGAACACTGAGCAGGACGCACAGCACTAACTTGTAGTTTTAGCTAAACACTGTGAGCAGAACGCACTGCACTAACTGTGAATAGTCTAGCTGCCTGACTGTGGTACTAATAGGATCAAAAGAACACCAGCAATTTTCTTCAGGTAGCTGTAAATACTGTAACAAGACAAGCCTGCCTGTCAGTAGGAAGATAACAGGAACGGATCTAGCTAAACTGAATACAGTGTATATATATATATGCAACACCTGGGATGCATATATATACACAATACACTGTAAGTGCAGCTAAACTGACTGTTCTGCCTAATCTATCTAACTCAAATCAAATGTCACTGTGTCTCTCTCTCTCTCTCAATGAACGCCGGAACACACACTACACAGGGCCGCCGTCGAATCCCCTGAGCGAACGGGCGAACAGACGATGTTCGAGTTGAACATGGGTTCAACTCGAACACGAAGCTCATCCCTAGTATTGAAATATAAACAATTAAAATTTGAATCAATAGGTGGCTATAGACATCTGAATTACATAGATATGGCAAAAAAATAGAAGAACAAAACTCTAGAGAGGTCCAGGGACTACCGTGATAGGATCACCACGGCAAGTCGCACAAACCACACCCGACGCGTTTCAGGAAGCTCCTTCTTCAGGGTAGTGTAGAGCAATTTTGTTTCCATCTTTAAAAACAGACAAAAAATGATAATAAATAACATGTACAGAAAAACATGTGTATATACATATGTATGCAGAATATACAGCCATTAGTTATCCAAAAACATATCTGAGTACAAGTATAAATCCTGTATAATAATAATAATAATAATAATAATAATAATAATAATAATAATAATATTAATACAAGTATAAGAAAATATAAAGGAACAGTTACATGTTGCCAAAATAAATGCAAGCACATGTCAGAGCCACAGAGTGATTTTGTAAAAAACAGACAGCTATGTCCCAACAACGATCCTATTGGTGCAGCTATGATCACCGAGACTCGGCTGATAACAGATCGGAGTAAGGGGCCGATCACGGCCCCTTACCACGTGATCAGCTGTCAGCCAATGACAGCTGATCACATGATGTAAACAAAAGCTTGGTAATTGTTTTTTTCTCCTCACGCTGACAAACAAAAATACTTATGCATCCCATATATGATGAATGTTATACATTTTTAATAAATGTATCAACTATTTTATACTAAAGTATATGGGAACCCTCACCTTGTATATTATCATTGACCTTTTTGTGCTCACCTCATTTAAAGTCCCACAGGTGCTATTCTTTGTTGTTATATTTGTACCACACGCAAAATGATTCTTCTTGACATGACTCATTATTAAGCTTGGCATGTATAGGGCCTCAGACCCTATTGTTATTACACTGGTCCAGTGAATGGCTGTGCAGGGGGTGGAGGGGTGTCAGGACAAGTCTCATCTTTGGAAAAGATCAGACTGAGTTCCCAGCACAGCCAGAAAGCTGGCCATACTGTGTTCCCCTGCTTAGTGTGGTTAGTTTTTAATAGGCAAGTAGAGGCACTGGCAGGAACCCCAGGGATTTCACACAAGGGAAGCAATACAAAGAGAACAGGATCGTTTCCATACAAGTACATGGTACAGCAGACACATATCAGAAATATGAAATATTGGGTTGACATATTCTTTAAGTTTAATTAATTATGCCCTGTACACACGATCGGACATTTCAGTATAGATATAAAAAACATTATAAATACTTTTTTTCCCCTTTTTTTTTTTATAAGTGATCACATTCTCTCTGTTCTTAGCTGCAGAAAGAGCTCAGAGAGCCGGGGGGAGGAGAAACCTTATTACACTGGTCCAGTGAATGGCTGTGCAGGGGGTGGAGGGGTGTCAGGACAAGTCTCATCTTTGGAAAAGATCAGACTGAGTTCCCAGCACAGCCAGCTTTAGCTGAACACTGTGCAGAGCTCGCAAAAAACTAACTTGTAGCTTTTTTAGCTGCCTGCGGTAGTGATAGGATCAGGAAAACACCAGCAACCTTCTACAGGTAGCTTTAGGTGAACACTGTGCAGAGCTCGCAAAAAAATAACTTGTAGGTTTAGCTGAACACTGTGAGGTGGACACACCACACTAACTTGTAGTTTTAGCTGAACACTGTGAGCAGGACGCACGGCACTAACTTATAGTTTTATCTAAACACTGTGAGCAGGACGCACTGCACTAACTTGTAGTTTTAGCTGAACACTGTGAGCAGGACGCACAGCACTAACTTGTAGCTTTAGATGAACACTGTGCAGAGGTCTCACTACACCAACTTGTAGTTTTAGCTGAACACTGTGAGCAGGACGCACAGCACCAACTTGTAGTTTTAGCTGAACATTGTGAGCAGGACGCACAGCACTAACTTATAGTTTTAGCTAAACACTGTGAGCAGGACGTACTGCACTAACTTGTAGCTTGAGATGAACACTGTGCAGAGGTCTCACTACACCAACTTGTAGTTTTAGCTGAACACTGTGAGCAGGAGGCACAGCACTAACTTGTAGTTTTAGCTGAACACTGTGAGCAGGACGCACAGCACTAACTTGTATTTTTAGCTGAACACTGTGAGCAGGACGCACAGCACTAACTTGTAGTTTTAGCTGAACACTGTGAGCAGGACGCACTGCACTAACTTGTAGCTTTAGATGAACACTGTGCAGAGGTCTCACTACACCAACTTGTAGGTTTAGCTGAACACTGAGCAGGACGCACAGCACTAACTTGTAGTTTTAGCTAAACACTGTGAGCAGGACGCACTGCACTAACTGTGAATAGTCTAGCTGCCTGACTGTGGTACTAATAGGATCAAAAGAACACCAGCAATTTTCTTCAGGTAGCTGTAAATACTGTAACAAGACAAGCCTGCCTGTCAGTAGGAAGATAACAGGAACGGATCTAGCTAAACTGAATACAGTGTATATATATATATGCAACACCTGGGATGCATATATATACACAATACACTGTAAGTGCAGCTAAACTGACTGTTCTGCCTAATCTATCTAACTCAAATCAAATGTCACTGTGTCTCTCTCTCTCTCTCAATGAACGCCGGAACACACACTACACAGGGCCGCCGTCGAATCCCCTGAGCGAACGGGCGAACAGACGATGTTCGAGTTGAACATGGGTTCAACTCGAACACGAAGCTCATCCCTAGTATTGAAATATAAACAATTAAAATTTGAATCAATAGGTGGCTATAGACATCTGAATTACATAGATATGGCAAAAAAATAGAAGAACAAAACTCTAGAGAGGTCCAGGGACTACCGTGATAGGATCACCACGGCAAGTCGCACAAACCACACCCGACGCGTTTCAGGAAGCTCCTTCTTCAGGGTAGTGTAGAGCAATTTTGTTTCCATCTTTAAAAACAGACAAAAAATGATAATAAATAACATGTACAGAAAAACATGTGTATATACATATGTATGCAGAATATACAGCCATTAGTTATCCAAAAACATATCTGAGTACAAGTATAAATCCTGTATAATAATAATAATAATAATAATAATAATAATAATAATAATAATAATAATAATATTAATACAAGTATAAGAAAATATAAAGGAACAGTTACATGTTGCCAAAATAAATGCAAGCACATGTCAGAGCCACAGAGTGATTTTGTAAAAAACAGACAGCTATGTCCCAACAACGATCCTATTGGTGCAGCTATGATCACCGAGACTCGGCTGATAACAGATCGGAGTAAGGGGCCGATCACGGCCCCTTACCACGTGATCAGCTGTCAGCCAATGACAGCTGATCACATGATGTAAACAAAAGCTTGGTAATTGTTTTTTTCTCCTCACGCTGACAAACAAAAATACTTATGCATCCCATATATGATGAATGTTATACATTTTTAATAAATGTATCAACTATTTTATACTAAAGTATATGGGAACCCTCACCTTGTATATTATCATTGACCTTTTTGTGCTCACCTCATTTAAAGTCCCACAGGTGCTATTCTTTGTTGTTATATTTGTACCACACGCAAAATGATTCTTCTTGACATGACTCATTATTAAGCTTGGCATGTATAGGGCCTCAGACCCTATTGTTATTACACTGGTCCAGTGAATGGCTGTGCAGGGGGTGGAGGGGTGTCAGGACAAGTCTCATCTTTGGAAAAGATCAGACTGAGTTCACAGCACAGCCAGAAAGCTGGCCATACTGTGTTCCCCTGCTTAGTGTGGTCAGTTTTTAATAGAAAAGTAGAGGCACTGGCAGGAACACCAGGGATTTCACACAAGGGAAGCAATACAAAGAGAACAGGATAGTTTCCATACAAGTACATGGTACAGCAGGCACATATCAGAAATATGAAATTTTGGATTGACATATTCTTTAGTTTTAAATTCTTATGCCCTGTACACATGATTGGACATTGATCGGACATTCCGACAACAAAATCCATGGATTTTTTCAGACGGATGTTGGCTCAAACTTGTCTTGCATACACACGGTCGCACAAAGTTGTCGGAAAATCCGATCGTTCTGAACGCGGTGACGTAAAACACGTACGTCGGGACTATAAACGGGGCAGTAGCCAATAGCTTTCATCTCTTTATTTATTCTGAGCATGCGTAGCACTTTGTTGCGTCGGATTTGTGTACACACGATCGGAATTTAACCGATCGGATTTTGTTGTCGGAAAATTTTATATAAACCAAGTGGACTGCGCTAGCAACTAATTGTGTAAAAATGCATAAGCAAAAAACCCAAAACACCAAAAGGTGTTGGTGAAGTGACAAGTGAGTAAAATTATGGATGTGTCAGAGAACTAGACCTGCAGCTCATGCACCCGAGTCAGCACTCAGTGTGCATGCACTACGCCGCAGCACCAGAGCTCCAAGACCCTCCACACAAACAAAATCAATTGGTGTAGAAGTGACAGGATCATGGGACGATGCACTATTAGAACAGATGCATCTATCAAATCTCAGAAATTGGCATACAATAATATAAACAAAAATAGATATATATGCAAATAAACTTGACAATTGTGCAGAAAGTAGAATCACTCAGCACATTCCAGATAGCACAGAGAGACCATAAAATGTCATCTACAATATAGATGCTCCTTCATGAGGCAAACATTCACATGATGAACGGGCTTCACACTTTTTAATCTTGGGCCAATGGTGTGGTGATATAAAAAGGATTGCTCATACAGCCAAGGAAGCACACGTTCCACCGAAGGAGAGAAGAGAAGTATATGGCATAAAATCTTTTTAAAACCAGAGGTCACCTGCGCATAAATGCGCTACTCACGGGACCAATAAGGAAAAGCAGGCATTCAGATATATCGGTCGGTTCGCCGCTCATGGCGTGCGCTCCACCGCCAGGAAGTGATGTCACTGGTACAGGTCGAAAAAACGTGGACAGGATGTTGCGTCGACGCGTTTCGCCCCTCCCCCAGGGCGTTATCAAAGACTTAACATCCTGCCGGCGTGTGAACCTTTTATGTTATGTTCAATGAGTGACAGCCATTTACGGCCAATGGGTGAGAAGTTACCCATTCCTTCCTCTATCATCATATCCTGTTTGCAAGAAATAAAACTTTACTCAATGGTCGGAGACAAACAACTCCAATAGGCAAATAGATGTTTAACAGCATCTTCATAAAGAGAAACATCTTGGCCCTCCCTGCCTTCCATAGAACAAAGTATATGCAAACCAAGGATTACTAACATCAGGATATTTAAATAGACAGGAAATAAATTCATACAATATATTAGATATCTAAACTCCTAATAATAAAAACAATAGTTTAATACATAACATTTTTTAAAATCTATAAAAATGACAAATTGATATATGAAAAAATTATATTGTGCAAAAAATGGAAATATGAAGGAAAAAAATAAAAATAAAAATAAAAATAAAAATAAAAATAAAAATAAAAATAAAAATAAAAATAAAAATAAAAATAAATATAAATAAAAATAAAAATAAAAATAAAAGTAAAATAAAAATAAAATAAAAAATAAAAATAAAAATAAAAATAAAAATAAAAATAAAAATAAAAATAAAAATAAAAATAAAATAAAATAAAATAAAATGAGAATAAAAATAAAAATAAAAATAAAAATAAAAATAAAAATAAAAATAAAAATAAAAATAAAAATAAAAATAAAATGTAAAAAATATTTCACTCGATGGTTTACTAATCTCCCAGATTGATATTCACGATTAGGACATGGGAAAAAACATATTCAGAGATGCATGATGGTAAAAAACAGTACCAAAATGCACAGACACATCTATAAAATATATATTGGGGTATAATAGAAACAAAATATATATTTATACTACCAATTCGATAAGAAACAATTCAAGTCTAGCTCGATATTCAGGCCCAGGGGGTTTAAAGTGCGTAATCTATGTATCCACTGGGTTTCATTTTGTGAGATATTTTGTCTAAGATTAGAACCTCGCCAATGACCTTCAACTCTGTCAATTCCACAGAAAGTGAGTAGGCTGGGATCTTGGTTGTGGAAAAGCCTAAAATGATTGGAAAGACCATGGAATCTATAACCCTTCTTGATTCTATTTACATGCTCATTGAGCCTTATACCCAGTTGTCTGGTAGTTCTTCCTACATATTGTAGATTGCAAGGGCAAGATAGAAGGTAGGTAACGTGCGTTGTACTACAGGTGATAAATTTATTAATTGTATACGATCTACCATCTACCATAGAGCTGAAATGGGTGGTTTTCCGCTTGCGAAATTTAGATGTTTTACATATTCCACATCTCCCACAACTATAGAACCCAACACTGTCTAGGAAAGTACATGTCTTCCTAGGGGGATCTATAACATTATGTGCTAACTGGAGCCTCAAAGTGGGCGGCTTGGTATAAATAAAATTTGGCTGTTTTGGCAACACCTTCCTCAGGTCATCATCCCGATGAAGGAGAGGCCAATGTCTCTTTATGATTCTCTCCAGGTCTCGATACTGTCTGTTAAAACCTGTGATGAAGGATAGACCAAAACTATTTTCCCTTTTTGATTTAGATTTAAAAAGATCATCCCTATTCATTTCCCCGACTGTTTGTTTTATCTTCTCTAAATTTTCCAGACTATAGCCTTTTTCTTGAAATCTTTTCACCATGATGTTAGCTTGCAAGTTATAATCACTTAAGTTACTGCAATTTCTTCTAATCCTGAGTAGCTGACTTTTGGGGATACCCCCTAGCCATCTAGGGTGGTGGCAGCTCGTCAGGGGGATATAACCATTTCGGTCAACATCTTTAAAGAAAGTGCGGGTGAGTAATTGATTATCTTCCCTAAACAATGTTAGGTCCAGAAAATCAATTTGTTGGTAACTAAAGCATTCAGAAAAGGATATACCAAACCTATTGTTACTTATTTTCGCCATAAATTCTAAAAAGGAGTCGGGTGATCCTGCCCAAATGATCAGGATATCGTCTATGTACCTCTTATATAACCTGTGCTCCGGGATGTTGGATCGATAGATGGCCTCATCCTCCCAAAAACTCATGAACAGGTTTGCCACTGAAGGTGCATACTTGGCGCCCATTGCGACCCCTTTCTTTTGCCTATAATATTCCTTTTGGTGCCAGAAGAAGTTATGGCTCATTGCTAAATCCAAAGCTTTTAAGATAAACTCCTTTTGTTTTGATTTTATATCTGTATCCTCTAATGCCCATCCTACTGCTTGTAACGCATGTTCTTGTTGGATGTTGGTATAGAGCGAATTTACATCAATACTAGCAAGCAAACAGCTGTCATCTAATGTTATGGTCTTAACTAATTCAATAAGTTCTCTGCTATCTTTAAGGTATGCAGGATATTTTTTGGTAAGTGGTTGCAGGAAACAGTCTAGGTATTCACCAAGTCTAGAGAAGAGGGATCCAATCCCGCTGATTATTGGTCGACCTGGGGGTTTAGATTTATTTTTATGGATCTTTGGCAATTGGTAAATCACCGGTACCCGTGGTGCATCCGGGGTGAGGTATCTAGCCTCTTTTTTCTTTAAAATACCCTCATCAGTTGCTGTTTTAACTAGATTTTTTAATTTTGATTTGAATTTCTTGGTAGGATTATTTTTCAACTTTTCATAGGTATCCTGGTCTCCAACCAATCTATTTAATTCCTCCAAATAATCAGTTTTATTTAGTATTACCACCCCCCCTCCCTTATCAGCCGACCTGATCACTACATTTTTGTTTTTTATCAGTGTCTCTAAACCTCTCTCTAAATCTTTTTTTCTTCTTTGGGGTTTGACAACAAGCTTGTCCAAATCCTGTTCCACCAGAGATTTGAACACCCCAACGAAATGATTATTACTAATCTGGGGGTTAAATATCGAATTATTCTTCAAAGTTGTATGTATGTATTCCTCTTCCGGGGAATTTGATACTGTTGCTTTATTAAAAAAATGTTTTTTTATATTGACCTTTCTTATAAATTTCTGTAAATCAATGAACACATCGAATTTATTGAGATTTTTTTCCATGGCGTATTTTAAGCCTAAATCTAAAACCTTTAATTCTTCTTGAGAAAAATTTACATCACTTAAATTAAAAATTCCCTCCATTAAACCATTCTTCTTCGCTTTCCTTTTCCCTCCTCTACATCCTCTTGTTCTCCTCTGTTTTCTTGATTTGATTGTGGGGTCATGGGGTACCCTCTCCTTCATCGGGATGATGACCTGAGGAAGGTGTTGCCAAAACAGCCAAATTTTATTTATACCAAGCCGCCCACTTTGAGGCTCCAGTTAGCACATAATGTTATAGATCCCCCTAGGAAGACATGTACTTTCCTAGACAGTGTTGGGTTCTATAGTTGTGGGAGATGTGGAATATGTAAAACATCTAAATTTCGCAAGCGGAAAACCACCCATTTCAGCTCTATGGTAGATGGTAGATCGTATACAATTAATAAATTTATCACCTGTAGTACAACGCACGTTACCTACCTTCTATCTTGCCCTTGCAATCTACAATATGTAGGAAGAACTACCAGACAACTGGGTATAAGGCTCAATGAGCATGTAAATAGAATCAAGAAGGGTTATAGATTCCATGGTCTTTCCAATCATTTTAGGCTTTTCCACAACCAAGATCCCAGCCTACTCACTTTCTGTGGAATTGACAGAGTTGAAGGTCATTGGCGAGGTTCTAATCTTAGACAAAATATCTCACAAAATGAAACCCAGTGGATACATAGATTACGCACTTTAAACCCCCTGGGCCTGAATATCGAGCTAGACTTGAATTGTTTCTTATCGAATTGGTAGTATAAATATATATTTTGTTTCTATTATACCCCAATATATATTTTATAGATGTGTCTGTGCATTTTGGTACTGTTTTTTACCATCATGCATCTCTGAATATGTTTTTTCCCATGTCCTAATCGTGAATATCAATCTGGGAGATTAGTAAACCATCGAGTGAAATATTTTTTACATTTTATTTTTATTTTTATTTTTATTTTTATTTTTATTTTTATTTTTATTTTTATTTTTATTTTTATTTTTATTCTCATTTTATTTTATTTTATTTTATTTTTATTTTTATTTTTATTTTTATTTTTATTTTTATTTTTATTTTTATTTTTTATTTTATTTTTATTTTACTTTTATTTTTATTTTTATTTTTATTTATATTTATTTTTATTTTTATTTTTATTTTTATTTTTATTTTTATTTTTATTTTTATTTTTATTTTTTTCCTTCATATTTCCATTTTTTGCACAATATAATTTTTTCATATATCAATTTGTCATTTTTATAGATTTTAAAAAATGTTATGTATTAAACTATTGTTTTTATTATTAGGAGTTTAGATATCTAATATATTGTATGAATTTATTTCCTGTCTATTTAAATATCCTGATGTTAGTAATCCTTGGTTTGCATATACTTTGTTCTATGGAAGGCAGGGAGGGCCAAGATGTTTCTCTTTATGAAGATGCTGTTAAACATCTATTTGCCTATTGGAGTTGTTTGTCTCCGACCATTGAGTAAAGTTTTATTTCTTGCAAACAGGATATGATGATAGAGGAAGGAATGGGTAACTTCTCACCCATTGGCCGTAAATGGCTGTCACTCATTGAACATAACATAAAAGGTTCACACGCCGGCAGGATGTTAAGTCTTTGATAACGCCCTGGGGGAGGGGCGAAACGCGTCGACGCAACATCCTGTCCACGTTTTTTCGACCTGTACCAGTGACATCACTTCCTGGCGGTGGAGCGCACGCCATGAGCGGCGAACCGACCGATATATCTGAATGCCTGCTTTTCCTTATTGGTCCCGTGAGTAGCGCATTTATGCGCAGGTGACCTCTGGTTTTAAAAAGATTTTATGCCATATACTTCTCTTCTCTCCTTCGGTGGAACGTGTGCTTCCTTGGCTGTATGAGCAATCCTTTTTATATCACCACACCATTGGCCCAAGATTAAAAAGTGTGAAGCCCGTTCATCATGTGAATGTTTGCCTCATGAAGGAGCATCTATATTGTAGATGACATTTTATGGTCTCTCTGTGCTATCTGGAATGTGCTGAGTGATTCTACTTTCTGCACAATTGTCAAGTTTATTTGCATATATATCTATTTTTGTTTATATTATTGTATGCCAATTTCTGAGATTTGATAGATGCATCTGTTCTAATAGTGCATCGTCCCATGATCCTGTCACTTCTACACCAATTGATTTTGTTTGTGTGGAGGGTCTTGGAGCTCTGGTGCTGCGGCGTAGTGCATGCACACTGAGTGCTGACTCGGGTGCATGAGCTGCAGGTCTAGTTCTCTGACACATCCATAATTTTACTCACTTGTCACTTCACCAACACCTTTTGGTGTTTTGGGTTTTTTGCTTATGCATTTTTACACAATTAGTTGCTAGCGCAGTCCACTTGGTTTATATATCTTCAAAGTACAGTACTTTCACCCTGCTGCTGCAACAAAGTTCCATTTCTTTTTTTTCTTTTTTTTGGTTTCACAAAAGTTTTTGTTTGATATTATTGATTTGCAAGCGCTGTATTGTATGATTTCAGGAAAATTTTATAGCCTGCTCTCAAACTTTGTGTGTCGGAAATTCCGATGGTAAAAGGCCGATGGAGCCTACACACGATCCGAATTTCTGACAACACAATCCGATCGCACTTTTTCCATCAGAAAATCCGACCGTGTGTACAGGGCATAAAATACTTACAATCTATATCACTAAACTGCAGGGGGGAGGTTTTCCCATTCCAACAAAACTGCAATTTCACTTAAAAACCAGCTTGTGCAACTGAATCAGGCCAAGGAAAATGATCTGCAGTCCAGTTCTGTATTTTCAATAAGAAAATGGCCATGATTAAAGCTACAATGGCCCGGAACGTATAGACTGTGGCTTCATCTAAGACATTTAGTGTAATTAAATGTGGAGACAGAAGGGAGCGATGTATAGAGTTCAATTCTTCATAGGAGGCATGTAAAAACATCAGTTCTCCCCGTTCTAAAGAGAGCTCTGGAAGGATTTCCTGCGGCTGTCCCTTTGTATTCTCTAAGTACCTGACTGCAGTGTTTGTGGTTTCTACCACTTACTTAAAGAGATTAGAGTTTTACTTAATCAGCTGTGTCTGCGGTTCACAATAAGTAGCTTTTAGCTACAAAATTGATCTTTTGGCACACAACCAAATGACTTTCAATGGACTGGTTTTGACCTAAAACAACATTTTTGCTTTAACTGCTTCTGCCAGGATTGTGTGAGAGGTGCAGCGATCAGGACCCGGAGCCCCAAGGGATGGGGAATGCTAGAATTCAGGTGCATAGTGTGTTAAAGCACTCACACCAGGGAGGAGAAGATACCAGTGACAACCCTGTGACTAGGATGGAAGCCATCATTTAAAGTAGATGTATTTTGATTTGCTTTTCGGTACAGATCACTCACTGTGTTCAATCATTCATCCATCCTGAAATGCAGCAGCAGTCAGTGGGAGAGGAGAGGAGGGAAGCTGGCAGCACTGCAGGGGGGATACAGGGGACACCAGGAAGCAGGGGGCACCACACAGGGGGATTAGGGTGTGCCCAGGCACACCCAGCATGCCCTATGGAGCCATGTATAGCATGCCTGTGCAATGTGTATTCCAAGAGCCACTTATAGCCTCCATCAGAGCATAGCTCCCAACTGTCCCTGATTTTGAGGGACTGTCCCTGATTTGGAGCAATGTCCCTCTGTCCCTCATTGCTCCTCATCTGTCCCTCATTTTGGTCTGATCTATATAGTTGTATAGAAAATGCACTTTTTATCTATCAAAAAGTGTTTCCCAGTGATAAACCTTTTATCCAAATTCTAAATTGCTGCATTTGTAAATTCCAAAAGCCAATACAAAGGAATAGTAGTGCTAAAAAAGCACGTGTGGGTTTAACTAATCTTGTTTTTTTTTATACAATTCTCCTTTAAGAGGGTGTGGCAGAGGGGGTGTGTCCTATGCTGCATACTTTTGCTGATAGGTGTCCCTCATTCCCATCTCAAAAAGTTGGGAGGTAAGTACACGGGACGTTTTTACAACCTCTCCTGAACGATTTAAAAAACAGATAGTAACGTTTAAAAAGCTTGTTTTGCTGCGTTTACATGCCACGTTTAGCGGCAGTTTGGCGTGTTTGCGTTTAGAAGCGTTTAAAAAAAAAAGGCATAAATGAAAAACGCTTATAAACGAAATGCGCCTAAATATTTAGAAGCCTTTAGAAGCGTTTGGTGCTTGAAATGCCTCTAAAGTCAGCTTTTGAACCCATTTTTTTGTGTTCCAAAAAAAGCCGCTAAACTCAACTGCCTAGAAAGGACTGTAAGGCTACTTTCACACTGAGGCGCTTTACAGGCGCTACAACGCTAAAAATATCGCCTGCATAGCGCTTGTAAAGAGCCGCTCCTGTCTCTCCAGTGTGAAAGCCCGAGTGCTTTCACACTGGAGCGGTGCACTCGCAGGACGGTAAAAAAAAAAAATCCTGCAAGCAGCATCTTTGCAGCGCTGTAGGAGCAGCGTAAAGCGCCCCTGCCCATTGAAATCAATCACTTTGTGGGAGGTTTTAACCCTTTTTCGGCCTCTAGCGGGGGTTAAAAGCTCCTTGCTAGCGGCCAAATAGCACCGCTAAAATGACAGTAAAGCGCGGTTAAAAATAGCGGTGCTTTAACGCCGATGCCTGCCTGCCCCAGTGTGAAAGTAGCTTAAACGACCCTGTGTACATGAACTGATAAGGTAACATAAGGTAACATAGAGGAGAGTTCAGGTGCAGCTGAAAAAATGCCCAACTGCTCCTAAACTGCAGTGTACATACGTGCACATGCTTGCTTCCATTTCATTTTGTGCTCTTTGTGTATCTCAGTACTGCTTGTTCTCCTGTAGCCTCTTTGCAGCCAATTCTTCTCTATGTGCATGAGCTCCATTGATTGCTGCATGACATTTCCCGGAAGGAGGGTAACCTAGGTAATACGACATGGATAGAGAAAAGCAGATGCAACACTCCAAAATGACCATATTAGGCTCTATGAGTAAGCTCACTGGGTTTGATTTACTAAAGGCAAATAGGCTGTTTACTTTGCAAGGGGAGTTGCACATTGCAAGGGAATTTTCCCCAGAGATTAGTGAATGAGGTGAAGCTCTGCTGACTTTCACCATCCAATCATATGCAAGGAAAATGCTGTTTTTTTTTTTCCTTGCAAATAATAAAATAATACCTGGTGATCATGCCATGAAAGTCCTTGTTAAGGCACTTCCTATTATAACTTGACAATGCTCAGTTCCTGTCTTCCAGTTTTGCTCCTGTATTGTCACCATGTCACATGAGCCTCTGACCATACCTCCCAACATTTTGAGATGGGAATGAGGGACACCTACTAGCAAATGTATGTAGGCATAGGACACACCCCCTGCCACACCCCCTTAAAGGAGAATTAACAAAAAAAATCGGTTAATTAAATCCACAAGTGTATTTTTTTACCACTACTATTCCTTTACATTGGCTTTTAAAATGTGCAAATGCAGCAATTTAGAAATTGGATGAAAGGTTTAGCACTGGGAAACACTTTTTGAATGATAAATAGTGCATTTTATATACAACTATATAGATCAGACCAGAATGAGGGACAAATGCGGGGGGAAGAGGGACAGAGGGACATTGCTCCAAATCAGGGACAGTCCCTCGAAATCAGGGACAGTTGGGAGCTATGCTCTGATTGAGGCTATAAGTGTCACTTGGAATACACATTGCACAGGCATGCTTTACATGGCTCCATAGGCGTGCGCATAGGGCGTGCTGGGTGTGCCTGGGCACACCCTAATCCCCCTGTGTGGTGCCCCTTGCTTCCTGGTGTCCCCTGTATCTCCCCTGCACTGCTGCCAGCTTCCCTCCTCTCCTCTCCCGCTGACTGCTGCATACCTCCCAACATTTTGAGATGGGAATGAGGAACACCTACTAACAAATGTATGTAGGCATAGGACACACCCCCTGCCACACCCCCTTAAAGGAGAATTCACCCAAAAAAAGGTTAATTAAATCCACAAGTGCTTTTTTTTACCACTACTATTCCTTTATATTGGCTTTTAAAATGTACAAATGCAGCAATTTAGAAATTGGATGAAAGGTTTAGCACTGGGAAACACTTTTTGAAAGATAAAAAGTGCATTTTATATACAAACTATTTGGATCAGACCAAAATGAGGGATAAATGAGGGGGAAAAGAGGGACAGAGGGACATTGCTCCAAATCAGGGACAGTTGAGAGCTATGCTGCTGCATTTCAGGATGGATGAATGATTGAACACAGTGAGTGATCTGTACCATTCGCTCCTCTGTTCATTCTTAACTGAAGCATTAAAAACTGTTTACTATGCTTCAGTTTGGGAATTAACAGGGGGCGCTCAGCAAAGAGCACTTCCCATTCATTCACTGTCCAGTGCAGCTGTGGCTGTTAAGAAAAGGACTTTGTCTAGGTGCCAAACTCACCATTGCCAAAGCATGGAAACAACCTAAGGTTTCCTTTAAGGCAGCTATTCGTAAAGTTTCCTGGATTATGTCCCAAGAGAAACTCTCGAGCGTTCTATACGACACCAAAGCGCAATTTGAAGTTATCTGGGAACCATGGGCGCAGTTTATTGGTGTCTCCCTCATACCCGGCGTCCAACCTTAAAATCACGAGCATTTAAAATAGGGGGCGGGGGCCCCTCCCGATGATGGGCTAGCTTCTTTCTCCCTTTTCTCTCTTTCCCCTGCCTTCCCCTCTTCTCTCCTTTACTGTCACTACTCTTCTGCTCACCACTTTAGGGGGACTGGGAAAAGTCCTCCAGACTTGGGTGTAAAACATACCCCGAAAGGAGCTTTTATATATATTTTTCTAGAAAGTTAGCAAACCAGGCTACAGCTACTTCAAAGTGTTTTCTTTGATCCCGAGGCTCTATGGTAAACATAAGTTGGGGGTGGCTTGCGGAGATCCACCCGTGCACAGCTTGATCCCTTTTGGGGTGCCGGTGGAATCTCTTCGGGCCTCTCCACGCAACTGTACTCATACTCGGCGGTCTACACATTCCTTGATGTGATGCAGCAGCTCCGTAGGCCCTGTTTTTGATTTGATTATTCGATAGACTTTTACACCTGGTGTTGTCAGTATAAACGTCCCCCTTAGGGGTACGACATGTAATAATCTGATGTTATTCGCATTATTCTGTTTTGCTTTTGTTTTTTATTTTGTAAAACTAATAAAAGATTTTGAAAGTAATTAAGAAAAGGACTTTGTCTTGTTTAGGCCCTTGATATTTCACCAAAGCCCTCCAACAGGGCTCCTAAAAAAAATTGTAAAAAAATTGTAATAATAATAATATTGTAAAAAGTAATAAAAAAAATGTAATTGTAAATAATAATAAAAATAAAATCTACTGACACCAGCCACTGCCCTACTGACACCAATCTTTGCTCTACTGACACCGTCCACTGCTCTGCTGATATACACATGTGTGTTTGTGCTCTGGGGTGTGCTCTGGGGTGTGCTCTGGGGTGTACACCCTAATGCAATAGGCTGCGCACACCAATGCATGGCTCATTGTTCATATCGCTTCTCCAGCCTACTTGGCTCAGGTTCCGGCTTTCACTGTGGCTCAACCTAGCCTCACATACAACATGCATGGAGAAAAACAGAAGCTGCCCCACAAACTTCTGCTCGCCATATTAAACTGCATTCAGATAGATATTGAATCTACCTGAGTTCCTTCCTCTGGCATGTTTCACTTTCAAAGAGCTTATTCATAGGCTTTTTACTTTAAATGGAAAGTTGCACTTTGTATGGGAATTTTGCGCAGAGCCTGGTGGTGAATGTAGTGAAATTTCACTTTGCAAAAAATACTCAATCTCATGCAAGGAAAATATAATAAAAACAGTATTTTTGTTTGCACATGTTTGGATGATGGAAGTCAGCGGGGGGCTTCACCTTATTCATTAAGCTCTGGGGATAATTCCCTCACAAAGTGCAGCTTCCCTTGCAAAGGTGAACAGCCTACTTGCTTTTAGCAAATCAACTGCATAAAGTCTAATATGGTGAAAATATGAAAATTTGGAGTGCTGCTTTCTTTTTTTTTTTTTTTTTTCCACATAGAAGTTGATTTACTAACGTTAAATACGCTGTTCACTATGCAAAGGAAGTTGCACTTTGCAATGGGATTTTCCCTAGAGTTTACTGAATGTGGTGAAATTTTACTATGCAAAGAATACCCAATCATGTGCAAAGGGAAAAAAAAAAACTTTTTGCTTGCAAATTGTTGGATGATGGAATACAACGATATCAATGTTGGTTATTTCAGTAATATTTAACCATTTTAGGGAAATACATTCAAAAAGCCGAGAAGGTTAAATTAGGGTTTAATATTTGGTGTTTAAAGTTTTTTTTTTGTCTCACATAGAGTGGAGAAGGCTTTTATTGGTGTCTGCGTGTCTCCCAACCATCCCAGATTCCACGGGACAATCCGGAGGTTTCTAGGAAGTCCTGCAATCCCGTAGAATCTGAGCTGCATCCCAAATTAAAAGTGCCTGGTGTCTGCATATCTCCCAACCATCCCAGATTCCACGGGACAATCCGGAGGTTTCTACGAAGTCCTGCAATCCCGTAGAATCTGAGCTGCATCCCAAATTAAAAGTGCCAGAACACTTGTTTTGACACTTGGTACCACCTCTATATTTTGCAGAGTAGTCCTGGCGAAGATTGCCCCCTCTGGGCAGCTGCCCTTCAGGCCATGCCTCATGCCCTGGAGGCCAAGCTCTTCTAATAAGCTGCTCCTGGGCAGCTGGAGGTGGTGGGTGTAGTCCAAGCCCTGCAAGGAGGAGAGAGAGCAAATGCAGCAGCCCTGCCAACCCTTTCTCTATACATGTACTGATCACTGGCATTACAAAAAGCTAATTGACCTGCCTGCCACTACATATTTCTCACTGACCACCCTGCCACTGAGAGCTGCTAACTGACCACCCTGCCACTACACACTGATCACTGACCATCCTCTTACTAGACTAGAGAAACTTTAGAAATGAGGTGCCCCAGGGATTTTATGGGCAAGGAAGGTAAGCCAGAATGACAAGGAGTAATATCGTAAAAAAGTATAAAATTTGTTGAATATACATACATATTAAAATTGCACAAGTAAGTACACCTAAAAACAATGCATTTAAACATGGTCGAATAGAACAGCAACTGAACACTGGAACACACTAGCCTTAAAAAAAGGGGGTTACAGTGAATGTGTGGTCACAGATGATCCCAACATGTTTCGGAGATGGAGGGTATAAGTAGTCAATTTCTTCTTCAGGGTTTTTTTTTTTTACAGGCTGTTTGTTCTATTCAAAAAAAGCGTACATAAAGAAAAACACATAAGTACATATAAGTGCTAGAGGAAATATAAATGTATATGGATACAGCAGGTAAACAGCAAGATATCTATTCATGGGACATGGGAATACATCATACTCACAGAGGATCATGTCCTTGGAAATGTAATACACATTAGAAGTTCACAAATAGGAGGGGCTTGCATCTCTGCATTCACTGCTCACTGACTGCCCTGTCACTACATACTTCTCCCTGACCACCCTTCCACTACACAAAGCTCACTGGCCACCTTGTCAGTACATACTGATCACTGACCGCCCTGTCACTACATTCTAATGATACACACCTGCTCAATTTATATTCTGAGCTGTGCATTCCTTTTTCCACATCACCTCATTCTGTACTCTGCACTGTGCATTCCCTATTCCACACCTCTTCATTCTGTACTCTGTGCTGTGTGTTCCCTACCCCACACCACTTCGTTCTGTACTCTGTGTTACATGTTCCCTACTTCACATTGCCTTATGCTATACTCTGCGCTGTGCATACCCTATTCCACACCGCCTCATCCTGTACTCAGCGCTGTGCATACCCTATTCCACACCGCATCATCTGTACTCTGCGCTGTGCATACCCTATTCCACCCCGCATCATCTGTACTCTGCGCTGTGCATACCCTATTCTACACCGCATCATCTGTACTCAGCGCTGTGCAGAGCCTATTCCACACCGCCTCATCCTGTACTCTGCGCTGTGCATACCCTATTCCACACCGCCTCATCCTGTACTCTGCGCTGTGCATACCCTATTCCACACCGCATCATTCTGTACTCTGTTTTACATGTTCCCTACTTCACATTGCCTTATGCTATACTCCGCGCTGTGCATACCCTATTCCACACCACATCATTCTGTACTCTGCGCTGTGCATACCCTATTCCACACCGCATCATCTGTACTCTGCGCTGTGCATACCCTATTCCACACAGCCTCATCCTGTACACTACGCTGTGCAGACCCTATTCCACACCGCCTCATCCTGTACTCTGCGCTGTGCAGACCCTATTCCACACCGCATCATCCTGTACTCTGCGCTGTGCAGACCCTATTCCACACCGCCTCATCCTGTACTCAGCGATGTGCAGACCCTATTCCACACCGCCTCATCCTGTACTCTGCTGTACATTTCTAAGACTTCTGTGTTTTTTCCTCCCAATGAATGCCAACACTATGACATTTTTGTTTCCTCCTGACCTTTGCACTCTGTAGCTTGTGCTGTGTGTTCCACTTCTGAGCTCTGCATTCTATAAGCTATGTTGTATGTTACATACTCCTGACTGCTGTACTGCATACACTGTGATTTATGTTATATAGCCCTGACTGCTGTACTCTGTAATCTGTGCTGTACATTAAATGTGATAGGCAGCTCAGCTGTGGCTCTTTACAGAGATCTTTACAGAGATTGTGTCGCTAGGACACGGCTCGGCCGCAATCGCCACGCTGCGTGCACCCACGCATGAGAGCCGCTGTTCGGTTCCGCCATCATATGACGTCCACCCAGAATGAGAGCCACACTGTTTATGGGTGTTTGTGAGACTCTTGCTTTAAGAACTGAAATAAAAAACATATTTTATAGACGCAAGGAAGACTTAATTTTGTTTAAGCATGCCCCTTAAGCCCCCCCCCCCCCCACATCCACTGTTATACACCATGTATTACATGCATCACATTACTACTCTCCTTGGGGTACCTAAAAGTGCCTCCATTTTTTTTACAGGCCAAGCAATGCTCCTGGCACTAAAGAATATCGTCCTCTCCCGGCCAACCTAATTTACCACACCAACTTTAACGACATTCTCTCCCTGAAATATCCCTCATTCTCAAACTCTAAAATTGGGAGGTATGTTGGATTTCTCATCTTTCTGTACTGGAGACAATGGGGCTGATTTACTAAAGGCAAATAGACTGTTCACTTTGGAAGGGAGCTTGCACTTTGCATTGGAATTTTAAATTTAGCTTTGTAAATGTAGTGAAATATCACTATCCAAGAATACCCAATCACATAAAAAAAATCTGAAAATCTGAAGCATTTTTCTTTCATGTGATAGAATGATAGTAGTCAGCATAGCTTCGCCACAGTCACTAAGCTCTGTGAAACATTTACCGTATTTGCAAAGTGAATAGTCTATTTGCCTTTAGTAAAGCAACCCCAATGGTCATTAGATCCAATACTTAGGGTGAATTCCACTATTGGTCCTGGTGACTATTGTCTCCAGTATAGAAAGTGATGAAAAATCCCAAAATGTGGATTTGTCCCAGGAATGGGGAGTGAGGGGACATTTTCCAATGGGGAAACTTGTACTAGAAACCTCTGAAGATATCACTTTGCTTTTTTTAGATCTCTACCTACTTCTTGTTGTGTCTCTGGGACAGTACAAGAAGGAGAATGTCCCAGATGGGAAAAAGACAGAAAAATTGTCTTTGTTATTCCCTATTCAATCCAAAGCACCAAAAAAAGGTTGGCTTTACATACACTTATGCCGCATACACATGATCAGATTTTCAAAACCGTGGATTTTTGTTCGAAGGATGTTGGCTCAAACTTGTCTTGCATACACACGGTCACACAAATGTTGGCCAAAAATTCTGAACGTGAGAACGCGGTGACGTACAAGACGTACGACGAGCCGAGAAAAAGGAAGTTCAATAGCCAGTGCGGCTCCTTCTGCTTGATTCAGAGCATGCATGAACTTTTGTGTGACAGACTTGTGTACACACGATCGGACTTTCCGACAACAAGTTTTGTTGGTGAAAATTTGAGAACCTGCTATCAAACATTTGTTGGCGAAAATTCCGACAGCAAATGTTCGATGGAGCATACACACGGTCAGACTTTCCGACAACAAGCTCACGTCGAATGTTTCCCGTCGGAAAATCTGACCGTGTGTACGCGGCATTAAAGGGTGTAATGGTATTAAAATAGCTTTTGAGGGCAACATTGCAGCGCAAACTGTTGGCGCAATATAAATCCTGTATAATACTAATAACAGAGGATGCAACTATCCTGGACCTGTTTTTGTGCCAAAAATTTACTCCTAATTAAACTCAGTTTAATTTTTTTTAAAAGCAACAGTAGACAAATAATGATCAAATAAACAAAAGGAAAAAAAACCACAAATGCAACTAACATTAGATGAAATCAATTAAACTGGTTGAATATAAAAAGCGCACTTTCTAAATAAAAAAATAATTGATCTAAGCAATTGAATGAGAAATAGTGAGAGTTTTCACTTTGGTAACTTTGGATATCTGTAATTCCCCAGTAACAGCAATTTTGCCTAATTCACTCCACTCCCCTCTACCTATAAACATAAAAAAAACAATAGTTTAAGTGTGTTCATTATGATGATGAAATATAAGAAAAATGTTGTAAACTTTTTACTGTAATTAAATATTTGGGAACAAGAATGCCTAAAGATAAGCATGACATTTGGATGTGATCAACTCAGTGATTAAAATAAAAGACAGCTAAAATGATATTAAGGATGCTAAATGGCTCATTTATTACCAGACTGTAACAACGGCTTTTTTTTAAGTCTTGTGGCTAAAATGTATAATAATAATAATAATATAATAAATATAATAAAATGTGGAGCTTAACAGGAATGTCATGCAAAATTAGTAAAAAAGGGGAATATTTTCCATTATGTTTATTTTACAAAGCGTGTAGTCGACTGTTAAAAAAAATTGTTTTAAAGGAACTATCACGGCTTGTGAGAGGCACTGCCAAAAAGACAAACAATTCTAAAATTAAAATTTAAGACTAAACTACCACTGGCACACACTGGAACATGCAGTGCAAATTCACTATAGGATTGTATTACATTACGTATAGTGGATAGGTGGTGCCTGGAGCCCACAGAAGCAGGATGAGGCACACTTCATTAGACTTCACGGCCAAAAATGTACAGCACAACAAAAAATGCATTCACAAACCAAATACGGCTATAGGCAAATGGATAAAACACTGTCATTATGGAGCAATGCTAGAGACAAATGGTGGTGTCCTCATAGGGTGGTACTGTGGGCAACCAAAGGTACACTATGCCACGTCCTAATTGAGTCTAATGGAAGAAGTTAACAGAAGGAATGGACTTTATAGGCATATTTAAAAGCTTACGGATAACAATCTTTATTAGAACAAAAAATGACATACACATATAAAAGGTATATACCACAATAGTGAACCTTAAAAGGTATTGTTCAATAAATGTTTCCATTGAACCAAAATAAATCATGGAGCGATGGTTGAAGCCTGGGCTGTGACAAAAAGCTGGCTTGAAAAAGAGACGTGGGCTTGAAAACATGTTGCCACGCCCCCTGATGTCACTTCCTGATTCATTACTTCCTGTCCATGCCTGTGCTCCATCAATCCACACATGCTGTTTCCTGTCCTGAGGCTGCCTGGTCAGCCCGGCTACCACACTCCACCCCTTGCATTAGCAGCTCCATCTTGGGATCTTGGATGCCCCTTCTCCCAGCTGCAGATGTACCAATGACTGTAATGCATGAGATCATCCACACACTGTGAGTTTCAAATAATTGTGTGCTGTGTCCACCTTCCGCCTTGCTGCACTTAGATTGGTGTGCCCTTGCTGTCTTGCAGGTGACATCCAGACCATATCCAGCGTATCCCCAGCTGGGAATCCTTTTGAGAACCATGATAAGAATAATTAATTTTACTTCATGTCAGTTGCTAATTGTCTTCCTTTAATAGATGTTATATACCAACCACACTTATGCCCTGTACACACGGTCGGACATTGATCAGACATTCCGACAACAAAATCCTAGGATTTTTTCTGACGGATGTGGGCTCAAACTTGTCTTGCATACACACGGTCACACAAAGTTTTCGGAAAATCCGATCATTCTGAACGCGGTGACGTAAAACACGTACGTCAGGACTATAAACGAGGCAGTAGCCAATAGCTTTCATCTCTTTATTTATTCTGAGCATGCGTGGCACTTTGTGCGATGGATTTGTGTACACACGATCGGAATTTCCGTCAACGGGTTTTGTTGTCAGAAAATTTTATAGCAAGCTCTCAAACTTTGTGTGTCGGAAATTCCTATGGAAAATGTGTGATGGAGCCTACACATGGTCAGAATTTCCGACAACAAGTTCCTATCACACATTTTCCATCGGAAAATCCTATCGTGTGTACGGGGCATTAGTCTGCACCTTACTCTTTTTACCTGTTGGCCATAGGCAAATAACTTTTTATACTGTATTATTAATACTAATGGTTTCCTTAACTACCCCATCCAGAATATATATCAATGTCATGTCCACATAGAGAAAACTTCTTGTGAAAAAAGTCGTTGCCTTTAGTTCAATTTATGTCTGTGATTTACGTAAACCTAGTTCTTTAAATAGGCATTTAAAATGTTCCCTTCAGACTAATAAAAGTGACTAAACTACTCAAATTGTCAAAGTGTGGACACGTTTTGGCATCTAAAGTCTTATAATCAATTTCTGTGCAACCAGAGGACTTATGAGCAGACACCTTATATACTCAAAGTCTTGATTTCAACCCTACTCTAAATAAAGCTCCCCAGGCCCTTTTAACCTTAAAAAAATATCCTGCCCAAGAGCAGATGGCAATAGCCATTTGTTATTAGCATTGGTAAACCCTCTTCTGTATCCCTCTGATTTAGTATCAATATTTTATTGGGGCCTGATTTCCCTGACTCAATTCCTTAACTGATTTGGCACTAAGGACAATCCCATTAGACAGGAGGATACTAGTTGGCAATGCTTAGCCTTTAAACAGGAAAAGTAAGGTCCCAGTAATAAAGAGAAACCAAAGGAGAAACAGGTAGAAAATGGCTTTTCAGTAGGGTTCTTGTCGCAGTATATTTTTTAAACAAATTTGCCTCACTAATGCACTCATGCATTCACCCTAACCAGCATTATTCACCAAGGTTTAAAAACATCTGAATTTCAATTGAAGTTAAACCCTCTGTGGCTATACGGTAATATCACACCATGATAATGATCTTTCTCTCCGTACTCCTTGCAGCTGCATGGTTAACTTGCACAGTCTGTATGTAGAACATTTACTCCAATCAGAAGTCAGGGAAGTTCACGTTGTGTGCTATTTTATATTTACTATCCAACAGGCTCACCTACTAGATGTTGCTGGTGTTAGTAGACAATTTGTGAAATGCTAAGGACACTGGCTTGTGAGGATTGTCTGGCTGGTGGTGAATGACTGAAACATTTGAAGCAATAAAACAGCTGAGACAAGTAGGGATGCAAACTTACCAAGGGTAGTGAAGTCCAGGACTTTGTATACTAATGCATGGGAAAACCTTTTTACAAGGGCTGAAAGTAATGCAGAAGTGGTCATAACTTTTTTATTAAAGGAGAAGTACAGCCAAAGCTCATTTGGCTGTTCTTCTCCTATGGACCACAGGAGTGCAGATCATTTTGCACTACTGTGACCCATCTTCAGAAGACAACGGGCTGAAGCTTGCTGTCGAATGGTATCAGAGAGCCGGCCCAGGTTTGTAAAAGATCGCGACCATATGGTCGGGATCCGCCCACATGCCTGGACGGCACCCAGTTCAGCCTCTCAATGAGCCGCTGAGAGCCTGAGCTGCCTGCTCCGGCCCCCTCTACAGCCCAGTGCTCCTCTGAGCGTGGGGGAAAGGTATAATAAAAAATAATAATGAAATAAGATACTTCTCTTTCAACTTACATAGGTTGTTCAAATTTCACATGTTGGTAGAATAACATTTCCTCTATAGTAACTCTTCTTCTTTTTCATTGCAGGTAAATAATGGATTTCAAGCAGAAACAATGTGCCAGTGTTGAGTTCTTGACAAAGGAGACAGGAGACTTGGTACGGCGGACTTTTCGACTGATTTTCCAACGGACTTTCCGAATGAACGGACTTGCCTACACATGATCAACCAAAGTCTGACGGACTCATACGTGAGGATGGACTAAAACAAGGAAGTTGATAGCCAGTAGCCAATATCTGCCCCAGCGTTGGTTTTTGTCTGTCGGACTAGCATACAGACGAGCGGACTTTTCGACCAGACTCGAGTCCATCGGAAAGATTTTAAACATGTTTCATTTATAGGTCCGTCGAACTTTTGGGAAAAAAAAGTTCGCTGGAGCCCACACACGATCGAATTGTCCAACGGACTCCGGTCCGCCGTACCAAGTCTGCCGTAAAGTCCGCAAATGTGTATGCGGCATTAGGGTAGTGGCAGAAGTCTGCTCTGATCTGACTCCTCTCCTTCGTCAAGAACTCAATGACAGCATGTTACTATTGCTTGGAATCCATCATTTACCTGCAATGAAACAGCTGAAGAAAAAGAGTTGCTATAGATTGAAGGGGTTGTAAACCTACGTGTTTTTTCACCTTAATGCATCATATGCATTAAGGTGAAAAAACACCTGTCAGTGACCGGCCCCCCAGCCCCCCCGTTTTACTTGCCTGAGCCCTTGAACTTCACTCACGGTGACATGCTGTTTCTCTGCCCTATGGACGCCAAATGCTGGACTCGGGAGCACGCCCCCAAGGTAATCTCACGGGCGAGCGCTTCTCCTAGGGAGTTATCTGATGCGGGGAGGAGCCGGGAGAGCCGCCGGGGGACCCCAGAAGAGGATTTTCAGGGCCACTCTGTGCAAAACGAGCTGCACAGTGGAGGTAAGTATGACATGTTTGCTATTTAAACAAAAAAAAAAGGTCCTTACAATCACTTTAAGAGTTACTCTACTAACGTGACATTTAAACAACCTATGTAAATTAATACAAAGGGTCTATACAGCCTTCGTATTTATACAAGGTCAACACATCTAGTAAGTAATCTTGCTGAATAGTTGCATATAGAATAGCAGACAGAAGGTGCTTCATATACTGCTGGAACAAGTGGATGTTCCCTACCCTCTGTGGCTGCCACCAAAAATCTGTATACTGTGAATCTCATTGGCGTGCCTGGATTCAACCAAATTTTCTAAACACACTTCTGACTTTGAAATGCCCAGTTTCTCACAGCAGTAATTTAATAAAAGCGGATACTGATGTGCCTGAGACTGTCGTGTCATCTTCATCAGCAGCATTGTCATAAGCTAAACTAAGCACGTCCCTGCCAAAAGGAACCACAGAATGATCCCCTTCAATTTAAGAGATTTCATCAAAGGCACTGCAGAGCAGTTTAATGAGTCCCAGCTCTGCAACTTTTTTTTATCTGGGCCTCTCATCCTCCATGAGTTACGGTGCTGAATTTTCTTTCTCTGCTAGACGCTGGACAACAGAGAATAGAGAGTTTAAATAAATGATTGTAAGTTTGCATAAGAGGACTCAGATTGTCCTTTTTCCACCTCATATGACCTTTCTCGCTTCTCAAGTTAGTTCAAATGATTTTTGTAGTTTACACAAAAGTATAATGATTTTCCAGTGTGTCTGTAAGATTAGATTCTTTCATATCCCGGGGGACACTGGCTGGCTGGCAGTAGAGGCGGCCTTGGTTTTAGCTACTACAGTTCATTTTGTCCCATCTATTTTATATGCATTAAAAGGAACCTGCCTTCATTTAAGTACCAGCAGAAGTTTAAAACTCCGAGGCCTGGCAGTCATTTGGCTATCCACTGCCTGGGTGGGCTCTTTCATGGCAATGTGTGGAGGTATATATGTATCTATATATATAGATAAATATATCTATATATATACACTATATTACCAAAAGGAATTGGGACGCCTGCCTTTACATGCACATGAACTTTAATGGCATCCCAGTCTTAGGCTGGATTCACACCTATGCATTTTTAGTGCTTTTTGCATTTTGCAGATTTGTACTACAGAAAGTGTTCCATAGGAAACCATGTTGAATGGACTGTAAAAGCACTAAAACTGCATAGGTATGAATCCAGCCTTAGTCCATAGGGTTCAATATCGGGTTGGCCCACCCTTTGCAGCTATAACAGCTTCAACTCTTCTGGGCATTTGTGAGGTCAGGCACTGATGTGAACGAGAAGACCTGGCCCACAGTCTCCCCTCTAATTCATCCCAATTCAGGCCAGTCATATCCCTCCACCCCAAACTCGCTCATGCATGTCTTTATGAACCTTGCTTTAACCCAGCAATGCATGTCTATAATGGGGGAAAACATACCATTTTAGAGAGTGGACAGTACCAACAGGTAAAGGTAGCAATTGTTGTGCATAACCAAGTGTGTCCCCCAAAAAAACTTTAAAATAAACGAAATAGGTTACAAATATATACATATAATCCACGATAATTTATCTGCAGCACCCTACTACAATTTATTAGAATAACGTTCACATATGACAACAGTTTTGAACCACCTCAAATATGAATCCTTCCTCAAATATAATGAGCATAAATGCAAAGGTTACAGTTTTCGGCGCCTTTTTTGGCGCCAAATTTTGGAGAGGGGGAGGGTATATAAGCACTCTGGTGGTGGTTCAATAGAGGGCCAGCCTGAGAGGAGGAGGACGTTATTTTCTCCACACATCACTTCCAGGTATTTAATGCTATTTTGAGGAAATGGCTAACTATTTAGGGGCCTTCTTTGGTCTAGATTTTTTGATTGATTTTAACCCATTTGTGTTTTTTTTAGGTTTTCTGTTGTCTTTTCCCCCCTTGGGCTCTGCTTTGGGGATGACACTAACCAATGTAGAAAAGTAGCTTCCTAAAAGGAATATTACCGGAAAAGCCGAACATTGTCTATAAAAGAGCACCGACTATCAGAGACTTAATAGTGAAATCAGTAATTGACCCACCACCGGCGCCTTCCTTTACATTCTTCTCAGGGAAAGGCTTTTACCCCTGTCGCAACTGTTATGCGTGTCGACATGCGAAAAAATTCCAAGGAAAACGTAAAGAATTCACAGCAACCAATACAGGACAAACCTATGAGATTAGAGAGTTTATTGGGTGCCACACAGAAGGGGTGGTCTACATGTTACAATGTAGCTGTAATCTCCAATATGTAGGCCGCACAAAAAGAGCCCTGAAGACACGAATACAAGAGCACGTACAGAACATCAAATCAGGTTTCCCGAAGCACAATGTGTCAAAACACTTCGCACTAGTACACAACAGAGACCCCGCACACCTCCAATTTTGGGGAATAGAAAAACACAAACCATCATGGAGGGGGAGTCACCTGGTAAGAGACATTAGTCGCAAAGAATCCAAATGGATTCATACCTTACGGACCCTTGTACCTGGGGGATTGAACGTAGAGTTCGATCTGAACTGTTTTTTAAGCAATTTTTAAACAATTTACACATAAGGGACTACATAACTATTTGTGCTATCATATACATCCATACATATTCCGTAGATGTGTACACCTCACTAACATAGGACTTATTACCCTACCTACCACCATGATATTGGGGCATGGTACAAAACACCCACCTATGCATGGGATATCAGAACACACTATTACTTTAGTTTTCTGGTGTACACATTAAAATTCAAGCTTATTTCCCATTGATGTGATAGTTCATTTATTTAATAGCTTGCACAACAATCCTATTCCCTATTATCTTTCAAATGTATCGTAATTTTTAATTATTGTTTCATTTTACTTTACCGATACTGCACCAATACTTCATCTGTAAAAATATTATATATGATGACTTGATTATTTTATACTTTGTTGGTTTTAATATTTGCATATATACATATTATGACATTTTTTAAAGTAACCTATTTGGGATTTTATATATATAAAAAACACGACAGTGATTTTAGGTATAACGATTGCATTAAATATAGAACAATATATGCTATTTTAATAAATTCATGTAGATATGAGGTAGTTCTAAGAGCACTCTCATGCCCGCTTCATGTACACATTATCTACTTACTCTATGCATTATATGCTATAAAACTCAGGGACGCTTTAATTTAACTTGATGAAATATCTATTATATATACCATCCATTCTAACCATCTAATACTCAGTGAAATTAGATCATTCAATATTGAGTATTAATTCAGGGCCATCTTGCATGATATGACGTCCCTTTGTCCGATCGTAATGCATATTAGTCATCTCATTGTGATTAAACTGCCACCAATATACCGTATATACTCGAGTATAAGTCGAATTTTTCAGCACATTTTTTTGTGCTGAAAGTGCCCCCTTCGACTTATACTTGAGTCAAGCACTTTTCTGCAGCAAAAAATTTCATTTTCCGAACCGAATTTGGGGCCCCGTATCTCAGGGCCACTTAGTGCTAGGAACCCCAAATTTGGTGTGCAAACCCAGTGGAACTGGTACCACAACATATCCAAAGATGAAGTTCCTAGTACTAAGTGGCCCCGAGATACGGGGCCCCAAAATCGGTTCGGAAAATGTCATTCTCTGCTGAAGAAAAGTGCTTGACATTTTCTGAACCGACTTTGGGGCCCCATATCTCAGGGCCACTTGGTGCTAAGAACCCCAAATTTGGTGTGCAAACCCAGTTGAACTGGTACCATAACATATCCAAAGCTGGGGTTCCTAGCACCAATTGGCCCTGAGATATGGGGCCCCAAAACCGGTTCGGAAAATGTCATTCTCTGCTGCAGAAAAGTCAGTGAACTGATATTTGGGGCCCTGTATCTCAGGGCCACTTAGTGCTAGAAACCCCAGCTTTGGACATTTTGTGGAGCTAGTTCCACTGGGTTTGCACACCAAATTTGGGGTTCCTAGCACTAAGTGGCCCCGAGATACAGGGCCTCAAATTTGGTCAAATGTGTCCATCTGCAGCAATGTCATTTCAGGACCCTTTGGGTTCAGAGTCCCCAAATTTTGGCTGCAGCTAGGGGGCATCTAGGAACCCTTAACTACCGAGTTTGAAGTTCAGGGGACCTATGGCTGCAAATGGGCACAGTGATGCTGCAAATGGGCATTGTTGACCCTCTTTTTCACTTACAGTAGCTGTGCATTTCTCACCCTCGTCTTATACTCGGGTCAATAAGTTTTTCCCATTTTTTTGTAGTAAATTAGGGCCTCGACTTATACTCGGAACGACTTATACTCGAGTATATACGGTAATGGCCGCGCACATATAGTAACACACAATAGAGGTATAACAACAGGTATCCTCAACAAAATGGAGATAACACTCCCTTTGGACTCAAGCAAAATGGCGCTAGACGAAAATACATAAACCATAAGTAAGATGGCGGCCCGATTACTTCCGGTCCCATTATATTTAAGCTAACCCTCAGCAGCCAATCCGGTTCCCCAGATGAAGGCACGTGACGGTGTCGTAACGCGTAGGGATTGGCTGAGCGGTACAACACAGTTTGAAGCACAAGTGAGAGGGCGCTTGGGACGCCACAGCTTTTATTATAATTACTCTGCCTGTTACAAGATTTTAAATGTAAGAGCACTACCTTTAAATAAACACCCCTGCTTTTAAAAAACTTTAATACACTAGTGGAGCCTCCATTCTCTCCCCCTCCCCTATCTCTGTTTTATCTCCCCCTTTTCTGAGAGAGCCGGTCCGGAGATACAGGGAGAGATGATTTAAAGTTTTAACACAGAGAAAGCAGAGACTTCGATGACAGCTATCAGAACTACCTATACCACATTGCTGAATGCCGTTTTACTACAGCATGAAGGTGAGGGTCCTAAGAGACCATTAGAGGATTGAATAACCATAGGATCTCTACTCCATCTACCTCATACCTCAACAGGGAAGCGGCACCCATTCATAGACTCTCCTAATTAACCCATTAACTCCCAACATCATCACTCATGCCCTATAGAGTGCTTTTGATTAGACATCCGTTTTTGCACACCTTATGAACACTGAATGATGTCTTAAGTGTGATAGTTTTTATACACTTACACCAATATTGTAGAATTGCACATGCTATTTTATACCTTCTATATTTATTTTTAGATTCAATTTTATGTGTATCTTTCTTTATGATCTTTTTGTGATTTTTTTCCACTCGATTATTTATGGCTAATACACCTAGCTAAACGTCAGGCATAGTGATCAACATCCCTGGCAGTAACTAGCTCACTACGAGTAGCACCATCAACACGGTTCACTTTGTATGCGATTTGCACATTTTTGTTACATTTACTGTCATATGGTTAATGTGCTCAGCTAGATGCTACACTATTGAGATCCGCATCCCTTAGCAGCCACTAGCTTATCACCAACATCTTTATTGTCACATTCACTATCTATGTGATTTACACATTTTTGAGACACAGTTATTATATACGTTTGCTCATTCACTTTTATCTAATATTGCGCGAAATCTTTCTATCTTACATTTCTATTAAGTGTTGTGTGTAAACACCTCAATTTCGCTGCAATATTATCGGTCACCCTATATGTTTATCTTGTGACACTTTGTCACTCACTTAGTTATTTCCACACCTGACCAGCGCAAGGGACACCAATCACATTTAATTTAATCCACGATAATTTATCTGCAGCACCCTACTACAATTTATTAGAATAACGTTCACATATGACAACAGTTTTGAACCACCTCAAATATGAATCCTTCCTCAAATATAATGAGCATAAATGCAAAGGTTACAGTTTTCGGCGCCTTTTTTGGCGCCAAATTTTGGAGAGGGGGAGGGTATATAAGCACTCTGGTGGTGGTTCAATAGAGGGCCAGCCTGAGAGGAGGAGGACGTTATTTTCTCCACACATCACTTCCAGGTATTTAATGCTATTTTGAGGAAATGGCTAACTATTTAGGGGCCTTCTTTGGTCTAGATTTTTTGATTGATTTTAACCCATTTGTGTTTTTTTTAGGTTTTCTGTTGTCTTTTCCCCCCTTGGGCTCTGCTTTGGGGATGACACTAACCAATGTAGAAAAGTAGCTTGGATTGGTGGTTTGATATTTGATCTTTCCATCACCGGTATAAATCTCTATATATCTATGTTTACTACCTTATATTTTTTTTTCTTTTCTTTAAAAATAAAAAATAAAAGATAAAAAATAAAGAATCAAGAGATTAAAAAATCATAAATTACAATAATAAAAATTCATTCATTCTTTCCTCCATCCCCATTCTAGGTCCTCTTCCATCAGTTAAAAACGCGATCTTATTTACTCTCTATGGTCATCAGATGATCCTTTGGCTGGGTTCGCCTTTTGACTTATGTGGTTCAAATATTAGAGTTTATATTCAATTTATTATTCATATTTGTGAAATATCTACACACAGGTAAATATATCCCTTTTGGTTGAAGTATCGCATTGGCAGATCAGATATGTGGTATTATTCTCGACTTGTACTTTGATTGATTTCTTGACTGTTCTATATATTGTTTTGTTCATTGTGTAATTTTTATATTATTCTCTTTAGTGCCTGATAAATATTATTCTCCTGAAGAAGCCACGGCATGTGGTGAAACATGTTGAGAAATAAATCCTTTGGTTGCACTGTCAAAAACTGTATTGTTACATTGAATGTAAACTCTTTTTTGTAGACATGTTTTTATCAATTTTTCTAAATAAAATGTGAATTTTTTACATAATTTCTGTGTCACCTATTGCACCTTTAAAGTCCTAGTTCCTTATATTTTCTTTATACTGTATTACCTAAGGGATGTGGTGCCAATATATTTGTTAGATGCGAGGCAATCACTTACATTTCTGCAAAGGTTACATATTCAGTATAAAGGACAATCTAACCAGAAATACATGTCAGTATAAATCAATTAGCAATCATAGTAGCAAACAAGGTATTACATTCTTTGTAGCTCCCATCTGGGTATGGGAGGTGTTGGGAGGATATACTGCTGATGCTGTTGCTGGGTGTTGCTTTTTATTACTCCAGTGGGTCTCAAGGTTGCAGAGCCCAAGGCTCAAGTGCCATCTAAATAAATACATTCGTAAGCTCACTATACAAAGATACTACACACTAAAAGAAGCTAAGAATGTGAATAGCACAGATAATGTGAGAGTAGAGTCGGAAGAGCCATTACCATCTGATATTAGCATGGAAGAGGATTCCATACTTAATATTCTCGAAGAGCTCTATCAAGAAGCACACTTCGAGGGTCAAACAACTTCCGAACCCAAATTTGCCCCCCCATGTGAAAGTGCTATGGTCCATACCTCTTTTAGACCAAAATCCTCCTTCTTTCCCCATTGGGCCAAAGGGAGATTTATCTCCACTTTTTATGATACGGTTTTTAACACGTTTAAAATAAAGTTCGATAAACCTATGAAGACTAATATGAATATAGACAAAAATGCTGTACCTATAGATGCCCTCAAACAGAACAAGGATATAATTATCCGAAAGGCTGATAAAGGTGGGAGTCTAGTCATTCAAAATAGAGATGAATATCTAGCTGAGGCAAGAAGACTCCTGGGTGACACCCAAACATATGCTGCATTAAAAAGAGACCCCACTCTGGAATACACTAAGGAGCTTAAAATACTTCTAGATGATGCTCTATCCAAAGAGGTCCTCACCAAAAATGAGTACCTGTTTTTGTATAATAGACATGCTGCCACCCCGCACTTCTATCACATACCGAAGGTACACAAAAGCCTCCTTAATCCTCCCGGTAGACCTATAATATCTGGGATTGACAGCCTCTCTAGTAACTTGGGGTGCTATATTGACCACTTCCTGCAGGATATAGTGTTCGAGCTGCCATCCTTTGTAAAAGATTCTGGCCATGTGCTGGAGATACTGTCAAACTACAAATGGCTACCTGGTTACAGATGGCTCTCTTTGGATGTAGCTTCATTATATACATCAATAAACCATACATTTGGCCTAAGAGCCATTAACCATTTTCTACTAAAGGATGACAGGATGAATCCTCGGCAGGCTAAGTTCCTATTGGATTGTGTGGAATTCTCCCTCACGCACAACTATTTTTCCTTCTTAGGTGACCACTATTTGCAAATAAAAGGTACAGCTATGGGAGCCAGGTTTGCCCCTAGCTATGCAAATATTTTCATGGGATTTTGGGAAGAACAATTCATATGGAAGAACAATCCCTTTGGGGCAAACCTGGTTCTATATGCAAGATATATTGATGACATCCTGATCATCTGGGATGGGTCAGACCAAAGTCTCCAGAGCTTTCTGGAACATTGTAGAAATAACCCATTTGGAATAGAATTCACTCATGTCCTAGATGAGAAATGTCTAGTCTTCCTGGATCTAGAACTACAGAGTGACCAAGATGGTAATATCTTTTCTAAAACTCATTTTAAACCCAGTGGGGGCAATTCATACTTACATGCTAAAAGCAACCATCACCCCAGGTGGATACAGAATGTCCCCTTCGGCCAATTTTGCCGCCTCAGAAGAACGTGTACCAAGAAAGAGGATTATTTAGAACAGAGCAAACTTCTTATGCAGAAATTCAGTGAGAAGGGCTATGAAGCCAATCACATAAAATCAGCCTTTTCTAAATATCTGGCTCTCTATGACGAACAATCTAGTAAAGATTTGAACAACACAGAACCCCGACACCAGACCACCCCAGCTATGCATCAGGCCTGCTTCTCTACCCAATATACAAGCAAGGCGTTCGAAATTCAGAGTATTATCAAAAAGAATTGGAATATTCTGAAGCACGACCCTGTTTTGGGTAAGACACTCCCCGATCACCCCAATATAGTTTTTCGGAAACCCCAAGATCTTAGGAGCCTGATAGCCCCAAGTAGGGTAAAAACATGTACTAGCAAACCAACCAATAGCTGGGCAACAATTTTCGATCAAAAAGGTTGCTATAGATGTGGTGTCAGGAACTGTGGCACATGTAAGTACATGTGGCACAGGAAAAAAACGGTGGTTGGGAGAGACGGAAAAATCCACCCAATTAAGCAATTTATCAACTGCGGAACAGAATATGTGGTATACGGTATAGTATGTCCCTGTGGGCGACTATACGTAGGCCGCACACAACGCCCAATGCGAGTGAGAATTGGTGAACACAAATGTGGCATAATAAACTTAAGAGACAAATACCCAGTCCCTAGACATTTTGTAGAAGTCCATCAGGGGGACCCTGCAGGCATGAAAGTATTTGGGATAGAGTCGATTGGAAGGGAGCTGGATACAGGAAGAAGGTACCAGAGGCTTTGCAAAAGAGAAGCCTTCTGGATCTTTACCCTCGGTAGTCTCACTCCAGGAGGCCTAAACGAGGATCCAGAAGTACATAAAATAGTCTAATAATATTAATATTGGTATCAAGTGTTGTTGATTGTCCCCCCCCTCCCCCCCCCTCCCCCTCCCCCTCTCCCCCCCCCCCTCCCACATTACATCTCGTTCACCGATTTATACTAAAATAACCTCTGAGTTATTCGCTTTAATATACAAACCACTATAGGAATGTCTATATGGGGTGATAGTAACATAATCTCCCCTCCCCCTCCCCTCCCCCCTCCCCCCTCCTCTCTCTCTCTTTTTAGAATAGACAGGCAAGGTACACAGTCCGTTGTACTTATACACGGATTTTAATTTCTACAAAAAAACTGCTTTTTTATATATATATAGATTTAAAAAAAAGAGATTTGTAATTTTTTAATAATCATCGTACGTACATATATAGATATGCGATGGATGTGTATAAGGCTTCTACTTTCTATATATATGTGTATACATATATTTATAATGTTTTATAGAAGGTGTATTATATGTATTTTTATTATCAAGTATTTTGAATACTATGTAAGTGGGTCTCCTGCTGGCTTCCAAATACACATGTCTTGAGCATTGCTATTTCCAACTATTGTTTTAGACCAGATTCCACCACTCCCCTCCCTCGGTCCCCCTCAAATTTCTCTGTTCTCATTGCATACTATTGCTCACCACTTTTTATTGTTACTATTTATTGTAGTTATCTATTTAGTTACACATTTTTAACATTTCCACTCTCTCTGGTTGAAGTCAGACGCTATTAGTCTGACTTTGACCTCTATCTGTGTCTACAGCAAGATGGAGGCGACTGTTTACTATACTGAGTCACATCCCAGGCGCCGAACGGCGCACAGGATGTGACATCACGACCGCACTTCCGCCCTGTGGACCGCAACCCGGAAGTAAACCGGCGGCGTGCGTTCCACCTAGTTCCACAGGAGCGAACGTGTCAGCAATGGCAGCCCATACGGACACAGCCCCTGCAGAAAAACGCATTTGAGCAGAGGAGATGGCATTAGATCAACAGAAGATAAGGTACAATACCCCCCCTCCCCCTTTCCCATACTCATAACCCTCTGATCACTCACACTACTCTGCAGTATTCATGTGATGTAAGAATGTGAGGGTTGAACAGTAGATTGTGTATGGGAAACTACTGGTACGACCCTATCAGCTCACCCATTATGGGTTAGATTAATTTCACTAATTTCACTAGTGATAACAATAATGGTTATGAAAGCACACCAATTAATTATCAAATCAATAAATCAATATGTTATGGCCCTTCAATAATGTTTATTTTGTCAAGATCCACAACACAAACCCCCCCCCCTCCCCTCCTCTCACCAATTAAGGGAGGAGTCCCGATACCAATCAGATCAGTCTGGTTCAGCCTAACATGTGTATATAAAAAGTCGGCAGGAGACTGCCACCACTAAGGCTCTGAGGAAGAAGGTCAAACCTTCGAAACGCGTAAGCCAGCGGCGGTCCGTGTGCCTCCCTCCTGGGACCTGGATAGCTGCCTACCATTGGAATTATTGCCTTTGTGCGGTTGATATGCTATTTTACCTGCGACTTTTGTGAGTAGCTTTTTACCTTGTTTTTAATTTATTAAAATTTGCCAAGGATAATGCGCTAGGCTGGTGCGCTCTCTTGTTTCTTTCTTTGTTTTTCACTATTAGGATAATCCCATCCTTCGAGAGCAGCAAAGCCGAAGCCCATAGCCCCTCTTGAATTTCTTTAGCCAACACACCAGTGCGCAAGAGTACTTTTTTCGTGTTTCAAGTGCCATCTTCTTTGGCTGCCAGCCATGCCTCCAAGGTATTACAGTCTATACAGTAGATATAAAAAGGAAACAAATTAATGCTGCTCCTGGCACTGGTGCATGGACACACCCCAGTAAAGGAAAAACATAAAACATCAATGCATAACATCAAATGAATAAATGTATATCAAAATCAACATTTAGGGCATTTTAGTTGAACAGTATCCAGATGTGCAATCCATTTCACTTCTTTCTACTTTACTTATATTACCCCCTCTGTATGATCTAGGAATGTAATCAATAAACATAGACCTCAGCTGGGGGGAATGAATAGGTATGTTGCACAAAATGCCTTGCCAAAGGTAACTCCAACTGATGCCACGTATACACGGTTGGAATTTCCGACAGAAAAAGTCCGATGGGAGATCTTGGTTCGGATATTCCAACCGTGTGTATGCCCCATCGGACTTTTTCTGTCGGAATTTCTGAAGGACTTAGATACAAAACATGTCCTAAATTTTTCCGTCAAATGTCGATGGAGGTTATCCCGTTGACAAGTAAATGGAACATTTTTGTTTAACTGGTCTGTCCTTCATTTCCATAATTTCCATCAGACCTGCCACTGGGAGGGCAAGATAATGGTGCATATGTCGTTTCACCATTGGGCTTACCTTGGGTCAGAAGCAGTCCTTGCTTTGAAAACCTTTTACCAGCACTCCAATGGATCTTGGGTACCTGCAGGGGGGGGGGGTGTCAGGGGTTCAATTCATTTAGTTGATTTCCTGTTGCGTGGAGACCCTGGGTACCACCCAAGGATCTGCAGTCCCTCTCAGGGTGTGTGCTGAGTCAACGCCCTCTTGACGGCCCACAAGTGGTAAGTCTGAGCCGTATATCATTCTTTTCCTGGGGTCCACTCTTGGCTCCAATCTCTTGATTGCGAGGGGTTGCCTGGGGAACTGCGCAGGTACGTCAGACCATTTTTTTTTTTTTGTCCGATCCCCTGCCTGTTCCAACAAGGAGGGTTTACAGTCACTTTGGGTATGCTGATTCATGCCACAAGACTTATTCCCCAGGATGGAGTTGGGCCCACCTTCCCCTGTTTAGAACTCCGTCTCGGTTGTCAGGTTACAAGCAGAAGCATGACCCGATCAAATCATGTGGGACCAGTTTTCTGTGTGTCTGGTATCTGTCTGATAGGAATGTAATCAATAAACATAAACCTCAGCTGGGGGAATGAATGCGTATGTTGCACAAAATGCCTTGCCAAAGGTAACTCCAACTGAGGAGCATAAATGGAATATTTTTGTTTAACTGGTCTGTCCGTCATTTTCTGCCATGTTTCCAACACATAATATGAGGGCATTTTAGTTTATAGACCATATACACACTCTGACAAGAGAAGTATCCCTTGATGTCAATCTTTTTACCCTTGAGGGGATTTGTAAAATAAGACTCCTTAATCATACTGGAGACTTGGCTATAAACCACGAAAAAACTGAAAAGTAAGGGCTCGTTCACACGTGTGTTGATTATGAAGAATAAATCGATGTTTATTAATGTGCCTATCAGGGGTGGACTGATAACTCATGGGGTCCCCGAGCAGTAGGAGATTATGGGGCCCCCAGGCAATCAGAGATTATGGGGCCACACAATATACACACACACAGTATACAATCACACAGTATACACATACATGTACATACAGTATACACAGACAGATGTAAAAAAAAACACAGATTTATACATACTGTCCCTGGTTTTACTGAGGCTGGCAACCCTGATGGGGCCCCCTAGTGGCCCAGGGCCCTCGGGCAGTGCCCGAGTGGCTCAATGGTCAGTCCGCCCCTGGTGCCTATGGTATTTATGACGTGTTTTTGAAGTGTAAGAAAGCATCAAGAAAACTTAACTACTTTCTGCACATGCTATAGCCGAAAAAACGCTACAGCGTGGGCTTAGTTTGCCAGGAGAGCGTCCATGGATGTCCTCCCGTGATGGCGCTGTGATCGCCGAGCCAATCACAGCGGTCCTTTACCACGTGATCAGTTGTGTCCAATGACAGCTGATCACAGGATGTAAACACAAGCCGGTTATCAGCTTTATTTCCTCACACTGACAGCGTGAGGCGCGGAGAAGAAAGCCGATAACCAGCTTGTGTTAAAGGGACATTGGCACTGATTATCAGTGCCCTGATTATCAGTGAAGTCCCACCAGCGCTGCCAATCAGTGGCCACCAGTGCTGCTAATCAGTGCCCACCAGTGCTGCCAATCAGTGTTTATCAGTGCTGCCAATCAATGCCTCCTCATCAGTGTCACATATCAGTGCCGCCTATCAATGCCACCTACCAGTGCCTATCAGTGCCGCCTATCAGTGCCACCCATCAGTGCCACCTATTAGTGCCACTTCATCAGTGCCCATTGGTGCCACCAATCAATGCCACCTCATCAGTGCCAATTAGTGCCACCTTAAGTGTCCATCATTGCAGCCTCATCAGCGCACATCGGTGAAGTACAAAAATTCCCTGTTTGCAAAATACTATGGAAAAAAAAATTTTTCTCAAAGTTTTCTGCGTTAGTTTAGCAAAAAATAAAAAACCCAGTGGTGATTAAATACCACCAAAAGAAAGCTCTATTTGTGTAAAAAAAATGTACAGAAATGTAATATGGATACAGTGTTGCATGACCGCGCAATTGTCATTCAAAGTGTGATAGCGCTGAATATTGGCCTGGGCAGGAAGGGAGTGAATGTGCCCAGTAGGCAAGTGGTTAACACATGAAAGTGTTGTTTTTCTAGTGGGAAGTGCTTAAAGGAGAAGTGATGTAGAAGAAATGGTCCGAATTTCATTGCTATATGCAAGCATTTTACTGAATGAGATCAATTCATTGAGGTTGTTTTGTTGCGATTAGCTGTGATTGGCCACAGCTGATCACATGGCACAGATGGGCTGTGATTGGCTCAGTCTGTACTATGTGATCACTATGACCAATCACAGCTAGGAACACAATTGTATACAATGGATGGCTTGAAAGGAAGCTGTCCATTGTTTACAACTTTTATGTGACCTGCTGTGATTGGTTACAGCAGTCATATGGTACCGGTAGCAGGCCGGTACAGTGATCAGTCATCGGCTGTGTCCGGTGTCCGGTCAACGGGGCATGCTGGGACTGTGACGCCATAAGGGGGGGGGGTCACCACGCCCCATGCCTCTATAAGTCATCGCGAGGCGTTCACACAGAATTACAGCGGGAGAGAGCGTTGTGTCAACATTGGAAGAAGAGAAGAGGGGAGAAGACGACACAGAAGACCGAGCCACCGCTAGCAAGAGAGCGGCAAAAGAGCAGAAGTTAGCGGAGGAGCCCGGCAGAAGAACCGGACACCGGGAGAAGAACCGGACACCAGGAGAAGAGGCCGTAGAGAGCGGAGAAGAACCGGACATCGGGAGAAGAGGCCGGAGAAACCCCCGAAGTCGGAAGAAGACCCCCGGAGCTGCCTAATAAATTACTTTAAAAACCTGTGTAGTGTGTTTTTTTATTGACACTTTTTTCCCTAGGTAAATGGGTAGGGGTACGATGTACCCCCTACTCATTCACATAGGGTGGGGGGCTGGGATCTGGGGCCCTTTTATTAAAGATTCCGATAAGCCCCCTGCCCGCAGACCCCGACAACCAATGCCCAGGGTTGTCGGGAAGAGGCCCTTTTCCTCATCAACATGGGGACAAGGTGCTTTGGGGTAGGGGGGCCACAGGGCGCCCCCCTCTCCCAAAGCACTCACCCCCCATGTTGAGGGCATGCGGCCTGGTACGGCTCAGGAGGGGGGGGCGCTCACTCATCCCCACCCCCTTTTCTGACTGGTTGGGCTGCGTGCTCAGATATGGGTCTGGTATGGATTTTGGGGGGACCCCCACACTATTTTTTCAGCGTAGGGGGTTCCCCTTAAAATTCATACCAGACCTAAGGGCCTGGTATGCTCCCAGAGGGGAATTCCCTCTTGCGCTCGCTGCAATAGGAAAATGTGTTTTTCCTATTGCAGCCAGCGCAAGATGTACAGTACTCTGTCGCTGAGAAACATTCTCGTGGCTGCGTACTGTAGTTTGTACAAAAGTCCGATGGTTTTGTGTACACACGATCAGACTTTGCTCCATCGGACTTTTGTTGCTGGAAAGTTTGTGCGTTCGCACAGCCAACAAAAGTTTGATGAAAACAGAAAAAGTTTGTCCGATGGAGCGTACACACGGTCGGATGTTGCTCCAAAACAGCTAATTTGCATGTTTGTTGTCAAAAAGTCTGATCGTGTGTATGGGCCTTAAGATTGCCCTGTATTTGGCTCCATCCATCTTCTCATCAACTCTGACCAGCTTCCCTGTCCCTGCTGAAGAAAAGCATCTCCACAACATGATGCTGCCACCACTATGTTTTGCGGTGGGGATGGTGTGTTATTGGTGATGTGGAGTGTTAGTTTTCCCCCACACATAGAGTTTTTGCTTTTAGGCCAAAAAGTAAGATTTTGGTCTCATCTGACCTGAGCACCTTCTTCCACATGTTTGCTGTGTCCCCCACATGGCTTCTCACAAACTGCAAACGGGACTTCTTATGGCTTTCTTTCAACAATGGCTTTCTTCTTGCCACTCTTCCATAAAGGCCAGATTTGTGGAGTGCACGACTAATAATTGTCCTGTAAACAGATTCTCCCACCTGAGCTGGGGATCTCTGCAGCTCCTCCAGAGTTACCATGGGCCTCTTGGCTGCTTCTCTGATTAATGTTCTCCTTGCTCAGCCTGTCAGTTTAGGTGGACGGCCATGTCTTGGTAGGTTTGCAGTTGTGCCATACTCTTTCCATTTTTTGGATGATGGATTGAACAGTGCTCCGTGAGATGTTCAAAGCTTGAGATATTTTTTTATAACCTAACCCTGCTTTAAACTTCTCCACAACTTTATCCCTGACCTGTCTGGTGTGTTCCTCGGCCTTCATGATGCTGTTTGTTCACTAAGGTTCTCTAACAAACCTTGGAGGGCTTCACAGAACAGCTGTATTTATACTGAGATTAAATTACACACAAGTGGACTCTATTTACTAATTAGGTGACTTCTGAAGGCAATTGGTTGCACTAGATTTTAGTTAGAGGTATCAGAGTAATAGGGCGTACACACGGTCGGACTTTGTTCGGACATTCCGACAACAAAATCCTAGGATTTTTTCCGACGGATGTTGGCTCAAACTTGTCTTGCATACACATGGTCACATAAAGTTGTCGGAAAATCCGATCGTTCTGAACGCGGTGACGTAAAACACGTACGTCGGGACTATAAACGGGGCAGTGGCCAATAGCTTTCATCTCTTTATTTATTCTGAGCATGCGTGGCACTTTGTCGGTCGGATTTGTGTACACACGATCGGAATTTCCAACAACGGATTTTGTTGTCGGAAAATTTTATCTCCTGCTCTCCAACTTTGTGTGTGGGAAAATCCGATGGAAAATGTCCGATGGAGCCTACACACAGTCGGAATTTCCGACAACACGCTCCGATCGGACATTTTCCATCGGAAAATCCGATTGTGGGTACGGGGCATTAGGCCTGGTTCACACCTATGCATTTTTTAGTGCGGTTTCAGTTTTGCAGAAACACGCTACTGTCCATTTAACATGGTTTCCTATTGATGTAGTTCACATCTGTGCCTTTTTTTTGGAAAGGGCCATGGATTTCTTTTCTGGTTTTTGATTCCCTAGACTTCCACGGATAAAAAATGTGTATTGAAAAACGCAAAATGCACCCAGAATATGCAAACTGCAACCTGCATAGGCCTGATTCACCCCTATGCAGGTTGCAGTTTGCATATATTGTTTTTTTCAATACATGCTTTTCATCCATTGAAGTCCAAGGAACCAAAAACCAGAAAAAGTCCCTGGCCCTTCGCATAAAATACACAGATGTGAACTACATCAATAGGAAACCATGTTAAATGGACAGTAGTGTGTTTCTGCAAAACTGAAAACACGCTAAAAAAAGACATAGGTGTGAACCAGGCCTAATGCCGCATACACACGACCGGTTTTGCCGTCAGAATAAACTCCAAAGCTTTCTCAGAATTCCATTCAAGAGCTCTTGCCTACACACAGTCAACCCAAAGTCCGACCGCCCAGAACGCGGTGACGTACAACACTTAGGCTCGATTCACATCTATGCATGTTGCTTTTGAGCATTTCTGCAGTGCTTTTTGCGGTGCTTGCCGCGTTTTTGAACATGCGTTTTTACCGCATTTTGCGTTTTTTTTTTTTACAGTTTTTTTTAATACTGTATACAGTGTTAAAAAAAAATGAAAGGGATAAAAAAAACGCAAAACGGAAGACGCGGCAAAACGCGGCAAAACGCAGCAAAAACGCGGTAAAAACGCGGTACTTGCGTTTTTGGATGCGGGTCCATTGAATTCTATTACATGCAAAACGCTGCATTTTGCATTAAAAAAAAGTCCCTGACCCTTTCCAAAAACGCATAGGAACCCATGTTAAAAAATTCCCAGGCATTTCTGCAAAATGCAAAATGCATCAAAAAACGCATTAGTGTGAATAGAGCCTTAATGGGGGCTGAATACAAATGCACGCCACACTTTTCACATATTTATTTGTAAAAAATGTTGAAAACCATTGATCATTTTTCTTCCACTTCACAATTATGTGCCACTTTGTGTTGGTCTATCACATAAAATCCCAATAAAATACATTTACATTTTTGGTGACAAAATGTGGAAAATGTCAAGGGGTATGAATACTTTTTTCAAGGCACTGTACATCAGCAGAGTAATAGAAGCCCCTCCCAAGGATCTTTCACTGCAGATGCCAAAGAACAGGGAAAGATCATGTGACCACACAACAGCGATTCAGAAATAAGGTGCTTAGACCATTTAAAAAAAAAAAAAGTGCCATGATATAGATTATTTATATGACCGAATTATGGCAATTAACACTTCTCTGTTTAGTATAATTTTAACCGCTTCAGCCCCGGAAGTTTTACCCATTTCCTGACCAGAGCACTTTTTGTGATTCGCCACTGCGTCGCTTTAACTGACAATTACGCGGTCGTGCGACGTTGTACCCAAACAAAATTGATGTCCTTTTCTCCCACAAATAGAGCTTTCTTTTGGTGGTATTTGATCACCCCTGCGCTTTAAACGCCTCTGCGGTTTTTATTATTTGCGCTATAAACAAAAAAAGAGTGACAATTTTGAAAAAAAAGCAATATTTTTTACTTTTTGCTATAATAAATATCCCCCAAAAATATATATATATAAAAAAATTTCCTCAGTTTAGACCGATATGTATTCTTCTACATATTTTTGGTAAAAAACCCCGCAATAAGTGTATATTGATTGGTTTTCGCAAAAGTTATAGCTTCTGCAAAATAGGGGATAGTTTTATGGCATTTTTATTATAATTTTTTTTTTTATTAGTAATGGAGGCAATCTGCGATTTTTAATGTGATTGTGACATTATGGCGGACACATCGGACACTTTTTACACTATTTTGGGACCATTGTCATTTATACAGCGATCAGTGCTATAAAAATCCACTGATTACTGTGTAAATGACACTGACAGGAAAGGGGTTAACCACTTTCCTACTGGGCACTAACGCCCCCTTCCTGCCCAAGCCATTTTTCAACTTTCAGCGCTATCGCACTTTGAATGACAATTGCACCTGCTACACTGTACCCAAACAAAATTTTTATCATTTTCTTCACACAAATAGAGCTTTCTTTTGGTGGTATTTAATCACTGCTGGGTTTTTTATTTTTTACACAAATTTTGAAAAATAAATGTTTTTTACTTTTTTTCTGTCAGTAAATTTTGTAACTAAGTAATTTTTCGCCTTCCTGATGTGCGCTGATGAGGCGACACCGATGGGCACTGACAGGCTGAACTGGTGGGCATTGATGAGGTGGCACTTATGGGCACTGATAAAGTGGCACTGATGAGGAGGCACTAATATGCCGCACTTATGGGCACTGATAGGTGGCACTGATATGTGGCACTGATGAGCACTGATAGGTGGCACTGATGGGCACTGATAGGTGGCACTGCTGGGCACTAATAGGCGGCAGTGGCGAGCACTGATAGGCAGCACTGGTGGGCACAAATATGCGGTACATATGGGCACTGATGGGCATTGATGAGTGGCACTGATGGACATTGATGGACAGCAGTGATGGGCATTGATGGGCAGCACTGATAGGCGGCACTGATTGCCAGCACTGACTGGCATGGCTAATGAGCACTGATTGGTGGTACTTGTGGGCAGTGGTGGGCACTGATTGCTGCCACTGGTGGGCACTGTATGCTGGCATCCGTGGGCAATGGTGGGCACTGTATTATGACACTGTATTTCACTATTGTAATCAGGACACTAATGATCAGTGCCCTGATTATATTCCTACATGTCCCCCTATGAGGAGATGCCACTGATCGGCTCTCCTCTCCTCACACTCTGTCAGTGTGAGGCGATGAGAGCCGATTAGCGGCATCTCCGTGTTTACATGTGACCAGCTGTGATTGGACACAGCCGATCACATGGTTAAGCAGCCGCGGACGTGGCTCTTTACACAGATCGGGATTGCCCCGTGTCCTAGTGACACGACGTGGCCGCGATCGCCGCGCTGCGTGCCCCCACGGGAGCGCGAGAACGGCCGTTCTGGGACGCCGTCATATGACGGTGGGTGGGCAGCAAGCAGTTAAACACTAGGGGTGATCAGGGGGTTATGTGTGTCCTAGGGAGTGATTCTAACTGTGGGGGGGATGGGCTACCACTGACATGACAGCGATCACTGCTCCGATGACAGGGAGCAGTGATCTCTGTCATGTCACAAGGCAGAACAGGGAAATGCCTTGTTTGTTCTGCGGCTCTGTGACACGATTGTGGGACAGCGACGCACATGGAGTCCGCTGGACCTGCGGGCACGGTCACACTGTGCTGTCGGCGGCGCTTGCGCGCCCGCTAGCCCCGCCAATTAAAGGGGACATACAGGTACGCCCATTTGCCCACGGCTGCCATTGTGCCGACGTATATCAGTGTGCAGCGGTCAGCAAGTGGTTAAGGGAACACAAGTTTTATCAGGTGAAATGAAAACTTTGCAAGACCAAGAAGCAGTATACACAGTGGGGTTGGTTTACTAAAGCTGGAGAGAGCAAAATCTGTTGCAGCTTTAAATGGTAGCCAATCAGCTTCTCACTTTAGCTTGTTTAATTAAGCATTGATGAAAAAACCTGGAAGCTGATTGGTTTCTATGCAGAACTGCACCAGATTTTGCACTCTCCAGGTTTTAGTAAATCAACCCCTGTAAGTCTTTATATCTGCAGTACATATTTCTAAATAAAATAAGCATTTAATATCATTTCAAAAATAGGATTCCCAGCAGCGATCCGTGGCAAACATTTGCTCCCTATGAATCAAACTGATTGAATGCTAGAACTGGCAAATCAATCTGCTCATTACAAGAACACAGCTTGAAAATATGTCGATTTAAATGTAATTTAGCCCTGGTTTACACTGAGCTGTGGGAATGAAGATTTCACTCCCGCATGTCAGTCCCGTTTTCGGCTGCACCGATGTCAATGCAAATTGCACCCCGAAATGGCAAAAAGCAGTACAGAAACTACTTTTTTAATCTGGTGTGGCGCGATTAGGACGGTGCCATTGCCGGCAATTGACGCCAATTTGACATACGATTTGACATGTCAAATTGCACCAATGTGAACTATGGCAGAAAGTCATTTTTATCTTGAATGGAGTTCTTAAAAAAGTAGTTTGCCATTATTCGAATTTAAGAAATACTAATTACTCAGTTAATTTGGTAAAGAAAGAGAAAAGAAAAAGAAAAAAAAGAAAAGCATTGTTGTATTACCAGAAGCTTTCAAGCTGTAACGGTCTGCTAGACATCCAAAAAAAATCTTATATTTGTTTTTATTGGCAGGATCCCTACTAGTGGGAGAACCGGCTTGTCTACAGTTTCTGTAAGTGCTGTAATGTACTCACAGCAGGCTTTTTTTCTTTCTTTCATTGACTTATATTTTGTATATTTTATACTGAATTTATTGTGCCCATTCTCCTCGAATGTGCAAGGATGGAAAATTCATAAGACTTCAGACAGAGAAAGTTTAACTTATCATTCTCTAGGCTAGGTTCCAAATCGCTTTACGCTAAAGACTAAAACAAACCTTGCATAAATAACCCTATGTATTTTATATATACATATATATATATATATTTTTTTTTTTTATTCTCAGTGCATAATTTATCATCTGCTCTAGCCGTGGTAGTCTAAGGTATCTAATAGTTTCAATTGCCCAAAAGAATGACCTAATGTCCTTTGGGTTGAATCAATGTCGATGTGGTCATTAAAACGCTGCGGAGAGGAGAATTCCATCAGACAATTTCGCTGTAATATCTGGAGCCTTCCAAATCAGGCTAAAATAATTTTTTTTTTTTCAGGGCATTAAATCTATTTTTAAAAAATGTTTCCAAGCCCGCAGTATCTCAATGTCCTGTCTTATTAATGCCAAAACTGTTGCAGTTTGTCTTAGGTTAAATGTCAAAATAAAGAGGAAAAAAAAGAGATCATTGCCCGGAAATCGCGATTATATGAGAACAATTATGACATCAAAAATAAGGTTTGCCAGCGTAGTATTTACAGCAGTCATAGAACATTATAAAGTATTTGGCCAACTGGAAGAAGCATTTATGTTAAGTGAGCCACATACCCATTTTTCCCTTTGATTCACTAATCCTAAGGAAATTTCTAAATCTGGATCTGATCAAATTCTAACCACTGTAAATTAGTTGAGTTGTTTAAAGGTACACTACTGTCAAAACTGAAATTTAAATGAACCTGTATTGGACCCATGCAGGAGAAAGCAACAGGGTTTATGTTAATGCACATGCTTACCTTACTTTTGGAAAAGAAGAAAAAAAGCCCTGTGTAAGCAGAGCTTACACAATCCTGAGGACTCCTTCTGCCAGCATGTGACAGGACCGGGCCAATCACCAAGCACCTCTCAGAATGCATCCTATGCAGGGGCGGACTGACCATTGAGCCACTCGGGCACTGCCCGAGGGCCCTGGGCCACTAGGGGGCCCCATCAGGGTTGCCAGCCTCAGTAAAACCAGGGACAGTATGTATAAATCTGTGTTTTTTTTACATCTGTCTGTGTATACTGTGTGTACATGTATGTGTATACTGTGTAATTGTATACTGTGTGTGTGTATACTGTGTGGCCCCATAATCTCTGATTGCCTAAGGGCCCCATAATCTCCTTTTGCCCGGGGGCCCCATAAGTTATCAGTCCGCCCCTGATCCTGTGCTTCACTATACATGGAAGTATTAGAGTATTTTCTAAGCACTGGACAGGTCTGTGTATGTTGTATTGCACTCTATAGTTTAAATACAGCTTGCCTTGTACTTTTGTCAGTAGAGTGATACTGTTACCAGTGGCACTAAGTCAGTGACAGTATAGAAAAAAATGACTATTACCAATGGACTTGCTGCTTCATTTGCCGAATCAGAGTTATGTTTCTTTTTCACTGCTCCATTGCTAGTGATTGAGATTAAGTTGAATTCCTGTGATTCTGTTCCTGGTGAATAGTAACCAGTGACAGAATGTGTATATAAATTAGTGCTGCTCTATAAACATAATTTAAATAACAATACATACACTGAGCAAAATTATAAATGCAACACTTGTGTTTGCCCCTATTTATCATGAGCTGAACTCAAAGATCTACGACTTTTTCTATGTACACAAAAGGCCTATTTCTCTCAAATAGTGTTCACAAATCTGTCTAAATCTGTGTTAGTGAGCACTTCTCCTTTGCCAGGATAATTCATCCACCTCACAGGTGTGGCATATCAAGATGGTGATTACAGAGCATGATTATTGCACAGGTGTGCCTTAGGCTGGCCACAATAAAAGGCCACTCTGAAATGTGCAGTTTTACTGTATTGGGGGGGGGGGGGTCCGAAAACCAGTCAGTATCTGGTGTGACCACCATTTGCCTCACGCAGTGCAGAACATCTCCTTTGCATAGAGTTGATCAGGTTGTTGATTGTGGCCTGTGGAATGTTGATCCATTCCTCTTCAATGGCTGTGCGAAGTTGCTGGATATTGGCAGGAACTGGAACATGCTCAATGGGTGACATGTCCGGTGAGTATGCTGGCCATGCAAGAACTTGGATGTTTTGAGCTTCCAGGAATTGTGTACAGATCCTTGCAACATAGGGTTTTGCATTATCATGCTGCAACATGAGGTGACGGTCGTGGATGAATAGCACAACAATGGGCCTTAGGATCTCATCACGGTATCTCTGTGCATTCAAAATGTCATCAATAAAATGCATCTATGTTCATTGTCCATAGCATACGCCTGCCCATACCATAACCCCACCGCCACCATGGGCCGCTCGATTCACAACGTTGACATCAGCAAACCGCTCACCCACATGACGCCATACACGCTATCTGTCATCTGCCCTGTACAGTGAAAACCGGGATTTATCCGTGAAGAGAACACCTCTCCAAAGTGCCAGACGCAATGGAATGTGAGCATTTGCCCACTCACTTATGACGACAAACTGCAGTCAGGTCGAGACCCCGTTGAGGATGACGAGCATGCAGATGAGCTTCTCTGAGACGGTTTCTGATAATTTGTGCAGAAATTCTTTGGTTATACAAACTGATTGTTGCAGCAGCTGTCCGGGTGGCTGGTCTCAGACGATCTTGGAGGTGAAGATGTGGAGGTAAGTATAACATGTTTGTTATTTTTAAATAAGATGACCCTTTGCAGGAATAGTCTACATACCTTGGCACCTTTAAAATTTCCTGAGCCTTACATTATATAGGAATAAAATAGAGAGGGCTTGGGGATTTGTATTACTGAAAGTTTTAAGTAATACAGCTTGCATTCTACACTGTTATGAATTGGGGGGGCAAAATTCATGCGAATTAAGAGCCCAGCTTAACACGGAGTTCCGGACGTTTTTTTGTAAAGTCAGCAACTTCAAACACTGTAGCTGTTGACTTTTAATAAGGGCACTTACCTGTCCAGCGATGTCGGCCCCCCGAGGCCAATCCGTCCACCGCCGCCATCCTAACGAAGGGAAACAGGCAGTGGAGCCTTGCGGCTTCACTGCCCATTTCCTACTGCGCATGTGCAGGTCGCGCAGCGCTTTGTGAATGGACACCTGTCTACTGGGGGACACACATGTCCCAGAAGTAATCGCGCCCCATCTCCCAGGAGACAACGTGAGTAAGTACAAGAACCGCGGAATAGGAAGTAGCAGATTGGGACGATCTGCCTAGCAACAGCCATTTCTGGTAAGTAAACAATTTTTTTTTCAAATGTTTTTAAATGTATTTCAAGGAGCGTGTTTATGTTTTGTTTTTTTAGGGTGGACCTCCGCTTTAAGGAAAAACTCCAGTGGAAGAGTGAGAACATCTGTCTGGTTGGTATTGCTCTTCATCCTCATTGGGGAGTTTTTCTCTCACTTCCTGTCCTTGTGACACTGTACAAAAGAAATGAGAGGAGAAGCGTGTCGGGACCCCATGGGGCAAAGGACCGCACTATACTGCAGATGGACACTGGCGGCAAAAAGCGCCCTGAGGCGATTCAGTTCGCATAGGTAGCGCTATGCAAGTCACTCATTCATTCATTCATTTAGGAGAGGAAATCCCATACCGAAATAAAAATATTTTAGGAAGTTCCAACTCTTGCAGACTCTACTAAAATTACACTTCCTGGAGCCAACATGGCAGCATTCATATGGCAGTATGCTGCCATGGATTGATGCCAGGAAAAGAAAATTACAGTAAGTATTTGATACAATTTCCAGCCTTTCCTACTTGTTAATGTCCTATTGGAGAGATTTCCCATCACTTTCTTTCCTGACAGGAATTGAGAGTAAAATTACCTCAACACAACACACACAATAAAACACTTAAAAGAGTTAACCCTTTTCTTCCTATTAAGGTTTTATTCCCCATTCTCTGCAATATCCAACTCCAAAAGTTGTTTGCAATCTTTTTAAATTGGTTACTTTTGTTTAAGTAATACCAGGGGATTCTAGTAGGTTCTGGTACTTCATAAAGACTACTATTTGTGCTCCAGCAGACATAGAAACACGGAAGATTGATGGCAGGGATAAAACCAAGTGGTCCATAGAGTTGGTCTTGTGTATATATATATATATATATATATATATATATATATATATATATATATATATATATATACACCTTATTTATCGGCGTATAACACGCGCCGGGGTATAACACGCACCCCAAGTTTAGGAGAGAATTTTAAGGAATAAAACTTTTAGGAGGGAAGTTTAAGGAAAAGAAACTTACATTAAAATGCCCATCAATGCAGCCTCATCAGTGTTCATCTGCAGCCTTGTTAGTGTCATTGCAGCCTTTTCAGTGTCAGTGCAGCTTTGCCCCAGTGCAGCCTTGTCAGTGCAGCCTTGTCCTCAGTGCAGTCTTGTCAGTGCAGCCTTGCCCCAGTGCAGCCTTGTCAGTGCAGTCTTGTCAGTGCAGCTTTGCCCCATTGCAGCCTTGCCTCAGTGCAGCCTTGCCTCAGTGCAGCCTTGTCCCCAGTGCAGCCTTGTCCCCAGTGTCCATGCCTGCCGCCTGCTGCCGCCGCCGCCGACATACACATGCATGTAGTTTTAAATATGGCCCCGTGGAGTTCGGAGGGACTCGGCGCCGGCAGAACTGAACGAACGCCGCCGAGATACACATAGTTGAGTGTATTCAGCTCTTTCTGGCGCCGCTCACAGTCCCGCCCAGTCCCGCCCTATGATGGACAAAACACAGGTCCAATGGCAGGACTGAGCGTGACTGTGAGCGGCGCCGGAAAGAGCCGAATACACTCGACTATGTGTATCTCGGCTCTGTGATTTCGGCGGCGCTCGTTCAGCTCCGCGGAGTCCCTCCGAACTAAGCCGCGCCATATTTAAAACTACTCACTATGTGAATGTCGGCGGCGATCGCCGCCGATAGCTCACAATTAGTGGGGATCGGCGTATAACACGCACCCACGACTTTCCCCTGATTTTAAGGGGAAAAAAGTGCGTGTTATACGCCGATAAATACGGTATACAGTATCTCACAAAAGTGAGTAAACCCCTCACATTTTTGTAAATATTTTATTATATCTTTACATGTGACAACACTAAAGAAATGACACTTTCCTACAATGTAAAGTAGTGAGTGTACAGCTTGTATAACAGTGTAAATTTGATGTCCCCTCAAAATAAATCAACACACAGCCATTAATGTCTAAACCGCTGGCAACAAAAGTGAGTACACCGCTAAGTGAAAATGTCCAAATTGGGCCCAAAGTGTCAATATTTTTTGTGGCCACCATTATTTTCCAGCACTGCCTTAACCCTCTTGGGCATGGAGTTCACCAGAGCTTCACAGGTTGCCACTGGAGTCCTCTTCCACTCCTCCATGATGACATCACGGAGCTGGTGGATGTTAGAGACCTTGCACTCCTGCACCTTCCGTTTTAGGATGCCCCACAGATGCTCAATAGGGTTTAGGTCTGGAGACATGCTTGGCCAGTCCATCACCTTTACCCTCAGCTTCTTTAGCAAGGCAGTGGTCGTCTTGGAGGTGTGTTTGGGGTCGTTATCATGTTGGAATACTGCCCTGCAGCCCAGTCTCTGAAGGGAGGGGATCATGCTCTGCTTCAGTATGTCACAGTGCATGTTGGCATTCATGGTTCCCTCAATGAACTGTAGCTCCCCAGAGCTGGCAGCAATCATGCAGGCCCAGTCCATGGCACTCCCACCACCATTCTTAGCTGTAGGCAAGACACACTTGTCTTTGTACTCCTCACCTGGTTGCCGCCACATACGCTTGACACCATCTGAACCAAATACATTTATCTTGGTCTCATCAGACCACAGGACATGGTTCCAGTAATCCATGCCCTTATTCTGCTTGTCTTCAGCAAACTGTTTGCAGACCAATTTGATGCAGTGTGCGGTGTATGTTCTGAGCACTGACAGGCTGACCCCCACCCCCCACCCCTTCAACCTCTGCAGCAATGCTGGCAGCACTCATACATCTATTTCTCAAAGACAACCTCTGGATATGACGCTGAGCATGTGCACTCAACTTCTTTTGTTGACCATGGCGAGGCCTGTTCTGTGTGGAACCTGTCCTGTTAAACCACTGTATGGTCTTGGCCACCGTACTGCAGCTCAGTTTCAGGGTCTTGGCAATCTTCTTATAGCCTAGGCCATCTTTATGTAGAGCAACAATTCTTTTTTTCAGATCCTCAGAGAGTTCTTTGCCATGAGGTGCCATGTTGAACTTCCAGTGACCAATATGAAAGATTGAGAGTGATCACACCAAATTTAACACACCTTCTCCCCATTCACACCTGAGACCTTGTAACACTAATGCGCCACATGACATCGGGGAGGAAAAATGACTAATTGGGCCCAATTTGGACATTTTCAGTTAGGGGTGTACTCACTTTTGTTGCCAGCAGTTTAGACATTAATGGCTGTGTGTTGAGTTATTTTGAAGGGACAGCAAATTTACACTGTTATACAAGCTGTGCACTCACTACTTTACATTGTAGCAAAGTGTAAAAATATTTACAAAAATGTGAGGTGTGTACTCACTTTTGTGAGATATCGTATATATATATATATATATATACACAGTTAGGTCCATATCTAGATGGACACTGGCAAAATTTTCATTCTGTTGGCTCTGTATGCCACCAAAATAAAATTAAACAATCTAAATGAATTTGAAGTGCAGACTTTCAGCTTTAGTTCAAGGGGTTGAACATAAATATCAAGTACATATTTTAGGAACTGCGACCATTTTTATACACAGTCCCCCCATTTTCAGGGGCTCAAATGTGATTGGACACATGAACATAATCATAAATAAAATGTTAATTTTTAATATTTTTGGAGAATCCTTTACTGGCAATGACTGCCTGAAGTCTGGAACCCATGGACATTACAAAAGACTGGGTTTCCTCTTTTCTGATGCTTTGCCAGGCTCTAACTGCAGCTGCCTTCAGTTGTGTTTTTTTTTTGCCTTTAGTTTTGCCTTCAGCAAGTGAAATGCATGCTCAATTGGGTTGAGATCAGGTGATTGACTTGGCCATTGCAGAATATTCCACTTCTTTTCCTTCAGAAGCTCCTGGGTTGCTTTTGCAGTGTATTTTGGATCATTGTTTATCTGTACTGTGAAGCGTTGTCCAATCAACTTTGCTACATTTGGCTGAATCTGGGCTGACAGTATATCTCTAAACACTGCAGAATTCATCTGGCTGCTTCTGTCTTCTGTCACATCATTCTGTCAATAAGCACCAATGACCCAGTGACACTGGATGCCATGCATGCCTATGCCATTACACTGCCACCACCATGTTTTACAGATGATGTTGTGTGCTTTGGATCATAAGCTGTTCTAAGCCTTCTCACTTTTTTCTTCCTGTCAGTGTGGTACAATCTTAGTTTCATCTGTCCAAAGAATGCTTTTACAGAACTGGCCTGGCTTTTTAGATTTTTTTTGGCAAAGTCTAATCAGGATTTTCTATTCTTCAGGCTTATGAATGGTTTGCACCTTATGGTGAACCATCTGTATATCTTGTGAAGTCTTCTCTTGATTGTAGACTTTGACAATGATACGCCCACCTCCTGGAGAGTGTCCTTCACTTGTCTGGATGTTGTGAATGGGTTTTTTTTTTACCACAGAGAGGATCCTGTGATTATCCACCACTGTTGTCTTCCATGGACGTCCAGGTCTTTTTATGTTGCTGAGCTCACCAGTGCGTTCTTCTTTCCTCAGAATGTACCAAACTGTTGATTTTGGCCACTCCTAATGTTGCTGCTATCTCTCTGATGGATGTGTTTCATTTTTGAAGCCTTACTATGGCCTGTTTCACTTGCATGGACGCACAAGGTAGGTTCATAGCAATAGATTCCAAATGCAAATTCCACACTTAGAATCAACTCCAGACCTTTAACCTGCTTAATTGATGAAGAAATAACGAAAAAGTAGCTCATACCTGGCCATGAAACAGCTTTTGATCCAATTTTCCAACTATTTGTGGTCCCTTAGAAAGAAGGGATGGCTAACCTAAAGAGCTGGTATTCCTAAACCCTTCCCCCAATTTGGATGTACATACCCTCAAATTAGAGTGTGCACTTTCAGCCCATATCCATTATATAACTATAGCTTGAACATGTTTTGGTAAATACCTGAAAAAACAAATATGTGCCTGTGTCCAATTAAATATGGACCTAACGGTATATATATATATATATATATATTAATACATATATATAAAAAGTCCAACGGATTGCTGCACTTAAAATATTTATTAATCAATTATTCAAGAAATTACATAATCACATGTTTGAAGATTTGAAGATTTCCATTTCGGGCTCACAATCTTACACCTTTCATCAGATCAAAAACACATCTAACATTTCAGACAAATTCATGAGGTTTTAAACACTTTCACAAAAAATCACATATGGAATCAATCCTGTGGTTAATGACTAATCAGTACAATTACATTCCTTCATTGGTTATTTTTCTCCACTCTCACAGAAATGGTTAACCAGGACAGGTGTTCTCCTCATACTTCAATTAAGATCCATTACTTTATCAGTCTGTCAAAATACATACATATGGGTATCACCACATATTGAATCTATGTTTTAAATAAACAAATACAAATCAGTATTTAATCCTTAAGGGGTAATAGTATTGAGAAAATCTATCCAGTATACCTCACCTCCTCTCATATTTTTATTAATCCCTTCTAATACCCTATATTTAAGTTGGGAAATAGAGATGTCTACCAGCGGATCCTTTTCATACTCTGAAACTGATGCCTCTAAGATATTCACTGATACAGTGGGATCAAGAGACTTTCTGACCCAGTCCTCCATGGTGCAACTTACCCGCAAGATAGAGAAACTGATGCAGCGATCGGTTACAATGGAATTACACGAGGTAACCCTAACTGAATACTATAAATTGCAAATGATCCCAAGAGGTTGAAGAGTTTGTTTGAGTCCAACACTCTTTTCCCAAAATGTGGATTTTAAAACAAATTTGCACAGATATTGAACAAATGTTCACTGGACATTATGACTTTGATGGTTCAGTTTCTCCAACAAGAACGTTTTACGATTAAACAACAAATCATGGAGATAGAAAAACAACTGGAGGACTTTCCCATTGAAGATCTGACTGATTTAAAAAAAAAGTAATAATGAAAAGCTTGCAACATTTAGAAAAAAAGTTGAGTTACCAAAACGCACTAAATTACAACGTGATTGTGAAGACTACAATACGGGTATACAATTGGTCTGATGCTAACTACTACCGCACAAAGTCATTTAGAAGAAGCCAGAGGAATAAACCATTTTCTAATTCATCTTCTTCTATTGCCTCCACTGGATCATCAGTCAATGCACCAACTACCTCTTTTTTACCTCAAGGTACACAGGATCCCATACAAGGAGGGGAGGCAGGAGGTACAAGAAAAGGAACATCAAGAGGAGTGACAAAGAGACTCCAGAATTGCCACAGACCCTAAAAGATAATGTGGTACATAACATTTCCTCTATATCTTTATCTAAGACTGAAATGCGGGTATTGAATAAGGGTTTCAATACCCCCAATGCATTTATTTTGAAACAGGATTTATACCGCTTTTATAGACAGCTAAGATTTAAACTGTATTGTACATTCAAACCCAATGTTCCAAATAGGGAATATGTGTCTTTATCAGTGAAAATTTTTAATCTAAAAACTAAGAGCTCTACGGTACCTCCAACTTCTTGCTCTGCTGTTGAGCTGTTTATTGACAAGATTAATGATGATTAGGGATGAGCCGAACACCCCCCGGTTCGGTTCGCACCAGAACCTGCGAACGGACCGAAAGTTCGCACGAACGTTAGAACCCCATTGACGTCTATGGGACTCGAACGTTCGTAATCAAAAGTGCTCATTTTAAAGGCTAATTTGCATGGTATTGTCCTAAAAAGGGTTTGGGGACCCGGGTCCTATCCCAGGGGACATGTATCAATGCAAAAAAACTTTTAAAAACGGCCGTTTTTTCGGGAGCAGTGATTTTAATGATGCTTAAAGTAAAAAAAAAAAAAGTGAAATATTCCTTTAAATATCGTACCTGGGGGGTGTCTATAGTATGCCTGTAAAGTGACGCGTGTTTCCCGTGTTTAAAACAGTCCCTGCACCAAATGTCATTTTTAAAGAAAAAAATCTCATTTAAAACTGCTTGCGGGTTTAATGTAATGTCGGGTCCTGGCAATATGGATGAAAATCAGTGAGACAAACGGCATGGGTACCCCCCAGTCCATTGCCAGGCCCTTTGGGTCTTGTATGGATATTAAGGGGAACCCAGCACCCAAATTAAAATAAGGAAAGGTGTAGGGCCACCAGGCCCTATATACTCTGAACAGCAGTATACAGGCGGTGCAAACAAGACAGGGACTGTAGGTTTGTTGTTAAGTAGAATCTGTTTGTAATTTTGAACGGGTACATTTTTAACGTGTTTAGCTCCAGCCAAAAAATCTTTTTTAAGCTTTTTGGAAAACATAGGGAAGGGTTATCAACCCTGTGACATTTGTTTTGCTGTCTTTCCTCCTCTTCAGAAGATTTCACCTCACTTTTTGTCCCAATGAAAAATGTTTTTTGAAAATTTGGGTTTTTTGTGGAACAAGGATTGGAAAGCATCAGTGGAAAGGAGAATTTTTTTTCCCATATTAACTCTTACAGGAGAGAATTTCCCTTCCTAGGGGTAGATTTCATCTCACTTCCTGTTGTCTCCTTCCATTTGCAAGTAGGAGTCGTTTGTAAGTTAGATGTTTGAAAGTAGGGTCCTGCCCTATATACTCAGCAGAAATTTGGGCCTTAGGTGTTGCTGTGGCCACAACACTGTAAGCCCTCACAGGGCCCTGCTGTGAAATATTAGATCAAGAATTGTAATTACATGCCCCTGTTGAACAGGAGCTGAAAAATTAGGCCTTAGGCACTGGTGCTGGTGCCACAACACTGCAACCCCTTACAGACACTCTAGTTGGAACGCAGGAACGAGCCCTGCTGCAAAGTATTGCATCAAAAATTGTAATTACATGCCCCTGTTAGACAGGGGCAGAAAAATTGGGCCTTGGGCACTGGTGCTGGTGCCACAACACTGCAACCCCTCACAGACACTCTAGTTGGAATGCAGGAACGAGCCCTGCTGCAAAGTATTACATCAAAAATTGTAATTACACGCCCCTGTTAAACAGGGGCTGAAAAATTGTGCCTTAGGCACTGGTGGTGGCGCCCAGAACCAAAAATGTTCTTACAAGCTATCAGCGTGATGATTGAGGAGGAAGAGGATAATTACTCAGGGATAGTCACTCAGCATCAGCATAGGCAGTCTTTGAAGGGATCTGAGATTTCAAAAAAAATTATTCGGTTACATCAGCATCAGGTGCTTGGTAGCTGGTGGTGATCCAAGACTGATTCATTTTTATGAAGGGGGCCTTGAGAGCTAAGGAAGTCCTCCTCTTCCTGCCTCTGTTTTGCCTCAAGTGCCCTGTCCATTATTCCACGCAGCGTGTGCTTCAACAGGTGGACAAGGGGGACAGTGTCACTGATGCATGCACTGTCACTGCTCACCATCCTCGTGGCCTCCTCAAATGGTGACAGGACAGTGCATGCATCCCTGATCATGGCCCACTGGCGTGGGGAAAAAAAACCAAGCTCCCCTGACCCTGTCCTGGTGCCATAGTCGCACAGGTACTCATTGATGGCCCTCTGCTGCGTGTGCAGCCCCTGCAGCATGGCCAACGTTGAGTTCCACCTGGTGGGCATGTCACAGATTAGGCGGTTCTTGGGCAGGTTAAACTCCTTTTGGAGGTCCGTCAGCCGAGCACTGGCATTATATGACCGGCAGAAATGCACACAGACTTTCCTGGCCTGCCTCAGGACATCCTGTAAGCCCGGGTACCTGCCCAAGAACCGCTGCACCACCAAGTTAAGGACGTGAGCCAAACAGGACACATGGGTCATTTGTCCCTGTCGGAGGGCAGAGAGGAGGTTGGTGCCATTGTCGCAAACCACCATTCCTGCCTTAAGTTGGCGTGGCGTCAACCACCTCTGAACCTGCCCCTGCAGAGTTGACAGAACCTCTGCCCCAGTGTGGCTCCTGTCCCCCAAGCACACCAGCTCAAGCGCCGCATGGCATCTTTTGGCCTGCGTACTTTCGTAGCCCCTTGAACGACTACGGAGCACCGCTGGTTCCGAGGAAGAGGCAATGGAGGAAGAAGAAGAGGAGGGGGTGGAGGAGAGAGGTGTGTCACAATCATTAGCATTTTGGAGGCGTGGTGGCGGAACAACCTCCAACACTACTGCACCTTGTCCTGCATCCTTCCCAGCTGCCAGCAGAGTCACCCAATGCGCCGTGAAACTTAGGTAACGTCCCTGTCCATGCCTGCTGGACCATGAGTCAGCGGTAATATGCACCTTACCGCTGACCGCCCTGTCCAGCGAGGCATGGACATTGCCTTCCACATGCCGGTAGAGAGCCGGAATCGCCTTCCGTGAGAAAAAGTGGCGTTTGGGTACCTGCCACTGAGGAACCGCACATTCCACAAACTCACGGAAGGGGGCAGAGTCTACCAACTGAAAAGGCAGCAGTTGAAGTGCTAGCAATTTTGCCAAGCTAGCATTCAACCGCTGGGCATGTGGATGGCTGGGAGCAAACTTCTTTCGGCGGTGCAGCAGCTGGGGCAGGGAAATTTGCCTGGTACAATCTGACGTTGGTGTACCAAAAGCAGATTGCCCACAAGTACTTGGCTGTGACACACCTAATTCTACACCTTCATTCCTCTCAGTGCAGGTCTCAGAGAGGACTGAAGGTCTAGTGGGGTTGGAAATCTCAGCTGATAAGGAGCAGGTCCTCTTTGTTCTTTGGTGTGGGTCTTTTAGATGCGCTTGCCAACGAACTGCATGGCAGGTCAACATATGTCTGGTCAAGCATGTGGTACCCAAGCGGGAGATGTTTTGGCCACGTGAGATACGCTTGAGACATATGTTGCAAATAGCAGCGGTGCGATCTGATGCACTCGTCTCAAAAAAGGCCCACACCAAAGAACTTTTTGAATAACGCGCAGAGACTGCAGCGCCCTGCACATGTGATGCAGTCAATGTGCTGCCCTTAGGCTGGCCCCTGGAGGGCATCCTGCCTCGTTGGTGATGTGCCGCCTCCTCCTCCTCCTCCTCCTCCTCTCTCCTATCAGGCATCCACGTTGAGTCAGTGACCTCATCATCCCCTCCCTCCTCATCACTGGAGCAAAACCTGTCAGTATGCTGCAGCAGAGGGAGCATGACTACCAGATTGCTGTCCTTCTTGGGCACCCCCTCTGTCCGTGCTCATGTTACTGCCTTCATCGAGCTCAGTATCATCATCAGAGCCTTCCAAACGCTGGGCATCCTCCTGGAGCATGTACCCAACACTGTGGTCAAACAGTTCGAGGGACTCCTCAGGAGGACATGGTGGAGCTAGGGAAGGAGTCACTGATGACATTGAGCGAAGGGAAGAGGCCGCTGCTTTGCCAGACAAAGCACCCTGGGCATGGGTGAGAGAGAATGAGGAGGATGAGGACGGCTTGGTCATCCACTCGACCAAGTCTTCCGCATGTTGCGGCTCAACACGGCCAGCTGCCAAAAAAAAGGCCAAGCGTGTCCCATGGCCACGTGCTGATGAGGATGCACCGTCTCCACGACCAGCACTAGACACAGAGCCTGCTTGCCCTCTCTTATTGGCTTGTGACTGTCTGCCTCTCCTTCTTGGCCTTCCAGACATACTAATGGCCTGTAGCTGCACTAAGCTGGGATATATATATATATATATATATATATATATATATATATATATATACTGCAGCTAGCAAAATCAACTGCCTGCCTGTAGTATGAGAACACCACCAACCTTCTACAGGTAGCTTTAGCTGAACACTGTGAGGTGGACGCACCCCACTAACTTGTAGGTTTAGCTGAACACTGTGAGCAGGACGCACTGCACTAACTGTAAATAGTCTAGCTGCCTGACCGTGGTACTAATAGGATCAAAAGAACACCAGTAATTTTCTTTAGGTAGCTGTAAATACTTTAACAAGACAAGCCTGCCTGTCAGTAGGAAGATAACAGGAACGGATCTAGCTGAACACTGTGAGCAGGATGCACTGCACTAAATGTAAATAGTCTAGCTGCCTGACCGTGGTACTAATAGGATCAAAAGAACACCAGTAATTTTCTTCAGGTAGCTTTATATACTGTAACAAGACAAGCCTGCCTGTCAGTAGGAAGATAACAGGAACGGATCTAGCTGAACACTGTGAGCAGGACGCACTGCACTAAATGTAAATAGTCTAGCTGCCTGACCGTGGTACTAATAGGATCAAAAGAACACCAGTAATTTTCTTCAGGTAGCTTTATATACTGTAACAAGACAAGCCTGCCTGTCAGTAGGAAGATAACAGGAACGGATCTAGCTGAACACTGTGAGCAGGACGCACTGTACTAAATGTAAATAGTCTAGCTGCCTGACCGTGGTACTAATAGGATCAAAAGAACACCAGTAATTTTCTTCAGGTAGCTTTATATACTGTAACAAGACAAGCCTGCCTGTCAGTAGGAAGATAACAGGAACGGATCTAGCTGAACACTGTGAGCAGGACGCACTGTACTAAATGTAAATAGTCTAGCTGCCTGACCGTGGTACTAATAGGATCAAAAGAACACCAGTAATTTTCTTTAGGTAGCTGTAAATACTTTAACAAGACAAGCCTGCCTGTCAGTAGGAAGATACCAGGAACAGATCTAGCTGAACACTGTGAGCAGGACGCACTGCACTAAATGTAAATAGTCTAGCTGCCTGACCGTGGTACTAATAGGATCAAAAGAACACCAGTAATTTTCTTCAGGTAGCTTTATATACTGTAACAAGACAAGCCTGCCTGTCAGTAGGAAGATAACAGGAACGGATCTAGCTGAACACTGTGAGCAGGACGCACTGCACTAAATGTAAATAGTCTAGCTGCCTGACCGTGGTACTAATAGGATCAAAAGAACACCAGTAATTTTCTTCAGGTAGCTTTATATACTGTAACAAGACAAGCCTGCCTGTCAGTAGGAAGATAACAGGAACGGATCTAGCTGAACACTGTGAGCAGGACGCACTGTACTAAATGTAAATAGTCTAGCTGCCTGACCGTGGTACTAATAGGATCAAAAGAACACCAGTAATTTTCTTCAGGTAGCTTTATATACTGTAACAAGACAAGCCTGCCTGTCAGTAGGAAGGTAACAGGAACGGATCTAGCTGAACACTGTGAGCAGGATGCACTGTACTAAATGTAAATAGTCTAGCTGCCTGACCGTGGTACTAATAGGATCAAAAGAACACCAGTAATTTTCTTTAGGTAGCTGTTAATACTGTAACAAGACAAGCCTGCCTGTCAGTAGGAAGATAACAGGAACGGATCTAGCTGAACACTGTGAGCAGGACGCACTGCACTAAATGTAAATAGTCTAGAAGATAACAGGAACGGATCTAGCTGAACACTGTGAGCAGGACGCACTGCACTAAATGTAAATAGTCTAGAAGATAACAGGAACGGATCTAGCTGAACACTGTGAGCAGGACGCACTGCACTAAGTGTAAATAGTCTAGAATTTAACAGGAACGGATCTAGCTGAACACTGTGAGCAGGACGCACTGCACTAAATGTAAATAGTCTAGAAGATAACAGGAACGGATCTAGCTGAACACTGTGAGCAGGACGCACTGCACTAAATGTAAATAGTCTAGAAGATAACAGGAACGGATCTAGCTGAACACTGTGAGCAGGACGCACTGCACTAAATGTAAATAGTCTAGAAGATAACAGGAACGGATCTAGCTGAACACTGTGAGCAGGACGCACTGCACTAAATGTAAATAGTCTAGAAGATAACAGGAACGGATCTAGCTGAACACTGTGAGCAGGACGCACTGCACTAAATGTAAATAGTCTAGAAGATAACAGGAACGGATCTAGCTGAACACTGTGAGCAGGACGCACTGCACTAAATGTAAGTAGTCTAGAATTTAACAGGAACGGATCTAGCTGAACACTGTGAGCAGGACGCACTGCACTAAATGTAAATAGTCTAGAAGATAACAGGAACGGATCTAGCTGAACACTGTGAGCAGGACGCACTGCACTAAATGTAAATAGTCTAGAAGATAACAGGAACGGATCTAGCTAAACTGAATACAGTGTATATATATATATATGCAACACCTGGGATGCATATATATACACAATACACTGTAAGTGCAGCTAACTGACTGACTGTTCTGCCTAATCTATCTAACTCAAATCAAATGACACTGTCTCTCTGTCTATCTCTTTCAACGCCGGAACACACACTACACAGGGCCGCCGTGCAGGCGGCCTTATATAGTGTGGGGCGTGTACTAAATCCCCTGAGCCATAATTGGCCAAAGCCTCCTTGGCTTTGGCCAATTACGGCTCTCTGTTCAGGCGGCGCTGTGATTGGCCAAGCATGCGGGTCATAGTGCATGCTTGGCCAATCATCAGCAAGCAATGCACTGCGATGCCGCAGTGAATTATGGGCCGTGACGCGCCACACGAATTTGGCGCGAACGGCCCATATCGTTCGCAATTCGGCGAACGACCGAACAGCCGATGTTCGAGTCGAACATGGGTTCGACTCGAACACGAAGCTCATCCCTAATGATGATATTAAATCCTCTTTGGATAATAAAAATAAAATTGAACATATACCTAACAACCTGAGTAGGAATGAAATTGTAGCATTGTCCTCCTTGTCGGTTCGGCGAGATAGTGTTATCAAGCCAGCCGACAAGGGAGAGCCATTGCAATTATGGACACTCCAAAGTATGAAGCAGAGGTTTTGAAACAATTGTCAGATATTGACACATATAGACAGCTGGACTCCAATCCAGTATTTAAAGTTCAAAATAAAATAAAAAAACTTTATCTGCAGCATTGAAAGATCAAATCATTGATGATGAAACACAGAAATTTTTCTTAAAATATAATTCTATTACACCTATTATGTACATACTGCCAAAGATCCATAAAGACCCCACTGACCTACCTGGACGCCCCATCGTTTCTGGGACAGAATCGGTGACAACACCATTGGCACAATATTTAGATAAATGTTTAACACCTTTGTGGGTTAACTACTCCTGGACCGCCGCACGCCGATATACGTCCTAAATTTTAAGAGGGATATATTTGTTATGGCAGCAGCTGGCTGCCATAACCCCGGTATCCTCTTCATTGGCGAGCGGTCCGGTTTCCGATAATAGTGGTCTCTGCGGCGGATTCGCCATGAGATCACTTTTATTGGAGGCGGGAGAGGCCCCCCCCAGCACTCCGATACCCTCTGCTGCTTACCGGAGCCGTCGGCAGCGACGGAGGCGATTGGATCCTCTTCCTTGATGGGTATGGAAACGAGTGAGGGGAAAATGGCCCCCACCCTTCTCCATACCATTGCAGGGAGGAAGCGACGTCAAAACGTCACTTCCGCTCATAGCTCTTAAAGGGCCTTTTTTTTTTTTTATCAAAGGACAATTTTTTATTTTTATTTTTTTATTGCATTTTACATGGATGTTTACATTCCTTGTAGTAGCAATAAAAGTGACACAATTTTTTTTAAAAAAAAGAATAGTGTAAAAAATAAAAGGTAAAAAAATAAGAGATTGGATCCTCTTCCTTGCTGGGTATGGAGACGAGTGAGGGGAAGATGGCCCCCACCCATCTCCATACCATTGCAGGGCGGAAGCGACGTCAATACGTCGCTTCCGCCCGTAGCTCTTAAAGGGCAATTTTTTTTTTTAAATGAAAAAATGTTTTATTCATTTTTTTATTGCAGTTTAGTGTAAATATGAGATCTGAGGTCTTTTTTACCCCAGATCTCAAATTTAAGAGGCCCTGTCATGCTTTTTTTCTATTACAAGGGATGTTTACACTCCTTACAATAGGAATAAAAGTGACCCAATTTTTTTTTTAAAAGAACAGTGTAAAAATGAAAAATAAAAGGTAAAATAAATAAGAAAAGTAGCCGAGTAGCGCCCGCATATGAAAAGGTGTTCAAACCCCACATGTGAGGTATCGCCGCAGTTGGTAGAGCGAGAACAATAATTCTAGCCCTAGACCTCCTCTGCTGTAACTCAAAACATGCAACCTGTAGAATTTTTTAAACATCACCTATGGAGATTTTTAAGAGTAAAAGTTTGTCGTTATTCCATGGGCGGGCCCAATTTTGAAGCATGACATGTTGGGTATCAATTTACTCGGCGTAACATTATCTTTCACATAATTAAAAAAATTGGGCTAACTTTACTGTTGTCTTATTTTTTAATTAAAAAAAGTGTATTTTTTCCAAAAAAAAGTGCGCTTGTAAGACCGCTGCGCAAATACGTTGTGACAGAAAGTATTTCAGCTAAAGCAATTTTATTCTCTAGGGTGTTAGAAAAAAAATGTATTATGTTTGGGGGTTCTAAGTAATTTTCTAGCAAAAAAAATTGTTTTTAACTTGTAAACAACAAATCTCAGACAGAAGCTCGGTCCTTAAGTGGTTAAGACAGTGTTTCTCAACTCCAGTTCTCAAGGCGCCACAACAGGTCATGTTTTCAGGACTTTAGATGAAACAGCTGTAATAATTACTAAGGCAGTGAAACTGATCAAATCACCTGTGCAAAATAATGGAAATCCTGAAAACATGACCTGTTGGGGCGCCTTGAGGAGTTGAGAAACACTGAGTTAATACACGGTAATTTATATGTGATACTAGTGATTTTTTATACTAAATGAAAAACATTAATGTCTCAGCTGATTCCATCTTAGTAACGTAGGACGTATCAAGCCTTTAAATTATTATTCCGCACGAATTGGGCATTGAAGCCTGCCAGCGTCTTCTTGTACAGTCATGTTACAATGAGAGACAGATTGCATTTATTTTAGAATTGATGAATATTGTCCTTAAATAAAATTATTTTCTCTTCAAGGATATGCATTACTTGCAGCTTAAAGGAGCAGCGATGGGTTCCAATGTTGCACCCCCATACGCAAACTCTTTCATGAATATGATAGAAACGTCATTCATTTATGAAAGTAGTATGTTCATTGAACACTGTCAGGGATGGTTTAGGTTTATAGATTACGTGTTTGTGGTGTGGAGTGGGGACATTGGAACCCTGTTACTATTGGATCAATATTTGAATTATCTTATTCCCGGCTTAAAATTCAACATTGTATACAGTAGGGAAAATATTCCCTTCCTTGATACAATGTTGAAGATTAACCATACTAAGAGTGACTTATATGTAAAAAGTACAGACTGCTACTTCATTATAGTAGCTTTCATCCTCAGGGAATATTCATCTCTATCCCTAGGAGTCAATTGACTAGAGTCAGAAGAATAGTCAGTGATCCACAGTGTTGGGAGGAGAGATTGAATGAAATGGAACTAAATCAATCAAAAGGAATTATCCAGTGGCACTGGTTAAAAAAGAATGGGTTAATCCATTTAATAATAGAACATCAACTAGACAATTAAAAAGAATACCTTTGGTTTCACAATTCCATCCATTCTCTTATCATATTTTTAATATTTTTAAAAAACATTGGGGATTATTAATAGAGAGTTACCCTAATATTGATGAGTTTTCTGTCCCACCTTTGCCTTCATATAGGAAAGGTAGAACGTTAAGAGATTGGTTGGTTAGATCTGACCAGTATTTCCCTTCTAGTCCCAATATAACATTTTTGGGACCGCGTAATACAGGGTCCTATCCCTGTTTGTCATGCATACAATGCAATACTATGATTAGAGGGAAATCCATATCATACCCTCAAAAAAGGTTTTGAAATCCCAGTTAAAGGACACTATACATGCCAATCCTCTTCTGTAATCTATGCCATAAAGCGCCCTTGAGGGTTACTTTATATTGGTGAAACAACACAAAAGGTTAAAGACCGTATATCTAGGCATAAGTATTCAATTAGGGACAAATTAACACAACTTCCGTTAGCTAGACATTTTATAGACAAAGATCATTCTATTTTCCAACTAAAATATATGGTATTGGAAGGGATTAATAAAAATAGGAGGAGGTGATCGAGAATTAATTTTCAGAAAACGTGAGGTATACTGGATAGATTTTATCAATACTATTACCCCTGAAAGATTAAATACTGATTTGGATTTGGATTTGTTTATTGAAAACATAGATTCAATATGTGGTGATATCCATATGTATGTATTTTGACAGACTGATAAAGTAATGGACCCTGATTGAAGTATGAGGAGAACACCTGTCCTGGTTAACCATTTCTGTGAGAGTGGAGAAAAATAACCAATGAAGGAATGTAATTGTACTGATTAGTCATTAACCACAGGATTGATTCCATATGTGATTTCTTTGTGATAGTGTTTAAAACCAATCTTCAAACATCTGATTATGTAATTTCTTGAATAATTGATTAATAAATATTTTAGGTGCAGCAATCCGTTGGACTTTTTCTGAATTTGGTCGGTGGGAAGACTAGATTGCATTGCACTGGATACAGACCGGGTGCTGCTTTCCTCAACTATAGTGAAGATATATATATATATATATATATGTATATATACTTATATACTTTTTTTTCTTTCCCTGGGTATAGATTTAAATTTGTCCCAAGCATATCTGAATCTACTTTCTGTTGACTGACTCACTACCTCTGCCGGAAGTCTATTCCAAGCATCAGCTTCTCTTTCTATTACTTTCTATGATTCGTTTTGAACTTTCCTCCTAGTTTGAGGTCATGTCCCCATGTTCTTGATCTAAGCTGCATTTTGAATATACTGCTCTTCAGAACCTTATTCACCCCCTTGATGTATTTAAGGGTTTTAGGCATCCCCCCCCCCACCCCCACCCTTTCCCGTCCTTCTTTCAGACTGTACATATTAAGGCCTGTGGACAGATTCTCCCCCTGAGCTGTGGATCTCTGCAGCTCCTCCAGAGTTACCATGGGCCTCTTGGCTGCTTCTCTTATTATTGCTCTTCTTACCTGGTCTGTCAGTTCAGGTAGATGGCCATGTCTTGGTGGGTTTGCAGTTGTGCCATACTCTTTCAATTTGCGGATGATGGATTGAACAGTGCTCCGTGAGATGTTCAACGCTTGGGATATTTTTTTTAGAAACTAACCCTGCTTTAAATTTCTCCACAACTTTATCCCTGACCTATTTGGTGTGTTCCTTGGCCTTCATGATGCTGTTTTTTTTTTTCCACTAAGGCTCTCTAACAAACCTCTGAGGGCTACACAGAACAGCTGTATTTATACTGAGATTAAATTACACACAGGTGGACTCAATTTACTATTTAGGTGACTTCTGAAGGCAATTGGTTCCATTAGATTTTAGTTAGGGGTATCAGAGTAAAGGGGGCTGAAAAGAAATGCACGCCACACTTTTCAGATATTTCTTTGTAAAAAATGTTGAAAATCATTTATAGTTTTCCTTCCACTTCACAATAATTTATGTACCACTTTATGTTGATCCATTAAATTAATACCCCAATAAAATAATTTTACGTTTTTTATTGTAACATGAAAAATGTGGAAAATTTCAAGGGGTATGTATACCTTTTCAAGGCACTGTAGAGGAGTCAGGACTTCCTTTCTGCTGCTCTTGATCCCTCTAGTGATTGCTAAAGATCCACCTAGAGGAATTAGGACCTCTGTTCCCTCTAATGATAAAAATTTATATAGAGGATATAGGACCTCCTTCTCTCTGCTGGTGATCCGTCATCTGAAATAAGTACCCCCAAATATTTTCCTATGTAGTGCTGGCCAGCACTGTACCCCCAATTAGGTAGTCTGGATGCTGGAGGGAGTGCAATGCCGCAAAAAGCGTCTGAAAATGCTGGAGATCAATAGCACAGAGATGGGGGAAAAAGGATGAAAAAAAAAGGTGGAAAGAAGTATTTTGTGAAAAAAAACATGGTAATTACCTGAAACAGCTGTTTGCAATTTGGAATACAATGGATCTAAAATATTAAGCTATATTTGCACTATACACCAGTGGTTCTGAATGTTCATCTGGCTGTTTATGCAAAAAAAGAATGATTTGTACGGCTCTGCCCATGTCAAGAAATTACAATTAACCCTCTTATTTTTGGGATATGTGATAGAATGAGACATGTGAAAACCTTTTGTTATAAAAACGCTTTACTGCATCTACTTTAATACTGTGCAAAATCACATACCAACTGCCTAAGAAAGCATGGAATAAGAAAAATCAATACTTTATTTATATCAACCACCATATACCACTTTCTGTCAATAATATTAGCTTGATACCCACAATAAAAGGGAACAGAACATAATTTACTAGCATATTGTAGCAAGAAAACAAAATCAGGCTGAATAACGCATAACATCAAGAAATACAGTATGTTGACCAAGATCCCTGGGAAAATGTCCCTAATTGCCCTCCGTTGTCTTTGGAGCTGAAAAACATGTTGACATTTTCTTGCATACTGTAGCTACAGATTCTGGGATTTCTAGTTCCAAAAAGGCTAATATACACTATATTACCAGAAGTATTGAGACACCTGCCTTTACACAAACATGAATTTTAATGGCATCCCAGTCTTAGTCCGTAGGGTTCAATATTGAGTTGGCCCACCCTTTGCAGCTATAACAGCTTCAACTCTTCTGGGAAGGCTGTCCACAAGGTTTAGGAGTGTGTCTATGGAAATGTTTGACTATCTTCCCGAAGCGTCTTTGTGAGGTCAGGCACTGATGTGGACAAGAAGGGCTGGCTCACAGTCTCCGCTTTAATTCATCCCAAAGGTGTCCTATGGGGTTGAGGTCATGACTCTGTGCAGGTCAGTCAAGTTCCTCCACCCCAAACTCATTCATCCATGTCTTTATGAACCTTGCCTTGTGCACTGGTCCAAATCATTTGGTATGGGGGGATTATAGTGTGGGGTTGTTTTTACGGGGTTGGTCTTGGCCCCTTAGTTCTAGTGAAGGGAACTCCTAAAGCATCAGCATACCAAGACATTTTGAACAATTTCATGCTCCCAACTTTGTGGGAACAGTTTCTTAGATGGCCCCTTCCTGTTCCAATATGACTACGCACCAGTGCACAACCAAGGTCCATAAAGACATGGATGAGCGAGTTTGATGTAGAGGAACTTGACTGGCCTGTACAGAATCCTGACCTCAACTCGATAGAACACCTTTAGGATGAATTAGAGCGGAGACTGCGAGCCAGGCCTTCTTGTCTAACATCAGTGCCTGACCTCACAAATACACTTCTGGAAGAATGGTCTAACATCCCCATAGACACACTCCTAAACCTTGTGGACAGCCTTCCCAGAAGAGTTGAAGCTGTTATAACTGCAAAAGGGTGGGCCAACTCAATATTGAACCCTACGGACTAAGACTGGGGTGCTATTAAAGTTCAAGTTTGTGTAAAGGCATGCGTCCCAATACTTTTGGTAATATAGTGTGAATGGTGATAACCCTGCACCAGATCCTGGGGGCCCAGTGGTTCTGTATCTATAGACCTGCACCCTAACTCCCTGTCACTGTGTCACCCAGTGCAGTGTTCATATTTTTCTTTGATCACTGTACTGGTGTCATTTGTGACACTAATCAGCGTTAGGGTCTTAGTAGTAGGCCCAGATAGGTCTAGGGACCCCCCTAACCCCCCTAATAAAGATTTAACCCTTTGATCACCCCCTGTCACCAGTGATCACAGTATTAGTGTCACGGGTGACACTGGTTAGTTTTTTTTTTTTTTTTATAGCATCAGGGCACCCGCCGTACATTACCTAATAAAAGGTTTAACCCCCAGATCAACCAGCGGGTGATATCAGTTAGGTTTTAGCATCAGTTAGGGTCTGCATCGCCCCAGGTAGCGTCAGATTAGTGCCACTAGTGCTCACACCCACGTACGCACCATACACCTCCCTTAGTATAGTGTCTGAACGGATCGATATCTTTGATCTGATCAGAACTATATTAGCATCCCCAGTAGTTTAGGGTTCCCAAAAACACAGCGTTAGCGGGATCAGCCCAGATAGTTGTTAGCACCTGCGTTTAGCCCCTCTGCCCAGCCCAGCCCACCCAAGTGCAGTATCAATCGATCAATGTCGCTTACAAAACACTAAACACATAACTGCAGCATTAGCAGAGTCAGGCCTGATCCCTGTGAACGCTAATGCCCCGTACACACGGTCGGATTTTCTGATGGAAAATGTCCGATCGGAGCGTGTTGTCGGAAATTCCGACTGTGTGTGGGCTCCATCGGACATTTTCCATCGGATTTTCTGACACACAAAGTTGGAGAGCAGGAAATAAAATTTTCCGACAACAAAATCCGTTGTCGGAAATTCCGATCGTGTGTACACAAATCCGACGGACAAAGTGCCACGCATGCTCAGAATAAATAAAGAGATGAAAGCTATTGGCTACTGCCCCGTTTATAGTCCCGACGTACATGTTTTACGTCACCGCGTTTAGAACGATCGGATTTTCCGACAACTTTGTGTGACCGTGTGTATGCAAGACAAGTTTGAGCCAACATCCGTCGGAAAAAATCCTAGGATTTTGTTGTCGGAATGTCCGAACAAAGTCCGACCGTGTGTACGCCCTATTACAGTTTTTTGGTAGCGTTTGTAACAGTCGCTGACAGTCAGGTGCTCTTCTTTCCTTTGAGTCTTACTAGCTGTACCAGTAAATTTAGAGGCCAAAATGTCCAATCGAAAGTACACTAGTGAAGAAGCCTACACGTTTCTGAACATGACAGATAAGAGTGAAGAGGAACTCACCCATCTGTCAGATTCAGGCTCAGAATACAAACCTGTAGACAGCAGCGGCACCCTGACAGATAGCTCTGACGACGGAGTAGTGGTCCCTGCCAAGGTCAGGCGTACCCGACCTCGTTCTTCTGCTGTTGCTGAGGTGCAAGAACTGCAGGACTCTCATATGGAGCAGAGAGCCAGCACTGGTGCCGCTCATCCTTCTGGTGAACTGGCAAGCACCAGCGGCCTAGTACACCCTGGTCGTACATCCAGCACTGCAGTAACACTTGGTGACGTGGCGAGTCCCATAAGTGCAGTTCAAGCTGGTGAGGTGGCAAGCACAACTAGTGTCCCGCAGCCACCAAGAAGACAAAGACAGGCCCGTCGAGCCCATAGTGCCCTTCCTGCTGCATTTGCCAATCCGAATTGGGAGCCCACCACTTCTGCAGCACCCGTACTTCCCCCATTCACTGGCCAACCCGGAATTCAGGTGGTGCATGAAGGTAAAAAACCTTCAGCCATTAGAACCACTTTAAACTGATTCCTATTCTGCTAAAGACAGAAGGGTAAGAAGACTTTGTAGACCCAGATGTAGGTGCATCACTTTGTCTTCTGTATTTCCATCTCATGGTATTCTGAATATCACCTGTAGTGATTAATAATGATATTCGGCTTCAGGAAACACTGCGTTAAAAAAAAAAAACAGAACAATAGATACGTTTGTTTTATTATGTTTCTCCATATCTTTCTATTTTGACCGTACTGTCTTTCTCCCAGTGCCAATTGGATCCAGATTCCAATATGCTGACAACAACAATAAAGTGGTGTTTTTATCGTAATTGGTTGGATAATTTCCCTCACTAAGACAATAGTTTCTTAGAGGAGGTTAGACCTAAATTGAAAACATGCTATTTTCTTACCAAACCTTAAAAGTCTTCAATAACCACCAAAGAAATACATATAATTCCATCTCACTGATTTTAACACACAAAAAGATATTAAACCAAAAGAAAGACTTCACTGAAGAGAGTGCATGCAGCGAGTTCTGAAGTTTTGTTGTAAAAGTAATTTAGATTACAAGATTTCCATCTGTCTCCATAAGACTATATTTACTCTGAGTTATTGCGAACATGTGTCTGGCCAACAGATAAATTAGCTGAAAGCGCTGCTATATGTGACAGGATGTGTAACACAGCCCATAACATACACTTGACATGTTTCAGACAGCAAATGTGCTTAAGTATGTCCTGAGGCTTTACTAAATAGATTTATTCTTGGTCTTTCCCTAGGATGAGGAATGATTTAAAGACTGATCACTAGGGGATAAAATTAATATTAACATGTATATATGCAACATAAAAAATTGGAATTCTTTTCTCTGCATTAGAATGTTTTACGGGAACTCCAGGCGTTTCAAAAAACACCATTTATTGCAGTTATGTACTCATTTAAAAACCATAAAGGAAATGTATAGGTTCTTTTTAAATATGCGGCATAATAAAAATGACATTTTAAACATTTCCGCCTTATATATTCAAGTAAATATGAAATATTGGACATAAATATTGTGTATTAATATTTAATTTTGAAAACTTGAAGACAGCGGGTGTTGATCTCTAAGTATAACAGAATATCTGCAGCCATCCCAGCAAGAAAAGAAATGTCCTTACAAAGTAACAGCTTACACAGATACAGGCATTGCTGGGCCTTAGAAATAAATTACGCAATGCTTTGCAAACTGAGTCTGATGGAGGACCTTATAGTATGTTTTATTGTTGATAATAAAGATTGACATTAACATTGACCAAATATGTCCATGGTCATGTTTGGGCAATGATGTCTCCGCTATCCCTGCCTCTCCCCTTATATTTGTGATGACAGCTTGAGAAGATTACATTTTTCAAGTGACTGTCATTGCATTAGGATCCACAAGCAGGGGCGGACTGACCATTGAGCCACTCGGGCACTGCCCGAGGGCCCTGGGCCACTAGGGGGTCCCATCAGGGTTGCCAGCCTCAGTAAAACCAGGGAAAGCATGTATAAATCTGTGGTTTTTTTACATCTGTCTCTGAAATGTCCCTTACCGACATCCTTTTGGTCTAAAAATCCCAAGATTATAGCTGTCCCACCTCTTCAGTACCTTCTCAGCCAATAGAAACATGTCTGTGTATACTGTGTGTACATGTATGTGTATACTGTGTGATTGTATACTGTGTGTACATGTATGTGTATACTGTGTGATTGTATACTGTGTGTGTGTGTATACTGTGTGGCCCCATAATCTCTGATTGCCTGGGGGGCCCCATAATCTCCTATTGCCCGTGGGCCCCATGAGTTGTCAGTCAGCCCCTGTCCACGAGTTTTTTTTTCAGCAGGTGGAGTTCATACTGATTGATGAGAATGTACATTGCTAGATTACATAAATGACAATGGACTTACATTGTGAGACTTTTCTAATAATAAAGGACTTATCAAAAACTGTGTTTGTATGTTTAATTACTTTTCACTTCATTTAATTATTTAAATTTAAAGCGGCTCTTCAGTCATTTTTTCAACTTTCCATCTATTAAATCTACTGCCCTTGTTGTTCTAACTTTGGATAGTAAAACATTTTTTTCTGCCAGTAAATACCTTATACAGCCCACTTCCTGTTTCTTGTTTAGTCATTAGCTAGACAAGAAACAGGAAACAGGAAGTTGTCTAGTCATTAGCTGAGGTTTATGACATCATGCACATCTCTCTCTCTTGTGAGTGTTTGCCAGGAAGGGAGGGGGTGAGTCATAACAGGGCCAATGAGAGCTGCAGGGCTGCAGAGCTGGAGGTGTGCCTCTGTGTCTGTGTAAATCCAGGAAGTGAACAGGCAGCAGCTTCAGCTGCCCACAGTTAAAATGGCTGCAGCCAGACTCAGTGGAGGGAGATTTCTGCAGCATATTTGGCAAGTACAGAATCACAGTATATATAAAATAATATGCAAAGTGGTTGGAGGGAAGATTCAGAATGGCAAAGATGTTTTTATTACAAATTATGTGAGCAGACTGCAAATCTTTATTGCAGGTACTTATATGACACTGTCATTTTTCATAGCACTTTACACATATACTATACATTCACAGTAGTCCCTGCCCTCAAGGAGCTTACAATTTAAGGTTTCTAACTCGCATTCATACATACACATACTAGGGACAATTTAGACCAGAGACAATTCATTTGCCAGCATGTCTTTGGAATGTGGAAGGAAACTGGAGTACCCAGAGGAATCCCAAACAGGCACAGGGAGAACATGCAAACTCCAGGCAGGTAGTGCCGTGGTTGGGATTCAAACCAATGACCCTAGTGCTGCTAAGCGGAAGTGCTATCCACTTTTTTTTTGAGAATGAGTAGGGGTACTACGTGGTGGGGGTTGGTATCTGGGTGCCACCTTATTATTAAAGAGGTCTTCCAGAGTTCAAAAAGCCCCCCTTACCTGCAAACTACCACAAATACCGGGCCAGGGTTGTGGGAAGGAGGACATTGTCCTCACCAACAATGGGACAAGATACATTGCAAGGAGAATCCCCCTGGCAAGGAAACTCCACTCCATATGGAGGGCATGTGGCTTGGTATGGTTTAGGAGTGGGGGAACACATCCCCTATTTTTCCTGCCTGCCAGGCTGCATGCTCAGATAGGGGTCTGGTATTGAATTGCTTGGGGGACACCATGCTTTTTTCCTGTATTTTTGTGTGGGACTCTACTTAACCACTTCCGGACCACCGCACGCCGATATACATCCTTACTTTTACGGGGGATATCATTGTTATGGCAGCAGCTAGCTGTCAAAACCCCGGTATCCTCGTGTTTAGCCGGTGGTCTGCTACAAGATAAAAGTGGTCTCTGTGGCGGATTCACCGTCAGATCACTTTTATCGGCGGCAGAAGAGGGGCCCCCCCCACCGCACTCTGGTGCCCTCCGCCGCTTACTGGAGCCGTTGGCAGTGGTGGAGGCGATCGGTCCACTCTGTGGCTGGGCATGGAGATGAATGGCAGGAAGATGGCCCCCACCCGTCACCATGACATTGCAGCGCAAAAGCGACAACAAAACGTCAGTTCCGCCCATAGCTCTTAAAGGGCCATTTTTTTTAAATCATTTTTTTAAATGACATTTTTTTTTTATTATTGCAATTTAGTGTAAATATGAGATCTGAGGTCTTTTTGACCCCAGATCTCATATTTAAGAGGTCCTGTCATGCTTTTTTTCTATTACAAGGGATGTTTACATTCCTTGTAATAGGAATAAAATTGACACCATTTTTTAAAAAAAACAGTGTAAAAATAAAAACTAAAAGGTAAAATAAATAAGAAACAAAAAAATTTTTAAACGCGCCCCGACCCGCCGTTTCACGAGCGGGCGCAATTTTGAAGTGTGACATGTTGGGTAACAATTTACTCTGTGTGACATTATCTTTCACAATATAAAAAAAATTGGGCTAACTTTACTATTGTCTTATTTTTTAATTCAAAAAAGTGTTTTTTTTTTTCAAAAAAAGTGCGCTTGTAACACTGCTGCGCAAATACGGTGCGACAGAAAGTACTGCAACGACCGCCATTTTATTCTCTAGAGTGTTAGAAAAAAAATTTATAATGTTTGGGGGTTTTAAGTAATTTTCTAGCAAAAAAAATATGTTTTTAACTTGTAAACAACACATTTAAAAAAGAGGCTCGGTCCTTAAGTGGTTAAGTATTTAGGGGACACATCATTTTTTGTTTGCTTGCATGGAACCCCCTTTATACTTCATTCCAGACCTGAAAGGCCTGGTAAGAACTATATGGGAAACCACCATGCATTTACATGTGGGGCCGCCCATTGACATCTTCACCAGACCTTCATCTAGAACAAGGGTTTCATATGGGTGAAGGGAATTTCTAGCCACTTTGTGTACAAACAAAACAGCTGGAAGCAGTCATGTGGCCGGCAAGTTAAACACACTTTCTTTGTAAATGCCAGTTTTGCTGTAGTAGGGTGTATACATTGCACAGATGTGCCACTTCACAGGCAGGGTCAAGGCATCCCCTAGACATCCCACATAGCAAGGATAACTTGCCCCAAATTTGTGGCATTGTTGAATTGTAAGTCTGTTAACTTGCTGCACATTTTCACTGGCAAGTTGTACACTTAGCAGAGCACTTGAAGCACAAATTCTGGTTGACACTTTTCCAATTTGTAGCAAATTTGTGTGACAAGTCTCTAGAAAGAGCAAAGTTGCAGTGGTGAGTCTACGGCAAGAGCTCTGCAAGTCCACAGCATGAAAATTAAACCACTGTGACCCTTGTGGTGGGATGACTATTGCACAACATACCTGAACCAGAACTTGCAGCAGACTTGCAGAATGTTTGCAAAGAAAGTTGATCTGGTGTCATGCAATACGGACTTGCTGCAATTGTGCAACAAACATGTGAAGCCTAGCAAGCCTAGCAATAGCTTAGCAAGTAATTTTCAAACTTACAGCATGAAAAAAAGTATTTGATCCCCTGCTGATTTTTTTCTAAATTAAAATAACAAACCTGCTCTGTGCAGTAGTATTGCACAGAGTGGCCCCAATCCTCCTCTTCTGGGGTCACCGGCAGCGATCTTGGCTCCTCCTCTTCGTCTTGAGACTACCATAACCAGCCAATGAAGGACAGCCGCACTCCAAAGAAAATTTCTTGTGCCTTTTATTGAAAAATCGGGATCACACTGTACAAGCCACAACAAAGTGATACAAACAATAGCTTTAATAAGCACTTTCTGTAGTGTGAAACGCGTCAGCTCTTGCTTGTATCACTTTGCTGTGGCTTGTACAGTGTGATCCCGATTTTTCAATAAAAGGCACAAGAAATTTTCTTTGGAGTGCGGCTGTCCAGAGTTTTCCGTTCACCTTCATTTGCTATATGCATTAGCCAGCACCTGGGGCTCTTCAGTTCTAGAGAAAAAGTTTTTGTTTTGGCGGACCTACCTGGAGCGGTGGTCTCTCTGTGTACCATAGCCAGCCGCTGGCTATGGTGAGAGTATAGTTTGAGCGCTTCCGACCTGTGCATCTATGGGGATCAAATACTTTTTTCCCTCACTGTATATAAGGCGAGAGCACAACTTAATTGGATAATACGCACGGGAAGGAAGTGAAATACAGACTGCAAGACTTTTGTATGAATTTTTGTATGAACTTTTGTGTTTGAAGTAATTTAGGGATTTAAATATATGAAATACAAGCACTGCATTAATATTGTGATTGGTAAGGTATACATTCATATGGGAGTGTGTTAGAAGTACTGGCAGCTGTTTTTTAGAATCATAGCAGCTCACCAGATACACTGATTTGATTTTTTAAAATATTACTCTTGCTATATATTGCTGCATGTCAGGAGTGTATTCATGCAGATTTTTAGAGTTAATGAAAGGTTCACTTTTAATAAACTTTAATAAACAACAACAATAGAGGGGAACAGATCATCAGAGCATGGTTAAAGAAGTGAGATCCCAGCCTCACGGCTGTTTTCTGTGACTCATTTATTATCAAAGGCTCATAAGGACCCAAGCCCTCAGACCACTTCCTATTCATAATGAAAAAAGTGCGTCCTCACTAAATAAAAATATATTTTTTTCCCCCATGTTGGCAGCACTACAGTTTACAATCTGGATTATAAATCAGGGTGAAAAGTGTTGCTAACTGTCATCTAATGAAGGGGTGTGGAACCTGTTTGTTGAGATGCCAAAATGGGTTCTTTAGCCAATTTTTTGAGATTCCCACTTTTTAAGACATGCTATTTACTCTTTGTAATCAGAACTTTTGGAGATCCTAACCAATTATGTGCTGACAACTGGAGTGCCAGTAAAATGGCAATGACTTCTCATGTAAGCGCCTCATTTTATCATCAATTTATAACCACACCGCTTTTATGGACAACCAACAATCATGCATAAATGAGCTTGTTGGTCATGCATTCCAAAACCATAAACATTAATAAGGAGATTTCCCCTCCAATCATCCTTTAAATCGATAACAGCCTCCTCTCCTCTGGAAAGACATTTCACAAGATTTTTGAGTGGGTTTTTGTGAATATGTGCCCATTTAGACAAGAAAGCATTTGTAAGGTCAGGTGAAAGTATTGGATGAGAAGACCCAGTTTACAATCTGGTGTTCGAATTTATCCCAAAGGTGTTTAATAGATTTGAAGTTAGGGCTCCACTTGAGTTTCTCCACACCAAACTCATCAAACACAACTGTCTTTGTGCACAGGGGCACAGTCAACCTGGAACAGAAAAGGACTTTCCCATATTTTTACCACAGAGTTGCGGGTGTCTAAAATGTATTTTTTTATGCTAATGTTCACAGAAATGTTTGTCAATGTAGCCTTCATGTCTATGTGCTTAAATGTATGCTCCTGGTTTTAGAAAAGGATCTCCAACATACTCATATACTGTATGTGTGAAGGTCAGGTATCCACCAACGTTTGTCATATAATGTAGCAAAAGAGGTGGACATGGTAGTAATAGTTCACTGCAGAGCTTAGTGAAAGAGGTGAAGCTCTTCTGATTTCCATCATCCAACCATGTTCAAGCAAAATTGCTATTTTTATTTTCCAATATCCATGTGATTGGATATTCTTTGCAAAGTGCAATTTCACCCCCCCCCCCCCATAATTTAGATCAGTCTAACATTATAGAAGCCCCTGAGACCTGACCAATCACCTGATTTTGTGTTAGTACTTAAGTGCAGTGTGCTTTTGGGTGCATTCAGCTCGGTCAGCTGAACATCAGTTTTCCGCAGTGATGCTTTTCACCTGCATTTGACCTAACTTTGGGCAATATAAAAAAGAAAAAAACTCCAATAGCGCAATATCGCTAAAAAAAAGAGCTTTTATTGGAGGGTGATGCAATGCTGCATGTAACGAGATGACCCACAGCCGAGTCACTCGATCAATCAAGTAAAAAGTTGGAATTCCAAACAGAGTAAAAACACTTCAGTGTGTGTGAGCGATCGTGCTTGCAATATTGCGCTATTGGAGTTTTTTTATATTCATTCACTTGCACTTTTGGCTGTGGAACTGGATTGGGCTACCGCTTAGCGCCTGTGGAAACCATCTGGTGGTGAAGGCCCGGCACATCGGGACATCTCTTCAGGCTCAAGTTATCAGGATACTCCATCTACAGGATCTCAGATCCAACAAGCCTTGTATGACCCTCTGAATAAGGGCGGTCACTGGCTTTCTGGCAAGCCTCCTGTCTCTCTGTGGTGGTGGTCTCACGTGGTCAAGCCTATCTCATGTCCCACTATCTATAAATGATTCACTTCACAGCGCACCAGGATTTTACTTATGAACTCAAGTCACTTATTAACTTTACTTTTATTTTGTGCGCTATTGATACATTGGACATTTGTTTAATCTACAGTTGTTGTGCACTGCATTGATTGTTTTTTATTGTTTTTCATGATTTATGGTTTTATACCATGGATATTGTTTGCACTTTTACACTTTAATATCTAGTTGTGACACATACATACTTATCAATTTATAGCGCTGCACTTTTTTTACTATATATTCCCATTGAATTGTATGGGGAGAAAAGCCGTTATGACCTGAACACAGGCTATTAGGGAAGTCCATAGACTTGGTGGATCTAGAGCCATTATTTGACATTAGGATAAAATATTATCTAGTAATACGTTTTTAATCATTCCTATCAAAAGTTAGTATTTTCTACCTAATTTGTGTCAAACATGGAGCAAAAGACCCAGTATGAGCCTTAACAGAGTGTTTGATTTCCAAATAGTTCTATATAAATACTATAATTTGAGTGGCTGAAATGTTTTGAAACCTTTTTCTGGAAAATGTTGGTGGACATATTTGACCCAATGTGTTCCTTAAACTCCCTGGCGGTATAATTTTTTCATATTTTTGATGCTGAAAGCGGTAGCAATATTTTGCATGGAAATTTGGCGTTTTATATTATAGGCCTGTAATCCTTAGGAATAACTCACTTAAATCTATCCAAACCAGAGTCTAGTAGACATCCCGGGAATGATAAAGTTTGAAACACGAAATCATAAATTATAATATAATAAATAACTATAAATAATTATACCAAATAATAATATAATAATAATAAAAATTATTCACTGATGTAATCAAATCAAAAACACTAAAATTTGCTCAGTTGCAGAATTGTCGCTGTCATTACTTTTCAGTGTTTGATGATGAATTTCCCCACAAATCACTATCGCTCAATTCTGCGAGTGATTCTAATTTATTATTGCTGTTTTCTAGCTGGTCTAAAACCCCTTTTGATGTAAAGAGACGGTTTTGGTTGCTATGGACAATCTCCAGTTTCCAGGCAGAAAGAACAGTATTTATAATATAAAACTGCATGCAGGGCATTGGAGAAACACTAGGGACAAAAGGGAGGTGAAAAAATTTCATACAGTAATGTAATCTGTAAGATTACAGTGTACTGTATGTATTGTGTGTGTTTCATTTTTTGAATTTGGCGCCGTTCTCCGTCCCCGTGCGTCGCAACGCTCGCAGGGAATGGACCTCAGCTCCGTGATGAATCGAGCGGAGAACGAGCCGCTCACACTGCGGGGAGACATCGCAGGATCCAGGTTACAAGATAAGTAAGCTCTTCCTGGATCCTACGATGCGATCCCGAGTTTGGCTCGAGGTTACCCTTTTTGGTTCTGAAATTCCACCCCGAGCCAGACTCGGGAGTACCGCCAGGGAGGTTAAAGATTATTATTCCAAAAAGTGGAAAATCCTTCTAGTTTAACTAAGGTAAAATGTTGCGTGAAAGATTTCCTATTATCTATTTAGGAGATAGAAAAAAAAAGACTGAGCAGTCCATCGAGTCTGCCTATTTTTTTTTTTTGGTTTGTTTTTTGTTTTTTGATTACCTTGAGACTTTAAAAAAATAAAAAAAAATTTAGGATGAATGTGGAGCACTGCATAGGAATGTGTCTTATTGTGGACCCCTGCATAGGAAAAGGTATGGCTGTTTCAGTCTAACAACATGTATTTTAAGAGATGGCAATAACCCCACCATGAACGTTGACTTCACAACAAAATAGAATAGATATTCAGAAACTCCAACCCTACAGCATGTGTGTGTAAATGCCAGGTAACCAGTTTGTTTTTTCTTTTCTTTTTTTTTGTTTTCTTTTGTTTTTCTTTTTTTCATTAACTTGAGATTTTAGATAAGAAAAAAAACATTTAAGAGGAATGTTTCAGTCTCCAATCACCCCATCAATAGAAATTCAAAAACTCCAACCCTACAGCATGTGTGTGTAATTGCCAGGTAACCAGAACCAGTCCTATAGAGACAATTCCTTCCTTCTAGGAAGTTCAAGGAGATTTTATTTTTTATTTACCCAAATAGATTGCATGGAATAGGTCAGGGGGGTCAATAAAGACTCACAAACATCATAAAATATACATTATTTTCATCATAACCTTCCCATTGCCTTGCTTTTAACTGAGAAAAGTGTAACACAGAGATGACATTATTCTTAATATATTTTAACGTGGGAATATATTTAAAATCTGGGAGAAATTTGTAACGCTGATGGATATGGTGAATTATTATTTTTATACAGTATTTATATAGCGCCAACAGTTTACATAGCGCTTTATAAACTTGAGGGTAGACAGTACAAATACAATACACTTTAATACAATAGGAATGGTTGCTTCATCAAGTTGGAAAGGGTGGAATCAACTCCACCTAACACTGAACTTCCCAAAACATTTCTCAGAATCAAGAGACAGTGTAGAGATCCACTAAGCATTTTAGAGATTTCTCTACTGTGAAATGATATTAGATGTTTTAAAATCCATGTTAGGTTTTATATCTGCCTGTATCCATGTTGGGAAGATTCCCCTTCTAGTATTTGTTCTGGTGTCCATTGTCTTCAAACAGAAAGTGTTCCAAAATCCAAATGTTTAGAATTTGAACATAAGGTAAGGAAGAATCTTCCCATGGGACATCTGTTTCAGGGAAACTGTCTAAGAGGGGATTTTCTCTTGCTTTAGGGAGACTTCTTTTTTTCCTGCTGTATCTCTGGGGCAAGAAGTGAAGGAAGTTTCCTCTTTTGGACACAACAGCAAAAAAAATAAAAAATTTTCTCTTTACAAACACTTTCATTTTTATTTGTTAATGTATTAATATAATTTTTTTAAACGTAACAAAAATCAATTAAATTTTGTCTTTAATAAAAGTTTTTTATTATTTAATAATTTTTTTGTTAATTTATTTGCTACAGCTTATAATATCTTTTACAATATTATTACCTACTAATGCATTTATTCCGTTAAATACAAAAACATACTTTGGGGGCACACCCTAAAATGCTTTACATTCAAGATGGTGCTGCTATAAGACCAGAGAGACCTGGTCTTATAGCAACACCATCTTGAATGTAAAGCATTTTAGGGTGTGCCCACAAAGTATGTTTTTGTATATTGTATGGACCCTGACCAGGTCTCTTGGGCTGGAGCACCCCTCCCCCTCTTCATTACCTCTTATTAGTGGCCACCAGTGTATAGGAGGAATCCCTTCAGTTCTCCCACATAGAGGAGTTTATCTCCCATGGTTGAGACACAGGTTCTTTCATTCTTTCATTCTATTACTAGAGTAGGACCCACTAATTCAGGGTACTTTGTCGCAGTAATATAGTGTGACCAAACCCCCGTATTTTTTAATTTGTTCAGGTGTTTTTAACTAGCCTTGCAGGATAAATGTAATTTTTGTATATGTGCGCTGTAATCTGTTTTGTATTATTCCGTTAAATAGTCTCCCTATTGTGCATCCCGTGCATGCCTTTGTAGTTCTTCTTTTACAACAAAGACATTGTCTTTACATACACTTAAAGTTTTATTTGTTAATGTACGTCTTATCAAAGTAAAGGATTTTTTTTTTTTTATAACAAACATGTCATACTTACCTGCTGTGTGTAATGATTTTGCACATAGCAACCATGATCCTCCCCTCCTGGGGTACCCCGTTGGCACTCTGGACCCCTTTCCCTCACCAAGTGCCCCCATAGCAAACTGCATACTATGGGGCACTCGTGCGTGCTCACTCCTGAGCTGGCTTTGTGTCCGTAGGACACAAAAACCTCAGCTCAGCGCCGGACCCCAATCTCTCTTCACTGGCTTTGGTGAACAGCAGGGGGAGCCAATGGCTCTTGCTCCTGCATCTCAGCCAATAAGAAAGCAAGAGACCCGGTAGAGCTGCTTCTTTCATGCACATTGCTGGATCGAGATTGGGCTTAGGGCTGAGGGGGTGGGAGCTGCACACTGAAGGTTTTTTTACCTTCATGCATAGGATGCATGAAGGTAAAAAACCTTCAGCATTTAGAACCAATTTAATATTGATTTTTTTCAAAAGTTACATAAAAAGCAATTCAGATTACAGTTGTTTATAAAAGTAATTTACTATTTTATAATGTACGTATTTCTTCTCTGTTGTTAGCAGTAGTAGTAGAGGAATAGTATAATTAGTGGTTGTGGAGTTCCTCTGCAAAATACAAGCTTACTGTGGTCTTCACACAGTACAGGATTTTTTTCTAGTGTCCCCAGTCTATTCAAAATAAAAATTCTAGCTAGATTTAGTGTTTAAAGTACTGCATGATTAAATCCAAGAACAAAAATATTAACATATTGTAGCTTAGATGTGGTGGCTTCATTAGTTTCTTTTTTTTTTCAAGCTAAGTACATGTTCTGCAAGTACAAAAAATATTTGTTGATCCTCATGGAAATCCAGTGTCCTTATGTGTTCTGAACTTAAATCTCATATAATGTTATCAGTTTTCCCAGCAATCTTCTGTGAACTTCAAAACACCTCCTCCCTATGTAATGGAGATGAGGGCAGCGGAGGTGTTTGTTGTGCAAATCAGGAGATCTTAGGGCATAGGTGCTCAACCTTTGGCCGTCCAGCTGTTGCAGAAGTCCCATCATGCCACAGCCTTTGGGAGTCACACTTGTAACTATCAGCCTTGCATTGCCTCATGGGACATGTAGTGCTGCAACAACTGAGGGGTCACAGGTTGAGCACGCATGGCTTGGGATCACTGCTCCTCCATCAATACATTTTAGAGACTGAATGTTGTTACCCTAGGACAGGAAATATGTTGCTGGCCAGATGAAAAAATAGTTTAAAAAAAAAAACTAAAAAAAAAAAAAAGCCACGACATCTAAGGACTGATAAGCTGCAAAATGTTACATTTGTATTCTTGGGTTTAGACAAACTTTGACTAAAACTCAAGGTAATGTCAGGTCACAAGGCTCAACTGACTCAATCTAAATTGCCAGGTGGCACACTATGGAGAATATACAAATCATAATAATTAGTGGAGCACGTTGTAAAATGCTGGAGCCACTTACATATAAATCTGAAACATTGCAAATAAAAGTTGTACGGAGTGATCACAGTCCCCAGGTATATTGGTCCCATTAAACTAATTATATTTGGTTTTCAAAGAAAATAACCTCAAGGATAGCTTAAGGAAAAATCAATGTAGAATATGCATGAAGTTAGTTGGTGACACTCTATTTTTATCATAATAAACCGGTAAAAAATGAATTCTGCCAACGAACGTTGTGGGAAATGTGTAAAGTAGGCAAAGCATTGTTTGAGGCTAAGGAAGCAAGAAGCAGCAATTAATGGAACATGCAGCATAGTGAGATGCTGTGCTAGAATTTAAATAAATCCTGCAGGGATTAGTGTCAGGGCCTCGCTAGATCTACCGCAAGCTGGAGAGGGGTCTGAGAAGTGTGAATATCATACTGGAACATAAGACAATAACATCTAATTATGCAGGGGAAAAAACAACGGATGCTAAGACTAGTAGATAAAAATAGTTCTCGTTATACAAGGGTCAGTTATGTATGGTACTTAGGGATTGCTAAATGAAAACAAACACTGCAGTTAAATTGTACATTTAATGATATATAATATGGTAAATACAAATTGGATTTTTGCAGTTGAGCATATAGTTTTGGATTAGTAGGCAGATTAAAAAAACAAAAAACAAAAAACAGATTAACGCAACTCTATAATCATGTATAATGATGAGTCAAACCACCCTGGGTTCGGCTTAAGCAGAGTTAGGTGAACTTCATAGAAGTTCAGATGGCAAACCTGAACCCCACTGAAAGTAACGGGGATCTGTCAAATTAAAAATGCCCATTTTGGGGCTAATAGGCAAGGGGTGTCAAAAGATTGCATGGAGGGTGTTCCCTGCTCTGGGGAGCATGTACCAATGCAAAAGGTGTTTTTTATATATATTCTATGCAGCAAGGAGCAGTGATTTTCTTTTAAGAAATTACCTACAAAAAAAGGAGTTTTTATGGTAAATTACATCTCCCTCCTGGCTCCTTTTTTTAAAAGTAAAAACATCACACAGACCCCAAATGTCCCCCAACATTCATAGCAGACCCCTAAGAGTCTGGTATATATTATTGGAGACCTTTGGCCGGGTATGTGTGCTGTTTTGTTTTTTTATTTATTTTTTAAGAATCTAGCAATGAAGTTGTATTTGCTGGCAATTTAAACAGTGTCATTTTTTTTCTTTGTAAATGTCTGTGGGGGGTTGGAATTTTGCCCCCTAGAGGGCAGGTTGGAAATCACAAACTATTTAATAATTCTTCACATTTCAGTTTCAAAAAATGTAACCTCCTTGTGCCTGGAAGCAGCAGACATTCTGAGACTCCTTTCTGATTCTCCCTTAGCTTTTCAAGATGTAAATGTAAAACATGACCCCTTCCTCACCAGACTCTTTTGTCCTCCCTGGACACCTAACACTTATACACAACTATGATCTGTATTCGGGATTCACTTGCCCATACTGTATATGCTTAATTCAAAGGGGACCACCCCTTTATGATTACTGAAAGGCTTCCCTCTCATGACTCTCCAAGCCAGGCCCATAGGCTGACCCTGCACCAGAACAGGTTCCAATATGAATACCAAGCTGGGAGTTGAAGGCCACAAAGCGCAACTGTCCTCCCACCGAACAGGGTCATGGTCACCCGCCACAGTCACCTGCTTTCACACAGTTTGGCTGTTATTTCTTGAAAGAGTGTCCAAACTTATAAGTTTCAATGTATGTGCCACACAAGTACTTAATAGCAAGGGTTAACCCAGTATATATATCCTGCAACAGCACAAGGCTGCTCAACCCTGAAGGTTGAATGGCTAAACTCCTAAATGAGATTCTTCAGATACACCAAGTTTACACTCAATCAGGTTATAGACACTAGTAAAGGACACCAAAAACTTCTTTATGAACCATCTGTAAAAGTTGGCAAATTCAACAAATCGTATTTCCTAACCTGCTTAAGGGCAGGCCAATCCACTACTGCTTTGATCCTATCAGGATCCATACACACTTCTCCTGGAGAAATGATGTACCCAAGAACTGGATTTAAATTTGTTCAAACTCACATTTCTCCAGTTTGATGTAAAGTTGATTGCTCCTTAGTCTTTTGAAGACAGTGCAGACATGCTTGCAATGTTCCTTCAAGTTATCAGAAAAAATGAGGACATGAACCAGATATGCTATCACAAACTGGTCCAACAGATCTCGTAAACCATCACTGATAACATTTTGAAAAGTTGGGGGGAGCATTGCAAAGGCCCAAAGGCGTGACAAAAGACTCAAAATGTCCATATCTGGTTTTAAAAGCCGTTTTCCATTCATCTTCAGGACAAATGTGGACAAAGCTGTATGCCCCCATAAATCTAATTTGATAAAGACTTTGGCACAGCGTAGTCTTTCCAGCATTTCAGGAACCAGGGGGAGTGGAGAGTGATTTTTAATAGTGATCTTGTGCAAATTCTTGTAGTCGATGAATGGATGCAGGGTGTCCTTCTTCTCGACAAAGAATAAGGCTGCACCAGCAGAAAAAGGGTTGAGTGTCTGATAAAACCCCTATCTGAATTCTCATCAATCTACTCCCTGAGCACTTTCAGTTCAGGTATTTCTGCCCCTGGAAGGAATTTAATGGGGCAGTCATATGGGGGATGAACGACCTAGAACTCATGATACTGTGGAGGCAGCTTGTCATACAACTCGGTAGTTACCATAACCACTCGTGACGCTCTAATCGGTGGAAGACTTGTTTGGTAAGATCCTTTACGATGCCCTTTGCAATGGTCAGACGTAAAATTCATAGTCCTTGTCCCCCAATTGATGGATAGATAACCAAGGAATGCCCAGGATGATAAGGAATTTGGGGGATGTGATCAACTGAAAGCTGAAAGTCTCTTGATGGTCAGCTTTAATTTAATGTTTAGCGGTACCTTTTCATGGGTAACAGGTCTTGAAGATACTATTGAACAATCAACCATTCACCATCTCAGTAGGGGCTGGTTTATTTCTCATTTGAATATTATTACTTTCGGCAAATTCCATGTCCATAATGTTCCCCCCAGCCCTGGAGTCCGGTATAGCTGATAATAGAATATCAGAGCAATTGATAAGTTTATTGGGGTTGACAAAATGTGATAGTAGAAAATTGAATTTAATCTCTTTGCGAATCAATAAGGAGACAGACTGGGTAATGGAATTTATTTATTCAGGAACCGGTAGCAATTGTTCTTTTAATCTTGTTGGGACAATTAACTGTGTCATGTCCAGAGACTCCACAAAATAAGCATAAGTTCTCTGAATGTCTTTTTGGTTTCTCATGAGTAGAAATAGATCTTCTAATAGCATCCACCTGCATAGGTTCAGAAGTGTTAGAATCCAGAAGAACTTTTGGACCCTTCTGAATGAAATGACTGGTAGAAAACCAATGACTGGTAGAAAAATGATTGCCCCCACTAGTTCTTGGAATTCCTAGTCTTTCCCTTCTTCTTTCTGTAGGTCTTTGATTATTTGGAATACATACTGTATAACAAATGTTTTGAGATCTGTGGGGGCCTCTACTCTAGTGGGCTTGTCCTGTATTGTTCAGATAGCTCTTGACATAACTGACACTTTTGCGCTTCTGAATTCAAAGTGGTATCTGAAATCATCATTAGAATCCAGCTGTGTACTATGCAACAGAGTCTACCCTGCTGTAAATGAGGCAATGTTGCTTCAATGGTAGCACAGCTGTTGGGAACATCAAAAACTTGATCCATAGCAGTCATAAAAGAATCAAAATCAACCAGAATGGCATTGTCCTACTGCACATAAGGAGAAGCCCAGGCTAAGGCTTCCTCCTTCAGAAGGTTGATAATAAACAGCAGCTTTTTCCTCTCAGAAGTAAATGCAGCAGGTTGCACCTGAAAGTATATATGACATTGATTAATGAAACATCTGTAATGGTGATGGTCTCATCTGAACTTGAGTGGTAGAGGCATTCATTAATATTTACAGCAGAGGTCTGACCACTAGAGAGGGCGGGGAGAGCCGAGGTGACCAGACACAATAAATATCAACTTTATTGATGATACCTCAATTATCATGGTCAGTCGTGAACTATAATGACTCGTGATATCTATTTTGTGTACAACCTCTGGGACAATTGTAATACTTATGTTTTAACTTGTTCATTACCTATCTGCTGATTGTATTCGCAATGAACTACCTTGTCATATTATCTTGTGTTCACGCAAAAAAAAATTGTACTATGATACATATATGAATATTTACAGCAGCAGTATCTTGGGAGTGTAAGTTCCACAATTGTTTATGCAGATCAAGGATGTCCTCTTGTAGCCCTTTCACCTCAGTTTTGTAATTCAGATAATCTGTCCTGGTCAGTGGCGTAACTAGAACCTTCAGGGCCATGGTGCAAGAAACCATTAAGGGCCCCCCTTAACCCCAGCCGGGGCCCTTCCCTCCGAGTCAGGTGATGAAACTTCAGGGCCCGATTACAGATACGACCTTTGTGAGCCCTGTAGTTTTGCCACTGGTATCAGTAATTTTTTATTATTTTTTTACAATTTTTTAGGAGCCCCGTTGGGGGGCTTTGCTGATATTTCAGATGTCTAAACAGACCTATGATGTTCCACCTTTGAGACAAAGAGGAAGACTGAGGACACAGCCCCCAATCTCCTTCTCTGCAGCCTTAGTTGCACAGAATGAATGGACAGGAATAGCTCTGTACAGAGCTTCCTGCCCATTCATAAACGGAAGCATAGTAAACACAGTTTACTATATGCCACAGTTATGAATGGAGAGAGTCGGTGATCGGTACACATTTACCGGCCCATTTCTCACTCCCTGTCCTGACAGATCCCCAGCAGCAGCCAGCAGGAGAGAGGATGGGGGAACTTGGCAGAGTCAACAAGAAGATCGGGGAAAGAGCACACAGGGGCTGGAGTGCACACCTTGCTGGTACTGCTGTACCCACCCCCATCTCCAGTGACCGCACGTTGGTCCTGCTGTAACTCCCCCCCGTCTCCAGTAACCCCTGCTGGTACACCCCCCAAATAGCTGGAGATTTAGATTTCCTCTGTGTGTTCTGCACCCTCCTCCATCCCGGTACCCTAGGATGGCTGACGCCAGCCCTGCCAGCCATTATGGTCTGTAGATGGGGTTTCTGTTCTTAGGGGAGGTGGGGTCCTGGTCCCCAGGGAAGATGGGGTCCCTAGGTAAGATGGAGTCCCCATTGCCAGGGGAGATGGGGTTCCTGTCCCTAGGGAGGATAAGGTCCCAGTCCCCAGGGCAGATGGAGTTCCTGCTCCCAGGAGAGATGGGGTCCCTGTCCCCAGGTGAGAAGAGGGCCCTTTCCCCATGGGCGATGGGGTCCCTGTTCCCAGGTGAGAAGAGGGCCCTGTCCTCAGGGGTGATGGAGTCCCTGTCCCCAGGTCAGAAGGGGGTCCCTGTCCCCAGGTCAGAAGGGGGTCCCTGTCCCCTGGGGAGAAGTGGGCCCTGTCCCCTGGGGAGATGGGGTCCCTTTCCCCAGGTGACATGGGGTCCCTGTCCTTAGGGGAGATGGGGGTCCCTCTCCTTAGGGGAGATGGGGTCCCTGTCGTTAGGGGAGATGGGGGTCCCTGTCATTAGGGGAGATGGGGGTCCCTGTCCCCAGGGGTGATGGGGTCCCTGTCCTTAGGGGAGATGGGGTCCCTGTCCCCAGGGGTGATGGGGTCCCTGTCCCCAGGTGAGAAGAGGGCCCTGTCCTCATGGGCGAAGGGTTCCCTGTCCCCAGGTGAGAAGGGGTCCCTGTCCCCAGGTGAGAAGGGGTCTCTGTCCCCTGGGGAGAAGTGGGCCCTGTCCCCAGGGGAGATGGGGTCCCTTTCCCCAAGTGACATGGGGTCCCTGTCCTTAGGGGAGATGGGGGTCCCTGTCCTTAGGGGAGATGGGGGTCCCTGTCCCCAGGGGTGATGGGGTCCCTGTCCCCAGGGGTGATGGGGTCCCTGTCCCCAGGGGTGATGGGATCCCTGTCCTTAGGGGAGATGGGGTCCCTGTCCCCAGGGGTGATGGGATCCCTGTCCCCAGGTGAGAAGAGGTCCCTGTCTTCTGGGGAGAAATGAGCCCTGTCCCCAGGAGAGATGGGGTCCCTGTCCCCAGGTGAGAAGAGGGCCCTGTGCCCATGGGCGATGGGGTCCCTTTCCCCAGGTGACAAGGGGGTCCCTGTCCCCAGGTGAGAAGGAGTCCCTGTCCCCTGGGGAGAAGTGGGCCCTGTCCCCAGGGGAGATGGGATGCCTTTCCCCAGGGGTTATGAGGGTCCCTGTCCTTAGGGGGGAATGGGGTCCCTGTCCTTAGGGGAGATGGGGTCCCTGTCCCCAGGGGTAATGAGGTTCCTGTCCTTAGGGGAGATGGGGTCCCTGTCTCAGAAGTGATGGTGGCCGGCCTGCTGCAGGCCGGGCACTCATCCATGGTGGCCTGGGCTCCCTCCAGCGTGCTGCACAGATGATCAGTGTATCTCCCAGAAAGACCTGTCATCTATGTGTGAGACGGGGGAGGAGGGGGGCTGGCAGACAAGCCTGCAGTGTCCTCCGAGGAGCCGGCTCTCACAGGGCTGCACTGCACCTGTGTGCTTAGTTTGTTTGCCCAGGAGAAGCATGCAGTGCAGTGTGAGCCGACTCAGGGGGCGGAACTGACACCGGACTGAGCGGCGCTGCATGAAGCAGGAGAGGGGGACCCAGAGGAGCTGGCTATGCATAGTCAATGAACAAGCCAAGGGTCGATAACATACAGTAGCTGGATGGGATCATACAAAAGCATAACTGATAAACAAGCCAAGGATCAGTAACGAGTGGTAGTGAAGATAAGGACAGCAGCAGGTATCCAAGGGCGCAAGATATCGGCTGGAAAGAGCTCAATAATATGGCAAACAGGAAGTGCAGAGACATGTCTTCAGGAAGTACATGGGAGGAGAAAAGGGTTCAAGGTTCAAGAGAAACAAGACACAAGGCAAGGTTGTCTAAGGAATCAGGTTAGGGAGCTGTTCAGCATATCTGGTGGCACAGTGAGAAGAACCACAGCCAGATGTTGCAGAAGTCATAGGTTCAGACCCTGACACTTTTATAGTGAGTCATGTAAGTGAAGAAATCACTAAGATCCTAAAGTTAAAATTCCAGGTTTTTTATCCTGCTAATTTCACATATTGCACATATGAGAACACTTGGGAATTTATTAGTCTTTATGGCACAATCTCTGCCACTTGCTTTCTCTTTGTGGGGAAGTCTCTTTGTATAACACAGTCTTGCTTTCTGGCACAGTCTTTAGGTAGTTTGCTATAAATGGGGCAGGCTCTCTACCAGTCTGTATGGCAACGTCTATGATAGCCTTACTACTATATGGGACTGAAGGTGCAGACTCTGGCTGTCTTTCATTTCAGCACATTCTCTCTGGTGGTCTCCCTGAATGGGCCAGTCTCTGACAGTCTTTGGTGTCCCTTTCGATATGGGGCAGTCTTAGGTCATCTGGCAGTGTTTTTGTGAATTGGAGGTATATGGCTTGTGTGTCTGTATAACTAGAGTCACACGGGTCTCCAGATCTGTAGGTACTGAAATAGATCATTCCAACACACAAGCTGAAATTCGAAAAAGAAAAAAGTGCTAAGCCAGAGGTTCTGTCAGTACATGATAATTCCCATTGTTGTAGTAGGAAATATTATCCTCCTGCAGATTCCACTCTTTGTCCGTATGACTGTAAAGATGAAGCTGCATGTGCAGTAAGCCCAGGGACATTATCAAGGAAGCCATATTTAATGTAACAAACACTCTATAATTTTTCTTTAGGCTCAAGGCAAACTCCTGGGAGAGGCAGTGAGCCAACTTCAGAAACAGGGAAAGAAGGGTTCTCCTAAACCTTGTCTACAATCCAAATGCTGTTGCCATAGTTAAAAGCAAGAAAGAATTAAGTTTTTTTTGTCACAAGCTGAAAAACAGAGAAAAGCAATTCCCAACACATTACAGTACAGAATGATAATACTGTATATGTTATATCAATGTTTCACATAACTGGAGTGTTCCTTTCACTGCTTTTCCCGTGAAACAAATCACTTTACTGTTCTGCTGTAATGAAAACAAACTTTATTAAAGCCACCATCCCATTCATGATATTCAAAGTATTTTTCTTACTCTAATTGTGGTCGTCTTCTAGCCAAATCACATTCTTTATCTCCATCCTTTCCAGCAGTTTTCAATTTGAGAGCAATATCAATGTTAAAAAGTTCTGTAAGAGTTTTAAGTACAGCTTCCATCCAAGTGTATTTCAACAATAGCTCTGTAACTAAGTCCGAATTACTGGAGGTTTTCTAACACTGTGTCATTCTTATTGGACAATGGCATGAGCTGTTAACTAGCTGCTCATGGAAACAGCAAGAATCAAGATGGAATGTGTTATTGCTGTAAACTTGGCCGGTGACTCAAACACATAAAATAGCTCTTGATTCAGCCAGATGACATGTAGATTAAGTAAGAAATGAAGAAAATATAGGTTTATGAAAACAACCTATAATGAAGCTCCATTTTAATTTAGAATCGTTGTTTCCTCCAAGCCATGTTTTTCTCTTTGTGCAAACTTATTTTTCCAGTCTCCTGGGTACAGAGTTTCATGTGTAATTCCTATGTGGCTGTTCTTTGAAACTATTTTAGGAGTGAAGGTATAACCACAGGTTTCTCTGGAGGAATGTGTCAAGGTACAGACTGTTTTCATGTTTCATTGTAAAAAAATTATTGATTGGAGCAAACATGACAGTTTGACCTTTGGTGTAGACAGAAATCCTCCTTAAAGGTCAAGCCCAACCCTTTTCTTACTCTGTCTGAAACTAAATAAAATGTTTAGGCTAGAAGTGGTCATTGTTATCCATTGCTGTATGATGGCAGAGCAGAGTATAATTGTCACGTACCTTGTGGCAGAGCCTGACGTGTAGAGGGAGACCTCTCGTACAGCCCAGGTCAAGGGCCACTGGAGTTGCGACAGTGGCTGCAAGAGCGCGGTGAGGTAAGAGTGCCTGCAAGATCTTCAGTTGGTCGCAGAGGTGTGTTGCAGGTGTGCCAACAGAGCTGGGCTGGATGGCTGAAGCAGCGGATGGCAGCAGGAACAGTAGATGCAGACACACAGCAGATGGAGGGCCGCTATCACCAGGCACCATGCAGAGCAGTACAGATGGGTAACTGGATGCAGGGTCAGACAAGTCAGGTCAGCAACAGATGATCAGATATAAACATAAATGGCAGGCAGAGAATAGTCAATGTACAGGCAGAGGTTGGCAACAGGAGATCAGGCAGATGAAAGATATAACAAAGGCTTAAAGACAAGCCGAGGTCAGGATAGGTGGAGAGCAAGCGTGGTCGGGTTAAGCCGGGTCAAACACAGGAATCAAGCAGAGATCACAGGAACGGCTATACAGTTAAAGCTGCAGATCAGACAGCAAAGCACTAGTGCAGCTACAGCCCTTATATAAGCCATTTAGCGCCAGCATCAATGGCTAACGCGCACGCATGCAAGACGGGCACCTGTAGGAGCACATCTGCGCATGTGTATCTGCCTCTGCCTCTGAACTTCAGCTGTGCTATGGCCAGCACATCCCTGACAATAACATATTTGAACCATCTAGTTTTAATCTTGTTGCCACTAGGGAGACTGGCTCTCCCATCCACTATCGCATAAGCAACTTCCTGTTCCCAAACCTTGCCTGGTCACGCCACCTCACATAAATCAAAAAGATGGACCAGACTAAAATAAGAAAGCTTTAATGCATTTCACACAGAAGGTGCTTAGTCAAATGGCTTTCTTGTTGTTTGATTGTTAGTGCATTTTATTCAAGGAATAAACCTTTAATTTATCAGTAAGCACCATGGACCTGTTAGTTTTATTTATGCAATATAGAGTATTTGAGGTTCCGACCAGTTAGCTTCTGTCTGACTATGTTGAATCTAGATGATGTGGGATCCTCTGCTCAAAGAGGGGCTTAAACCATAGTGCTTGTGTCTCATTACCTCCAGGAAGAGAAGAGCCCCAGGTGCTGGCTAAATGCTGATGCAAGTAGAAGAGAACAAGAAGACCTGGACAGCCGCACACCGGAATGGATAAATCCATCTTTTTATTCAAAATACAGGATCATGGGGTACACAAAACACGACCGTGGGGTAGTACAAAAAAACTGACGCGTTTCGCACTTACACCAAGTGCTTACTCATAGCTGGCTAAAATGGGAATGAAAAGCCATATATATACTAAAAATGTTAGAACATGTGACCATGCAATGATGAGAAATTACAGAACAGCTGAGAAGCAGCCGTATGAGAGCTCCGCACCTGCTGCTGGTTAGTAAATCTAAAATGGAAGTATAGCAAGTAGGCATGGAAACAACAATTTGGAGATGTAATTAAATAAAATAAAGTGAAAAAATGAATGAGATAAAAATATAAATAAGTGTTAAAATAGTGTGATATCCATAAGTGTATAAAATATACATATAATGAATGAGCACATGTGAAAAAATGTGTGTGGTGATATGTGTTATAATATGTTGAATCTAGCTCTGGCCTTCTGGCTTTGCACCAAGATATGTGGGTATACGAAAACCATGGCTCCATCCTTACAAAGATTGCATCTCTGACGAAGCAGTACGTCCATGTTGGCACACCAGGCAAGGGATAGCACTGTGCAATACAGGGGACTCTTTCCACTGTGAATGCTTCAAAAAATTACATCATAAATAAATTCCCTCACAAGGAGACTCTTCAGATATTCTGAGGGCTTAGTTCCCCCTGGCAGGCCCAGGAACTGCAGGTTGTTGTGCCCCAGCCTGTCTTTTATATCATTCTTATTGCTGTAGAGAAATGAGAGTAGAGAGTTCCAATTCACAAATATAGCAAAAGTTTGGCGGTTAAGCTACATGTCAATGTTCACTTCACAAACTTTTAGGTCAGTGTTTACCGAAGTAGTTATAGCCTCAAGTAACTTCAGTATATTATTGCTCTGACTTGCCCATGTGTCACTGAGAAGTAGCAGCATCTTTAGTGGTAAGACCAAGGCTTTTTTTCAGCGGGAACGTGGGGGAACATAGTTCCTGCACCTCCAGCAATGAATGTATGTAATGGAAAGGAGTGCTGGGGTGTGCTGGAAGGTTTGTTGATGCTGACTGCTAGAGAAATCTATTGTCGCTGGTGGGGATCTATTTTTGCATGGGGGTCTATTGTTGCTAGGTAGGTCTATTTTTGCTGGTGGGGTGGTCAATTGTTGCTGAAAGGGATCTACTGTTGAGGGAGAGATCTAAGGTTGCTGTGTACTGGAGGATCTATTGATGTTGGCTGCTGGGTAATCTGTTGTTGCTGCTGGGGGTCTAATGTTGCTGGGGTGGTATTTGGTTGCGAGGGAGGGGATTGTTCCTGGGGGGAAATCTATTGTTGTGTGGGGGGTCAATTGTTGCTTAGGGAGGTCTATTGTCTCTGGGGGGATCTACTGTTGCTGGTGTATTGTTGCTCACAGCAGGGGATCTATTTTACTGTCTTTCTTGTTATCATTAACAGATTCTGTGCAAATCACTTAGTAGCACAAAATGATACTTGGTTCTGAATTCTCTAAAAAGGGGTGGTACTGGGAGGTAGGTAGGAGGTGGAACCATGAGACGTTGCTCAGAAGTGGGTAGAGCGCAGAAATGAAGGCTGACTTCTGACTACGGGCGGCACAGTGGTGCAGTGGTTAGCACTCTCGCCTAGCAGTAAAAAAGGGTCGCTGGTTCGAATCCCAACCACGACACTACCTGCCTGGAGTTTGCATGTTCTCCCTGTGCCTGCGTGGGTTTCCTCCGGGTACTCCGGTTTCCTCCCACACTCCAAAGACATGCTGGTAGGTTAATTGGCTTCTGTCCAAAATTGGCCCTAGTATATGAATGGGGACCTTGGATTGAGGGTAGGGATTGATGTGAGTGTGCGATGTTCAGGGTTAGGGACAAGGGTCAGGGTTGTAGACCCACACTCACTCAGGTTGAACTGGATGGACTGGTGTCTTTATTCAACCTTACTAACTATGTAACTATGTAACTATGTAACTATGACTTGCAAGGCAGGAGTTCCTATTCCTATTCTCTGAGAAAAAAGAGCCCTGGGTGGGACCATAGCATCTTTGTCTCCTTTACAGAATGTATGCAGTTTGGCAGTGGTATCCCCTGGGCATTTGCTGGGAGATGTATTATCTAGGACTGTGTATCCAGCAAGAATAAGTGGGTAACTGAAATCGGGTGCAGAAGGGAGCAAAGCAAAGCCACAGTTTTTGCATCTAGGAATAGGATTGCCAGATATCATATGAGGTCATATATGTGCAAACTAGTTTATTGCTAGTAGTAGCAACTAAGCTCTCAACAGAAGGAACATATGGTTCCCTATGATGTAAACTAAACAAGAAATATGTAGCACCCGTAATTGATCCACCAGAAATCACCTGTGTACCTCTAGACATACACAGGAGCCTTCCCTTCTTCAGTTTTCGGGAGGCCATTATAATACCACATGCCGGTTTTCCAGTTGTAAATGTCCAGCTTCTGCTCATGGCAGCCCCCTGGGAATCATGTGGCATGGAGACTGATAAGGATTCATCACTAATGTATTTGTTGATCCAATTGGTAAAAGGTAAGATGCCCAGATTTTAGTCAATATGATTATTTCTAGTTACTGTATCTTAACTTTGTTCTTTTCACTACTTTATTGTATAATTCAGGTACAGGAATTTCTAAAATAACAATAATAATATATAAATGGAACATTTTATCTTGGAAATGCACATTAATGCATTCAGAACATAAACTCCAGTTTTCCTGCGATTACAATAATTTTACATCTGACGTTTGTTTTGTTTAAATGATCTATTTACATCTGGGTTGGCTAGATTCTTGCAGAATCAATCTCTCAATTGTCTTCTTTAAGCTTTGCATGACGGGAAAATTACATTCATCTTTTTGTGGTAATGACTATGAATCTGGGTGAGCTTCCTCAATGGCTTTTCTATATCAAAGAGGAAAAAAAGGTTACTTGAGACAAAATAAGTCAATTGTTCTTTATGTAAACTTTTCCAAACTCACGCTGGTGATGACACTGCGGACTATGCAGAAACCACAGGAATCCAAACCATCGATGGTTTTCTACTTGCCCTGATTTAGAAAACACTATACAGTTTGTACTTGGTGCAGGCACAAAATAGATTCCTGTTGATAGAGTATGTAAAAGTATTCATTCACAGGTCAACGCTTGATACCAGAAAAATGTGTTTTTAACTGTTGACAAGAACTTCAAATGTTACCTCTAAAAACAGATATACATACAAAAGCTGACTGTAAAACACCACTATTGCAAAAATACTGTACCCTGAAGGTTGCCTGAAGTTAAATCTGAACTCCATGCAGATATAAAATTCGAAAGAATTCAGTTTTGTATTAATTAAAGAGGAATTCCTGGTATGGATATATTATACATAGTTACGTTGGTCCAGCTTGGACATTGCAACTATGTACTGTATATACCATACCTGGCTGATGCCCATGGAAACTTGGAAATCACTGAAGTAGACATCACGACTCCAGTGATCTCAACTAGGTTTTGGGCCCCATGCTGACACGGTCTGGGGTCAGGCTCAGAGGCCAGTAGCTCTAGCAGTAAAAGAGGTTTAGACAGAAACCAGCAATATAAAGGCACAAGGAGGTCCCCCTGTCGGGTGATGCATGCTCACCCGAGGCACAGAGTCTAAGTACTAACCGTTCTTCACCAGAACTCCTGATGGTAGAGATGTGTTTCATAATGTGCTAGCATGCCGGGTCCAGTAGCAGATGTAGCAGGGAGGGATCAAACAAAGGCGTAGTTGATAAACAAGCCAATGGTGGGTAACAAATGGTTGCAGGTTGGGCTCAGACAGAAGCGTAGTTAAGGAATAAGCTGAAGGTTAGTATTGAGTGGTAATGAAGATGTGAATGACAGTAGGAGCACAAGGAGCAAGATATTGGCTGGAGACAGCACAATAATCTGGCAAACAGGAAGTGCAAAGACATGGCTTACATAGAAAGATCATGGGAGGAGCAAGGAGTTCAAGGTTCACCAGAAACAAGTGAGGTCGTCTAAGAGATCAGGCAGGTAGCTGTCCAGCATCTCTGGTGGCACAGTAAGGAGAGTCACTGCCAGATGAAACAGAAGTCTTGGATCTCAATCCTGACATGTGTCAAGTGGCTGCCCTGCTGGATTGAGAGCACAGGCAGCTGGGTGCTCAGCATGGCTGCTATTGAGAGAAAATTTTGCATGTTCTGAAATAATGCAAAATGTTCCCAGATTGGACGAGGTAGAGACACATCAAAGACATATTTGACAATGTAAACAAAAATGTACCACATTCATTTATATACTAGAAATTAATATACAGTGGGGAAAATAATTAATTGATCCCCTGCAGATTTTGTAAGTTTGCCCACTTACAAAAAAATAAGAGTGTATATTTTTTACCATAGGTGTATTTTAAATGATAGAGACAGACTATCAACAAAAATCCAAAAAAACACATAATACAAATGTTATAAATTGAGTTGCAGTTCCGTGAGTAAAATAAGTATTTGATCCCCAAGCAAAACACGACTTAGTACTTGGTGGAGAAACCCTTGTTGGCAAGCACTGAGGTCAGACATTCCTTGTAGTTGGTTACCAGGTATGCAACCATCTCTGGAGGGATTTAAGTCCACTCTTCTTTACAGATCTTCTCTAAATCCTTAAGGTTTCTTGACTGTTGCTTAGCAACTAGCTCCCTCCATAAATTTTCTATAGGATTAAAGTCTGGAAACCGGATAGGCCCCTCCATGACCCTAATGTGCTTCTTCTTGAGCCACTCCTTTGTTGCCTTGATGGTATGTTTTGGTTCACTGTCATGCTGGAAGACCCATCCACAACCCAATCTTCAGTGTTCTAGCTGAGGGGCCTGTACCTTTATCAGAGAAACAGTATAATGTTACCACCTCCGTGCTTGACTGTAAGGATGGTGTTCTTAGGGTCATAGTCAGCATTTTTCTTCCTCCAAACACGGCAAGTCAAGTTAATGCCAAAGTGCTGAATTTTGGTCTCATCTAATCACAGCACTTTCTCTGAATCCTTCTCTGAATCCTTCTCTCTTGGCAAACTTCAGATGGACCTGAACATGTGCCTTCTTGAGGAGGGGGACCTTGCGGGTGCTGCAAGATTTCAATCCATGGCGGCGTATTGTATCACCAATGGTTTGTTTGGTGACTATAGTTCCAACTACCTTGAGATCATTCACAAGCTCCTCCCCTGTAGTTCTGGGCTGATCCCTCAGTTTTTTCATGATCATCCTTACCCCATGAGGCAAAATCTTGCATGGAGCTCCAGTCTTCTCACCAAGCTTCTTGCTGATGGTCTTGTAGCCCATTCCAGTCTTGAGCAGGTCTACGCTCTTGTCCCTGATGTCATGATTTTACACAGGGGCGTTGCTAGGTGTACAAAAGATCTGGGGCTAGAGCCCATAGCAGCGTAGTAAAGAAAGTCATACGCTTGGGCGGGCATACACATGTATATACAGTAATATACGTGAGTGTGTGTGTGTGTATATATATATCCCCAGAGAGCCCCCCCCCTACATCAGAGTCCCCAGAGAGCCTCCCCCTTGCATCAGGATCTCCAGAGAGCCCCCCACTTACATCAGAGTTTCCACAGCGCCCCCTTACCTTAAGGTCCCCAGAGAGCCTCCCCCTTCAAATCAGGGTCCCCAGAAAGCCTCCCGATTAAAATCAGGGTCTCCAGAGAGACTCCCCCTTGCATCAGGGTCCCCAGAGAGCCCCCCACTTACATCAGGGTCCCCAGAGAGCCTCCCCTCCCTTTGGGGACCCCTGCAGAGACTCGGGGCTATGGGCCCCAGATTCGGGGCTATAGCCCCAAAAGCCACCCCCTAGCGACGCCACTGATTTTACAGCTCTTTGGTCTTGCCCATGATCGTGAGGTTTCAATGGAAGAAAGAGATTCAGTGGACAGATGTCTTTTATACACATAACAAGTAGTGGTTAGGAGCACCTTCTTAAATTGACAGGACTAATCTGTGTATCACATGAGCACCTACTGAAGCCAGTCTGTGGGATCCAGAATTATTATTAGTTGGTAGGGGATCAAATACTTATTTTACTCACTGAAATGGAAATCAATTTATAACATTTGTATCATGTGTTCTTTTCTGGGTTTTTTGGTTGGTATTCTGTCTCTATCATTTAAAATACACCTATGATAAAAATTATAGACCCTTTATTTCTTTGTAAGTGGGCAAACTTACAAAATCTGCAGGAGATCAAATAATTATTTTCCCCACTGTATAAAGGACCAGGACATGCGTAGGAGGGAGCCTCTATATGTGGCTGTAATTTCATAATTTTACAATGATACTTTTCATATTTAACCAATAAAAATATTTTTGTTGTACTTTTATTTAACAAATATGAAATCCTCGGGTACCTTAAAAGGCCACCTAATTCTAAATACCACCCCCTTTTTTCCCCTTACCCATTTACCTTTTCTTATATGAGTTAATGTTTCCCAAAACATTTACAGTACATTCAAGACATGCCATGAATGATAACTGTCACAGCAGCTTGTGCTTTCAACAAAACTGTAAAGCTGGTGTTATAACTGATCACATGTGCAGCACCATGGCAACTGAAGATCAATCAGAGGCTAAGATGGCAGCTTCCTTGGCTGTAAAAGATAGAAGGGTTATTTCTGCTTTAAATGTCTCTTTAGGGTTATGGAAGCACCCCCCCCCCCCCCCCCCCCGATAGCTTCAATATTTTTATGAAACAAGCACATACAGTGATTACTGTAAAAACATTGAAATTTACAGCACAAAAATAACAATCAAATAAGCATAAATAGGAAAAATTATTTAAAAAAATGAAATAAATTAAACAACTTGAACTTGACTGGCCTGCACAGAGTCCTGACCTCAACCAGATAAAACACCAAACTGTTTCCACAAAGTTGGGAGCATAAAATTGTCCAAAATGTCTTGATATGCTGACACCTTAAGAGTTCCCTTGACTGGAACTAAGGGGCCAAGCCCAACCCCTGAAAAACAAACCCACACCATAATCCCCCTCCACCAAATGATTTGGACCACTGCACAAAGCAAGGTCCATAAAGGCATGGATGATTGAGTTTGGGGTGGAGGAACTTCACTGGCCTGCACAGAGTCCCGACCTCAACCCGATAGAACACCTTTGGGATGAATTAGAGTGGAGACTACGAGCCAGGCCTTCTCATCCAACATTAGTGCCTGACCTCACCAATGCGCTTCTGGAAGAATGGTCAAACATTTCCATAGACACACTCCTAAACCTTGTGGACAGCCTTCCCAGAAGAGTTGAAGCTGTTATATCTGCAAAGGCTGGGCCAACTCAATATTGAACCCTGTGGTCTAAGACCCTATGGACTAAGCCGTTAAAGGTCATGTGTGTGTGTGTAAAGGCAGGCGTCCCAATACTTTTGGTAATATAGTGTATATGCAGGATTTCTACACAATTGCCATTTTAATAAATAAATAAAATGCTTGTTTTCACCTTTTTATACCTTTGTTGCATCTTAGCACTGCTGACCTCCTGCAGCCTCTTTCCTGCTACCTGCAATCCAATGATGACTGTATTGCATTTCCTAGTACAGGTATCCTAATGACAACAGTGGATCCTGCCTGTGCAATGTGTGTTGAAACGTGTAGTCTTCATCAGAGGATTATTTGATATGGGAGACAATGGGAGACAATGCAGGAGACAATGCAGGAGCATAAATGAGAGGCACCCTATAAAAGAAAGTATCAGAACAAGGACCTTTTATAGCAGAATTACCTTTTTCTTTTTTTTTTTTAAAGCTGAAGATTTAGCGCAGATTAAAATGTTAAAGCTTGGGTTGGGTTTACATACTTTGAGTTATTTTTATTTTATTTTGTATTTTCAAGTTTAGGAAGTATCTTGTGTTTAAAAAGGGGCGTGCTATCATTCCTATATTGTAAACTTAAACAAGGAAAAACTCCAGTATGTGGCAGTATGTGGGACTTTTAAGGCTCAAAATGGCATTTAACACCAATATAAAAAAAAAAATTACACATTTATTAAGATTCCCTTACAATGCTTTCATATCATAAAAACAATGGAGGGATGATACATTACTGAATTACACCATCGATAACCACAAAACCCATCCAAAGACAATTATTAAAGTAACAACCAATGTTGGTTGAATGTAGGCTTGGGGTTGAACTCAATGCATTTCATAAACCTCTTAGTCAAGTGCCTAACAGAATAATAACGTGTAGAAATAACATTCAATAAATCCAATAAACCTCATAAAGTGCATAAAAGTAAAAAAATCAAAAAACATTTAAAAAAATTACATAAAGTAAAAAAAAGTTGCATGATTAAAAAAAACACATAAATAAGTCCAAGAATGTAGAAATACAGTCAGTGAATCCAATAAAACTCATGAGGCACATAAAAATGAAGAAAATCGCATATAATGGAAAAAAGCGCATGAAAACCGCTAATTTAATAAATAAAGGTGCATAGTCCAACAAGTGCAATCTTCATATAACAGTTCATGCAAAAAACAAAAGTGCATGTGCAGAGAATGATCGGTTTCAAATTCCTCCAATCACCGACAATCCGTGTTGCACCACACGATTCCCCCAGCCTCTCACCTCTATTAAAGACTCCTACAGGTCAAGTCAAGCCTGCAGTCTGGAAACAGATGTGATCCAATAATCGATCGATCTCCTCCAATCGCCCCAGTACTGGCGGGTCTCTGATGGAAGGCTTCAGGCTTGGCAAGTAAGGTGGAGGCATGCAATATGTGACAATAAAAATTTAGTCATTCGCCCCGCCGACAAGGGTGGAGGCATAGTTTTATTGAATAAATCAGACTATATCCAAGAAATGCACCGTATTCTTGGAGATCAGGAAACGTATATTGAACTTTCTGGTAACCCTACACATAAATATAAAAAAGAGTTACAAAGAGTAGTTTCCAAAGGGTATGATTCCTACATTTTAAATAAGAAGGAGAGATCATTTTTAGTTTCATTGGCTCCGCGTGTACCTGTTATGTACTACCTGCCCAAGGTCCATAAGGACCCCCTGCACCCTCCAGGTCGACCAATAATTAGTGACATCGACTCGGTTACCTCAAAGATTGGGAAGTATATTGATTACTTTCTTCAGCCATCAGTTGCCAAAATGCTGTCCTATCTAAAGGACACTAAGGACGTGATCAATTTACTTTCCAAAGTTCCCCATCCGGTGACCTGATCATGGCAACTGCGGACGTTGCCTCTCTCTACAGTCAAGTGTTTTCTTGTTTTCTTGATAGAGATGCTTCCCTCGCCTCACCCCAGGTGGACTACATGATCGAGCTAATTGAGTTCGCAACTCACCACAATTATTTCTGGTTCGATGGGAGATTCTACCGTCAACACAGAGGTGTCGCGATGGGAGCTAAGTTTGCTCCCAGTCTGGCCAATTTATTTATGGCCAAATGGGAGGAGGATGTCGTCTATGCCATGCATTGCCCACACCTTTTGTTGTGGGCGCGGTACATAGACGACATCCTCCTCCTATGAACTGGGAGCCAAGATGATCTGGCCACTTTTTTCATGAATCTTAATGCTAACGATAGGAATATTGTTTTGTCCTTTGAGGCAAGTGCAACCTCTGTCCATTTCTTGGACCTGGTTATCGATAGAAGGGAAGGTCAATTTGTATTTAGTACTTACTTTAAGTCCACCGATCGGAATGGATATATCCCTACCGATAGCTGCCACCATGTCCCATGGATCAGATCAGTCCCCAAGAGCCAGTTCCTGCGATTACGCAGGAACTGTAGTGATCTCAATACTTTCAAGACTCAAGCAGCGTCTTTGAAAAATAGATTTTTAGAGAAGGGGTACAAACCTTCAGATCTAGATAAGGAGATTGATAACGCTAGTTTAGTCGATCGCCAATTACTATTAGAGGACAAACCTAAGCAAGCAAATGAAGACTTCAAATGGTCTTTCATGACATCTTTCTCCATTCAACACAAACATATTAGAAGAATTTTTGAACATCATTGGGATGTTTTAAAAAACGGATAAGATCTTGGGCCCTAGACTGCCTGATACTCCTAAGGTAGTTTTTAAGGGAGCCCCATCCCTCCGTACTAAGTTGGCACCTAATGTGGTTAATCCTCCAACTAAGCCTTCCTTCTTTCACAACCTGATAGGGTTCCATCCCTGCAAAAAATGCTTAGTTTGTAAATATAATATCAGTGGGGGACGTACTAGTTACACCTTCTCCTCTACGGTGAACGGTCGTACCTACAAGATAAAACAGTTTTGCACATGCGCCACGACGGGGGTAGTCTATCTTTTGACTTGCCCCTGTGGCAAACAGTATGTGGGGCGGACGATTAGGTCCTTCACTACAAGAGTTTCTGAACATATTAATCTTATTAAGGCAGGTAGTACTAAGCACACTGTGCCCCGTCATTACAGGGAATTCCATGATCGAAACCCTGAGGGCACGCAGTTCCTTATCATTGATAAATATGTGGCCCCCTGGCGGGGGGGGTCAACACTCAGGGGGGTCTCCAGGTTGGAGACCTACTGGATTTATGAGTTGGGTTCCCATTTTCCGCAAGGTATTAACGTAGAATGGGACATTAACTCATTAATTAATCAGGCGTAGTTATTTTTATGATCCTCCTATTTTTAATTCTTAATTTTTTTCTTTTTTTTTTTATGTATATTTTCTGGAATAAATATTATTTTATTTATATCTACAGTAGCTTATCATCGCTAGATGTAGTTTTTTGGTTATTAATATTTCACCATTTTTTTGATTCGTTTTTATATTCCTCATGTGGCAAATGCTCCTCTTCTGTGTAGGATTTTTACTGTTAGTTCCCCTCATATGTGCTGGAATGTACAGGTTAAGTGGGATGCCCTCATTGGTAGTGTCACTATGTTTTAAACCACTATTTTTTATTTTATTTTTTATTTTTGCCGGATCTCTAGATCTATGGCATTGGATTATTACCATATGATTGCCCAATTTACATTTACACCTTTTGTTGTGTACTGTGAGGTTGCCGAGACTTTGTTCCGGTTCTCCCTACCCTATTGCGGCCTTCTTCCTTTCATACAGGAAGTATTTATGCCGCTGACGTAGGCGAGAGGCTTGGCCCTGTCATTGGAACGTGGGTGCGCCGCAATTGACGGAGGCAGGCCACGCTCCGTATACAAACAAATGACTTAAGATCCGGAGGCGGGGCGTGATGACGCCCCGACCTATAGGATCTGTCGGTTGACGCAGGCGGGCCACGCCCTTCATACAAATGAATGACTTAAGATCCCGAGGCGGGACGTGACGTCACCCCGACCTATAGGACCTGTCGGTTGAGGGTGAGGCTTGGCGCGCTGGCGGACTTCCCTGTATGGGTTCCGCTATTGCGCACGGCTCAGTATTCGGCCGAGTCAGGTGGGCGGAGCGCGAGGGCGCTCTGGCCTATGAGATCCGGCCAAACCGAGATGGAGGCTTGGCTTGCATCCTAAGCACTCCCGGTGCGGCCAGCCACAATATCATTACCACTTGTGTCATTTTAAGTCATAATTTCCGTTTTTTATCCATAATTTTAATGTTAGCGGTATAACACCACGTATTGCATCTTTTATACTACATATTCTATGCACATTAGCATCGATTTGAGAACCGGAAGTGACATCAGTCGGTCACTTCCTGTGTCGTGACACTCCCAGTGGGGGTCATTTCTGGTTTAAATAGCGGTGGGGTAGGGGGGCTCTACACCCCAGATGAAGGCTCGTAAGCCGAAACATGTTGGGTGGACCCCCTATGATCAACGTGTTTGATATTATTTGAACTGTTTACGATCTTATATCATGTGAGTGTTCTTTTTTTTATTATTCTAATAAATGCATGCTTTTTAAACGTTATCATGCCATGTGAGTTTCTTTCTCTCATGGTCTTCAATTAAACATCCGGTTGGCCTGTTGATACGTCTGGACGGTTGAAGCTGTTGACAGATCTTCCCTCCCCCCATACTCAGACGTCACATTTTATTTGGTGTTCTACCTTCTCACCCCAGAAATATTCCGCTGTTATTTTCATCAGCTAATCCTCAGAGACTGTTGGTGGTGGTTTTTTGTTTTTTGATTTTTATTAGGAACATATTTCCTAAACATCTATGGACTTTTTTGGTTGTTTTTATTCATTTATAATTTAGTTTTGTTCTTATGTCTCACTGGTGTATGGTCATTATTATATTTTACACGTTATTTTGTAACATATAGTGCACCTTTTGTATTGAGCCATTTATTATCAAATTTTGTAATATTCCTTGTTTATTTTCTGGCCATTGAAAGATGGCTCGAACTTAATTCTTTGTTTTCACAGTTTTATTTATACACATAGCGCTACACTATATATATATTTTTTGATTTAGTTACTTCTATCTTTGTCTTAGAGGTGTGTTAGCTGCTTAGTGTATAACTACCTACATAAACTTACCATTGGAGCAGCGCTGTACTTACTCCCCATTTGATCCTGATGCAATATAAAGGAATAGCCCCATCGTGTAGTAATCCAACACAGTTTTATTAAAACACAACATAGTAACTTACATTAAAAAAACTGGATAAACAGCACAGGACAGAGTACTTTGGTTCGTGACCCGGAAGTGACAACACCTGATATCTCCCTGACGCGTTGCGTCGCTTACGTGACTTCATCAAAGGGACTTCATCACTACTAAAATACTGCATGACTTCATAAAATAACGCATGCTGTATTTTAGTAGCACTTTTTAGTGAATACTAAAACACTTAAAAACGGATCCAGTAAGATATCGCTTTGTGAATGGAGCCCATACAGTATATCCTCAGGCGTTGCTTTTCCAACCCCCAGACCTCCACGGGGAGGAAGTGATGTTACTGGAATTTTTTGGAGTGCATGGGGTTATGTTTTTAATGGGCATACAAAAATAAAAAACCGTGTTGCACAATGATGGTCATAATTTGGTCTATCCTTTTTCCATTTGAGGTATTCAAAGGAGCCATTGTGATCTTATGCTGGACATGGTGCAGTGTGGAGGTGATTTACTGCATAAAAGCGATATCAGACCCTTTTAGAGATAAATGGATCATGGAGCTCTGGTGAGTATGTAATCTATGTGGGGCACTGTCAGTACATCACTAAGGCTTATGAGAACAAGCACGGAGTGTATTTGGAGCACATTTTCTGTGATTTGTCACGGACTTGAATTGTCACACAATGGAAAGTCACTGAAGCACAGACTGTCCTTTATTATTTTTAATTTTTAATTTTATTGAACTTTTATTGAATTTTATTGTTTTTTTTACGCACAAAAAAGAGTAATGGTTTGAATTGAGATCTTGATTGAATGAATGTTTACACATAGTGAAATATTGAATGTATTTACATAGGAGCACTGCTTTGGCTGATTATAATTAAGTTCAGACTAGGGAATATCATTTTTAAAGCTTCTGCTGGGGTAATTGGATTATTTATTCACTATTTTACACATAGCTTTGGTGCTTGTTGGATTACCCAAATAAAATGTGATGAGATGGAAGACACCTTGCTGGATTTAAGCCTTCTAAGCAGAAGAAGGAATGGAAGAAACAAATGTTTGTGGATACCTGTCCCTCACACCTACTATACAGGTATGTGAGCACTCTTATCAAATTATTGATTTCAGGTGTTTCTAGTTAAGTATAATGGTAATGCTAAGCATAACATAGACATTGTAGACAATTGTGAGTTCCCATGCTTGTGGAAACAGTTTGGGGAAAGTCCTTATCTGTTCCAGCACAACGCCAGTCCCTTAAAAATATGGTTTGTTAGGTCTGGTGTAAAGGAACTTGAGTGGCTTGCAAGCCCTGACCTCCACCCTATTGGACACCTTTGGGGTGAATTGGAAAGCCGACTGTGGGCCAGGTCTTCTCATGTAACATCAGCACCTGACAACTTTTGGCTAAATAGATTAGGCTGCTATAGTTGTAATGCCATGTACACATGGCCGGACTTTTCGACCAAACTTGTCCAACGGAATGAATCCGTCGGACAATTCGACCGTGTGTGGGCTTCATCGGACCTGCAGCGGACGCTTTCTGTCAAAAATGTGACGGACTTTAGATTTAGAACATGTTTCAAATCTTTCCGACGGACTCGAGTCCGGTCGAAAAATCAGTTTGTCTGTATGCTAGTCCGACAGACGAAAACTGACGCTAGGGCAGCTACTGGTTACTGGCTATAAACTTCCTTATTCTAGTCAGGTCTCACGTCATCACGTACGAATTCGTCGGACTTTGGTGTGATTGTGTGTAGACAAGTCCGATTCAGTGATTCAGACAAGACGTGATTCAGTCCGTCGAAAGTCCGGTCGTGTGTACACAACATAAGGGGGAAACTTCATATTATTGCCCATGGTTTGGGATTGTGATATCAAACAAGCTCATATACGTAGGTGTGATAGTCAAGCTTTGGCCATATAATAAAAGAATCAGATGGCAGAAATTAATATTAATATTTAGGATGCAAGAAGGGGACAATGAGGAATAATTGAAAATACAAAAAAGTGATGTTATTATCTTACGTATAGAGTAGCAGAATGTAGGAGAAACGCGAGACAAAGAACTGGCTGCACAGGAAAAAGAAATACAGGTACACCATGGCCATTATAATGAATTGAACAGACTGACTGAAGTTCCCCTTTAACTCTTGCCTGAATGGAGTTATAGCGTAGGAGCTAGCAATAAATATGATTATTTTGAAAAACATAAAAAAAACAAGCTTTGACACACAATAAAACAAACAATGAATGCAGAAGCAAAAATGATATTGTGTAAATTGAAATATGTCTCAATTCACTTCCGACTTTTTAGCTGCCAGCTTATTCTAGACATTTTAAAAGAGACTCAGCCTTGCCAAGTTCACTATTTCCTGCCTGATAAAACATCAGACGGTATATGAGTGCTTATACAAATATAAGACAAGCTGGCAAGGGAAATATATACAGTACAATTTCACACACATACACCCCACATAGGAAGGAGCATATTACTAGTCTGAAATCTGAGGACATTAGAAGTCATGGGGAAGGTCGCATGAAAAAGGCACAGAGATATTAAAGAGTAGGAAGGGGGAGGGGGAGAGAGAGGGATGCAGGAAAACAGTAATTGAGGGACGAAAGAAAGAAAGAAAGAAAGAAAGAAAGAAAGAAAGAAAGAAAGAAAGAAAGAAAGAAAGAAAGAAAGAAAGAAAGAAAGAAAGAAAGAAAGAAAGAAAGAAAGAAAGGTAAAAAAGCTTCTGTGTGCTAGAGCTTTCTTTTGGTGGTATTTAATCACCACTTGATTTTTTTTTTGCTAAACAAACGCAAAAAGGCCGGAAATTTTGAAAACAAACGTTTTTCTTAGTGTCTGTTATAAAATTTTGCAAATAAATAATTTTCTCCTTCACTGATGAGGCTGAACTGATAGACTGCATTGATGGGTACTGATAGGCTGCACTGATGGACACTGATGAGACAGCACTGATGAGGCATTAATATGCAGGCACTGATGAGCACGGATAGGCGGCACTGATGGGCACAGATAGGCAGCACTGATGGGCACTGATAGGTGGCACTGATAGGTGGCAATGATAGGCAGCATATTAGCAGAGTAATGAAACATGCGCTGGAAGCTTCTTGTATACAGCAGAACACCTTTACTTTCATGGAGGATATGTTTATCATGGCTTTACATCATGTAGACAGAAACAGGAAGCAGGAAAATAAGAGAACATATATATTGAGGAAAGACAAGCACTTCCTCCCATTACATTGCCATAGAATACAAACCATAACACTGCAGTGCCACCTGCTGGATAGAAAGGTATAATGCACACAGTGCAGTTTATAAAAGCAACTTTACATTACATGCTGTTGTTCTTCCAACACAGCACTGATGGGCAATTATGAGGCTGCACTGATAATCAAGGCACTGATGATCAGTGCCCTGATATCAGTGTAATGTCCCGTACACACGGTCGGACATTGATCGGACATTCCGACAACAAAATCCTAGGATTTTTTCCGACGGATGTTGGCTCAAACTTGTCTTGCATACACACGGTCGAACAAACTTGTCGGAAAACCCGATCATTCTGAACGCGGTGATGTAAAACACGTATGTCGGGACTATAAACGGGACAGTTGCCAATAGCTTTCATCTCTTTATTTATTCTGAGCATGCGTGGCACTTTGTGCGTCGGATTTGTGTACACACGATCGGAATTTCCGACAACGGATTTTGTTGTCGGAAAATTTTATAGCCTGCTCTCAAACTTTGTGTGTCGGAAAATCCGATGGAAAATGTGTGATGGAGCCTACACACGGTCGGAATTTACGACAACAAGGTCCTATCACACATTTTCCGACCGTGTGTACGGGGCATAAGAGTCAGAATTGCCAGTTACCAGCTCTCCTCTCCCCACGCTGTGACAGCGCGAGGGAAGGAATGCCGAAAGCAGTTTAGAAGTGATTTAGAAGTGATCAGCTGCGATTGGACACAGCTGATCATGTGGTAAAGGACCGCTGTGGTTGGCCCTCTTCCACGATCTGTGATCAGCTGTGTCTGAAGGACACAGCGTTCACAGAATGCACTGGATGCGAGCTACAGGGGGGTTGCACGAGGGTGCGTGGTTCTGGAAGGACATTCATAGACGCCCTCCCAGAACTGGACAACCTTGCTGTAGCTGTCTTTTGGCTGTAGTGCAGTTGGGAAGAGGTTAAAGCGGTTTTAAATCCAACATGTATTATATCGCAGCTTACCAATCATTAGATGTGATGACTGTATTCCTTTTCTTTTTTTAGACTTCCTTTCCTATATTTTTACCTGGTGATCCTGACAGTAAGTCTATTGTATTTCAACAGAACAAGCTGTTCTGCAGATGTAGTAGTTGCAAGGTTGAGACAAACTATTTACTACTGACAGGGGTGCTTATAATAATCAGCTTTTATTTATTTAAGCTGAGTTCCACCCAAAAATGGAACTTCCACTTTAAGAGAAGGTGACCCCCTGACATGCCACATTTGGCATGTAATTTTCTTTGGGGGGGGTGGATACCCTATTTTCGTGGCCAGTCACAGCGCGCGTGGCTCGCGCATGCACAGTGGGTGCCTGGCTGTGAAGCCACAGCCGGGCGCCCACAGTTACAATGCCGGTGCTGCCGAGCAGAAGGGGAGACGAGCGGGACTTCGATCCCCCGCATTGCTGGACAGGTAATGCCGTGTACACGCGATCGTTTTTCTCATCAGAAAAAGATATGACGGCTTTTCCAACGGGATTCCGCTCAAGTTTGCCTTGCATACACACGGTCACGCAAAAGTTCGCTGAAAATACAACTGTCAAGAACGTGGTGACGTACAACACTACGACGAGCTGAGAAAATGACGTTCAATGCTTCCGAGCATGCGTTGAATTGCTTCCGAGCATGCGTAGGGAATTTGCGCGTCAAAATTGGCACAGACGATCGCATTTTCGGATATGAATTTTTCCCGACCGAAAAATTGAGAGCTTGCTCTCAATCTTTTGCTGGCTGGAATTCTGCCAGCAAAAGATTCATGGAGCATACACACGGTCGCATTTTCTGATGAAAAAATCTCATCAGTCTTTTGCGGGCCGAAATTCCGACCGTGTGTACGCGGCATAGGTGTCTGATTATTAAAAGTCAGCAGCTGCAGTATTTGTAGCTGCTGACTTTTTTTTTTTAAAGCGGAACTCCGCTTTAAGTAAAACCTTTATCCCAAAAGGAAAAAAAAAACCTGTTGCTGTAATTGCTTTTAAAGCGTGAGCTGGAGTTTGGCTTCAGTTTGCTAGTGCACCTAAATCTGCTATTGCATCTTCTCCCCCCAGACTGACAATGCTGCTGTCCAAAGATGCCCCTGTGCTCCTTCATCCAGAGTGGGGCCCTCTAATAAAGGATGTGTGTTACTGGCCAGATCAGCAGGTGAAAATAGAGGGAGGAAAAAAGCCCAAAAATATAAAACGAGTGCAGCCAAAACATCTAATGATTGGTAAGCTGCAATATATTGCATTTTTGGTTTTGGCTTTAATACTGCTTTATATCCTCTTTTTTTTTTTTTTTGAAAAACCTTTTTTATTGAGTTTTCAGTTTCTTAAATCCATCTTTAAATGTATTGCATCGCTTACCTTCATATGATAGTAGTAGTGATATAGGCAAAAAACTGTGTTTAAGTGATTTGTCATTTTTTTGTATTATCCCTATTTGCTGATGTTGACCATCTATGTATCTATTAATACGTGAATGTATTTATTCTTCATGGTCCTTTAGGATCAAGGGTGTTCTCAGGGCATGCTTTTTGCTGAAATACCGATACATTAAAAGGTGTCTCTCATAGGAAGAGTGTTTCTGTCCCTGTACTTTGGAGTTGTCGTTACGTTTTGGTTGGACCACGCTCCTCTCCGGGAAGATCGGGGGAGTGTGAGGACTGGCCGCAGTATCTGGTGCTGGAATGGTACCATAGAATGTAAGCTGAACATTTGTTTTTATTGCTTTAATTAATAAAAACATATTACACTATTGGCACCTTCTCTCTTGTATGTTTTTAATTACCCAGAATTCGGTGGGGAGTTTTGAAGAGAAGCCGTTTTGGGAAATATACTGTATTTCATCCAGCTGATTGGAAAAAGCACTCACTGACCTTTTTTTTTTTGGTTGAAGGTCATCTGTTTTTTTGGTGAGTTCACCCTAAGAAGTATGAGGAAGGCTGGTAAAGTCGCAACATGTTAGCATGCTATTAATTTGTTTTTACATTTCTTTGTTTAACCACTTCAGCCCCGGAAGATTTGGCCGCTGAATGACCGGACCATTCTTTGCGATCTGGCACTGCATCGCTTTAACTGACAATTGATCGGTCGTGCGACGCTGCACCAAAGCAAAATTGATGTCCATTTTTTTCCCACAAATAGAGCATTCTTTTGGAGGTATTTGATCATCTCTACGGTTTTTATTTTTTTGCGCTATAAACAAAAAAAAAAGCAACAATTTTGAAAAAATAACACAATGGGGGTTATTTACGAAAGGCAAATCCACTTTGCACTGTGGTACAAGCCACAATCACGTACAAGCTAAAATGCTGTTTTTTATTTTCCTTGCATGTCTCCCTCAGATCTACAGCGACTTTACTTCAGTGCACTTTCAAGTGCACTTGCAGCACAAAGTGGAATTTCCTTTAGTAAATAACCCCCGATATTTTGTACTTTTTGCTATAATAAATATCCCCTTTTTTTTTTTTTAGTGGATTTTTTTTCTCAGTTTAGGCCGATATGTATTCTTCTACGTATTTTTGGTAAAAAAAATTGCAATAAGCGTATATTGATTGGTTTGCGCAAAAGTTATAGCGTCTACAAAATAGGGGATAGATTTATAGCATTGTTATTATTTTTTTTTTTACTAGTAATGGCGGCGATCTACGATTTTTATCGGGACTGCGAGATTATGGCGGACACATTGGACACTTTTGACACACTTTTGGGACCATTGGCATTTATACAGTGATCAGTGCTATAAAAATGCACTAATTACTGTAAAAATGTCACTGCCAGGGAAGGGGTCAAAACTAGGGGGCGATCAAGGGGTTAACTGTGTTCCCTGCTACGTGTTTCTAACTGAAGGGGGATGGGACTGACTACAGGAAGTGACAGATCGTGGTTCCTAGCTATTAGGAATACACGATCTGTCACTCCTCTCAGAAAAGAACAGGGATTTGTGTGTTTACACACACTCGTCCCTGTTCTGTCTTTCATGCTCACGATCGCTCATGGTGACCGTCGGCCACGAGCATCGGCACACCCCGCTGTACAGCAGGCGCGCACGTGCCTGCTATCCGGATCCCACGAGCCGATGTATAGCTACTATGGTTCACGGGATCGTGCCGACCTGACGCAGTAAAATGACGGCGGCTGGTCGGCAAGCAGTTAAGGTTGATCCAGGGAAAATCCAATTGCCTCTCGAGGATTCAGGAAGGCTATAACAAATTGGAGAATGCTTTGTTGGGGTTTTTCGCCTCCCTCTGGATCAACTGTGGGTATAGGATTGTGTATATGGGATTGTATTTTTTTTTTTTTTGGTTGAACTGGATGGACTTGTATCTTTTTTCAGCCTTACTAACAATGTAACTATGTAACCCAGGGTTTCTCGGTCAGGGTTCCTCCAGCAGTTGCGAAGGGTTCCTTGAGCAATGAGAAATTTCTACCTTTCAGGTAAATTCCCAATGGCACCATTGGTCCTTTTAGCTATCTGTAAGGGGGTGATTCTTCCCAATGACCACAAGTGTAAGGAACATTCTTCCCACTGACCATCACACTAAGGTATAATAAGCTGCAGATATAATAATTTTTAGAAGGGGTTCCCTGAGACCAAAACATTTTTTCCATGGTTTCCTCTGTGTTGAAAAGGTTGAGAAAGGCTGATGTATCCAATAAAGATGCTCGGTTTTATGGATCGTACTGAGTGCCAGCTTAATTCTATTATGGACCACCCTAAGAAGTAGGTTTTCACTGGGTGGCTACGAGTAATATTTTATCTTGGAGTGAAAAGTAGGTCTAAGTGGATCACATATAGGAGAATATTAAAGCTGAAGACTGTTACCCTGATCACGTCATACCTGAAAATGATTGCTGCTATGGACAGAAATGAATAAACAATTACTCACGTATGATTAAGATATGTATATATTTGGGTGTTATTAGCACTTTTCAACTTTAATATACACAACACTATTATCACTATTATTGTTTATTATGTATTGGTGTTCATACATGTTTATAGATTAGTTGATTTTTTAGGGGGGGGGGATTTTTTATTAGGTTTATAAAGTATTAGTTTGGGTATGCTACGAATGCTACGAATGATCACTGTATTGTCTGTAATAGGATTATCATCTATGATCACCAACTCCATCTAATGGCTAAAATTGAGTATGTTTTTTGTTTATTATTGCATTTTATTGCATGCCCACTAGATAGAGCTGGTGATCATAGGTGATAATCATATGGCAAACAATACAGAAGTCATTCGTGGCACCTGGGAAAATGCTTAAAGCGTAACTCCACTTTTGTTGAGAAAAAAGTATTCCCCTCTGGGGGATCTATTTACATTACAAGGATTTTAACAAACCTTGTTGCAAATTCCTACCTTTTGTGGTTCTGAAGAAATCTCTGTGTGTTTGTCTGTATCCATGTGAGAAAGTGAGTCTAATGGGAGTGGTTTCATCATTATCATTCAGCTGTGTACCTGCAGGGCACTAAGGAGGAAAGCTGGTGGGTCTGCATCCCTTTAGACACGATTTTCTATTGAAAGTATGACATTTTTGTTGCAGGGGATGCCGAAAATCTGACTTGTATCTTAGTGCAGACTTCTGAGAAAATCAGCGAGCTAATCATGCAAGCAGGAAATTATGTTTCTGGGGGGCGTTCTGTACACAGAATGTGTACAGAACACCTCCAGGTAGCCATGTTGCATTGAATTTTCTGAAAATTACAGAGCTGCAGATTGAAAAGGAAAGGTCATTATTAATAACATTCAATTACAATATTACTTGTGTCGCAATTGTAAACGCTATATTAATTTTTTTATTTGCTATTTTTTTTCCCCGCGAAAGTGGAGTTACCCTGTAAGATAAAATTTAGAGCATTTTTTTTTATACATAAACCCCATAGTGTCACTTTTTTTAGGACTGTGCACTATTTATTTGGTTTCATACTGTTACATTCCTGTCTGGGTGTTGAAACGATGGATGCAGAATTTTTTTTAGGGTCTGAAACACAACTGTGAACAATGCATACAGTGCCTTCAAAAAGTATTCTTACACCAAAAAGGTAAATGTATGTTATTGGGATTTTATGTGATAGACCAACACAAAGTGGCACATAATTGTGAAGTGCAAGGAAAATGACATTCCTGACCTGTCTGGTGTGTTCCTTGGCCTTCTTGATGCTGTTTGTTCACTAAGGTTGTCTAACAAACCTCTGAGGGCTTTACAGAACAGCTGTATTTATACTGAGATTAAATTACGCACAGGTGGACTCTATTTACTAATTAGGGGACTTCTGAAGGCAATTGGTTCCACTAGATTTTAGTTACGGGTATCAGAGTAAAGGGGGCTGAATACAAATCCACACCACACTTTTGAGATATTTATTTGTAAAAAAATTGAAAACCATTTATCATTTTCCTTCCACTTCACAATTATGTGCCACTTTGTGTTGGTCTAGCACATAAAATCCCAATAAAATACATTTAAGTTTTTGGTTGTAACATGTCAAAATGCGAAAAATTACAAGGGGTGTGAATACTTTTTCAAGACGCTGTATTTCAGTGAAAACACAAGGTGGTGGCTACTGTGTGCATGTGAAGTACTCAGTATACTGTAGCAGCCACAGTGACTTTAATTCTCAGTCTGCTGGTGTTTAGATTGTTGTGCTGCACAATGTAACGTCTGTGCACAGGGTGAGGCTGAGAGTGTGTAATCGTCACAAATACTGTTCTACGTGTTATTACTATTATATAGCAGGCTGGTTTAAAGAGATGTATATGTATTAATCAGATGCAGATGCAAAATTTTCAATCAGATACAGCTGCTATTTGGGTATTTTGACAGCTAGCAGGGCTGACTGTCAAAATACAACAGTCAAAGTGGGATATTCATCAATCCGCACTGTACAGCATGGATGGAAGAATCTGTTTGTTTTTATTATATGAAAAAAAAAAAATCTATCAATATGTGTATGACTAGGTCGACTTTGAAATTCAATTTCACTTTCAGTATTAGTCCATTTTGTTTGTGTTTCCCTATCTTAATCACTTGACCTCCAGAAGATTTAACCCCTTAATGACCAGGCCATTTTTTGCAATACGGCACTGCATTACTTCAACTGACAATTGCACGGTCAAATTAAATTTACGTTATTTTTTCCTACAAATAGAGCTTTCTTTTGGTGGTATTTGATCACCACTGCATTTTTAATTTTTTTGTGCTATAAACATATACTGACAATTTAAAAAAAAAAACAACATTTTTTACTTTTTGTAATAGAACACATCCAATAAAAATATTTAAAAACAAAATGTATTCATAAATTTAGGCCAATATGTATTCTGCTACATGTTTTTGGTAAAAATCCCAATAAGCAGATATAGATTGTTTTGCACAAAATTTATAGTGTCTACAAACTATGGGATATATACTAGAATTTTTATTTATTTATGTGAAACAATAAAAATGAAATATTCCTTTAAATATCGTGCCTGAGGGCATAGGCGTCCGCCTAACTTTTTTCGGGGGGGGAGGGGGGCATAATTTTAGGTCACCCATGCTCTGCCCCTTTTTGACAATGTTACGAAGGGGAGGGGCTTAGTCATTATCACATAAAGGGCAGGCATGTGCCCATCAATTGCAGTCTCATTGTGCCTATCAAATGTAGCCTGTACAGTAAGGAGGGTGTACAGTATGCGTGTGTGCGTGTATATATATATATATATATATATATATATATATATATATATATATATATATATATATATATGTATATATATATATATATATAGGGGGTGGATGGTATTAGTATATACAGGAAGGAAGGTGTGTGTATATAACTGTATACAGGACAGATGATGTATATCTGCAGTCAGTGATAAAGGAGGACTACAGGAAGGAAGATGGATGTATATAGCTGTATACAGGACAGATGATATACATAAAAAATCATTGAAAAAAATGGGTTCCCCCCAGTCCATTATCAGGCCCTTCGGGTCTGGTATGGATATTAAGGGGAACCCCGCGCCAAAATCTTTTAAAAAATGGCGTGGGGGTCCCCCCCTCCAAAATCCATACTATGCCCTTCAGGTCTGGTATGGATATTAAGGGGAACCCCGTACCAAAATAAAATAAAAAAATGTCATCTTGGGGTCCCCCCCTAAAATCCATACCAGACCCTTATCTGAGCACGCAACCTGGCAGGCCGCAGGAAAAGGGGGGGACGAGAGAGCATCTCCCCCCTCCTGAACCGTACCAGGCCACATGCCCTCAACATGGGGAGGGTGCTTTGGGGCCTGGTATGGATTTTGGGGGGGCCCCACACCATTTTTTTTTACATTTTGGCGCGGGGTTTCCCTTAAAATCCATACCAGACCTGAAGGGCCTGGTATGGATTTTGGGGAGGGACCACCACGCCATTTTTTTGCTGCAGGGTGCCCCTTAAACACTTCAATACACTATATTATATATACTACACTGCCTGAATATAGATTTTACACTGAATATCTAATCTACACTAAATGCAGATTATATACTATGCTGTGTATATATATATATATATATATATATATATATATATATATATATATATCAAATATACTGCCTGTACTGACTGAATATAGATTCTACACTGATTATCTAATCTATGCTAAATGCAGAGTATACCGTATATACTCGAGTATAAGTCGTTCCGAGTATAAGTCGAGGCCCTAATTTACCACAAAAAAAATGGGAAAAACTTATTGACCCGAGTATAAGACGAGGGTGAGAAATGCGCAGCTACTGTAATTGGAAAAGAGGGTCAACAATGCCCATTTGCAGCATCACTGTGCCCATTTGCATGCCTCACTGTGCCCATTTGCAGCCATAGGTCCCCTGAACTTCAAACTCGGTAGTTAAGGGTTCCTAGATGCCCCCTAGCTGCAGCCAAAATTTGGGGTCTCTGAACCCAAAGGGTCCCGAAATGACATTGCTGCAGATGGATATAGTTGACCAAATTTGGGGCCCTGTATCTCGGGGCCACTTAGTGCTAAGAACCCCAACTTTGATATGCAAACTCAGTGGAACTAGCACCATAAAATTTCCAAAGCTGGGGTTTCTAGCACCAAGTGGCCCCGAGATACAGGGCCCCAAAAATCAGTTCAGAAAATGTCAAGCACTTTTCTGCAGCAGAGAATGACATTTTCTGAACCGGTTTTGGGGCCCCGTATCTCAGGGCCACTTAGTACTAGGAACCCCAGCTTTGGATATGTTGTGGTACCAGTTCTACTGGGTTTGCATACCAAATTTGGGGTTCCTAGCACTAAGTGGCCCTGAGATATGGGGCCCCAAATTCGGTTCAGAAAATGTCAAGCACTTTTCTGCAGCAGAGAATGACATTTTCCGAACCGATTTTGGGGCCCCGTATCTCGGGGCCACTTAGTGCTAGGAACTTCAGCTTTGGATATGTTGTGGTACTAGTTCCACTGGGTTTGCACACCAACTTTAGGGATCCTAGCTCTAAGTGGCCCTGAGATACGGGGCCCCAAAGTCGGGTCGGAAAATGAAAATTTTTACTGCAGAAAAGTGCTTGACTCGAGTATAAGTCGAGGGGGGCACTTTCAGCACAAAAAAAAGGGCTGAAAAATTCGACTTATACTCGGGTATATACGGTATATAAATATATATCTCAAATTCACTGCCTGACTATATACGGCCGCCATGTAAGCAGCAGCCTTATATAGTGTGGAGCGTGGACTTAGCCCCCTGAGCGGTGATTGGCCAATGGCACTCTGCCTTTGGCCAATTATGGCTCTCTCAGCAGAGCACGCTGTGATTAGCCAAAGCATGCAGCTCAGGTGCATGCTTTGGCCAATCATAAGACGCCAATGCACTGCGATCTCGCAATGCATTATGGGGTGTTCAGCGATGCTCGAATTTGCCATGAACGTCCATTAATGTTCTAAATTCGGCAAACACCCGATGTTCGAGTTAAACATAAGGTTCATCCCTAGTCATAATATGGCCACAGCGTTTATTTATGGGGTAACCCAGTTAAAGCATATCATAGTGACAACTTTAAGGTGGATTTAAACCTGATTCATGAAATTTGAGCTGGGCACATATATATCTGTAGTGTTTTGTTATCTCTGAGTCTCCTAGCTTTGTCCTGCTCCTTTGTCTGTTATCAGCCTGAGAACTTTTGACAAGCTCTCTGAGGCCCGGAGATAGAAGTGTGTGTCAGCGGAGGATGCTAAACTATACACAGGCAACCTCTGTATGTGTGTGTGTGTGTGGGGGGGTGCCTTTCCTCCAATCAGCTGTCTCAGTCTCTCACAGTGTCTAGCAATGATCTCCTCCTACAGGGGAACCAGCAAGTGAAAATTCTAACACGATGTGCACTTTCTAAACAGTATTTTAAGGTGGAGACAGAAGCATAGCTCCCACCTGTCCCTGATTTCGAGGGACTGTCCCTGATTTGGAGCAATGTCCCTCTGTCCCTCATTGCTCCTCATTTGTCCCTCATTTTGGTCTGAACCTCACAGTTGTATATAAAATGTAATTTTTATCTTTCAAAAAGTGTTTTCCACTGCTAAACCTTTCATTCAATTTCTAAACTGCTGCATTTGTACATTTTAAGAGCCAATATAAAGGAATAGTAGTGGTAAAAAAAAAGTCCTTGTGGATTTAATTAACCTTTTTTTTAGTTAATTTTCCTTTTAAGGGGGTGTGGCAGAGGGCGTGTCCTATGCCTACATACATTTGTTAGTAGGTGTCCCTCATTCTCATCTCAAAATGTTGGGAGGTATGCAGAAAATATACATGTAAAACTTATGTAGGGAGATTTGTTTCAACCCTGTATAACATCTGAGGCCGTTCACCTCACTGGGTATATGGGGGGGATATGAATCCGCTTTAACTTAAAATGTCAGCATAACTTTTATTCTCATTGCCTTTAAATGACCAAATACCATAAATCAAATACTGCTGTCCATCCAGACTACACTAGATGACTAACCCCCACTAAAAAACACTGTGACATGAATTTTACAGTTGATACAAAGGGGAGGGAAAGGGGGTGGGGAGCACGGTTCGGCCCAGATCGGGCATTTGAGAGCCCGAAATCCAGGCTTTATATAGGTAGGAGAACGGCGGGAATGTGGAAACCGCCAATTTGGTCCAACTAGCTGCTGTTGCTGGTGGTAAAGACTGCAGGGGAAGCCAATGACAACCTGCAAGAGATAGAAGCAGGACATGCCCTTTGCCCTATCCCATGCTTGTCCCTGCACATTGCACTACATCCTGTTGGAATTAAAGGGTGAAAGCTCATCCAGATAGCTGTCATTGGAAGATTTCCCTACATCTCCAGTTATGGAAAAAATGTGGTTTTCCAATTACATTCCGTCCCAGTGAGATTAGTAACCAGGACCAGAAGTCTCTTCTCACCACTATCCAAAACTAAAAATAAAAGTTTAATAGAGATATACTTTAACAGGTGGAAGATTGGTCCACCCTTTCCAAGCATGTTTCTAAAACAGTTTGCCCTGACCAATCACAGTCTTCATTTGTATATTTAACTTACCCCATCTGTTGGCTATTTCTCTCCTATCAACTCTACACCTCTGCAGACGTATCTGATTGATGATAGAGAACAGAAAAGGTTAACAGACTTGAACTTTTATTATGTAAACAGCATAAACATTGGTAATTGCCAAACACACCATGCCGGCTTTGCCCATTGAGCCTATTATCATAATGTCAAACACATTTGCCAGGAAATGCTAATATAATCCCTTTTTTCAATCTGTTTTTAATTATCTCACCTCTTATTTCTGATGGGGAAGGAAGCTATTTGCATAAAACCTTGTGGACCGATTTGGGAAACAAATGTATTTTATTAAGAGATTGTATTGAATAATGTGGAAATGACATCATAGAGGTTTTTTTTTTCATTAATGCTATCTGTGCGAATTATGATTCAGTTCTGTGGCATTGGGCATGCCGCCACCAGCCTGTAGAAACGGAGATGGCTGCAAAGATTTAAACAGATGTGCCAGGAGAAAAGGGAACAAAATGGCTGCCTGTCATGTAATTTAAAGGGATCATGTTTTAAAAGCAGACCTAGCAATAGATATGTATGAATGCTACATGATGTGTCACCTACAGCTATTTATTAGCATTCATCTGCTATTTTTTGTGATACGGCACTGTGTCACTTTAACTGACAATTGCGCGGTCGTGCGACGCTGTACCCAAATAAAATTGTTGCTCTTTTTTCCCACAAATAGAGCTTTCTTTTTGGTGGTATTTGATCAACTTTTGTGCTATAAACAAAAAGACCAACAATTTTGAAAAAAAAAAAACTATATTTTTTACTTTCTGCTATACAGGCATACCCCACTTTTAAGTACACAATGGGGCTTATTTACTAAAGCTGGAAAGTGCAAAATCAGGCTCACTTCTGCATAGAAATCTATGAGCTTCTAACCTCAGCTTGTTCAAATAAGCTTTTGTAATAAAACCTGGAAGCTCATTGGTTTCTATGCAGAAGTGAGCCTGATTTTGCACTTTCCAGGTTTAGTAAATAAACCCCATATTGTACTTAAAAGTGGGGTATGCCTGTAGAACACATCTAATAAAAATTGTAAAAAGTCAAATTTCTTCATCAATTTAGGCTAATATATATTCTGCTACGTATTTTTTGTAAAAAAAATCCCAATAAGCGTATATTGATTGGTTTGCACAAAAGTTATAGCGTCTACAAACTATGTTACATAGTTACATAGTAGGTGAGGTCGAAAAAAAAACACAAGTCCATCAAGTCCAACGTTCCAACGTCCAACGTCGTTCAGGTGCTTATCTAATAGTTTTTTGAAACTTTTGACGCTCCCCGCTGAGACCACCGCCTGTGGAAGGGAATTCCACATCCTTGCCGCTCTTATGCCCCGTACACACGGTCGGATTTTCCAACAGAAAATGTTTGATGGGAGCTTGTTGTCGGAAATTCCAACCGTGTGTAGGCTCCATCGGACATTTTCTATCGGAATTTCCGTCACACAAAATTTGAGATCTGGATCTCAAATTTTCCGACAACAAAATCCGTTGTCCTAAATTCCGATCGTGTGTACACAATTCCGACGCACAAAGTTCCACGCATGCTCGGAATCAAGCAGAAGAGCCGCATTGGCTATTGAACTTCATTTTTCTCGGCTCGTCGTACGCGTTGTACGTCACCGCGTTCTTGACGTTCGGAATTTCCGACAAGATTTCTGTGACCGTGTGTATGCAAGACAAGTTTGAGCCAACATCCGTCAGAAAAAATGTATGGATTTTGTTGTCGGAATGTCCGATCGTGTGTACGGGGCATTACGGTAAAACCCTCTACGTAGTTTAAGGTTAAACCTCTTTTCTTCTAATTTTAATGAGTGGCCACGTGTCTTGTTAAACTCCCTTTCACAAAAAAGTTTTATCCCTATTGTGGGGTCACCAGTACGGTATTTGTATATTGAAATCATATCCCCTCTCAAGCGTCTCTTCTCCAGAGAGAATAAGTTCAGTGCTCGCAACCTTTCCTCATAACTAAGATCCTCCAGACCCTTTATTAGCTTTGTTGCCCTTCTTTGTACTCGCTCCATTTCCAGTACATCCTTCCTGAGGTCTGGTGCCCAGAACTGGACAGCATACTCCAGGTGCGGCCGGACCAGAGTCTTGTAGAGCAGGAGAATTATTGTTTTATCTCTGGAGTTGATCCCCTTAATGCATGCCAATATTCTGTTTGCTTTGTTGGCAGCAGCTTAGCATTGCATGCCATTGCTGAGCCTATCATCTACTAGGACCCCCAGGTATTTTTCCATCCTAGATTCCCCCCATGGTTCTCCCCCCAGTGTATAGATTGCATTCATATTTTTACCACCCAAATGCATTTTTTTACTTTTTTTTTTTTTTACTAGCAATGGCAGCAACCAGAGACTTATAGCGGGACTTCGATATTGCGGTGGACAAATTGGACACCTAACTGACACTTTTGAAACTTTTTGGGGACCAGTGACACTAATACAGTGATCACTGCTAAAAAAAAATGCACCAAAGTAATGACACTGGCTGGGAAGGGGTTATCATCAGGAGCGATCTAAGGGTTAACTGTGTGCCTAGGTTGTGCTTTCTCACTGTGGGGGAGGTGCTTGTACTGGGGGAAGGCAAAGATCCATGTTCCTGATTAGCAGAAACACAGGATTAAAACCTCCCCCGCCGACAGAACGACAATCTGCCTTGATTACATAGACAGACCACCGTTCCGCTTGTGTCCCAAATGATCGGCGGACATTGAGTCCCCCAGACCCGCTGCTTGGCTCCCGTTGTGTTCAATCGCAGCGGGGGCGGGTCGCCTGGAGCACGTGCACACACCCAAGACCAGAAAGTGTCAGATCACGTACTAGGTATGTGATCTGGCACAGAGCGGCCGTCCTGCTGCAGTATATATGCGTGGGGTGGTCCCTAAGTGGTTAGTCATTATCCAGGGTCACCATCTACTTTCTTCACTGAGATGCCAGCTTAAAGATGACACATTCTTGAAAACCCTGATACCAGTTTAGTTCTTGGCTGTATTCACAAATGTCTGTCTCATGCTGTAACTTCTACAAACTTACACTGTTGCAGTTTCAACATTAGGGAAGAGGAGACTGGGGAAATACTTCCTCTTGTCTGCAGAAGAATGGTTACATCATCATATTCTTGGAAAAATCAGTTGTCTGAAGCTTAAGGACTACTTTTAACACACTTCACTACCACCATATGTCTTTAAATGGTGGAGTGATGACTGCGGTGTTCTGGACTGCTGCTTTTAACCGCTTGCCAACCGCATAACTTAGTTATACAGCGGAAGAGCGACTCTCCTGCGCTAGATCACCTACCTAGTACGTGATCCAGCACTTCTGGGTAGAGGGCGCACGCACGTGCTGCCGATGCCACAGCTGTGCTGCGATTAGACGCAGCACAGGCTGATCAGCAGGTGCCAATGGATGTCCGCCAGCAGCCGCTGATCAGTAAGGACAGACACAGAACAGAGCCCCGCCTATGTAAACAAGGCAAAGCTCTGTTCTGTCAGAGGGGATGCAATGGATTTTCTTTCCCTGCAATGCAGGGAATACAATGCATCAGATCCCTTAGTAAAAACAGCACACATAGTACACAAAAACACTGGCTAGGCACACATTTAACCCTTTGATCGCCCTAGATGTTTAACCACTTCCTAGCCAGTGTCATTAGTATAGTGATTAGTGTCACGGGTTCCCACAAAGTGTCAGTTAGTGTCAGATTGCCCACCATACTATCACTATAAGTTGCTAATCGCCAACATTACTAGTATAAAAAAAAATCCCAGTATATATATATCCTATAGTTTGCAGATGCTATAACTTTTGCGCACACCAATCTATATACGCTTATTGGGATTTCTCTTACCAAAAATATGTAGCAGAATACATATTGGCCTAAATTTATGAAGGAATTTAAATGTTTTTATTGAAAATGTTTTATAGCAGAAAGTAAAGAATAAAAATATTTTTATTTCAAAACTGACGGTCTTTTAATGTATATAGAGCAGAAAATTTGAAAAAAACGCAGAGGTGATCAAATACCACCAAAAGAAAACTCTATTTGTGGGGAAAAGGACATATATTTTAACAGTTTACAAATTTTTGTTATTCTGAAGAAATAGCCGTTTGCTTGTCTGTGTCCTGTCCATGTGCTAAGTGAAGGAATGGGAGTGATCTTATAATTATCAATCAGCTGCTGCGTTTGCATGACCGCGCAATTGTCAGTTAAAATATTGCAGTGCCATAAAGCAAAAAAATGACCTGGTCATGAAGGGGGGTAAATCTTTAGAAGGTCGAGTGGTTAAACAGCACCGTGTTGACATTGTGTAGACAAGCCTGTTGCGCACACTATGCCTATGGTCACACTGTCATTAGACACTGCAGATCATAGGTAAAGTGCACAGAGCCAATAAGAATAGGATTTGAGGAAACTTTTCAACAGTTTCCAAACTTTTGTTATTCTGAAGAAATAGGCGTTTGCTTGCCTGTGTCCTGTCCATGTGCTAAGTGAAGGAATGGGAGTGATCTTAGAATTATTAATCAGGGTTCAGGAAAGTGTCAGGGTCTGCAGATTGAAAAGTACCATTTAGTGACAAAATGACATATGTAGCAATTTTTTTTTATTTGCTATTTTTTTCACACTAAAGTTGAGTTACCCTTAAAAAATGTTTTGCTTTAAGGGAACTTATCTAACATTAATTTTACCACCTGTGTGTTCTATTAATACAATGCCGTAACCTGCTTCTTTCATTTACATGTAACTACTAAAATACCTTTAATTGATACATTATACTTGTTACCATATGTTGATCTTTCTATAAAAACCTTTGAACGAGAAAAAAATGTTTTGCTTTGGCACATGTTCCCAGGTTTGGTTTTTTTTTTCAAAATGTTTTACTTTATGTAGTAACATTTTTTTTTCTTTTTACTGCATAAAAGTAGTAAAAGTAAAACATCAATGATTATTACATCCCACCCAAAAAGCTCTGATAGATAGAACATTTGAGTACAGTGTTACATGACAGAGTAAATTGTCACAGTACTGAAAACTGAAAAAAAAAGGCTGGAAATTAAGGGGTATTACAGGCTGGTAATCAAATGGTTAAAGATAAAAGTTAGAGCTTAATAAAAAATAAAAAAATAAAATTTATTAACCTCTTCAGCCCCAGAAAATTTTACCCCCTTCCTGACCAGAGCATATTTTTGCGATTCGGCACTGCGTCGCTTTAACTAAAAATTTTTGCTATAATAAATATCCCCCCAAAATATATAAAAAAACATTTTTTTTCCTCAGTTTAGGCCGATATGTATTCTTCTACATATTTTTGGTAAAAAAAAAAACGCAATAAGCGTAAATTGATTGGTTTGTGCAAAAGTTATAGCGTCTACAAAATAGGGGATAGTTTTATGACATTTTTATTATTTTTTTTATTAGTAATGGCAGCGATCTGCGATTTTTATCGTGGCTGTGACATTATGGCGGACACATCGGACACTTTTGACACATTTTTGGGCTATAAAAATGCACTGATTACTGTGTAAATGATACTGGCAGGGGAGGGGTTAAACACTAGGGGGCGATGAAGGGGTTAAGTGTGTCCTAGGGAGTGATTCTAACTGTGGGGGGGGAGGGCTTCCACTCACATGACAGCGATCACTGCTCCTGATGACAGGGAGCGGTGATCTCTGTCATGTCATAAGGCAGAACGGGGTTTACATAGACACTTCTCCATTCTGCGGCTCCGTGATACAATCACCGGGAGACCGGCGGAGATCGAGTCCACCGGTCCCGCTAGCCCCGCCAATTAAAGGGGACGTACAGGTACGCCCATTTGCCCACTGCTGCCATTGTGCCAACGTATATAGGCATATGGCAAGTGGTTAAAGCGGTAGTAAACTTCAGTTAAAAGAAGAAAAAAAAACTTCCCAATGGCAATGTAATAATGTGCTAGTATGAATCGCTAACTAACAGATTATGAGAGACTTACCTAAAATAAAGCCTTCCAGTGACCGCTGACAGTGCTTCCACCTTCCCCCGGTCTTCCTTCTGGGTTTGCGGCCTCCGGCTACATGAGTGGCCAGAGCCGCGATGACATCACTCCTGTGCACAGTTGCCGGAGCCGCCATTTATGGTACTGTCTCAGAAGGTCCGGCGCCGGTATACCGGACCTTCAGGGTGCATGCGCCAGGGACATCATCGGCTGCATGCAGTGTGAATATCTCCTAAACAGTGCAAGTTTAGGAGATAATCACATTACCTACAGATAAGCCTTATTATTGTCTGAGTTTACTACCACTTTAAGTTTATAAGGATAACTAGAACCCCAAGCAGAACCTGCAGGATAAACAATGCCTAGTTCCACAATAGCTCAGGTTAGCCTGGAATATCATATCAAAGTATTATTATTATTATTATTATACAGAATTTATATAGCGTCAAAAGTTTAGGCAGCGCTTAACAATAAAAAGGGAGACAATACAGTCACAATACAATAAATTACAAGAGGGTCCTGCTCAGAAGAGCTTACAATCTAATAGGGTGGGGCAGGTGGTACAAAAGGTTGTAAGTGTGGGGAATGAGCTGATGGAAATGATAAAAGATTAGTTGGAGGTTTAATAGGCTTCCCTGAAGAGATGAGGTTTCAGGGATTGCCTGAAGGCAGCTAGAGTAGAAGGTAGCCGGACAGGTTGAGGTAGAGAGTGCCAGAGGATGGGAGAGGCTCTGGAGAAATCCTGGAGACGAGTTTGGGAGGAGGAGACAAGGGAGCTTGAGAGTGGGAGGTTTTGAGAAGAGCGGAGAGGACAGTTTGGGTGATATTTGGAGACAAAATTGGTGATGTAGATCAGGGCAGAGTTGTGAATGGCTTTGTATGTTGTGGTTAGTATTTTGAATGTAATTTGCTGGGCAATCTGGAGCCAGTGTAGGGATTGGAGGAGAGGGTTGGCAGACACTGAGCGGTTGGTAAGGTGGATAATCTGGCAGAAGCAATCATGATAGACTGAAGAGGGGATAGCCTATGGAGAGGCAGGCCAATGAGAAGGGAGTTACAATAGTCAAGGCGAGAGATAACAAGGGAGTGAATGAGTGGCTTGGTGGTTTCACTTGTTAAAAAGGGGTGAATTTTAGAGATGTTATGGAGGTAAAGTCTACAAGCTTTTGACAAGGATTGGATTTGGGCCTGCAAAGAATGTACGAGGACTGATTTACTAAAGGCAAATAGGCTGTTCACTTTCCAAGAGAAGTTTAGCTTTGCAAGGGAATTATTTCAAGACCTTATTGAATTAGTGCAATTTCACGCTGCAATCAAGAGAAGAAGAAAAAAGTAAAAAACAGCATTTTCACTTACACATGATTGGATAATGGAAGTCAGCAGAGCTTCATCTCATTCACTGAGCTGTATTGGATTTCCGCCAAATGACACCAAGCGAAATGTGTGGTGGAAATCCAATACAGCTCACCATCCAAATAACACCATTCCTACAGTAAAGCATGGAGGTGGTAACATGCTGTTATGGGGTTGTTTCCCTGCAACAGGGACTTGTCAGGATAGAAGGAAAATGGATGGGACAACATAACTTAAAATTATTGAGGAAAATCTGCTGCCCTCTGCCAGAAAGTTGTCAATGGGAAGAAGGTTTACCTTCCAACAGGACAATGACCCAAACCACACAGCAAAAATGACCACACAGGGTTTAAAGGTGAGTGTCTTTGCATGGTCTAGTCAGAGCCCAGACTTAAAGTGGTTGTAAACTCTCCCCTACAACTTTGTCCCATGTAAATCAGCATAAAAACCCTAATGAACACTGCTTGTAGATATCTCCTTACTTGCTTAGTATTGTTGTAATAATTTTTGTTCTTTAGAATGACGTCACTGAGCATGCCCATATTTACGGCACACTCTATGTGCTTGTCTGTCTATTATCAGAACTTCCTACGGCACAAAACGGAAATCCCACGAGACTGCATAATCACTCAGAGTTTCCTACTACACCACATGTGACCATGTGACATCACATGGACTGTAAACCTGGGCATCGGACAGCATTACTGCAGTCTTATCAGCTAAAGCTGATAAGACTGATATAGGCAAACACTAGATAATCAGCACAAGTAAATACTATCAAATAAAACAAGTCAGCTATGAGCAGATAAGCAGGGTTGCCATAGAAACGTTGGATTGAGAGGGAGGCTTGGTTAACAGTACAGGAAGTGCTCAATGTAAGGGTGGAAATACACTCTACTGTGAACTCAGAAAACAAAACTTAAGATGGCGCTGCTTTACCCCTGGAAACAAGTTTTTTAAAGTTTCTTTAAAGTAAACTGTGCACTGTAAACAAATAGGATATTTTTTAATTTTTTTTCTCAGCACCTACTGTATATCTGCTGTATTCATTTTTCACTTCCTCTTCCCTGGCCGTGGCCCATCGCATCATTTCCTGTTTGCAATGCCTTCTGGGAAGGGGCTTCCTCTGACACTGCCATTGCTATGGAAACCTGACCTGAAACCTATTACACTGCTTGTGCTGCACTGAGCATGTGTGAGATCTGCAAGGATGAGATCCAGGAAGAAATACAGTCTGGCTTCAGATGCCCACACTTAAGATGGCCATGGCCTGCTGTAAGTTTATAAAATAACAAACTACTGCTATAAACTAACAAAACAGACCTTAGTTTACAGACTAACTTTACTAGAATACATGAAGCTTGTGTATTATAGGGGTATTTTTATTTAAAAAGTATAATTTCGGCCGGAACACCACTTTAAACAGTAAGTAATATGCGATTTGGGATGGATTACAGTGGCTATAGTTTGATAATTGCTTAATATAATGGACTAAATGAAAAGAAGCATCAGAGTGGGAGAGTTTGCTTCCTCTTTAAACCCCATTGAAAATCTGTAGAATGAATTGAAGACTGCAGTCCACATACGGTCACCATCAAATGAAACTGAACTTGAGCAGTTCTGCAAAGAAGAGTGGGCAGATATTAGTAGAGACCTATCCCAACAGACTAAAGGCTGTAATTAAAGCAAAATGTGGTTCAACAAAATACTGACATAAGGGGGTGATCCTTTTTCCAATTCAGTGATTCTGTTTTTGATTTTTTTTTTGTCATGTTGGTGTTATATCTTTCACTTGGATGTTATAAGTTGCACTAGTAAATATAGCTTGATAAAACAAAAACGGTGTCTGTCTTCATTTGAGGCTGCAAAGCAACACAATGTATAATGTAAATTATTTTAAAGGGGATGTGATTCTTTTCTATACCCACTGAATATATATTTTGCTGTTGTTTTCCTCCATATCATTTCACCAGGCAAAATAGGCTAAAAGCATTGCCATGTAGAACCTAGCTTTGCGGTCGTATTTTATGATTGTAACAAGAGAAATGCCTTTGGAAGTATTATATTAGATCAGATAAAAATCCTTTTTAGTGGATGGGAAATATGTTGCTAATTTTCAGCCTGCGCGCTCAGATCCATTCTTAAATCAAGGCTACTTCCTGTCACACAGCTCCTGCAGGGATGCAGGTGGTCAAGATCTGAATCTATTGTAAATGAAAAAGTATGCTTTGCACTTATCTTAAACATTTGTAAAATCTCAAGTTTATGTCTAGACCATTTTATCAGGCCTGTGTTGTAATGCTTATGTGTATATTGATATGTTACATATGCCAGCCTGTCAAAGTCCTAAAGTATCAGAAAGCACTTGGAAACATTGGCTTGCATTAACTCAACCGTAAAACTGTGCTTTTCCTTTTTTTTATCGTTTCAAAGTACAAAAAAAAAAAGAAATTACAAAAGAAAAGTGCACAGAGAAGATTTTTCTACCCTTAGTATTTTTATTTTGTTTATAAAACTTGTTGTGTTTTAGAGTGTCAGTGAGGCTAATCTATACAATAAAAGTTTTTTTTTAAAGAAAAGTAATGAATAAAATAGACATAAATGTGTGGCCTGAGCTAACCTCTAGTTACAAAGTGTACCTGTTAAATAGTAATACGCTGAGCTAAATTAAAGGATGAGTAAACTATATACCTATTCCATGCAGGGGGTAAAACGGTGTTAAACCCACAACAAAAATTGACTATAGTGCAGCTTGCCAATCTTTAAATGTGGTGTCTTGTTTGTAGGCTTTTTTCCCTTTATTATCACCTGGTGGTACAGCCATTAACGCACTCCCTGTGTTCGTGTCTTCGCTCTGAATGAAGGAGAAATGGAGGCACCCTTGCACAGCAGCATTGTCAATCTGTGGAAAGAGTATTGATGGATGCCAGTGGCGGCTGGTGCTCAACATTTTTTGGGGGGGCGCAAACAAACTGAAAAATTCAGAAAAAAAAACCCCATCAAACATTGCCACCGTGCCATCAAACACTGCCACCGTGCCATCAAACGCCGCCACTGTGCCATCAATTGCCGCCACTGTGCCATCAATTGCCGCCACTGTGCCATCAATTGCCGCCAATGTGCCATCAATTGCCTCCACTGTGCCATCAATTGCCGCCAATGTGCCATCAATTGCCGCCAATGTGCCATCAATTGCCGCAAATGTGCCATCAATTGCCTCCACTGTGCCATCAAATGCAGCCACTGTGCCATCAATTGCCGCCACTGTGCCATCAAACGCAGCCACTGTGCCATCAAACGCAGCCACTGGGCCCATCAATTGCCGCCACTGTGCCATCAAACGCAGCCACTGTGCCATCAAACGCAGCCACTATGCCATCAAACGCAGCCACTGTGCCCATCAATTGCCTACACTGTGCCATCAATTGTCGCCACTGTGCCATCAATTGCAGCCACTGTGCCATCAATCTCCACCACTGTGCCATCAAACGCAGCCACTGTGCCATCAAAAGCAGCCACTGAGCCCATCAATTGCCGCCATTGTTTTTATTTTATTTTTTTTGTGACTGCCCGGAGGGGGGGGGGGGGGCAGCGCTTGTGCGCCCCCTATGGACGGGCCGCCACTGATGGATGCACTAGCAGATGTAGATGGACTTCACTAACAAATTGAAGCTGAACTTCAGATAACATTTAAGGCGGAGCTTCAGGCACATGACTGTTTCTTCTGCTAAGTTCACATATTAAAGCGGAACTAAATATTGATGCACGGAAATGAAAATTTTGGTGTCGAACAAGAAACTGAAAATTCAAGATGTACTTGGCTGAAACAGAAACCGAAATGGACAGTTTTTTAAATATATATAATTGTATTGTATTCGACTTTTTAATTAATATCATGAATATTAATTTATTGTCGCCCATTATCGGCACCTTTAGCACAAGAAAATCTCAAGGAAAATGCATCCCTTTAAATTTTATGTAACTAAAAAGAAGAAGTGCCCCCCAATAAAGTACACAGGGGACTTTAAGGGCAACTGTATGGAATAATAGATATATGCATATAATAAAGTAGAAAGTTTATTGAAAAACATTTTTTAAAACAATAGGTGCATACATCACCATATAGCATATAGATAAAAACAATGAATGCAGTAGGTTCCGTTAGTAATGCTTTTCTCCTGCTATCTTTATGATGGACTGTCAAGATTCTGATTTAATATATTAAGGATATTGTGCAGCACACAGAGCACTTGCACTTTATTTTTGGACGTTATAAATACTTGAATGTTATTTGCACGTTTTTGGACTTTTTGCACAGGATATATTTATTATTCTATTCAATATATTTATTTTATGTATGTATTTATTTATTTATTTATTAGTACTTAGATTTGTGCATTAGATATTTTTGAAGTTATTCATCTATTAATTCACTGTTTAGTCCCAGCGCCACGCATTTGTTATTCACTTCTTCTTTTTAGTTACAATTTACTGGGATGTTGGCAACACGAAGGTCCTTTTAGGTGAATCTCCCCCTCTTTGTCTTAAATTCTATGTATGTCTTCACACTGGTCCATTGCTCTTCCGTTGTGGTGTCGAAAAGCTTGCTTGCTGTATTTTTGGTCAGTTTAAAAAAAAAGGCACCAAAAAACGCACCTCCCCGTTGTAATGCATTGAAAGTGCAGCAAGAACTCATCAATAATACACCTGTGCCATGTTTTTGATGTGGTTTTTGAGTCACGTGACCTATGAAAAACACACCATAAGCACAGTAAAATCGCGACAAAATTGGGGTAAAATTGAGTGCGTTTTTGGCGCCATTATCAGCACTTTTTCTTTATCGGCAAAACGTTGATAACCCTATTTTCGCCAGCCAAAATTTAAGCGCAATACTAGAACTAAACCCTCCTATCCTTTTCAGCCAAGGAAGCTGCCATCTTAGCCTCTGTAGAGTTTGCAACTGCCATAGTGCTGCACAACCACATGATGATTTGACTGTTTAGTTGAAAGCACAAGCAAATGTGACAGTTAGCGTTTCCGACATTCCAGGAATGTAACAGTTTTTTTTTAAACCTTTAAATTGATGGGTTTAGTTATACTTTAATGTGGAACTTTAGTCAGAAAATTAAGTCCTGATAGATGACTTCATACTGGCCCCTATTGCAAGAATTACTATGTAAAACATTAAAAATAAGTGGCTATATTGCTTAAAATTCAGTAATACACTGCCTCGCCCTGCGCTGCACATGCTCAGTTGGTCTGTATTCTTGGCACCATGCCGATAATCAGTGAGTCACTACAGGTTGATCTGCTGACACCCTAAAGATTTACTGCTGCAGAGGGGGGAGGAAACAGGAATGACATAGACTGTGTGACAGGAACACTGATTAGGGAGGGAGAAAAGAAAAGAAAAGCAGGAGAGGTGACAGAACAACCTCTGCTGCCAGGGAGACACAACTTACATGGATAGTTTCTTATCTTATCTCCCTAAAATTCTCTACTTCCTCCCGCAGCAGGTGCAGCCTGCAACCTGTGAATTCAAGCTTCTGTCGGCTTACCTCTCTAGCTGAGCCAAAACATACAATCAAGACTGGAAACGCACACTATTTAAATACAGAAAGTGCCATATAGTTTTAAGACCAAGGAGAGGGGGGAGATTTTCCAATAAGGAAGTGACTGCTCTGAGCTTCAACAAAATGCAAGAAGATACAATGCCTCCTCACCTCCTGTCATATGCTCTTTGCTCTGCTTTCAGATCACTCTTCGCAGAAAACTGGACATGTGAATGTGTCCTTACTGGATGGATTAACAGATGAAAATAAAGGACACCCCATTATCTGTCTGAACTTTTGTCAACTTACTTCCCCCCTCGTAACCTCTGCTTCTTAAATTCTGGTCTTCTGTGTGACCCCTCTACTCACACTCGATGGGAGACAGAGCCTTCTTCTGCTATGCTCCCAAAATGGAACAAATTTCCAAAGAACATCAGAGTCATCTTCTCTAAACTCACTTAAATCAAATCTGCAAAGACATCCTTAACCCCCTTATATTAATTTTGCCTGCCTTCCCTCACCGTTCCTAATGGTCACTGCCATTACTGACATCATTGGTGCCAGTGGCCAGAACGAGTAGTGATGTCACTCCCTCAATCATGTGTCAGTGCTCCAGCCTAGCAATCAAGTTATTGGCTGCTAGGCCTGGGTACTCTCCCAGAGGAGGAGGTCAGGAGTACAAAAGATTACAAAAGGATTACAAAATATCACTCCTTTTACAAAAGAGGAAATAGTTCTATAGTCCTGTCCTAAAGTGACAGTGCTGCCCTTCCATAGATAAAGTACAGTCAGTGACCACTGTCACCCTAAGGCCTGGTTCACACCTATGCAAGATGCAGCTTGCGTATCCCAGGTGCATTTTGTCTTTTTTAATACATGTTTTTGAGCCATTGAAGTCTATGGAACCAAAAAACGGAAAAAAGTCCCTGGCCTTTTCCATAAAATGCACAGATGTGAACGTGACCCATAGGAAACCATGTTAAATAGACTGTAGTGCATTTCTGCAAAACTGAAAATGCACTAAAAAATGCTTAGGTGTGAACTAGACCTAAGACAGGAAGGGGGAGATTTATTAAGACTGGAGCACTCAGAATGTGGTGCAGCTGTGCATGGTAGCCATTCAGCTTCTAACTTCAGCTTGTTCAATTAAGCTTTGACAAAAGAACCTGAAACTCCCGTTTTAGAAAATCAACACTGAAGTGTCTAACTTGTAAAGCTCAAGGGATAAAAGTGTGAAAAAGAAATGTATTACACTTTTGTTCTTAGATTTACATACACTTTAGGTTAACATGGGCATTAAAAAAAACTCATTAACATGCATGTGAAATTTCTATAGCATTAGTACCCATTTTTAATGGCTCTTGGATGGGCTTAGAAAGTGCTTGCAACAGGCTGTCTGGATGCCTTTTTTCTTTCTTTTCTTCAATGGAAAACCATTTTGTTTGAATGACAATCAAATGCTTGCCAAAAGCTTTATGAGCATTTGCAGTATGCTGCCATCGATTTGAATTGAAGCGTTTGGCAGGTTGCAAGTTGTTTTCCCTTCCAAATGTTACAGGTGTGATAAATGATCAATGCGAAGCAATGAAAACGCATTCTGATCATTGTCTGTGTATTCGACCGTTAATTTTTATGTTACAGAACAGGAGTTGGCTTTGCAAAGTCAATGCCTGTTTTTTACGCTCATGTGAACAATGCCTTACAATGAAATGCCATCTTTTATTCATTTATTTATTTATTGTTTTTTGATAGAGTGCAGAAAAGCTGCCTAATCAATAAACAGCAGAGGGGTAGCAGAAGGCAATCATCAGTTTAGCAGGGGGTAACAACAGCCAAGACAAAACATGTTTTCCAATCTGTTTAAATGCCCTTTACATTTGATATTGGCCAGACTCCCCCAGAAATAGATAATCTTCTGATCCAAGCATACAAGAGTCTTCTCATGTCTTGTGATACCTTAGGACAGGGGTCTCCAAACTTTTCAAACAAAGGGCCACATTATTGTCCTTCAGACTTTAGGAGGGCCAGATTGTGGCCAGCAGGGGCAGAAAATGTAACGGGCCCAGCATCAGTGAGAATAAATATGCAGTCAGGGTTGGTGGTCATTAGGAGGAGGAATATTAGTAGGAGGAATAGTATCCCATCATTGGTATCAGTGGAAGATATAGTGCCCCATTGTTGGTGTCAGTAGAGGAATAGTGTCTCATATCAGTGGAAGGAGTTGTGCCCCAAGGGCCGCATAAAGGCTAGCAAAGGGCCACGTCTGGCCCTCAGGCCACGGTTTGCAGACCCCTGCCTTAAGGTACATGTAAAGCCAAAGCTCTTTTTGTAGTTTTGTATAGAATGTCAATGAATTAGACCCTTTGTCAGGTATTAGCTGTCTGTGTCCTTGTTTGGGAGGTTCGCCTGCTCAAATGGTTTTGGTGACCCTTGTCTCTTTTCCAGAAAGTGGTGAGGAACCCAACAATTTTGAGTTGTCGCAGGAACAGGAAAGGAGGGGCATACTTCCAATGGAGTAACTTGTTCTGGTGATAATTGTGTAAAAAAGGAAAATGCCCCTCACTTTGGGAGATCACCCTTAAAGCAGAAGTAAACCCATCCATAAAACAGTTTCATTTCCGGCACGTGCCGGAAATGTAACACTCCCATTGGTTGTGCTCTCAACCAAACTGTCAAACCATCCAATGGCTGGTGTCATAACTGATTACATGTGCAGCATCATGGCAGTTGTAGATTAAACAGAGGCAGAGATGGCAGCTTCCTTGGCTGAAAACGATAGGAGGGTTTACTTCCACTTTAACTTCCTGCTGTGTCTTTGGGACTGGAAATGAAGGGAAATCTTCTTAAAGTGGTATTAAAGGTTCGGCTTTAAAAAAAAACAAAAAAAAAACAAACATGTCATACTTACCTGTTTTGTATAATGGTTTTGCACAGAGCAGCCCCAATCCTCTTTTTCTCAGGTCCCCCGCCAGCACTCTTTGCTCCTCCCCCATGACCAGTGCTCCCAATAGCAAGCCGCTTGCTATGGGTTCACTGGTGCATGCTCGCCCCCGGGCCCTGCTCTATGCATCCATAAGACCCCGCTCTCTTTTCATTGGCTCACTGGCTGTGATTGACAGCAATTGGAGCCATTAGCTCTGGCTGCTGTCTCAGCCAATGAGAAGACGGAGTCCCGGGACAGCCAAGGCTCTCGTGCACAGAGCTGGAGGGGCTGTGGGGAAAGCAGCACACATAAGGTTTTTTACTTTCATGCATAGAATGCATGAAGTTAAAAAAAAACCTCCAGCCTTTACAATCACTTTAAAATACACAGATGGGAAAAAAAGCCTGACAGGGGTATCAAATGCTTGTTAAGGATGAGTAATAATTATTTAAAGGGCATAGCAAAAAATATGATGTATTTCAAACCATAGCTAGTGATGGGAGAACTGAGCAAAGTTCAGTTCACTAGATGTTAGGTGAACGTTTGAAAAAATCCGCAAGGAAAAACATAACACTCAAACCCCATTGAAGTCTTTAGGAGCTGAATCTTATTCAAGAAGACTAATTTACAATCTTTTGTGTAAAAAGGGCACTGACAGCTGGGCACTGCCATGAGGAATAGGGATGAGCCGAACACCCCCCGGTTCGGTTCGCACCAGAACCCGCGAACGGACCGCAAGTTCGCACGAACGTTAGAACCCCATTGACGTCTATGGGACTCGAACGTTCAAAATCAAAAGTGCTAATTTTAAAGGCTAATTTGCATGGTATTGTCCTAAAAAGGGTTTGGGGACCCGGGTCCTACCCCAGGGGACATGTATCAATGCAAAAAAAACTTTTAAAAACGGCCGTTTTTTCGGGAGCAGTGATTTTAATGATGCTTAAAGTAAAAAAAAAAAAGTGAAATATTCCTTTAAATATCGTACCTGGGGGGTGTCTATAGTATGCCTGTAAAGTGACGCGTGTTTCCCATGTTTAGAACAGTCCCTGCACCAAATGTCATTTTTAAAGGAAAAAATCTCATTTAAAACTGCTTGCGGGTTTAATGTCATGTCGGGTCATGGCAATATGGATGAAAATCAGTGAGACAAACGGCATGGGTACCCCCCAGTCCATTACCAGGCCCTTTGGGTCTTGTATGGATATTAAGGGGAACCCCGCACCCAAATTAAAATAAGGAAAGGTCCCTATATACTCTGAACAGCAGTATACAGGCGGTGCAAACAAGACAGGGACTGTAGGTTTGTTGTTAAGTAGAATCTGTTTGTAATTTTGAACATTTTTAATGTGTTTAGCTCCAGCCAAAAAATCTTTTCTAAGCTTTTTGGAAAACATAGGGAAGGGTTATCACCCCTGTGACATTTGTTTTGCGTCTTTCCTCCTCTTCAGAAGATTTCACCTCACTTTTTTGTCCCAATGAAAAATGTTTTTTGAAAATTTGGGTTTTTTTGTGGAACAAGGATTGGAAAGCATCAGTGGAAAGGAGAAATTGTTTTCCCATATTAACTCTTACAGGAGAGAATTTCCCTTCCTTAGGGGTAGATTTCATCTCACTTCCTGTTGTCTCCTTCCGTTTGCAAGTAGGAGTCGTTTGTAAGTTAGATGTTTGAAAGTAGGGTCCTGCCCTATATACTCAGCAGAAATTTGGGCCTTAGGTGTTGCTGTGGCCAAAACACTGTAAGCCCTCACAGGGCCCTGCTGTGAAATATTAGATCAAGAATTGTAATTACATGCCCCTGTTGAACAGGAGCTGAAAAATTAGGCCTTAGGCACTGGTGCTGGTGCCACAACACTGCAACCCCTCACAGACACTCTAGTTGGAACGCAGGAACGAGCCCTGCTGCAAAGTATTGCATCAAAAATTGTAATTACACGCCCCTGTTAGACAGGGGCAGAAAAATTGGGCCTTAGGCACTGGTGCTGGTGCCACAACACTGCAACCCCTCACAGACACTCTAGTTGGAACGCAGGAACGAGCCCTGCTGCAAAGTATTGCATCAAAAATTGTAATTACACGCCCCTGTTAGACAGGGGCAGAAAAATTGGGTCTTAGGCACTGGTGCTGGTGCCACAACACTGCAACCCCTCACAGACACTCTAGTTGAAACGCAGGAACAAGCCCTGCTGCAAAGTATTGCATCAAAAATTGTAATTACACGCCCCTGTTAGACAGGGGCTGAAAAATTGGGTCTTAGGCACTGGTGCTGGTGCCACAACACTGCAACCCCTCACAGACACTCTAGCTGGAATGCAGGAACGAGCCCTGCTGCAAAGTATTACATCAAAAATTGTAATTACACGCCCCTGTTAAACAGGGGCTGAAAAATTGTGCCTTAGGCACTGGTGGTGGCGCCCAGAACCAAAAATGTTCTTACAAGCTATCAGCGTGATGATTGAGGAGGAAGAGGATAATTACTCAGGGATAGTCACTCAGCATCAGCATAGGCAGTCTTTGAAGGGATCTGAGATTTCAAAAAAAATTATTCGGTTACATCTGCATCAGGTGCTTGGTAGCTGGTGGTGATCCAAGACTGATTCATTTTTATGAAGGTCAGCCGATCGACCGAGTCGGTGGACAGACGCACCCTGTGATCGGTTACCACGCCTCCAGCAGCACTGAATGTGCGTTCCGAAAGAACGCTGGATGCAGGACAGGCCAGTAGCTCAATTGCATACTGTGCAAGCTCTGGCCAGTGATCCATCCTCAAGACCCAGTAACCCAGAGGATTTTCGGTGGGAAAGGTGTCCAAGTCTGATCTTGCCCCTAGGTATTCCTGCACCATGTAAAACAGACGCTGGCGATGGTTGCTGGAACCGATCATACCTTGGGGCTGCGGACCAAAAAATTGTCTGAACGCATCGGTCAGACGGCCACCTTCTCCACCGCTCCTTCTTTGACTGACCGAAGCCTCAGCAACACGTTGTCCAGAAACAGGAGTTTGTAACCTCCCAGTCTCTGGGAACGCGTTGCACAGACCTTTCTGCAAGGCCTCCCGAAGATGTTTCATCCTCTGCTCCCTCTGCGATGGCAAGATAAGGTCCGCAACCTTACCCTTGTAACGTGGATCAAGGAGGGTTGCCAGCCAGTATTGGTCCTTCTCCTTGATACCACGAATACGAGGATCCTTACGCAGGCTTTGCAGGATCAGGGAGGCCATGCAGCGTAGGTTTGCTGAGGCATTCGGTCCGGAGTCCTCTGGGTCACTAAGGACAACAACGTCCGCAGCCACCTCCTCCCAGCCACGTACAAGTCCATGTGTTCCTTGGGACTGATCCCTTAAAGACTGCTGATGCTGAGTGCCAGGCTCCACCTCCATACTGACACAATCTTCCTCCTCCTCCTCCTCCTCCTCGTCCTCTTCCTGTGTGATCGGCGGGCACGCAGGAACACTGTCTGGATAAAGGGGGCCTTGAGAGCTAAGGAAGTCCTCCTCTTCCTGCCTCTGTTCTGCCTCAAGTGCCCTGTCCATTATTCCACGCAGCGTGTGCTCCAACAGGTGGACAAGGGGGACAGTGTCACTGATGCATGCACTGTCAGTGCTCACCATCCTCGTGGCCTCCTCGAATGGTGACAGGACAGTGCATGCATCCCTGATCATGGCCCACTGGCGTGGGGAAAAAAAACCAAGGTCCCCTGACCCTGTCCTGGTGCCATAGTCGCACAGGTACTCATTGATGGCCCTCTGCTGCGTGTGCAGCCGCTGCAGCATGGCCAACGTCGAGTTCCACCTGGTGGGCATGTCACAGATTAGGCGGTTCTTGGGCAGGTTAAACTCCTTTTGGAGGTCCGTCAGCCGAGCACTGGCATTATATGACCGGCGGAAATGCACAGAGACTTTCCTGGCCTGCCTCAGGACATCCTGTAAGCCCGGGTACCTGCCCAAGAACCGCTGCACCACCAAGTTAAGGACGTGAGCCAAACAGGGCACATGGGTCAGTTGTCCCTGTCGGAGGGCAGAGAGGAGGTTGGTGCCATTGTCGCAAACCACCATTCCTGCCTTAAGTTGGCGTGGCGTCAACCACCTCTGAACCTGCCCCTGCAGAGCTGACAGAACCTCTGCCCCAGTGTGGCTCCTGTCCCCCAAGCACACCAGCTCAAGCACCGCATGGCATCTTTTGGCCTGCGTACTTGCGTAGCCCCTTGAACGCCTATGGAGCACCGCTGGTTCCGAGGAAGAGGCCATGGAGGAAGAAGAAGAGGAGGGGGTGGAGGAGAGAGGTGTGTCACAATCAGCATTTTGGAGGCGTGGTGGCGGAACAACCTCCAACACTACTGCACCTTGTCCTGCATCCTTCCCAGCTGCCAGCAGAGTCACCCAATGCGCCGTGAAACTTAAGTAACGTCCCTGTCCATGCCTGCTGGACCATGAGTCAGCGGTAATATGCACCTTACCGCTGACCGCCCTGTCCAGCGAGGCATGGACATTGCCTTCCACATGCCGGTAGAGAGCCGGAATCGCCTTCCGTGAGAAAAAGTGGCGTTTGGGTACCTGCCACTGAGGAACCGCACATTCCACAAACTCACGGAAGGGGGCAGAGTCTACCAACTGAAAAGGCAGCAGTTGAAGTGCTAGCAATTTTGCCAAGCTAGCATTCAACCGCTGGGCATGTGGATGGCTGGGAGCAAACTTCTTTCGGCGGTGCAGCAGCTGGGGCAGGGAAATTTGCCTGGTACAATCTGACGTCGGTGTACCAAAAGCAGATTGTCCACAAGTACTTGGCTGTGACACACCTAATTCTACACCTTCATTCCTCTCACTGCAGGTCTCAGAGAGGACTGAAGGTCTAGTGGGGTTGGAAATCTCAGCTGATGAGGAGCAAAGAGAGATCGTCTTTGTTCTTTGGTGTGGGTCTTTTAGATACGCTTGCCAACGAACTGCATGGCAGGTCAACATATGTCTGGTCAAGCATGTGGTACCCAAGCGGGAGATGTTTTGGCCACGCGAGATACGCTTGAGACATATGTTGCAAATAGCAGCGGTGCGATCTGATGCACTCGTCTCAAAAAAGGCCCACACCAAAGAACTTTTTGAATAACGCGCAGAGACTGCAGCGCCCTGCACATGTGGAGCTTTGGGGTGTGATGCAGTCAATGTGCTGCCCTTAGGCTGGCCCCTGGAGGGCATCCTGCCTAGTTGGTGATGTGCCACCTCCTCCTCCTCCTCCTCCTCCTCCTCTCTCCTATCAGGCACCCACGTTGAGTCAGTGACCTCATCATCCCCTCCCTCCTCATCACTGGAGCAAACCTGGCAGTATGCTGCAGCAGGGGGAGCATGACTGCCAGATTGCTGTCCTTCTTGGGCACCCCCTCTGTCCGTGCTCATGTTACTGCTTTCATTGAGCTCAGTATCATCATCAGAGCCTTCCAAACGCTGGGCATCCTCCTGGAGCATGTACCCAACACTGTGGTCAAACAGTTCGAGGGAATCCTCATGAGGACATGGTGGAGCTAGGGAAGGAGTCACTGATGACATTGAGCTGAGGGAAGAGGCCGCTGCTTTGCCAGACAAAGCACCCTGGGCATGGGTGAGAGAGGATGAGGAGGATGAGGACGGCTTGGTCATCCACTCGACCAAGTCTTCCGCATGTTGCGGCTCAACACGGCCAGCTGCCGAAAAAAAGGCCAAGCGTGTCCCATGGCCACGTGCTGATGAGGATGCACCGTCTCCACGACCAGCACTAGACACAGAGCCTGCTTGCCCTCTCTTATTGGCTTGTGACTGTCTGCCTCTCCTTCTTGGCCTTCCAGACATACTAATGGCCTGTAGCTGCACTAAGCTGGGATAGAACACCTGTAATTTTCTTAAGGTAGCTTTATATACTGTAACCAGACAAGCCTGCCTGTCAGTAGGAAGATAACAGGAACGGATCTAGCTGAACACTGTGAGCAGGACGTACTGCACTAAATGTATATAGCAGGAACGGATCTAGCTGAACACTGTGAGCAGGACGCACTGCACTGAATGTAAATAGCAGGAACGGATCTAGCTGAACACTGTGAGCAGGACGCACTGCACTAAATGTAAATACCAGGAACGGATCTAGCTGAACACTGTGAGCAGGACGCACTGCACTGAATGTAAATAGCAGGAACGGATCTAGCTGAACACTGTGAGCAGGACGCACTGCACTAAATGTAAATACCAGGAACGGATCTAGCTGAACACTGTGAGCAGGACGCACTGCACTGAATGTAAATAGCAGGAACGGATCTAGCTGAACACTGTGAGCAGGACGCACTGCACTGAATGTAAATAGCAGGAACGGATCTAGCTGAACACTGTGAGCAGGACGCACTGCACTAAATGTAAATACCAGGAACGGATCTAGCTGAACACTGTGAGCAGGACGCACTGCACTGAATGTAAATAGCAGGAACGGATCTAGCTGAACACTGTGAGCAGGACGCACTGCACTAAATGTAAATACCAGGAACGGATCTAGCTGAACACTGTGAGCAGGACGCACTGCACTGAATGTAAATAGCAGGAACGGATCTAGCTGAACACTGTGAGCAGGACGCACTGCACTGAATGTAAATAGCAGGAACGGATCTAGCTGAACACTGTGAGCAGGACGCACTGCACTGAATGTAAATAGCAAGAACGGATCTAGCTGAACACTGTGAGCAGGACGCACTGTACTAAATGTAAATAGTCTAGCTGCCTGACCGTGGTACTAATAGGATCAAAAAGAACACCTGTAATTTTCTTAAGGTAGCTTTATATACTGTAACCAGACAAGCCTGCCTGTCAGTAGGAAGATAACAGGAACGGATCTAGCTGAACACTGTGAGCAGGACGCACTGTACTAAATGTAAATAGTCTAGCTGCCTGACCGTGGTACTAATAGGATCAAAAAGAACACCTGTAATTTTCTTAAGGTAGCTTTATATACTGTAACCAGACAAGCCTGCCTGTCAGTAGGAAGATAACAGGAACGGATCTAGCTGAACACTGTGAGCAGGACACACTGTACTAAATGTAAATAGTCTAGCTGCCTGACCGTGGTACTAATAGGATCAAAAAGAACACCTGTAATTTTCTTCAGGTAGCTTTATATACTGTAACCAGACAAGCCTGCCTGTCAGTAGGAAGATAACAGGAACGGATCTAGCTGAACACTGTGAGCAGGACACACTGTACTAAATGTAAATAGTCTAGCTGCCTGACCGTGGTACTAATAGGATCAAAAAGAACACCTGTAATTTTCTTCAGGTAGCTTTATATACTGTAACCAGACAAGCCTGCCTGTCAGTAGGAAGATAACAGGAACGGATCTAGCTGAACACTGTGAGCAGGACGTACTGCACTAAATGTATATAGCAGGAACGGATCTAGCTGAACACTGTGAGCAGGACGCACTGCACTGAATGTAAATAGCAGGAACGGATGTAGCTGAACACTGTGAGCAGGACGCACTGCACTAAATGTAAATACCAGGAACGGATCTAGCTGAACACTGTGAGCAGGACGCACTGCACTGAATGTAAATAGCAGGAACGGATCTAGCTGAACACTGTGAGCAGGACGCACTGCACTGAATGTAAATAGCAGGAACGGATCTAGCTGAACACTGTGAGCAGGACGCACTGCACTGAATGTAAATAGCAGGAACGGATGTAGCTGAACACTGTGAGCACAACGCACTGCACTAAATGTAAATACCAGGAACGGATCTAGCTGAACACTGTGAGCAGGACGCACTGCACTGAATGTAAATAGCAGGAACGGATCTAGCTGAACACTGTGAGCAGGACGCACTGCACTAAATGTAAATACCAGGAACGGATCTAGCTGAACACTGTGAGCAGGACGCACTGCACTGAATGTAAATAGCAGGAACGGATCTAGCTGAACACTGTGAGCAGGACGCACTGCACTAAATGTAAATACCAGGAACGGATCTAGCTGAACACTGTGAGCAGGACGCACTGCACTGAATGTAAATAGCAGGAACGGATCTAGCTGAACACTGTGAGCAGGACGCACTGCACTAAATGTAAATACCAGGAACGGATCTAGCTGAACACTGTGAGCAGGACGCACTGCACTGAATGTAAATAGCAGGAACGGATCTAGCTGAACACTGTGAGCAGGACGCACTGCACTGAATGTAAATAGCAGGAACGGATCTAGCTGAACACTGTGAGCAGGACGCACTGCACTAAATGTAAATACCAGGAACGGATGTAGCTGAACACTGTGAGCAGGACGCACTGCACTGAATGTAAATAGCAGGAACGGATCTAGCTGAACACTGTGAGCAGGACGCACTGCACTGAATGTAAATAGCAGGAACGGATCTAGCTGAACACTGTGAGCAGGACGCACTGCACTGAATGTAAATACCAGGAACGGATCTAGCTGAACACTGTGAGCAGGACGCACTGCACTGAATGTAAATAGCAGGAACGGATCTAGCTGAACACTGTGAGCAGGACGCACTGCACTAAATGTAAATACCAGGAACGGATCTAGCTGAACACTGTGAGCAGGACGCACTGCACTGAATGTAAATAGCAGGAACGGATCTAGCTGAACACTGTGAGCAGGACGCACTGCACTGAATGTAAATAGCAGGAACGGATCTAGCTGAACACTGTGAGCAGGACGCACTGTACTGAATGTAAATAGCAGGAACGGATCTAGCTGAACACTGTGAGCAGGACACACTGCACTGAATGTAAATAGCAGGAACGGATCTAGCTGAACACTGTGAGCAGGACGCACTGTACTGAATGTAAATAGCAGGAACGGATCTAGCTGAACACTGTGAGCAGGACACACTGCACTAAATGTAAATAGTCTAGATAGAAGATAACAGGAACGGATCTAGCTAAACTGAATACAGTGTATATATATATATGCAACACCTGGGATGCATATATATATACACAATACACTGTAAGTGCAGCTAACTGACTGACTGTTCTGCCTAATCTATCTAACTCAAATCAAATGACACTGTCTCTCTCTCTCTCTATCTCTCAGCACACCGGAACACACACTACACAGGGCCGCCGTGCAGGCGGCCTTATATAGTGTGGGGTGTGTACTAAATCCCCTGAGCCATAATTGGCCAAAGCCACCCTGGCTTTGGCCAATTACAGCTCTCTCTACTGACGGCGCTGTGATTGGCCAAGCATGCGGGTCATAGTGCATGCTTGGCCAATCATCAGCCAGCAATGCACTGCGATGCCGCAGTGAATTATGGGCCGTGACGCGCCACACGAATTTGGCGCGAACGGCCCATATCGTTCGCAATTCGGCGAACGACCGAACAGCCGATGTTCGAGTCGAACATGGGTTCGACTCGAACACGAAGCTCATCCCTAATGAGGAACAAGTGTCTTTAATTGCAGCTTAAAGGGTGACATTGTAAATACCAAATTCCTTTAAAGGGTAAATTCACTTTCCTAATATAGCAAATTTAAAAAAAATAGTATAGCATATACAATTGCAACACTTGTCATATTGTAATTGAATGTTATTAAAAATTACCTTTCCTTTTCAATCTGCAGCTCTGTAATTTTCTGTAAAATGCAATGCAATATGGCATCCTATAGGCGTTCTGTACAAAGAATGTGTACAGAACACCCCCCCAGAAACATTGTTTTCTGCTTCTGTGATTGGCTCACTAATTTTCCCAGAAGTCTGAACTAACATACAAATTAGATTTTTGGCATCTCCTGCAACAAATATTTCATTTTTGGTGAGATACTCCAGAAGAAAAAAATCACATCTAAAGGGATGCAGACCCTTCAACTTTCCTCATTCAAGCCCAGCAGGTGCAGCAGCTGATTGATAATTATAAAACCACTCCCATACAGATTCACTGTACACATTGACACAGACATATAAACAGATATTTCTTCAGAATAACAAAGGGGTAGGAATCAGCAACAAAGTTTGTTAAAATCCTTGCAATTTACATATCCAAAAAGGAATGTTTTTTTTTTTCCCAACAAAAGTGGAGTTATCTTTTAAATAACATGCTCTTTGGGGCTTAAACCTGCATATTGGGTGGCACATCTCCAGCAAAATTTGACATTAAAAAAATATATTGCTGCTAAGTTCCAGTTACTTCTGGTTTTTAACAAAACCGTAAAAGAAAAAAAGTCTACCGACACAGTTCAATCCCACCACGAACTCGCCACCGAAACACATCTCCTGATCCCCACGGCTGAAAGTACAAAAAGGGGTGGGGGCTCCTAGGTGACGACATTGACCAAATATTGACATGACCATATTAGGTCCCTATGTGGCCTGGTATGGTTTGGTTCAGGAGGGTGGGGAGGGAGGCACATGCTTGTTTTCCCCTACTTTTCTTGGTCAGCCAGACTGCATGTTCAAATCAGGGTCTGGTACAGATTTTTTATGGGGGAGGGAACCTAATTTTTTTGCGTGTGCAGCCCCTCTTAAGGTAAAATTCTAGCCTCACAATAATTATGCTTAAAAATCCGTCCATACCCCCCCCCCCCCTTCCTACCTATGCTACCCGAGTTTAAAAAAATGTATATTTATACTTATTTTCAGCTTGCTCCTGTCTGGTCATGTGATATGCAGCTCTGACTCCCCTGTGTCAGTCAGCGGCTGCTGCAGTTGAGAGGAGGAGGTGCTGACAGCAGCTTGGACATGGTAGCCTATGGGGGACATCACCACTTCTGGAATTCCAAGCTCTTGTCATCTCCTCCTCTCCCCTGCAGCTGCCACTCACTGATACAGAGGATCATGTGACCAGACCAGAGCATGCTAAAATTGGTAAGTATACAGGGGAGGGAGGGGATATTTCTAAACGAGGTTAGTGTTTGGCAGGAACTCCACATTAAAATCCATACCAGACCTGAGCAATCTGGTATAGATATTCAGGCACCCCAAAATGTTTTTTTTTTAATTCTGCCAGGAATACCCAGCTGACAGCTGAATGTGCCAGGCAGAAATTACTTGTTGGTTGTTAGGATGCCAGAGGCTGCCAGCTTCCTAACAACCTGGAGGACTGGGCCGACTTCTCAGTATAACCGATACTATAGAATGGGCGGACTGCACCTAAATGAGGAGGGTGTAGATCAGCTGGGATTGAAGATGGCCAAAAAGTTAGAGGGATTTTTAAACTAGGTGATGGGGGAGGGTCCAGATGTAGAGATAGTCAGTGCGGAACATATTCCAGAGGGTAGTATTGGGGGCATTAGTGGTAGGTTGACCAAAGCACATAAACCCAATGTAAGTATAGTAGCAAGTCCTAGTTGCAATCTCAGAACACCCAAGAAGAGGATAATATGCTACCGGTCTAAACTACGTGGCATGTTCACCAATGCCAGGAGCCTGACAGACAAGATGGGTGAACTAGAGATACTGTTGTACGAGGAGGATTTGGATTTTGTGGGAATTTCAGAGAGCTGGTTCAACAGCTCTCATGATTGGCTGGCAAACATTCAAGGGTATACCCTTTACCGCAAGGATAGAGAGGGTAAAAATGGGGGAGGGGTGTGCCTATATATCAAGATTAATGTACAAGTGAATGTGAGAGATTACATCACTGAGGGAGCTAGGGAGGAGGTGGAATCCTTATGACAGAGCTCCAAAGGGATGAAGCTAAGGGGAAAATAATACTGGGAGTATGCTAAAGGGCCCCCTAACCTGAGGGAGGAAGGGGAGACAGATCTCCTATCACAATTTGGATTAGCAGCAAGGATGGGAAGTGTTATCATAATGGGGATTTTAACTATCCACACATAGACTGGGCGGGGGGAACCTCGCATTCATCTAAGGCTCGCCAGTTCCTAAATGTCTTCCAGGACAATTTCATGTTTCAGATGGTAGACGCACCAACTAGAAATAAAGCATTACTGGATCTACTGATTACCAACAATACAGACCTGATCATGGATGTGGAAATAAGGGGCAATTTAGGTAACAGTGATCACAGGTCAATTGGCTTCAGTATAAATCACACAAATAGGAAACATAAGGGGAATACAAAGACACTGAATTTCAAAAGAGCCAACTTCCCTAAACTATGAACCTTGCTAGAAGGCATAAATTGGGATAAAATCTTAGGAACAAAGAACACAGAGGAGAGATGGGTTTGCTTTAAGAGCATATTAAATAAGGGCATTAGCCAATGCATCCCATTGGGTAATAAATTTAAAAAAGCGAACAAAAGTCCTGGATGGCTTAACTCCAATGTAAAAATGCATATAAAAGCAAAGTAGAAGGCCTTCAAAAAATACAGGGTTGAGGGATCATCATTAGCATTCAGACTTTATAAAGAATGCAACAAGAAATATAGGGTGCAATAAGGACGGCTAAGATAAAACATGAAAGACACATAGCGGAGGAGAGCAAAAAAAATCCCAAGAAATTCTTTAAGTATGTAAACAGTAAAAAAGGCAGGACAGACCATATTGGCCCCATAAAGAATGAGGCAGGACATCTGGTTACAAAGGATGGGGAGATGGCGAAGGTATTAAATTTATTCTCATGTCCTCATGTTGTAAAGTGCTGTGCAAACTGTTGGCGCTATATAAATTCTGTATAATAATAATAAGAATAATATTCTTCTCCTCAGTCTTCATGAGGGAATCGAGGGGCTTCAGTAACCAAAACTGCAGTGTTTATCCTCCTGAAACATTACAGGAAGCACCTCCATGGTTAACAGAGGACATAATTAAAATTAGATTTGGGAAACTTAACATTAATAAATCACCGGGACCAGATGGCTTGCACCCGAGGGTACTTAGGGAACTCAGTCAAGTAATTGCCAGACCATTGTTCCTAATTTTTACTGACAGTCTACTGACTGGAATGGTACCAGCTGATTGGATTAAAGCCAATGTAGCACCAATATTTAAAAAGGGCCCAAAATACATACCTGGGAGTTACAGACCAGTTAGCCTGACATCAATAGTATGTAAACTCTTGGAGGGGATGATAAGGAACTATATACAAGATTTTAGTAGTGAGAATGGTACCCTTAGCATTAATCAGCATGGATTCATGAAGAATCGTTCTTGCCAAACCAATCTATTAACCTTCTATGAGGAGGTGAGTTGCCATCTAGATAAAGGAAGGCCCGTAGAAGTGGTGTATCTGGATTTTGCAAAAGCATTTGACACAGTTCCCCATAAACATTTACTGTACAAAATAAGGTCAATTGGCATGGACCATAAGGTGAGTACATGGATTGAAAACTGGCTACAAGGGCAAGTTCAGAGGGTGGTGATAAATGGGGAGTACTCGGAATGGTCAGGGGTGGGTAGTGGGGTTCTCCAGGGTTCTGTGCTGGGACCAATCCTATTTAATTTGTTCATAAACGACCTGGAGGATGGGATAAACAGTTCAATCTCTGTATTTGCGGACGATACTAAGCTAAGCAGGGCAATAACTTTGCCGCAGGATGTGGAAACCTTGCAAAAAGATCTGAACAAATTAATGGGGTGGGCAACTACATGTCAAATGAGGTTCAATGTAGAAAAATGTAAAATAATGCATTTGGGTGGCAAAAATATGAATGCAATCTATACACTGGGGGGAGAACCTCTGGGATAATCTAGGATGGAAAAGGACCTGGGGGTCCTAGTAGATGATAGGCTCAGCAATGGCATGCAATGCCAAGCTGCTGCTAACAAAGCAAACAGAATATTGACATGCATTAAAAAGGGGATCAACTTTAGAGATAAAACGACAATTCTCCCGCTGTAAAAGACTCTGGTCTGGCTGCACCTAGAGTATGCTGTCCAGTTCTGGGCACCAGTCCTCAGGAAGGATGTACTGGAAATGGAGCGAGTACACAGAAGGGCAACAAAGCTAATAAAGGGTCTGGAGGATATTAGTTATGAGGAAAGGTTGCGAGCACTGAACTTATTCTCTATGGAGAAGAGACGCTTAAGAGGGGATATGATTTCAATTTACAAATACCATACTGGTGACCCCACAATAGGGATAAAACTTTTTCGCAGAAGGGAATTTAACAAGACTCGTGGCCACTCATTAAAATTAGAGGAAAAGAGGTTTACCCTTAAACTACGTAGAGGGTTCTTCACTGTAAGAGTGGCAAGGATGTGGAATTCCCTTTCACAGGCGGTGGTCTCAGCGGGGAGCATTGATAGCTTCAAGAAACTATTAGATAAGCACCTGAACGACTGCAACATACAGGGATATATAATGTAATACTGACACATAATAATACATAGGTTGGACTTGATGGACTTGTGTCTTTTTTCAACCTCTCCTACTATGTAACTATGTAACCAACCAACAGGGAAAGCTGACACATTTAGCAGCGATAGTAATACAGCTGCTTAATGTTTCACTTCTCGCTGCCATCAGATATTCTACTCAACTAAGTATCAATTTAGTTTGGCAATTTGCCCAACCTCTGAACAGACCAAATCTTGTTTGGACCTGGGCTCAGACTGAATCAACAGCTCACCCCTTGCTATAGGGAACATCTGGAAATGTTTACGGTGCCTTAACAGAACCCTGCAAAATGTATTTTTCACTTTGAATTACTCATGAAAAGCAGCAGAACACTTCCTGTGCCTACAGCCTCCTAGCTGTAAATCTGCAGCATGAGATCATCTAAGGCACTGCTGCCTTTGACTGCTAGTCTCACAAGATTTGAGATGAGGTCTGGTGATGTTACTGTGCAGCATTATTCTAGCACATTTATGTCAAACACAGGCTGCAGGCCAAATCCACCTTGTCATGTGGCCCTACCACCAAGTTGTACAGTGGAAATGTGGAAGAACCCCTTTCCTCCTCCTCTGGCTCTTACCCCCTACTCCTGTTTCCCTCTGCCACTTGTAAACACAGAAGCTGTCTGTGTTTACAAGGGACAGCTTCACTTCTAGCAGCTTCCAGATGTAACAGATCCCTCAGAGCGGGGACAGCTCTCCAGAATGTTAGCGCAAGAAGGATCTCCCTACACAGGGAGGTATAACAGAGCCAAATACACAAGTAGTGTATTTGGGAAGGGAATTACTAGAGCCAGGCCAGGTGGGGGGGTGGGGGGGTTGATGTTGTACACTGTGCATTACGCCTTCCTAAACCCTGCACTTTGTACACAGTGGACCCCTGAATTCTGCACATAGTGCACCCCTAACCCCTGCACCCTGTATGTAGCATACCCCTAACCCCTGCACTCTGTATGTAGCACACCCCTGAACTCTTCACTCTGTGCATCGGGCACCCCTGGCACTGCACGCTGTATGTAGCGCACCTCTGAACTCTGCACCCTGTATGTAACGCACTCCTGAACTCTGCACCTTGTACGTAATGCACCCCTGAACTCTGCACCCTGTATGTAACGCACTCCTGAACTCTGCACCCTGTACATAAAGCACTCCTGAATTCTGCACTCTGTACGTACTACGCCCCATATACAACCGGCCCTTTGAGGGCAACCATACTGCTGATGCAGTAATGTAATTGAGTTTGACACCCCTGTGATGAAATTGAGTTTGACACCCCTGTTCTAGGCTATACAGTGTGTCGTTATGGCACATCACACTGCCAGATGTCACTGACATATTTATCTACACCCTGTTGTCTACTCAGTCATTGCCCAGATCAGCACGCATGTTTGTTTTTCCTTTTGTGCCACACACTGAATTCCCTGCAGCCCTGTCCTGAGGACCCATGCAGCACACATCATAGGGCTTCTGAACAAGATGGCCCTACGTTGTCAACTCTATTACATGTTTATAGGTTCGGGAGGAACTCCAAACCCTCCCCAACCCACCATTTTATGACCATTCTAATAGGTAAAGGCATTGTTTATATCCTGAACATCCAGGTGGTGTCCATTGTTATGACTTTCGTTTTGGGATACGTGGACATCAGAACTTCTGGCTGTCCTATAAGCTGCAGAAACATTTTTTACTTATCATTACGTGTCAGTTCCTGTCGACACAGCTGTGTTACTCTGAATGTAAACACAAGTGTAAAGGTTATCATCACCGTCTGTAAAGAATTTCTCTGTATATTGGTGGTAACACAAAATATCATCATTAGTTTACAATCGTCTCTCATTTTTAATATTATAAACACAAGGAGCAGGAGAAAAACTTTATAGAGCACGCCTAATGAAATGTGCTGAAAGTTTGAAAAGAAATGAGACTTTTAACTTACTGGGAATTCTTCCAAGTAGAAAAACAGAGGAGTACTCCATTATCACAACTACCTTATAAAGATCCGAGGAACCCTCAAACCACTGCTTTTTAGAACACTTGGCTGATTTAAAGTGAACTTGTTTCTAGGTCATGTATGCTAGAGTAATTTTATGTCCTGAAAAAGCAGTAAAGGCATTAAAAGATAAGTGCAAAATGCACTTATCTTTTTGTCCCCTTCCTTTGACCTAACCCAACCCACCTTCCCTCTCCACAGATCCATACCTACCTCAAGCCAAACGCCGCGTGCTGCTGTTTGTTTACATGTAATGCTGCAATTCTTCACTGCCCTAGCTGCAAATGTACATTACAACCTTATAAGAGCACGGAAAAGGAAAAAGAAAAGAAAGGAAAAGGAAAGGAAAAATTAAAAAAAGAAAAGAAACTAAAAAAAAGGGAGAAGTGGAAAAAGAAAAGAAAAAGAAAAGGAAAGAAAAATAAGAAAAGAATAGAAAATAGGGGAAAAAAGAGAAAGGAAAGAAAAAGAAGAAAGGAATCGAGAAAAGAAAAGACAAGAGAAAAGGAAATGAAGAGAAAAAAGAAAAGAAAAATAAGAAAAGAAAAGAGAAAAGGAAATGAAAAAAGGAAAAGAAAAATGAAAGGAAAGAAAAGAAAAGAGAAAAGATAAAAGGAAAGAAAAGAAAAATAAGAAAAGAAAAGAGAAAAGAAAAAAAAAATAAGAAAAGAAAAGCGAAAAGAGATGAAAAATAAGAGAAGAAAAGAGCAAAGGAAAAAGTAAAGAGCAAGGGAAAAGAGAAAAGAAAACACACATTGCTGCAATGCAAAAGGAAGGAAGGAAGACACCTTGTTGCATAACAGAGTTGTTCACATAGAAGAAAGAAAGAAAGAAAGAAAGAAAGAAAGAAAGAAAGAAAGAAAGAAAGAAAGAAAGAAAGAAAGAAAGAAAGAAAGAAAGGAAGGAAGGAAGGAAGGAAGGAAGGAAGGAAGGAAGGAAGGAAGGAAGGAAGGAAGAAAGAAAGAAAGAAAGAAAGAAAGAAAGAAAGAAAGAAAGAAAGAAAGAAAGAAAGAAAGAAAGAAAGAAAGAAAGAAAGAAAGAAAGAAAGAGAAGTACAGCCAAAGCCTGTTTGGCTGTACTTCTCCTGTGGATCACAGGTTGTTTTGCACTCTGGTGACCCATTTTTAGCAGACAGTGGGCTTAAGTCACAGAGCCGGTCCAGGCTCGGGAAAGATCGCAACCATATGCTCGGGATCCGCCCACATGCCTGCCTCTGACAGCCTGAGCCAGCCACTCCTGTGAACTCCACAGCCCAGTGCTCTAGTGAGTGTGCATGGGGGGGGGGGGGGGGCAGAGCAGAGAGCCAGGGGCTGACCTTGATCTTTGATCGTTTGGTTCTCAGTCTTAGAGCCGGTGGGGGACAGATGCAACATTGAACCCAGCATTGGACTGATGCTGCATCCAGCTAGGTAAAAATGATTTTAAAAAAAAATCCCATACTTCTCTTTTAATAAATGCTCTAGACTTAGGGAAATAAACATTATTGGCACAAACATAGAGAGTCATAATAAGTGTCGCTAGCTGGGGATACTATAATGTATAGAACTGTACTCACTAATAGGCTGACCTATATATTTAAACTCTACAGTCCGGAGTGCTGATTAAGTTCAGATCTGAGCATCCACCTTCATGTAGCACAGACGTTTTTCCCGGTTCAGTAATTTCTCTTTAACTCATGGACCAGTGAGCCAGGACATGGCACGGTAATTATGAAAATAGGATGCTAATGACTGTAATTCAACTCTACCCATCTCCAACATCTGTTTCTCTAATTTAGAATTCCTCTACATTTAAGTTTATATCTGCGCTTTTTTCCTTATTAGACTTGATTTGTGCCATTAGGACGAGACGGCGTTTCTGTTTACCAGATTATCAGACTGCAATCACTGAATTAAAGGGGCACAACTATCCGGATACTGCAAATACATAATCTGTAACATAAAATATACTGTATACCTGCATACTGTGTAAATTGCACTGTATTTATTAGCATAATGACCATATTGATCTAAACATGTGACAGCTCACAATAGCTGCCACTGTTAGCTCTTTGGTGTCACTCACATAAGATCCAATACAACAATGTGTCAGAGCTGACAGCTGATAAGAAAACTCAAATCTGATGCATCCTTGCCTTCATTAGACCAAAAAGCATTGAAGGTGCCACATCACTAGATAATATAAACAATGTAAACAACATGTGTAATAGGACTTTAAATGCACCAAGCATTAAAACCACCAAAATTGTACATAAAATAATATTTTTTTATATTAATAACACCATTAAAAAGCAAAACCATAAAGGTCTAGTAGATAAAAACAAATATGCACATAACAGATCATCAATGTGTATTGAAAACCACCACACAGAACATCTTCAATATATGAATGTCTATCTTATGTGAATAAGTTCCAACGCGTTTCAACTCATGGACTATATGAGTCTTCTTCAGGGGAATTGACAGGGTAGTGGAATAATTACAGTGTTAACATAACATATAATAGAATAGGATGAGTGCATTTCCAAGAAGAAACCCAGGGTGTAAACTTGATATTGCACAAAGAATGCCCAAACTTCTGCCTAAGAAGAATGAGCCCACAAAAAGGAAGATAATAATGTGGCCAAAGAGTTCAACCCAACAGAGCTGATGAGGATTCAGAAACAGTGTAGACCAACACATCTATGGTGCAATGCTACATCTATGTTTGTTCACTAAGAGCATAGGTAAGTATGGCTAGGCCTCATAAAGACTTGCTTATATCACCCAAAAGGAGCCAAGGCAAAATGAATCTGGAGCCAATGAAGGGATCTTTAAAGTTTCTAAAAAGTCCCCACGCCAACCAGTACACCCAGTGTCACTGGGTGTACTGGTTGGCTGTGGGACTTTTTGGAAACTGTGAAGATCTCTTTGTTGGCTCCAGATTCATTTTGCATTGGCTCCTCTGGCACACTGTTGGTGTCAGTGGAAGAAATGAAGCCTTATTGTTGGTGTCATTGGAAGGAATAGTGCTGCATCTCAATGGGAGGAATAGTGCCCCAAGGGCCAGAAAAAAAAGAAAGCAAAAGGCTGTACTTGGCCCATGAGCCACAGATGGGGGTCCACTGTACTTTGTACCATAAGGGGTGCCTTGAAACTTCTCCACAATAAAAGAAGCACCAAGGAACAACACAGCTATTTGTTTAACCCCTTCCCATCCAGCCCTAGCATTTCTTTAAATGGATCTTTCCAGCTGGGGGGGGGACAGACTTTCTGATTACGTAACCATTGTGTTTGCCAGTTACAGTGGTCACATGATCTTAAGCATGTACGGCTGTCTCCAGATCGTGACTAGAGACCCAGAGCTGTCTATGACAGCGCAGTGTCTATGCTGGGCATGCACAGTGAGCTCACTCTCAGCACAGAAAACTTGGCCAACGATGAATGCATGTGTGTGGCATGTGGGCATTATAGACCACCCTCTTTGCTGAAGCATAAATGCGTTACATGGGTGGCAAGAAGTTTAAGGAAACTTTTATCCTAAAAACTGGAAAGTACAGTACCAATCTAAGGCTGTTAATTTCTACTTCGGAAACAATAGGTAATTTAACAGCAGACTAAAGTTCAGATTATGAGTCTTCACTTCTTACACAAAGGAGATCGAGCAAAGTATTCCTTCCATAAAGTGGTTGACACCTCAGACACTAAATATGAATACTGTCAATCATATCCCTCTATAGTGTATACTTGTCTCAATTAAGAGCACTATGGGAGTTATTTACTAAAGGCAAATCCACTTTGCACTTGCAAAGTGCACTTGAGAAGTGTAGTCACTGTAGATCCAAGGGGGACATGCAAGGAAAATAAAAAACAGCATTTTAGCTTGCACATGATTGGATAATAAAATCAGCAGAGCTTCCCCTCATTTCAGATCTACCCAGGGCCATCTTTAATATTGATTGGACCCTGGGCAAAAAATTTCTTGGGCCCCCCCCCCATGCAGTTTTGCTCTCCACCTGCTCTGAGACATACAATAAATAGCAGGTAGACTCAAAATCAGTTTACTGAATACGATCAGACAGTGATTGTGATTGGTTGCCAGAGTTTACAGTGTATCATTACCGCTCACTGACTGGTTGTTAGAGGTTACAGCACACATTTCGGCTCACTGATTAGTTGCTAGAGGTTACAGCACATGATTTCTGCTTGTTGACTGGTTGCTAGAAATTACTGTGCATCAATACTGCTCACTGATTGGTTACTGCACATCATTACTGCTTACTGATTGGTTGCTAGAGGTTACAGCACATCATCTCCTCATTGGCTGCACACCATGGACTGAACCTTGCACACCTGTGCACCCCAAACTGTAATTCCTTCTCTGCCTACCTCTGCACACCACACACTACCCCCCCCCCCCCCACTAATTTGCTTACCTTTGCAGAACAGGCTGATGGTAGGCTTAATGACCACAGTTGTAGGCAGGACTTTCAAGCATGCCCCTTTATCTCCCCAGTGGGTAGAATTCAGTATAGGTAATGGTGGATATGACCTCAGGGGTGCATGATATACATATGAATACAACCTCTGTTTACATAGAATGCTGCCACTAGTCTGCCACTATTTACATATGAATGTCTCTGCTATTTACATATCAATGCCGGTATTTACATGTAAACACAGGGTCTGCAGGTGAGTCATCTGTACACAACAACAAGACAGAGCTGGGCAGCATTAATAACAGAACTTCACACTGAGATATTAGGACACAGCATGAGACTAAAACCTCAAGGGATGAGGGAATTTAAACTTGGAAAGTTGACAAGTATGAGGCAGCTGCTTTGGGCCCCACAACAATGACAGGGCCCAGGGCAGCTGCCCCTTTTGCCCTGCCTTAAAGACGACCCTGGATCTACCCCTTAGATTTATAGCGACTGCACTTCCAAGTGCACTTTCAGTGCAATTTCAAGTGCATTTGCAGTGCAAAGTGGATTTGCCTTTCGTAAATAACTCCCATTGTTTAATTGAGAGTGATAAAAGGTACTGTTTAAAATCACAACCCCTCCCCCCTTATCAGCTGGTCTGATGATCACATCTTTCCTTGCTTCTTTAAGCTCTTAAAGTGAAGTTCCACTCAAAAATGGAACTTCCACTTTTCGGATTCCTCCCCCCCTCCGATGTCACATTTGGCACCTTACAGGGGGGAGGGGGGAGCAAGGATTCACTTCCTGATTCCCTTACCGAAGATGGTGGCGCCTCCACCCGAGAGCCGAGGGACAGATCGGCTTCAGGTGAGGACATCGCGGGCGCCCTGGACAGTTATGTTTCCATATTTTAAAAGTCAGCAGCTGCAGTATTTGTAGCTGCTGACTTTTAAAAAAATATTTTAGCGGAACTCTGATTCAAGTATTTTGGTTTCTTTAACAGGGAAACCTCTACAATCACTGGAAAGTTCTTCTGACTACTTCTGAACAAGACTTCCCTTAGGGTATATGTCACTTAGGGTTCCTAGAATCTACTGGTCTTCTACCTGATCCCAACTGATGGGGTCAAATTGTTTTCAGTACTGCCAGTATGGGTTTCTGTTCCTGTCTACTCTGTGGGCCCATTGCACATCTGCACCCATAAATGACTGCCAATCTCTCCCGGGAATCCTGTGTCTAATGTTCACACAAGTTTCCCAAGATGGCACCTGGAACTCATAGCGGAACACATGGTAGTGCCATGCCAATTTCCCCCTCTTGTTAGTATTAAAGAAGCAGTCATGTGACTGCTCTGTTAATACTGGAAAAGAAAGGGAAAGTGACTTGCTGATCACATGACCTCTGTATGACTTTCCAATACTGCCAACCCAATAAGGTGTTTGCCAAGGAAAAGACCAGCTAGGCATCACACCTTGGGATGAGTAGAGGCCACTGACCTCCTGCCTACATGCTGCTCCAGGTTACAACTGTGACAATCTTCTGTAGCATACACATAAACAGACCAAAGCACACTGGCCTTTGCAAGCTTTTTGAATAAGTTTTAAAATGCACTTACAAACATTTGTAATGCAGTGGCTTTCCATACACCATGACAAAGTCCGATGGACCCATTTAGTCCACTAGTGGAACAATATGACTTTGTCAAAATGAATGATTTATTACACTGTATATATTTACTTAACAAGGAGTGTGCTTTGGTCTGTTTCTGTAGCTTGCTGATTTATTTATTTTGCTTCCTTGAACTACTCTTTAAAGTGGACCTAGCATCAGATATACAGTGCATCCGAAAAGTATTCACTGTGCTTCACTTTTTCCACATTTTGTTATATCACAGCCTTATTCCAAAATGGAATAAATTCATTATTTTCCTTAAAATTCTACAAACGATACCCCATAATGACAATGTGAACATTTAAGTTTGTTTGAAATTTTTTAAAATTTATTAAAAATAAAAAATGAAAAAATCACATGTACATAAGTATTCACAGCCTTTGCCATGACACTCAAAATTGAGCTCAGGTGCATCCTGTTTCCACTGATCATCCCTGAGATGCTTCTACAACTTGATTGTAGTCCACCTGTGGTGAATTAGGTTGATTGGACATGATTTGGAAAGGCACACACCTGTCTATATAAAAGGTCCCACAGTTCATGTCAGAACACAAACCAAGCTATGAAGTCCAAGGAATTGTCTGCAGACCTACGAGACAGGATTGTATCGAGTCACAGATCTGGGGAAAGGTACAGAAACATTTCTGCAGCATTTAAGGTCACAATGAGCACAGTGGCCTCCATTATCTGTAAATGGAAGAATTTGGAACCACCAGGACTCTTTCTAGAGCGGACCGCCCGGCCAAATTGAGCGATCGGGTAAGGGCATTAGTCAGCGAGGTGACCAAGAACTCAATGGTCACTCTGATTGAGCTCCAGCGTTTCTCTGTGGAGAGAGGAGAACCTTCTAGAAGAACAATCATCTCTGCAGCACTTCACCAATCAGGCCTGTATGGTAGAGTGGCCAGACGGAAGCCAGTCCTCAGTAAAAGGCACATGACAGCATGCCTGGAGTTTACCAAAAAGCACCTAAAGTACTCTCAGACCATGAGAAACAAAATTCTCTGGTCTGATGAAACAAAGATTGAACTCTTTGGCCTGAAGTGAACCAGGCACTGCTCATCACCTGGCTAATACCATCCCTACAGTGAAGCATGGTGGTGGCAGCATCATGCTATAGGGATGTTTTTCAGTGGCAGGAACTGGGAGACTAGTCAGGATCGAGGGAAAGATGAATGCAGCAAAGTACAAAGACATCCTTGATGAAAACCTGCTCCAGAAGGCTCTGGACCTCATGCTGGGGTGAAGGTTCATCTTCCAACACGGCAATGACCCTAAGCACACAGCCAAGATAACAAAGGAGTGGCTCTGGGACAACTCCATGAATGTTCTTAAGTGGCCCAGCCAGAGCACAGACTTGAACCCGATTTAACATCTCTTACATTTTTGGTTGTAAGATGACAAGAATGTGTTTTTGTATGTGCATTTAAAATATAATCTTTTGGTAAATATAAAACATTTCTTATTTAATCATATTTTATAATAGAGTCATTCCAACTGTCCCATTCCTGGCACAGGTATTTTCTGTTATTTAATCATAAAATGTTTCCTATGGAATTCATAAAAGCACAGCACATGAAGTGTTCTCCTTCCCATAGTTTTTCAATTTTGTTATTTGTTTTTTAGTAGAAAAGGGATTTTCAGTTCCCAAAAGACACATATTATATCAGGTACATTTATGGTAAGCACATTATTCAAAAGACTATTGCATGGGTCATTGCTCCTTAACCACTTAAAGACTGCATACTGCATCTATACTGTGGCAGGGTGGCTCAATTGCACGAAACAACTTACCTGTACGTCATTTCGTGCAATAGATACTCTGGGCGCATGCCTATTGGACAGCAGGGGAGCCAATCAGTGGGTCTGGTGGACCCGATGTCCGCCGGCCACCGGCAATCATTCCCCAGATAAGCAGAACGGTGATCTGCCTATGTAAACAAGGCAGATCGCCGTTCTGACAGGGGAGGACACAGAGATCTTCTGTTCCTGCTAAGCAGGCACACAGATATCTGTGTTCACCCGCTCAGTCCATCCCCACACAGTTAGCAAGCACCCCCTAGGGACACACTTAACCCTTTGATCGCCCCTGGTGTTAACCCCTTCCCAGCCAGTGTCATTAGTACCGTAATGCCCTGTACACACGATCAGACATTCCGACAACAAAATCCATCGGATTTTTTCCGACGGATGTTGGCTCAAACTTGTCTTGCATACACACGGTCACACAAAGTTGGTCGGAAATTCCAAACATCAAGAACGCGGCGAGATACAACACGTACGACGAGCTGAGAAAAATGAAGTTCCATAGCCAGTGCGGGTCTTCTGCTTGATTCTGAGCATGCGTGGCACTTTGTGCGTCGGAATTGTCTACACACAATCGGAATTCACACGAACGGATTTTGTTGTCGGAAAATTTTAGATCCAGCTCTCAAACTTTGTGTGCCGGAAATTCCAATGGAAAAAGTCAGATGGAGCCCACACATGGTCGGAATTTCCGACAACAAGCTCCGATCGCACATTTTCCGTCAGATAGTCTGATCGTGTGTACAGGGCTTAACAGTGCATATTTTTAGCACTGATCACTGTAATTATGTCAAAAGTGTCAGTTAGGTGTCTGATTTGTCCGCTGTCCCTATTTGTTAGGTGTCCACTGTCGCAAACCTGCTAAAAATCACTGATCGCTGCCATTACTAGTAAAAAAGAAAAATAAATAAAAATGCCATAAAAATATCCCATAGTTTGTAGATGCTATAACTTTTGCGCAAACCAATCAAAATTTTGAACCAAAACATTAAAAAATAAATAACATGAAACCACTTAAAACCATTATTATTTCCCTACGATGAAAAGAATATAGAAAAATCCTTACAGAATTCAAGTGTTTCACTGAACCAATTACTGGTGACAGTATCTAAGAGGTAGGAAAGAGTCCGCTGTGACCGCAGTCATACTGTAATTTCACGTATGGAGAGGGGATCCATATCCACGCTACACAGAATTAGAACATGCAATTAATCAGCCAAAGAAGCTGCCACACTGCGCAATTATGAGAAGTAAATCAGATCGTTTTCCTCAGCCTTGAAGAAAAGGAAGACATGTTCCTGCGGCGTATGAACTATCTGTGTACTATAGCCCAGTGTTTCTCAATTCCAGTCCTCAAGGCGCACCAACGGGTCATGTTTTCAGGATTTCCATCAGATAATACGGCTGTGGTAATTACTAAGGCAGTAAAACTGATCAAATGATCTGTGCAAATTAATGGACAGCCTGAAAACATGACCTGTCGGGGCGCCTTAAGGACTGGAATTGAGAAACACTGCTATAGCCAACATGAACCAACGTATTAATTAACCAATGTGACACACAGCTCTGTAAAGTATATTCTATTAAAGTGGTAGTAAACCTCTGAAAGAAAAAAGGAAAAAAGCATATCCTTCATCTAGTCTGGATCCTGGCTGCTCTATACTTAATTTGCTATTTACATGGGTTACTTCAGTGCTGTCAATTAAAGTCAGTGAAGAAGGAGCGGGGGTGCATGGGGCCGAGTCCCGCTCTCTGTGTCAATGAACGTAGCAACGGGGCTTGGGAGCAAGCACACATGAGTGCCCCATGGGAAGCCTCCCTGGACAGAGAGGAGGGGCCCGGGGCACCAGTGGGGGACCCGAGAGGAGAAGGTTTGTGGCAGCTCTGTGTAATTCCATTGTTTGAATGTAGTTTGTTACTTTTTTTAAAAAAAAACATTTACCTTTACAATCTGTTTAAGGGGACAAGCAACCTAAAAGTGAGAACAAACAGTTAGAATAACCTTCTATAATTCCTGACTGGATATCTTCGAGCTGCTCCAGTTACATCCAACATATTACAAAATAAATATATGGCTATATCAGGTAAGCAGACCCACTAACAGTGCAGAGAGCCCCCCAGCAACATTAAAGGAGAAGTACAGCCAAAGCTCATTTGACCCGTTTTCAGCAGACAGCGGGCTGAAGCCGGTCCAGGCCGGGGCAAGATCATGACAATAAAGTCAGGATCCGCCCACAACTCTGGACTGGCGCCTGGCTTGGCCTCTCAGCGAGCCGTTGAGAGCCTGAGCCAGCCGATCCTGCCCCCTTCCACAGTCCAACGCTCCTGTGAGAGAGGGGGGCAGAGCAGAGAACCAGTGACTGACAGTCACAAGCTCTCTGCTCACGGAGCTCTGAAAACCTGAGCGATCAGCGGTCTCTGATTGCTCAGTTCTCAGTCTTAGAGCCGGCAGGGGACAGATGCAGCATAGGTAAGAATGATTTTGAGAAAAAAAAAAAAAAACAACTTCTCTTTTAATAATGAGCTGGTTTAGCTTTCTAACTAGTTTGAGATAAAGAACTACTTGGTATTTTTGTATAACACTTTAGAAATTGAAATACATTTTTTGATGTTTTTTTTTTTACATTTCTGTTTGTTTTTTTACTGTGTAGATTTTACTGGTGCCGAGAGATCCTGCCTCCAAATTACTGTATCAAATAATAACTTACAAAAGGATAGAAAGCAGTTTCTGGAAAATCTATATAGGAGCAGATGTTATAAAAAGTGAGGTAACAGAAACAATTCTTGTTTCCCACAGAGGTATTGTTTTATTTTCAAATTTGGACTGCAGAAATGATAGTTGGAAGCAATTTGGTTGTCATGGCCAAGGAGAAAGTTTACCTTTAGCACACTTCAAATAGATTTTCTGGGCCTGAAGCAAGAGCATTTCTAGGGTCCCTTTTGTAAAAGCTCCCTTATTTCTTGTCTGTGAACACCAGAACTGAGGAAGTAAGGAACATCTTACCATGGAGAGATAAACCGCAATAAAACATTGAATAAATTCTCATTTAATCTAGGTATTCTAGTTTGAAGCAATATCAATTTACGCTGTGTAGTTCTACATCTCCTACATTCTATTTTAGCTCTACAGTGCCTTGCAAAAGAATTCACCCCCTTGGCTTTTTACCTATTTTGTTACATTACAGCCTTTAGTTCAATGTTTTTTTTTTTTAATCCAAATTATATGTGATGGATCAGAACACAATAGTCTAAGTTGGTGAAGTAAAATTAGAAAAATATATACATAAAACTATTTTTCAGAAATAAAAAACTGGTTGGCATGTGCGTATGTATTCACCCCCTTTGTTATGAAGCCCATAAAAAGCTCTGGTGCAACCAATTACCTTCAGAAGTCACATAATTAGTGAAATGATGTCCACCTGTGTGCAATCTAAGTGTCACATGATCTGTCATTACATATACACACCTTTTTGAAAGTCCCCAGAGGCTGCAACACCTAAGCAAGAGGCACCACTAACCAAACACTGCCATGAAGACCAAGGAACTCTCCATACAAGTAAGGGACAATGTTGTTGAGAAGTACAAGTCAGGGTTAGGTTATAAAAAAATATCCAAATCTTTGATGATCACTAGGAGCACCATCACATGTATCATAACCAAATGGAAAGAACATGGCACAACAACAAACCTGCCAAGAGAGGGCTGCACACCAAAACTCACAGACCGGGCAAGGAGGACATTAATCCGAGAGGCAGCACAGAAACCTAAGGTAAGCCTGGAGGAGCTGTAGAGTTCCACAGCAGAGACTGGAGTATCTGTACATAGGACGACAATAAGCCGTACGCTCCATAGAGTTGGGCTTTATGGAAGAGTGGCCAGAAGAACTTTCCATTACTTTCAGCAAAAAACAAATTAGCACTTTTTGAGTTTGTGAAAAGGCATGTGGGAGACTCCCAAAATGTATGGAGGAAGGTGCTCTGGTCTGATGAGACTAAAATTTTACTTTTTGGCCATCAAAGAAAACGCTATGTCTGGCACAAACGCTACACATCATATCACCCAAAGAATGCATTCCCTACAGTGAAACATGGTGGTGGCAGCATTATACTGTGGGGATGTTTTTCAGCAGTCGGGACTGGGAAACTGGTCATAGTTGAGGGAAAGATGGATGGTGCTAAATACAGGGATAGTCTTGATCAAAACCTGTACCACTCTGTGTGTGATTTGAGGCTAGGACGGAGGTTCACCTTCCAGCAGGACAATGACCCCAAACACACTGCTAAAGCAACACTTGGGTGGTTTAAGGGGAAACATGTAAATGTGTTGGAATGGCCTAGTCAAAGCCCAGACCTCAATCCAATAGAAAATCTGTGGTCAGACTTAAAGATTGCTGTTCACAAGCGCAAACTATCCAACGTGAAGGAGCTGGAGCAGTTTTGCAAGGATGAATGGGCAAAAATCCCAGTGGTAAGATGTGGCAAGCTCATAGAGACTTATCCAAAGCGACTTGGACCTGTGATAGCCGCAAAAGGTGGCTCTACAAAGTATTGACTTTAGGGGGGTGAATAGTTATGCACATTGACTTTTTCTGTTATTTTGTCCTATTTGTTGTTTGCTTCACAATAAAAAAAACCACATCTTCAAAGTTGTGGGAATGTTCTGTAAATTTAATGATGCAAATCCTCAAACAATCCATGTTAATTCCAGGTTGCAAGGCAACAAAACATGAAAAATGCCAAGGGGGGTGAATACTTTTGCAAGGCACTGTAGAAGTACAAGAAAGGTTATCACTGATCTCCACAAAGCACAGGACCTTATGTCTCTGGGCACTACTGAGTAGGGGATATCTCAGAACCCCCATCAACTACTCTGGCTTCCAAATCTTTTCCAGGATCCTCTTCACACAACTGTGCTAAAAAACATTCTTATTGCCCACAGAAGTAATGTTTGATTTTCAAACCAGAACTGAAGAAATAACAGTTAGAAACAGTTTGTTTACCAAGACCTAGAAGATATTCCTTTAGCACATATCTCTTGCATTCTCTGGGCCTGAAGCAGGGGTGTTTCTAGCGTCATAAAATAGAGAAAAACTTGCAGAGTGCAACAAGGAACACGCCCTTTTTATTTTCCCTATCTTTTCTGTTGTTACTCCCTCTCCTCTGTTTTCACTTTTCTTACTCATAGTTATTTGAGTAAGATACTGCATGTCAAAGTGAGTGAGCTTTGAATCTGGTCTGTATTATGTAATCAAATTGTGCATGAATGGGCAGAGGCTGGCACTGTTGGCAAGCTGGGCTTCAGGGAGCTAGATTAAGCCTTTTAGTGTCTGAAGTCTGAAGTGGCCAAAGCCCTTATACAGCCTGAAGGGGACAGGTTTGTCATCTATTGTCCAAAATCTCACTGTTCCTTTGGATGTGGACACTATGGGACCAGTTATATGAGCCAAAGGTGTGACACCTACAGTTGTATCCTTGGGTTATGCAGTTTCTCACTCAGTTTGGCATTTACAGTATACTACATGGCACTATTTTTGCAATTGTAATTGGGTTGAATAAAATGTAGTTTAGTTTAGTTTTTAGTCCAGTGGTTACTGGTGTGCGGGTAGGTGCAGCCCTATTCATGTTACTGCATAGTTAGTGCCACTGTTGGGCATAATTTGACATAGGACCATTCAGTTTTTGTTCGGTTTAAACCAGGAAGTACACCGCAATGTAAGAATACCTTCTGGTGCCTGGCTGTGCAGCCCACTAGCAGTAAATGTACTGTTAGCAGGCGGCACCTGGTTAACTAGATTCCTCATTTCATTTGCTGTGATCTACCAGCCCCCTGGACCATTATCAACTTTCCTTGATGAGTTTTCTGCCTGGCCACAATAATTCTCGGTGATTTCAACATCCCTGCTAATATAAACACTCCTGCTACTTCTAAACTTCTTAGTCTAACCTCTTCATTTGACCTGAAGCAATGGTAAAGGCTCCTACTCACTCTGATGGCAACACCCTTGACCTTGTATTCTCCTACCTATGCACTCCATGCAATGTCTCAAACAATCCTTTTCCTCTCCCCGAACACCTTATTAGTTTCTCTCTCCCCCTGTCTTCCACCACCTTTCCCTCCAATCGCCTAACCATCACCCGTAGAAACTTTCGCAACTTCAAGTCCTCTTTTCTTCTACTTACCACCAACCAAGCCACGTCCATCTACAATAAAACCCTGTCCTCCACCCTGGACAAGCTCGCTCCCCTCACTACACGCAGAATCAGGCCTCCAACCCTACAACCCTGGCAAACAGATGACACTAAAATTCTCAAAAAACGTAGTCGCTCTCTTAAGCGTCTGTGGCACAAGACTAAGTCTTTCAAAGACTTCAACCAATACAAATCTGCCCTTCAAAAATACTATTCTTTCCTCCACACTGCCAAGCAGACCTATTTTACAGCTCTTATTAACACCTTCTCATCTAGTCCCCGTAAACACTTCTCTACCTTCAACTCTCTACTTCATTCTCCACCGCCTCCACCCACTGACTCACTGCCCAGGAGATTGCTAATCACTTCAAAAACAAGAGTAATACAATCCGTGATGAAATCTCCACTCTACAGGTATCTCCCCCAGTTAAGACTCCATGTCAACAGGTACACTGACACTCCCCTTATTCAAATCTGCTACTACAGATGAAGTTGCTAAACTCCTTTCTATCGCCCACCTAACCACCTGTCCCCTGGACCCTATTCCCTCTCAAATACTACGGTCGCCCTCTGACTCTATCCTACTCTCTAACCCAAATCTTCAATCTCTCCCTCACCTCTGGCATCTTCCCCAATGCTCTAAAACATGCACTGGTCACCCCCATACTTAAAAAGCCGTCCTTGGACCCTACAAATCTTAACAACCTACGCCCTATCTCCTTGCTCCCCTTTTCCTCTAAACTCCTTGAACGCCTGGTTTACAACCAACTGAGTGACCACCTCATTAAGAATAACCTACTTGATCCCCTTCAATCTGGATTTTGCCCTCAACACTCCACAGAAACCACTCTTTTAAAACTCACAAATGACCTACTAACTGCAAAAACCAACGGACACTATTCTGTACTCCTACTTCTGAACCTTTCAGCTGCCTTTGACACGGTTGACCACCCCCTCCTCAAAAAAAAACTTTACTCCCTCGGTCTCCATGACTGTGCTCTTTAGTGGCTCTCATCCTGCCTATCGCAAAGCACCTTCAGTGTCACTTACAATTCTACTTCCTCCACTCCTCTTCCCTTCTCCGTCGGGGTCCCCCAAGGTTCTGTTCTTGGTCCTCTTTTATTTTCAATCTACACCTCTTCCCTGGGTCAGCTGATAGCCTCTCACGGCTTTCAATATCATTTCTACGCTGACGACACACAAATCTATCTCTCCACCGCTCAACTCACTCCATCAGTCTCCTCACGCATCAGTAACTTACTAACAGGCATTTCTGTATGGATGTCACACCACTTCCTCAAACTCAACTTGACCAAAACCGAGCTTATAATATTTCCTCCCCCACGTGCCTCTTCCCCTGACTTATCTGTCAAGAGCAATGGCACAACCATCCACAACCGTCCCCACATGTCATTGTGCTAGGTGTTATCCCGAACTCTGAACTCTCCTTTCGGCTCCACATCCAATCACTCTCCAAAGCTTGCCACCTCAACCTCCGCAACATTTATTAACTACGTCCCTTTCTAACCAATGAAACCACAAAGCTCCTGATTCACTCCCTGGTTTTCTCTCGCCTTGACTACTGCAACTCCCTCCTCATTGGCTTACCTTTAAATAGACTATCCCCCCTTCAGTCAAATATGAATGCTGCTGCCAGACTCATCCACCTTACAAACCGTTCAGTGTCTGCTACCCCTCTCTGCCAATCCCTTCATTGGCTGCCACTCGCCCAACGAATTAGATTCAAAATACCAACAATAGGTTACAAAGCCATCCACAACTCTGCCCCCAGCTACATCACTAGCCTAGTCTCAAAATACCAACCTAATCGCTCTCTTCGTTCCTCCCAAGACCTCCTGCTCTCTAGCTCCCTCATCACCTCCTCCCATATCCGCCTCCAGGACTTCTCCTGAGCCTCGCCCATCCTCTGGAATTCCCTACCCCAATCTGTCAGACTGTCTCCAAACTTATCCACTTTTAGGCGATCCCTGAAAACTTTCCTCTTCAGAGAAGCCTATCCTGCCTCCATCTAACAACTGCACTATTTTCTCCATTAGCTCATCCCCCACAGCTATTTCCCTTTTGTATAACTTGATCCTCCATCCTAGATTGTAAGCTCTAACGAGTAGGGCTCTCTGATTCCTCCTGTATTGAATTGTATTGTAATTGTACTATCTGCCCTAATGTTGTAAAGTGCTGCGTAAACTGTTGGCGCTATATATATCCTGTATAATAATAATAATAATTCCTCATATCACTTATGAACAAGTTCAAGAGAACAAGTTAACTTTCACTCAGCTAATTAGGCCTGGGCTAGGGCTGAGAGATTTTTAACAGCTCCAAAATCCCTTGCAATTAATTATTAGGTGTAGCAAATGATCACTAATAAACCGAACCAAACCTTATAGAGTAAGCCAGCCTTCAACCAGGGTGCCTTCTGTGTTCCTCAGGGGTGCCTTGGCAAAATGCCTAAAAATTTACCCAAACTGCCCAAAAATTGTCAACAAGCCGAGAAGGGGGAATCGGGCCTGCCTTTTTTGTGACACAAAGCCATGGGCTTTAATTGTACAGCATTACAACATTGGGCTTGCTGCCTGTCATTCTAACAACTGTTGATATCATAGGTTGATAAGGAAGACTTCAGGCACCTGAAAAAATCATTGTGTGCCCATCTCCATCAGCACTTTAGCTGAACGCCAGAGAGAAACTGAGGGTGAAAAGAAACACTGGAATACTAGTCAGTACTAGTGGAAAAAGGTGTGTAGCGCCCACCACCTTTAGGTGGGTGCTAATTAGTAAGTTAGGATAAGTGATAGGTAAATTGCCAGTGCCTTACTCTGTTTGTTTAGGCCTGGGTGGTTAATTTGGTTGGGAGATTTGTCAGAGTAGAAAGGGGGGTCTGACCACCTGTATTCTATCCTGAGAGATGCCACATTCATCCAGTGAAAAGTTCTGGAAGGAAGGTGGGCTGGAGACAAGGGTACAAGCAATTTGTATGCACAGCCCTGGACCAATCATTAATTTGAGTGGGCAGGGGCGGGACACATATATAAACTGGGGGTCACATGCTCCTTGGAGGTTCTGCCTGGGAAGTTTGAACAGAGAGAGAGGAAAGATATAACCAGCAAGGTGCAGGCTTGAAGGCCTGGAGGTGCGGGGGTCTCCAGCGCTGGATAGCAGGATCTAAACCTGAAGGCCTGAGGGTTCAGAGACCTCAGTGCTGGATGGTTCAACAACTTAAAATCCACTAACAGAAACTCCGGGAGAAGTGGACCAGACATTCCCAGCTGGGATGGTTCTGGCCATGCGGAGCGGGAAGTAGCTGCTAACAGGATAAGGTAGGCCGGGTATGTTATCCGGACTTTCCTGAACTGATGTGGGAGGACTGCAGGAGTCAAGATAGGCAGGTGAGGCCTGGGGCTACCAGCATCCACATACCACTATGCTTTTCAGAAGAGTATCAGTCAATTCACTAAGGGAAAAGGACTTAGTTACTCTAATGCCGCGTACACACGGTCGGACTTTTCAGCTACAAAAGTCCAACGGACGCTGACGGACTAAAGCTGGCTGGTAATCCGATCGTGTGGGGGCTTCTCCAGACTTTCAACGTACTTTTTTAGCCTCAAATCCGACGTACTTTAGATTTGAAACATGCTTCAAATCTTTACGTCGTAACTACGACGGACCCCGAAGTCCGCTCGTCTGTATGCTAGTCCTACGGACAAAAACCCACGCTAGGGCAGCTATTGGCTACTGGCTATCAACTTCCTTATTTTAGTCCGGTGTACGTCATCACGTACGAATCTGTCGGACTTTTGTGTGGTCGTGTGTAGGCAAGTCTGTTCGTTAGAAAGTCTGCCGCAAGTCCGCCGCAAGTCCGCCGAAAGTCCGCCGAAAGTCTGTCGGACAGGCTGTCGGACTTTTGTAGATGAAAAGTCCGACTGTGTGTACGCGGCATAAGGAACCAAAGACTAATGCCCCGTACACACGGTCGGATTTTCCGACGGAAAATGTGTGATAGGACCTTGTTGTTGGAAATTCCAACCGTGTGTGGGCTCCATCACACATTTTCCATCGGATTTTCGTGTGTACACAAATCCGACGGACAAAGTGCCACGCATGCTCAGAATAAATAAAGAGATGAAAGCTATTGGCCACTGCCCCGTTTATAGTCCCAACGTACGTGTTTTACGTCATCGCGTTCAGAATGATTGGATTTTCCGACAACTTTCTGTGACCGTGTGTATGCAAGACAAGTTTGAGCCAACATCCGTTGGAAAAAATCCTAAGATTTTGTTGTCGGAATGTCCGAACAAAGTCCGACCGTGTGTACGGGGCATTAGAGGTAACTCATATTTCCTGAGAAGATTATGGAACATACAGCAATTAAGAGAATAAAGTTCTTTGTTGAAAGTTATCAAACTGCCTGCTGATGTGATTCATGCAGGGGTGGAAGAACGGAATGCAGTTAACAGAAAGGTATGATCTCACCCAGCAGCTCCCAAGGGAGTAGTGCGCTACAGGTATATTTGCTTTGTAAAAAATAAATCACCTCTAATGCTGGTTGTTCTACGTATGCTGCTGCATTATGTAAAACTTTTAGTTTTTATATTTTAGAGCGGGGTGCCTCAAGATTGTGCATAGTTATAAAGGGTGGCTTGACTGAAAAAAGGTAGAAAAACACTGAAGTAAGCTACACAAACACAAGCATGTAGTAGCATCTTGTAGGGATCAATGGCCACTGAAAGGAGCATTGTGTGATGATGCAAGATTGTTTGTTACTACATGCTTCTTGTGTAGTTTACGCCACAAGGAGCCTTTTGTTTCATTTGTTTAGCATTTACAAGTGCATCTGCTCAGCATGGTAGTACTGAAAGAAGTGTATTTCATTTTTGTTTTTACACTGTAGCTCTAATTATTTCCCCCATATTATTTTCTATCACAGTCTCTCCCTCCATATTTATTTTTTCCTTAGGAACAAAGGTTGTGAAATCCTTTGAGGGGGAAAAAATGCAGAAGTGACTCATAAACATATGAATCGATTTTAAAGTGCAAACGTTTTCTTGTTAATCAGAGTGACACATCTCCTTCGCTCTTTGTTAGTTAGGGGGGAAAAATACATAGCAAAATGTCAAAAGTATTCAGCAGCTAAAAGGATTCGAGAAAGATTTAAAATGATTACAATATGTGGCATAAAGATGTAGTGAAAAAGCAACAATTTCATTTATTGTACAAAATTAGTAAGAACTCTTATGCCGCGTACACACGGTCGGATTTTCCGACGGAAAATGTGTGATAGGACCTTGTTGTCGGAAATTCCGACCGTGTGTGGGCTCCATCACACATTTTCCATCGGAAATTCCGACACACAAAGTTTGAGAGCAGGATATAAAATTTTCCGACAACAAAATCCGTTGTCGGAAATTCCGATCGTGTGCACAAATCCGACGCACAAAGTGCCACTCATGCTCAGAATAAATAAAGAGATGAAAGCTATTGGCCACTGCCCCGTTTATAGTCCCGACGTACGTGTTTTACGTCACCGCGTTTAGAACGATCGGATTTTCCGACAACTTTGTGTGACCGTGTGTATGCAAGACAAGTTTGAGCCAACATCCGTCGGAAAAAAACCATGGATTTTGTTGTCGGAATGTCCGAACAAAGTCTGACCGTGTGTACGGGGCATTATGCCGCGTACACACGGTCGGACTTTTCGTCTACAAAAGTCCGACGGACGCCGACGGACCAAAGCCGGCTGACAATCCGATCCTGTGTGGGCTTCCCCGGACTTTCAGCGGACTTTATAAGCCGCAAATCTGACGGACTTTAGATTTGAAACATGCTTCAAATCTTTACGTCGTAACTCCGCCAGACCCAGAAATCCACTCGTCTGTATGCTATTCCTAGGGCAGCTATTGGCTACTGGCTATCAACTTCCTTATTTTAGTCCGGTGTACGTCATCACGTACAAATCCGTCTGACTTTTGTGTGATCGTGTGTAGGTAAGTCCGGTTGTTAGAAAGTCTGCCGCAAGTCCACCGCAAATCCGCCAAAAGTCCGTCGAAAGTCTGTCGGACAGGCTGTCGGACTTTTGTAGCCGAAAAGTACGACCGTGTGTACGCGGCATTAAGCTAGTTTTGCAAAGTTTTACACTGGAGTCCTAGAAGCAGAACATTTTGGCAGCTAGGAGGGAAGCTAACGCCATAATGTTTGAGTATTATCAGCATTTTTGTAAGTTACAGACTTATCTATTAGTGTCTATTCCTTCAGTGCTAGCTAGTCAAAGCTTGCTATAACCGCTTTGTCCCTCGCCAATGCCATCTTTTGGCCTTGTTTACATGGGCTGGTTAGGGGGGCAGTAAAGAGCTATCTTCCCCCGATCACCCAGCTGAATGTTAGACCCCTTTCATAGCGCTAGAAATAGCACCTGTAAATAGGCCTAAAAAACGCCACCCCAATGTGAAGGCCCGAGTGCTTTCACACTAGCATGATGCACTGGCAGAACGTTAAAAAAAGTCCTGCAAGCAGCATCTTTGGGGCGGCGGAGGAGTAGTGTATACACAACACCGCTCCTCCACCGCCCCTGCCCATTGAAATAAATGGGCAGCGCTGCTTCGGCAGCGGCGCTACACGGGCGCTATTAACCCTTTCTTCGTCCGATAGCGGGGGTTAAAAGCGCCCCCGCTAGAGGCCGAAAAGCGCCACTAAAGCGGCGGTAAGGCGCAGCATAAACTAGCGGCGATTTACCGCTAACGTGGCCGTGCTAGTAATGTGAAAGGGCTCCTAGTAAGGCCAACGGCCATGTTAGGAAACACTAATACCACAGGTCACATTCGGCAGGCAGTACGGATACCAGTTGTTACCTATTTAAGTGAATGGAGTCACATCACAACCGCTCTGCAGCCGCAGGTATGGGACTTTAGTGGTTAACACAGGCAGTAAGGAGGTGACATATCACCCCTGAGCTGACTTTAAAGGCAGCTGGAGCAGGGCCGTCTTTAATATTGATTGGACCCTGGGCAAAACTTTTCTGTGACAATACCATGCATATAAGCCTTTAAAATGAGCACTTTTGATTTCTCCCATAGACTTTTAAAGGGTGTTCCACGGCATTCGAATTTGCCGCGAACACCCCAAATTGTTCGCTGTTCGGCGAACTTGTGAACAGCCGAAGCTCCACCTGCTCTGAGACATACAATAAATAGCAGCTAGACTCAAAATCAGTTTACTGAATCAGATCAGGCATAAATTGCGACTGGTTGCCAGAGGTTACATTGTATCATTACCGCTCACTGACTGGTTGCTAGAGGTTACAGCACACATTACGGCTCACTGATTAGTTGCTAGAGGTTACAGTACATGATTTCTGCGTGTTGATTGGTTGCTAGAGATTACTGTGGATATGACCACAGGGGGGGACATGATATACATATCAATGCCGCCGGCCGCCGCTATTTACATATGAATGCCAATAATTTTACATGTAAAAACACAGGGTCGTCTGCAGGTGAGTCATCTGTACACAACAATAGGGCAGAGCTGGGCAGCATTAGTAGCAGCACTTCACACTGAGATATTGGGACACAGCACGGGACTAAAACCTCAAGGGACGAGGGAATTTAAACCAGGATAGTTGGCAAGTATGAGGCAGCTGCTTTGGGCCCCACAACAATGACAGGGCCCAGGGCAGCTGGCCCTTTTGCCCTGCCTTAAAAACGGCTCTGAGCTGGAGTATTCTGCAATTCTGCCTCTGCCCTACAGTTATGGCCGCAGACACAGGGCAGATAGCTCCGATGTACTAAGAGTCTATTGTTAAAGGGTTTACTTAAAGAAATTTTGAGGCCTGTGCACAATTTGGGCCTAATGTGTGGGCCCTCCCCCAGAAGTATGGTGGACATTACACCCCCCTTCTCATAGGTGTGCGCAGCCTATTGCATTAGAGTGTGCACCCCAAAGCTCAAACACATATGTGTGTGTGTGTGTGCATGTGTATATATACTGATGGTGTCAGTAGAACAGTGGATGGTGTCATGAGGGCAGAGATTGGTGTCAGCAGGGTAGTGGACGGTGTCAGTAGATTTTTTTTAAATTTTTTATTCTTATTTTACTTTTTGTTTTGAGAAAAAAAGAAAAAAGGAGAAACATTTTTTTATTTGGTGAAATATCAGGGGTCTAAACAGGGGAAATGTGCACCACACGTGGTAATTAGGGTTTGCCCAGGCACACCTGGCACACCCTGTGTGCACACCTATGCCCCTTCTAAGCACCCTTCTATACTCCAGCAGATGAGTACATGGTATGTCCCTGCTTTATGGAACATACTGGATTCTCAAGTAAAAACTGTTTCTGCGGGGTCCCTCTCTCCATGTACCCCTGTACTTGCCCTGGGGTGAGCTTTATATACCAGATCTGTGGACGGTTTACAAGTGCTAAAGAGTAGCCTGTTTTTTGCTCGTGAAGAAGCAGAATAACTTCTGAGAAAAGCATTGAGCGAAGTCTCCACCCTACTGCTGCATTAGCATATTATAATAAGTAACAAATGGGATCAAAGAACCATACAAGTATATTTAAGAACATTATGTGAGCTAATTAGTGCTGTAGGGTACATACATATACGGTATATTTAAAATATATACACTTATCGGCCACTTTATTAGGTACACCTTGCTAGTGCCGGGTTGAACCCCCTTTTGCCTTCAGACCTGCCTTAAATCTTCATGGCATAAATTCAACAAGGTGTTGGTAACATTCCTCCGAGATTTTGGTCCATAGTGACATGATAGCATCACGCAGTTGCTGAAGATTTGTAAGCTGCACATCCTTGATGTAAATCTCTCATTCCACCACATCCCAAAGGTGCTCTATTGGATTGAGATCTGGTGACTGTGGAGACCATTGGAGTACAGTGACCTCATCGTCATGTTCAAGAAACCAGTCGTGAGATGATTGGAGCTTTGTGACATGGTGTATTATCCTGCTGGAAGGAGCCATCAGAAGATGGGTACACTGTAGTCATAAAGGGATGGACATGGTCAGCAACAATACTCAGGTAGGCCGTGGAGTTTAAACCATGCTCAATTGGTACTAAGGGGTCCAAAGTGTGCCAAGAAAATATCCCCCCACACCCTTTACCATACCACCAGCCTGAACCGTTGGTACAAGGCAGAATGGATGCATGTTTTTATGTTGTTTACACCAAATTCTGACCCTACAACCTGAATGTCACAGCTGAAATGAAGACTTAACAAACCAGGCAGTGTTTTCTGATTTTCTATTGTCCAATTTTAGTGAGCCTGTGTGAATTGTAGCTGTTCTTAACTGATAGGAGTGGCACCCGACCTGGTCTTCTGCTGCTGTAGCCCATCTGCTTCAAGGTTCGATGTATTGTGCGTTTACATATGGTATTCTGCATACCTTGGTTGTAACAAGTGGTTATTTGAGTTCCTGTTGCCTTTCTATCATCTCTGACCTCTGACATCAACAAGGTATTTTTGTCCACACAACTGCCGCTCACTGGATAGTTTCTCTTGTTTGGACCATTCTCTGTAAACCCGAGATATGGTTGTGCATGAAAATCCCAGTAGATCGACAGTTTTTGAAATACTCAGACCAGCCTTCTTTTACAAACAAACATGCCCCTTTCAAAGTAACTTAAATCCCCTTTCTTCCCCATTCTGATGTTCAGTTTGAACTTCAGCAAGTCGTCTTCAACACATCTAGATGCCTAAATGCACTGAGCTGCTGCCGCCAGAAGCGCATTTGTGAGGTCAGGCACACATGTGGACGAGAGGGGCTGACTCACAGTCTCTGCTCTAATTCATCCCAAAGGTGTTCTATCGGGTTGAGGTTAGGTCTCTGTGCAGGCCAGTCAAGTTCCTCCAACCCAAATTCCCTCATCCATGTTTTAATGGACCTTGCTTTGTGCACTGGTGTGCAGTCATGTTGGAACAGGAAAGGGCCATCCCCAAACCCCATCCGCAAACTGTTCCCACAAAGTTGGGAGCAGGAAATTGTCCAAAATGACTTGGTATGCTGACGCCTTAAGAGTTCCCTTCACTGGAACTAAGGGGCCAAGCCCAACTCCTGAAAAACAACCCAACGCCATAATCCCCCTCCACCAAATGATTTGGATCAATACACAAAGCAAGGTCTAGAAAACATGGATGATGAGCGAGTTGCTGGAGCGAGTTGAATTCCAGGGCAGTGAAGATTAATGTACTTAGCGTTTTACTGCAGTAGCTCTCCATGGCCAGATCCTGGTGTCCATGGACAAGAAGTAGGAGAACATTTCAACATTTCCAAGGGGAACAGAAATATAAAGCTTACAGAAGTTCTCAAGCTTAACAGAGACTCTACAGCTGAATACAAATATTAAATAACACTTTTCCAATAAAGTTCTGCAAAGCTGTAGTGATTTGGGCCCATTCACGCCATGCAATGTGATATTGCATGTCAGGATGCACTGGGTTAAGGTAGCCCATTCATTTTGAAAGGGGATTGAAATGCACCTTAATGTACCAAAAAAATGGACCTGACCCTTATTTTAACACAGTCCACCATGCATGGCATCTGTTCTGTGGTGCACTGCAGTGTGGATGCATTTCTCTCTACTGTAATATCACATTGGAGTGCCATTCAAAATGAATGGCACCACACCACAATTTGTATGTTAACACTCCATTGCTAAAAAGACATTAGTGAGAATGGGTCCTTACAGTGGACCCAGTCTTAAAAAGTTAACGCTTACTATGCTATATCATCTAGAAATGTTAAATGTGTCCAAGCAGTACCTCAAACAGATTTACCTTTGTCTTGATGTCCTCCTGAAAAATAGCGACATACTTCCTGGTATGTGAGGGTGCTTAGGCTGCAGCATGGGATCTAAGGTACTGCTGCCTTTGAATAATAGCCTCATGAGATTTGGTGAATTTACTATTCTCCTGCAGTACAAATACAGTACCTTGAAAAAGTATTCATACCCCTTGACATTTTCCACATTTTGTCATGTTACAACCAAAGACGTAAATGTATTTTATTGGGATTTTACGTGATAGACCAACACAAAGTGGCACATAGTTGTGAAGTGGAATAAAAATGATAAATGGTTTCCAATTTTTTTTGCAAATAAATTTGTGAAAAGTGTGGCGTACATTTGTATGGCGCCCCCCTGAGTCAATAGTTTGTCGAACCTCCTTTCACTGCAATTGCAGCTGCAAGTTTTGCACATTTGCACATCTAGAGAGTGACATTTTTGCCCATTCTTCTTTTCAAAATAGCTCAAGCTCTGTCAGATTGGATGGAGAGCGTCTGTGAACAGCAATTTTCAAGCCTTACCACAGATTCTCAATTGGAGACTTTTACTGGGTCATTCTAACACATGAATATGCTTTGATCTAAACCATTCCATTGTAGCTCTGGCTGTATGTTTAGGGTCGTTTTCCTGCTGGAAGGTGAACCTCCATCCCAGTCTAAAGTCTTTTGCAGTCTCTATTGCCGCGTACACACGATCGTTTTTCTCGTCGGAAAAAGATATGGCGGCTTTTCCAACGGGATTCCGCTCAGGTCTGCCTTGCATACACACGGTCACGTAAAAGTTCGCTGAAATTACGACCGTCAAGAACGCGGTGACGTACAACAGTACTGCCCCGTACACACGGTCGGACTTTGTTCGGACATTCCGACAACAAAATCCTAGGATTTTTTCCGACGGATGTTGGCTCAAACTTGTCTTGCATACACACGGTCACACAAAGTTGTCGGAAAATCCGATCGTTCTGAACGCGGTGACGTAAAACACGTACGTCGGGACTATAAACGGGGCAGTGGCCAATAGCTTTCATCTCTTTATTTATTCTGAGCATGCGTGGCACTTTGTCCGTCGGCTTTGTGTACACACGATCGGAATTTCCGACAACGGATTTTGGAAAATTTTATCTCCTGCTCTCCAACTTTGTGTGTCGGAAAATCCGATGGAAAATGTTCGATGGAGCCCACACACGGTCGGAATTTCCGACAACACGCTCCGATCGGACATTTTCCATCGGAAAATCCGACCGTGTGTACGGGGCATACTACAAGCCGAGAATATGACGTTCAATGCTTCCGAGCATGCGTCAAATTGTTTCCGAGCATGCGTAGGGATTTTGCGCGTCGGAATTGCCACAGACGATCGCATTTTCGGATAGGAACTTTTCCTGACCGAAAAATTGAGAGCATGCTCTCAATCTTTTGCTGGCTGCAATTCTGCCAGCAAAAGACTGATGGAGCATACACACGGTCGCATTTTCCAACGAAAGACTCTCATCGGTCTTTTGCAGGCCAAAATTAACAACACGGTTTTTAATGCACCATGCACCATATTCCCAACCCATGTAATAAAAAGTTATTAAAATCCCCCACTAAAAGAGGTCAAACAGCCTCTGTGTCTACAGTGAAAAGTGGTGGTCGCGGACATGGTGCATCCTCTGCAGGCGGGGCACGCTTGTCCTTTTTTTCTGGTGCTGGCCATGTTATTGAACCACAACATGAAGAAGAGGCCCAATGTTCTGCACCTGTTAGCCAGGTGCATGTAATTTCAATTTTTTTTTCAATTTTTTAACAGCAGGGCCCAATTCTGCACCCAGCAAGAGTAATGACCCGTACACACGGTCGGACATTGATCGGACATTCCGACTACAAAATTCTATGATTTTTTCCAACAGATGTTGGCTCAAACTTGTCTTGCATACACACGGTCACACAAAGTTTTCGGAAAATCCGATCGTTCTAAACGCGGTGACGTAAAACACGTACGCCGGGACTATAAATGGGGCAGTGGCCAATGGCTTTCATCTCTTTATTTATTCTGAGCATGCGTGGCACTTTGTCCGTCGGATTTGTGTACACACGATCGGAATTTCCGACAATGGATTTTGTTGTTGGAAAATTTTATATCCTGCTCTCAAACTTTGTGTGTCGGAAAATCCGATGGAAAATGTGTGATGGAGCCCACACACGGTCGGAATTTCCGACAACAAGGTCCTATCACACATTTTCCGTCGGAAAATCCAACCGTGTGTACGGGGCATAACTGTGAGGGGTTACAGTGTTGTGGCACCACCACCACCACCCAAGGCCCAATTGTTCTGCACCTGTATGTAAATTTAAAAAAATTGGGGAAAATGGCATGGGGGGACCCTTTGGGTCTGGTATGGATTTTAGCCACTTCCCTACTGGCGCATTGTAAAATTATGCCAGCAGGAACACTCCCTTTTTCCTGCAGCCCATCAGAGTATCTGGGCACCTGTTTCCAGCCCATTAGACTACCCGAGTATCTATCTGCAGCCCATGCCTCATAGAATATACGTTGGGGTGTTTTCTTTCCAAAATGCTGTAATTTTATGGGTAATTCCAATGTCCTGGTGCTACGGGACCTTCAAAAGTGTGATAGGTAGAAATGAAATTAGATGTGTAATTAATGCTCCTAGAACGTCTGATGGTGCTCCCTGCATGTTGAGCCTCTCTCTGTGGCCAGGCTGTGAACATGGGGTATTGTCATACTCAGGAGGAGTAGCAGAATGTATTTTGGGGTGTAATTGGAAGTATGCATATGTTGTGTGTGAAAAATAACTTGTTATTATGACAAATTTGTGTTAAAAAAAATAATTTCTTAATTTTCCCAAGAATTGTGGGAAAAAATTATAACTTCAAAAAACTCACCATGCCTCTTACTAAATACCTTGGACTGTCTAATTTGGAGGGTATCTGTACTGTCCTGGAGTTTCAGGGCCTCAAGAAATGAGATAGACCATCAGTACATCAGGTGTAATCAATTTTTTATGATTTTCACCATAGCTTGTAGACTCTATAACTTTCACACAGACTAAATAATATCCACTAGTTTTTACCAAAAATATGTAGCAGTATAAGTTTTGGCCCAAATTTTGAACAAAATTACTTATTTGCAAAATTTTATAATAGAAACTAAAAAAAAGTGTTTTTTTTTTCAAAATTATCATTTCAATTTATTTCTATATCACAAAAAAACCCAGTGGTGATTAAATACCACCAAAAGAAAGCTCTATTTGTGTGAAAAAAAATGATAACAATTTTGTTTGGGTACAGTGTAGCACTGAAAGCTGAAAATTGGTCTAGGTAGGAAGGGGTAAAAGTGCCTTGTATTGAAGTGTTTAAGGGGAACCCTATAACAGAATTAAGAAAAAAATGGCATGGGGCCCTGCCCCCCCCAAAAAAAAAAATCTATACCCTTTGGGTCTGATATAGATTTTAAGGGGAACTCCACACCAAAATATTTTTTTTTTAAATGACCCTTATCTGAGCATTCAGGAAAGGGGGGGGTGAGAGACCCCCCCCCCCCGAACCATACCAGGCTGCTTGCCCTCAACATGGGGAGGGTGCTTTGGGTTGCCCCCCAAAGCACCTTGTCCCCTTGTTGATGAGGACAAGGGCCTCGTCCCGACAACCCTAGGCTGTGGTTGTTGGGGTCTGCGGGCGGTGGGCTTATCAGAAATAGAAGCCCCCTTTAACAAGGGGGCCCCTAGATCCCGACCCCCCCATGTGAATAGGTATCAGATACATTGTACCCCTACCCATTCACCAAAAAAGTGTCAAAAAGTAAGAAACAAACACAGTAAACCGTTTTTGACAAGTCCTTTATTTAAAAGGGAAAAAAAATGTATCCACCGTCAATCACGTCGCCGCCAGACTGAATGACCCTGACGTGTTAATCATCTAGCTGGTACATGACGGGAGTGGTTGGGCGCCATCAACAGACGGTGTTGCCGCTGTGGCGAGACCATCTCTCCTCGATCTTCCATGCTTAGCATGACGCTGGGAAGAGCCTGGGGAGTGTCGGGCGTTACCTGTACCCCCTTGGGAGTCTTGTTCACACTTTGGCTTTCTCTTCACACATGCACATCATGTGTCAGAGCACATCTCTGTGCAATCTCACCAGGTCACTATCCCTTTATCGCTATTATCGTAAACACGTTTTTCCTCACCATTCCTCTTTTTGGGAAATTGCATGATCGTCATGCGATTTTTCACCTTTTAAGTCTCCTTTCTCTTTTGAGGTATATGGTTTCTTTCACTTTGTATTCACTACACTTTTCACTATTCCAGGCAACAATGGGTGTGGGCTTCTTATCTATGATTATGTATGGGAGGAGCCCTGGGAGTGTCGGGTGTTACTTATACCCCCACTGGTAGTCTTGTTCACACTCTGGTTTTTCTCCTTACACATGCACATCATGTCCCAGAGCATGTCTCCATGCAATATGACCAGGTAACTACACCTGTGATTTCTTCTCTATCACAAAGACTGCACCCTTTCCCCTTTGGGGCATTGCATGAATTTCATGCGATTTTTCACTTTTTTTTTCTTTCTTTCTTTCTTTCTTTCTTTTCTTTTATCTTTGTGATATATGATTCCCTTCACTTTGTATCTACTATGCTTTTCACTTTTTCAGGCAATAATGGCTGTTCGTTTATAGTTCATGAATACTGTATGTGTATACTAGTACTATTCACACATATTGGTCCAATATCATTTGCTCTACAGACATATCTGAATTTTTTCACCTTTGCCTATTACGTTTGGATGGTGCTCCTGGGATGTGTCGGTGCGCTCGCTTTCTCCTTGGGTTCATTCCCTCAGCTCCCGGGATAGACTTGCCTTGCAGATCCTGGCTTGCAACACTACTTATTTAGAACTAGTTATACGTAAGTATTCCAGGGAGATATACATCATGTTTTCCCTTGCCCCGACCCTTTTTCTCATTATCTGGGCAAAACATTAGATCCTATTTGATACCTTTTTTTATTATTTTCAGATACGCTATGCCTTTCCTCCTGATGAGTGGCAACTAGCCACGAAACGCGTCAAGCCTATTAAAGTCATCATGTTCTTATGATGTCATGTGACATAACCGGGTGGCCCCGCCTCTTGCCTATATAAGAACGGTCAAAAGCAGAGAGGAGGCAGACGGCCGGGATAATTCCCAGGGGGTGGAGCATTTTTTTTTTACTTTTTCAGGTCCGGCGGGAGTGACGTGATTGACGCGAGTGACCCACATGTCTCATCTAAAGTCCCAAATTTTTCCTTTAGTCCACATTTATGTAGGGATGGAGGTGTGTAACTGGCTATTAGGGAGCCCATGATCATTTTGTTCCCATTTGATCTAGAGCATTTTGGTCGCATCTGACCGCATCAGACTCATTGAACTACCCCTTTTACATTCATTTTGCAATCAGCAACCCCCTATGTGTGTAGGTCTGGCCATTTTTGTGGGACTGGGTTTTGTTGTGCTGTTCCTTTATTTGTCCCTTGTTCAGGAGCTGCGATTCGCAGTGTGAGCACCTTCCCCCTCCCCCATTCTTGCATCGGGTGGTGCGGGTGATAGGGTGGGCTTGTCTCTAGCGCGAATCGACGTTACACCTCCATTTCCCTATAGTGGTTCCTGATGCTGGCATGTTTGAATTTCTCCATCTGGGTCACCTTATGGAAGGGGGCATCTTTAGCCTCCATGGGCAGCAGCTGCCGCTCGGCATGGACATCTCTCGTCCCCTTCTGGTGCACCTGTGTGACGTTGGGAGGAGCCCGCAGGGTGTGCCGAGCGTACTTAACATCCCCATTCTGTGCTAGCCAGTCCACATGGCAGCACCTTTTTGTGCACACTGCACACCATTTGGAATATACTTTTCCACATCACCAGCAGGTATTTAAATGGTCAGTTTTTTTTCCTGTTCATGCTCACAGGGGCCAACTTTTATTGCTTCTCTTTTTTTCTTTAATTTTTTACCATTTAGATCTTTTTATTGTGGTGTTTTTTTTCTTTTACCTGTTTTTTCCTTCCTCCATACTACTTTCATTTCCAATCACTCATCCATTTGCACTTTGGTGTCAGGCTTTAACAACTTCTCATAGTACACAATATTCACAGTATACCCAATGTAAGTTTTAGATATGAAGCCCACTCACATCACCATCCGGATTTGTGTATTTTCTACTCATGTTTTGTTTTATAGATTTGTGTGCATCCTCCCCTGAAGAGTGGTATTACCCATGAAACGCGTCTGGCTTATTTGGATGCACTTACTCTCCTGCAGACGCTTTTACTCATCACATGATTTTGAGTTCACCGCCCACCATGTATTTGAAATGTTTTCATTACATCCAGGATTTGTTCCATACCACACACTGGTTGGTTGGTTGCTATCAATGTTTGTTTCCATATATAGTCTGTAACATGTGATTGACAATTTTATTCATTGCTTCATGTATCTTGTCATTTTGCCATGTTCCTTGTTGTTTTACCAATAAAAACCTGTTTGACTCATCTTATAGCCATATGCACTGACCCGATTCAAAGTGACCCACATGTCTCATCTAAAGTCCCAAATTTTTCCTTTAGTCCACGTGGATTACATCGACGGACACTATTTTTTTTCTTTTTTAATAAAGGATTTGTCAAAAACTGTTTACTGTGTTTCTTACTTTTTGACACTTCTTTGGTGAATAGGTAGGGTTACAATGTATCCGATACCTATTCACATGGGGGGGCGGGATCTGGGGGCCCCCTTGTTAAAGGGGGCTTCCAGATTCCGATAAGCCCCCCACCCGCAGACCCCGACAACCACAGTCAACATGGGGACAAGGTGCTTTGGGTGGGGATTGCAGAGCCCCCCTGCCCCAAAGCACCCACCCCTCCCCTCATGTTGAGGGCATATAGCCTGGCATGGTTCAGGAGGGGGGTTTGCTTGTCCCCCCCCCCTTCCTGACCTGCCAGGCTGCATGCTCGGATAAGGCCCTGGTATGGACTGGGGGAGGGGGCCATGCTGTTTTTAAAACATTTTTATCTGTATTGCCAGGAGCCGGCAATGCATTACAGCTGCGAGCAAGTTTAAATGACATTTTTATTCTTTTAGAAATGTCATTATTGCTGAGGCAGGTTCTATACATAGCACAGATTCGCCAATTTACAGGCAAACTAAGGGGCCCCCCAGGCACGATATTTAAAGGAATATTTCATTTTTATTGTTTCACCTTAAGCATCATTAAAATCACTGCTCCTTTAAAAACAATTGTTTTAAAAATTTTGTTTGCATTGATACATGTCCCCTGGGGCAGTACCCGGGTCCCCATACACTTTTTAGGGCAATAACTTGCATATAAGCCTTTAGATGAGTGCTTTTGATTTTTCATGTTCGTGTTCGTGTATGGAATTTTATTGAATATTCCTCTTTTTTGCTTGAGTTGTATAGTGTTAAGTGCTTTACTTTCTTTTGTATAAACATTAAACTGTACCACATCGTATGCAGTAATGCACATTATAAACCCCTCATACTGCCTGTACTTGGGTGTGAAAGGGATCTTTCATGTATAGGATTAGCCGGGGTTGTAGAAATTGAACAGTGTTACAATTACTTACAGATTAAGTTGCACATTTTAACATCTTTCTTTTTATATAGCTAAGCAATTTAAATTCCCTGTCAAGTGCCCGGAAATAACTTTGAGTATTAAGAAGTTATCACACTCCTAATACATGTGCATCCAGGAAATTGCAAAGAGCACAATGACGTTAATAACATGAACTAGTTAAGGAATGACAGGACGACATTGTATATTTTACATGCCTTGATTAAACTGACAAATTAAAAGGAATGCTTTAGCCAGCTCTGCAGCCATAAAACTTGTCACTGGCTAAGGCAAGGTGATCGATCAATGATGGAGATAGACTCAGAGGTCCGCCAAAGCCTACAGATATGTCAACGGATAAGATGGGGGACTCTGAGTCTCTGTTTATGCATTTTTAATTTTCAGGACACTTATCCGTTGTGCTTTGTGCCATTTCTCTTATCTGCCTACGAAGTTCTGTATATAAAATTGAAAATGTAATAAGCTTTGGCTTTGGAGTCAGCCCGAACCTGTAAAATGTGCCCTTCCATTTAACAAGGATTAAATTGACACTGATCCAGACATAATAATAAAAGCACACCTCCTCTTAAAGTTTACCTTATAGTAACTTTATTAGTCAGCATGAATATACCGCAACAGTATCATTTAAAAAAAAAGCTGTTCCTGCTGTACCCAAGTGCATGGCTAGAGAGGGAGAGCAACTATAAAGACACTGTGCTGCAGCTGCATTGTGTGCCTATACAAGACTCTAATGCTGGCTTTCAATTCCGGTCAGTCTCCATCCACCAGAGGGAACCGGAGGGAGGAAGGAATTTGAGAGACTTTGACGCAGGCCGCACTGAACTGTGGGAAATGTATTCTGGGAAAAGGATCTTGCATAAGAGTAAATGGTGTAATGGACTACATCTCCCAGATATAAATTCTTAACAAGGAGGGAAATTACTGATTTTCTCCCAGGCCTTAGAGGAGAGAGTGTCCTCTTGCCGGAGGGGACTGCAGAGTACACATCTCGGCATTTGTATGTGTGTACTCATTGTTTGTAGCCTGAGACCTGGAGTGCTTAGGACTGCACTCATTCTAAGTGTAGAACCAGAAGGATTGCTGACAGCCATGTGGCCAGATCGGAGTCCAATGTGTGTCTGAGACTGTTGAAAGTTGCTTGCTGTGTTTGGTTTTACCACTCCTAGCAGACTGTGTAAGCAAGGGACTAATCATCTACCTAGTAGCCTTGAATCACTGCATGCAGAGTTTTAAAGAGGATGGCATAGATGTGCACCACCTTAAAGACTGGGTCCCACTGATTAGCCATCTGAAGATTGCATTTTAGGAGCCATATACAATGCTTACCAACTGCTCCACGGGGACCCTGAACTGAGCTACTAATAGTCAGATATACCTCTCCTGAGATATAAAATATATACAAAGCAATATATACAGTATATAGAGGGCATGCTGAGACATTTACTGGCGATTGACTGCAGAGGAACTACTGTGGGGTTTTTGCTGACAGAAGAACTGCTGACAGCCAAGTGACCGGATCAGAGTCCAATGTGTGTCTGGGACTGTTGTGCAGTTGCTTGCTGTGTTTGGTTTTACTACTTCTAGCAGACTGTGTAAGAAAGGGATTGATCATCTACCTAGTAGCCTTGAATCACTGCATGCAGAGTTTTAAAGAGGATGGTACAGATGTGCACCACCTTAAAGACTGGGTCCCACTGATTAGCCATCTGAAGATTGCATTTCAGGAGCCATATACAATACTTACCAGCTGCTCCACGGGGACCCTGAACTGAGCTACTAAAAGTCAGAGATACCTCTCCTGGGATAGAAATATATACAAAGCAATATATACAGTATATAGAGGGCACTCTGAGACATTTACTGTCTATTGACTGCAGAGGAACTACTGTGGGTTTTTTTTTTTATTACTGTTGATACTATTTGATACTGTTCATTATTGATGCTGTTTACTGCTAGGTAATCTTGTTTTAGTAATACGTAGAATTAGACTAAACTGTTATGCTATTACCTAATAATTACTTCAGTTAGCTTACTGTGAGAAAACAGTTTATTTTACCTGCGCATTGTTATTTGTGAATTACTATTTTTTTTGCCCCGTGACAATATACTTGCTTTACATATAATTAAGCAGCCTTGTGCTTATTTCCTAACAATCTAACATAGTTGTGAGTGGGCTACTAATACTTGTGTCTGCAGCAGCCATTTACTTAGCCAGGTGTGTGAGAGGTAACAAAGCTGCCCACAGAGTTGTGGCAAAGAATAGATAATCCGTCATACCAAGCTGCTACTCGGGGGTAAGTGCTACACAGTTATCATCAAAAATCTGTTCTTGTCCTTCATTTACTAAGCTCTGGGGAAACTGCACTGGCAGAGTGCAACTGAACTTCCAAAGTGTACAGTCTATTTGCCTTTAGTAAATCCACCCTATGGACTCTTTGCTTTGGGTGAGACCACATCACATGCCAGGGGTGTCATCCATAATACACACGAAAAGGTCAGAGTTAACAATGGCTAGCCCAGTCGTTCAGCTGAGATCATGTGACCACTTACATTATAATGCACTCATGTATTTGGATGCATGTCTTTAGCTGAAGCAGAAAAGTGGAACTTGAATTCCTGGTGAAGCTAGCTTGCTACCGGAGTCCCACAAAGATATATAAGCAAGTCAATCAGCATACCAGTAACCATAAAAATGTAAATGTCAGGTGCAGAGGGTCACCAAATGTCAGTCTAATTAATGATCTGACCGCCAACCCTGCGTAGCACTTACTTTCCAGTCAATTCTGGCTTTCCTGGTATCAAAATGGGATCAACCTGCTATTAATATGGATTGAAATAAAATTGTACACGATCAACATAAATCCAGTTTAAATAAATATCAATATGAATAGGTCAAGGGGTCAGCTACCCAAGCTCTAGGCTCTGAAAAGATCACAGAAAAAGTCAATAAAGTCTGAATTACTTAACTCACAGCTAAGAAATGATGGGTCATATAAAGCAGTATAAGTTATGACAGAGCACACCCAGATGGGTCTCCAGATGGGTCTCCAGATGGGTCTCCAGATAATAAAAGGAAAGGCAATAATAAATTAACTGTAGCCATGCACCATGTCAGATAAGGTGTGAAGTTTCTGCCAATAAATATTCCTTTACATTAGAGACCAACAGAGTGATTTTGGTAAAGGTGATTTCAGCGTAACATTCTTGCTAGACAAATTTTGCCATAGCGCTAATTCTACTCATTGAGCTGCTAAAGCTAAATAAATGTAGCAATCCCCCCGCAGGAGCGCTGGTAATTGGGCCTAATTCCCTCCTCTAAACACATGCACAGGCAGGCACACAGCAATTCCAGCATTCTTCCACAACTTAAGAATCAGTCTAGGGGTTATCTTTTTGTGTTTTTATTTGGGAACAAGGAACTTGGATAGGGTTGGGGAGCATGGGATAACCCAAACTGTAGAAATTGAGGACTTGATAATTTGCCAGGCTTCTGGGTTGCTCAGTACAAAATGCTGGCTGTGTTGCAAAACCTTAGACTGCATTGTACTGTCTCTTGGCTAAACTTGTATAACTCCTGGCTGTACTGCACAGCTCCTGGTTATACTGGACACACTTAGGCGGTAATGCACAACTCCGGGCTGTATTGCACAGTCCTGGCTGCACCAGACACTCTTGGGCAGAATTGCACTGCACAGCTTGTAAGGTGAAGCACCCCATAGTCACTTCTCCACTGTGTAGCAGTAGTAAATACTCACTCAGTCCCGCACTAATAGAGTTTCTTCACAACTGCTTTCCTGACGTTCTATCTCTCCAGGATGAGACTTTGATGTCTTCACAGGACTCCTGAGGGTTCTCCTAGTCTCTCTCTCTCTCTCTCTCTGCCCCCAGGGGTCTGTTCCAGAAGGCTGAACCTTGGAACTCTGCAACTTGGCTGCTAGGCCTCAAAATGTTTATAGACTCCCAGCCACCTACTGGACAACCCTCTCCAGGGATTGGCTAGAGATCCATGAATATTCAAGCTGCTTTTTCTGCTATCCTTCAAACTATACTTCCAGAACCATCTATAAGACAGGCGGAAGTAGAAGAAGAGCAGCCTCTGAGATCTCGAACAACCCAAAGTAAACAACCCCTGCTCCTCTGTTTAGAGTGAAGCCAACTAGATTTGCCTAGCAGCCTACTCTGAACTATGAGGGTGCTACATCAAAAAACTACTCCTTTATTTATTTTATTATTTTTAATTTAGATGATGTATTTTGTTTGGGGGTTATTATATTTAGTGTTTCTTTGTATATGTGCTTTTGTTATGTGCATTTCATCGGTATTTGTATACTGCCACTGATTTAACTTTTTTCCCACTATCTTTTTTTTTCATTTCTGTGATAAAAAAATATAAAATAATGAGAAACCATTTTTGGACACCAGGGTCCATTTAAAGCCCATTAGACCGTTATAAATTGATGCTGTAGTGTATACCATGGGCAAGGGGCCCCCCTAGAGGAACTCTCTTACCCTCTTTACCCCTTGGGCACAACTTTCTTTTCCAGGACACGTCCCCTTATAACGGTTAGGAGAAGGAGGAGTCCACACAAGAAATGCCTTTTAACAGTTTACTGCAGCAATAAAACCAAACATACTTACATACTTCATCCATCTCTTGAAGGTGGCAGCTCTCAGCTTAAGACTGAACTCCAGGAAAAATAAAAAAGTCCTCCATTGAAGTGGGGCTGCACCTGCACTGCAAGGGTTATTTTTATATCTAGGCATGGGAAAAGCACTTACTTACTTAGATGGCACTCCCCTCTGTCCCTACGTCAGTCTTGATGATGTCAGAGGACCTTAGACTGCTGGAGTGTAGGGAAGAAGACGCTGCAGAGAACAGTCTAGCAGCACAGAGGAGCCTGTGGGAGTAAACTTACTTTTTATTTCTGCCACAATGGCCAGCATCATTCAACCCATTTTCTCTCGGAGCCCAGGTCTTCCCGGGCCCACCTCAAGCTTGTGACTGGACAGTTAAAGCTCATCTCTCAAGACTGTGATGAGCTCATCTCTCTGTCACTCTGCTCACTCTTCCTATCAGCATGCTAACTGTCAGCACATGAATGAAATAGGTTCTTGTACCACTATCCCTCTTATATTCCAACCTTGATGTCCTGGGACTGAATGAGGTTTATCAAACGCAAGTAAAAAAATACAAAAATCCTGGTGCATTATCACAAGCACCAATTATTAAAAGAGAAGTACGGTCAAAGCTTGTTCGGCTGTACTTCTCCTGTGGATCACAGGAGTGCAGTTCGTTCTGCACTCCTGTGACCCATTTTCATCCGACAGCGGGCTTCAGTCCACTGTCGGCTGATGTCACAGAGCTGGTCCAGGCTGGGGAAAAAATCACGATCAAGATCACCATATGGTCGGGATCCACCCAGTAGCCTAGATGGGTACCTAGCTCAGCCTCTCAGCGAGCCAGCTGCCCCTGCCCCCTCCACAGCCCAGTGCTCCAGTGAGTGTGGGGGGGGGGCAGAGCAGAGAGCCCGTGACTGACAGTCAGCAGTTCTCTGCTCACAGCGCACTGAGAACTGAGGGATTAGCTGTGTTTGATCACTGAGTTCTCAGTCTTAAAGCTGGAGGGGGACAGGTCAGACCGCTGCAGCAGCCGCTTAATTATGCACGATTTATAAAAAAAAAAAAAAAAAACATACTTCTGTTTTAATGATGTAAATACACATATATACTCACAAAAGCCAAATTGAGCTTGAGTTATTGAGCATGGTATACATTTTAAGCCACTATGTTGACCTGAGACCAAGCATCAAACATCTCATAACATGTCCTGGACAGCACCCACGGTAGATGCACCAACTAACGCATTACGGGGGGCTATACCCCCTTCCTGAGAACTCCCAAAGCTACATTGCTTGCATTAAGCAAATACATTAAAATGGTTGTAAACTCTGTTACATCACTTGTACCTACAGGTAAGCCTATAATAAGGCTTACCTGTAGGTACTGGAAATATCTCCTAAACCTGCACGATTTAGGAGATATTTACCATATACGCTTGCGCCAACGTCATCGGCGCATCCTCACTGAAGAAACGTCTCGCTCGTGCCGTTTCTTCAGCAGCGGTGCCGTGACCGGCAGCTCCCACGAGTGACGTCATTGCGGCTCCGGCCAATCACAGAGCTGGAGTCCGCAAACCTGGAAATAACTCTGGGAGACATGTCGCCGGTCACAGCATTGTGCGGGGCCACTGCAACAGCTCCGATCTAAGGTAGGTATTTCATAATGAGCTAGTATGCGATGCATACTAGCTCGTTATGCCTTTGTCTTACAGGGTTTGTTTTTGGTTTTTTTGGGTTTACAACCACTTTAAAGATGCCTAGGGTTTGGCTTTACGTATGCAGCTCATCTTGTAACTTTTCTGATATATGTACTGTAGCCACAGTTATAGTTTGATTTCTTTAACACATTTTCCTTTTTCTAGATAAATTATTCTTCCTTGAGAGATTTTAAGTAAATGCATTTATGAATTATAACCCCTGCTACATGCTTCAAGCATTAAGAAAGAAATCTACACAGCGCCTTATGCAGTTGCCATCTTCCCCTGACCTCCTCACGTATTATTTATACACTTTATGTTATTTTACTTTATTACAAAAACATCTCCTTGGATAACTGTCATTCATTTCAAGCCTTTGATCCCCCCAATAAATAAACAACCTGTTTTCTTTTTTTTTTTCTATCATACCATCTTTATCTCAGACATCGCTGGTTCCATTTGACACTCCGGCATTTAAGATAATAAAGCGCTAACGCCCCTACGGTAAAGTTTTGAACAATGGATTTGTCTGTCTGCCCCTCCAATAGCCTGCAACCATCGCAAACTGCAGTAACAATGCAGCAAAATTAGCTTTTCAGTCATGTCTCAACAGCAAAAGTAACTTTTATGGCTTCACATAAAAAAGGGACTTGTGCTTGAGTGTGGCCTGTAAAAGTAAAATAAATAAGAATTAGGCAGGCACGGTTGCAAACGTCAGGAAATCTTTTCTAGGGTCACTATGCTGATGAGTTTGTAAATCTGAGCTAATTGTGTGCTTTTGCTTCAAACCAAAATATGACAGATCTGCTCAGATTAATTTATATTACAACAAGCACAGGGAAGGTGCACAATACAAAATTCTACAGCACACTCTAAAGTTAGAGCATAACAATACCAAACTAAACTGTTTAAACCACGGCCGATCCTAGGGTCACAGATGCCTGGGTGCAGAAATAATTTGGGCGCCCCCACGTGGGCGTGGGTATCTTACTAACTCCTCCCCTTTGCAAATGTTTCCATGGCAATGACTCAAACACTGATATGCTCCCCTAAGGAGTCTTTGTTAACCTGGGATCCTCCCATGATCTCTTAACAATAAAGAGAACGTGATGGTCAGAGACTGCAGACATAATAGAGGAGATGGTCAGAGACTGCAAACATATTACAAGAGATGGTCAGAGACTGCAGACATGATACAAGAGATGGTCAGAGACTGCAGACATAGTATAAGAGATGGTCAGAGACTGCAGACATAGTACAAGAGATGGTCAGAGACTGCAGACATAGTACAAGAGATGGTCAGAGACTGCAGATATAGTACAAGAGATGGTCAGAGACTGCAGACATACTACAGAAGATGGTCAGAGACTTCAGACATAGTACAAGAGATGGTCAGAGACTGCAGACATACTACAGAAGATGGTCAAAGACTGCAGACATGATACAAGAGATCGTCAGAGACTGCAGACATGATACAAGGGATGGTCAGAGACTGCAGACATGATACAAGAGCTGGTCAGAGATTGCAGACGTACTACAGAAGATGGTCATAGACTGCAGACATGATACAAGAGATGGTGGGAGACTGCCCGATCAGTGCCTATCAATGCAGCCTCACCAGTGCCCATAAGCTTAGCCTTATCAGTGACCATCAGTGCCACCTCACCAGTGCCCATCAATGCAGCCTGATGTGGGGGGTCAGCTCAGCAGGTCCTTGCACGGCCTCCTGGAGGGCTGATGCTCCTGGTCCTGGGGTCAAGTTGTTGCAAACCAGCGTCTAGCCCCACAACCTGAGCCAGTCACATGCGTCATGACTCCCTGGTGTGCCCTGCCTCTGCCTGCCTCCAAGACTCTGGGAGTTTCCTCTGCGCTGCTATCAGTTCTCCACCTCCCATTCTGCGAAACTCCCCCTAGTCCGTTCAATCCCTCTTACCCCCAGTCTGCCCAATCCCCCGTACCCCTAGTCTGCACAATCCCCCCTCCCCCCAGTCTGCACAATCCCCCCTCCCCCCAGTCTGCACAATCCCCCCTTCCCTAGTCTGCACAATCCCCCCTTCCCCCAGTCTGCACAATCCCCCCTTCCCCCAGTCTGCACAATCCCCCCCCCTAGTCTGCACAATCCCCCCTTCCCTAGTCTGCACAATCCCCCCTCCCCCCAGTCTGCACAATCCCCCCTTCCCCCAGTCTGCACAATTACCCCCCCCCCCCCGGCTGCACAATCCCCCCTTCCCCAGTCTGCACAATTACTCCCCCATCTGCTCAACCCCCCCTTCATTTGATGGGCACAGTAGCTGCTTTTAATGGGCACAGTGGCTGCGTTTAATGGGCACAGAGGCAGCTTTTGATGGCACAGTGGCTGCGTTTGATGGGCACAGTGGCTGCATTTTAGGGCACAGTGGCTGCGTTTGATGGGCACAATGGTCGCATTTTATGGCACAGTGGCTGCGTTTCATGGCACAGTGGCTGCATTTGATGGGCACAGTGGCTGTGTTTGATGGGCACAGAGGCAGCGTTTGATGGCACAGTGGCTGCGTTTGATGGGCACAGTGGCTGCATTTTAGGGCACAGTGGCTGCGTTTGATGGGCACAGTGGCTGCGTTTGATGGGAACAGTTGCTGTGTTTGATGGGCACAGTGGCAGGGTTTGATGGCACAGTGGCTGCATTTGATGGGCACAGTGACTGAGTTTGATGGGCACAGTGGCTGCGTTTGATGGGCACAGTGGCTGCGTTTGATGGGAACAGTGGCTGCGTTTGATGGGAACAGTGGCTGTGTTTGCTGGGCACAGTGGCTGCGTTTTATGGCACAGTGGCAGTGTTTGATGGGCACAGTGGCTGCATTTGATGGGCACAGTGGCAGCGTTTAATGGCACAGTGGCTGCATTTGATGGGCACAGTGGCTGAGTTTGATGGGCACAGTGGTCGCGTTTTATGGCACAGTAGCTGCAATTGATGGCACAGTGGCTACATTTGATGGGCACAGTGACTGCGTTTTATGGCACAGTGGCAGTGTTTGATGGGCACAGTGGCTGCGTTTGATGGCACAGTGACTGTGTTTGATGGGAACAGTGGCTGTGTTTTATGGCACAGTGGCAGTGTTTGATGGGCACAGTGGCTGTGTTTGATGGACACAGTGGCTGCATTTGATGGGCACAGTGGGTGCTTGATGGCCACAGTGGGCGCTTGATGGGCACAGTGGCTGCTTTTAATGGGCATAACTTTGTCAGGTACTTCTTTGACCAGCCTGGTGCAGTGCAGGGACTGGAGACACTCACAACAAGGCGCAGTGGCTGCGTTTGATGGCACAGTGGCTGTGGTTGATGGGCACAGTGCTGTGGTTGATGGGCACAGTCGCAGCTTTTGATGGGCACATTGGGCGTTTGATGGGCACAGTGGCACTGCTTTTGATGGGCACAGTGGGCGTTTGATGGGCACAGTGGCAGCTTTTGATGGTCACAGTGGGCATTGAATGGGCACAGTGGGTGTTCAATGGGCACAGTGGCAGCTTTTGATGGGCACAGTGGGCACTTGATGGACACAGTGGGCATTTGATGGGCACAGTGGGCGCTTGATGGACACAGTGGGCGCTTGATGGACACAGTGGGCTTTTGATGGGCACAGTGGGCGTACTTCCTTGACCGGCCTGGTGCAGTGCAGGGACTGGAGACACAAGGCGCAGCAGCAGCTCTCTCTCTCTTCAGACATGCTCCGGCTCCCTCGCCACGCTGTCTGAAGAACATGGCCGAGGTGGGCGGAGCTTGATCACTAGCTGCGGAGGCGGCGCGCAATGAATGCTGGGGCAGCCGTGGTCTTTCACTGACGTCACTGGTTGCTAGCCAGACACCGGCCATACGGCCATGCGGCCGGCGATTCTAGCAAGCCAAGTGAGCAACCAGTGCAGTCAGCTTTGGCGGTGGTGGCGCCCCTCTTCTGCAGGCACATTACAGCACTGGGGCGCGGTGCACCCCGTGCACCCCGCCCAGGATCGGCCCTGGTTTAAACATTTTAGGTTTAAAACAGGTTTTATTGCCTATGAGAACATGTAAACCCAAAAAAAAAAGTAAAAAGCGTCATATCCAGAGGTTGTCTTTGGGAAATAGCCGTATGAGTGCTGCCAGCATTGCTGCAGAGGTTGAAGGGGTGGGGGGGTCAGCCTGTCAGTGCTCAGACCATACGCTGCACACTGCATCAAATTGGTCTGCATGGCTTTCATCCCAGAAGGAAGCCTCTTCTAAAGATGATGCACAAGAAAGCCCGCAAACAGTTTGCTGAAGACAAGCAAACCAAGGACAAGCATTACTGGAACCATGTCCTGTGGTCTGATTAGACCAAGATAAAATGATTTGGTTCAGATGGAGTCAAGCGTGTGTGGTGCGGAGTACAAAGACAAGTGTGTCTTGCCTACAGTCAAGCATGGTGGTGGGAGTGTCATGGTCTGGGGCTGCATGAGTGCTGCCGGCACTGGGGAGCTACAGTTCATTGAGGGAACCATGATTACCAACATGTACTGTGACATACTGAAGCAGAGCATGATCCCCTCCCTTCAGAGACTGGGTCACAGGGCAGTATTCAAACATGATAACGACCCCAAACACACCTCCAAGACGACCACTGCCTTGCTAAAGAAGCTGAGGGTAAAGGTGATGGACAGGCCAAGCATGTCTCCAGACATAAACCCTATTGAGCATCTGTGAGACATCCTCAAATGGAAGGTGGAGGAGCGTCTCAAGGTCTCTAACATCCACCAGCTCCGTTATGTCATCATGGAGGAGTGGAAGAGGACTAAAGTGGCCACCTGTGAAGCTCTGGTAGGGTGACCACATTTGCAAACTGTCATTCAGGGACACCCCCCCCCCGCACCCGCCCCAAAAAATCTATGGGGTAGCGCTGCTATTCAGCGGGCGGATTTAACCCCTTTTCGGCCGCTAGTGGGGGGTTAAAACTTCCCTGCTAGCGGCCGAACAGCGCCACTAAATATAATACACAAATATGTATTAAGGGACAATCCCGGGCAATCTGAGACATGTGGGCACTCTAAGCTCTGGTGACCTTCATGCCCAAGAGGATTAAGGCAGTGCTGGAAAAAAATGGTGGCCTTACAAAATATTGACTCTTTGGGTCCACTTAGTGGTGTACTCACTTTTGTTGCCAGCAGTTTAGACATTAAGGCCCCTTTCACACTGGGGCGGTAGGGGGGCGTCGGCGGTAAAACAGCGCTGTTTTACCGTGGTATTCGGCCGCTAGTGGTGTGGTTTTAACCCCCCGCTGGCGGCCGAAAAAGGGTTAAAATCACTCATACAGCGCGGTATTGCGGCGGTATAGCCGTGCTGTCCCATTGATTTCAATGGGCAGGAGCGGTTAAGGAGCGGTGAATACCCTTCACTGCTCCAAAGATGCGGCTCGCAGGAGATTTTTTCTTTTCCTGCCAGCGCACTGCTTCAGCCTCTTCGGGCTTTCACACTGAATAAACAGCGGAGGCTGTTTAGGGGCGGTTTGCAGGCGCTATTTTTAGCGCAATAACGCCTGCAAACCGCCCCAGTGTGAAAGGGGTCTAATGGTTGTGTGTTGAGTTATTTTGAGGGAACAGCAAATTTACACTGTTATACAAGCTGTACACTCACTACTTTACATTGTAGCAAAGTGTAATTTCTTCAGTGTTGTCACATGAAAAGATAGAATAAAATATTTACAAAAATGTGAGGGGTGTACTCACTTTTGTGAGATACTGTATATATATATATATATATATATATATATATATATATACACACACTGTATACAATTATACTCATAATGTATACGAAGCGTTCCAAGAATCTGCTTGAAGCTTGTGCAATGTTTTGCTGATGCTGCTTAGGCATTTACAAGCAAAGATGAAATAATGGCCACGTGTTTATGGCCTTAGTGAGCTGGGAGGAACCAATTGTAAAAATATTAGTACTATCACTAAAATGTGCTTTGGCTACAGGTGCATTTTAATAAATCTGCTTATCAAAGGTGCTTCAGGCAAGCCGAATTCAGCCTGTCAGTACAATTACAAATTCAAGAAAGAAGTTATCAGTCATCTCATCTTCCCACAAGCAATATTTTTGCATTTTTTCTAACAGACGGAATGAATATTTCAACAGTCTATTGATTTCGGCGTACGTCTTTGTTCATCTCGCATTTTTACAATGCATCAATCAACCATAAACCGTCCGCGGCGTTATGGGAAGATTAGCGGAGGCATATTCCTTTCGCATCAGTATGCAGAGAAAATTACCGAACTACGTCAAGGTGATCAGTTTGGAGAGATGGAATTGGAAATAGGTCTGGAGACTGTAATCAGGGTGACAATAGATTGTAGAAAGTCGATCAATAATTATTATAATTACATAAGTTTTGTCAGAGCGCTTTGGTAAATCTCCAAAGATGTAAGAAAAAAAGGAGAATTAAATTTTTTATGCTATTGTGTTGCTGACGACCTTTGAGAGCTGAACATTGTCAGCTGGCTTTTTTTTTTTTTTTGTTCCCGTAATATGATTAATTATATTAATCTTCTTGGAATTAAAGGTACTGTGTGATTGATCATGTCACCTGGATAACAAATGTAATTAGCTTATTTCTTCTTTATTAAAATAAGATGATGAAGGTAATTGTGTCAAGATATTTATCAAACAGATTTAGGAGAGAAAAAATGACATGCCTTAAAAAAGAATATGCTCTGAAAATGTTAACTAAACAATAAATAAGCACAGATGATTGTAGCTAATTGAACATTATTTGAACATAAAAAAATAAAATAAAAAATTAAATGTTTACGCATAAAAGGGGTAAAGATGGCTATATACTAGGCTATCAGAATGGCAGATTAGACCAAATTAAAGTGCAAGTCAACCTAAAATATATTTTTTATTTATTATTTTATTTCTATATTTTTGGACCAAGTGAAAATGGGTTTTATTCAGTGAACCTATTAGTGAGACATCCATTTACGTCCTGTCCTTGTCACAGGAACACAAAGTTAGTAGAGATGAGGTTCAGGTTCTCCATTACCATGGGGTTCAAGGCAAATCCTGCAGGTTTGAAAATCATGATCCTAGCAAAAAAATGTACAGATTCACCCACATAAACTATAATAACATACATGGCCTTTGAAGTATTGCCAACCCCCACACTAGAAAAGGGGTCAGTGAAATGGAAGAAATTGTAGGGAAAGCTGACAAACTACATAGGAAGAGGTTAGGGTCCATAAGGAAACTGCCCATTGCATTGCTAGCTATTTGGCCAATCAATCCCTTTGCCGCCATGTCATTGTTGTTATTATTATTTGTCTTTATTGCAATTATTATGTCTTATTATTATTTACGATATATGGGCTTTTTTGTCCTTCACTTTATTTTGTGGTTGATTTAAGGTCAGATGTCACTTTAACTGGTGTCATGTCCAAAGGGGTGATAATTTGTGGCACTCTAATACAGGAGGTGTGTTACTGGCTAGATCACCAGGTGAAAAGAGAAAAAAAGAAAGCGAATGCAGCCACCACATCTAATGATTAGAAAACTGCAATATATAACATTTTGGTTTTGGGTTTATTGCCACTTTAATCTAAATAAAATGGCCTATTGCCATAAAATAAAGACCAGTATTTTGGGATGTACTAGTCTTTGTTTTATGCCAATAGGGCCTTTAATTTAGGTTAAAGCACTATTAAACCCAAAACCAAAAATTTAATATGTTGCAGTTTCCCAATCATTAGATGTGCTGGCTGCATTTGTTTTCTTTTTTTCTCTTTGTTTTCACTTGGTGATCTGGCCAGTAACACACCTCCTGTATTAGAGTCCCCCCACTCTAGATGAAAGAGCAACATAGACACCTTTGGACAGCAGGGTGGAAGGGGTGTTAGATTTACTAGCAGATTTAAATACACTAACACATTTAAGACAAACTCCAGCTAATAATTTTAAAGCAGTAATAGCAATAGTTGTTTTTTTTTTTTTTTTTTTTTTTTGATAGAGCCTTTTTTAAATCTAGTCACTTATTTCTGACCTGTTTTTGGAGTTTCCTTTTGTTCACAGCATGCCGCTGCTTTGCTTGAAATAAAAATAAAAAGTGTAAGAACAGTGGACACCTAAACCACCTCAGATTCACCACAGACAACGATCCCCGTGGACATTATAAAAGTTAGGCATACACCATTTAGCCCTTTTAACCCTGAGTAAAACTGTCTTGCTGCTGGCCAATTTTACACTGCTTTATCCTTTGCAGTATCCTACCTTTTGTACCCCAGGATGGGCTCAATATCGCTAGTAAATTTAGGTCAAGCCTTGCTCATTAAAATTGCCTTGCTGCTTTCCGAATTTAAACTCCTGTATCATCTGCAGTCTTTACTTCTTAATGAAAGCTTTATAAAAATTGGCCTGTGGCAGAACAGCTTTGCACTCTAGAAAACAGGGACAGCTACTATTGGATAAAAGCTCCCTCACAGCTTTCCCTAGTTCCTTTTACTACCTATAAGGATGCCCTGAATGGGCCAAACACAGGTTTGCTTTAAATGCAATGATGTGTTTCAAAACAGCACAAAGTTATCCTAAGGAGGATAGGGAGAGCTTACATGTGTCACATTCACCCCTAACACAGGTGGTCAAGCACCATGGCTAGCTTCTGTATTCTTCACCTACAGTGGCTTGCGAAAGTATTCGGCCCCCTTGAACTTTTCAACCTTTTGCCACATTTCAGGCTTCAAACATAAAGATATAAAATTTTAATTTTTTGTGAAGAATCACCAACAAGTGGGACACAATTGTGAAGTGGAACGAAATCTATTGGATATTTTAAACTTTTTTAGCAATTAAAAAACTGAAAAGTGGTGCGTGCAAAATTATTCGGCCCCTTTACTTTCAGTGCAGCAAACTCACTCCAGAAGTTCAGCGAGGATCTCTGAATGATCCAATGTTGTCCTAAATGACTGATGGTGATAAATAGAATCCACCTGTGTGTAATCAAGCCTCTGTATAAATGCACCTGCTCTGTGATAGTCTCAGGGTTCTGTTGAAAGCGCAGAGAGCATCATGAAGACCAAGGAACACACCAGGCAGGTCCGTAATTCTGTTGTGGAGAAGTTTAAAGCCGGATTTGGATACAAAAAGATTTCCCAAGCTTTAAACATCCCAAGGAGCACTGTGCAAGCGATTATTTTGAAATGGAAGGAGTATCAGACCACTGCAAATCTACCAAGACCTGGCTGTCCCTCTAAACTTTCAGCTCAGACAAGGAGAAGACTGATCAGAGATGCAGCCAAGAGGCCCATGATCACTCTGGATGAACTGCAGAGAACTACAGCTGAGGTGGGAGAGTCTGTCCATAGGATAACAATCAGTCATACACTGCACAAATCTGGCCTTTATGGAAGAGTGGCAAGAAGAAAGCCATTTCTCAAAGATATCCATAAAAAGTCTCATCTAAAGTTTGCCACAAGCCACCTGGGAGACACACTAAACATGTGGAAGAAGGTGCTCTGGTCCCATGAAACCAAAATCAAACTTTTTGGCCACAATGCAAAACGATATGTTTGGCGTAAAAGCAACACAGCTCATCACACTCAACACACCATCCCCACTGTCAAACATGGTGGTGGCAGCATCATGGTTTGGGCCTGCTTTTCTTCAGCAGGGACAGGGAAGATGGTTAAAATTGAGGGGAAGATGGATGCAGCCAAATACAGGACCATTCTGGATGAAAACCTGTTGGAGTCTGCAAAAGACCTGAAACTGGGATGGAGATTACATTTGCAACAAGACAATGATCCCAAACATACAGCAAAATCTACAAAGGAATGGTTCACATATAAACGTATCCAGGTATTAGAATGGCCAAGTCAAAGTTCAGACCTGAATCCAATCGAGAATCTGTGGAAAGAGCTGAAAACTGCTGTTCACAAACGCTCTCCATCCAACCTCATTGAGCTCGAGCTGTTTTGCAAGGAAGAATGGGCAAGAATTTCAGTCTCTCAATGTGCAAAACTTATAGAGACATACCCCAAGCGACTTGCAGCTGTAATCGCAGCAAAAGGTGGCTCTACAAAGTATTAACGCAAGGGGGCCGAATAATTTTGCACGCCCCACTTTTCATTTTTTTTATTAGGTAAAAAAGTTTCAAAAATCCAAAAGATTTCGTTCCACTTCACAATTGTGTCCCACTTGTTGGTGATTCTTCACAAAAAATAAAAATTTTATATCTTTATGTTTGAAGCCTGAAATGTGGCAAAAGGTTGAAAAGTTCAAGGGGGCCGAATACTTTCGCAAGCCACTGTAGCAGCCCCTTTCCCAAAAGGCAAGCAGTTCTATCGGTACTTGGTCGCCTCTAGGACTTATACACAATGCTTTAGTACCTGGCCACCATTCTGGGGCAGGAGCAAACTGAGCACAGTAAACAGGTATTTGCAGTTGGCAGACAGGCAGATTGGGCCAATGACAGTCCAGATACAAGGCAGGTAAGGTTCAGAATAGTTAGGGTCAACCCATAGTCAAAAGGCAGGCAGATTTCTGAATGTATTTAATATCCGATCCAAGGTCGTCAACAAGGAAATCCAAACTAGCAGACAGAACAGGGAGCTTGGAGCACGCGTTAAACACACTATCGCAAGCATGAGACTGCAGGCTTGGCTAGCTTAAATCGAGTTTGGTCTACACCCAGAGACTGGCTACATCAATCATGTTGCAGGTTTGACAAGTAGGCAAGGAGAATGCATCACAGCCAAAACCAGCATGTTGGAATGAGACCAACAGCTGTGATGGAGCAGGAGCGCTACACGCTCCTGACAACATGGGATAAACAACAAAGAATTAAACACCTTATTGTCAGTATGCTCTTCATACAAAGGCTTCATGTCACCATGTCGCATACCTCTTTGATACTCATGGGAGTTAGCACTCATAGGCCTCTGTCATATCCACCTGTCATTGTGGCACCTCTAACAAAACAAACTCAGGCAGTGGAACATATCAATTTAACCTGGGGTTCAAAAGGCTGTTCAACAGTATGGTGCACACTGAATCAATCCCACCACCCAAGTGCTAAAAAAAAACTAATCTTCCCCCCAAAGTGGGTATTCTATGACCGATTAAGTCATTCCAGATGGGGCTTCTGAATTTCAGAAATGCCCTTCTAGTCTGCTTTCCTGCACACACTCAAGCAACCTTAAAGAGGTGGCTCTGAACAAACAGCTACACAGGTAAGAATTGTCTGTCTATATTACTTTAATTATACATAGACATAAAAATACTGGTAAGCGAGAAAGCTTGTTATGAATTGCAGAAAATGATAAGAGAGAGGCATGAATGATGATGTTAAGTGGTGGGCTGGAGATAGCAGGGTTTCAGCCATAAACTGATCTAATCTGATGACCTCCTGTACAGATACCGCTGCATAATTGCTTTGTGATGCAGGTAGTGGTAGCGTTCTTGGGGCCTGCAGAGGAAATGAGAGCAAGGGTCCATCTTAATCTAGCTTTGCATACCACATGGCAATTAGGCATGGTATACCAACAACAGTTTATTCTTAAAATGTTACTAAACATTTTACTACTACTATCTTACATTTCCGATGCTGTCCAACCCTTTTTCGTTTTTTTTCCTCTAATCTTTTATATAAATATGTAACTATTTTATATTATGTAAATATAACATGTTTTAAAAAAATCCAAATTTTTAACTCCTCCTTCTCTTTTTTCTCCCCTTTTCTCTAAACATTCCAATTTTCCCTTTTGCCCTTTGCCCAACCCCCCCCCCCCCCCGCCCCCATAGCTCCCATCGTAGCATCCATTTTTTTTTTGGTATTAAAATTAAAAACCTACATCATGTTTCAGCAATGCTTAAAGTGTAGAGGCTCTGGCTCCTCACCTGGGTGTGTACTTTCTGGAAGTTTTACGTGTCTTAATTGACACTGTTTCTCAGTTGTTAGGCAGAGTACGGTCACCCCAGGGGAGTCTGGCTTACAACTACGCCTTTGGGGCCCTGGGGCTTACGTTGCTAAATCTTTTCTTTTTGGTTATGTTTGCACACTGATATTTGTTTCATGTTATTCATTGTGTAATAAGCTGTGCTGTATAGTGTAATAAGATTCTTATAAATAAAATAAAAAATCGAATTTTTAAAATATCAAATGTGGTGCAATTTTTTTTAAGGGGGCTCATGGGAGCACAAATGTGGAAGCATTGATTTATAAAGCGGCTGGAACAGCATTGATTTCTGAAAGTCTCATGTAACGTGTCTCCAGTTTATGGCTGTCTCCTGAAGTTTGTCTCCAGTCTCCAACAACAACACCTATAGTATAAGAAAAAAGAGTGAACTACGTGCATCATCACAAGGTGATACTGTGGATACACAAGTAGCAGTGTGCCAACGTCCCGATTTTTTTACTTTGAAACTATGGGACCATCCTTTTCCCCCGTGTTCATTTACAAATCTTTATACTTTGTTATTATTTTGTGAGAACATTTTAACTATGCAAATATTTATTTGCTAGAGTAGAATGATGCAATACATATTGGTCATATATTCAACTATATATCTTTTCTGCAAATATGCTACCATGATATATATATATAAAAAAAAAAAAGAAGCTAAATATCTGGTTCCAGAAGCTTGCAGAACCCCGATTAATTACGCATTACCCAAAATCCATAAGGATAAAACGGATCAATAATCAATGATCAAATTTCACACATCAATAATCAATTTATCACTAAGACCTTTTTTAAAATGTCGATCGTAATAGTTATCTACCCATGAGAAGTTGCCATCATAGAAACTGGCTATTTAACATCCCTAAAGGCCAGATTATGTGATTAAGACGTAATTGTACACACGAAGAAGATTTCTGTATGCAGGCCAATATGATTGGGAAAAGATTCATAGATAAAGGCTACAATCAATACTTCATTGAAGAAAAAATAGAAGTTAGACGGATGCAAAGAAAAGTGCTGCTTGAAGATAAAAAATCTTTATGTTAACAGGATCAAGTGCCTCTGGTTTTGGAGTACAATATTCAAAATAGAAAATATATAAATCAAAAACCGCGCCAATCCAAATCATCAAGGTAGCAGCCAACACTCCAAAAAGACTAATTTGTGCACAGTAACTAGGTGATATAAGTGTAGCGCTAAAGGTGAAAAACAAAGGCAAAAAGTATTTTAAATGATTAAAGTGAATAGGGTGGAGGATAAACAGTAGACAATCTACATCTAGGAAGATGAGAGGCCCCGTTTGGTCCTGAATCCAAAAGAATGTGTATGGTGAGTGATTTAAGAAAACAAATAAAACCACATCTTAAGACACATAAACCACTCTTTCTCCTCAGAAGAAGTGCAAACAATCACAATATATATAGCAGATAGTGACACTGAGTTCTGTACTAGAAATCCAGATTAGTGAAAATAAATTAACATATATAGCAAAGAGTGTCCCCAATGTTGGTAGGGAGATATGGCTCCCAGGTGAAGCAGCATAAATCTGATGAATTAGTCCATATAGTACAGACAGTGATTGGCCCAACTTGAATCCAAGGCAGATATCATCACCATAGACATCCAGATACAAGTGAAGGATAAATTACTCTTACCGACTTTGATGGACTCACAGGCCGTAGGCGGTGAGTCAAATAGGCTTGTACTGTCTTAGGATGGATGACAGTATGGGAATGGCTTGTACATCAGATGAAGGACTGGGGACCGACCCAGACGATTTCCACGGTCAGCGTCTTTGACAGCAAACATGGACCACGTGTAAAGAAAAAACAGGAAGCCTCCACATAGTGTAAATCCAAGGATTATTAACAAATGATGTTTATTAGATCGCTTAAGATCGTCAAACAGTCCATAAAAAATATTAGAATCGATTCAAATTGCAAAGATGGATAAGAGAACAATAAGCGTGGTATAGGTGGCTGGGTATAGCAAAAAACCCGACCGGTTTCGTCCACAAAGACTTCGGCTGGGGTGATAGCAAAAAACCCGACCGGTTTCGTCCACAAAGACTTCGGCTGGGGTGACACACCCCAGCCGAAGTCTTTGTGGACGAAACCGGTCGGGTTTTTTGCTATACCCAGCCACCTATACCACGCTTATTGTTCTCTTATCCATCTTTGCAATTTGAATAGATTCTAATATTTTTTATGGACTGTTTGACGATCTTAAGCGATCTAATAAACATCATTTGTTAATAATCCTTGGATTTACACTATGTGGAGGCTTCCTGTTTTTTCTTTACACGTGGTCCATGTTTGCTGTCAAAGACGCTGACCGTGGAAATCGTCTGGGTCGGTCCCCAGTCCTTCATCTGATGTACAAGCCATTCCCATACTGTCATCCATCCTAAGACAGTACAAGCCTATTTGACTCACCGCCTACGGCCTGTGAGTCCATCAAAGTCGGTAAGAGTAATTTATCCTTCACTTGTATCTGGATGTCTATGGTGATGATATCTGCCTTGGATTCAAGTTGGGCCAATCACTGTCTGTACTATATGGACTAATTCATCAGATTTATGCTGCTTCACCTGGGAGCCATATCTCCCTACCAACATTGGGGACACTCTTTGCTATATATGTTAATTTATTTTCACTAATCTGGATTTCTAGTACAGAATTCAGTGTCACTATCTGCTATATATATTGTGATTGTTTGCACTTCTTCTGAGGAGAAAGAGTGGTTTATGTGTCTTAAGATGTGGTTTTATTTGTTTTCTTAAATCACTCACCATACACATTCTTTTGGATTCAGGACCAAACGGGGCCTCTCATCTTCCTAGATGTAGATTGTCTACTGTTTATCCTCCACCCTATTCACTTTAATCATTTAAAATACTTTTTGCCTTTGTTTTTCACCTTTAGCGCTACACTTATATCACCTAGTTACTGTATTCAAAATAGAAAGATCGGTTAGTTAAAAGTGTGATAGATCCCCCAAAAAAACAGTTTTCTTTCTTTACTGGCAAGAGCTTTCACCCCTGCAGATGCTGCTATGCCTGCACCCGCACAAACAGTCCGAACCAAAAAGTGTTCTCTTTTCAATCCAATAGCAATGGCACCAAATATGATATCACTGAGTTCATTGGATGCAACACCGAGGGCGCAGTTTATGTATTGGAGTGCAGCTGCGGCCTTCAATATATTGGCCGCACCAAGAGGCTTCTAAGAATTCACATCAAAGAGCATGTCAAAAACATCCAGAGTGGCTTTGACAAACATAGTGTCTCTAGGCACTTCGCGAAATATCATAACAAAAATCCCAGCCACCTAAAGTTTTGGGGCATAGTACCCTATAACCGTCCGTGGCGTGGGGGACGTAAAGTGAGGATTCTAAGCCAATTTGAGTCTAAATGGATATTTTCTATGGATACTCTTGCGCCTAAAGGGCTTAACATCGAGTTTGACTTAAACTGCTTTCTCAGTGATTTTTAAATTTTTAAATTTCATTCTTAATATTTCATACTATATACTTACATCCTTAGGTGGGTTTATTTTTTGGGTTGTTTATTCATTCACAATACTATCCTTTTGATTTTCCTTTGTGGCAAAAATATGTACTTACTCATTTATGCATATGTATATCCTTCCAGTTGGTTTGTGACGTTCCCCGAGCTCCTCCTTCCCTCTGGGACCTTTTCGTCCCCCCCCCCTTGTTTCGGTGGACTATGCCCAGTATATTTTACTTATATTTTTTTTTTCACCCCCTTTTTTATAATATAGTTAATTTTTAATATATATCTATAATATATATTTTTATAATACATTTTTTTATTTATATAATTTTTATATAATTTTTACAGTTACTCCAGATGTGCTATGTTTTCGAGTTTTTCCTATGCACTTTCGTGCAATTATCATTTTTAATATGCATGGCAAAGTTCTTTACTAATGGGTCTTACTGCTCTTTAGTAATTGCCTTTTGCTGTGCTTCCCCTTTTTTGCTCCACATGGATCATGCTATTGGCCATCCCTTTTCCTTCACACTGTCTATCTATCCATGCCATTCATTACGTTGATGGACTTTGCCAGGCGTCCATCATGCGCAGACTATTTAAAGACATTAACCTTTATCCTGTGTTATCCTCTGATGAAGTCACGTGACGTGACGATACGCATCAGGATTGGAGCATGGGACACTGTCACAATCTAACGGCAGGAGACGAGCTTGGCGCTCGTGGATGTTACGTGCCGCAGTCTGCTTTTAAATGTGAGTCTGCTTTACTGTTTTAATAAAATTGGTTTACTATATGGGATTATGCTATGTATACTCTTTCTTTATACCCAATATACACCCACTATATCTGACGAGCATTGTGGAGTCGGGACTGACTGAAGATACCAACTGAGGCATACAAACTCAGCGTTCGTGGATTGGTGCCCACACTCATTTTGAAAAAAGTGAGTGCATCCTTTTTCCTCTGGTCTGTCCCCCATCACTCTGGTCGTCATGGTGTCATACTTGATATATTGTTTATGTCGTTTTCCATTATCGTTCTATATATCCACCATTGGAACTGTGATGGGAGGGCCCGTGGAACTCAGAATCTCTTGGAAAATAGGGGATGCCCTTGTTTCAGCTCCCCATACACCTCTTATGTCTAAGTCACCCTGTGCTATCTTGGCACAGGGTGAGTGAGAAAATATATCTTGGACTACTTAAAATGGGACAGTAATATTTGTCCACAATAGCTCCCAGGATGTATGTAGAGACTATTTTTGGTTTGATTGATTCTGAACTCAACATGTTAGTTAATTGAGAGAGCTGATCACCTTGTCCTCTATACAATGTAGGAGACGGGCCGACTCCTATTGGAGCTTCTGCTATTGTGAGAAAATGTCCTGTGGTTGTACTTATGATAATTAACTCTGTTACTGTATGAAGCTCGGTGACCACAAGTCTGGGCAAAAGGTCATGTCTCAGTCACCTTGGCTGTATAAATAATTAGATAATTAGCTTGTGTTAATTAGGTTACAGTTGTATTGTTAGAGGAGGTTCCAACGGCATATAAAGTCTTGTAATTTTGATTCTAAATAAAAGAGTCCATGTTAACAGTGAAACAAGTGTCGCCTTGTTTTATGCTTGGGAGCATTTGGAATATCTGATATCTGAGTCCAGACTGGGAGGAAGTGGTATACTGACAGAAGCACTCAAGCGGAGTGTGGGACGTTCCGTGACATTGGTGGCAAGCAGCGGGACGCTTCCTGCAGTCTGGGACATCCAAACTTCCACCTGGATCCAAGGTCCGGATAGCAGGAGAGGAGAGGAGAGGTACAGATACCAGCCGCCATGGAGAAGGGATTCAGAAGGAGGTTGAGAGAGATGCAGATACAGCACAGAGGACCAGTATCAGAGCAGGTCCTGCTGGGATGGTGTGATTCTATTCGCTGCAAACTCTGGAAAGAAGCGCGTAGCCCGTGAGCAGCAACACCAGGGAAAAGTTCTCCCCTCCATCCAGGAAAGGTACTGGTCGCAGTACGGATTGCGGGTGCGGTTTTTGGGAGAAAAACCGCACAAGGATCAGACAGCTGAATTAAGCAGGCTGGTCTGGGCAGAGATGAAGCTGGATGAGAGCTACAGAGCCCTCTGGTGGCATGTATCCCAAGCATGTCCCTGGATAGCGGATGACAGCCCAACGGAAGGCTTAAGCTACGGTGGCTTGGGACTATTGTATGTGAAGCTGACAGGGGACCCTAACTTTGGGAGTGATTTGGAGTGGCGGGTGGACGAAATCATGGATTTCTGAGAAGGGCTACTGAACATCTCAGAAGTGCACTGGGCACTGGAAGATATAGAGTTTCTGGCCGTTCAGGAATGGTAGCTGGAGATCGCCTACAGACGGCTGCTAGACATTGCTCAGGGCTGGGCTCCCTTTGCCTGGGACTATCAGGAATTACCTGTTGACAACTCTGAAATCCTGGCTGAAGAGTCAGCAATGTGGCAGAGTAATAGTGTGTTTTGCCAATCTGCCCCAGCAGCTATGGAGGCGGAGGTTTTAAGGCGGATGCAGCAAGTGCTGACTGACCTTGATGATCCTGTTTCTGCATGGGATGATCTTGGATGGAGGAATGTGCCTGTCCAGCAGCATGCCAGAGAATCGGCAGTGGAAAATCTGGAGATTGCCATCCCCAAAGCTGAAGTGCTAACAACAAGGCATAGCTCTGCTAACCTCTGCCCAGCACTGATAGCATCTTCTGGGTTCCATGGACAGGAAATGGTGAACCTCTATCCCCAGACAACAGTTATAGAGGTAGGGGATTTAATAGACTTTTCTGCTGAGGAAGAACAACCTGATGAGCCTCCAGCAGAAGAGCTGGTATTGGGGCCAAGCTTCAATGTGCTCTGCCCAGCACCAACAGTAGGATCTGTGGAGTTACAAGGAACTTCCCCAGTTGAAGCACTGGCAACCGGGCAGAGTGCTACCAACCTCTGCCCAGCACTGGCAACAACTACAGAGTTCCAGTCGGCCTCCCTCCCCAACAGTTAGCCGGAGCAGATGGTGTGGGGTTTCCAGCAGAAGGGCTGGCAACAGGGCAGAGTACTGCTATACTCTGCCCTCAACTAACAGACGATGGATTTCCTGTGAAGGTGGATGGGGCTTCAGTCTCCACCTGTATACCCCAGGGATGCTGGGCAGTCGGCCCAGATCCCCAACAGCATGACGGACTGAGCCCAGTCACGATGTCTTCTCTCCAGCGGCAGAAAGGACTCCAGGGAGAAGGGCCAGTCCAGGCCTCTCCCCAGCAGCAGATATGTTCTCTGAGAGAGGCAGAGGTTGGCTGGGTGAGTAATGCTTTGTTTGGAACAATTTGTTTGGGGTACTGTGTGGGTACAGGCATTAGAGGACTGGAACTACTGACTAACTTCGGATTCAACCCGTCTGGGGTCTCCTCCTGTGTTAGTCTTCTGCCGAAAGGGGAGAGATGTGACGGGAGGGCCCGCGGAACTCAGAATCCCTTGGAAAGTAGGGGATGCCCTTGTTTCAGCTCCCCATACACCTCTTATGTCTAAGTCACCCTGTGCTATCTTGGCACAGGGTGAGTGAGAAAATATATCTTGGACTACTTAAAATGGGACAGTAATATTTGTCCACAATATCTCCCAGGATGTATGTAGAGACTAATCTTGGTTTGATTGATTCTGAACTCAACATGTTAGTTAATTGAGAGAGCTGATCACATTGTCCTCTATACAATGTAGGAGACGGGCCGACTCCTATTGGAGCTTCTGCTATTGTGAGAAAATGTCCTGTGGTTGTACTTATGATAATTAACTCTGTTACTGTATGAAGCTTGGTGACCACAAGTTTGGGCAAAAGGTCATGTCTCAGTCACCTAGGCTGTATAAAGGATTAGATAGTTAGCTCATGTTAATTAGGTTACAGTGGTATTGTTAGAGGAGGTTCCAAAGGCATATAAAGTCTTGTAATTTTGATTCTAAATAAAAGAGTCCATGTTAGCAGTGAAACAAGTGTTGCCTTGTTTTATGCTTGGGAGCGGTTGGAATATCTGATATCTGTGTCCAGACTGGGAGGAAGTGGTATACTGACGGAAGCACTCAAGTGGAGTGTGGGACGTTCCGTGACAGGAACCATTTCAAATATCGGATGGGATATCCATGTCTGCCTGTGGTCTGCAACTAAGCACACGCTGTATACCTTACAGCAGTAAGGTGAGCTGCTTACAGACACGGAGGTGTTCACACTGAAGATTTTTAAGCTGCTCGGTGGTGGGACTGCTATATTTCACTTATATGGACTCACTTTATTTAGCTTTCAGATCTATGTTAGTCAATATGTATTAGTTTTGTGACTAGATCATTTGGACGTTTGGCATAGTTTTTTCACTTAAGTCTGTTTGTTTTTTATCCATTTGATCATTTAAATTCTTGCGACATTTGTCATATGTCACACAGTTGTTACATTTGTTATATATTATATATGCCACATATTCTTTCACATTTTGTTTTATCACTTTTGATATCCTTTTTTTAGTGTATCTGTGGCCCCAATTTGGCTGCTTTCACCTCTCTATTATATTCACTTTTTATTTAGTTCCTTCCACATCCCACCCCCTTTTCCCTTTGTATCACAGCGCAATCACCATCTTTCTTTTTGCCTACATTTTTTTTGCTTGGATCAGTTACACAGGTGTTGCAGCAGTGTCCCTTAGTATAGGTCCTTCATTACAGCGCGGGAGTCACTCTTATTTATTTATGTTTTCTAATGTCTTTTTAATGTCTTTGTATACAATGGTTTTAACTTGAAACTTTAAATTTTTTACCTAATATACACGTGTGCCTATAAAGTCCATGTTTCCAAATTCTTTTCAAACACCTATAGCATATTCCCTCTCTTCAACCATTTTCCATAGCTAGGGTTGGAAAGTTTTTCTATGTTAAGAGGCAATTTACAAGCATTAGTCAACCTGTGTGCCAGTGAACAATAGCATGTCATATCTGTATAGTTCATTTTCCATTTTTGCAATAACTATACTGCTAATGACAGGTTAAACTCATAAATTATTATTATATTATTATAACACCAAATGCATACACAGAATATGTTCACATTTATTATTAAAGGGGTTGTAAACCCTGGTGTTTTTTTCACCTTAATGCATCGCATGCATTAAGGTGAAAAAACTTCTGGCAGTGATTGGCCGACCAGCAGCCCCCCCCCCGTCTTACTTAACTGAGTCCTTGAACTTCACCCATGGGGACGCGCTGTCTCTCTGTCCGGGGTTCTCGGCTCTTGATTGGATAGATTGATAGCAGCGCAGCCATTGGCTCCCGCTGCTGTCAATTAAATCCAATGACGTGGGGGCGGGGTCGAGTCCTGCATTTGGCCTCTATTGACGCAGAATGCTGGACTCAGGAGCACACCCACGAGGTAACCCCCTGGGGGGAGAGCACTTCTCCCAGGGGGTTATCTGATGTGGGGAGGAGCCGCGAGAGCCACTGAGGGACCCCAGAAGAGCAAGTTCAGGGCCACTCTGTGCAAAATGAGCTGCACAGTGGAGGTAAGAATGATATGTTTGTTTGTTTGTTTTTTTAAACTAACCTTTAGTGTGACTTTAATGGGTATTGAACAGTAAACTGGACTTCCAGTCTCAGTGTAATTCTGTCACTGTCTTTTGTAGTTTAGTTGTGCCATGTCTGGCCTGTACAATGTTCATTGCAGCTGCACACGTGCTTCTGAATTATCTGTTGTGTAGCCCTCTTAGGGGGGGTGTTATGAGAAATGGCCCTCCCCAAACAGAATATTGCACTAAACCTGTAGGTAAATAAGAGAACCAGAACCTTCACCAAGTGGAGTGGGATTGATAATAAAGTTGGCAGTGCTTCCACCCAGGACGGGGCCTCTGTGAACAGAGGGGGTTCTCTTCCTAGGAAAATAACCAGCAATCTAATCATTAGAAGCAGAAGAGCTACTGCAACCAGCGTGTAACATTAACCATATATACATAGATGCACAGCACTATAGAAATAATACAAGCTTTATATAAGAAAACATTTATAACAGTGCATACATTTAATGCACAAATAGGTATTATTAGCAAAGGGCCCAACAAGAGCCCTGGAGGAATTGTGCACATATACCTGGGTAAATATAGTCACACCTGTCAAAGCGTAGGAAGCTGCAGTTATCCTTCCCAAGGTGGCCTAGTGTCATGATTGCATGGAAAAGATGGTTCTAGGATTGCATGGAAAGAGGAGTCTTTTAAGGGAACCGGTCCCTCAGAGATTCCATACAGTGCCTCATGAGACAAAAGTAGTGTGATTCGACACTGAACTTTTGAAAAACTTTGGTGGCCATCTTGGGTGAAGGAACCTTTTAAATAAGGGACCCGACATCATTTTGGCATGCTTCTGGCGCATGGGAAGTAAGGGAAAGGAACACATTTGTGATGGACAGTAATAAGCATAGGGAGAGGTTCCAGGTAAGGAGGAATAGCTCAGGGCAGGCTCACTGTTTATTACTTACACTCCAGGCTTCAGTATGGAGATGTGGAGCCAGTACAACCTGCAGAATTATCCTTGCATATTCCATGAAGGGGTGCTACCCCTGTCAACTGAAGCCGTCCTCTGGTAACATATCTGGTTAATACAGAGACTGTATTATTCTGCATCGCTATACCATAGCTCCCAACTGTTCCTCATTCTGAACAAAGTCCCTCTGTCCTGTCCTCCTCATTTGTCCCTCATTTTGAAAAGTCCCGCACCACAGATATACCCAAATTAGACCCTCATTTTGGTCTGATCTATATAGTTGTATATAAAATGCACTATTTATCAAAAAAGTGTTTTACGGTGTTAAAACTTTCATCCAATTTCTAAATTGCTGCATTTTTAAATTCCAAAAGCCGATATAAAGGAATGGTAGTGGTAAACAAGCACTTGTGGGTTTAACCAATCATTTTGTTTTTAATAATTGTTAGGGGATGTGTCCTATGCCTACATACTTTTGCTAATAGGTGTCCCTCATTCCCATCTTAGAAAGTTGGGAGATATGCTATACATACACTATATTACCAAAAGTATTGGAACACCTGTCTTTACACACACATGAACCTTAATGGCATCCCAGTCTTATGCCCCGTACACACGGTCGGATTTTCTGATGGAAAATGTCCGATCGGAGTGTGTTGTCGGAAATTCCGACCGTGTGTGGGCTCCATCGGACATTTTCCATCGGATTTTCCGACACACAAAGTTGGAGAGCAGGAGATAAAATTTTCCGACAACAAAATCCGTTGTCAGAAATTCCGATCGAATGTACACAAATCCGACGGACAAAGTGCCACGCATGCTCAGAATAAATAAAGAGATGAAAGCTATTGGCCACTGCCCCGTTTATAGTCCCGACGTACATGTTTTACGTCACCGCGTTTAAAACGATCGGATTTTCCGACAACTTTGTGCGACCGTGTGTAGACAAAACAAGTTTGAGCCAACATCCGTCTGAAAAAATCCTAGGATTTTGTTGTTGGAATGTCCGAACAAAGTCCGACCGTGTGTACGCCCTATTTGTCTGTAGCGTTCAATATTGAGTTGTCCCACTCTTTGCAGCTATAACAGCTTCAACTCTTCAGGGAAAGCTGTCCATAAGGTTTAGGAGTGTGTCTATGGGAAGTGCATTTGTGAGGTCAAACACTGATGTTTGTTGAGAAGGCCTGACTCACAGTCTCCACTCTAATTCATCCCAGAGGTGTTCTATTGGGTTGGGGTCAGAACTCTGTGCAGGACAGTCAAGTTCCTCCACCCCAAACTCGCTCATCCGTGTCTTTATGGACCATGCTTCGTGCACTGGGGTTGGGCTTTACCCCCTAGTTCCAATAAAGGGAACTCTTAAGGCGCCAGCATACAAGACATTGCATACAATTTCATGCTCCCAACTTTGTGGGAACAGTTTGGGGATGGCCCTTTCCTATTCCAACGTGACTATGAACCAATGCACAAAGCAAGGTCTATAAAACATGGATGAGCGAGTTTGGGGTTGAGGAACTTAAGTGGCCTGCACAGAATCCTGACCACAACCCAATAGAACACATTTGGGATGAATTAGAGCAGACACTGCAAGCCAGGCCTTCTCATTCATTTGCCTGACTTCACAAATGCGCTTCTGGAAGAATGGTCAAACATTCCCATAGACACACTCCTAAACCTTGTGGACAGCCTTCCCAAAAGAGTTGAAGCTGTTATAGCTGCAAAGGGTGGGCCAACTCAATATTGAGCTCTACAGACTATTGCCCCGTACACACGGTCAGACTTTGTTCGGACATTCCGACAAAAAAATCCTAGGATTTTTTCCGACGGATGTTGGCTCAAACTTGCATACACACGGTCACACAAAGTTGTCGGAAAATCCAATCGTTCTGAACGCGGTGACGTAAAACACGTACGTCATGACTATAAACGGGGCAGTGGCCAATAGCTTTCATCTCTTTATTTATTCTAAGCATGCGTGGCACTTTGTCCGTCAGAATTGTGTACACACGATCAGAATTTCCGACAACGGATTTTGTTGTCGGAAAATTTTATATCCTGCTCTCAAACTTTGTGTGTCGAAAAATCCGATGGAAAATGTGTGATGGAGCCTACACATGGTCGGAATTTCCGACAACAAGGTCCTATCACACATTTTCGGTCGGAAAATCCGACCGTGTGTACGGGGCATAAGACTGGGATGCCTTTAAAGTTCATGTGCATGTACAGGCAGGCGTCCCTACGTATTGGTAATATAGTGTATATCAGTGCCAAAGACTGGTTTGTCTGTCTATTCAAACAAATCAAGACTTATTTTAAGAATATTGGTGCATTATACACTATGTGCGAGTGATTACTCCCAAGTAAGGTGCCTAAGATAGGCCCCACCTACAAATGTACCCCTCCAAGTTGAGGGCATGTGGACTAGTATGGTTCAGGGGACAATTTGCATGCTGGTACTCCCCTTTCCTGGTCAGCCAGACTTAATGTTCAGAGACCCCACATATTTTCTTGGTTTTTTTCAAAGGCCATACCAAACCATAAGGGAAATCTCTGGGTTGAATGTGAATATATGCAGCAAAATGTGGTTTTGTTTTTTAACTTCTAATAGGCTTTTTTTTATAAATTTATTTATTTATTTGTTTTTTTGTTTTTTTTTTGGCTAGAGGTGAAAAGCGAGTGACCCACTATCATCACTGTAAAAGCGGCAGAACTTACAGCAGCTGAACCAGAAGTTCAAAGCTGAAACTAGTATGCATACAAGTAAATGGTTTAGCATCCTCAGCAGCACTCTGGACACAGTAAGGTTAATTTACTAAAATTAGAGAGTGCGAAATTTGGTGCATCTGTGCATGGTAGCCAATAAGGTTCTAACATCAGCTTGCTCAATTAAGCTTTGACAATAAGCTCCCGTTCACATCGGCGAGATTTGACATGTGTTTTAACAGGTCAAATTGCATGTAGAATCGGAGCCTATTGCCGACAATAGGAGTGTCCCAATCAGTGTGACGCCGACTTTGCGGTGCTGCCCTGATTTCCAAAAGTAGTTCCTGCACTTCAGGGGGGGCGACTTCAAATAGACATCTGGGCATTAACCTGCACAGATGTCTTTCAAGTCTCCCCCGAAGTTTGACTGAAACGCAGCTTTGAACTCGCACGATTTCAAAGCCGTTTTCAGTGTGAACGAGGGCTAAAACCTTGAAGTTGATTGCTTTCGATGCACAGCTACACCAGATTTTGCACTCTCCAGTTTTAGTAAATCAACGCCAATTCATCAAGAATTAGAGGTTGCTAAGCTTGACCCAGCATAAAGTTTGCTTCCCAAGTCAAGCTCTCCAGTCTTTAAATGTACTTGCATTTACATGCATTTAGAGTACCTCATTTATGCCTGGGCACACAGAATCCTATTTTCTGTAAATGCAGCTAGAATGAATGCAAGTAACCTAGGTAAATGCATTGTGTGATTTATATTCATTAAAACCAATTAAACACATAATAACACATATATGTCAATGGCTGTGTGAATGAGGCCTTAGATGAAGATTTAGTTTGTTAAAGAAATCTATACAAGGCAATGTGGTGTGGTATCAGAGTCATTCTGATTAATTGCTATGGGTTACTGCATCTTGCACATTGCCCTTTGCTTTAATAAATTACTCTAATATGTTAAAAAAAAAAAAGTAAGTGAAAGAAATATTTCTGTGTGTACATCCTGTAGAGAAGACCTCTGATGGAGCAAGTGTCAATGAAATGGTGCCCAGGTAGCTCAATAATGTCAGCGCTGTCATTAAACAACTAATTACCTAATTACAGAAGGGAATGAGGTACCTCAGACTGGCCACCAGCAGAAGCTTGTAAATAGACCACCGCTTCTCCAGGCCGAAGGGCTGACGGGTCATGGATTTTCGAGTGATAATTTGCCAGATGCTGACACTAGATGAAAGCTGAAAATTTCAGCATCACTCAGCTTCTGACAGTGGCCTTTGATGAGGGCAGGTACAATGACAGGTCACAGTGTCATGACTAAACTGCTGTCTGATCAGGCTTCACTCCATACAAGACACATCCAGAGAAATTTTCCTGAATATTAAAGTATATCTGAAGCCATTTTTTTTTTTTTTTTTTTTTTGGGGCAGATTGGGAAATATTTTAAAAAGAGTTTTTTTGTGCTGTCTGTTTCCCATTGGAAAGGTATCCCTTCACTTTCTGTCATGAAGACAAAGAGGAAATCTCTGAGAAGATAGGGAAATCCTCTCAATGCACAAAATGTACCCATCGGGAAAATGACTTAAGTAGTCTATTTGTGGGTAGGATGCAGTGTGGTGTGGCGGACAGTGAGCACATGGAGGCCAAGTTCGGCAACAGTAATATATTATGGAAAGTTCAGCAAGTACAAACAGGACCGGTAGCCAGGCAACCCATATGGAGCCACCTACAACTGTAAGTGCCGGTTCACACTACAGCGACTTGGGATCCGACTTGCAAGTCCTCAAGTCGCCCCAAGTTGCTGGACATAAGAAATGCCATAGAAGTAAATGAGAGCCGTCTTAATGTACACTACTGAAGTTGCTCCGGCTTCATAAAAGGTTCCTGTACTACTTCAAGGCGACTTCTAGGCAACTTGTACCCATAGATTTCAATGGAAGTTGCCTCCAAGCCGGATCTCCATCTATACTGAAGCAACTTTACAGGAAAAAAAAATAATTTACCCAGGTACTTCCCACATTTACCCAGGCAACCCCCTCCCTCCCACAGAGCTGATTATTTTGTGATTGGCCACAGCCAAAGTCGCCTGTGCTGGAGGCAACTTTAAGTCACGTTGTAAGTTGCGCAAAGTCGCCTCCAAATCGCCTTGCAAAGTCACACTGTTATGCCTCGTACACACGAGCGGATTTTCCGTCGGAAAAAACTTGGATGGTTTTTCCGACAGAATTCCGCTCAAGCTTGCCCTGCATACACACATCCACACAAAAGTTCCCTGAACTTTCGACCGTCAAGAACGCTGTGACATATAACACAACGACGAGCCGAGAAAATTAAGTTTAATGCTTCCGAGCATGCGTTGAATTGTTTCCGAGCATGCGTAGGAATTTTGCGTGTCATAATTTGTACAGACGATCGCATTTTCGGCTAGGAACTTTTTCTGACCGAAAAATTGAGAACCTGCTCTCAATCTTTTGCTGGCTGGAATTCCAATCGTGTGTACGGGGCATAAGTCGTGTTGCCCCTGTGTGAACCGGCACTAACAGTGGTGGAGCAGTAGTCTGAAGACCTGGAGATATCAACAGTGTCTGCCACAAGGAGCGGAATGCGGCTTGGCTGGTCCAAACTTAATGGGGAGGCTTCCTATTACAAAATGACTTGAGTCACAATTGTATATGCTATTTATTTTTTATTTTCTATTTTTTTTTCACACAACGGGCCTACAACAGCCTGGGCTCAGACAAAGTGGGATGAATGATGCTGGTCATTAAACTAAAGACATCTAGTGATGGAAAAAAAATGTACTGCGGAGGGCAATCCTGGATTGAAGGTAAATAGTACAGCAAAGGCTGTTTTTTTTATATTGTAATGGAATATATTTTTGTATTCTTTTTTCTTTTTGTCTGGAGTTCCAGTTTAAAGTGTAGTTTGTGACTAGGGATTAAGTGCGGGTTTGGCCCCATGCAGGGTTCAATTCAAAATCACCATGATCAGTGTTTGTGGACAGGCAGGAGGAATTCAGGTGGATCACCAGCCAAAACATCCTGCTGCTTCTGCAGCAGGAAGTGTTTCATTTATTGGCAGTAAATTACATTTTTGTTGCTGTGCAGGCTGCATAGCATCATTGGTTGCAAAAATTTCAGCAGTTTCAACTTTTCTTTAGACTCCATTCACACCTGAGCATATTGGAATCGTGGGCAGAATCTTGTGATTCTGCCTGCGATTTCAGAATCGCAGCAAAACATGCAACACGATTGCGGTGCCATTGTTTCTTAATGGCACCCCAAATACAGTGTGGTCTTGTCGCGATTGTTGTGCAACAAAACGCAGAAAAAGTACAACAAAACACGCAATGCTAAGCGTGCCTGGCTCAGTGCAAAAATTTGGTACATGAGCTTCTTTGGCGCGTTTTTGGAGCTGATGGGGGCCCATTCAATTTTGTGGCCGCTCTAAAACTTGCAAAAAACGCAATGCAGCAGCGATCAGGTGTGAACGGGGCCTTATTAAAAATGCCCTGCATGTTAAAAGTTTGGTGTGATTTTTGAGGATGACCCAATGCATTTTTGTCCATTCTTTTTTTTTGCATAAGGTCCCCCTTAAAATCCCCACCAGACCCTCATCAATGATAAGGGTCTGGTATATATGAAGGGAATCCCCAGAGAAGGAGCTGTCATTTACAGTCAATTTAAAATTTATTTTTCTTTTTTTTAAAGGTCACTTTTGCTGTAGTACACTATATTCATCTTCCAGCTGTACAACTTTATAGACAGGTTTAGAGCATCCTCAAAGCATGTTCTTTAAAGAGATTTTGCATTTTAAATGTTGCCCTTTAGGCAATATTAAAAAAGCTGTTTCCCACTGAATAGAATTTTGTATACTTTCATTTTGCAATGATGCATGTCCACGAGGGCATTGCCCAGCTACCTATGTCCTTTGTTTGATTTGAGGGGTTTGCATGTCCTTTTCACAAAAAACAACAACATTTCAATAGGGAAATGTCATTTAGTGGCAAATTGTATATTTTTCTTTACTGTAAATGTCTGTTTTGCTGCAGCAGATCAGATACACTGCACTTCATAGACACAGCCAATGACTGATCACTGTACTGGCCTGCTGCCGGTGTCATGTGTTTACTGTGACCAATTGCCGCAGATCACATGACATTTGTACACAATGGATGGCTTCCTTTCATGCCATTCATTGTGTACAATTGTGTTGATAGCTGTGATCACATGGTACAGACAGGGTCAATCACAGCCCATCTGTATCATGTGATTAGCTGTGGCCAATCACAGCTAATCACTGCAAAAGTGCAATACTGCATGAATCATTCAGTAAAAATGGTTGCTTATACCAGTAAAATTTACGGGTATAAGCCATCATAATGTGTTAAAAAAAAGAATTCTGATCACTTCCCAGAGTTGCACAGTGTCACTATGGTAACACTGTATTGCTCTGATCACAGTGTTTAAAAAAAAAGAAAAAAAAAGTAAAAAAAAACTGTAAAATTGAAAAAATGTATTCCTTTTTTTTACATACTGTCACCAGTCAGTGCCCCTTATCACCGCCACACCAGTTATATAACGATGTGCAAAAAAAAAAAAAATTGTGAAAAAAAATAATTTTTTTTAATGTCTTAATTTTCCAAAAAATTGTGACAAAAAAATGACAACTTCAAAAAACTTGTCATGCCTTTTACTAAATACTTTGGACTGTATACTTTCCAAAAAGGGGTCATTTGTGGGATATTTGTACTGCCCTGGCGTTTTGCGGGCCTCAAGAAATGAGATAGGCCATCGCTACATCAGGAATAATTGATTTTCAGTTATATACTGTATACACCATAGCAGCCCTCAAAAATTCCACTCGCCTGCTCGCATTTTGCGAGTGGATTTTGAGGGCTGGTGAGCTATGACTGCCTGGGAGCGGGGGGGACGAGCACTGCCGGGAGGCGGGTTGTATGGGAGCCGTTGTCCCAGTGATTGGAGGGGCAAGGGGAGGGGCTGTATTTGACGTGGCACGGCAGGGAATACACAGCTATTAAAAAAAAAAAAATGTTGTTATATTCCCCGCACTCTGATCATCCGGGCAGCGGCTCTCCTCTCTCTTCCCTTGCACAGGTAGGCTGCATTGGCGACACAGGCTGCGTTGGCAGACACAGGCTGCATTGGCGGCACAGGCTGCATTGGCGGGCACAGGCTGTATTGGCGGACACGGGCAGGCTGCATTGGTGGACATGGCCAGGCTGCATTGGTGGACAGGGGCTGGTTGGATTGTTGGGCACGGATAAAGTTGATGTTAATATTTATTTTTATAACTTATGATAATTTATGAGGGCGTGTATAGGGGCGGAATTAGGGGCGGGGCAGGGTAGGGGCAACTGGTGGCGAGTAACACTTCAGGCCTGGCTAGTAGCTCAGGACTTGAGCCCTACACTAATATAGTTTGTGAACTTTTCTACAGGCCAAATAATATACACTGATTTGGGTTATTTTCACCAAAGAAATGTAGCAGAATACAGTTTGGCCTAAACTTATGAAGAAAGATTATTTATTTGCACAATTTTATAACAGAGATTAAGAAAAACTTGGATTTTCTGTCTTTTTTTGTTTATTTAGCAAAAAAAAAAAAAAATTCCAGTGGTGATTTAATACCACCAAAAGACAGCTCTATTTGTGTGAAAAAAATGATAACATTTTCATGTGGGTACAGTTTTGCATGTTGATTTCAAAGTGTGACAGCTCTGAAAGCTGAAAATTGGCCTGGGCAGGAAGGGGGTAAAAGTGTCCTGTATAGAAGTGATTAAAGAAATTTTGCATTTTTTTTTTTTGTATTGCGCATCATTAAAAGAGCTGCTCTTTACTCAATGGAACCTTACACTTTTTAAAGAATTTTCTTTTCAAAGAAAATACTTTTCTTTGGTATATGACCCCCAGGCAGTGGCCAGCGCCCCCATTTCAATTTATTCGAAAATATCCAGAATGTATTTTAAAGATTCAGCTCCAATCAGCTACAATGGGTTTTGTAATAACATTCAAACTTTCAAACTTCATGTAAACTATTTGTGACTTTATCCACTTTACATTGTTAAATATATTGTGCTGAAATGATAGTTCTCTGCAGAAATAAAGTAAGAAACAGGTGGAAATGCATCAACATCACTAATCAAGCGTCAAGCATTTATTTAGATATTACATGTAACTGAGCAATAAGCTCTATAATTAACATTTGTGTGATCCGACTTCCAACGTAGGAAGTGAGAATATATTTCTGAACACATTTTATTTCTGATCTGTATCTCTACAGGTAGGACATATTTCACATAGAAATCAGAACATCTCTAGATATAATAATTAGCCCCAGTGTAGTGTCAACTAGAGCAGCTTTTTGCCAAATGAAGTATAATTATTATTATTATACAGGATTTATATAACGCCAAGAGTTTGCACAGCGCTTATATACAAAATGAAGGCAGACATTACAGATACAATACAATTTGGTACAAGAGGAATCAGAGGGCCCTGTTCGTTAGAGCTTACAATCTAAGAGGGAAGTACAGTTTGAACCCTTTATAAAAGGGTTTATAAAAATATGCGTTTAAGGCGGAGTTCCACACAAAAATGGAACTTCCGCTTTTCGAAATCCCCCCCCCTCCGGTGTCACATTTGGCACCTTTCAGGGGGAGGGGGGAGCAGATACCTGTCTAATACAGGTATTTTGCTCCCACTTCCCGGCATAGATACCTGCGGGTATCTACGCCACTTCCCGTCTGTCCGTCCCCTGCTGTTTGGGAGACACAAGGGTCCCAGGAGACAGCAGGGACCAGTGGGATCGCGCAGCGCGAGTCAGGCATGCGCAGTAGGGAACCAGGAAGTGAAGCAACAAGGCTTCACTTCCTGATCCCCTTACTGAAGATGGCAGCGGCAGCACCATAGAGCCGAGGGACAGATTGGCTTCAGGTGCCGACATCGCAGGCGCCTTGGACAGGTAAGTGTCCATATTTTTCATATTTTAAAAGTCAGCAGCTGCCGTATTTGTAGCTGCTGACTTTACAAAAAAAAAAACGGCAGAACTCTGCTTTAATGTCTACCCCCTGCTCTGGTTGTCTTTATTTCAAGTAAGCCTTCATGTAAATAGATTTAATGCCCTTGTAGTACTTACCCCCCCCCCGGTGATGCTAGATACTGTATGATGGGTTCTCCAAAAGCAACTGGATGGTAGATTAAATCAGTGGTCATCAACCCTGTCCTCAGGGCCCACTAACGGGCCAGGTTTTATGTATTACCTTGGGGAGATGCAGACTAGAATACTGCAATCACTGAGCAGCAAATGATATCACCTGTGATGTATTTCAGTTATCTTGCAAACCTGGCCTGTAAAGCCTCGTACACACGATTTGATTTTCCGATGGGAAATGTTCAATGACAGGTTGTTGGTGGAAAATCTGACCGTGTGTATGCTCCATCAGACAATTGTTGACGGATTTTCCGCGGACAAATGTTGGATAGCAGGTTTAAAAATTTTCCGCAGACAAATGTCTGTTGTTGGATTTTCCGAGCGTGTGTACACAAGTCCATTGGACAAAAGTCCAAAGTACAAACACGCATGCTCGGAAGCAAGGACGAGCCAGAAGCGGTCGGTCTTGTAAACTAGCGTTCATAATGGAGAATTAACATTCGTGACGTGGCAAATAATGAAATCTCCAAATGCAGCGTACATTCTCTTCTTCTTTAATGGGATAATAATGAAGCTGCTTTGCTGGTGATACTGATGGAGTTATTGCAAACAAATTTTCAAAGGCTTTTTTTTCTAGTGATATCAAGAATAATATTATTATGCTTTTTTTTTTTTTTTTTTTTGGGCAAGTTAGTTTAAAGATCAAAGATACAACTATGTTGGTGTCCCTTGTCAATTTTACATTGTATTTTTTTAAACGTAACTGCCTACTCCCAAACTGTCATTTGAAGTAAAACACATAGCCAAGTATTATTCTCCACAATTTTTTTTATTGTGCATTAAAAAAAAAGAAAACAAATAAAATTAGACATGCTATCTGTCAATAGAACTTAACCAAAAAGTGCATTCTATGCATCCAAAAATCTAGAAAATATACCAAATCAAATCATTATTCAACCAAAAAAATAATGTCAAAGCAATAACTCCAAGGCCAATAACACGTTATCTCCTCCGATTCCGCAACATGTCTGGTTGACGAACGGCCGTTCAGAAATGAACTGAAAAGCGCAAAATGAAAAGTGCAAAATGAAAAGCGCGAATCAACACTCACCAAACTTCTACTAACACGAAAGTAGCAGAAGGAGCCCAAAGGGTGGTGCTAAAGAGCTGAAAAACAATGTAGTATGTCACTACGTTCGTATTTTTGGCCAACAATTCTTTGCCATTTGTATGCAAGACAAGTTTGGGCCAACACCCTTCTGACAAAAGTCCACGGTATTGTTGGCCAACAATCTGATCATGTGTACGGGGCTTTAGTGGGCCCTGAGGACAGAGTTGATGACCACTGGCATTAAATGGATGTAATATGGCAAAGCAGTTAAACAAAGCATGAATCCATAAACAAGCAATTGAACTGTTTAAAGATGGAGAATAGAGCTGCACAATTCTGGATAAAATGAGAATCATAATTTTTTTGCTTAGAATAAAGATCACAACACTCTCATGATTTTCGGCGTAACATCATCTTTCACATTATACAAACAAATTAGGCTAACTTTACTGTTTAATTTTTTTTAAATTAATTGAACTGTATTTTTTCCTAAAAAAATTGCATTTGAAAGACCGCTGTGCAAAAACAGTGCGACATAAAATATTGCAACAACCGCAATTTTATTCTCTAGGGCCTGCTAAAAAATATATATAATATTTGGGGGTTCTAAATAATTCTCTAGCAAAAAATACAGATTTGTAAGCAACAAGTGTCAGAAAAAAGCTTATACTTTAGCCACTTAAGGACCGGGCCTATTTTTTAGACTCTGTGTTTACAAGTTAAAATCATTTTTTTTGCTAGAAAATTACTTAGAACCCCCAAACATTATATATATTTTTTCTAACACCATAAAGAATAAAATGACGGCTGTTGCAATACTTTCTGTCACACCGTATTTGCGCAGCGGCCTTACAAGCGCACTTTTTTTGGAAAAAATACACTCTTTTGAATTAAAAAATAAGACAAAAGTAAAGTTAGCCCGATATTTTTTTTAATACTGTGAAAGATAATGTTACGCCGAGTAAATTGATAACCAACATGTCACGTTTCAAAATTGCGCCCGCTCGTGGAATGGTGACAAACTTTTACCCTTAAAAATCTCCATAGGCGACGTTTAAAAATTTCTACAGTTTACCAGTTTTGAGTTACAGAGGAGGTCTATGGCTAGAATTATTTCTCTCACTCTAATGATCGTAGCGATACCTCACTTGTGTGGTTTGAACACTGTTTTCATATGCGAGCGCTACTCACGTATGCGTTCGCTTCTGCGCGCGAGCTCGTTGGGACAGGCGCATTTTTTATTTTTTTTTTATTATTCATTTTACTTTTTATTTTTTATTTTGACACTGGGGGTGATTTACGAAAGCCGTGCGCACGGTAGAGGCTCACAGCGAGGCGCAACACACATTTTCATATTTACGAAATAGTGCACCGGTAACAGAGCGCGAATCCCCCATTTACTATAGCGATCTCGGCGCACGGGAGAATGCAATCTGTGCCCCACTATGGACATGGCGCATGGTAACTTTTTCAGCGAAAGCCTGCTGTGCCTGCAAGTATGTTTAGAACTGCGTGATATCAATGTAAGCAGTGCACATGCACAAGCGGCTGTTGCGCTCTTTCACATGCGTTTGTTCACTGCCTGGCCAAAATCTTAGTAAATGTTAAGCAATGTACATGCAATTGCGTGGGTTGAACGGGCGCACCTCTAAACTTGACACGTTTTTTTTACGCTGGTTCACCTTTATGTATTTTTTTAAGGAGATTTGCACACAGGGCATGTTAGCATGATATGTTGCCAACATGTGACATGCACCTTGTTAACCACTTGCCGACCGCGGGCGGGGGGTCCGATCGGACCCCCCCCCCCCCGGTGCCAGCTGCGGTCGGCATTTGGCTGGGAGAGTTCAGAGATGAGGGGGAGGCCATGCGATCGTGGCCCCCCCCCCTCGCGATCGCTCCCAGCCAATCCCCTGCCTCTGTATAGTACACAGAGGCAGAGGATGTGATGTCATCTCTCCTCGGCTGGCCAGTTTCCGTTCCAGCGCCGAGGAGAGATGACATGTAAGTGCACCAACACTCACACACAACACAGTAGAACATGCCAGGCATACCTTACACCCCCAATCACCCCCCCCCCTGTCACAAACTGACACCAAGCAGGTTTTTTTTTTTCCTGATTACTGCATAGTGTCAGTTTGTGACAGTTAGCAGTGGTAGGACAGTGAGTGTTACCCCCCTGTAGGTCTAGGGTACCCCCCTAACCCCCCTAATAAAGTTTTAACCCCTTGATCACCCCCCCTCACCAGTGTCGCTAAGCGATCATTTTTCTGATCGCTGTATTAGTGTCGCTGGTGACGCTAGTTAGGGACGTAAATATTTAGGTTCGCCGTCAGAGTTTTATAGCGACAGGGACCCCCATATACTATCTAATAAATGTTTTAACACCTTGATTGCCCCCTAGTTAACCCTTTCACCACTGATCACCGTATAACCGTTACGGGTGACGCTGGTTAGTTCGTTTATTTTTTATAGTGTCAGGGCACCCGCCGTTTATTACCGAATAAAGGTTTAGCCCCCTAATCGCCCGGCGGTGATATGCGTCGCCCCAGGCAGCGTCAGATTAGCGCCAGTACCGCGAACACCCACGCACGCACCGTACACCTCCCTTAGTGGTATAGTATCTGAACGCATCAATATCTGATCCAATCAGATCTATACTAGCGCCCCCAGCAGTTTAGGGTTCCCAAAAACGCAGTCTTAGCGGGATCAGCCCAGATACCTGCTAGCACCTGCGTTTTTCCCCTCCACCCGGCCCAGCCCACCCAAGTGCAGTATCGATCGATCACTGTCACAAAACACTAAACGCATAACTGCAGCATTCGCAGAGTCAGGCCTGATCCCTGCGATCGCTAACAGTTTTTTTGTTAGCATTTTGGTGAACTGGCAAGCACCAGCCCCAGGCAGCGTCAGGTTAGCGCCAGTACCGCTAACACCCACGCACGCACCGTACACCTCCCTTAGTGGTATAGTATCTGATCGGATCAATATCTGATCCGATCAGATCTATACTGGCGTCCCCAGCAGTTTAGGGTTCCCAAAAACGCAGTGTTAGCGGGATCAGCCCAGATACCTGCTAGCACCTGCGTTTTGCCCCTCCGCCCGGCCCAGCCCAGCCCACCCAAGTGCAGTATCGATCGATCACTGTCACTTTTTTTTGTAGCGTTTTGGTGAACTGGCAAGCACCAGCGGCCTAGTACACCCCGGTCGTAGTCATACCAGCACTGCAGTAACACTTGGTGACGTGGCGAGTCCCATAAGTGCAGTTCAAGCTGGTGAGGTGGCAAGCACAAGTAGTGTCCCGCTGCCACCAAAAAGACAAACACAGGCCCGTCGTGCCCATAGTGCCCTTCCTGCTGCATTCGCCAATCCTAATTGGGAACCCACCGCTTCTGCAGCGCCCGTACTTCCCCCATTCACATCCCCAACCAAATGCAGTTGGCTGCATGAGAGGCATTTATATATCCTCCCGAGTACCCCTACCCAAAAAACCCCCCCAAAAAAGATGTTGTGTCTGCAGCAAGCGCGGATATAGACGTGACACCCACTATTATTGTCCCTCCTGTCCTGACAATCCTGGTCTTTGCATTGGTGAATGTTTTGAACGCTACCATACACTAGTTGAGTATTAGCGTAGGGTACAGCATTGCACAGACTAGGCACACTTTCACAGGGTCTCCCAAGATGCCATCGCATTTTGAGAGACCCGAACCTGGAACCGGTTACAGTTATAAAAGTTACAGTTACAAAAAAAAAGTGTAAAAAAAAAAAAAACACAAACAAAAATAAAAAAAAATAGTTGTCGTTTTATTGTTCTCTCTCTCTCTATTCTCTCTCTATTGTTCTGCTCTTTTTTACTGTATTCTATTCTGCAATGTTTTATTGTTATTATGTTTTATCATGTTTGTTTTTCAGGTATGTAATTTTTTATACTTTACCGTTTACTGTGCTTTATTGTTAACCATTTTTTTGTCTTCAGGTACGCCATTCACGACTTTGAGTGGTTATACCAGAATGATGCCTGCAGGTTTAGGTATCATCTTGGTATCATTCTTTTTAGCCAGCGGTCGGCTTTCATGTAAAAGCAATCCTAGCGGCTAATTAGCCTCTAGACTGCTTTTACAAGCAGTGGGAGGGAATGCCCCCCCCCCACCGTCTTTCGTGTTTTTCTCTGGCTCTCCTGTCTCAACAGGGAACCTGAGAATGCAGCCGGTGATTCAGCCAGCTGACCATAGAGCTGATCAGAGACCAGAGTGGCTCCAAACATCTCTATGGCCTAAGAAACCGGAAGCTACGAGCATTTTATGACTTAGATTTCGCCAGATGTAAATAGCGCCATTGGGAAATTGGGAAAGCATTTTATCACACCGATCTTGGTGTGGTCAGATGCTTTGAGGGCAGAGGAGAGATCTAGGGTCTAATAGACCCCAATTTTTTCAAAAAAGAGTACCTGTCACTACCTATTGCTATCATAGGGGATATTTACATTCCCTGAGATAACAATAAAAATGATTTTAAAAAAAATAAATGAAAGGAACAGTTTAAAAATAAGATAAAAAAGCAAAAAAATAATAAAGAAAAAAAAATAAAAAATAAAAAGCACCCCTGTCCCCCCTGCTCTCGTGCTAAGGCGAACGCAAGCGTCGGTCTGGCGTCAAATGTAAACAGCAATTGCCCCATGCATGTGAGGTATCACCGCGAAGGCCAGATCGAGGGCAGTAATTTTAGCAGTAGACCTCCTCTGTAAATCTAAAGTGGTAACCTGTAAAGGCTTTTAAAGGCTTTTAAAAATGTATTAATTTTGTTGCCACTGCACGTTTGTGCGCAATTTTAAAGCATGTCATGTTTGGTATCCATGTACTCGGCCTAAGATCATCTTTTTTATTTCATCAAACATTTGGGCAATATAGTGTGTTTTAGTGCATTAAAATTTAAAAAAGTGTGTTTTTTCCACAAAAAATGCGTTTGAAAATCGCTGCGCAAATGCTGTGTGAAAAAAAAAAATGAAACACCCACCATTTTAATCTGTAGGGCATTTGCTTTAAAATAATATATAATGTTTGGGGGTTCAAAGTAATTTTCTTGCAAAAAAAAATAATTTTTTCATGTAATCCAAAAGTGTCAGAAAGGGCTTTGTCTTCAAGTGGTTAGAAGAGTGGGTGATGTGTGACATAAGCTTCTAAATGTTGTGCATAAAATGCCAGGACAGTTCAAACCCCCCCAAATGACCCCATTTTGGAAAGTAGACACCCCAAGCTATTTGCTGAGAGGCATGTCGAGTCCATGGAATATTTTATATTGTGACACAAGTTGCGGGAAAGAGACAAATTTTTTTTTTTTTTTTGCACAAAGTTGTCACTAAATGTTATATTGCTCAAACATGCCATGGGCATATGTGGAATTACACCCCAAAATAAATTCTGTTGCTTCTCCTGAGTATGGGGATACCACATGTGTGAGACTTTTTGGGAGCCTAGCCACGCACGGGACCCCGAAAACAAGCACCGCCTTCAGGCTTTCTAAGGCCGTAAATTTTTGATTTCACTCTTCACTGCCTATCACAGTTTCGGAGGCCATGGAATGCCCCAAGCTATTTGCTGAGAGGTATAATGAGTATTTTGCAGACCTCACTTTTTGTCACAAAGTTTTGAAAATTGAAAAAAGAAAAAAAAAATGTTTTTTCTGGTCTTTCTTCATTTTCAAAAACAAATTTACGGCCTTAGAAAGCCTGAAGGTGGTGCTGGGTTTTCGGGGCCCCGTACGCGGCTAGGCTCCCAAAAAGTGCCACACATGTGGTATCCCCGTACTCAGGAGAAGCAGCTGAATGTACTTTGGGGTGCAATTCCACATATGCCCATGGCCTGTGTGAGCAATATATCATTTAGTGACAACTTTTTGTAATTTTTTTTTTTTTTGTCATTATTCAATCACTTGGGACAAAAAAAATAAATATTCAATGGGCTCAACATGCTTCTCAGCAATTGCCTTGGGGTGTCTACTTTCCAAAATGGGGTCATTTGGGGGGGGGTTTGTACTGCCCTGCCATTTTAGCACCTCAAGAAATGACATAGGCAGTCATAAACTAAAAGCTGTGTAAATTCCAGAAAATGTACCCTAGTTTGTAGACGCTATAACTTTTGCGCAAACCAATAAATATACGCTTATTGACATTTTTTTTAACCAAAGACATGTGGCCGAATACATTTTGGCCTAAATGTATGACTAAAATTTAGTTTATTGGATTTTTTTTATAACAAAAAGTAGAAAATATTTTTTTTCAAAATTTTCAGTCTTTTTCCGTTTATAGCGCAAAAATAAAAATGGCAGAGGTGATCAAATACCATCAAAAGAAAGCTCTATTTGTGGGAAGAAAAGGACGCAAATTTCGTTTGGGTAGAGCATTGCATGACCGCGCAATTAGCAGTTAAAGCGACGCAGTGCCGAATTGTAAAAAGTGCTCTGGTCAGGAAGGGGGTAAATCCTTCCGGGGCTGAAGTGGTTAAGATTGTGTAAAAAGACTCTCACTCCTCTAGGGCCTTCCTAAAAGGGCATTTAACCTTCCCCCTCTAATGCATGTGATTTCCTTGGGCTAGCTTTTGCCTTTAAGGAGAAACTCCACACTCCATTCTCCAATGCTCTTGTCTCCCCCCTCTAACCCCTTGGATTTCCATGGGCTAACCTTTGTTTTTAAAGGGGAACTCCATACTCCATTCTACATTCTCTTGTTCCCCCCTCTAACCCCTTGGATTTCCATGGGCTAACTTTTGCTTTTAAAGGGGAACTCCACACTCCATTCTCCAATGCTCTTGTCTCCCCCCTCTAACCCCTTGGATTTCCATGGGCTATTTTTTGCTTTTAAAGGGGAACTCCACTCTGTTCTCCAAAGGCTGTGAGCTGCCTTCACCAATCCAAACCACATCCTTTTTTCAGAGCATAAAACAGGGCCAGCTAGAAAAGGGGCGAGAAGAGCGATCGCCCCAACCCCCTCCTGAACCATGCAAGGCCACATGCACTCAACATAGCTGGCTGCCTTTGGAGCATGTTGGGCTCAGCCCAATACCAACCACAAAGCACCTTGAACCCACTAGTTTAAAGGGGCTTTCCACATTCCATAAAGCCCCCTGTCTGCAGCCCCCCACAACCCCAGCTTACAGCTGTGTGGAAGAGGCCCTTGTCCCCCTGAATATGGGAACAAGGTGGTTGACTTTTGGTGTGCCCGAGCCCCTCCTGCCCCCAAGCATCCACCCCCCTTTCACGGGCCGGCTTTTTGTGTGTTTGGCTAGGGGTTTGTTAGTCTGTTGCCTTCAAAGTCCCATCAACCTTTTTGGGGTTTTTTTATTGTTTGTTAGTGTGTGGGAAGGGCACAATATTTTTTTAGTTTGGGGTGATATTTTTCACGTGGGGTGTTGGAAGGCAACATGTTAGTTCATAAATACAAGAGGTGTTTGAAATATGAACTATGGATATACCAAGCTTTCGCCTTCTTGGGGGCTATCTGGAGTGTAACAAGTTGCACATCAAAGCTTTGTAGCATATCGGATTATTCATCTGAGAGAAGCAAGGCTGAACAAAAAATTGGCTCCGGACCATCTGATGTGATAAAGCTATGTAAGCAAACTTCAAAGAGAGCCATGGCGGCCAGGATAGTTGATGAAGGTGGGTTACAGAGATCAAAGGCATTGAAGATTGATACAGGATACATAGACATGATACACGGACAATGCTGCCCCTAGAGGCCAATACAACAGGACAGACAGTAATATAATATATTGAGAAGCACTGCCTCGGAACTACTTTCATTCGCTAGAACCCTAAATGGGCAGGCAATGGGGTTGGGTCTGAATGGTGTATGATTGAAGTATAAAAAGTGCACACAGGACGGAAAGTCGTCCCTTTTCGCTCTTGGCTTGTGCCAGATGGCTCTCTCTGTTACCTTCTCGTGCCCAGCTGATGATACCGTATCTATAGAATAGCTTTGCGATAAGTATATTTGATGTTTTTTGTTGCTATATGCTTTGTAATATCTTTCTTTAGTATTTTCATGTTAGTGTTTTCCTATTTTTTTGGGAAATAAATAAGACGTTGTTACTAAGCAGTGTATTTGTTTTCATAGCTAACCTTATATTAATGTGCTATCAACAGTAGCTATCAGAGTTTTACTAGCTAACTATAGGAATAGACAAATTAATACATATATGGAATAAATAGAGGGAATCCGTAACCACCTTCGGATAATATTTTGTTTAGATATTATTTCAATCTCAGATTTTATTTCATGGGGGTTCTCATTTTAAGCCTTAACAGACCCAAATGGCCTTGTATGTTTTGGGGGGGCAGGCTATTTTTTGTTTTGGGCTAAAATCTTGCAACTGCAATGTAGATTTGTAAGTTTTCGCTAAAGCCGTACATCTTTGAAGCAGCATTTTGGATACATGTTACAGATGCACCACTTTACAGGCAGAGTAAGCCCTCCAAGTTACTAGCTTTTAAGCAATTTTGCATTTTTAAAGGCACTTCTCCTTGTTTCATTTTCACAGGGACTGTGTGTTTGTGCATGTGTTTTTTTGTAACACATGTATTTTCTCTTTGTATTTTGTTTGTTGTGTCTTTGCAAAACCAGACGTGTTTTAGAGCAAGTATTTTTTTGGGGGGGGGATATTTTTCACTAATATATTTTTGATGTTGTCAATCTGTGTTTGTAGGTTGTTAGTTTCACTTGAATTTAATTGTCTGTGCTGCATTATTTAGCAAAATCTTCCTCAAGCTGTTGTGACTGCTAAATGTTTAAATCCTTAAGAGACTGTCCATTTGTGGGCGCAGTCCTTTAACTCCTGTTAATTTCCTCTGCAAAATGGTCAGACCTCAAAACCATATTCTGTTCGTGTCTCAAATGAACATACATGTGTTTTTTGCTTTCCTTACTCTTTTCCAAGTCCTGTTTTGTTGACCAATACAAAACCTGTTTAAAAGGGTCAATCCCTTGGGTAGATTAAGTAAAAGTTTTGCTCTTCCCTGGTTGAAAGGTGTCAAATTGATACTGAGCTAAGGAACAGTGGCAAATTGAAAGCAGGGAGTGTTCAGATGGCACAAGTACCTTGAAATTTGCTGTCACCAGAGGAATTTTGCATTTGGGAAAAGGACATTAATATTGATCAATTCATTTGCTAAACTTCTTGAGATAACAGGTGTGACTGTAGGGCAATTGTTCTTCCCTCACTCTTTGTGGCACAGACGTCCCCCATTGGACCTCCTGGTGGGTCTTGGGGATTATTTGGAACCGTGATCATTTTGAAAGGTGGTAATATATTAAAAAAGGTCCTACAAAATCTCCAGAAGAAGCCACGTTTGTAGTGAAACATGTAGAGGCAACCATTCTTTTATATTTTGACCATTGGATTGTTTTGGCCCTAATTATATAAATAGTTTTTTACTATCTATGTATTTTTAAAAAAATCTATTCTTTGTAAATTTGATTTTGATTGATTTTCTTGCACCTTAAAACTCCACTCTTTGCGCTTTGGGTATATACCTTTTTTTGTCTAAAAGCTAATTTCCTGGTGTCTTCATGGTACCATACGCATGGATTGTGCATATGCTGTCATGGATAGGAACCAGGAAAGGAAAATTACAGAGAGGTAAGTATTCAATTTTTAATTTTAGTGCAGTGGTTCTCAGCCTCAGTCCTCAAATACCCCCGAAAGGACATGTTTTGGGAATTTATCTTAGCTAAATAGCTGTCCAAAATACCAAGCCAGTGACTCTGATTTAAAGCACCTGTGCAAGATGAAGGTAAGCCTGCAAACATGGCCTGTTGGGGGTACTTGAGGACAGGATTGAGAACCACTGATTTAGAGCACTGAGCTAAAATCAAGCTCAAGACAATCCTATTCTAATTGTGGGCATTTGAGCAAAACCAAGTGAGTGTTAGAACCCCTGCTTGTCTTTTTTAGGTTGGGCTTTTTGTCCTTTTTCTGAAAATTGGCTTCACTTCCTGTCACATAGCCAAACAGGAAGTGAAGGTAAAACCCTACCAATGTCATTCCTTCGGGACACACAGGTCAATCTAACTGGTGTCCCCATTAGGCAAATTGCACTCTAGCACTTTGTTGTGTAAACCCCAAATGTTTAAAAAACATTTACACAGTTAGCCTATACTGGAGTAACCGGGTGTTCTGCCGGCTGCATACAACTCTGTCTTACTCCTTCGCCCCTGCAATCAGCAGTGACAGAGCCAGGAGTTACTTCCCTGCTAGATGAGCAGAGCAGGCTCTGTGTGAAATCCTAATTCACTTATGCCCCCCTCCCCAGCAGCAAAGGAATCTGTGGCAAGAGGACTTGCTTTGCAGCAGCCACCATGGATTCTGGGAATGTAATCCTTAAAGGGGCATAGTGCAATGCAAGCGAAGAGGCTGATGGAGCTGTGGACTTCATTACCCAGTATTCTCTGTGCAACAGAAGAGGAGAGATAGGACTTTTCCTGGGCAATGCTGAAAAGATCTGGGTCTTTTGTGGGAAGAGGCAGAGCTAAACAGACTGGTGCCAGAGCTTCTGTAGTGCAGGGACCAGAGGGTGCAGACCCACCACTGGGGCGCCTGTGCCTTCATCAGAAAGGACACAGACCTGTTGCTGATGTCTGAGCATAGCACCAATGATTCTGAGTCACTGAGAGCTTACTTGCTGAGCTGGAAGGACCTGTTGCCGTGGGCGTCTACAGCAAATGATAACCAGTGAGGGCCAGAATGGAAAGGACCTTCAGCGGACTTTTTCTGTCGAAAATCAGACGGACTTTAGATTTGGAACATGTTTCAATCTTTCCGCCGGACCCAGTTCCCATCGAGAAATCCGCTCGTCTGTATGCTAGTCCAATGGACGAAAACCAACGCTAGGGCAGCTATTGGCTACTGGCTATGAACTTCCTTATTTTAGCCCGGTCGTACATCATTACGTACTAATCCGTCGGACTTTGGTGTGATTATCTGTAGGCAAGTCCGTTCGTTAGAAAGTCCGTCGAAAGTCAGACGTAACTCCGTTGAAAGTCCGTAGGAAAGACCGTTGGACCTTTGATGCCGAAAAGTCCGCCCGTGTGTACACGGCATTAGATTCATTACCGCATTTTTTATGTCATATCAATTCATATCAATTCGCTACCATTCGTTGTCTCCCATGTCGTTCGTTAGTTTCCCCTATGAACGTACGAATCGGACGAACATTGTCCTTATCCCATTTTGAGTCGCAAACCACTGAGACCCTTGCAACCTCATAAAACAGGTAAAAAATAAATACTGCGCTTACACTGATTGAGGAAAAGCTGCGACTAGAAAGTAGTAAGCTGAAAATGGTATAAATCAAAAAGGGAAGTCGCGCTAAAAACTAAAGTGAGGAAAGGCAAATGCCTGAAAAATAATGTGAATGTAGAGATAAATGTGGGTCATTGACTAGAAGTGTCAAACACTGTAATGAAAACTAAAAATAAAATTACCCTTAAGTGAATAGAATATAAATGAAAAATAATTGTGTATAAGGCAAAAAACAAATATTGCTTATCGCAAACAATAAACAGTATATACCTCTAGTGTCTATATATACAATGATACAGCTTAATTGTAGCCACAGAGCTAAACCTAAGTGGTATAACACAATAAGAAACTAAAAATTCAATAAAGAGAGTCCGTGATTGAAAGGAGCAATATTAAATGAAGTCCATCCATATAACTTTGACATGCATAGATTAGAACTGATCTCCAGGTGTTCTGTGAGGTAATGTGACAGGATCTCACTGTGATAGGATATAGGTGCATAGATAAACCTCCACCTCCAAGAAAAAACTGCTGCCTCTTACCAGATGGGAATGGTCTCTAAATTATAGGAGACCCAGCAGGCAGATGGTTGTACCCCAACCAGGGATCCTTAAGCAGGCACTCAGCGTACGGGACCGCTCCAAACAGCCTCAGCATTTAGGGAAATATTGCCATGTAAGAAATAAATTGCTCCACATAGTGTGAAATCCAGCGATTTATTGAATAAAAGATATAAAAGTTGCACTTACAAAAGCATCGTAAATTGCAGGCATGTAGATAAGAAAGCCGGCCGGCTCCAATAAAAACCCGTGTCCTACGAGTCTGTGTGTCGCGGTGTCGTCAGGACGTGGCTCCTCCGGAGGAGGAGCCACGTCCTGACGACACCGCGACACACAGACTCGTAGGACACGGGTTTTTATTGGAGCCGGCCGGCTTTCTTATCTACATGCCTGCAATTTACGATGCTTTTGTAAGTGCAACTTTTATATCTTTTATTCAATAAATCGCTGGATTTCACACTATGTGGAGCAATTTATTTCTTACATGGCAATATTTCCCTAAATGCTGAGGCTGTTTGGAGCGGTCCCGTACGCTGAGTGCCTGCTTAAGGATCCCTGGTTGGGGTACAACCATCTGCCTGCTGGGTCTCCTATAATTTAGAGACCATTCCCATCTGGTAAGAGGCAGCAGTTTTTTCTTGGAGGTGGAGGTTTATCTATGCACCTATATCCTATCACAGTGAGATCCTGTCACATTACCTCACAGAACACCTGGAGATCAGTTCTAATCTATGCATGTCAAAGTTATATGGATGGACTTCATTTAATATTGCTCCTTTCAATCACGGACTCTCTTTATTGAATTTTTAGTTTCTTATTGTGTTATACCACTTAGGTTTAGCTCTGTGGCTACAATTAAGCTGTATCATTGTATATATAGACACTAGAGGTATATACTGTTTATTGTTTGCGATAAGCAATATTTGTTTTTTGCCTTATACACAATTATTTTTCATTTATATTCTATTCACTTAAGGGTAATTTTATTTTTAGTTTTCATTACAGTGTTTGACACTTCTAGTCAATGACCCACATTTATCTCTACATTCACATTATTTTTCAGGCATTTGCCTTTCCTCACTTTAGTTTTTAGCGCGACTTCCCTTTTTGATTTAAACCTCATAAAACCGTCTCAGCAACCCGACTCTCATTTGAGACCCATGCAAACGCAGTATCGTCTCAGCAATCTCACACTTGTGAAGACCCATGCAACCACGCAATGTCATCTCAGCAACCTGGCACTCATTGAGACCCTTGCAAACACGCAATGTCATCTCAGCAAACTGACACCTGTTGAGAACCTTGCAACCACGCAAAACTCTGTAATTGCAAACAAAGATTTCTGTACCAAACATTAAGTTCTGCTTTTCTGATTTATCAAATACTTATGTCATGCAATGAAATGCAAATTAATTATATAAAAATCATATAATGTGATTTGCTGGATTTTTGTTTTAGATTCAGTCTCTCACAGTTGAAGAGTATCTACGATAAAAATGACAGATCTCTACATGCTTTGTAAGTAGGAAAACCTGCAAAATCGGCAGTGTATCCAATACTTGTTCTCCCCACTGTGTGTGTGTGTATATGTATGTATGCGTGTGTGTATGTATATATATATATAGATATATGTATATATATCTATATATAGATATAGATATCTATATATATAGATATATATATTTATATAGATATATATAGATATATATATCTATATAGATATATATATCTATATAGATATATATATCTATATATATATATATAGATATATATATATATCCATATCTATATAGATATCTATATATATATCTATATATATCTATAGATATATGTAATTTTTATTTGTTTGCTAAATTCTGTTATGATTACTTTACATAACATGCAGGCAAGCTCACTGGACCAAACTTCCTGTCTAATAGAATGTTGTCAGCAGAACAGGAAATTAGATTAAATCTCTCTAACAAAGCCCTGCATAGCAATAAAAACTTGACAAGAGTCCCAACCTTCCCCATTTTATCCAAAACTAAGGAAAAAAGTTTTGGCTATCATATACTTTAAAGAGGAACTTCACTCCATGTTTTTTCTTTCCCTTCTTACCCTGTCCATCTATGGCTACCCTGTCCAAAGAGTAAAAACATTGCAGCACTGCACTGCAAAACAAACAGCGTTGTCACCCTGTTAAAGAAAGTGGGAAAATTAGGGATCTATTGGCAAAGTCAACAGTGCAATACTGCATCAAATATGCTAGTTTTTATTGAAATTTTGCCCATAACCCCACTTTAAATTACAGAGGTGGTGTTTATAAAGAACAGTGAGATTCAGACAGATGTATTTCTATTGTGTTTCAATCATTCATAGCAGCCAGGATAGTGTTTGGTCTGGATTTTAAACTGTTTTCAAAATAGCCATTTCACACATGACGAATAATGAACAGTTCATAAGACATTTCAGCAGTGTAAAATAAAAGTCATATTAATTCTGATACCAAACAGTCTTCATCGCTTATATAAAGATTTTGCTGCTATAAAATAATATTAAAAGTCTAGACTGTGTAACATGTGAAATTTCCAAAGGATATCAAAATTAAACAGTTTTCTTTCTCATCTTTTCTCTTTTTTCCCCTACTTTCTCCTCGTTTTCACCCTTCTACCCTTACAGCTCCATCCCCCTTTACTCTTTCTCTTCCCCTCCAAATCTTTCTAATTTCAGATTGTAGCTGGCTGTTCCTATTAAGATCATTAAAAGAAATGCAAGATCCACTTGGTAGTAGGTAGTACAGTAACTGGGTAGCCAAGGTATAAAGTAAAAACACAACTATCCTCTTTTGTCATTTTTAACCCAGCAACTAGAACCCCCCCCCCCCCCCCATGTGCATGTACATAGGGTAAGGGGAGTTTTAATTTGATTTTGGGATGGGGTTAAGTGCTTAGAACATCAAAAAACTAAGTAATTATAGATCACTTCAGGCTTGCTCCTGCAGGTATAGCTATGTAAAGTTCCTGTACTGTTTAAAATCCAGTAATGCACGGTCCCACCCTCCTCTGCACATGCTCAGTTGCTCTCTATTCTTGGCACTGTGCCTAAAATCAGAGCCACTAGAGGCCAACAGCTGCCAGCTTTAATATTTACTGTTGCTGAAGGGGAAAGGAAACTACAGGAATGGCATAGAACAAGGAACACAAATTGGGGGGGGGGGGGGAGCAGGAGAGGTGACATTACAAACTCTGCTGCCATGGAGACACAAACTTGCATGGATAGTGTCTTATCTTATCTCACTGATATTCTCTCCTTTCTCCCTTATCAGCAGCCTGTGAACTTCAGAACTATATAACTATAAAGCTTCTGTCATCCTTCCTCTCTAGACAAGCCAAGACATACAGAGTCAATACTGGAAATGTACATATTTTAATTGCAGAAAGTGACATATAGTTTTTGAGACTAAGGAGAGGGGAGAGTTTCCAATAAGGAAGTGACTGCTCTGGGATTCAACAAAATGGCGGCCTAAAGCAAGAAGAGACAAGCAATGCTGGAGGCAATTTACAGCACAGACTAATCTTGGTAGCATAATTATTAATGTGGAATGTATGTTCTTTTGTTAAGGGACATTAATTGTTCAATTTGATATCAACTGCTTTAACTTTAATGCTATCACTTAGGGGACTGACAAACAAAGGACATGCGGACAAAGAACAAGGTCCTGGAGAACATGTATTAACCACTTCCCGACCGGCTCACCTACATAAACGTCGACAGGTTGGCAGCCCTGCGCAAAACGATTAACAAGTATGTTGGCTCTTTTAAGAGCCTTAGCACCTTAGCAGGCGTGGCCATGCACCTGCTGCATGGCGGTGGACCCGATGCATGTGGCCGGCGGTCGCGATGACCGCCCCCCCCCCCCCCCCCGCGTTCGTGGGCACGAGAGACAAAACGTAAACGCACAAATCCCGGTTCTGTTAAGAGAGGAGAGACAGATTGTGTGTTCCTATTAGTTAGGAACAGTGATATGTCTCCTCCTCTAGTCATTCCCATCCCCCCACAGTTAGAACACACACTGAGGGAACACATTTAACCCCTTGATCGCCCCCTAGTGTTAACCCCTTCCCTGCCAGTGACTTTTATACAGTAATCAGTGGCTATTTTTTGCTTTGATGGCTGTCAAAAGTGTCCAATCTGTCTGTTTCAATGTCGCAGTCCCAATAAAAATCGCTGATAACCGCCATTACTAGTAAAAAAAAAAAATAATAATAAAAATGCCATAAAGCTATCCCCTACTTTGTAGACGCTATAACTTTTGCACAAACCAATCAAATAGGGATTAGCCTGATGTTTGAGTCGAACGTAAGTTAAAATTGAACATCAGGTGTTCGCCGAATAGCGAACAATTTGGGGTGTTCGCGGCAGATTCGAAAGCCGCGGAACACCCTTTAAAAGTCTATGGGAGAAATCAAAAGTGCTAATTTTAAAGGCTTATATGCAAGTTATTGTCATAAAAAGTGTTTGGGGACCTGGGTCCTGCCCAGGGGACATGTATCATTGCAAAAAAAGTTTTAAAAATGGCTGTTTTTTCGGGAGCAGTGATTTTAATAATGCTTAAAGTGAAACAATAAAAGTGAAATATTCCTTTAAATTTCGTACCTTGGGGGTGTCTCTGGTATGCCTGTAAAGTGGCGCATGTTTCCCGTGTTTACAACAGTCCGAGAGCAAAATAAAATTTCTAAAGGAAAAAAGTAATTTAAAAATATTTGCGGCTATAATGAATTGTCGGTCCTGGCAAAACACATAAAAGCCATTGAAAAACGGCATGGGATTCCCCCACAGTCCATTACCAGACACTTTGGGTCTGGTATGAATATTAAGGGGAACCCGAACCAAAATTTTTTTTTAAAATATGTGGGGGTCCCCCCAAATTCCATACCAGGCCCTTCAGGTCTGGTATGGATATTAAGGGGAACCCCGCGCCAAAATTTAAAAAAAAATGGCGTGGGGTCCCCCCAAAAATCCATACCAGACCCTTATCCGAGCACACAACCTGGCAGGCCTTAGGAAAAGAGGGGGGACGAGAGAGCACCCCCCCTCCTGAACCATACCAGGACACATGCCTTCAACATGGGGAGGGTGCTTTGGGGTAGTGGCCCCCCAAAGCACCTTGTCCCCATGTTGATGGGGACAAGAGCCTCATCCTCACAACCCTTGCCTGGTGGTTGTGGGGGTCTGCGGGCAGGGGCTTATCGGAATCTGGAAGCCCCCTTTCACAAGGGGACCCCCAGATCCCGCCTCCCTGTGTGAAATGGTAACAGGGTACAAATGTACCCCTACCATTTCACAAAAAATGTGTGAAAATGGTAAAAAAACACAAGACACGACTTGGGACAAGTCCTTTATTAAAAAATAAAAAAATAAGTGTCCCACGAAGTCCATTCATCTTCTTCTTCTCTCGTTTTGACAGACCGAAAAAGAAAAAAAAAGCCGCACGCCGCCACCGATCTGCCTCCATGGGAGGCACCCGCTGTAATGACGAGCCTCTCAGGTGACAGCTCTTTTATAACTGAGGGCGGGGCCACATGATGACGTCGCCGGGAGACCCCGCCCCCCATGTTGAGGGCATGTAGCCTGGTACGTTTCAGGAGAGGGGGCCCACTCTCTCGTCTCCGTCTTTTCCTGTGGCCTGCCAGGTTGCGTGCTCGGATAAGGGTCTGGTATGGATTTTTGGGGGACCCCACGCCATTTTTAAAAAAAATTTTGGTGTGGGATTCCCCTTAAAATCCATACCAGACCCGAAGGGTCTAGTAATGGACTGTGGGGGAGTCCCATGCCATTTTTTTCCAATGAATTTTATGTGTATTGCCGGGACCGACAATTCATTATAGCTGCGAATACTTTTAATTGACTTTTTTTTCCTTTAGAAATGTCATTTTGCTCTCGGACTGTTCTAAACACGGGAAACATGCGCCACTTTACAGGCATACTATAGACACCTCCCGGGTACCAAATTTAAAGGAATATTTTACTTTTATTATTTCACTTTAAACATAAAATCACTGCTCCCCAAAAAACGTCCGTTTTTAAAACTCTTTTTTGCATTGATACATGTCCCCTGGGGCAGGACCCAAGTCCCCAAACACTTTTTATGACAATAACTTGCATATAAGCCTTTAAAATTAGCACTTTTGATTTTTCATGTTTGTGTCCCATAGACTTTAACGGTGTTCGCGTGTTCAAAGAATTTTTTGTCTGTTCGCATGTTCTGCTGCGAACCGAACTCGGGGGTGTTCGGCTCATCCCTACAACCAATATACGCATATTGCGATTTTTTTACCAAAAATATATAGCAGAATATACAATATCTCACAAAAGTGAGTATAACCCTCACATTTTTGTAAATATTTTATTATATCTTTTCAGTGTAAATTTGCTGTCCCCTCAAAAAACTCAACACACAGCCATTAATGTCTAAACCACTGGCAACAGAAGTGAGTACACTCCTAAGTGAAAATGTCCAAATTGGGCCCAAAGTGTCAATATTTTGTGTGGCCACCATTATTTTCCAGCACTGCCTCTACCCTCTTGGGCATGGAGTTCACCAGAACTTCACAGGTTGCCACTGGAGTCCTCTTCCACTCCTCCATGATGACATCATGAGGATGCCCCACAGATGCTCAATAGGGTTTAGGTCTGGAGACATGCTTAGCCAGTCCATCACCTTTATATTCAGCTTCTATAGCAAGGCAGTGGTTGTCTTGGAGGTGTGTTTGGGGTCGTCATCATGTTGGAAAACTGCCAAGTACTGCCAACCTCTGAAGAGAGGGGATCATGCTCTGCTTCAGTATGTCACAGTGCAAGTTGGCATTCATGGTTCCCTCAAGGAACTGTAGCTCCCCAGTGCTGGCAGCACTGATGCAGCCCCAGACCATGACACTCCCACCACCATGCTTGACTGTAGGCAAGACACACTTGTCTTTGTACTCCTCACCTGGTTGCCGCCACACATGCTTGACACCATCTGAACCAAATACATTTATCTTGGTCTCATCAGACCACAGGACATGGTTCCAGTAATCCATGTCCTTAGTCTGCTTGTCTTCAGCAAACTGTTTGTGGGCTTTCTTGTGCATCATCTTTAGAAGAGGCTTCCTTCTGGGACGACAGCCAAGCAGACCAATTTGATGCAGTGTGCAGCATATGGTCTGAGCACTGACAGGCTGACCCCCCCACCCCTTCAACCTCTGAAGCAATGCTGGCAGCACTCATATATCTATTTCCCAAAAACAACCTCTGGATATGATACTGAGCACGTGCACTCAACTTCTTTGGTTGACCATAGCAAGGCCTGTTCTGAGAGGAACCTGTCCTGTTAAACTGCTGTATGGTCTTGGTCACCGTGCTGAAGCTCAGTTTCAGGGTCATAGGCCAGGGATCCTCAAACTACGGCCCTCCAGCTGTTGCGGAACTACACATCCCACGAGGCATTGTAAAACTCTGACATTTACAGACATGGCTAGGCATGATGGGATATGTAGTTCTTGAACAACCGGAGGGCCATAGTTTGAAGACCCTTGGTCTAGGCCATCTTTATGTAGAACAACAATTCTTTTTTTGAGATCCTCAGAGAGTTCTTTGCCATGAGGTGCCATGTTGAACTTCCAGTGACCATTATGAGAGCGTGAGAGTGATAACACCAAGATTAATACACCTGCTCCCCATTCACACCTGAAACCTTGTAACACTAACGAGTCCCATGACACCGGGGAGGGAAAATGACTAATTGGGCCCAATTTGGACACTTAGGGGTGTACTCACTTTTGTTGCCAGCGGTTTAGACATTAATGGCTGTGTGTTGAGTTATTTTGAGAGGACAGCAAATTTGCACTGTTATACAAGCTGTACACTCACTACTTTACATTGTAGCAAAGTGTCATTTCTTCAGTGTTGTCACATGAAAAGATATACCGTATTTATCGGCATATAACACGCACTTTTTTCCCCTTAAAATCAGGGGAAAATCGTGGGTGCATGTTATAGGCCGATCCCCGCCAATTTTGTTCTGATCGGGGCGATTGCGGCGATCGCCGCCGACATACACAGCCGCGTGTAAATTCAAATATGGCGCCGAGACTGCAGGGACTCGTCGGAGCCGAGATACACATACCCGAGTGTCCTCGACTTTTCTCGGCGCCGCTCACAGTCCCGCCCAGTCGTGCGATGTGGTACCCAAACAAAATTGACGTCCTTTTTTTTCCCACAAATACAGCTTTCTTTTGTTGGTATTGTGTCACCTCTGCGTTTTTTTTTTCCGCTATAAACAAAAAAAGAGCGCCAATTTTGAAAAAAAGACTATATTTTTTAGTTTTTGCTATAATAAATAACCCTTTTTTTTTTTTTAAAACAAATTTCTTCATCAGTTTAGGCCGATATACAGTATCTCACAATAGTGAGTACACCCCCTCACATTTTTGAAAATATTTTATTACCCGTATTTATCGGCGTATAACACGCACCCCAAGTTTAGGAGGGAATTTTAAGGAATTTTAAGAAATTTAAGGAAAAAAACTTTTAGGAGTAAACTTTAGGGAAGAAAAACTTACATTAAAATGCCCATCAATGCAGAGTTATCGGTGTCCGTCTGCAGCCTTATCAGTGTCAGTGAAGCCTTGCCCCAGTGTCCATTGCAGCCTTGTCAGTGCAGCCTTGTCAGTGCAGCTTTGCCCCAGTGCAGCCTTGTCAGTGCAGCCTTGTCAGTGTCAGTGCAGCCTTGTCAGTGTCAGTGAAGCCTTGCCCCAGTGTCCATTGCAGCCTTGTCGGTGCAGCAATGTCAGTGCAGCTTTGCCCCAGTGCAGCCTTGTCAGTGCAGCCTTGTCAGTGCAGCCTTGTCACATTGCACGACCGCACAATTGTCAGTTAAAGCGGCGTAGTGTCGTATCACAAAAAATGGCCTGGTCAGGAAGGGGGCAAATCCTTCCGGGGTTGAAGTGGTTAAAGCAAAAAAAAAAAAAGTTTTAAAAATGTTGTATTGCATGGAGCAGAAATGTTAATAATGTTTCAAGGACAACATTAAAAATGCAAAATTCCTTTAAAAACCATGCCTGAGGGATGTTCTGAACCTGCCTGTGAAGTGACACATCTGTACAATATATACAGCCTACTACAGCAAAGCTGATATGTACAAAGAAAAAGTAATGCTGTTTAAATTGCCAGTAAATGACAGCCCATTTACATACCCGTATAACACCCCCATCACCCCCCCCCCCCCCCCCCCTTCCGCAAAAAAAAAAAATTGAAAAAAAGATTGGGAAAAAAAAATGGTGATTTTGTCATACTACCTGGTGCCCAAATACCTGCAGCCCCGAGATAAAACCAAAGAGAGGGGATTCCTGCAGAGGGTCAAGGGGTACTGGGACACCGGGAAGAGATCTGCTCCAATGGTCACTAAGCCAAATCTCCCATGCCAAGGACAACATACAGGCTTTATATGTAAAGTATGTGAATGTATATACTGTATATATATATATATTTATATACAGTATATTATAGTGTCTGTGTACATGCCCTTGCAGACCTGACCTTGCATATCATTAATCAAAGAAATGAAAGTGGCTGAGGAATCTTAGAGGATAAATTCACCGTACTGAGTGCTGTGAAACTGAGTAATGATTTGCCCGCCTTGATTTCATTTTATTATATTACTATATGCAGAGTATTTATCTTTATTTTCGACAACCTGAAATTCTAATATCCACAGTTCCAGGAAGCCATTTCTCACTAATTCACTGCTCAGCTCTTCAATCCTGTAAGTCAAATAATGAGTCTCAAATGCATCAAAATCTCCACAAGGAACTATTTCTATCTGAAGCGGCCATGAAACAAAATCAGTAAAAAAAAAAAAAAAAAAAAGAGGAGCTATTGAGAACAAACTAAACTTTTTATGCAACTTGCCTCCATGTTCAGCTGTTACAGTAAGACCGCACATCTGCCAATGTAGCTCTTCATTTATCATAGGTACTTATATAGCACCATCAATTTACACGGCGCTTTACACATATTTATTATGGGGTTGATTTGCTAAAGGCAAAAAAACTGTGCACTTTGCAGAGTGCAGTTGCCCTCTGCAAGTGCAATTGCTCCAGAGCTTAGTAAATGAGGTAAGGCTTCACTTTGCAAAGAGTACCCAATCCCGTGCAAGGAAAATTTAAAAAACTGCATTTTTGCTTGCACATGATTGGATGATGGAAGTCAGCAGAGCTTCTGCTCATTTACCAAGCTCTGGAGCAACTGCTCTTGAAGAGGGCAACTGCAGTCTTTTTCCCTTTAGTAAATCAACCCCTATGTATTCACATCAGTCCATGCCCTCAAGGAGCTTACAGTCTAAGGACCCTACGTCACATACACATACTAGGGATAATTTAGACAGGAGCCAATTAACCTGTCAGCATGTCTTTGGAGTGTGGGAGGAAACCAAAGTACCCGGAGGAAACCCACACAGGCACAGGGACAACAAGCAAACTCCAGGCAGGTAGTGCCGTGGTTGGGATTAAAACCAACAACCATATTGCTACTAGGCAGAAGTGCTATCCACATAGCCACTGTGCTGCCCATATCTGCTTTTGAGCCGGTTGTTGCCCGCATCACCCAGTTCTTTACTTTTCCTCCACCTACTGCATAAATAATGGAGAGGGAGGAAAAGGAAGTAGAACAAGCATATTGAAACACAGTAGCTCCTCTGCTCTTCATAGCCAGCCTATCCCCACCAATAGCAAAGGCATATTACTCATCTTGCATCAAACGCTAAAGGATGAGAAAAATTTAATTTCCAATTCTTCCAAATTTAGGCACAAATTGGAAGATCACATAGAATTTTTCCACTTTGGAGAAATGCATTGGAGTAGAAAGTTCAAGCAAATTTAGAGCTGAATTCCAGGTAATATTTGCATTGCATACTCACTTTGGTCCGATTCATAGAACACTTTTTTTTCCAATGAATACAAGGCATACTCTGAGTGGACAAGGTAGAGAGGAGGAGCAATGATGTCATAATGTCCAGCTTGCCCAATCAGAGAATGCCTTGTTTTCATAGAAATTAATACAAGGTGTTCTAATGGTGAAGAGGGAACCCCTAAGTGAGGGAACCCCTTTGATCAGTGTGCAGAAGGGCAGCCGCTGGCATAGAACCCAAGCAGAACCCGGAAGATCAGGGCTGCCACTGTAATAGTGCTACATTGACTGTCAGCTTCTCCAGTAGCCCCTCAGGTTAGGTTATGCACACTTAAAGTAGGGAAGCCACCTCATCCCTTTAAACCCGAACACATATGAATTACACAGGTTCTGTGGCTAATTTAATGCAATAAAGGGGCCAATTGAGTTTAATTACTACCTTAAGCAGCCACAGAACCTGTGTAATTAATAGGCGTTCGGGTTTAAAGGGATTAGGTGACAAAACCCCACTATAGGTTTGTTATGTGCTCCCATTCACACAAAATATATTTTATTTATTTTTTTTATTTTTACTATTTTGTTAACTTTTAAATGTTTCTCAAATGGAGGTGTTAGACCCCTTTCACACTGGGGCGGTTTGCAGGCGTTATTGCGCTAAAAACACCGCCTGCAAACCGACCCAAAACAGCCGCTGGGCTTTCACACTGAAGCGGTGCGCTGGCAGGAGAAGAAAAAATCTTCTGCAAGCCGCATCTTTGGAGCGGTGAAGGAGCAGTGTATTCACCGCTCCTTCACCGCTCCTGCCCATTGAAATCAATGGGACAGCGCCGCTATACCGCGGCAATTCCACGGCTATAGCCACGCTATACGAGTGGTTTTAACCCTTTTTCGGTCGCCAGCGGGGGGTTAAAACCGCACCGCTAGCGGGCTAATACCGCGGTAAAACAGCGCTAAAAATATCACTGTTTTACCGCCAACGCCTCCTACCGCCCCAGTGTGAAAGCAGCCTTATGGCTGACTGCAAGGTTTTTTGAACAATGTCTGTCCTCAATAACATACAATGCAGGAAGCACAGCCTCCACACCTTTACACTTTAAATCCTTGTTAGGACCGACAGTGTTCAAATCTCGTTACAAATGATAATGAAGACTTATTTGTCTGCAAAGTACAGACAGGGCTAATCATAGCAAACATAGCTGCCCCCTCATAAATAATGAGAGCTACCAAAGATTATTCCTCGCTAGAGGGTCCAGAATAGAGCATCTAAAAAAGGTAAGCTGCAATTTTTCATTTTTTTTACACACGTAACAAATATAAAGTAGGTATTATCTGTGATGACAGACTGTTGGCCTAAAATCCGACCGTTAGTACGCTCCATCAGACAATTGTTGTCCAACTTTCTGCCAACAAATGTTGGATGGCAGGCTAGTAAATTTTCGTCAGATAACTTTTCTGATTTTCCTATCATCTGTACACAAGTCCGTTACACAAAAATTGAAAGTACAAACTATGTGCTATCCTCCACAGATGTACATAATACATTTAAGAAGAATGTATATTGGTTATGGCTCTTGGCCCCTTCGTTCCAGTGAAGGGAACTCTTAAGGCGTCAGCATACCAAGACATTTTGGACAATTTCAATTTCCCAACTTTGTGGGAACAGTTTTGGAATGGCCGTTCCTGTTCCAACATGACTGCGCATCACAAAGCAAGGTCCATAAAGACATGGATGAGCGAGTTTGGGGTGGAGGAACCTGACTGGCCTGCACAGAGTCCTGACCTCAACCTGATAGAGCCAGGCCGTCTCGTCCAACATCAGTGCCTGACCTCACAAATGCGCTTCTGGAAGAATGGTCAAACATTCCCATAGACACACTCCTAAACCTTGTGGACAGCCTTCCCAGAAGAGTTGAAGCTGTTATAGCTGCAAAGGGTGGGCCAACTCAACATTGAACCCTACAGACTAAGACTGGGATGCCATTAAAGTTAATGTGCGTGTAAAGGCAGGTGTTCCAATACTTTTGCAAATATAGTGTATATACAGTTTGAACAAGTATAAAATATGTATATAGATAAATTAAGATATTTATATTTATCACAAAAATAGTTTTAAAAAGCAATACATATATGATTATATATATATATATATATATATATATATACCGGTATGTATATATATATATATATATATATATATATATATATATATAATATTATTATTATTATTATGATTATTATTATTTTTTTTTTTTTTTTTTTTTTTTTAACATCAAAAAAAAAAAATTCCAAATTCAGTGTAGTTTCCCTTTAAAATGTGGCATAAATAATATTAACATTTGTGTGTTTGTGCATGACATCCATTTAAGTGTTGTTTTCAGTCTCCACACCACATGTTGCTGCTGCTGGCTGTGGAGAATCCCCTCCCGTGCGTCTTCCATCCATGTGTCTTTGTGCTGTACAGCTCTGCTCCAGCTTTATCATTACACATGGCTGCAGTATCAAAAACATTAAAGCGTCAAGGACTTCTGAGACTGTGACACATGTAGCTGATCCCAGCTCAGCAGGTGAGCGCAAAGCAGCAAAATCCAATCCACTTGTAGGATGTTTTTATCCCAGCCAAGAGAGGGGATTCTGCGCTCTGCCTGCCAGGGAGAATACAAATAATACATGAGTGATGAGAATATGTTATCCTGTAAAACTGACTTGACAATGCTTGAAGAACATCTCTGGGCAAATGTCATGTCCACATATCCTGTGTATAGAGATGAGCAAACTTTTAAAGCTTCAGTAAGACTCTTTCTTTCCAATCCATAGTTTTCTTTTCCAACCAGGGAATTTTATTCATTTAGCTCTCAGAGTGTCAGAGTTTTTCTGTATAATATTATTGTTTTATTATTGCTGTTCACTAACTCTTTTTACTGGGTAACTAGAATATAGAGTGGTGAGGCTTGGGTGGATTTGTTTAAGGAAGCCGTGCTGACTATCCCCCCCCGTTTTGTGTGGTGATGACATCTGACCAGATAAAACATCTAGACCTGTTGGTCATCAAGCCTTTTTGACCTGTATGGCATATGCTATTTCAGGCCACTACTTCTCGTAAGCCTCCATAGTTTCTGGTGATGGTCCTGGCACTGTTTTCAACCTTCCGTGCACCTCTGGTTTCCCATGGTCCATTTATCTGCCAGATTGCCGGGTCTAAATAATCCTTCTGAATGTTCAAGAAAACACCTGTTTATCATCGCCTATGCACTGTTATCACAGACTTTTTTTGCTTTTCATATTTCATCCATTGTGATATGGACTTTATATACAATATCGTTTTGGATGTTTATTTGAATTGAATACATATATGTATTATTACCTTGTTCACTAGCCACTGTTACACATGTTCACATGGCATCTTTCTTGTTCACACTGAGGTCATTTGAGGTCACTAAATTTTTAGGATTTTCGTATTTATTTACTATATATTCACAGAGCAAATAGCGCCACACTTTGAATTTTCTGTTGTTATTTTGATCCTGAGTCTACGGGTGTGTTGGCTGCTGCCTTAGTTTACTTTCAGCGCAGCGCTGTACTTAACCTTTTTAACTATGCAAAAAGAAAAATATAATGAAAAATTGAATCTTTAGAGAAAAATCTACAAGGCGGTTATTGATTTGGGAGAATGATTATCAATAGTATAATATTCAATACATCAATATTTGAGAGAACATACAAGATAAAATCAACATGACATAATTAACCATTCCAAGATGGCTACTAGTCTGGATTGCTGGTTACCAGGATTTTTAAGATGGCTGCCGTGGCTTTCTAAATGGATACTCTTAAAGAGGAATTACTTCTTGCGACCTCTGAGTTCCAAGTATCAGGTGTTGAGGAATCTTCATGAATGTAAAGATATGTATTGATGCATGAGTGTCAGTCTGTATGGGCATCTCTCAGTGTCCCCCCTCAGGGTGTGTCCCTGAGTGTGTGTCAGGGTGGGTCCCCTGAGCTTCCTTCTTTCTTGGCCTCTTACTTGCTGCTAAATACCGTTTCAGACAATGAGATCATAAAATTATACTAAATTCTGCCCAAAAGGTGTGGCTTCTTCTCTATTGGTTAAGAAAAACTTAATAATTAACCTTTCCCGGACATTTAGTGAGTTCAAATAATATCACCTTCAACCACTAGGCATCTCACATGTGTTTTGAGTTTATCTTTTTAAGTTAATACGTTCTATTTTCATAATGTGTATAATGGTGAGAAGAATATATACCTTTAAATATTCTGGTAATCGGTCTAATATAAAATACACTACACTATAAAAATACACTATAATTCTGATTAATCACTATTACATAAAAATGGTTATATATATGTATATCCATAAATGTATATCTATAAAAAATGGTCTATCTAAGAAAGACACATGTTAATCAATATCACATACAATGATTATCTATATAGATACCTGTATAATTCTGGTATATCCTATGAATATTTGTTTATCTAAACATAGGCTACAGTCTTATATAGTTAATAATACTAATTAGTTTCTTAAAACACTTCTACTTATAAAATCACACTTTCATATATATTTTCTTTATAACCAAGTTCTTAGATCATCAGATACTAAAATTATAATTATCTTTTGTGACCTACAGATATCATAGATAATTCATATGTCTTATAATAACATGTAGGTATTTTTAAATATTTCTGACTTGCAACCCCATTCACATGTTTCAAACACCAGGTGTTGGAATGGACTTAGTTTCAATGGATGTTTAGATAGTTTAGCTGATTCCTAAAATCTACACAATGATTTGTGTTAGCTATTTAAACAGTTCCTCACTCAAACACAATAGGTTTTGTTGGACACAAGTGTATTCTATGTGATAACAGTCTATATAACCTTTTTTTCCTATGGCTGTATGTGACACTTTTGTTTATCCACTAAAACCATGTAAATATCTCCTCACAATACATGCTTGTAAATGTCTTCAATAGTTGATGTAGTAGAACACCTTGGAAAAACATGAGAACATCCATTTTGTTCTAAAGGTCTCCAAAATGGCAACAGTCCAATAATTGCAATAATCGTGGTTCATCTACTTTCTGAGGCCTAAGCAATTATCATATTTCTGCCAGTAAATATAAAATGAATTTCTTCATGAATCCACAACACCACCAAAAGAAAGCTCTATTTGTGTGAAAAAAAATGATAAAAATGTCATATGGGTACAGTGTTGCATGACCGTGCAATTGCCAAGCTGAAATTTGACCTGGGCAGGAAGGGGTGAAAGTGCCCCGTATTAAAGTAGTTGAACAGAACAGTTCATATAGAAATCAGTTCCCCACATAGGGGTTTACACCATCAAAATGAAAAGACAACTGATAGTACCAAGCCACCTGGCTTCATTGTCAACAGCACCACTTCTCTCCTTATCAGTCCCACTGACTGTGTTGCCCGGCTCTACTGGTTCACTTGGCTCACTTAGCCTTTAGTTGCAGTGCACTTCTGCATGGCCCACTCCTAGCCTCTGGATAGGTGTTCTCCCAACACCCCAATAGGAGCCGAACTGTCTCTTAGGAGGAGACCTCCTGTCTCCTGGCTGCTGGCTGGGGCACCTCTGACTTCTGGGTGAGACCTCCTGTCTCCAATATGGGAGACAGAATTTGGAGAAAACCAAAAACACAGCTTTCGCAGAAATGGTTGCCTGGAACTTCGCATTAAGCCTGAATGGGAATCCTGTGTTTTCTCCTACATCCTGTGTTTTGTCCTACACCATGACAGAGCATTGCTTTGTCACAAAGGTTAGAATAATTCATATATCCTGATGAACTAGTGTCTGGATTGACACACACATTCTTTTTTTTTTTTCAATTACATTTTTCAGAAAAAGTGTGGTATGAACATCAGAGATACCAACATGTTCAGTCAAAGGTTCAACAAAAAGGGAACCATGTTCCCACATAGACATTGTATTTTATTGCACATTGACTATCAGAACAGCGAGATCCCAGATAAGATGGATAAATATTTCACGACAAATTCCCCCAGCGGACCATAGAACTAAGCGGTCGGTTGTCTCTGTACCTTGTGTTTTTTCGTTTGTAAGTAGAGAGAAAAAAAGAGGGGAAAAAGAAACGGGGGAAGAGAAGAAGAAAAAAAAGGGGGGAAGGGGGAGAGAGGAGAGAGTACAGAGAGGAATAGAGCCTGCTTTCTCCCCTCCTCCCCCCACCCGACTCAGCAAGCCAATAAAGCGACTTCCAAATAGGGTTGCCATCTCATCCCTTTAAACCCGAACACATATGAATTACGCAAGTTCTGAGGCCAATTTAGGCAGATAAGGCACTAAGTGGTTTTAATTACCACCTTAATCAGCCACAGATCCTGTGTAATTAATATGTGTCTGGGTTTAAAGGGATGGGTTGGCAACCCTACCTCCAAATGCCACATGAAGACAATTCAACCCAAAAGGGAAGGGTACTCCACGAGTATTGAAATTCATGCTAGTAGAACCACTTTTGAGGAATTTATCTCGAAGGCCCCTCTCTGTAGCCACCAGGTCCTCCATCTCATTTATTTCAGAGACCCTTTTCAGCCAGAAGGAGATCGACGGTGCTTGTGTCTGCTTCCAGAAAAGCAGGATACAGCTTTTTGCTGCAGTGAGCAGTATTGGTAAAATAGAGCATCTGTAGGTCTTAGAGATATGGTGATGATGCAGCAGAAAGAACACCTGATCCCAGTAATGTAATGTAACGTACCTTCGACCAGAAGGCATGCAGAGAATTTCAGGACCAAAAGATATGGAGAAGAGAGCCAGTCTCCTCCCCACAATGCCAACACACATTGGGGAAACATCTTATTGATCCGGAAGGGCGTGAAATACCAACATGTTAACAGTTTGAATCCCGACTCTTGGTACCTGGAATTGACAGATGTTTTGTAAGTGAACAGGAGGATCCTCTCTATTTGTTTATCCATGAGGCTCAGCCCCATATCACGTTCCCATCTTGAGGTGTATGGTAACCGATAAGTGAGGGGTGGGGATACGAGCATGCGGCAGGTCTGGGAAACCGCGTGGCACAACAGAGAACTTTCCATACACAGAAGTCCAAACAGAGTCAGGCGTCTGCAAAAGGCTTCCACACACACACATTCTTATAATGCACATAGTTTAGTGTAGCAGTGTATATCTAAGGATTGGTAAGATGCAATACAATATATTACATTTTTGTTTTTGGATTTAGATACACTTCAACCCCTTCCGCCTGCAATCTGTAGATCAGTGTTCTCAGGCACAATGCTCATGTTCATTCACTGACAGCTGCTGTTCTCAACTAATGATTGTAAACCAATCAGCATGGTTTCCTATAATTTCATCACTATGACAGCCAATAATGATGACACCATGAAGTTTGTTTACAAACAAACCTGCCAGTTGCAGCTGTCAATAAGCTCGGCACAGAGAGAGACACGGTGAAAGCTGGAGATGCCACATTTACGTGTGTTATAAAAATGTATTCATTTCCAAATATTTTTTATTATTGTTTAAAAAGTGTTATGTGTAAAATATGCAAAAGTGAATTTTTAACAATTTTTAGTATGGAATAGGGTATTTATTAACACAGTGTGCCAAAAAGACAGAAGATAGCTAGTCAGTAAAAGATGGACTACACAGAACATTCCTTGCTAAATGTGAAATCACTTATATGTACAGTTAGACATATTTATTGCCGGTTCACACCAGAATCACACAGGAAGGTGCTCTGACACATAGGAACTCGATTCCTGTGCAATTAATTTGAATGGACTAAAATCGCACTGGTTAGCAATATAAAAAGTGCATACACTTCTTTTAAAAATGCACTGCAACCGGGTTGCATGATACTGCAGCATCATGTGATCCAGTGCAAGCAGTGTGATCCAGTGCAAACACACTGCGTTTGCAATTTGCGTTTGGGGTGTCATTTGGATTATATTGACACCGATAGCAGATTTTTTACGTTCAATACAAGTTTTATTGTTTACAATGTAAAGATTATTGAGAGAGTGACATTATCATGTAAGTTCCAAACACAAAAAGAAACAAAAATAATAATACCAGTACAAAGAGACAAAAAGGTGCTAACAGCACTTTAGAAAGTCTGACATGTTTAGTGGACAACATAGAAAGAAGGGGGGGGGGGTTCTCTTATTAATTTTGAATCGCATGTAATGCAAATAGTCACCATTAACAGCATAACAATAAATCACCATAGTTTAACCTCGAGAGAGGGTTGCTAGAAGTTTTGAAGAATAAGAAAGAAGAGAAAAGGGAAAAACTAAAAAGAAGTAATGGTAGGGAAAGAGGATCCCCGAAACAGAGAGAGAACTAGGACGGAGATGTAGATATATTAGGAGAGGAGGAGCTCGGAGTCCGCATACCACCTGGTGTCAAGGACAGGGGTACATGTATATATGACGCCCAGGGTTCCCAAGTTTGTTCACACGGAGCACTTCGGTCATTGATAATACTAGAAATTATTTTATGTATCATAATCAATGATATTTTGTGTTTAAGGTTTCTTCTTTGTTTCCGCTATAGTGATTTTCACCGCCAGTAGCATAAAGTAAACCAGGCGTTTCAATAGGCGTGGGCACTCGGGAGGCAAGACATTAAGTAGAGCCAAGTGTGGTTGTTGTTCAATAGAGAACCCGGTCACTTTGCGGAGCATCGAAAACACCCTATTCAAGAAAAGCCCAAATTTAGGGCATTCCCACCAATTATGGAAGCATTCCATAGTTGCCGTATTATACATCCTAGCCAGACGAGTCGGGACCAGGTACCATCTAGTCACCAACAGCAGTTTTTAAATGCAGTGCGGGAAACACACTTGGAATACAGGTTTTCCCCACCATGTTCTGGTGTGAACAGGCTCTTATGGAGTATAACATTTTCATTAAAGATCTGCTCACATAATTTGTAATAAATGAAGAAAACCTGGTGCCCAAAGACATGGTTTTGAACCCCTAGGGCAGCCTTTCTCAACCTTTTTACCCTAGGGGAACCCTGAAAATAATTTTCAGGTCTCGGGGGAACCCCTGATAAAACCCATTCATTGGGGGTCAGTGGGAACAATGCCCCTTACTTTGGTGTTCAGTGAGAAGAATGCCCTTTTTTACAGTGGTGGTAAGAATGGCCCCCTTATAGAGAGCTATAAAGATCATTGGTGTCATACCACTGCCTCCTTCAAGTGGCATTGGCTCAGAACTATGTAGGCACCATCAAACAGGAGGTAAATCAGCCACAGGTCAAGGAACCCCTAGCCACCTTTGAAGGAACCCTAGGGTTCCACGGAACCCTAGTTGAGAATGGCTGCCCTAGGGCATGAAAGTATTGAAAACGAGACTTAAACGACCCATGTTGTATGCATATGTATCTCCATCAGAATTTAGTCTATCATTCAGCCCTCGAGCATATATAAAAAAACATCCCAAAGGGGGGGGGGGGGGGAGAAAAGGAGGGCTTACTGAATTATAGGTATACACATCACTAATAATCAAATATAACCACTTTATTCTGGTAGCAAAAGTTTAAAACATGGTCTTTAATATAAGAACTTACTAACATATAATTTAGCTAGCCACAATTGGGCAAGCCAAAGGAATTCACACACATGTAGGACAAACACAACATAAAACATGTAACAATTAACTCAGAAACGCCCTGACGCCAGGTGAATTGGGACGAGTTGTGTCCACTCAGTCCTTGCCGATATGTCAGCTAATGCCGTGACTGTGTGGAACAAACAAGTACCAACCCCCTGGAGGCTCGAGCCATTAAGGGAAGGAGGGGAGGAAATAAGCTATTGGTGGTAAAGCAGCACAGCTTGATATATCCTAATAGCTCTCAAGTATGCATAGCTCCCAACTGTCCCTGATTTCGAGGGACTGTCCCTAATTTGGAGCAATGTCCCCTCTGTCCCTCATTCCTCCTCATTTGTTCCTTTATTTTGGTCTGATCTCTATAGTTGTATATAAAATGCACTTTTTAAAAGTGTTTTCCCTTGCTAAACCTTTCATCCAAATTCTAAATGGCTACATTTGTAAATTTAAAAAGCCAATATAAAGGAATAGTAGTAGTAAAAAAAAACTTTTGGGTTTAACTAATTTTTTTTCCTTATAATTCTTCTTTAAGGGGCGTGGTAGGGGGTGTGTCCTATTCATACATACTTTTGCCAATAGGTGTCCCTCATTCCCATCTCAAAAAGTTGGGAGGTATGGGTATGTTCACTATTCCTACTATTACCAATCACAGACCTTATTCTATGCAGCCTAATTGATGCTGTAAGGTCTTATTGCCTTGTGCTTTATTTTAATGCACTTAATACCTTTGTTAATGATCCTGTCATGCTTTATATCTTCAGCACAGTTATACTGTCCCAGTTCAAGCAGGAGCTTTTGCTCCCCAGGCTTGAGTCCTCGTAGTGAAGCATTGGTTGCTGTCTGTGTCTCTGAACTTGCTCTGTTCTGAAGGGGATCTCGTTTGCTGTCCATGATTGGAATGACCATCTACTATTACTCAGACCTGTTCCATGTGGACTATTTTACTATGTAAGTAGTCCATATTCATGGCTGAACATATATGATTAGAGATTCTTCTGTATATTTTGCAACTGTCATAATATTTACACCAATTATTGTATACTAATATTGTATTACTTGCACACTTTCTTTATTATAGAAAATCTGTACCCATCTGAACCAAATTAACCTCTGAAGAAGGACTTTTAGTCCGTAACATGTAAGGTGTTTTTACATCTGTATTGATCATCACTAGTCCATCCCGCACCAGGACAGTGGTCAGCTCATACAATTATACTAATCAGATATCAGATACTGTTTTTATGTATTGATTTCTATATGTCCAATATTGTTATATGAAAATAAATGTATACCTTTTTATACTCAATGTTTTGGCCTGTCTATAATAGACCCCTATGGGTTCATAACCGTGTCTTCAGGCACCGGGGTTTTCTTCATTTGTTCTTAACCACTTCAATACCGGGCCAATTCTGACACTTTGCTCCTACATGTAAAAATCATCATTTTTTTGCTAGAAAATTACATAGAACCCCCAAACATTATATATGTTTTTTTAGCAAAGACCATAGAGAATAGAATGGCGGTTGTTGCAACTTTTTATCTCACACAGTATTTGTGCAGGAATTTTTCAAACGCGTTTTTTTGGGGAAAAAAACTGTTTTGTGTTTAAAAAAAAAACAAAACAGTAAAGTTAGCCCAATGTTTTTGCATTTTGTGAAAGATGAAGTTACGCCGAGTAAATAGATACCTAACATGTCACGCTTCAAAATTGCACACGCTCGTGGAATGGCGCCAATGTTCGGTACTTAAAAATCCCCATAGGCGACGCTTGAAATTTTTTTACTGGTTACATGTTTTGAGTTACAGAGGAGGTCTAGGGCCAAAATTATTGCTCTCGCTCCAATGTTCGCGGCAATACCTCACATGTATGGTTTGAACACCGTTTTTATATGTGGGCGGGACTTTCGTTTGCGTTCGCTTCTGCGTGCGAGCACACGGGGACAGAAATTTTTTTTTTTTTTTATTGTTAATTATATTTTTATTTTTTTATTTTGACACTTTTTTGAAAAAAAAAATCGATCACTTTTATTCCTATTACAAGGAATGTAAACATCCCTTGTAATAGCAATATGACATGTCAGGTGCTCTTAATAGTGAGATATGGGGTCAATAAGACCCCATATCTCACCACTAGGCTGGGAAGCCTGAAATAAAAAAAATAAATAAAACGATCACCGCTTCCAAGCCGAAGCGGTGCTGTTTTTTTGAATGGAGAGGCCGGGCGTGACGTCATAACATCGCGCCCGGCATCCGACGATCATAGAGACTCCGGGGACCATCTGGTTCGCCGGAAATCTCTATGATCTACATCCGGCGCCGGAGGATCCACTCTCCGCCTCACCGATCGTAACGGAGAGTCGGAGCAGGCACCGGAGGGCGGCGGGAGGGGGGGGACGTCCCCTCTCGCCTCCCATAGGAACGATCAAGCAGCGGAACGGCCGCTATGATCGCTCCTATGGTGTAGAGATTCGCCGGCTGAAACCGGCAATATCTGAATGATGTTTGTAACTACAGCCATCATTCAGATATACCTGCTCAAAGCCCAGGACGTCATATGAGGTCCTTGGTATTGAAGTGTTTAAATCGGGTCGGACAGACCAAATCCTTGTCCACACACACTCCAATCCCTCCCCCTCTTTTCTTGTCTAATTTGTAATAAAAACATCTTTGCCATTCTGAAGCTTCCCTCCAACCACTTTGCATATTATTTTATACATACTGTGATTATGTTCTTCGCCAAATATGCTGCAGAAATCTCCCTCCACTGAGTCTGGCTGCATCCATTTTAACTGTGGGCAGCTGAAGCTGCTGACTGTTCACTTCCTGGATTTACACAGACACACAGAGGCACACCTCCAGCTCTGCAGCTTTCATTGGCCCTCTTATGACTCATCCCCTCCCTTCTTTGCAAACACGAGAGTGAGAGAGCTGTGCATGTCGCCATAAGCTTTTTACCAGACAAGAAACAGGAAGTGGGCTGTATAAGGTATTTACTGGCAGAAAAAAATGTTTTACTATCCAAAGTTAAAACAACAACAAGGGCAGAAGATTTAATAGATGGAAAGATGAAAAAATGACTGAAGAGCCGCTTTAGGGAAGTGGTTTAAAGAAACCTGTACTGATGAATTAAGAGGTGTGCAATGCTGATTACCGCTTACAAAAAAAAATTGATTTATGTCAGTCATGCTGATTCATTGCCTTCTGTATTAATTCACTGATCAGGTATAAATATGCTGATTAGGTAATCTGACTTGTTTGACTTTTGATACTTGAATTCAGACTGGATCTAGTGTCATATTTTTGTCTGGCTGCAGTTTGTGTATTAGGAGTAGGAATGACAGAATCATTTCTAAACTGCCAAAATAATGTTTTATTCTGACCACCATGCAGCCTTACCCACTTAACCTAAAACCAATAGAGTCACCCAGTTTTTATATAATGGTACAATTTTTTGGTTATGAACTGTGGATATTATTCTCTGCCTTGGTATAACCACACCACTGTAATTGTAATACAAAAATACATTGTTTGTTTGACGTTAAATACCAGAGTAATGGAAGCAGCTAGCTGCCGTAACCCAAGTATTTTCTTTTACTATAGGCGATTCTCTTTCAGATAAAAGTAATCCCATAGGTGGATTCGCCGCAGGATCACTTTTAGAAGCAGTGGGATGGTGTCCCCACCTCCCTCCACTTCCCGGTTGTTCCCGGGCTTACCTGACCAATCGGTGAAGCTTGGGAGCGATCCGAAGCTGGCGGTAGCTGGGTATGGAGATGAGTAAGGCCAAGATGGCTACCAATCGTCTCAATGCCCTTGGAGGACTGGAGCGACGTCATGACATCACTTCCGCTAACCGGGCCATAGTGAATATTTTTTATTTTCTTAAAGCAAAAGTTAAAAAAAATTTGTTTCCATCTAATGCTTTTAAAGGTAAATTAGAGATTTGGGGTCTTTTTCTCCCCAGATCTCTCAATAAAGAGAACTTTCATCTTTATTTCTATTACAAGGGATGTTTATATTCCGTGTAATAGGGGGGACAGTGTAAAAAATAAATAAATAAATAAGAGGAAAAACATGTACGTAAATCGCGCAAGAATATGTAAACGATGTTCAAACCACACATGTGAGGTATCACCAAGATCGTTAGAGTGAGAACAATAATTCTAGCACAATACCTCCTCTGTAACTCTAAACAGCTAACCTGTAATCATTTTTAAAATGCCTATGGAGGTTTTTAAGTACCGTAGTTTGTCACCATTCCACAAGTGTGGGCAGTTTTTAATGTATGACATGTTAGGTATCTATTTACTCGGTGTAACATCATCTTTGATATTTTACAAAAAAAATTGGGTTATCTATTGTGTTTTTTCACATTAAAATTCATAATTATTTTTTTTTTTAAATTGCGTTGGAAAGACTGCTACACTAAAACTGTGTGAGATAAACAACTGCAACGATCACCATTTTTTTCTTCTCTAGGGTCTCTAATATTTATTTAGATATATATATATATATATATATATATATATATATATATATATATATATATTATATATGTATATGTTTGGGGGTTCTAAGTAATTTTCTAGCAAAAAATACTGATTTAATCTGACCTCTGAAAAGTGATTTGAATGCAGCTCATTCTTTAGAAGGCACCACAAGAACCCTTCTTGTCTGGATGTCATTATGTCTGCATGGACACTACATGGTTCCAGTTCTCTGGCATCTAGGGATTTAATCTTATCTTATTAATAATACAACTCCCTAGGTCTGCTGAACATTACCTTGTTTGCAATGAGAGTTGTAAACCTTTTTACAGTTTGTTTTATAAAACAGGACCGATTTCCACGTGCCCAGACTTTTCCTGCAGTATGCATCACCTCACTATCATCCTAAAAAACATTCACCCATGTTGACCTCTCTGATTGTGTCCTTACAATGATGTCACCTATACCTTGTCTGTATTGTGCAGGGTTATCTGTAGAGTTCTCAGCTGCCCCCTGTGATTCTGCACTCTAGCCGTAATCTCACTCTCAGACAGCTAGGAGCGAAACAGGTCACCTGAGGACACCTCGTAATGCTAAGGGTCATTCTGCATCGGGGAGGAACAGATCATTTCTTATGCTGCATTCAAAATTTAAAACAGATTAAAAATGCAGAAGAGTTTTAATTGTGGCCCAGGGACAAGGCATTTTCTAAAAATGCATGCATGCATATATTAAAATGGTATAATTTTCCTCTGTTTTCATACAGCCTAATGGATTTTTATACACATCACTCATGTTGTACTGTATATCCACGCCTTCAGTAACACTCTGAAGAGCTGGACATACAATAAGAGTAATGCATGTCAATGTTAAGGAGTTTTGGCAGGTACTCTATATTACCAAATTGGGACGTGCTTTACACACACATGAGCTTTAATGACATCCCAGTCTTAGTCCGTAGGGTTCAATATTGAGTTGGCCCACCCTTTGCAGCCATAACAGCTTCAACTCTTCTGGGAAGGCTGTCCACAAGGTTTAGGAGCGTGTCTATGGGAATGTTTGACATTCTTCCAGAAGCCCATTTGTGAGGTCAGGCACTGATGTGGACGAGAAGGCCTGGCTCTATCAGGTTGTGGTCATGACTGTGTGCAGGCCAGTCAAGTTCCTCCACGCAAACTCACTCATCCATGTCTTTATGGACCTTGCTTTGTGCACTGGTCAACATCATTTGGTGGTGGGGAGATTACGGTGCAGGATTGTTTTTCAGGGGTTGGGCTTGGCCCCTTAGTTCCAGTGAAGGGAACTCGAAAGGCGTCAGCATACCAAGACATTTTGGACAATTTCATGCTCCCAACTTTGTGGGAACAGTTTGGGGATGGCCCCTTCCTTCTCCAACATGACTGTGCACCAGTGCACAAGGCAAGGTCCATAAAGACATGGATGAGTGGGTTTGGGGTGGAGGAACTTGACTGGCCTGCAAAGAGTCCTGACCTCAACCCGATAGAACACCTATGGGATTAATTAGAGCGGAGAATGCGAGCCAGGCCTTCTCGTTCACCTCAGTGCCTGACCTCACAAATGCGCTTCGGTAAAAATGGTCAAACATTCCAATAGACACACTCATAAACCTTGTGGACAGCCTTTTCATGACATAAGCACCTGAAGAAGACTACAAGGTCCGAAACATATCAGGCATCATTTTCAGTATGTGCTCTTGCTAGCCTAACTTTGCCTACAGGACAGCTGAGTTTCATGTCTATGTTTACCCAAGCGTATTTTGCTACAAACCATTTTATGTAAATGTTTATATTTCTTTTTTTGCTACCTTGTATATGTATAATAGGTACTTTTTTACTACATTACCTGGTCTGCCTATAAAATCCAGAGGGGTATTACCGTGCCTTACCAGCACTACGTTATTCCTTTTTCTTGTTCTCTATTGGATCAGTCAGACCAGGTGTCTCACACACACCGCCAATCCCTGGCTCATCAAATGAAATTGGTATTGATAATAGAACACACCTGCTTATAATCATAGAATAAAGCTGACGGTGATATTGGTACACACTAGCTGTTGGTGATGATGGAACACACCAGCTGGTGATATCAGAACATGTCTTTTGGTGATAATGCAACAAATCTGATGGCGATAATGGAATATACTGTACGCCGATCAGTCATAACTTTATGACCACTCACCTAATATTGAGTAGGTCCCCTTTTGCTGCCAAAACAGCCCTGACCCATTGAGCCTAGACTAGACCTTTGAAGGTATTCTGTGGTATCTGGCACCAAGTCATCAGTAGCGGATCTTTTAAGTCCTGTAAGTTGTGAGGTCGGACCTCCATGGATAAGATTTGTATTTCCAGCTCATTCCACTCATGGTTGATTGAAGTGAGATCTGAAGAATTTGTCCATGTCAACACCTCAAACTCATTGCTGTGTTACTCAAACCATTTTTGCTGTGTGGCAGGGCATATTATCCTTCTGAAAGAGGCCACTGCCATCAGGGAATACCATTTCCATGAAGGGGTGTCCTTGATCAGCAACAATGTTTAGGTGGGTGGTTTGTGTCAAGTAACATCCACATGAATGGCAGGACCCAAGGTGTCCCAGCAGAACATTGCCCAAAGCATCACACTGCCTCCACCCGCTTGCCTTCTTCCCATACTACATCCTGGTTCCATCTCTTCCCCAGGTAAGTGACGCACACACACCCAGCCATCCACATGTAAAAGAAAACATGATTAATCAAATCAGGCCACCTTCATCCATTGCTCCTTGGTCCAGTTCTGATGCTCATGTGCCCATTATAGGTGCTTTTGGCTGTGGACACCAATTGGTAGTATTAGTTCTTGAATTTGAAAAGTAGCATTGCAGAAAATTATGGAAGTGCTTTTAGTGACAATGGTAGTCCTTGTATTACTTTTATTAACACATATGATAACACTTGCAGTAGCTACTACTCTAATTCTACACAGTAAAGTCCAGATAGTGCAATAGTCCAGACATTCATGGCACATGACACTGGCACATACATACAATGGTAATTCAAACATGTTCACAGTAACACTCTTTTTAAGGCAAAGCCTGCTTTACCAGGGTGACTTCTGGTAGTGGGGTGGCCGACTAGTAACACAGATAGCGACTCTTCTAGGTTGGCAAATAGACTGCTTCAGTGGCTTCAGTGACCAGGAAAACTAAAAAGATAGTGGTGTTCCTATCATGAACTTCCTCAAGCAGGAACCTTTCCCTAAGCTGTCTCTCTCTCCCTAACCAGTGTGGGACTTGTCCTTAGCCTCTCCACCTCACATATATGCACCAAATCCAGCAGGGCACTGATATATATTAACACTGCCCACACTAAAGATACCTGTTAAGGATAACTCAATCAATCAGTCCAATCAGACAGCTGCCCCCCTGTTGACACCATGAAGCGTGCAATGTTCCTCTCAGCCTCTGCTCCATGTGTACAGTGGCACAGCAACACAGCTTCACCTACAGGACGGAGGACAAACAGCACCTGCCTACAAGCATGGCACCCTGACCAGTCTGCGGCTACACAACCCCATACACAAAGAACTGCAAAGCCCATTTTTTCTGGTTTCAACCCAACAACTTTAGACCTAATTGCTGCCTAATATATCCCACCGACTTTCAGATGCTACTGTAACGAGATAATCAATGTTATTCATGTAACCTGTCAGTGGCTATAGACATATGGCTGATCAATGTATTTGTTAATGATAATGAAACACACCTACTGATGATGATGGATCACAATTGTTAATGATGATGGAACACACCTGCTGTAATGATGGGACACACTTGTTGGTGATGATGGGACACACTTGTTGGTGATGATGGGACACACTTGTTGGTGATTATGGGACACACTTGTTGGTGATATTTCAACACACCTGCTGATGATGGAACATGCCTGTTAGTGATATTGGAAAACACCTGCTGGTGCTAATGGAACATACCTGCAGGTAATAGTGATGATAAAACATGCCTGCTTGTGATATTGGAACACACATACAAATGATAATGGAACACATCTGCTGGTGATGATGGAACACACCTGCTGACCATGCTGAAATACGCCCCTGCTTATGATAATGAAACACACCTGCTGATCATAATGGAACACACTAGCTAATGATAATGGAACACACCTGCTGGCGATGATGGAACACACCTGCTGACCATGCTGGAACACACCACTGGTTATGATAATGGAACACATTTGGTGATACTGGTACACACCTGCTGATAATGCTGGACCACACTCTGTGCTGCCTCGCACACAGAGAAATGTCAGTACTTTTTCACACCTACCTGTGACAGACCCAACTGGGACAGAGGCTTTTGGAGGGGACTATGGGCAAGCCACCAACTCAATGATTATGGCCCATGGAGAGAGCAGATCATTCTCTAATGATGGACAACGTGATGAACGCAAAGAGCGAGGCTTGGATTAATTCTCTGAAAAAAGAACAAAAAGGACAATAAAAACACTACCAAACAAAATTCAAATTTGACTGACAAAGAGGATGTGACGTTGTATTTACTCCCATCAATACACTCCTACCCTTCCACCTGGCATAGAGCTGTGTGTGTAAATGAAATAAACTTTCTAACTTCATCACGATTGTGGTGTTCATGGCATAGCACTATTGGTTTACAGAATGCATCCACTTGTTGCCTGAACGTTCCCTTTAAGCAGCAGATGACTTTCAAAGGCTGGACATCCTGTAAATATTCTCCTGGATGACTTTGCTTCAGTGATAAGACTCTGGAGAACATTTACTGTAATCGGTCCCAGTAGAAAGGAAAGAGCCACAGACATTTAAACGCTCCCATCTGTTGAGGCATTGATAACAAGCCAATAACATGAGGTTCCCTGGTGATCTTACATCTCGACCTCGCTGTACGGGTTCATTAACTTATTTGTGTCATGTACAAAGGATGACAGGCAACAGGGAGGAACGCACTGTACTTAAACATATGGAATATTACTTGAAGCTAATAGGCATTTGCTAACAAGGAGAGCATTGGATAGAGTTACTATAATTGAATAACCAGATGAAGATTGAATAAATGAACACCTTTCATACATACACCATGTCTGGGCTTATCCACTACAATGGTGTTATAGTGGTGTCTATCATCTTGTTTCCATGGCTACAGTCACCCAGGTATTTCCTGTGCATAAATATATTTGTGTAAAGGTCTCAGCAAGCAGACATGAGGCATGGGATTCAATTAAAAGGGTTTTCTGTTATGCCTTGAGATATATCTAGTTGCCCCCTGAGAATCTTACTTAAAAATCTGAGTGCCAGTTCCTAGGTTTTTTTTTTTTGCATAATCATTCACAATAAATGAGCTCTTCTCCGGTGATATGGCCTGTTTATATGCCTGTGTTTGCCTATTATAGGGAATGTATAGTGTTTATATTAACATTCCCTTTAACAAAACAAATGGCATATAATAAGATATATTTTTAGCTGGTAATTTTACTTACAGGCATTACCTTCCTACCTGAGTCTTGTGTTTTTCACCTGCGTTGATCATGTAATGTCATTTGTTCCCTGCTTCCTGCACAGTTTAATAATATGGTAAATCTTCACATTCTGGTATGAGAAGTTTATACTTGTGTTCAAACATGAGACATGTGGGATGGCACTGTACAGGTTAATGTGTGACCACTGTCTGTAGTCTAAGAATTGATACTTCATGTGAAGAAACTATATATCCCACAATCCCTGAGTCTCTGTCTGGTGCTCTGTAGGTGAGAACTAAATACTAATTAGATCTGATACAAACACAAAGAGGCAGAACAATTAATAGACACACAGATCACCGTGCAGTCTTTCATTACATTAGCATTCCTAAATTTTTAATGCAACACATGACTCTGTTTGACCTGGAAAAGGAAGTTGCTTGCCCCTTTAATCATTAGGGACAAGCTAGGTGAGTGAATAGTAATACCTAGTTAAAACAACAAAAAACATTTGAAGGTGTACAATCCCCTTACCTCTTGTTCTTTGTGCAACTTCCTGATTTTCTGATTTTACCTAATTTTCTTATTTTCTTTTTGTATTGGTCACTAATACAAATAGTAGAGTGAATCTCCCCAGTTGGGAATCAGGCAGGAATAAAAGCTTAACAGAAGATCTACCCCTTTCCCACTTCATCCAAAACTTTTAGAAGAAAAAAGATTTTATCTAGACATATACTTTAAAGATATTTTTACAAAGTTACACTGGTCCAGCTTGGACCAATGTAACTATGCATATACCATTGCTGGCCAATCCCCCTGGATACTGGAAATCATTGTAGTAGGCACCACTACTACAGTGATCTCCATTAGCTGGAGGGCCCCTGCTTGACATAGGTGCAATTCTGAGATCACTTTGCATTTCTCATTAGATGCAAAGCATTTGTCTGAATGGATGTGATGGAGTGGCAAGGGGATGCTGTTATGTTCTCCACCTCATCCAATCAGAGAATGCTTTTAATTCATTGAGAAAATGCAAGGCACTTCCTGATTGGATGAGGTGGAGTAGCGAGGTGGTGCTGTCATGATCTCTACTTCTTCCAATCAGAGAATGCTTTGCATTCATTGAGAAAATGCAAAGTGCTCTCTGCATGGCCCCATACCGATCTAGCAGCCTTCTGTGTTCAGTAAGCAAGGCAGCCACGCAACATGGAACCAGGAAGCTAGTGGAGATTACTGGAGCAGTAGTGTCTACCATAGTGGTTTCCAGTGTGAAAGGGACCTGAATTGGACAGCATCTGGTGCCAAGCCCTCCAGGTCCTGCCCTTGGGATAGAGCAACCACCTACTTGTCTTTGGTGCACAATCTTGTACACATTCTCCCAGCCAGAAGCCCACACACTCCATTCCTGGCCTGAGGCCATTCCCTAGAAATAAAGGAATGTCCACTCCAACACCATTTTAACACTTTACTGCAACCGTTCAGCTCTTCTCAGACACATTTATATCACATCCAAATTACTGACAGAGTTTTGCAGTGCAGAATACTGGTTATCTAGGTTCAGCCATCTTTGCATTCTTTCCCAATAAGGCACACAATGTTGGTTTAGCTCACCATCAAATTCCTCAGTCCCAGGTCTTGAGGCCTTTTTGCACAGACCTGCAGTTGAAGGTCAGGGGTGGCAAGATATCTCCATTTGTTCTTTGGCATCTTCTAAAATGGCCCTACTAGTAGTGCTGCCCAGTCACTCACTCTCTCCTCCAAGATGATGATCTACATGGTGCTGTACTAGGGTCACCTTCACCCATATCCCACCCTGTCTGGGCCCCACCTACAGCAGGCACAACCTCCACCCACTGCATCACTGCAGGATGGGCAAAACTTGAAGGGGCACTGACACCTGCCAACAAGGGGGATCCTACAGGTATGGTCTATGCATAATACATTGGTCCAAGATGGACTAATGTAAATATGGAAAAATATCCATACCTGGAATTCATCTTTAAGGACGGTGGAAAGAGTGTATAGTGAATTAACTTTAGATGCACTTGAAATCAGCAAAACTATAACAATGTTTTTTTTCCAGAAAGGTTAGGAAAATAAAAGCTGTTTTGTATGCCGGGAAATGATCGCTACAAGGAATATAATATACTACAGCATCATGTGGAAAAATTTACTTTCCTATAATCCATGGTTTAGATAGAGTCTCCTGACATACAAAAGTTAAATTAGCGAGCTGTTTATAACCGAATAGGATTTTGGAAGCGTGCATAATTGAACTCGAATTTCATACTTACATAATTACTAAGGATGAAAGGAAATTGCCAGTCAATCTAGAATTTTCACTACAAATATTTATTGAACCTGCCAGCGCCGTGTCTCTCCAAATGACCTGATGGCCAAAACTCTTTCCTCTAAAAGGGATAAAACCTGTTGCAGTTGAGCCTGATCTATTGCCGGGAGGTGATATTTATAATACTGTGGACGTACAGCTCCTTAAATGGCTTTATGTTACATAGGCATAAGGACATGTATTCACTGCTAACCTGCTTTCACAAAAAGACAGATGTGTCATCCCCTTCTGAGGGTTCTTGAAAAATGACAGGCAGCCACTTATAACCTGAAAGAGCACAAGGGGCCCTTGGTTCCTCTGACAGGACACATACTCAGAGATTTCTAATATTGCTTCAAGAAGGAGTTGGAAAATACGTTATTTAATCATTTTCTAAAAGTGTATGTCAGGCTAATTAAAAAGCATATTTTGCACATCTCTGCAAAACATACAAATTTCCCCGTGTTTTATCCATTTAAAGACTACAGGTACTGAAAAATACCTGCTGATATGCCAGAAATGCACTCAGTATCTTAGTGCTATGTGGGCTGACAATGCACCATTTTTGTGTACTGAGTGGTGACAGCCCTGCCAAGTTGTCTTTTGTAAAATTACGGAAACCCTCTGTCAGAACCTGGATCTGAACCAAGAACCTCTGCTGTATCTGGCATATACTCTTTTTAGTGAGCCACCTGAGAGTCTGGACAGTGACTTGCCTGATCCCTTGGGCAAACTTACTTTCTACCTTGTTTCTGGTGAACCTTGAACTCCTTGCTCCTTTTATGAACTTGCTATGCAAGCCATGACTTAGCACTTCCTGTTTGTGAGATTATTGTGCTGGACAGTGATCTGCCTGATCCCTTGGCCAAACGTACTTTCTACCTTGTTTCTGATGAACCTTGAAATCCTTGTTTCTTCCAAGAACTTCCTATGTAAGCTATGCCTTTGCACTTTGTGTTTGCCAGATTATTATGCTCTTCTCCTGAAAATATCTTGTCCCTTACACTCCTGCTGCCATCTGCATCTTCATTACCATTCATTACTGTCCTTTGGCTTTTCCTTGACAAAACTTCTGCTTAATCTCAACCTGCAACCAATTGGTACCAACCTTTGGCTTGTTTAGCTAATATGCTTTCGCCTGATCCATAGCTGTTACATCTGCTACTATATCCCAGGTTGCTCACCTCCAGGTGGGGCTATCCTGAGGATTGTGACCTGGTACTAACATGCAGCAAAACCCATCTCCACCATCAGGAGCTCTGGTGAATGCTGGTTAGTGCTTAGTCTCCATGCCTTGGATGAGCCCATGTCACCTGCCAAGGGAATCTGGTCATGTATTTATCCTGCTGGTTTCTGTGTGAACTTTTCCACCGATATAGCGACTAGACATATGTGATTCGTTTCATTATGAATCAAAATTTGGATGGAATTTTTGTTATTCGGATGTATACAAATCTGAATAACAATAGTAACAAATTTCAATGAATAAAAAATAAATTATAATGAAAACAGCAAATTCATTTGTATTCCTTTGTTTCATTCGGATGACAGGGTGCGATAGTTTGGGCCTTTTGTTAATGTTAGAAACATTCATAGATGTAAGTTTATGTAGCCAAGTCCCGGGCCTCTCCAGGCCTAATGGTGACCTCCAGAGTTAGGGAGGAGCTGACATCCTTCTATGTAGAGTGGGTTACGAGGCATGGTGGGTGCAATGCAAGGTAGATTAATGGGTGCCAGACACTTATTGAATGCAAAGAGATTTATTGTCTCTTAAACAAAACTGTGGCAGAGAGGGTTAGGGTCAGGGCAACCTTTAGCAGTTGCAATGTTAATTGGCAGACTCAGAGATCTCTAGAGGTAGGCAGCCATGCAGGAAAAGGCATCCAGCAAGACAACACATCTGCACGAGTAGGAACGTTGTCTCCTATGGCAACAGTCTTGTAACAGTTTCTAACACAAGTTGTAACAAACTCCTTTACTTTCTCTACAATCTCTTCTTGTAGATCTTCACTCAAATGAGCTCCCAATCTCTCTCACTAGACTTGCTGATCCACTTCAACTGGATCCCCTGAGCTCTTTCAATCTTCTCACACAGTATCTTCCTCAAGTGTCACCCCCGCGTCCCTGCTGGGTCCCTAGCTTGGCACTGACAGATACTTCTCAAGCGTCACCCCACTGGCCTGCTCGGTCAATGGCTTGACACATAATACTGCTCTGCAAGCATCAGCTCCACTGGCTGGGTCCCTGGCTTGGTGCCTGCTGAAGTTTCCCAATTCTTCACTGTCCCCGGTTGGTGAAAACACTGCTCTGGTACTTGCTCCAGCTACTCGCAGTGGTCCCCGGTAACAAGGTGGATAGTCCCTTAGTGTACTTTTTTCGTTACAGGTGCATTTTTTACCTACCCATATGAAGCAGCTTTTATAGGGGGAGGTAGTCCAGATGAAATAAGTGGTTCTTGCATTTTACTGTTGAATTCTAGTAAGCACAGCGTGCAACTAAACTTACAACATAACATATATAGTCCTGGGTCTGTGGAGCTCCAATAAACTGCTGCACAGACTGGGCTGTTACGCTAACACAGCAGGTGCCCACACACAGGTTTCTATCTCTCTTCCCAGGCACTGTGAGCCAGAGGAGGAGGAGAGAGCGCTGGCAGCAGGGCACTTTGCCAGGGCTGTGAGGCAGTCACAGTAATCCACAGGACACTGTGATTGGTTGCTGTGCAGCCTGGGAGAAAGCAGACTACTGGGAGCCTGCCAGGGATCTTTAGTTAGTTTAGTTCCACCTTGTGCCTTTATGCCCCATGTTGGCATGGTGTCCACCTTAGCCATTGCAGTGGCAAAGCAGTGTAAGACTGGCCGTAAGAGGGATAAATTTGATGCAGTTGGCCGGATTAAACATGTATTGCAATACATGTGAACTAAAGATCCCTGTTTTTCACTACATAGTGTAGCACCCTGATGTTTAGGCAGGGTTGCTAGTAAATTTAACTGCCAAGTATAGTTGTCTTGGCCAATTGATAGGAGATCAATTTATTCCACCCTAATTTTGGAACTGCTGCGCTTCTCTCTTCTGTCACTAGATGTTCGGGTATCTGGTGGCGGTCAGGTGATCGGGGTTCTGTGCCACCTGGATGGCTGTCTTGGTGGACATGTGTTATGCTGCCCCGGGCTGCTAGGCCAGAGCCTGAGGCCCATCCCAGGGACATCTGGCTGCTAGGCTGTCTGAGGGCCTATCCAGAAGAAAGAGAGCAGCGCAGGGTTGGGACTGTGACTTGCAGTCCAACCATAGTGACGGTTTTGCCGGCAGGAGAACCTGTCGTGGTCAGAGGTAGAGGGGTAGCTTTCACCACTAAGGTACCATCCACCGTGTTACCGCAATGAGTAGCTGTAGCAATTACCAGAGCAGTATTCTCACTAACCGGGGATGGTAAAGAATTGGGACACTTCAGCAGGTGTTAAGCCAGGGACCCAGCCAGCGGAAATTATGCTTGCAGAGTGGTCTTGTGTGCTAAGCAGGTCAGTGGGGTTACGCTTGTGGAGTATCTGTGGGTGCCAAGCTAGTGACCCAGCAGGGATGCGGGGGGTGACGCTTGAGGAAGATACTCAGTGAGAAGATTGGAAGAGCTCAGGAGATTCTGTGTCAGTGGATCAGCGAGTCTAAGTGATAGACTGGGAGCTCAGTTGAGTGAAGATCTAAAAAGGAGATTGTGGAGGAAGTGAAAGAGTTCATTACAACCTTTGTTAGAAACTGTTCAAGATAGTTGCCATAGGAGACAGCGTGTCTACGCATGCAGATGTGGTGTCCAGCTGGGTGCCTTTCCCTGCATGGCTGTCTACCTATAGAGGTCTCTGAGTCTGCTAATCAACATTGCAACTACTAAAGGCTGTCCTGGCCCTAACCCTCTCTCTCACAGTTCAGTTTAAGAGAAAAGAGAAAATAAATCTCTTTGCATTCAAGAAGTGTCTGGCGCCCATTAATCTACCTTACATTGCACCCACCATGCCTCGTAACCCACTCTACACAGACGGATGTCAGCTGTCCCTAACTCTGGAGGTCAACATTAGGCCAGGAGAGGCCCGGGACTCGGCTACAATAGTTTACTGGAAAGGGAGTATAGCAGTGTGCAGAGGGTCCATCCAGAACTTATAGTGTTAATATGTGGTCACACCCCTTTAGCAGCTGATAGTTATCAGGGGTCTCAAACTGGTGGCCCTCCAGCTGCTGCGTAACTACAAGTCCCATCATGCCTTTGCCTGAGGGAGTCTTGCTTGTAACAGTCAGCCTTGCAAGGCCTCATGGGACTTGTAGTTTTTCAACAGCTGGAGGGCCACCAGTTTGAGACCCCTGGTTTAAATACATGTAGAAGTTATTGGGATTTGAGCACCGGTATATCTTTTTTCTGTTGTAACGCAGGTCAGTGACCAGACCTGAACCTAGTCGCTCTCCCCCACCTTGTGTCTTTATGCCCCAGGTTGGCATGGTGTCCACCGTAGCATTTGCAGCAGCAAAGCAGTGTAGGACGGGTCATAAGAGGGATTACTTTGATGCAGCTGGCTGGCTTAAACATATATTGCAATATGTGTGAACTAAACATTCCTATTTTTGTATTGCAAAATTTGCTGGAAAAGGTGTATAGTAGTGTGTAGAGGGCGCATTCCAGAATTTTTTAACTACAGACTACCTAGTGGTGATAGGCGGCGGGCTACAGCTTCTTTACCCACTTCATAAAGGGACAGTGTCACCTTGCCAGCGGATACAGTTGGGGTATTTACACCTTATACCACGACGTCTACCTAAACCTGAGCGCTCCAACACAGGAACCTTGGGCCCCAATTAGGGATGAGCCGAACACCCCCCGGTTCGGTTCGCACCAAAACCTGCGAACGGACCGAAAGTTCGCACGAACGTTAGAACCCCATTGACGTCTATGGGACTCGAACGTTCGAAATCAAAAGTGCTCATTTTAAAGGCTAATTTGCATGTTATTGTCCTAAAAAGCGTTTGGGGATCCGGGTCCTACCCCAGGGGACATGTATCAATGCAAAAAAAACTTTTAAAAACGGCCGTTTTTTCGGGAGCAGTGATTTTAATGATGCTTAAAGTAAAAAAAAAAAAAGTGAAATATTCCTTTAAATATCGTACCTGGGGGGTGTCTATAGTATGCCTGTAAAATGACGCGTGTTTCCCGTGTTTAGAACAGTCCCTGCACCAAATGTCATTTTTAAAGGAAAAAATCTCATTTAAAACTTGCGGGTTTAATGTAATGTCGGGTCCTGGCAATATGGATGAAAATCAGTGAGACAAACGGCATGGGTATCCCCCAGTCCATTACCAGGCCCTTTGGGTCTTGTATGGATAATAAGGGGAACCCCGCACCCAAATTAAAATAAGGAAAGGTGTGGGGCCACCAGGCCCTATACACTCTGAACAGCAGTATACAGGTGGTGCAAACAAGACAGGGACTGTAGGTTTGTTGTTAAGTAGAATCTCTTTGTAATTTTGAACGGGTACATTTTTAACGTGTTTAGCTCCAGCCAAAAAATCTTTTTTAAGCTTTTTGAAAAACATAGGGAAGGGTTATCACCCCTGTGACATTTGTTTTGCTGTCTTTCCTCCTCTTCAGAAGATTTCACCTCACTTTTTGTCCCAATGAAAAATTTTTTTTTTAAATTTGGGTTTTTTTGTGGAACAAGGATTGGAAAGCATCAGTGGAAAGGAGAAATGTTTTTTCCATATTAACTCTTACAGGAGAGAATTTCCCTTCCTAGGGGTAGATTTAATCTCACTTACATCTCACTTCCTGTTGTCTCCTTCCGTTTGCAAGTAGGAGTCGTTTGCAAGTTAGATGTTTGAAAGTAGGGTCCTGCCCTATATACTCAGCAGAAATTTGGGCCTTAGGTGTTGCTGTGGCCACAACACTGTAAGCCCTCACAGGGCCCTGCTGTGAAATATTAGATCAAGAATTGTAATTACATGCCCCTGTTGAACAGGAGCAGAAAAATTAGGCCTTAGGCACTGGTGCTGGTGCCACAACACTGCAACCCCTCACAGACACTCTAGTTGGAACGCAGGAACGAGTTCTGCTGCAAAATATTGCATCAAAAATTGTAATTACACGCCCCTGTTAAACAAGGGCTGAAAAATTGGGCCTTAGGCACTGGTGCTGGTGCCACAACACTGCAACCCCTCACAGACACTCTAGTTGGAACGCAGGAACGAGCCCTGCTGCAAAGTATTGCATCAAAAATTGTAATTACACGCCCCTGTTAGACAGGGGCAGAAAAATTGGGCCTTAGGCACTGGTGCTGGTGCCACAACACTGCAACCCCTCACAGACACTCTAGTTGGAACGCAGGAACGAGCCCTGCTGCAAAGTATTGCATCAAAAATTGTAATTACACGCCCCTGTTAAACAGGGGCAGAAAAAATGGGCCTTAGGCACTGGTGCTGGTGCCACAACACTGCAACCCCTCACAGACACTCTAGTTGGAACGCAGGAACGAGCCCTGCTGCAAAGTATTGCATCAAAAATTGTAATTACACGCCCCTGTTAAACAGGGGCAGAAAAATTGGGCCTTAGGCACTGGTGCTGGTGCCACAACACTGCAACCCCTCACAGACACTCTAGTTGGAATGCAGGAACAAGCCCTGCTGCAAAGTATTACATCAAAAATTGTAATTACACGCCCCTGTTAAACAGGGGCTGAAAAATTGTGCCTTAGGCACTGGTGGTGGCGCCCAGAACCAAAAATGTTCTTACAAGCTATCAGCGTGATGATTGAGGAGAAAGAGGATAATTACTCAGGGATAGTCACTCAGCATCAGCATAGGCAGTCTTTGAAGGGATCTAAGATTTCAAAAAAAATTATTTGGTTACATCAGCATCAGGTGCTTGGTAGCTGGTGGTGATCCAAGACTGATTCATTTTTATGAAGGTCAGTCGATCGACTGAGTCGGTGGACAGACGCACCCTGTGATCGGTTACCACGCCTCCAGCAGCACTGAATGTGCGTTCCGAAAGAACGCTGGATGCAGGACAGGCCAGTAGCTCAATTGCATACTGTGCAAGCTCTGGCCAGTGATCCATTCTCAAGACCCAGTAACCCAGAGGATTTTCGGTGGGAAAGGTGTCCAAGTCTGATCTTGCCCCTAGGTATTCCTGCACCATGTAAACAGACGCTGGCGATGGTTGCTGGAACCGATCATACCTTGGGGCTGCGGACCAAAAAATTGTCTGAACGCATCGGTCAGACGGCCACCTTCTCCACCGCTCCTTCTTTGACTGACCGAAGCCTCAGCAACACGTTGTCCAGAAACAGGAGTTTGTAACCTCCCAGTCTCTGGGAACGCGTTGCACAGACCTTTCTGCAAGGCCTCCCGAAGATGTTTCATCCTCTGCTCCCTCTGCGATGGCAAGATAAGGTCCGCAACCTTACCCTTGTAACGTGGATCAAGGAGGGTTGCCAGCCAGTATTGGTCCTTCTCCTTGATACCACGAATACGAGGATCCTTACGCAGGCTTTGCAGGATCAGGGAGGCCATGCAGCGTAGGTTTGCTGAGTCATTCGGTCCGGAGTCCTCTGGGTCACTAAGGATAACATGGTCCGCAGCCACCTCCTCCCAGCCACGTACAAGTCCATGTGTTTCTTGGGACTGATCCCTTAAAGACTGCTGCTGATGCTGACTGCCAGGCTCCACCTCCATACTGACACAATCTTCCTCCTCCTCCTCCTCCTCGTCCTCTTCCTGTGTGATCGGCGGGCACGCAGGAACACTGTCTGGATAAAGGGGGCCTTGAGAGCTAAGGAAGTCCTCCTCTTCCTGCCTCTGTTCTGCCTCAAGTGCCCTGTCCATTATTCCACGCAGTGTGTGCCCCAACAGGTGGACAAGGGGGACAGTGTCACTGATGCATGCACTGTCACTGCTCACCATCCTCGTGGCCTCCTCAAATGGTGACAGGACAGTGCATGCATCCCTGATCATGGCCCACTGGCGTGGGGAAAAAAAACCAAGCTCCCCTGACCCTGTCCTGGTGCCATAGTCGCACAGGTACTCATTGATGGCCCTCTGCTGCGTGTGCAGCTGCTGCAGCATGGCCAACGTTGAGTTCCACCTGGTGGGCATGTCACAGATTAGGCGGTTCTTGGGCAGGTTAAACTCCTTTTGGAGGTCCGTCAGCCGAGCACTGGCATTATATGACCGGCGGAAATGCACACAGACTTTCCTGGCCTGCCTCAGGACATCCTGTAAGCCCGGGTACCTGCCCAAGTACCGCTGCACCACCAAGTTAAGGACGTGAGCCAAATAGGGCACATGGGTCATTTGTCCCTGTCGGAGGGCAGAGAGGAGGTTGGTGCCATTGTCGCAAACCACCATTCCAGCCTTAAGTTGGTGTGGCGTCAACCACCTCTGAACCTGCCCCTGCAGAGCTGACAGAACCTCTGCCCCAGTGTGGCAACTGTCCCCCAAGCACCGCATGGCATCTTTTGGCCTGCGTACTTGCATAGCCCCTTGAACGACTACGGAGCACCGCTGGTTCCGAGGAAGAGGCCATGGAGGAAGAAGAAGAGGAGGGGGTGGAGGAGAGAGGTGTGTCACAATCATTAGCATTTTGGAGGCGTGGTGGCGGAACAACCTCCAACACTACTGCACCTTGTCCTGCATCCTTCCCATGCCTGCTGGACCATGAGTCAGCGGTAATATGCACCTTACCGCTGACCGCCCTGTCCAGCGAGGCATGGACATTGCTTTCCACATGCCGGTAGAGAGCCGGAATCGCCTTCCGTGAGAAAAAGTGGCGTTTGGGTACCTGCCACTGAGGAACCGCACATTCCACAAACTCACGGAAGAGGGCAGAGTCTACCAATTGGAAAGGCAGCAGTTGAAGTGCTAGCAATTTTGCCAAGCTAGCATTCAACCGCTGGGCATGTGGATGGCTGGGAGCAAACTTCTTTCGGCGGTGCAGCAGCTGGGGCAGGGAAATTCGCCTGGTACAATCTGACGTCGGTGTACCAAAAGCAGATTGCCCACAAGTACTTGGCTGTGACACACCTAATTCTACACCTTCATTCCTCTCAGTGCAGGTCTCAGAGAGGACTGAAGGTCTAGTGGGGTTGGAGATCTCAGCTGATGAGGAGCAAGGAGAGGTCCTCTTTGTTCTTTGGTGTGGGTCTTTTAGATACGCTTGCCAACGAACTGCATGGCAGGTCAACATATGTCTGGTCAAGCATGTGGTACCCAAGCGGGAGATGTTTTGGCCACGTGAGATACGCTTGAGACATATGTTGCAAATAGCAGCGGTGCGATCTGATGCACTCGTCTCAAAAAAGGCCCAAGAACTTTTTGAATAACGCGCAGAGACTGCAGCACCCTGCACATGTGGAGCTTTGGGGTGTGATGCAGTCAATGTGCTGCCCTTAGGCTAGCCCCTGGAGGGCATCCTGCCTCGTTGGTGATGTGCCGCCTCCTCCTCCTCCTCCTCCTCCTCCTCTCTCCTATCAGGCACCCACGTTGAGTCAGTGACCTCATCATCCCCTCCCTCCTCATCACTGGAGCAAACCTGGCAGTATGCTGCAGCAGGGGGAGCATGACTGCCAGATTGCTGTCCTTCTTGGGCACCCCCTCTGTCCGTGCTCATGTTACTGCCTTCATCAAGCTCAGTATCATCATCAGAGCCTTCCAAACGCTGGGCATCCTCCTGGAGCATGTACCCAACACTGTGGTCAAACAGTTCAAGGGACTCCTCAGGAGGACATGGTGGGGCTAAGGAAGGAGTCACTGATGACATTGAGCCGAGGGAAGAGGCCACTGCTTTGCCAGACAAAGTACCCTGGGCAAGCCTGCCTGTCAGTAAGAAGATAACAGGAACGGATCTAGCTGAACACTGTGAGCAGGACGCACTGCACTAACTGTAAATAGTCTAGCTGCCTGACTTTGGTACTAATAGGATCAAAAGAATACCAGTAATTTTCTTCAGGTAGCTGTAAATACTGTAACAAGACAAGCCTGCCTGTCAGTAAGAAGATAACAGGAACGGATCTAGCTGAACACTGTGAGCAGGACGCACCCCACTAACTTGTAGGTTTAGCAGAACACTGTGAGCAGGACGCACTGCACTAAATGTAAATAGTCTATCTGCCTGACTGTGGTACTAATAGGATCAAAAGAACACCAGCAATTTTCTTCAGGTAGCTGTATTTACTGTAACAAGACAAGCCTGCCTGTCAGTAAGAAGATAACAGGAACGGATCTAGCTGAACACTGTGAGCAGGACGCACTGCACTAACTGTAAATAGTCTAGCTGCCTGACTTTGGTACTAATAGGATCAAAAGAACACCAGTAATTTTCTTCAGGTAGCTGTAAATACTGTAACAAGACAAGCCTGCCTGTCAGTAAGAAGATAACAGGAACGGATCTAGCTGAACACTGTGAGCAGGACGCACCCCACCAACTTGTAGGTTGAGCAGAACACTGTGAGCAGGACGCACTGCACTAACTGTAAATAGTCTAGCTGCCTGACTGTGGTACTAATAGGATCAAAAGAACACCAGCAATTTTCTTCAGGTAGCTTTATATACTGTAACAAGACAAGCCTGCCTGTCAGTAGGAAGATAACAGGAACGGATCTAGCTGAACACTGTGAGCAGGACGCACTGCACTAAATGTAAATAGTCTAGCTGCCTGACTGTGGTACTAATAGGATCAAAAGAACACCAGTAATTTTCTTCAAAATACTGTAACAAGACAAGCCTGCCTGTCAGTAAGAAGATAACAGGAACGGATCTAGCTGAACACTGTGAGCAGGACGCACTGCACTAAATGTAAATAGCCTAGCTGCCTGACTGTGGTACTAATAGGATCAAAAGAACACCAGCAATTTTCTTCAGGTAGCTTTATATACTGTAACAAGACAAGCCTGCCTGTCAGTAGGAAGATAACAGGAACGGATCTAGCTGAACACTGTGAGCAGGACGCACTGCACTAAATGTAAATAGTCTAGCTGCCTGACTGTGGTACTAATAGGATCAAAAGAACACCAGTAATTTTCTTCAAAATACTGTAACAAGACAAGCCTGCCTGTCAGTAAGAAGATAACAGGAACGGATCTAGCTGAACACTGTGAGCAGGACACACTGCACTAAATGTAAATAGCCTAGCTGCCTGACTGTGGTACTAATAGGATCAAAAGAACACCAGTAATTTTCTTCAGGTAGCTTTATATACTGTAACAAGACAAGCCTGCCTGTCAGTAGGAAGATAACAGGAACGGATCTAGCTGAACACTGTGAGCAGGACGCACTGCACTAAATGTAAATAGTCTAGAAGATAACAGGAACGGATCTAGCTAAACTGAATACAGTGTATATATATATATGCAACACCTGGGATGCATATATATACACAATACACTTTAAGTGCAGCTAACTGACTGACTGTCCTGCCTAATCTAGTTAACTCAAATGAAATGACACTGTCTCTCTCTCTCTCTATTTCTCAGCACACCGGAACACACTGCACAGGGCCGCCGTGCAGGCAGCCTTATATAGTGTGGGGCGTGTACTAAATCCCCTGAGCCATAATTGGCCAAAGCCTCCTTGGCTTTGGCCAATTACGGCTCTCTGTTAAGGCGGCGCTGTGATTGGCCAAGCATGCGGGTCATAGTGCATGCTTAGCCAATCATCAGCAAAGCCGCAGTGAAATATGGGACGTGACGCGCCACACGAATTTGGCGCGAGCGGCCCATATCGTTCGCAATTCGGCGAACAACCGAACAGCCGAAGCTCATCCGTAGCCCCAATGTTTTATAGTACACTAGTCAATGGGAGGAGTGTTGAGAGCCTGAAGGACCCATTAACTTCCATCTGTCATCTGTGATTACCAATCTGTATGTTGATTTGTGGTGAGTATTTGCTAAAATAAAATCTCTTTATTTAGCCTTAATGTGTTAGAGGGTATGGCATTGCCAGTAGGGTCGTTGTCATCCAGAATCAGGGGATCCATACATCAGTGGCTCTTTTAGGGGTAAGTGTTACACATATCCCCAATGTCATTTCAGCTTTTTTTTTTGGGGGGGGGGGGTCCAGTGGCTCTTATAGTCATACGCTTGTGGAAGAATTTTAAAAAGTTGGAAGCTTTTTGTCAGCGTTCCTCTTCCCTATGCCATAGCCGTCAGCCAATTTATTGCCACCCCTGGGAGTCAGTGCAGACTAGACGGTATTTGTTTCCGTTTCTTTTACATCATTATGACTGACACATGAAGCAAAGAAAGGCAAACCCCCTCGAATCATCGGCGGGCGTTTTTTTTTTCATCCCTGTTTTAGACTCAAAGTTTAGACGCAAACTGTGCTTAGAGGAGCTCTTGCCATTTTCAGAGATCTGATATTTGAAAGTGAAGGTGATAAATACTTTCATCTCATTCCACCTACAAAACATTACACCAAAGTCATAATTTTAAATGAAATATGCCATTTTCTTTTGTTATTAAACTGAGAAAGCAATAACAACGAGCTCTCCAAAGAATTCCATTAACAGTGAAATTTAACGCAGCCAAAATTACAAAATAAATATAAAAGGCTTATGATGGTATAATGATTCATGTACGATATTTAAACCAAGTTAACGGAGATTTGTGAACACCCCAGGGATTCGATTCATCTCTCGCTGTTTACCGTTTTCGCTTCTGCGTCCTTATCCCAGGATCTCATCTGAATTCACAATTGTTTATACATTTACAATGTAAAGGGCAGCCTGAGTAATCATGCTTAGTATAAGGGGTGACCTTCATTTTAATACAACAAGCGCTATCTTTATTACAGCTTACATGCAACCTTTTTAAAACAACAAGTTGTATTTAGTGAACGATGGCATTCTACTTTGTTCCCATCAGGTGGTAATTATTTTTATTTCATTTCTATAAAAAAAAAAAAGCAGTTGGAGCTGGAGGACGGGATTGCTCATAAAAGTATTATACATCAACGTTGACAAAAGGGACCTCTATAATGTCATCTACACTATTCTCTCTGTAAAGACACAGACTATAATATACAATACCTCTTTTCATTTTTTAAAGCTCAATTGAACGTTCAACTTAAAATCAGCTAAATACATTCCAGGTGCCTCACAACAAAAGGCCCACAAGTCTTATGCCGCGTACACACGGGCGGACTTTTCGACGGACTTTCCGACGGACTTTCGATTGAACCGACTTGCCTACACACGATCAACCAAAGTCCGATGGATTCGTACATGATGATGTACGACCGGACTAAAATAAGGAAGTTCATAGCCAGTAGCCAATAGCTGCCTTACGTCGTTTTTTGTCCGTCGGAATATCATACAGACGAGCGGACTTTTCAACCGGACTCAAGTCCGTGGGAAAGATTTGTGGACGTAACGCCGTGTACAGGTGCGGAGCTTCACGGCCGACGTCACCCGCTGCCATCTCATGCTTACAGCTGTTTGGACGCGAACAGACTGTCTCCATCTGACAAGAGCTTGTTGTCATTTGCTGCGCCGCTGAGCGCTTTTACACTGAAATTCGTTTTATCATATTGAATAAACATTGAATTATTTTTATACGGATCACTCTTATGCCTCGTACACACGGTCGGACTTTGTTCGGACATTCCGACAACAAAATCCTAGGATTTTTTCCGAGGTAGGTTGGCTCAAACTTGTCTTGCATACACACGGTCACACAAAGTTGTCGGAAAATCAGATCGTTCTGAACGCGGTGACGTAAAACACGTACGTCGGGACTATAAACTGGGCAGTGGCCAATAGCTTTCATCTCTTTATTTATTCTGAGCACGCATGGTACTTTGTCCGTCGGATTTGTGTACACACGATCGGAATTTCCGACAACGGATTTTGTTGTCGGAAAATTTTATATCCTGCTCTCAAACTTTGCGTGTCGGAAAATCCGATGGAAAATGTGTGATGGAGCCTACACACGGTCGGAATTTCCGACAACAAGGTCCTATCACACATTTTCCATCGGAAAATCCGACCGCGTGTACGGGGCATTAGAGTTTTCTTCTTTTATCTTTGGGGACTGCTGCTTTCCATCCTGTATTCAAGGTACTGATATAACCCAGGACAACCGAAGACTGTTCCTTGCAGATGAGATCCAGCGTAGCTGTCCACCATTGGCTCATTCAGGCTTGTCTGATCCCCTGTAAGTAAGGGGTCCACCTTCTCCGGTAAGCGCACTCTCATGACAAAACATATCACATCTGATGCGTTATGAAAAGGGACCTGCCTGCTTGTGACAAGAGGAATTGAATTTTAGTTTGATTTTATGGCCTTTAATAAAATACATTTTTTATATTTTCTTTGCGCTGCACTTATTTGTTTATTGATTGTCATTGAGGTTGGTGAATTCCTTTAGTGTTCAGCTTGCATCCGTTATTACGTTTAGTTTGCGCTGATTGCCCTTTATTTTTTATTTCTAGGACTGTTGGACTTTTGGGAAAAAAAAGTCAGCTGGAGCCCACACACGGTCGACTTGTCCGACGGGGTCCGGTCCGCCAGACATAGTCCGTCGAAAAGTCCGCTCGCGTGTACGCGGCATTACAGGTTTTTTTCTTTAGAAAGCTGCCACAGCTTGAGTAGAAAAGTCTGTCTCCTGCCAACTTGCTGTAAATAATGAACTTTGTCCTGTGTCGAAGAAGCAGTCTCTCTGCAGAGATTCAGAACACCTCCTGTTGAGTATGATCTATAGCTCTGCAATGCTCCATACTCCAAGCCAGTGGCGGCCTGTAAAGCAGGACGCAGGGACGCGGCCCCCCTAATCCATGCGTCTGGCCCTCTAATCTACATGGAGTGTGGAGAACGCATGGATTTCAATGGGGGGTTTTTTTTGCACTGATAGGTGGGACTTATGGGCAATGATAGGCGGTACTGATGGGCACTGATTGGCACTGAAAGGCAGCACTGACTGGCATTTCTGATGGGCACTAATTGGCTGCACTAATGGGCACTGATTGGCATCACTGATGGGCACTGACTGGCATCACTTATGGGCACAGATTGGCACCACTGATGAGCACAGATTGGCATCATCGTTGGGCAGTGACTGGCATCACTGCTGGACACTGTTGGGGCTGCACTGATGATCAGTGCCATGATTATCTGTACAGGTCTCCCTTGTGAGGAGATGCCGCTGATCGTCTTTCCTCTCCTCACACTCTGTCAGTGTGAGGAGAGCCGATAAAGGGCACTTCCGTGTTTACATGTGATCAGCTGTGACTGGACACGGCCGATCACATGGGTAAAGAGCCGTGTCATCGGATCTTTACCAAGATCAGGAATGCACCATGTCCCAGAGACACAGCGCGTCAGCGTTCTCAGCGCGGTGCGCAAGCGCGGTAAGGCTGAGGCGACGTCATCCCAGAACAAGGGTAGGGGAATCCTGCCCGCCATCATTTGTCTATACAGGGAGGAGGTTAATGATCTCAATCTCCAGTACATGTGGATTGTGCCCACTAAAGTGGATGTATACTCTGACAAATATTCAATGAAGTGACTGGCCTCAGGTGATACACAGAGATGAAACAAATCCTCCTAGATAAGTTGTACCTGTTTATCTGCCCCATCTCTTCTCTTCTCTACATCCATTCAAAGTCCAGAATTTACACAGCATTTCTGAGCTTCAGGGGGCAGGGATCTGGCATTACACACTGGCACAGCATAGAGCAGGGAGCTGAGTATAATCTGAGACCTGAGTAGAGAGAATGGACACACACCATCTACACAGTCTGATAGGGAAACATGCACAGCTGAGGCTGTCAATCACTTGCTGTGTGCTGGAGGGGGAACAAGGCCATTCACCAAGATCCCTTTATGTCGGCATAAACTGTCAGAGGTGACTCATGCAGATAGTACAGGAAGGGGAAAGTGGCCAGAAATCCCACTAGGTGCTTTGGATTGAAGCAAATACACACTATAGAAGGATATGTGTTGTTCATTTTTAGTTGTAGAGGTTTGCAACCACTTTAAAGTGATACTAAAGGCTGTTTTTTTTTCATAAAATAAAAAAGATAATCTATTTACCTGCTCTGTGCAAGGATATTGCATAGAAAGGTCCCTTACCTCCTCTTCTAGGGTCCCCTGTTGGCACACTTAGCTCCTCCTCTTCTGAGTGTGCACTCATAGCAAGCTGTGTGCTATGGGGGAACCTGTGTGGACTCACTCCCGAGATGGGCTGTTTGTGTCCATAGACACACACAGTGCGGTTCAGTCTTGCCCCCTGCTCTCTCGCCACTGGATTTGACTGACAGCTGCAGGAGCCAATGGCTCCTGCTGCCATCAGAGCCTCCAGTACATACAGGAAGAGGAGAGAAGAGCTGCAGCAGATGGGCACAGCGCCGGATCTAGAATGGACTCAGGTAAGTGATTAAGGGGGGCTGGGGGGAGCTGGTATTGAAAGGTTTTTCACTTTAATGCAGAGAATGCATTAAGGTAAAAAAAAAAGAAACTACCGACTTTAGAACCACTCAAATTTTCTTTCCCTAATAGAAAACACTTCGTTTTACACTGGGGGTTATTTATGAAAGGCAAATCCAATTTGTACTGCAAGTGCACTTGGAATTGCAGTCGCTCTAAATCTAAGGGGTGGATCTGAAATGAGGGGAAGCTCTGCTGATTTTATCATCCATTCATGTGCAAGCTAAAATGCTGTTTTTTATTTTCCTTGCATGTCCCCCTCGGATCTACAGCGACTGCGACTGCACTTCCAAGTGCACTGCGAGTGCGCTTGTAGTGCAAAGTGGATTTTCCTTTAGTAAATAACCCCCATTGAGTCCTCGGAAGCTTTCTGACTGTTTTCTAGACCCTGGTGAAGGAGGATTGTTGGTTTTCCGAATACGTTGGCTGCCTTTCATCTTCCTGTTGCTCTATCTTTATTAACAATAAATAATTATGAATTTTAAAACAAGCACCTGCCATTCTTTTTTATTTTATTTTATTTGAACTTATATTACTTGGTATTACTTGAGTGTCTTGGAATTTACTTTTTAAATTGTAAAAACACAATATAAATTATTTGTCGGTATACATTCCATAATACGTTCTGCAACAACATAAACTGAAATAAATTGATGATAAATTCTCAGTAAATATATCTGAATAGGTCCCAGCTATATAAAAAAAAGTAACAAATAAATAATTATACTTTCTATATTGAACATTGAACTGCCAAAGAGATGGAACATACTGTGCGCCCAATTTAATTTACCTGCTAGACACGGCAGACAATGCGCTGACTGAAGATTTAAAGACGGCACTTTTCGGGAGCTGAACTAGCTGTAAATTATCGGCTCTTTCTTCAAAGTTGAGAAAATACTGGAAAGAATGTGAACTAAAAATATTTCGGTCTAGCAATACCTGGATGAGAACAAGAAATTAAATACCAAATCTATCCAGTTAACATTTTATCTTCTTTTCTTCCAAATACTGCTCCTAGTCCAATGTTAGACATGCTGTCTCTATCATTATGGTGATTGATAGGACGATTTAAAGCGGAACTAAACTCACATAAATACTTGGCTCCTCATTCCAGCGATGTGGCAGTTAAAATCTTTGCTGGCCGCTGTTATCTTCTCACCAGCTACTTCCAAGATCCTTTATTTTTAATTCTTCCATACATACAAAATTTGTTGTCGGCAAAGTCCTCTAGACAGTGGTCAAAAGTGAAGACGTGAATTGTGCCTAATCTGTACCCTGGAAGATTTACCCTTTAACCACTTCAGCCCCGGAAGATTTTCCCCCTTTAATGACCAGGCCATTTTTTGCGATACGGCACTGCGTCGCTTTAACTGACAATTGCGCGGTCGTGCGACCCAAACAAAATTGACGTCCTTTTTTTCCCACAAATAGAGATTTCTTTTGGTGGTATTTGGCCACCTCTGCGGTTTTTATTTTTTGCGCTATAAACAAAAAAAGAGCGACAATTTTGAAGAAAATACAAACAATATTTAAAATTTTTTGCTATAAGAAATATCCCAATTAAAAAAAAAAAAAAATATTTCTTCATCAGTTTAGGCCAATATGTATTCTTCTACATATTTTTAGTAAAAAAAAAATCGCAATAAGCATACATTGATTGGTTCGCGCAAAAGTTATAGCGTCTACAAAATAGGGTAAAGATTTATGGCATTAAATAAAAATTAAATAAAATAAATATATTATAGGAAAATCCTCTTTACTCCTCATTTCTATTACTATATCTATATCTAAGGACACCTCTCAGGGGTCCACAAATTTATTCTCCCTTTTAAAATAAATAATAGATTTTTTTCTATACAAAACTAGAGTATTTCCAAATAATTTATCAATATAACAATAGGTCGGTTACGAATCCACCTTGGTGGCCCTACCAGTAGATACTCTATTATTGAAGTCAATTATTCACTGTTATATGAAACTTATATACAAATGTTAATATGATTGTACTAATGTTATTTTCAATGTTGGCTTTTTTTTTTTTTTTTTACTAGTAATGGTGGCGATCTGCAATTTTTAGTGGGACTGCGACATTTCCGCAGACAGATCAGACACTTTTGACACTTTTTTGGGACCAGTGACATTTATACAGCAATCAGTGCTATTAGGACCCTTTCACGCGGGCGGCTGTTCTGCCTCTGTTAAAAGCATGTTTTGTTATTTTGAAATTCAGAGAATCCAGGCACAGCGTTCACTTGCAGTTATACATTGCGATTAGCTGCGTTTACGTTCGTTTACATGCGGCTGCGTTTAGCTGCGGTGGAACTTTATTGCCATTTCTGATGTGCTTCCTGTTTTTCTTTCCTCATTGCCGCTGCTATCCGCAGGAGAATTAGTACACTGCGATTCCCTGCGGTTATGTGCAGATAGCTGCACTAAATCGGTCCTGGACGCAGTCAAATTTATTTTTTCTAACCGCACCAAACCCCATGTAACGAAACCATTGCTAAGTGCAGTGTGTGAATGGGGCCATAGGAAAGCATTGTGTGAGTTTAGCTGCGGTAGATAACTTGATCTATCCGCAGCTAAAAGCTGAATTCTATCCGTCTGTGTGAAAGGGGCCTAAAAATGCACTGATTACTGTGGTAATGTCACCGGCAAGGAATGGGGTTAACACTAGGGGGCAATCAAGGGGTTAAAATGTGTTCCTTCGTGTGTGTTTCTAACTGTGGGGGGATGAGACTGACTGGAGGAGGAGACATATCGCCGTTCCTAATTACTAGGAACAGCAGATCTGTTTCTCCTCTCCTGTCAGAATGGGGATTTGTGTGTTTACATACACAGATCCCAGTTCTGGCTCTCGTGCCCGCAATCATGGGTGGATGGCAGACATCGCGGCCGCGGCCACGCGCATCGGATACCCCGCCGTGCAGTGCGCGCCTGCTATGGCTCTTGAAGGAGCCGACGTACAGGTACGGCAATTCGCGGGAACGTGCCAACCTGCCATCGTATAACGACGGAGGCTGGTCAGCAAGTGGTTAAAGCAGTGCACTTCCTGGCATGTGAGTGTGCCTATGCACTTATATGACTTGAGCTTTATAGCTATATATCCTAAGTATGAGATCATCTAAGGCACTTCTGCCTCTGACTATTAGCCTCAGGAACTGTGGCATGAGATTTGTTGATGTCATTATTGCATACCTCCCAACTTTTTGAGATGGGAATGAGGGACACCTATTAGCAAAAGTATGTAGGCATAGGACACACACCCTGGCACTCCCCGCCCTGTAAGGGCACTTTCACACTCACAGCGCCGGCATCGGCAGTAAAGCGCTGGCATTTTTAGCAGCGCTTTACCATCGTTTTAGCAGCATCAAAAAAGGGTTAAAAGCGCCGGCAAAACGCCGCTGCGCCGGTGTTTCATCAGATTTGGCAACTTGTCATAATGTGTAACGGAAGTGACGTTACGTCACCGCCATCTTGCTACACCCCGCACTCGCCCACAGTAAGGATAGAGTGGGAAGAGGGCAAGCTGACATCTTGTTACACTATAGTTTTGCATTTTACACTTATATTTAACTGTAAACGGAGGTTATATAGTGAAATGCAGTACTTAGAACTCCGTTTGACTGTTTAGATGTTGAACTGCTGATCTCACAGTTTGCTGCTTTTAAAATTCAATATCTAAACTGTCAGACGGAGTTCTGAGTACTATATTTCACTATATAACCTCAGTTTACAGTTAAAAATAAGTGTAAAATGGGTGTAACAAGATGTCAGCTTGCCCCCTTCCCACTCTATCCTTACTGTGGACGAGTGCGGGGTGTAGCAAGATGGCAGTGACGAAACGTCACTTCCGTTACAAATTCTGACTGGTCGCCAAATCTGATGAAACACCGGCATTTCGGCGGCACTGCCCATTGATTTCAATGGGCAGGGACGCTTTAGGAGCGGTGTATAAAGCGCCTCAAAGAAGCTGCTAGCAGGACTTTTTTTGACGTCCCGCCAGCGCACCGCTGCAGCGTGAAAGCACTTGGGTTTTCACATTGGAGCGACAAGAGAGGAGCTTTACAGGCGCTTTGCATGTGTAATTTTTATCGATATAGCGCCTGTAAAGCACCTTGGTGTGAAAGGGGTCTAAAGGAGAATTAAACTTAAAAAAAAGATTAGTTAAACCCACAAGTGCTCTTTTTTTTTAACCATTACTATTTCTTTATATTGGCTTTTGAAATTTACAAATGCAGCAATTTAGAAATTGAAGGAAAGGTTTAGCACTGGGAAACACTTTTTAAAAGATAAATATTGCATGTTATATACAACTATGTAGATCAGACCACAATGAGGGACAAGGGAGGAGGAATGAGGGACAGAAGGACTTTGTTCCAAATCAGGGATAGTCTCTCGAAATCAGGGACAGTTGGGAGCTATGCTGTTGTGCTTGCGGGAGAGGAAGCTGTATTCGAGAGCCTGTAGTGCAGGGATTTCCCTGCTGCTGCTTAATTAATTCTGTGCTTCTAAGCTTTCAGTTCCTCTCCAGCTGTTTCTTAAAAAAAAAAAAAACACCAGTTAAGTGATCAGCAGTCATCAGGAGAGTAGCTCTGACATTATGAAGCAAAGTCCTGTCTCTACCAAGATGGCTGTCTGCACACAGAAACACAGTAGGCCTTTGTCCTTTGCTTGGCTGTTTTGGCACAGCTTCCACAGGCCAGGGTCCCACCCTGGTTTTGGGTCAAACATGTCAGTAGAGGATCCAGGCAGGGTTGTGCTTTAGTTAGTCTGGATAAACAAAGCTGTTTGAAGGAGTTGGATATCTGTGTGCGATGGTACTCCTTTTCTTTAGATTGCTTATCTAGTATAACAGAGTTGTTCTTTAAGTATGAAGCCCATACACGAGATCTGCAATAAGAACTCTTTGAAGGAACCTTGTACTGAGAGAGAGAAATAAGAGCTGCCACTGCTGAAATCTACTTCTGAAAATGATAGTTGCTTGGCTCCCAACAAGATTAGACTTGACCTAGGCCTTAAGCATTCGGATAATTAAATTCTGATTTCAGTCTGACTTTCCTAGCTACATAATTCTTCTGGGTCAGTGACTCAGCATTTTCCAAAGGTCAGCAGTGCAAGCCACCATATTTGTCATTTGATAGATTTCCTTAAAGTGAAACCATTGTATCAATATGCTAAATAGCACTGTGCTCCCAATGGACAGACAAACTTTTGAATGGACATTGGGCATAATTTAGGTAGTGCATGGATGGTATGTAATGTGGGGAACACTGCAATTATCTTTCACCAAAATAGCATTATTCCCCCTGATAATGCCTTTATCTGTTTTTCTCTACAAAAGGATGGCACCATCTTTGTCCAAGATATAGCACACACCCCCACAGGAACCCCTAGATATGATGGTTTCTTCTCAACACTTTAAGCAGCCCAGACCCCACTTGCACACTGTTGAACAGGTTTAAAGATGATGTTCTTGATAATGCAACACCAACCCATAAGATTGCAATCAACTGAACTGTAGTGATTTTAAACCAAGTTATAACTGGTGCAAACAGGGTTAAAAGTATCTGCATCAATTAACCCCCCCAAAAAAGGTCCTCGTGTGCACACCACATATTACATATACAACCCCAATAGCATTTGGGTTTATACGTTCCTGACAAAGGGATACCCCTGGAGGTGACTTCAAGTGCCTGACTGTCAATATTAGCCAGCTATCTTTGGGGCCCTTCTGTAAGGTGGTGCACGTGTAGTTGTCCCTTTAAGAGTGTGCAATGGATGGCTGATGGGCTGCTAAATTAGAAACAGGCTCTATTGCATTAACTGTGTCAGTATTGAGATAAGCAGAGCTGGTTCAGCTCACCCTTAAGAATCTGGTCCAGATCACTTGGCGGTCCTCTTCATCATGTCCTCACTGGCTCTCCCTGACTGTAGGCACATATGGCAACGGGTCCCTCCAGCTCTGGTCCCAAGACACAGTGACTCTCTGTGACTCAGTCCCTCCTTCTAGTCCTCACAGGCTCTGTCCTCTTGCTTTAAGGACACGGCAAAGATACCCAGCTCCGGTCCCCACACACTGGGTTCTGCTCTTAGTAGGCATGCACAGGAACACGTTTCCCTGCACTGTCTGCTCTGTTGCGATCTCTCTGCACTGATAGGTCCAAACAGCAAGTCTGTACATTCTGCTTCCTCCCACAAAAGACCCAGTTCAGTCTCAGAATGCCTGGGAAAAGTCCTGTCTTCACCTCCATTGTGTACAGGGAATCCTTGATATTAAAAGAGAAGTATGATAATTGAAAAAAACAATTATATTCACCTAAGTGAATGCAGCAACGGTCCAAAGCTGCATCTGTCCCCTGCCGCCTCAAAGACCACTGGTCTCCCAGTTATCTCTGTCTTCAGTGAGTGCTCACTGGAGTGTTGGGCTGTGGAGGGGACAGGAACAGCTGGCCCAGTCTCCCAGCGGTTTACTGAGAGGCTGAGCCAGCTGCTGGTCCAGGCATCTGGGTGGATCCCGACATTAAAGTAATATTAAATTCAACTTTTTCTTTTTTTTTAAATAACACAACGGTTATACCTACCTGCTCTGTGCAGCAGTTTTGCACAGAGCAGCCCAGATCCTCCTCTTCTCAGGTCCCCCACCAGCACTCCTGACTCCACCCTCCGCCAGGTGCCTCCAGAACAAACAGTTTGCTGTGGGGGAACCCGAGCCGCTGCTTTGTGTATCCATTCAGACACTGAGCTGCTGCTCGGGTCGGCTCCGCCCCCTCCCTCTTCCCATTGGCTCACTGGCTGTAAAGACTCCTCTCCTGCCACCCTTCTTACAGACACTACCCACCCCCTTGCCATAAAGAGTACCTGTCACCTGTATGCTATCATATAGGGGGGTATTGGCCCCCTATGTGATAACAATAAAGTCATTTAAAAGGTTAATAATTTTAGCACCAGAGCTCATGAGTTATTCTAAGCTGATGACCAGTAGAGGCTTTTAAAGCATTGCCTATGGAAAATATAGGGAAGAAGGATTTTTTGCTGTTTCACAGGCCCATGCAATTTTGAAGCTTGACATGTTGGGTATCTATTTACTTGGTGAAACTTATATTTTACAAAAAAATGGGTAATTTATTGCGTTTGTGTGTCCTAAAATTAACTTTAGTGTATTTTTTACTGAAATTTTGTATTTCATAAACCGCCAATATGGTGTGACAGGTCCTAACCATTTATATGTCCATTGGTTTCTACATTTTGTTGATAATATTACGCCTTCTATTATAATTTAGGTTATCGTCCTTTTTTTTTTTCTTTTTTTGTCAGTTTTCTTTTTCCTTTTTATTCATGAGATCTGCCATTTAGGTTCAGATGTTCATGCTACATGTACAGTGCCTTGCAAAAGTATTCATACCCCTTGACATTTTCCACATTTTGTCATGTTACAACCAAAAACTTAAAGGGGTTGTAAACCCTCGTGTTTTTTCACTTAATGCATCCTGTGCATTAAGGTGAAAAAACTTCTGTCAGTGACCAGCCCCCCGTTTTACTTACCTGAGCCCCGTATTTGCCTCGGTGGAGACGCGCTGTCCCTCTCTGCACGGGGTCCTGGCTATTGATTGGCTAGATTAATAGCAGCGCAGCCATTGGCTCCCGATGCTGTCAATCAAATCCAATGACGTGGGCGCCAGAGGGTGGGGCCGAGTCCGGCATTTGTGTATGGACCCAAATGCTGGACTTGGGAGCGTGCCCGCAAGGTAACCCCCCGGGAGAGCGCTTCTCCTAGGGGGTTATCTGATGCAGGGAGGAGCCGCGAGAGCCACCGGGGGACCCCAGAAGTCGAGGATCGGGGCCACTCTGCGCAAAACAAGCTGCACAGTGGAGGTAAGTATGACATGTTTGTTATTTAAAAAAAACGAGCCTTTACAATCACTTTAAATGTATTTTATTGGGATTTTATGTGATAGACCAAAGTGGCACATAATTGTGAAGTGGAAGGAAAATGATAAATGGTTTTCAACATTTTGTACAAATAAATATGTGAAAAGTGTGGCGTGCATTTGTATTCAGCCCCCTTTACTCTGATACCCCTAACTAAAATCTAGTGGAACCAATTGCCTTCAGAAGTCACCTAATTAATAAATAGAGTCCACCTGTGTGTAATTTAATCTCAGTATACATACAGCTGTTCTGTGAAGCCCTCAGAGGTTTGTTAGAAAATCTTAGTGAACAAACAGCATCATGGAGGCCAAGGAAAACACCAGACAGGTCAGGGAAAAAGTTTAAAGCAGGTTTAGGTTATAAAAAAAAATCCCAAGCTTTGAACATCTCACAGATCTCCGAGAAGCAGAGGCATGATGGGATTTGTAGTTTGAAAACAGCTGGAGTGCCGAGGTTTGCTCCTGGTCTAGCACATAAAATCCCAATAAAATACATTTACGTTTTTGGTTGTAACATGACAAAATGTGGAAAATTTCAAGAGGTATGAATATTTTTTCAAGGCACTGTATATTTTTATTACCTACAGTACTGTTGGAGACATGCCATCATTAATATGAATGATAATGTCATGTTGTTCTGCCCACTTATATGTATTTTGTGGACATTTCTTTGTTGTATCGAACTGCATCAGGGTATTATTGTTCTGTAATATGGTAACATATAGTGGTTGTTTTGAATCACTACCACTTGTTTATTTATGCGATTTGGTATCTCCCTCTGTCCTCACCTCCTATTTAGTGCTAGCTAGTTCCATCCTAGCTAGACCCTCCATGTTTTCTCCCGCGCTTTTCAGGCGCTTCGGAAGTGCTGCCTATTCATTGCATAGGGCAGGGGCATTTTGGGAACGCTGTATACAGCGCTCCCAAACCGCCCCAAAGATGCTTCTTGCAGGACTTTTCAGAACGTACAGCCCAGGTGTGAAAGCACCCATTAAAATGAATAGGAGGCAGCTTTCAGACGCTTTACAGGTGCTATTTCTAGCACTAAAACGCCTGAAAACTGCCTCAGTGTGAAAGGAGTCTTAGGAAAGTAATTGTCTTCTTACACTTCAGAAGACTGGAAAAACATTTTCTGTAATGCAGTTAGCTGAAGTAAAATTACATTGGATTAAACTTCTGTGTCTTATTGAAGAATTAAGCTGCCTGTAGTCAGCAGTTGACTATGCTGTCCAGACAGACTTGGTCTAAGGAGGTATGTCAATACATAAAGCAGCCTTTGAAATGGAACACAAGTCATTTTGAGAAGTTTAGTATTTGAAGATTTCAAACAAGGGTAGGGTTAACAGAGATGTCATCATCACTGCTGTAATTAAGTACTTGGTGTGTTTTTGATGCTATGAGCTTAAAGCCATTTGTTAGTTTGTATTTTGTACTACCGAAGAGGAAGCTATGTTTGCTGTAAAACGCATCAAGCTTTAATAAAAGCATTTTATCTATTGGATCTCCAGTGAAATGTATCCTGATCTGGCTTAGCCTTGTGATTTACAATCACTGTCTGCCATGGATCATTCAAACACCCGGCATTATTCTCAGGTGAGCCTATATTTGTAGTTGTACAATCCCTCTCTCTATATCAGTGGATAAACTTAAAGATTTCCCTCTTCCTTTTAGTAAAAGCATCTGCTGACTACATTGTCAGAGAAACCCAGAGCAAAAAATAAATAAAAATAAAAATAGCGGAGGGCTGGCATGACAGGGGAAACAGGGTACATTAAAAATGAGAGGGCTCACTCGATTGGGGAAGCCTGGGGGGAGGAGGGGACAGAGTTCGTTAAAAGTAGCTGGCCCCTCCCCAGCGTCACTACAGCGTGCAGGAACAAGCTTCACGGCCGACGTGGAGCTTCTGTTGGCTCAGCTGCGGGCTCAGGGGAGCTGGATGGCTTCAGGCTGCAGCCTGCTGTCAGTAAGTACAGCGGGGTTCACATCACCATAGCTCCCAACTGTCCCTGATTTGGAGGGACTGTCCCTGATTTGGAGCAATGTCCCTCTGTCCCTCTTTCCCCCTCATTTGTCCCTCATTTTGGTCTGATCTTTATAGTTGTATATAAAATGCACCTTTTATCTTTCAAAAAGTGTTTCCCAGTGCTAAACCTGTCATCCAAATTCTAAATTGCTGTATTTGTAGATTTTAAAAGAAAAAATAAAGGAATATCAGTGGTACAAAAAGCCCTTGTGGATTTAATTAACCTTTTTTTTGGTTAATTCTCCTTTAAGGGGGTGTGGCAGGGGGGCGTGTCCTTTGCCTACATGCGTTTGCTAGTAGGTGTCCCTCATTCCCATTGCGCCTGGTAAAGGAACATAGGGAGGATTTGCATGTGTGGCACTCTTTCCTGGAATCTTTTAACGGGCAGGCATTGTGGATGCCAGGGATGGTTAGTAACTTCCACCCGGAACTTTACACAGATGTGGCCGGCTCGACAGGTTTTGGAAGAAAGCGGGTCTTCTCCGTAATTTGGTGTTACTGGAATTGTTTCCGGTAGTGCTGGTCATGGAGTTGTGGTGTGAGTCTTTCAGGGATCTGAAAGTGCACTTCCACGGGGACAATGCTGTTCACCTCCCGGGAGTTGAGAACATCATAGCTGATGCTTTGTCTCACTTTCAGTGGGACAGATTACGGGAGTTGGCGCCAGCGGTGGAGCAATGTGGGGTTCCTTGTCCCAACTGGCTGTGGAGGGTTGCCTTGGGGTCGTCTCCGGATGGATCAGAAGATCAGTAAGTGAGGCGATGTGGGCTGCATACAGTAAGGTTTGGCAGGAATGGCTGTCATTGGTGCATCGGGCCGAGGTGAACCAGGAGGGCCCGGAGGTGTGATTGCTGGTTCTGTACTTTGTCTCGCGGAAACTTGAAAAAGTTGAAAAAGACAATTGGGCATTTCTAGGCAAGAAGCCTTTGTCCATTGGTTGGGAGTACTGGGCATTCCGTGGAGTAGGATGGTGCCAGAGATGCATCGCTTTGCACCACTGGATAGGCCTCCGGACGTTTTGGTGTTACACGTCGGCGGTAATGATTTTGAAGTAAGGTCCATGTTGGACATAACGCGGGATATCAAATTTGAAATTCCTGCGGCTCCACATGGCCTCCCAGAGGATGCTTATTGTGTGGTCTGACATCATCGCTCAGACGACTTGGCCAGATTGGTAGAAAGGCTCAATAAGGCTTGTAAAAAGGTTAACAGGGATGTTAGCAGATTTGTGTTTAGGAATGGGGGGCTGGTCATTAGGCACTTAGAGCTGGAGGTGGATACTTGGAGATACCTTCGGGGTGACTCGTGCACTCAATGCGATGGGGATTGATATGTGGGGTTGCAGGATGGCATCCAAAGAGCGTTGAGGGTGTGGAGGGGCACCATAGGGTAAGGTCTTTCCCTTGGGCGCTGGGGCGGATGTTGGTCTTTGCGGGTGAATGAAGACAACTCAGATAAGGAAGAGTTTGGGACCCATCGGTGGTATGGGTCCCACTGGTGGTATTCCAGTTAACGGTGGTTTAGCTGGAAGTTGGTTAACGGGTCTCTGAGACAGCATGTCGGCTAGAGGCCTATTATCATATGTATCATAGGTACCACAGTGCAGTATTAAACATATGGTATTGACTGATGGGTTTTTGTTAACAAATTTTTTAAGGTTATGTTAATTTAAATTTCATTTATTAATAAAAGAGGCTGCTACTGCCAATATTTACTCCAACTTGGTGTGGTCTTGTTTAATGGGTAATGGTATGGAGTTTGGAGTATGGGGTTGGTCCGCAGTGATGGGAATTAAGGTACATCTGTTATACAATGGTCATGGCTGCTGTTAAAAAGTAAGTCCACCTTTTGCAAAAAAAATAAAAAATAAAGGTTTCTATATTTGCAGGGAGAAAAAGTGCATTTATTAATTTTTGTTTGCATATAATCCTGTAAAGCATTGTAACCCTCCCAAGTGCAATGCACAGGATCCTGCAGACTGCTTCTGTAGCTGCTGGTTTGCACCAAGGTATGGACCTTTATCCTCAGGACTGCAGGAAGTGTCATAATCACCGCACTTCCAGTTATAACTACAAGTCTCTCTGTTAGGCCTCATGCACACTGCAGCTGATAAACTTACGTTTTTGTGAGCTTGGCCATTTTTGTTAACAGCCCTTAAACTCCCTTCTATGTTTTCCTATGTGTCCATGTACACATGGACGTTTTTTCCCTAAAATCGCGTTCAAGAGCAGTTCTTCTGACCACAAAAAATTCTGAAAAACAAGCATAAACGCACTTTTATTAGCATTCAGCATTTTTTACATTTAAGAGCTGAATGTAAGCAGGTGTAATATTACAAAGACACTGATGCTGAAAAACACTCCAAAACGCACATAAACGTGATTAAAAAAATGCTGTTAAAGGAGCAATTTTAAAGCAGCATTTTCCTGCCAGCAATCCAACGCCCAGAAATACTTCTTTGAACATCCTGTGTGCATGGAGCCTAAGGTGGCAGACAGGACTTGTAGTTCATTCATTCACAGATTCATAATGTCACAGAAATCTGTGATCCTTCTAGAAGGATGGAGGGGGGGCGGATTAGGGGTTGGGGGAGATCTTGGAACCATGTTGTGCAAGGATGTGGAATTCCCTTCCACAGGCGGTGGTCTCAGCGGGGAGCATCGATAGCTTCAAGAAACTATTAGATAAGCACCTGGTTGACCGCAACATACAGGGATATAAAATGTAATACTGACACATAATCACACATAGGTTGGACTTGATGGACTTGTGTCTTTTTTCAACCTCGCCTACTATGTAACTATGTAACTATGTTACATGGTACACCATAAATATGGGTGAAACATGTAACATGGTATCACTTTGTCCACTGTTATGTGATCATTCTTCAATAAAATTTTTAGTTGATACTTGAGGATCCTTGGTGTGCTGGCAAATATGTACATCAACCTGTGATGTCCCCAGCTATCTGTTGCTGCAGCACCCGCTACTTCTGTGTCCATTCCAGAAACGTGTGCAATGGCAATTTTGACCTTATTTATTATCTCCTGATCATAAGACAGCCAATCACAGGGATGCTGTGATGGGGCAGTCCTTCCCTTCTTATCCCGGGCATATTAATCCAGTTAAAGCAGGGGTAGACAACCTTCATGAGATAAAGATCTACTATGACAACATGGAAGAGAGCAAAGAGCACCAGGGTGTTGCACCCTTTTTCTTTCGGAAGATAATTAGCAAGCTCCCAGAGGTCAGTAGTGGGTAAGGCAGTGTACAGAGGTTAGTAGTAGGTAGGGCAGCGTACAGAGGTCAGTAGGATGTAGAGCAGTGTACAGGGGTGAGCAGAACAGGGGTTAGCAGAGCAGAGAACAGGGCACTAACAGGGCAAGGGACAGGGAGTCACCAAGGCTATGTAAATGGGGGGAGGGGCAGGAAGGCACAGTACAGATAGGAGCAGGAGGGCCTAGTACAGGGGCGTCAGAAGAGCCTGGTACAGGCAGGTCTGGAGGGCATAATACAGGGGGTCCAGAGGGCACAGCACAGGGGGGTCAGGAGGGCACAATACTGGTGGGCCAGGAGTACATGATACTGGAGAGTCAGGAGGGCATGGTACTGGAGGTCAGAAGGGCATGCTACAAGCATGTCTGGAGGGCATGGTACTGGGGAGGCCAGGAGGAAACACTACAGGGGGTCAGGAGGGTACAGTACTTGAGGGTCAGGAGGGCACGGTACTGGGGGCCAAGAAAGCACAGTTCTGGGGGAGCAGGAGAGCACATTACAGAGGTGTCAGGAGGGCATGGTACTGGGGGTCAGGAGGGCATGCTACAGAGGGATCAGGAGGCAATGGTAATGGGGGTCAGGAGCGTCCATAAGTAGTTTCCTGATGCAGAGCAGCCCTGGAAAGCTGCTGTGGCAGAGTCACCTGTTCTGGTGCACTGATCATAAACCATAAGTGCCTTGAACAAACTGGAGGGCCGATGGAAATCAGCAAACTGCACACAGGGGGACAAGAACCCAAACTTGTCTGAGCACTGTCAAAGCCAACAGAAAATCCTAGGCAGCAGAGGTATTTCCTGCCCCGCAACCAAACATGCAAGGGGCATGCCGTAGGACGAAGAAAGCGTTCACTAGGACTCGATTTGACTGCTTCCCGGCTTGAGAGCTCAGGCGTCTTATCGCTTCTGTGCTCTGCTCTGCCACTTGGAGGTGGGAAAGAGTGGAACACTTTGGCAGGGCAGGGACTCGAATATGATCTACCTGTCTCCTGACAGCAGTTGACAGGTAGATCGTGATCGATGGATTGCTGACCTCCGAGTTAAAGGATGCCTTGGCTGACCAGGAAGGGGATAAAGAAAATTAACTCTAAGCATTTCCAAGCCTTTTGTTTTGATGCACCTGAAACATATTTTGCTTAATTATACAAAGTTTAGTGGGTCTTTCATTTTAATATACTGTACAGCCATCCAGAGCCCAAAATCTAGAGAGGGAACACATACATCTGCAGTAAGGACTTACTCATTACCCAACATTAGAAAAAAAAAGGTTTTGCAGCATAATCATTGGTCTGTGCCAATTGACAACTTTTTACTAGCTATCAGAATCAGCCCTCAGGGTTCCTGGGATTGAGATATTTCACTACTACTTAATACCAGTCTCCAAAAGAAGCAGATATTTTTTCCAGCTTTCATCTTTCAGCTTCAGGGGTTTTCACAGGAATCAAGACATTGCTAATCAGTGCCCGAGGCTTTGCCACACACCCATAGTGCAAGATATTAGAAAGAGAGTGGAAGAGGGTGGTACATCTCTCAATGGCCTCTGTGAACAATGTGGAAAATAAAAAACAGAAGCGAAAAAAGTATTTGTATAACAATTACCAACACTTATCTACTGTATATGTAAAACAAACCTGCAAACACAAAAGCCAAGATTTCAGAATTTCTATAAAATATATAACTACTGCAGATCATTGGGAGACCAATGGTATGTTGATATTGCAGTAATAATGTAGACCATTCATTTATTATTTATTAAAAGGAACCTTGAAGACTTATAAACATGGTTTTCCTGAAATATAGACATTTAGAGTAAAAGGAGTCTGTTGACAGAGGTAGCTGTGTGGGTGCCAGTTGTTATCTAAAGTTTACCCTCGTTTGCAGTTTGACTAGTTCAAGCCCAGGGGTTACAGGGTAAACCAATTGTTATGTAGCACTGTCCCTGTAGGGCTTGCTGAGTGATGACTTTATAGGCCTCTCTCTGGTTACCTGCAGCTAGTTGCTAATAGTTTCCACTTGATTGCTGAGGGTTCCCACTTGGTTGCTGAGGGGTTCCCGCTTGGTTGCCGAGGGGTTCCCGCTTGGTTGCCGAGGGGTTCCCGCTTGGTTGTCGAGGGGTTCCCGCTTGGTTGTCGAGGGGTTCCCGCTTGGTTGCTAGGGGTTCCCACTTGTCCCACCCTTACACCCACTTGCTCGTTACTCAATGACTAGTCCAGGGTATTTGTGTTTTTGTATTTTATTTTTGAACTTAGATGGGAGAAGGGATGAGTGGGATACGCCAACTGGAACTATTCACAATGGATAAGGACAACTCTCACTTGACCTCACCAGATTACTTGCTGAAGCAGTCACACTGCTTTAACCATACAGCCACATGAATGGAAGAATTAAGTCTTCTTGCTCTCACTAGCAGCAGTCTGGATGCACTACATTATCTTCAGGATACTCTATAGCATCCCCTTTATTGACACCCATCTATTGACTCTTCTAGCTGAAGGGGGTGGCCCTTACTCGACAGGCTCCAAGGACACAGATCTGTACTCAGTGTAGGCAGAATCAGATCCTTCCTGGTGTCTCCCCTCCAGTCAGCTCTGAAGGATCGCTGGGTTCACCTTCTCTTTCTCCCTCTAGACCCCTGGGTCGACCACCCAGTGCCTGACAACTGCCTCCGCGGAGGAGAGGGCAGCCGCCCCCTCCCTCCTGGACTCTGTTTCCTGGCTCAACTAACTATGAGCACATGTACTCTGGCTTTATACATACAGTATCCCAACATGCAATGCAGCACTTGTCCTCTGCCAATTGCCAGGGCTTTAACAAAGCCTGTGCACTCACTTGTCAGGTCCCCTCCCCCTGTCCAATATGCCTTCCTATTAGACCAGTGGGGGGGACAGTCAGAACAAGCTGCACCTGAGTACAATTAGCAGACCTTACCAATAGATCCTGCTCTCTGGTAGGCAGAGAGCACTCTAAGACCCCTTTCACACTGGGGCGCTTTGCAGGCACTACAGCGCTAAAAATAGCACCTGCAAAGCGCCCTGAAACAGCCGCTGCTGTGTCTCCAGTATGAAAGCCCCGAGGGCTTTCACACTGGAGCAGTGCGCTTGCAGGACGTTAAAAAAACTCCTGCAAGCAGCACCTCTGGAGCGGTGAAGGAGCGGTGTGTGTACACCGCTTCTTCACCGCTCCCGCCCATTGAAATCAATGGGAAAGCGTGGCTATACCACCGCTGCAGCGGCACTTTGCGGCGCTTTGCGGGCAGTTTTAACCCTTTTTCGGCCGCTAGCGGGGGTTAAAAATGCCCTGCTAGCGGTCGAATAGCGCCGCTAAAACGACAGTAAAGCGAGGCTAAAAATAGAGCCCTTTTACCGCCGGCGCTCACACCTCCCCAGTGTGAAAGGGGCCTAATTTTTACCTGACTATCTTCCTGAAAGATCAAAAACTATACTGTCTTCTAGCACCTACCTAGGAGGGTGCTACAATTATATCATGAAGGTTGTTTTTTGTTTTCATTGTAATGCTACATGTACAGTATTTCCCAATGTAAAGATTATTTATACCTAGACCACATGGACAGTATGTTGCCTAGAGTTTGTAGTATCCAGTTCAGGCTGATGGTAGTGTTAATTATCTAATCAAAGTATTTGAAGATTTGCTTGATTCCATTACCCAGTAGCCAATCAGTTTATTCAGATTCCACCATTTGGTGGCCAATTAGAGCAGCATTTCTCATCTTTTTTAAGTCACAGCACCTTTTAAAAGTATGCAAAATCTTGAGGCATCTCTGACATAAATATTACTTAGCATCAGCGGGAAACTATGGCCCGGGACAATGCACTCTGATGAAGTTACCTTCGCATCAAAGGATCCCACCATGTCATAGTTCCCCCCATTGCATCACAGTCAACTCCCCATCACATCAGAGTCCATCCATTATATCAGCAGCATTCCCCCATCATAGAATTTTCTCATCACATCAGAAGCATCACATTCCCCCTTATACATCAGTGTACCTCCTATACATTAGAGTGAAGAAAATGTCATCAGCACACCAAGGATTCCTTGAAAGGGTCCAAAGCTTTATTTCCGTGGTCACGTGATAAACCTATAGCAATGTTTCGGAGACACGCAGGGCCCCTTCATCAGGCAAGTGACACTTCAGGGTCCCCCATCACATAGTCCCATCTTCCCCTACCTTACTCCTGCAGCATGGCAGAGGGCAGGAAGCAAGTCTGGATGGAGATTACTCCAACCTCTTCCTAATACTGGGGATGTCCTTGCATTCAAGCTGCTCTGGATCAGGACCATGCATTGCTATAGTTTTGGGTGGGACATTGAGCTTTCTGGCTCTAGAGCTTCATTGGCTGTGCTGGTGGCCAGACTGCATCATGGCAGCACATGATGCTTATTCATGGCAAACTGGGTTCCCGTGTTCCCAAAATGTCACAGCACCCCAGTTGAGAAACACTGGTTACAGTATGAAAACTATTAGAGGAGTAAGTGAAGTAAGTACCCAATGTGAGATCATTCAGGGGGATAACCCATCTGGTGAAGGATCAAAGCCCTTGAAGAAGGTCCTAATAACTGAAGGTGGGGGTGGGCTTTTTGAACATGTGACTCCTGTGGTTGGCTGTCCCATGATTGGGAGCTCCCAATGTAAACAATGACCAGGAGCTGTCCGTGACAGCTTCTTCACTGTACTAGGAGACCAGAGTGAGTGTGCTCACAGCACAGAATGGTGGTTTCAAATAGATGCATGTGTGTGGCATCTGGGTATTAAGACCCCTGTCAAGCCCCTGTATATGTGTGTATGTAGCAACCCTGTCTATCAGTGGTGTCTAGTAAATTTACTTCTCCTGGGTAGGAATTTGCCTGGGATAATTTGAAGTTTTTCTAATTTAGTTTCTCCCCAATGTTTAGGAGAATGTTTATGCTGCAGTTCCCTATTGCCACCACTGGGTGTCACTGGCACTCAGGGCAATAGTTATGGGGCAGTAGCAGATCTTGTGCTATTGAGCTGTTATGTCCTATCTGGCTACCACTAGGTTTATGCCTGTGGTGCATGCTGGGGGAGGTTATAAAAGTGTGGCCTGGTGACATCTCTTCTCCCTGGGCTGCGGCCTGGGGAGGTTTATTCAAGTGTTTGTGATGTGTAGGATTGAAACCTGTATGGGGCTAGCATAGAATTCTTCAAGATGCCTTGGCTGGTCAAGGAGGGTATGGCTTTCAAGGTGGAAGAGCCTGATGGAGGTCCTGCTGGAGGGGGATAGGTGTCTGCCCTCAGAGGAGCCTGGCATTCCCTTGGATAGAAGAGAAAGACTGGTGGAGCCCGGAGCCCAGTTTGCTAAAGGAGACCTAACTCTAATGCCGCATACACACGGTCAGAATTTCCGACAACAAATGTTCGATGTGAGCTTGTTGTCGGAAATTCCGACCGTTTGTAGGCTCCATCGGACATTTGTTGTCGGAATTTCCGAAAACAAAAATTTGAGAGCTGGTTCTCAAATTTTCCGACAACAAAATCCGTTGTCGGAAATTCCGATCGTGTGTACAAAATTCTGATGCACAAAATTCCACGCATGCTCGGAATCAAGCAGAAGAGCCGCACTGGCTATTGAACTTCATTTTTCTTGGCTCGTCGTATGTTTTGTACGTCACCGCGTTCTTGACGTTCGAAATTTCCAACAACATTTGTGCGACTGTGTGTATGCAAGACAAGTTTGTGCCAACATCCGTCGGAAATAAATCCAGGATTTTGTTGTTGGAATGTCCAATCGTGTGTACGCGGCATTACACACTCTCCCTGTGAGTCAGAGCAATAAAACTGGAAAAGAATAAAGTGACTGGCACCCTTCATTGTTGTGTGATGCTCTCCAATGCAGCCATGGATCCATCCTTGGGTAATGCTAGCCTTCTCCCTTTGCTGGAGATAAGCCAACCCCTTAACCCCACACAGGAGGATCAGTACACGTGTGGCCAATGGAAACAGGTTAAAATGTATGCAATTTTAAAACTATCTCTTTTTAGCTTTTGCTAGAGTAGGGGAGATTTTAACCCCTTTTGGGTTTTTACTGCTAACCAGGGCCTCATTTGAGTTTTCCGTTCACTTCCTGTTTTGGTGATAACGGTTTCAGCAGACAAGAAATGACCCTAGTTCTCCAATAGAAACTTAGACAGGAATAGCAAAAGCTTTAGTTATTTATTTTGTAAAATAGGTGGGAGCTAAAACCTCTGTCTCTGTCCCTGTTACAGGTTTTCTAAAAACATGACAGGGGTTCAAATTCTTCCCCACTCTATCCAAAACAAAAAACATTGGATTCACTCTTTTGAAGGCATATATTTAATTTTAGCTAAAGTTCAAATTTTCCAAAGGGGACACATGTTTGGAGGACAGCTGTCTAAGAGGGGATATCTGCTCACTCTGAAACAGGAAATGAAGAGAAATCCCCCTCAGCAAAAAACAAACAGCATGTAGTGAAAAGGAAAAGGGGACGCATTGAAAGTACTGCAATCACACTGCTGAGCTAGAAGTAGAATGTGGACGGGGCTAGTCAGGTGGCAGAGATACAAAGGGAGCAGGTAGCCACAACTTTAAGTATTTTGAGTGTAACAATGCATTATTCTTCCTCCAAAGTTCATCTCTGTACAGCAAGAATCAAATATATACACAAGGCAGTTCAAAAATGCAGGGTGTAAATACAAAAGGAAGTCTGCTTTCTTATTCACGTACTTGTGTAGGTTTCCAGAGCTGGCATAGGCAGTGCGGTGCACAGGGAAGTGCCTGATAAGAAAGCTGGAAAGGCTTATGATGACCTTTCTTGGATGCAGAGTCGACTCAAGAGTCTTGTGTGAGCAACCCTATTCTGTTCCTTCTCGACAGGAACCTGTCCCTCCATGGTAGGTGTACCTCACCCTGACAAGTGGGTCTCTGCCTGTCTAAAGCTTTTAACACTGTGGGCCCTATCGCAAGTGACCCATCAGGGTATATACACTAGACTCTCCCAAGATGGCATCCAGAGTCCATGTCAGAGGACACATTGGTCCTATGCCAGGCTGTCCTCTACTGTCAAGTGGTCATGTGGCCACTGTGTTTACCACAGAAGTAGGAAGTGGTTTAGCCATCCTTCACCTCCTAGCTCTGCTCCTTCGATTACCAGTGGCAACACTACCACTTGCCTACAAGGAGCTATTCTGGGCATCCTGACCATATGGCCCAGCAGATGTTGTATCCCTATAACCTAGCAGTTATATTCTAGCTCTGAACCACTGAAATGGAAGCACATCCCTGTTTGTAAAATTGTATTTGTTGCTTTGCCAATATTAATCGCATTCACAGTTTCCTGCTAAGCACACACTTTCCTTTTCTATTTTTCCACCGAATATACACTAAAGAAGCTCTAAGCTGCTCTTTGGAATTTTTTGATCTGGCAGCCTTCAGACCCTTAATACCTTGGCAGAATGAAATAATGACTTCAGTTACTAAGAGCATACATAATAAACTCTTTCTCCCCATAAATTCAGAAGTTAACCAGCCAAGCTTATATCCCCAGCTTGGACATCTCCCAGCCAAGACAGGTCTGCAAAGTCCTCGCCCACTGCCCATAAAAACCCTACCAGCCAGGCAAGCCGAAAAATTAGCTTTGATGGCTTATTCTGCCCATACAATCTCAGCAGCAAAGGAAAAGGGCGTCTAAGTGGAAGATATTGGTGGGTGGGCCTCCCTTTAGGGACCACTCATGAAAACTTTAATATTTTTTACATTAACAAATTTAAAAGATTAATTACAAGCAAATGTCTCAACCCGATGACACAAAATTGGACAGACCTGAATGCGCAATACAAAGGCAGTGGATGGAGATGGAAGAAGAAAAAGATCTGGAAATTAAATTTAAAAAAATACTGGTTGTGGGGCAGAAGACAACACACATCAGAATCGGGTTAGTCTTTACATAACTGCTCCAGTAATGAAAAGGGCTAAGCAAGTCCAGATGGGAAAAGCTGCTTTTGAATGAAGGGAAAGATTGTATTTTAGATTTTATGATTCAATTACAAATCTGATGCTTTAACACAAGAAATCACTGGTAATTGGCTTCTATTAACTGCAAAGATCTGGGTTGCCCATTGAGAATTTCTCTGTGCCTGTAGTCCTGATGCCAATTTTTCAACAATAGAAGATCAATCTGTGTTCAAGATCTCCGTAAAGCTCTTATATTTTTTCAGTAAGTACTTATTTTGAGATATTTTGTTATCAGTACATTTTGATGTAACTTTCACGTTTCATTGATTGCTGTGCCATATTTTGATTTTTTTTTTCAAAGACAGATTGTAAATGTTCCTTCTAGAGGGCATCTGTATATCAAAACGTGTGATTAACATCTCTGCTTGAAGCAGATCCAACACATTCAGTTGATATAAATTAAATACATTTTAGACACTAAGTCTTACCGCTGGTTTTCTTTAGAAACTAGCCACAGCATGAGTAGAAAAGCCTGGTCCCTGCCAGCATGCTACAGGGAAGGACCCTTGCTCCCTGTATGGAAGCAGGGGTCTCTCTGCAAAGGTATGGCACACCCCTTGTTGAGTCAGACCCCCTTCCGGTGCTCTCCAGTAGGGATGAGCCGAACACCCCCCGGTTCGGTTCGCACCAGAACCCGCGAACGGACCGCAAGTTCGCACGAACGTTAGAACCCCATTGACGTCTATGGGACTCGAACGTTCGAAATCAAAAGTGCTCATTTTAAAGGCTAATTTGCATGGTATTGTCCTAAAAAGGGTTTGGGGACCCGGGTCCTACCCCAGGGGACATGTATCAATGCAAAAAAAACTTTTAAAAACGGCCGTTTTTTCGGGAGCAGTGATTTTAATGATGCTTAAAGTAAAAAAAAAAAAGTGAAATATTCCTTTAAATATCGTACCTGGGGGGTGTCTATAGTATGCCTGTAAAGTGACGCGTGTTTCCCATGTTTAGAACAGTCCCTGCACCAAATGTCATTTTTAAAGGAAAAAATCTCATTTAAAACTGCTTGCGGGTTTAATGTCATGTCGGGTCATGGCAATATGGATGAAAATCAGTGAGACAAACGGCATGGGTACCCCCCAGTCCATTACCAGGCCCTTTGGGTCTTGTATGGATATTAAGGGGAACCCCGCACCCAAATTAAAATAAGGAAAGGTCCCTATATACTCTGAACAGCAGTATTCAGGCGGTGCAAACAAGACAGGGACTGTAGGTTTGTTGTTAAGTAGAATCTGTTTGTAATTTTGAACATTTTTAATGTGTTTAGCTCCAGCCAAAAAATCTTTTCTAAGCTTTTTGGAAAACATAGGGAAGGGTTATCACCCCTGTGACATTTGTTTTGCGTCTTTCCTCCTCTTCAGAAGATTTCACCTCACTTTTTTGTCCCAATGAAAAATGTTTTTGGAAAATTTTTTTTTTGTGGAACAAGGATTGGAAAGCATCAGTGGAAAGGCGAAATTGTTTTCCCATATTAACTCTTACAGGAGAGAATTTCCCTTCCTTAGGGGTAGATTTCATCTCACTTCCTGTTGTCTCCTTCCGTTTGCAAGTAGGAGTCGTTTGTAAGTTAGATGTTTGAAAGTAGGGTCCTGCCCTATATACTCAGCAGAAATTTGGGCCTTAGGTGTTGCTGTGGCCAAAACACTGTAAGCCCTCACAGGGCCCTGCTGTGAAATATTAGATCAAGAATTGTAATTACATGCCCCTGTTGAACAGGAGCTGAAAAATTAGGCCTTAGGCACTGGTGCTGGTGCCACAACACTGCAACCCCTCACAGACACTCTAGTTGGAACGCAGGAACGAGCCCTGCTGCAAAGTATTGCATCAAAAATTGTAATTACACGCCCCTGTTAGACAGGGGCAGAAAAATTGGGTCTTAGGCACTGGTGCTGGTGCCACAACACTGCAACCCCTCACAGACACTCTAGTTGAAACGCAGGAACAAGCCCTGCTGCAAAGTATTGCATCAAAAATTGTAATTACACGCCCCTGTTAGACAGGGGCTGAAAAATTGGGTCTTAGGCACTGGTGCTGGTGCCACAACACTGCAACCCCTCACAGACACTCTAGTTGGAATGCAGGAACGAGCCCTGCTGCAAAGTATTACATCAAAAATTGTAATTACACGCCCCTGTTAAACAGGGGCTGAAAAATTGTGCCTTAGGCACTGGTGGTGGCGCCCAGAACCAAAAATGTTCTTACAAGCTATCAGCGTGATGATTGAGGAGGAAGAGGATAATTACTCAGGGATAGTCACTCAGCATCAGCATAGGCAGTCTTTGAAGGGATCTGAGATTTCAAAAAAAATTATTCGGTTACATCTGCATCAGGTGCTTGGTAGCTGGTGGTGATCCAAGACTGATTCATTTTTATGAAGGTCAGCCGATCGACCGAGTCGGTGGACAGACGCACCCTGTGATCGGTTACCACGCCTCCAGCAGCACTGAATGTGCGTTCCGAAAGAACGCTGGATGCAGGACAGGCCAGTAGCTCAATTGCATACTGTGCAAGCTCTGGCCAGTGATCCATCCTCAAGACCCAGTAACCCAGAGGATTTTCGGTGGGAAAGGTGTCCAAGTCTGATCTTGCCCCTAGGTATTCCTGCACCATGTAAAACAGACGCTGGCGATGGTTGCTGGAACCGATCATACCTTGGGGCTGCGGACCAAAAAATTGTCTGAACGCATCGGTCAGACGGCCACCTTCTCCACCGCTCCTTCTTTGACTGACCGAAGCCTCAGCAACACGTTGTCCAGAAACAGGAGTTTGTAACCTCCCAGTCTCTGGGAACGCGTTGCACAGACCTTTCTGCAAGGCCTCCCGAAGATGTTTCATCCTCTGCTCCCTCTGCGATGGCAAGATAAGGTCCGCAACCTTACCCTTGTAACGTGGATCAAGGAGGGTTGCCAGCCAGTATTGGTCCTTCTCCTTGATACCACAAATACGAGGATCCTTACGCAGGCTTTGCAGGATCAGGGAGGCCATGCAGCGTAGGTTTGCTGAGGCATTCGGTCCGGAGTCCTCTGGGTCACTAAGGACAACAACGTCCGCAGCCACCTCCTCCCAGCCACGTACAAGTCCATGTGTTCCTTGGGACTGATCCCTTAAAGACTGCTGATGCTGAGTGCCAGGCTCCACCTCCATACTGACACAATCTTCCTCCTCCTCCTCCTCCTCCTCCTCGTCCTCTTCCTGTGTGATCGGCGGGCACGCAGGAACACTGTCTGGATAAAGGGGGCCTTGAGAGCTAAGGAAGTCCTCCTCTTCCTGCCTCTGTTCTGCCTCAAGTGCCCTGTCCATTATTCCACGCAGCGTGTGCTCCAACAGGTGGACAAGGGGGACAGTGTCACTGATGCATGCACTGTCAGTGCTCACCATCCTCGTGGCCTCCTCGAATGGTGACAGGACAGTGCATGCATCCCTGATCATGGCCCACTGGCGTGGGGAAAAAAAACCAAGGTCCCCTGACCCTGTCCTGGTGCCATAGTCGCACAGGTACTCATTGATGGCCCTCTGCTGCGTGTGCAGCCGCTGCAGCATGGCCAACGTCGAGTTCCACCTGGTGGGCATGTCACAGATTAGGCGGTTCTTGGGCAGGTTAAACTCCTTTTGGAGGTCCGTCAGCCGAGCACTGGCATTATATGACCGGCGGAAATGCACAGAGACTTTCCTGGCCTGCCTCAGGACATCCTGTAAGCCCGGGTACCTGCCCAAGAACCGCTGCACCACCAAGTTAAGGACGTGAGCCAAACAGGGCACATGGGTCAGTTGTCCCTGTCGGAGGGCAGAGAGGAGGTTGGTGCCATTGTCGCAAACCACCATTCCTGCCTTAAGTTGGCGTGGCGTCAACCACCTCTGAACCTGCCCCTGCAGAGCTGACAGAACCTCTGCCCCAGTGTGGCTCCTGTCCCCCAAGCACACCAGCTCAAGCACCGCATGGCATCTTTTGGCCTGCGTACTTGCGTAGCCCCTTGAACGCCTACGGAGCACCGCTGGTTCCGAGGAAGAGGCCATGGAGGAAGAAGAAGAGGAGGGGGTGGAGGAGAGAGGTGTGTCACAATCAGCATTTTGGAGGCGTGGTGGCGGAACAACCTCCAACACTACTGCACCTTGTCCTGCATCCTTCCCAGCTGCCAGCAGAGTCACCCAATGCGCCGTGAAACTTAAGTAACGTCCCTGTCCATGCCTGCTGGACCATGAGTCAGCGGTAATATGCACCTTACCGCTGACCGCCCTGTCCAGCGAGGCATGGACATTGCCTTCCACATGCCGGTAGAGAGCCGGAATCGCCTTCCGTGAGAAAAAGTGGCGTTTGGGTACCTGCCACTGAGGAACCGCACATTCCACAAACTCACGGAAGGGGGCAGAGTCTACCAACTGAAAAGGCAGCAGTTGAAGTGCTAGCAATTTTGCCAAGCTAGCATTCAACCGCTGGGCATGTGGATGGCTGGGAGCAAACTTCTTTCGGCGGTGCAGGAGCTGGGGCAGGGAAATTTGCCTGGTACAATCTGACGTCGGTGTACCAAAAGCAGATTGCCCACAAGTACTTGGCTGTGACACACCTAATTCTACACCTTCATTCCTCTCACTGCAGGTCGCAGAGAGGACTGAAGGTCTAGTGGGGTTGGAAATCTCAGCTGATGAGGAGCAAGGAGAGATCGTCTTTGTTCTTTGGTGTGGGTCTTTTAGATACGCTTGCCAACGAACTGCATGGCAGGTCAACATATGTCTGGTCAAGCATGTGGTACCCAAGCGGGAGATGTTTTGGCCACGCGAGATACGCTTGAGACATATGTTGCAAATAGCAGCGGTGCGATCTGATGCACTCGTCTCAAAAAAGGCCCACACCAAAGAACTTTTTGAATAACGCGCAGAGACTGCAGCGCCCTGCACATGTGGAGCTTTGGGGTGTGATGCAGTCAATGTGCTGCCCTTAGGCTGGCCCCTGGAGGGCATCCTGCCTAGTTGGTGATGTGCCACCTCCTCCTCCTCCTCCTCCTCCTCTCTCCTATCAGGCACCCACGTTGAGTCAGTGACCTCATCATCCCCTCCCTCCTCATCACTGGAGCAAACCTGGCAGTATGCTGCAGCAGGGGGAGCATGACTGCCAGATTGCTGTCCTTCTTGGGCACCCCCTCTGTCCGTGCTCATGTTACTGCCTTCATTGAGCTCAGTATCATCATCAGAGCCTTCCAAACGCTGGGCATCCTCCTGGAGCATGTACCCAACACTGTGGTCAAACAGTTCGAGGGAATCCTCATGAGGACATGGTGGAGCTAGGGAAGGAGTCACTGATGACATTGAGCTGAGGGAAGAGGCCGCTGCTTTGCCAGACAAAGCACCCTGGGCATGGGTGAGAGAGGATGAGGAGGATGAGGACGGCTTGGTCATCCACTCGACCAAGTCTTCCGCATGTTGCGGCTCAACACGGCCAGCTGCCGAAAAAAAGGCCAAGCGTGTCCCATGGCCACGTGCTGATGAGGATGCACCGTCTCCACGACCAGCACTAGACACAGAGCCTGCTTGCCCTCTCTTATTGTCTTGTGACTGTCTGCCTCTCCTTCTTGGCCTTCCAGACATACTAATGGCCTGTAGCTGCACTAAGCTGGGATAGAACACCTGTAATTTTCTTCAGGTAGCTTTATATACTGTAACCAGACAAGCCTGCCTGTCAGTAGGAAGATAACAGGAACGGATCTAGCTGAACACTGTGAGCAGGACGTACTGCACTAAATGTATATAGCAGGAACGGATCTAGCTGAACACTGTGAGCAGGACGCACTGCACTGAATGTAAATAGCAGGAACGGATCTAGCTGAACACTGTGAGCAGGACGCACTGCACTAAATGTAAATACCAGGAACGGATCTAGCTGAACACTGTGAGCAGGACGCACTGCACTGAATGTAAATAGCAGGAACGGATCTAGCTGAACACTGTGAGCAGGACGCACTGCACTAAATGTAAATACCAGGAACGGATCTAGCTGAACACTGTGAGCAGGACGCACTGCACTGAATGTAAACAGCAGGAACGGATGTAGCTGAATACTGTGAGCAGGACGCACTGCACTGAATGTAAATAGCAGGAACGGATCTAGCTGAACACTGTGAGCAGGACGCACTGCACTGAATGTAAATAGCAGGAACGGATGTAGCTGAACACTGTGAGCAGGACGCACTGCACTAAATGTAAATACCAGGAACGGATCTAGCTGAACACTGTGAGCAGGACGCACTGCACTAAATGTAAATACCAGGAACGGATCTAGCTGAACACTGTGAGCAGGACGCACTGCACTGAATGTAAATACCAGGAACGGATCTAGCTGAACACTGTGAGCAGGACGCACTGCACTGAATGTAAATAGTCTAGCTGCCTGACCGTGGTACTAATAGGATCAAAAAGAACACCTGTAATTTTCTTAAGGTAGCTTTATATACTGTAACCAGACAAGCCTGCCTGTCAGTAGGAAGATAACAGGAACGGATCTAGCTGAACACTGTGAGCAGGACACACTGTACTAAATGTAAATAGTCTAGCTGCCTGACCGTGGTACTAATAGGATCAAAAAGAACACCTGTAATTTTCTTAAGGTAGCTTTATATACTGTAACCAGACAAGCCTGCCTGTCAGTAGGAAGATAACAGGAACGGATCTAGCTGAACACTGTGAGCAGGACACACTGTACTAAATGTAAATAGTCTAGCTGCCTGACCGTGGTACTAATAGGATCAAAAAGAACACCTGTAATTTTCTTAAGGTAGCTTTATATACTGTAACCAGACAAGCCTGCCTGTCAGTAGGAAGATAACAGGAACGGATCCAGCTGAACACTGTGAGCAGGACACACTGTACTAAATGTAAATAGTCTAGCTGCCTGACCGTGGTACTAATAGGATCAAAAAGAACACCTGTAATTTTCTTAAGGTAGCTTTATATACTGTAACCAGACAAGCCTGCCTGTCAGTAGGAAGATAACAGGAACGGATCTAGCTGAACACTGTGAGCAGGACACACTGTACTAAATGTAAATAGTCTAGCTGCCTGACCGTGGTACTAATAGGATCAAAAAGAACACCTGTAATTTTCTTAAGGTAGCTTTATATACTGTAACCAGACAAGCCTGCCTGTCAGTAGGAAGATAACAGGAACGGATCTAGCTGAACACTGTGAGCAGGACACACTGTACTAAATGTAAATAGTCTAGCTGCCTGACCGTGGTACTAATAGGATCAAAAAGAACACCTGTAATTTTCTTCAGGTAGCTTTATATACTGTAACCAGACAAGCCTGCCTGTCAGTAGGAAGATAACAGGAACGGATCTAGCTGAACACTGTGAGCAGGACGTACTGCACTAAATGTATATAGCAGGAACGGATCTAGCTGAACACTGTGAGCAGGACGCACTGCACTGAATGTAAATAGCAGGAACGGATCTAGCTGAACACTGTGAGCAGGACGCACTGCACTGAATGTAAATAGCAGGAACGGATCTAGCTGAACACTGTGAGCAGGACGCACTGCACTAAATGTAAATACCAGGAACGGATCTAGCTGAACACTGTGAGCAGGACGCACTGCACTGAATGTAAATAGCAGGAACGGATCTAGCTGAACACTGTGAGCAGGACGCACTGCACTGAATGTAAATAGCAGGAACGGATCTAGCTGAACACTGTGAGCAGGACGCACTGCACTGAATGTAAATAGCAGGAACGGATCTAGCTGAACACTGTGAGCAGGACGCACTGCACTGAATGTAAATAGCAGGAACGGATCTAGCTGAACACTGTGAGCAGGACGCACTACACTGAATGTAAATAGCAGGAACGGATCTAGCTGAACACTGTGAGCAGGACACACTGCACTAAATGTAAATAGTCTAGATAGAAGATAACAGGAACGGATCTAGCTAAACTGAATACAGTGTATATATATATATGCAACACCTGGGATGCATATATATACACAATACACTGTAAGTGCAGCTAACTGACTGACTGTTCTGCCTAATCTATCTAACTCAAATCAAATGACACTGTCTCTCTCTCTCTCTATCTCTCAGCACACCGGAACACACACTACACAGGGCCGCCGTGCAGGCGGCCTTATATAGTGTGGGGTGTGTACTAAATCCCCTGAGCCATAATTGGCCAAAGCCACCCTGGCTTTGGCCAATTACAGCTCTCTCTACTGACGGCGCTGTGATTGGCCAAGCATGCGGGTCATAGTGCATGCTTGGCCAATCATCAGCCAGCAATGCACTGCGATGCCGCAGTGAATTATGGGCCGTGACGCGCCACACGAATTTGGCGCGAACGGCCCATATCGTTCGCAATTCGACGGACGGTCGAACAGCCGATGTTTGAGTCGAACATGGGTTCGACTCGAACACGAAGCTCATCCCTACTCTCCAGTTAACAGGGAGCACCAGCTTTGCTAATTGGAGATCTTTAGCTACGATTCAGCAGGGGTGATGTGGTACCTCTTCACAGAGACCCCTTTTTTTCCACACAAAGAGCAAGGGTCCTGCAGTATGCTGCCAGGGTAAAGTTCTATTGGACTCCTCTTACTTGCTCCAGTTAGCATTGTTTTAAGTTCTCTCTGAGGACTCCACAACACCTTGCCTCTATGTTATAGTGTTGAGGAGAGGGGGAAGTGGGTTTTGATCCTCCTAAATGATTCCCGCAAAGGGTTTTGTAGAGTATTTGAATGTATTGCAATCAAGACTAAAACATTAAAATAACATTTAAAAAAATGTGTTTGGTAAGTCATGTACAGTAAATAGGAAATATTGTGTCTTAATATTTTACATTTCCTTTAAAGAGGAAGTAAACTCTTCCAAAAAAAATTGTTTCCCCCTTCCCTGCCAAGTAAAGGCATAATTTGCTAGTGTGCATAGCATACTAGCACATTATGAGCACTTACCTGCAAATGAAGCCTGTGCGCCCCCCCCCCCCCGCTGCAGGCTGCATCCATCTCCTCTGGTCTTCCTTCCGGGGCCGCAGACTCCGGCTGTGTGACTGGCCAGACACGCGTGACATCGGCGCAGTATACAGTAAATATCTCCTTAACGGCGCTCGTTTAGGAGATATTTACAGTACCTATAGGTAAGCCTTATTATAGGCTTACCTATAGGTACAAATACTGCATGGAGGTTTACAACCTCTTTAAAGTTAGCAGTTGGCCCTTTAGGATCTTGTTTGGTTCTTTGGTCAAAATGCCTGTTCTTTACAGAGCTCAATAGCTTAAAATGATATTAAAGCTTTAGTTTGTTTTTTACATTTTTGCAGTTTTTTACAGTTTTGTTTTTAAAATAATAAACATGTTCTACTTACCTGCTCTGTTGCAGTGGTTTTGCACAGAGCACCCCCGATCCTCCTCTTCTCGGGTCCTCCACTGGTGCTCCTGGCTCCTCCCTCCTGCCGAGTGCCCTCAAAGCAAGCAGCTTACTATGGGGGCACCCAGGCAGGCTTTCTTACCAGCCACTGCTCTTTTATTATTAGGGGGGCCTGGGGGGGCTGAGGGGGCTGCTGCACAGAGAGGGTTTTTTACTTCCATGCATGCATAGCGTGCATGGAAGTAAAAAACCTTGAGGCATTAGAACCACTTTAAGCTGAAATTTAACCACAAAAAGCAATTAGTCTGAACAGTGGCTCGTCGCTTGTCAAATAGCACCGTCTAAGGTTGTAATCAAATAAACAGAACCTTAAAGCAATTAAATGTATCCATGTCAATCAGGAATATAAAAGGTACCACATCCTGAAATCAATTATGTAGAAGCATAGTGGATGAGGAAAAGGAACCTCAAAGCAGATGTCTGCTGTGCTCTTTCATTTCCTACCCCACTGCTGATTTTTCCCCATTCTACCCGTTGCCCATTCACCTTGTGTAAGCTCCAACAGAGCCTAACCAAAAATTTACATAGGCTCTCTCGGGTGAACAGGGCAGCGGGAGAGCATCAGTAAAGTAAGTATAAGCTAGACATGTGCGATTCATTTCATTTTGATTGTTTTTTCAGACGAAAATTTCATTTTAGGAGGTTCGGATGTATTCAAATCTTTAAATGGACAAAGAAACCAATGTCAAAAAAAGTTATAATAAAATAACTAATGCATTTGTTTTATTCTGATGACATCACATGATGCAACAGTAGTTCAGCCCCAAGGGGAAATTAATTACATTTTTTAATTTGTTCTATAATTAGGACTCGGAGTCAAATAACAAAAAGATCCAAATTTTGTTCCATTACTTAAATCGGATAAACATGACACCAGTCAATGTTGTCCAATCTATTAGCAGTATTCAACTCCTCGCTGAAAACGGGACAGCTGCCCACAACCATTTCCAGGGCAAATATCATACTATTGCTTAAACCAGGAAAGGAGCTGGCAGATCCAAACTCATATAGGCCCATCTCCCTGTTGCAAAGTGGAGTAAAAATACTGGCCAAAGTACTAGCAATAAGACTTAACAGGGTTGTCCTGTCTATTGTTTACCCGGATCAGACGGGCTTCATGCCATGCAAATCCACTGCGACCAACCTCAGAAGACTTTTTGTAAACATGCAAACCCCAGGATAATGCCAGCCACAGGGAACTGTTGTCTCTAGACGCCAATAAGGCATTCGACAGTGTCAGCTGGCGCTATCTATGGGCTGTATTGTCCAAATTTGGATTTGGTCCTAGGTTTATAGCTTGGACACGACTGCTGTATAGTTCTACACAGGCCACCATATGCATGTCTGACAGGATGTCCCCTGTCTTTGCACTGGGCAGGGGGACCAGGCAGGGATGCCCCCTGTCCCCCCTGCACTTTGCACTTGCTATTGAACCACAGGTGCGTGATTGCCCACAAATCAAGGGATTTCAATTTGGTGAAGTGCTTGAGAAAATCATGCTTTATGCAGACGACATGCTCCTCTTTTTGAAGGACATGGACGAATCACTAAGACAATATCCATTGTTGCTGAGTTTGGCCACTATTCTGGCCTTACCATCAACTGGTCCAAATCCGCATTGATGCTTCTGGACGAGGCCCCTGGGCTGTGAACAGTACATCCCTGTCCTATCCCTATAGTGACTACCTTTAAATACTTGGGCATTCAAATATCCCCCAAACTTACTGACTACTATAGCCTAAATATATATCCTTTACTAACTTGTTTCAGAGATAAAATAAACATATGGAACATACTTAAAATGTCTTTAACAGGGAAAACAAACCTTATCAGATGATTGTTATGCCCCAATTTTTGTACCTACTCCACATCACCCCTGTGGTTATTCCACTTAAGATATTTCATGTGCTAAACTCTCTATTCAGACTATTGCTCTGGCATACCAGTCCCCCCAGGATTAAATTGGAGCAGCTGCAATATCCAAAGGATGGGGGTGGTTTAGCACTCCCCAACCCTTGGTTATACTAGCACTTGATAGGAGCCATGTCTCCAAACCCAGCTGGTTCATCTGCTAAACTCATACTGATAGGCACGGGGGCAGCATCCATACCAGAGGGCCTGGAAGCACAGCTGTTTCAATGGCCCAACAAACAAATGCCCACCTACACACTTCTCCAAAAGGTCTAAAACAAGGTCAAGCAATTGCAGCAAGTAAAGGGATACACGATTTACAGCCCGCTGTGGGAGAATAAATCATATGGGGAACTGGCTAAACTGGCTAAACTCCAACAGGGACACAGGTGGCATGCCCTAGGCATAACTCACCTCATGCATGTTTTTCATAACGGAAGACTACTCTCTTTTCCAGATCTGCAAACTAAGTTTGCACTACCATCTAACATGTTATTCTACTACCTACAGCTACAACATGCAGTTAAAGCTCAAGGCAGTAGAATGGGTACAATCGCCCACCCCTATTTTCCACATACTCCAAAATACCACAAACACAAAGGGCATAATCTCCCAATGTTATCTTATGCTCCTTTGCGCATTCCTGAAGGGATACCCCATGAAAGCGGCAGCCCAGTGGGAGGAGGACTTAGGCCCTATTTCGGGGGATCAGTGGGAGGAGGCCCTTCAATCTGTTAACACATGCTCGCTGAATGTATCGCAGAAGGTGTCCCAACTGTATATATTGCTGAGAGCACACTATACTCCAGTAAAATTCTATAAAATGGGTAAGCTACCTGATGAATTATGTGGCAAATGCAGAATAGTGCCAGGTGACTTGATACATCTCTTCTGGCTTTGCCCCAAGCTCCATAGATATTGGAGGGAGGTCCTGGCCACATTTAACCAGGTATTCCATACCAATGTTACTCTTGAACCTCTGTTGCCTTTTAGGTATACTGAAGGGGGAAATTCCAGAGGAAACGATGAGGACAGAATTCAATAAAGCCTTGTATCAAGCTAGGAAAACAATACTTATGGGATGGAAGTCTGCCACTCCACCAATGGTTAGGTCCTGTTTTCAAAACATGGGGAATACCCTCATACAAGAAAGATACATATACCAACACAGGGGGAGTTCTGGGAAATGTGAAAAATGATGGGCCCCGTGGCTGGATACACCAGGAATTAGTCCCAAAGAGCTTGTCCAATTAAGAGTGCTTAGATGTCTATAGACCAAATGGTTACCTAGGGAATTGAATGGGCGAGAGATGCTGAACAATGTGAGGGAAAATGCTAGCAAAACACGAATGAAGGGGCGCCAACTCGGCCATATTGCACCGACATTTGCAAATGCATAATGTTTATGCATGTGACATAAATACTCACCTATACATGTTCTCTTAATGTTATGGTTATTTTTTTATGTACTTGATTTCTAAGACGACAAACTGAAGTGTAATGTCATACTTTTATGAATATGCTTCTTACTTTGCAATAAAAAAGTTTGATATTAAAAAAAATATATTGTCCAATCAGCTCATGCTATTTCTCTTGGTGGGTTGGACTAGCATCCGAAAATATCAAATTAGTCCGATTTGATAATAGATCGAATTTATAGTAATATTCCTGAAAAAGTGCAACATTTTTTAAATCCACCCAGACCAACCAATATATGAAACTAATTTCGAAAGCGAATCAGTTCAACATAATGAATGTGCTGAAATGAAATTCTTCAATTAAGGAAAGCATCCGAAACAAAACGGAAATTTATGGCGTGCACATGTCTAGTATAAGCAGTGCAGGGATTCGAATGTTCAGAATTTGGTACTTCACCCTGAATGAGGAAATTACAAATTTGCTTTCTTGACTGTTTTTATAAACTAATATAAGGGCTGCTGTTATTTAAAGTGGAACTTTACACAAAAAGTGAAGTACCACTGGTTCACTCCCTCCACCCAGCCTTTAACCAAGTAAGGCTGGCCATATACGGCTCGAATCTTGGCTGGTTCAGCAGAACCGGCCAAGATTTGAACCTTAATGGGCAGGCTGAATGTACCCAAGTTGATTGATCGATCAACCTGGTACAACCAGCCTGCCAGATTCGCTTGCAGTTATTTCAAGCGGCTGCTATAGCCGCTAGCATTAATCACTGTATTCTCCCAGTGGGGATGGCTTCCCTCGACCCCCCATTGGGAGCACACAATAGCCCGGCAGAAGGGATTCCCCTGTCAGCACTGTGGGAATTGTGCAAATTTCTTTCCTGCAACCTGTGGCTGCAGGTAAGAAATGTGTACTGTGTATGGCCAATCTTAGGCTACTTTCACACTGAAGGCATTTTTCAGGTGTTTTAGCGCTAAAAATAGCGCCTGTAAAGTGCCTGAAAACCGTCTCCCATGCCACCCCAGTGTGAAAGCCTGAGTGCTGTCACATTGGGCATGCTCTTGTGGGATGTTACAAAAAGTCCTGCAAGCAGCATCTTTGAGGCGGTTTGAGAGCACTGTATACTGCACTCCTAAGCCGCTCCTACCCCTTGAAACGCATGGGCAGCGCTTCCGAAGCACCTGAAAAGTGCTTCAGAAGCACCGCAACACGGGAGGTTTTAACCCTTTCTTTGGCTGTTAGCGGGGGTTAAAAGTGCCACTAAAATGACGGTAAAGCGCCACTAACACAGCGCAGCCCCAGTGTGAAAGTAGCCTTTGGGAGGGGGTGAGTATTGATTTTTATCCCGCAGCCTCCTGGGACCAGCTCCCACTTGCACAAGCATCTCCTAGACGAGGATGACACAGCTTTTCCACTCCCTCCACTCCAGCAGCCATGTAAGGATAACACTACCTTCCCGACCCTCTCTCCTCCCGCAGATATGTGATGTGTCCCAGGAGGCTACAGGACCATTTATAGAGCACCGCACAATCTTGCTCATGCACAGTGGGAAGCTGACTGTAGTTCCTCAGAAAGCCAGATGGCGCCGGCAGACAGCAGCAATGAAAATAATCAAAAGATGAAATGGTCACACTCTGTACTCGATCAAAATAATTTTATTCAGAACATCCCAAAGTGTTGACAGAAAGCTGGTAGATGCATTTCACACACTCCAAGTGCGCTTAATCATTATTAATAATCATTACTTGGAGTGTGTGAAATCTACCAGCTTTCTGTCAACACTTTGGGATGTTCTGAATAAAAGAATTTTGACCGAGTACAGAGTGCGGCCATTTCTTCTTTTGATTATATGCGGAGGCGAGCCGAGGCGGGCACCTGTCCAGATCATCAGGCTTTCAAAACCTCACCTGGAGCAGCAAGTCTTCTTGTTTGGATAATGAAAATAATCAGCTGCAGGAAGACAGTGCTAGACGCCAGGCACTGGTAAGTACCTATTTTTAAAAGTCAGCAAGTACAGATAAAAAAAAAAAAAAATTGTTGTTCCTCTTTAAAGTGATTGTAAAGGTTTGTTTTTGTTTTTTTTTTTAAATAACAAACATGTTATACTTACCTGCTGTGTGCAAGGGTTTTGCACAGAGCAGCCCTGATCCTCCTCTTCCGTGGCGCTCCTGGCTCCTCCTCTTCATTGGGTGCCCCCATAGAGAGCTGCTTTCCCTGGGGGCACCCGTGTGGGCATGCTCACGAGTCCCACTGCTGCGTCAATTTAAACAGACAGCAGGACTCCCCCCCGCTCTCTGTCACTGGATTTGATTGACAGCAGAGGAAGCCAATGGCTCCCACTGCTATCAATCTATCCAATGAGGATGGAGACAGCGGCTGGAGCTGCTGGGCTCGTGCTCGTTGCTGGAACAGAGGGGTTCAGGTAAGAAAGAGGGGGGCCCTGGGGGTGAGCTGCAGCACAGAAGGTTTTTCACCTTAATGCATAGAATGCATTAAGGTGAAAAACCTTGAGACTTTGCAACCCTTTTAAGCTGTGAGCAGCACAAATTGCACAAAGGAATGTTCTTTTAGGCATCTCTTAATAAAAAAATTATGTGCTGTGTGAATTTCTCAAGCATTCGCAAAGCCATCATGAATAATCCCTGTATTTTGCCTAAAATGTTTATTTCCTATGAATGTCAGCTCCATCTAGTGGCTATAATGCAGTATTTTCCTGGAACAGCTCAATCAGGAAAATGCATGTTAATATATATATATTTAAAAGTGGAAAAAAAATTTACATTTACATAATCATATTTAGCCAGGGTTGCTGAGCAAATTACATTTTTACATACTGTAATTATGGTTACATTTTAATCAGTATACTTTTTTAAAAATGAAGCTCTATTTCCTCATTTAAGTTCTCAATTTAGCAAAACTCCCGTTCCTCATTTCCTTAGAAAGATTTTAATTGGGAAGCGTAAGATAAATGTACCACATGTTAACAGTAATTTATTTAAATATATAGCAAAAAAAGTGCAGCGCTATAAACTGAGATTAGTGTTTGTTGATACAAATATATGTGTGCCACAACTAATTATGAAAGTGCACATAATATTCGTGATTATGAACCATAAATCATAAAAAATCAATACAGTGCACAACAACAGTGGATTGAGCAAGTGTCCAGTGCATCAATAGTGCACAAAATACAAATGTCGAAATGATAAGTGACTTGAGTTCATAAGGTAAAATCCTGGTGCACTGTGAAATGAATCATTCATGAATAGTGGGACATGAAAAATAGACTTGACCACATGAGACCACCACCACAGAGAGACAGGAGGCTTACCAGAAAGCCAGTGACTGCCCTTACTCAGGGGGGTCATACAAGGCTTGTTGGATCTGATATCCGTTGGAGAAATATCCTGGTAACGGAAGCCTGGAGAGATGTCCCAATGTACTGGGCCTTCACCACCGGATGGTTTCCACAAGCGCTGAGCGATATTCCAAACCAATCCCACGGCCAAAAGTGAGAGCGATCGCGCATGCACAGTGAATGAATATATAAAAAAGAAAAGAAAAAAACTCCAATAGCGCAATAATGCTACAAAATGCTTTATTGGAGGGGAATGCAATGCTGCATGTAACGAGATGACCCACAACCGAGTCACTCGATCAATCAAATAAAAATTGGAATTCCAAACAAAGTAAAATCACATTAATGTGTGAGAGTGATCACGCATGCGCACACGAGATGCTCTGCACATGCGCGATCGTTCTCACTTTTGGCCGTGGGATTGGTTTGGAATATCGCTCAGCGCCTGTGGAAACCATCCGGTGGTGAAGGCCCAATACATTGGGACATCTCTCCATTCTTCCGTTACCAGGATATTTCTCCAACGGATCTCAGATCCAACAAGCCTTTTATGACCCCCCCCTGAGTAAGGGCAGTCACTGGCTTTCCGGTAAACCTCCTGTCTCTCTGTAGTGGTGGTCTCACGTGGTCAAGTCTATTTTTCATGTCCCACTATTCATGAGTGATTTGGACATTTGTATTTTGTGCGCTGTTGATGCATAGGACACTTGCTCAATCAACTGCTGTTGTGCAGTGTATTGATTTTTTATGATTTATGGTTCATAATCACGGATATTATTTGCACTTTTGTAATTAGTTGTGGTACACATATATTTGTAACTATCAATAAACACTAATCTCAATTTATAGCGCTGCACTTTTTTTGCTATATATCTGCTTTTGTGCCTACTATCTGGGTTATAATGCTTAGCTGCTGTATGGTATTGTTCATTATAGCGCAGATATTTCTTTTATTTTTTATCTAGTAATTTATTTAACCCTTCGCAACTGAATGAATCTAAAGGAGCTGCAAAGGGATAATGCAAGATGTGCGGACTTAGAATAGAATCAAAAGATCTTCAACTCTCCTTGAATAGATTAACAACTCTCACTAAATCAGGTGTCATCCAAGTGCAAGACTTCAAAGTTTTTCACTGCGCTTACACTGGCTGTGACATCTTAGATAAGGATACTTTAGGCACTCAAAATAGATGTCCTGAATGTGAAAGAAAAAAAGACAAGCTTTCGGGAGTGTCCTGCTTCAGACCAATTTAGTTTGTTATTTTTAACTTCCTTGCGCAGAAGCTATGCAGCTCCGTATTCCACTTTGATTGTTTTATGAATATCAGTTGGTACAATCGGTGGTGAATTCTTTTACGAGTTGCAAGTTATTCTTCATATTTATTTGAATCCTTATCTGCATCCCTTTGCAAGAGTTGTAATCACTACAAAAAATGTCAGTTCATCCCTGGCATTAGATGCAACATTTCATATTGCCCCATCTCCTGTTATTTTTATAGAACTCCAGTTTAGATTTTAAATTTAATTTTAAATTTAATTAAATTGGCCAGTTTGTTTAAAAATATAAAAATCTCTTGCTGCAATATTCACACACTGTCCCACTCAAAAAAGCTGAGTTAGACTTACCGGTAACTCCTTTTCCGAGAGTCTTCCAGGACAGCCCATGAGACCTAGGGTTCCTCCTACCAGGACAGGAAACACGTTAACCCCCACCAGATAAAAGGGCGGTCCTCCAGGCCCCATCAGTATTCTTGAGAACCGTAGGATGTCCCTGTAAAACATATGCATAATACACATAACTTTAGGACAAAACCGGGTGGGAATCCGGCTGTCCTGGAAGACTCTCAGAAAAGGAGTTACCGGTAAGTCTAACTCAGCTTTTCTCTAAGTGTCTTCCAGGAAAGCCCATGAGATAATGAGCCAGAACTTACCAGTCTAGGGAGGGACAACTGCCTGAAGGACCTTACGACCAAACGCCTGCTCCTTAGCAGATAGTAGATCCAAGCGATAATGTTTAATAAAGGTCGAAAAACTGGACAATGTGTCAGCCCTGCAAATTTGTTCCAGTAAGGCTCCAGCCCTCTCAGCCCAAGACGCAGACAAGGCGCCTGTTTTTCTAAAGGTCTTGGTGACCTCAAGGTAGATGAGAAGAATTATTTTCCAATCTAAAAAACTAAATTTTCTTTCTTGGTCACCCTTTGGCGAACTATAAAAGGTTGGCAGTACAGTGTCCTGGGATCTGTGGAATGTACTGGCCAATTTAGACAGAAATCCTGGATCAGTTTTCAAAACAACCCTTTCCTTAAAAAATGTAAGGAAAGGCTCCCTTACTGATAAGTCCTGTAACTCCCTTACCCTACGAGCAATTACTGCCACAAGAAAAATAGTTTTTAAGGTAAGTAACGAAACTGAAATATCCTCTAGGGGCTCAAAAGGAAATTCTACCAGAGTTGGAAGCACCAGGGACAGGTCCCAGGTTGGACAACTTCTAACCACTACTGGCCTGGACCTAGAAATTGATTTGAAGAATCTAGCTATAGTGGGATTTTCCAAGAGAGAAAATTGGAGAAAAACACTGATAGGTGCCGCCTGTACCTTTAAGGTACTAACCAAAAGACCATTGTCGACAGCCTCTTGAAAAAATTCCAAAATTGAAGGAACATCATGAGTTAATCTTTAATTTTCAGATAACCATGAGTTAAATTTCTTCCAAATCTTGGAATATATGGCTCTAGTGACTGGTTTTCTGCAATTTATCAGGGTCTTGACTATTTTGTCAGAGAACCCCTGAGCGCTTAGTATCTTTTCTTCAGATACCAGGCAGTCAAGCTTAAGGAAACCACCTGTGGGTGCAACACTGGACCCTGCGATAATAAGTCTTCTCTCTTCAGAAGACTCAGTGGAGGCTCTGAGACCAGAGTCTGTAACAGGGAAAACAATGGGCTTGTGGGCCAGAAAGGGGCTATTAGGATAAGATCTCTTTCTTCTAGAAGAAACGTCCGGAGGACTTCCAGAATTAGCCTGATCGGCAGGAAGGCGTAACAGAGGCCAAATGGCCACGGATACGCCAGAGCATCGATCCCCAATGATCGATGCGCTGGGTTCAGAGAAAAGATCTTCTCTTTCTTGCAATTGTTCTGATCTGCGAACAGGTCCGCTTCGGGACATCCCCATCTGCCCGTGAGACCCGCAAAGATTTCGAGATGAAGGGACCAATTGTCTTGACATACCCAGTAGCGGCTGAGATAATCTGCCAGACAGTTTTGTGTCCCCTTTAGGTGCACTGCTGTAATTGAGGCTAGATTCCCTTTTTCACATGATAAAATCACCTGGGTGATAGATTGAAGTATCTGACTCCTTGTACCTCCCTGTTTGTTGAAGTACGCAACCGTAGCGATAGGGTCGGATAGAATCTGGAGATTGTGACCCCTGATATCCATCTGAAATGCCTGCAAGGCTCTCCGAACCGCTAGAAGCACTCTCTGATTCGATGAAGCTCTTGCTTCCCTTGAGGACCATTCTCCCTGTGCCATTGTGGTGCTGAGGTGGGCTCCCCATCTCCAGGAACTCGCATCGGTTGTGATCCTCTGGCATATGGGAATGGACCATGGTAGACCTCTTGTTAGATGCAGGTGTGTCCTCCACCACCACAAGTTTCTTTTTACCCTGGAGGGTAACAAGACCCTTGATTCCAGGGAACTTGCATCTCTGTCCCAGTTCCTTAGTAAAAACAGCTGTAATGGTGTTGATGAAATCTTGTCCATGGCACTGCGGGAAAGCAAGGGGTCATCAGACCCACTGCTCTTGAAACCTCTCTCAGCGAGACCCACTGGTTGATCTGTAAAGCTGCATCATATTTGAGACCCTTTCATGCTGCAGAAAAACTTTTTGGTCTACTGAGCAAAATTCGTACCCCAGATATGTCACTTTCTGGGCCGGAATTAAGGATGATTCTTTTTGTTTATTAACCAGCCTAGAGATTGAAGGAAGTCCTGTACAATCTGGAGATCCGCTAATAAATTTTGGTATGACTCCGCCACCACTAGGAGGTCATCCAGGTAAGGAATAATAGTTATCGCCTTTAATCTTAGAGGAGCCAGCGCCTCCCTCAACACCTTTGTAAAAATGCATGGGGCTGAGGACAGACTGAAGGGGAGGGCTTGAAATTGAAAGTGCCGAATATCTGTTCCCATCTTGTCTTAAGAATCTTTGGAAGGCTTGATGGATAGGGATGTGCAGATAGGCATCCCTCAAATCCAAAGTGGCCATGAAGAATTTTGGGTAAAGCAGGTTTTTGATTGAGAACACCGTCTCCATACGAAAGTGCTTGTACCTGATTAAACGGTTAGAGACCGGAGGTTCAGGATAAGCCAATATTTTCCTGATGTCTTTCTGATGACAAATATATGGTAATAAAATCCCTGATCTGACTGGGGAACCGGGATCAAGACCTTTTGATCTAACAAGTCTCCAATTTGGAGACCCAGGGCCCTCGATTTTACCCGATCTTGGGGAGGGAAGGTGACCAATAATCGCTCTGGTGGCTGGCAAGAAAATTCCAGCCTGTATCCATTGGTCACTAGGTCCAGGATGAATGGACTTGAGGTGACTGCTGCTCACTGTGGGAGAAAAGCTCTCAATCTTCCTCCCAATTAGAGACACGAGTCACTGTGGCTTGGCGGGCCGTTGAGGAGGGTTAAAAAAGACGCCCCCTCTACCTCTGCCCTTGTGCCATGTCCAATGTTTTTTGGGCCTATTGTCCCTTTCTCTAGACCTTGCTGCCTACTTTGGTCATGAAAAAACTTTCTGGCTGTCAGCTTTTTTTTATTCTCTGGAAAGGCCTTTTTTTCTATTGTCCGTGCGTTCCAGCCCCTTTTGCAAACCTGGGTCAAAAAGATGATCGCCTGTTAAGGGAAGTCCACATAGGTGCAACTTTGAGGCACCATCACCTGACCAGGTTTTAAGCCATAAGCTTCTTATAACCAAATTCACTAAGGCCGAGGTTCTAGCTGTCATTCTTACCAACTCTGCGGAAGAATCAGCCAAAAACCCCACTGCATGAAAGAGGATAGGGAAAGATTTCAGAATCTGCTCTCTAGAGGTACCTGCCAACAAATGTGTTTGTATTTGTGTCAACCATACTTCTAAATTTCTGACTACACAAGTGGAGGCCAGAGCTGGTTTAAGATTCCCAATGGCTGACTCCCAGGCTCTGTGAAGAAGGAAATCTCCGGTTTTATCCATCGGATCCCTAAGCGTGCCCATATCGTCAAACGCTAAGTCCGAGTTTTTTGAAACTTTTGAAAGAGGTGCATCTAACTTAGGATTTTTGTTCAATGGCTTCGCTGTGTCCTCTTCAAATGGAAACCTTCTTTTTAGGTTACCAGAAAAGAAAGGTTTTCTCTCTGGATTTTCCCACTCCAGCTTGATAGTATCAAGAAGGGAACTATGCACAGGAAAAACTCTAGCCTTTTTCTTATGCAAACCTTTGTACATAAGGTCATGTTTAGACAATTGTACTTTCTCTTCTTCTATATCAAGTGTCGTATAGATAGCCTTTAATAAGTCATCTACATCTTCCAATGATAACTTATACCTCAAGCCCCTTGCGGATTCTTTATCCCTGGGCCCTGTATCTGACCTGGATTCTTCTGGAGAAGAATGGGCAGATCTGGCTTCAGCCTCAGAGTCTTCACTCTCCGCACTCTGCTGTGGAGCACTAGGAGCGGCTAAAGTCCTAACTGGAGATGGACCCGCTGAGGGGACTTGAATCTTGTCAATTAGAGTTTTAAATTAGCTTAATGTAGACGTAAGCTCATCTATAACAGAAGTCAGCATTTTCTGACAGGAGACAACTGGGTCATACTTAACTAGGCTGTCTATACAGGTGTGGCAAACTGCTTTTCTCCATGAGGAGCTCAAGTTGTTTCCGCAAACCGCACATTTCCTTTTTGGTGGCTGCGCTTGGGCCTTGTCCTGAGTCTTGGCCTGCAAGAGAACAAATAAGCCCAATGAATTTTATGCCACATACACTCCATAACACCCCGTGCAGGAGGAAAGGAAAAATGTGCCCCCTTCACCTAGTCCCTACTGGGTACAAGGGGGAGAACACTCACAGGATGTGCAAGCAAGTACAAAACACTTCAGGCTTACCTGTGAAGTGCTGGTGTTAGGGTCTGCTTCCGCTGCCTGTGCAGGTATTGCAGAGGAGTCCATCCTGCCCCTTTAGTGGTCCACGGCCTCTGCTGGGTTTCACTATTTTTAAAACCATGAGCCTCCCAGCGTCCCTGTTCGCACCATTCAGAGACCGGAACTAGCATCCCCGACACCTGCTGATGAGGGCACACACCCCGGAAGTGACTCCGCTGGGTACTTCCTGTGGGCCAGCTTGGAACACATGTTCCGCCACTCCATGCGCGTGGCTTCCTCTCTTCCACTGCACACTCCAGCCAGGCTTGTTTTCCGACTGGTGGCAGTTGGAAAACAAGCTGACTGCCACCATGCGGCTCGCGGGTAGGAGCTCAGACTGGCATTCCCCATGCACTGAGAAGCAGGGACAGCAGCCACAAACCTTCTCCCCCGGTGGATGTGCTGCTCTGGGACCTAAGAAGAAGGTAGGAATACCACCCCATCGCCACAGGAGCCACACTCATGAGACTTAGAGGAACCAGTTCCAGGAAACATGTACCCCCCTGTCCAGGGAAAACACTAATACTGACATGGGGCCTGGAAGATCGCCTTTTTATCTGGTGGGGGTTAACGTGTTTCCTGTCCTGGTAGGAGGAGCCCTAGATCTCATGGGCTGTCCTGGAAGACGCTTAGAGAAAGTTTTTTCCATGGCCAACACCACTTGTCCTTCAGAAGATTTGCGACGCTGCACCCAAATAAATATTATGTCTTTTTTCCCAAAAAGAGATTTCTTTTGGTGGTATTTGATCACCTCTGTGTTTTTTTTGCTATAAACAAAAAAAGACCATCAATTTTGAAAAAAAAAACCAATATTTTATACTTTCTGCAATAAAACATATCCAATAAAAAAAATGGAAAAAAATCACATTTCTTTATAAATTTACACCAATATGTATTTGGCTATATATTTTTGGTAAAAAAAAATCCCAATAAGCGTACTTTGATTGGTTTGTGCAAAAGTCATAGAGTCTACAAACTATGGGATAGTTTTAGGTTTTTTTATGTTATTTTCTTTTTTACTAGCGACTTTTAGCGGGACTGTGATACTGTGGTGGACATTCTGACACTAACTGACACTTTTGACACTTTTTGGGGACCAGTGACACTAATACAGTGCTAATAATATGCACTGTCACTGAACGAATGACACTGGCTGGGAAGGGGTTAACATCAGGGGCGATCAAAGGGTCAACTGTGTGCCTAGCCAGTGTTTTACTATACTGTGTGAGATGCTTTTACTAAGGGAAGAGATAGAATATATTCCCTGCTTTGCAGGGACACAAACTCCATCCCTTCCCCCCTGTCAGAATGGAGATCTGCCTTGTTTAACTAGGCAGATCACTGTCCTGCCTCTCTGCCTAATGATTGGTGGGTGCTAGAGGACATCAGGTACTGTCTACCCGCCGATCGGCTTCCACCGTGTGTAATCACAGCGGAATCAAGCCGCCAGAGGAGCACATGCGCGCAGCACGCCCCCTACCTGGAAATGACAGATCGCGTATATATATTTTATATGTATATATATATATATATATATATATATATATATATGTGTGCGTGTGATCTGTCATACAAGTGCCGCCCTGTAGCGGTAAAACTGCTACAGGGTGGATCTGAACTGAATAAATGATGACTAATATCATTCAAGCTACTACCTGTAAGCCCCAGCTATCATGGACTCTCCCCTTTGGAATGCTGGCCTGGGCTCACAGGAGAATGCTGTAGAGAGCAAAGCTACGTCATTCCATGGCCCCCATTATACCTACCTAGCTATGGTGGAAGTAAAACTGTAAAGCTGACCATGCCCACTAAGATTTTTTTTGTTCAGCCTTCCCCCAACTGTATAACCATAATCCATATATATAGTCAGTGGCTGTCAGAAAACCCAGAACAGCGGCTGCCTCGGATTGGATGCAGCTCCTGTTCAGCTGAAAATCTTTTATCCGTCTTCTTCGAAAAATTTAAACAAAGGATATCGGTCAAGAGGGTGGTGACTAGAGATGTAACATTTCTGGACATTTTGAAGCCATGGGTTTTATTTTTTCCAGAAAAAAATGAGATTTTGTGAAAAATTAAAAACCAATTCAGTGTGGAGTCTTTTACAAATGGAAAGTTATATTGTTACACCGGGAAGGTGAAGTGCAGTTTATAATAAAGAGGAACTCCAGTCATTTTTGTGTTTATTATAAATCAGCAGCTACAAAAAGTGTAGCTGCTGACTTTTAATAAACAAAAACTACCTGTCCCAGGATCCAGCGATGTGGCCACCCGAACAATTGCTTCTCTCCCTCTCCTCTCCCCAGAGCCAGCATTTAAGCTTGCAGCTTCACAGCTAGGTGCGCATTGCCCATGCACAAGTCGTGCTGCGCCTTTTGAATGGTCCAGCAGTCTTCTGGGACCTGTGATGTGTGCCAGAAGACTGCAAGCAGGGAGACTAAGTACCCACTCCCTCCAAAAAAAGGACATGCCAAATGTGGCAGGGGACGGGGGGGAGGAGTGCTTAAAGTGGAACTTCCCCTTTTGGGTGGAGCTCCACTTTAAAGTATTATGCTTGAAATAAAAGTAGAGCTTATTCAGCAACTAGACTAAACTTGTACTTTACAATTGTATTTTTTATTAAAAAATGGAATAACAAGGACTGTACATGTTTAGAACATTTCAACTATACATGAGAACAGGTAACCCCCCCCCCCTTTTCCCTCATAATAATGTAAAAGCTTCCTGCCAATATGTATTTTTAGTGTTTGACAATGCTGATTCAGAAGCATATATAAATCTGATATGCAGGTGTAATTTTCTCTATAAATAAAGGGATTGTGTATTTTTGGAAGACCGTGGTTTGCAAACCTTCCTTACTTGAAGATGCTGCTGGTGAAGAAACACTTTGTGATGATCCAGAAGCAGCAAAAAGTGTTTCTGGAATGAGAACTTTGGAGGGAAAAGCTACTCACACTTTCATTCTGGTCCTCATCATTTCATTCCATAAAGTATTTTTTAATGTCTTACTCTGTCTAACATCTTCTGGCGATATTTGCAAATTGCAGCTTTGCTCTCAGCAGAAATTGCACTATGAAAATGTTTCCAAACTCTAGATCAGGGGTAGGCAACCTCGGCCCTCCAGCTTTTTTGAAACTACGAGTCCCAGGAGACATTGCAAGACCCTGACAATCACAGGCATGACTCCTAGAGTCAGAGGCATGATGGGATTTGTTTCACCACAGCTGGAGGGCCGAGGTTGCCTACCCCTGCTCTAGATGTTGGTCTCACCATTTTACTGAGAGGAGGAAAAGAAAATCCAATTTACAGAGCAGACTATAGGGAAACATTATTGATGGTGGAGAACATTAATAGGAATCATTTAAAGTTTATAAAGATAAACTAATTTGTCAGACAAATTTGCCCTCTTACCCAACTAAGGCCTGAGAGGGCAGAAACTATCATCTACTGTATCCCAACAATCAACCAACTGTAGGAGGTACAAGCCCACAATTAGACTAAACTGGAGCCTTTCCCCCCGCAGTGCCCCCAAGTGGTAGAAATGCACATTTTTCTTGTTTGAGAATGGCATTGAGAAGTACAGTGCTACTTGAATTGTATTCCAGGGTTTGTCTTGTCTCTCTTGCTGAGAGAACTTGCAATAACCTACAACTTTACAAAAAGTCTCAGAAATCTTTCATTAAGGTTTTCATGTTATATAGTTTGAATCAGGCCCGGACTGGCCATAGGGCATACCAGGCATTTGCTCCTCTCCCTTCTGTCATCTTCTTCCAACTCCTGGGCAGCGTCAGCCGTGGTTGCTCGGGGACAGCTGCAAGGCCTGCCCCCAGGTACAGACTGACCATTCAGGCTCTCGGGCTGAGTGCCCGAGGGCCAGGGGCCAGTAGGGGGACCCATGAGAGGCTCCTGGGTGGACGGGGCAGGATGGATTCAGCTGGGGGATGAATGGTGTCAACAGGCTCCTGGTCCTGAGAGGAGAGAGAGGGACCAAGAGAGCCAGAGGAGGACACTTCCTGGACTGGGTAAGTGTTATTGGCTGTGACAGTGGGATTAGGGACCAGCGAGCAGCTAAGAACCGGAGTGTGACAGCCTGCCTTATAAACGGACAGGGGTGAGACCACTCTGAGAGGAAACCTGTGTATGTGGGTGAGGGATGTACTGTACTTCATACAGTATAATGGTGGGACATAGCAGACATAATGATCAACCCACCTTCTTTCTCTCAACCCCCCTCTCCCTACCTCCCCTCTGTCACTATCCCTCTCCTTCTCCCTGCCCTCCCCCTCTCTCACTACCCCCCCCCACTTCCTAAACCCCCTCTCTCTCACTACCCCTCTTCCTACACCCCTCTCCTTCTCCCTCCCCCTCTCCCCACTCTCTCACTACCCCCTCTTCTTACACCCCCTCTCCCCCTCTCTTTCTATAACCCCCCTCCCCCTCTCTCACTACCTCCTGTCTTCCTACACCTCTTCCCCTCTCCCCTCTATTTCCCTCCCCCTACCTAAACCCCCTTCTCTTGCACTCCCTCTCTCTCACACCCCCTCTTCTTCTTCCTCCCTCTCTCTCTCACCCCCCTCTTTCCCCTTCCTCCATCTTTCCCCTACTTTCCCATCTCCCCATCTCTTGCTCCCTCCTAGACATAGATATACAGCAGCTAGGCGGCTCCCCTGCTCCAGATCACGTACCTAGTACGTGATCTGACACTTCCGGGTGGGGAGTGCACACCGCCGGCTACAATGTAAAATGCCCAGGCCTATTATTTGTCCCAGTCCAGGCCTGGTTTGAATACAATGTCATCGATAAATTATTAATCATTGGGAAACAACATATTCCACACTTCTTCTTTTTTTTTATTTTTTCTGGAAAAAAAAAAGGTTTTGACATTTTTTAAAAATGTTTTTTTCACAGTTTTGAATTTTCTTTCCCCAGGCCTTCCCATCTCTAATGGTAACAGGGGCACTTACTGACTGCATTTTGGCAGGAACATGCCAACATTTGCCAAGTGCATGGCCATCTTAAGAGAACATGTGACCTCTTGCCACTGGAATGAAGATTGCTGAGACAATTTTTTTTTTAAATAGGATTAGGGCTAATCACCCCTTCGGCTAGACGTGCCTCTTCCCCCTGATAGCATGCAGGTATCTCTTCCTGCCATTCCAACAGTACCCTGACTTGGTCCAGGTCGTACCCCGCTTCTATATCCAAAATGTAAGCCCGGTGTCCTGGGGCCAGAGCTCTCACCCATTTTCTAATCTCTCTCTAAGTGTGTTCACTCCCAGAGATCTCTAGAACGGTGCTCCTTTCCATTTGTGCTCCCTAACCTTTTGCCCCCAGACAACCGTGGCCACCCAAGTGGCTTCCCACATGGATTGTGGCTCTTGTCTTGGTCGACTAGGGCCGGCTGCAGATGGCATCTCAGACGAGCCCCCAAATGTAGCACGACCCCCTTGGGGACTGCTTGGATTTACCTGCTCATCTGCATCACCCTGACCCTGTAAACATTCCAACCCACCTGACACTCTGGGTTCAGACATCTTTGCACCACCCGAAGTAATAAGTCAAACAACTCAGTGCGTTTATATTCTAATAACGTTTACTGGAGTACTTTAAAGAATATATTGTTGCACAGAGGAGGTAATAGATCAACTGAGCTTTGAATAACAATCCTAGCTCAGCAGAAGAATTCCTCTATAATAGTAAAAGTAAAGGCAGTTTGGCAATAACAGAATATTATATAAATGTATGCACAATGAAATACCACTTGATTGTGACCTGAAAACATAAGCAAGAGTTAAGCATTAATTCTGGCAATACTTCTAAAGGGAAACCCAGGCCGGCCTATTTAACCTTTAATTCTAATGAGAGATCAAGCAAACAAGAATGGTATGAGGGCCCTTTAAGTAGTAATGACAGCAATGTTCGAGTTGCAGGCCTGATGGTCTTCACCAGCAGTTGGAGCTCATTAACTATATCCAATAAGGTGCAGTAACAGGTTAATGGTATTTTTTGGAATGGTTGAAGCTAATGGTGTCTATGTACAGTGTTCAAATAGAAGTGCAATAAAGTATTCCCACGGTAAAGCTGTCTGTACACAGTGTCCCAGTGAAGCAACAAAGAAAGGTTTGCAAAGGTGGGCTATTTCTCTCTCCCCAACAACCAGGCTGATTCAATGCCTTCCGAACAGCGCTCCCGGAGAGGCGTCCTTTCAGCGGATCCGCTCGTGAGGACCACCTCATGTGAAGCACGGAGCGCGGGTTGTCGGACTAGCGACTTGATGCTGGAAAGATGTCTGATGAACAGCAAGCAGTGCTAGGCCCTTCTCAGCAGGGTTGGAATGTTGTACACCGCGTGGTAGGCCGCGACTTCACTCTCCCTGTACAGAGAGGTCCCTCACACACCAGGCCCAGGAGAAAGAGAGCGCAGGGCGGGTTCTCTGGCCTCTTTTATCTCTCTTCCCAGCAATCTCTCTGATGGTAGCAAAGATCCCTGGGATATGTAGTCCGGGTGTATAGTCATGCGGAGGAGTAGTCATTCTGAAGAACTACTAATCCCACAATCCCTTTGGTTTTGCCCACAAATATGATGTCAGTTAGTGACACTGGGCACTAGAGAGACAATACGATCTATAGAATGACAGGGAATCACTGTACTTTGCAAACGTAGTCCACATTGCTACATAATTAATATGTGTTCAGGTTTAAAGGGATGAGGTGGCAACCCTACCTGTGCGTGGTCTCTAACCCCTTCTGAAACTTTATGCTCAGGGGAAAGCCCAGTCATGCAGACTTTATCCACATTGTATACACTACTTTTAGACAGGGATAAGGGAACAAGAAGACTGGATATTATACTTTAACTTCTTTCAGCATTACCTACCAGGATCTCCCAATGCTTTCATGGAGAACATCTCTGCTACTGTTCAGGGAACAGAAGAGGCCTTTAGACATAAGTGGTCTTTACCTCTTCATCAGAATATATTACTATTCTCGTGAAGTAGGTCAGACATAATAGTTCTGGCAAGAAGTTAAGATTGCAAGGAGATCCCCCAAGTTTTCCCTATTCTACTGATCCTCTCTCCTGTCTGACCCTCCTTAGGTACCCCCCCCCCCCCGTCCTACCTCACCTTCTTTCTGTTTATAGTTTTGTTTTGATCTTATTTGGCAAACGCCAAAAATGAGCACTTTAATAACAACAATTTGTCTAATATAATGGATTTTTATTTTTATTGATGTATTGCTTTTAATATTTACAAGGGAACAAGGGCTGACATCCAACTTGGCTTCAGTTTGTTCATGATAATGACTTAAGCTCTTAGGTGATATTATTAGACTGTTTCATTGTATAAGCCCTGATTAGACAGTTATAACTGGAATGAAACTTAGGCAATCGATTTTCATTCAGTCATGTATTGCTTACTCAGAAACGTAATGCATGTTTTTTCTTGATTGAACTGTGTAACGCCTTGCCTTATTACATTTAATAAATAAAAAAATATTTAAAAAAATTATTGCAATCATTTGTGCTGGTTATGCTAAGTGGAATTGGACCCTTCACTATGCAGGCATCATCAGATTGGAGTTCAATCAGCCATAGCTCAAAGAACATTTAGCAACCACTGGAGGAACCGTTAGAGCTCCATGGAAACCTGGTTGAGAAAAAGGCTGCCAACTTGCCAAAATTTACTGGCAAGTTTTTACTGGCATTTTTAAAAAGTTACAAATTTACATTTTTACATTTCAGTATTTAGGCTACAAACAAGTACACTAGGCAAATAGCAATGTGATTTAAGGTAGATATTAAGGTAAGAAACATATTTTTGTTATTTTCGATATAAAGGTGCATTATTTAATCCATCATGTCCAATCACCCCCTGCCACTATCACCTACTGCCATCACCCCCTGCCACTATCACCTACTGCCATCACCCCCTGCCACCATCACCTACTGTCATCACCCCCTGCCACCATCACCTACTGCCATCACCCCCTGCCACCATCACCTACTGCCATCACCCCCTGCCACCATCACCTACTGCCATCAACCCCTGCCACCATCACCTACTGCCATCACCCCCTGCCACCATCACCCCCTGCCACCATCACCTACTGTCATCACCCCCTGCCACCATCACCCCCTGCCACCATCACCTACTGCCATCACCCCCTGCCACCATCACCTACTGACATCACCCACTGCCACCATCACACCCCGTCACCATCACCTACTGCCATCATCTCCTGCCACCATCACCCACTGCTATCACCCCCTGCCACCATCACCTAGCACTGCAGCAAGCATGCATCTTCCACTGAGTTGACCGGAGGGAGCACTCACAAGTCAGAGCCACCAGAGAGGGGGGCTTTGTCTGGGCCTGCCCTGAGCTATGCCTCTGGCTGAGCCACAACAATGATGAATGATGCCACTGACTGAATTGAATTCTGAAATGCTTAATCTTTATGAGTCACACACAAACACTCGGGTTGCAACTTGCAGAGGAGGGAGGACTAACACCACACCACACAATTAATTTCAGAAATTCCACTCCCAGCATGAATGAACACATCATGACTGCTGCTGCTCTGGTGCAGGGATTGCACTACATAGTCCACCTGAGACTCCCCCCACCATCCATCATCACCATGGGAATTTCCTGGCCCTGCCTGTGCCTGACTCTCTGTCTGAGACTGAGTCACTTACTGGCAGTGGGCACACTGAATCCCTGTCCCTCCGAGTCCTAAATCAAGTGAGGAGAGACACCTGCCCTGTGGGCTGCGGCCTGTCTGCCTCAGTCTCTCTCTCTGTCCTTTTTGGCTTTGCAGCTTGGATTTGGAAGAACTGCACTCACCAGGGCAGGTTGTAGGCTCAGCCAGGCAGAGGTCCCTCCTTTGGTCCGGTCCAAATCCACGCTCCACCTGCACGTCTCCCAAGTCCACGCATCACACGCGCCTGCTCTGTCCACCCCACCACGTCCACGAGACTCCTCTGTCCGCCCGCTCATCTCCTGTCTTTTGTCTGGCAGCGGTGTGGTGGGAAAAATGCACTGACATCATTGCGCAGCAGGTGGGCTGGGCAGAGGTAGCAGGAGTCAGACTCGTGGTCCGACTCGGGTCAGCATAAGATCTTCTCTGGGATTTCTGGAATTGCGCATGCGCAGTTCTGACCCAAGCCCGTCGCTGCCATTTTTACTGGCACTTTTCTCCTGCTACAGGCTTTTACGGGCTGCCCGTAAATCTATGGGCGGATGGCAACACTGCTATAGAGAATCACTTGATTGACACTCTGAGTCTGCCATTGCTGTTGACATCCCATCCAAGATGGCAGCACCCAGTAGATGTCTTAAAGTGGTTGTAAACCTCAGACATGAAATATGAACAAAGCATATCCCTCTACAGTGTGTACTTATCTAAATCCAGAGAACTAAGTGCAATTTCTGTCTGCTGCCCCGTTTCTCTGCTATCTGCATGAGTCACTTCTGAAAAGTTTGCCTGGCAGCAAGAGAAAAAAGGTGACAGGGGAAGGAGCTACAGCACACAGCCTGACAGCCTCAGCTCTGTTCATGTGTGCTATGTAAAGGAAGGGGTGGTGTCTATTCTTTCCAATCAGCATTCAGAGCTCTCCTCACTGAGCTTAGTAGTGTGTAATTTCAGCTCTCTATCCCCTGTTTTCTGACAGCTCAAACAGGCTTTAGAAATTCTGGATGTTGAACGAACATAGAAGAGAGAAGGCAGTAGATAAACAGGTATTGCTTATGTAAGAGGATTTGTTTCTTCGCTGGGTATAAGTAGGTAAGATATCTACAAAGGAGTCTTTTACAGGTAAATAGCATGCATACAAATGTTAAATGCACAAATAATCCTCTGAGAAGATTTGCGTTAAAATTATCTGACAACATGATCTGTTTAAGAAGGAAGATCAATTAAAATAGGATAGTAAATATTAACATTTTACAGTAGCAGGTATGTACAACCTTTGAGCTTTTACATTGTGTCTTTAAATTCCAGGTTATTTAAAGTGCAAGTAAAGTTAATATGATCATAAATATATCTGATCTACACCTTTAGCACATAGAAGAGTTGGCCACTTAAAGTCATTACTTACTGTAAAAAAAAAGTAATGACTTTCCCTGTGAGACTAAGCAGCCATTGCAGGCCCTACAGAGGAGCGGGTTGATGAAATTTAGAAGAAGTAATAGGGTTTGGTTCAGCTCATTCTCAGAATAAGAGGCACAAAACAGATCTGTGGGTGAGGGGACAAGATTGATGGAGCACAACAGCAGGTGAATTTAAGGCATAAATTATAACGGGAGCCCGGCAACACTGCGCTCTGTGCTGTGGCTGTCTCCTTTTTTAAGAGTGTTTTTCTTATACAATATCTGCGTGCTAATATTTTATTCTTCCTTTGGCCTGACAGTTTAATCAGTGTTTTGCGGTGTAGAGAGCATTCGATAAACTAGTCCTTTCTTTGCTGGCTGTGACCGTAATAAATGTCCTCTTGTTCTCCGATGTAATATGCAGCCCTCGTTTATTGCACTTGTCGAACTTTAATTGACTAAACCAGAGTCTGTCGCCAAATGTGTTTCTGTCTGACCACATCCGATATCACTTGTATAGATTGGCAAAAGTCTTAAAGGGAATCTGCAGTATTGTTTTTTTTTTTTTTTTTTTCTTATTTACTACCATGTTCAGTATTGAAAATTAAAATGCCAAAACAATTTTTGACTTTGTTTTGAATCAGGTAAATATGAAATATTGTTTTTACATATTTCATATTGTAGCACCCTCTATTAAGGTAGGTTCTAGAGTTGAGAATTTTGTCAGTGCAGGTAAATTTAGGCAGGCCTAACTATTTGTTTTGATCTGTGGCTGGGAGTGGTTTAGAATAGGCTGGTGACTCACAGCTCGTCTCATCTTTCGGTTGCCTCCCTTCTGTTTCTAGAAGCTTCTGGAAGGAAGGCAGGGAAGAGAGGTGGAGCTGTCTGGGTTGTTCTAAGGAGCCCTGACTAATCCCCAACCTGGATTGGCAGGGGGCAGGCCTCCTTAAATACCTAAAGTCAGCTGGGGAGGAGTTCGGGTGGAAGAACTGGAGATGGAGTATTAGGCTGTCAGGGCCTTGGATGGAGCCCCCCAGTCTGGGGGAGGGTGACCTTTGGGCTGGGCTCGGAGCTGTGAAGGAACCCCACACAACCCAAAGGGTGTCCTGAACAGGAGCAGGAGAGGACAGCGGGAAACACTGCCAGGCAAGTCTCCAGGAGGGATCCATCAGGTGTCGGTGAGTAACAGACACAGTCGGGAGAGCTGGGAGAGGCATCCCGGAGAGGACTGGAAGGTAGTCAGAGATGGATGTAGAGCCAGTGGGAGAGACTGTGATGTTACTGTTACTGCTGCAGCTGGGAGAGCTGGCAGGGTCTACAAATGGCTGACTGGGATCAGTAGTCCACTAAAGACTTTTCTGACTGGGATCAGTAGTCCACTAAAGACTGTTCCTAATTTTGCTGCTACACTAGAGGGCCCCGCGGTCCCTGCCTGCAATAAGGAACTTTGCTAAGGCCTGGCTGCAACCAGAGTTAGGCTTAATCATGTGCTAGCTGACGTCATTGCGTGCTGTCTCATGCCCCGTACACACGGTCGGATTTTCCGATGGAAAATGTCCGATCGGAGCGTTTTGTCGGAAATTCCGACCATGTGTGGGCTCCATCGGACATTTTCCATCGGATTTTCCGACACACAAAGTTGGACAGCAGGAGATAAAATTTTCCGACAACAAAATCCGTTGTCGGAAATTCCGATCGTGTGTACACAAATCCGACGGACAAAGTGCCACGCATGCTCAGAATAAATAAAGAGATGAAAGCTATTGGCCACTGCCCCGTTTATAGTCCCGACGTACGTGTTTTACGTCACCGCGTTTAGAACGATCGGATTTTCCGACAACTTTGTGTGACCGTGTGTATGCAAGACAAGTTTGAGCCAACATCCGACAGAAAAAATTCTAGGATTTTGTTGTCGGAATGTCCGAACAAAGTCCGACCGTGTGTACGGGGCATAAGTCTAGTCTAAGCGGACGGGCATTCGCACAAGCCGGCCGGCTGTTTATTGCTGTTTTTGTACCTGGATATTGTAAGTGTTATTTTATTTTTTAAATAAATGATGGTCTGTCAGAATTACGCTATGGTGAGTTCCTCTTTCATTCTGGGCAGCATCTGAGCGACATCTGAACAATTTGAGCACTCTGTTTGAACCTGTGACCCGGGTTATCCGTGCTGTTTGCTGATCCTATTCCTAGGACGCTATTGAGGCATCAGCTCTTTTTTCTTCTCTGGATAAAGGCCCTGCTCAGGTAATTGGCCGCAGGCATATCTAGCTTGCTTTGTGGTAAGCGCGCATTCTATGTGGTGTTGTCACTTTGGTTACGGTGGAGGAATCGTCACTTTTCTTTCTACATATGCACCCGGTTTATGGATTCTTATCACGGACAGTTCTGTCACTGAAAAACAGCTATACTTCCGATGAACTTTATTTATATGTATTTATGTTATTGATTTCCTTAATAATATTCATTTCACCTTTATTCCATTTATTAATTTAAACACCCATGAATCAACTATCACTGGTGATTTTTTGAGTTATGTTGAACAATATTTATTATATTTCTTTATACCTGATTAACATTGATTCATTATTCACTGTGATTTCATCAATTTAATATTCACGTTTTTTAGGGCTGCTACATTTTTTCCCATGTGCTAGCTGAGCCTAAAGAACAGTGCTGGAAGGAGGAGAGATAATCTGGAGCAAGTGTTGTGCAGAAGGAGAATATCTGAATTGTCCCATACCATGCAAGAATCATTTTCTGGGCATCCCATGATTCCCTTAACCCCATCCAAGTTCTAATCAGTCAATAAAATACAAAAACAAAGCTGAGGACCTTGTTCATTGTCTTGGAGTGACTGGAAGTGAATGCCAGGCTGGGCAGGGTGACAGGTGGAACTACTATATTCTGCAGCCCCTACGGGGGTACCGCTACAATATTTACTAGTTATAGCCAGGATATAAAGGTATAGGCACAGTCTATGCTCTGAGAAGTCTCTTCATTTTAGGTAGCTGCTGTGCTAAATGCAAATAGGTGGGGGGTCACCGAATTAGGATAGGTGGGGGTCAGGAGTAATGACAAATATTGAGAGGCTATAAGGAAAAATTAGAGATATTTACTTTAAAAAATCATTTATTATTATACTAATAAAAAAAATCCAATCAGTTATAAGTATTTATATCTTGATCTGGTGTACCTAAATGTCTTCCTTTTTTTAATGATTTCTGTCTCATTGGTCATATGACTTTGGGTAGCAGCAGCCAATGCAATTTACCATGTCTTCCACTTGGTCATCTGTTTATGCGCCTGGTAACCTGCTTTTACATTCCTTTCTTTAATACATGCTCACTCAACCATATCTATGGAGGAAGCCATGGTTGTCGCTCAGACTGCTCTCCTGATTCAGGCTACAAACCCATCCTTTTCTTTTCATCTCCATTACACGGGGGTCAGGGCCATTTGTGGTTTGTAGAAGATACTGTAGATTGGAAGAAATATAACATTGTCTGTGCTTTCTGGTACAATTATTTTATTCAATTTTTGAGAGAATAACAGAGCATCTAATCGGCCCACGCAGGGGCTTGGGATGGCAACATAAATCAGAGTAAAGGTTCTTACAATGTCAAGCAAAAGGACAACAGTAACAGTGGTGAGGTCCAAGGAGCATAAATAGCTAAAAGACAAGGTCCAGGAAGATCTGCATGGATATCAATGTCAAACCTGGACAGACTAATTCCCTGATAAAGGTGCAGAAAGTATTATGCACACAAAATGTAGAGTAACCAAGACAGAAAAGAGAGGGGGCAAAAGCCCCAGAAAGAAGAAAAGGAAAGAAAGACAAGAGTGAAGAGGAAAAGAAGAGGGGGGAGAAGGGGCCTACAGAAGAGGGGGAGAAAGAAAAAGGCAATGGGGATATGGACTTGGGATCATCAGGCGGATCAGTTACATGTGTCAAATACTAGCCGGAGGAAGCGAAGGGAAGGCATATTGAAGCCAAGATTTCCACATTTTTAAAAATTTAGCATGAAAGTCCTGGAGAATGCTGCAGATCTGTTCATTAAGCATTAAGGCAGTCATGGTCTTGAATGCCCTCAAAGGGGACAGTAGGCTTCCTCCAGGCCTGCCAATCGTTCTTTTGGCTGACCAAAAAAGGGAGGTTACTAACTTTTGCTGGCGAGCATAGAGGCCCGGGATAGGGCAGTATAGCAGGGCCAATTTAGCATCCTTTTCAGATAGGCAAGTGGAATAGAGTATGCAGAAGGCCAAAGACTCAGGCCCAAAAGCCTATCAAATGCAGGCAGGTCAACCATGTATGTAAAGCATCCCCGCAATGACCACAGCCCCAGGAAGCAGCAGTTACTAGAACTGGGGTTGGCATGAGCAATACGGGCTGGGACTCAATACCACTGCAGGTGTACTTTATATACTGCCTCTAACGTAGCAGTATTAAATGAGAATCTTGCTATAGAAGACCAGGCTTTGCTCCAGTCTGCTAGGTCTATCTCGGAGGCCAGGTCCCTTTCCCAGTGAGAATGGGAGGTAGAGGGAGGTAGTGGACATTCTACCATTCGGGGATGCATAGAGGTTGGAGATTAGGCCAGGCGAGCCCAGGAGTGTTGGCGCGTGTGTCCAAAGGTCGTTTTCTGAATGGGGTACGTAGCGGTATGGCGGAGGGATGATATCCAATATTGGAGTTGGAGGTAGTGGAAAAACTCCGACTGTGAGACCTTGTGCATCTCTCTCAAGAAGTCAGGAAGTGCTGTGCTTGCGTGAAACCACAAGAGGTAAATCAACTGAACGCCTGAGGCAGGTCCACATCTGGGGGAAATCGAGGATTGTGGAGAGTAGGCAAAAAGGGCAAGAAGGGGAGACGTAAGGTTGCCCAAGTATCTAACAGAAACCCATGTTTTCAGGCTGTGTTGCATAAGAGGGCTAAGGATGGGTGGGCGTGGTTTATGAGGAAGCCAAAGGAGAGCCTGAAGGGGAAGACGTGTGCAATCAGGGAGCTCCAAAAGCACCCACAGGGGGATGTCAGGGGGATGTCAGCTGAAGCATGAAGCAGAGAGATCTGGGCCACTAAATATTATTTGGAGATGTTTAGGACACCCAAACCCAAATTACAAAATAATTGTAGCTTCTATATACTTGGGCATCATTATAATCCCTATCCAATCCCTTTTTGCATTCTATCATGGTAAAAGGTCCCGCAGTGCAGAAGTGGAATATACTATATAATTTTGGGGTCCGTCAAAGACCAACAGGCTTAGTGACTGATAGTTTGTTCTCTGATGTTTCTGTTCTAACTAATGTTTTATCGTTCATGTTAAGTTAATATTTTGTTAATAAAAAGGTTGCTATGGCCATTTGTACTCCATTCCTTGTTGTGGTCTCCATTAACCACTTGAGCCCCGGACCATTATGCTGCCTAAGGACCAGAGGTCTTTTTCCAATTTGGCACTGCGTCGCTTTAACTGCTAATTGCGCGGTCATGCAATGCTGTACCCAAACGAAATTTGCGTCCTTTTCTTCCCACAAATAGAGCTTTCTTTTGATGGTATTTGATCACCACTGCGGTTTTTATTTTTTGCGCTATAAACGGAAAAAGACCGAAAATTTTGAAAAAAAATGATATTTTCTACTTTTTGTTATAAAAAAAATCCAATAAACTAAATTTTAGTCATACATTTAGGCCAAAATGTATTCGGCCACATGTCTTTGGTAAAAAAAATGTCAATAAGCGTATATTTATTGGTTTGCGCAAAAGTTATAGCGTCTACAAACTAGGGTACATTTTCTGTAATTTACACAGCTTTTAGTTTATGACTGCCTATGTCATTTCTTGAGGTGCTAAAATGGCAGGGCAGTACAAAACCCCCCCAAATGACCCCATTTTGGAAAGTAGACACCCCAAGGAAATTGCTGAGCGGAATGTTGAACCCATTGAATATTTTTTTTTTTTTGTCCCAAGTGATTGAAAAATGACAAAAAAAAAAAAAAAAAAAAATATTTACAAAAAGTTGTCACTAAATGATATATTGCTCACACAGGCCATGGGCCTATGTGGAATTGCACCCCAAAATACATTCAGCTGCTTCTCCTGAGTATGGGGATACTACATGTGTGGGACTTTTTGGGAGCCTAGCCGCGTACGGGGCCCCGAAAACCAATCACCGCCTTCAGGATTTCTAAGGGTGTAAATTTTTGATTTCACTCTTCACTGCCTATCACAGTTTCGGAGGCCATGGAATGCCCAGGTGGCACAAAACCCCCCCAAATGACCCCATTTTGGAAAGTAGACACCCCAAGCTATTTGCTGAGAGGCATGGTGAGTATTTTGCAGCTCTCATTTGTTTTTGAAAATGAAGAAAGACAAGAAAAAACATTTTTTTTTTCTTTTTTCAATTTTCAAAACTTTGTGACAAAAAGTGAGGTCTGCAAAATACTCACTATACCTCTCAGCAAATAGCTTGGGGTGTCTACTTTCCAAAATGGGGTCATTTGGGGGGGTTTTGTGCCACCTGGGCATTCCATGGCCTCTGAAACTGTGATAGGCAGTGAAGAGTGAAATCAAAAATTCACGCCCTTAGAAAGCCTGAAGGCGGTGCTTGGTTTTCGGGGTCCCGTACGCGGCTAGGCTCCCAAAAAGTCTCACACATGTGGTATCCCCGTACTCAGGAGAAGCAGCAGAATGTATTTTGGGGTGTAATTTCACATATTTCCATGGCATGTTTGAGCAATATATCATTTAGTGACAACTTTGTGCAAAAAAAAAAAAAAATTTGTCTCTTTCCCGCAACTTGTGTCGCAATATAAAATATTCCATGGACTCGACATGCCTCTCAGCAAATAGCTTGGGGTGTCTACTTTCCAAAATGGGGTCATTTGGGGGGGTTTTGAACTGTCCTGGCATTTTATGCACAACATTTAGAAGCTTATGTCACACATCACCCACTCTTCTAACCACTTGAAGACAAAGCCCTTTCTGACACTTATTGTTTACATGAAAAAGTTATTTTTTTTTGCAAAAAAATTACTTTGAACCCCCAAACATTATATATTTTTTTAAAGCAAATGCCCTACAGATTAAAATGGTGGGTGTTTCATTTTTTTTTTTCACACAGTAATTGCGCAGCGATTTTTCAAACGCATTTTTTGGGGAAAAAACACACTTTTTTTAATTTTAATGCACTAAAACACGCTATATTGCCCAAATGTTTGATGAAATAAAAAAGATGATCTTAGGCCGAGTACATGGATACCAAACATGACATGCTTTAAAATTGCGCACAAACGTGCAGTGGCAACAAAATAAATACATGTTTAAAATCCTTCAAAAGCCTTTACAGGTTACCACTTTAGATTTACAGAGGAGGTCTACTGGAAAAATTACTGCCCTCGATCTGGCCTTCGCGGTGATACCTCACATGCATGGTGCAATTGCTGTTTACGTTTGACGACAGACCGCCGCTTGCGTTCGCCTTAGCGCGAGAGCAGGGGGCGACAGGGGTGCTTTTTTTTTTTTTTTTTTTCTTTATTATTTTTTTGCTTTTTTAATCTTACTTTTAAACTGTTCCTTTCATATTTTTTTTTTAATCATTTTTATTGTTATCTCGGGGAATGTAAATATCCCCTATGATAGCAATAGGTAGTGACAGGTACTCTTTTTTGAAAAAATTGGGGTCTATTAGACCCTAGATCTCTCCTCTGCCCTCAAAGCATCTGACCACACCAAGATCGGTGTGATAAAATGCTTCCCCAATTTCCCAATGGCGCTATTTACATCCGGCGAAATCTAAGTCATAAAATGCTCGTAGCTTCCGGTTTCTTAGGCCATAGAGATGTTTGGAGCCACTCTGGTCTCTGATCAGCTCTATGGTCAGCTGGCTGAATCACCGGCTGCATTCTCAGGTTCCCTGTTGAGACAGGAGAGCCAGAGAAAAACACGGAAGACGGTGGGGGGGGGCATTCCCTCCCACGGCTTGTAAAAGCAGTCTAGAGGCTAATTAGCCGTTAGGATTGCTTTTACATGAAAGCCGACCGCTGGCTGAAAAGAATGATACCAAGATGATACCTAAACCTGCAGGCATCATTCTGGTATAACCACTCAAAGTCGTGAATGGCGTACCTGAAGACAAAAAAATGGTTAACAATGGTTAACAATAAAGCACAGTAAACAGTAAAGTATAAATAATTACATACCTGAAAAACAAACATGATAAAACATAATAATAACAATAACAATAACAATAAAACATTGCAGAATAGAATACAGTAAAAAAGAGCAGAACAATAGAGAGAGAGAATAGAGAGAGAGAGAACAATAAAACGACAACTATTTTTTTTTATTTCATATATTTTTTTTTTTTTACACTTTTTTTGTAACTAACTTTTATAACTGTAACCGGTTCCAGGTTCGGGTCTCTCAAAATGTGATGGCATCTTGGAAGACCCTGTGAAAGTGCGCCTAGTCTGTGGAATGCTGTACCCTACGCTAATACTCAACTAGTGCATGGTAGCGTTCAAAACATTCACCAATGCAAAGACCAGGATTGTCAGGACAGGAGGGACAATAATAGTGGGTGTCACGCCTATATCCGATCCACGCTTGCTGCAGACACAACATCTTTTTTGGGGGGGTTCGTTGGGTAGGGGTACTCGGGAGGACATAAAAATGCCTCTCATGCAGCCGACTGCATTTGGTTGGGGATGTGAATGGGGGAAGTACAGGCGCTGCAGAAGTGGTGGGCTCCCAATTAGGATTGGCGAATGCAGCAGGAAGGGCATTATGGGCACGACGGGCCTGTGTTTGTCTTTTTGGTGGCAGCGGGACACTACTTGTGCTTGCCACCTCACCAGCTTGAACTGCACTTATGGGACTCGCCACGTCACCAAGTGTTACTGCAGTGCTAGTTTGACTACGACCGGGGTGTACTACGCCGCTGATGCTTGCCAGTTCACCAAAACGCTACCAAAAAAACTGTTAGCGATCGCAGGGATCAGGCCTGATTCTGCGAACGCTGCAGTTATGCGTTTAGAGTTTTGTAAGTGACAGTGATCGATCGATACTGCACTTGGGTGGGCTGGGCTGGGCCAGGCGGAGGGACAAAACGCAGGTGCTAGCAGGTATCTGGGCTGATCCCGCTAACACTGCGTTTTTGGGAACCCTAAACTGCTGGGGACGCTAGTATAGATCAGATCGGATCAGATATTGATGCGATCAGATACTATACCACTAAGGGAGGTGTATGCTGCGTGCGTGGGTGTTAGCGGTACTGGCGCTAACCTGACGCTGCCTGGGGCTGGTGCTTGCCAGTTCCCCAAAATGCTACCAAAAAAACTGTTAGCGATCGCAGGGATCAGGCCTGACTCTGCGAACGCTGCAGTTATGCGTTTAGTGTTTTGTAAGTGACAGTGATCGATCGATACTGCACTTGGGTGGGCTGGGCTCGCCTGGGCGGAGGGGCAAAACGCAGGTGCTAGCAGGTATCTGGGCTGATCCCGCTAACACTGCGTTTTTGGGAACCCTAAACTGCTGGGGACGCTAGTATAGATCTGATCGGATCAGATATTGATGCGATCAGATACTATACCACTAAGGGAGGCGTATGCTGCGTGCGTGGGTGTTAGCGGTACTGGCGCTAATCTGACGCTGCCTGGGGCGACGCATATCACCGCCGGGCGATCGGGGGGCTAAACCTTTATTCGGTAATAAACGGCGGGTGCCCTGACACTATAAAAAATAAACGAACTAACCAGCGTCAACCGTAACGGTTATACGGTGATCAGTGGTGAAAGGGTTAACTAGGGGCCAATCAAGGGGTTAAAACATTTATTAGGTAGTATATGGGGGTCCCTGTCGCTATAAAACGCTGACGGCGAACCTAAATATTTACCTCACTAACTAGCGTCACCAGCGACACTAATACAGCGATCAGAAAAATGATCGCTTAGCGACACTGGTGACAGGGGGTGATCAAGGGGTTAAAACTTTATTAGGGGGGGTTAGGGGGGTACCCTAGACCTACAGGGGGGTAACAGTAACTGTCCAAACACTGTAACTGTCACAAACTGACACCTAGCAGTAATCAGAAAAAAAAAAAAAAAAAACCTGCTGGTGTCAGTTTGTGACAGGGGGGGGGTGATTGGGGGGGGATCGGGGGGCGATCGGGGGGGGGGATCGGGGTGTTTTGTATGCCTGGCATGTTCTACTGTGTGTGTGTGTGTTGGTGCACTCACATAGATGTCTTCTCTCCTCGGGCCGGAACGGAAAATACCGACCCGAGGGGAGATGACATCACTTCCTTTGCTGCTGTTTAGCATACAGCAGCAAAGGAGTGTTCTCATTGGCCGGCAGCGATCGCGAGGGGGGGGCCACGAACGGATGGCCTCCCCCTCGTCTCTGATCGCCGGGGGACAGAACGGGACCGCCTCGGGCGGCGGGGGGGGTCCGATCGGACCCCCCACCCGCGGGAGGCAAATCACGTACCCTGTACGTGATTTTGCCTGCCCGTGCCGCCTTGCCGACGTACATCGGCGTGAGGCGGTCCTTAAGTGGTTAATTATAGGTAACGGTAAGGGATGGGTTGGAGTATGAGTATGGTCAGGCAGACATTAAGAAAGTTGGGGACATCTGGTCTACACTGGTCAAGACTAATGCCCTGTACACACGATAGGATTTTCAGATGGAAAATGTGTGATGGGACCTTGTTGTCGGAAATTCCGACCGTGTGTGGGCTCCATCACACATTTTCCATAGGAATTTCCAACACACAAAGTTTGAGAGCTTGCTATAAAATTTTCCGACAACAAAATCCGTTGTCGGAAATTCCGATCGTGTGTACACAAATCCGACGCACAAAGTGCCACGCATGCTCAGAATAAATGAAGAGACGAAAGCTATTGGCTACTGCCCCGTTTATAGTCCCGACGTACGTGTTTTACGTCACCGTGTTCTGAACGATCGGATTTTCCGACGACTTTGTGTGACCGTGTGTATGCAAGACAAGTTTGAGCCAACATCTGTCGGAAAAAATCCATGGATTTTGTTGTCGGAATGTCCGATCAATGTCCGACCGTGTGGACAGGTCACTACAGATAAACATTCTAATATATTTACACACAACATTGTTTTTTACTTTTAGTTGACCTCTTTCTTATGTAGTGGATATAAAAAGTCTACACACCCCTGTTAAAATGTCAGGTTTCTGTGATGTAGAAAAATGAGACAAAGATAAAAAATTTCAGAACTTTTTCCACCTTTAATGTGACCTATAAATTGTACAAACTCAAGTGAACAACAAACTGAAATCTTTTAGATGGAGGGAAGTAAAAATAAAAAATAAAATAAAATAATTTGGTTCCATAGGTGTGCACACCCTTAAACTAATACTTTGTCAAAGCACCTTTTGATTTTATTACAGCACTCAGTCTTCTTGAGTCTATCAGCATGGCACATCTTGACTTGGCAATATTTGCCCACTCTTCTTTTCAAAAACACTCCAAATCTGTCAGATTGCAAGAGCATCTCCTGTGCACAGCCCTCTTCAGATAACCCCACAGATTTTTCAATTGGATTCAGGTCTGGGCTCTGACTGGGCCATTCCAAAACTTTAATCTTCTTCTGGTGAAGCGATTCCTTTGTTGATTTAGATGTATGTTTTGGGTCATTGTCGTGCTGAAAGGTGAAGTTCCTCTTCATGTTCAGCTTTCTAGCAGAAGCCTGAAGGCTTTGTGCCAATATTGACTGATATTTTTCTAACTGTTCATAATTCCCTCTACCTTGACTAACAGCCCCAAAGCATGATGCTGCCACCACCATGCTTTACTGTGGGTATGGTGTTCTTTTGGTGATGTCCAGTGTTGTTTTTGCACCAAACATATCTTTTGGGAGACTTTTAACACATTTTTCCACATGCTTTTGGTAGACTTCAGATGTTTTTCTTAGTACGAATAGTCTTCCATCTTGCCACTCTACCCCACAGCCCAGACATATGAAGAATACGAGAGATTGTTGTCACATGTACCACACAGTCAGTACTTGACAGATATTCCTGCAGCTCCTTTAATGTTGCTGTAGGCCTCTTGGCAGCCTCCCTGACCAGTTTTCTTCTTGTCTTTTCATCAATTTTGGAGGGACGTCCAGATCTTGGTAATGTCACTGTCATGCCATAATTTCTCCACTTGATGATGACTGTCTTCACTGTGTTCTGTGGTAAATTCTTTTGTACCCTTCTCCTGACTGATACCTTTAACAATGAGATCCCTCTGATGCTATGGAAACTCTCTGCAGACCATGGCTTTTGCTGTAGGATGCGACTGAGAAAATGTCAAGTAAGACCTACTAGAACAGCCAAGCTTTATTTGGGGTTCATCAGAGGCACTTTAAATGATGGCCGGTGTGTACTGACTCCCATTTAACATGAGTTTGCATGTGATTGCTTATTTCTGAACACAGCTACATTCACCATTATAAGAGGGTGTGGATGTGCACAATTAGACCCGGTTCACACTGGGACGACTTGTCAGGCGACTTAGCCACCTAACAAGTCGCGTCCCGTTCTGTACAATGGAAAAAGGTTCCTGTACGACTTTGGGGGCGGCTTGAGGCGACTTGCATTGACTTCTATATAGAAGTCGTTTTGCAAGTCGCCGCTGCTGTTGTGTGCAGGTCGCCTGAGGCAGTCCCGCTGCAAGTCGTGCTGCCTCAGTGTGAACCGACCCTTATGCAACCACATTATTTTAGTTTTGTATTTTTACTTTCCTCCCCTAAAAGATTTCAGTTTGTTTTTCAATTAAGTTGTACAGTTTATAGGTCACATTATAGGTGGAAAAAGTTCTGAAATGATTTATCTTTTTCTAATTTTTTTACATCACAGAAACCTGACATTTTAACAGGGGTGTGTAGACTTTTTATATACACTGTATATCTAAACAATGAATAGCTCCACTTTAAAGAGATGGTATAGTGGTTATTTATAGGATTCCATTTTTTAACTTTCAAAAGTTTTTTATTTAGACCCCTTTTTTCAGGCACTTTTGGGTTAAAAACAGTGCCTGTAAAGTGCCTGAAAAACGACTCCCCTGCAGTCTCAGTGTGAAAGCCTAAGTGCTTTCACACTGAGGCGAAGCGCTGGCAGGACGTTAAGAAAACTCCTGCAAGCAGCATCTTTGGAGCGGTGAAGGAGCGATGTATAGAGGAGCCTCCATTTATTACAGAGAAGAACAGAAACCACTCAGCAGTCAATGGCAACCTGTAGGCAGGTACAGTCTACTTTCTCCACTGTAGATGGCACGCATTGCAGGAGGGGAAGTCAAGAGGAACATGGTTTCCTGGGTCACGGGGAATGCTATTCAATTGGATTCTACCTCCCTATGTGACTCTGGCAGCCATCTTGGGTCAGGCAGAGCCTCTTTAAGGTCCCAGGCATGGAGCACATTTAGTGTGTGGGTAGTGTAGGGACAGGTCCTCCGTCTGGCAAGAATTGTGATTAGTGGTAGGGAGATGTTCCAGATGAGTAGGGAAAGGATAGGGATATGCTATCCTTCCTGGAGACCTCCCTATTTGGGTACAGACCAGCCAGGTCACATTCTGTCTCTCAAGACAGACACTGTCGGCACACCCGAGACCTGCTCTGCTCCACACTGCTGTTACACTCTGTTGGTGTACCCAGTTGGGCATCTTCCCGCCAGGCTTATTGTGAATTGCTGAACTTTAACTTTAATACAAGTTCTGTTCTCTGCAACTGGACTCTGAGTGTTTACTGCCACCGCACCATGCTGCACCTCCCCACAAGCCGTCAAAGTTGGGTCCCAATGGTTGCTTTTTCTGCTGTCACTGTTACTGAATCATGTTGTTCCCTCTAATGAAAAATGATGAGGTCAAGGCCATTGAGGAGATGATAACCATGAAAAAAACAATGGAGTTTTTTGGCAATACGACTTTGTGTTCATTCCTTCTAGAGACACATTAAAACAATCAAATAGGTGGGAATATATCCTACATGTCCATCCTAACTCAATACTTAGCAATTTCCCCTTGTGTTAGTCACACTACTACAGGAATGTAATACAATTATCCTGGGATTCAGCTATCACTCCTCGCACACGTTGACTTTGAAGAGGCAGCAAAGCTCTTGCGGAGGCTGAGAACCAGAACACCTAATTACTTTTCTCATATCTGAAATTGTTTTTTGTTTTGGGTTTGACATCTCGCGCTCCAGGAACACAGAGAGCTTTCGCCGCTCTTGTTAGTATATACATTTTTTTGTGCCTTTGCTTGAATTGTTCAGCCACCCTACAAAAGCTGACAAATGATTTAACGAGAGGGCAGCATATAGAGTGAGGATGTACTGTAATGACATAGTGGGTGAAGTTTCAGACTAACGAGGTACTTTATGAGAAGGAATAGCATCTGATGATCTCAACCACCAGACTGCCAGCTGTACAGTCTGAATGTTTTTTTTTCCTGCAAAATAGAAAAAGAGAAAGTTTACTGGAGAGAAACAAAGAAGTCAAATAAAATCTGTCAACTATAAAAAGCTTTCTTTTTATTTTTTTTTGCTAGAGATTCTCCTAGTGTTTGAGAAAATGTGAAAACAGTTCTGAGTCTTACTGTAGCTCTAGTTTTTTGTTGAGAAACAGTTCCCCGCTTCTCGAATACAGTGTACAAATGTTAGCAAACTTTATTGCATATCCTTATCTCTTTCTGTTCTGTAGATATTGAGATGGAGTTTGCCAAAAGAGAAAGGGAGGCATCATGCTCTGCGTGCAATACAGATTTATCAGACAATAAAAGTAATAGAGGGATATAGGACACTGTGGCTGATATACTTAAAAAGTAAGATGTGTTCACTCTGCAAAGGAATTTTCTCTTAACCCCCATACACACCACTCATTGGCAACCAAGGGTGGCTGATGCCAGCCCTGCCAGCCAGCATGGTCTGGAGATGGGGTTCCTATCCCCAGGGGTGATGGGGTCCCTGTCCCCAGGTGAGAAGGGGTCCCCGTCCCCAGGGGTGATGGGGTTCTTGTCCCCAGGGGAGAAGGGGTCCCTAATAGGGTCCCCCACTATTGCAATGTTTTTTTGTACCCCATAGCAGTGTCCTCTGTCCCCCTTCACATCAGTCCCATAGTGTTCTCTGCCCCCCCCCAATAGCAAGTTTCCTGTGCCCCCAAAGCCTCTGTCCCCTGTACCCCCCATAGTGTCCTCTGCCCCCCTCCACCCCACACACACTGTGTAGGTAAAACTCTCCTACCTTACACAGGTGTACAGCGTGTACAGGTGTAGAGCAGAGATCGACATCACAGGGCTGGATAGGGGCGGGAACTGCTGGTTAACTTTTCACATTAACAGGCTGGTGATTGGTTGCTAGCCACTCCAGTCCAGAATGTAAAGGAGAGACAGCTGACAACAGATGCCCCATAGTAAGCTTATAGGTGATGTCACCTTCCAGGCTCTGCTGTCTTTATTGCTGCCTCTCTTCTACACTGAAGCTGGCACTGGAATCCTGTAAAGTTGGGGGACAGGGTGACAGGGTGGTTATCATGTCCTCCATGTTTCCCGCCTTATTGGATACCAAGTAAGGGTCACATGAGAGGCCTACCCCAGAGTGGGTTCTTCTGGATACAATAGGGATCTTGTACACAGTCACTTTACTATACATATGGGGTACCTTTGCTTTGTGCTGTTTTCATCAATGCCCCGGGACAAGGCTGGGGCTGCCATGGAGGAATACTTGACCTTAAGTTGGGCCTCAACACATATGCCCCGTACACACGGTCGGACTTTGTTCGGACATTCCGACAACAAAATCCTAGGATTTTTTCCGACGGATGTTGGCTCAAACTTGTTTTGCCTACACACGGTCGCACAAAGTTGTCGGAATTTCCGATCGACAACCACGTGGTCACGTACACCACGTACAACGAGACTAGAAAAGGCCGGTTCAGAACCAAGCACGGCACCCTTTGGGCTCCTTTTGCTAATCTCGTGTTAGTAAAAGTTTGGTGAGAGACGATTCGCGCTTTTTCAGACTCATGGCTTTCAGATCGTTTTCTGCCGTTCAGTTTGTGCTTGTGGGTTTGTATCTGCTCTTCAGTGCGTGCAAGCAAGTTCCGCGTGACTTTAAGTAGTCATTGTATTCTTGTTCGTTCGTTACTGGTTTTCAGGTCGCTCTTCACAGGCCTTGCTGTTCTTCAGTGCATTCTGTTACTTCGTTCTGAGCAGCCGACCGTTTTCTAGCCATGTTTCGTATGCGTACTCCTCGTAGAGTTCGTGCTGTGCGGGGGCTTGGTGTTGGGGTCCTGACCTTGACACAAGTCCAGTCCATGAACAGGGTGGGGAGGAGTTCATGGACCAAGAATTGGTTGCTTCAGCGTGACCAGTTCTGTCATATGCCTTTGCTCCGTGAGAATAATCCTGATGATTTCAGGAACTTTCTCAGGATGACGGACCCCGTGTTTCACCGTTTGTTGGCTTTGCTGACCCCCTATATTAGCAGGCAGGATACCTGCATGAGGCAAGCCATCACTCCGGAGCAGAGGTTGGTCGCTACCTTGCGGTATTTGGCCACAGGGAGAAGCCTGCAGGACCTCAAGTTCTCGACAGGCATCTCCCCCCAGGCTCTGGGAATCATTATCCCAGAGACCTGTTCTGCCATCGTACAGGTCCTGCAGAAGGAGTATATGAAGGTAAGATTTTTTTCCTTTTATATCACATTTTATTGTATTAAATGTTTGCTAATATATTGTGTTTCTTTCCTCATTCCCTAATTACCATGATTGGAATATACTGTGAATGTCCCCTTTGTCCTCATGCATGATGGATTTTTATGTAATTATTATTTTATGTCCTTCATACATATTTGCCCTTCAATAACCTCTCCAGCATGGTGTCTCCTGCCCTATATTCACTTCATGTAGTCACTTGTACAATGTATTTTATCAGCTCTATAGTAGTGCTTTACCCCAAACACCCCCTAAAATGTTTGGAAATGTTATTTTTTATTTAAATTCAGGCAGAGTGGCAGAGGCTTTTTTTTGTGGTGTCCCCAAATTTTTTGTAACCCTCCCTCCCCCAACTGCTAAGTCAGCTGATCCCAATTCTCTATCCTCAATCATCTATCTGCTGACTTTGCCAAACCCATACACACTATACCCATCTCTTTACTGGTCAGATTTATGGATGAATTCCCCAAAGCATGTAGTGCAAGGGCCTGCCTGTATACTTTCCAATGGTACTGTTTAAAGTTTTTGTATCCTATTATTATCTTGATAGGTAATAGCAGAATGTCCAAATGTCCTCAAATGTGTACAGTGTGTATTTATATCTTTGTATTATGACACTTCTTACCTGTCCAGTGGTCTGCCAATAGTGTAACTAAGGAGGGGCTGTTCCAAGTAATACCCTGTATTTAGGCATTCATCTCTAAATGAAGTGAAGAGGGTTACCTGTCCAAGAGTTCCCCCCCTATAATGTTAGAAATGGCCCATGAGGGGGGGAGGGGGAATATGATAGGTGTACCTTATACTTTGTTGTTGTTAAATTCCCCTTAATAAATGCTATCTGGAGGTTGCCCCATAATGTTTGTGTATAATCTGCTTGCCATGTTTCTGTGAAAAAATAGTAATGTTTATTGTTTTTTCCTCAACAGTTTCCTTCCACGCCACAGGAATGGCAGACTGTGGCCTCCCACTTTGCCCAGCGGTGGGACTTTCCTAACTGCGGAGGGGCAATTGATGGGAAACACGTCCACATCGTCCCACCACCCAACTCGGGGTCGGGACCAGACAGTGATTGCCCTGGATCCAGTCTGGTCGGCCAAAAGATGCAGCCTCTTGTGGTACCACAGCCTGGGGACACAGATGTCATCTGCTGCTATCCAGATCTCTGCGAATCCCGGACCAGACTGCCCTCCCTTAGATATGGACTCCTCAGGCCACCAATTTTGATGTTGAAGAATTGATGTCTGCCATGGGGGTCCCAGGCTTCGCTAATTTCTGCTGTTGATCCAGTGTTGCCTTCCTCTTTGTTTGGTTCTGATCCCTTAATAAAGGATTTTTGTTTTGAATTATACTCTCCTATGTGTTTTACTTCAAAAATGACAGTTGGTTTGTGAGGATTCAGGTACATTGCAAATATACATTGTGAAATGAACAAGGGTCACCAAAACCAAACAATCTCCTTGAGATTAAATAATAAAAGATATCAATGGTGTTGGGGTAACTTGACACACAAAACACACCCAAAAATATTCTGGAGTAAAAATAAAAATAACATTGAACAAAGATCAGCCTTGGAAAAAATCCAAACATTAAAGAAAAAAAAAGGCTTAAAATCCAAAAAAAAAAAATTCAAAAATATAAAACTGTCAGATGTGACAACTAATAACAATATATTCAGGGAATCCCACTAAAAAAACACAAATAAAAGTTTGTGAGAAGTGTGTGTGAATATGAGCAGCAAAACTACTTAATTCTTGTCACATTATAAAGAAGAAGAGAGTGCGCTGTATTAAACCATTTTTAACATTGCAGCGTGACGAAAGTGCTGCATCCATTGCGAACGCTAAGTTTACCAGAACGAGCTGTCCTATCTCGGAATTTCTTCTGAGCATGCGTGGCACTTTGTGCGTCGGAACAGGCCACACACGGTCGGAATTGACGCGATCGGATTTTGTTGTCGGAAAATTTTATCTTCTGCCGTCCAACTTTGTGTGTCGGAAAATCCGATGGAAAATGTCCGATGGCGCCCACACACGGTCGGAATTTCCGACAACACGTTCCGATCGGACATTGTCCATCGGAAAATCCGACCGTGTGTACGGGGCATTAGAGATGAAACGTACACAGTGTACACTTGCACTGTAACTGTTCTCCAGTTAACTCTTGGGTCCCTGTAACAATGTACACTTTCTCAGTAACTTTCATTTAGTAGGGACACATTTAGCCACATCAACCTGTCGTCCTGTAAGTCCCCAGTAGCGGAGTGGGCCTGCCGTGCACCTTGCACGGGCTCCACATGTGCGATTAACTTAACTCTCAAACTTCTGTACCTCTGTACAGGATGGAAACCTCTGTGGTGTGAATCTGCTCCCATTGCCCTGGGAGACAGACTGCTAGCAGAAAGAGTGTCGACAACATTTCCCTCGCTGCTAGAGGCCATTGCACCTATAACAGCTTCATACCCTAATGTGTTTAAGAGACACTTGGTAGACTTTGTGTGCCAATTACTTGCATTACACGCTTTTCAGTAACTTCAGACTAGACAAGGACGACATTTCAAACGCTTTACTTAGAAAGGTGCAAAAGGGTTATTACAGAGTCCAACATTCAAAGGCATATTTCTTCCCTAATTTTTTAAAACTCTAACTACAGGCTTTGTGCTGCCCCAGCATACCTGCAAAGGTAGTGCTTGTGTAGTGCAGAGTCCAACAGAGGCATTCTTCCAGGGCTGGTGTCTTCTGGGGGGACCCCAGTTTCCGATGTCATTCTGCATCTCACTCCCTTACGGGCATCAGTCTTAACTTTCCATTAGGCCTTTTTCAGGAACATGTTAGTGGTAACCCAACCCAAACTGGCCAACCCTCACATCTAAATCCAGACCACTGTCCCTATTTAGATCACAGGATTAGTGGGTTGGGCCAAGGAAGAACACGCCAAAAGACCAAAGAACTTGGAAAGGCATTACCTCCTACCTCCCCATCCGGGGCAGCACCTAATTGGCTATTTCAGCCTGCTTACAAGCCAGTCATGTGACCAGACCAGAGCGGCTTCAGAAAAGATAAGTATAGACATCTTAACTTTTACAGGGTAGGTAGAATAGTACCAGAATGGAGGTAGGTGTAGATTTAGGCTTAGTTAGGGTTTGACTGGGATGCCATTTTAAGTAAATCAGACACGCTGCACGTTAGGTTCCCTTCACATGGGTGATTTATCTGCCTCTGACTAGCCCCCCCGAAATGATGCTTTACATTGTGGAGTGGCAATTTGAATGCTACATACAGAGTTTGATGGATGGAAACGCCCGTCAAACACTCCCATGTATGGCATTGACTTAATTTCTTCTGTGTGCATTCTTTCCTGCTCCACTTCACATCCTGAGGAACTGCTAAAAATGTAATAGGTACTATGGGTGGAGTCTGAGCCTGTGGCAGGAAATGAGCTTCTCTCGGTTAAAATCCTGCTTCTATGGGATACAAACTAACCATTAAAAACAATGCAATTCAAATTAGCTGCCAACCCTCCCCTGTTAAACCTCTGTTGTAGTCTGACAGGTAACTGCAGAAGAACCATATGCACAGACCTTTGATGCCACTGCACAATGTTATTATTATGTAAGCATCATACGATGTGAAACACGTTAGCAGCTTATTTCTGTTTTGTCTACTTTTTGATGTGACTGTATTTTGAATTTTTTTCACGTCAAAAATCTCATTTTATTGATAAAGAAAACAGCATGGTACAAAAATAGAAATAAATAAATGGTATGCCTTACATGTCATATATGGAGGATAGAACAACGAGAATACAGACGATAGTTTCAGTCTGAATTCAAATCTTGTCATTCAGGCATTTTAAACCTTCTATAGGATATACTTTCAATTGCATCAGAAAGAGTCTCCAGCAAAATACATCACAAACCAGGATGGGGTATGACTAGTGGGGGGGGGGGGGAGAGGGGAAGGGGGGGAGGGGGGAGGAGGAAAGAAGTAGGGGGGGAGGGGGAGGCCAGAACATCTCAGACAACAGGTGATTACATGTTCCATCATACTATCTAGACATGTCCCTCATAAAACCCTAAGCTGTCCAAGGTGACCAGATACCCTCAAACTTCTTGAGGCACTTTCTATTCAAATACGTCATTTTATACAGTGGGAGAGCCTTATTGATAGTCTCTTCCCAAAGCGTCATGGTGGGGGGGGATGCAGATGTCCACCTCAGAAGGATCGTTTTTTTGCGTAATAGAGTAAAAAAGCAATGAGAAGTTTAGTATATCGTGGCATTTGATCGTCCTCCTGTACCCCGAGCAACGTCAACTCCGGCGATTGTATCAGTGATAACCCAAGACGCTCATTAATGGCCTCAAATACTGCAGCCCAGAATCTAGCCACTTCAGGACAAGTCCAAAACATATAAAAAATATGTCCCTACAACCCACTTACACCTACCACATAGGGGGTCTCTCGAGGGGTACAGTCTGTGCAGTCGCTGCGGGGTGTAGTACACTCTATGAAGAAACTTAGCCTGGATTACTTTATCCCTAGATGAAATAACCAATCCAAAGCCCTCCTTAAAACAGTCGTTCCACTCCTCTCTCTCCAATGTGGGAATGTCTTCCACGACTCCCACAGCCTCTCCAATCTGGGAGAATCCAAGCTGAGTAGTGACAGCTAAAGGGAGGAGAGAGGTTTGGAAAGTGACTCCTGAGCCAAAAGTTCCTCTATGGGATCCATGGAAAGGACAATGGGTCCCGGGAACTGTGCTCCCACTGCATGGCGCAACTGTTGGTATCGGAAATACATTCACCCGGGTAACTTAAACTTGGCGGAGAGGTCTTTGTATGTCAATAATTTCCCTGCAGGCATAATATCTCGAAGAGTCTTCACCCCATATTTTGCCCAAATTTGTGGGTCTGGAATTGTACGGAAGTGTGGGAAATTAGTATTACCCCACAGAGGCTGAAAAGGTGACCACTTGCTCGGTTTGAGAAACCTCCTCCTGGCTACCACCCACACTCTAAGTGTCCTTCTAGTCGGAAGCGGAAGATCAGCGTAAGCCCCAGGTCCCCTATATACGAGGTTTCCAAGGTCTCCGAGGGAGCCCAGAAGAGCCGCCTCCAGGCACACTGCAGCATTGGCTCTAGTGCGGAGAGACCACCAACGGACCGATACCAAAATGGCCGCCCAGTAGTAGACCCGAAAATTAGGCAACGCTAATCCCCCGCACCTCACAGGAAGACATAGGGTGAATAACGCCAACCGAGGGGAAGACCCTCCCCAAATGAAGGACCCGATACAACTGTCCAGATCTTTAAAGAATGTGTTTGGGATCCACACTGGAGAATTCCTAAATAGATAGTTGAATTTGGGAAGAAAAACCATCTTTATCAGGTTAATGCGTCCTAACAGGTTAAGCGGGAGGTTTCCCCAGGAGGCACATCTAGCTCTAAGTTGTAATAGAACTGGGCGAAGATTTAGGTCATAAAATTCCGAGGGGTCTCGACTTATTCGAATACCAAGATATTTAAAGCTCGATACCCACTGCAATTGGGTGGGAGCCACAGAAACCTGCGCCAAGGGATCAAGAGGGAACAATACAGATTTTGACCAATTTATTCGGACCCCGGAGAATCAGCCAAACCCGTCGAGGAGCTCGAGAGCAGCCCGCAGGGAGGAGTCCGCGTCATGTAGGTATAGCAGAGCGTCATCGGCGTATAATGACATCTTCTCCTCCAAGGGGTCGATCCGCAGCCCCTCCACCCCCCGGGACGCCCTGAGCAGGATAGCCAAGGGTTCCAGCGCCAGGGCGAACAGGGCAACCCTTTCGCGTGCCATGCTGTAGTAGAAACCCCTCAGAGATCCCACCGTTAGCCCTTATACAAGCAGTGGGTTTGTCATAGAGCAACTGCAGCCAGCGCAAAAAATGAGGGCCAAACCCATATCTACCCAGAACCTCCCAAAGGTAGCCCCACTCAACCGAGTCAAATGCCTTCTCGGCATCGAGTGAGGCAATGACTCTGGAGCCAGCATTATCATGGGGGATGGTTAGGTTGAGCTGTAGTCTCCTCAAATTGATGTCAGTGCCCTTGCCGGGCATGAACCCCATCTGATCCACATGGATGAGCTCATCTAGGACCTGCGCCAGGCGGTTGGACAATATCTTTGCCAACAGCTTTGCGTCGACATTAATTAAGGAAATTGGTCAATATGACACACAGTCCTCGGGGTCCTTACCCGGCTTGGGCACCAACACAATAACAGCTTCAGACATAGATTCCGGCAACGATCCAAGTTCAGCAAATTGGGCGAACAACCTTGTGAGCCTAGGAGCCAGGAATTTTTGATAAGTGGAATAAAACTTGATCGGAATGCCATCTGCACTAGGGGTTTTCCCAGGTTGCATCTGAGTAATAGCGATCTGGACCTCTTCCAGGGTAATATCCCTCTCTAGATTCTCGCTGGCCTCCCGGGACAGAGCGGGAAAGTCCACCCTATCCAAGTAGGCCCCAAGCTCTGTTAAATCATAATCCACTCTAGTAGAGTAAAGGGATTTATAATATCGCATAAATCTATCAAGGATTTCCCTGATGCACCCAACATGGGTACTGGGATTCTGACCCTGGGACAACCATGACAGCAAATTGCCATTTTTGTCTCCGTATTCAAAAACCCGCTGGGCAGTACTAAGCATTGATTTCTTTGTCATCTCTATCCTGAAGAGTTCAACCGCCCGAAGCGCAAACTGCCAGTCCCCATAGTTAAGAGGGGTAGGAGCGGCAACATAACATGCCTCTTTATCCTTGAGCTCATCCTCCAGTTCCCTCAGCGACCGCACAGCGACTGCTTCTGACTATGGGCAATGCGGGAAATATATTCTCCCCTCAACCATCCCTTAAATGCATCCCAGCCCACCAAGGCCCCCACTGAATCAACATTTTCAAGCCAATAATGACACAAGGCTTCCAATATATCTTCCTGGATCTTAGGGTCTGCAATCCAGTGCCCCGACAGTCTCCACAATTTCCTCCCAGCAGTGGGCCCCGATCGAACCATCATCATAATAGGGGCATGGTCGGAGATTCCTCTAGGGAGGATCTGTACCTTCGAAACCCTCTGCAGCACCGCCCGCGTAACAAACCCCAGGTCAATGCGGGAGAGGGTCCGAAAGGTGGACGAGTGACATGTAAACATTTTCTCAGATGGATTGTAATGCCGCCACACGTCAATAAGCTCAAATGTATCGGCCCACTGCATAAGATCAGGGGTCCCGCGTGTCGACTGATGGAGCCTGACTACATCCAGACACGGAACCAAGTTATAGTCCCCCAGCAACATAACATGTGGAGAATCATACTGTATAACTATACGCATAATATCATACAGCAGGGACATATCTGCAGGAGGTAAAGTCCCACAATCACATATGCCATATTAGCGATTGTCACATGCATAATGACATATGTTCCGCCTGGGTCAGTTTTAACATCCTGAAGCTGAAATGGAAGGGATCAGTGAACCAAAATGCTTACTCCCCGGGAATAACTGGAATATGTAGCGTGATATTGGGAGCCCACCCAGGCCCTTCTGAGGCCAAGAACCCGCGAGCCCACCAGGTGGGTCTTCTGTAATATACAGATGTGAGGGGCATATTTTTTTAGGTAATTAAAAACCAGAGTACGCTTAACAGCCGAGTTCAGTCCCCGAACATTCCAGGAAAGTACTGAAAAATTAGCCATAATATGTATAAACAAAATCAACTACCACCATGCTCCATCTTCGGGGGCAGGATTAACCACCCAGGCGGAAGATCAGACACTAGTGTCCACAGCCACATCAGCCACAGGACTATCCTATCACTAAATTTTGTACCACAGCTAAAGATGAGGAATATTGCTACAGAGAGATTGTGAGAAAAATTTACAGTGAAAAACAAAAAAACTAAACCAAAACCAACAAGGGGCAGCAACGGCTGCCCACCCCACCCCGCAGACCCCTAAAACTGGGATCGTGCATATTTCCCCAAACCCCCAAATCCTTCAGAGTAACTCACTCATGGAGGCGTGCCCCAGTCAAGCAATTAGAAAATCAGTCACCCCTCTACATCAATTACACAGAGGGGGGACCACAATCCAAGCCAACCAAGAGGCCACCTTACTTCCCAACAGGAGATGCTAGAGAACCTCAAATAACCAAACGAATATGAGAGTATATAGTTCACCTGGATCAACCAGGGGCACAAAACTTCAGAGGGTTAGATAAATGATATCCTGGAATTGGTAAGGACGCCAGTCGTATGGAGTCCTGTCTTCAGGACTGGCATGAATACAGTCACCGGTCCCCGCAATGAATCCTGAGACTCCATAGCAGTCAGATCTGTATGGGCTGACCTCTCGGGGCATCTTCATAACAAGAAAGGCGGCATCTGAGACCAGGGGAGCAACTGGGAATACAACTGTAAAATCGAAACTGCATAAATTCCGCTCCCCAGCTCAAAACATCTAGGTGTAATGGAGCCGCCAAAATGCAGAAACATGAATGTAATGATCCGCTCACTTCAGGGAAGGCAGTGACTCCAACCACGAGGAAGCTTCTCTGGGATTGGTGAAGAAACGCACCGTCTCGCCATCTACCACTCTCAACTTTGCCGGAAAGAGGATGGTGTATTTAATCCCCTTCGCCCTCATGGCAGCTTTGACCGCATCAAAAGATCTGTGTTGCTTCTGGGTTTCGATGGTGTAATCAGGAAACAATAGCAGCCTGTTATTCTGGTAGGAGATTTCCTTCTTCGCTCGTGCAGCCTGCAGAAGTTCATCCCTGTCCCTAAAGTCTAACAGGCGCAGGATCAGTGTGCGGGGTGGGGAACCGGACGGTCCCCGCTGCGGTGGAACTCTGTGTGCTCTCTCCACAGTGAAATAAGGGGATAGCTGGGCTCCGGGGAACAGGGATCTCAGGAGGTCTTCCACAAAGGCGGTCGGGCTCTGTCCCTCTGCAAGGTCCACTATCCGCAGATTGTTGCGCCTACTGCGGTTTTCAGCGTCCTCGGCGCGATATTCCAGGACCTTTACTTTGCTTTGTAAGGTCCGAATCGCCACCGAGTGCTCCTCTGCAATGTCCTCCACTTGCCCTACTCTCTGCTTGGCCACCCGCAGACGGCCACGGATCTTCTCCAAGTCCTGCCTAATCAGTCCAACATCAGTCTGTACTGCTTCCATTTTCCCTGACAGGGTGGCCTGACAAGCTGATATCGCCGCCATAACCTCAGGGATACCAGGGAGGGATAAGGAGGGAATCTCCTCCACCGCCGTTTGAGTGGCCATATTGGAATGGCTGTGCGAGCTTTTCACCCCAGGCACTGCGGGCACGGCGGCCTCAGTTGTAGTCGGAGGGAAACTGAGCTTTTTACCGCTCTTCGGTCTGGCAGATGATCTGGATGGCATAAGGGGATCCAGGCGCCCAAGACAAGGGCAAACAATCCAGGCAGGATAGGGTAATAGGATTAGTCTCTAGCAGAGCTCCGGGAAGCACGTCTGCTCAAGCCGACATCTTGGACACGCCCCCCATATTTTGAATTTTTACCAATTTTTGCAAATAAAGATGCCTTATCTATGGAGTGCGGCAGTCCAGGATTTTTTTCCTTTTTCTACACACCAGTGCAGAGCCAGCACCTGAGAGTTTACAGTAAGGTGGGAGCATCAGTTCAGGCGTGGAGGCTTTGGGAATGGCATTTCCCTTTTGATTTCATCTGACATGTTAGTGTCAGACCCTACATAGAGGAATTATGGACACTGGAGGTCTAAAATCACCTTCTTTGTAGGACATCAGCGCACTGAAGCAAGCAACAGGATCCTTTTGGAGACCACTCGCCTGCTCCTTTGGTGTTGCTGTTAGGGACGAGAGAACTGGGCAGAAGTGTGTCTGTGTCATTGTGTCTGTAGGAGGAGGAATAGTGCCCCATCACTGGTATCAGCGAGAGGAATAGTGCCCCATCATTGGTATTAGCGAAAGGAATAGTGCCGCATCATTGGTATTAGCAAAAGGAATAGTGCCCCATCATTAGTATTAAAGGGAGGAATAGGGCCCCATCGTTTGGTGAGACATGCGCACCCGGCTGTGAAGCTGCAAGCTGTCACAGCCGGATGCCGGCAGTAGTACTGCCAGCGCTGTGGACAGGCGGGGGAGAGAATGGAGGGTTTGGGTGGCTACATCGCTGGATTGTGGGACAGGTGAGTGTCTAATTATTAAAAGTCAGAAGATGCACTTTTTTTGTAGCTGCTGACTTCTAATAAACAAAAAATTGACTGGAACTCCGCTTTGAATTAAAAATAACCTCACTCCCTTAAAAATTGCACTAATCTGGTGCACTACAGGGTACAGAGATTCACACACACACGGCTGCTTGGAGGTCAGAAGGGGTTACAATCCACAGATGACAAACAGCCCTGTGAAGTTCACTGTACTGTCTCTGTGCCGACCCGTGGCAGCTGGTGCTCAAAATTTTTTGGGGGGGCGCAAACAAACTGAAAAATACTGAACCTCCCCCATCAAACGCAGCCACTGTGCCCATCAATCGCAGCCACTGTGCCCGTCAAACGCAGCCTTCTGTGCCCGTCAAACGCAGCCATCTGTGTCCGTCAAACGCAGCCACTTGTGCCCGTCAAATGCAGCCACTTGTGCCCGTCAAACGCAGCCACCTGTGCCCATCAAACGCAGCCACCTGTGCCCAAACTCAGCCACCTGTGCCCAAACTCAGCCACGTGTGCCCAAACTCAGCCACCTGTGCCCAAACGCAGCCACTTGTGCCCAAACGCAGCCACTTGTGCCCGTCAAACTCAGCCACCTGTGCCCAAACTCAGCCACTTGTGCCCGCCAAACGCAGCCACCTGTGCCCATTAAATGCAGCCATCACTAACCCCCCACAATTACTTTCTTTTAATAAATGTATTACAATGGATGCTGTGCCCACGCTGTATGTGCTTTTAAAAAACGATGTCACTTCATACCAAATTTTGCCGGTATACGATCATATGACTCCCGGCTCGTCCCGCCCCTCTCCACTCTCCTCACTGCTCTCCTCTCACGTGTCTCCTGAGTCCTGACATCAGCGGGGAATTCTCAGTCCCGCCCGCTGACTATAGTTATCATATCAGAAGAGAGGCGGGCGGGACTGAGAAATCCCCGCTGACGTCAGGACCCAGGAGACAAAAGAGGAGAGTGGAGAGGGGCGGGGCGGGACAGGCCGGGAGTCACATGATCGTATACCGGCGAAATTCGGTATGAAGTGACATTGTTTTTTAAAAAGCACATACAGTGGGGGCACAGCATCCATTGTAATACATTTATTAAAATAAAGACATTTTAAAAATATGCTCGGAGCGCTTTCCCAGGAGGGGCAGGGCTACTAATAATGACGTCACCGGACATCGATTTTCTGGTTTTTATGCATGGATGCCGCATCGGGGACACCGGAACGCGATGCATCGATGCAACGATTAATTTCAGCACCCCTAGAAATCACTGCTGGTTACCGGCTGCTAATGGTTCTAAGACCTGTGCTCTGACTGTGCCCCCAGGCAGCCACATGAGCTGCTATCGTAGTCCTTATGCCCTTGAATTTTTTATATGCTCATGTTCAGGACCATGTTAAATATGGCTATAGTAACAACAGACATTTAGTTGGGTAATGTCAGAAAAAAAATTAGAGTACGTAGGAAGTTAGTTTAAATACAAAATGTTCATGCTTGACAGGAGTGTACCTTTAACCAGCTGGGATCCCTGTGATTCAGCCCTGCATAGGAGAGCCAGGCTCAGTAGGCATCTTGGCTCTGGAATAAAGATCATGTTATGTGCAGCGTTGATGTGGTTTGCATGGTACACACAAAAATATCTGTATTTAGGCTGTGCTCATTCTAGATAGGAATGTGAAAACATTGTGCCATGTTCTCTAAAAATATACGGAGTACAGGCTATTTTGATACAGCCTATGATCCAGACAGTAAATGACAGTGAATTCCCCCACGGTGGTCCATCTTTTGATGTTGAATTCTGTTTGTGTTGGCCATAGACGGGTCAATATCACACTCTGAACATTCTTAAAGGAAAGTTCTCATATCTTTCCAAGTATTCGATTTTTGTTGTTAATCTGATATCAAACTTATTGTTCTTGCTTAACCACTTGCCTATTGGGCACTTATACCCCTTCCTGCCCAGGCCAATTTTCAGCTTTTAGCATTGTCACACTTTGAATGACAATTGCGCGGTCATGCAACACTGTACACATTTGAAATTTCTATCATTTTTTTCACACAAATAGAGCTTTCTTTTGGTGGCATTTAATCAGCACTGGGTTTTTTTATTTTTTGCTAAAACAAACGAAAAAATACTGAACATTTTGAAGAAAAAATAAATAAAAGTTTTTCATAGTTTGTTATAAAATTTTGCAGACAGGTAATTTTTCTCCTTCACTGATGTGCGCTGATGAGGCTGCACTGATGGATACTAATGAGGAGGCATTGATGGGCACTGATAGGCTGTGCCGATAGACACTAATGAGGAGGCATTGATGAGCACTGATAGATTCTAATGAGGAGGCATTGATGAGCACTGATAGATACTAATGAGGAGGCACTGATGAGCACTGATAGATACTAATGAGGAGGCACTGATGAGCACTGATAGATACTAATGAGGAGGCACTGATGAGCACTGATAGATACTAATGAGGAGGCACTGATGAGCACTGATAGATACTAATGAGGAGGCACTGATGAGCACTGATAGATACTAATGCGGAGGCATTAATGGGCACTGATAGGCTGTACTGATAGACACTGAAGAGGAGGCACTGATATGCTGCGCTGATAGATACTATTGAGGAGGCATTGATGGGCACTGATAGGCTGTGCTGATAGACACTAATGAGGAGGCATTGATGGGCACTGATAGGCTGCACTGATACACACTGATGAGGAGGCACGGATGGACACTGATATGCTGCACTGATAGACTCTGATAGGCTGTGCTGATAGATACTAATGAGGAGGCATTGATGGGCACTGATAGGCTGTGCTGATAGACACTAATGAGGAGGCATTGATGGGCACTGATAGGCTGTACTGATAGACACTGATGAGGAGGCACTGATATGCTGTGCTGATAAACACTAATGAGAAGGCATTGATGGGCACTGATAGGCTGCACTGATAGACACTGACAAGGAGGCACTGATGGGCATTGATATACTGCGCTGATAGATAATAATGAGGAGGCACTGATGGGCACTGATAGGCTGCGCTGATAGACACTGACGAGGAGGCACTGATGGGCACTGATATGCTGCGCTGATAGATACTAATGAGGAGGCATTGATAGGCACTGATAGGCTGTGCCGATAGACACTGACGGGCACTGATATGCTGCGCTGATAGATACTAATGAGGAGGCATTGATAGGCACTGATAGGCTGTGCCGATAGACACTGACGGGCACTGATATGCTGCGCTGATAGATACTAATGAGGAGGCATTGATAGGCACTGATAGGCTGTGCCGATAGACACTGACGGGCACTGATATGCTGCGCTGATAGATACTAATGAGGAGGCATTGATAGGCACTGATAGGCTGCGCTGATAGACATTAATGAGGAGGCATTGATAGACACTGACGGGAACTGATATGCTGCGCTGATAGATACTAATGAGAAGGCATTGATGTGCACTGATAGGCTGTGCCGATAGACACTGACGAGGAGCCACTGATGGGCACTGATATGCTGCGCTGATAGATACTAATGAGGAGGCATTAGTCTGCCCCCCCCCCCCCTCAAGAAAAGGAGGGTGTGGAGGTAAACTTCCTCTCAGATTGGGGCGGCGATCTCACCAGAAGTGGGGGAGCGGGTACCTATCCAAACCAGGAACCTACTCCCCCCCCCTAAAAAAAAAAAATAATGTGCCAAATGTAAAGGAGGAGGAGGAGGAGGAGGAAGAGAGGAACTTCCCCTTTCTGGGGAAGCTTGGGGAAAGCTTTAGGTGCCATGATTTCACAATCATGGCATACTGGTTTGCACTTTTTCCTGGCAACACTGGGTCATTGGTTCGAATCCCAACCACAACAGTACCTGTCGGGAGTTTGCATGGTCTCCTTGTGTAGGTGTCCTCCCACAATCCAAAGACATTCTGGTAGGTTAATTGGCTCCTCTCCAAGCTGGCCCTACTATGTGTATGTATAAATGTGAGTTAGAGACCTTAAAGCGGAGTTCCACTTAAAAAAAAAAATTAAAAGTCAGCAGCTACAAATACTGCAGCTGCTGACTTTTAATCGGACACTTACCTGTCCCAGGGTCCAGCGATGCGGAGGATCGAAGCCCTGCTCGTCTCCCCCTTGTTGTAATATGTTACATAAATTGGCCAACATATTACAACACCCCTCCGCTCAGCGGCGCCGGCATTGTAACTGTGGGCGCCCGGCTGTGGCTTCACAGACGGGCAGCCACTGCACATGTGCGAGCCGCGCCGCGTGGCGTGATTGGTCGCGCTGATAGATACTATTGAGGAGGCATTGATGGGCACTGATATGCTGCGCTGATAGATACTAATGAGGAGGCATTGATAGGCACTGATAGGCTGCGCTGATAGACATTAATGAGGAGGCATTGATAGACACTGACGGGCACTGATATGCTGCGCTGATAGATACTAATGAGGAAGTGGAACTCCACTTTAAATTGTAAGCTCCTGGAGGGCAGAGACTTTATGAATGCACAATATACATGTAAAGCGCTGTATAAACTGGCAATGCTATATAAAAAAAATCTCAATAGTAAATACTTTAACCATAGCTCATCTGACAGGACAGTCTGCATCCTTGCTGAGATGAAGTGAGAAAATCAGTCACTGGACAAAGGGGTTACTGCCTTTGCTGAATGATATTGCTAGCCGGGTTTGTGCAGCCAGCTTTTGACTTGATGCTGAACTTCAGCCTCAAGACACACATTGGTGCAGCTCTTCAATCATGTATACATCCCTAAATGTATTTTTTTTTTTAATGCAATGGTACCTAAACACAACTTGGTATCAGCTTCTTGCTGTTTCTGTAGAGCCGAGCTTAGACCAGGGGTAGACAACCTTTTGAGCACAGTGTGCCAAACAATGTTTTCAAAAAAAATTGAGCGCGCCGATTTTATAACATAAAAATGTCAACTTCACACTCTCAATCACGAAAAGGATTTTTTATAAAGTAAATGCTGTAAACTGCTTTAGTAGTGAGAAATTAACATCCTGCACTCTCACGCCTCAGATCAGCCCCAATTCCTGCAACTTCACTCCCCAGATCACTGTACCCCCCTGCTCTTCTGTCCCACTGCTGAACCCCCTTCTCATCTCTTCCACCACTGTTCCCCCATGCACATTTGCCCCACTGCTGTACCCTCCTGCTCTTCTGTCCCACCTCTGAACCCCTTCTGCTCATTTTTCCCACCGCTGTACCCTCTTCTCATCTATGATATGTGTGATATGCAGAGTGGTGAAAGGAAGCAGAGATGAGACACATCTACCTGTTCTGGCACACTCATCCTGCTGATCCACCTCTCGAATCCAGCCCACGTGATTCTATTAGGGTGACCACATGTCCCGGACTGCCCGAGACAGTACCGCAATCGGCAGGTCTGTCCCAGGTCCCGGGCACCTTCATTCCGGGACAATAAAGTGTCCCGGAATGAAGCTGACAGAGAGGAGCAAACCCCGCTATAGTGCTGGCGCTCGCTCCGCCTAAACCATCATCTGAGTGACTCTTCTAATGGCCAGGCCACTGGTTGCTACAGCCGCCTGGCGTCTAACAACCAGTGACGTCATGGCCGGGACTCCCTGCCCTGCATTCAAAGTGGAGGAGGAGTTAACTTCCTCCTCCTCCACGCCTAGTGCTCTCCGCACGGCCGGCTCCACCTCCACCACGGATGCCCCCACTCCACCCACCTCCTCTATCATCTCCAGGCCGGCTCCGCCTCCACAGATCTGCATGCAGCACAGCCCGCAGTGTACAGTCCAGGACTCACCGTGTCAGATCCCTGCACCACCAGATCACTGGCAGCTCCTTCTCCAGGGATCATCTCTCCTTCCAGTTCCGGGATTCCCTTCACTCAGCATTGCATCTCCCTTCCTGCAGCATCTCAGTCCACACTGCAATCACCTCTCCCTGCCTCACTCCCCCCTCCATTAGCAGGTTTCTTTAACTTCTCCCCTCCCACCCTTTCCACCAGCCCACCACCTACAGAGAACTCACAGTCCTCCTTCTCTGGGTCCCCCCTCTTCTCCTGTCACCCCCACCTATGGCACGTCCTCTCCTGCCTTGCCAGGGATCTCCCCCTATGTGCCCTGACTGCTCCATACACACCCCACCATTTGCTGCCTGCAGGGAGAGCAATCATACACTGAACACCCATACTTCTGCCTGCTGATTCTCGCTTCTAATGCCCTGCCATGGTGCCCCCTCCTGTGCCATTATTGCCCCTTACACATCCCACCATGTGCTGCCTGCAAGGAGAACAATCATACACTGAACACCCATACTTCTGCCTGCTTCTCTCTTCTAATGCCCTGCCAGGGAGCCCACTCCTGTGCCATGACCCTTACATACCTCACCATGTGCTGCCAGAAGAAGGGAGGGCTAGGCATAGAGGACTGGCTAATATAATGTGGTCCTGTAATGCCCCACCCCCCCGTACTGTCACAGTGGCACCTACCCACCTCCTCTATCTTTTCCGGGCTTGCGCAGGCTCCGCCTCCACCACGGATGTCAACTCCACCCACCTCGTCCTCTATCATCTCCGGGCCGGCTCCACCTTCACCATGGACATCTGCCGGCACAAACCTCCTCTATCATCTCCGGGCTCCAGCATGCTTTAAAGCAGGGGACTCCCCAACCCCTGTGCCACACTGCCACTGAGAGGAGCCACAGTGGCGGGGGGGTGTCCACCTTCCCTGGGAGGCCGGGGCACTGGTGTGTTAGACTGGTGGCAGGCTGTGGTGGCAAGCGACACTCTAAGGTGGGCAGGCTGCGGTGGTATGTGAAGGTGACAGGTGAAACACTGCATCTGGCAGCAGGCGACAGTGGCTAGTGACAAGCTCAGGGTTCCCACTGATTCTGCATTATGGTGAGTTGAACTATTTCATTATATATTATAATGTAGTAATAGAAACAATGTGCTTCAATCATCCTGACACCATATCAAGCATGGTGCTGGGATGATTTAAGTGCTAACACCAGCCATTCGCCCGACAAATCACCCGCCGCCAAATTTCTTCTCCTATCCCCCAACCTAACCCCCCCCCCGGGGGGGGGTGTCCCTGAATGGCAGTTTGGAAATGTGGTCACCCTAGATTCTATGGGATGTATGGGATGTTTGGGATGTATGGGATGTATGGGATGTATGTGATGTATGTGATGTCACATACAAGCATCTGGAATGGATGCGCAATGATGAGCTCAGGTCAGGGGCATTTTCTGAAAGTAGTGGGCCTGTGTGCAGGATCATAAGTTGGGCCCCCCGCAGCTGAGAAAAAGTGCGCGCTCCACGCCGCAACAAAAGTTGGGTGTGATTTTCATTGCGCTGAATACTGGCTGTGGCTTAAAGGGACACAGAGTGCCGGCGTTCAGTAGTAAGTGACGCAAAGGTTCAGGAATAATTTCAACAAAGTTCCCAGAAGCTCAACAGGAATTCCACAAACTGTCACCTGATTGGTTTTCTCAATCACAGTGAAATCCCTTCTTTCTGAGATTGGTAGTGGCAACCAAGCGAGTCGTCTTCCCCCAGATGGTGGGCGGGGCTAGCAGGATTGTGATTGGGTTAGCAGTGGCCAATCTCTTCCTCATCACAAAAGCTGACAATCGCAGCTACAGCAAAGGTAGAGAACCAAACAATGTTTCCCATCTTTTACAATGTGCGGGGGCGCAGTGCCTCCCCCCCTCGGTGTAGGTGCAGTGTGAGAAACTCTGAGATTTGAATATATTAGTGTCTTTCTGACACTTCCCTACACGGCTCTGCTGATGGGGAGGGAGTCGGGTGCCGGCAAAAGAGGCTTTGTGTGCCAGGGGTTGCCTACCCCTGGCTTAGACTGAGGCAGGGAGAAGCGGCACAAGGAGCCAATCAGTTGCAAGGAGCACGCTGATAGGAAGAGAGCAAAAAAAATGTGTGCTGCTTCTCCTTCCACTGTCCAGCCACAGGGTGTAGGGGAAGACTGCAAGTTGTACTGAACTGCAGAAGATTATAATCAGGTCTTCTCACCTACCAAACAGGGCTGTACTGTGTGTACATTTTGGAGATTTCAAACATACAATATTATTGGGACTTTCACCTGTACATGCAATTATATCAGTTGCCAGAGAAGAAGAAATATGCATGTAATAGAAGCAAATCTGACTGACTTAATTCCATAACCACCATATTTACCAATACAAGATTCTTTTTACGGAAGAACATATAATCACTCGTGATCAGTGGCAGCTGGTGCTCAATTTTCTGGGGGGGGGGGGTCGGGGGGTCAAATAAAGACATGGATGAGCGAGTTTGGGGTGGAGGACCTTGCCTGGCCTGCACAGAGTCCTGACCTCAACCCAATAGAACACCTTTGGGATGAATTTGAGGGGACACTGTGAGCCAGGCTTTCTCATCCACATCAGTGCCTGACATCACAAATGCACTTCTGGAAGAATGGTCAAACATTCCCATAGACACACTCCTAAACCTTGTGGACAGCCTTCCCAGAAGAGTTGAAGACTGGGACTAAAACTGGGATGCCGTCAAAGTTCATGTGTGTGTAAAGTCAGGTGTCCCAATACTCTTGAAAATATAGTGTATGCATATACAGTGGGGACGGAAAGTATTCAGACCCCCTTAAATTTTTCACTGTTTGTTATATTGCAGCCATTTGCTAAAATCATTTAAGTTCATTTTTTTCCACATTAATGTACACACAGCACCCCATATTAACAGAAAAACACAGAATTGTTGACATTTTTGCAGATTTATTAAAAAAGAAAAACTGAAATATCACATGGTCCTAAGTATTCAGACTCTTTGCTGTGACACTCATATATTTAAATCAGGTGCTGTCCATTTCTTCTGATCATCCTTGAGATGGTTCTTCACCTTCATTTGAGTCCAGCTGTGTTTGATTATACTGATTGGACTTGATTAGGAAAGCCACACACCTATCTATATAAGACCTTACAGCTCACAGTGCATGTCAGAGCAAATGAGAATCATGAGGTCAAAGGAACTGCCTGAAGAGCTCAGAGACAGAATTGTGGCAAGGCACAGATCTGGCTAAGGTTACAAAAAAAAATTCTGCTGCACTTAAGGTTCCTAAGAGCACAGTGGCCTCCATAATCCTTAAATGGGAAATGTTTGGGATGACCAGAACCCTTCCTAGAGCTGGCCATCCGGCCAAACTGAGCTATCGGGGGAGAAGAGTCTTGGTGAGAGAGGTAAAGAAGAACCCAAAGATCACTGTGGCTGAGCTCCAGAGATGCAGTCGGGAGATGGGAGAAAGTTGTAGAAAGTCAACCAACACTGCAGCCCTCCACCAGTCAGGGCTTTATGGCAGAGTGGCCCGACGGAAGCCTCTCCTCAGTGCAAGACACATGAAAGCCTGCATGGAGTTTGCTAAAAAAAAAACACCTGAAGGACTCCAAGATGGTGAGAAATAAGATTCTTTGGTCTGATGAGACCAAGATAGAACTTTTTGGCCTTAATTCTAAGCGGTCTGTGTGGAGAAAACCAGGCACTGCTCATCACCTGTCCAATACAGTCCCAACAGTGAAGCATGGTGGTGGCAGCATCATGCTGTGAGGGTGTTTTTCAGCTGAAGGGACAGGACGACTGGTTGCAATCGAGGGAAAGATGAATGCGGCCAAGTACAGGGATATCCTGGACAAAAACCTTCTCCAGAGTGCTTAGGACCTCAGACTGGGCCGAAGGTTTATCTTCCAACAAGACAATGACCCTAAGCACACAGCTTAAATAACAAAGGAGTGGCTTGACAACAACTCAGTGACTGTTCTTGAATGGCCCAGCCAGAGCCCTGACTTAAACCCAATTGAGCATCTCTGGAGCGAAATAAAAATAGCCGTCCACCAACGTTTACCATCCAACCTGACAGAACTGGAGAGGATCTGCAAGGAGGAATGGCAGAGGATCCCCAAATCCAGGTGTGAAGAACTTGTTGCATCTTTCCCAAAAAGACTCATGGCTTTATTAGATCAAAAGGGTACTTCTACTAAATACTGAGCAAAGGGTCTGAATACTTAGGACCATGTGATATTTCAGTTTTTCTTTTTTAATAAATCTGCAAAAATGTCAACAATTCTGTGTTTTTCTGTCAATATGGGGTGCTGTGTGTACATTAATGAGGAAATAAATGAACTTAAATGATTTTAGCAAATGGCTGCAATATAACAAAGAGTTAAAAATTGAAGGGGGTCTGAATACTTTCCGTCCCCACTGTATATGAACTACGTCAATTAACAATTCATTTACCTAGATTTTTTAAAATATATACCTAAAATCATGGTGCCATATTATGTCCAGCAATCTGATCCATTCTGATGGGCAAATCAAAGGCGAAAGAGGGGATGGAGGCCCACAGAGAACACTTCTCAAAGAGTGGGTCACTGTATCACAATGTGTTCCTTTTTAGGATTGGGTGGACAGAAGTACGAATCTTTTTGCAACTCCCATTTCTTTATTTTCTGTATCTCTGTGTACTATGTGTTGGCCTGGAGTTTAGCCTAATTGCTGCTAGCGAGTTGACTCAATACATCGATTTACCCCTGAAGTTGGATGTTCTGTTTTAAATGTCGCTTTAAGAATTGACATATTTTCTTAAACCCAGTCTGTCCTGACAGTATGATCACCTGCTGACTTGGCACCATCCGCAGGCAGCTTAACTCTTCAATAAATCACAGAAATTGAATCCAACAAAATTTTACTTCAGGTAACTGCAGAGAATGTTTTTCCAGTCTTTAGAAGTAGAAAGATAATGACTTCCCTGAGCACTGTCTCTATGAATAACTAAAACTGATTGAGGGAACATGGCAGAAATAGGGAGGGTCTAGCTAGGACTAAACTAGCGCACTTAACCGCTTGCTGACCAGCCGCCGCAGTTATACAGCGGCAGGTTGGTTCAGCTGTGCAAATCACCGTAAGCTGTACTTCAGCTCGCACACGGCGATCTGTGGGCCGATTGGCCAGCGGGGGGAGCCAATCAGTGGGTCCAGTGGACTCGATGTCTGCCGGCCGCTCCGCATTCGTTGCTCACAGTGACAGAACGGGGATCTGCCATAGTAAACAATGCAGATCTTTGTTCTGACAAGGGAGATCACACACAGATCCTCATAGCTCCCAACTGTCCCTGATTTTGAGGGACTGGGGCTGATTTGGAGCAATGTCCCTCTGTCCCTCATTCCTCCTCATTTGTCCCTTATTTTGGTCTGATCTATAGAGTTGATAATAAAATGCACTTTTTAATCTATCAAAAAGTGTTTTCCAGCCCTAAATGTTTTATCTGATTTCTAAATTGCTGCATTTGTAAATTCCAAAAGCCAATATAAAGGAATAGTAGTGGTAAAAAAAAAGCACTTGTAGGTTTACTTGTAGGAAACAAAAGACTCCATCTTGCTTATCTGAGGAGATTCTCAGTCACCATGAGGCAGTGAAAGAGATCAGACCTGAAGGAGAGATGCTGTCTCTCAGATGATCTCACCGCGCAATTTAGGTTTCCACCGCCAGTCGGAACATCCAGTCTGAGACAGGGGGATCCCAGGTGCATATCGAGGCGCATCTGCACCGAGGGTGAAGCGTTCCAGTGTGAGGTGACTAGTCGGGTGTCTAGTCGGGTCACCGGGAAAGCCTGTTGTTCCAGGACGTTTGTTTGGGCCTTGACCAAAGGATTTGGTGAGAGGGCATTTTGCCCATCTGCAGGGAACTTAGACACTGCACCATAGGAGGAGTATGAACACTGTATACAGACATTGTTGCTGGTAGTCATCTTGCTGACACTTGTAGTGCCACGGGGATAAGGAATAAGGTTATCCATTTCTGGGACACTGTATACAGACATCATTGTTCTCTCACCTTGCTGAGGAAGATCCTGCCAGTTTCACTTGATAATCTGGGCCAGTTGTGTTGTTCGGCCCTGCTATCCAGGAGTTTAAGTGCACCAATTAAAGTGGCTAGCTGAAGACACCAAATCTTATGTTTTCTTCAAAAGGACTGAAGCTGCTAGTGTCATATGGATCCGCACATATATTCAGGGCTTTGCATATGCATTGAGTGTGTGGGACAGTTTAAGAAGTTAAAGCCATTACCTGTTGACTTGTATAGTGTTTAAAGTTGGGCCTGTGGTGTCAGGGGAGAGAAGAGAGAGGCTTGACACAAAGGGAGTCATTCCTCTGCTCTCCTCCTGCATGGACTCATAGAGCTAACCTGAGTAAAGGTAACCAATCCAATTGAAAGTGTCATATTGTGCCCCTGCTCTTGGGGACATTCTCAGGTTTGGAATCCCCTGAAAGCAGCTTAAATATAGAATTGAGAGCTATAGTGCTCTTAAATCTCAGTTATTGCTCTCTAGTTGATTTGAATATATACTTTTACTGTCTGTTATTCTTCCACAGAAATATTGCAGTAAAGACAATTTCTGTGTTTTATCATAATGTGTGTGTTTCTTATTGGTCATTGCACTTACATTATTGCCAGGTGTGCCAGAGGGGGCTGAGGCTGTTATTAGGGTTGAGAGGCAGAGTAACGGACTGAACAAACTTAAAGAGGAGGGCACATTAAGAAAAAAAAAAAAATTAAAAGTCAGCAGCTACAAATACTGCAGCTGCTGACTTTTAATTGGACACTTACCTGTCCCAGGGTCCAGCGATGCGGGGGATCGAAGCCCAGCTTGTTTCCCCTCCGTTCATCGGTGCCGGCATTGCAACTGTGGGCGCCGGGCTGTGGCTTCACAGCCGGGCACCCACTGCGCATGCGCGAGCGGCGCCGCGTGCCGTGATTGGCCGTTCAGTCACCTGGGACCTGTAATGGGTCCCAGATGATTGACAAGAGGGAGGGAGCAGAGCTGAGCCCTTCCTGTGCCGAGGGGAAGTGATGTCACCAGCCCAGGCACTGGAAGGGGCAGATTACGAGGGACCCCCTAGCAACAGGCATTAAGAGGTGAGTAAAAAAAAAAAAAATTTCCAAATTTTTTTTTTTTTTTTTTTTCAGGCATATTCAAGCATTTTTTTTTTGGGTGGAACACAACTTTAAGCAGCTCTTTCGGGGGTATCGCTACATCTAGAAGACAGGAGGAAGTATCAGAAGAGCAGCCTGTGAAACACTGAACAGCCCTAAGTAATCAACCCCTGCTCCTCAAAGGAGGTAACTACGTTTACCTAGCAGCATACACTGAACTAGAAGGGTGCTACACCTATATAAGCAAAAGCAATAGGATCACTGTAAGGAGTGATAAACAGTGGATCATTTTCATGAACTTTAAAAACTCAAAGCTGCAAGCTGATTGGTGTAGGAAACACCCTTATCTTTCCAGCAGGTTTTCTACACAAGGCCCATTGACTGACATCTGGCTGCACAGGTGTCTTGGTAGGTGGTATTGCTTCTGGATAAAATATGGGTAGGGGTAGATCAGGGCGAGGAGCTGAAGAAGCGTGCCAAACATTTGGAGTCAGGCAGCGGTTATCCATTAACGCTGTAAAAGGAATTTAGCAGAGTAGGAAACTGCTAATCAATCAACGTTGTTGCCTCTAGTTAACAAGTTTCTTACATTCGCACACATGTTGGAATATGGAATTGATTTTCTCTTATTGTGTACTGCCAATACAAGACAGCTTGACAAAGAGCCATCTTAAGGGGAAACTCAACCTTTCTTTTACTCACATAATAAAAAAAAGTTGTTTGCTGTTCTGATACACTTCATGTTGAAATGGTTTAAAGCCAAACTCCAGGCAAACAGCTAAATACATATATACAGTACACTATATTACCAATACATATTGGGACACCTGCCTTTACACGCACATGAACTTTAATGAAATCCCAGTCTTAATCCGTAGGGTTCAATATTGGCCCACCCTTTGCAGCTATAAGGGCTTGAACTCTTCTGGGAAGGCCGTCCACAAGGTTTAGGAGTGTGTCTATGGGAATGTTTGACCATTCTTCCAGAAGTGCATTTGTGAGGTCAGACAGTGATGTGGACGAGAAGGCCTGGCTCGCAGTCTCCGCTCTAATTCATCCCAAAGGTGTTCTATCAGGTTGAAGTCAGGACTCTGTGCAGGCCAGTCAAGTTTCTCCACCCCAAACTCGCTCATCCATGTCTTTATGGATCTTGGTTTGCTGCACTGGTGCGCAGTCATGTTAGAACAGGAAGGGGCCATCACCAAACTGTTCCCACAAAGTTGGGAGCATGAAATTGTCCAAAATGTCTTGGTATGCTGACGCCTTAAGAGTTCCCTTCACTTTGAAACTGAGGGGCCAGGCCCAACCCCTGAAAGGCAACACCACACCATAATCCCCCCCCTCCTCCAAATTATTTGGACCAGTGCACAAAGCAAGGTCCATAAAGACATGGATGTGCGAGTTTGGGGTGGAAGAACTTGACTGGCCTGCACAGAGTCCTGACCTCAACTTGATAGAACACCTTTGGGATGAATTAGAGCGCAGACTACGAGTCAGGCCTACTCATCCAACATCAGTGACTGACCTCACAAATGCGCTTCTGGAAGAATGGTCAAACATTCCCATAGACACACTCCTAAACCTTGTGGACAGCCTTCCCAGAAATGTTGAAGCTGTTATAGCTGCAAAGGGTGGGCCAACTCCATATTGAACCCTACGGACTAAGACTGGGATGCCAATATAGCTCATGTGCGTGTAAAGGCAGGCGTCCCAATACTTTTGGTAATATAGTGTACCTAAATACGCGGATTTAACCTGCCAAAGCCTTTGTAGTTCTCCATAGTCAGTCTTGTGATTCATAGATATTTTACATACTGCACGGCCAGACTGGTGACACGCCGATTAAAGTGACCCTGTTGCTACACGGTCAATACTGAAAGAAGACATACCGTATATACTCGAGTATAAGCTGAGTTTTTCAGCACATTTTTTTGTGCTGAATATGCCCCCCTCGGCTTATACTCAAGTCAAGCACTTTTCTGCAGCAGAGAATGACATTTTCCAAACCGAATTTGGGGCCCTGTATCTCGGAGCCACTTGGTGCTAGGAACCCCAAATTTGATGTGCAAACCCAGTGGAACTATCACTACAACATATCCAACATATTCAAAGATACGGGGCCCCAAAGTCGGTTCAGAAAATGTCATTCTCTGCTGCAGAAAAGTGCTTGACATTTTCCGAACTAACTTTAGGGCCCCGTATCTCGGGGCCACTTGGTGCTAGGAACCCCAAATTTGGTGCTTTGGATATGTTGTAGTGCTAGTTCCACTGGGTTTGCACACCAAATTTGGGATTTCTAGCACTGAGTGGCCCCGAAATACGGGGCCCCAATGTCGGTCAACTGTGTCCATCTGCAGCAATGTCATTTCGGGACCCTTTGGGTCCAGAGACCCCAAATTTTGGCTGCAGCTAGGGGGCATCTAGGAACCCTTAATGTGGATGTAAACCCAATGTCATCCTTTCTAAACTACTGCCATAGGGGTTATCTATAAGGATATACATATACATACTGCATGTATCTTTACCTGTCAAATGTCTCCCCTCTGTCTGTTATGAGAGCCGAAAAACTGCATATTCTGTGGGTGGGTCTGTTGTCTGGAGCTCGGTGGGTGGAGTCGTGATGTCAGTAGACTCCCCGCCCACTTCTACACTCCCCTTGTCAATATTCATTTTCGCCTGTGTATTTCTTACACTGAACTTCTGCTATGATCTCTAACATCCAGTGAAAAGACAGGAAAGTAACCACATGACTTTAGTATGCCAAATCATGGTGAGGTGTGGAACAGCCAATCCTTGCAGAGATGCTGAAGAAAGGAGTGGGGGTGGGAATTAACAAATAATGCATGTCTTAGGCTAGTACACGAGATGTAAATCACCTGTCACTCACAACAAGGGGGAGGATTTGACAAAGTTTTTCTCAGTTTGTCAAGTTTTATCTCACTGAACAATAAAAGAGGATTGCTCAGAGATGGATTAACTCTTTGTGGCAAGACTGGGCTCAAATGATAGGAAATCTTATACTCTACATTATGACATAAAAAAAAAAAATTCCGGGTTTGCATCCACTTTAACGACCGAGTTTGAAGTTCGGGGGACCTATGGCTGCAAATGGGCACAGTAAGGCATGCAAATGGGCACAGTGAGGCTGCAAATGGGCATTGTTGACCCTCTTTTCCGCTTACAGTAGCTGCACATTTCTCACCCTAGGCTTATACCTGCGTCAATAAGTTCTCCCAGTTTTTTGTGGTAAAATTAGGTGCTTCGGCTTATATTCGGGTCGGCTTATACTCAAGTATATACGGTAACTGAAACAAAGAGTGTCATAAACCTGATGGGGACAGAGCTGAAAAGTCGGTTCTTGTGCCCTATGGAGAAAACACTGAGTGGCACGTCAGCCAATGTTTCAAGTAGTATCAGGCTTCAGAGGCGTGGGCCAGATGACTGTAGTCCACCAAGCAGAAACCAGATGCAGGAACACAGCAGTACTTTAACAGGAGGCAGAAGCATAGCAAGGACATGAGCCGAAGGTTGATAATAGGCAGCGAGATACCAAATCATAAGGCATAGACCAGGTACAGATATATGCCAAGGTCTATTACAGCCAGGCAGCAAGGTACACAATTATAAGGCAGAGACAGTGAAAGTATAAAGGCCAATTGATGTCTGAAACAAGTTAAGAGGCTACTCAGCAATCTGTCAATGTCTGTCCATGCCACCCTCCAGCTTATATAAGTTGTTTAGTGGCAAAAGCAATGCTGAGCATGCTAATGCTTGCCTGGTAGTCACTATGTACAGGGCCATTTGCCACATTATGCACAGTTCCTTCCTTTCTGGTGACCCGTGTGTTGAAATGTTGCTATGATACTGCTCCCAGCCGCTACAAGTCTCACCCCTTCAGGTGGGTCGAATACCTGCTCCCCCTGCCGCACACAGTGGTTTCTCCCACCAGCTCATATGTGCTGTATTGTCTTACGAGCTGGTGGAAGAAACCATAGTGTGCAGCAGGGTATCATATGTTCTACAAACCAAGTTATGACCACTGACAGGTTAAGTGAATAAAATTGATTATCTCTTTACAATGGTATCTGTGGGCTATATTAGGTAGCAAATAAACATGTCCAAGAAGTTGATGTGTTGAAAGCAGAAAAAAATGGGCATTGTTTGTTGTGTCTGAGGCCGCATAGCTGCAGTCCTGGTTGACGTGTTTCCACAGCTAAAAGCAGCTACAATGGACACATGATCATCAGAACTGGACCGTAGAGCAATGGAAGAAGGTGGCCTGGTCCAATGGATCACATTTTCTTTTACATCATGTGACTGGCCAAGTGCATGTGCATCACTTACCTGCAGAAGAGATGGCACCATGAATGGAAAGAAGGCAAGCATGCAGAGACAGTTTACTGTTTTGCACAAATGTCTGCTAAGAAACCTTGTTCCTTCACATTTATGTGGATGTTACTTTAACATTTACAACCTACCTGAACATTGTTGGTGACACAGTACACCCCTTCATAGAATCAATATGCCTTAGTGGCAGTGGCCTCTTTCAGGAGGAAAATGCAACTTACCATACTGCAAAATTGAGGAACACAAAGAGCTTGAGGTGTTGACTTGGACTCCAAATTCTCCACATCTCAATCCAGTCGAACATCTGTGGGATGTGCTGGAAAAAAAAAGTCTGATCCGTGGAGGCTCCACTTCAAAACTTACAGGAGCTTTTATTGATGGCTTGGTGTCAGATACCACAGCATATCATTAGAGTTCCAGTGCCGTCCATGCCTCAAAGGGTCAGGGCTACTTTGGTGGCAAAAGGCGGACCTACTCAATATTAGGTGGGAGGGTCATAAAGTTATGGCTGATTAGTATATAACCTCAATGTAACCTCTTCTCTTCCATGTATGACTTTTTTTGGTTTTGACCCTGTAATGACGGGGTCAATTTTATCATCCTGGTTTAGCATTGCATCCTCTGGTGTCACGATTCCTCCAGTCTCTTTAGTAGACCTTAAATCAATATCCTCACCTCTATTCCTTCTAACCAAGGAAGCAGTAATGGCAAACCGGAAAGTAGTAGTGTGATCATCTTCACTAACAGGAGTGAGAGAGAACAAAAAACCCAATGCAATGCAAAACCCATTGTGCAATGAAATGATACATTTATTGGCTATAAAAGCAAACTGGAAACCTACAACATTTTCAGAGGATAGCACATCTCAGGTCCAAGGAAGGCAGTTGGTAGCAGCCTGCATGCCGTGGTCACTGGCAGGGTTGGAGTACAGTTCTTGGTGGCTGTCAAATGGTTTCAGGGAAAGCGATCATCTCTGTCTCCTGGCAATATCACTATGGAAGAAAGGGGTGCAGGCTGTTTTTCCAGATGGAGGGTTAGGCAACCCTTTTCTCCTAGAGGTGCCACCAGGAGACAGGGGTTGCCATTTCCACTGAGACCATTGGAGCGGGTCCTATCAAAGGAATTGCCAGCTGTCAAGAACTAAACTCTAGCTCTGCTCATGGCAACAGCATGACGGCTGCTTCTGACTGCTCTCCTCAGGCCTCAGATGTACTGTTCCTTTATGAAACTTTCTAAACAAAGGGCCAGTTTACTGTCCTTCAAACTTCCTGTGGCCAGACTATGGCTGGTGGCAATAATATTAGTGGGAGAAATAGTGCCTCATTCTTGGTGTCAGTGGGAGAAATGGTGTCCCATTGTTGATTTCAGTTGGCAGAATAGTGTCTCATATCAGTGGGAGGAATAGTGCCCCAAGTGCCGGATAAAGGCAAACAAAGGGCCTATGGGCCACAGTTTGGAGACCACTGTTCTGGTATATGGATCTCCACCATTCTGGATCTGCTAGATTCAGTGCACCCAATTTCTGCAGCACTGTGTACCTTTCTGCATGCACCTGCTGCTGATCTCTAATCATTGTGCATTATAGTGTCCCATTGGACATTAACCACAGCCCCGGAAGATTTGGCTGCTGAATGAATTTTTTGCGATTCGGCACTGCGTCGCTTTAACTGACAATTGCGCAGTCGTGCAACGCTGCACCCAAACAAAATTGACGTCCTTTTTTTCCCACAAATAAAGCTTTATTTTGATGGTATTTGACTGCCTCTGCGGTTTTTATTTTTTGCGCTATAAACAAAAAAAATACAATATTTTGTACTTTTTGCTATAATAAATATTCCCATTTTTTTTAAAGAAAATTTTTTCTCAGTTTAGGCCAATATGTATTCTTCTACATATTTTTGGTACAGAACTGTATAAATCTCAGGGATGGATAGAAATACAAGTACGGGGTTAGGGTATGGTAAAGCTTTTCTTCTGCTTGCTGTGCTGTTTTTTTTTTTATAAACATATTTCAGATTTGCCTTCTAGTAGCTATCTGTATATTAGCAAGCGCAGACAGAATCCTTGCCGAGTGACTGCTGAGATTACTTACAAGTGTTGTCCACTGAAAGGGTGCATTGTGTCTATCCAATCACAGTGGTTCTAAACTGACCCATAGTCTTTTATTGAGAGAAAAGGAATAGTAAAGCACCAATTCTATGCTGCATATCTTTGCGAAAACACAGCCTAAACATACAGTGGGGACGGAAAGTATTCAAACCCCCTAAATTTTTTCACTCTTTGTTATATTGCAGCCATTTGCTAAAATCATTTAAGTTCATTTTTTTTCCTCATTGTACACACAGCACCCCATATTGACACCCTTTTGATCTAATACAGCCATGAGTCTTTTTGGGAAAGATGCAACAAGTTTTTCACACCTTGATTTGGGTATCCTCTGCCATTCCTCCTTGCAGATCCTCTCCAGTTCTGTCAGGTTGGATGGTAAACGTTGGTGGACAGCCATTTTTAGGTCTCTCCAGAGATGCTCAATTGGGTTTAAGTCAGGGCTCTGGCTGGGCCATTCAAGAACAGTCACGGAGTTGTTGTGAAGCCACTCCTTCGTTATTTTAGCTGTGTGCTTAGGGTCATTGTTTTGTTGGAAGGTAAACCTTTGGCCCAGTCTGAGGTCCTGAGCACTCTGGAGAAGGTTTTCGTCCAGGGTATCCCTGTACTTGACAGCATTCATCTTCCCCTCGATTGCAACCAGTCGTCCTATCCCTGCAGCTGAAAAACACCCCCACAGCATGATGCTGCCACCACCATGCTTCACTGTTGGGACTGTATTGGACAGGTGATGAGCAGTGCCTGGTTTTCTCCACACATACCGCTTTGAAATAAGGCCAAAAAGTTCTATCTCGGTCTCATCAGACCAGAGAATCTTATTTCTCACCATCTTGGAGTCCTTCGGGTGTTTTTTAGCAAACTCTATGCGGGCTTTCATTTGTCTTGCACTAAGGAGAGGCTTCCGTCGGGCCACTCTGCCATAAAGCCCCGACTGGTGGAGGGCTGCAGTAATGGTTGACTTTTTACAACTTTCTCCCATCTCCCGTCTGCATCTCTGGAGCTCAGCCACAGTGATCTTTGGGTTCTTCTTTATCTCTATCACCAAGGCTCCTCTCCCCCGACAGCTCAATTTGGCTGGACAGCCAGCTCTAGGAAGGGTTCTGGTCGTCCCAAACGTCTTCCATTTAAGGATTATGGAGGCCACTGTGCTTTTAGGAACCTTAAGTGCAGCAATTTTTTTGTAACCTTGGCCAGATCTGTGCCTTGTCACAATTCTGTCTCTGAGCTCTTTAGGCAGTTCCTTTGACCTCATGATTCTCATTTGCTCTGACATGCACTGTAAGCTGTAAGGTCTTATATAGACAGGTGTGTGGCTTTCCTAATCAGGTCCAATCAGTATAATCAAACACACCTGGACTCAAATGAAGGTGTAGAACCATCTCAAGGATGATCAGAAGAAATGGACAGCACCTGAGTTAAATATATGAGTGTCAAAGCAAAGGGTCTGAATACTTAGGACCATGTGATATTTCAGTTTTTCTTTTTTTAAAAATCTGCAAAAATGTCAACAATTCTGTGTTTTTCTGTCAATATGGGGTCCTGTGTGTACAATAATGAGGAAAAAAATGAACTTAAATGATTTAAGCAAATGGCTGCAATATAACAGAGTGAAAAATTTAAGGGGGTCTGAATACTTTCCGTCCCCACTGTATGTATAATGAACAAATACCATTCAATTCATCATAAGCTCTATAAAGGAACAAGAATATTGGACCAGTGAAGAGTTTGCTGGCATTTAAACACAACCGTTTTACAGTATGCTAAATGATCCATGATTGGAAAACCCAAATACAATATGCATTTCATATTAGTGTACAGGTGCACGTTAGAGACAGTAAGATGAGTCGGGTACAATTACCTTTAATGAACTGCAGTTCCTCCTGCCACAGTCTGTCTGGCATACACAGCTGTGATTGTCTGACTTTTTGGATAACTAAACCACCAAAATAATCTCAAGCAGACAGTTGTCTTGATTAAAGATGTCAGATGATGCGGTCTGTTACTTGTTAAGCCTTAAATAAGTTTTTACTGTAGAGCTTCTTAAAAAAAAAAAAATTCCCATCTCACTAAAAAAAATTTTTGCCAGCTAAGGAAGCATTGAAATGACAGGTACATGTTTCTATTCAGGTACACTGAAATTTACTTAAGAACTTAGTAAATGGTTACAATCAATTCTGGTTTACAAAAAGCTTTCTGGCTGGAGGAACAATGGATTATTGAGCTGCTATCTGAGCTGTCCAGCACCACCTGGTGGAGGGACCCTGTAATTGCTCTGCTGTCACACACACTCACACAAGTGAATGCATTGAAGATTACTGAAATTGGTGTTTTGAGTTTCTTTGCTGTATTATGAGTGGCAGATGGGATTTAAATTATTGGCAGTGAATAGGCATTTTTTTTTGTGCTCTTGTTTTAATATATTTTGGTCTTTTTGTACCTGGTTTTTTAAACCAGCTGTACCATACATATTACTTTTTTGCATGCATTACTTCTGAATTATCCAATAATGCAGACTTTACACGCGGGAATCAAAACTCAACATTGTAAACCCAACGTGCAAGAATCAGCAATAGAAAGATAAAATAAATAAATAAGTTTGCACTTTCCACCTCCCATAATTTAATTTCAGCTATTGAAAACTGTTCAGAGAAAGTGCAGGGTAGTTTGAGAGATTCTGGCTGGCTGGCTTGCTCTGGAATGCTGTTTTTTTTAGTCATGTGACTTTATCTTAATTTCCACTAATCCACTCCAGACCCTGATAAATTTTCCTTCTGTCCCTGCTAATCCCTGATAAATGTCTGGCTCAGGCCCTCTTTGCACCCAACTCTCAGCAGCCAATAGGTGTCGCCATTGGACTGACCAAATGGTGGGGGGTGCGTCAGGGTTCCAAGTCAACTCTATAGTTCAGGATTCCTGCACCTGAGGTTATAGTGCAGATAGCAGACCTTTAAAGAAGTATGGCCAAAATAGCACTCCTGTGACCCGGTTTCAGCCTGCTCACATTATTCAGCCGGTCCAGGCTTGGGAAAGATCCTGACTTGTGATCCACCCAGATGCCTGGACCGGCCACCAAGAGCCTGAGCCAGCTCTTCCTGCCTTCTTCACAGTGAGCATTGGAGGGGAAGAGCAAAGAGCTGCTGATTGACAGTTACCACTCTCTTCGGAGGGGGAGAACTAAGTGATCAGCAGTGTTTGAACGCTCGGTTGTCGGGAAGAGCTGGTGGGGGACAGCTGATGCTGTAGTCATCCAAGTGGGTATGTTTTTTTTTTCCATATTTCCTCACTCTTTTAGGGAAATTAAACTCAATCACTAAATTGTATAAAGTTTTCAAAAGTAAATGAAGTCTTTTTGACAAATTTCAATAAAATATTACCTGGTGATCCTTCCAAGTAGGTCCTTGTTCAGGCATTCACTGTTATGGGGTGACTACACTTTGTCCCTGTTCCAGTTAATCTCCTGCATTGTCAACTGGGCTTTTAGTAGAGACTAAGGCTGGCCATACACAGATTCTTCCATCCACCCAAATGAGGTGGATAATCCCAGAGACACTGTATTCTGACATCGGCACTCACTACCCAGAAGTGCAGGATCACTTATATATACACGTGATCCTGCACAGTGCAGCCGTCCTGTAGCAGTAAAACTGCTATAAGGTGGTCTACAAGTGGTTAATGTCATCCAGTTACAGTTTGACCTACTTTAAAGTGGAAATTTTGTCAGAAAATGAAGTCCTGCTAGATCCCTTCAGGCTGACCCCTTTTGCAGGTATGGCTACAGTGGATTATTTGATCTCCTGCAGATAAGTTTGCTCACTTACAAAGAAATTAAGGGTCTATAATTTTTATCATAGGTGCATTTTAAATGATAGAGACCGAACATCAACCAAAAATCGTGAAAGAACACATGATACAAATGTTATAAATTAAGTTACAGTTTAGTGAGTAAAGGAAGTATTTGATCCCCAAGTAAAACATGACATAGTACTTGTTGGAGAAACCCTTGTTGGCAAGCACAGAGGCAAGACATGTCTTGTAGTTGGCTACCAGGTTTGCTCACATCTCGGGAGAGATTTTGGTCCACTCTTCTTTATAGATCTTCTCTAAAACCTTAAGGTTTCTTGGGTGTCTCTTGGCAACTCGAAGTTTCAGCTCTCTCCATACATTTTCTATAGGATTAAGGTCTGGAGACTGGCTAAGCCATCCAAGATTTCACAATACATGGCCCCGTCCATTGGCCCCTCAATGCGGCAAAGTTGATCTGTACTTTTAGCAGAGAAACCGCCCCAAAGCATCATCATGTTTCCACCTCCGTACTTCACTGTAGGGATGGTGTTCTTAGTGTCATAGTCAGCATTTTTCTTCCTCCAAACACGGCAATCTGACCACAGCCCTTTCCCCCAATTCTTCTCTGAGTCAAAGATGTTCATTGGCATGACTGTACATGTGCCTTCTTGAGGAGGGGAACTTGCCATGTTTGGAGGAAGAAAAATGCTGACTATGACCCGAAAAACACCATCCCTACAGTCAAGCACGAAGGTGGTGCTTTGGGGCGGTTTCTCTGCTAAAGGTGTCACATTGAGGGGCCAATGGATGGGGCCCATGTATTGTAAAAACTTGGATAAGTACCTTTTTCCCTCAGTCAGAACACTGCTCAAGAAGAAGAACCCAAGTCTCCAGGCATTAGTCCTATAGCAAATTTATGGAGGGAGCTGAAACTGCGTTTCCAAGTAACAGCCAAGAAACCTTAAAGTATAAGTTGACCTTTACAGAAAGATCTGTAAGGTGAACTTACACAGGACCCCCCACCCCCCCACCCATACTGCTAACCTGCAGTGTGACAATCTCCCGTTCTGAGCACTGTAATAGCCGCGTCACGGGTCCAGGGTTTTGAAATCCCCTCGGCATTCACGTGTCTTCTTCACCGCTGACAGGACAGGCTAAGGGGTTTCTGATAGGACGGCGCTGCCCAATTAGAATGCTCCTAAACGTCCCTCCTGACAGGGTACGTGTTGGAGATGAAGCTGCAGGGATTTCCAAGCCCCGGACCCGTGACATGGCTATAGCAGGCATCAGAATGGGAGATCATTGCGCTGCAGGTCAGCGGGACAGTGCAGGGTAGATCTGTAAAATAGTGGACCAAAATTCTTTGCGATGTGTGCAAACCTGGTAACCAACTACAAGAAACATCTTACCTCTACTTGCCAACAAGAGTTTCTCCACAAAGTACTAAGTCATGTTTTGCTTGGGGATCAAATACTTATTTTACTCAATGAACTGCAACTTTTAGAACATTTGTATCATGTGTTTTTTTTTCTGGATTTTTGGTTGATATTCTGTTTCTACCATTCAAAATATACCTATGATAAAAATTAGACCCTTCATTTCTTTGTAAGTGGTCAAACTTACAAAATCTGCAGGGGATCAAAAAAAAAAAAAAAAAAAGAAAAAAAAATAAGTGTTTTCCCCACTGTATGTACAACATAAAAATAAATGCCTATACTGTTTAGAATCCAGTAAGATTGTCTCATCCTGCTCTGCACACGCTTAGTTGCTCCCCATTTTCGGCATTGTGCTGAAAAATCAGAACCACTAGAGGCTGATCAGCTGACAGCATAAAGATTTACTTCTGCTCAGGGACCCTTCAGCAAGAAGAAACAGAAGCAATGCTGGAGGCAATTTACAGCACACACTAATCTTGGTAGTATAATGAATTATGTGGAATGTATGTACCTTGCTAAAGAACATTATTTATTTTTTCATCAAGTTAAGGGTAAAGTTCCACTTTAGATTAAATATGCTTGTTTGCTTGACCAGGTCCTCTAAAACACACCCATAATTTGCAGCAGTTGAAGTCAAAACGCAATGAACAGCAGCTGTTGGCTAGCATGTTCTAAGCTTTATGTGATTAATCTCTCCCATGACTGGTCGTTTTATGTGGCCCATCGTGCAGTTCAATATTACACAGGGGTTTACATTGTCCAGAGACTTCAAACAGGATGTACAGATGTGTAGTAACCAGTCCAAAAGGTGGAAGGGTCTTCGGTGCCTCATAAGCTTGAATGCATGGTTCTGCAGACCATACTGGCTTATGTCAAAGTGGGAAAGAAGCTGACAGCTTATTAGTTGGCAAATCAGATGGTAGGATAGATCAGATCTATCATCTTACACCTTTTAGTGGTTAGCACTCCTGCCTTGCAGCACTGGGGCCCTCAGTTCAAAACCACACCAGGACACTAATAGTAATAAAACAAGTAGGAGAATGCAAACCCTAATCAGCATTTAAGCACTTTGTTCACATACCAGGTTAAGAAAGTATGGGTGATGAACCATAGTTCAGGTTTCCTCACAAAACACAAGTATAATACAGTATGAAAACAAATGATAGTGTGCTGCCTATCATTTATATTTTCATACCCAACCAGGACACTACCTACAGAGAGTGGGGGCGTCCCCTCAAAAGGAGGGCTTGGTGCTGGATTTAGAAGAATTTTGGACCCAGGGCCTTTTCTGGGCCTGGCCTTGCGGCTTGCCCCTGGGCCCTAGCGCCCTGTTGGCAGTGGAACCGCCCTGACGCTGAGACATTTCAGGAAGCAGTCCCTGGGTTTTTAAACAAGATACATTTGGTGCTTTTCTTCACAGGAAGTAAAGAACACTTCCCTCCTGAAATCTTTTGGATATATTTATCTAAGTGATCACCGAATAAACGTTCCCCATGAAACGGGAAATCTGCCAATAACTTTTTACAAGGAAGCTCGGCTGACCAGTTCTTAAGCCATAAAAGTCTGCGCATACGTACAGACAAGAGAGCCAGACGAGAAACCTGCTGTATTGAATCCTTTAAATCAACAGCAAAACACAGCGCTCAAGGAATATCTGTCTTACCTTCAGGCAGATCATCCTCCGGGTTAGGCCTATCCGGCCACTTGACCTGATCCTTTACGGACTGGGAAATACCAATTGCTGCAACAGCTGGCTGAATAGCTGAACTGGCCAAAGAAAAGGAAGCCTTTAATGACTCCACTTTCTTGTCAACAGGGTCTTTCAGGCCCTGTGCGTTATCTACCAGACAAGTTCTTGTTTAAGGAAGAGACTTCTGCATCTACGGCTAACATGCTCCATTTTTTAACAAACTTTTCATCCATGGGATATAAAAGGGAAAACCTTTTAGGAGGCAAAAATAGTCCTGTCAGGATGTTCCCAATCAGCATACACCACCTGTTCCAACAGGGGGTGTAGCGGGAAATTCTGTGCGACTGAAAGGTCTCAGAGATCCCAAAGAGGACCAGGGGGGCTCAGTCACCTCTGCAAGAGGCAACTTAAAGGCAGAACAAACTATTTCGGTCAGAATCAGGATTAAAAGCCTCTGCGACTGAGAGGCAGACATCGACTGGATATCTTCTTGTCCAGATTGCTCGGAAGCAGACTCATCTGCTGGGCACTCCACCGAATCCTGAGCTTTCAGCTCTTCCCCATCCTCAACCCATTCCTGCTCCAGACTAGGAGACTCCGGGGAGGGGGATCTGTCACACTCCCTGCCACCCTGCGGGATGGAGGCAATCATGCCGGCAATCCTGTGCTCTAACCCGGCTAGGGCTGAGGACAGTTCATCCTTGGTGATAAAGGGCGAAGCAGCAGCATTGAGTGTAGGCACAATACCAGATAGGCGCAGCGGCTCAGATTGCCCGGGAGCCTCTGGTCTTTCAGGTGATACGACTAGGTTCATTAGGAACTACTGATGACATAGGTGTGCCCTTTCCTATGGTGTTAGTCCCAATACTCTTTTTGGAAGACATTCAATGCTGCAAACAGAGTACTCGGGTGTAGTTAAAACACCTCAGAAGGGAGACCCTTTAACCACTTATCGACCGCCGCACGACGATGTACGTCCAAACTTTGAACGGGGATATCGTTATGGCAGCAGCTAGCTGGCGTTTTCGTGCGGCGGCCGGCTTTAAAATAAAATAAAAGTGGCCCCTGCGGCGGATTCGGCGCGAGATCACTTTTATAGGTGGCGGGAAAGGGCCCCCCTCCCTCCACGATCCGGTGCCCTCCGCCGCTTACCGGAGTCGTCAGTGGCGGCGGAGGCGATCGCGTCCTTCTCTGTGGTGTGCCTGCAGTCTCCATGACACTGCTGGGCAGAAGCGACGTCAAAACGTCATTTCCGTCCACGCCTCTTAAAAGGCATTTTTTTTAATGTCCTTTCTTTTAAATGACTTTTTTTTTTTTATTGCATTTTAGTGTAAATATGAGATCTGAGGTCTTTTTGACCCCAGATCTCATATTTAAGAGGGCCTGTCATGCTTTTTTCTATTACAAGGGATGTTTACATTCCTTGTAATAGGAATAAAAGTGACACATTTTTTTTTTTTTTAAACAATGTAAAAATAAATAAAATGTAAAATAATAAAAAAATATTTTTTTTTAAAACCCGCCCCCCCATCCCGACGAGCTTGCGCGCAGAAGCATACGCAAGTAGCACCGGCATATGAAAACGGTGGTCAAACCACACATGTGAGGTATCGCCGCGACCGGTAGGGCGAGAGCAATAATTCTAGCCCTAGACCTCCTCTGTACTGCAAAATATGCAACCTGTAGAATTTTTTAAACATCGCCTATGGAGATTTTTGAGGGGAAAAGTTTAACGCCATTCCACAAGCAGCGCAATTTTGAAGCGTGACATGTTGGGTATCAATTTAATTAGCGTAACATTATATTTCACAATATAAAAAAAAATTGTGCTAACTTTACTGTTGTCTTATTTGTCTATTCAAAAAAGTGAATTTTTCCATAAAAAGTGAATTTTTTCCAAAAAAAGTGCGCTTTTAAGACCGCTGCGCAAATACCGTGCAAAGTAGTACAACTACCGCCATTTTATTCTCTAGGGCGTTAGAAGAAAAACCATATATAATGTTTGGGGGTTCTAAGTAATTTTCTAGCAAAAAAACCTGTTTTAAACATGTAAACGCCTAAAATCCAAAACGAGGCTGGTCTTTAAGTGGTTAATAGGGCTCACTAAGCCCATATGCAACAATCCTGCTAAGCACCTTTAGCCTGCCAAGCAACACCTGGTGACTCATGTGACCCGGGTAAGGAAAAATGAACCACTGCAAGTGTCTGTTCAGAGCCTGCTCTGAGTCCCACAGCTGCCTGCTGGAAACACCACATGCTTGACCTGCACAGCTTAAATAAGCTGGGTGTGCGCCAGAACGTTCTATGTGTGTGTGCGCACGCATGTGCACGGTCCCGGCGAGCGGGCATGACTGTATTCGCGTACAACGAAAATGTTCATGAACAATGTGAATCTTCGTCTGCCCAGATAAAGGCTACGGTGCAAACTGCTGAGCCCAGCGACGCTCTTGCGAACGCACGTGCAAAGCAAGGCGAAATGGCGCACCGTCATATGCCATCATACAAGTAAAAAACAGCCAGACAAGCAAAAAAAAAAAAGGTACACTTTGCAAACACCCAAAGCTAGCCCAGGAACTCCCCTGTGTGGTCACCGCACACAGGTGTCCAGCCTTTAGCTACCTTGTTACAATCACTGGGACACCCCACAATAATAAAATAAAGGGGTTTCACTTACCCGTCCAGGCGCAGGGCCACTTAGAAGCTAAGGGCCCAATTTTCACCCTTCATGGCGGGTTCCTGTCACTTGGACCTTCAAGGACTGCCTACCCTTTCATGTTCAGGGTCCACTCCCTTGGACCTGTACAGCACCCTGCAGGAAATGTCTTAGCGCTGTAGTGTCCAGGATTTCCGCTCCGCAGGGTCCAGCATTAGGACACATTACAGGCAAAACCTTGCAGGATCTCGAGTCTTCTTTGCGAGGCTCGGGTACCATTTATCTAAGCATAAAAGCCTGTGTCAAATGGATCCAATTGGTCAATCCCTTAATTCATTTTTGGAACCGTTTGTGGGACTAGAGACCTGGAGCTCAGACAAACTGTACCATCAACCTTGCAGACACTGGTAAAAAAAACTAAAGTCCTTCCTGTATGGGAGGAGTTATATAGGGGATCACTTCCTGTCTGAAGACCTTTGGTCTACCAGTGTCCATTCACCTAATGATGGAGTATAACCCAGCAGGTAATGATTAGCCTGACTCTGTGTTCCATGATGTATGAAAAAGAAATGTCATTTTTGGAGAGATAAGTTCAATAAGAACATATCTAAAGGGATGCAGGCCAAGCATATTTCCTTATTAGTGCCCTGCAGCAGCACGCCTGACAGTTAATTATGAAACCACTCCCATTAGATCCACTCAGTAGAGGCACGGACAAATGGAGGGATTTCTTCAGAACAAAAAAAGGAAAGGTAGGAATCTGCAACAAAGTTCGTTATAAACCTTGCAATGTACATAGATCACCCAGGGGGGGGATTTTTTTTTCTCAACAAAAGTGGAGTTACACTTTAAATAAGTAACTATACTGAAAGTTATGAACCTATTCCTAAATGCTGAATCCTATATAACCATATGTGGATAATGAGTGTTTACAAGTGTGCATTTAGTTACTGGTGGTGAAGAAAAAACAATTCTATAAAACCACTTTATCATTACAGACCCAAAAGTATTCATTTACCAGTTGCAAATTTATATGGTTATTCACAACCTTTTTTGTACCTTAATTAAATGCATTTTCCCACTAATCTAATAAGGGTCATAACAATGGGTATGAAGAGAGTACAGTGGCCCAGTACAAACTAACAATTCCTCTTCTCTATGAGATAGATAAGGACAAAGCAGAATCTAGACGACGGTGATCAATGGATTGGAATTGTTTAATCATTAACAGTTGTGGCACACCAAAATCAAGCAAACAATCGGTTACTTGCAGCTTACACACTGGCCTCTTATTGTGTACATATGGTTAGTAGCTGTACTCAGGTGTGCAAGGTCATTTAAAATTGTACAAAATTTTAGGATAGAGCTGGCAGGAGGTAGAACGTTAGATTTTTTTTTTTTTGCTGTGCCTGATCCCACTGGAAGGGTTTCCCCCTCTAATTCTGTTGCAGGAGGTGAAAGAGTAAGTAATGGGAAACCTCTCCAAAAAGAACAAAAATGTTAGTTTATTTTGGCGAAATTTACTAAAATGGGAAAAGGTCAAAACGGTTGTCTGGTTCAGTTCACAGTGACTATATTTACCCTCATTTCTTGCCCCCCTGTGTATTTTGACCCCATTGAAATGATTTCCCTTCCCTTTGTGTCAGAATGACAAAGACAAAATTTGGTTTCACAGATAATCATTTAATAAAGGGCACATCTCCGACAAGGAATTAGGGGGCATTACGGGTTTTCTTAGGTAAGAGCATATTAGAGGTTTTTGTCTGATTAAACTTCTTACCTTTTGAAGTACCGTATTTATCAGCGTATAACGCGCACTTTTTTCCCCTTAAAATCAGGGGGAAATTGTGGGTGCGTTATACGCCGATCCCCCGCTAACTGTGGGCAAGAGGAGCGCCGCCGACATTAACCGAGCGAGCCGAGACGAGTACATAGTACACTCAGCTCGGCTCGCTCTATGTTGGTGGCGAGGACAAATTTAAAAAACCAAACATGCTGCAATTTTGGGCAAGGCTGCAGGTGGACACTGGGCAAGGCTGCAGGTGGACACTGGGCAAGGCTGCAGGTGGACACTGGGGAAGGCTGCAGGTGGACACTGGGCAAGGCTGCAGGTGGACAACGCTGCAGATGGTCGCTGTGCAAGGCTGCATTGATGGGCATTTAAAATGCACTTTTTTCCCTTAAACTTCCCTCCTAAACTTGGGGTGCGTGTTATACGCCGATAAATATGGTAATTACAGACTCATGTGTAAATTTTAGCTTAAGCTATTGAGTTCTGTAAACAAGTTTATTTATTTTTTTTATCATGGCAGGTGACTGTCTGGAAAACACAAAATAAGCCCAGAGCACCTGTTCTGGCTGCAAATTGAACACATCATTATCAAATCCATCTATAGATCCATATATTTGTGCAGTGTATAACCATACGGTCAGCATTTTAGCAGAAAGGGAAAGTCATCAGACAATGCAATACTTTTCCAATCTTCCTTCATCCAGGTTTGGTTAGAACATGCTCACTCATCATCATCATTGCCATTTCCTTATGCCTATTACATTTTCTAGTGAACCGTTTTATTTGCTATGGAAGTGATTAAGTATTCACTCAGCTCCATTTATTACATAGACCTCCAGTGCTTCAATGCAGCTTTCCCAACCCCTCCATTGTGTAGAAGCAGTGCTCAGCTCAGAGTTCTTTACTATGCTTATGCAGTTGAATTAAATGTAGGAGCTTACCTGCCTAGTCTTGTGATACCCTGCTTGCTCTGTCCCAATGGTTGCTGGTATATTTGTTTCCTAAACTGATCCAAAGTTGAACTTGTGCCACATGGTCATATAGGTCATGTATTTCATGCACTATTCTCCCTACAGTTTCCATAAATTTAATAATTGTGTAGCAAGTGGCTGTAGTACTGCAAATACATACTGTGAAAGTCTTGGCAACTCTTGACTGCAATGGACTATATAAAACTCTAATTAAAGAACCTTGTGAAGATAGATGTATGAGAGGTGTCATTGGCAGCTTGAGTTTTAAAAGGTGCAGCTCCTGGCACTTTCATACAAGTCTTTGCTTTACTATATAGCAAGTCACTCTGTCAGTTATTAAAGTGATTGTAAACCCTTACAATCCACTTTTTGATACAGGTAAGCCTATAATAAGGCTCAACTGTAGCTACCCCGGATATCTCCTAAACCTGCACGGTTTAGGAGATATCCCTTGTATCAGCATGTGCCGACGTAATCAGCACATGCGCACTGAAGCAATGGCACATTTGTACTGTTGCTTCAGCTGACGCGCCATTAACGGCGGCTCCCACGCACATGCGCGGGAGCGACATCATCGTGGCTCCAGCCAATCACAGTGTCGGAGCCCGCGGTACCCAGAAATAACTCCGGGAGCGATGTCGCCGGTAGGACCAGTGTGCGGGGACTTCGATCTAAGGTATTTCATAATAAACTAGTATGTTATGCATACTAGCTCATTATGCCTTTGTCTTTCAGGTTTTTTTTTTTTTGTAGTGGGTTAACAACCACTTTAAGTGGCTTGGACACCTTTTAAATCAAGTCAGCAGTAGCAACTCCCGTATTGCTATTCCAACAGGTTCTGCAAGCTAAACTGAGCAAACTTTGGTTTTAGCACTGTTCTTGTTTTCTGCTTTGAGTTGCCATTTGATTATCATTCCACAAACAGACAAAAATTCCCCAGCACACTTACCAGCTAGCCTGCAAAAAAAACAAATTGACCCTAACAATTCACGTTAAAAATTGTGTTTTAACATGAATGTGATGCGCATTGCCCTTCCATCCTTACCTTTACTGCAAAGGCGTTATAAATTGGGGTGATTGCCATCTTTTTGTATAGCTTACTTGGTGGAATTGGTGTGGGGACACATTGCATGCCTTCAGCTGCCATTGTGCTCCTGCTTGGCATCCAATATGTCCCTGTGCCTTTAAAGTGAAATTGTAACGTCTTGGTTTTTTTTTTCCTCTAAAAATAACAAACACGTTATACTTACCTGCTCGGTGCAGTTGATTTTGCACAGAGCAGCCCGGATCTCCCTCTTCGACTCTTCTGGCCCCTCCCTCCTGTCCAGTGCCCCCACAGCAAGCAGCTTGCTGTGGGGGCACCTGAGTCGAGTCACAGCTCCATGTGTCCATTCAGACATGGAGCCCCGATTCAGCGATTCACCCTCGCCTACTCTCTCTGATTGGCTGACTGACAGCAGTGGGAGCCAATTGCGCTGCTGCTGTCTCTCAGCCAATCAGGAGGAGAGTCCAGGACAGCCGAGGAACTCGTGGACATTGCTGTCAGTAAAGCTCAGGTAAGTATTAAGGGGTGCTGGGGCAGCTGCTGCACACAAAAGAGGTTTTACACAAGAGGTTTTTTTTTTATAGAAGATAAAACAACCTTCTCACTTTACAACCCCTTTGAGAAGGAGTAGGCTCCCTGAAGGCAAAGCGTCCCTTAATTTATCCACTGCTATATATGCTCCAACTTGGAGACTCAAGAATATAAAGTTAGGACCGCAGTATAAAAAAAAGCCTTGGCATGGCCACCGCGGCTTCCACATATATTTGCAAATGTGTGCAAACGAAACCCTCTGTTTTTAACATTGACTATTAGACAGGGTTAGTTTGTTTTTGCAGGCTAGCTGGTAGGTGTGCTGGGAAATTTTTTAATCTGTTTGTGATGTGCATTGCCCTTCCACGTACACCCTACTCCAAAGGCCAGTTATAAATTGGGGCTGTTGCCATCTTTTTGTATAGATAATTTGATCACAATTCTCTTCTCTTTCAGCAGCAGAATCAATGCTGTCAACTCAGAAAGCTTTGGACAAGGCGAGGTGTGACCAGGTGATAATTGACAAGCTACAGGTTTGCGAATACCGACGCCCCCTGCAACATCCAACCATCCCCACTGTAGTGCAAGCAGGCAGTTTTCATGAGGGTGGCAACTCTGCTCTGAATTCAGGAGCAATGCAGCACTTACTGCCACACCATTACATGAAGCCACATTAGGTGGACTCCAAGAGCGGGATCTACAGGTACTTGTGGGACATTGCAGGGTGCTAATAGAAACTTTAAGTGCAGATTATATGCACATATAATTAAAAATAAACATTTATACTTAACTAGGTGGGTGCAGCATTCAACTGATGGTGCATCTGCCCCCCGCCACTTCTAAGACTGAGCGATCAAAGACCGCTGATTGCTCAGTTCTCTCAGCCTTCAGCGAGCAGAGAGACGGTGACTGTCAGTCACCGGCTCTCCGCTCCTCCAGTGCTCACTGGAGCACTGGGCTGTGCAGTGGGTGGAAGTGGCTGGCTCGGGCACTTAGTGGCGCCTAGAGGCTGAGCCAGCTGCCAGTCCAGGCTCTGGATTGATCCCGAATTTACAGTTGGGATCCACCCAGATGGCCGAGTGAAAATGTGTCACAGAAGTATCGAATGAACTGCACTCCTGTGATCCCCAGGAGAAGTACAGCTAAAATAGCTTTGGCTACACTTCTCCTTTTGGAGCTGCAGCACATTTTTAATGGGAGGCCATAGTTCTATTTCAAGCATTTGAAAGATACAGTCAAAGCACCCACGTGGCCAATTACTAAGAAAATTACTCTAACGTTTTGCTATATGGTTTTCACAGTTGTGTGAGCCATTTCCTGTACCTTTCAAACATATAAAGCAGCCCGAAGAGGTATGTAGAAAGAGTGCCAAACTGGAGCATATGCAATGGGTTTTTTTCTTTTTCTTACTTCAGAAATTTAGGTGACATGAGCCAGAAACCTCGAAGTGGTCCAAAAAAAATAAATAATCACAACAAATTCAGAAAAACAATAAAAGAGTTCTTTATTTGTTATTCCTGAAAGTTCAATGTTGGTAATAAAAGTTATCCAATTGATGCCATCGGTTTTTGAATGTTCTTACATCAGTTAGTTTGGTCTTGTAAAGCTTCAGCCATGAACAGCTTTCCAAGGTTCTGAGAAGTGAACTCCTTTATGTTCTCGATGTATGTGTTAATTTGACCTGTGAGGAAAAAAGACATACCAGCTTAGTGGTTTATAAAAAATACAGCAATTGTACATTGACAGGTCCAACATTTCTCAAGTACATCATCATTTGTGCATGAAGCATATCTCTGTTGAAAACTATTCAGCAAAAATAAATTGGCATAATTTTAAAAGGATAAACTTTATCCCCCCCAAAAAAAAAATCAAAGCTCTGCATTGGCTCCTGCTGCTGTCAATAAAATGCTGCGAGGAGGAAACGGGGTCAAGACGCACTGTGTGTGAATGGAGCACGACTCCATACATACATAGCTCAGGTGTGAGCACCCACATTTGCCCTCATAGCAAGCAAGGCAACACAGAAGAGGAGGAGCCAGAATTCCCAGCGAGGGATCGGGATATAAGGTGGTTTGGGGCCACTCTGTACAAAACCATTGCACAGTGCAGGTGAATAGGACTAATTATTTTAATTAAATACTGTAAAAAAAAAAAAAAAAAAATGACATTACACTCTCCTTGGTAAATCCTCTAATAGAATATCAAGTCAGGGAGTTCAGCTGCAAGGAGACACAAGGGCATTTTGGACAACCAAGATAAAACCTAAAAATAACATACCAGTGGAGCATCCAAGAGATATAAAAAGGTGATTTAGACTGCTGGTGCTCACCCAAGACAGAATTATCAGATACCACGTACCTTCTTTTTTTTTGTCACAATATGGCTTTAACACACCTTAGGACACAAACTAAGGCAATGCTTACAAACATGTACAAGTTCCAGCCTGCCTAATTTGCTCATCAGGATTGGTGCAAACAGGGTATTTGGAAGAACAAAGGCACCGTCAACACTGACAGAAGCATCCAATTTCAGCCCAGTGTAGTGAACCATTGACTTAACATGTATACTGTGCCATTCATCTCAACATATTTCCACATTAGCCCTAGATGGCAAAGACCTCTCAGTGGGTATTCGTAAAGTAATTTTGTATGGAGGGGCTTTAGTGGTGCCCAAGTCTTCTGCCTGGAAACTGCATGTTCAGGCAGATGTTGCCCAGCATCCCAACAGACTTTTAAATATTGAAGGGGGACTAGATCTACCAGATTTATTGATTTTCCTAAATATCCAAAAAAGTCACAATTGCAAGTCATCAGCTTTCCGCATGGCTGTTACAATTTAATCAAAGAAGGTCTAAACCGACCTTTGTTAACGGCTCTTCAGCCAAGGTACGGCGTAATACCTTCATAGGAGGCAGGATATTCCACAATACTGATAACAATACAGTGTGATAGAAAAATTTAAATCAGAGTTGCAGACCTTCAACAATACAGGCCTTTTTGCTTAGAAGGGTTAAAATGTCAGCAACACAGTTTTGTAGTCCTATGTAGTGACAGATTTACAGCATTTAGCAATTAACTGGAAAAAAAAAAAATTGTCCAGTGCACAATTTCTGGTGGTAAGTGGTGTAAAGAGGGTAACGGTTGTTGATTTTGAACCTGTGACATCACTGTCTCTTCAGATTATCATATGAAGTCAGGACAATGAGGTCAGTCATCTGGGTAAATGGCTGCAGTTGGTAGCAATTATCAGCGAACTTGTGTATACATTTGGGATGAGGTCAAGGAGATTTTTTCTTGAATAGAACTCCTTGTATTTTTCTCCTGCTCTACAATCAGTGTTGAATAGTACAGCATATATGGTTCCACTTTCTACCCAAAGACGGCTTTGCCCAATGTTAAATCCACTCGTTTAAGTTTAGAAAAAGGCAGCAGCTACAAAAAATGTAGCTGCTGACTTTTAATAAACAGACACTCACCCATCCCATGGTCCAGCAATGCGGCCACCCAAAGCCTCACTTCTCTCCCCCGTGGTGCCAGCATTGCAAGTGTGGGCACACGGCTGTGACAGCTTGCGGTTTCACAGCCATGTGCGCACTGTTAGTGGCCAGGCAATCTTCTGAGACCTGTGACATGTCCCAGAAGATTGCAGAGAGGGAGAGGAAGACGAGCGCCGCCGCCTAGGAAGAGAGGAGGAGTCACCTAGAGAGAAGTCCTCGTCTAGGCGGCAAGGTGACGAGAGCAGGAAGTGGGAGCTGGGTACATGTCAAAACTAGGTCTCCCCCCCCCCAAAAAAAAATTACATGCCAAAAGTGGCAAGTAAGGGGCCGAGGAGTGCTTAAAGTGGAAGTTCCACTTTTGGGTGGAACTCCACTTTAAGGCTAAACTCCAGCCAAGCAAATACAAATCTGAAATATCTATAAACAATCGCTTTGGCTGCCAATGGTTTTGTAATTCTGTGTAGCCAGTTATGTGATCCAAGCACCCCTGCCAACACCACGGCCAGGTATTTGAACTTCACTGCAGCAAAGCTTGACCAATTACACCTTCCTTTTTTGCTGGCAGGACAATAAAGCATCAAAATACTGATCAAGTCATCTGCTCTTTTTTCCTGCTGGCATGCTTGTGTCCCGTGATGTATGATAAAGAAATAAAAATCCTGATCACCTCCCCAGAGCAGTACAGCATGGGTGCTCAACCTGTGGCCCTCCAGCTGTTGTGGAACTACAAGTCCCATGAGGCATTTCAAGCCGCTGATAGTTACAAGCACGACTCCCAAAGACAGAGGCATGATGGGACTTGTAGTTTCCTTGCAGTATAGTGTCACTATTGGGATGGGGAGGGGGTGCCAAAGCTCTGATCTGAAGCTTAAAGTCATCTTATAGATTGTGTTGGCATTTTGAGTACTTCCAGGCAGTTTTTTATTTCGTTTATTTTTTTAATATTTTGTATACTTTTAGGCAGCATTGCGAGTTTTACATACTTTTGTATTAACATCAGCTTCCCTTTAAAGAGAACCGGTCAACCATTTTACCCTTTCTTCTTATACAGGAAGTCAAGGACTTTGTAACAAAATAAAACTAGGATCAGAGTGGCATACAGAAGATGTTCATCTCCCAACAAAGTTAACAGCATTCACATGTTTAAAGCTTTGAAGGGACTGCTCTTTAACCTCTTCATGACGGAGGGTAAAACAAATCTTAGCGCCTGAACAGTTTTGAAACTTTGAAATAGGTTAGTAAAACTGTACATAGCATTGCAAATAGCTTGTGTATCCCAGTGAATAATTGTTTTTTTTGTGGGGTTTTTTTCAGGACGAATTAGGCTTTCATTTGGCGATAAATGGTAATGCTATCCCCTGATTTTTTTTTTATCAAAAATTTGACACAAAATAATACAAAATCTAAAAAAAATTAGCTGCATATTTTTTGCTATTACAAAATCACCCACCACCAACAAACAACCCAAAACAAAATTCTTCCCCCGACGACAGCAGCAATATGTGTAGATTTGTTGTTTGTACCTGTAGTAGGACCCAGAAACATTGTTTTTTTTCCCCCCCATCCTATGTAAAACACATTGATACTGATACTAAATTGAAAAATGCATTTTTTTATCAGACCTAAAATACACGGACCATCATTTGGAATCAGAGATTGACCTTAACCTTGAGCCCCAACCCTGAACTAGATCAAACTCTGATCTAGCTACTTTAGCTTTATTTTTTTTTCCACACACTTCTTTTAGAGTTTATAATTTTATCCTCTAGTAAGGAGAACACTATACGGTGCATCTTTCTCCATTCAAGAGGAGAAAATAAAAAAAAAAAACACGTGCAGGCTGTACAGTGACTGAGCACTGTGATAGCCCATCACAGTAATCAGAAGATTGGGAACCAGTCATCCCGATTCCCGATCATTAGCAGTAGACCCGATGCAGTTAGTGAGCTCAGTTCCGGTGCTGGGAGCTTAGTTAGTCAGGTTGAAAAAAGACCATCTAGTTCAACCAATAAAAAAAAAAAAAAAAAAAAAAATCCCATATACACAACCCAATACTCACAGTTGGTCCAGAGCATGCTCTCAGCACAAGCACAAATGTAGCTCCATGGATAAAGACCCAGAGACCACATTTAAGCGCAAGCTCGGCGGTAAGGAGTCAAAAGGGGAAATCGAGAGAAAAAAAAAAAAACCTTGTGTTCAGTAACGGAATTATTAAGTCGCTATTCATGGTTTTCTAAAAGATGCTAAGGCCGGCCATACACGTTTCGAATCTGAGCCGGTTCAGCAGGGGTCGGCCAAGATTTGAACCATTAGTGGGCAGGCTGAATATACCAAGTTAATCGATCGATCAGCCTACCAGATTCGCTTATGAATATTGTAAGTGGCTGCTATAGCCGCTAGTGATAATCACATCTTCTCTCGGCCAGGGCGGCTTCCCCTATCCTCCCACTGGGAGAAGACAAGGGCCTGGCAGGAGCGATTCCCGCATCGATGTGTTGGACGGAATCAAGTGAATTTCTTTCCAGCAACCTGTAGTTGCAGTAAAGAAATTCACTGTGTATGACCGGCCTAACACTGATAGCCAAACAGTGTTTATTACATTAAAGCATGCAGTCAGTGACACAGGAAATATGCTTGCAAGGGATAGCAAAAGGGGTGGGGGTGGGGGGGGGGGACGACGACTCCTTCCATGCACTGATACTTTATAGGTTTATAGATTACCAAGCAGAACAGCAGACATGTGGTACCGGATTTAAGTTTGTTTTTTTTTCTTTTACAAACAGGTTTTCTTATAAAAAGAAACATGTTCAGGTCTACAACCCTTGGCAAGCATCCCTTGAGGATACAAGGTATCTAATCCAAATCGGCTAAGCAAAAAAAAAAAATCTTGTCATTTGCTGCTTGTCTAGGGTGACAGAGGGGCTTCACAGGCGTGCATGAACCTCAACAGTGTGTGGAATGTAAATACACAATGTAATTACTGCACAATAATTGATTTCACTCACACTGTATCCCAGGGTCTCCCCGGTACATGAAATACTCACAGAATATAATTGTGCTCTACCTCGTAAATGCATTGCTAAGAGGGGAAAAAAAAAAACCTCTGTAGCTAAAATCTGCTCTGTATTTATTGTTGCTGAATGTAAATTGTCTTTATTAAACAATATTCTCAGAGTGAGCTATCCAAATCACAGCTCAGCAGCCATCCAAGTAGAAAATGAATCCCGAGCCTTGCGGGGTATCATGGCTAAGCCATTGCATTTTGCACTTCTACAATTCTCCCTTATTCAGCTAGAGGGAATATATAGGCCTAATAAAAAGTGGTTTATTCTGCTGGACTCCATCCACAAGGTGGAAATCATTGAGCTATAATCAGCATTCACCACAACGGTGAACGGAAAAAAAAAAAAAATCATTAGGCCTGAGTGGGGTTAATACATGAAAAATCATTTGGTGTACACATTGAAGGGGCATTGATTCGGAGCAAATGTACATAGTTTCCTTAACCATTATATGTAATTAGGCTGTAATTACAGAAGGGTAGGAGACCCTAAACGTGTCTCTGGAGAGGGACAATCAGGCAGAGAAATGTGTTGTGTTTTCACGCAGGAAGGGGGCAGCTCCATGGTGACATATCAGCAACTGGTGATGGTTGTGTGTAGAGAAGGGATGTCTGCAGACACTACTCTCTACAAGTGGAGATTAAGTGTCATATAACCCGAAGGGACCATTAAGGGTGTGAAACTTTCCTAGCAAAGATCTGGATAGTATTAAAAGGAATTTAGCCCCATATGATCTTATATCTTTAATGCATTTAGTAAATATTAGCTAGCAAGCAGCTTATTACTTTAAAGCTTGCATAGGTGGTTATTTGGATGAGGAAAGTCACTGCAAGGGTCAACACAATGTAACCCAGAACTTGGCCTTGCAGAGCATGAAAAGAAATCTAAAAATATACCCAAGTGCATGATTTTTTTTTATAAAATATGCTTCACATTTATCGTTAATGCTGGATTTTTTTAACAAGTCTTCGATTGCTGTAAATCTTACTTTTCAGAAAGAAAAACTTTTTTTGCTATATACATCCTTGTGTTGGTGTTTCCATAGATTGGTGGAGGATCACACTTTAAGGTCCCCTTTCATATGACTGTTATTGTCAGGTCTGCCTGTCAATTTTTCAGGTGGACCTGACCAGACAGTCCATTCATCTCTATGGACCGGTGGGTGTAAACGTTTACACCTACCTACCTCCTACCCAGTCCATTAAAAAGAAATGGAACAGGATCCATCCTCTTCTGCGTACACCCAACCGCCCATAGAGCAGAGCGGGCACGATCCTCTGCATAAACGGAGTGGACACGAACCTGTCAAACGTCCAGCTCAGTGGGGGATCAGCAGACAGATCCCCTGCTGAGCAAAGCGGATCCGCCCCGCGTGAAAGGGGCTTAAAAGATTGTCTTGAAATAAATGGGGAAGCCTCGCACTATTACTAAAGGCTGGTACACACGGGCCGAATATCGGCTGGTTCAACAGAAACCAGCTGACATTTGGCCTAAGTTGATAACCTGTCCGAATGGGCATGTCAAACCGGCATGCTGTAAAACCAGCATCCAATCAGTGCTGGCAGCCAATGGCTTAATTGCATGCAACGTTTTTATGTAAACGTTATAAACAGGTTTGCATAAGGAACCCTTTGCAGGCAAACACAGCAGAGTACTGGGCCAGGTACTGTGGATCTACAGATGGTCCAGTTATCCTAGCATTTCCAAAAACATTATTGAGGTGTTTGTAACAAACTTCAATCAAATAGGCTTAACGTATTCACATAGCATTACCTGCAATGAGAAGTGAATCCATACGAGGTGGTGGAAGGGGTGGTTTAAACAGTTTAGACACGTCCTCCTCAGGCAGTGGCGGCTCCCCACGACTTTGCCTCTGAAGGTTTTCTTGTTGCCGTCTTTGAATATACTGTAACGAAAACAGAAAATTTATATTAACAATGTGAACTAAAATGCAAGGAAGAGGCACTGCCTAATCTAAAAACCACTAGTTGTCTTTAACCACTTGCCGACCAGCTCCTGTACAGGATGGCTCTCCTGCGCAAATCATTGTATATGTACAGTGGCTCCTCTAAGAGCCATAGCAGGCGTGTGCGCGCCCACTGCACGCAGGGGGACCCGATGCGCTTGGCAGGTGGGCGAGAGCAGGAGAGCCAGAACGGGGATTTGTGTGTGACAAGTAAGGATGAGCTCAGGCGTGTTCGCATACGGCACGTGCAGAGCCCGCCAGGAAGTCGGCATTGCACAGCGCTAATCACAGGCAGTGAGACATTTCCGATCTCTGCAGCCACGCATCGGGGCAATGTCTCACTGCTTGTGATTAGCGTTCCGCAGTGCCGACTTCCTGGCGGGCTCTGCACGTGCCGTATGCGAACACGCCTGAGCTCATCCTTAGTGACAAGGGATTAGACACAGATCTGCTGTTTGCATTAATTGCAAACAGCGATATGTCTCCCCAATGAGGTCCCACCCCCCCCGCAATTTAGAAACCCTGACTAGGAAACACATTTAACCCCTTGGTCGCCCCCTAGTGTTAACCCCTTTCTTGCCAGTATCATTTACACAATAATCAGTGCATTTTTATAGCTCTGATTGCTATATAAGTGTCAATGGTCCCAAAAAATGTGTCAAAAGTGTCCGATCTGTCCGCCGCAGTCCCGCTACAAATCGCAAATCACCACCATTACTAGTAAAAAATACATAATAAAAATACCATAAATCTATACCTTATTTTGGAGACCCTATAACTTTTGCGCAAACCAATCAATATACACTTATTGGGATTTGCTTTACCAAAAATATGTAGAATACAAATTGGCCTAAACTGATGAAATTTGTTTTTTAATTTTTTTTTTTTTTTTTTAATATTACAGCAAAAAGAAAAAAGCTTTTTTTTTTCAAAATTGTCGCTTTTTTTTGTTTATATCCATTTTTCTGAGATCATTGACAGACACAGCTCTCCATTATTCAGAATCAGAGGGTTCTATCACCCCCCACAAGGTGGAGGACACTAGGCAGAAAAATAGACTTGGCTACGCCTATGGGCAGTCCTAGGTGATGTACACTCCCCTCTCTGCTACAGGCCTTCATTTTGGTAACAAGCAGTGTCAGAAGCATCAAAACTCCTTAGAGGGGTGGGTGCTGTGTCTGCCAATGAACTCAGAGAAATGGATTTTACAGTAAGTCAAAAGGGGGTCGCCCTCAGAGCCACCATAGCACCATCCCCCTGGAAGGAGGCATCCAGCGTGGCCGTGCGGAATAGCAGCCCGCGGCTTAAATTTTCTGCCGCCCGCCAAGAGTGCACGGGTCCGCGGGGGAACCAGACCAGGCTAGAGCCGAGGAAGGAGGGCAGATGCACGCAACGGAAAGCACCATCCTCGCTGCCCACTCTAGGGCCGCCCCACACGTCTCCCAGTAAGGCCGCAAAGCCGCGGCCTAAATTAGTGGAGGGCCACGGATGCCTGGTCACCCATCCAATCATCCAGCAGGTGTCAAGGTATAACCACCCCCCATAGTGACAACCCTGGAGGGGAGGTGGGGTGGACAGAGTGTCCGAAGTACCTAAGCCAGAGACCTGGTCCTCACCTGGGGAAAGGGGGGGGGATGTGGAGGAGAACTCCAGAGGGACCGACCACTCCAGGGTGTACCTGCGCCCCACACCACTCCAGGGAAGGAGGGGAGGGGTCCCTTAGTGCTCCAGCGAGTGCGCAGGTAACGCTCCCAGACAGATCCTCCTCGCCACCGAAGTAGGGGGGCTGTCGGCCATGAGGAACGCTGCGACACAGGCCGAGACCCTGTCGTATGTGACCTGCAGGGCCAGCCCCCATCCAGTGGGGCTATGTCACGGCCGACCTAGCGCGTAGCTGTGGTCTGCATGCGCTCACAGGCCAGACTGGACAGACCACTGGATCTTACTGTCCAGCCCGTCACCCAGTCTGGCAGTTGATTGTATATCTCACAGGAAAAAACGCAAGAGAAAATAAGTAGTTTAAAAAGCAAAAAATTGCCAGGACCAGAGATCCCAGCAGGGAACTAGGTCCTAACTTCTGACTAGGCAGAAAAAAAAAACAAAAAAAAAAAACTTAAGGCCTGTAGCAGAGAGGGGGGTGTATATCACCTGGGATTGCCCATAGGCGTAGCCAAGTCTTATTTCTGGCTAGTGTCCTACACCTGTAGAGGGCGAAATAACCCTATGGTTCTGAATAATGGAGCGCTTTCAATGAACGAAAGAAATAAAAACCGCAGATATGAGCAAATACCACCAAAAGAAAGCTCTATTTGTGGGGAAAAAAAGGACGTCAATTGTGTTTGGGTACAACGTCGCACAAAACCGCAATGGAAAATCACTGGCTCGTGCTCTGCCCCACCCGTGCTCACGGGCGCGGCTGGCCTGTGAAGGAGCGGGCGCGGCTGGCCTGTGAAGGGAGCGGGCGCGGCTGGCCTGTGAAGGGAGCGGGCGCGGCTGGCCTGTGAAGGGAGCGGGCGCGGCTGGCCTGTGAAGGGAGCGGGCGCGGCTGGCCTGTGAAGGGAGCGGGCGCGGCTGGCCTGTGAAGGGAGCGGGCGCGGCTGGCCTGTGAAGGGAGCGGGCGCGGCTGGCCTGTGAAGGGAGCGGGCGCGGCTGGCCTGTGAAGGGAGCGGGCGCGGCTGGCCTGTGAAGGGAGCGGGCGCGGCTGGCCTGTGAAGGGAGCGGGCGCGGCTGGCCTGTGAAGGGAGCGGGCGCGGCTGGCCTGTGAAGGGAGCGGGCGCGGCTGGCCTGTGAAGGGAGCGGGCGCGGCTGGCCTGTGAAGGGAGCGGGCGCGGCTCTGTGGGACTGAGCCAATGGCTGGTCCAAGCATCTGGGTGAATCTTTACCATATGGTCAGGATCTTTTCAGAGCCTGGACCGGCTCTTTGACGTGAAAATGGGTCACAGGAGTGCAGAACGAACAGCACTTCTGTGATCAATAGAAGTACAGCACAATAGCTTTGGCTATACTTCTCCTTTTAGCTTCAGCAGAGCTTTAAGATACATTTTGCTTTAAGCATCCTAAGCCTTAAAAGGGAAAGTAAACCCCAATGTGAATCAAATATGTTTCACCCTTAAACACCTCAATATTTGCTTTATGTGAAAAGGTAAAAAAAAAAAATTGAAATGTAAGCAGTTTTGAATACGGAGAGAGGTCTTGGGTGCGCTCCAGGCAGCAGTCACAGCGTCTGCATTAGATCTTCCAGCTAACAGAGCAGTAAAACAGGTTCCTCACCTCTTACAAAATTAAGTTTGATCTTTTAATTACCTTCAATAATGATTTAAATTTACTTTACTCGGCTGCTCCTGGAGGGATTCAGCTCGGCTGGGCTCTGCGAGGATCCCATAAATGCTTATTATTTGCATGCTGGCCACAGGATGAGAGAGGCATTTATTGCGGGAAACACCGGCACTCTACAAGGCTGTGACAGGCATTAGGCAGGAGAAATTGGCTGCGCGAGGACTGGTGGGAGCCTCTCCAGCACCTGCTCTGTGATGCGCGGTATTAATGCTCATTTTCAATATTCTATTTATTATATGTCACAGATGGCGGCTTATTATTTCAAGCATCGTGCGGTTCAGTATTCTCTTTCGTGAGGCAGGGATTTTATACAACCAGCTATCTACAAAACATATGTGGGTATACTATAGAAAAATGCTAGAGCTCCTGGTGACAAGAGCAAAGGATTGCGTTAAATCATAAGCTAGTTTATAATAAAAATATAAACAAACAAAAAACAAACCAATTATACATTAAAAATAATGAGTGGGGTGTTTAGTATAAATACCAGATTATTTATAGGGGCTTCCCATAATCTCACGCAAAGCAGCATTCAGCCCTAGATAGGAAGGGACTGGGGCAGTCAGGGTTCAACTACTGTGCACAATGCTCTCAACTTACATGGTTAGATCACCGCCACAGAGGTGAACAACCTGCACCCAAACCCCCCCCCCAACCGTCACTATCAGTGCCAATGCATCCAGTGTAGTAGTGATTTGAAACCCCCACTCTTCTTCCTGCAGGGCTTCTGGGAAGTATCAGAGAGATCCTCTGTGCCGATGCTGACCAATCAGAATTGCTCTGATCCATCCCAGATGCCCTGCATAAAGAAGGGGATGTTAAATCTATGGATTGCTACTGATGCTGCATAGGCATTGACAGTTAATCACTGGTTGTACAATCTCTTTCAGATCTATAAGTATGTATTGCAAGGGCCTGCCAGATTGGATAGAGTAGGTAGGTCCTCGTAATACATAGTTCTGGTAGATCTAAAATTTCCTGTTCATTGATTGTATAGTGACCCTTAGTCAAGCAGGACAGCAAAGGAGACCTTATAGGTGTGCAGCTCATTTTCCAGTGCGGTGACCAGGGAAGCAAAACTTCCAGTCCTTTTTTTCCCCCTTATAGTCCCCCAAAGCCTTCACATTCTGCTCTAACAAGATATGCAGAAAAAGGCGCTTCTAAGTTAAGTATGTCAGCAATTTTATTAAAAGGAAACAGTCAAAAACACTTACATGATTACAGAGTAAGCAGGCACATTAATGTATGAAGTCCTACTGAGATGGTCTTCCCTGTCACTGTCTCAACCAGCAGCTGCAAGAACCAAGGGTCTGTAGAAGCAAGATGGCTGCCGCACTTCCTAAAACCATGGTGGAACACATTGAGCGAAAGGGACTTCAGCAAGGGGGCAGTGACTAGTTTGGAGTCTCCTTTCCCAATTGAAGCCCGTTACACGGAAACGTGTCAGACGGAGCCATCCTCTGACATCATACTGCACGAGCAGGCTGGTGCAGACCACCGCCGCCGCGTCCGATTTATGCTTAACCAAATCTGCCGATTTGTTGTATACTATTCAGATACATTTTTTAAACGTATTACACTACGAGGCTCTCCTCTCCGCACATATTGGGAGTACTGCTACCAGATATTTAGCTATTGGCCACTTTGGAGTCACCATCTTTTCCTGTGAAACGGATCTCTCCTCCAGCATGATTGCAGGGTTCTTTGGAAATTAAACAAGTGCATGCGATCTCTATTATCTGAGATCCACTATCTCTGGTAAGAGGAGAGTGTTTGTGGTGAAGGGATTGTTTACACATCATGTTTTGGATTGCACCAGATTGATTTCTTCACGATATCACTTCATTTAATGTTTTGCTAACTGCCTCTGTTTTTTTTTGGATTTATGTATGGACATTTCTTTTTCATTATTTTTTCAAACAATTTGTTCACATTTTTATGTTGTTTATGATCACAATTTTTGCAATTATTGTGTGGTTTGTATTATGTTCACCTATGAATTTTACCATTTGTTTGGTAACAGATTAGCACACCCCTTTTTTTATAGTTTCGGAGCATGCACAGACGCTCCCGAGCGTGCTCTGAAACTAGTCCCCGCCCCCTTGCTGACGTCACTTCTGCCCCCTGTTCCAGAGTGGTTTCAGGAAGTGCAGCGGTCATCTTGCTCCTCCAGACCCTTGGTTCCTGCAGCTGCTGGTCAACACAGTGACAGGGAAGACCATCTCAGGAGGGCTTAAAACATTGATGAGCCTGCTTACTCTGTAATCCTGTAGGTGTTTTTTCAACTGTTGCCTTTTAATAAAATTGCTGACATAATGCACTTAGAAGCGCCTTTCTCTGCATATCTTTGTCTATCCAGAGCCGCCTTCTCTCCTCTCGAGTGCAGGTCAGCTTGCTATCCTGCCATCTTGGATGATCCTGAATGTATATAGCACCTAGAGGGCCCTACTTACCATTCTTCATTCTGATCTATGCACATGGAGATGGTTGCAGCTATAGGAGTAACTTGGTGCATTTAACTACGGTATGAAGAGAGATTACAATTTTGGTCTGGAGCTCTATTTTAAAAAATGACAATTGCATAGCAGATATGTTGTAGATCAAATTATCAAATTTTTTATTCCTTCAGCAAAAAGGAAATTACACAAACGTAGTAACTTAGTAACAGAAGTCTAAGAGTGGCAGGATGGGGTTAGGAATGTAATTTTTAATCAGATTACACCAAGGAAGATGGAGATGTGGAATACTGCTGAGCTCTCCTCCAAGTTCCCTGGCTGTCATGTTGATCCTCTGGCTTTGGTACTCACTGCATCGCTGGTTTGGTAAAAGCCAGTGAAGGCAGAACTCTTCCTTCCAGAATAGTTTAATGTGACAGACAAGGAATCCAGCACATCCAGATGGAGAGGTAAAGGTAAGCTCTGGCAGGTCATCTATTCTTCTCCTCACAGGGTCAGTTTAAACACTGCACTGCACCGCAAACCATTGATTATACGATTTTCTTTTCGTTCCACCAGGGGTGGACAGAAAGAAAATTGTTGACTGTATTAACGTGGGAATTCCTCCCTCTGCGCTATTGTATTGTGACAGCAGGATTTCTCCCCACAATCAGAATACAGCTATTGTTGCTGGCAGTGATCGCACAAGAACAACCCAACAGGCTGGTTGCACTGAAGTCGAGAAATAGAACATCTACAGTACAACTAGCTTGCCCACAGATGGATCAAAATTTGGCTGGTTCAGTAGAAATCGATCAGTCTTTGGCTAGCCTAACCTAAAACCACTTTTCTTGCTATTAAAGAGGAACTCTGCCCAAAACATTATATTTTTTTTATTTAAAGCTTAACTGCAAGCAGAACTACTTGGTTATAATTGGTAAGGTTCTTCTTTTACCTTAAATTTCTTCCTCTTTGTAAGATTCTAAAATACAGTCTCTGTCCCTGTTAATTGAGCTTCCCCGGCCACCAGTCTTAACTTCCTTTCTGTAGTTTATTTTTCATTAAGCAGCGAGGCAATTACATTGCCACTTGCTGCAGTGGGTGGGCCCAGGCATCTTTGACTACCTGTCTGACCCGTCCACCAACATTGTCTGGTTTAAGTGATATATTAGGGGGACAGAACCATATACAGAAGTCTCTGCTTGGCAAGGTTTACACTGCAACAAATATGATTTTGATTTTCTAACTGATAGTGGAGTCAAATCGACGTTCGCTTTCTAAAGCGGCAATGAGAATTATTTTCTTGAATGAACTCATTTCTAAACCGGTGTATGTGGTATTCATTTAGTACAGTCTATATGTCCCAAAATCACTAACGTTCCTCTGAAGTGAGGGAAAACTAGAACGTTTTTGGTAACAAGAAAAAGAACAGAGATCTTCCAATGGGGACACTTGTTCTGGTAATAACTCTGACAGAGGTTTGCCCTCACTTCAGAGAGAATTCCTGTTGTGTCCACACAATGGGTAATCAAGGGAACCCCACCCCCCCTACACACATAAAAGTTTTGGCTTTAGTTTCCTTTCACATGGTCATGTCCGCTCGGTAGAAAACAGATTTTCCCAATGAATCAGAGTTGAATAGGACTTTTGTGACATCCATGCCTGTAAAGCTGGTCATAGATGGTTCGAATCTTGGCCTGTCCAGCAAGGAGCAGCTGAGATTCAAATTATGTATGGGCAGAGTGAATGTATCCAAGTTGATTGATGAACTTAGGTACCACCAGCCTATCCGATTTTACATGAGATTATTGCTATTTACAGCCGCTAGCAGTAATCACTGTGTTCTGAACACAAGGGCTTAGTAAAAAGGACTTGATATGGGAATTAAGCGATTTTCTTTCCTGCACCCTGCAGTTGCAGAAAAGAAAATCACTCCATCTTTGGCCCAGTTTTACATATTTTTGTCTGCGTCTCAACAGCGGACATTGGCAAACCAGTGATGCATTATATTTATTAGGTGGTCAGATGTAGACAGACTTGTGTCTATTTTTATCATCTACCTCCGATCCATCACATTTAGGTCTAGCAAATGGAAAAGGACAGACATGCATGGAGCTTCGGATCAGGTCTACCTGAAAAATTGATAGGCGGTGGGTCCGATTGGAACGCCTTTACAAAAGGGTCCCAATATATACTTTATTTTATATATTTTAGATCTGCCTGAAGTTCAGCTTTAACAAGCTTAATACACAAAAACCATTGCAATATGGCTGTCATTTGGAGGATATAAGCAATTTTGAATAAAATGAGTGATATTTTGTTTAATAGTGGCATTTAAAGGCCAAGTCGAAAACAGAAAAAAACACAACAAAACAACATTTTCTAAAGAAATAAATTCCTCTGGAGCAAATTAGGATTTAGCTGATTGATGTTGGGGATATTAACTATGCTGTAATGAACCAAGACCAAAGCAATTAGAAGTAAATGAGGCCTGAGCGAATGAACTTTTTCCTTCAGCTTCCTACGATAAAATCCTATTCTTCTGAGTGATATTGGTTCAGAAATAACGTTGTAAACATATTTAATGATGGCAGGTCTGCCTGGCTCCTAAGTGCCTTTAAATGTTGTTGTTTTCCTGAATGAAAACCTAAAAAATAGTTTACGGTCTTTTGGCGAGATCGCTTCATTAGCTGACAGAGGAAGGAACCAAGGACATAAAATGAGAACATGAGTCTGGACAGAAAAGATTCAATTTTTCAAATGTACAGCCTGGCTAGTTAGTGGAATTATATGTCCGAGTTCCCAATGGAGTAATTAATTTCCCTATTAGTGGGGAATGAGGGGCATCTGTAGAACAAGGCTACTGTAAATGTTCCAACCTGCCTCTTATAGTGATGTTTAAAATCTCTAAACTTTTTTGGCCAAATGCAATACGAAACCCCCACCATAGGCACTAAAGGGCATGGGGTGTCACCCGTAAGCCAATCAGTTATGCTACAATCTTCACAAGCAGGCTTAACCAAGACAACACGCCTAACTCAAGGTGGAGTGAACCCCAATGCTACCATAACAAAAATGGAGAAATAAGGACCTCCCCACCCCACCAAGACTCTTCTGGGGTCATTGTAAAAGTACATGCCAGTCAATACTGAAAATGAATCTTTAAAATGCATATAGGAACAATATAAACAAAGAAATAATTTCTCCTGCGCTTGTGAAGGCGTTGCTAGTATAGTGGTAGTACTTCTTTTCTTATAGGAACAATAGTCTACTCCGTTTAAACCCACGTGGTTATTAATAAGTGGAGACATGGGAACCCACCTGCTTTAGATGCAGGACCACCTGCTGCAGGCTCCATCTTGCTCAACATACACACAACCTGCCTTTATAGATTAAACATAGTGGAGTGAAAAAATAGGCTCTAGGGGTACAATTCTTCTGCCCTAGTGTGTGCTGTAAATTTCCTCCAGCATTGTTCCCGTTTCTTATTGCTGGAGGTGGCCATTTTGCTGAAGCCCAGAGCAACATTAAATCTTTAGTCTGTCTGCAGATCGGCCTCTACAAATTCAGCACAGTGCCTAAAAAAAGAGAGCAACTGAGCAAGTGCAGAGCAGGGTGAAGCAGTGTATTACAGGATTTTAAACAGTGTAGGCACTTGTTTTTAATGTTTTGCTTTACCTGCAAAAGGGGCCAGACTGAAGTGATCTAGTAGGCCTTGATTTTCTGACTAAAGTTCCACTTTAAAGCAAAGATGTCATGAGGGCTGGGGGAACCACTGCAGGCTACAAGTTGTCAGACTGTCAGTTCTAACCCCGGAATACATCTGCTTAAGACGAAACGCGTAGGCAAGATCCTCCCACATGACATAATCGCATACAGGAATCGCAAATGGGATTTATAATGACCTCTTTGCCGGCTTGGGAAATACTTCAATATGTGCAGATTTGCCTACATTTGTACGTGCGATTTTATTCTTAATAAAAAGTGTGTTTTATGCTGTTTACACTGAGAGAGGTTTATCTGTTTGCGTCACATGGATATACTTACCTGTGGTGAGTCAATCTGAGTAGTGTCCTTTCTGACTGGTTTTGGAACCAATGTGGAGAGTTGCTATTGGGCTCGAGCCTTTCATGCGTTTTTGACCATCCTGAATAAGGTGGTCTTTCCATCTGGTAAGCCTGCATTTTTTGCACAATGGTGATGGGAAACACTGGTGTTGGCAGAGGAAAAAAAGTTTTCAACTACCCCCTTTTTTTCTCCTTTTATATGGAGCAATACTTCTAACTTAGATTTCACTCATTCCATCATGGACTATTTGCTTTTTATACACATTTGTCTTCACTGTATTTGAGCTTCCTCTAAAGGAGACCTATATTGTTTCCTTACAGCGAAAATTTCTTTGCACATTTTTTGTGGGCCATTTCTCTCATCATATTTTGTTAGTATATGAACAGTGCAATTTTTTGTACTGTACAATTTCTGTATAGTGGTCTTGATATTAATTGAACTCATTATTTTTTTCACACTAATATATATATTAACGTTTTGTCTGGCTGTTATGCTGACCTACAGAATTCAATACTTACTGTGTCACTGATCCGGAAGTATCCAGATCAGGAAAATCAGGAGTGATTTTGGCTACTTTTCCTAGGCCAGTGAAAGGATAAATAGGCAAGAGGGTCAGCTTTTGGTTTACTTGATGGCACTTAATACTTCACTGACTAATTATGACCAGACTTAAATTTTAAAGCAGATTTATTGTTGTAAAAAAAAAAAATTAAAAAAATATGTTTAGCCATTAGGCTGACGTTGCACTTTAATGATTGCCGATGACCTACCTGGTGCTTTTGCTGCTGCTGTTTGCTGGCGTTTCTCAAATGTGTGTTGAATTTCACAATGTCTTGGCTCATTTCATCCACTCGGTCCATAAGGAGCTGAAGGCTCTTCTCCAGATGATTACTGTGTACAAACATACAACGATAATTAAAAGTCTGGAATATCTGGTGGTGGTTCAGAGAAGCAGACGACACATGATTTTGGTAAGTCACTTGAAAGGTTGAATGAAAACTAGCAAGTCTGCTAAAATATGGGCATCATTATAAATATTATGCTACACTAATGCCTAGTCCAATCAGAAAATCAGTTAAAAAAAATACCACCTTGTGAAGCAATCGTATGATAATCTGATCGTTCGTACACAGCTTTCAAGAGCCGATCACAACAGTTCACGTGAAAAGGGACAAACACGGAAATGTTTCGCCTATGATACCAGAACAAACGCTTTTGAATCAATCAGTAAATCTTACGCCAAAAAAAATAAAAAATTCGAAGAGCATGGGGAAGGGATCACCGATCCAGGTGGATGTGTGGAAATGGCACTCTCCTCAAGGTGGAAGAATCAGGTGCAGGCTAAGCATATAGCAAATTAGAAGAAGCAAGGTCTGGACAGCCGCACTCCAATAAAAACGCCTTTATTGTGCAAAATAACAAAAGTACAAACCACAGCAGGGAACAGGATAAAAAAATCTGCCGCGTTTCACACTCTAAATAGTGCTTAGTTAGCTATGACTAAGCACCGTTGAGTGTGAAACACGTCAGCTTTTTTTATCCTGTACCCTGCTGTGGTTTGTGCTTTTGTTATTTTGCACAATAAAGGCGTTTTTATTGGAGTGCGGCAGTCCAGATCGTCCCTCTTCTCAAGACCACGCATACTCGGAAACAAAACACATTACAATACATTGCATCACTTCCGAAGATGTATTCTGTTGTACGAGGATTTCTGTAACCTCTTCATTTTTGATATGAGACAATCAAGCAAAAAAATAAACAGACAATCATTCGCCTGATATTGTCATCGTGTGTACAAGGCTAAGGCTCCTTTTACAGTGCCGCGTCTTGAGTCACGCATTTCTGCCGCCGCGATTTCAGGGAATGCCTGTATAATCTTGAGGTCTATGGACCTCAACTCGCATCAAAGTCGGACCAAAGTAGTGCAGGAACTACTTTGAAGTTGCACAGATACAGTTATCATTGGGAATCATGGGGTACGACTTGTCATGCGACTGATGTCCACAGTCGCAGGAAAATTCTCACAAGTGTGAAAGGGGCCTTAAGGAGCACTCCAAAGAATAAACTGTAAATCAGGGGATAGCTACCCAAGGCACAGGTACCATGGTGGAAACACAAAAATCCCTTTTTAAAATGGCACCCAGATCAATAATCACGTCTACAAATTTTTTTGATATTTGAAAGTGGGAAATCACTGAAGTAGACAGCGCTACTCCACTGATCTCCACTTGCTTCCAGGTCCCTGTGTCGAGTGGCTGACCTGATACCTATGAATACAGGAGGTCAGCCACTTGGCTTTGCATATTCTGAAAAAAAGGCTAAGAATTCTGATTGGAAGAGATAGGGAGTGTGACATCACTGCTGCACCTTGTCCAATCAGAGAATGCTTTGCACTCAAATGCAAACCATTCTCTGAATAGAGCTCGTGCTAAGCTGCCGAGCTCCTGTGTTAGGAATACATAAGCACGGGAGTACAACTAGACAGAGAGGGAGTGCACTGAAGCTGAAGTCCAGGCAACTGTTCTGTAAATGTAAATACTTAAAGTGTTTGGTACTCCAGCCTTTCATTTTCCTAATATGTACCATGTACTTGTATGAAAAAGTATCATGTTCTCTTTGTAATATTCTTTTATGTGAAATCCCTAGTGTTCATGACAGACTCTCTGCTTTCCTATTAAAAACTGACCACACTAAGCAGGAGAACACACTGTGGTCAGTTTTCTAGCTCTGCTGTGAACCCAGGCTGTTCTCCAATAATCAGACTTGTCCTAACATGCCCCCTCTGCATAGCCACTCCCTGGGAAGCTAAGTGTACCGTTCTTTCTTCTCCCCTCAGCTCTCATGCAGCTGGGAACAGAAGGAATGTGATCACTTAAATAAATGGAAAACAAAGACGATACTAAGGATAAATCTAAATATAGAGATTTATAGATATATCTACATCAATATAGAGATAGATATAGATATTGATCTATCTCTCACATATACAGACATACTGATATATCTCTATACACAAATGTTTTGCCTTTCATTTAAGTTTTTAGTTAATGGGTTGCTTTACAAGGTGATAGTTTACAGTCACTTTAAGAAGTTTAACCTGCCATCAGCAATACAACTATAATGGCAAAAATTATAAAATGTATACGGCTATAGTGCCCTACTGTTAATAGGCATGCCCATCTAATGCTCCTAAATTGACACCAAGCCTGGTACACACAATGAGATTATTGGAACGATCGTCCTTTTTTTGCATGCTAATCTCATATTGAAAACAAAGAGGTTACTAAAGTTACGCAAATTTTCATATGATAGAATAAAAATTTGAAAGGGATGTAACGCATTGTAAAGTATTGTATTTTTTAGACAAAAGCTGTACTGATCAAATGAAGATCATACGATTGCGTATCATAAAAGAACATTTTTTGTGCTTGTCCCATCAAGAAATTTCGCACGACCTGTCATCTCTCGAAAGCTGTGTACTAACAATCAGATTGTTGTACGATCGCTTCAAAGCCGTATTCATAGTATGATTTTCTGATCGTGTGCACTAGGCTTTAAGCGTCTAGACTACTGCTGCCTAAAAATGCAGCGTCTTTAGGCATACAGCCATTTTTTTTTTTAATGGATGTAAATAAAGACCACTGTTTTCAACGTGCTTGTACACACAGGTGCATAAACATGCATTATGTATAGATCAGTATATATATATTATATATATATATATATATATATATATATATATATATATATATATATATATATATATATATATATATATATATATATATATATAAAAATATAAAAAAAAAAAAAAAGAATTCTGCATTGCCGGACAGTATTTTTGCACATATGTGCATACACCAAACTTCCTTAAAAATAATAATAATAAGCTGGAAGACTTTTTATGCTTGTTTATGCGTACATGCAAATATGCACAAAAACATGCAAGTGATATACAGTCCATCCTTGTATTTTTTTTTCTGCCAGGAATGTCTGAAGTTCATACCTCAGTACAGTGTGCAATTACCCCAAATGTGGAAAATGTATCCAGCCCCCTGTGGTAGATCATACAATCTGGCTGTTGACAGTGTAAAGTAGTTCTGATGCACCAAATATGACCTCCACAGAAATGGCAAAGTTACAGCCAACAATACAACAAAAGCTTACCCAATATTGTCTGCCTAAAGCAGCTTTTGTCAAACCTGAACTGGAGGAGCAATTGTGTGAGAGAAAAAATGTACCAAGAGACGCGGCAGAAAACATTCTGCTTTTTCTGAAGGTCAATAACCACTCAGGATACGAGGCAGGAGGTTCAACAGGAGGAGAGCACAGCGAAAAAAGCATCTTAGAAGCTTGGTTTTTTAAAAGAACCGCTCATTGCGGAGGTATTGTCTTACAGGGAAACCTAATGCAAGTAATCTGATTAATGACACATTTTTTAATGCTATGTTTTAGGGGGGACGATCGATTATCAGTAGGGCTGAAACAACGAATCGATTAATCGACAACTAATCGATTATGAAATGAATCGATAACCATTTTCATAATCGATCAACCGATTAATTGGCCTGAATACAGAATACATTATTTGTTTACATATCAGGAAATACAGTGCAGCATGCATACAGCTCTGTACACCATCCATACATGTCAGTAAGTGCCTGAGAACTTGTGAATGTCTGAGGAGCCATGCCTCATGGGACATGTAGTCCTGGGCAGGAAGTGAGTAGTTCTAAAGGCAGGAGTTTTCTTTACCTTGCTATTGGGGCACTCTATACTGTACTTAACGCACAGCAAAAAGCAGTGTGGAAACAGATCAAAAGCAAACTGCAAAGGTGTGTACCAAGCTGTACCGATCAATTTTCAGACGAGAATATTTAAATAAAAAAATCTTTGTACATTCGCTGAATGAAAGAATTGTTGTTTGAAATTTTCACTTGCTTTTAACATTCTGTTTTAAAATGAATGTCATTTCTAAACGCAAACCACATACACTGTCAGAAAATTTCTTTGACCAAGCAGTTCTCTATTTCTAAAATTTCCCGTCACTATGGTTGAAAATGAACGTCGATTTGACCCCACTAACGATTCAAAAATCCAGCTAACATTTTTAAAATAAAATTTTTTTTTGAAGGAAAACATTGTTTCTGTATGGCCAGCATATAATATATTACAGTTCTGTTTGAAAACATGCAAAACAGTCTAACTTTTTTTTTTTCTTCTGAGTCTGATGATATTTACCAGATTCAACCTCTAATAGAATATACAGTATATATCTTCTGTCTGTTATTCTCAGAGTGGATTAGAGATTTTGCTCTCTAACCATATAGTTGGTTATTTATATTTACCACTGCATAGAGATATTTAAGAATACATTGCCTTTTTTTTTAAACTTAACATATTAACTAAATTATACACCACACTTTTTTTTTAAAGGTTATTAACTGATTAATCGAAACAAGAATCGGCCAATTAATCGATTATGAAAATAGTCGTTAGTTGCAGCCCTAAATATCAGAGTAGACGATTATTAGGGCATATATTGGCAAATTTTTAAATATACTGGTATCGGCCGGAAACGTGCTGATATTACCGATATCGGTCAGTGTGCAGTTTATAGGTATTTATGCCATTTTTCTATGTTTTGGGAAGCAGTTTAATAAGTTAATTTTTCAAGCACTTTTATTTTTCCCATTTGATAACTTTAAATGTTTAATAAACATGTTCATTTTATACCAGATTTGTGTAGAAATTGAGTTGATTTTTCAAAAAAACTTTAAGGCCTCATGCACACTGGACGTTTTCTGATGTTTTTACAGCAGCTGTTTTCGGCTGTAGACCTTTTTTTTTCTAGTCATTAAACTCTCCATCATGTTATCCTATGTGTCCATGCACACATAGGCTGTTTATCAGCAGTTTTGGGCAGTGGCGTTTTTGAGCAGTAAAAAAAACCCCAAAACTAGTGGGTTCTGAGAGACGATATTCAGCTGTAAAAACGCTTTAACACCGGTAACTGTTGATAAACGCTCAAAAACGTCGCTCACCAGCATTTAACGTTTTTGATCCATTGAAAAAAAAAAATATATATATATATATATAAAAAAAACGCTAAAACACTAACGCGTAAAAAATGCTAAAAACCGCTCGCTGAGAGGCTGAGAGGGGTGTCAGTCAAGGCACCTGGTGGATCCAGACTCCCATTGCCGGGATGACACGGTTTCTGGACCAATTCCTGTTACATCAGCAGAAAGCGGACTTCAGACTGTTCTGTGCAGGAAACGGGTCACAGGAGTGCAAAAAAAAAAATTCCACTCCTGTGACCCAGAGGAGAAGCCCAGCCAAATGAGCTCAGGCTGGACTTCTCCTTTAAGTAAAAAAGATTTACAAGAATCCGTTGATGTGCCTTTTTGGATGTTTTGGCCCTTCCTCCTCCTCAACATCCTTAAGGCCTCTTTCACACTAACGATCCGTATGTCCGTTTTTCATCCTTCCGTTTTCGGATGAAAAACGGACATACATGAATCTCTATGGAGCGTCGGATGTCAGCGGTGACATGTCCGCTGACATCCGACCCGCTCCGATCCGAAAAGTGTAACAGAGGAAAAACCTACTTTTCCATCAGTTTTCGGATCAGATCGGGTGACGACGGACACTACGGTCCGTCATCATCCGATCCCCCCATAGGGGAGAGCGGCGCTCTGACAGGTCCATCGCTGCACAGTGTGCAGCGATGCACCTGTCATCTTCCTGCTCAGCGGGGATCGGCGGAGTGATCCCCGCTGAGCAAGCGGATATTCACGGGGCAGATCATCACTGATCCGCCCCCTGAGAAAGAGCCCTTACACCAGTTACAATACCAGCATGGTCTTCACTATGTCTGTGGACAGCTCACAGAACTATATTAAAACTATATTAAAATCCTGGATGTCACCCACTGCTCCCAAATTAACTACTTTGAAAAAGAAACTGAAATCCTTGCAGTATATTGAAAAACTGGACACATTAAGACAAGCTCTTAAAGTGGAGTTCCACCCACTTTTACAACTCTTCAGCATCCCTCACTAAACTGTGCACTGTAAACGAATTGGATATTTTTTTTTTTCTCAGCACCTACTGTATATCTGGTGTGTTCATTTTTCACTTCCTCCTCCCTAGCCGTGGCCCATCGCATCATTTCCTGTTTGCAATGCCTTCTGGGAAGGGGCGTCAACTTCCTCTGACACTGCCGTTGCTATGGAAACCTGACCTGAAACCTATTACACTGCTTGTGCTGCACTGAGCATGTGCGAGATCTGCAAGGATGAGATCCAGGAAAAATACAGTCTGGCTTCAGATGCCCACACTTAAGATGGCCACGGCCTGCTGTAAGTTTATAAAACAAACTACTGCTATAAACTAACAAAACAGACCTTAGTTTACAGACTAACTTTACTAGAATACATTAAGCTTGTGTATTATAGGGGTATGTTTATTTAAAAAATATAATTTCAGCCGGAACACCACTTGAACTCTACAAAAAGTTTCTTTAAGTGATGGTAAAAGATTTATGGAACACTTGTGTTCAAACTTGGAAATATCCCAACTGATGAAACAATTTCTTTATACGGAATGGTACATTAAAGCAAATATGAGCAATTCTCAGACTAAGAATTCCACCAAGTGATTCCTATTCAAACTTCCTTCCATGGGGTGACAATGCTGACACTGCTGTGCTAAAATTCTATGTAGCGTCAGCACAGTATGCTCTTCTTTTCTCCAACACCAGTGCTCATAGGTTCCAAGATTTTATTAATACAGTGCCCACTAGATGGCGCTTTTCCCTTTCTACCCACACACAGGAGCGGTGGGGGGAAATTGCATGCTATTCGGGCAGGAATCGCAATGCATTCCAGTTCAAATCGCATGCCATTCTTTGCAGTGCAACTCACGCCTATTTATTCTGTATTGACACAAATCGCATAGTATCGGATTTGGTATCGAGGGCATTTTCACAAGTACTCATGAAAATACTTGGTATCAGCACAGATACCCGTATCGGTGTATCCCTAGCTGCAACATTTGAATTTTCTGGAAAAACTCATAGCAGCTACACATTAAAATGGAAAGGTATTTTTTAACAAAAATGTAAATAAAAAAAAAAAATGGCTTGTGCAACAATATATGTTGAATAATTTCACAGTGGAGTTTTTCCCTTAAGCCTGGGTTCACACTATTGCGATGCGGGAACCAGTGCGATTCCCGCATCGCATCTCTCCCGCAGGAAGCTCACACTGCCCTCCGTGAATCGCTGTGGGTGTAAATACAAAGTTAATGACATCCCCAGATCCGTTCACAGATTTCAGTGCGAACTGGGAATTTGGACAGGAATCGGATCGGATGGGCGTGAACATCCATGAGATCTGATTCCAGTGCGGGGAAAAAAAAAAAAAAAAAATGGAAGAAGGTTCCTGCACCTTTTTTGTGCGAATACAATGCGAGTTCAGCCATACAACTGTATGGCTGCATTCACATTGCACAGACATCACATGTGATCAGCACAGCAATGCGGTACGAATCACATGCAATGTCTGTGTTCGAATATGTGTGAACCCAGGCTAAAGTGATTGTAAACCCTTAAGCCCTGGATCACACCAGTGTGACTTGTAATGCAACTTGACAGTACAAAGTCACACCTCAATTGCAGAATGCATGAAAGAGGAAAAAAAAACCCACCACATTCTGCCTTAGGAACCACTTTAAATTTTAACCTTTATGTCTGCAAGCCATATCCATTGGCTTTTTTAAATATATTAAGAAGAAAATAAGTCAAAATTGCCAAATATTCAAATGAGCAGACTGGGACAGCAAGCATACCACAGAACAATGTACAGCCACGTTAGACATATGTACCTCTGAGGACATCAGCTAGCTACTAAATGAAACATGTTTCCTATACACAGCTGCAATAGGCACAGAGCACCGAAATGTCCTAATATAATGGGTGGATATTATAAATATGCGAGCCAAGCAGATGCTTTTGGGAGCCAACTAAACAGTTTATCCACAGAAGTCTATTCATTATATCCAACAAAATGAAAGAAGGGGATTTGTGTCCAAAAGAGGCTAAGGCAAGATGTATATGGTCAATAATGTACTTTAAATAAAAATTTACTGCCGTTCTAACAGGGACTTTCATTCGTTTTTGTTCAGGGCTTGGCAGGCAAAAATGATCTTTAGAGAACCATTATGCACAACGTAGCTACATTCACCTTTTGCAAACATATAATAAACGTACCCACAATTACAGAAAAAAAAAAAAGAGAACTTATTATTTTTCTTGCAAATAAGCATCAAAATCATTGCAAATGTGTTCAATGGAATCCAGGTGCAATGCCAGGCTCGTGCATATATAGTAGAGCTGCACAATTAATTGTCAAGAATCGTTATCGCGATTAATCTCAAGAATCGTTATCGCGATCTTGACTAAAGTGTTTCACAATTCCTTCCTTCCTATGCAAAGAATTCTCTCTGCTCTTCTGAAGCCACAGCCCTCAAAAGAAAGAAAGAGAAAAACTGGGCAGTCTGCCAAGAAACAAAACATTCTTTATCAGTTGAACTTAAGTATAAACATTGTAACAATTTGTCAAAGGAATAGACTTTGTGTAAGGCCCCTTTCACACATGCGGACCGTATGTCCGTATTTCATCCATCCGTTTTCGGATGAAATACGGACATACATGCATCCCTATGGGATAGCGGGTGTTAGCGGATGTACATCCGCTAACACCCGATGTTGTCCGGCTCCGCTCTCGTCCGATTCTGCGGACGGAAGAAAATCCTATTTTTCTATCTGTCTGCAGAGCGGATCGGATGAACACGGACAGACGGTCCGTGTTCCTCCGATCCCCCATAGGGGAGAGCGGAGATCTGACAGGGCGGTCCCTGCACAGTGTGCGGGTCCCGCCCTGTCATCTGCCTGCTCAGCTGAGGAAAACGGAGCGATCCCCGCTGAGCAGCGGATAAACACGGGGCGGATCAACACGGATCCGTCCCGTGTGAAAGGGGCCTAAGTGAAAAAAGTTTAACCACTAAACCTTTTTCTGACATTTATTGGTTTAAAGTTAAAATCATTTTTATTTTTGCTAGAAAATTACTTTTTTTAGTAGACACCCTAGAGAATAAAATAGTGGTTGTTGCAATATTTTATGTCACACTGTATTTGCGCAGCGGTCTTTCAAATGCAATTATTTTTAGAAAAATTTACTTTAATGAATTAAAAAAACAAAAACAAAAGTCTAACCAGTAAAGTTAGCCCATTCGTTTTTTTTTGGTATAATATGAAAGATTTTATGTCACGAGAATCGTGAGAGAATCGTGATCTTTTTATTCTAAGCAAAAAAAAAATAAAAATATTGGGATTCTCATTTTGGCCAGAATCGTGCAGCTCTAATATATAGGTGTATCATGATCTTAAAGGTGAAAGGCTATATCCACTTTTTTATTTTGGGTGTAACATGGTGCCATGTCATGCATAGATCTGTGAATTAATAAACAAGTCCCTTTAGCCACCACAGCAGATAGACTTAAAGCAGCGTTCCACCCTCAAAAGTTTTTTTAAAAAGACTTTTAATAAGGACACTTACCCATCCATGGAGCCCGCGATGTCGGCCTTGGGTGCTTAAAATGGTGCTTAAAATAGGGAAAGTCTCCCGGTGAAGGAACCTACAGCTATCCTGACTACTGCACCGCTTCTAACCTCAGCTTAGACACAGAGGAACGTCTGACAAGCTTATATGTACAGTATCTCACAAACGTACACTCCTCACATTTTTGTAAATATTTTATTCTATCTTTTCATGTGACAACACTGAAGAAATGACACTTTACTACAATGTAAAGTAGTGAGTGTACAGCTTGTATAACAGTGTAAATTTTCTGTCCCCTCAAAATAACTCAACACACAGCCATTAATGTCTAAACCGCTGGCAACAAAAGTGAGTACACCCCTAAGTGAAAAGGTCCAAATTAGCCCAAAGTGTCAATATTTTGTGAGGTCATCATTATATTCCAGCACTGCCTTAACCCTCTTAGGCATGAAGTTCACCAGAGCTTCACAGGTTGCCACCAGAGTCCTCTTCCACTCCTCCATGACAACATCATGGAGCTGGTGTAGGTTAGAGACCTTGCGCTCCTCCACCTTCCATTTAAGGATGCCCCACAGATGCTCAATAGGGTTTAGGTCTGGAGACATGCTTGGCCAGTCCATCCCTCAGCTTCTTTAGCAAGGCAGTAGTCGTCTTGGAGGTGTGTTTGGGGTCGTTATGTTGGAATACTGCCTTGCGGTCCAGTCTCCAAAGAGAGGGGATCATGCTCTGCTTCAGTATGTCACAGTACATGTCGGCATTCATGGATCCCTCAATGAACTGTAGCTCCCCGTGTCGGCAGCACTCATGCAGCCCCAGACCATGACACTCCCACCACCATGCATGACTGTAGGCAACACACACTAGTCTTTGTACTCCTCACCTGGTTGCTGCCACACACATTTGACACCATCTGAACCAAATAAGTTTATCTTGGTCTCAACAGACCACCGAACATGGTTTCAGTAATCCATGTCCTTAGTCTGCTTGTCTTCAGCAACCTGTTTGCAGGCACTTGTGCATCATCTTTAGAAGAGGCTTCCTTCTGGGACAACAGCCATGCAGACCAGTTTGATGCAGTGTGTGGCGTATGGTCTGAGCACTGACAGGCTGACCCTCCACCCCTTCAACCTCTGCAGCAATGCTGGCAGCACTCATACACCTATTTCCCAAAGACAACCTCTGGCTATGAGGCTGAGCACATCCACTTAACTTCTTTGGTCGACCATGGCGAGGCCTGTTCTGAGTGGAACCTGTCCTGGTAAACCGCTGTATAGTCTTGGCCACCATGCTGCAGCTCAGTTTCAGGGTCTTTGCAATCTTCTTATAGCCTAGCCCATGTTTATGTAGAGCAACAATTATTTTTTTTCAGATCCTCAGAGTTCTTTGCCATAAGGTGCCATGTTGAACTTCCAGTGACCAGTATTAGAGAGTGAGAGCGATAACACCAAATTTAACACACCTGCTCCCCATTCACACCTGAGATTTTGCAACACTAACGAGTCACATGACACCGGGAGAGGGGAAATAGCTAATGGGCCCAATTTGGACTTTTTTCACTTAGGGGTGTACTCACTTTTGTTGCCAGCGGTTTAGACATTAATGGCTGTGTGTTGAGTTATTTTGAGGGGACAGCAAATTTACACTGTTATACAAGCTGTACACTCACTACTTTACATTGTAGCAAAATGTCATTTCTTCAGTGTTGTCACATGAAAAGATAGAATAAAATATTTACAAAAATGTGAGGGGTGTACTCACTTTTGCGATATACTGTATGTCTTAGGAAATCAGTTTCTTGTATGGCATTACCAGCTGCCGTTTACAGCAACGAGCATCAGTGTCAGCTCTCCCTGTGCCACTTGGATTTAGCTGCCTTTTCCATCCTCGGGAGCGCAAACTTGAACATCTACTTCAGAAGCAGTGTCTGTCAGTCGAAAAAATAAAAATAAATATATATATATGTGACAAGGTACAAGGAGCGAGCTCTAAGCAAAGGACTCGAAATTTCCCCTTGTGTACCACAGCTACAGATGACTTTTTTTTTTTTTTTTAACGACACAAACACTCTGAAAGAAGGCGAGCTGCATGAGCGGATTTTATATGAATCTCTGGGACTTGGGCCGTGGAACAGGCAGTTATTGTTAGAACTTGCGGTAATGCAGTGTTTGCTTCCGTCGTCAGGGAAACGCAGGCCTGGAAACAGATAGCTAAAACAGATGTGCTGCGAGACATGAAGTAACTGATAAGTATGATCCAAGAGCACAGGGGCCCTTTTTCCACAGATCTGCGCGATACGCCCCCACTGCTCCTATAAAAAGGGACAACACTTTTCCACACACACCACAATCTTTTCGGTGATAGCTGTAATTGCTGCATATATATATTATATATTTTATTGATTATTAAATGACAATTACAGAATGGACTGATTTCCAAAGCAATATAGTAGTTACTTAAAAGCAAATAAAAAAGCCATAAAAAAAAGCATAATGCTCTTTATACTGGACGTTGCATGCTGAAAATTAAGCACGATTAAGGTTTCTGCTTTTTTTTGTTACTTTCAATGCCAACATAATAGTCTTGCATTTCACGTCCTTTCCACTTTATTTAAACTGCGTGTTCAATTGTAGAGTGCATGTAAGGAAAATGGAGAGAGATGTGTGCTGCCTGCAATAATCACACAGCATTAGAGTGACTGTCACCGCACACACACAAAAAAAAAAAACCCTGTTTTACACCAGGGGTGCCCAACCTTTTGAACAGCGAAGGCCACTTAAGTGATTTGATGCCACAATGAACTATGGAGTTTTACCACCCCTCAAACCGCAAAAGCAGTTTACTGTCCTGAGAACCTTATAAGGCTGCTTTCACACGGATGCACTTTACCTGCAAGGTCAGTGTTTTAAACAACACATACACACTGCACTTTTGAAACTGGAATATTAGCACTTATTAAAAAAAAAAAAGTTATCAGGCTGATTTTACACAGTGCACCTTGCGGCTTTCCTGCGGCTTAGCTAAACTGAGCCATAGACTTCCATTACATCTTGCGGGTGTGGTGCACTTTCTGAAAGCGCACCGAACCTGCAGGATATAATAGTCTTTGGCCCAGCGCAGCGAACCTGCAGTACAGTTGCAGGTGCACTGTGTAAAATCATCCTAATTACTTTTTTTTATAAGTGCTAATATGCCCATTGCATCGTTGATTTGGATGTATGCTTTGGGTTGTCGTCATGATGAAAGATGAAGTTCCTCTTCATGTTCAGCTTTCTAGCCGAAGCCTAAAGGTTTTGTGCAAATATTAACTGGTATTTGGAACTGTTCATAATTCCCTCTACCTTGACTGAGGCCCCTGTTCCAGCTGAAGAAAAACACCTCCAAAGCATGATGCTGCCACCACCATGCTTCGTGGTGTTCTTTTGGTGATGTGCAGTGTTATTTTTGCGCCAAACATATCTGTTGGAATTATGGCCTAAAAGTTCCACCTTAGTTTCATCAGACCAGAACACATTTTCCCACATACTTTTGTGAGACTTCAGATGTGTTGAAAAAAATCGCAACATTTAGCCGTGCTTGCATGTTCTTCTTCGTAAGAAAAGGCTTCCGTCTTGTCACTCTACCCCACCACAGCCCAGACATATGAAGAATACGGGAGATTGTTGTCACATGTACCACGCAGCCAGTACTTGCCAGATATTCCTGCAGCTTCTTTAATGTTGCTGTAGGCCTCTTGGCAGCCTCCCTGACCAGTTCTCTTCTTGTCTTTTCATCAATTTTGGCAGGACGTCCAGATCTTGGTAATGTCACTCTTGTGCCATATTTTCTCCACTTGATGATGACTGTCTTCACTGTGTTCCAAGGTATGTCTAATGCCTTGGAAATTCTTTTGTACCCTTCGTCTGACTGATACCTTGTAACAATGAGATCCCTTTGATGCTTTGGAAGCTCTCTGCAGACCATGGCTTTGCTGCAGGATGCGACTAAGAAAATGTCAGGAAAGACCTACTAGAGCAGCTGAACTTTATTTGGGGTTAATCAGAGGAACTTTAAATGATGGCAGGTGTGTACTGACTGCGATTTAATATGAGCTTGAATGTGATTGCCTAATTTTGAACATGGCTACAGCCCCAGTTACAAGAGGGTGTGCACACTTATGCAACCACATTATTTTTTTATTTGTACTTCCTCATCCCCACCTAAAAGATTTCCGGTTGTTTTTCAATTAAGTTGTACAGTTTAAAGGTCACATTAAAGAGGAAGTAAACCCCGATGGGCTTTACTTCCTATTTGCTCCACGCACGGCCTGCAAATGACAAGCATAATGGGCTAGTATGCGTCGCATACTAGCTCATTATATAACACTTACCTGCAAACGAAGCCCGCGCTGTCCCCTGTGCAGGCCGCATCCATCTTCACCCCTCTTCCTTCCGGGGCCACGGACTCCGGCACTGGCCGGAGTCGCGTGGGAGCCGTCAGTAACGGCACACGCTACGGGAAGCTACGGCACGGTGGTCCGTTTCTTGACATTGGCGAACTACAAGTGAAATATCTCCTGAATGGCGCACATTTAGGAGATATTTCCACTACCTATAGGTAAAAGTCAACAAAAAGGGTTTACAACCACTTTAAAAAGGTGGAAAAAGTTCTGAAATTATTTAGCTTTGTCTCATTTTTTTTACATTACAGAAACCTGATATTTTAACAGGAGTGTGTAGACTTTTTTTGTATCCACTGTACATACAACTCCAAGCTGCATGTGTATTATTTGACAGTCTCACACAGGCTGGGGTCATCGGGCTCTTTTTCCAACATCCTCACATCGAAGAAAACAATAGTGCTTTGCAGTGAAACGTAAGCCTCAATTCACATAGTACTGGCGCAGGTGTGAATTTGCCTGTAATGATTTATTTGTCCTGTGGGGTCCAGAAACTTTGCCTTAAAGGACTCCACTTCAACATATCAGGTCCCGCACTGAGCGCTCTTACCTGACACATACACACAATAGATTTTTTATATATATATTCATCTCCAATGTCAGAATGCACGGTTACATTAATGGGCTACACCCCACTTCCATAAAAACAGTTGCAGGCCAAGAAACTTGGCTACAGACAGCGAACGTGTGAACACCGTCTATAAAAGCCGCTGGATCAAGCGGACACTGTGCAGGAAAAGAGGGGAGGGCAGCCCGCTAAGAGGAACATATGAAGAGGTACTTTATCCAGCATTTATGTCTTCGGCTTAACCCTACAGCTGCCGGGAAGCCTGCAATTAAATGTCATGGCCAAGTAGTAGAACCAAAACAAAAAAAAATTTACAACGGACTTTTCTGCCGTAATCTACTTAAGTGAGCAGAGAAAGAAGCCATACGTTTTTTGTTAAAGGAAAACACAGATCCAGACGGGATGGCTTTATGGTGTGTAGAATGACATTATATTAGCTTAGTCTTATAATACCGCTGGATCAGCTCACAAGCGTTAGGCCCAGCCATAGCGCCCCTCCGCCTCGCTGCTCTAGGTTTACATTCACAGCCCATTTTCATCCCGGGAAAACTGTAACAAACTGACATTTTTCAAAGCCAATAAGATGATCTATAGTGTGTCTTACTGGCCCGCCGGATAACAAGTATTTCATTCAATATATACATTGTGCGGAATTCGATTTCGGAGATGTGAAATGGTAAATGTCTTTGGCAGCGGCCGATATTATTCCCTACCGCCACAGAGCAATAAATGGTAGCCCGCTGCCCTAAGCTGAACCGTAGCCATCACTTTCTACCCTTGTTGAGTTAGTATATAAAAGCTTCATGAATCAGGGAACACATCTGTGCCTGTCAGGCACCGTTGGCTGTAGTTCTGAGGTAGCTTGTACGTCTTCCAGCTAAGGAGCGGCAGAAAAATTATAATAAGGTGATGTCTACAAGTCACGATAAGGCGGGAACATGGCCAGGAGGCACTAAAACGGCCTGAGGCTTCCGAAAATAGAGATCTAATGTGGAGATCACAAGTATTATATGTGCCGAGCACCGAGTGCTATATACAGGAACACAATCCTGCTGCTAAAAAACCTACAGGGAATAAAGTAAAAAAATCTCCTATGTAAACACCATCTACATCTAAACAATGACCCTTATTTATTATGGAGTCAAAAAAAAAAGATAAAAGGAAAGTCCTGTACAGTGCTAGAACAGCCAATCAGCCTCAAGCACCCATTCCAAAATCGACAAGGTAGATATGGATGTAATCATTTTCTAAAAGGCAGCGCAGACTGCTATTTTCACACACACAGATAAGCGAGATCCATGCCAATTTAAAACATTTTTAAGCTGAAGTTTAAAGGATAAATTCTTTTTAGAAAGAAAAAAAATAAATGCACATCTTTTTGCAGGTGCAAGGTGAATTTTTTTATTTTTTTATTATTAGGAGCCTGTAAAGCATTGCATCCACGATCAGAACGCAGGTGCAGCGTCAGGCTCCTACAGACGGTCAGTGTAACTCATACGGGTAGTTACTGAATGGCAGGAAGAATCAATTTAATAAGAGTGATCACCTGCGCCCTCCTAGTTCTTTGAGAACTGCAAGCCGTCTGCTGCAGTGGTTGATGGTAGCTTTAGTTCTTTCACTGACAGAACTCTGAGCCCCCGTTCAAACCAGTGCAGCTTTGAAATCACGCTACTTCAGCACGATTTCAAAGCTAAACATCAGTGCGACTTGCACTGCCAATTTCATTGCAGCTTGTGATTTCATTTAACAGAAGTCTATGCAGGTCGCAATGCAATCAGTAAAAAGTCATGTAGGAACCTTTCATAATTGCTGCAACATAAATCGCAGCAATATGAACGGGTCCATTGCCAGTAATGGGGTGAGACTTGCGATTTGGAACTGTCAAACTGCACGACCACGTTTTAAAATTGTGACAGCGGGTGTAAAAGAAAATCCCCCCCCCCTGCCCACTGTCACAAAGGTTCTTGGGGGGGTGTGGGAGCTGCTGATTTAGTAACATGTAACATTATGAAAGGTGAACTTATCCTTTAAATTGTTTTTTGGCAATGCAGCACCAGGATATAACCTGCCTTTAATGAAGTGATCTCCCATGTCCTGATGGCTGCTACTTTGTAAAACTCTTCTGTACAGTGACTCCGAATATTGATGTGTTGGTGGAGAGCTGGCCACTAATCTATTGATGGGTTGGGGGAGAGCTGTGCACTGGTCTATTGATGGGTTGGTGGAGAGCTGGGCACTGGTCTATTGATGGGTTGGTGGAGAGCTGGGCACTGGTCTATTGATGGGTTGGTGGAGAGCTGGGCACTGGTCTTTTGATGGGTTGGTGGAGAGCTGGGCACTGGTCTATTGATGGGTTGGTGGAGAGCTGGGCACTGGTCTATTGATGGGTTGGTGGAGAGCTGGGCACTAGTCTATTGATGTGTTTGGTAGAGAGCTGGCCACTAATCTATTGATGTGTTTGGTGGAGAGCTGGGCACTAGTCTATTGATGGGTTGGTGGAGAGCTGGGCACTAGTCTATTGATGGGTTGGTGGAGAGCTGGGCACTAGTCTATTGATGGGTTGGTGGAGAGCTGGGCACTAGTCTATTGATGGGTTGGTGGAGAGCTGGGCACTAGTCTATTGATGGGTTGGTGGAGAGCTGGGCACTAGTCTATTGATGGGTTGGTGGAGAGCTGGGCACTAGTCTATTGATGGGTTGGTGGAGAGCTGGGCATTGGTCTATTGATGGGTTGGTGGAGAGCTGGGCACTGGTCTATTGATGTGTTGGTGGAGAGCTGGTCACTGGTCTATTGATGTGTTGGTGGAGAGCTGGGCACTAGTCTATTGATGTGTTGGTGGAGAGCTGGCCACTGGTCTAATGATGTGTTGGTGGAGAGCTGGCCACTGGTCTAATGATGTGTTGGTGGAGAGATGGCCACTGGTCTATTGATGGGTTGGTGGAGAGCTGGGCACGAGTTTATTGATAGGTTGGTGAAGAGCTGGCCACTAATCTATTGATGGGTTGGTGGAGAGCTGGCCACTTGTCTATTGATGGGTTGGTGGAGAGCTGGGCACTAGTCTATTGATGGGTTGGTGGAGAGCTGGGCACTAGTCTATTGATGGGTTGGTGGAGAGTAGCCATTAGTTTAAAGGATCATTAGCAGGCTAGCAGCAGCAAGGGCAGCTCTCTATAAACTAGTGAGCCCAACGAAGGCCTCTGTAGTGAGCGCCAATGTTTTAAGTAACACTAAACCATTAACATAACGCTCTAATTATTTTGATTAAATATTGTTTCTTACTGTGCTTTTAATCCTCCTGTTTAGATCCTTTGCAAGCTCCCAGATGCATCCTCTTCCCCCTCACTACCATTTTACTTTATTTTTTTTAATGAGCAGTGCATGCACTTCAGTCATGTGTACGGCTTAATTGATACTATAGATACCATAATTTCTAGGGTCCTCCTCCCTTTACTGAGAATTCACTGTAATGAGACGGGTGTATGTTCTGCTGTGCTGGGTCCATCTTTCAATCAAAAGCCCAGGGGATGGAAATGATTACATTAAAACAATATTTACTTTCTGCTATAAAACACAGCCAAAAAAAAAAAAAAATCAAAATCATTCATAAATTTAGGCCAATATGTATTCGGCTACATATTTTCAGAAAAAAAAAAATCCCAATAAGCCTATATTGATTGGTTTATGTGAAAATGATAGCATCTAGAAGCTATGGTATATATTTATGAAATTTTTATTTATTTAATTTTTTTTTATACTAGTAATGGCGGCGATCAGCAACTTATACAGCACTGTCACTGTGCTAATGACACGGGCTGGGAGGGGCTTAAACATTTAGGGCAACCAAAGGGTTATCTGTGTGCCAGCCAATGTTTTTGTGTACTGCTTTTACTAGGGGGAAGAGATTGATTTACCGTGCTTTGCAGGGACAGAAAATCCATCCCTTCCCCCGTCGGAACGGAAATTTGCCTTGTTTACATAGGCAGATCTCCGTTCTGTGCATTTTACCCACAGCCGGTGGGTGCCGACGGACATCCAGTGCCTGGCAACCGCAGATTGGTTTCTATTGTGATTAATCACAGCAGAAGCGGCCCGCTGGGGGTGCACGCGCCCCCTGTAGGTGGAAGTACAGAAAAAAAAAAAAAATAATATATACACACACACACACACACACACATACAATATATACACACACACACACACACACACACACACACACACACACACACACACACACACACACGTGTGATCCTGTACAGGAGGGCCACCCGTAGAAACAAATCTGCTATAGGGCAGTCTGGAAGTGGTTCATTGAGACAAGCACATAGAGGGAAACGCTTTGTTCATATTTCATGTCTGAGGTTTGCAACCACTAAGACAAACTTAATGTGTAGCAGGGCTCATTCAGGACATCGGTCAGATAGTCAAACATGGAGGCAGCTGGACCTATCAGTTGTTGACACTCTCATACTTGGCCTTTTTGTAGTCAATGTAGGAGCCAGAAAATAAAATCTCAGGGCGGAGTGGTGGACGTATCGTATAGCGGTGACAGCGAAATACTGTGTAAGAGAGCAAACCTTTCAGCTGTAAGTCACAGGAAAAGCAAATTATTCTTTAATACGATGGCACCATTTCACAGTTTTTATTCTAGAGAATACAGTTGCTTTAAGCCAATGCTACTATTTAGGAAAAAGGGGCTTTATGGTTTAGATAATCCAATTCTCACCTGCTGGACAGACTAAGGAGCTCGTGTTTCTCGGTCACAGGTGCCTTTCTATCCAGCTCCCAGATCAGCACGTTGATGAGATGAGAGTTCTTAATGACAATCGGAACCTCTTCGAACATGTTTTCGAAGGCAATGTTTGCCTTTTTCAATCTGCAGACAAGAGACAGGTTACAATTGATCAAAACATGGCAATCCATTTGATTTAAAGACTGAAAAGCAACTGGTGACTTTCAGCTGTATTCATTGGACTTCCTGCCAACTCCATGGAACAGAAAGAACATGATAAATCCTAATTCGTGCCCTCTGCCAAAGGCCTATAAGACTTTTTTGCTCCAGTGACCGTGCCTTCTACCTTTTCAGAGCTACAACCTCTTCAGTATTCTGCATGTCAGGTAGTATCCAATGGAGGATGCAGTGCTGGAAACTTTAGAGAGGCAGGAGACACAGCCAAGTGAGAGGGGAGCACAATAGCTTTATTTCTGAATAGGGCTTGCATTTGGATTTTTTTCATGCGATTGACAATATGACTTCAGGATAAACCAGATATTACACTACACGTAATTTCAAAGCTTGGAAAATACTAATACACACTCAGATAGGGAACTGGCATGCAGGAACAAACCGCTTAAATATTGTTACAAGTTTTTTTATGAATATATTAAGAGTTAGAACAGGGATCTCCAAACTTTCTAAACAGAGGGCAATTTGAGTGGCCAGTGGGAGGAACCGTGCCCCGCCATTGGCATCGGTTGGGAGGAACCGTGCCCCGCCATTGGCATCGGTTGGGAGGAACTGTGCCCTGCCATTGGCGTCAGTTGGGAGGAACTGTGCCCTGCCATTGGCGTCAGTTGGGAGGAACCGTGCCCCGCCATCAGCGTCAGTTGGGAGGAACCGTGCCCCGCCATCAGCGTCAGTTGGGAGGAACCGTGCCCCGCCATCAGCGTCTGTTGGGAGGAACCGTGCCCCGCCATCAGCGTCTGTTGGGAGGAACCGTGCCCCGCCATCAGCGTCTGTTGGGAGGAACCGTGCCCCGCCATCAGCGTCTGTTGGGAGGAACCGTGCCCCGCCATCAGCGTCTGTTGGGAGGAACCGTGCCCCGCCATCAGCGTCTGTTGGGAGGAACCGTGCCCCGCCATCAGCGTCTGTTGGGAGGAACCGTGCCCCGCCATCAGCGTCTGTTGGGAGGAACCGTGCCCCGCCATCAGCGTCTGTTGGGAGGAACCGTGCCCCGCCATCAGCGTCTGTTGGGAGGAACCGTGCCCCGCCATCAGCGTCTGTTGGGAGGAACCGTGCCCCGCCATCAGCGTCTGTTGGGAGGAACCGTGCCCCGCCATCAGCGTCTGTTGGGAGGAACCGTGCCCCGCCATCAGCGTCTGTTGGGAGGAACCGTGCCCCGCCATCAGCGTCTGTTGGGAGGAACCGTGCCCCGCCATCAGCGTCTGTTGGGAGGAACCGTGCCCCGCCATCAGCGTCTGTTGGGAGGAACCGTGCCCCGCCATCAGCGTCTGTTGGGAGGAACCGTGCCCCGCCATCAGCGTCTGTTGGGAGGAACCGTGCCCCGCCATCAGCGTCTGTTGGGAGGAACCGTGCCCCGCCATCAGCGTCTGTTGGGAGGAACCGTGCCCCGCCATTGGCGTCTGTTGGGAGGAACCGTGCCCCGCCATTGGCGTCTGTTGGGAGGAACCGTGCCACACCATTGGTGTCTGTAGATGGAATGGTGTTGCAAGGGCCAGATAAAAGGCAAGCAAAGTTCCATATCTGGCCCAGGGGAGACAGTTTGGAGACCACTGTGTTAGAACCTTAAGTTTACACTGTATTCTGTCCCCTCTGGGAAACTTCCTCTGACATCCTGTGCTAGTAGTGACAATCAAAGGTTTCAACTTCTCCTTTTCTAAAATATTTTTTTTTTGGCAAGGGACCTTCATGTCAAGGGATTGAAAATTATTTAAAGATACAGGAACCAAAAACAGATCTTTCAGTCTTGTATGGTTGCTTGCAGACAATCACGGGGCTGGCTTCTTATATTTAAAACTACAGTATTAAAATCTCCCCACCAGACTACTTTCCAGCCACCACACATAGTAATGTCATTAGCCAAAAGTGATTTGATGATGTCCCCCAGTGAAGCCTTTATAATGTAGAAGGAACATATATTTGGAGAATCTAGATGGTAAAGAAGGTTATCTTTGTTATTGTCTTGTGGCCAGTGGAAAAGAGTTAAATTACTGTGCAGAAATCTCATCGCTACAGCCCCCAAAAATATTAGACTGCTACTAATTCAAACCACTTGTACCCATCCAAAAACAGAACATGACATAAGTATCCCTTAGGCCTTGTATAAAACACCAATCCATGCCACTGACCCACAAACGAGCCTGTTTAATATCAACTCATTTCAATCCAGTGTGGGGAAACAATTTCATTGCAAAATCATGTATTCACTGGGAGAAACAGATCACACTGCAGGCATAAAGCCCTCATGTCTGCAGGGCCACTAACAAGTCAAGAACAGGCAGAGAAATATTGAGATGATTTGCTGATAAATGTATATGGCAGTATGTCAAGTACTTAGCTGAGCAATCAAAGGCAGGCGGCAAAATTGGCATCCAGATTGTTCATGAATGCTGTTTGCTTCTGACAAAGCTATGGATAAAAAGGAGGTAAAGCTAAACTCCAGCAGGTATATATCTTGCCCCATCAGCAGGCAATCAACTAACCAAGCCTTAAAGGGAAAGCTCCGCTTGTTTGCCTACTCGCCCCCCCGCACAAGGGGGGGGGGGGGGGGGGGGCGAGGGCAAACTCAATCGGAAGTTCAGCTAAATTAAAAGTCAGCAGCTATAGTCTTTTTTTTCTGAAAGTGCCTGGAGCTCCACTTTAAGCAGTCCATACATGGAGCGAATGTCTTTAATGCAACCATACGTTGCGTGAGAAACAAGCAACACGCAGACACTGGGAACACGTACCCTTCCACACTGAAGTCTTTCTCTTTGCAGACTTCCATCAGTTTCGGAGTCAGCCGATAAGCCTTTAGCGACAGTGAGCCCTGAGCCGTCTTAATGGGATCTAAACAAGCAGGAGAGAAAGAGCGTTATTCATGGGCACAAGATACACTTCTACATCAAAAAAACACCTTTGATAAACAGAATATAAAATCTGCTGTTATTCAAAAATCCATAAATATGCATTATCGTAAACAAAACATTGCTTCAGAGAAAAATGGAGGCAACAAGTCAAATCTTTATGTAATCAGTTAATGCTATCAAGCAAACAGCAACGGTGCATAGGTAAGGAGGGACGAAACTCGACATTAACCTGAAATGGATTTTTCCATGACCCCTTGCAGCCAGACTAAGCAGGGCTTTGGGCAAATCTTCCAGGTGGGAGTGAATCCTTTGGCCACATGACCATGGAAATCACTTTGTTTTCTAAAGTGCCCAATCACATGAATGCAACTCAGCACTGCGCGATTTTGGAAAAAGTCCCAGTGCTACTTTGGTGCGATTACAGCGTGGATTTTAACCCCACAGAAGATGCAAACCACATTCAAACTGCACTGAAAATTGTATCAAAATCAGATTGCAGCAGTGTAAAACTTAAAAAAAAAAAAAAAAAAAAAAAAAAGGGGGGGGGGGGGGGTTCGGTGGCTTTCCATGCTACTAAATTAGTTTGCATTCGGCACAAGGACATAATGATGACAATACTTGCAATGTTGTACTGTAAAAAAACTGATCTGATCAGATTTCCGTCAGAATGGCATACATTGCCAAGCTACTGCAAGCCAAATATTACAATACATGATAAAAAGGGCACCTGGAGCGGTATACTACTTTCACATAAAAGAGGGGGATTTACTCCAGAGATGAAACTGTAAAAAACTCTGGTCTGGCCACATCTGCAGTATACCCCATGACTAAGCTGCAGGGGGCAGAGTGAAACGCGTTGGGAGTGTGGTCTGGCAGGAGTCCAAGCTGAGGTTGCCACTATTCCAGGACACTGTGGGTGTGCAACTTTTAGGCTGCATTCACAACTGTGCGCATCTTTTTTAGGCGGAAAGACGCGCATTTTTGCCGCGATTTTGTACAGGTCAAATGGTCGCCAATGTAAAAAGAAGAAAAATGCCTGTAATCTGCCTAAAAGGAAGCTCCAGAACTTGATTGAGCTTCAGGCATTTGGAGTGAAGATGTGAACCATCTCCATAGAGAATAGATTTTTTTTCCCCCTCCAGCGTTTTGTAGCTTCAGGCTCCAAGCTACAAAACAATCAGGTGTTAATGGGGCCTTAGGGGCTCCCTCTTTTTTCCTTGCATCTCAACAGGAGCCTAAATGGGTTCAATCCCCAGTCAGCACTTCAGCAGCTGTGGATGTATCGAACCACATACACCCCCCCCACCCCACCCCCCACCACCACCGAGCCTGAGCGGCACACACATTTCCTAGGTCTCACATCTGGTGTGTGCCATCCAGTTCTGGTCACCAGTCCCAAGGAACGATGAGCTGGAGAGAGTTCAGACAAGGGCAACAAAGCGAATAAGGGGACCGGAGGACATTTGTTATGAGGAACCACTGCAAGCATTAAACGTATTCTTCCTGGAGAAGAGATGCTTGACAGGAGATACAATAGTTATATACAAATACCTCAATAGCGATTCTAGCATAGGGAACAATTCAGTCTCAGGGAGCTTAAAAAGACACGTAGCCACTCATTAAAACTGGAGAAGTAGTTTAACCTTAAACTGCGTAGAGGGTTCTTTACTGTCTAAGCAGTAAGGATGCGCAACGCCTTTTCACAAGTGGTGGTGTCAGCAGGGAGTGTTGATAGCTTAATAAAAATAAATAAATAATATAAAAAAACACTATTAAATGGACATCTTAGTGAATGCAATATACAGGGATATGGGAAATTATTGGCAGACACACACACACAGGATGAACTGGCGTCTTTATTCAACTTTACCAACTATGGAACTGATTTCAATTTTTAATTAAAATGATTTAAAGTGGCTAGGCAAAACTCAATTTTTTTTCTGAAATCACAAAGCATCATCACATTCAAACTGCACTGAAAATTGTATCACAATCACATTGCAGCAGTGTAAACCTGGCCTGTGCTTGAATGTGGACTTTGTCTACATTCAACTGCACGTATGACTGAACTTTGATGAATGATCGGGCTTGTAAGGTGAAAGATTCCGTTGTTTCTGGCGATTACATTTTTTTTACAAACTTAAATAAAAATTTTAAATAAATTAGGAGTCCTTTCCCACCTGCTCATTCCACTGTGGTACTATACCATAGGCATGTTAATGTGGTAATTTGTGCGTTGCATTAAACCCATTCAGTTCAATGCATGGCAGCAGACAAAACGGATCCTGCATTATGTACATTGCAGTGTATTGAAGCACAGTAAAGGGCACGCACTGTACTACAAAGTGCGATCCTAAATGACTTGCTTTGCTATGCACAGAACAAAGTGCTGCGCTTAACCCACCAACTCCAGTGAACGGGTCTAACTGGAAAAAATATTTTTCAAAAAGTATGTCATTCTAGCAGCAGTGGCCAGTTAAGCCAACATGCTGTGACTGAATGGAGAAGGGCGTTAATGTATGTAAATTACAATGATTATCCCCGTTCAACCTCTCGCCTAGGAAATCTTTGCAAGGTCAACCCCAGAAGGCTCGGGGAGCCGATGTCTGTTCAAACTGACACCAGGTTGAAAAACTCTGTAACAGACGTGTACTCCGTAGAGTATACACAGCTGTAAATGTCCTGGGGCTGACAACTAATACAATAAACCTACAACAAGCCAGCAAGCTCCCAAATGTGAGAGCAGCCAGCTACTGCCCTTAAAGGGGCCCACATCCGTTCCCCTAATTCCTACGACATGAAATTATTAGAAAGTAGGCATACAGTTGTATGAAAAAAAGTCTGGCCACCCATGGAAAAGGCATGCTTCATAGATTTTTATTTTTTTATTTTTTTGTTATGTTTTTATTGCAAAAAGTTTACAATAACCGCACAGGGAATACATTTAACCTGACCCATTTCTAATACGTTTTAATGCAGTTATTCTTTACTTACTAAAATTTCGTCAAAATCTGCAGTCTGCAAGCACATATAGATAAAAAGATATACCAGTCTTAAATTCCAAGCAAGCACATAGACATGAATCTATATCAGGCTCTCTGGAGGGGGTACTAAACCTTAATGTCCACCGCTGAGAGCGCAAGTCGGGAGGGTGCCCCTCTCGGCTCCTGTGATCGCTCAGTATTAAGGATGAGCTCCGGCGTGTTCGCATGCTGCACGTGCCAAGCCCGCCAGGAACTCAGTGCTGCGCTAATCACAGGCAGTGAGACATTTCCCCATGTGCGGCTGCAGAGATCGGGAAATGTCTCACTGCCTGTGATTAGCGCAGCGCATTGCGACTTCCTGGCGGGATCGGCACGTGCAGCATGCGAACACGCTGGAGCTCATCCTTACTCCGTATAAAGGATGGTATCCCTGTGACCGCACATCCATGTCATCCCAGGTGCAAAAGTGACAGATGAAGGTAATGGAGGACGAAGTGGTAAAGGTAAAAAAACGTTGACGGGGACTGTGTGAGAGGGTGTTAATGAGAGCGATAAAGTAGGTCCGTTTGGCAGTGTGGAGGACGGAATGGTATTTTTAGAAGGCAGATTTATATTGGCTGAAATTTTGCTGTGACTTAGTCTTACGCCACAGACGCTCAAGAGCGCAGCTATGTTTTATTTAAAAGCTTGATTTAGTTAAAGCAGAGCTCCACCCAAAAGGGGAAGGCTCCACTTGTTTGCACATTACAGATCCCAGAAGACTATGGGACCATTCACAAGGCACAGCACGGCTCTCACGTGCACAGTGGGAAACCGGCTATGAAGCTACAAGGCTTCACTTCATGTTTCCCTTACTAGAGATGCCGGCGCCTGCACCCGAAGCCGACTGAAGAATTGGCTTGGGTGAGGACATCCCAGGATCCCTGGACAAGTAAGGGTCCTTATATTAAAAGTCAGCAGCTACAGTATTTGTAGCGGTTGACTTATTTTTATCTGAAGGAGTCTGGAGCTCCTCTTTAAGGGATATGCAGGGGAAATAAAATGATGAACATCTCTAAAAAACACAAACATTTGTTATCTATTTATAAATGCTGAAAATGCATACCTGTAAACCAGGTGAGCTCCTAACTTCCATATGAGCCAACACTACACAGTGACTCTGGTGCACTGAAATCCCAGGAGGTGTGGTCAGCCGAGAGAGTTGCAATTCTCATGCATATCGCTGGAAGGAGATTGGGCTTAAAGCGGAGTTCCACCCAAATTTTGAACAATATCTGTATGTATTCTCTTCCTTGCCTAGATGCTGACATGCCGTTTAAAAAAATTTAAATCACCGTAATTACCTTTTATTTTTCTATTCTTCTTTGCACTTCCTGGTTCTCCTCCCGTGGGAGTAGGCGTGTTTCTAGCCTCTCCCAGACTCCTGGGAGCTAGTCTCAGGCTTCCCAGGATGCCACTGAGCATGTGCGGAAACGAGCAGTGAATGCTGGGAGCACAGCATTCACCACATCCAGGAAATAAATGCTTGTGGGCTTCAAATGCCCACAATGAAGATGGAAACCGCCTGCAGTGAATAATATAAGTTATTCTTTCCGACGAAATCTGACACAGGCGGACATATTACACACAATATGTGAGTATGTAATGCTGAGAAGAAAAGTTTGTGAATGAACTCAAAAAAAAAAAAAAGAAGGATAGATAGGTGGACCCCCGCTTTAAGTATAAGGGGAGGGGGAGCTGCACTCAGGTTTTTTACCTTAATGCAGAGCGAGCATTAAGGTAGAAAAAGGAAAAAAAAAGCCCTTTAGCCTTTAGAACCACTTTAATGCAGATAATGCATTTTGTTAAAAACCACTTTAATACTACAACATATAGAAGGATTTCTTACTTAACCTTTCAGCCACACACCTAATACCATGCCTTTTATATATTACAGCTTGAAAATAAATCATAGGTACTCAAAACTGTATTTGTGCAATAATTAAAAAAGTTTATAAAAAAAAACAAAAAAAAACCAAAACAGTTAATTTTCCTAGTGTCTGCAGTTTCCACTGGCGATGAGTAGAGGGAGAGAGGGCGTGCTGAGAAATGAGTACAATTTCAATGCTTGGCTTATTAGCATGCAGACTACAAAGTTCGCCAGCACACAGCGTGCCTCCGGTGCATCTCAAATCAGCAATACAATGGCCACTGAGCTGTCTTTTTAGTTCACACAGATACAGATCCCTGCAAACAAACAACGTGTGTCTCATGTCCACAGGCACAGATAGCTGGTCAGGGGTGAGGGAGCAGACAGGCGCTGCATTTATATGTAGCGGCCAGTTTGCTTTTACAAGCTGCACTCTTGCTTTGCAGCTGGATATTTACGGTGCGCGGTGCTTTGTGAAACAGCCCGATCGTTTAGGGGTGATGACCTTGCATAAGAAGGAATAAATAAAATGTATTTCATGACTGTGAAGCCGGCAACTGCCTGCAACAATAAACTACATTAGATATTCTGGTTGCACGGTCTATTAATGTGACTAGAGGTTTATAAAACAGGCACCATGCAAAAAAAAAAAAAAATAGCAACCAGAATCTTTATATTATCTGAGCTCTATATATATACACAAACATAGTGCATTCATAAAGTATTCAGACCCCCTTCCATTTTTTTTTTCCAATTTTGTTATGTTGCAGCCCGATACTGCAGTTGTTTACCACTTGCACCCCTTTCCTACCCAGGCCATTTTTTAGCTTTCAGTGCTGTCACACTTTGAGTGACAATTGCGCGGTCCTGCTACACTGTACCCAAACAAATGTTTTATCATTTTCTTCACACAAATAGAGCTTTCTTTTGTTGGTATTTAATCACTGCTACGTTTTGGGGTTTTTTTTAACTAAAAAAAGACCAAAAATTTTGGGGGAAAAATGTTTACTTTTTTACTGTGAGTATATTTTCTAACTAAGTAATTTTTTGCCTTCACTGATGTGCACTGATGAGGCAGCACTGATGGGCACTGATAGGCTGAACTGGTGGGCACTGATGAGGCGGCATCGATGAAGCGGCACTAAGATGCCGCACTTATGGGCAATGATGAGCACAGGCGCGTGAGAGCGTTTGTTACGGGACGCCATCATATAACATCGTCCCAGAACGAGAGCCACACCGCCACACCGTCCCACCGTCATGTGACGGTGGGCGGGCAGCAAGCAGTTAAATTAATTTTTCCCCCTCATTAATCTACACTCAGTACCCCATAATGACAAAGTGAAAATAGGAATTTTAGAAATGTTTGCAAATGTATAAAAACAGTAAAAAAAACGGATCACATTGGCATAAGTATTCAGACCCTTTGCAACAATTCTTGAAATTTAGCTCAGGTGCCTCCCATTTCTCTTAATCATTGCTGAGAGGTTTCTACACCTTGATTGGAGTCCACCTGTAGTAAATTAAATTAATTGGACATGTTTTGGAAAGGCACACACATCTCTATAAGCCCATGTTCACATCAAGCTGTTTTGACATGCTTTTTGATATGTCAAATCGCAGCCTATTGCCGGCAACAGCACCATCTGTGCGGCGCCGCACTGGTTCCCAAAAGTATTTCCTGCAGTACTTTTGGCGTTGGCTGCACAGATGTCTGTCAAGTCGCCCCCCAAGTCGCACTGAAATGCTGGTTTGAAATTGTGCAAAAACCGGTCCTCAGTGTGAACGTGGGCTAAAAGGCCTCACAGCTGACAATGCATACCGTATCAGAGAAAAAGCCATGAGGTCAAAGGAAATGCCTGCTGGGGAAGACTACAAAAAGTGCTGCACTGAAGGTTCCCCAGAGAACAGTGCCCTCAATAATTCTCAAATCGAAGTTTGGCACAACCAGGACTCTTCCAAGAGCTGGTTGCTGGTCAAGACTGAGCATTCAGGGGAGAAAGGCCTTAGTAAGAGCTGACCAAGAACCAGATGGGTCACACTGACTAAGCTCTAGAGATCCTGTGTGGAGATGGGACAGAGTTCTAGAAGGACAACTATGACTGTAGTCCTCTACTAGAGTTGCACGATTCTGGCTAAAATGAGAATCACGATTTCTTTGCTTAGAAAATAGTTTGCGATTCTCTCACGATTCTTGCGGTGTAACATCAGCTTTCACATTAAAACAAAAAAAAAATTGGGCTACCTTTACCGTTTCGTTTTTTGTTTTTATTCATTGAAGTATAATTTTTCCCCAACAATTGCGTTTGAAAGACCGCTGGGCAAATACAGTGTGACATAAAATATTGCAGCAATTGACATTTTATTCCCTAGGGTCTCTGCTAAAATATATATAATGTTTGGGGGTTCCAAGTAATTTTTTTAGCAAAAAATATTGATTTTAACTAAACAAGTGTCAGAAAAAGATTTAGACTTTAAGTGGTTAAACTTCCTGCATTTACAAGTTGTTAAAAACTTGGCAGACTGCCTGGATTTTTTTCTTTACACACTTTATCCCTTTGATCTAAGGAAGAGCTATTTACGTTTCATGTTAAAAACTTGGCAGACTGCCCGGATGTTTTCTTTTGACAGCTGAGTGAGCAGATAAGTCTCTCCACTTGTTATATGAAAGAATCGGCAAACCCTGCAATAGAGATCGTCAGGGGGGTTGAATCGAGATCACGATTTTTTTTAACAATTGTGCAGCTCTATCCTCTACCAATCTGGATTTTTTGACAGGGTGGCTATATGGAAGGCATTCCTCAGTGCAACACACATAACAGCCTGCTCGGAGTTTGCAAAAAAAAAAATATCACACGAAGGACACTCAGATTAGGAGGAGCAAGAATCACTGGTCTGATGAAACCAAGACTGAACTATTTGGCCTCAATTCTAAATAATATGTATGAAGGAAACCATCATTTGCTCAATACCATCCCAACAGTTAAGCATGGCGGTGGCGGCATCATGCTGTGTAGATGTTTTTTTAGCAGCAGGGACTGGGATACTGGTCAGGGTTGAGGGAAAGCTGAATGAAGCAATGTACAGAGACATCCTCAATGAAAACCTGTTCCACAGCACTCAGAACCTCAGACTGGGCCGAAAGTTCACCAGCCTAAGCAGACAGCCAAGACAACACACGAGTAGCTTAGGGACAACTCTGTGAAAGTCCTAACCAGTGGTTCTCAACTCCTGTCCTCAGGAGCCACTAACAGGTCAGATTTTCAGTATTATCTTGGGGAGACTAGAATACTGCAATCAATGAGCAGCAAAGGATATCACCTGTGATGTATTTCAGCTATCCCGCAAACCTGGCCTGTTAGTGGGTCCTGAGGACAGGAGTTGAGAACCACTGTCCTAGACTGACCTGAACCCTATTGAACATCTCTGGAGAGACCTCAAAAAGGCTGTCCAGCGACGGTCCCCATCCAACCTGACTGAACTTGAAAAGATTTGCAAAGAACATCAGAAAATCCCCCCAATCCAGATGTGCAAAGCTTGTCACATCATACGCAAAAAGACTCCAGGCTGTAATTGGAGCCAAAGGTGCTTCAACAAAGTACTGAATAAAGAATCTGAATACTTAAAAAGCGTTACTAAACCCACAACAGTAAAATCAGTCTGTATATGCAGTAAACCATGCTCGTTATACTCGCTGTGGAACATAAGGAGTTCATTCTCTGCATTGTGTAAAAAGGCTGTTTGATCCTGTATGAACAGATCCTCCTCTTCTTTCCACTGACTACAGAACATGTCCAGATAAGACAGAGCTACTGGAGTCAGGCTGCACATGCCAAGTTTGGTGTGTATTGCTAGAAAGTTATTTTTTTTTCTTGGGAGAGTGCATGTGATCAGCACAGCACCTACAAGCTTTAAGCAGGAACTGATAGAAGTCACAAGACTGCTATATACTGCTGATGAGTAAAGGTATTTAGCAGTTTATATTTACTAAAACTATTGCATTTCCATGTTCTGTGGGAGACCAGATATAATGAATGTTGGGTCCTGGGTTTAGTAACACGGGGGGGTTTATATAATAAAGGCAAATCCACTTTGCACTACAAGTGCACTTGGAAGTGCAGTCGCTGTAGATCTGAGGGGAGGCGTGCAAGGAAAACAAAAAACAGCATTTTAGCTTGCACATGATTGGATGATAAAATCAGCAGATCTACAGCGATTTCCTGCTTGTGCGATTGGCTTCCAAATTTCCCCCAGAAGTCTGCCTAAGATACAAGTCAGATTTCAGGCATCCCCTGCAACAAAAGTCATTTTTAGTGAGATATTTCCTCCGACGAGAGCAGAGATACACATACCCGAGTGTTCTCGGCTTTTTTCGGCGCCGCTCACAGTCCCGCCCTGTGATTGACAGAACACAGGTCCAAGGGCGGGACTGGGCGTGACGGCGACAAAAAAAGCCGAGAACACTCGGGTATGTGTATCTCGGCTCCGAAGTATCCCTGCAGTCTCGGCGCCATATTCTAATCTACCCATGGCTGTGTATGTCGGCGGCGACCACGGCAATTGCTGCGATCGCTCCGATGACACAAAATCGGCGGGGATCGGCCTATAACACGCACCCACGATTTTCCCCTGATTTTCAGGGGAAAAAAGTGCGTGTTATATGCCGATAAATACGGTACTAAGGTAGTGAAACTGATAAAATCACCTGTGCAAATTAATGGAAAGCCTGAAAGCATGACCTGTTGGGGCGCCTTGAGGACTGGAGTTGAGAAACACTGGTCTAAAGAACAGGTAGTGGAGGGAAATCTTCCCCATCATTTCTATAAAAAGAATTTGCAAATGCCCAACTGGCTTCTGCATTCTACAATCATTTGTCCACCCATGGCAGCGATGAGTAGTGTTCCTCACCCAAATAGAAGCTACACAAACTTTTTGGAAAGCAGTTTCAAGTTGGTTTTGGAGGGCGCTTGTCATGGGAAAGATATGCAACCTTGCAGCCTGTCACTGCTGATCTCCAGGTTATGTCTAGAATCAATACATTCTGAGACACAAACCCAAAATGCAAATGAGAGCAGAACTTCTAATCAGCATAAATGTAGCCGCTAGCACTTTTACGTAGGAAATCAGTAGGAGTAGCTCCTATATTTCTCCCATGAAAGGCTTACGTTAGGTTCGTTACAAGTGCAAAATGTTCTTTTCCTGTTGTGATTGGGCAACAGTCTCTCATCTATGAACAGCAGCAGACATCACTGGCTCAAAGATCTCAGGTGAGAAATTGTGATTGGAAAGATCAAAAAAAATCTTCCCAACAGCCGTTTTAATGAATGTAGATGAAGCTGTCTTCACAGGGACGATCGTAAAAGTACATAATTAGGAGGGAAACCGTGGGCACAGCAGAGGATGGTTGGATGATGTCCATCATCCTCTAATGGCTATGGCACCCTTTGATATTTAGAAACGTGACTCAGACAAATCGCCTACATAAATGCCTTAAAGTAGATTAAAATCTTTCATAAAGCTTACCTATTTGCCACTCTAGCACTGCTCTAATCCAGTGTTTCTCAACCTTTTTTCAATCAAGGCACCCTTTCGGGTCGGTTCACACTAGGACGACTTGTCAGGTGACCCAGCCGCCTGCCAAGTAGCGTCCCGTTCTGTACAATGGAACCGTTCTAATCGCTCCGACTTAGAAAAAGGTTCCTGTACTACTTTGGGGGCGACTTGCGCCGTCACTATATAGAAGTCGTTTTGCAAGTCACCGCCCCTGTCGTGTCCAGGTCGCCTGAGGCAGTCGCGCTGCCTCAGTGTGAACTGGGGCTTAGGCCTCATGCGCACGGGACGTTAAAATAACGTTATAAAAAATGCCAGTAGCTTTGCAGTGAGTCTTTCAATGTTTTTGCAATAGCTTATTTTAAAAAGACACTTTTAGACACTGATGTTGGACTAGAAGGCCTGGCTCGCAGTCTCCGCTCTAAGGCCTCATGCACACGAAACGCTGGTGCAAACTCTGCTGAACACGTTTTTAAAAGCTGAAACCGGCGTTTAGAAAAGCCAAATTTTGCCGCGTTTGCATGCCGTGTTTAGCCGCGTTTGCGTCTAGAAGCGTCTGCAGAGCAGAGAATGACATTTTGCAACCCAAATTTGGGGCCCCGTATCTCGGGGCCACTTGGTGCTAGGAACCCCAAATTGTTGGGGTGCTAACACACTGGAACTAGCACTACAACATATCCAAATTTGGGGTTCCTAGCATCAAGTGGCCCCGAGATATGGGGCCCCAAAGTCTGGTTGTAAAAACACTTATAAAACCTAAACGCCGGTTTGACGTCTGAACCCATTTTCTTGCTTCTGGAAAAACGAGGTTGTACGCAACTGCCTAAAAACGCCAAAAAACGAGACGGTGTACATGGACACATAGGATAACATTGAATGGGTTCAGGGGCAGTTGAAAAAAGTGTCCAACTGCCTCTGAACACGAGTTTAACAGCGTCTCGTGTGCATGAGGCCTAATTCATCCCAAAGGAATTCTATCGGGTTGAGGTGCACATCAGTGCCTGACCGCACAAATGTGCTTCTGGAAGAATAGTCAAACATTCCCATAGACACACTCCTAAACCTTGTGGACAGCCTTCCCAGAAGAGTGGAAGCTGTTATGGCTGCAAAGGGTGGGCCAACTCAATATTGAACCCTACAGTCTAACACTGGGATGCCAATAAAGTTCATGTGCGTGTAAAGGCAGGTGTCCCAATACTTTTGACAATATAGTGTACATGCAATCAAAATATACACAAGTCTTTTTCAAACCCAAATCATAAAAGTCCATATAAGAAAATTTGAAATGAATTGTGCTTTTTTTTTTTTTCTCTCTTTTGACTTCCATTGTAAAGAACATGTTTAACTGGACAAAAGAAAGGCGCTAAAAGTTTGGGCAGCACGTTTATAGGTTAATAAAAGCTAACAAAGCTTTTAACAAAACTGTTTATTTCACAAAATAAGTTATCTTTAACATTGCTATAAAATGCAAAATAACCATATAAAAATAGATTTTTCATATTTTGTGAAGTCAATAAAAGATCTGTCTTGTGTTTCACTTGTGCCCGTTCCCTCGCAGAACATAACTGCGCGCGTCAACCGTTCAAGCAGAAAGGTGACAAAAAAACGAGACAGAAGACACAGACAAGTGGAAAATTCATCAGGCTGTGATGTCATCTTTCCAGCCAATCTAAGTACACTAACAACTTGTTCTTTACCATAATCCAATTGTTAACATACTGAAATAATTTGAAGGCAGCAAGCAAGATTGATCGCGTTCATTAGTACTTTTTCTGACAGATACACAGGACCCAGCACTCGCTGCTCAGCTGGAAATTATAGGCAGGACCAACAGATATGGTGAAGGGAGCGTGTAGAGAGAGTAGGGGGGGGACAGGGGAACCATAAAGCTGTTAAATTGCCTATGGTTCTGATACAGAGCAGAACATCTGGTCTGGAGAGCTTGAGGAAACACCATTAAAGCAGCAGAAAAAGAGGGGGGAAAAAATGTTTGTTCGAAGAAACAGAGCAGTATTTGTGAGCCCCTGTCAGAGGTATTAAGAGAGAAAGAGCGAGATTGGAGGAAGAGGAGGGGGGAACTTGGCAAATGGCGTTATGATTGGTCAGTCACGTATCACAGAGCCAGACATTCTAGTAATCGAGGTTTGTCAGACATCTGGTCTAGTTCCACCAGCCTTCACCAAGGGAGAGAAGACGGATGAATAAAAATGAAGCGGCCACTCTCCAGCATTCCAGAGCGTACACATCAGGTCTCTGATAGCAAGAAAAATAAACAGAGAGAAGGAAACTCTGTCTAGACTTTGCTGCTGCTCGGCCTGCTGCAGACGTACAGTTGGTATTTACTTAAAAGGGACTGCCAGGCTACCTTCAGACGTTTAACCCCCTGCCCCCACCCCCCCCCCGATTAGGGAAAATAAAGAGCCTGGCCACACGGCAAATACAGTAAAGATCATGGAAAATCAGAATATCAATACGCGGGAGGGAAAATAGAAAATAGGACCCCCTTACCGTAAATGAGGACCACCGACTCCTCTATGGCATGTTGGTAACTGAACTGGGAATCTAGGAGGGCACGGCTGACGAAGGTGCCATAGTAGGTGGATTGGTACCAGCCAACGTGGAGGTGGTCGATGTTGACGTGACGGAGGCTGCGCATCATCTCCATCTGATACTGGACTAAATTAGGAGAGAAAATAAAGCAATTATAGCAAATCAATAGAACAATTAAATTTAGTATAAAATGTTTATAACTAAAAAAAATTTTTTAACAAAAAACAAAACCGTTGCGTTTCATTTAGACCTCCAAAACTGAAAGTACACTTGCCCATTACTGTGAACATCAGTACAAAGTAGATGTATCCTCTAATAAGGCCTATATTAATCTGAGGAAAAACATAAAACTTGATCGTTAAATTTTACAGTGTTCACAGGATATATATTCAAATAGGGAACTCAAAGTTTCCAACAACTGTTTCTAAAGCCAGTGGACCACCTACTGGTACATCCTACCCTACAAAACATGATTACTACAAGAAGTGACTTTCCTCCCTGATCCCGATACCTTATGGTCAACTTTCTATGAATCCTTGATATACTGTTGGCTCTGTATCATCAGACTTTAATTGCTAGCTCTGAATTATTTTTTCTTTTTAAGTCATTGCTCAGACTACTTTAACTTTAGCTGTGTCAGTAGACCTCTCTACACAACCACCATAATCTCTTCAAAAAGCGTAGTCCTATTTTTCCCCGGTACCATTCCTTCAGTTAAAGTACAACTAAAAGGTAAACTTTTTTTTTTTCTTTTTTTTGAGTTTAAGATGGAGTGGAGATGGATTCTTATATTTGTAAGGTCATTCTAGTGGTGGTCTGTGTCCCAGTTAGGGAGATTCAGCCTATTTGTCCTGGTGACCATTATCACAGAAAAAGTGAAAGGATCTCAAAATTATGGATGCCCACCAGAACATGTCCCAAGGGGACACTAGTTCTGGTGACCCTGACTACCAGGGCTTTCCATCACTTTGGAGGAAATTTCTCTCACTTGTGGCAGGAAGTGAAGGGCAATTTCCCCAATTGGACAGAAATGGCAAAAACAAAACAAAACCCAAAAAAAAAAAAAAAACACACACGAATATCCCCTTTCCTACTTCCAAAATGGAGGGGGGAAAATTTTTGCCTTTGGGTATCTGGAGACCACTGCTATGGTGTCCAGCTGGATCAGCTTTAGTGCTAGCCAGGAACTCCATATTAGGATTACACAAGGGTCTTAGTTTTTGACAGTGATAAAATTTGCTGATATATACATAAACACATACATACATATATAGATACATACACGCACACGCACACACACACACACACACACACACGCAGTGTCAGTAGAGCAGTGGATGGTGTCAGTAGTTTTTATTTGTACCATTTTCTTTTTTATTATTTTTTACAATTTAAATTTTTTTTTACAATTTTTATTTTTTTATTTTTTATTTTTTTTTTAGGAGCTTTGGTAAAATATCAAGTGTTTAAACAGGGGAAATCTCTACCACCGCGACGAACAGCAGCACAGCACATCATCCATAAGAGCAAAAAAAAAAAAAATCACCTGCGATATCTGCCACAATTTGAGAAACACTGTTCAACAACTATTATCGAGATTAATTAAAATACGGTAGGAAACCAGTATAGCTTAAGCAATGGTGAAGTTACAAGAACATACAACTTTACAAACCAAAAGTAAGCTACAGCAAGAAAGCTGTGTGCCCATAACAAATATGGCTGGTAAATATGAGATGTCATTGTGCCAACACAGCCGAGTATAGTACACAATACTTTCTCTGTACTAACAGTTAATTTTTATGGAAAAAATTTCAGTGGTCTACCACTTTCTTCTAGTTCCAAGCAATACTGATACTCAGAGATTAAAACCACTTTCACATGGGGCTGGATCTGGTTTTCTCAGCAGAGTAACGGTCCATTGATCCCCTTCTGAGCAGAGCCGGGTAGGGCAATGACATGTCTGTGTGCGCTCCGCTTATGCAGAGCGAACACGGACACAGCCCGCTATGCTCTATAGGCAGTCGAATGCAGATGGACCGGCTGTCCATTTAAATCCAAACTGCCCTGCGATCAGGCAAGATGGAGGGGAAGAGATGCCCTTCCATTTGCTTTTGTCAGATCGAATTGGAGTGAGGTGGATCAGACATAAAGCATGTTTACATCCATCACTCCATAGAGGAGAATGGAGGGTCTGATTGGGTACGCCTGAAAAAAAGAAAAAATCGGACACTTCGTGTAAAAGGGGCCCAAGAGTACTTAACTGTTCTGGTACAAGAGCACCAATATGCCTACAAGGGTAATGACCCTTATATAATGGCTGACATTCATATTTATTTAAATTCATGATATTAATTAAAAAATCCATTATAATACAATTATATATCATTTTTTTTTTCTTTTTTTAAACTGTCGGTTTCGGCAAAAAGTGCATCCTGAATTTTAGGTTATGGCACCTCTATTTATAAAGGAATAAAAATGATCACCAAAAAAAAAAATTAGCCCAGGAGGACAAAAAACGTCTGACACAGAAATGTCTCAAGTCATAGCCACTACAATCAAGCAGTTTCCATCTTCAATACAAGTTTAGAATGAAAGCACCAATTTGCCTGCTACAGACTACACAGACACGAGTAAACTGCCATTTCACAACATATTAATGCATTTTGTGTTTTGTCTAGAAGATGCTTTAAACCCATTGCGCCCTAGGGTGCCACCAAAGCAAGATGATCAACTCATTTCTAGTATCAACTGGTTGCTTATCTCAGAAAGTCTTCTCCCCAGGACTGAATAACCTCCCCCGGCTTGCTTTCATTTACAACAGAGTAGAGAATCAATGAAGAATTCAATACTCAATTGGGAATAAGTCTATAATGAAAGTATCATCTATTGCGTACAGCGGCTTGTGAACCTCAGGAGTAAGGGCTTGCAGGCTAATATTTTCAAAGGTGATGAAAAAGAAATCAGAAACAGTGAAGATGGTTAAGAGGGAAGGAAAAGGAAAACATTGCTTGAGGTCTTTTCATATTGGATGCTGCATATGAGAGAGCCGCGCAAATTACATTCTGTGCTACTGATATATATCTAACCCCGCGCACAGAGGAGCCGCCATCTTGTTCAATGCGCAGATAATTATTTACTGTTCTGTTCTTCACTTGAGTATTAACCAAGAGAACGGTTAGACTAGAATCCCATTTATACTGGTACGGCTTAAAAGAAACCCAACGACGTTCACTTTATAAGAACGTCTGGGATTTTAGAAAACAATATCGACTGGGTTTGAGACAACAGCAGATGTTCTTGAGTATATCGAGTGTTTAAAGTGGAACTCCAGGCACTGAACACCGATGATAATGGCAATTCACTGATCAATGAGTATGGAGGCAGAGAGGTAATACAGGAACAAGAATACTAAACTAGGAGGCAGACGGCCAAACAGGAAATAAGTAGGTCACTTGCCTACTAGCTGGGCAGAACGGTCTCTTTGCAGGAAATCACTGCCACCTATACCCAGCAACTGGTCACCTCTTTGTAATGTCATCTTGCCCGTGGCGCTAAACAGCGAATATGACGTATCCATGTTCCCTATGCAGCGAAAGTCCAAATGCAATATTCCCCCACACACACACACACACACGTTCCTGAAAATGGCTATTCGGTATTTGCTGGGTGCTGCAGTTATCACAGGCCTGGGAACCGCAGACAATCCAAGTGAAGAAATGTCACCAGCACACACAGGATTCCTCAAAATGGGTCCAAAGCTTTATTTTGTGGTCACATGGTAAACATAAGGCAACATTTCAGAGTCACACAGGGCCCCTTTGACTGACAAAGGGGTACTGAGTGGCTCCAAAACGTTGCCCTATGTTTACTGTGTGACCACAAAATAAAGCTTTGGACCCACTTTGAGGAATCCTGTGTGTGCTGGTGACATTTCTTCACTATGCAGTGGAAGGACCCTCCTGTCCCACAGAGATAATAGAAGACTCAGGATACAACATGTCACATGATCTAGGATTTAGGGATTTTGGGCTTTTAAAAGTATTGGGCCCGTCTTTACACGCACATGAACATGAATGGCGTCTTAGTCCGTAGAGCAGTGGTCATCAACTCCTGTCCTCAGGGCTCACTAACAGGCCAGGTTTGCAAGATAACTTAAATACATCACAGGTGACATCATTTGCTGCTCAGTGATTGCAGTATTCTAGTCTGCATCTCCCCAATGTAATACATAAAACCTGGCCTGTTAGTGGGCCCTGAGGACAGGGTTGATGACCACTGCCTTAGAGTTCAATATGGAGTTGTCCCACCCTTTGCAGCTATAACAGCTTTAACTCTTCTAGGAAGGCTGTCTACAAGGTTTAGGAGTGTGTCTATGGGAATGTTTGACCATATTTCAAGAAGCGCATTTGTAAGGTCAGGCATTGATGTTGGACGAGAAGGCCTGGCTCGCAGTCTCCGCTCTTATTCATTCCAAAGGTGTTAATTTTTTTTTAATGTTTATATTTTATTTTTAACTAACCCAGAGCTTGGTTGGGCTTGGTTGGGATGGGGGACTAGCTTTAAGCAAAAATATCTCCAACGTGAAATTCACAGCCATAGGAACAGTCTATGCATGCATGACCACAGTAATTGCGCACTTTTTAAACATGCTATGCAAGCAATAGACAGCATGCTCTTTAAGCTGCAATCGAAAGCTCATCTAAGCTGTGAATGAGCAGCTTCGTCTACTATGAACAGATCGCAGAGCAGGAAACCACAGCAAGTGAAATGGAAAGGAGGGGAAAAAAAACAAAACAAACAAGGACCTTGTCTGATTTTGATATAGATGTATGGAGATATTGTATGTGATATTGGGAAAAGGAGCCTCATTTTATGGCAAAGACAGGGAAGTTTTTGTCTGGCAGAAGTCAACTCCAATCATATGGGCATCTGCTTTTGTTTATCCTCAATCTTCCCACACGTTTTAGTTTCGCATTGGCCAGAGGCACCGAATGCAGTATCTCAGATGCGTATCATCAAGATGTCCGTTCGCCTAAGTGAAACATAATTTGTTCCAACTATGTGCCTAGTTCAACTCGAGCGGAGAACGAAGATACCGCCGCTGCATGCTGGAACCAATAACGGTTCAATTATCAAAAGCCAATTCAGTTACTTAATTTTCCAGCCTTTCAGTTTGAAGGAATACCACTGTCCAAATAAAGACTGAAGATTTTTTTTTTCTCCTATCAAAAATGTCACTGTATTGTACTTGTTCACCTTATTAAAATATGAATTTATAAATGTGACGGCACGCAATGCCTGCTTATCTCCAAACCTCCAGCATATTTTGTTCCTCTTGCACATGAACAAACGAAACACGATCTATAAATTGGTGAATGATCACATTCCTGTCCTCCATTCATAGATGGCTTTTAGCCATTCAAGATCTAATGCTAGCCCACCCTCATACTCATCTTTAGGGCTCATGTAAACTTGCTTCAACGACACATTAAAGCGCCTACCACCCCAACATGCTTTTTTGATGCGTTTTCTATGCTTCTGTGATGCCTCTATGATGCTTTTTTTGAAGCTTCAATGAAGCTTGGCAAATGCCCTGTGCGTGTTGATTTTCTATTTGTTTTAAAGGGGTTCAGTAGTACCCCACTTAGATACCCAGCTAATCCGTACCCTATGTCAGTAGATCCCTAGCTATGCTGATGCCCCACTCTGTAAGTACCTCCGGCTTTGCCGATCCCCTGCTCAGTAGTAACCCACTACTCTACAGATCTGGTTTGCTGATCCTCCTCTCTCTCTCTCTGTTCCCCGCTCACCTCCCACTATTTTGCTCATACACTGTTCACCACGAGACATCTGCTACTTCCTCCTGCTCTGATCCCCCATCCAGTCCTTCCACCCATCTTCTGCTATAGCTTTTCCATGTTGCACACCACATGTGCCATCTGCTCCAGTCCAGACCCGGCTCACCTTTCTGCTGCTCCATGCTGCACACCAGATGTGACATCTGCACCAGACGACACTTCCAGAATATATACACATGAACCAGAAGGAAACCTGTTTTCCAGTGCATCCTGGGATATCTCAAACCTGAAATACCACCAATGTAAAGCAAACCTAAAGTTGAACAAATGGCGCTCAAAAGCTTCAGGTGCTGTAAGCAAGCGTCGTCAAGAGTTTTATGGATGCTTTGGAGATGCTTTGAAGCACCAAAAAAGTGGGATATCATTGTTGAAGTGAAGCAAAGAAAACAGTGTTAACAGGACTGCAAAGTAACCATTTTATTTAGCGACAGGCTCTTCGATTGGCATTCAGAGGGCTTTAAAAAAAGTGTGTCCAATGCCACCATTTTAAAGTGTAAACAAGCCCTTACTGTGTTCCCCTGCCCTCTAGTCTCACAAAATGCTAGGTGTGAGCTCCATGCTGAAGCAGCCACCCCTGTGCCATGTGACCCCTTTTCTCGACTGGCTATTGCCCATTTAGGACCTGAGCACTGCATCAAGGAAGGCGACGGCATTCTTTCCTTTACGCAGTGCTACAACAGAGGAAGGAGGTATAGAGAGGGTGCCATGAAGACGAGTATAAATGGGTTGGAGGTGGGCTAGCAAGAGAGACTCACTTTGTCCAGAATGGGCAAAATGGCAGAATCTTTAAATTCCAAGAGCAGCTGTGTTGACACAGACACACACTACAAGCCTGGCACAGTGGCACCAAATAAAGGCCAAGTTCTAAGCTACTTTTTAATAAGCTGGCAGCTATTAATTGCTGGGGGTTTGCAACAGAATGATCTTCACTTTCACAAAGAAAATGAAAAGGGTTTTCCACATGAGCTTGCAGCAAAGATCAAAAACATTGGCTTTACATCAAAAGCTGAAGCAACAGCAACCATATTCTCACTGACATTTTCAAAGCAATAGATTTAAGGGGAAGCTAAAGTTCAATAAATATAATTTTAGATATACCACATGATTAGGTTTCATCCCAACTGGTGGGGGGGGGGGGGTCCCATTTTAATTTGGAGGAGCACTCAAATTCTGAGATGATCTTGTTATCACTTTAGGGATACATTAAAGTGGTTGTAAAGTCAGGTGGTTTATCTTAATGCATTCTATGCATTAGGATAAAAAGCCTTCTGTGTGCAGCAGCCCCTCCTTAGCCCCCCTAATACTTACCTGAACCCCATCTCTGTCTATCGATGTCCACAAGTGTCTCGGCCATCCGAGACTCTCCCTCCTGATTGGCTGAGACACAGCCACAGCTGCTGTCAGTCAGCTAGCCAATCAGGAGAGAGAGGAAGCAGGGCCGGGCCATGGATCTGTGTCTGAATGAACACAGGGAGTGGTGACTCGGGTTGCTCGATATCAAGCTGCTTGCAGTGGGGGCACTCAACGGGGAGGGAGGGGCCAGGAGCAGCGAAGAGGGACCTGAAACAGAGGAGGATTTGGGCTGCTCTGTGCAAATCCAGTGCACAGAGCAGGACCCAGGACTGGCATGAAAATCCATGGGGGGGGGGGAAGGAAAAAAAAGTAGCCAGGTGTGCAAAAAAAAAAAAAAATTGAAGTTGGGATGAAAAAAAAAAAATCAAAATGTGAAACATGCAGGGACGTCTTTCTCAAAAAGAAGGCCTTTAAGCAAATCCAAGCTGGTTCATGGTGTTAAAATGCAACAACAGAAAATTGTTTGGAGCCCATTTTCAGGACTTAATAGCTTGGAGTGAACTGGCAATTGTTATTCAATACAGCAATGTTCCCGTCCATAAAGAGGGCAATCATCCCTTAAAATATGAGCTGACACTTTAATTAGAAGCCTTCTCTAACAAGAGCGACGCTCATTTTCATAAGTAGCTCAAGATGTCACCGTTATCTTCAAAACCTTCACATGTCTCCCGCTCCTGTCGACATTTTCAGGAGCGACAAAAAAAATAAATAAAACCCCGCTACGCAAACTCTTGGCCGATTTTTTTTTTCCGGTTTTTCTTCTTCCTCTCCTGCTTTGCCTGGAGGAAATGCTTACAGACACTTAGGAGACTGAAACAATCCCACGCAAAGTTATCAGCAGCGAGGTTAATCCATTTTTAATGATAAGAGGCACATCTGCTTCAGGCATTAAGATACATCTGCGCAGATTCAGTGAAAACACGGGGAAATCGGGATTCTCTACACAACGCCGAAGCAGAGAAATATGAAAAAAAAAAAAAATCAAGCAAATATGGAAGGAACTTGACCAATCTCTAGACGATAATGAGCTCAAATGGTTGGACTTGCAGCTGTTTGAGCAGTGAAGTTATGAAGAAGAAAAAAAAGGAATAATAATTTATCAGCAATATCAAGAATGGACTTTAAAAACCTTTAAAGCCACACTGGTTAAATGGTTGAAAAATGTCATATAATATAGACCTGACAAGCCATCGCTAGTGTCTTAGCGCACGGAGAGGTTCTATCATCATTAAAGTCTGTTCCAAAATCTTAAAAGCCCCAACAAAAATAATTTACCACTATATTTGAAAGCAATGAACGCACCTAATTCACCGCTCCCAGTCATGTCTTATTTGGCCGCTAGTTCCTGTTGGTTCTTCCTTTCATGGTTGTCAATTTTTTTCTTAGGTCTGATGTATAAATTTCTTATAAATTTATGTATCATTTAAAAAAGCACAAATTTTCCCCCCAATAGCACAAGTGTATTTTATTGCTTTGCAGACACAGTATATACAAACAGATCTTAGCCCAAGCTTCAGGTCAAACTCCCCCCAACCAGCCATTACAAGGAATGTAAACATCCCTTGTGATAGCAATAGGCAGTGACAGGTCTTCTTTACTGAGACATCTGGAGTCTATTAGACCCCAGATCTCACCTCTGCCATTAACCTGTTGGCGCCAAGCACATGCAAATATGCGGCCTCTCAGGGGCCTGGCTTTGGCAGCGATTGGCAGCAAATTTGTGTGCAATAGCGCCAATAGAACAGTGCCGAGAGCGCACTCTCCCGACGCAGTGACCAGCCGCTAATGGTATCATGTGACCACCAATCACGCTGATCACAGGGCCACAAGCCCCGCCTCCTGGCATTCTAAAGACCTCAACGGGCCGATAGGAGCCAGCGCCAAGTGGTTAAAAGCTTCAGATCATACCAAGATCAGATCAAACCAGTAATGGTTTGTTTACAACTGGTGAAACCAGAGGTGACTAAATACTCCTTCGCTTCTGGTTTTTTAGACCATAGAGCTGATCAGGGCCTTTCAGGGTTCCCTGGTGTGACGGGAGAGACCCCCCTGTCAGCTGCTTGTAAAAGCAATCCAACGGCTATTTAGGATTGCTTTTACATGAAAGTACTTCGCTGGCTCTAAAAAAAAAAAAAAAAAAAACACAAAAAAAAAAAAAAAAAAAAAGAAACCACAGAAAAAAAAAAAACCCACAAAAAACCCACAAAAAAAACAAAAAGAACGAAAAAACAAAACAAAAAATAAAAGACGGGTGATCCAGCTGCAGGCATCATTCTGGTATAACTACTAAAGTTTCACGACTTACGAGTACATCTCCCGTGGCAAGTGGTTAAAATATTTTTTTTTTACACTTTAATAGATTGAAAAACAGATTCTCTCTCTAATAGGAATATACTGCATAGGAAATGTATGAGTATAATACAAATTTAAGTATAATATTTTGATAAAGCACAAATAATTGTACAAAGCTTCCCTTGTTTTGTGCCCCAGTTGACAGGTTTGGATGAAATTCTCAAGTTCCTGCATCTGCACAGATCTGTAACAAATTGCAGGGTATCATAGCAACTGACAAATAGAAGTCAAAACAGGCTTATACATATGTATGGGTAAGTTAAGCAAATCTACTTAGACTTCTAAATTAACCACAACATTAATGACCAGTTATTTGTGCAAGAGAAGAGACTGGGCAGGATATCCTGGAATTCGGTGACAGAAGAAGAATTAGGTTACCAATGGAGCGCAGGCACCTGAGCTGTATGATCTTCATTGTTTTGGAGATTTTACTTAAGCGTTAGGTTGAAGTATCTAAACTTTAGATACTTCAACCTAACACCATTAAAAAGGGGTTGTAAAGTCAGAAGGTTTTTTTTTGTATCTTAATGCATCCTATGAATTAAGATAAAAAGCCTCTATGAAAATATTACCCACTTCCGGACCGCCCACCGCACATATACTGCGGCAGGGCGGCCCAGCTGCGCGAAACGACGTACCTGTACGTCGTTTTGTGCATGAGATACTGTGGCCGGAGCCCCCCCCCCCCCCCCACACACACTATTGCGGGATAGAGGCAGAACAGGGATCTACCTATGTTAACAAGGAGGATCCCCAATTCTGACAGGGGACAATTTGGAGATCTGCTGTTCCTAGTGATCAGGAACAGCAATCTGTGTTGTCCCAGTAAGCCCATCCCCCACACAGTTAGAACACACCCAGAGAACACAGTTAAACCTTTGATCGTCCCATAGTGTTAAACCCTTCCCTACCAGTGTCATTTATACAGTGACCAGTGCACTTTTTTTTAGCACTGATCACTATATATGTGTCACTGGTCCCCAAAAAAGTTTCACTTAGGGCCAGATTTGTCCGCCGCAATGTCGCAGTCCCGCTAAAAATCACAGGTCGTCGCCATTACAAGTAAAAAAAAAAAAAAAAAAAATTTAAAGTCCTAAGTCTATCCCCTATAACTTAGAACAAAATTGTCATTTCCTTTGTTTATAGTGCAAAAAATAAAGCCCGCAGAGGTGATCAAAGAACACCAAAAGAAAGCGCTATTTGTGGGGAAAAAAAGGGTATGTCGCACGACCGCGCAATTGTCAGTTGAAGCGACGTGGTGCTGTATCTCAAAAAAATGGCCTGGTCATTAAGGGGGTAAATCCTTCCGGGGCTGAAGTGCTTAAACCGCTAATGTGGCAATTATGAGGGGTTTTTTTTATTTTTTTTTTCAGTAGAGCTTTCCCTAAAGTGTTTCAATGTGAAGCCTGAATTGTGAGATGAGGGGGTATACTAAGTTATGGATATCATCTCCCGGGTTCCTCCTATATTGCAGTTAAATCAGGTTTTATTTTTGTTGGCAGGTTCCCTTTAAAGAAGCCCATCTATTTACCTTTCCCCAGAGTCTCAGCGAAGGCACACACCCCTATGCATTATGAATAAGCATGTGCTGATTATTCCTGAGAAAACCCACATGAAATAAACAGAGACCTCCATGGCAGGCAGCCACAGATGCCATGGCTCTCCGTGTGAATGACGGCTGAGGTGGCAGGCTTTTCATGCTCACCAAGTGAAGACTTGCTCATATATGTCCCTGATGTCAGGCACTTCTATAAACACACTGTGATGCTATCTTGCCAGTCGCTTTATTTCCGTAGACACAGGCGCTTGCAGATGATTAAGCGGTACGAAACAAAGGACAGCTCTTCTCATTTGCAAAGCTTTGCCTAGTGAGGTTTATTCCTTTTTTGTGGTTTGGAAACCGCGCCATCGAAATGATTTTTTATAAAGGAGACAAAAAGGCGTATGCCCTGCTCTGGAATGGAGTGATCAAGAAGGAGCTGTATTCTTCTGGGTAATTAGTTTGAGCCCCGTCTATCTGTGACACACACACTGCTCCGGTCTCAGGCAAAGAAATGAAGATTTGTCAGACTCGCGACAGATTGCAACTCACTGCCAATCACCATGGGAAGATGGAGAAGAGAGAAAGCTTTTCTTTCTAAAACGGAAATAAACACATACACTTATCCAAAGAAAGGCATTTTAAAAAGAGACTCTAAAGGAATCAAACTAGCACTCCCGTGTGAGAGAAGTAGTAGTAGTAGATGTAGTAGTAGTAGTAGTAGTGTATTCGCCTCGCCAACAGCCTGGCTCTCCTACCTTCCTCTCTATTCTAAGCCTCGGTCACTCTTTTTGGCACTCAGATTTCTTTGTTAATGCCCCTACCTCTGTGCACCATGGTTCTTTCCTCCGACTCCCATATTGGAAAGCCGGAGGAAGGAACCTGGGGACGAGAAGGGAGAGCCGGAGGAAGGAACCAGGGGACGAGACGGGAGAGCCGGAGGAAGGAACCAGGGGACGAGACGGGAGAGCCGGAGGAAGGAACCAGGGGACGAGACGGGAGAGCCGGAGGAAGGAACCAGGGGACGAGACGGGAGAGCCGGAGGAAGGAACCAGGGGACGAGACGGGAGAGTCGGAGGAAGGAACCAGGGGACGAGACGGGAGAGTCGGAGGAAGGAACCAGGGGACGAGACGGGAGAGTCGGAGGAAGGAACCAGGGGACGAGAAGGGAGAGCCGGAGGAAGGAACCTGGGGACGAGAAGGGAGAGCCGGAGGAAGGAACCAGGGGACGAGAAGGGAGAGCCGGAGGAAGGAACCAGGGGACGAGACGGGAGAGCCGGAGGAAGGAACCAGGGGACGAAGAGGGAGAGCCGGAGGAAGGAACCAGGGGACGAAGAGGGAGAGTCGGAGGAAGGAACCAGGGGACGAGACGGGAGAGCCGGAGGAAGGAACCAGGGGACGAGACGGGAGAGTCGGAGGAAGGAACCAGGGGACGAGACGGGAGAGTCGGAGGAAGGAACCAGGGGACGAGACGGGAGAGTCGGAGGAAGGAACCAGGGGACGAGACGGGAGAGTCGGAGGAAGGAACCAGGGGACGAGACGGGAGAGTCGGAGGAAGGAACCAGGGGACGAGACGGGAGAGTCGGAGGAAGGAACCAGGGGACGAGACGGGAGAGTCGGAGGAAGGAACCAGGGGACGAGACGGGGGAGTCGGAGGAAGGAACCAGGGGACGAGACGGGAGAGTCGGAGGAAGGAACCAGGGGACGAGACGGGAGAGTCGGAGGAAGGAACCAGGGGACGAGACGGGAGAGTCGGAGGAAGGAACCAGGGGACGAGACGGGAGAGTCGGAGGAAGGAACCAGGGGACGAGACGGGAGAGTCGGAGGAAGGAACCAGGGGACGAGACGGGAGAGTCGGAGGAAGGAACCAGGGGACGAGACGGGAGAGTCGGAGGAAGGAACCAGGGGACGAGACGGGGGAGTCGGAGGAAGGAACCAGGGGACGAGACGGGAGAGTCGGAGGAAGGAACCAGGGGACGAGACGGGAGAGTCGGAGGAAGGAACCAGGGGACGAGACGGGAGAGTCGGAGGAAGGAACCAGGGGACGAGACGGGAGAGTCGGAGGAAGGAACCAGGGGACGAGAAGGGAGAGTTGGAAGAAGGAACCAGGGGACACAGTTATCGGACACTCCCAGAAGGGCTGAAGAACTAACAGAGGCTGAAGTACTAACAGAGGCTGAAGTGCTGGAATGCAGGCAGGAGATATGGGCCACCCGGGAAGAGCATATACCCATTCCAGTACAACAGCTTCAACTCTTCTGGGAAGGCTGTCCACAAGGTTTAGGAGTGTGTCTATGGGAATGTTTGACCATTCCTCCAGAGGCGCATTTGTGAGGACAGGCACTAATGTTGGATGAGAAGGCCTGGCTCGCAGTCTCTGCTCTAATTCATCCCAAAGGCGTTCTATCAGGTTGAGGTCAGGGCAAGGCAAGGCCAGTCAAGTTCCTCTACCCCAAACTTGTTCATCCATCTTTATGGACCTTGCTTTGTGCACTGGTGCAATCATTTGGTGAGGGGGGGGGGGGGGATTATGGTGTGAGGTTGTTTTTCAGGTGTTGGGCTTGGCCCCTTAGTTCCAGTGGAGGGAACTCTTAAGGCTTCAGTATACCAAGACATTTTATGCTCCCAGCTTTGTGGGAACAGTCTGGGGTTGGCCCCTTCCTGTTCCAACATGACTGTGCACCGTGCACAAAGCAATTTCCATAAAGACATGGATGAGCGAGTTTGAGATGGAGGAACTTGACTGGCCTGCAAAGCGTCCTGACCTCCACCCAATAGAACACCTCTGGGATGAATTAAAACGGAGACTGAGCCAGGCCTTCTCAACCCAACATCAGTGCCTGACCTCACAATTGCGCTTCTGGAAGAATGGTCAAACATTCCCATAGACTCCTATACCTTGTGGACAGCCTTCCCAGAAGAGTGGAAGCTGTTGTAGCTGCAAAGGGTGGGCCAACTTAATATTGAACCCTATGGACTAAGACTGAGATGCCATTAACGTTCATGTGTGTGTAACGGCAGGCGTCCCCCATTCCATTATGATAGATAGAGATCTATCTCTATCTCTATCTCTAATCTCTATATATATATATATATATATATATATATCTATATCTCAAAAATTTGGGTGGCTTACTACTATTATTCCTCTGGTTCCTTATGTAGAGATCAGTGTCAGGGTGGACTCCCAATATCCAATAGAGAAAAATGAAGGGACACGTTCTCCAATACAAAAATGTATTTATATCTGATGCTCTAACTATTTTGTGCCTTAAAGAGCATCTGATATAAACACATTTTTGCAGTGGAGAACGTGTCCATAAATAAATAAAATATATATATATATATATAAACATTTTTTGTGTTATTATTGTATAATCCAAGGAAGTCAGGCTGGCCTTGTTTTTACAATGGCACTGAATCCGCTTTTAAAAATTCTGTGTCCTCAGTAGTGTCTAACTGTAAAATTACAGCAAACAAAATTGCAGATATTTATGTCTGTTGACTAAACTATACTTATTAACAGCAATACATAATAAGGATGAAAAAACAGCATAATCAATAGAAATATGAATGGATTTTATCTTGTCCATGGAGATTTACCAACAGGAAGGTTATTAATACTTTTACACCAAGGACACGTGGCCCTACATAAGACGTAGCTGAACACACATTCCACTACGACCGTTTTGCAGACTGAGCGAACGCTTTTGAACACATCCAATATCACGCACAGTAGCCCTGTCCATGCGGTTTCCGATCTGAGCTCCACCGGGTCACATCTCACATTGGCAAGTCTGAATTCCACACCGCTGGAGAGCTGCTATGGATTAATATATCAGCAAGGTGCATGGTCATGCTGCAAATATATGGAGGGATAAGAGACTTCTGCTGACACTAATCTGCTTCGTTCCCGCATTTGAAGCATCTGGAGCCAAAGCTTCAGCGAGCACAGAAATGGCCTCGGCATACAGTGCTCAATGCACCTGCTACAATCTCATCATGGCAGTAAAGACCCCCCACCAGACTGATTCACTGGCGGAGGCCACAGTTCATAGTTCCTGAGCATTAAATCAGGAAAAGTCTACGAGCGGCAGACTTTTCGGCGTACATTCTCAGTCGGAGCAATTATACACACCTTGCACACCGGGAATAGAGAAAATAAGAAAAGTACAGATGGCGGCCAGGTGCTAAGAGGGTTAATGCAGCCGTCTGGAGGAAAAAAGGTTGAGCTTCACATATGCGGAGCCAGCTACAGAGGAAGGAGAGACAGAGGGAGATGTTTTGGAAGAGGCCGAGGGCCATTTATAACTACTGGTGTCTTCGCTTTTTTGGCCGGAGAGGAAAAAAATTCACGCAGGGTTTGGAAGGTCATGCCAAGATTTGTAGTTTAATAAGGAACTAAAAGATCGCAGGCTGTCTTCATAGAAAAAAAAAAAGAAATAAATAAAAAAAGCTGGCTTGTCGCTACATACTGCACAGCAGAAGCAATGGGACCGGTTCATGCATTGCATGCAACGATTAGATTGTGAGCAGACTTGCTGAGATCATCACACATGTACCAACTTGGACATCAAGTTGGTACATGTGTGATAATCTCAGCAAGTCTGCTCACAATCTAATCGTTGCATGCAATGCATGAACCGGTCTAATCGCTTGCTTCTGCTGTGCAGTATGTAGCCACAAGCCAGCTTTTTTTCATGTATTTCTTTTTTTTTATCATGAGTGTGCGACCACAAATTAATTCCATGATTTTTGTATTGCCGATTGCAATCAAGGGGTTACCTGGGCGTGGTCTCGGGCCATGTTCAAGTAATGCATTAAAAGCTTGGATCAATTGTTAAGCTTGTCATACACTGATAGATTTTATTTTTTTTGCTCCAACTACAGGCTGAATGGGGGAGGGGGGGGGGGGATGTACACTGATCAAAATTTGGCTGGTTCAGCAAGGACCAGCTGAATTCTAACCAGAGTATGGCCAATCCTGCTCAAGAGAAGTCAATCACTTGGCAAAAGAAGTCAATCACTTGGCATAATGTCGACTTGCTGGAAAATGTTTCTCAATCAGCAGCTGCCACCAATCACCTGCAACTGCTGGTCATTTATTCTGACAACCGTAGGGGGGACTCCTCCCCCCACCTCGCTTGCATGGATACAGGAACAGCGTTTAGCCGGCGTACTGGTTTTCTCCATCCACGCTATAGATGGGAGAATCTTCAGCACCGGTACAGCAGCTGCACCTGCTATTCAGCTGACACACTTTCGCCTATTTTATTTTTTATTTTTTAAAGGATTACATTTATTAAAGTTTTATAAAAAACCCTTTTTTTTTTTTTTTTTTTTTTTAAATCAAAAGGATTTTGGGGCAGGAGGGTGCCAACAGGACCACAAACTGACTTTTTCCTCGGTGTATGGCCAGCTTTACTGTAGGAAGCACCAGGCATGATGACCCTTGGCCCAAGTGGTGAACTTAGATACTTGTGCCAAAACATTAATACATCACGGTTTTAATGTCTTTTGGGAAACACATTAAAATATACATTCCAAAAGCTTAAAGAATATGTAAACCCAACATTTCATATTCCTGATATGTTGCCTGCTGTACCATGTACTTGTATGAAATTGTATCTTGTTCTCTTTGTATTGCTTCCTTTGTGTGAAATCCCTGGTGATCCTGCCAGTCCCTCTGCCTTCCTTTTAAAAACTGACCACACTAAGCTTGAGAACACAGCATGGTCAGTTCTTTCGCTATGTTGGGAACTCAATGTGCTCTCCTCCAATGATCAGGCTTTTCCTGGCACTCCCCGCCCCTGAGAACAGAGAATGTGATCACTAAAAAAGTTTATAATTTTTTTTAATTTTTTTTTTATCCATAAACAAATGTTTTGCCTTTCGTTTCTATTTTAAACAGAATGGGTTGTTTTACAAGGTGAGGGTTTACATATACGTTAAAACAGCCCAACCACTTAAAGAAATTGTAAAGGATTTGTTTTTGTTTTTTTTAATGACAAACATCTCTATACCTACCTGCTCTGTACAATGGAATTTGCATAGAGCGGCCTCAAACCTGCTCTTCTCAGACTCCCCCACCAGCGCTCCTGGCTCCTCCCATCTGTCCAGTGCCCCCAAAACCACTTCCCGTGGGGGCACGTGTGTGTGTGTGTGTGTGTGTGTGTGTGTGTGTGTGTGTGTGTGTGTGTGTTCGTGTGTGTGTGTGTTCGTGTGTGTGTGTGTTCGTGTGTGTGTGTGTGTGTGTGTGTTCGCTCTCGAGCCCAGCTGATCCATCCATTGACAGACAGCGGGACTCGCTGGAGTCTCACTTTAATCACATGCCGACCGGGCCATAGCCGAAAGACGGCTACAGCGCGGTCGGCTTATTCTGGGTGGGCGTCCGTGGGACGACCTCATAGAAGCGTGCACCCGGGAATATCCGTGACCGGACCTGGTGCATTACGGTAAATGGCCGCTCATAGCGGCTGTTTACCGCGTGATCGCTCTGTCAAATGACGGAGCATCATTTGTAAACAAACCGGCGTCATGACATGATCGGTACAGTGTGAGAGGAGAGAGGGAAGAGATCGTTCGCAGCGCTGTGGGCACTACAGATCCAGCCCACAGCGCTAATCAGTGCCAATACTCTGCCAATAAATTGTAACAGAAACAAAGATTTTTTGTTTTATTTTTTTTTAACTGAATTTTCAGTCTTTTTTGATTTATAGCGCAAAAAATAAAAAACCCAGTGATGATTAAATACCACCAAAGGAAAGCTCTATTTGTGTGAAAAAAAGGACAAACATTTCAAATGGGTACAGTATTGCTTGACTGAGTAACTGTCATTCAAAGTGTGAGAGCACCGAAAGCTGAAAATTGGTCTGGTTAGGAAGGGGGTTTGGTCAAGTGGTTAACTGTATTTTGCAGCTTATTGCTCAAATTTCAGGTTTAACATTTTAGCGCCAAAAATTTTACAAAATATTTAAAAAAAAAAAAAAAAAAAAAATTGTTGAAATTTGGCACAGCGCAAATAGAACAAAACATGCAGTAAAGTCATTTACTGTCTAAATTGTCCCTAGTACCCTGTTTCCCCCAAAATAAGACCTAGCGTGATTGTCGGTGATGGCTGCAATATAAGCCCTATCCCCCAAATAAGCCCTACCCTGTTTCCCCGAAAATAAGCCCTACCCTGAAAAGAAGACCTACAAGGACTTTAACTAGGGCTTATTTGGGGGGTAGGGCTTATATTGCAGCCATCACCGACAATCACGCTAGGTCTTATTTTTGGGGAAACAGGGTATGTATGAATGTGAGTTAGGGAACTTAGAGTGTAAGCTCCTTGAGGGTAGGGACTGATGTGAATGTACAATGTATATGTAAAGCGCTGCGTAAATTGGCGGCGCTATAAAAGTTCCTGAAATAAAAAAATCAAAAATCAAATGAAGGGCTTGAAGGGATGCACAAGCCCAGCAAGCCAGAGGTTAATAAAGGCCAATCAGCAGAGATTCTACATGAGCGCGGCCGTCCATTCCATCCCACGCTTGTATCACACCCCAGTGAGAAAAGTGTGTCACATTCGCAGTCTTGGTGGACTGGGAAACCTGAAGCACAGCTGTACAGGGGATGACAGAGGAAGGAGCCCTTCCCCTGCAGGAGAATAACTACCATATGTATGCAGTCAACCCAGACAAGAAAGAAAACACCAGGCACCAATGATTTCTTGTTGCTTAGCAGGCGAAGACTGAACTGACAATGAGTAATGACATGTCGACATTTTTCTAAGGATTCGCTGGAAAGCGCACTTGTTAACCTGCCACCAGACGTAGATGTTTAAGATAATATCCAGCGGTAATATAAACACAGCTACTAGGCAAAACACAAATATGTCTTGGAGTAAATACAAGTACCCTTTCCTTGCTCGTGCCAACTTCACCCCGCACCGTAACATAGGAGCCGCTACACGCCTATTGTGAACAACTACAGATGGTGTTGAAGCTGTAGAAGTCGTATTCATTAAGACATCATGTACATGAGATATTTTACAACCTCTCCTCAACGATTCAACTTGACAGATAGTAACCGATGTTTATAAAGTCTGTTGTGCCACGTTTAGAAGCGTTTTTCACATTGAAAATAGTCAAAAATGTTTCTCCATTAATAACGCCTGTAAACGAAATGCTGCTAAAATGCGAGTTACCGCGTTTACAAGCTGCTACAGAGGCGTTTCAAATGCCTCTAAACATCCGTCCTGAACGCATTTGCTTTCCAAAAAAAATGCTTCTAAAACGTAACTGCCTGGAAACGACTATAAAAAGGACCCTGTGTACATGGACTGATAAGATAACAGAGGAGAGTTCAGGGGCAACTGAAAAAAAAAAATGCCCAACTGATCCTAAACGTTCATTTACCAGCAGCAGTGTACATGAGGCCTAAGGGTCGGTTCACACTGAGGCAGCACGACTTACAGCGCGACTGCCTCAGGCGACCTGGACACGACAGGAGCAGCGACTTGCGAAACGACTTCTATATAGAAGTCTATGCAAGTCGCCCCCAAAGTAGTACAGGAACCTTTTTCTAAGTCGGAGCGACGCATGGTTCCATTGTACAGAACGGGACGCTACTTGTCAGGCGGCTAAGTCGCCTGACAAGTCGTCCTAGTGTGAACCGGCCCTAAAGGTGATCTCTGGGCAAAACAGTTACCAGTCAAACATTCAAAGTGAATAATTTACAGCGTCTGTGCTTTACGGATATCAATTTCAATAAAAAAAAAAAAAAAAGTCTGTAAGCGGAAAGGAGTTCTGCCTCAGACAAACACTTGACTGTAGCCTATGGACAATAGGCTAACCATTACACACCATCAGATTCTAACTAGCAGTGAACCTTTCTCAATCAACTGAAGGATTACGATTTGTAACAAGCAAGTTTCCACGTTAAAATGGCTGTAAAGGCTCTAGGTTTTTTACCTTTATCCATTCTATGCATGAAGGTAAAAAAACCTGAGCCCCATTTTGAACCAGCGATGTGCACAAGATCCTCAGCTCTGCAGGGTATCTCCTTGCTCATTGGATGAGACAGCAGCGGGAGCCATTGGGAGAAAAGAGATGAGAGAGAGGGCGGGGCCGAGCCTCGGGAGGGAGCCGGCAAGGGTGCCCCCATTGCAAGATGCTTGCTTTGGGGGCACTGGGCAGGAAGGACGGGCCAGGAGTGCCAGCAGGGACCCAAGAGGATCCGGGCTGCTCTGTGCAAAACCGCTGTACAGAGCAGGCAAGTATGACATGTTTGTTTGTAGGCTCCAGCCATTTGAATGGCTGAGCTGCGATGACGTCACTCCCGCGCAGGTGAATGGGAGTCACAGCCGTGGAACTCTGAAGGGGAGGCATGAGTATGCCTTTCTATCGGAGTGCATGCACCGGTGGTGTCACACGACACATTTAGGAGATCTTCATTTAACCTACAGGTAAGCTTTAAGAGTGGACAGACACTCTGTAAAAACTGTAAGGCTTCATGTACACGGGACGTTTTTACAACCTCTCCTGAGCGATTTAACTTGACAGATAGTAACCCGCGCTTAAAACATGTTGCCGCGTTTACATGCGTTTTTTTAAAAAAAAACATTTTTTGTTCAAAATAGCCAAAAATGAAAAAATGCCTGTAAACGAAACGTGGCTAAAACGCGAGTTTAGCCTAGTAATCCTGCAATGAAAGACTTTGTTGGGTGGTGCCCCTCTCCCAAATTGGACTCAAGGAGGTTAATATAAAAAAGCCCACACAGGTTCTATGTATGGACATTTTTTTCCTCAAGAGAGTGTCTCTGAATTACATTAGATCCAGTTTTCTTTAACTCTGCACTGAAACTTATTTGTAAGTTTATAACGGTAATCAAATCAGGACTGATCATTTTATAGACACAAGTACAGTGAGGGGAAAAAAGTATACGATCCCCTGCTGATTTTGCCCACTGACAAAGAAATGATCAGTCTATAATTTTAATGGTAGATTTTTTTTTTGTTAACAGTGAGATAGAATAAAAAAATATCCAGGAAAAAACACATTTCAAAAAAGTTATAAATTGATTTGCATTTTAATGGGCGAAATGTATTTGATCCCCCATCAGCAAGATTTCTGGCTCCCAGGTGTCTTTATACAGGTAATGAGCTGAGATTAGGAGCACTCTTAAAGGGAGTGCTCCTAATCTTAGCTTGTTGCTTGTATAAAAGACACCTGTCCACAGAAGCAACCAATTAATCAGATTCCAATCTCTCCACTATGGCCAGGACCAAAGAGCTGTCCAAGGATGTCAGAGACAAGACTGTAGACCTACACAAGGCTGGAATGGGCTACAAGACCATCGCCAAGCAGCTTGGTGAGAGGATGACAGTTGGTGCGATTATTTGCAAATGGAAGAAAACACAAAATAACTGTCAACCTCTCTCGGTCTGGGGCTCCATGCAATATCTCACCTCGTGGAGTATCAACGTTAGTGAAAACAGTGAGGAATCAGCCCACAACTACACGGGAGAATCTTGTCAATGATCTCAAGGCAACAGGGACCAGAAAACAAAAAGAAAACAATTGGTAACACACTACACCGCAAAGGACTGAAATCCTGCAGCACCCACAAGGGCCTCTTGCTTAAGAAAGCACATGTACAGGCCCATCTGAAGTTTGCTAATGAACATCTAAATGATTCAGAGGAGAACTGGGTGAAAGTGTTGTGGACAGATGAGACCTAAAATCGAGCTCTTTGGCATCAACTCAACATGCCGTGTTTGGAGGAGGAATGTTGCCTATGACCCCAAGAACACCATTCCCACCACCAAACATGGAGGTGGAAACATTATGCTTTGGGGGTGTTTTTCTGCTAAGGGGACAAGACAACTTCACCGCATCAAAGGGATGATGGACGGTGCCATGTAACGTCAAATCTTGGGCGAGAACCTCGTTCCCTCAGCCAGGGCATTGAAAATGGATCTCGGATGGGTATTATAGGATGACAATGACCCAAAACACACAACCAAGGCAACAAAAGAGTGGCTCAAGAAGAAGCACATTAAGGTCCTGGATTGGCCTAGCCAGGCTCCATAGAAAATATGTGGAGGGAGCTGAGGGTTCAAGATACCAAACAGCTCCGAAACCTTAAAAGAGAAGTATTGGTTACTTTTTATTTTGCAGATTTATACTTGCCTCGGTGAATGCAGCATTGGTTTGATGCTGCATCTGTCCCCCCGGCGCCTCTGCTCTGAAAACAGAGCGATCGAACACCGCCGATTGCTTGTTTTTCATCGCTCCATGAGCAGAGAGCTGCAGGCTGTCAGTCACAGCTCTCTGCTCTTCTCCCACCTCGCTCATTGTAGCGCTGAGCTGTGGAGGGGGTGGAGGTGGCCGGCTCAGGCTCTCATAGGATCCAGACTTCCATTGTGACGACACGGTGCCTGGACAGATTCCAGTGACGTCAGCAGACATTGGACTTCAGACCGCTCTCTGCTGAAAACAGGTGTCACAGGAGCGCAGAACGAACTGTACTCCTGTGATCCATAGGAGAAGTCCAGCCAAACGAGCTTTGGCTGGACTTCTCCTTTAATGACTTGGAGAGGATCTGCAAAGGGGGATGGGACAAAATCCCTCCTGAGATGAGTGCAAACCTGGTGGCCAACTACAAGAAACGTTTGACCTCTCATTGCCAACAGGGGTTTTGCCACCAAGTACCAAGTCATGTTTTATGAAGGGGTCAAATACTTATTTCACTCATAAAAATGCAAATCAATTTATAACTTTTTTGAAATGTGTTTTTCTGGATATTTTTGTTGTTATTCTCTTACTGTTAAAATAAACTTACAATTAAAATTAAAGACTGATCATTTGTCAGTGGACAAACGTACAAAATCAGGGCATCAAATACTTTTTTTAAATGTGATAGACTACATTCTTGCACACCATATTTTCCAAGATAGATTTTTTACCTGAGTCATCAATAATCTTCACCGTCTTCTAGAAGGGAACAAAACCTGTCTGCAGCAGTTTTAGCAAACATCTGATCAGAATGAGATGTTTTAATTAAAGCATACATTGTTACATTGCAATAGGCAGCCAGACTGGCATCTGAGGAGCTTCATATTTATTCTGAGATTTACGGGGGGGGGGGGGGGGGGGAGGCTACACTGCTGACACATACGTACCTTACAGAAAAGACCAATTTTATTTTTCCTGATAAACAAGCGAAATCTGTTTATATGGAACTTTGATATATACGCCAGAGCAGAAGACAGCCTTAAATATAATGAAACATCTGGTGGAACATGCAGAAGGCTCCAGGCTCACATCTGCTACCGGAGCCGTGTTCCTCTGTTATCATTTTAGACATGGAACTCAAACCAAGCATCGTTCAGCAGTATGGAAAATGAGACACCACCGGCCTGGCTTTCCGCTGGCTTAGGATGAGTTATAGAAAACATCAGTCTGTTAATGTAAAGAGAGCGTCCTGACATCCAGAGGTGGGGAGAGGTTAACAATGCGGAGAACGCTGTCATAACAAGCGCTGCTCATACAGGCTGAGAACATCCTAGTTACTATTCCCTACTTGTCTTGCATCTCAACAATGCATTTTTAAAACTTAAATGGATCCAATGCAACCGGTTTAAATTTTTTTCTTTTGCTATATGTACAAACTTTTACTAATAAACATTTAATTTGTGACAACGGATTCACAGAGCACTATGGGTTATGTAAAGAGACAGCACAGCAGACGCTGCGCGTTTTGACTCTGAGCCATGGGTTGAGTCAATGATAAATCTCTGCAACATAAAGTCTCTAAAATCAATCTTAAATATAAAGACGCTCCTGCAGAGTCTGTCACTTCTGGAGGTGTCAAATTCCTGGTCCCCAACTGCATGCTGGGGTTCCTTCAGTTATCCCCGACATCATTACAGGATACAGTAGTGACATAGAACACAGTGGACTGAACCGCTGAGTGCATTAGAGGACAAAAAAAAATCAACACCTCTAGAAGTGACAGCCAGCCCGACTTCATAATGGCAGCTTGTGTTTATGCTAAAAGTCAATTTTATTCCCAAACCAGATAACTCCTCCTCTCCACATGCATTTTTTTTTAATTTTTTTACATCTTTCCATTGGGATTTCAATCCAGCACTATGACCTAGAGCAGTGGTCTCCAAACTGTCAGCCCAGGGGCCTTTTGCTCACCTTTATTTGGCCCTTGGGGCACTTTTCCTCCCACTGATACAAGACCCTATTCCTCCCACTGACACCAACAATGGGGCATAATTCCTGCTACTGACATTAACAGGACACTATTTCTACCATTAACACTGATATCGATGGGGCACCATTCTTTCTGCTGATAACAACAATGGGAAAATTTTCTTGCCACCGATACCAATGATGGGACATTGTTCCTCCCACCGATACCAATGATGGGACATTGTTCCTCCCACTGATACCAATGATGGGACATTGTTCCTCCCACTGATACCAATGATGGGACACTGTTCCTCCCCTAACACCAAAGATGCATTTTTTACTCCCACTGCCACCAACGGCTGCTATTCCTCCCCACTAACACCAAAGATGCATTGTTTACTCCCACTGACACCTGGACAATTTCTACTACCAATGGCCACAATCCGGTCCCCCTAAAGTCTGAAGGACAGTACACTGGCCCTTTGTTTAGAAAGTTTGGAGACCTCTGACCTAGAGCAGTAGCTCTCTGCTCACTGGAGATCTAGGCAGCCAGTAAGTTTGGGGGGGGGTTCTGGGGGCTGAGACACACACCGCAGCTTGGGAGCAAGCCCGTACACGTGCCCCCAAACTTGCTATGGGGAAAAACAGAGTGGGATGGGAGCCAAAAGCATCTGCAGGAGACCCCAGATGAGGAGGATTAGGGCTTCTCTGTGCAAAACCACGCAGCAGGTGAGAATTACATTTATTATTCTTAAAAAAAAAAAAAAAAAAATCCTTTACAGTCACTTTAGGGTGCTTTTAGCCCATCCCTGTCCCTTTAACAATCGATGCAAATCAAGAACGTTTGCAAACATATAATCTTTTACCTGCTGCTGCTGTCCCCTGCGAGGTCTACCTCAAATCACAACCTACTGTCACTGGTTTCTGATACCCATCTACATATCTTCAGGCAAAGGACTTCTGCGTATGCAAAATGACATAAAAAGAAGGCAGCCTTGTAGATGTGCATGCGCCTGCCTTTTATTCTCCTAAAGGGGTAAACTAGAGACTACTATAGATGACCCCCTATACACAACAGATGTGAAGACCATTTCTCCTCCCTCAGGAATTCCTTCTGTCAGCTGCTAGCTTATGTTTTCTCAAGACTAAAGCTGGACTGTGGAAATTTTATGACCGTTTGTCACCAATAACCAATGGACTGCAGAATATAATTTAGGAAAGTTTGACCAAGTGTGAAGAGTTAAAAGATTCATATATTCTATCATAAAAGTATCATTGTTTCTTCAGATTACTAAAATTTGAAAAATTACAGATGTACCATTTTCAGAGGAAAAGGAAAACCGTCAGGAATAAGCAGGGATCTCAATATAAATTGCTGGAAGGCCTCCGACTCCCGGGAGCAGAAGGACACTCTACTTTGGAGGCTTTTGCGACTCTTTATTTCTACAAGAAATGGAGGGAGGGGGGGGGAGAAATCTACAATAAAGCTCCAAAGAGGAGGAGGGAGGAGGGAGGAGGGAGGAGGGAGGAGGGAGGAGGGAGGAGGAGGAGGAGGAGGAGGAGGAGGTCATCTGTGTGAAGAGTCATTAGCACATCAGGTGGACTAAGTGGACATTCATTCTGAAAGATGTAAACATGCTGAAGCAGCCAAGTGGCCTTGATTGGAGTGTTGGAAGTTGTTTTTTGCTCTTTTTTCTATTGCAGTCCCCTTGCAACAGATAACATTTTTGGTTTTAGGTTTAGATAGACCAAGTTTTTCAACCAACAACGTGCAATAGAGCACAGAAAAACAAAATTACATGAACTCACTCAAATTTCCCCATCCATGCGAAAACATCATGGATGGAGGAATCTCCCTTGCCAGCTATTGTCTTCCGACATCCGCTGCTCCTACATTCGTCAGAATACGTGAACAGTGACTACATCTGATTGGCTGCAGTGCTTTGGATGAAATTTTCACCCAGCTCCAATTTTCACTTTTACTAAGGCAGGCCATAGACCATGCAATTTTCTTACCTGCAACCGTGGGCAACAGTGTTATTGAGGGAACTCCTACTGCGGACCTATTGTGTACTCCCGATGGGGGGGAGCCGTCCCTGCCAGGAGAACACAATCAGTATTGATAGCGGCTATAGTATGTAAAAATCCAACATGCTAGTTGTACCCAAGTCGATCGATGGATCGCCTTAGGTCAGTCTGCCCATAGATAGTTCGCATCTCAGCCGGTTCAACCGGATCTATGGCCAGCTTAGAGTGATTGTACACAATCACCTTGTAAAACAACCCATTCCATTTATAATAGAAAGAAAGGCAAACCATTTGTGTATAGATATAAAAACTAAAAAAAAAAACAACATTATAAATATCTTTTTTCCCCTCTATTTTAAGTGACCACATTCCTTCTGTTCTCAGCTGTATAAGAGCTGGGGGGAGGAGAAGCAGCAGCACACCGAGCCTTCCAGTTAATGGCTGTGGGACAGGACAAGGAGGAGAGTATACCGAGTTTCCAGCACAGCTAGAGAACTGACCACGGTGTGCTCTTTAGTTTAGTGTGGTCCGTTTTGCGCGTGTGTGGGTATGTGAGATTCTGCACTTCCGCCAGCAGGGGGCAAGCATGTGCCACCGCCGCAGGCCGCTTCTGCTGTGATTATTTACAGCAGAAGCCGATCTGCGGATACCATGTACTAGATGTCCTCCAACACCCGCTGATTGTCAGTAAAACGCACAAAATTGAGACCTGCCTATGTAAACAAGATAGATCTCTGTTCTGACAGCGGGGGAGGAATGGCTTTTGTGTTCAAGCTCCATCTCTCTTCCCTTAGTAAATGCTTCTAACAGTACACAAAAACACTGGCTAGGCACACAGTTAACCATTCCCAGCCAGTGTCATTAGTACAGTGACAGTGTATATTTTTAGCACTGATCACTGTATTAAAGGTCACTTGTCCCCCAAAAAGTGTCAGTGTCCGATGCAACATTGCAGTCCTGCTATAAGTTGCTGATTGCCGCCATTACTAGTATAAAAAAAAAATTCCATAAATATATCCCACAGCTTGTAGATGCTATAACATTTGTACTAAATATACGCTTATTGGGATTTTCTTTTACCAAAAACATGTAGCAGAATACATATTGGCCTACATTTATGAAGAAATTAGATTTTTTTTTTAAATTTGAACTCAACTCTCCTTTTAAAATTTTTGATTGGATATGTTTTAGAGCAGAAAGTAAAAAAGGTGGTTGCTTTTTTTTTTTTTATATTGTCAGACTTTTTATGTTTTTAGCATAAAAAATTAAAAAACGCAGTGGTGATCAACAACCAAAAAATGAAAAGCTCTATTTGAGGGGGGGGGGGGGGGGGGCACATCAATTTTATTTGGGTACAGCGCTGCCGCACAATTGGTAAAGTAACACAAAATTTGGCCTGGTCGTGAAGAGGGGGTAAATCTTCTGGAGGTGAAGTGGTTAGAACCAATCCTACCACGAAGGCCCTTGTTCAAACACTTTTTGTTATAAAGTGACAATGCTGTGTTCACGTCTTTTTACTGTTTACCTGTGCGGTCACACGCTCCACCAATGAACCTACAAGCGACCATGCAGACACATGTTGCACAAACCTGGTCCACTATCAGGGAACCGACCCCAAGAAATGTCAGACAACCATCGCATGGAGACAGGAGATAGCTTCAAAGAGGCTGCAGGAGATCAGTAGCATGAAGGATAAGAAAAGTGAGATCGGGCTGCAATCTACACTAGTGGATAAGTGTTCCTGAAAAGCCCCCATAGCATTATAATCAGAAAGAAAGATACAAAGATGTGTATGGCGGAGGAGGGGGGGCGGGGGGAACGCGGTGCTTGCATCTGCCAACAGCTGTTAGAATTCTATCCTCTGGAGCAATTGAAATCAACCACTACCTGAGCATTGTTTGGAAAATAAAATGTCTCCGCCGGCTGGCGTATCCATTAGCAGGAATGACGGGAACAATGACATTTTACAGGTGTTGGCAGACAAAGAGCCCAACTGAGAGCTACAACAAGGCCCGGTCACCTTCTAATTCCCTGTAAAACATCCCTCATCAAACCCTCTGCTAGGAGGAAAGACACACTATATACACACACAAGCTTCATTCAGCATTTATAGGGCAGGCCAAGGCCTCCCCCACACTCAAACCTGCATTTATAGGTTTATATGCATTTAGAGAACATTTCAAAACATCAAAAGTAGGTAATGATTTTTCAATAGTGTTACTCTGCATTTACCGAAAAGTAATGGACTGTAGAAGTTCAGACTTCACTGTCTACATGCTTGCTTCCGGTCAAAAACAAACCAGGATCAGTACAACAGCTGTGGGGCCCTCACTTTAGGACCACCCAATAGAAGATATACTGGTACAGGGTAGCCCTCCTGTGCAGAATCATAAATATAAATATATATATATATATATATATATATATATATATATATATATTTATTAGAGCTGCACAATTTATCAATAAAAAAAAAAGCGATCTCGATTCAACCCCCTTCATGATCTTAATTCGGAATTTCCTTTATTTTATGTAACAAGTGCAGAGCCATTCAGAGATATTCTTTTAGATCAAAGGGAAGAACTTCTGTCTGCAAATTAGTTCAGTTTAACCACTTTTTAAAGACCAGGACTTTTTCTTACACTTGTTGCATACAAATTAAAATCAGTATTTTATTTTCTGCCAGAAAATTATGGTACTTAGAACCCACAAATATTATATATATATATATATATATATATATATATATATATATATATATATATATATATATATATATATATATATATATATATATATGCTGAGACCCTAGAGAATAAAATGGTGGTTGTTGCAATATTTTATGTCACACTATACTTAGCAGCGGTCTTTCAAATGCAATTTTTGGGGGAAAAATACAATTCAATGAAATAAACAAAAACTAAACCAAAAAAATCAACCCAGTTTTTTTGTGATAATGTGAAAGATTAAAAGATTATGTTATGCCAAGAATTGTCATTAAAAAAAAAAACCGAGTCTCATTTTAGCCAGAATCGTGCAGCTCTAATATTAATATATATATAGCTGGTCAGCACACAGTTAACCCTTTTCTCACCCTTAGATGTTCGAGCCCTTCCAAGCCAGTGTCAGTACAGTGACAGTCCATATTTTTAACACCAATTACTGTATTAGTTTCACTGATACCTGGAAAGTGTCAGTTAGTGTCTGACTGGCAGCCATACTATCGCAGTCCCGCGATAGGTCGCTGATCGCCACTAGTGCTAAAATATATATAGATAATCTCCAATCCACACTGGACGGTAGTATAATCCGGGTATGCTGTGTTCTCTGAACAACGCAGAATAAGGATTCATTCCAACGATAAAAACAAAAAAGTCTTTAAATCGTTGTGGTCAGGGACAGCATTCATGATCTCAGGCTTCCTTTGTCTAGCTGAAGATAGCTTATAGAGACGGGGCGGGAGGTAGTACACGCTGCCCCCGCGCAGACACGCCCATAAAACTCCACTAAGTCATTGTTCATTGGTTGTTGTATAACCCCTCCTGTTTGAAGCAATGCCTGTGCTTGATTGGTCGATTGTGAAACCATCAGGCTATATGAATAAAATTTGCTCAGAGGTTCAGGTCAGTTTGAGCGATGGAGCTAAGAACATCAGGAAGGTGACTATGGAATTTATTTACGAAAGGCAAATCCACTTTGCACTGCAAGTGCACTTAGAAGTACAGTCGCTCTAAATAAGGCCTCATGCACACGGGATGTTAAAATAACGTTATGAAAACGCCAGTAGCTTTGCAGTGAGTTCTTTTTTACTTTTGTTCAAAGTTTTTGCAATAGTGGTTTTTAGCGTTTATTAGCGTTTTTCCGCGTTAGCGTTTTTTAGCTTTTTTTTTCAAATTTTTTTTTTTTTTTCAATGGATCAAAAACGTTAAAAAAACATTGATGAGCGATGTTTATCAGCGTTAGAGCGTTTTTACAGCTGAAAAACGTCTCTCAGAACCTACTGCTCGTGTTTTTTTTTTTACAGCTTAAAAACGCCTATGCGGGCATGAAGCCATAGACTAACATAGACAGGCGTTTTTAAGCTGCAAAAAAACACTCAAAAAAGCGGCTGTAAAAAAATCTGTGTGCATGAGGCCTAAGGGGTAGATCTGAAATGAGGGGAAGCTCTGCTGATTTTATCATCCAATCATGTGCAAGCTAAAATGCTGTTTTTATTTTCCTTGCATGTCCCCCTCGGATTTACAGCGACTGCACTTGCAGTGCAAAGTGGATTTTCCTTTAGTAAATAACCCCCTATGTCGGTTTATTGGGGAAATGTGGGAGACGCGGGTTGTTTAAAGATGTATTATACTGAAAGGGCGCTTAATAGCGCAAAAGAGTATAGTGGTTTTTCCACGACACATAGATAGAGATATAGATAGATAGATAGATAGATCTATAGATAGATAGATATATATATATCTATCTATCTATAGATCTATCTATCTATAGATCTATCTATCTATAGATCTATCTATCTATCTATCTATCTATATAAATATATATATACACACTAGAACACACACAGGGTGACAGCAATACTTTTGCAGTTGTATTCTGCAGGTTCCAACAATATTCCTATAGCAATCCCTCATTGTGGTGCTGAAGGTGGAAGAAAAGGCACGGAGGGCTCCTTGGACATGTGTCAGATGCCTGCAGTTTCAATTAAGGTGAAATACGGCTGCAAGTTTTAAATAAAGAGAGCTCTGTTTGTTGCTAAAGCCGTAGGCAAATGTTATTCCACATTTTTTAATCTGAGCTGATCAATCCAATTCTGTACGAGTCAAACACTAAATCACTACTATTATCTATCCGCTGCTCAATTTGCTCCTAACCAGAAATTACTACAGCTGCTTCAAGGACAACACTGCTTTTTTTTAAACAAGCAATTAGCTGGTACAGGAGAGCTTCAAAACACGCTAAACAAGCCCCAGTGACCCGAGTCAGAACCTCCACCTGCCTGGCAGCGTGCGGAGAGGAGGCTGTGCTGTGGGAGGCGAGATTCTTTTATGGACGCTAGGATGACATTTAAGTCTGTCTGACTCTGGAAACAGAACAACGGATTTCTCTCTCTACGGGACGCCTTCTGAAACGGGCGGCAAGGCTAATCCTCAAGCTTTTATTTACAGGTATCAGCAGAGAGAACAATAAAGGCTGGGATGATTAGATTTTAAGGCTATGAGCAAAATGACAGGCAAGAGGAGCGCATTAGCTTCAAGGACCTTCCAAATTAGATGTTAACCATTTGTTTACTGGGCACTTAAACCCCCCTCCCTGACAAGGCCAAGTTTCAGCTTTCAGCGCTGTCACATTTTGAATGACAATTGCGCGGTCATACAACACTGTACTCAAATTACATTTTTACCATTTTTTTTTTCACACAAATAGAGCTTTCTTTTGGTGGTATTTGATCACCTCTGGGGGTTCTTATTTTTTGCTAAACATAAAAAGATGGAAAAATTTGAAATATATATATATATATATATATATATATATATATATATATATATATGTGTGGATAGATAGATAGATAGATAGATAGATAGATAGATAGATAGATAGATAGATAGATAGATAGATAGATAGATAGATAGATAGATAGATAGATAGATAGATAGATAGATAGATATTTCATAGTTTGTTATAAAATTTTGCAAACGGGTAATTTTTCTCCTCCATTAATATGCACTGATAGGCAGATAAAGCAGCACTGCTGGGCACTAATAGGTGGCACTTGTGATGAGGCACTGTGGGCATTGGTGGGCACAGATGACTCCGCGGCCGATCTCCTTGATCGGGACCGATGTCCCTCTAACAGAGGGACATCGGTCCCGATCAAGGAGATCAGCCGCGGAGTCATCTGTGCCCACCAATGCCGATGATCACCTTTTTTTTTTCTCCTCATGCTATCAGCGCGAGGAGAAAAAAGATAGCCGATTACTGGCTCTGTTTACATCACATGATCAGCTGTCAATGGCTGACAGCTGATCACGTGGTAAGGGGTCGGGATCGACCCCTTACTCCGATCTGTGATCAGCCGAGTCTCTTGCAGAAAAAATACATTTCAATGAATTTAAAAAGCAGATAGACAAAGTTAGCCCAATTTTTTTTGTATAATGTGAAAGATGATGTTACGCCGCAAGAATCGTGATCTTTATTCTAAGGGGAAAAAATCGTGATTCTCATTTTAGCCAGAATTGTGCAGCTCTATGGTGTGTTGGGAGGCCATTTAAAATACATGGCATCAGAAAGAACACCTATGTGCATTATCGTGGCGCAAAAAAAAAAAAAAAAAAAAAAAAAACATTTGCAGTTTGTAACTACTGGGTTAAGGGAAGCCTTCAAAATGATCCCAAACTTTAAGAAGGTATTTAGGATGGAATACCACTTTAAAGATATTTTCTGCAGTTCTCCACATAATGCAAATCCCAGTATCACTGACAACTTGTAATTGAGTATTACACAAACACCAAAGTCTTCCCGGATCAATACCTCTACTGGAATGTGAATTCATTTAGCCAGCAGTCTGACCTTTGTCAAAAGGTTTGCAGTGAAAAGGTAACCAACATCTAGATTAAGGCTTTAAATTGACATCAAGGAGAATGAGGCTTGTTTGCCAATCTCAATACAGGTGAAGGATGGTTTACACGTGAAAAGCTGCTAAAAAGGTTCTTCTGCCCTATTTAAAAGGAAACACTCCACTCCAGATTTATTGGAGATTTCCGGTTTAAATGGAAATGCTCCCCGTTACCCATATCCCAACAGTTTTACTGCCCTCTAGATTTAGGTTTAAAAAAAAAAAAAAAAAAACAGGTTTGAGGTGAACAGTAAAATTTGCAAACTTACATTTTTTTTTTTTTATTTTTTTTAGATAAAGGATAAATCCACCTTAAAAAAAAAAAAAAAAAAAAAAAAATCAATAAATGCACATCTTTTTGCAGTAAAAAAAAAGTGCATTTTTTTTTTTTTTTTTTTTTTTTTACACTGGAGCCTGTAAAGCACAGTACCCGCAATCAGCAGATCAGGGGTGCAATGCCAGGATCCTGCAGGCTCTCAGTACACTGCCTGCCCCTACCTCTGATACAGGCAAAGTGATACTGAATTCCATGAAGAATTATTTGATTATTAGAATTGTAATACAAGATTTATATAGTGCCAACAGTGTGCACAGTGCTAGACTCTTGTTTGGACAGATTTAAGTGTGTTATTGCCAAGAATTACAGGCCTATAAAAATAAAATGCCAAATTTCTATGCAAAACAATTGTACCGCTTTGAGACGCCAAAATCTGACATAATCATACCGCCAGGGAGGTTAAGAATGAATGAAATCGTGTTTTTGGTTTGTGGTGCTCAGATACAGTGAAGATCCACGTTAATACAGGTGGAACAAAAGGTGAACATAACCTTTAACCTGCTTCTGTCCCGCAGATACTGAATATTGCCCTACAGAGCAGAAGCCAAAACCTTTCAAATGAAATGTTGGTTTTTAAACCCTATCACTACATAGCCAGCTCAAGCACTACGCCTTTCTCTCCTAGACGCCTCCTTCACAGCATTTGGTTATAAGTAGAACATGGATGCCTAATAAAAGAATACCACAAAAAGAAAAAAAAAAAAAAAAAAAACACCTTATTTACAGAAAAATGTTTTCAACCAGAGAAAATCCTCCTGTGGAAAATACAGGCCTTCAGTGCCCTATGACTAATTTTGTGCAACAAATACAGATGAAGCCAAGACATCAATCTCCTGGCAAGAAAATGTGGCATGGCACACCGTAAATGTGTAACTACCACTTTGGGTTCTCAGTATGGAAAAAATAAATAAGTTGCGGTTGGTTACAAAGAAGTAAAGAAGAACTGTGTCCATTTAAAGCTTGAAAGCATCCCCCCGACTCCCAGCTAACGGCCTCAACAAGGTTTAATATACAACTTCATTATTGCCCGACGCTTCCAAGTTTGTGAAAGAAACCCTGAGAGTTATTTTGTTGGAGAAGTGGTGAATACTTGTAAGCCTGTGAGTAGTGATGAAGCTACTGTAAGCAGACTTATTATTACTGATGCACAATAAGGCAGAATCACAGCAGCTGTACTAAATAAAGTGCAGTCTGGAGAAAGCCTCGAAAAATAAGCAAATGTCTTAGTTTGTAAAACTAGCAATACCAGCAAATCTTTTCCCAGCATCCTCCCTGGAACAATCCTTAAAGTGCAAGTCTACTTTTGTGGGAAAAACATAGCAAATAATAAAAAAAAAAAAAATACAGCATGTAGAATTGCTACACAAGCCATATTTTAAATTTAAAGCGGGGGTCCACTTATCTATCTTTTTTTTTTTTTTGAGTCCATTCACAAACTTTTCTTCTCAGCATTACATACTCACATATTGTGTGTAATATGTCCGCCTGTGTCAGATTTCGTCGGAAAGAATAACTTATATTATTCACTGCAGGCGGTTTCCATCTTCATTGTGGGCATTTGAAGCCCACAAGCATTTATTTCCTGGATGTGGTGAATGCTGTGCTCCCAGCATACACCGCTCGTTCCCGCACATGCTCAGTGGCATCCTGGGAAGCCTGAGACTAGCTCCCAGGAGTCTGGGAGAGGCTAGAAACACGCCTACTCCCACGGGAGGAGAACCAGGAAGTGCAAAGAAGAATAGAAAATAAAAAGGTAATTACGGCGATTTACATTTTTTTAAACGGCATGTCAGCATCTAGGCAAGGAAGAGAATACATACAGATATTGTTCAAAATTTGTGTGGAACCCCGCTTTAATATTACAAATTGCATTTCCTTTTAACTGAGCAGACACGGACACTTTCTGTAAAATTCAAAAAAACAACCTGGAGGCACTCTGTATACAGATGGTGTACAGAACTTCCCCAGAAATTTTTCTTGCTTGTGTGATTGGCTCACCGATTTTCGCAGAAGTCTGCACTAAGGCTGCGTTCACACCTGAGCATTTTCAGCTCGTAAAACGCCAGAAAACCCACCCAACAGGCAAAATCCCATTCATTTCAACGGCACCTGTTCACATCTGAGCGTTTTGTCACCTGAAGCAAAATGCCTGAAAAACGCCTTAAGCTCAAAAAAAAAAAAAAAAAAAAAGAACACGAGCTTCTTCGGGGCAGATTACAGTTTTTTCTGCTTTTTACATTGGTGATCTTTTGACCTGTACAAAATCGCGGCAAAAACGTGCGACTTTGAAATGCTCAGGTGTAAAAGACAAGTCAGATTTTAGGCATTTTCTGCAAAAAATTAATTATTTGGTGAGATACCCCCCAAAAGGTTACTTTTGAGGGATGCCGACCCTGTCACTCTCCTCATTAGAACTGTAAAAGTGCATTAGCTGATTAACAATGAAAAAGTCGCTCCCATTTAAATCCACAGAGCACACTGACATAATCAAACAGCTATTTCTTCAGACCAGAAACACGGAGGGAATCTGCAAAAAGGTTTGTTAAAATCCTTGCAATGTACATTGACCAGAGGGGATTGTTTTGTTTTTTCTCTCTCAATAAAAGTGGGGTTAGTTTACCATCCACAAAACACACCTGTACAAAAGATATATACTTAAGTTTTCCATCTGTTCATGCAGTAAAGAAAAAAAAAATTTCCTCCTGTAAAGCAATGTTATAATGAGCTAGTATACTAGCTCATTATGTGAAACTTACCTTAAAGTGATAGTAATGTCTGTTATTTTTAACTAAAAAAAAAAAGAAACATGTTATACTTACCTCCTTTGTGCAGTTGGTTTTGCACAGAGCAGCCCCGATCCTCCTCTTCTCGGGTCCTTCCTCACCGCTGCTGGCCCCTCCCTCGTGTCGAGTGCCCCCCACAGTAACAGCTTGCTATGGGGGCAGCCAAGCTGTAGCTGTGTTTCCATTCAGACACGGTGCTACCGTTTGGCCCCACCCGCGTCTCTCCCGATTGGCTGACTTTGATTGACAGCCCAGGGAGCCAATGGGGCCGCTGCTGTGTCTCAGCCAATCAGGAGAGCCTTGGACAGCTGAGGGACTCATGGACATCGCTGGACAGAGATGGGGCTCAGGTAAGTATTTGTGGGGCTGAGGGGAAGAAGCTGCACACAGAAGGCTTTTTATCTTAACGCATAGAATGCATTAAAGTGGTTGTAAAGATTCGGGTATTTTTATTTTTTTTTTAAATAACAAACATATCATACTTACCTCCACTGTGCAGTTCATTTTGTAGAGTGGCCCCGATCCTCGACTTCTGGGGTTCCTCGGCGGCTCCTCCCGACATCGTATAACTCCCTAGGAGAAGCGCTCTCCCCGGGGCGGGGGGGCTTGCGGTATGAGTCCATCATTCGGCATCTATAGAACTCGGCCCCGTCCCCCGGGTCATTGGATTTGATTGACAGCAGTGGGAGCCAATGGCAGCGCTGCTATCAATCTATCCAATCAAGAGCCGAGAAACCCGGGCAGAAGAAGAGCACGTCTCCGCCGCGAGAAATTCCAGGGCTCAGATCATTAAAACGGTGGGGGGATGGGCGGCTGGACACTGGCAGGTGTTTTTTCACCTTAATGCATAGGATGCATTAAGGTGAAAAAACATGAGGGTTTACAATACCTTTAAAAATAAAATAAAATTAAAAAAAACATCTGCCTTTACAACCACTTTAAGACGAAGCCCTCCAGTGGCGCACTGTCATCGCCGACAGGGCTTCCATCTTCACCAGTGGAAAGGCCGTCAATTTTGTTTGGGTACAACGTCGCACGATGCAGTGCCGTATCGCAAAAAATGGCCTGGTCATTAAGGGGGCAATTCCTGCTGGTCCTTAAGTGGTTAAATAAAGTTCAACTGGGCTTTGGCTTTTCCTCGTGCTCACCAATTACACACAACTTTCTCTACATTCACCTAGTGGCTGGGAGGGAAAAGCCCCAAGTTGGGACCCCACATGTGTCAATGCCAAGAACCTGGGTGACCGATTACCAATCATTAGCGCTCTCGGATGGAATGAAGGGGAAAGCTCCCAAAACCCGGAGGCAATGGGTACTTTTCTTTGCCCTGAGCAGCAGGTGAGTAAAGGAAATGAAAGGCCATTGGTTTAGTTGCCATTAAAATGACATGCAAAGCACTGGTGTACATTCAAGTATGTGTCCCGTTTAGATTCAAATTGTACTTAAAGCCGCTGACATTGCTCGTGTCACAAACCCCCCCCCCCCAGTTTCACACAAACACGATCATTGCACAATGTTTTGATTGCGTGGAAGAGAGACATCTGTGTGATGCAGCCTTAAGGCTAGAGAGCAATGAACTGGATAGGAACTTTTTTTTTTTTTTTTTTTTGCACTGTACATTATGGTCTCCACTTGAGCTGTCGACCCCATAAACATTTATAAAGCATTTAAAGCAAGTGTGTGCAGTGTAATTTCAGACATGTCACTGCAGATTCCGAATGGAGAGTGAACAGCAAACTGCAATGAGATTTCCATTGTGCAGGCAGGAAATCAGCGAATTGTCAGCGTGTACCCAAACGCCAATCAATAAAACGTCTGGATAAAATGATGTATGAAGAAAGGGGTCACGCAGAGCCTGTACATTTACCAACATATATACAGACACAATATAGGAACACGGAATTGGAAATCTCACTGTGTAACTTGGTTCAAATGATGTCTTGAGCTTTTTATGTCCATTATATGGGAAAGCTTAGGTGTCATTTAAAGAAAATCCCCGCTAAAGAACCATCTGCATTTAAATAGCTACATAGTCAAGGCAATTTCATTACAGGAAAAAAAAAAAAAAAAGCCAAAAAACTATAACCCTTTTTTCTAGTAGAGGATCCAAAAGACTCTTTGACCACTCCGCCTCTCTTTCCTGTTCACCCCCCATGGAGCAGAGCAACGTGTATATTTCTGCTATGTAACTGTTTATTCAGCGATATCTCAGTTATTGCTAAAGGTAAATAATTTTTATATATATATATATATATATATATATATATATATATATATATATATATATATATATATATATATATATATATATATATATATATATATATATATATATATATATATATATATATATATATACACACACACACTTTTTTTTCACCTTTAATTATTATACAGGATTTATATAGCGCCAACAGTTTACGCAGCGCTTTACAATATAAAAGGGGCACAGTGGTGTAGTGGGTAGCACTCTCGCCTAGCAGTAAGAAGGGTCGCTGGTTCGAATCCCAACCACGACACTACCTGCCTGGAGTTTGCATGTTCTCCCTGTGCCTGCGTGGGTTTCCTCCGAGTACTCTGGTTTCCTCCCACACTCCAAAGACATGCTGGTAGGTTAATTGGATCCTGTCTAAATTGTCCCTAGTATGTATGAATGTGAGTTAGGGACCTTAGATTGTGAGCTCCTTGAGGGTGTAGGGATTGATGTGAATGTAAAAAGTGTATATGTAAAGCACTGCGTAAATTGACGGCGCTATATAAGTACCTGAAATAAATAAAAATAAAATAAATATAGTACAATAAAATACAAGAGGATTAAGAGAGCCCTGCTCAGGAGAGCTTACAATCTAATAGATTTAATGGTTCATATTCTCAAAGTCTGTGATCCTTTATTATCACTGATACATTTACTATTGCACATTGTGTATGTTTGTATAGATTACTTGAATTATCGTGTTTTTGCACGTTTGTTATTTAGTTTTTGAATTTAGCACTGCCTTATCACAGTTCTTAGGTCTTCTTTTGGTTTCACAATTGAAGAGTTAGCTCCTTTTTCCTGTTATTTATATCCTAGCGCAGATTTTATTTATTTTAATACATATATATGGGGAGGGGGGGTTAAAGGTCAAATCGGGCTTTATTTTCATATTGTCTGCAACGTTGAATTTATTTTCACAATCCTCAGTAAATAAAACAGTGTTAGTTTAAAAATAAATAATGTTACTGCAGATAAGTGTTAGATCTGGTTTTAACGCAAACCATTAGATAGGAGACTTAAGCTGGTTGCAGGCTGGCAAGTTGAGCTAGGGATTTTCTTTGTTTTTTTTTTAAACATGGCCGCCTTTCCATGTGCTCCTCTTCGCTGTGAAGGCCAGTTATAGGTGGGGGCGGTGGCCATTTATTTGTGCTGCAAAACAGCTGCACCCACAATGCAAATCAATGAACAATCAATTGACAATCAATGAAGGGAAAACTTTGCTGGCTTCCTTATTAGTAAGCACACACAATATACATCTTCAAGAGGACTGCTGTATGATTTGGTGGCGCACCAATTAGAAAAAAATAGATTAAAAAAATTTAAAAAAAACTTGCTGCATCCCATAATGGACCATTAATGTTGTATCTTGGATGTGCTGCAGTCAGGCAACACTCAGATCCATAGGGGCTCCAAAGAGCCGATAAGTATTTAACCACCTGCTGATTTTGTACGTTTGCCCACTGACAAAGAAATGAAATGTTTTTAATGGTAGGTTTATTTTAACAGTGAGAGACGGAACAAAAATATCCAGAAAAACGCATTTCAAAAACGTTATAAATCGATTCGCATTTTAGCTCCCGTTCACATCAGGCCGATTTGACATTCCAAAACACAGCCTATTGCCGGCAACGTCCATTTTGGTGCCGCACAGATTCCCAAAAAAAGTAGTTCCTGCACTACTTTAGGCGACTTAAATAGACATCTGTGCATGAACCCAACGCACACAGATGTCTTTCAAATCACCCCCTAACTGAAATGTGGGTTCGAAATCGTGCGCGTTTAGCTGAACAGACACGATTTCAAACCCGCATTCAGTGTGAACGAGGGCTTAATGAGTCAAATAAGTATTAGATCACCTATCAATCAGCAAGATTTCTGGCTCCCAGGTGTCTTCTATCCAGGTAACGAGCTGAGATTAGGAGCACTCTCAAAGGGAGTGCTCCTAATCTCAGCTTGTTACCTGGATAAAAGACACCTGTCCACAGAAGCAATCAGATTCCAATCTCTCCGCCATGGCCAAGACCAAAGAGCTGTCCAAGGATGTCAGGGACAAGATTGTAGACCTACAAAAGGCTGGAATGGGCTACAAGACCATCGGCAAGCAGCTTAGTGAGAGGGTGACAACAGTTGGTGCGATTATCCGCAAATGTTAGAAACACAAAATAACTGTCATTCTCTCTCGGTCTGGGGCTCCGTGCAAGATCTCACCTCGTGGAGTTTCAACAATTATGAGAATGGGGAGGAATCATCCCAGCTCTTTGGCATCAGCTCAACTAGCCGTGTTTGGAGGAGAAGGAATGCTGCCTATGACCCCAAAAACCCCATCCCCACCATCAAACATGGAGGTGGAAACATTATAGGGGGGTTTCTGCTAAGGGGACAGGACAGCATCACCACATCAAAGGGACCATAGACTGTCACAAATCTTAGGTGAGAAGTGGGAACATCCGTCCCTCACCACTGAAAATGGATTTGGATGGGTATTCCAGCATGACAATGACCCAAAACACACGGCCAAGGCAACAAGGTAGTGGCTCAAAAAGAAGCACATTAAGGTCCTGGAGTGGCCAAGCCAGTCTCCAGACCTTCATCTCATAGAAACTATGTGGAGGAAGCTGAAGGTTCGATTTACCAAACGTCAACCTCAAAACCTTAATGACTTGGAGAGGATCTGCAAAGAGGAGTGGGACAAAATCCCTCCTGAGATGTGTGAAAACCTGGGGGCCAACTACAAGAAACATCTTACCTCTGACTGCCGACAAGGGTTTTCCACCAAGTACTAAATCATGTTTTGCTAAGGGGTCAAATACTTATTTCACTCATTAAAATGCAAATCAATTTATAGCTTTTTGAAATGCGGTTTTCTGGATTTTTTTGTTGTTGTTTTCCTGTCTCACTGTTAAAATAAAATTAACATTAAAATTATAGACTGGTCATTTCTTTGTCAGTGGGCAAATGTACAAAATCATCAGAGGATCAAATACTTTTTTCCCCTCACTGTATTATGTGGAAGTTCTGTTATTTAGGCTAGCTTCATCCTAGCCCACCCTGTGTGTTCCGGTTAACGCATCGATACCCACACCCGAATCGCACTGCTCTTTTGCGAGAAGCGCGGGGCTGCCATTCCATTCTGAATGGCACCCCCACACATCTCAGACCGCAGCCCAATTGCGGGAATGGTCAAAAAGACCACGCCGTTTCCCCGTGGCCGCATTTTTATAAAGGTGTGAGCACCTTTTTTGTGCATTTCACGCTGCGCAGCAGACCATTGAAATGAATGGGCTGCCGTGTCCGAGCAAACGTGGGACGCATGGCCAGCACTGGTTTGAACCTAGCCTTAATATATATATATATATATATATATATATATTCCTAAAATAACTTAAAAACACACAGAAAGGAGGCTGCAGTTGACTTCATAGATTCAGCACTTGTCTCATCTGTGGCATCACAAAGAGCGAACACGGCGGGCCTCTGATGAACTTGGTACACCGTCCCTCTGACACCAGCTGACAAATCCCCATCAGATAACCTGTTATTGCTGTTCAGTGACCTGAAACAAGCCGACAGTCTGGGTCACATTTTCAGCTGCCACCCCATTGTTACCAGGATTTTTCTGAAATGTCAGGCTGCCTACAGATACATTTGCAAGTAGTTTATTATGAATAATGATTTGCCAGTGCTGAGTACTTATACGATGCCATCTGTGAACCCCAACTGTACATATTTCTGATGAAATTTGTAAGGTAGGGCAATGATCAGATCAGACCAGTAAATAACCCGACTCCCTCGTCCCTTTACAGCCTGAAGAAGCTCCCACTGCACCGCTGCTTGGAAATCTGTCATAAAGGAAGACACAACGTACAATCCATGAATCTGTCAATTAAAGAAAAATGTGGCTAAATAGCACTTATTTATATTTTTTTTTACATACCATAGCCACAGTAAAGGTAAACGCAAGGCAAATATTTAATCCAGTTTTGCATCCAGGGACACAGTCATGACATGAATGGAGACGGCCATTGCTGGACTCTGCTTTTCAGCTAGTCTGATAATTTGACTTTAAAGTGGAGTTCCACCCACTTTTACAGCTCTTCAGCATCCCTCACTAAACTGTGCACTGTAAACGAATTGGATATTTTTAAATGTTTTTCTCAGCACCTACTGTATATCTGCTGTATTCATTTTTCACTTCCTCCCCTCTGGCCGCGGCCCATCGCATCATTTCCTGTTTGCAATGCCTTCTGGGAAGGGGCAGCAACTTCCTCTGATACTGCTGTTGCTATGGAAACCTGACCTGAAACCTATTACACTGCTTGGGCTGCACTGAGCATGTGCGAGATCTGCAAGGATGAGATTCAGGAAGAAATACAGTCTGGCTTCAGATGCCCACACTTAAGATGGCCACGGCCTGCTGTAAGTTTATACAATAACAAACTACTGCTATAAACTAACAAAACAGACATTTGTTCAATTTTCTGATTGTTAGTGGGGTCAAATTGACTGCAACAAAAAGACGATTTTTCTCAAATAAATTTCTAATAGTGTATGTGGTTATCGTTCGGGAAACTCGATTGACTGCAAAATGGAATGTTAAAAACAAACAAAATGTTCAAACAATATTCATCAAGCCATTAAAATGTACTGAGAATTTCCATAGGTATGTTTGTATGAATTTTCATTAGAAAATCTAATCTGTGTTGGTAGGGCCACACGGAGTCACCACCAGAGGCACATATGACCAGATGACAGTGCAGGAACACAGTTGTTACCCTACAACAGAAAGTGCCCCCAGCAATCACTCTCATTGGTATTAGAATTTAAAAAAGCCACAGATTTTTGATGGAAAAAAAAAAAAAAAGCTGCTCGGGCAAACTATATACATTTCAAAGATTTTAGTTCATTTTATTCCAAATTCATACTCCATCCATTCTGAATAAATTGATGTTTGACTCTCCATGTCCCTTTTTTAAATGGACAGGAGGATCTGCTTTCAATATCCTTTTCCAGCAATGAAAAAGCTTAGAAAGTATCTCAGCATCATATGAGGTGGTTCCTTTTGCAGGGAATGCCTTTAACTTGATTACTAATTCTGTGCAACGCTCTGGGAAAAATCAACGAGATTGTTGACACAAGCATAAAAAGAGATGCCTGGGGTCATTCTGCACACAAATGGGGTACAGAACATCCATAAATGCAAAGATGAGAACATTTGGATTATTTGCCAATTTTAGAATCCATAGCATCTGCGGACTGAAATGGTGAAAAGGAAATATAACAAAATAAATTACAAAATGGCTTATGTATCTGATTTGTTGAAGATTACATTAAAAGAAAAAGTTCAGGTTTCAGTAAATAAAAAAACTATACTCACTTACGTGGATACAGCTGCGACCACATGCTGCATCCGTTCCCCGCTGCTTCTAAAACTGAGAACTGAGCGATCAAAGACTATTGATTGCTCAGTCCACTGCCTTCACTAAACGGAGAGCTGGTAACAGTCAGTCAATAGCTTTCTGCTCTGCCCCCTCCAGTGCTCACTGGAGCACTGGGCTGGGGAGAGGGAGGAGCGGCTGACTCTGACACCCAACGGCTCACTGAGAGGCTGAGCCAGTTGCTGGTTCAGGCATCTGGGTGGTCTTTCCCAAGCCTGGACCAGCTGAGTGGCGTGAGCCAATAACAGTCTTTAGCAAGTCAGAACTGCACTCCTGTGACCTACAGAAGATGTATAGACAAAATAGCTTTGGGCATACTTCTCCTTTAAACTAACATTTATACCTGCAGGGGAGTGCTTTGTGATACAGTTTCCAGTTCTTTATTACAGGTACTTATATAATGCTGTCAATTTATGCAGCGCTTTACACGTGTATTGTACATTCACATCAGTCTCTACCCTCAAGGCGCTTACAATCTAAGGTCCCCAACTCACATTCATACATACACATGCTGGTAGGATAATTGGCTCCTGTCAAAATTGGCCCTAGTATGTCTTTGGAGTGTGGGAGGTAATTAGTAAGAAACACACACAGGCACAGGGAGAACAAGCAAACTCCATGGTTGGGATTCCAACCAATGACCCTAGTGCTGCTAGGCGGAAGTGCTAACCACTTAGCCACTGTGTTATCACATCCAACATGGCCTTTACAAGAACTATTGTAGTGTTTAGATTGCTGACTGAATTTATTGTATTATTTTTCAACCTCATAACTGGTGACCAGACCAAAAGCCATGAGGACTCTGAACTTTTGAATTTTGATTTGCTCCATTACCTGGAAGAATTGAGAGCAGGGGAAGAAATAGCCTGTAAGTCTTTGCAGTAAATTTCCCTTCCTTTTGCCGATTACAAACGGAGCAGCTTGACTTGTTCTTTGTGCTCCTTCACAGGAGTACAACATCTACCGCTGTGATAAGAACTGCAAACATTCTCTAAAACACAAACTCCCACATCCACATATAATGACAGTAGTCCTAGCATAAAACCTCAATCAAAGCGCTATAAGCAAACTAGAATTACATTATGTGAACATTTCCAAATCAAAATTTATTTTTAGTTGTTTGCCTTTCATGTTCTGCTATTACCTTGTGCTCTGTGTAAAAATAAGCCCAGCATTCCCTACGCCAGGCCCAGCCAGAGGCACTGGACTAAATGTTAGGAACAGAGCATTATATGGACAACCAGCACAGCGGATATATGTATGTATATATATATATATATATATCAATATCAGAGGCAGGTGACGTCATAATCAGGATTGTCAGCGCTGAAGAGGTGCCCAATACAAACAAGCTATACTGGCTGCTTATTGCTCTGTAATGAACCAACCAACGCAAGTGAATGGCTGTTTTTAATAGATGAGATATTAAAGTGGTTCTAAAATTAGGGTAAAAAAAATGTATTATAGCTTTCTTTCCTCTCTTCACACAGGGACTTGGGCAGCAGCAGGAGCCATTGGATGTGGGAACATATAACAGTGACCGTTAGCAGCTCATAAGGAAAGCAAAGGCATGGCGATACCTTAGGAGCACTACATAAAAAAAATAATAAAATCAACTGCGAGGGGTACCTGTTTTGCAGATAAACTGTTTCCTTGACTTCCTGCCATAACTAGCAGTCACCACTTGAGGGCACTAAAGAGGAAATGTCTGCTCATTTATACAATACAAAGTCTCTGGTTTTCCTTTTGGCTCCCTCTAGTGGCGACTGAAAAGTCCAGCAGGAAGAACTTTCTCCAGGCTGTAGTCAAACTGGAATAGTTACCCAGCGACCCATCAGATTAGGTAACAGAAGTGATGTTCCTTCAGCTGCATATGCATCCACCACTTCTAGGTTTGCTAATCTGACAGAACACCTGTAGTCAGAAGAAGGCAGCTAACATTTTACTACTCCCAGCTACATCTTGAATTTCAGAGTAATCTTAGCAATAAAGTGAGCTTGTATAAATAAATATAGTGTGTTGACATATGTGATGCTGTTTCATTTTGAAAGAAGCTGGACGCCAGCCGTAGGAAGGTGGCGGAGGCCATGTTGGTACACCCCACACTGATCAGAGCTAAACCTTTAGGCTTTCAAAATTCAACATTTAAACAGCATCACAGATGTCAATATACTAAATTTATTTATATACACTCACTTTATTGCTAAAATTACACTTAAATTCAAGACGTATCTGGGTGTACTAAGATGTCCGCTGCCTTCTACTTACTGCAGGTGTTCTGTCAGATTAGCAAACCTGGTAGCGGTGGAACATATGTGCAGCTGACGGAACGTCACTTCTGTTACCTAATCTGACGAGTCGCCGTATGCATCGCATACTAGCACATTATGTGAAAAGTACCTGAAAACGAAGCCTTCCAACGATGCAATATAATTGCTGGAGGTAGCTTCCCGTCTTGCTTCTGGGGCGTCACTCCAGATAATGTCCTTTTAGAGACGAAACGCGTCAGGACGGTCCCCACTGCTGCCTACAATATTTTACAGCCATGTGAGTGGTTTTTCATTTTTAAATAAATGTACCTCTGTTTTATGGAATTACGCTATGGTCCTTTTTCGTTTCCTTTCCAATACTCTCCACATGTCTATGGATTTTTGAGCTGCTGGTTTGCCTGTGGTGCCATTTCCTCCATGAGTCTACTTGGTCGCTACCTGCATACACCTGTCTGACAGCATCTACCTACGGTCCATCCATTACATAACAAGAATGTTTGACACACAGAGCGTACGCCCTAGTGTGTTCAAATGATCAGGTAAGCCTTCCCTTCATCCTGTGGTGGTTCTTTTTCACGAGTGCATATATTCACTGTTTGCAAGATTTCATCGCACTTGACTGGGAACAGATTTTTTACTCCATTTTATATGAACTTATTTTATTGAATGTGTACATTATTATTTTCACTATATACACGTTATGCATAATGGTGCATACCAATATTCATACAGGTTGTTATTTTTTTGTCAATTTTGACCTTTGTTTGAATTGTATCAGAGCACTTCTATTCTCAGAGCTACACTTTGTTACTTTTTGTTTTACTTACCGTTTTTTCAATATGGTGCGTTAGCTGCTAAAACACTGGGAGCAGCGCAGAAATTTTTGGTTTATTTTCTGGTCTCAAAAACTAACTCCAGTACTTCAACTGCTTGCATTTAAAAATGAATGTTATTACAATGCCACGTTCACATGACCACAGAGGGCCAATTACAACCCAGGAGGAACGTTGGTCTGCACACAGGAGTCACAGGTGGCTGCAAACACCCGCAGCCAGCAGCTTGTACAAATCAATGATAGGCTAACAGATGCAGCTGCTGTATGCTTGTACCCGCATGTCCTTGTGGTCCTGAATGCAAACAGTTTGAATCCAGGGACAGTCATCTGTTCCTGGAACTTCTCCTCCAGCCTTGTGAGCAGCTCCAGCAGCCATGATTTGCTACCATAGACGGACCGGGACACCTATGTCAATTATTTTGCATGTGGCCAGACATGTACTGAGAGTTCTAACATTTGTTTTTTTTTTTAGACTGCCCACTAGATGCTTTAATCACTTTCTATACACACACAGGAGTGGTGGGAGAAACAGCATGCGATTCTTTGCCAGTGCGATTTGCGTCAATTTTTTTTGTATTGACCTAAATCGCATCGCAAAGTATCAGTACTCCGTATCGACGAGTACTGGACAAAAAGTATCAGTACTCGCTGATAAAACGATATTGGTGCAACCGTAGTTTAAACGCAAAAACCTGTGACTGCTAGACACAGAGATATGCTTCTTCTTGGCGGTGTACAGCCCTCTGTGGAGGAGTTAATAAGCCCTAAATGACATAACTGCTTTTAATATTTCATTTTTATTCCTGCTTTAAGACCTGTGCTATGTAGAAATCATCATGGTAGTATTGAATTAACCACATAGAAGAAACATAACAGTTAATACTTATCATAATGGAGCACTTATTCTTTAAACTTCCTGCAAAGATTTTGGGAACTCGTGTAACGCAGGTGTTCAGACTTAAAAGCAGCAGGAACCAAACGGTTCTGCAAATCAACCATCAGATTTAACTCTGCTCACAAGCAGCCTTAATAGAGGAAAGAAAGAGGGGGGGGGGGGTTTGTTTTGCAAACGAACGCAACTTACGAGCTAATTGAGTGAGCTAAATTAAGCTATCAGCGATTTTTTAGATCTGGATTCAATTGTTGCATTTTAGAAAATTCCCCAAGGCAAACTCAAGACAGGCTATTAAAGCAGCAGCTCCGCACTCCATTTCATACAATAAAAAGTTATGAAACGGGCAGCCTGCTACATTTTCTCCTGTTTCAGAGAACTTTCTTTTTTTTTCTCCTTTTTGGCTCCGCTCATGTTTTGCGACCTAATTAGTCCACTGGGAAAGTAAAAAATTGTGCGGCCCAGAGATACATACTAATAATGACCACTAAGCTGCTGAGAAAACACAATACCAACATTGAAAGTTAAGTTAAAGAGCTTTATTTTAACTTCACTCTACTGGCTATGGATCAGGCGGAACACAGAAAATAAGGCTTTTCCATCTGTTAAATAATCTTTTCCATATTTAATGCTTCTTTAACTTCAGGTGACGTATGCCACTACTTATTTTTCTTTTAGAAACCAAAAAAATAAATAAATGGGAATGGGAAAAAAAAAAAGAACAGATAAGTGCCCTTACAAAACACTTTAAGAGGTTTAAAGTGCCCCCTATTCATTTATCCATGCAGGAAAAAGTAAAAGGATAACCCGCAGCAGTATGTACTACCCTGCCAATCCGACAAGCTAGCCCTGTGTAAGCTCCAAATTGACTTAGTGGAGCTTACACAAGCCTACAAACTCCTTTTCAAGTCCTATGTGACAGCCCCGGAGCACCAGCACTGTCTGGTATGAAAAAAAAGAGCAACACAAGGGGAGAGATCAAACAGGTGCACCATAGTGTAGTATTAAAAAAATGTAAGTTGCACTCACAAGAGCAAGTAGGAGACAGGTGGAAGTGACCAGATTTGCAGCACCGGGGCTCAGCGTCCGACCGTGAGGGAAGCAGATAGGTGATAGCCAAAGTGATGGTGTAGGGCACCGCTGTTTATAAACCGGGATTCATCCGTCTAATCGGGAACGGCACAACAGGGAATGTCCTCTGCGCTTTGTGCTGACGTCACTCGAGGACCATGCACAGACAATGAACGCGTTCCTTGGCGTATCTACCTCCTCTTCATCAGTTGAAAACACATTAATCGACGGTGCATGCTCCATGAGTGACGTTGGCACCAGGTGGAGAAGGACATTCCCTTTCATCACGAACGCTTACCGATTGAATGGACAAGTCCCGTCTTCTATACAGGGACACCCGGTTCCCTACACCATCTCTTGGCCTGGCGGTCACCTTTTGGCTTCCACCACAGTGGGATGCTGAGCCTCAGTGCTGTGAATCTTGTCACTCTTGTGAGTGCAACTTACAATTTAATAAAGTTTAAAAAAAATAAAAAAACTACACTATGGTGGCCTTTGCCGCTTTGCTTTCTCCCCTTGTGTAAATCCTAGATGAAGTATCCCCTCCCTGATCTGCAGGCTGTAGCACTCCAGTGAAGGATTTTTTTGTATAGTGTTGGCTACCCACTCAACAGATTTTTTCTGTATATTAGGTGTATAGTGATCTGTGGTTATCACATTTCCTTTTTGAGATTATTAGGTGGTATATTGCTACTTTCACATCACACATTACCATCTGGTTTCACCCAACCATTCTGGGGCTCTTTTGTGGAGCGCTGTGGTCCCGGTGGATTTTTACTGGGCCAATCGATGTTTAATTATAATACATTATTTAAAAATTCAAAGTCAGTTAGCCAATCAGGAGAGAGAGGGGGCAAGGCCGGGCCACAGCTCCATGTCTGAATGGACACATGGAGCTGTGACTCGGCTCGGGTGACCCGATAGCAAGTTGCTTTCTGTGGGGACACTCAACAGGAGGGAGGGGCCAGCAGCACAGAAGAGGGACCCGAGAAGAGAAGGATCCAGGCTGGTCTGTGCAAATCCACTGCAACATAGCAAGTATAACAGGTTTTTTTTTTTTCTATAAAAAAAAACAAAGACCTTACAATCACTTTAAGCCTTTCTACAGAATTTCCGAACTCATTATATACTCATGGAGTAAAAAAATCTAATATGGTATTATTTATGGTATTAAGGTTTGAACAAACTCACAGATACAGATTTAGCCACTCTGGACGGTCTGAGGAGGCCTGTAATGCTGCAGAGTGCTCCAGACGGTGGTCTGAGGAGGCCTGTAAGCTGCACAGTGCTCTGGACGGTGGTCTAAGAGGAGGCTTTTAATTATACACAGTGCTCTAGACAGTGGTCTGAAGAGGCCTGTAATGCACAGTGCTCTGGGATGGTGGTCTGACTAGGAGTGGCCTGTAATGCTGCAGCGTGCTCCTGATGGTGGTCTGAGGATGCCTGTATGCTGCACAGTGCTCTGGACGGTGGTCTGAGAGGAGGTTTTTAATTCTGCAAAGTGCTCTAGACGGTGGTCTGAGGAGGCCTGTAATGCACAGTGCTCTGGGATGGTGGTCCGACTATGAGTGGCCTGTAATGCTGCAGAGTGCTGCGTGGTGGTCTGAGGGGAGTCCTGTAATGCACAGTGCTCTGGATGCAGGTGGGCAGAGGAGGCCTCTAATGCACAGACAGTGCTCTGGACGGACGATGGTCTGAGGGGAGGCCTCAGGCCTGTGTGTAATTGTAATGTACACACTCACAGTGCTCTCTGCTCCTGACGGTCATCGGGAGTGGGACGCTCGTCGGGAGGCCTGTAATGGACAGTGCTGCTCTGGGCGGTCGTCTGAGGACTCGGAGGCCTGTAATGCTGGATGAACAGTGCTGCAACTGCTGCTAAGCGAAGCACGCCAACGACTCGCTTGCTGGGAGTGGAAGCAGGTGGAGCTCCGTGGAAAAAGGAAGTTCACAAGGGTAAGCGTCCCTGTCTCACATTTTCCTTTATGTTCATTAACGAAAACAGAATTGATTTTTGTCATAGTTTTCATCAGTGGACAGAAATGTGGTGTACTTTTTGTCACTGTAAATAGGCCACTGATGAAAACGGACGAAAATGGTTTTGTAGACGAAATAAACACTAAGCACAAATAAGCTACCACATGAGAGACTGGATGCTGCAGAGGATCTACGGAATAAAATCTGTATTTTCACTGATAACGGTAAACTTAGCAAAGGTTTTTTAAAAGAACAGCACTGGAAGCAAAGTAGGTATTGAGTAGGGCTGAGGTTCTAGTTCTGAGATTCAATACAACCAAGATCAATACCTGCATGGGGAGAGTATGTTCTCCATGTGTCTCTGGTGGTTTCCTCAAGGATATTTTCCATATAGTCCAAAAACATTCTGTTAAAGTTGCAAGGTTCATAGATGTACATCTGCAGTATGAGATCATCTAAGACACCGCAGCCTCTCGCTGCCATTACACGATTTGGAACAAGCCTTAGTAATATGCCATTTACTGTTCTCCTTGCAGGAGAGAAAATTGTTCCTTAGAAGTTGCAGTGCAAGGATCCCCCTACTTCTTCATTCTGTGAATAAGAGATTCCTTTGCACCTCCCTGCGGTTTATTGATCATTCCCCCTACCAGCAATCAGCAACGCAGCTTTGACATGAGAAGCCAAACCCCTTATCGCTACCAAGACGGCTGCCTCTACACATGGACATGGTGCAGAACAAGCAAGTAAGTCCATAACGGAAAATATCAGCTGAAAGACCTCAGTTGACTAGCCCTTTGCTTGCCTTTTTAGGCACAAACTTCCACAGTACAGGTCCTCTCATTAAAAAAATGTTACTTGTCACAAGCACACGGGGAGTTTTTGACACAGAAAAGCGCTAATTTTAAGTATTTATATACTCTGAAATCAAGTGACCATTCCAGGGAGATGCTGTCCAGGGTTCAGCAAGTAGAGAGACCTTTGACACAGCAAAGGCTTTCTTGCAGACACCTGTAAAAACCCGGGGAGACAGATGAAGGCCTATATAAGAACGCAAGCTGTCGCAGCTCTTATGATGTATATCTGTATGTAGAGTTGCAAATGAGAAAGCAATGTATTGTAGGTCCCTCTGGCTCATAAGGCATAAGAGGAAATATTTGCTTTGGTTAGCTGCTGACAATTTTCATAAGAAACAATTGCAGCGGATGGGGCGATATATGAAACGTGTAATTAATCAATGTCCTATTGAAGAGGCTGGGATTTGGTTCACCTTCTCCTATGCATGCTAAGTATGCCGTGTTGTACCATGAGAACATCACTGTACATGAATTGTATATGCCCTGAGAGACACTATACAGCAGTAATGTACGACTTATTTGTCAACAAGCAGCTCTCAGCCCACCACGTGGAACACATGAGTAGGCAGAAATAAAATAGTATTACATATTGGAATGTCCCTCTACCACGCTGTATACCGCAGGACAATGCAAGTCGCACATACCAGGCACAATAGAGAACATTAGTAACAGACCGGGTTACACATACACAGGAAAACTGATTAAAACTAAAACATGTTAAAGGGGAAGTCCACCCCAACACTAAAATTGCTACATCTACAGACATCCACGGTCTAACATTAACCTATCTAGCCCTATAAAGAAGAAAGTCGCTATACATACCTTTTTTGAAGCTGCTCCGGTCTCCAGCAGTGAAAGCTCTGCAGAGGACACAGCAAACAACAGCTGTGAAATGAATGGGGAGTGACGTCACCCATACACTTACTATGGGGCTTCCGTTGTCGGCTGTGTCCTCTGCACCCTCCTCCACAGCGAAGCCGCGGCTGACAGCTCAGCGTGGGATAAGATCGGCTGCAGAAAGGATATGTATACCGATTTCTTCTTTACAGGGTTAAAAAGGTTAGTGTTAGATCGTGGATGTCTGTAGGTGTATCGATTTTAGTGTTAGGCTGGATTTTAGCCGTTAAAGGCTCCGTTCATTGAAAACATATTTAAGAGGAGTGAATGCTGTCAGGTTGATTCATCCACTCGTTCTTATGTCCTTAATGTAGATGTAAACCCCAACGCCAGATTTCACACCGTTACTTTGCAGTAAGACATGTCCATTAAAACAGTGCATCCAATGCATCTTAATGCCACATCTGGTTGCAGCACACCACACAGCAAAGCATTACCATCACTTTGTGGTGAGCTGCATCGATAAGAATAGTGGTCACCTTCCTTTGTGCAACAAATGTGCATTAAATGCAGCACAAAGGTGTAAAATGGGCCTCATGACAGTTTGCTAAGAACTACTGACATTTTTCCAAAGGTGTAACTGTGGCCTTTCCTGTACACTTTTCAAACTGTCATTCATCTTCCCCTTTAGAAGATACAATACCTTGATTTTTTTCCATCTATTCTCCCCTCCCAGCTCTGCTGATCTCCTGCAGCCTCCTCCTGTGTACATGCACTCCAATTATGACTGTATGGCATGTCTAAGGGAAAGTTTTCCTTATGGTGACAGCAGTGGATCATATCTGCGTAATGAGATTTAACACAGCCACTTTCATGTGACAGGGTGACAACGCTAGAGCTCAGATGGGAGGAAGCACAGCACACCGTCACCCTATAACCAAAGTGCCAAAAAAAAAATGTAAGAGGTACTTGAAATTGAAGCAGAACTAAACCTACATTTTTGATTCAGAAGAGACATGCTTAGTCTTTTCAGCAATTAAACAAATGTACGTTTCTGTTTACAATCTTCTATTGAATGTGCAGCTCGGAATACATTCTCATCATGGTGCCCGTGTCCAAGGATGATTGACTCCCACACACCCCATCCCCGCTGGCCAATCAAGACAACTGAAGCCTGTCACCCTTAAGAAGACAGGGGAGAAGACAGGGGAGAAGACAGGGGAGAAGACAGGGGAGAAGACAGGGGAGAAGACAGGGGAGAAGACAGGGGAGAAGACAGGGGAGAAGACAGGGGAGAAGACAGGGGAGAAGACAGGGGAGAAGACAGGGGAGAAGACAGGGGAGAAGACAGGGGAGAAGACAGGGGAGAAGACAGGGGAGAAGACAGGGGAGAAGACAGGGGAGAAGACAGGGGAGAAGACAGGGGAGAAGACAGGGGAGAAGACAGGGGAGAAGACAGGGGAGAAGACAGGGGAGAAGACGCCAGCACCAAGCAAGAGATCTAATGGTCGCATTGTTGGAATATAGGTATCCGCAAACTTCAGTACCCCTGTTAACATTAAACCCTAAATGATATTTTAGCCAATTTGGTTTACATATATATGTTAACCACCTGCCGACCGCTTTTCTCAGCCAGGACCCTGTCCAGACAAATGCAGCCCTGTTCCTACCAGAACAGAATTAGTACCTTGTGGAGATTTAGATATTGCGTCTAAATCTTCCTTGCCTCCAAAGCCCGCTCCATTTCAAGATCGCTCCTCAGAGCTTCGACATCTGTCAGTAGCCCCTGATGTCTCATCACCAGTTATGACCCTATTCCAACAATCGCACCACAATCGTGTGCATTAGACGCAGCCACGGGGCATCTGTGGAGCTTCCCCATTGACTTGCATGTGTAGCGTTCGGTGGGCTTGCCACCCGTCAGTTTCATTCAGCCATGATCAAGAAGCAAAGCATCATGTAAACATTCCTATTGCAGCTTAAAAAAGGGGGGGGGGGACGCAGCTATTTTTTGCAGCCCGCCAAACGCAAGACTAAACAAAGCCTTCAAGTCCTGCCTAAAACTGGGGACAAGCCTGGTAAACCAGGCCAGATTTAACCTGTGAGGAATAGGATTCCTTCCATTGTACCCACCCTATTACATTGGGAATTATGGGCGCCCCCAACTGTGTAAGGGAACCAGAGTTGTCCGTGAAAATTATTAAGAACAAATACTACACCAAAAGGCTGAGAAGTTTCCTCATTAAAACATTTCCCCTCTATTCCTAGGATTTTAATATTGGATTTACCCACTAATTTTATTTTCAGTGACAAAAGTGATCAGATCAAATATTAGGGAGAGAGAGTATTATATGTGGGGCCCGTGGTTCCTGCTTATGCTGCTGATCTCTGACATCTCAGTCCTTTATACACATGGAACAGTTCTCGCATTTAAAAGCTGCGCAATACAAACATCAAAAACACCTTGCTGACTCCTGTTCTGTAAAAACATTGCTTACAGTGTTTGCTGAATCTATCTTCACTAATGGCATTCATTTTTAAATATTGGTACAAAGGAAAGATATGTATAGGATCAACATCACATTTATATGGCCTAATAAACACCTGTGTATTTAAATATGGGTTAAAGTGTATCTAAACCTAAGCATATTATACAAACTCTATCTACATACACACACACACACACACACCGATCAGCCAACTTAAGAACTACCCACCTAACAGAGTAGGCCCCCCTTTTGCAGACGAAACAGCCCTGACCTTTCGAGGCATGGATACTACTAGACCTTAGAAGGTATGCAGTTTTATCTGACACCAAGCTGTCAGTAGCAGATCCTTCAAGTCCCGAAAGTTGTGAGATGGATTGGACCCGTTTTTCCAGCACATCCCACAGATGCTGGACTGGATTGAAATCTGGAAAATTTGAAGGCCAAGTCAACACTTCAAACTTGTTGCTATGTTCCTCAAACCATTCTTGAACCATTTTTGCAGTGTGGCAAGGTGCATTATTCTGGTGAAAGATGCTACTGCTATGCGGGAATACGGTTTCCATAAGGGGGTACTGGGTCAGCAACATTGTGTCAACTAACATCCACATAAATGGATGAACCCAAGGCTTCCCAGCAGAACACTGTCCAAAGCATCAATGCCTCCGTTGGCTTGTCTTCTTCCCATAGTGCATCCCCAGGTAAAAATGACCCACAAGCACCCGGCCATCCACATGATGTGAAAGAATACGTGATTCACCAGAGGCAGCCACCTTTTCCATTGCTCCGTGGTCCAGTTCTGGGCATCATGACCGGTCTGCAGCTGCGCAGCTAAATACACGACAAACCGGAGTGTCCTTTTCTGCTTTCAATGCAGGGAGAACCTGTGTATATATACACACATATACACTATATTACCAAAAGTTGGGATGCCTGCCTTTACTTGCACATGAACTTTAATGGCATCCCAGTCTTAGTCCATAGGGTTCCATATTGAGTTGGTCCACCCTTTGCAGCTATAACAGCTTCAACTCTTCTGGGAAGGCTGTCCACAAGGTTTAGGAGTGTGTCTATGGGAATGTTTGACCATTCTTTCAGAAGCGCATTTGTGAGGTCAGGTACTGATGTGGACGAGAAGGCCTGGCACGCAGTCTCAGCTCCAATTCATCCCAAAGGTTTTTTATCAGGTTGAGGTCAGGAGGCCAGTCAAGTTCCTCCACCCCAAACTCGCTCATCCATGTCTTTATGGACCTTGCTTGTGCACTTGTGCGCAGTCATGTTGGAACAGGAAGGGGCCATCCTCATGAGGGAACTTATAGTGATTCAAGCAATGCATTAGAAGTCTGTGCTTTTTTAATTCTAGTACTTTATATACCATAATTGAGCACTTTATTAGCACAACATGTAATAAGGTTAACAATATTTTGGTAAGCGAGGCTCTTCTCTTTATAATTTAGCCCTATTGAGATACAAAGACCTATATCACAACTGCACACAGCATGAAAGGCGGATTATTATTGATGCCATCCAATGGATACATCAATATATAAAAAGGTGATGGGTTCACTTTAATCAGTGGTAAGCTGCAGTGGCAGAAGGCCAGTTATTGCTACAGTAAGCAGGAGCCTCCCATGCTATCATCCATCCACTTGACGGTCTCTTGAAGTGTAGTTAAGAAAGCCTACGAGGATGTCTACTTGATCTTCTCTGCTCACATGTACTTCATATCCTGATAGCCTCAATGATGTACAGGCATTGTCAAATCACTTATGTCTTGAAATGCTTCTTCACTCGTGCAGACTACATTTGCTTATTCAAAGGATGTGGCTGCATGTTGCAGTAAAGCGGCTTCATTTCTCACATGTGCAATGGAACAATTAATCAATCACTGGGCCATGTTTGCGCAGATAAATGGAACTAGCTTGAAAATGAAATAGTTAAACGTAATTTTATTTGGAATGTATTTTGGCTGGCTTCACACCTTTGCCTTTTTTCCTAATCCGTTAACCACTGAAATCAAAGTAAATGCATCAAAACATGTTTATTGTAACACATTTTATCCTGCACAGCAACGCATGTGTTTCAATGTCAACATGTGCTGTGTTTTATGACGTGTGATTATATGTAATGTAAATGCACATTTAAATGCAAGTCAAAATTTTGTGATGAGTTTTGATGTTTCAATTGAGTTAAATGGACAATGCATCAAGCACAAAAAAATGCATCATTATGCAAATATGTGAATTTGGCCTTAATTTAATAAAGCACTGTGCTTCAAAAAATATCATTTCTAACCAGCCAGTAAAATCTGTATCTTCGAGTATGGTACAAGATGCAGACTATAATTACGAATGAGTTGTATGGAGCTACTTTCAGATGACTGGACTGACCCAACAAAAAAGATGGAGGGCCATCCCTATAGAACCCATCCTGGCTAGCCTCAGTTTTGTAGCAAGCAATATGGGGAGCAATATGGGGAGCAGAATAGACCTGGGTCCCATATTGTACTCCACAAAACAGATTTCACTGGTAGGTCAAAAGTCCAATTTTCTTAAGTCAGAGTATGTGACTCAGGCTCCTTAATCATTCTGACTGTCCAAAAGATGGGTGAGCAACACAGCAAACAAACCCTAACAGGCCCACATAACAAAAAACAGCTTGTAGCACCTTACGCCCCAAAACTGGTATCAGAAGAGGACTAAACATTCACCTGGTAGAACAGAAGCCGAGTTGGCAGTCCTGCAAATCTGGAAGCAGGGAAACTCCTGAGGGAAATCCTCAGGAAGCACAAACGGGGAATCAGATTGCCTTAAACGCAGACGCTAGGAGGTAAACTCTCATGGTGCACACTGTCTATTCAGTGTCCTTTGGATGTTTCAGAGCTGGATAGAATAAAAAATAAAGATTATGTACTGGTTAGGGTGGAAGGTACCAAATCCTTACTTAATCCTTGCGCAACACAAAGAATGGCTCCTTACAGGATAAGGCCGCCAACTCAGATCTTCCCTGCAAAGGTGACAGCAACAACAAAAGCCAAGTACTATAAGGCAGAAGGAATATTTCTAATAGGTTGATTAAAAAATAAATAAATAAATAAAAAAAGGAGCCGAGAGAACCTAATTAAGATCCCAAGGGGTCAGAGGAGAGCACATGAGGAGAGATCTCAAATCACAAATGTCTATCAAGGCCAGAAGATCCCCCACAGGGAGAGACGCAATGACTTATGCAAAACGTTTGAGCCCATAGTAACTAGTTGAGTCTTCAGCTCCAAAATGGGCCAAACGCCTCAATTTGGTTTGGGAACTGTAAAAAGGTTTAGGTAGAAACTTTGAAAACATTCCTTTGTTGGTACTGGGATAATGACCCCTTGGGACAAGAGCTGCTGGACAGCAGCAAGCAGACCTGCCTGCTATGACGGTACAGACAAGTTTGAAAGCATGAAGCAAGAAAGCGTAAGGATGTAAAACTCCAGTTTTTAGGCCCTGGAACACAGGAATCTGAGATTTCAGTACCAGAAGGCTGGCAGTGTCCAACCACCACACACTCACAGGAATGGGGAGCCTCATTACTAGGAAGAGGCCTTGGAACTAATATTGGCTGGTTTGGAAGGCCATGCCTGCTTAGGAAAGTATATTACAGCCTTCACTTTGGAAAAACGGAGCAGGATAAAAAGGAACCCTTCCTGAACGCAGGGTTAGAGGTCCTACCAGTAGAGGCACAAGACAAAAAAAAATATGATTCTGGACGGCTGCACTTCCAAAAATCCTTTTATTGCAGCTTCATATGACAAGTGGTTGACAGATGGAGTAGGGAACAAAGAAGTAGACACGTTTCGCGCAAATGTTAGCACTTAGTCATTTTTTTGGGAAGTGGTGGTGGGGGGGTAACCGCCCAAGAGGTTTCTTATATGGGAGCTTAGATGACCAGCATGTACGATCCTATGCATGTGGATGGAGAAAAGACTCATCCTGGAGATTTGATGAAGTGCATCCAACTCAGCCTTTCACGCAACAGTACAAGGCCATCCGTAAAATATCTGACTGTGGACAGAGGGATTTATTAGGATGGAACTAGGATCAAATGGATCAACGTCCCACGAATGGACTTTGTTTGATAAGCGCTGCAGCCAACTAGCTGCAGCATTTATCAGTGTATTCTAACAATGGAAGGCTTCCGCCCATCCCCCTCGCTTGTGTCGATGGGGGAATCTAAATGGTTGTGAACGTATGGTCAACTCTATTGTGCAGGTGTCAATTGTCTAGCAGACTACCATAGAAACAACGGCAGATTCCATGGAAAGGCATGTCAAGGAAAAGAAATTTAAAGAAGGCCTTAACCTAAGCTGGGCCTAGAGCAGAGCATGGCAGCAACATTACAGGACAGCCAGGTACAGTTCTCAAAGTCTCTTCTGAGAAGTCAAGTGATCCAGAAGTTGCATTAGGAGCCACAGTTGCTATGGATCTTGGGATGTCCCTGCAGCCTTATTTTTTGCTAGTGTCCTATCATACTATCTCCTGAAGGTAACTGCATATAAACCAGTTGCGATGATTAAAGAGCCTGGGCTCCATACTGTACGTCTACAAAACTGTCTTTTTGCCTTTTAGTAATTACTGTTTTCACCTTGTTTTCATCCCTTTTCCCCATATCTTAGTGCTGATGATCTCCAACAGCCTCTTTTAACCACTTCCTGTCTGGATGGCCTAATATGGTGACCACAGTAAAAATGTGCAAATGTTTTATTAGAGCAAACCTTTCCAAAAAGAAACATAAGGCTGCCATTGTTGAATTGCTTTAAGAAATGCTAGTTGCCTGGTTAGAATGATGCTCTAATGGCGATAATTTCAAAGCCCAGGAACAAGTCTGCAGGTCAGGAAAGTCAGAAGAAAGTCAAACGTCCCTACCTATATTAAGGGTTAGCATGACAACCAGGTGAACAGAGTGATCATCACTGGTAGCCTGCAAATTTTAAGCATGACAAGTTTCCTTTTACAGTTCTCCAACTGGCTTTATTCCAATATTCTTAAATAAAACCTACAAGGATGAAAATATACTCGCTACCATTGCGGACTTCCTAAGTAAACTGCAGGCTGTCTGACATCAGTCCTTTCTGTGTCAGGCCTAAACCAAGCATGTGGCAAAGAGCTCGATCTGCATACTCAGTCAACAGGGCAGTCCATGACTTGACATTAGCAATGATGGCCCCTTGTTTTTCGCTCATTAATCGCAGGCGTCAAATGACATACAAACAGTCCTGAATGTAAAGATTTGTAAAACCCATGTTACCACAGTGCTCCTTCTCCAGCCATTAGGATTTTCAATATCTAGGCCAAGTATTTACACTGCGATAAAGTGCTTACTTTCTTTTGCACAGCAATAGTAATATTACAGAACCTTTTCATACAAAAGGAGCATTAAATAGGTACAGGAGGACCCATAACCAGCAAGAGGTTGCAAGCAACTGCATGACATCTCTCGTCTGACTGAGGCTCCAGTATATCGATCAGCAGAGCAGAACCTCCAGAGAGATTGACTTGCTTTTATTACTATGGCAATTAGAAAAGCAGAGCAACACCTTTTATTGGAGATGCAATAAAGTGAAGGCGCTCGGCCATGTAAGAGTCTCACCATGAACTAATGGCATAGCGTGCAGCCATTGTCACATGGCTCAGAGCCCTTGCTTTATTGTTGTTCCAATACATGCTTGCCCATTGCGACGGAGGCTTTACACATCGCATGTCCCTCTAATATGTAGCGGCCTGTACCTAATGCTACATACAGCCAATCCAAACTAATCTCTCTGAACTGCTGGAAGTCGTACCGATTTCAACAGATTACTACATACACATCATCTATCGCTGTTTCACTACTATGAATATTCCTCCCAGCACCAGGTTCAAATTTGCCCTAAAGAATAAGGTTATTTGGATGTGTGAATATGATTGGTATTTGCGGGAAAGAATATCAACCTTTATGCATTTACAATAGCTCTTGTGGTGTTAAATGAGTAAGTGTTAAAGAGATTCAGGCGCTTCGTAATCTAAGACTAGGGTGTCAAACTCATTTTCATTGAGGGCCACATCAGCAGTATAGTTGCCCTCAAAGGAGAGGTTGTGTTTGGGGTGCGTGACGCGCAGGGCTCAGGAGTGTGTGACGCGCAGGGCGCAGAGTCCAGGAGTGCGTGACGCGCAGGGCGCAGAGTCCAGGAGTGCGTGACGCGCAGGGCGCAGAGTCCAGGAGTGCGTTACGTACAGGGCGCAGAGTCCAGGAGTGCGTTACGTACAGGGCGCAGAGTCCAGGAGTGCGTTACGTACAGGGCGCAGAGTCCAGGAGTGCGTTACGTACAGGGCGCAGAGTCCAGGAGTGCGTTACGTACAGGGCGCAGAGTCCAGGAGTGCGTTACGTACAGGGTGCAGAGTCCAGGAGTGCGTTACGTACAGGGTGCAGAGTCCAGGAGTGCGTTACGTACAGGGTGCAGAGTCCAGGAGTGCGTTACGTACAGAGTTCAGAAATGTTTTATGTACAGAGTGTGGGGTTCAGGAGTGCACTAAGAGTGCAGTCTTTAGGGGGGATGCTAATGCACAGTGTGCAAACCCCCCTCAAACCTTCCTCGCATCTCCCTCTCCTACATGGCCTAGCTCTAGTACCTCACCATTTAGGCAGCTCTTAAATTATTGCATTTCCATGTTCTGTGTACTGTGGGAGACCAGATACGGAGAATGTAGGGTCCTGGGTAGAGATGTAAAATTACCGGAAATTTTGAAGCTCGGGGAAACAAAACTGTTTTTTTTCCATGGGGGGGGGGTGGGGGGGGCTAGCATTTTTTTCAATTCTCCGAAAATTTTGCGACTCGCACATGTGCCGTGCGTGCCTGGCCGTGAAGCTGAAAGCTGTCACGGCCGGCAATGGAGGCACCGGAGGAGAGGAGGGGGAGAGGAGCGACGCTCCGTTCGGCCGCATCGATGGACCGTGGAACCGGTAAGTGTCTTTTTATTAAAATTCAGCAACTACACTTTTTGTAGCTGCTGACTTTTAATAAACATAAAAAGCCTGGAACTCCGCTTTAAGAAGAGAGTGGGACTAAGTTTCAATGGACATTTAATAAGAATTATTTTCTGAGCGGAAATTGTCAGTATCCGCCCCTGCTTCTGCAGCTACTTTTTTTGTCCGTCATCACAATTAGGAACTTCTAAAAACTTAAGGTTTGACCGGACCGGTTCTTGTTACAATAGCAGCACAGCACCTCCTAAAGGAAGAAACGCATACTGTTCTTGCATTGAAGGGTTCAGTTTGTTACCTAGGACTTGCTTGTCCTCACTCAGAAATTGCACTCACTCAGTGCACAGAAATTAGAATAATCTGATATCATACATTTTTTTTTAGAAATGATTTGGAAAATATTTGAACACCCTGTCTTTAAATATTGTATTCATCATGTTAAAATAAAATATTCCACAATTTTTTTTTCTTTTTCAAATTTTTTGGAAAAAAACAAAAAAGCCTTCAGGAAAAAAAAAAACGGAAAAAAAAAAGTTTTTTTTTCTGGGCCTTCACATCTCTAGTCCTGGGTTTAGTAACCGAACTAAAAAAAAAAAAAAAAAAAAAAAAAGTTTAATACTACTTTAACACCAGCAGCTACCAAAAACTGAAGTTTTAGGTGGCCTGACCTTGTAAGAAAAGTGTACATCAAGTTTCCTGGATAAGGGGAACAGAGCAGAACAAGAGTCATGAAGCACAATACAAAAATGTATTTGGCAAAGACAACACGCCTTGGCTTCTTCTGAGCTTCATATAAAAACATGTGGCCAGAAAGACCTGACAAAAATGACATTCATCTGCACTAATCCACATCTTTTTTCATAATTCCAGCAAAGAAAGGACAGTCTTTTTAGGCTCACTTAATAAATCACATAGCACGCTGGTGACGGCCAAGGGTTCTTCTTTTATTGTTGGTGACTGGGGGGGGAGATGAGGCTGTCTGCATCATGTTTCTCAAGGTGTGGTCTCCGCAGAACGCAATGAGTCCAGCATGCATCGCTCTCACTACACTCATCCAGACTGACACGGGGTCTTTTCTTTAACACTTTTCATACCTGACATGTCAGATCAGCACAAGATATTCACACCTGCCTGCAATCCCAACGACAATCGCATGTGGGAGGATTTGTCTGATCCTGGCTGTTGGAATACATTTGGTAATAGTAGATGTTAGGCAACGGTTACATGCAGCTCTCGCTCCCTGGCCTCGCATGCTTTGCATAGCCGCATACAACCATAAAGCAGACCTGCTGTATAATCCTGTCCTCTCTAGCAGGATTCACTGACCTGAGATAAGCATGCATTGCAGAAGTTTAGACTTTTCACACTTTACTGCCTTCATGCTCGTTTCCGGTTCAAAAAAAAAAAATAAAGCTCCCAGAATTGTATGTTACAGATTTACTTTAAAGAGGAGTTCCGCCATAATTTACATCAGTGGCTGTAATCATTGCTGATCGCTTCCCCATTAGGTTTCTGATCTTTTATTAATTTTTTTCCTATCTTCTACCTTTTGTTGCAGAAAAACACAGCACTTCCATCCACGGCGAGGTAAGTCATTTCCCTTAGGCTCCTGGGATAGGGTCCCAGGAGTCAATGGGCATCCACCGCTGCTAGCAACGCATTATTTCCAAAGCCGCGCTTTGTACACAATACACATGTGCGAGATCGGGAGGTGCATGCTGGGTAGCCAACTACACCTAATCTCGGAAGAGGGACTCAGCAGGCTTCAGACACCCACAATCAGGATGGCTGCTTGCTGGATCAGGAGTTCTAAGTAAGTCCCAAGACATGCACAAAGACTGGAAACTATATTATATACAGCGCATGCCAATTTTTAATGTATAAGTGTTGTCACTGGGGTTATTTAAAAAAAAAAAAAAAAAAAAAAAAAAAGAAGGAGAACTCCAGAACTCCACTTCAAAGCTAAACTCTGGGCAGTCAGGAAAAAAAAAAAAAAAAAAAACACCCAGGGCTCGACAAATCCCAGGCGCCAGGTCGCCGTGGCGACTAGAAATTTCATCCTGGCGCATTCTGGAATGCACAATTTGTATCGCCCGATGCCCATGACATGCAAGTTCCAGGGTAAAGGTGATGGACTTGGCCAAGCATGTCTCCAGACCTAAACCCTATTGAGAATCTGTGGGGCATCCTCAAATAGAAGGTGGGAGGGGAGCAAAGTCTAATGCCGTGTACACACGATCGGACTTTTCAGCTACAAAAGTCAGACAGCCTGTCCGACAGACTTTTGACGGACTTTCGACAGACTTTCTAACGACCGGACTTGCCTACACACTATCACACCAAAGTCTGACAGATTCGTACGTGATGAAGTACACCGGACTAAAATAAGGAAGTTGATAGCCAGTAGCCAGTAGCTTCCCTAGCGTGGGTTTTTGTCCGTCGGACTAGCATACAAACGAGCGGATTTCTGGGTCCGGCGGAGTTACGACGTAAAGATTTGAAGCATGTTCCAAACCTAAAGTCCGTCAGATTTGCAACTGGAGAAGTCCGCTGAAGGTCCGGTGAAGCCCACACACGATCGGATTGTTCGCCGGATTTGGTCAGTCGACGCCTGTCAGAATAGTTCGGTCGAAAAGTCCGACCGTGTATACGCCCCATAACATCCACCAGCTCCGTGATGTCCTCATGGAGGAGTGGAAGAGGACTCCAGTGGCAACCTGTGAAGCTCTGGTGAACTCCATGCCCAAGAGGGTTAAGGCAGTGCTGGAAAATAATGGTGGCCACACAAAATATTGACACTTTGGGCCCAATTTGGACATTTTCACTTAGGGGCGTACTCACTTTTGTTGCCAGCGGTTTAGACATTATTGGCTGTGTGTTGAGTTATTTTGAGGGGACAGCAAATTTACACTGTTATACAAGCTGTACACTCACTACTTTACATTGTAGCAAAGTGTCATTTCTTCAGTATTGTCACATGAAAAGATAGAATTAAATATTTACAGAAATGTGAGGGGTGTACTCACTTTTGTGAGATACTTTTGTCCAGACATCACAACCTCCCAAATGAAATATTTCTAAATTGGCAAGACACTATGCGAATTTAAATAGGTAATGACTTCAAGGACCTTCCAATGTAAGGCAAACAAAAGTGTTAGGTGGTCAGAGTGATTACAAATAGATCTTAGTGGACTTGCACATTAGGCAAGCCAGAGAGCATATGTAAAAAAAGGTGAGATATGCGATGGCCGTGCACAATTCGGGGCTGTGAAGAGCTCGCTCCTCGAAGAGATTACACAACAAAGATACAGGTGAAAACCTCTTTACTGGATGTTGCAGATGAGATGTATGCGGCAACACAAACAGGCTTATGATGAATGAGCATAGGAGGAAAAACCCTGCTGTGACCATATTGTCAGCACATCAGATAATCCTCTCAGTGCTTCAAAGACGACAGGCCCCGTCTACAGCGTGTAAAAAATGTGCAGCCCGGGCCGCCAGATAAAGGGCCATCCCTGGCCTGACAAGGGGAGACAGCGGCAGCTCCTCTGAACCTGCGATAAGCCAGTTAAAGCTCAGATTCATTACCTGAGCGCTGATTAATGGAGCTGAACAGGGGGCAGGATGGAAGGCGACATTCCACTTAAATAGTTAACGCCGTAATTTACAATGGGGCCGAGCGGAAAATATAGCTTTCAATACCCCGTGGCCGTGAATCAACAATAAAAGCATTACAATTCATCAAGAAAACACATGAATTCCATCCATACACACGCAGGGCTCTCTCCGCCGCCGTGTGAATGCCGCCAATACACGGGGATCCCGAAATCTCCCCATATACAACGTCTTCAGCCACCACCTTAGAGTTTTAACTGCTCCAGTTATAGGGATTTAACCAATCCTAAATTAAAGGGCAGCTCCTCCTTAAGCCCCATACACGTTATTAGATTTTCTGCAGATTTTTGTCTTCAGATTTACCAAAACCATGTAGTGCAAGGGCCTGCCTGATTACATACAAATTGAAAATCTTAAGATTTGACCTCATATTATATGGTTTTTGGTAAATCTGAAGACAAAAATCTGCAGAAAATCTAATAGTGTGTATGGGGCTTTAGTTTAATTTTTTTTTTTTTTTTAATAAAAATACTACTACACAAGACTTTTGTACTTTAGTGAAAATATCCTCATTAGCAGAATCTGCAGCTATGAATTTTTTAAACCTCATCAGTAAAATCTCATAAGCCTTAATAAGTTTATACAATTTTGAGGTTTGGAATCTTTTTATATATACAGCTTTTATTAAAATACTTGGTGATCCTGTCATGAAGAGTATTGTACATACTACATGCATAGTCCAAATCAGCCCGGAGCCCCGATGTTCCGCAGACGCTGGAGTGTATGCATATAGACAGGAAGCGGGTGAAAGAGGCTGCAAGTGACCAGCAGTGCTAAGGCTCCATTCACATTTGGCATTTTGGGATCTACAGTGGAATCGCTGCGATTCTGCCAGAGATCTCAAATTGCACTGTGTACTCTGCGGCCTGGCGTCCATCGTACACTCATCTTAATTTAATTGCCTCCTTTGTTCTCTGAACTGATGAAGGTATCAAAATACTGGAAACGCGTCGGGTTTTGGGGTACATCACCCTTCGGAGAGTACGTATGTTATCGTGTATTTCATTTTTTGTATTTGTGTTCTGATTTTTGTTTGATCGATTTTTGTGATGTGTAGACATTATACGTCTTTTTATCTTTTACCATTTAATTAAAGGATACTTTTTTATACTTTAGAGTTGGTGGTCTTTCAAAGTCTCATTCAGGGGGTATTTCTTTTTGTTCAAATTGCACTGTAATCACATAAAAACACATATTCGGTTGTCATTCATTTTCAATGACATCTAAGACGCCGTGTGGTTTTGCTGTGACTATCACGCGATAAATCCTGCAGAAACTGCAATGCCAGGACCTCGTCACCCAATAGAAGCTTCAACTCCTATTTTGGGTGACAAGTGTGTTGCAGGTTGGTGCAATAATTGTGGTAAAACTGCACCATGTTTTTGGTGGCATTAAAAATGAATGGCACCTGAACAAGCATTTTGCGATATCAGTGCGATTTGATATCATGGGCAGAATAGCAGAGATTCCGCCTGAGATCCCAATACATCAAATGTGAATGGAGCCTAACATGCAACAAAAAATATTTATGACACACAGGGCTTTAGCAAACTCTTATCTAGAATTTAGATCTCCTTTAAGGCGGCAGTAAAGTCCGCTTTGTGATTTTTACCTGCAGGTAATCCTATAGTAAAGCTTACCTGTTTAGGAGACATTCACCCTGGCAGCAGCCAGTGACATCTAAGGTGCATGCGGTAAACGAGGGGTCCCGGGCGCACGTGACGTCATCGTGGCTCCAGACACTCACACAGCCAGAGTCTGCCAACCCGGAAGGAAGGCCGGCTGAAGATGGAAGTCCTCTCAGTGGTTACAGGGCGCCTCTGGAAGGCTTCCTTCTAAGGTAACTATTTCCTAATGTGCTAGTGTGCGATGCATACTAGCACATTATGCTATTTTTGTACAGGAAGCTTTTTTGGATTTTATTGCAGCGGTTTACCACTTTAAAGCGTTCATTCACTTTAACCAAAAAACTGTCTATGCAGCCAGGGGCACCTGTAGAAGCTCTGACCAATGTTGCTATAGGTGTATGCAATTTACCTACTCCCTGAAGCCTGACCAAAAAACTCCCAGAGGTCACATCCTCCCATTCTGAGTTGTTGCTAAGACACCCCCAGCTGAATTCAAACCCACTCGCATGTGATCTCTCCCCTACTGTTGCAGTAGCAGCAATTCAGAGTCGCAGAGCTCAGCAATGCGGCGGAGGAGGAGCTTGGAATGCACTTGTGCATTACAATTAAGCTACGGTGGCTTTAGCAGACACTTTTTTCCCAGCACTCACAGACATCTATAAATGCTCCAGCAAGGAAACTCGCGGGAAAGTGAAAATAATGAATATTGGTAGAAAGGAGTTTAACCCTGAACTCCAGTCCTCCCTTCAGGCTTGCAAAGTTGGGCAGGATCCCTTTCTGTAGGGAAATTTCTTTCTCAGATTTCACTGCACACTGTTCTGCTGCTCACAGTGTGCACTAGAAGATGCCCCTGACCTGTCCCTTTCAATATTTGGATTTCAGTTCCTTTGATTAAGGAAGCTCAGCATCACCAGTGGGCTTTACTTACTGCAGTTCCTCCTAAGTGAAAGCCCACACTGTTTGAATCAGGGTTGAGCGTTATTTGGGGGGGGGGGGGGGGCGCTATGTTTTCAAAATGCTATGTACTGCACCCTGCTGGCCACTCCCACCAGCCATGACCTGCCTGCACTGCATAGAGAAACACAGAGACCCAGCGATGTCACTGTGTTTAAAATACAGCATGTAATGAAAATGGTAAGGTTCCACCTATAGATTTTATTAGCATGTCAATAAGTAGGAGGGTAGGAACCAGGAGACTCAAAATAAGCAGAATAAACTTGAGCTTTCAAACATAGTAAGTAAATGGCACCCGGCATTGTAAGGTTACACAATACAGGATTCGTGACACGACGATCGTATGATTCAGGGAAATCCTTGAGCCCACTACAGCACAAGACTGATGCATTGAACAAATCACAATGCTCTCACCTTGAAGAAGGTTTTTTTTTTTTTTTTTTTCTCTTCAAGATGAAGAAAATGATCATTTACAAAAGTAACTCAACACATAATGTAAGTAAAGGGTAAGGTGGGTTAATACAGGAGTAACTTATTTCAAAACTATGCAGAATCATTATTGGGAAAGCTGATGGAGAAAGCAGCAAATTTGCCAGAAAAAAGAAAAAAAAAAAAAAAGAAGAAAAAAAGGTTCAATGGTCTCCCTTCACAGACTCTTAATAAATAGATGATAGGACAGCAAATGTTGGACAACACTGCCCTCCAGTGGTCACTCTGAAAGAGCAGCTGGTTGGAAAATATCCCAGAATGGCTGGGCAAATCTAAATACCTATGTGGGGGGAAGAAACCCCAAGACAAAAAAACGAATACAAAAATAAATCTACAGTAAATATTTATTAAGTTACATTTCTTGTATTTAAGTCTTCCTCTCTCATATATATGCGAGAGCCATGATGCCTACCTGACAGGGTTGCCAACCTCCCGCAGCATTTTTTTTACTAACAAAACAGAGAATTTACTGGCGACCTGAGAAATTACAAAACTCCTATTGAAAACTAACACAGTGAATATTTGAACAGTTATAAACATGACATTCTCTCCCCCCCCCCCCCCCCCCCCCCCCAACTATAATCATCTCAGTTCTCTTCTGCACTCTCTCTGGTTTACACGGATGATGGACAACAAGCCCAAGCAGCTGCATGCAAACTGCAGCCAATGGCTGTGATGAGCGATTTTAGGCTGAGCTATAAACCAGCAGATCTGGACGCAGAGATGGCAGAGAGAACATAAAGGAATGATCTGCATGATTCCGTCCTCTGCTTCCCCCCCCCCCCCCCCCCACACACTAGCAAAGCTCTCTGAAGATCAATCTGCATTCGGATCGCTGTTCAGAGAGCATGTCAGGCAGTGATGCGGTGTTGTCTCGCCCTCCCCCCCACCATCTTCTTTAGCCACCTGATATCCACACCAGCCATCTGCAACTGTGTTCACTGCGTGAAGGTGCAAGGCGCTTGTGCAGTGGCCCAATTCATTGAATAGGTTACGTTTGGCGGGTGCTACTTCCATGGAAAGTGAGAGGGGGTATAATTCTTTCCATGGCAGACAAGCCTCTGCAGATAAGAGTAGTGGCTGGGTGGCAATAAAAACGTGGCTCAACCCCAGTGTTTTACTCCCCCCCTAACCTCACATGTAAATGTGCCTTAAAACCTTCGGTGCAGCTGAGGCGGCAGTAAAAACAGGCAGTTGAGCCACACAGTTTTACCACTCACGGCTGTACACATGCCACAGAAAAACAAACAGTAGGCCGCCTCTGGTAGGTGTTGCCACCACTGAAAGAGACTAACGCAGTTCTATGGTGTTGTACTGCAACCGCACCACGGCGAGATAGTACAGCAATTCTAGGGTTAATGAGTAAGGTTCACCTTTAAAACATTTTAGTCGTATTTAGGGTAGAACATGTTCATGCAGAACCCCCTCTCGTCCTAACGCCCCCCCCCCCCCTCTTCCCTGTGACAGCAGCGGGGGTTCCTCTTAGCAGCAGCCGCTGTCACATTTTAAAATTGGGACGGCTATACAGGGATAGATTTCTACTGAAAGCAGAAGAATCACCACAAGGGACACATCATACTAAATGTAAGCCATGTCTCTTGTGCTGATTTTTCTGTTTTTAGATTGAGCTTAAAGAGGAGCTCCAGTCCTCGTCCCCCAAAAAATAAAAGTTTACACATCATCTACAAATACTGCTGCTGCTGATTTTCAATATTAGGGCCTTTTCCTCTCCAGGGCATTCAATGGCGTTCTCCAGGTGGATGACTTACACCCGTTAACACATTTCACATGCAAGAAAAGGATACAAATTAATTCCTACAGTCTACATCAAACACATAAAAGAGAAAACAGCTAAATAGTTGCACATCTTTCACACGCAAAAAAAAAAATAATAATCTTCAATTGCCCAAACAGTTCAATAGAGCCCTAGTTTAGTGCATTCTTGAAAACCCCCCTAAGCAATCATAATGGGAGAAAGCATGCTCTGTTGTGTGTGTATTAGATACATTTACCGCATTTGTAACTGACTAGACACATAATAAAACGTTATTGGCTCTCATTATCAAGGAAGCAGATTGCCGCCGTCTAACACACATCCATTCAGCATTTCTAAATGCTTTTCACACTAGATATATCAGTCAATACCATTCGGTGGAAATCCGAACCAATTAAAGGGTAACTATAGCCGGCATCACTGAGCTCAGAGATACTGCGACAAGGGATACAAAGTGCATGTGAGGGGCTCTGATATGACTGGAAGTGTCTTAGCAACGTACTAGCAACCAAGCATCTCGCTTTGGGAGGCCTACACTTATAGCAAGAGCAATATTTAGCTTTAGACAAAGCAGCACACTTTGTTTTTATTTACATCACCCCTTACCTGCATAGGTAGTTTTCTGGTAAAGGAACTAACCCAGGGCTCGACAAATCTAAGGCGCCAGGTTGCCATGGCGACTAGAAACTGCATCCTGGCGCCTGGGCTTTTGTCAGTCCATTCACAGCTGGCACCAAGCGTGATCAATGTGCGATTTTTCATTTCCGAGTAGGGGGGCGCGTGCCCACCCGGCTGCCTTAGCCCGGCCATTGGGGCTTACCCCGGCTATGTGCACCATTTGGCCGGGGTAAGCCCCAAATGGCCCTGTTTTCAATAAAAAGAATTTACAAAAAAAAAGCGCTTTTTTATTATTTATATATACATACACACACACACACACACACACACACACACTAATTTGTAGACGCTATAATTGTCATGCAAACCAATCCGTATACACTTATTGGGATTTTTTTTTTTTTTTACCAAAGATGTGTAGCCGAATACATTTTTGCCTTAATTTATAAAGAAACCTTTTATTTTTTTATGGGATATGTTTTTTTGTTATAGCAAAAAAGTAAAAAATATTATACCACCAAAAGAAAGCTCTATTTGTGTGAAAAAAAAGGAAATAAATTTCATTTGTGTACAGCATTGTATGACCGCGCAATTGTCAGTTAAAGTAGCGCAGTGCGTGCAGCAAGAAAGCTTTTATAGTTTAAAAAAAAAAAAATTGGACTTTTAACTTTTTTTAGCCGATGCCTAGATTTAAAACAATATTGTCAAGCCCTGAACCAACCCTTTTAGGGTACGTTCACACTGGAACGCAGTGCGGGAGACATTGTCGCACGGCTTCCTGCACCGCATTCCAAACACAACACCCTTGCGATCTGCTTCGGGGGTCAGTTCAAGTAAGCGACACCCCAAACGCAGGTCGCAAACGCATTGCGTTTGCCAGCACCTGCTCGCACATGGTAACAAAAGTACCATGCGATGCGGTTGCCACATGTTTCAAAAAGTAGAGCATGCACTACTTTTGGTGCTGTGCGGTTTCATAATGAATGGGGCAGAAATCTCATGTTCTAGTGTGAATGGGCCCCATGACTATAGTATAAAAAAACAGTTACAACATTTCAATAACTAAAATTTTGCAGACTCCTTGTTGCGGCCCCCCTAGTGCTCTCTGGACTTTCAGTGAACATCCCACTCCAAGAGCTCTAAACTAACCAATACCTCCCTCTTTCCTTTTCCCTACACAGTCTGCCCCTGCAAGCCTGATTTCTATCTTCAGCTACTGTGCAGCAATAAGACAAAGATCGATTCTGGGTTATTTTCAGTTGCTGAACTGAAAAGAACAAACATGGAGCCGAATGATATTCATCTGTAGTTATTCCCCAACAAGGCTAATCACTTGTGGACAAATCAGACGAATCGCAATTCGATTCTCATCAGTATTCGCAGGAAAGTTTCCTATAAAATCACTTCCGATTATCGCAGCCAATACGGGCAAGCTGACGAAAAGGCCGATCGAGTTATCCAAACTTCTTCCAGTCTGGAAGGTTTTGGGTAAGACGACGCCCTCTAGATGAGCGGAAAGATAAAGCCCGGTGCAGCAATGCTGTAAACCACTTAAAATTTTTTAATCCATTCATCAAAAAACAAAGACTGTTTGCAGTAAGAGAAAAGGCTGTTTATCATTCTGTCACATCACACCGCGCAGCATGTACTGCAGTTTGCTCGAGGTAAATTGATTTACTCTTGTTAAATCCTGAGCAGCGGGGGTTTTTTCTTCTTCTTCAAATCTGATTTTATCATTGTCTCCTTGGCTGCATTATTAACCCTTCAGGTTTATTACCCTCACCGCCTACCCAGCCTGGTTACATAATGCGGCAAGACTTCTCACGCAGGACAGTGACAAGGAAAGCCGCGGGTGGAACGATAAGGAGATTACGACTTCTCTCAGAATTCAAAACCCATTCAGTACTAAAGACAACAGTTTTAAAGAACCCAAGACACAAACAAAATAGAAATTGCTCATACAAATTAGGCAGAACTGTAATCTTCTCAGGCACTCTGACTACCTGTGATATTAGCCAAGCCCAAATAAAGCATCTGAAATGTATTTCGCGGATTTTAAGTCAAAAAGGTGCGCAAAGTCCATTTTCAGTTGAATGCAGCCACAGCCTGGGAAGAAAAGCTTGTCACCTGCAAGCACATTGTAGAGAAGGACCTTTGCGCTCTATGTGGAAACAGCGGCCTCTCTGTCGGAGCTCATTCTCCCTGCTGGTCGCAAATCTCTAGTTCTTATTTCAGAAAAGGTTATGTTGCATCTATGCAGAGAGACCACTGATTTCAAAGACAGCAAGGGTCCCTTTACAGCAGTGGTTCTCAACTCCAGTCCTCGGGACCCACCAACAGGCCAGATTTTAAGTATTACCTTGGGGAGTTGCAGACTAGAATACTGCAATCACTGAGCAGCAAGTGATATCACCTGTGATGTATTTCAGCTATCTTGCAAACCTGGCCTGTTGGTGGGTCCTGAGGACTGGAGTTGAGAACCACTGCTTTACAGCATGGGTGCTGAACCTGTGGCCCTCCACCTGTTGCGGAACTACAAGTCCCACCATGCCTTTGGAAGTCATGCTTGTAACTATCAGCCTGGCAAAGCCTCATGGGTCTTGTAGTTCCGCAACAGTTGGAGGGCCACAGGTTGAGCACCCATGCTTTACAGTATGCTGGTAGAAGAGAGACTATTTTTTGTTTTAAAAAAAAACACCCCCTGGGGATTTTCAATACCCTGCAACAGTTCTGTAATCCTCATATCTGGGTACATCTATTAATAATAACCTGGGTCCTAGCCTGAAGCATCAAATTTTCTGTATGGGGGGGGGTGTCGGAGAACACATACATATATGCGTGTGCAATAGAGAGATAGAGATATATCTATCTATCTATCTATCTATATATATGTATGTATGTTTTTGTATTTGTATACTTCGTTTTTGTTATTGAAAACTTCAATAAACCAATATTAACCACAGATCACATTTTTTTTTTTTTTGCCTGCTGCGATTGAATTTTTTGTTAAAGGGTGGCTACCTTAAAGATTTTCAGTAAAGGTGAACTTAACCTTTAAGATGTAGTATGTAGAAGTTGGCCACTCTCGCTATCAGAAAGTAAGCAGAGTTCAGGTTCATCCACTCATCACCCAATCAGCCCATATACTAATGCCTAGTTTTTGGCTAAGCTCTTCATCTATGACCTGCTGAGGGGTAGCAGAAGTAGGACACATAGGGGGAGATTTACTAAAACTGAAGCACACAGAATCTGGTGCAGAATAACCAATCAGCTTATAACTGTAGCTTGTTTAGTTAAAGTGGTAGTCCATGCAAAAACTAAAATCCCTGCATCTATAACCACAAGCATTCTAACGCTAACCTCTCTAGCCCTGTTATGAAAAAACGAGCATACCTTTTTTTTTAAGCTTCTCCGACCCGATCCCATACTGAGCTGTCAGCCGTGGCGTCGCCTTGTAGGAGGGTGCAGAGGACACGGGCTATGGGTGACATCACTTCCCATTTATTTCACAGCCGGTGTCGGCCGTGTCCTTTGCAGAGCTTCCGCTGCTGGGGATCGGGTCGGATCGGGTCGGATCGGGTTCAAAAAAGGTATGTATACTAATTTTTTTCTATACAGGGCTAGAGAGGTTAGTGTTAGATCGTGGTGTTTAGAGATGCAGGGATTTTAGTTTTTGCATGGACTTCCATCTAAGCTTTGACAATAAAACCTAGAAGCTGATTGGTTACCAAGCACAGCTGCACCAGATTCTGCGTGCTCCAGTTTTAGTCCCCCATAGTGAAAGTTTATAGTGTCTTTGGAAGAGGATGTTTATAGGGATGGTGCCTTAGGGTTATGAACTAGGTGTACATGTTGGAACGTGACCGTTCGTGCTGGTGGCCTCCTTTGAAGTGGAAGTCACTTTTATCGGAGTGGTTACCTTCATCGAACTCTGCGTCGTCTTCTGTGTGTTGTGGGAATGGAAAGCAGTTTGTGATTTCAAGCCGATCGTCGACCACAAGTCCAAGCAGAACGCCCTGCACCACTTCACTTCCATGGCCCTCCTCCTGATAGTGCTTAATGATCTTCAATACCACCTGCCAGGAGACAAAGCGGGATATGCTTACAGCGCTCAGGAAGAAACACAATTAGCACCTAATAACAGATGAAAAACACACTTGAGTCATTTCCCCACACTGATCATTAATGGAGGAATCCACTGCTGGCTACCATTAATGATCAGTGGGATGAAAAGAATCAAATTACTCTAATGAAAAAACTTATAAAGTGATAAAAGTATAATGAGATACAGACAATATTGTCACATTTCCACTCCTTGCACCACCAAAAAAGACAAATTCCACTTTTAACCCATTCTACCACAATCAAGCTACTGCAGCCTTTCCAACACGTTGCTACTAGATTAAGGTCATTTAATCCTTTGCTCATATGGCAAGTCACAGGCCAAGCTACCTTATTAGGAATGCTCACATCATTTCACAAGTCAAGCAGTAATGAAGAGTTGCCTAGCTCCCTATGCACATATTAACCTGCATTCTGACCTGGCACTACATACCCGGCCGTAATGACTGGACCTCTTGAGAAGATGCAACGCCTCCACACTGCGCATTGCATGACTACACACAGGCTTTCAATAAGTCTGTCTCTGCCTAGGTAGTAGAGGCAGCTCTGGAGGACTTAACAGAAAAATGGCAGAGGTGGAAGGGTACTTATATATTTTCTGTGAAGATGCGGATTTCGGTTTACCCCCCCATTGCTCTAATAACGCTTTCCTGCCTGTCCAGAATTGCCCATTGACTGGCCTATAATGCCCAGAGGGCAGGAAGGTCTGCCCAATTGGGAGACTACTGTGGCTGGCTGTCACAGTGGTCACATGATCAGGAGCTGGTCCCACCAGTTCCCGATCTATAGTACAGATAGAGAGCCATCTTTGACAGCTTGGTCCCTGTTCTGGGAGCACACAGTGAGCACGCTCTCAGCACAAAAAACTTTGCCACCCATGGACATCAACGTGCTGCGTGAGGGTGCTAAAGCCCACCCTGTGCCGCCCTACATATACCTTACACGGGCAGCCAGAGTTTATGCAAGATAATGCCTTATACCTGGCACCTCTGAGGTCACAACTCAGCCTACCTGCCAGCTGCTGCAATCTTATTGCAGCAGCTGGCAGGTAACATCTAAACATCAAGGTAATTGTACACCCAACCGCTGGTCTTCCATAATACTTGGTGCAAAACTGGCCCATAGTAACTATGAAAGAAAGCAGGGCTGATCAGCGTGGCAGAAAACTAATGGTAAGATGTACAGGGGCTTATGTAAAGTTTATTGTCCAAGTGACGGGCATGCCAAAGTAGAACTACAGTATAGGCAAAAAGGTTTTCGTCATTTGGATAGAGCAAGAAAAAGTTATACAACACCTGTCTATCTATCTATATCTATATATATATATTTTTTTTTTATATATATATATATTTATATATTTATTTTTTTGTGTGTGTGTGATGCATCTCCCATTGAGATTTCCCTTCCTGCCACACAACCAAAATAGGACATGAGTAGAAATCCCTCTAAAATGAGAGAATCTCTGGTCGTCACCAGGTTCACAGAGCTATCGTCCTCATTGTTAGCGTGTCTCGTCACATCATTTCAAGAGCGTGATTTTGATGAGACTTTACATTCTCTGGACCAAAGTTGCATCAAAAGTCAAATTAAAGTAGTGCAGGATCCTTTTCTAAATTGCCCCGATTTAAACAGGTGCCACTGAAAAGAATGAGCTGCGACTTGTCATGTGACTGACGTCCAAGTGTGAATGAAGCCTCAATGATAACAGTAAACAGGACAAACAGAGGGTAATTCTCCCAAACGGGGGCACAGACAGGAAAAAAAAAAAAAAACTTGACAGGTGGACTCTAAACTAAAAGTTTTGCCTTTAATTATACTATAAAAACCTGAAACACAGAAAATTCGGCCCCTTTCACACGAGACAGATTCCATTCTGATCATCTCATAGATCCCCTGCTGATCGGAGCAGGTGGATAACACATCAGTGTCCGCTCAGTTTCTGCAGAGTGGACCTGGGCAGCTCTATGGGCAGCCGGGAGTATACAGACTCTGCTGTCTGTTAATGTCAGACTACCCGCCAACCCACTCCGCCTAAAACAGAAAAAAAACAGATCACTTTCCAGTTTTTTTTTTTTTTTTTAAAGTGCACCCGGAGGGAGGCTGGTGTGGAACGGACTTCCGATCAGTATCGCCTAAAAAAAATACACTTTAATGAATAATAAAAAAAAAAAAAAAAAACAGTAAAAGTAGCCTAATTTTTGGTATAAATTTGAAAGATGTTACGCCGCAAGAATCGTGATCTTAATTCTAAGAAAAAAAAAAATTGTGATTCTCAATTTAGCCAGAAACGTGCAGCTCTACTCAAAGGAGTTGTAAAGTCTCAGGGTTTTCACCTTAATGTATTCTATGCATTAAGGTGTAAAGCCTCCTGTGCTGCAGCTCCCCCCCTTTTTCTTGCCTGACCCTGATCATTCCATCGACAAGCACGAGCCCAGCAGCTCCAGCCGTTGTCTCGGGTCCTAATTGGATAGATTGATAGCAGCGGGAGCTCCCACTGCTGTCGATCAAATCCAGTGACACTGGAGCCGGGAGCATCTGTGTCAACAGATGAAGCGGCAGGACTTGGGAGCGCGCTTGCACGGGTGCTCCCATGGAAAATTGGCTCTCCGTGGGGGCACAGGCCAAAGAGGAGGAGCCAGGAGCGCCGCTGGGGGGACCCCAGGAAAGGAGACTCAGGGCCACTCTTTGCAAAACCCTTGCACAGAGCAAGTATGACATGTTTGTTATTTTTTTTTAAAAATCGATCTTTACAATAATTTTAGTGATTGTAAACAATCACTTTGTAAAACAACTCATTCAGTTTAAAACAGAATTAAAAAGGCAAAATATTTTTGTATAGAGATAAAAATACATTATAAATACCTTTTTTCCCCCTTTCTTATAAGTAATCACATTCCCTCTGTTCTCAGCTGCATAAGAGCTGGGGGGAGGAGAAGAGGCAGCACACTGAACTTCCCAGTCATAGGCTGTGCAGAGGGGGAGTGTCAGGACAAGTCTGATCATTGGAGAGTACACAGCTAAAGAACTGACCAGTGTGTGTTCCCTTGCTTAGTGTTGTCAGTTTTTAATAGGAAAGCAGAGGGACTGGCAGGAACACCAGAGATTTCACACAAAGGAAGCAATACAAAGAGAACAGGATACTTTCTCATACAAGTATATGGTACAGCAGGCACATATCAGGTAGGGTTGCACCGATACCGGTGCCGTTACTAAGCATTTGCACGAGTATCGGTACTCATGCAAATGCGCCAATACGTTCGGGCTTAGTACTTTCAGCCGTTAGCGGATTTATTGGTTGTTAAGGAATGGGGCCGCCGTGTCCTTAACAACCAGTCACATGTCCTCGGGATTTCCCTCCCCATCTCCTCCTCCCCTCTCGCCAGCTGTCATCAGGCTCAGGGCCGCATGTCCGTGGAAACTGCCTGCACTGAGGTGACCAAGCACTGCCGCCCCCATCCCACTGTCTTATTTTTAGCCTACTCCTATTAATCTGAATGATCTTGGAGGTTTTAAAACTTTGTGAAATTTACTGCACATTTACCTTCTTGAATGCAGGTTAAATGGCCTTTGGTGCATTTCCACAAAACACTTAAAAAAACACGCATTAGGTGTGAACCAGGCCTTAGCCACTGAATAAACATGACAGCCAGGCAACTAACATTCCAACGTTAGAAATGGCAGCCCTGTGCATGTACTTATTAATGGATCATACACAAACTGATAGTATGGAGATAAACCAAGTGGAATGTGAGGTTATAACTGAAGAAAACCTCAATAATAATATAAGACAACTTTTTAACTGAATGATAAAAGGAATATCTGGGCCCAGTGAACTGATCCTTAGTGGGATCAGAAGAATTAGGAAGGATTTTCCTGTTTTTTTTTATTTTGGTACACAAAACTGGCCATATTTGCCAAAAGGGTCTTGTATAGTATCTCTAGAGCCGTTACAGAATCTACGTTTAATGAAGGTCATATGTCTTTTTCAACCTGGTTTTCAATTTAATGAAAATTCTGTCTATATGGAACCGTAAGAAAAAGACTTCTGGTCTGGAAAAACAAAAACAAAAAACAACACAAACACACAAAGTACAAGGAGGCATAATGAAGTCTTAACTGGCCACATCTCAAAAGCCAGCAAGATGTAATGATTATGAAAGGGTGTAAACTTGTCAAGATATGAAAGTGGTTAAAAATTGTATTAATTTTTTTCCAGAAAAGGAAGAAGAATACATGGAAAGCAAGTCTAAAACAAAAACAGATGGAGGTGAAAAAAAAATCATGGCCTCCAGCAAACTACAAGAGTGTCAGTGATAGGAAATATGTCCAGAGAAGCCCCGCAACGTGGCGGGTAACAGGAGGTCTCATCTATCGGAGCTAGTCATGCATGAAAACGTTTCATTGCTAACAAAGCACTATTGATTTCCATGTCTGTGGGCGCTCTAGCTATGATAATGGATTCCCATTCAACCTAGTTGGAAAAAGACTCCATGTTGTGATTCTGGTACGATGAGTTTTCTAATACTACAGTCAACTCTACGGATAATCACAGAGTGCTCTGCTTGGTCGACCTTTAACATTAAAATTACATGTAGAGTTTCCAGATGTCAAATAAACGAAAAAAATAAAAAGCCATGGAAAAAAAAATTTATAGCAAAATCGTCAACATGTGAACTTATATTAGGTGCCCATCAATGAACATTTGGAACTACCCAGGGTCTGCCAACTGCCATATGCAAAGTGACATTTTCTGGTCCTAAATGCACAACTTCATCCTAATATGAGCAATGTATGAGCTTGCTGGCCCTATCCAGTGGCTTGAGCATTTAAAAACACGGGGTGCTCAACCTCCTGGCCTTCCTGGGTCACATTGGACGAAGAGGAATGGTCTAGGACAACACATAAAATAAACAATTAGAATAGCTGATGAGCAGAAAAAGTTGGGCAGATCACAAGTCAAAGATCACTGTACCTAAGTAATAAAAAACTTAAAGCATAACTCCACTTTTTTTTTTTTAACAAAAAACATTCCTGGGTGATTTATGTACATTGCAAGGATACCAGCCTTTGTTGCAGATTCCAACTTTTTGTTATTCTGAAAAAATCTGAGTTTCTCTGTGCCCATATGGGAAAATGAATCTAATGGGAGTAGTTTCATGATTATTAGCTGTGGCACCTGCAGGACACTAATGAGGAATTCTGCTGGGCCTGCATCTCTTTGGACATGTTCTATTGGGAGAATCCCAACAAAAATGACATTTTTGTTCCAGGGGATGCCTGAAATCCGACTTGTATCCCAGCGCAGACTTCAGGGAAAAAAATTGGTGGGCCAATCACACAAGCAGGAGATGTTTCTAGGGGGTGTACTGTGCACATTCTGTGTACAGAACTCCTCTAGGTAGCCATATTGCATTACATTATCAGAAAATTACAGTGGCTGCAGATTAAAAAGGAAAGGTAATTTTTACTAACATTTAATATGACCTGTGTGGCAATTACGGTATATACACTATTATGTTTTTTTCTTTATTTGCTTTTTTTTTTACGAAAGTTGAGTTACCCTTTAATTTTTTTGTAATAGTTTTTATTATAAAAAGGAAAAAAGAGGGCAACCTAAACTAGTGTGCTATTTAACACTTTTATAAAACGAACACATCAATACCTGGTTGGATGGATGGAGTAGCAATTCTCAATGAATTCTCAAGGTGCTCATTAGAAATTTTGGTTCTAATTTTGCCCTTCATGTGCTTCATCCCTGAAAATAGTTACTCACAAATATAGGCGCTGCCGAAAACTGATGACATCAATAAGGTATGATTGGGAAGAGTGGGAGATTTTTCTTTGGGAAGATAAAACTCCAGTAAAGAGCCAAAACGCATTTTTACAAATTAAAATAGACAAAAGAAAAAAAAAAAGTGTTGAGCCACATTTATAGCCATCTTTGGACGCAGGTTGGACGCCCCTGATATAAAGTATGGGGAAATACAGATGTGCCAATTATCAGACTTGGTATAAGACTTTTCGTAAGTAATTAGGGGACTCATTATTGAAGTACTATCATACTTCTATGGGTGTGAAGATCTTGCATGCGTAGATTGGCTTCTTATTGGCACACACATTGTAGAAATTTATTTCAATATCACCATTTATTTTCTCTGCAATTTTACACAGCTCTGGCCCAGTAATTGAGGGGTAGGTTAGAAATGTAGGCACTGATTTTTTTCTATATGAAATAAAAACTTTTTCCTACTTTAAAATTATAGCAAGCAGAAGGTGAGCAGTAGTCTGCAACGGACATTCATGGACAGATGCAAAAATTTCAGATTTTACAAAGTGTCTGTAAATATACTGAAAGTTGGCAACCCTGGTGAGCAGCTAAATATCTCTGAACTGACTACAGCTGCCTCATGCTTCCCACCAACTATAGACGTGCCCGCATATCCAACTGCCCTCAAGGAAGCAAATCAACCTAACAACTTAATTTTAATGAGGACCAAAATGGAGAAGAGAGGTACAAGCAAAAAAAGGGAATCACAACATCACGGATCATCCTGTGGGATAACAAAAGCAATTATGAAAGGCTTTCTAGCTTTACTCATGACTTCCCCAGGAGCTGCTGGCTTGCAGTTTTCCTGCCACCACTAACCTGAGATTAAGTCAACCCAGTCGCCTACATCTTACACATTTTTGGGCTGCTTAAAGTGGCACTGAACTCTGATTTAAAAAGAAAAAAAATTCTATGAAAGTATGTATTCTCAAAAAATAAAAAAAGAGAAAGCCTTCTTCAAATCTCCAAATTCACATTTTTTGCTGCTGTGCCCAGATTTCCCGTTAGAGGGTGGCTACATTCATTCTCCATGGTTCCACTGTATGCCAGAACACAGCCACATTCTCTTACTCACTCCTGGGATGGACTAGGGTAGGGGGGTCAGCACCTGTAGATCAAAGCCAGGTGACTGGTAGACCATGGTCTGGGTTTGCTGACGCACCATCCCAGAGCATCAGAGTGCAATGCAGAGGGACTACTTGTAAAGTTGGAGCTGTAGTAGGGAGCAAGAGTTGCATAAGCTGATGCCTCCTCTGTAGTGCCGGCTCCTGTACCATGTGGAGTAGGGGTGCAACGGATCAAAAAACTCACGGTTCGGATCATTTTCGGATCAACAAAAAAAAATCTCCCCCACTGTAATATCCACAATCTCCCTATTGGCAGGGTGTGGCAGAGTATTGGCAGGGTATTGGCATGGCATTGCAGAGTATTGGCAGGGCATTGCAGAGTATGGGCACTGCTGCCATCCGATCTTTCCCCTCCACTGTACAGATCAGTACACAGAAGGGAGAGAGGAACCGGCGTCATGACATGACGCCAGTTTGTTACAAGTGATCGCTCCGTCATTTGGCGGATCGATCACGTGCTAAACGGCCGCCGGGTGTAGACTGAAGCCGTGGCCTTTCTTATGGCCGAGGCCACAGAGCGCTCTGCGGATCGTGGGTGTCCCGTACGGATCAACCTCCGCGGATTGGATCACGGATCGATGACGATCCGTTGCACCCCTAATGTGGAGTGATACAAACTGCAATCCACCTCTTATCCCGGCTAGCGGTTTCCAGAGTGGTGCCAGCAGCAAGAAAGAAGAGATCTTCAGGTCAGTGTGAAGTAATACACTGGGCGTATTATAGAGCTGCTTTCACACTGATGTGCTGCTGTTTACCCACACCATGGGTGCAGTGCACATGCAGCTTTCCTGCGCTTAGCCATAGACTTCTATTATATACTGCCGGTTTGGAGCACTTTCAGAAAGCAGGAGTTATGGGGCACTTTCAGAAAGTGCACCATACCTGCAGGATATAATAGAAATCGATGGCAAAGTGCAGCTAACCAAAAAAATTTACAGATGCACTACACCTGCGGTCCAGGTACACCACAGCACATCAGTGTGAAAGCAGCCTTATAGGGGCTCAGAACAGTAAGGGTTCATTTACATTTGTAGTCTGGGGGAGTAGTAAAACCCCATAGTTAAGATGTGTTTTTACCATCCCCGTCCCAACCCTTTAGCTGCAGTGGCCAGGGGTGTACAGATGTCGCAGCCGGAGTTATATGCCCCGTCATGGTTGTCGGGTGTAGCACCTGCCAAGCATGACCCATTCAAGTGAATGAGGCCGCCCTGGAAATGCCCTGCCACCTTGTACAGTACAGAAAACAAGGAGCTAAAGCAGGCAGCATTGTGTTGCTTTCTCACTACCTGCTTTAAACCCTTGGACCCTGCAGAAGCATGCAGTTGCAGGGCACTTGCAGAGTAGCCCCATTTACATGAATGGGTTTGCGATTAGCAGGCAGTAGCACCCACCAAAAGCAATGGGGAATTTAATTCCTGCTGAGACATGTGTACACCTTTGCCTGCTGCCTCGGCAGCTAAAGTGGGTGGGGAACGGGGGGCTGTAAAAGTGACTCAACCACAGGGTAACAAAAGTTAATTGGTCTGTCAAAGGAGCCTAAAGGAAAAATTTCAGCCAATCAGATGCAGCTGCTGTTCAGGTGTTTTACCAGCTGGCAGGAATGGCTGTGAAAATACAATAGCAGAAGTAGGATATTTGTTCATCCGCGCTGTATGATAGAGCCATCTGTTTGCAGGATGAAAAAAAAAAAAACAAGTGTATGGCCAGCTTTAGGATCTCTGCTTGGTTAGTTGCTTTGAAGGGCAGGGGAGACACTGGGGTGACCCCCAATATCTACATATAAAATACCTGTCACCTGCCTAATGCTATTACATAGGGGTTTGTTAACCCTTTGTAAAGGCAATAAAGTAAATAAATAAAACCAGCACAGTGGGTATTATACTGCATTGGTATGCACTAAAATGTTTTATTTTTTTCCTGAAAATATGCGTTTAACAAACCGTTGCGTATATCATGCAACATTAATTGCAACCACTATCTTTTTATTCTACAAAGCCTCTGCTTTCACAACATATATAATGTTCTGGGGGTTTTAAGTCATTTTATGGCCAAAAACACAGATTTTTACATGTGTGCAAAAAATAAAAAACTGCTCTAGTGCCGATGTGGTTGAAGACCCCAATTCTTTTTCCAGTCCATCATTCCCATACAAGACCCATTCTACAGAGGCCATTAGCTGAAAGCAGATTTTGCACATGTTTGCAATGACCATCATCAAACCTGGTTACTTTGAGTTGTAAGAATCCATTGTATTGTGTGCGGCAAGACTACTAAAGCAGCACAGCATGTGTAAGCAAATATCATCCCATACCAAGGGAAATGTATATAATGTGATAAGTGAAAGCATCAGTCTACCCCAGAAAGATACAGTGTGTGCCTGCATGTCAGGTTGGGGAGTGTGCGTGTAAATGGAGCCGTACAATGCTCATTATACAGCCGCTGGAAAGGCTTTCAGATTTCTCACTTCCTGTGACCTGCAATTCAAACCCGACACTCGCCTCCAGCAGAGCTGAAAACAATGTGGTGCACAGGCTGTGCTACGGGCTGTGAGACAAGAGCTATACAATTCTATTATAAGAGAGCCTTTTCACACACTATGGAGCCATTAAAAGAAAAAAATCAGTTAAAAAAAAAAAAAAAAAAAGAAGCATGATATTGCAGACTATCAGTCATTAGATGTGGTGGTTGCATTCGTTTTTCACCTGGCAATCCCATGAATAACACCTCCAGTGGCTACATTTATTTCTCCACTCTTAGGAAGGAACCATAGTTGTCACACAGGCTGGCCGTGTTCATCTCTCTTATATTGGTGGGCTGATCAGATTAGTTACAAAGATTACCTGAATTATAGCGCAATTGCCAGAGTAATAGTGAGGAAAAAACCAGGAGCGAAGGTATGCATTGGTCAGTGAAGCCACACAATCTCTTTCTTTTAACACTAAAGGCCCAAGGAGAATCCCACGGCATGAAATGGGGAGGTAATGTCTAAGAAACAAAACAGGGGGGTTAAGGGGCTCCAACCTGAGGGAGTGTAAAATGGCCAGAAGCTAAGGGAAAGTGTGGGGGAGGGGGGGTACACGCCAGATTTATTTGAGGGCATGTGCCAGGGTTTTTTGTTTTTTTAAGCCTATGACCAGATTTAATTGTGATGCCTCATATAGAACATTTATGGGAGGTCCAGGGTATGAGAGGATTTGTTAACGAGTTTAATTTTTGCTTTAATTTCAGGGTCTCGTAATAACGTTTTATTGAAGCACCATGCCATAGATTTTGGTGGCGGTTGAGAGGGCTGCGATTCCACACAGATTGCATGGTCCAATAGAGCGAAACAGCCTATCCGTGCGTCAGAGACCATAGGCAAAAAGGTATGCCTTGGCAAGAAAAAGATGATTGTAGAGTATAAACCATGGATACAAAGAGTGGTAAGAGTAGTCCCCATTTTCGGGGTGTAATGCAGTGTACACACGGGCGGACTTTTCGGCATCAAAGGTCCGACGGTCTTACCGATGGACTTTCGAACGAACGGACTTGGCTACACACGATCACACCAAAGTCCGACGGATTCGTACGTGATGATCTACGACCAGACTAAAATAAGGACGTTGATAGCCAGTAGCTACCCTAGCATCGGGTTTATGTCCGTCGCACTAGCATACAGACGAGCGGATTTTTTCGACTGGACTCGAGTCCGTCGGAAAGATTTGAAACCTGTTCCAAATCTAAAGTCCGTCTGATTTGACCGAAAAATTCAGCTGCAGGTCCGATGAAGCCCACACACGGTCGGATTGTCCGACGGATTCGTCCCGTTGGACCAGTCCAGTCAAAAAGTCCACAGCATTAGAGTCTCCACACATCTAGCAGTTGGTGTAAATGTCGTGTTTTCTTGAGCTTCTTCTGGGCTGCTAAAGATATATGGGAAAAAAACCTCCCAACATATCCCTAGATGGGTCCAAAGTTAGGTGAATATATCTCCACCCAACACTTCTGTGAACCCTTCAAGCCTGGGCAGGAGAGAAACCAAAAAGGATATGTGGTCAGGAGTTAGAGAAAGACATTTAGCAGGGTGAAAGTTTGTTGCAGAGTACAGCCTTTCAGAGATCTGCCTTCTGCATTGGAGTCAGAGGCTAAAAACTGCCCCGTTACTGTATTGGAAAGAAAAATGCTCCTTCCTTTAGATTTGGAACCTTGGGAAGTACAATGGTAAACTGTAGGAAAATGACTATTCTCCAGCTTTGGAGTTTTGTTGTACCTTACTTTTTAAAATGCAATTATGTGTTCCTTGTGAATGCTATCCAACACTTTGTGGCACCAACTGAATATACACTAAAGTTGTGGCATTGCTCATACACTAGAAGTCGCCTTTCATCTGCTATCGAGAAGCAAAAAAAATTACATTTTTGAATTCTGGTTTCCATGCACATTACTTTACTTTCACTTTTTTAAATTGACGAGCTTCAGTATGAATATGACGCCTTCGGTTTGCAGCACCTGTGAAATGTCAGCAGAAGTGCTAAAAGCACATGTTCCAGATTCACCGTTATATGCAGGGTGTGGGGTTTCCAGCTTCCCATTAATACATCTCTATGGCAACACCATTTTAAAAAGGAGAAAAAAAAAAAAAAAACTATATGGCCATCACAGGCAATTTCTTAACGACGCAGGTGAAAAGCTTTCCACTCATACGTTTTCCAACAATGCATGTATGATTTACAATTGTGTGCAGCTAAAATGCCCCAATTTCTGCAGAGAGGTGGAGGTCCAATTCTTACGGATGGGGGAACTGGCCGATTTGGTGTTCCAATCAGTATAACCTCTGCTCCATACTGCAGACTCACAGGGCACCACTTTACACATTGCTCCACTATGGAACTGCTTAAAGTGGAGTTCCACACAAAAGTGGAACTTACACTCGTTGTACTCCTCCCCCCCTTCAGGTTTTACATTTGTCACCTTTCGGGGGGGGGGGGGGGGTATGGGGCGGCAGCAGGATACCAGTCTTTCACAGGTATTCACTGTTCCCACTCCTGGGAGCCTCAGCCGCAGGTATGGACGTCACCGCCCGTGCTCCCTCCTCCCCCCGACCAGTAAGAGAGTAGCGGAGCCTCGCACATGCGCAGTAGGGTTCCTGGCGTGAAGCTGTAAGGCTTCACTGCTGGGTTCCCTTACTTGCAATGGTGGCGGCATGCACCCAACAGATGATGAAAACATCAGCTGCGGTGCCAACATCGCTGGACTCCAGGACAGGTAAGTGTCCGATTATTACGTCAGCAGCTGCTGGCTTTTAATTTTTTCAGCGGTGGGCGGACCCCCGCTGTAGTTTCAGGAGCTGTAAACTCAATAAAAGAATACTGCATACAGAAATAACTGCTCCTGTTGTCACCCTAATAAAGCTGCTGGAATTTTAAAGTGCAGTTATTGTACTGTACTATTTATCCATCTATGTAAATAGAATGTTTGTTTGACAGAGCACTGAATTATAGGAACCAATCACCATGGAAACGTGTTACAACTGTTGGAATACTGGTATGTGCCGCGATCCAACAACGATCAGACCAACTCTTCACCACATTCAATTGTTTTATTTTAATTTATGTTTGGAAATCCATAATGCAATAAACGCATGACATTCAGAGCAAACACTTCACCACTGGCTCTTCAGATAGCCCAGTACAAGATTGTAACCAGAGACAGCCTATCTGAAAGGAATTGCTGTAGTCTCAAGAGAGCCCAAGTTTGGAACAAACGACCCTATAAATTTTAGGCTGCGCCTATACTTTAAAGTGGCTGTTCTGGATTTACTCTTGACATCCCCCATAGTCCATCTAGAACAGGGTTTTTCGACCAGGCTTCCTCCAGAGGTTGCTAGATAAGTTCCCACTGACACCATTGACCTTTTTAGCTATCTGTAAGGTGATAATTCTTCCCAATGACCATCAAAAAATGTATCAGGAGTCATTTTTAGCAGGGGGTTCCCCAAGACCAGAAAGTTATTTCAAGGGTTCCCTTTGTGTTGAAAAGGTTGAGAAAGGCTGATCTTGAGCAAGCGATAGAGGGTGGCTACATTTCTTCATATAGCAGGGATCATGGAGAAAGAACGCACCCACCCACTAACTAAAGAAAACCATTGAGATTTTGAGGAGGATCAATAGAAGGTACTTTTTGACTTAAGAAAATATTCTTAAAAAGATTTTTCTTCTTTTTAAACCAGAGCTTAGTGTAATTTTCATTGGCACTTCATTTTATTTGTATGCATAGTAGAAGTGAAAAAATGTTTGGTTTGCCATGGTTTACTTGAGGGCTTCTTGGTTTGCAAACGCTCAACTTCAAGTTGGGTAGATTCCCCAACCAGAGCAACAAACCACCTCTTCCCCAGCAAGCTTTTTTTTAAGAATTGTTTTTCTTGATCTGTGCAAATTGTTGTAGCCGTCATAGTGACAGCCACATTATGTCCGATTCTTCATCTTCTGGCATGGTGGTCCTGTACGATGCATTGAAGGAGGCCACATAATAGTATGGGAGCTGTTCTCTTCATCATTCTTATTGGAGCCCAAACCAGCTTTATGACTGGCCCCAAAAGGAGTGTTCTTGTCGCCCTGGGCTCAGAAGCAGGTTGAACACTGGGTTTAGAGGAAGTAGGTTAAATACTAGGCATAATAACCTGGTAGAGGGGTATAATGAATCAGATGACAGGATTTTTTTTGGGGGGGGGGGGGGGGGTCCAGAACCTGCATGGTTATGCCTTTTCGTTAAGGAACTACAACTCCTGGATCTAAAAACTGTGGTGAAATTGTATAGACCTGAGTTGTTCTTTAATTCTGCAATCTAAGCAAAACATTGCAAGCCACCAGAGGCCCCAAAGAATCTCAGTCCTTCGTTTGCCAATAGTTGACAGAATGCCAACACCCTAGGGGGAACATCTAAGAATTAAAAGTAAAAAGTAATTGCGGTGGCATATCTATGCATACACGTTTGTTGCCAAACGGGCAGGCAGTAAATGGCATGGAGAGTTGAGTTAATTAAGCTAATCACCAATATTTGGTCCAATGAACAGACACAAAGTCAGATCCGATGGCAGCTGTTCCCACTGCTTACACTAGAGCGAGACCCTGCGTGTAGCCCCCGGTTCTTGACTCAGGCGTTCTCTCTACTTGGGAAAAGTGGAAATTACAGTCACAAGAAGATACACACTGTCCTCTGGAGCATCAATTTACCTTCATCCATGTTAAAAAAAAAATGAATCAAAAGCCTCCCTTAATTACCCAATTATGCTTAATTACAGGCAGAAAAAAAGGATCCTGAGGGGGTGTTGTGCGTGAAAGGCCACGGAGGAGGGAAGCAGAATGCAACATGAAATGAAAGAACACCGATGGATGAAAACAAATGACCCACTACCTGCTGCTGAGCCATGCCTGGAAGAATTGCAGGAACCAAGTCCAAAAACAAAGATTACTCATAACTGCTTTAAACCAGACAGATGTACAATGTAAACTTTTTACATCACTTAAAATGAAGGATGATGCACTTGCACTACACAACCAAATGTCATGTATAATAATGTGATCAGAAAGTAGTCAGTGACCATATAAAAAAAACACTTCTCTGCAGTTATGAAAGAAAGACTCCATTCAAAATTGAAAAGCATGCCTTAGAAATATATATAAAAAAGGGGCACAGTCTACCCACTCAAAGCTTTAGTGCAGTGGTCTCCAAACTGCAGCCCAGGTGTGGCCCTTTGCTGGACTTTTTCCTGCCATTGGGAGACTCTTCACCAACAAGGGGGCCCTTAGTCCTCCCGCCGGCACCCACAAGGGGGCCCTTAGTCCTCCCGCCGGCACCCACAAGGGGGCCCTTAGTCCTCCCGCCGGCACCCACAAGGGGGCCCTTAGTCCTCCCGCCGGCACCCACAAGGGGGCCCTTAGTCCTCCCGCCGGCACCCACAAGGGGGCCCTTAGTCCTCCCGCCGGCACCCACAAGGGGGCCCTTAGTCCTCCCGCCGGCACCCACAAGGGGGCCCTTAGTCCTCCCGCCGGCACCCACAAGGGGGCCCTTAGTCCTCCCGCCGGCACCCACAAGGGGGCCCTTAGTCCTCCCGCCGGCACCCACAAGGGGGCCCTTAGTCCTCCCGCCGGCACCCACAAGGGGGCCCTTAGTCCTCCCGCCGGCACCCACAAGGGGGCCCTTAGTCCTCCCACCGGCACCCACAAGGGGGGCCCTAGTCCTCCCACCGGCACCCACAAGGGGGCCCTAGTCCTCCCACCGGCACCCACAAGGGGGCCCTAGTCCTCCCACCGACACCAACAAGGGGGCCCTAGTCCTCACACCGACACCAACAAGGGGGCCCTCCCAATAGGGGGGTCAAATCTTAAAGTGTTACTAAACCCAGGACTCTGCATTCACTATATCTGGTCTCCCACAGTACACAGTACATGGAAATGCAATTTTAGTAAACTGCTTTTCTCATCAGCAGTATATAGCAGTCTTGAGACTTCTATCAGTGTCCGGCCAAGCACTGATTAAAGCTTGTAGGAGGAGTTTTCATTCTCCTCTGACTGTCCTATGAGGCTGCAGGACCTCTGACCCTCTGTCTGGACAGTGCTGATTGGCCCTGTGCTGATCACATGCACCCTCTCAAAAACAAAAAAATCTCTAGCAATACACACCAAACTGAGCATGTGCAGTGTGCCTCCTAGGGGTCTGTGCTACCAGCAGATGGATTGGGGACAGTAAAAGGAGAGGATCAGAGAAGATGGGATCAAACAGCCTTTTTACACAATGTAGAGGATTAACCCCTTAGGTTCCACAGTGAGTATAACAAGCATGCTTGACTGCATATACAGACTGATTTTACTGTTATGCGTTTAGCAACACTTTAAAATGAACAAGATGAATTTAGAAATGGTTTGGCTACCATACACAGCTGCACCAGAGTTTGCACTCTCCAGTTTTAGTAAATCAACCCCAACGTGTACTTCATTTTTACTGCCATCCCTTGTACTAAGGGACACACTCCACAGGTTAATATTTACTGAGATCCGACACCCACAGCTTCCCATGTTTGCTGGCATTCAGCACCACAAGTACTCTCTCCTGGCCACACAGGTGCAGTGGTGCCCCACAGAAGTCTATGGGGCTGATCTTCCTGCATCTCCCAGCAGAGATATAAACGTAGTAGAGCCTCACAGAAGTCTATGGAGCTCTGCTGTGCAGGTGCAGCCAGGACAGAGTGAGGACATATCAATTCAATCCTATGTGGTGACAGGCAATGACATGGGTCCAGTGTATTACAGAAAAATACACTGCAACCCAACTCAAGTCAGCCCTTTGGTGTCGACAGGGCACATAGAAAACAATTCCTGTGTCCCAGCATCAAGCCTGCATTGTTCTGTGCAGATTAACATAAGGCATCACACATTGTGTGTACATTACTCAGCATGCATGCACTTACCATGAAAAAAGAAACTATGCTGCTAGGCCCACTTTAAGAAAAATAGGGTGTTTGCTGGGCAACATAAAAGTTTACCTGTGTGTCTCACCTGTTCCCTGGAAAACCCTTCTTCAGCTCTACTTGATCCACAGGAACATCAAAACCACAAATCAAACCCCAGGTCGTTACTTTTACACAGGAACCCACAGAAACCACCTAAACGAGGGATCTCACAATGAACAAACTGGATTTATAATAACAAAAAAATAACATGCTTGCATCTTCTCTTGCAATCTAGTGTGATTGCTTTTCTGCGAAAATTGAAAAAACAAAAAAAAAAAGGCCAGATAAAATCTCGATCAGCCGCAGCAATATTAATTCCTCGATGCAGTAGCATTAAGCATCTCTCTGGCTAGGGGAATGGAGAGCCCAATGATAAGAGTGTCTGGAGTGAAAGCATGAAATTCCATTAGCCGAGAGAAATTAATGGCTTCAGAAGGGAGCCGGCGGAGCGATGACGAGGAACTGGAAAACGCCGGAGCTCTGGGTGCACGTGTGTAGCCTAAATAACTTTAGTAACTGAGAAGCAGAGAGCAAAAAAAGACACTGAAATCTTGGTGTCATGGGCCGCTTCCTGGACCTCACAGAACATGTCACCGCCGGCACAGGACGGGTGGGAATGAAAGGGACCATCTGTAAAGGAATTCATAAAACGGCAACTAAAATATATTCAACAGACTTGTGTTTAATTAAAATGATGAAGCAGACAAGAACAGAGACCCAAAACATACACATAGAAAGGACATGCTGTGGAACTTTGGTCAACACTTGTATAAGAAAAAAAAAAAAGTTTTGGATAGAGATATATATATACATATATTAATATATAGATATATATATCGAGAGAGAGAGAGAGAGAGAGAGAGAGAGAGAGAGAGAGAGAGAGAGAGAGAGAGAGAGAGAGAGAGAGAGAGAGAGAGAGAGAGAGAGAGAGACACACAGAGACAGAGACATATACACACACATCTATATAGGTAGATTAGGAAGGGATTAAAACCCCTAACAAGTTTTTTTTTTTTTAGTATCTGTGTCCCCATTGCAGGCATTACCCTCTCACCTCTTGCAATTTTTGGATTTCCCCTCCATTTCTGTCTCTGTGGTCACAAAGACAGAGGGCAGAATGTTCCCAGCAATCAAAAGTAGACAGAATTCCCTTGCTTCCTTGCTCCAATACTACCTACAGATCTGCCTATAATAAAGCTTACTTGAAAGTACAGTAAAAAAAAAAAAAAAAAAACGCCAAGACGCGCACAGTTTAGGAGATATTTACTATAGTATAAGCCGTTGACGTCACCAGTGAAAGCGCACTGCGCTCTTAACAGATTGCATCCTGTCCACTGAGTGCTGTGGTTGGGATCCCCGCTCACATGCAAGGGAGTGACGTCATTGTGGCTCAGCCAAACAGCCAGAGACCGCAAGAACCTGCAAGGAAGACCAGGTGAAGATGGAAGCTCTGACTGCGGTGAAAGCGCACTGCTGGAGGGCTTAGTTTTAAACGCAAGTCTGTCATAATCTGCTAGTATGCAATGCAGTAGTATTTTACTGTCCCCAATCCATCTCCTGATCAGAGGCTAGGAGACAAGCAGCACATGCTCAGTTTGGCGTGTATTGCTAGAGAGGTTTTTTTTGGGGGGGGAGGGTGCATGTGTTCAGCACAGGGGCCAATCAGCACTGTCCAAACAGAGGGTCGAGGTCCTGCAGCCTAATAGGACAGTCAGAGTAGAATGAAAACTCATCCTACAAGCTTTAATCAGACACTGTTAGAAGTCACAAGACTGCTCTAACTGCTGATGAGAAAAGGTATTTAGTTTATATTTACTTAAACTGCTGCATTTCCATCTTATGTGTACTGTGGGAGTCCAGATATAGTGAATTCAGGGTCCTGGGTTTAGTAACACTTTAAACGAAACACAGAGATCAGCTTTAAAAGATATGTATACAGATTCTTGGTTTCCTCTTCTTTTTGACTTACTGATGTGAACTGGTGTGACTGCAAACTCTAAATTCTCAGTCTTCATGATAATTCCAGTTCAGTGACTCAGTAAGCACAGAGCTATGGATCAGGATGACAGGCCTGATCCAGCAAACAGGTCTAAAAACAAGTCAGCAACCAGAGCTTCAACGTTTCAGTCTTTCACTGGCACACTAACTATCCAGCACCTGTTACCAGATACATTTGGATGGACTAAACATTAAAGTTTTAGGACCAGCAGTCAAAAACTGCCAAGGAACAGAAGCATGAAGTGCAAACTGAGATCCAGTCTTCTAAACACAGAACCAAAGAGAACAGACCTACTTCCTGCTCCCCATCAGAAGAGATAAACCGTAATCCACGTGCAAATGAAATAACAAACACACACTGACAGGTAAGGCTTTTATGACTGAAGAGAACCTATTGGTCTTCTGTCATAAAAGTTTTTCCTAGTCTGTCAGCAGCATTGTACACCGAGCCACGCATGCACAGCGTACATTTACAGCACCCTGCTGTGCCATTCAAGTGGCCAAACAGACCGAACCCTGGAAGGCAGGACAGGAGAAGATGGAAGTGCATGATTTGACAGGTTAAACCTAGCACTACACTCGATGAGATTATCATGATGAATGATCGTCCACTTTTTTGCATGCCTGTCTTCATTTTAAAAACAAATAGGTTACTAAAGTATGAAAATTCTTATACCACAGAATTGGGAAGTGATGTACTGTATTTGTATTGTCAGACGAAAACTGCACTAATTAAATGAAAATCATGTTAGTCCCTTTGAAAAATTTCAGACAAAGCTGTGTACTGATTATCGTATGATTGCTCCGAAAACAGTATTTTTTGTACAATAATTGTGATTGTGTGTAGTGTACAGGACTTAAGCCTGCCATTTAGTGCCAATATGTGGTGCATACTAGCACATTTTGGCATGAAGCTCTTGGAGGCAGGCTTCTTTAAAAAGGAGAAGTCCAGCCAAATCTCATTTGGCTGGGCTTATCCTATGGATCACAGGAATGCAATTCGTTTTGCACTCCTGTGACCCGTTTTCAGCAAAGAGAGGTCTGGAATCCACTCTCTGCTGACGTCACCAGGATCAGTCCAGGCACCACGTCATCCTGACAATATAGTCTGGATCCGCCAGGTGCCTGGACTGATACCCGTCTCAGCGAGCCACTGAGAGGCTGAGATGGCCGCTCCCCGCCCCTGCAAAACTCAGCACTCCGGTGAACGAGGCGGAGCGGAGAGCTGCTGATTGACAGTCATCAGCTCGCTGCTCGGGGAGGTGAGAGAACTAAGCCATCGGCGGTTGCGATCGCTCGGTTCTCAGTGCCGAGGCGGCGGGGGACAGATGCAGCATTGGACCGAGACAAGTATGATTCTGGGGAAGAAAAAAAAAAAAAAAAACACACCATACTTCTCGTAATAAAAAAATAATAATAATAATAATAATAATAATGCTCCATTCAACCAATAGATCTTCATACCAAATGGAAGGTTTTTTGCAGCCTGGTCGGTTAAAGGAAGTTGAAAAGCAACAAATTTACTGACCGGATCAACAGGTGAAAATAAAATTTAAAAAAAAACCTTAAGAAGAAAACTAATGCAGCCATCACATCTAAGAATGAATTGCAGCTTACCAGAGCTGTATAGGCTAAGGGGTCATTCACAATGTGATCACTGTCCATATCTGGACTGTAGTTTTCATTGCATACATACATGGACCCTACTGGCCACCACTGCTGTTTAGGGCGGACAATGTAAATAACAATGTGTAGGCGGCAATGTTGACACCTCCAATTATACAGTATTGAGGTTTACATCTTTCAGTGCGAATGAGTGGCATGGCATATGTGCAGAATGACCTGGGCTGGTTCTGGGTGACTGAAGGCCAAGGATACTGAGCATGTGCCACCGCTCGCTGCCACATCAATTATTCATTCAGATGGAAACCTCAATAGTACAACAGCAAGACCCTGCCTAAATCAAACCAATGGAGGCACTTGGCTCACAGTGCTCACTCTCTACCTGATTTTCCAACAATAAATGATATGCATGATGAAACTAAAAAAGAAACACACACATACAATACAACATAAAAAAAACATCTAAAGCTGCTTTCACACGGATAGGTTTTTCTTACACTTTTTTAAAACACAAAAGCAGAAAAAAAACGGGACAGTATGTAATCCTATGAAACTCTTTACACTGATCCCTTGTGGGTCCGCTGCGGTTAGTAAAATCCTGTTTACTGCATTTTTGGTGCAGTAAGAAAAACACTCCACTAAAAACACACCTGCCTATCAAAAATGAGGCGAAAAACGCAAAAAAAAAAAAAAAAAAAAACCACACACACCCATGTTGCGTTTTTGAGTCACTTCCTGTGTAAAATGCACCACAAACGCTTTTTGCTATGGATCAGTGTGAAAGAAGTAGCCCAATAGAGAACAGGTAACCCTTACAGGAAAAAGTTCACCTTTTTTAAAAGCAGGGCTCCCGCAGACTGTCGGTCCTGTAAATCGTACAGCCAGGCAGATTCACACTTATAGGAAGAATCAATGAACTACCGGAGTGCTCAACATTGCCATGGTAGTTCACTAAGAACTACAAGCCGACAGCCTCAAAAGGCTGTTGGTACTTGTAGCTTCCCAATCACAAAAGACTGTGAATGAAGGATGCGGGCAGAGCCCTGCACAGACGCATTTTTTTTCCCAGATTGTGACAGCAAGTGAGGGTAGAATATCCCCCACTAGCTGTCAAAACGGGGATCGGGGAGGAGCGGAGGCTGGTCCACCTGTAGCATGCTACATAAACATAATACACCCCAATTATGGGTGTAAAATGTTACAAAAAGGTGAACATTTAAACTAGACAGGAGTCTGCCAACACTAAAATGAATGCAGCTGTCAGCAGGGAGGAGAGACTACACCTAGCAATACACAAACCCGGACAAGGGGAAGAGGGAGCGCCAACTCTCTACTGTAATATTACTCCACAAACCTCATCAAAACATATTATACTCACAAGGGTCAAAACAATGGCACATCAAGTCAAAGAAGGGGGAGGGCCCGCTGCATGACAGCAATGTCCCACAAGCAGGATGGATGGATGGATGAGCTTTGGCTCACAGCCCCCGGACCGCTGACGGCATGGATAGTGTTACCCTCGGGTGTGCTTGGTCACAGCATTTCCTCCTCATCCTCAGCTCATCCATCCATCCTCCTTGTGGGACATTGGCGTGATGCAGCGGACCCTCTCCCACCTTTGACTTGAGGTGCCATTGTTTACATCCCTGTGAGTATATTATAATATTTTTAATAAAGTTTGTGGAGTATTACTTCAGAGTGTACATTGTCTTTTCCGCTTGCCCTGGTTTAAATCAATACAGCTGTGTGGATGAGGCTTGATTGCCATTCACACCCTCCCAGTGTGTTGTATTTAGGGGAGTGTATTCATTTGAATGGGCTGCCCAAAGCACTGCAATGGATCAGAGTTACAAGTACCTGTAATAAATTGTGTATACAGCAATTTTCACTGTACAAGGGTATAAGGGTATAAACGAGTCCTTTATAGCCAACACAGTCAGGTAACATCTACAAAAACACTTCAATAACCCAGAATAGGCTTACTAATAAACCACAGGATATCCTTAAAGGGGTTGTAAACCTGTTAGTGATCAGCCTCCCAGCCCCCCCGTTTTACCTACCTGAACCCTCAAAATTGTCCCACGGGGACGCGCTCTCTGCCCGGGGTTCTTGGATCTTGATTGGATAGACTGATAGCAGCCCAGCCATTGGCTCCTGCTGCTGTCAATCAAATCCAATGACGCGGGCGAGTCTGCGGCTATGGATGCCGAAAGCTGGACTCGGGAGTGCGCCCGCAAGGTAACCCCCTCAGGAGAGCGGTTCTCCTAGGGGGTCATCTGATGTGGGGAGGAGCCGCGAGAGCCGCCAGGGGACCCCAGAAGAGCAGATTCAGGGCCACTCTGTGCAAAAACGAGCTGCACAGTGGAGGCAATTATGATATGTTTGTTTTTTTTTTTTTAAAAACAAACCCTTACAATCACTTTAACAATCACATAGGTTGGACTTGATGGACTTGTGTCTTTTTTCAACCTCACCTACTATGTAACTTGCCGCCCGCCATATAGCAAAATGGCATCGACAAAGTGGTTGTGTTATCCTGACCGGAGGTCATATGACAGCAATAGTTCTTGCAGTGTGTCAGTCTGACACACTGCAACTCCGATCTAGGTAAAGTCTCTGACGGAGACTCTTTACCACGTGATCAGCTGTGTCCAATCACGGCTGATCACGATGTAAACAGGAAGAGCCATTGATCGGCTTTTCCTCACTCGTGTCTGTCAGACGCGAGTAGAGGAGAGATGATCGGCTGCTCTTCTGACAGGGAGGGGGCACAGCCCTTTCCCCCCCAGGATGCCCACACTGGACCACCAGGAAAGCCTCCAGGACCACCAGGGACGCCCACCACTAGTCACCACCAGGTATGCCAACGCCCACAATGGTTGCCAAACAATGCTTCCCAATCAGTGATGCCCATCAGTGTGCATCCGTGCCGCCCATCTGTTCCCCCTCAGTGAAGGAGAAAACGCACTTATTTACAAAGTTTTGTAACAGAAACAAAACAAAAAAATTTTTTTTTTTTTTTTTTATTTAGCAGAAAATAAAAATCCCAGAAGTGATCAAATACCAGCAAAAGAAAGCTATTTGTGGGAATAAAATGATAAAAATCTAGTTTGGGTACAGTGTTGTATGACCGCGCAATTGTCATTCAAAGTGCGACCGCGCCGAAGGCTGAAAATTGGTCTGGGCAGGAAGGTGTATAAGTGCTCAGTATTGAAGTGGTTAAAGTGTTACTAAACACACAACAGTAAAAATCAGTCTGTATATGCAGTAAAGCATGCTTGTTATACTCATTGTGGAACCTAAGGGGTTATTTCTCTGCATTGTGTAAAAATGCTGTTTGATCCTGTCTTCTCCGATTCTTCCCTTCTTCCATTGTCCCCAATCCATCTCCTGATAGAACATAGCCCTAGGAGGCACTCTGCACATGCTCAGTTTGATGTGTAATGTTAGAGTTTTTTTTTTTTTTTTCTGGGGAGGGTGCATGTGATCAGCACAGGGCCAATCGGCACTGTCCAGACAGCAGGTCTGGGGTCCTGCAGCCTCATAGGACAATCACAGGAGAATGAAAACTCCTCCTACAAGCTTTAACCAGGAACTGATAGAATTCACAAGACTGCTATATCCTGCTGATGAGGAAAGGTATTTAGCAGTTTATATTTACTAAAACATTTGCATTTCCATGATCTGTGGGAGACCAAATATAGTGAATGCAGGGTCCCCGGTTTAGTAACTCTTTAAATGCCAACTCCTAAAAAAGTCATTATGTCCATGCCTGCCCTGATTTCATCATCTGAAACATGTAAAGCAAGCAAAATAGTTTGGGGGGTATCCAAGGGTTAAATTGACAAGTACGATTGCTCCGACTCCCAGGCAGACGGGAACACAGTGAAATAAAGACCAGGACAGAGCTAGCAGCTATTTTATTTCTCACTGTCAAGCCAGTAGCTGTAATTCTTATAAAAGGCTTTGCTATTACCCATCAAACACACTCAAGGACAGCGGCAAACAGTTTTTACAGTCTGGAAGCTACCAGGCCATCAATCACTTTTTACACCACTTTGGTAAGTGGGGAACTTAACCAGGGATGAAGTCTTTCTGAGGTCTATGCTATCATAACCTGCAGTATTAATCTCTTCCAGAACATGAACAGGAAGCCTTCCTTTCTCTGATCTAAAGCCATGCAAAGACAAATTATGGATTTAGCTAGACAATGCAGAACATTCCTGGTACAACCTCGTTCAATTCGTATCTGAATAAAATCTGATGTTCCAACAACAAAAAGGGCCTATCTGGATATTTAAGACTTCAGAAAATGAAAAAAAAAAAAAAAAATCATACAACTACTTCTATTCAGGAACAACTGGCACGCTTAAAGAGCAAATCCAAAATTAAAAAAAAAAAAAAATTTAAAAAAACACCTCTATCAGAAACCGGCCTTACATAAAAATCACATGAGGTCAATGTTCTTGTTGTGAAAAGGTTTCCCAAATCACCCAAAGCCCAGAGCCCGGCCTACACTAGCGCCAGGCCTACACTAGAGCCAGCATACCTGGAGTATACTTCATATGTAGACAAAGGTTTCTCCCCAATCTCATCCTACAGACATTTGGCGGAGGTCAGGGAGAAACATTTGGGTTTTCAGATATTAAAGTCTCTTTTTTTGTTTAAAAATAAAAAATATGTTGGACTTACCTGCTCTGTGCAGTGGTTTTGCATAGAGCAGCCCAGATCCTCCTCTTCTCAGGTCCCCCCGCCGATGCTTCAGACCCCTTCCTCCTGCTGAATGCCCCCACAGCAAACAGCTGCTCTGTGTGTCTATTCAGATGCGGAGCCCCGCCCCCATCTCCCCTCATTGGCTCACTGAGTTTGATTGACAGCAGCGGGAGCCAATGGTGGAGAGAGTCTGGGATAGCCGACACTTTCGTGCAGCATCGCTGGATCGAGATGGGGCTCGAGTAAGTGTTAGGGGGGGCTGGGGGAGCTGCACACAGAAGTTTTTTTTTACCCACTTTGATACAAGGCATTTTCACCCCCTTCCTGCCCAGGCCAATTTTCTGTTTTCAGCGCTGTAACACTTTAAATGACAATTACGCGGTCATGCAACACTGTACCCAAATGAAAATTTTTTTAATCATTTTTTTTTTTCCACCACAAATAGAGCTTTCTTTTGGTGGTATTTGATCACCTCTGCGGTTTTTATTTCTTGCGCTATAAACAAAAGAAGAGGGACAAGTTTGAAAAAAATAAATAAAAAAAATAATTTTTTACTTTTTTGCTATAAAAATAAATATCCCTTTTTTTTTTTTTTAAACACTTTTTTTTCCCTCAGTTTAGGCCGATATGTATTCTACATATTTTTGGTAAACAAAAAAAAAAAAACAACACGCACACAATAAGCGCATATTTATTGGTTTGCGCCAAAGTTTTAGCGTCTACAAAATAGGGGATAAATTATTGGCATTTTTATTTATTTTTTTACTAGTAATGGCGGCGATTTTTATCATGACTGACATTGTAGCGGACATAACCGGACACTTTTGACGTTATTTTGGGACCATTCACATTTATAGAGCGATGAGTGCTATAAAAATGCACTGATTACTGTATACATGTCACTGGCAGGGAAGGGGTTAACACTAGGGGGGGATCAAGGGGTTAAATGCGTTACTTAGGGAGTGATTCTAACTGTAGGGGGAGGAGACCAATCGGTGTTCCTCTGTACTGGGAACACACCATCGGTCTCCTCTCACCTGACAGGACGTGGATCTGTGCGTTCACTCACACAGATCCACGGTCCTGCTCTGTTATCGGGCGATCGTGGGTCCATGGCGGACATCGCGGCCGCCGGGCCTGCGCATCGGTTCCCAAGTGCGCGTTAATGCGTAGAATGCATTGATATATATAAAAAAAAAAAAAAAAAAAAAAAAAAAACACTTTCTGCCTTTAGAACCACGTTAAATATTTGGCCTGAGGGGGCGTGGCTTAGCGCATGGAGCTGTAGGACGCACATCGCGGCAGCTCCCGGTCCTGACGATCTCCACGGGGCCCTATCTCCTCTACCATCACCCATCCAGCTACCAAGACTACCCAGATGGGTAAAGGAAAGCCCAGGGACCACTCGAAGCCCGCCGGTGACCGGACACAGAGCGATTTGGGGAACTTTGTGACCCGTTCCTCCGCGGCCTACCAGAACCAGAAAGCCTCCAAGATGGCGGCGGCGCCTCCGTCTCCGGCCCGCTCCTCACATGCAGACGCCGAACAGGTACGATCTAGAGGCCGCTCAGCCTCCCTCACAGACCTGGAGCCCCCACTATACCACCCACACAGCCCCCAAAGCCTCTCACAGGCCTCCCTGTGCTCCGGGGACGGATGGGACATGGAGTCGCAGATGCGATCCATGCATGCCTACCTCCGCTCTTTACCCACTAAAACTGACTTTGAACATTATGTCTCCCGCATGGAGAAGTCATACAGGAAAGAGATTGCTGAGCTTAAGAGGGATCTAGGGACTAGAATGGAAGATGTAGAAAATACCACTGACGGCATGTGCAACACTTTACAGTCCCATGAAGAAATCCTTAATACCCACACTAACATACTACAACAACTCATGTACCACCAGGATGACATCGAAAACCGTAGCAGACGGAACAATATTAGAATCCGTGGCATACCAGAAGCTATAGATCACAATGATTTACATGGAGCAGTCACTGCCATATTTAACCAAATCCTACAGCAACCCAAAGATACCCCTATTGAGCTGGACAGAGTTCATAGAACCTCAGGCCCGCGTAATACTGATTCCTCTTTTGTTCGGGACACACTATGCAGGGTGCACTTTTATAAAGTTAAAGAAGAGATCATGAAAGCAGCCAGCACACAGGACTCCATTCGGCTGAATGACACCCCAGTAATGCTGCTGCCTGACCTATCACGCCAAACTCTGGCCATGCGACGCGCACTTAAACCGATTACATCTGTCCTCCAGGAAAGGAAAATCAAATATCAATGGCGGTTCCCTTTCCAATTACGGGTTCATCATGAAGGCAAAACGGCCCTTTTCCGCACATTAGGAGATCTACCAAGGTTCCTGAGCACCCTGGAGCTACCCCAGATCTCCCTGCCAGATTGGCCCCTTCCCTCTGCTACTCCGGGACTTCCATTCCACACACAATGGCAGAAGACGAACAAGAACAAGCGACCAAGAAGCTCTCCTCAGAAGTCTCCAGACGGCTGACCGGTCTCTGGATCCTGCAGACACCACATCTTTACCTTACCACCGTGACTATTATATTATTCTTTTTGATCTCTCATCCCTTTTTTTCCTTTTTTTTTCCTTCCCCTCAAAGAAGGAAAGAAGAGGAAAGCGGTGCAGGCCGCCTACCCTTGAACCACTTTTAAGTGGCAAAAAACTCCCTGGACTACCTACCTGTCTACTACATTAGTAGTGCTACAGATCCAACACCCCCCCTCCCCCCCCTCCTCTTTTTTTTTTTCTTTTTTTTTTTGTGTTCCTTTTTTTTGCATCAACATTTTTGCAGATGCCTATCTGTCCCCCCACATTATCCTAGTTGGATGTCCTTTTCAGGATGATCCTTTCACCATTTTTTCTCTATTATTATCTACTGTTTATTCTATTTTTTTTTTTTTTTTTTTTTTTTTTTTAATATATATTTTTTCTCCTTTGTGGGGACAAGGCTGGGGTGGATGGGTTCTTTAATTATGACTTATCCCCCCCACCCATATAGGAACTCGCTCCTAACTACGACTTAAAATGTGAAAGTCTTATAGCAGCGCTTACATGTTTTTTTTTTTTTTTTTTTTTGTTTTTTTTTGTTTTTTTTTTGTTTTTTTTTTTTTTTTGTTTTGTTAGGGAGGATGTGGGGGCACACCCGTTATATGTGACAGGTTGTTATCTATATGTGTTTACCATGTTACCTTATGACAACAAATTGATGGTTATATAATGTTTTCACCAGCTTCTACTCCCCCCGTGGACCTCGGGGCCGGGAGGCGCTCTAGGTGCTCACCACATTCCCCCCCTTAGGACTTGTAGTGCCTGTTTGCGCACTTTATTGATGCTAGTTTATAAGCACTTTACTGAAATATTTCTACATTTAAAAGATTACCTAATGCTACCACCCAGTGGCTTACCTTTTTACCTATTTCTCTTTCTCACTTTATCCCTCTCTTTACCTCTTTCCTTCTCCACTTCTTCTTCTTCCCCTACCTACCCACTTACCTCACCCCTCTATCCTTGGGCTGGATGGACCTCGGCGCGGCTGCTATTAACATATGCTGTTACCTCTCCTCATTCCCACTATGTCGTCACTTGAGCATTTAACTCTATCGTCCTATAACTGTAGAGGCTTCAATACCCCCGAAAAAAGAAGCCAGGTGTTATACCACTTTCATAAGACTAAAACTAAAATCCTTCTTCTACAAGAAACGCATTTCCGGGGCTCAGAGATTCCATCCCTCAAAAACCCTCACTTTCCCCAATGGTTCCACAGTACGAACCCTCATACAAAATCCAAAGGGGTGTCTATAGCTTTTCATAAATCATTCCACCCAGAAATCTTAGACTCCCTGATAGACCCGCTAGGGCGTTATTTATTCCTCAAACTTAAATTTAATTCTTCTATCTTTACAGTGGCTAATGTCTATGGACCAAACCAGGAGCAGGGGAACTTTCTGTCCAAGGTTCTAAACAAATTGCTATCATTTGGGGGTCCTTGTATCATTCTAGGTGGCGACCTCAACACAACTCTTTCTCCAGCCGTGGACACTTCTTCGGGTAAGTCAGCCATGTCCCACACGACCCTTACACACATCAAATCCCTTCTACACTCGGCACAGCTCGTAGACATATGGAGGATACAACATCCCCTAGAGAGAGACTACAGTTGTTACTCAGTAGCCCATAAATCCTATAGCCGTATTGATTACTTTTTAATCTCCCAATCCTTACTAGACATACCACTCAAGGCCTCCATAGGAAATATCCTTTGGTCGGACCATGCTCCCGTACACCTCAACCTAGCACATCCACCAAAATCCCGCACTAGGTCCTCATGGCGACTTAATGACAATTTATTGACTGACTCGGTATGTGTTGCAGCAGTTAAAAAAACGATTAGTGACTTCATTACAGATCACCGCCAAGATGATACTAATCCCCTCACCAAATGGGAAGCTCTGAAATGTGTAATCAGAGGGACACTAATCCAGCATGGCTCTCGGCTAAAAAAAGCCAGAATGGCCGATATCTCACGTCTCTTATCTCTGATTAAAACGCTTGAAGTTACACATAAGCGAGACTTAGACCCTGCAACATATACTGACCTATCTAATGCACGCAGAGACCTGCTCCGTTTACTCGATGCTAATTCCCTTATAGCCAGAGACCAAGGACGCAATCGACATTACACTCTAGCCAACAAATGTGGACAACACCTTGCGAGAGTTCTCCATCCTCGCCCCCCACGCCGACCTATCCCACAAATCTGTACATCTGACCAACGAAAAATTAATAATCCCAGTGGCATTTCTGACGCATTTAAGCAATACTACTCAAACTTATACAATCTCCACACTCCAAACGGGACGACCACTACTAACGACACACACCTATCCTCCATGCAAGACTACATCTCTGACACAGCTCTACCACATCTAAACCCTGAACAGACAGCTGCCATGGACGACCCCCTTACAACAGAGGAATTCACTGCCGCTATTAAAAACCTGAAAAATGGTAAATGCCCCGGCCCCGACGGGTTCTCCCCGAGATTCTACAAATACTTTGCTCAACATCTGACCCCGTTACTAACTAGCGCGTTTAACTCTATAGACGATAACCATCTTCCCTCTAGAGACCTCCTAGCAGCTAATATTTCAGTAATACCCAAACCTGGTAAAGACCCCGCTCAATGCAGCAGTTATCGCCCCATTTCACTCCTTAACTTGGATATTAAACTTTACGCCAAGGTCCTTGCTAACCGCCTATCCCCTATTCTACCATCACTAATACATAGAGACCAGGTGGGATTTGTCCCTGGCCGAGAAGCCAGGGACAATACCACAAAAACTATTCACCTCATTTCCTATATCCGAAAACACAACCTAAAAGCTTGTCTGCTCTCGTTTGATGCCGAGAAGGCCTTTGACCGGGTCAATTGGGACTTTTTACGCCTCTCTTTGCAACAGATTGGACTTGGCTCCACTTTTGTCTCTAGGGTCATGGCCCTATACTCACGTCCCTCAGCGTCAGTTTTGGTCAATGGTTCCTCCTCCGCTTCATTCCAGATTTCAAATGGCACACGACAGGGCTGCCCCCTGTCTCCCCTCCTTTTTGTTTTAGTGATCGAACACCTAGCCCAAGCCATTAGACAAAATACATCTATAGTAGGAATTCAGACACCCTCATCTCAACACAAACTCTCGCTTTACGCAGATGATTTATTAGTTTACATACAACACCCTCACACTACTCTGCCCTCCTTGATGTACGAATTTCGTAGATTTGGACAGTTTAGCAACTTCAAACTGAACATGTCTAAGACTGAGGCCTTAAACATATCATTACCCAGTACCACCCTTACCCAACTACAGACTAATTTTCCCTTCCAATGGGGTTCTAGAGGCATCTCCTACCTAGGGATCACGATTCCTGCCAATCTCTCTGATCTCTATACTTTAAATTATATACCCCTTCTAACCAGGATTAGAAAGGAATTAGACTCATGGAACCCCTCCACATTACCTTGGTTTGGGCGCATTAATACATTGAAAATGGACACCCTACCAAAATTGCTATATTTATTTCAAACCGTTCCTATTCTGGTCCCTAAACAATTTTTCACGTCTCTCCGCTCTATGTCCATAAGATTCATATGGCAAAATGGCATGTCCCGCATTCGCCACAACTTACTCACATATCCCAAAATACAAGGCGGAGTAGGCCTACCTGACTATGAGCAGTACCATAGAGCTGCACTGTTATCCCGGGTCTTAGAATGGTTCCCTCGCCCTTTCCCCAAGGCATCCACCATGGTGGAACAGGATCTAACCACTTTGGATCTCAGGGCCTTGCTTTGGGGATACGGACGACATTTACATTTACTCTCCTCTACTTCCCCACTGACGATTGCAGCTTTACACTATTGGTATAAGAAAGGCATACAGACCCTCCTATCCTCAGACCCTTCTCCACTCACTTCCCTATTTGACCACCCCGCACTCCCTCAGGATGAAGGCTCTACCACAATCGGCCCATATTTACACTCTATGTGGCCTGTAGCGAGATCATTTGTAAACCCTACCTCTGGGGCACCCATCCTCCCAAATACACAAGGTAATTGGCTCACAGCCCTCCGTATATCTTCCTATTGCTCTGACCTGTTCTCCACATCCAAAATCCACAGACCCTTAACGGAATTTGAACAACTGTGTTCCCTAGCGGAAACCCCCAGACATTTACTTTCCACCCTATACACGATACAAATTACACTACTCCATAACCGACCCCCCTCATACACCAAGAAGTGGGCCACGGAACTGGGAAGGGAACTTCATTCAGAGGATTGGCAAAAATCATATTACTTTACACATAAATCCTCAATTTCCTGTTATACACAGGAAAAAAATTTTAAGATTCTTTCCCGATGGTACAAGGACCCCCAATCCCTCAACAAAATTTTCCCCTCGGTCCCATCCTCCTGCTGGAGATGTGGCTCAGAAGATGGAAGTTACCTACATATATGGTGGAACTGCTCATCTATTCAACCGCTTTGGTCCCAGATTTTCTCCATTTACAGTAGTCTCTATGATCAACCCCTGCCACCCTCCCCAGAAATAGCATTACTGTCCATGCTCCCTGGTTCCATCACTTCACAGAAACGTTCCCTTTTACGCTTTTTTTTATCGGCTGCCAGGCAAATCATACCCTTATTTTGGAAAACCCCCACTAGACCCCCACTAACTTTGTGGGTGACGACAATGAATGACATTATGCGCATGGAGGAAAGGTTGGCCTTGGATAACGATACTTTTGATAAATTCAAAACTTTATGGCTTATCTGGATTGAATACTCAACATCAGACGCCTTGAAAACTTTATTGACTACATGAGATTAGACACAATTGTTCATCTTTAATACTTCTTGCATATACTGCCGTGCCGGGGTCTGCTCCATGCCCCTTCCCTTCCCCTATATCCTATCCCTCTTTTTCCTTTTCCTTTCGTTTCTCTTTTTCCTCTCCCTGCTTTTCTGAACTCTGTTATGACCTTATAGTCAGTGATTACAGTCTCTCCTAGACTAATTTATAAGTTTTTATAGACAGTCTATTACTATATTGTATTACCGGTTGATGATAATCCCCTTCCACGCAAGACTTAACCAAACACTGTACGCTGGACTAAGAAATATTCAATGATGTCTTTGTCATCAATAACTGACTACCAATGTTTGTGTATAAATATTCTTTGATATTGTTAATAATAAAAATATATTTGACACTAAATATTTGGCCTGAGAAACATATTCCCCACGTGGATGTATTTCTTTTATGGCCTGACTGAGTACATGTGTTTAGGCTTCATGCACACTTTTTTTTTTGCTTAGAAGAAATGCTAAACACTAGAAAAAAAATGCTGGCTGAAAAACGCTGATAGCATTTTTGTGTCGGCTTGTAGTAGCGTTTTAACAGTACATAAAAAAAAAAAAAAGCCAAGTCACTGCTCACGGTGTGACTGCGCCCTCATTGTTCCTCCACCCGTGGTACAGCCAGTAGAGAAACAATTTCTGATCTATAGTCTGTACTGTAAGGAAAGCTCTGCAAGGACGAAAGTTTACAAAGTTCCAAAACAGAGTTTTAGTTCTGCACTTTACAAACGGCATGGGGGGGGGGGGGGGGGGGGCGCAATGAAGACTAGACTGCTGATGAACTGCCACCAATAAACAGCTGGGGAAATGGCTCACACTGTGGTATCTGCATTGTAACCAGCAGCTGGTGTCACATCTCCTTTTCTGTAGGAATTACAATCGTCTCATCTAAGTGAAGATACAGTTTAGCATAACACTTTCACAGGGTGACCGGCAAAGCATATCCATTACAGCTCATTTCCATAGAAACCCAAGCAGCCCGCCCGGCCCCTTACTAATATTGCTGATGTAGGGAAGGGAGGGGAAAAAAAAAATGAATTCTATCCGGAATCGCCAGGACACCAATTGTTTCAGCAGCAGGGCATTCAATGTCATTACTAGGCTGTCAGGAGGCAATCATGTGGCTCTGGGGAGATTAAGACCTAGTAAGAGATCTGAAAGTAGCAGGGGGAAAGCAACCATCCCTAATAATTCCAAAGATTTGCTGTGAACTGACTTTCAAGGGAAAGTAGATTAAATATTTAGTCAGTGCATCTTTAGTGCTAATTCTGGTGCATATTAAACATCACTTTACAGATTTTTCACAAGCTTGCTTTTTCATAGTAAAAAACAGAATGTTTTGGTTAACCACTAGAGGGAGCCTCTCAGTGGCGTAGTGCAATTACTCATTTATTAAAGCTGGAATATTCAGGAAGGAGAGATCCACAGAATCAATGAAGGAGGGAGATCCTTGCACTGCTGATCTTCAGGTACAATGTCCTCTCCGGCAAGGAGATTAGTGAGCAGAACAGCAGGGACTTCAAACCTCGGGGGGGCCACTCACACTAGTTATACAGTAATAAAGTAGAACTAAAAGGCAATTTATTTTATTTTTTTTTTAATTTTGGATAGAAGGGAGATGGATTGGAACCCCTGTCAGTTTTTACTGCTGTGTTCCCATTGGGGAGTTTCAACATCCTATGTGTTAAAGGGGTAGTAAACCCTTGTGTTTTTTAACCTTAATGCATCCTATGCATTAAGGTGAAAACATTTCTGTCACTAACCGCCCCCCCCCCCAGCCCCACCCACGTTTTACTCACCTGAGCACCATAATGCCCATGCCAGAGACGCGCTCTTCCCCTCTGCCCGTTGGCTCTTGATTGGATAGATTGAAAGCAGCGCAGCCATTGGCTCCCGCTGCTGTCAATCGAATCCAATGATGCAGGCACCGGGGCGGAGTCCGGGGCAGTCTGCGTCTATAGATGCAAATGCTGTACTCAGGAGCGCGCCCGCAAGGTAACCCCCCCCTTTCTCCTAGGGGGTCAAACGATGCAGGGAGGAGCTACCACCGCTACCCGGGGACCCCAGAGGAGGAGGATCGGGGCCACTCTGCAAAAAGAACACAGTGGAGGTAAGTATGACATAGTTATTTTAAAAACAAAAAACAAAAAAACGAAGCTTTACAAATCACTTTAAATTTACCATTGTCATTGAAAGTGAAAGTAAAAGCTTACTTTAAATATAAAGGAGACATACCTGTACAGGGATCCCAAAATGTTGGCACCCCGAACTGATTCGTCAATTGGGTTCACATGCAGGCGCCGGCCTTGTAAGCAAGGGTAACCAGTTTACTACTGCGAATGCGTGAGTCGCGCTTCACTTTCTGAACGGTCCCGCAGTCTTCTGGGACCTGTGTGTGTCCGAGAAGGCAGCAGGGGAAAGGAAGGGCCAGAAATGCAAGTAGATTGCCGATCTTACCCGGAAGTGGGAGCTGGTACCTGCCAAAACTAGGTACCCGCTCCCCCCAAAAAAAGGTGCCAAATGTGCCAATGGAGGGTGTAAACAAGCAGAGCTTCCCCTTTTCGATGGAGCTCCGCTTTAACAGGGACACCAACAGCAATAAAAACTTGACAGGGGCTCTAATCCCTCTCCACTCTCTCCAAAACAAATAAAAGTTTCATCTTTACTTATAGTTTAAGCTACAATATGGCTGTGTGACAATTTTATATGCTATTTTTTTTAATTTCTATTTTTATCCCCCCACGAAAGTCAAGTTACATAAAACAAAATTTGAAGTTATCACATTTGTTTGGACTATCCCTTAATTTGAACAAAACATGAGTTCGCAGATAGCTAAAAGATCATCACGAGCAACCACCGATACATCACTGAGCCACACCATCACAGCAATATAAAGTTCCACTTCAATTTCCAACATACGGAATAAGATTTGGGTGATTATGTTGTAATGTCTCTTCCTTCCTCCGCAAGCGATTCAAGCTCCAGTCCTAAATAAAATTTGGTGGCTTCATCCTGTAATCAATAACTAGAGAAGCCCGAATGGAAAGAAAAAAAAATGCTTACGCGGACAATCTCCTGGGCCTCGTGGAGGGCTGATAAGGGATAATAATACCAGGTGCATGGAACATTAATGAAATAAATGGAAAAGCGAGACAGCCTAAACTCCCAAAGCCGGGAAATTATCCTGACCTTTATCTACTAACACTCAGCAGGCACTCTGCGAGGAGCAGCAGTTCAGTAAATGTCAGACACACTACATAAGAAACTGCATCCAAGATCTGCTGGTCAGCATGTAGCTAAACAGCTACCGCCAGACAAGCCCGTTACAGATCATTTGCACGCCATTTACATAATCTTTGCTGAGCTGGAGGAGTGATGTACAGTCTGAGCCCAGGCATCATATTCCATTAAGATATATAGAGATAGGGGGCGCTATAAGTGTTCAATTATGACATTCCTTATACATACACAATTTAAAGTGCATAGTGCTTATTAATGATATACAGTTGATAAATCCTGACAATCTAGTGCTGAAGTTAATGGCATATAGTTAATGACATGATACAAAAATACATCAAAAAATAAAAATAAAAAATAAAGTCCATACATTTTTTTTTTTTTTTGAGTGCAATTTCAATTCTTACAACCGTCACCCAGTAGCAAACTTATTGTAGATAACCCAGTGAATGAGTAAAATGCCTACTGACCAGACCACCATGACCTTTTTATGGGTAAAGCTGTTAGCATGGATCAACGGTCCTGCCGGTGTACCACAGGAGATGCAATTGGGAACCTTGTAGTTTCTCCAGACAGATGGATACTGCCATCGTCACGCTTGCGCTGTTCATCGGCGTTCATTCCACCGCCATGGTGAGATACCGTAATCGTGCCGCTTGCGGCGTCGTCATTGATCGCCGGTGTAACGCACGCCGTTCAACAACAGCGCAAGCGGGATGGTTGCGATATCCATCTGTCCGACGATTCATGTCTAAACGATGCTTAAAGTGGTTGTAAAGGCTCCAGTTGTTGTTTTTTTTTTTTACCTTCATGTAGAGCTGCACTATTAATCGTCAAGAATCGTTATCGCGATATCTTGACTAAAGTGTTTCCCGATTCTTTCTATGCAAAGAATTTGTCTGCATTTCTGAAGCCACAGCCCTCAAAAGAAAGAGAAAAACTGGGCAGTCTGCCAAGAATCAAAACATTCTTTTGATTCTTGGCAGTTAACTAGAAACATTGTAACAATTTGTCAATGGAATAGACTGTGTGCAAGTGAAAAAAGTTTAACCACTTAAAACACTAAACTTTTTTCTGACCTTTGTTGGTTTCAAGTTAAAATCATTTTTTTTTTTTGCTAGAAAATGACTTAGAACTAGGGCTGGGAGATTTTCTGAAAAAAAAAAAAAAAAAAAAACACCTCGATTCGAATCAAGTTTTTTTTTTTTCTCAGCGCGCTGGTCCTGAGGAGCTGCGGTCAGGAGTTCCACTTTAAACTAAATCAATGTGAACTAGCTCATGACTCCTGGAGGCATCCTGGGATCATTAATGAGACCTGAGAGTTTACTGAAGGACCCCAAATTCATCCAAAGAATAAAAGTAATCAGAAGAAGTCAAGCCAGGTCAGACCTCCCAGAGTCAGAAGGTTGTCAGTCTAATCACTGTCATTTACAAGAATCCTTCACTCAGAGCGCTAACTCAGCTGATCATGAATGGAGGCATTTTCAGTTCTTCCTGGAGAGGAGTCATAAGAACTGGCTTGGAACTTTTCCATTGTCATGAATCAATGCCTTTCCTAAAAGAAGTGATTGTATTCTCTCATCACTGTAAAGTACTTTGGCTCCATCTTTGTCCCATTTGTACAATATCTCTGATAAAGTGGTCCAAGTTGAGGAGCAATCAGAAGCCATCAAACGTCTGCTTTCTAATGACTTGTAAAATAAAATCTCACAGGTGGTTTTACATAACCAAAATGTATTCATGGGTGAAGATACTTTAGTCATGGCCTAAAAAACAAAAAAATGATATCTACTGCTGATCCCCAATACAAGTCATTCTAGGTTTGTTGGAGGCCTTAAGGAATACATAAACCTAACATTAAACATTCCTGATATGTGCCTGCTGCACCATGTATGAGAAAGTCTCCTGTTCTCTGTGTATTGCTTCCTGTGTGTGAAATCTCTGGTGTTCCTGAAATTCCCTCTACTTTCATATTAAAAACTGACCACACCAAGCAGGAAAACACATCGTGGTTAGACCCAACCCTTGCACAGCCCATCACTGGGAATATCAGTGTGCTGCTGTTTCACCTCCCCTAGCTCTTACGCAGTTGAGAACAGAGGGTGTGATCACTAAAAAAAAAATAAAAATGAAATAAAAGGGGGGGTGTGTATTTTTTTTTATATTTAAACACAAATGTTTTGCCTTTCATTTCTATTTGAGTCCCCAGTTCACACCAGTGCAACTTGTCATGCGATTTCACAGTTCAAAGCCACGGGAGTAGTCACACCCCATTGTCGGCAATAGAACCATTCAAATTGCAGATTTAATTGCGACTTGCGTAGTCTTCTGTTATATGAAGTTGCAATGAAATCAGTAGTGCAAATCGCACTGATGTGCAGCTTTAAAAATCGCACTAAAGTAGCACAATTTCAAAGCTGCACTGGTGTGAAAGGGTGGCTTAAACTGAATGGGTTATTTTACAAGGTGAGGGTTTACATATATTTTCATACCAAGGTATGGAAGCCTAATGCTACTACACAATGAGAAAAATCGCTTTTGGAGGGATCAACCAATAATCTGATCGTTAGTACACAGCTTTCGAGAGCCGGTCACGACAGTTCATGCAAAAATATCTGAAGGGACAAGCATTAAAATTTATCTTGTACGATATCAGAACGATTGATTTTCATGTAAATAATATGGCATTTGTACTATAAAAAAAAAGGAAGAAGAAGAAGAAGAAGAAAATAAAAATCGTGTGACCAAGACCCCGCAAGCTCAGAAATGAAAGAAAACTTTATTTCTAAAGTTGTATTCTGTCATATGAGAATTTTCCTAACTTTAGAACCCATTGGTTTGATATGGTTCGAAAAAGAAAAAAAAAAGAAAAATTAAAAAGGAGTTTAATAGCCTTCTTATTGTGTGTATGAGGCTTAGGCTGCATTCACACTTCAGCATTTTGAGTCGCAGCAGATTTTCCGAGGATTTTCCCGAGATATGACAGCGCCAAGGTATGAATGACAAAATACTGAGCTTGCATTTGAGATGCCATTCATTTGAATGACACCTCCAATCGCGGTGCGGGTCTGCGGCGACGGTAGGGCAATAAAACGCGCTGAAATCGCCACAACCTGTATCAAGAGACGCATGTTGCCCCAAAGTAGCTCCTCAACTATTTTTGGGCGCACACCGTGATTTGGAGGTGCCAAATGAATGGCATCTCAAATGCGAGTTCCGCGTTTTGTCAATCACACATCGGCGCGGGCAGAGCTGCTGATTCACAAAATGCTGTAGTGTGTAGGCAGCCTTACGGGGGAACTACGGACTGCAGCTCGAACTACTTTAAGCCGCTATGGAAGTTTTTTTTTGTAGATTTATTTCTTCAGCACAGAAAAAAAAAAAAAAATTCTAGCAAAATCTGCTAATAGGATAGAGAAACCGATGGGCGATTTTCATTGAATGCATAGCTCACAGAATTAAGAATAATTGTATTTATTATGGTCTTCAGCAGGCCCTGGTTTTCCGTGGATTCAGATTCATACCGAGTCTCTCTATGTGTTAGAACTACTGTCAGTTGTCTACAGCTAACTAGAGAGTAGAGAGAACCTGAGATAAATGACCGATAGGTATTACCACTCCGACACAAGTCTTGTGGTGTTATACTGTGAATGTAAATTATTTAAACAAGACACAGAACGAATCTTCCACCGCATTCATAAAACAACTACGCAATTGCTCGGGGCAAACAGCCGAAATATCGCAATACCTCTGCTGCAGAAAAGAGTCTCTGGAGTAACATTGTGAATGGATGAAAGTAGGGGCTAATCTACACTGCAACATCCCTTCAAAATATTGCCTGAAGCAATATATCCCGATGTAGTTTGCAGACAAAAATATATATTCACAGGTGAAATAGGGTAAAACTATACCATACTTCTTACTAGAAGAGATTTTAATTAGACGTAAAAAATTAAGGTCTTTCACATGAGGCTATAGATGGCGCAGTTTTCTTCCCTGCAACCACGGGTCGCAAGATAAAAACACACTGCAACCGCTGCAACCTGTATCACGAGAAGCATGTTGCCCCAAAGTAGCTCCTGAACTATTTCTGGGCGCGCACCGTGATATGAGGTGTCATTCAAATGAAAGGCATCTCAAATGCGAGTTCCGTGTTTTGTCATTCACACCTCGGCGCGGGCAGATCTACCGTTTCACAAAACGCCGTAGTGTGAATGCAGCCTTAAGGGGGAATTACGAACTGCAGGGAAGAAGAAAAAAAAAAAAAATAATTGCTCGATTCCCTCATTAACACAGACAGATGGAGGAATACCTCCCGCAGAGCCATTGTGTCGCCCCAGGGTAGATGAGGGAGAACACAGCGATTACTGCAAGTGGCTATAACAGCCGCTGGTAACAATCGCATGTAAAATCCAACAGGCTCAAGTTGATCCATCGATCAACTTGGGTACATTCAGGGTGCCAATACATGGCTGGAATCTTGGCTGGTCCCTGAACTGGCCGAGATTCGAACAGTCTATGGCCGGCTTTTCATCACCAAGCTCCAGTACGACGGGTCATGTACAGCTTTACACTCACAGATTAACCTGCAACAGGAAAATTACAAATAATGAAATTAAAAGTTTGAATCTGATTGGATGCTGTGGAGCAATAGGGGAAGTACTTTGTGCTGATGCCCGATACACAAGAGTAGATATCGTCCATTTGCAAAACTGGAATGCCCCGAAAAGACTTTCACACCGTCAGCAGATTGTAAACGCCATTCACATTGGAACACTTAGAGGGAAGCAGAGCAATGGCTTCTTTGTGTTCAGGGGGACCATCCAGCCACCTCCTGAATACATCTTTTATTTCCAGCCAAACTGGAATTTATTTTAAAGAAACTTTGTGTTGCAACTGTGTCTCAAGTGTTTAAAGGGGTTGTAAAGGCAGAGGGTTTTTTTTTTTTTAACTTAATGCATTCTATGCATTAAGATAAAAAACATTGTGTGTATAAAAAAAAAAACCTTGTGTGTAGCAGCCTCCCCAGCACCCCCTAAATACTTACCTGAGCCCCATCTCTCTCTTCAGCAATGTCCAAGAGTGTCTTAGCCGTCCAGGAATCTCCTCCTGATTGGCTGAGACACAGCAGTGGCTCTACTGGCTCCTGCGGCTGTTGATCAAAGTCAGTCAGCCAATCGGGGAGAGAGGGGGCAGGGCCGGGTCTGGGCTCCGTGTCTGAATGGACACATGGAGCTGTGACTCGGCTCCAGTGCCCCCATAGGAAGCTGCTGACTGTGGGGGCACACGATAGGAAGGAGGGGCCAGGAGCAGCGAAGAGAGACCTGAGAAGAGGAGGATCCAGGCTGGTCTGTGCAAAACCAACTGCACAGAGGAGGCAAAAACAACATGTTTGGTATTTAAAAAAAAAAAAAAAAATTAAAAAAACTAAAAAAACGACCTCACTTTAAACCCAAAACAATTACATATTTTTAACTGGTACCCCCAACTACAGTAGCTGTGGAATAACAGCTCTGAACCAAGATGTTGCATAACACAAGCACTTCAGGCTTCATGAGTCACAGAGAAGATTGAGGAAGGGATGTTCCCAGAGCTCCTCCTGCTGTTAAATATCTGAGCAGTTTACCAAGGTCCCGGGGCCCCGGAGGAATAGGTGAGCCCGAGAACCACCGCAGGTGATGGCAGCAGGGGGAGAAGCACTTTCAGACCTCCGTAAAAATGATAACTCATGTGAAAGCTGATCACCAGCTCTATCAAGCAATAGCCCTTGAATACTAGGGCGTTTATATATGTCCCTTTATTCACAGTGGGTTAGGTCGGCCATAGACAGATCAATTAACCCATCAACAGTCAGTGTTAATGGGGGAATCCCTCCCGTGGAGCCATTGGCTTCTGCTGGCGGTGGAAGCTGTCCCCACCGGGAAAACACGGATTACTGCTAGTGGCTAAAAGCAATAATCACATGAAAAATCTGACAGGCTGGTTGTATCAAAATTGATCAATTAACTTGGGTACCTCCACCTGTTCCTGCTGAACTTGCCAATATTCAAACAGTCTATGGCTGGCTTTAAGCTAGCCATACAGATCTCAAAATTTCAAGCCATGGGTGGTCAGCATCACCCAGCACAACAATAGTCAACTGCAAAATTTAAAGGGCCCAGGAGGAAAATGGCTGGCCAGACAATGACTGCATCCACTTAGATGCAGTCACTGTCTGGGTAATCAGGTAGGGGTGGGTGCCGTAGCTGTCTAAATATGATAGATCGTATGGATGGAGGAATCTATTAGATTTATGCCTAGTGTGTATTGGTAGCTTTAGATGACTTTGCTAAGGGAAATCCCTTCATACACACACGAGGTGAACAAAGAAATCCCCCCCCCCCCCCATCGGCACATTGTTTTCTGACAGTGGCACCCACATTTGTCAGATTATACTGATCAGCAACTACAGACGCCGAGCAATGGAAAATTTTCCAAAATTTTCTTTTGACAGAAGTAATTTAAACAATTGACTGTCGAGCAAAAGAGCCCCATACACTGATCGAAATCTAGCCGGTCAACTTTACATCAGTGTATGGACACTGGTTGTTAAGCCACTGTCATCTTTAAACAATTCTCTGTTTCCTAATGACAGGTGCCCCTGTGTATGCGCCTTATATAAAAAAAAAAAAAAATGCCGTCTATACCTTATTTCCAAGCGCCGCTCACGTGACTGGCCACCTCCCTCTCCCAATCTGCTAGCTAGAGCAGAAGAGGCCGAGAACTAAGGATGAGCTCCGGTGTGTTCGCATGCTGCACGTGCCGAGCCCGACAGGAACTCGGCACTGCACAGCGCTAATCACAAGCAGTGAGACATTTCCCGATGTGCGGCTGCAGAGATCGGGAAATGTCTCACTGCCTGTGATTAGCGCAGCGCATTGCCAACTTCCTAGCGGGATCAGCATGTGCAGCATGCGAACATGCCGGTGCTCATCCTTACCGAAAACCCCTCGCTGACGTCAGTTGGGAGGAGAGGGGCGGCCGATCACGTGAGTGCCACTCAGTGATAAAAGGTATAGGATGGCATTTTTTTACACAGGGGCACCTGTCATTCGGAAACAGAGGATTGTATAAAGATGTAAAAGTTATTTCAGCAGGAGAGGGAGGGGAGGAGGACAGAAGAGCTGCGGATGACAGAGGCAACTGACCACAGTGTCAGGGCTCAGGAGCCATGAAAGAACGTGGTCAGTTCACGGAGGGAGGGGGGGGGGGGGGGGGGAACTACCAGGTGATAGAGGGGGCCAAATTACACAGTACAGGCACTGTATAACATGCTTCTTTTTTTTTTTTTAAGGGTAACAAACGCTTTAACTGACCAACCTACCTGGATCACAGGACTGCTTATACAAATGTAAAAGTCTTTTGGCAGCACAGAAGTTCATTTAGACGCACTCCTTGTATTCAGCCTTTTTCTTGAAATTCCGCTTTAGATCTTTATAATAAACACTGTGCTTTCAGCAAGAGTCACACCAGCCACCCATGGGGGCTAAAGCAAGTAACATGCTATCAAAGACAAACCTCTATTATAAGACCTTTGTAGAATAAGGTATGTAATGCTTGTTGCTCCATGATGCAGAATGTGAGATGTTAACAGATTACATTAAATGGAATATCCATTGTACAGGGCTGACACAATCAGGGAACTAAAATGACAAGAAAAAGCTAGATTCTGGATTTTGTCAAGTCCTAATGACCAGTAACAAGGTTTTCCTTTGCTCCGGTTTTCATAATCATGGCCTCTCGTCTGAGAGTGGATGTTCTGCCAAGCAAAAACTCTAGCAGGCCTGCAGCATCACAGCCTGCTCCCAGCAATTTATAACCAGTTCTTATGCAGCCGGGTAACCGCCTTTGCATGCAGAACACCACCTTCGGCGATTTGTTCACAATATGCTGGCAAAAATCTTCTCAGTAATTGCTTCACAAGAGACTCAAAGAGGAAATACGGCTTGGCCAAGACATCGGAATTATTCACGTTCATCTGCTATGCGAGCCAAGGCTCAATCTATTTCATCCGCTGAGCGGCTCTGAGGTATTGTACAACAAAATGGGGCCTTTACCTCTACTGGAGCACTACAATGCACAGCATGCTCCTTTAGGATTGCAAAGCAGGAATTGAGCTTTAAGTAAAACTGACCCAAAACCCCTGAAAGCTTTAAATGCTTAAAAGGCCAAGTACATCTTTTTCAGGCAAAATGTCACTTTTTATAATAGAAGCCCCCCCCAAGGCACTTACCTCTCGCTTATTTAGTCCACAGCACCTTTACATCTTCACCTCTCAAAATTGTAAAAAAAATAAATAAATGCATTCTGACAGCCGACTTCCTGTATTGTCATGTGACCTTCCAGGAACTTCATATCCCATCATGAACTGCCTTATGCATCACAGAACAGGGCCTGTTTACCACTCTGGAGCACACCTTCCCTTATTTATTTTCACCCACTTTCCTACTTCTTCCTTTAGGCTGGGTTCCCACATGTGCAATAGTTGTTCAGCGCAAGTTTTTGATCAGGATCAAGTCAGGATTTTATCCTGTCCACAACAGAATGCATCTGCGAATCAGATGCGTTCCCATAGAAGATAATGTACTTGCAATTCGCACCGCAATGCCCAGAAAACGCACACTTTTTTTTGGGCAATGCGGAGTGCGAATACAACGCGCATATGTGAACCAGCCTCATTCAAATGAACGTATTTTAAAATGTTATGCGAATTGGATGCTGCACTAACTGGCCCAGCAGGAGAGGAAGGAGGGGGGCACGGGGCTGTCTCCCAGGTGTGGGGAAGGGTACATGTTCCAAAAAAAAAAAAAAAAAGTACCCCCCCCTCCCTTGAAAAGGTGCCAAATGTGGGACCAGAGGTGGGGGGGGGGGGTGTGGAGCAGATGAGTGGAGGTTCCACTTTTGGGTGGAGCTCTGCTTTAACCTCTTCCCGTCAGGCTTAAACGCCAAGAGGCCCTATGTGAATATAAAAATGTGCAAAGATCTGCTTTAAAAATGGCACTTCATGATCCTGCCATAAAAAGGGTCTTATTCAGGTATTTTCTGTTATAGTGACAAAGCTAATGTTGATCCAATTTAAAAATATATACAGTATATATTTTTTCCCCGTTGACAAACATTTTAACTTCAGTTACCAATCATTTAAAAGGAAAAAAAAAAAAATTATTGAGAAAAAAAAAAAAAACAACACACGACACAGCAGATGGGCTTCAATATTGCATCTGAACACAATGAAGAGCAACAGGTAAGCCGGCTACATATCTCTCACACACATTACACTTCTTATATCAAGTCTTTGCGCCCTCATCACAATGAAAGAAACATCAATAAAAAATAAAAATAAAAAAGAAGTCGCAGGAATATATTTTATATTCGGCCTTGATTTTTTTTTTTTTTTGTGCAACAAGGGCTCAACTGTTCTGTTTGTTAACTTTACAGCCCTTTTAACAGAACAGCCACATTTGTGCTGATTAAATCTGATTTTTTATGGGCCTGTTGAAATAGCAGAGATAGTACCAGAGTCAGCGTTTTTACGATGCTGTAACTCCATTTTATCCAGTAATATTTTAGCTGGGAATGAGGATTGCAATCTGCTGTGCAGCAAGGGCTGAAGACAAGAGAAAATAATCAGTTCTGCATCCTTGTAGTGCTGGACGGCGGGATTGTTTTCTGGTGCCGTGCCATATATAACGCGGTGTGCTGACAGACACCACCATCATTTAGAAGGGAATGATGCCGCGATACTCTACTAGAAAACAGTAAGTCAGAAACAAAGACTCTCCCATGCAAAGGGAGAGGCATTCCATAATAAAGTACCAGAGGCCTGCTTCATGATTAAAGCTCATTGGAAACGCATCCAAATTAAAAGTATTTTCTATTGACCCTGTCCTAAAAGCCTCATCTGAGCGAACATTTCAGGACTAACACACATCTGACCATCTTGAATCCACAATCTCCTGAATAGCAGAGCTCGCAAATCAAAATCAGGAGTGCTTAAAGAGGAGCTCCGCCTGGAGGAAAAAAAAAAAAAAAAGTCAGCAGCTACAAATACTGTAGCTGCTGACTTTTAATATACAGCGGAACCTCGGGTTACGAGCCTTATCCGTTCCAGGAGAATGCTCATAATCCAAAGTACTCGCATATCAAAGCAAGTTTTCCCATTGAAGTCAATGTAAATGAAAAGAATTCGTTCCGCATTGACTTCAATGGGATGCAATACCGCATGGGGCCAGAGGCAGGGAGGCGCCGGAGAGCCCCGGAAATGGCCGAAAAGGCCCGAGGACACTTCGGCGAACCTCAGCAAACCTCGGAAAGACTTTATACCCGAGATTTGCCGAGGTGAGCCGTGTTGTACTCGGGCCTTTCCGTGCATTTCCGAACGGGACGTTCAGCTCTGCCCGGCTCTGGCGCCCCCCCCACCTCAGGCCAAAAGCAGTACTGCAGACCGCTTTGGCCTGAATCGTGCTCGTTTTGCAAGACAACACTCGCAAACAGTTACGATTTTTAAAAATACAGTGCTTGTGTTGTGAAACGCTCGTTAGCCGCGTTACTCGCAATCCGAGGTTCCACAGTATAGACATTTACCTGTCCAGGGAGCCCACGATGTCGGCGCTCCGGAAGATTTTTGGAGGAAGAGAGAGAGAGGGGGGGGCTGAACTCCACGGAAGTGGGGAAGGGTGCCTGTTAAAAAACAGGTCCCCGTTCCCTCCTCCCCCTGGGAAAGGTGCCAAATGTGGCACCGGAGTGGGAGGAAGCAAATAAGCGGAGGTTCCACTTTTGGGTGGAACTCAAAATAAGGAGGCCGCATAGGCTTATGATGGCTTGACAAAATTCAATCTGAATGGTGGCTTAGCAGTGACTGCGGCAAATCCACAACTGTCAGAAGAGAACAGTCAGCAGGGAAGATTCCTCCATTGACGCAAAACAAGAGAAATCTTCATGTGTATGGCCAGCCTTAGATTGGTCCCCCAGAGTTTTGCATGGACAACTAGACCTCAACACTAACTTGCAGAAAAACAGGCGAGTTTGTAGATGGCGTCTCCTCCATTTTTTTTTTCCTGTTAACTGTTTTATGAAGTGAAGTTTGTGCGGCGCTCACCCAAGGCATTGTAATCTTTCCCATCTTTTTAGAGTGGCTTACATCAGTGCTTCGTGTGACAAACCGAGCAGTACAGACTTACCCCGCAGCTCCTCAGTGGCGGCTCTCTTACCGCAGAGCACAGCACCGGATTCAATCCCGATACTTGTGCCTGTCACAGCAAATAATTCTTATTATGAGAATGGCACAGGCAGTGAGACAGCAGCAAATAGGAGCTTGTTTCATTCCAGCCAGGAAAGGCCTCAAGCTGCACGCTCATTACAAGCTGTGAACACGGGAGTATTAAGGTGGAAATAAAACCTGCAACTTGTGTGATTTGGAGAATGCACTTCTGCCAGTAAAGAAGATTAACCATTTACCATCCCCTAATTTATGGGACAGTTCTGAGAACCTCAGCCACACTGACAGCTAATGGGGGTTTGTACCTTATCTAGAAAATTGACCACTTCAGCACCAGAAGGTTTAAACCCCCCCAAAACCAGGCCATTTTTTGCATTACTTTAATGGACAATTGCGTGGTCGTGCGACGCTGTACCCAAATAAAATGTTTTTACCCCACAAATAGAGCTTTCTTTTGGTGGTATTTGATCACCTCTGCATTTTTATTTTTTTGCGCTATATATTATATATATTCACTTTCTGCTATAAAACAAAAAAATCCCTATAAAGCATATACTGATTGATTTGCCCAAAAGTTATGGCGTCTACAAACAATGGGACATTTTTTTTGGAAGTTTGTGTTTTTTGTTTTTTTTAGTAACTAGTAAATGGCGCCAATTAGCAACTTAACGTAGCGGAACTGAGTCATTGCGGCGGACAAATCAGACACTTTTTGGGGACCAGTGACACTAATACAGTGAGCAGTGCTAACAGAAATATGCACGGTCACTGTACTAATGACACTGGCAGGGAAGGGGTTACCATCGGGAGCGATCAAAGGGGGTAAATGTGTCCCTAGGGAGTGCTTGTACTGTGGGAAGACCGAGCTCCGTGTTCCCGTTTAGCAGAAATACAGGTTTTCTGTCTTTCCTTGTCACAGAACGGCGATATGCCTTGTTTACATAGGCAGACCACCGGTTTGCCTCTGTCGGGAGCGATCGGCGGGTCCCGGCGGACATCGGGTCCTGCTGATTGGATACAACAGGAGCCAATCACAGTGGGAGCTGGTCGCCACCAGTGCGTGGTGCAATCTAGGAAGAGAAAGAAAGAAAAAAAAAAAAAAAAAACACAACACACACACGTACATGATTACGCCTGTAGGAGCGCAATACATATAGGTGGGGCGGTCGGCAAGTGGTTAAAGAGACCCTGTCACTAACCTATAAAACTGCAGGTAAAAAGCACAGACAAAGCACATTATTTTCTATTCCTGCCTTTTGGATTCAATGGTTCCCACTGACATCACCTTTTTAGCTATCTGTAAGAAGGCAATTCTTTCCAATGACCACAAGTGTATGGAGCATTCTTCCCACCGATGTAGGAGGAGTTGTAGATATGGTCATTTTTAGGTGTTCCCAGAGACCGGAAAGTTATTTCAATGGTTTCTCCACGTTGTAAAGGTTGAGAGAGGCTGCCATAAAGGGTCATTTTTCGATTAATTTAGTCGACAAAAACCATTTGTCCAAATTTGTCAGTGACCTTTTTACAGTGACGAAAATTAAAAGTACACCACATTTTCGTCAACTGATGAAAACTATGACGAAAAAAACAATGCCACCTTCGTTAACGAACGGAAACAAAAAGGAAAATGTGAAGGAGGGACATTTACCCGCGTGAACTTCCGGTTTCCTCAGAGCTCCTCCTGTGTAGAGCCTGTGAGAGCTTCCACCTGCGAGTCTGTACCATGCTTAACAGTTAGCACTGTGAATTACAGGCCTCTCCTCTGACCTACATCCAGAGTCAATGGCTTCCGCTGCTCTCTCAGCCAATGAGGAGAGAGGGACCAAGCACAGCTGAGGCTCCAGTGCATATCGCTGGATGGAGATCAGGCTCAGATCAGCCTTTACAACCACTTTAAGCATTTGTACTGTCTCCCAACCGCTTCCCCTTGAGCCTACAAAGGCAGATGGAGGTGTACACATCACGCAGTGCTTTGCATCACGATATGGTAAAAAAATATTTACCCCGTTGCATTCGGCGGGCACTACCACCCACTGATCACAAGCAATTCAGGTGAATGTGGCCATAACACTGTTGCAAGGCATGTGGTTACGCCATGGTGGTTCGGGGTTTTTAGGAGTTGAAACAGGTGGTGAGGAGACAACATAAGGCCTCCACACTGCCTGTCAAACACCGATGAGGAACGCTCTTCAGAGAGTGAAGCTCATGTAAACGAGTCCTCTGGCTTTAAAATAAAGTGCAGCAAAGCAGAGAACATACATGAACAACGCACTGGATTATTAGCTAAAATGATATATACAGATCTAAAGACTCAAAAAGGGCCGCCATGTTTGTGCAGTTTAGGAACAAAGGACAAAACTGCAAAAGAAAAAGTTTTGCTCGCAACAAAAACTAGGCAGAAGTATAAGCAGAAAGATTGCTTTATAATTCACAGCACACAGGAACGTCGTAATCAGCCAGCAGTTATTAAAGGCAATTGCCAGAGACACAGGTGAGGACCCCGGCTGAAAATTATATAGCCAAGCAGGAGCAGTACATGGGTGTGTAATTACCACTGGTTTCAGCAGAGTGGTTTTTACTAGCAGCCAGTCAATAGGAAAGGTCAACGTAAATGAAACAGGAATGTTGAGAACGGAGCTTGCAGCCCATGTAGCAATCTATGGATCACATACAGCCTCTCTGCAATCTCAACTTCCATTCACTATAGAGAAGAATATGTGCAGAACCTCAAAATGACATCTCTGTATTCTGTAAACACCAGTTTCTTAAAGTGACCCCATCAAGTTAGAAAATACAGATAAAAGAGGCTACAACAATGTAATAGAAGTAGATAGACACGGGCCCCGATAGATGAGTATTTCTCTACTCTTGCAGAGATCTATCATCTGTAATATTTCCTAACTATGAGATACTACAAAACCCACTATTATTTCCCTTTACTGTAAGCATAGTTGTTGACAATGTGAAGTTGTTGGGTGCTTTAGCTCAGTGGATCACACAACCACCGGGCCCTGCAGCCTCCCTCCTGCCACATCTACTGCCATCACCCAGATGGCCAGGACACCACTACTATCAGGGCTGTGGAAATGGTTAAAAAAAAAAAAAAAACTATTTGGACAAGGGACTAAATCTACTTGTCCCTTATGACAATCTACTTCCCCTGATGAAAAAAATAATAATTTTAACCAAAACCGTATAATAAGGTCTTTATTGATATTCGTTTGACAATAAGGCAGAGCTATAGTCGTTTATCCATACGGATTGCACACTCACTTACCCATATAGGGATGTTCAATCCCTATCGCCCAATGCCCCGGGCATGTGGGCAAGCAGCAGGGTTTAGAGCCAACTGTTGGCTCTCTAGTAAATGCAATCCGAGCGGCTAACTAGCAGCAGGATCTATTTGGCAAGCAAGAACACCAACTCAGGAGGAGGGATCTGGGGTCTTATTGAACCCAGATCTCTCTATAAAGTGTACCTATCAATGATTATTACGTAAATGTGAATATCCTTCGCGCTAAAGTGATTCAGAGGAATTTAAGTGACAATCACAAAGTGAAAAAATAAAAACTACAAGTGAAAAAATTAAATAGAAAAAATTATTATATGATGACATCTAAGGTGATTGCAGCGAAATCAGAAAGTGTACACATGGCACTCAAAAAAATATTAAGGGTAAGAGGATTTTGCGCATATAGTCTATCATATAAATAAATAAATATATATACACACATCTAATAATAGTGATATGTGGGTGTATAACAAAACTTTAGATAAAGTGCATCAATAAAGTGCCCATGCTGGAAATTCATATATCCTATTAATAATCACATTAAAAATCAAATCAAACGCATGTGCAAAAATGCAAAAACATGTGCAGCAAAAGTGCCAAACTGCAAACCACGTAGAGTGATTCCAAAATAAGGATATATCAGAAAAGAGTTCATAAATAACCATAAGAGTTCATAAGTGTTGCTGGTAATAAAGAGGTGTGGATGGTAATGATAATAATATTCTTCATTAAACGGCTGGCGGCTCAACCAGGCTCTCTAGACTCTCACCTCAAGAATGGAAATAACAGGCATCAGTGTATATCTTTCTTTGTTGTGATAACAGCAACGTTCCCCTCTGCTTACTGTCAGGCACCTCAGGGATGGAAACAACTGGCAACAATGTTTCACTGTATTAATAAGGCAGCGTTCACCTCTGTTAGATGTCAGGTACCTGTAAAATAGACTGGAAATTTTTTCCACCTAGGCTGTGACAGCCCGGTGGGAGGAGGGGGAGGAGAAGAGAGGAGGCCTCTGATGGTGTAGTATTTCGAATAGGCAGTTTATTGGATATAAAAACGAAGTGGTCTCTTACATAAAAAACAAGTAAAATTCACATATAAAAGGAAGGAGCGGCGTCCGAAGCGCCTCCCTACGTGACTTCCGGTGTAGTCAACTCTCTGCCACGCCCTACGCGCCACGCCACCGCTCGTGACCTCAACCGGGGAGTCCCCGGTTGAGGTCACGAGCGGTGGCGTGGCGCGTAGGGCGTGGCAGAGAGTTGACTACACCGGAAGTCACGTAGGGAGGCGCTTCGGACGCCGCTCCTTCCTTTTATATGTGAATTTTACTTGTTTTTTATGTAAGAGACCACTTCGTTTTTATATCCAATAAACTGCCTATTCGAAATACTACACCATCAGAGGCCTCCTCTCTTCTCCTCCCCCTCCTCCCACCGGGCTGTCACAGCCTAGGTGGAAAAAATTTCCAGTCTATTTTACAGGTACCTGACATCTAACAGAGGTGAACGCTGCCTTATTAATACAGTGAAACATTGTTGCCAGTTGTTTCCATCCCTGAGGTGCCTGACAGTAAGCAGAGGGGAACGTTGCTGTTATCACAACAAAGAAAGATATACACTGATGCCTGTTATTTCCATTCTTGAGGTGAGAGTCTAGAGAGCCTGGTTGAGCCGCCAGCCGTTTAATGAAGAATATTATTATCATTACCATCCACACCTCTTTATTACCAGCAACACTTATGAACTCTTATGGTTATTTATGAACTCTTTTCTGATATATCCTTATTTTGGAATCACTCTACGTGGTTTGCAGTTTGGCACTTTTGCTGCACATGTTTTTGCATTTTTGCACATGCGTTTGATTTGATTTTTAATGTGATTATTAATAGGATATATGAATTTCCAGCATGGGCACTTTATTGATGCACTTTATCTAAAGTTTTGTTATACACCCACATATCACTATTATTAGATGTGTGTATATATATTTATTTATTTATATGATAGACTATATGCGCGAAATCCTCTTACCCTTAATATCAATGATTATTGCTGTCACAAGTGATGTTTACATTCCTTATGACAGCAAAAAAAGTGATGCAAAATATATTAAAGTGACAGTATAAAAATTAAAGTGGAGTTCCGCCTGCAAAAACAATTAAAAGGAAAATAATAAGGACACCTACCTGTCCAGGGTACCCGCGATATCCTCACCCGAAGCCAACCCGTCCCTCGGCTTCTGGGTGGAGGCGCCAGCATCTTAAGTAAGGCTTCACAGCCTTTTTCCCTACTGCGAGTCGCGCTGCACGTTCTGACTGGCCCCTGCTGTCTTCTGTGACCTGTGTGTCTCACAGAAGACAGCGGGGGGGGGGGGTAGAGGGGCCAGACATGGCGTAGATCGCCTCAGATACTGCAGTAATCTTTTGCCGGAAGTGGGAGCAAATGCCTGTATTAGACAGGTATCTGCTACCCCCAGAAAGGTGCCAAATGTTACACCAGAGGGGTGGGGGGGGGACCGGATAAGAGGAAGTTCCATTTCTGGGTGGAACTCCGCTTTAATTAAAACCCCCTCCTATTATGTACATCTCCAAACCTCCTATGTACATCTAAAGTGATAACCTGTAAAGGCTTTTAGAGTATTGCTTAGGGATAGTAAAATTTACGTCGTTTGTTGCTGTTGCACGGGTGTGCGCAATTTTAAAGCTTGACATGTTTGGAATCTATTTACTTGGCGTAACATCTTTTATACATTGCCAAAAATCGGGGTATGTATTGTGTGTTTTTTTTTTTTAATGCAAAAACAGCTGCGCAAATACCGTGTGACATAAAAAAATTACAACACTCAATTTATTCTCTACTTTAAAAAAATTTATATATATATATATATATATATATATATATATATATATATATATATATATATATATATATATATATATATATATATATATATATATATATATATATATATATATATATATAAAATATGTTTGGGGGTCCCAAGAAATATTCTAGCAAAAAATTTAAAACATTAAAGCTTAAGTCGCTATAAAGCCCCTTTTGTTTTTAAAAGCTGCAGACATTCATAAAAAGCAACTCTGCCAAAAAAAAAAAAAAAAACATCAACCCTTCACATTTTCCATCCTAGAAACATTTTTTTTTTTTTATCAGGACAAATAGATTATCATGAGGGACAAGTAGATTGGGACCCCAATTTAGTCCCTTGGAAAAGTTTTTGTTTTTTCTGTTTTTTAATTCACCCCCAACAAGTTTAACGTGTTTGTTATTTGGCTTTACAATCAATCACTTTAAAAGGGGAGTTCCACCTATAAAATGGAACTTCCTGCGGCTCGGATTCCTCCTCCCCTCCAGTGCCACAAATCCAGGTATCTGGTCCCTCTTCCGGGGAAAGATCGCCGCACATTGTGCTGCCAACTACGTAATGTCCGACCCCCACTCCCCCCACTGTGTTCTGGGAGAGACACAGATCCCAGAAGACAGCAGGGACCAATTAAAAAGCGCAGGGCAACTCATGCATGCGCAGCAGGAAAACGGCTGTGAAGCCATAAGGCTTCACTTCCTGTTTCCCTTAGCAATGATGCCAGTGCCTACACCCAGGGCCGGGGGATGGGTTGGCTTCGGGTGCCGACATTGCAGGCTCCCAGAACAGGCTAGTGTCCTAATATTAAAAGTCAGCAGCTGCAGTATTTGTAGCTTTTTTTACCCAGGCGGAACTTCTGCTTTAAGTTCAGATCTAGGAGGGGATGGGACTAGACAGCACCAAGTAGGAGGGAAGCGGAGGCCTTGTTAATAGCGTGCACTTCGACATCTGAGGGCTTCCCAGGCACAAAAAAAAAAAAAGACTGAACAGATTATGTAAAGCACAGAATTGCTAATATAGACAATACTACATATAACAGGTTCAGTTATATCTTTGGATTCTCTGTAAGATCATTTACCTCTATGGTGCAGGAATAAAAAAACAAAACCATATTACTTCTGATGGTTCGCTATAGTTAAACGGAGCAGAGCACATAAAGTCGTATGATAAAAAGTTTAGCAATCTAATCTATGGTTACAGGACAGATTATGTACACATTGGTATAATCTTTAGTAGAAATTTCCCTGACTAAGAGGCCTCCAGGCATTATCAGTAAGGGTTCCACTGTGCGCTGCATGTTACTCACCCTCCCAGGCAGTATTTCGCTTTCAGCCTCGCCGTTCTCCAGATACCGCCTGTCCTCCGGGAAAAGCGCGCCATTTATCTGCCGGACACTTTGTCCTCATCTTGCTCCCAAGAGTTGTCAAAGGACAAAAGGCTCAATTCATTTTCTCCTGCTGAGATGAGGCCTCTGCAGTGGCGTCCCATCGCTCAGACAATTTTGGCAAGCTTAGGAAAGAGAATCTGTCTTTAACGTAAAGAAAGAACGTTCTTCATCTTGCTAAGACAACCTCCCGCGTTCCCAGAGCGGTAAGCAACGCCGAGAGATCAGAATCCCTCTAAATCCATCAACCTATTTAGTGGCTAGACATGCATATCTAGGCTGGAGGAAAACAGGAGGATACATTATCTGTGTCATATTAATCGGCCGGGCCTTACACAAAGAATTATACATTCAGACAACCCATTCTCCTAATGCACCGGACTCCACAGCCAAATGTTTCTTTTTGGTAAATCTGCACTGACAAAGTTATTACAGGTTTAAAATGTTACTAAACCCAGGACCCTGCATTCACTATATCTGGTCTCCCACAGTACACAGAACATGGAAATGCAATTATTTTAGTAAATATAAACTGCTAATTACCTTCTCTCATCAGCAGTATATAGCAGTCTTATAACTTCTATGAGTGTCTGGTTAAAGCTTGTAGGAGGAGTTTTCATTCTCCTCTGACTGTCCTATGAGGCTGCAGGACCCCTGACCCTCTGTCTGGACAGTGCCGATTGACTCTGTGCCGATCACATGCACCCTCCCAGGGAAAAAAAAAAAAAAAAAAGCACTCTAGCAATAGACACCAAACATGTGCAGAGTGACCCCTAGGGCTCTGTTCTATCAGGCGATAGATTGGGGACAGTGGAAAGGGAGGATCAGAAAAGACAGGATCAAACAGCTTTTTTTTTTTTTTTCTTTACACAAACTGTTTAAACCTGTCTTTTCTGATCCTCCCTTTCCACTGTCCTCAAAGACAGGATCAAACAGTTTGTGTAAAGAAAAAAAAAAAAAAAAAGCTGTTTGATGCTGTCTTTTCTGATCCTCCCTTTCCACTGTCCCCAATCTAGCGCCTGATAGAACAGAGCCCTAGGAGTCACTCTGCACATGCTCAGTTTAGTGTGTATTGCTAGAGAGTATTTTTTTTTTTTAAACACAATGCACAGGATTAACCCCTTAGGTTGAACAGAGAATATAACAAGCATGCTTTACTGCATATACAGACTGATTTTACTGTTGTGGGTTTAGTAACACTTTAAGTGTGCGGGAAGGAAGGAGTAATAAGATCCGCCAATCACTGTAGTTAAAAAGGTCTACACTAATTTCTTGGTCACTGTGGAACCACGTGGATGCGATGCATACTAACACAATATGACATCGTCTTGCAGGGGGAAAAAAAAATCCCCCCCCCAACTGCGGTTTACTTCCTCTATCAAGATGTTTTCCATAGAGAAAAAAATGCAACATGTTCTACTTCTGTAGAACTGGAACACACGGCACTGGTGTTACCTAGGGCCATTGCATCCATGTGAAAATTTGAATGTTTTTGATGCAGACTAAAAATGCCTCTGGTGTGAACCAGCCCTCACAGCTAAAAAAAAAAAAGCAAACATTTGCACTGTTTCAGTGCACTGCACCACCCTGCAAACCGGGCACCAGCCACAACACTAAGAGCCCTTTCACACTGGGGCTGCCTGTGCGTTCACGGTAAAGCGCTTCTTGTTTTTAGTGGCGCTTTACCACTTTTTAAGCGTTGCTTTTCGACCTCTCGCGGGGAGCTTTTAACCCCAAAAAAGGGGTTAAAAACTCCTGTGTTGCGGCACTTCCAAAGCGCTCTTCAGGTGCATTCATTGCAATGGGCAGGGGCGGTTTGGGAGTGCTGTATACAGCGCTCCCAAACTACACCAAAGATGCTGCTTGCTGTACTTTTTCTAACGTCCCGCAAGCACACCGCCCCAGTGTGAAAGCACCCATCGCAATGAATGGGAGGCAGTTTTCAGGCACTTTACAGGCGTTATTTCTAGAGCTAAAATGCCTGAAAACTGCCTCAGTGTGAAAGGGGCCTTAGGACTCGTTCACACTAGGTTTACTTTAAAAGGCGATCTTCGTTCAGATCGCCAAGCTGCGAGGAGTTGTATAATGCGCCTCACTGCCTGCTTTATCCCCTTGAACCCTTTACAAGCACACATTTGCAGGGTGGTTGCAGAGCAGCCACATCATTCACCTGCATCTTATGGGCAACAGCTTCCCGCTTAAAGCGACTGGAGGTATAATATCTACACACAGCATTGCACACTAGTTTTGTTGATGCGATGCAGTGCCATTATTCTGTATGGCGCCCTAGCACACTAACGTGTAGAGCGGTGAACTGCTAGAAAAGCCGCAGGTATGTTATTTTAACCGCTGTGGTGTATTGTCAGCCCAATCATTCTAACAAAGGCGAACATAGCATGCAAAGGAAAAAATAAAAAAAAAAGCACAAAAAAAAAAAAAAACGCATGCTTTATGCAGTGCACCTCAGCGGTTAGGTGCGAATCTATTCTGAGTGCTGTTCAGAGGCTGAGAAGATGTTTACAGAATGCCTGAGTAGCTCTACAGTGACAGAGAAAAAAGTCAATGTGTACAAAGCAGACATAAGACTGATCTTGTGAGCAGCCCTTGAGGTTAGTAGAGCAGTCTGCTACATCCCTGTACAAAAACTTTACAGCAGTCTGTGATAAAAAGCAAGGTAGAAAGAAGAAAATGGTGTCTGCATCATCTGTAAAAACTCTCACGCAATCATAAACCAGGTCAAATATAAAAAAAGATGCCAAACAAAAGTGCTCTGGTCTTTATGACACAAATAAAAAAAGGTAAGCTAATATTTAGTGCAGATGAACAGTTACGGCCTGTAAGAGCTCGATCTGTGCTAGTCACAAAGGATTTTCGAGAGAAGGCTCCATGAATGCCTAACAAAGGGCACTTTACAGAGTTGATGGAGGAGAACATGGCAAGGTTTTACTGGATGCGGGTGGAGAGTTGTTAGGTGATGATAGCGTTATTGCATAAATAATAAACTGCTGAGCGGAGCACTTGAAGAAAAAGCAATAATGTATCAGGATATTGCCAGGTGTAACGCCTGCCAAAAAGCAATAACTAAAGTATGTTTGGTAACTTGCTGGAAATATAAAATGTTCACGATGGCCTTCATAAAACCTCTGTCAACACTTTCCAGGGTGCGAAAGAAGACGACCTGACCGGAACACAAGATGCTAAAATCATACAGAAAAATTCACCGGTTTAAAGTGGATGTTTACTGTCCACTACTTTTAAAGGAAACCTGTCAACAGAACACAAAGGCGGCTGCTGCTGAAAATACTAGTCATCCGGGTGTCAGGATGGTGCGCTGCAGTTCATTCCTCCGTCCCCAGGTGACTGCAAGACACAGCACCGATGTATGTGTCAGAGGATAGAGCCACGACAATACAGGGCGGGAGGCACAATACAGGGCGGGAGCCACACTACAGGGCACAATACAGGGCGGGAGCCACACTACAGGGCACAATACAGGGCGGGAGCCACACTACAGGGCACAATACAGGGCGGGAGCCACACTACAGGGCACAATACAGGGCGGGAGCCACACTACAGGGCGGGAGCCACACTACAGGGCGGGAGCCACAATACAGGGCGGGAGCCACAATACAGGGCGGGAGCCACAATACAGGGCGGGAGCCACAATACAGGGCGGGAGCCACAATACAGGGCGGGAGCCACAATACAGGGCGGGTGCCACATTACATGGCGGGTGCCACATTACATGGCGGGTGCCACAATACATGGCACAATACATGGCGGGTGCCACAATACATGGCACAATACATGGCGGGTGCCACAATACATGGCACAATACATGGCGGGAAGCCACAATACATGGCGGGAAGCCGAAAACACCACCAGAAGTGTCAACTGCCAAAGTCTCACAAATGCAGCAGTACAGGAACAGAAGGAAAATAGGAAAGGTAAGTATACCATGTGTTTTGCAATGAGGTGGTAGTTTATTAAGTCTTCATATGAGTGAGAAGCTGTCTGGCTGCACGATGTACACGAGTGCACAGGAGCAGTCATATCACCACTCACATCAGCAGTACTTGGTCCCTCATTCCACTGACAATACATAGTATAACTCCCAGGCCCTTCCATCACTCAGCACATGCCTGCCCCCATCGTCATCTGAATATACAGTCCCTCTTCCTCTTTAATAAAACCACACATTGCCACCCTGTCCCAGGTTGAAGTGCGTGCACACACACACCTTAGTCACATCGCATTATGATCATCAGACAGCCCTAGTACTATGATAACAAGATATGCCCACACTGTTGCGGGCTAAAGGGCGCACATAAGTGCAGCTCCATGGGAACCTGCAAGGCAATGGAGAAACCCTCAAAAACAGAAATTAAACATATAGAAACTTCTACAGCAGAATGTAAAGATGCGACAGGATGTAGACAGAAAGCAAACATAATAAGTCCCATAGTATGCTGCTATACACCACATTTCACAAGAATACCACTTTAACAAGCGTTGAATGTTACAATGTGGAATGGGAAATCAGTAAAAGTACTGGAACCCGTTTTGGACCAGAACTTACATAAGCAACTGTGCAGCAAAGCCTTGGAGAAAATACAAATCTATCCGCTTGGGTGTTGTGGGGGGTGGAAGAACTACTGGTAAGGTGGAGTACAATGATCATCTATAAATTATTGGTGTGCAATAATCATTAGATAACAAGCAACTATCACCGCATGCTACAAAAGTCAGTGACTGAACTACAAATCGCAAAATGTTTTCATTGACTTTAATAGAAGGTTGGATTTTAATGGTACAACGGAGACAATTGTACAAAGTTACATAATTTATAACGGAGGCCAATTCAAATTACATAAGGTTATTAAAACAAAAAGACGGTCTGATAAATAAAACATTTAGAGCTGCATATGTTTCACCCCGAACTGCCACTTGACCGGCTTCACCATTTGACGCAGTGGTAGTTCAGGGTGTGCACTGGGCATCCTTGCACTCCTTCCTAACATATAAAAATCAGGACCACAAAAATAAATTAAAATTCTGTGTTTCATTTTTTTTCCATGCTCGCCCCCACCACCATTCTCGCCTTGACAACGTCGTGTCCAGTGCTGTGAAGGCTCATGGAAGATGTACAGCACATATCCCAGGATGCTTCGCTTTCATTTACTAAGGCTGGAGGAGGGTAGGTCTGGTGGGCATCATTAGGGGGCCAGGCTGCCTGAACCAGAAAGGAGGCACCTAAAAAATGCCAGGACCAAAGATGGCCGCAAGGGTCACAGCACAACAATGCTGGATAGGTAAACATCAGAATTTAAGACAAACGCTGTACAGTTAGGATGGGAAAAAACAGCAAGGAGGAGGCAACCAAAGTTCTACTTACACAGATCTGACACCACCTAGGTGATGATACCATGTCTTTGTCCAAGTATAGAATTTCATTGCCAAACCCAGGATGGAAACAAGTCCAGTTATCATTCAAGGCAGATGGGAGAATCCTTCCCGCTGTGGTATCGTATTATAATAATAGGGAGCCTTCCCCACTATCAGAATACAATGATCACCGTTCACAGCTATAGCTAATGGCACCGATTGTTTGGGAAAAACCCAAAAGGACTGAATGTACAAAAGTTGATTGATAGATTGACCTGTGTACAACCAGCCTACCCAGACTGATCAAAATTTGTCCAGTCCCTGCTGAACCAGCCGAATTTCAATTCCTGTGTGGTCAGCTTTTTTTAATTGGGGGGGGTTGTAAACATCAACAGGGGTGTTGTCTGCACATTGTTGATATCTACATACCGGCAGTACACTCCATTTTTACAGCCTTATGGACAACCATAAGGCTGGGTTCATGCAGTTGTGCAGTACAAAGGCACGTTTTGTGATGTGCTGCAGTGGCGAATTGTTCTTAACAGAATCCCAACATACCTTACAAACATGAAGCAAACTACTACTTAAAGCGGAGTTCCACCCAAAAGTGCCACAATTGGCATGTCTTTTTTTGGGGGGGGGGGGGGGCTGGGTACCTGGTTTGGAGTTGGACTTCCTGTCCCACTTCCTCCTTCTGACGCCTAGGCGATTCCTCCTCTCCCCCTAGGCGGCCCCTCCCTCCCGGCAATGTTCTGGGACACGTGTCACAGGTCCCAGAACAACACACTTACAATGTCGGCGCCGCGAAGAGGAGGGGGGAGAGAACGGAGGCTTCGGGCAGCCGCATCGCTGGACTGGGGGACAGGCGAGGGGCTGTTTATTAAAAATCAGCAGCTACGCCGTTTGTAGCTGCTGACTTTTAATAAACTTAAAAACCAGTGGAACGCTGCTTTAATGTTGTTGTATGCTGCAAAGAAAAAAAATAAAATAAATAAAAACACTTTACATGCACCTTCTTTGGGCTTCCCCCAATGAAAGGGCAGCCATAAAACAATGCAACAGTGTGAACCCAGCCCATTGGCTCAGGCACACCGGCAAAACAAATGCCACTTTCTAAGTCTCATGGCTTTTTTTTTTATGCCTCTGAAAGCTGCTCTATATAATCTTTCCCTAAAAACGCTGCTAAATGCCTGTAGGAGAAAAAAAAATGTCTTTAAAGTGGAGTTCCACCCACTTTTACAACTCTTCAGCATCCCTCACTAAACTGTGCACTGTAAACAAATTGGATATTTTTTTATTTTTTTTCTCAGCACCTACTGTATATCTGCTGTATTCATTTTTCACTTCCTCCTCCCTGGCCGCGGCCCATCGCATCATTTCCTGTTTGCAATGCCTTCTGGGAAGGGGCGGCAACTTCCTCTGAAACTGCCGTTGCTATGGAAACCTGACCTGAAACCTATTACACTGTTTGTACTGCACTGAGCATGTGCGAGATCTGCAAGCATGAGATCCAGGAAGAAATACAGTCTAGGTTCAGTTGCCCACACTTAAGATGGCCACGGCCTGCTGTAAGTTTATAAAATAACAAACTACTGCTATAAAATAACAAAACAGACCTTAGTTTACAGACTAACTTTACTAGAATACATTAAGCTTGTGTATTATAGGGGTATTTTTTATTAAAAAAGTATAATTTCGGCCGGAACACCACTTTAAGCTTACACAGTGTTCATGAGGCCTTAGAGCAGGGCTCAACAAATCCCAGGCACCAGGTCACCATGGTGACTAGAAATTGTGTTCTGGCACCTGGGCTTTTGTCAGTTCATTCACTGTTGGCACCAGGTGCAGGGATGCACACTTCCCATCGCCCGATGCCTGGAACATGTAGTTCCGGACAGGTATTTAACATTGAACCCTGCTGCAGGCAGAGCGGACACGTCTGCTCTCCTCCCCTTCTTGTTGCTGACCCGAAAGATGTGTATAATGTCACTTCCGGGTCACATTAACAATTTCTCCAACCATCAAGGCCGGGAAAAAATGTAATGCAAATCGCACTGGAGCACAGTGTATTAGACCCTGGAAGTCTCACTAAACAGAATTTGTCACAAAAAAAAAAAAAGCATCACATGGGGGGACTTTCTCTCCCCTATGTGATGGGGAAAAAAAATTAAAAAGAAATTAAGGTTACAGCCAAGCACATAAAATCTCCCCCCAAAAAATTGAGCCCCCACCCCCACCCTGTGTGTGTGTATATAAGTGTGTGTGTGTGCACGTACACGCCTGAAAAGATTGACTGTGATACATGTTACCCATCACCGCACACGCCGGAATGACAGCAATAAATCTGGCACCAGGCCTCCTTTGTAAACGCCAAATAAAGCTTTTTTATTTTTAAGAAAAAAATGGCTCCTAACTTTTTTAGCTGGCTCCTAGAATCAAAGCACGTTTGTCAAGCCCTGCCAGTGAATGTGCCCGCGCCCCCGACTTGAATGGGTCATCATCAGGAGGCTATAGTGCCCACCGAAAGCAACAGGGGGTATAATTCTTACCGTGGTGACAAAGCAAAGGCCTCAGTCATGCACATAGGTTATTTGATCATCTCTCTTTGACGCTTTTTTACCTGGAAGCTGCGTTACGGCAGAAAAAAAAAAAAAAGCTTGATGCCAGTAAATGTGTGTAATGTGTTTAGGCGCATCATGTTTTGTTTTTTTTTGCCAAAACACCACTTCTCCTGGATGCACTGGCTGTGGGGTTTTTTTCTGTCTCTAAACATCAATGTATGCCTGGACACACAGGGGTGTTTAGAGGCAGGGAAAAAAAAAAAAAAAGGTCCAGGCGACCCCAAGAGCAGCATTGTCCAGTGTGATGAGACCTACGAGTCATGGATGCAGCAGGTGTCCCGTTCCCCCCCCCACACACACACACACCTCTAAAAGGTAGCAGTTGGGGGGTGGGAGATAAAACGGCCCCCCTTGCTCTTTGAGCTTTTGCATACAGTCATACATTAGATCAGGGGGTCTCCACACTTTCTAAACAAAGGGCTAGTCAATTGTTTTACACTCTTTAGGGGGGGGGGGGGTGCGCACTATGGCCATTGGAAGTAGAAAATGCCCCGGCACTGGTGCCAGCTGGCGCCATTGTTGGTGTCATTAGGAAGAACCGTGCCCCTTTGCTGGTGTCAGTAAATTAGAAAAGTACCCCCGTCACTGGTGCCAGCCGGAGTAGCGCCCCGTCACTGGTGCCAGTCAGCCTGATTGTTGCCGCCAGCGGGGAGGGCTAGTGCCCCCTAAACTGGTGCCAGCTATACAGAGCAAGTGAAAAATAATGGGCACGACGCCAAAATGATGAACGTGCACTCTTACAACCTGATGCTGCTCCTAAATTAGTAAATTACTAATAAACAATAAAACAGTATAGGGCGCATCAATAGTGCAATATTAAATAGATATTATCGTGTTGACTCTATCATATATTAAAATGCACCAGTGCGTATACAATTAGATAAATCCTATATTACCAATAAAGTGAATATAGTGCAACAAAATCAAATGTCCTCTAATATGAAACAAAAACAAATCTGCTTAGTAGATCCAACCACCACATGATAATAAAGTGCACATGCTATCTTATTTGTGCTTCACCCGAAGTGGTATACCAAAGCGCTCACCAGACAGTAACGGCCACAGAGACATGTAAAAGATCGGATAATATATTTCATCCAAGTTAACTTTCCGGGTATCCTGGCAGAAGGACTCCAATCACCGGACAGCAGGAGTGTATTATATATATATATAACTTCTTATACCTGAGCCTCGGTGCATCAATTCACCAACCAGATCTGTAAGGTACCGCTTGGTCTCTGCTTCTCCTCCTTAGCTGCAGCCCAGTCTGTTTCTGGTCCTGTACCTTGCACATCTGTTTGGCTGTACAGTTTTAATGACGTTTTTACACGATCCAAGCTTTTGTGGCTTTCATGGGGAGCCACTCTTTACAGATCTGGTTGGTGAATTGATGCACCGAGGCTCAGGTATAAGAAGTTATATATATATATATATATATATATATATATATATATATATTACACTCCTGCTGTCCGGTGATTGGAGTCCTTCTGCCAGGATACCCGGAAAGTTACCTTGGATGAAATATATTATCCAATCTTTTCCATATCTGAGGGCCACTCTGTGGTCATTACTGTCTGGTGAGCGCTTTGATATACCACTTCGGGTGAAGCACAAATAAGATAGCATGTGCACTTTATTATCATGTGGTGGTTGGATCCACTAAGCAGATTGTGTTTTTGTTTCATATTAGAGGACATTTGATTTTGTTTCACTATATTCACTTTATTGGTAATATAGGATTTATCTATTGTATATGCACTGGTGCACGTTAATATATGATAAAGCCAACACGATAATATCTATTTAATATTGCACTATTGATGCGCCCTATACTGTTTGTTTTATAGCTATACAGAGCAAAATACGCACCCAAGAACCCCCAAGCTTCCCCTTAATACACATTACAAAAAAACCAAATAAGGCGCTGTGTATAAATCGCCTCCACTCACCTTTACATGCGCAAATTAAAAAAAGAAATATAGGGAAATTATACGGTTAAAGAACACACCCATCTCTGCGTTCCAACCGCGAACAGAGGTGGTTACACACGTATCACACGCAGCATTTTCCATGGGAAAAAAAAGAACGCGGCAGCGGTGGTCTCCGGCCCCCCACAACAAAAGGCACATTTCATCCCCCAGAATGAAGGTACAGGTTATACTGTGCGCACTTTTACGCCACGTATGTACATAACACGAGCGCGTTCCACACCGTCACCCCCTATTTTATGTGTTATGGTCACTCATGTCATCATCATACTGTGTACAGTCCTGTGTAGAAGATACAGCAAGCTGGGCCTTCACACAACACTTCACCTGCCCAAAGGACCCCCCATATATAATACCGGCACTCCTGTAATGTGCCAGCCTCTCCCCTCACTCACCAGGCCGTCTATCTGTACTTGTTTCACCGGAATCTCTGCAGCAGCGGCGGCGGGGGTGGTAGTTGCGGCGGCGGTAGCAGCAGTACCGGGTTCCTTGCGAGACGCCATGTTCACACTTGCAGCTGGAGCTAAGACACCGCACAGAGAGAAAAGAGAGAACACGCGCGCCGGAAACCGGAAGTGGTCGCGGACTATGAGTCATTGTCTGCGTCCTCCGTGCTGTGCGCCCGCCATGTTGGTTATGGGCACGGCTTTGTCCAGAGAACTCCTCCTTTTTTTTTTTTGCATACAGTTGGAAGCATTCAGCATCTTTGACCACTTCAGCCTCGAAAGGTTTTACCCCCACTTCATGACCAGGCCATTTTTTTTTTTTTTTTTTTTTTGCGATATGGCACTTCGTTACTTTAACTGACAATTGCGCGGCCGTGCAAAGAAAATGTATGTCCTTTTTTCCCCACAAATAGAGATTTCTTTTGGTGGTATTTGATCACTTCAGCAGTTTTTATTTTTTGCACTATAAACAAAAAAAGAGCGACAATTTTGAAAAAAAAAAACAATAATTTTTACTTTCTGCTTTAAAACACATCCAATAAAAAAAATGTATGATATCGAATTTCTTCATCAATTTAGGCCAATATGTATGTTTGTGTAAACTAAAAATCCTAATAAGCGTATATTGATTCATATAAATGAATCATATATTTGTATGCTATATGTTATAACATAATCATTTATTATTTATCTATTTACTGTAAAATTACTGGTTGGAAGTTATAACTTCAAACTTCAGTAATTTGTCCGTTAAGCCACCTGCTTGAGTCCAGTTTTTTAAAATATAGTAAATTACCTTAAAAATAATATATAATAATTATTTGTATATTATTATATAATATATTATTATTATTATTATTATTATTATTATTATTATTATTATTTGTATATTACTTATGGTAATTAACCCCTTGCGACCCAGGTCAATTCTGACACTCTCTTACATGTAAAAATCATAATTTTTTTACTAGAAAACTACGCAGAACCCCCAAACCTTATATATATATATATATATATATATATATTGATATAGTTATATATAGTTACCGTATTTATCGGCGTATAACACGCACTTTTTTCCCCTTAAAATCAGGGGAAAATCGCGGGTGCGTGTTATACGCCGATCCCCTGCGATCCCCCACTGACAGATCTAAAAAATCACTGACCGCGATTTGAAAATGGCACCGCCGGCGCCGAAATACACAGAGACGGTTCTCGGCCACTTTCGGCTTCACTCGACGCCGCCCGAACCTAGCCGAGTGTACTCGGCTAGGTTCGGATAGCTCCGCTCACAGTCACGCCCATCCCGGGCGGGACTACGAGTGGAGCCAAAAGTGAACGAGAGCCGCCGAGAAGTGTATTTCGGCGCCGGCGGCGCCATTTTCAAATCGCGGTCGGCGATTTTGACGCCCAGGATGGCTGGGATCACTGGGGAAGGCTGCACTGGGGAAGGCTGCACTGACAAGGCTGCACTAACAAGGCTGCACTGGGGAAGGCTGCACTGACAAGGCTGCACTGACAATGCTGCACTGGGGAAGGCTGCACTGACAAGGCTGCACTGGGGAAGGCTGCACTGGGGAAGGCTGCACTGACAAGGCTGCACTGACAAAGCTGCACTGGGGAAGGCTGCACTGACAATGCTGCACTGGGGAAGGCTGCACTGGGGAAGGCTGCACTGGGGAAGGCTGCACTGACAAGGCTGCACTGACAATGCTGCACTGGGGAAGGCTGCACTGACAAGGCTGCACTGACAATGCTGCACTGGGGAAGGCTGCACTGACAAGGCTGCACTGGGGAAGGCTGCACTGACAAGGCTGCACTGGGGAAGGCTGCACTGAGAAGGCTGCACTGAGAAGGCTGCAATGATGGGCATTTAAATGTACGTTTTTTTCCCTTTAACTTCCCTCCTAAAAGTTTTTTTTTCCTTAAAATTCCCTCCTAAATTGGGGTGCGTGTTATACGCCGGTGCATGTTATACGCCGATAAATACGATATATATAGTTTTAGCAGACACCCTATACAGTGATGGCAAACCTTGGCACCCCAGATGTTTTGGAAATACATTTCCCATGATGCTCAACTACACTGCAGAGTGCATGAGCATCATGGGAAATGTAGTTTCAAAACATTTGGGGTGCCAAGGTTCACCATCACTGCCTTAGGGAATAAAATAGTGGTCGTTGCAACTTTCTATGCCACACGGTATTTGCGCAGTAATATATTTAAACGCGTTTTTTTGGGGGGGGAAACTTTTTTATGAATAAAAAAAAAAAAAACACTAACGTTAGCCCAATTATTTTGTATAATGTGAAAGATGATGTTACCCTGAGTAAATAGATACCTGACATGTTACACTTTAAAATTGCGCACACTTGTGGAATGGTGCCAAACTTCAGTACTTATAAATCTCCCCAGGTGAAGCTTTAAAATTTTTTACAGGTTACATGTTTAGTTATGCCCCGTCCACACGGTCGGACATTCAGACAACAAAATCCTAGGATTTTTTCCCACAGATGTTGGCTCAAACTTGTCTTGCATACACACGGTCACACAATTTCCGACAACAAGGTCCTATCACACATTTTCCATCGGAAAATCCTATTGTTCCATTGACATTATTGTCGCGGTTTACATTCCCCCATGTGTAACCGCTAAGGACGCGCTTCGCGAACTCTACAGCTCTATCAGCGAACATCAAACAAACAACCCTGATGGCTTTTTCATTATTGCTGGTGACTTCAACCATGCAAACTTAAAGACAGTTTTGCCGAAGTTCTACCAACATGTGAATTTTGCAACAAGGGGAAACAACATACTGGATTTTGTTTATACAACAGAGAAAAATGCATACAAGGCTGACCCCACCTTGGGTATTCAGATCACATCTCTGTTATGCTAATTCCAGCATACAAACCATTGCTTACATTTGCAAAACTGGTTTAAAAAGAAATCACAGTATGGCCAGACAATGCTACCCCAGTACTGCAGGACTGCTTTCAGCACACAGATTGGAACATGTTTAAAGAGGCAGCCACTTACAACAATCATACAGACTTACAAGAGTACCCTGAAACAGTGACTGCTTACATCAAAAAGTGCATGGATGATGTGACAGTCACCAAGATTATTACCACACGTGCCAACCAGAAGCCATGGATGACAGCAGAGGTTCGTGGGCTGTTAAAGACCAGAGATGAGGTATTCAGATCAGGAGATAAAACAGCTCTCAAAACAGCAAGAGCCAATCTGTCTCATGGCATCAAGAAGGCAAAACAACAATATGCTAAAAAAATTAATAAACACTTTAGCGACAGCAAAGAGACACGGGCCCTGTGGCAAGCCTTCCAGACCATCACTAACTGCAAGTCCCTGCCACAGGCCAATGATAATGATACTTCTCTCCTGGATGCACTCAACCACTTTTATGTTTGAGATGCAGAACCAAACACCTTCACAAAACTACTCATATCCCAAAATGACCGGGCGCTCTGCTTTTCTCCAGCCGAGGTAAGGAAGACCCTGTTCAGGATCAACCGACGGAAGGCTACTGGCCCTGATGACATATCTGGATGCGTGCTGAGAGACTGTGCTATACAACAATAATATACAAAAACACTGCGCTAACTTATATGAAGAAGAAAAAGCGGCTACATACGTTGTGACAAAAACAATACAATGGAATGTGGAAAAATGTAGCACTGAGTAAATGTAAGTGAATATTCAATAATATTGACAAAGGTGAAATCAAGTCCATGAGTCTTTAAACTTGATGATAAGTATTGTGATATAACAAATCATAGAGTCTAAAACCATAAAAAATAAAGTGATGAAATGTCCAATTGTGTCAGAACACAGAAAGGGCCACTCATGGATGATGGGTGTCCAAAAGGAACTGGCAGGGATAATATTGATCCATAGATGGAACCGACATCAATAATACTCTACATCAGTGGATAAGTAAAAGATGGGTACTCTTACCAAATGTGATGGACTCCCCTGTCAGCGACAAGGAATCAGCAAGGCAGTAAGCCCAACCTGGCAGATGGAAGGATATCCCGGAACTTGCAAGGTGGACTTCAACCGAACCTCCAGGGGTCATCAAGGCAGGTCATCGAAGTAGGAACTCCAGATAAAAGACTTTGGAGGCAAGATGTGCCACGAATGGCCCACAATGGGCAATCGCTCTCATCCAGGCAATATGTGAAAAGAAAATTAAAACTTCCGCATGGTGCAGGTAAAAAAAAGGGGATTTTTATTTCTAAAAAGCCAACAAATAAAAATTGTGATCACTATAAAAACAAAGGCAGCATGGAGAAGGGGTAACCGCCCGACGGGTTTCGACCTAATGGTCGAAACCCGTCCACTCCACGCTGCTAATATTTATAGATAAACATGAAGTACATGACCAATAAGGAAGAAAGAGTAAAATTAAATATTATTGGACCAAAGACAATCACCTGACTAGGAGGTTTATCACATGGTCAAATAAACAAATGAACTGAGGAATAAGAGTGACAGGCGGGCGCGACGTCCAATGGGCCGACAGACCAGAACACACCAGTCTGCAAGGCCGTCCGCCCGCGTGTCAAACAAAGGGATATGACGTCGTGCTGCAAAGCCTGCCAAACGTCATTCCCAGGTCACGTGATCGGAGAGGAGAGAACGCCATGTGACCGCGGGGAAAGGAAATCTCGCGATCTCAGCGAGAAACATCGCCGTGGACACACAGGCGCATCCTGACCAGTCAGAGCCAATAGACACAACGTCACTCTAGGTTCCTAGAGGGAATTTGTGTATGATAAAACGAAATATCCACATATCCACCATAACGGGAACGGACTCTAAAGGTAACAATAAGGACCCATTCAAGTAAGGTAAAGATCCACAAAACAGAAGGATTCCATGGTGTGAAACATGGAAATTCATAAAAAACATCAGACACTGAATAAATGGTTGATAATACCAAAAATAAAAGAACTGAAAAAAATATATAAATATATGGCTAATGAACGTAATGGAAAGGAAAAATCTCTAATAAATGAAAATCATAAATAAAAATAAACAAAAAAACAGTGGTGAAAAAGTTCCACATGTTCATCAAGGTTCCACCCCATGGAGCCCCCCCCCATAAAGAACTCTACAGTGGAAAACCAAAAAGAACAGAAGGAACCCCAGAGGAAACACTTATCCGGTATGTAACCAGAGTGGCATCCAACTAGAAAATACAAATAAAAATAATAGGCAAGAACAATCTCTACGATTGATTAATGAAAGATTTGAGGTCCCACTCAACGTTCAATCCAAACGGAAAGTAGGACCTCAACTCATGGATCCAATACGTTTAGAGGCGTGAAACACCCCGAAGTCGCGATTCCCCCCTCCAATGAGCCTACTAGCTCATTATGCCTTTGCCTAATGCTGCGTACACACGACTGGACTTTCCGGCAGAAAAGGTCAGACGGAATTATTCCGATCGTGTGTGGGCTTCATCGGACTTACTCTTTGGAAAATTCTGACGGACCTAGAAATAGAACATGTTTCAAATCTTTCTGACCGAATCAGTTCCTATCGGGAAAACCACTCGTCTGTATGCTATTCCGACGGACCAAAAATGACGCAACGGCAGCTATTGGCTACTGGCTATTGAACTTCCTTTTTCTAGTCCCGGCGTATGTCATCGCGTTCTAAACGATCGGACTTTGGTGTGATCGTGTGTAGGCAAGTCAGTTTCAGCGGAACTCAGTTGGAGTGCCGTCGAAAAAAACGTCATAGTTCATTCCGACGGAAAGTCCGGTCATGTGTACGCGGCATTACAGTTTTTTTTTTGTTCTTTTTTTTTGGTTTGCGGGTATACAACTGCTTTAAGTGATAGCACGCATGTGGGCGCAGGTTCAACACGTCCCTCCTAATGCACACATACAAGTTACAGTGTGTAGTGACATGTGACAAGTCACTTTTCAAAGGAACTCTGCACTTTATTACTGCACTCATGAAAGGCTTATCTCTAAGTCGGGGAACTGCCTTAATGTTTGATGTTTCACATGACCACACTCTCCGCCTGGTCCGCCAGTATTACCCCACGTGCATGGGCACAGTGGACCCAGCCCACATGGGGGTTGGGTAGGAGGTTCCAAGACCAGACTTGAGTTTGAACACACATCGATATGATTTTTTTTACATGTCTTTTCAATGTACTGTAAATCTAGAAACAAAAAAACTGTATGTTTCCTTTAATAAAAAGATGAAGGAGATACAGTATAGTTCAGTTGCAGTGTAACATTAATGTTTCCGCCAGATATAAAGCTATATATATTTTTCCTAGCTGGCCATGTTAAACCTGAGGGATTTCGCAGAAATGAGTTCCTTACATGTGTATTGTGTTACTGTGTCAGATTCAGGTGGCCAGAGTCTATAAGCTGAAGGCATCACATGGATTTATAGAAAATAGCTGAAGTACGGATCAGCTTGATCCTCAAAGCTTATGTATTGTATTAGCTATATAATAGTAACAGGTCTACTGCTTGTGCACAGCTCATACTGTAACTGTATAATAGAACTGCCTATAGCTAGTTATTATACTGTATATTGTATATACTAATAATAAGTTGATGCATTGCATTGAAAAACCAAGGTAAAGTACAACACTCTCTCTACGATTCGGAGTATGAATACCCCAGTCACTAGACCTTGTACTTTTACACATGGTGGGCCAATACTGTGTAAAGCATGGAGGACTATGTACATAATTGGCCCTCAGGGACCTGTTCTTAAGGCAGAGGGATATGGAAAGGAGTGAATTGGTTCATGTGAATCTGGGTTTACAGCCAACATGGATGTTCTATAGTAACTAGGGGTTCAATGCAGATCTCTGATTTGCTTTGCTGGTAAAGCATTTATGTTAGAGTGGTAGGGGATTACTTGCACCAATGACTGAAGGATCATCGGAGCATAGGCGTCTTAGGAGGGGGGGGGGGGTCTGTGCTGCACATAACCCAGTAAGGGCTAATTTACTTGTTCACTATATACCTGGGGAATTGCAAGAATACACACAGTGAAAAAAATCTCTTGCATTGTTATTGTTGCATAAAACCATTTAGGTAAAATTTAAAGTGGTAGTAAACACCTACAGGTACGCTTTGAATAAAAATAAAACTACATGGCAAATGAGGTTTAATGTGGAAAAATGTAAAGTAATGCACTTGGGGGCTAAAAACATAAATGCAAGCTACTCACTAGGTTAGGGTGAGAACCTCTGGGGGAATCAAGGATGGAGAAAGATCTGGGGGTCCTAGTAGATGACAGACTGAGCAATAGCATGCAATGTCAAGCTGCAGCTACCAAAGCCAGCAGAATATTAGCATGCATAAAAAAGGGATATACTCCAGAGATAAAACTATAATCCTGACAATTTATAAAACGCTGGTTAGGCCACATCTGGAGTATTCCATCCAGTTCTGGTCACCAGTCCTCAGAAGGGAAGCACTGGAGCTGGAGAGAGTCCAGAGAAGGGCAACAAAATTAATATGGGGACTGGAGGACTACAATTATGAAGAACAGCTACAAGCACTAAATGTATTCTCCCTGGAGAGGAGATGCTTGAGAGGGGACATGATAGTTATTTACAAACACCTCAATGGGGATTCCATCCCAGCGTAGGAAAAAACTCTTCAGTCTCAGGGAGTATAAGAGGACACGGGGCCACACAATGAGATTGGAGGAAAATCAGTTTAACCTTGAAATGAGTGTAAATTCTCTTTTTTTTCTCTAAAAATAACAAACATGTCATAGTTACCTGCTCAGTGCAGTGGTTTTGCACAGCGCAGCCCAGACCCTTCTCTTTCCATACATAGTAGGTGAGGTTGAAAAAAGACACAAGTCCATCAAATCCAACCTATATGTGTGATTATGTGTCAGTATTACATTGTATATCCCTGCATGTTGTGGTCGTTCAGGTGCTTATGTAATACCTTTTTGAAACTATCAATGCCCCCCCCACTGAGACCACCGCCTGTGCAAGGGAATTCCACATCCTTGCCGCTCTTACAGTAAAGAACCCTCTACGTAGGTTACGGTTAAACCTCTTTCCTTCTAATTTTAGTGAGTGGCAACTCGTGTCCCTATTCGGCTCTCCTGGCCCCTCTCTCCTGTTGAGTGCCCCCACACCCGAGCCAAGTCACAGCTCTCTGTGTCCAATCAGACATGGAGCCCTGGTTCGGCCCTGCCCTTTCTCTCTCCTGATTGGCTAACTGACTTTGATTGACAGCAGCTAGAACCAATGGCATTGATGCTGTGTCTCAGCCAATCAGGAGGAGAGTCCCAGACGGTCAAAACACTCAAAGACATTGCTGGAGAGAGAGGGGGCACAGATAAGTCTTAGGTGGTGCTGGGGCGGCTACTGCACACAGAAGGTTTTTTTATTTTAATGCATTAAATGCATTAAGATAAAAAAACCTTCTGACTTTACAACCGCTTTAGGCTGCATAGGGGTTTTTTCACTGTCAGGTTGATAAGGATGTGGAACTCTCTTCCACAATTGGTGGCAGTGAGGAGTATTGATATTTTTAACCACTTCCGGACCGCCGCCCCCTGATATACGTCCTAACTTTGAAAAGGGATATCTTTGTTATGGTAGCAGCTAGCTGTCATAACCCCAGTATCTTCTTCTTCAGCTGGTGGTCCGGTTTCCAATAATAGTGGTCTCTGCAGCAGATTTTCCGCAAGATCACTTTTATCAGCGGCGGGAGAGGGCCTCCCCTCCCGCCACGCTACCGTGCCTTCCGCCGCTTACTGGAGCCGTCGGCAGCGGCGGAGGCGATCGGATCCTCTTCTGTGTATGGTATAGAGACAAGTGAGGGGAAGATGGCCCCCACCCGTCTCCAGTTTTTATTTTTTCCAAATGACAACATTTTTTTTTTTTTATTGCATTCTAGTGTAAATATGAGATCTGAGGTCTTTTTTGACCCCAGATACATGCTTTTTTTTCTATTACAAAGGTTTACATTCCTTGCAATAGGAATAATAGACATTTTTTTTTTTAACAGTATAAAAATAAAAAATAAAAAGTAAAATAAATAAGAAAAAAAAAAATTTTTATACACGCCCTGTCCTGCTGAGTTTGCGTGCAGAAGCGAACGCATATGTGAGGAGCGCCCGCATATGAAAACGGTGTTCAAACCACACATGTGAGGTATCGCCACGATCAGTAGAGCGAGAGCAATAATTCTAGCCCTAGCCCTCCTCTGTAACTCAACACATGCAACCTGTAGAATTTTTTAAATGTCACCTATGGAGATTTTTAAGGGTAAAAGTTTGTCGCCATTCCACGAGCGGGCGCAATTTTGAAGCGTGACATGTTGGGTATCAATTTACTCGGCGTAACATTATCTTTCACAATATAACTTTACTGTTGTCTTATTTTTTTAATTAAAAAAAATTGCACTTGTAAGATCGCTGCGCAAATACGGTGTGACAGAAAGTATTGCAACAATTCTCTATGGTGTTAGAAAAAAAATGTATAATGTTTGGGGGTTCTAAGTAATATTCTAGCAAAAAAAATGTTTTTAGCAACAATTCTCAGAAGGAGGCTCGGTCCTTAAGTAGTTAAAAGACTCTTGGACGTGCATCTTAAAGAACACAACATACAGAGATATGGGAAGTGATTATGGACACTGACACACGTACACCTACACAGGTAAAACTGGATGAACTATTGTCTTTATTCAACCTTACCTACTATGTAACTATTTAGATACAATGAATATCTCCTAAACATGTACTGTTTAGAAGAAATTCACTATTTCTGCAGCCGCTGATGCTTCCGGCACATGGGCACTGCGCTCTGAAGGGACGTCCATCAGAGCACTGTGCTGAGGCTGTGACTCTCATGTGCATGAGTGATGTCATCGCGGCTTGGCCATTCAAGCAGCTAGAGCCCACAAACCCAGAAGGAAGACCGGGTGAAGGTGGAAGCCCTGTCAGTGGTGACAGCGTGCCGCTGGAGGGCTTAGTTTTAAGGTCTTTCACATTGTGCTAGTAAGCCTTAATTACCGCAAGGGACAGTACTTACATTTGATGGAATGTTTCCCTTGTACTGATGCTGACTGTTCAGTTGCAATCTGAAGTCCTCTAATCCCCCCCCATACCCCCACAGCCATGATCTCCCAAGGCTGCAAGGGTTAATACGAACGCTGGACACTCATCAAGAGTGCTGACTATGTCACCCCCCGTCATAGGCATGTACTATAGCTTCCATGAATGAAAAGCACTTGGCCTCCTTCCCCAGTCTGCTCTCTTGCACAGCTCAGCGTTGTTGTGAGAGTAAGGCCCGGTGCGCTCTGGTGCGACATGCGCTGCGACTTTGAGAGTACGTGTCACATGACAAGCCACGCCCCATTAAGTGCTATGGAACCGTTCTAATAGGAGCAACTTGAGTCACTCTGACTTAGAAAAAGGTTCCTGCACTACTTCTGGTGCGACTTTGGCCCGACTTGCGTTGACTTCTGTTAAAGAAGTCGTATGCATGTCGTGTCGAAGTCGCGTTGGGATGTCGTCTTTGAGGTTGCAGCACTGTGAACCGGGTCTAAAGGAGATTGGACTGTGTGGCGAGCGAAGGAGGGAGGCTGGGAGTGCTCGCTCATTGATTTTCAAGGCCGCGCATCCAGCGGTGGGTGCATTTTGCCATCTCAGGGTGGATTGGGGAGGGCAGTGATGTCAGCAGCTAAAGAGGTAGGCATTTCTTTGGAGAATGGAGCACAGCATTTTAATATATTCAGGGCACTGTGGTGCATGAGGACCATTTGGGGAAATGTGTGTAGAGGTGCACTTTAAAGAGGAAGTAAACTCTCCCACTCTGATGCTTCTTTTCATTTAGTCCATTATAACAAGTAATTATCAAACTATAGCCACTGTAATGCAGCCCAAATATCATATTACTTACTGTTTAAAGAAACTTTAAAAAACTTGTTTCCAGGGGTAAGGCAGCGCCATCTTAAGTATTGTTTGAGTCCACAGTAGAGTGTATTTACGCCCTTACATTGAGCACTTCCTGTACTGTTAACCAAGCCTCCTTCTCAATCCAACATTTTTATGGTAATCCTGCTTCCCTCCTCATAGTTTACTTGTTTTATTTCATAGTATTTGCTTGTGCTGATTATCTAGTGTTTGCCTATGTCAGTCTTATCAGCTTCAGCAGTAATGCTGTCCAATGCCTTTTTTTCCACTCCATGTGATGTCACATGGTCACATGGGGGGTAGTAGGAAGCTCTGAGTGATTATGCAGTCTCGTGGGATTTCAGTGTTGTGCTGTAGGAAGTCCTGATAATAGACAGACAAGCACACAGAGTTTGCCGTAAATCATGGGAGATATGGGCATGCTCAGTGACGTCATTCTAATGAACAAAAAGGATTACAACAATACTATGCAAGTAAGGAGATATCTACAAGCAGTGTTCATTAGGGTTTTTTATGCTGATTCACATGGGACAAAGTTGTGGGGGGGGGGGTTTACAACCACTTTAAAGTCAAGGGGATCCTGAGAGCTTGATCAACATTTGTTCTAAACGCACGTCAAACGCAGGAAAGCAACGCCCGTCAACATGAGCCTGATATAAAGCTAATGTAAAGCTTTCAATAGTAAGCCTGAATTGTTAAAAGAATGAAACATTGAGACTGACAATGGTTTAGCTGACAAGACGGCTACTTTAGCAACCGGTGCTCTTTAATTCTGCACAAATAGACACAGCCATTACCATTATTACTGGTGCACACATTAATGGAATCCTGTAAAAGCATATTTACGGTTTCCAATATATTTTCTCCTTTCGATCGACAGAACAGCGCCATACCAGCTCCCATATTTTATTATTTGAAGCCAGACAAATTATATTTCTTACTGCGCTGGGCCTGGTGGTGTAACCAATCCATAATGATAAACTGCAGCACCGTACCAATCATAGCTACAAAGAGACAGACTGCTTCATGTCATGGCCCATTGACACCCAGCAAAATAAATTACCTTTTCTCTCCTGGTCGCTAATGCAAACTAGGCGCACCGTTCTCTTTTTTTTTTCCCGGCTTCCTTCCCTTTTCATTTGTGCCTTGTAATATCTTTGTGACTTAGATGGGTTTTATTTCCGTTCATGCGTTAAAATATATATACAGGAAGGTAGAAATGGAATTTCAGAAGGCAATCTTTTCGCTTTTGTTAACAGCAATCAAACGATTAATTAAAAGTAAACCTCTGGTGATGGAAACACAGGGGCCAATTATACCAGTTAATGGGCACTTCCAGGTGCTTACACACTGCCTTGGATTACCTGTAAAGACATCAAATATTCACAGATTTAAGGTGCTATGAACTACAAATAATAAGCCTAGTGACGGCGTCTAGGCCTTGTGCAGCGCACTCAGATTGGAAGGGGGGGCAGTACTGTGAGTCTTTATTGCAGTTTACAGTGCTTTCAGTTATTGTCGTTCATGCATTAAAATATATATATACCGTATATACTCAAGTATAAGCCAAGTTTTTCAGCACATTTTTTTGTGCTGAATATGCCCCCCTCGGTTTATACTCGAGTCAAGCACTTTTCTGCAGCAGAGAATGACATTTTCCAAACCGACTTTGGGGCCCCTATCTCGGGGCCACTTGGTGTTAGGAACCCCAAATGTGGTGTGCAAACTCAGTGGAACAAGCACTACAACATATCCAGAGCTGGGGTTCCTAGCACCAAGTGGCCCCGAGATACGGGGCCTCAAATTCGGTTTGGAAAATGCCATTCTCTGCTGCAGAAAAGTGCTTGACGTTTTGCGAACTGACTTTGGGGCCTAGTATCTCGGGGCCACTTAGTGCTAGGAGCCCCAGCTTTTGATATGTTGTAGTGCTAGTTCCACTGGGTTTGTATACCAAATTTGTGGTTCCTAGATACGGGGCCCTAAAGTCGGTCGACTGTGTCCATCTGCAGAAATGTCATTTCGGGACCCTTTGGGTCTAGAGACCCCAAATTTTGGCTGCAGCTAGGGGGCATCTAGGAACCCTTAACTTTTGAAGTTCAGGGGACCTATGGCTGCAAATCGGCACAGTGAGGCTGCAAATGGGCATTGTTGACCCTCTTTTCCACTTACAGTAGCTGTGCATTTCTCACTCTAGGCTTATACTCAAGTCAATAAGGTTTCCCAGTTTTTGTGGTAAAATTAGGTGCCTCGGCTTATATTCGGGTCGACTTATACTCGAGTATATAGGGTAAATGGGAATGTAAAATTGAATTCCAGATGGTGATCTATCTTTTTGCTTTTATTAGCGCCAGTGAAATGATTAATTAGTGAACCTCTGGTGATAATGAGGGGCCAGTTTTACAACTTAATAGGAGCTTATGCACTGCCATGGACTACCCGTACGGTGCTTTGAAAAAGTATTCATACCCCTTGAAATTTTCCACATTTTGTCATGTTACAACCAAAAACCTAAATGTTTTTGGGGGGAATTTTATGTGATAGACCAACACAAAGTGGTACATAATTGTAAAGTGGAAGTAAAATGATAAATGGTTTAAAACATTTTTTACAAATAAATATGTGTAAAGTGTGGCGTGTATTTGTATTCACCCCTCCCCCCTTACTCTGATACCCCTAACTAAAATCTAGTGGAACCAATTGCCTTCAGAAGTCACCTAATTAGTAAATAGAGTCCACCTGTGTTAATTTAAACTCAGTATAAATACAGCTGTTCTGTGAAGCCCTTAGGGATTTGTTAGAGAACCTTAGTAAACAAACAGCATCATGAAGGCCAAGGAACACACCAGACAGGTCAGTGATGAAGTCGTGGAGAAGTTAAATGCAGGGTTAGGTTATAAAAAAAGTATCCAAAGCTTTGAACATCTCACGGAGCACTGTTCAATCCATCATGCAAAAATGGAAAGAGTATGGTACAACTGCAAATTTACCGAGACATCGCGGTCCACCTAAACTGACAGGCTGGGCAAGGAGAACATTAATCAGAGAAGCAGCCAAGAGGCCCATGGTAACTCTGGAGGAGATGCAGAGATTCACAGCTCAGGTGGGAGAATCTGTCCACAGGACAACTATTAGTTGTGCACTCCACAAGTCTGGCCTTTATAGAAGAGTGGCAAGAAGAAAGAAATTGTTGAAAGAAAACCATAAGAAATCCCGTTTGCAGTTTGTGAGAAGCCATATGGGGGACACAGCAAACACGTGGAAGAAGGTGCTCAGATGAGACCAAAATTCAACTTTTTAGCCTAAAAGCAAAATGTTATGTGTGGCAGAAAACTAAGACCCCTTTCACACTGAGGCGTTTTTCAGGCGCTTTTGGGCTAGAAATAGCGTCTGTAAAGCACCTGAAAAACGCCTCCCCTGCAGTCCTAGCGTGAAAGCCTGAGTGATTTCACACTGAGGTGATGCGCTGGCAGGACGTTTAAAAAAAATCTCCTGCAAGCACCATCTTTGGAGCAGTGAAGGAGCGGTGTATACAGTGCTCCTCCACCGCTCCTGCCCATTGAAATGAATGGGCAGCGCAGCTTTGCGGGTCGTTTTAACCCTTTTCCGGCTGCTAGCAGGGGTTAAAACCTCTGAAAAAAAGCTGGTAAAGCGTCGCTAAAAATAGCGGCGCTTTGCCGCCGACGCCGCAGTATGAAAGCAGCCTAACACTGCACATCACCAATAACACACCATCCCCACCACGAAACATGGTGGTGGCGGCATCATGTTGTGGGGATGCTTTTCTTCAGCAGGGACAGGGAAGCTGGTCAGAGTTAATGTGAAGATGGATGGTGTCAAATACAGGGCAATCTTAGAAGAAAACCCGTTAAAGTCTCCAAATGACTGGAGACTGGGGTGAAGGTTCACCCTCCAGCAGGACAACGACCCCAAACATACAATCAGAGCTACAATGGAATGGTTTAGATCAAAGTATAATCATGTGTGATGCCGTGTACACACGGTCGGACTTTTCGGCTACAAAAGTCCAACAGCCCGTCCGACAGACTTTCGACTGACTTTTGGCGGACTTTTGGCGGACTTGCGGCAGACTTTCTAACGAACAGACTTGCCTACATACCATCACACAAAAGTCTGATGGATTCGTACATGATGACGTACACCGGACTAAAATAAGGAAGTTGATAGCCAGTAGCCAATAGCTGCCCTAGCGTGGGTTTTTGTCCGTCGGACTAGCATACAGACGAGCGTATTTCTGGGTCTGGTGGAGTTACGACGTAAAGCTTTGAAGCATGTTCCAAATCTAAAGTCCGTCAGATTTGCAGCTGGAAAAGTCCGCTGAAAGTCCGCGGGAAGCCCACACACGATCGGATTGTCAGCCGGATTTAGTCCGTCGGCGTCCGCCTGACTTTTGTAGACGAAAAGTCTGACCGTGTGTATGCGGCATTAGAATGGCCTAGTCAAAGTCCAGACTTAAATCCATTTGAGAATCTGTGGCAAAACTTAAAAAATTGCTGTTCACAGACGCTCTCCATCCAATCTGACAGAGCTTGAGCTATTTTGCAAAGAAGAATGGGCAAAAAATCTCACTCTCTAGATGTACAAAGCTGGTAGAGACATCCCCAAAAAGACTTGCAGCTGTAATTGCAGTGAAAGGAGGTTCTACAAAGTATTGACTCAAAGGGGCTGAGTACAAATGTACGCCACACTTTTCAAAGATTTATTTGTAAAAAGTTTTGAAAACCATTTATCATTTTCCTTCCACTTCACAATTATGTGCTACTTTGTGTTGGTCTATCACATAAATTGCCAATAAAATACATTTTTATTTTTGGTTGTAACATGACAAAATGTGGAAAATTTTAAGGGGTATGAATACTTTTTCAAGACACTGTATGTCAAGATTCACAAAATTAAGGCCTTGTTTACATGGGGCATATCAATGCATACCCTACGTGGGGGCCGTGTTTACCCGGATTCCGTGTATCCTGAGCAGCCAGTACAGTTGATGTCTGTTGGGACGCAGCGGATGCACAAACACCAATATGATATCTGTGCGGTTGCGGGTCTATGTCTCTGAACTCACATTGTCTGTGCTCGGTGCTGTGCAGACTTCTTGCATTCAGGACATTAATCCCTGGGCACATTTTGCCCTAAATGTAAGTACTGCTAGATGCACCGACCAGGCCCGACCTGCTGCAGCAGCTGTCAGCCTCTTGACAGGCTGTCAGCAATGAGACTGGAGGGAACACCTGTGCCCTCCGCCTGCAGCTAAATGCAGGCTAAATGCCCAGTGTGCCTAGGGCCTAACCAGTCAAACCGCCTGGCTTTGCAGCTCTGGCACTGCACCTTCTCACCAGTTCTGTTTGATGTCCCATAACTGTGGGTGCCATAACTGACCAATAGTAAAGGGTCGGTACTGCCCAGTAGAAAGCTTGTCCAATTATGGGTAGTACAGAGTACCACAGATTTGAGGGTACGCTGGGGTGTTACAAAGAGGATCTAAGGTGTCATGCAGGCACCTGTAGGTGCCTGTAAACTAGTGTAAAGCTGACCTTACCCAGTATAATCTGACTGTACAATCTTCTTTAGATTTACTAAAACTATGTAATATGAGAATCTACCTAAACAATCCATACAAATTTTGGCAATCAAGCAGAGCCTCGCAATTGTAGATCTAAAGGATATTGTATAGTTTATAGCATTTGTACAGGACACCAGGGGTGGGTCCTGGACGGGAGATATATTTCCCCACCATTTGAGTTGTGGTCCCTTTAAGGGGTATGAGGGGAACACATTTTAGTCCTTAGGGGTTCTCACCCATGCAGGGTGAGGGGTGCTAGGGTAGTCCAATTATAGAGGGGAGGACTGATTTCTCTAGACTGGTAAGTCCTCATTTGGGTGGGAAAGAGCCTCCAAACCCTGATCACAGGGACTTTGGTCCTATGGTCAAGAAAGGGTTAACCTGCCTGCAGGGAAGGCCTGAAAGGGAGCAGAAAGAAGTCAACACTTGTCTGTGAGGTAGAGGTAGAGTGGAGTGGTTTACAACTGTTTGCTAAACTCCTGCGGCCTTTGCAGCAACTCAAAGCAGACGGGAACCCTAAACCATGGGGTATTGAATTAAAATTAAGGGAGGTCCGGTCAGAAAAATCTTCCTACAGCTGAGGTCAGAATCTCATGTTTGTACGATGACTCGGATCCTCCAAATCAGAGCCACCTCCTCTTATCTCTCAATCCAATTCTTACATCAGTGTCCTCAGCCCCCCCCCCTGCATTTCACTATCCCCCCTTTTACATCACAGCCCCCCCACTTCATTTACAGTTCTTCCTTTACAGTAGTGTTCTCAGCCCCCCTTCACATCACCCCCTATTCCCTTCACAGTAGTCATCGAACCCCCCTTCATTCACAGCAGTGTCCTCAACCACTCTTCACATCAACACCCCCCCAACAGTAGTGTCCTCTGCTCCTGATCACATCTCCCCCCACAGTAATGTCTTCCTCTGCCCCCCTTCAGCGCCCCCCCATCAGTGTCATTCTCTGCCCCCTTCACTCCCACACCCCAACATCAGTGTCTTCCTCTGCCCCCTTTACCCACCCAAAGCAGTGGCGTTCTCTGCCCCCTTCAAATCGCCCCCCACATCCTTCACAGCCATGTCCTAGGTTCTTCACTCTTCTACCTCACAGGGGCATACAGCAGAGGGGAGAGCAGGAGGCACAGCAGAACTGAATGGAGGGCGAAAGCGGGACTTGCTGGAGCTAACTTTTCATATTACCAAGCTGGTGATTGGTTGCTAGGACTGCCCTACATCCTAGCAACCAATCACCTGCTGATTAACTTAAAAAGTTAATGTGGGCAGCTCCTGCTCCTGCCCTCCGCGTGCCTCCTGCCCTCCACTTTGCTGTGAAAATGACAGAGGCGGGGGGTGGGGGAAAGATCCGGCTCCTAAATGGCAATCAACGCAGTTCTGATGGGACAGTTACTCAGTCAGGATTCTGTATGCCAGAATTGTGGATTGTTTTTCATTTATTTTGCTGAAGAAAGCTGTTTTGTATGCTTGATTGGGGTGGAGTGTAATAAAGACTGTTTACTATTACAAACGGCGTGCCTGGTGATCCCAAGCTGGCTGGTGATCTCAATTCACTTATGTTCATCACTTCAGTGATGATCCCCTGCAGATCCTTCCTCTAGCTCAGAAAGTGCAAAATACCATGTGCTTTTGGGTATAGCATTTGACTTCCTCCCATGTGACAGTAATCGGGCCTTCTTATAGGGCGTACACACGGTCGGACTTTGTTCGGACATTCCGACAACAAAATCCTAGGATTTTTTCCGACGGATGTTGGCTCAAACTTGTTTTGTCTACACACGGTCGCACAAAGTTGTCGGAAAATCCGATCGTTTTAAACGCGGTGACGTAAAACATGTACGTCGGGACTATAAACGGGGCAGTGGCCAATAGCTTTCATCTCTTTATTTATTCTGAGCATGCGTGGCACTTTGTCCGTCGGATTTGTGTACACACAATCGGAATTTCCGACAACGGATTTTGTTGTCGGAAAATTTTATCTCCTGCTCTCCAACTTTGTGTGTCGGAAAATCCGATGGAAAATGTCCGATGGAGCCCACACACGGTCGGAATTTCCGACAACACGCTCCGATCGGACATTTTCCATCAGAAAATCCGACCGTGTGTACGGGGAATTAGACTGGGGGGCAGAGGTGTGTAAGTCTAGACAGTGTCTGCACATCTCCTAACTGTCCCTGATGTCGAGGGACTGTCCCTCACTTGGAACAAAGTCCCCCTGTCCCCCTTTCCTCCTCATTTGTCCCTCATTTTGGTCTGATCTATATAGTTGTATATAAAAAGCACTACTTAGTGGCAGTAAATTTCGATTTAGTTTTAGTCTTAGTCTCAGGACTAAAATGGCATTTTAGCTTTAGTCCCATTTTAGACTTATGCAATTGACTAAATTGCAATTGCAATTGTTTTAGTTTTAGTCATATTTAGTCGACTAAAACTTAGGACATTTTAGTAGACTAAAATGTACTGGAGATTTAGTCGACTAAAATCCCCAGTACATTTTAGTCGACTAAAACTCATTTTAGTCATCTAAAATCTAATGGGTGTAATTAAATTGTTGTGCTAAAATTAGTTAACATTTCTATACAATTTCCAAACTCATTATATACTGCTGGAGTGAAAAATCTCATATATTATTTAAGGTATTGAGGTACGAACATGCACTACAGACCAGTGTTCATTTTGAAGTCAAATTTCAATTTGGTTTTAGTCTTATGCTGTGTACACACGAGCGGACTTTTCAACCGGACTGGACCGACAGACCGAATCCGACGGGAAATCTGAGAGATTGCTGTTCTTGATCACTAGGAACAGCTGATCTCTCTCTTCCCCTGTCAGAACAGGGATCTGCCTTGTTTACATAGGCAGATCCCCGTTCTGCCTCTCTTTACCACGATCGCGGATGGCTGGCGGACATCGAGTCCACCAGACCCGCGGCATGCGGCAAGCGCGTGTGCCCACAATACCACATACACAGACCAAGGTAGCTGCAGAATATATGCAGAAGGCGGTCGGCAAATGGTTAACCAATTATTGTTGGGGGCGTGGCAGGGGGTGTGTCCTATGCCTACATTTACATTTGCATACATTTGCTAATAGATGTCCCTCATTCCCATTTCAGAAAGTTGGAAGGTATGTGTCTGTACAGCACACTTGGATAGGAAGGGGGTGGGGTAGTATTGTGAGCCAATAAGACTTTATTGCTGTGCAGGAGGGGTCTGTATATTGAATCTTCATTGGTGGTAAGTATTTTGCACTCTTGCAGCTCTGGGTCCTCAGTTTGCAATCCCACCTTGGATACAATCTGCATGGAGTTTGTATATGGTTCCATATTTGCATAGGCTTCTTTCCACAATCACAGTGGTAGGTTAATTGGCTTCCCCCTATAGGCGTTAGTGATCCTGTCGCTGGTGGCAACTTTTCCAGCAAAAAGTTTGCTAGAAAGGACTAAAGCCCCATACACACTATTAGATTTTCTGCAGATTTTTATCTTTATCTTTACCAAAACCATGTAGTGCAGGGGCCTGCCTGATTGCATATAAATTGAAACTCTAAAGCCCCGTACACACGATCGGACTTTCCGACAAGAAATGTTCGATGTCAGGCTGTTGTCGGTAAATCCGACCGTGTGTACGCTCCATCGGACAATCGCTGTCGGACTTTCCGCCAACAAATGTTGGCTAGCAGGTTTTCAAATTTTCCGCGGACAAATGTGTGTTGTCAGATTTTCCGAGCGTGTGTACACAAGTCCGTCGGACAAAAGTCCAAAGTACAAACACGCATGCTCAGAAGCAAGGACGAGCTAGAAGCGGTCGGTCTTGTAAACTAGCATTCGTAATGAAGAATTAACATTCGTGATGCGGCAAATTATGAAATCTCGAAATGCAGCGCACAATTCTCTTCTTCTTTTAGGCTGCTTTCACACTGGGGCGGTAGAGGGCGTCGGCGGTAAAACAGCGATATTTTTAGCGCTGTTTTACCACGGTATTCGGCCGCTAGCAGTGCGGTTTTAACCCCCTGCTGGCGGACGAAAAAGGGTTAAAATCACTCGTACAGCGCGGCTGTAGCCGCGGTATAGCCGCGGTATTGCCGCGCTGTCCCATTGATTTCAATGGGCAGGAGCGGTGAAGGAGCGGTGAATACACCGCTCCTCCACCGCTCCAAAGATGCGGCTTGCAGGAGATTTTTTCTTCTCCTGCCAGTGCGCCGCTTCGAGGGCTTTCACACTGAACAAACAGCGGAGGCTGTTTAGGGTCGGTTTGCAGGCGGTATTTTTAGCGCAATAACGCCTGCAAACAGCCCCAGTGTGAAAGGGGCCTAATGGGATAATAATGAAGCTGCTTTGCTGGTGATACTGATGGAGTTATTGCAAACAAATTTTCAAAGGCTTTTTTTTCTAGTGATATCAAGAATAATATTATTATGTTTTTTTTTTTTTTTTATTTGGGCAAGTTACCACAACACCATTATCTTCTAGTTTTTAAGATCAAAGATACAACTATGTTGGTGTCCCTTGTCATTTTTACATTGTATTTTTTAAAATGTAACTGCCTACTCCCAAACTGTCATTTGAAGTAAAACACATAGACAAGTATTATTCTACACAATTTTTTTTTATTGTGCATTAAAAAAGAAAACAAATAAAATTAGACATGCTATCTGCCAATAGAACTTAACCAAAAAGTGCATTCTATGCATCCAAAAATATAGAAAATATGCCAAATCAAATCATTATTCAACCAAAAACATAATGTTAAAGCAATAACTCCAAGGCAATAACAAATAACACGTTATCTTCTCCGATTCCACAACATGTCTGGTTGACGAACAGCCGTTCAGAAACAAACTGAAAAGCGCAAACTGAAAAGCGCAAACTGAAAAGTGCAAAATGAAAAGCGTGAATCAACACTCAAACTTCTACTAACACGAAAGTATCAGAAGGAGCCCAAGGGGTGGCGCTAAAGAGCTGAAAAACCATGTAGTACGTCTAGTATATCACTACGTTCGGAATTGTTGGCCAACAATTGTGTGGCCGTGTGTATGCAAGACAAGTTTGGGCCAGCGCCTTTCGAAAAAAAATTCCACGGTTTTGTTGGTGAACAATCCGATTGTGTATATTTTATGGTTTTGGTAAATCTGAAGACAAAAATCTGCAGAAAATCTAATAGTGTGTATGGGGGTCTAAGAAACAGGACAAATTGTGGACGCCTTCATATACCTTATGGACTGCATAATATGTTGGTGCTGTAGAATAATTAAATTGTGCCGCTGCTGTGCTTATCAAATGAAGGTGAAGGTAAGCCAATGATATAGAATAAGCTCTCTCTCAGTCTTCTACATATAGGTTTGCCAATGGCTACAATATGCAATCTGCTGACAATAGCTATAAAATGATGTTCGGAAAAACAATGAATTAATTTGCATTACACAATACGAGATGATTTCCGACACTCGTGTACTATGGCAAACACATCCTAGGGAGAAACTGAAAGTGATGCTGAATTGTCAGCTGGTGAAAAAAAAAAAAAAGGCGCAGCGGTTAAAAACATATTTCATAAACAAAGATTGCTTCGAGGGAGTATGAAAAGACGCATACTGAACAATGCATCAAGCACAAAACGACGTTGGAGAGCCTGGAGTGGTGTTGAGATAATTATCATATTCAAATCCAATCTGCCAATGAGAAGAAGGGAAAGTGTCTGACCCAGTTTTCGCGCTCAGGAGGAAGAAACATTTCAAAAATCTGTCCCCCGCTGTTCAGGTAACAACTGTGATAGAGGGAATCGTGCAGGTAAAAGAAAACTCAGTTCTAAACTGCAAAAACATTAAGAGCCATTTACATTTGTGCGTTATGTCATGTATTAACGTGCGTTGTATTAAGGCAATAAAAGAAGGAAAAGTGGGACTTTGAACGAGATTGCTGACATTGTGGAGGTAAATTAGAAAAAGTACAAATTTATTGATCAAGACAGATATATAAAACATGGCGATATTAAAGACCACATAAACAATGGGTATATAAATTCATATATGGTCCATCCACACATCTACATACACGTGTGGCGAAGACAAAGGGATAGATAGATATACCAATTCTAAAACAATTGATTATTACATTAGATGAATTCATCTATGTACATATAAGCAGCACTTGCAACAAAAATAAGGGTATTATAAAACAGTAGAACCGTGATTGATGGATAAATAAGAGTCTAAATTGATAGTCTATTGCAGACATGGATCCAAATCACAAAAGCCCATTACAGACATGAGTCAACATCACAAATGTCCGACGCGTTTCGTGTAAGAACCGTCTTCAGGGGCAGATGCTCAGCTATATCTGTAAGGTATAAAATAATGGAATTAGTCTAGTTATAACTGATTATATCAAGGAGAAGCAGATTAGCCCGTCCTAAAAGAGAGAGAGAGAGAGAGAGAGAGAGAGAGAGAGAGAGGTATCTTGATATAGCGCGGTCTTACCCCGAAGGGTCCCAACGCGCTTGACTAGGGCCAATTTAGAGGAAGCCAATTAACTTACCAGCATGTCTTTAGAGTGTGGGAGGAAACCGGCGTACCCGGAGGAAACCCACGCAAGCACAGGGAGAACATGCAAACTCCAGGCAGATGGTGTCGTGGTCGGGATTCGAACCAGCAAGGGGTCCAATGCAATGGAATGCGGTGACCATAGGACCAAGGCCCCAGGGGTGGTCTCTCCCGGGAGTTGAGGTACTATAGAGCCGCCTTCAGCAGGGCGCACATACCAAATCCCCCCGAAAACACAAGACACATGTTGCTTGTTCATAGGTAAAAATAATGGGGAACCTGTGATGGATGCCTGAGGGTAGTCTGAAATAAAAAACGCATTGACAGTGTATTGGTGGTGCTGGTGGGTCTGAGTAACGATAATGAAAAAAGGGAGTATGAAAAGACGCATACTGAACAATGCATCAAAAACAAAATGACGTTGGAGAGCCTGGAGTGGTGTTGAGATAATTATTATATTCAAATCCAATCTGCCAATGAGAAGAAGGGAAAGTGTCTGACCCAGTTTTTGGTTTAGGAGGAAGAAACATTCCAAAAATCTGTCCCCCGCTGTTCAGGTAACAACTGTGATAGAGGGAATCGTGCAGGTAAAAGAAAACTCAGTTCTAAACTGCAAAAACATTAAGAGCCATTTACATTTGTGCGTTATGTCATGCATTAAGGTGCATTGTATTAAGGCAGCCCATTGGAATCAATAGGCTTCTGAAGCACCAAAATATCCAAAACATCTTCAACATTTTTGCTGCAATGTGCTAGGGTTGGTTGCATTGCGTTTTTCGGCACATTGTAATGCATGTGCGTTGCCTTAGTGAGTTGGGTTGCTATTTCAAATGAATGGCACTAAAACGCATAGATGTGAATCAGTGCTTACATTTTGTAAAGCAAAATTACAAATGTATACTTTTCAGAGAACATGCCTTTGGACCCAGGATTCGAAGAAATGGTTCTAAAGATACGAACTATTAAGCGCAATCGAGTATTTTGAGCAGAAAATGTATCGATGAGGGATATTCTCCTGCCTTTATAGCAAACAGAATATTGACATGCATTAAAAAGGGGATCAACTCCAGAGATAAAACAATAATTCTCCCGCTCTACAAGACTCTGGTCTGGTCGCACCTGGAGTATGCTGTCCAGTTCTGGGCATCAGTCCTTAGGAAGAATGTACTGGAAATGGAGCGAGTACAAAGAAGGGCAACAAAGCTAATAAAGGGTCTGGAGGGTATTACTGTATATACTCGAGTATAAGTCGTTCCGAGTATAAGTCGAGGCCCTAGTTTACCACAAAAAAATGGGAAAAACGTATTGACCCGAGTATAAGACGAGGGTGAGAAATGCACAGCTACTGTAAGTGGAAAAGAGGGTCAACAATGCCCATTTGCAGCATCACTGTGCCCATTTGCAGCCATAGGTCCCCTGAACTTCAAACTTGGTAGTTAAGGGTTCCTAGATGCCCCCTAGCTGCAGGCAAAATTTGGGGTCTCTGAACCCAAAGGGTCCCGAAATGACATTGTTGCAGATGGACACAGTTGACCGAATTTGGGGCCCCGTATCTCAAGGCCACTTAGTGCTAAGAACCCCAAATTTGGTGTGCAAACCCAGTGGAACTGGCACCATAAAATTATCAAAGCTGGGGTTTCTAGCACCAAGTGGCCCCGAGATACAGGGACCCAAAAATCAGTTCAGAAAATGTCAAGCACTTTTCTGCAGCAGAGAATGACATTTTCCAAACCGGTTTTGGGGCCCTGTATCTCAGGGCCACTTAGTGCTAGAAACCCCAGCTTTGGATATGTTATTGTACGAGTTCCACTGGGTTTGCACACCAAATTTGGGGTTCCTAGCCCAAAGTGGCCCCGAGATATGGGGCCCCAAAATCGGTTCAGAAAATGTCAAGCACTTTTCTGCAGCAGAGAATGACATTTTCTGAACCGAATTTGGGGCCCTGTATCTCGGGGCCACTTGGTGCTAGGAACTTCAGCTTTGGATATGTTGTGGTACCAGTTCCACTGGGTTTGAACACCAAATTTGGGGTTCCTAGCACCAAGAGGCCCTGAGATACGGGGCCCCAAAGTCGGTTTGGAAAATGAAATTTTTTGCTGCAGAAAAGTGCTTGACTCGAGTATAAGTCGAGGGGGGCACTTTCAGCACAAAAAAATGTGCTGAAAAGTTCGACTTATACTCGAGTATATACGGTAGTTATGAGGAAAGTTTGCAAACACTTAACCTTTTTCTCTCTGGAGAAGAGACGCTTGAGAGGGGATGTGATTTCAATATACAAATACCGTACTGGTGACCCCACAATGGGGATAAAACTTTTTCGCAGAAGGGAGTTTAACAAGACTCGTGGCCACTCATTAAAATTAGAAGAAAAGAGGTTTAACCTTAAACTACGTAGAGGGTTCTTTACTGTAAGAGCGGCAAGGATGTGGAATTCCCTTCCACAGGCGGTGGTGTCAGCAGGGGGGCATCAATAGTTTCAAAAAACTATTAGATAAGCACCTGAATGACCACAACATACAGGGATATACAATGTTATACTGACATATAATCACACACATAGGTTGGACTTGATGGACTTGTGTCTTTTTTCAACCTCACCTACTATGTAACTATGTGTAGATAGACTATGAGGGGTGTTCTGGGTGTTTCCCGAATTACATTTTGATCCCCCCCAGAGCAGGATAAACACAATTTTAGTTTTATTTCAAGATTTCATATACAGTACAGGGAGATTGAGGAAATGTTCCATAGATATCTTCCCATTTTGAAAAATTCTATATGATATTGGGACCTCATCTCCCAAATATAGATCTTTTTTTTTTTTTAAATATAAGGGCTCCTAATTTTGGTAACAAGATAGTGAAAGGGGTCCTTGATCCTTCAAGAAGTGGGTGACTTTTCTTGATCAAATAGTATTTTATGCTTGTGGACACTGCAGGGGTTGTAGAAATAGTAGGGTGAACTATAGAAGCAGGTTGGAATTTCGATCAACCAGCACTGGAATAGAGTTGCACGATTAATCATTAAAAAATTGTGATCTCGATTCAACCCCCCCATATTCTCAAAGTGATTGTAAACGATCACCTTGTAAAACAACATTTTCAGTTTAAAATAGGAATAGAAGGCAAAACATTTTTGTATAGATGTAAAAAAACATTCTAAATACAAGTGAATACATTCCCTCTGTTCTCAGCTGCATAAGAGCTGGAGGGAGGAGAAGCAGCAGCACACTGAGCTTCCCAGTGAATGGCTGTGCAGCTGGGACATGTCAGGACAAGTGTGATCATTGGAGGAGAGCAGGCTGAGTTCCCAGCATAGCTAGAGAACTGACCATGCTTTGCTCTCCTGCTTAGTGTGGTCAGTTTTTAATAGGAAAGCAGAGAGACTGGCAGGAACACCAGGGATTTCACATAAAGGATTTGTTGTTTTTAAGTAGCTTGAGTATATATTTATCCTTTAATCCCTCAGGGCCCCCCAGGTCACCAGAACTAGTGTCCCCATTGGAAGATTTCCCCTCTATGACTTTTTCTGGGGACATACTGCCCACTGTCATACTGTTCATACTCCTCTCCTGTACATACTGCCACTGTCATACCCTCCATACTACTCTCCTGTACAAACTGCCCACTATCATACCCGCTATACTCCTCTCCTGTACATACTGCTCACTGCCATACCCTCCACATTTTTCTCCTGTACATACTGCCCACTGTCATATCCTCCATACTCCTCTCCTGTACATACCGCCATGGTCACAACCTTCATACTCCTCTTCTGTACATACTGCCCACTTTCATATCCTCCACACTCCTCGCCTGTACATACTGCCCACTGTCATACCCTCTACATTCCTGTCCTGTACATACTGCCCACTGTCATACCCTCCACACTCCTCTCTGCACATACTGCCCACTGTCATACCCTCCACATTCCTGTTGTGTACATACTGCCCACTGTCATACCCTCCACACTCCTCTTTGTACATACTGCCCACTGTCATACCCTCCACACTCCTCTCTGTACATACTACCCTCTGTCATACCCTTAATACCCCTCTCCTGTACATACTGTCTACTATCATATTCTCCACACTCCTCTCTGCACATACTGCACACTACCATGCCCTCCACACTTCACGTCTGTGCATACTGCCCACTGCAATACCCTACACATTCCTCTCCTGCACATACTGCCAACTGTCATATCCACCATACTCCTCTCCTGTACACACTGTCCACTGTCATATCCTTCACACTCCTCTTCTCTACATACTGCCCACTGTCATACCCTCCATACTCCTCTCCTGTACATATTGTCCCCTGTCATACCCTCCACACTCCTCTTCTGTACAAACTGTCCACTGTCATACCCTCCACACTCCTCCCCTGTACAAACTGCCCACTGCCATATCCTCCTTACTCCTCTCCTGTACAACCGGCCCTCTGTCATACCCTCCAAACTCCTCTCTGCACATACTGTCCACTGTCATACCCTCCATACTCTTCTCCTGCACATACTGCCCACTGTCATATCCTCCATACTCCTCTCCTTTACATACTGCTCACTGTCATGCCCTCCACAGTCCTCTCCTTTTCATACTGCCCACTGTCATATCCTCCATACTCCTCTCCTGTACATACTGCCATTGTCATATTCTCCACACTCCTCTTCTGTACATACTACCATTGTCATATCCTCCATACTCCTCTCCTGTACATACTGCCATTGTCATATTCTCCACACTCCTCTCCTGTACATACTGCCCACTGTCATATCCTCCACACTCCTCTCCTGTACATACTGCCCACTGTCATAACCTCCATACCCCTCTTCTGTACATACTGCCACAGTCATACCTTCCATACTCCTCTCTGTACATACTGCCCTCTGTCATACCCTTAATACCCCTCTCCTGTACATACTGTCTACTATCATATTCTCCACACTCCTCTCTGCACATACTGCCCACTACCATACCCTCCACACTTCACATCTGTGCATACTGCCCACTGCAATACCCTCCACATTCCTCTCCTGCACATACTGCCAACTGTCATATCCACCATACTCCTCTCCTGTACACACTGTCGACTGTCATATTCTTCACACTCTTCCTTGCACATTCTGCCCATTGTCATATCCTTCAAACTCCTCTCTTCACACACTGCCCACTGTCATACCCTTCACACTCCTCTCCTGTACATACTGCCCACTGTCATACCCTCCACACTCCTCCCCTCTACATACTAACCACTGTCATACCCCCATACTCCTCTCCTGTATATACCGCCCACTGTCATATTCTCCATACTCCTCTCCTGTACATATTGTCCCCTGTTATACCCTCCACACTCTTCCCCTGTACATACTGCCCACTGCCATTTCCTCCTTACTCCTCTCCTGTACAAACGGCCCACTGTCATACCCTCCAAACTCCTCTCTGCACATACTGTCCACTGTCATACCCTCCACACTCTTCTCCTGCACATACTGCCCACTGTCATATCCTCCATACTCCTCTCCTGTACATACTGCCATTGTCATATTCTCCACACTCCTCTTCTGTACATACTGCCATTGTCATATTCTCCACACTCCTCTCCTGTACATACTGCCCACTGTCATATCCTCCACACTCCTCTCCTGTACATACTGCCCACTGTCATATCCTCATACCCCTCTTCTGTACATACTGCCACAGTCATACCTTCCATACTCCTCTCCTGTACATACTGCCACTGTCATACCCTCCATACTCCTCTCCTGTACATACTGCCACTGTCATACCCTCCATACTCCTCCCTTTACATACTGCCCACTGTCATACCCTCTATACTATTCCTCTGTGCACTGCCCACTGTCATATCTATCATACTCTTCTCCTGTACATACTGCCCACTGTCATATCCTCCACACTCCTCTCCTGTACATACTGCCACTGTCATACCCTCCATACTCCTTTCCTGTACATACTGCCCACATGTGAAAAGCAGAACATTTCCCAGGATATTTCCAGGCTTTCTAGGGACATTTCCAGGGTAATTTCCATGTCTTTATGGATCTTGCTTTCTGCACTGGGCCAAATCATTTGGTGGAGGGGGGATTATGGTTCGGGGTTGTTTTTTAAGGCTTGGGCTTGGCTCCTTAGTTCCAGTGAAGGGAACTCTTAAGGCATCAGCATACCAAGACGTTTCAGACAATTTCATGCTCCTAACATTGTGGGAATAGTTTGGGGATGGCCCCTTCCTGTTCCACCATGACTGTGCACCAGTGCACAAAGCAAGGTCCATAAAGACATAGATGAGCCAGTTTGGGGTGGAGGAACTTGACTGGCCTGCACAGAGTCCTGACCTCAACCTGATAGAACACCTTTGGGATGAATTATAGCGGTGACTGCGAGCCAGGCCTTCTCATCCACATCAGTGCCTGTAAGCTCTATGAGCAGGGCCCTCCTGTCCCTTCTGTACTGAAGGGTATCGTATTTGTGCTGCCCCCCCCCCCTACATTGTAAAGAGCTGCGTAAACTGTTGGCACTATATAAATCGTGTATAATAATAATAATAATAATACATTTAGGAATGCATCAAGCTCTTTTTAAAACAATCCGCTGATCTGGTCCAGTCTACATTTTCACAGCTCTTATGCCCTGTACACACGATCGGATTTTCCAACAACAAAACCGTGGATTTTTTTCCGAAGGATGTCGGCTCAAACTTGTCTTGCATACACACGGTCGCACAAATGTTGGCCCAAAATTCTGAACGTGGGAACGCGGTGACGTACAATACAGACGAGCCGAGAAAAAGGAAGTTCAATAGCCAGTGCGGCTCCTTCTGCTTGATTCCGAGCATGCGTGAACTTTTGTGCGACGGACTTGTGCACACACGATCGGACTTTCCAACAACAATTTTTGTTGGCGGAAAATTTGAGAACCTGCTATGAAACATTTGTGTGCGGAAATTCCGACAGCAAATGTTCGATGGAGCATACACACGGTCGGACTTTCAGCCAACAAGCTTACATCCAACATTTCCTGTCGGGAAATCCGACCTTGTGTACGCGGCATTACTGTCAAGAAGCCTATAATGGGACTTTTCCAGGGACATTTTAGGAGATATTTCCAGAAGCATTTTTCATGGACATTTGCGTTGATATTCCTGGGGGCCATGCCAGGGACATTTCTGGAGTAATTTCCTAGGACATTTCCAAGGACATTTTTGAGGGCATTCTAAAAAATGTTACCAGGATAATTTCTGAGGGCATTTTTGGCATTTCCAGGGACATTGTCAGAAACATTTAAGGGGATGTTTCTAGGAACATTTGGGGGGCATTTTCATGGACATTTTCTGAGGCATTTTTGTGGACTTTTTTGGCAATATCAGTAGGGCCAATCCCAGGGACATTTCTGGGAACCCTTAAAAGGACATTTTGGGACATTTCTGGGACATCAACGGGGACATTTCTGGTAATATCTCTGGGGGTGACTCCAGGGGCATATCTTAGAATATTTCCAGGAACATTTTGGAGACATTTCTGGTATAGTTCAAGAAGCATTTCTGGGGACATTTAATCAGACGCTTCCAGGAGCATTTCCAGAGACATTTTGGGGGAAGTATCAGAGATATTTCCAGGGTTGTTTTAAGGGACATTTCCTGCATGTTACTGAGGATGTTTCATTTCTGGGGACACCCCAAGGGACAGATGTTCTGGAGACATTTTAGGAGATATTTCCAGAGGCATTTTCATGGACCTTTCCAGCAATATTTCTGGGGGCAACACCAGGGACATTACTAGAGGCATTTCCAGGGACATTTGTGGGGCATTTCTGAGCATGTTACCAGGAATCTTTCTGAGGATATTTCCAGAGACATTAGGGTGGCATTTCTATAGACATTTCCTGAGGAAATTTCGTGGACCTTTCTGGTGATATTACTGGGGGGCAACACCAGGGACATTGCTAGAGGCATTTCCAGGGACATTTGTGGGGCATTTCTGAGCATGTTACCAGGAATCTTTCTGAGGATATTTCCAGAGACATTAGGGTGGCATTTCTATAGACATTTCCTGAGGCATTTTCGTGGACCTTTCTGGTGATATTACTGGGGGGCAACACCAGGGACATTGCTAGAGGCATTTCCAGGGACATTTGTGGGGCATTTCTGAGCATGTTACCAGGAATCTTTCTGGGGACTTTTTCAGAGACATTTGTGGGGCATTTCTATAGACATTTCCTCGTGGAACTTTCTGGCGATATTACTGAGGGCAACGCCAGGGACATTTGGGGGGCATTTAGAGTTGCCACCTCATCCCTTTAAACCCGAACATATATTGATTACACAGGCTCTGTGGCTGATTAAGGTGGTAATTAAACTCACTTGGTCCCTTATCTGCATTAAATTAGCCTCAGAACCTGTGTAATTCATATGTGTTCGGGTTTAAAGGGATGAGGTGGCAACCCTAGGGGCATTGCCAAGGATGTTGCCAGGGGAATTTCCGGGGACATTTAGAGAGACATTTTTGGTTATATTTCTGGGGTGATTTTTTAGGATATTTCCAGAGACATTTTGGGGCCACTTCCAGAGACATTTCCAGAAGCATTTTAGAGATATTTACAGGGACACTTCCAGGGGCTTTGAGTTGTAAGGGACATTTCGTGCATTTTATTGGGGACGTTTAATTTCTGGGGACACCTCCAGGGACAGGGGTTCACACACAACTCTGGTTCCCGCCACTATTCTCTGTACAGCACACTGACACGGTCTCCTAGCAACACATCGCTCAGCTCCCTGCAGCCCAGCGTGTGAAGGGTGTAGGTCATGTGACACCAGGGGGCGGAGTCCCAGTCTAGGAGGAAGGTGACGTATTTCCGGAACACACAGCACGTGTACGGTGAAGCGGCGGGGATCGGGTGTGGGTGACGTCACGTCGGTCATCCGCCGACAATGAAGATCACTCGGCAGAAACACGCCAAGAAGAACCTGAGCTTCTACCGGAACAATTTCCGCTTCCGGGAGCCCTACCAGGTGCTGCTGGACGGAACCTTCTGCCAGGCGGCTCTGAAGAACCAAATCCAGATCAAGGAGCAGCTGCCCAAATACATGATGGGGGATGTGCAGCTCTGCACCACCCAGTAAGTGTCATTGTAGTGCGGCTTTGTACCGACCCAGTGGGGGCGCCCCTCTGGTCACTGTACTGCAAATCTGCGCCCAGCCACTAGGTGCCGCTATAGACTCTACTGCAGTTCTCCACCAGCCACTAGGGACCGCTGTAAAGTAATGTATTGCAGCATGTAGGCGCCGATGCGTTCACTGTAGTGCAAATCCGCTCCCAGCCGCTAGGTGCCGCTTTAAAGCAATGTACAGCCAGGAAGTGTGGCTTTAGTCACTGTTTTCTCCACCAGCCACTAGGTGCCCTATAGAGCAATACATTACAGCGTGTAGGTTCTACTATGGTTAGTGTACTGCAGTTCTCTAATAGTATGTGCCCTATAGAGCAATACATTACAGCGTGTAGGTTCTACTATGGTTAGTGTACTGCAGTTCTCTACCAGCAACTAGGTGTAGACCCGGACTCCCGGAAGTGGGAACAGGATATCTTGTCCCCCCTCCCCACCGTAAGGTGACAATTGTGGCACCGGAGGGGGTATAGGAGACCAATGAGCGGAAGTTCCACTTTTGGCTTTAACCGCTTCAGCTCCGGAAGATTTTACCCCCTTCCTGATCAGAGCGTTTTTTGCGATTCGGCACTGCGTCGCTTTAACTGACAATTGCGCGGTCGTGTGACGTGGCTCTCAAACAAAATTGACGTATTTTTTTTTCACCACAAATAGAGCTTTCTTTTGGTGGTATTTGATCACCTCTGCGATTTTTTTATTTTTTTTATTTTTTGCGCTTTAAACAAAATAAGAGCGACAATTTTGAAAAAAACGCAGTATTTTTTACATTTTGCTATAATAAATATCCCCCAAAAATATATAAACATTTTTTTTCCTCAGTTTAGGCCGATACGTATTCTTCTACATATTTTAGGTAAAAAAAAATCGCAATAAACGTTTATTGATTGGTTTGCGCAAAAGTTACAGCGTTTACAAAATAGGGGATAGTTTTATGGCATTTTTATTAATAATTTTTTTTTTTTACTAATAATGGCGGCGATCAGCGATTTTTATTGTGACTGCGACGTTATGGCGGACATTTTTGGGACCATTGTCATTTATACAGCGATCAGTGCGATTAAAAATGCACTGATTACTGTGATAATGACACTGGCAGTGAAGGGGTTAAGTATGTCCTAGGGGAGTGACTCTAACTGTAGGGGGGATGGGCTGTGTGTGTGACTACGCTGATCACTGCTCCCGATGACAGGGAGCAGTGATCAGTGACACTTGTCACTAGGCAGAACTGGGAGATGTTGTTTACATTAGCATCTCTCCGTGAGGCGATCGCGGGTATCCCCGCGGCGATCAAGTCCGCGGGACCCGCGACCCAAATAAAGGAGCTCCAGGCCGGCGCGCACGCATTGGCACGGCAGGGAATTCAAATGGACGTACCTGTAAGTCCATTTGCCCAGCCGTGCCATTCTGCCGACGTACATCGGCGTGCGCCGGTCCGGAAGTGGTTAAAGAGGAAGTAAACCCCCCCCCCCCCCCCTTTTTTTTTTTTTTTTTTATTTATTTTTATTATTATTATTTTTATTATTATTATTATTATTATTATTATTATTATACTATATGTGTACATGCCTTGCACCTTTAAACGTGATTAAAATCTGCTTTGCAAATACCTTTTTTTTACTTTCATAAAAGATATCATCTTCCGGGAATCGGCAGCTCCATCTTTACTGTTGATCTGTAGTGGATATAAAAAGTCTACACTAGAGGTCGACCGATATGGGTTTTTCTCTGGCCGATGCCGATATTTAGAAATCGCGGTGGCCGATGGCCGATATGTGATGCCGATATATTTGGCCGATTTTTTTTTTTTTTTTTTTTTCTTTTTTCCCTTCATGTCATAAAATCTAACAGTTAAACCCCTTTCACACTGGGGCGTTTTTCAGGCGCTTTTGGGCTAAAAATAGCGCCTGTAAAGTGCCTGTAAAATGGCTCCCCTGCAGTCTCAGTGTGATATCCCGAGTGCTTTCACACTGAGGCGATGCGCTGGCAGGATGTAAAAAAAAGTCCTGCAAATGGCATCTTTGGAGCGGTGTATACCGCTCCTCCACCACTCCTGCCCATTGAAATGAATGCGCACCGCTGCCGAAGCGCCTGCAAAGCGTTTTGGCAGCGGCGCTTCAGGGGCGCATTTAACCCCTTCCTCGGCCGCTAGCTGGGTTATAAGCGCCACGCTAGCAGCCGAATAGTGCCTCTAAAATGACGGTAAAGCGCAGCTAAAACTAGCAGCGTTTTACCATCAACGCATGCCTGCTCCAGTGTGAAAGCAACCTTAAGTAATACAGAAATTTTTTTTCATTTAAACATTAAACAAAACAAACCTCCAATCAGTTCACTTGTATGTATAATTTAGAAAACGAAAAAAAAAAAAACTATCTTAAATATTAAATACACAAAAACAGGTAATCAAAACTTTTGGACGAAAAAAAATGGGCTAACTTTACTGCTTAGGTTTTTTTTTAATTCATTACTGTATTTTTTTTTTTTAATTGCGTTTGAAAGACCGCTGCGCAAATACCGTGTGACATAAAATATTGCAACAATCACCATTTTATTCCCTAGGGTCTCTGCTAAAAAAATATATATAATGTTTGGGGGTTCTAAGTGATTTTCTAGCAGAAAATACAGGATTTTTACTTGTAAGCAACAAGTGTCAGAAAAGATTTAGGCCTCTTTCACACGGGGCAGATCAGTCATGATCCGCCCCGTGAACATCCGCTTGCTCAGCGGGGATAGCTCCGCCGATCCCCGCTGAGCAGGAAGATGACAGGTGCATCGCTGCACACTGTGCAGCGACGGACCTGTCAGAGCGCCGCTCTCCCCTATGGGGGGATCGGATGATGACGGTCCGTAGTGTCCGTCGTCATCCGATCCGAAAACGGAGGAAAAAGTAGGTTTTTCCTCCGTTACACTTTTCGGATCGGAGCGGGTCGGATGTCAGGGGACATGTCACCGCTGACATCCGACGCTCCATAGGGATGAATGTATGTCCGTTTTTCATCCGAAAACGGATGGATGAAAAGCGGACATACGGATCATCCGTGTGAAAGAGGCCTTAGTCTTTAAATGGTTAAACTGAAAACTTCTCCACGGAGTTCAGTCTATTGATAAAAAGAACCTGAAATCTACAAATGTATCTTCTTATCAGACTTGGCAGGCTGCCCAGAGGAGGAGAGAAGAAAACTTCACAGATAACTTAAGGCAACTTGCATTAACTTCTATTACAGAAGTCATTTGCAAGTCACAGCTGAAGTTACAATCGGCCTTTTATCAGCACAATCGGCCGATGCCGATTAAGTAAATAACGCCGATATATCGGCCGGCCGATATATCGGTCGACCTCTAGTCTACATACCCCTGTTAAAATGTCAGGTTTCTGTGATGTAAAAAAAATGAGACCAAGATAAATAATTTCAGAACTTTTTCCACCTTTTTAATGTGACCTACAAACTGAAAACTTTTAGGTGGAGGGAAGTAAAACTAAAATAATCTGGTTGCATAAGTGTGCACAGCCTTACACTAATACTTTGTTGAAGCACCTTTTTGATTTTACTACAGCACTCAGTCTTTTTGGGTATGAGTATCAGCATGGCACATCTTGACTTGGCAATTTTTGCCCACTATACTTTGCAAAAACACTCCAAATCTGTCGGATTGCGAGGGCATCTCCTGTGCACAGCCCTCTTCAAATCACCCCTCAGGTTTTCGATTTCATCGCATAAGTTAAGAGCTAGATGCTACTATCCAATATTTTTGCTCTTCTCTTACAACACCATCCCTGAGTAAGACAACTACCTCAGGATCCTCTCAGGGCTCAAAATTAATCCCAGCGGTGGAGGCTGAAGCTGGTCCTCCTATCCAAGGGGAGCATCCCCCCCTCACTCCAGGGAAGAGGAGGAGGAAGGGGCAGAAGAAGCACCTTTTAAGATACAAACTGTCCTTAGAAAAGTAGACAGTCTGTTGAACGCAGTCTATGCAATATTGGGTTTGGTGAAGAAAAAGAATTATCGCTGCAGGGCTTTGTGAAACAAAAAGTCGCACCTTCCCTGTGCATTCAGTAATCTCTGAAGCCATCAAAAAGGATTGGGTGGATTCAGAGAAAAAACTTTTTTCCCAAGAGCGCATAAAAGACGCTTCCTGTTCAATGAAGACCCAGAGGCGCTTTGGAATAAAGTTCCTAAATTGGATGCTGCATTTTCCCAAGTTTCCAGATCAACCGACTTGGCATTCGAAGACATGGGAATATGAAAAGATCCCATGGACAAAAGGATGGATCAACAGCTTAAAAAAGGCTTGGCAATCCATCATGGACAACCTCAAACCAGCTATGGCTACTACGAGTTCTGGCTAAATCGGCTAAAAGCCCACATTATAGCTGATTCACCCAAGCAGGAGATTCTGGATTCTTTTTCAACCCTAGCAGCAGCTGTGGCTTGCATTTCTGATGCATCTGCAGAATCAATAAGGATATTAGCTAGATCCGTGGCCTTAACTAATTCAGCCGGGAGAGCCCTATGGCTGAAGACCTGGCCAGGAAACGCAGCGTCTAAGGCGCCTTTCACACGGACGGCTATTCTGCCGCAGTTAAAAGCAGGTTTTTTTTTTTTCTGTGAAATTCAAGACTCCAGGCACTGCGATCAGCTGCATTTGTACAGTGCAATTGGCTGCGTTTACACGCAGTTGAGTTTAGCTATGGTTTGCCATTTCCATAGCAACCCGACAGGGTACCGACTCATATTGAACGGGGATCGGATTTTGATCCCTGCCAATGCCAGGCACTGTTTGGTATGAATCTTGAGGGGGAACTCCACACCAAATTTTAAATAAACCGGGCATAGGTTCCCCTCCAAGAGCATACCAGGCCCTTCGGTCTGTTATGGATTTTAAGGGGAACCCCCCTAAGCCGAAAAACGGCGTGGGCGTCCCCCTCAAAATCCATACCAGACCCTTATCCGAGCATGCAGCTCGGTCAGTCAGGAAAGGGGGTGGTGACGAGTGAGCGCCCCCCTGAACTGTACCAGGTCGCATGCCCTCAACATGTGGGGGGTGTGCTTTGGGGAAGGGGGGCCCCCATGCGGCCACCCCCAAAGCACCTTGTCCCCATGTCGATGGGGACAAGGGCCTCTTCCCGACAACCCTGGCCGTTGGTTGTCGGGGTCTGCGGGGGGCTTATCCGAATCCGGGAGCCCCCTTTAATAAGGGGGCCACCAGGTCCCGGCCCCCCACCCTATGTGAATGAGTATGGGGTACTCATAACCCTGCCCATTCACCGGGGGGAAAAAGTGTCAATAAAAAAAAAAAACACAGTAGACAGGTTTTTAAAGTGATTTATTAGGCAGCTCCAGGGGTCTCTTAGGCCTCTTCTCCCTCTCTCCGGTGACGTCTCCGCGCTCTCTGGTTCTCCTCCGGTGCCTTCTTCCTTCTGCCGGGCTCCTCTGCTATCTTCTGCTCTTTTGCTAGCGGAGGAGCCCGGTCTTCTGAGACGTCCTCTTTCCTCTTCTCTTCCTGAGATGTTGACACGACGCTCCCTCTCGCTGTAATGCCATGAGCGAGGTACGCAACTAATTATATAGGCATGGGGCGTAGCCATCGTGTGATGTGACCCCGCCCCTTATGTCTTAACAGTCCCATCATGCCCCAGGACTGTGACATCATAGGGTGGCCACGCCCCATGCCTATATAATTCATTGCGGACCTCGCTCACGGCATTACAGCGAGAGGGAGCGTCTTGTCAACATCTCAGGAAGAGAAGAGGGAAGACGACGGCTCCTAAGACCGGGCTCCTCCGCTAACAAAAGAGCAGAAGATAGCAGAAAAGCCCGACAGAAGGAAGAAGGCACCGGAGAGAGGGAGAAGAGGCCTGAGAGACCACTGAAGTCGAAAGAAGACCCCCGGAGCTGCCTAATTACTTTAAAAACCTGTCTACTGTGTGTGGTTTTTTTTTTTTTTTTTTTTTTTGGTTTTTTTTTGTTTTTTTTTCTTTTCTTCTTGACACTTTTTTTTTTTTTCCTCCCCCCGGTGAATGGGTAGGGGTACGATGTACCCCATACTCATTCACATAGGGTGGGGGGCCGGGATCTGGGGGCCCCCTTATTAAAGCAGGCTCCCGGATTCCGATAAGCCCCCCCCCGCCCGCAGACCCCGACAACCAACGGTCAGGGTTGTTGGGAAGAGGCCCTTGTCCTCAACAACATGGGGACAAGGTACTTTAAGGTGGGGGGGGGGGGGGCACAGGGCGCCCGATTCCCCAAAGCACCACCCCCCTATGTTGAGGGCATGCGGCCTGGTACGGTTCAGGAGGGGGTGGGGCGCTCGCTCGTCCCCACCCCATTTCCTGACCGACCGGGCTGCGTGCTCGGATAAGGGTCTGGTATGGATTTTGAGGGGGGATGGCGTTTTTCGGCTTGGGGGTTCCCCTTAAAACCCATACCCAACCGAAGGGCCTGGTAGGCTGCCGTTTTTTTATTTAAAATTTTGCGGGGAGTTCCCCCTCAAGGTTCATACCAAACAGTGCCTGGCATTGGTGGGGATCGCTCATTGTCACACATTTTTCCTTTCCCGATGAGCCAGCTCAGCGCTGCTATCCGCAGCTGACACAGTGAACTGTGATTACCTGTGGTTATGAAAGATCTTTTATTCTGTCCTGATCTAGATTCAGTTTTAAATAGGACAGCTGATAAATCTTTTTCCTGTTAAAAAGAAAAAGCAGCCAGTTAAGCGTTTTTTTTTTTTCAACCTCAAACTCAGGAACAGGGCAATAGGCCCCAAGAGAAGAGAAGAAATTGGTCGACACAAAGGGGCAAAAGCAGAGGGAATGTCCTTTTTCCATCCATCGATCAATAAATCGCAATGACTCGTCATTGCCGGTGGGAGGAAGGCTTCAGAAATGTCTTCCTCACTGGGCAAGCATGACAGAAAACCCATTTATTCTAGACATGCTAGACAGAGGACATCGCTGGACAGAGAAGGGGGCTCAGGTGAGTATTAGGGTGTGCTGGTGAGGCTGCTACACACAGAAGGTTTTTTACCTTAATGCATAGAATGCAACCTTCTTCCTTTTTACAACTCCTTTAAGTGGTCTTGTAGCAGCCTGAAGGTGGCCCTGCAGTACTGTACAGCTTTGCACTGGTCTGTAGATGGCGATAGAGAGAATAGTAGACCTGTGCACCATCCAGTGAGTGGAGCTTTAAATAGCATGTTCTTACAGCCGTCACTGAGCACTGCTATATAACATCATGTGTCTCATCTGAGTTATCAGCTTGTAAATAATAATTGGTTTCAACCGATGCGCCTGGTAATATGCTGATTTTCTCTTTCAGCTGTGTTTTGAAGGAACTGGAGTCCTTGGGGAAGGAGCTGTATGGGGCCAAGTTAATTGCCCAGCGGTTTCAGGTGCGGAGCTGCGCTCATTCGAAGAGTCCTGTCGATGGCTCAGCATGCCTGTTATCCATGATCGCAGACAATAACCCGCACCATTATTTCGTTGCCACACAGGTATGCCAGATGTATAATTTGCAAAAAGTTGGCCAGCAAGGTTTTTTGTTTGATTTTAGTAGCTGAGAAGCAGAGCATCCTGGGAGTTAAACTAAAGAAAACAAGGCGCTGGGATTGAGTGAAATCAAAGCACCTCGAAGGAACATTTTACTCTTTGATACTATGAGATCCTGCAAAGCTAATCGCCTTTTAGGTAGGACTTTATTTGAATGGAAACTTAAGATTGTTTTAGACTTTCTGGGATACATAGTGTTACTGAGCAGCTGAAATACTTATTGGGGCTCATTCACATCATTTATCTGCATTGAGCAACACAAAGGCCCCTTTCACACTGGGGCGGTGAGTGCATCAGCGGTAATTTTAGTGGTGCTTTACCGTCAATTTTGCGGCGCTATTCGGCCGCTAGCAGGGCGCTTTTACCCCCCGCTAGCGGCCGAGAGGGTTAAAAGCGCTGCTGCAGCAGCGATATGCCGGCGGTATAGCAGTGTTGCCCATTCATTTCAATGGGCAGGAGCGGTGTATACACCGATCCAAAGATGCTGCTTGCAGGAGTTTTTTTTTTTTAACGTCCTGCAAGCGCACCGCTCCAGTGTGAAAGCACTCAGGCTTTCACACTGGAGAAACATGAGCGGCGCTATTTTTAGCGCTGTAGCGCCTGTAAAACGCCTCAGTGTGAGTGTGAAAGGGGTCAAAGGCGCTTGGGAAACAATCGTTTTCTATGTGCCCTGTTAACACAATACATGTATGTTGTGTAATATTTTATCACGATTATGTGATAGTTTACATTTTTTTGTTTTATTCGATATGTGCAAAGAGATCACACAAATACTTATAAGTATAACATTTAATTAGATAATGACAGATACAGATAACAAATAGAAAATATAACAAGTATACTTAAAGTGTTCCTAAACCCACAACAGTAAAATCGGCCTATATGCAGTAAAGCATGCTTGTTAATCCTCCGCATTATGTAAAAAAGGCTGTTTGATCCTGCCTGCTCTGATCCTCCTTCCACTGTCCCCAATCCATCTCCTGATAGGACAGCCTTTGGAGGCATTCTGCACATGCTCAGTTTGGTGTGTATTGCTAGAGAGTGTGGTGGTTTTTTTTTTTTTTTTTTTTTTTTTTTTTTTCTTGGGAGGGTGCATGTGATCAGCACAGGGCCAATCAGCACTGTCCAGACAAGAGGGTCAGGTGTCATGTAGCTTCATAAGACAGTCAGAGGAGAATGAAAACTCCTACAAGCTTTAACCAGTGTTTGGCCAGACACTGATATAGGTCACAAGACTGCTATATACTAGGGGTGCGCATCTTCACTGGTCTCACGATTCGATTTGATTACGATTATCTGGCCAACAAATCGATTCGATTCCGCGATGCATCACGATTACCGACCAGCTCCCACTTCCGCTTGGGCCGCCTAGGTGGTCCTTCCACCCTGCAATCTTCTGGGACACATCACAGTTCCCAAAAGATTGCCCGGCTATGCAGGACAGCGCAGTGAAACATGCGCACCAGGCTGTGAAGCTGCAAGCTGTCACAGCCGGATGCCCACAGTAGTACTGCCAGCGCTGTGGACAGGCGGGGGAGAGAATGGAGGGTTTGGGTGGCCACATCGCTGGATTGTGGGACAGGCGGAGGCTCTTTACCACGTGATCACCCTTGTCCAATCACGACTGATCACAATGTCAATAGGAAAAGCCGTTGATTGGCTTTTCCTCACTCGCGTCTGACAGATGCGAGTAGAGGAGAGCCGATCGGCGGCTCTCCTGACAGGGGGGTTCTGCGCTGATTGTTTATCAGCGCAGCCCCTCCTCGGATGCCCGCACTAGATCACCAGGGAAGCGGGCAACATGTGGATGGCCATCCATATGTGCAAATTATGCCCAATCTGTGCCCACAAATGGGCACTGATTGGCACCATTATATCAGTGATGCCCAGCAATGCCACCCATCAGTGTCCATCTGTGCCCACCCATCAGTGTCCATCTGTGCCCACCCATCAGTGCCGCATACCAGTGCCGCCATGTTGGTGCCCGTCGGTGCCGCCATGTCGGTGCTTGTCGGTGCTTGTCAGTGCCGCCATGTCGGTGCCCGTCGGTGGTGCATGTCGGTGCTTGTCGGTGCTTGTCGGTGCCGCCATGTCGGTGCTTGTCGGTGCCGCCATGTCGGTGCTTGTCGGTGCCGCCATGTCGGTGCTTGTCGGTGCCGCCATGTCGGTGCTTGTCGGTGCCGCCATGTCGGTGCCCGTCATTGAAGAAGAAAACGTACTTAGTTACAAAAAATTTTAACAGAAACAAAGAAAAACCTTGTTTTTTTTTTTGTTTTTTTTCAAAATTTTCGGTCTTTATTATTTGTTGCACAAAAAATAAAAACCACAGAGATGATCAAATACCACCAAAAGAAAGCTTTATTTGTGGGGAAAAAAAATGATAAAAATTTAGTGTGGGTACAGTGTAGCATGACCGCGCAATTGTCATTCAAATTGCGACAGCGCTGAAAATTGGCCTGGGCAGGAAGGTGTCTAAGTGCCCGGTATTGAAGTGGTTAAAGAACAAATCTGGTTAGAAAGAAGAGGAAAAACGTAACTGGGGATATGTTGTAGAGGGGAGAGGAAGGGTTGGGGGGTACATTTGGGTAATTCTTGGATATTTGATAGCTTCCATGTAGCCTACAGGAAATCTGATTCAGATCAGCTTCTGAATATTGTTTGAACTTTCAGTGTAACCTTCATATCTGTGAAGATCATTATTGGTCCTTTACATGTAAGGCGCCTGGTGTTGTCAGCTTATTGGTCCTGGCAGTTTGCAGGATATGGACTGGAATCAAAGTTGGGAATAGTTGAGAAGTTTTGTCTGTGCTCATTTTGTCTCTTGTCTGGAATGAAAGTTATTTGGATCTTCAGTCCGCCCTGGAGACCCATACCTCGTGGATTTAAATTCTTTGGCAATCTCAGATGTAAATTGTATGCTTTGTTGTTTACTGATTAATACACAGTAAGTGAATTAACTTGATTAGGTTTTTCATCTAAATTCCCATCTCGGAGCAATCTGATGTTCCATACAAATGAACTTAATGCCCAAGAAGGTTTTAATTATGGAAGCTTTTGAAGAGGGGGGTTGGAATCTATTTAGCGAATCTTTTGGATTGTGTTTTGCTAAGTGCGAGTGCTGGCAATGGTGAGCGTTTTTTTACTTTCTTATGTTTACAGTGTATCTGTAACTCTCGCTGCCCTCATACGACCCGGGATTTGCAAATCACAGGACTGACCTATCGATCTGTGATAAATGAGCTGTAGAGCGGGGTGCCAAAATTGGTCCGAATTTTCCCTCTGCATCCTTAAAGTTGAACTATGGACAAAATAAAATGCAGTCTGTTAATAGCATTATCACAGCAGTCCCCCCATAACATAGTTTATTACCTATTGATCCTGTGCCAGTAATGCCGCGTACACACGAGCGGACTTTACGGCAGACTTGATTTCGTCAGACAATTCGATCGTGTGTGGGCTCCAGCGGACTTTGTTTTCTCAAAAGTTGGACGGACTTAGATTTGAAACATGTTTTAAATGAATCCATCGAAATCGAGTCCGGTCGAAAAGTCCGCTCGTCTGTATGCTAGTTCGACGGACAAAAAGCCACGCTAGGGCAGCTATTGGCTACTGGCTATGAACTTCCTTGTTTTAGTCCGGTCGTACGTCATCACGTACGAATTCGACAGACTTTGTTGGATTGTGTGTAGGCAAGTCCGTTCATTCAGAAAGTCCGTCAAAGTCCGCCGGGCACAGTCTGCCGTAAAGTCCGCTGTGTACGCGGCATTAGCTTAATTTTTTTCCAAATTGCTTCCCCCTCCTTTTCACAGCCAAGGAAGCTGTCCTCTTGGCCTCTCCTTTTGATTTGCATTTGCCAAGATGCTACACATGTGATCTGTTATGGCACCAATAATTTCCCTTCGGGATCAATAAAGTAATCTGAACCAGACTTGGCTTGACAGTTGAGTTTAGGGCACAAGCAACTGTGACCGTTTGTCATTCACCGCATGGCTTGAATGTAACTGTTTCGGGAAACAGCTGCTGGTATGAGAGCAACACACACAGGTAGTCTCTGGAATCCATGTTTATTGTATCAAACAACCTCATGTGCTTCAATGACCGTCCCTGTCCTAGAACTGTTCCTACTGACGCGTTTTACACAATAGGGCTTAGTTTTAGAGATCATTATAACTAAGCACTAATGGGTGAAATGGGGAGAGGGGGGTGGGGGTGTTGGTCCTGGGTTGGGGACTGTCGTTGCGCTTGTAGTTATGTGGATTCTAGTAACTTCAATTGTGTGGGGTGGTCTTTTGTTCCTGCACCAAGTTCATGAGCATTGTAGGCTCAGTTTGACTTCCACCCAGCATTCTAGTGGCAGCAGGAAGGAGCGACCCCAGCAGGGAACATGCGAATATGAATCGGTATTTCGGGAAATGGTTAAACCAATGGTTTTAGTTCCAGTTTAACAGACCTGGCTCTCCAGCATAAGTGGCAGTTAAAAGGTTGAGACAACCCATGTAACTTTTATTCCAAAAGGAAAAAACTGCGGAAATTTTTTTTTTTTTTTTTTTTTTTTTTTTTTTTAATTTTTGCATGATCACACCTCCCAAAAAACATGAAATGTGAAAAGCATTAAAAACTCGTCCAAAATGTGTAAAAACAAAATGCTCCAGAAGAAGCATCAAGCTACAACCTATGTAGGACTGAACCTAGCCTTAGGCCCTTTTCCTTCCTTCCCCTTTCATCTATCTGTTGACAGGTGAAAAACTCATGTAAGCGGTCCGTTTTTGCATTGGTAGTGGATGTAAAAAAAACTGATGTGAACATCATCTGGTTTTTTTTTTTTTTTCTTTGCTAAAACAAGACTGAACTGATGAAATGACCGGTCCACATGTGTGAGAGGGGCCTTAGTCAGGAAATGTAACTGGCTTCATCACCAGGTGAAAATTTAAAGGCAAAAAAAGAAAAGAAATGCAGCCACCACATCTAAGGTCTGGTATGATATATTACATGTTTTTAGGGTTAGATACACTTAAACTGTTGAACAGCCTGTTGTTTACACACCTTAACCACTTGCTGACCATCTCACGTACATTTACTGAAGGTCGGTTCTCCTGCGTGAACCAACAACATACCTGTATGTTGGTCTGTACATGTGAGATTGTGGGCGTGGCCGTGGGTCCGCAGGACTTCGATGGCCGCCCACGATCGTTATGTCAGATGACATTTAATAAGGCGATTCCCAGTTCTGCCAGATGACATGACAGAGATCTACTGTTCCCAGTGATTGGGAACAGTGATCTCTGTCATGTCCCAGTGAGCCCATCCCCCCCTACAGTTAGAACACACCCAGGGAACACAGTTAACCCCTTCCCTGCCAGTGTCATTTTATACATTGATCTGTGCATTTTTATAGCACTGATCAATGTAATAATGTCACTGGACACCAAAAAGTGTAATTTGGGGTCAGATTTGTCCGCCGCAATGTAGCAGTCCCGCTAAAAATCGCTGCCATTACCAGCTAAAAAAAAATGTCCATAAATCTATTTTATGTTTGTAGAGGCGATAACTTTTGCGCATACCAATCAATATAGGCTTATTGCATTATTTTTGGATTTAAAAAAAAAATGTAGAAGAATACATATTGGCCTTGATTTATAATTTTTTTTTTTTCACTTTTTGCTATAATACATATCCAAAAAGGAAAAAAAAATTAATTTTTTTCCCAAAATTGTCGCTCTTCTTTTTTTGTTTATAACGCAAAATATAAAATCCGCAGAGGCGATCATGTACCACCAGAAAGCTCTATTTGTGGGGAAAAAAGGACCTCGATTTTGTTTGGGTACAGTGTCACACAACCGTGCAATTGTCAGTTCGAACGACGCAGTGCCGTATCTCAAAAAATGGCCTGGTTATTAAGGGGCAAGTCTTTCTGTGGTTGAAGTGGTTAAAGCGGTATTAAACCTAAATTCACACTTTTTTTTTTTTTTTTTATTGCGGCTTACCAATTCTTACAAGTGATGACTGTTTTTTTTCTTCTTTTGCTTTTTTATTTTCACCTGGTGATCTGGCCAGTAAGTCTGTTTTTCAACAGAGAAAGTTCTACTGCAAATGTAGCAGTTAGAAGATTGAGACAAGCAATTTACCAGGGGTGCTTACAATGATCAGCTTTTATTTAAAGTGTTACTAAACCCAGGACCCTGCATTGACTATATCTGTTCTCCCACAGAAACATGGAAATGCAATAGTTTTACTAAATATAAAATGCTAAATACCTTTTGTCGTCAGCAGTATATAGCAGTTTTCTGACCTCTATTAATGTCTAGTTAAAGCCTGTAGGAGGAGTTTTCAGTCTTCTGACTGTCCTGTGAGGCTGTATTACCTCTGACCCTCTGTCTGGACAGTGCTGATTGGCCCTGTGCTGATCACATGCACCCTCACAAAAAAAACCCCAAAAACTCTAGTAATGCACACCAAACTGAGCATGTGCAGAGTGACTCCAAGGCTCTGTACTATCAGGAGATGGATTGGGGACGGTAAAAGAGGAGGATCAGAGAAGACGGGATCAAACAGACTTCTTACACAATGCAGAGGATTAACCCCTTAGGTTCCACAGTGAGTATAACAAGCATGCTTTACTGCATATACAGATTGATTTTTACTGTTGTGGGTTTAGTAACACTTTACTAATGTAAAACCTTTATTACATATAGTCGGTAAGGCTGAAACAAGACAATAGTCCATCCAGTTCAACCTGTGTATCCCAAAAAAAACAACTTTTCACGTAACTGCGTTGTGAGCTGGAGTTTGGCTTTAATTAGTGTATCTAAATCTGCTAGTCCATCTAATGCTAACAGTAATGACGTCTACTGGCGTTTTGACCAGCTTTAAATACAGTCATGAAGGTTAAAGCTACTGCTGTGCTGTCTTCATAGAAACCCCAGGATGCTTTGAAAATTCTATGTCATTGGTGTTCTGTGTATTAAATGTTTGCATCATGTAAAATAAAGACTTCATGTGAATACATTGGATAAAGGGGGGGGGGCGGAAAGCTGACCATAAATCAAAATAAAATTGACCCACCATCTGATGGTTTCCCTTTAACTACAAGCCGTATTGGAACTTTTTATGGATTGATGAGTTCTCCACGTTCTCTGTGTAGTCATGTTCCTATTGACATTCACACCATGCCGCAAATGAGATATTAGTCTAATTGATACATCTGATTAGCCAAGTTAATGCTTTATTTATTCTGCTGATCACTCTGGGTGTATTGTTCCTTTTATCAACACGCAGCATGTTAATCCCCCGTGTATTAGCAGCTCTGCAAAGCACAACATACCTGCTTAGTGGAATATATGATAATCCCCGCATTGTATCCCATTTCCCCTGTGCTCTCATCTGGTGAGACTTCATTAAGCTACCTGCAGGATTAGTGGGCCCAGAGAAAAAAAAAAAAAAAAACAGCATTGTAATTAGCACAACTGCAAGTATACACTTAGTCTTGTAATCTTGTGTTCCAGGATCACAGTCTCGGAAACAAAGTACGCAATAAAGCGGGCGTCCCTCTGATGTTCATCATTCAGAACACCATCGTCCTGGACAAGCCGTCGCCAAAGTCCGTGGCTCACATCAAGGCCTTACAGGCCAGCGAGCTGGTGCCCGACCATCAGAAGCAGAATCTGGAGCATCTGAAGGATGAGCAGGGGATGGTTCTGGACACAGGACGCAGAGGGAAAAAGAGGAAACGCGTCGGAGGGCCCAACCCACTAAGTTGTCTTAAGAAGAAAAAAACACCAGCTCAGCCTACCTCAGTGGCTCCCGATCAGAAAAAAAAGAAAAGGAGGAAAAGGAAGAGAGGGATAGGGTTGGGAAAAGACACTACAGGGACTGCATAGTGGGAAATCATTTTATATTTTTATGTTAACTGTGTTATGATGTTTCCAAGAGTTTTCAACTTTTTGTAACTTATTTCAGTAAAAAGAATGGATTTATTTTGAGAATGTGATTCATTTGACTTTCTGCCTCCTATGCCCGTCTGTGCAGCAGCCCTAGCCGGTCCCCCCTGTGTCTGTCTGTGCAGCAGCCCTAGCCGGTCCCCCCTGTGTCTGTCTGTGCAGCAGCCCTCGCCACCAGTTGAGGTCAGTTTAACCACTTAAAGATAAGCCTTTTGCTGACACTTGTTGCTTACAAGTTAAAATCAGTACTCTTTGCCAGAACATTACTTGAAACCCCCAAACATATTATATAATCAGAGACCCTTGAGAATACAATGGCAGTCGTTGCAATATTTTGTCACACTCTATCTGCGAGCAGTCTTTCAAAAGCAATTTTTTGGGGGGAAAAGTACACTTCAGTTAATAAAAAAAAAAAAAAAAAAAGTTAGCCCAATTTTTTTTGTATAATGTGAAAGATGTTACACTGAGAATCGTGATCTTTATTCCAAGCAAAAAAATTGTGATTCTCATTTTATTAAGAATCGTACAGCTCTACTAAGTATATAGATTTTTTTACACAGGATAGATAGCAGAAGGGAAGGCGGGATTGGAACATTTTTAAGCACACTTGTTAGGCTGAAATTGTAGTCTAAAGTTACCCATGTCATCATTGGCTTAGATACATAAATCCTAACTGCAGTAGAGAAAGTCCAACTTCAGTCTGGTTCTTCCACTTCCCACACCTTGCTATACGTCCCTTAGCGTAATGGGCAACCTCATTGACTAATGGTGAGGTATGGAGGGGTCAAGTAGGAGCTTTAGTGTTGGCTGACATGGGCATCCAAGTGAAGCTGGCCATACACTAGTACATTTTTGAACAAATGTTTGTTCGAACATTCTGATAAATCCTCATAAGTACATTCGATGACATGACAAATGTTTGAAAGTCCGTTTTGAGTGAACGGATATTGTCAAACAAAAACCACATTCACCGTTAGAAATTTGTTTGAGAACTTTTTTTTTTTTTTTTTTTTATCCTGTTCCTTCAAATTTTCTCATCACTAGTCGAAATGGACGTTGCTTTGACCCCAATAATAATTAAAAAAAAAAAAATCTAATGAACATTCTTAAAACACAATTTTTCAAATGAAATTCTACTAGTGTGTGTGTGTGACCAGATTTCAGTAAGGTTTACCCTTGTCAGTGTATGGCCAGCTTTAGAAGCAAGTCAAATGCTGCAGGACCTACGAGCAGGTGGAAGGAACTATTGAACTACGCCTCTGAATCGGTGAATTGGTGGTGTTTCAAGAGATGGACCTCCCCAAAGATAAGTATAAATGGACCAGGGCTGGCCTTCTTTTATAAGTGATGGGGTCACTTTTATGCACACTTTTGCTTATTTTTTTTTTTTTCCAAGCAACAACAATCCATTAGGATCTGTGCCGGTGTCTTGCCGAATAAGTTCCTTCGGCGGATAGGTTCCCCCCCTGTACTGCGCAGGCGCAGCGCCTGCGCAGTACGTACTACTGTTGGCCGCCGGAGATAGCCGAAGCTCAGACGCTTCGATCAGCTGTACACGGCGCCTGCGCTCTGGGTCCAGATTCCTTCCCCACTATCCAAGTGGACCTGGAGGGGGAATCTAAAAGGGCCGAGCGCAGCGAGGCCGTGCCCGAAGCGTGGCGAGTGAAGCGAGCCCGCGAGGGGCCCTCTTACAGGCGCCGTGTACAGCTGATTTTCAGCTGTTCCGCTTCGGCTATTTCCGCCGGCTTCTACTGCGCATGCGCAGTAGAGGGGGGAACTAATCCGCCGAGCGGAACTTTCTCGGCAGAACACCGGGATAAAAAGAAGAGCCAGGTAAGTCTTGGTGCCAAACTGGGTTTATACGGGGGAAAAAAAATTGCAGGTATAGGTTCGTTCAAACTTTATTATTGAAAGAATGTACAGTGTTTCTGTATATATTTTGTTTAGAGCTAAAAATACATTTTAAATAAAAATTAAATCCTTAAATTAAACTGTCTATACACACCAGAGGTCAAAATTGGAGAATGATTTATAAACATTTGATTTTTTTTTTTTAAGGATTTATGTAATCTTCATTGCTCAACATTTGATGGAATTTTTGTTGTGGCTATACCATGCTCATAGAACAGGGTTTTTCTAAATAACCAAGCCACTTCAACAAAAAAAACCTTTATTTTGTAGAAAACACAACAATCAAAATTGGAGAACAGCAATGACTGTAGCACGGAGAAAGACTACAACTAAAATTTCTGAAGATTACAACAATGAACAATTAGTAGGAAGTGGGGGGACCCTTGCCTTGAATGACTTCAGCACATCTGCTTTCCAGAGGACATCGCTAGTCTCTCACTCTGCTCTGGTGTGATTTTGTTCCACTCTTCTTCCAGTCTCTTCCACAGTTCGGTGACGAGTGGGATTCTTGGCCATAACTTTTGTCGCCAAGGATTTTCCAGAGGTTTTCTATTGGGTTTACATCAGGACTTTGGGTTGGCCATTTCATCATTTCAATGTTTTCAGCTTCAAGCAACTGCTTTGCCCGTTTTGTGTGATGGGGCAATGTCATGCATGAAAATTGCTAGCTGATTGGGTGATGAACGCAGGGAAAAAAACGCATGTGGTCGAAGAAGGTTCTGATAAACATTTGCATTCACTCTGCCATGTAGCTGTATAAGGCTCCGTTTCCACTTGTGCAACTTGTTTTGCGACTTGGGATTGCAAAGTTGCATGACAAGTTGTACCTCATGATTTCCAATGAGTACCGTTCATATCTGTGTGACTTCAAGTCTCAGCAACTTCAAAGTAGTCCCTGCATGACTTTGGTCTTACTTTTGATGTGACTTAAGGTCCATAGACCTCAAGAATACACAGGCACTGCTTCAAGTCACATGAAAATCATGCGACTTTCAGGTTACAATAGTGGAAACCTAGGCTAAGAGGCCCAACTCCTGCTGCAGAAAACCTCCCCCAAACCATGACGCTTCCTCCTCCACCTTTCACTGACTTCTTTACACTCTTTGGGTTCAGTCTTTCCCCAGTTTAACGACGAACAGACCCAAATAAATTAAACTTGCTTTCATCAGTAAAGTGAACTTTGGACCAATTCTCCTCTGTCCACACAGCATGCTCCTCAGCAAAGGTTAGTCCAGCCTTTTTGATTCTTTTTGCTAATGAGGTTTGGTCACTGCAGAGTGGGCTTTCAGTCCAATTTCTCCTAAACGGCAAGACACTATGATGAGACAGATCCTTACTCTGTTCAGCACTGAACTGGTGAGAAATCGCAGCTGCAGTGTTGAATCGATTGCCCATTGAGATTCTATGCATTATCCTGTCCTCTCTTGCGCTTGTCTTTCGTGGATGACCAGCCTTGGACTTGAATGAGTTTGACATTGCAAAGATGCAAAATTCTAGAAATCAAAGATTTGGAATGACAAACTTCTCTTGCTATGGCTGAAAGGGTCATTCCTTTGGCCTTCAACTGGACAACCTGCTGCCAGAGGGTTTCAGTCGCTTTGGAATGGCTCACCATCTTTCAAAGTCTGTGAAAACTGGAAATTTAGGCTGCCAGTTAAATAGGGTTTGTCAGATAACTCAAGAAATTGGCACAAGGTGCCAGATTATTGCCAATAACTGGGAGGTATCTGAAAGTGTTCTCTAATTTTGATCAATTTTTCAAATCTCATTGAAGGTTTTTTTTATTTTTTTTATTGTGCTTCAAGATATATGTAACTGATGAAATATGCTTAAAGTGGAACTTCACTTTTTTTTTCAACTTTCCACCTATTAAATCTTCTGCCCTTGTTTTAACTTTGGATAGTAAAACAGAGAGATGAGAGGCTCCTCCCTACAGGAACCACAATCAGATCACAGATGTTTAAAACGCCCCCCCCCTTGTCACTCGGTATTGATTGTGTTTCTCCCACAGCGAAATGTTTTTGTTTTTTTTTCTGACCAGAAGACTAAAAAGAGTTGGATGGGTCCCCCTATGAGCCAGGTTTAGGAATGCTGGTGAGGGCTGCACTAAGCTGCCCCCTCAGAGCTTCTCACAGGTCGCCACCACGGCATTGTTTAAGCGGTTTGGGTATAACTGAATCCCCCGCTGTTGCACACTGCTCAGCAGTCCTGGTCTCCTGTCTTCCCCTGCGTGCAGCAGGCGCCATTTTGCTGAAGTCCAAACGATGCAAGACACCAAGGGGAGGACTTGGCGTTCTCCAAGCCTCACAGAATTGGGCTCAAAGCATGGAGGAGACGCCGGACCCGCGTGGCTTCAGAGGATGAAGCATTCCTGATCTTGCAGGGCTCAGCAAGCTGCAAGGAGCTGAAAGTCTGTCTGAGCCCACTTCATGGAGAAGGAGGATGGAAAGACAGCACAGGTGGCTGCAGGTCAGAGCAAGCCGAGGCAGGATAAGTGCTGTTTACCTACTATGGGGGTGACGCCAGATTAAGAAGTAATCCCCCCATGCTCTCATCTCTGGGGATGGGGGCCTGCAGCCATGATACAGGGGTCAGGAAGAGTGACTGTTGGTTGTTCCCTCTTCGCAGATTCCCCAAGCGGAGTGCAGGAGGTCTCTGACAAACCACCTTCCTCATCTGCTAACACTAGTGCCATTAAAAAGTGCGGTAACTATGGGGAAAGATTTGTAAATCCCACACCAAGCCATTTTATTTAATAGTTGTATTAACAAACTGGCTGGAAAAGAGGCCTCAGAATAATGAAAGGATTTCTTAAATATGTTCAAGAGGAAATGTTGGCCACTATTCAATCTTTCCGCACCTCTGTACCCACACATCAGGCGGTAGACTCAGAACAACTCATCCCTAAAGAGGGTAATGGCCCTGGCCTCCCCTCCCTCCTTCCTTTTGAAAAACGTTTGAATCCCAGAAGGGGTGTGTGGGTATGCTACTGGTGCAGTGCAGACAACCTAACTTGGCAGCTCCCTAGTGGGGACAGCAACTTGGAAGGGGTGATTTTTGGCTGCTATCCTCTTCTCATGCGACCTTGAGGAGAGCAAAGCAAGCCCTGGTGGCTGTGGCAAAGGGAAAGACGACAGTGGAGAGTACTTTTTTGCCTTGGGAGATTAGCAGCAGAATCCCTAATGGCAGCCTGGTGGTTTCTGGGCATTGAGATAGGACTCCCTCAATACAGGGTGCTACCATCCTAGTCCTTGGGTCTGAAATAAATAGCCCAGAAGCTTTAGCTAGACCAATTTCCACGGCTCCCTTTTACCTCGGGAAATGCTGTGGCTAATACAACATTAAGTTGCCAGCATCTCACTATAAATCCATCAATTAGGATAAATATAGTGAAGGGCTGTGAGGACAGTGAGACCTGTTGGACACAAATGGTCTCTTTATAGGCTATGTCTGCCACTAAACAAGTTACACATACCTAAAGGGTTAATTGGAAGGGATGTGAAGTAGTCTGCAGGTACCTGGTGATTCCAGGAGTAATAGCACAGCTTTTCCCTGGTCAGCAATGCACACCAAGTAATCTGAATATATTAGGCCAGCTGCTATGAATCTGGCATGTAGCTGCAAGAGGGTTCATTTAGAGGTTGTTGGCTTTTAAAAGCCTGCCGCCTAGTTTTTCCCCATGGGGGGGATGACAACGACACCGCAAGGGGTACCCTTGTGAACATATTCTTTGTGGGGGTTGCTTGATATGTGTACATCTTATCAAGCTCCGGCCTATTAATTCCTCCTTACACTGCAGTTATATCTGTGGGTGTGTAAGAGTTAATAGGGACCTCTTGTGGTTTGGGCTACAGCCCACCCCTTATGAATTATGATATGGATGAATTAAAAGCATAAATTATTATCCTGCAAACCCTTAATTGACGGGTTCTGGTCCAAACCTCTATGCAAGCACTACATATACAAACCTGTATCTAATCATTTCTTAAGTCCTACAGGTGTCTGATTGCCTCCAGGCTATAGGCCCCTTTCACACGAGGCAGACTCCACTTCCACGGAGCCCGCCTCAGTCCGCCGGCTCAGCGGGAGATCAGTCCGTTGATCTCCGCTGAGCCGGCGGATGACACGTCCCTCTCTGCTCACTGAGCGGAGAGGGGCTTGTCAGGCGCTGCTGCCACCTATGGAGGGATCAGATGAAAACGGACAGCATGTCCGTTTTCATCAGATCTCATCCGATCTGCCAGGGACGGATCTGGACGTAGGGCCATCCGTCTGCTTTTTGCGGATCGGACTGGGTCGGATGTCAACGGACATGTCTCCGCTGACATCCGTCGCTCCATAGGCTAACATGGAGCGCCCGTTCAGGTCCGCCGTCAAAACTGACAGGCGGACCTGAACGGTCCGATCGCGTGAAAGGGGCCATATTGTGACCACCTCTTCTTGAGGCTGGCTTAATTGATCTCCTAGGTCTGTGCTCATTAGAGTCCAAGCCTCTCAAGCATCTAAGGTCTTTTCACCTGTGTGTGGCTAACTACACCTGCTCATACTTTGACAGTGGTAGACCAACAGCTATTACTACTGTGGGGTATTCACACACCTTCGGCCCCTTTCACACTGGGGCGGTGGGTGCGTCGACGGTAAAGCGTGCTATTTTTAGCGGCGCTTTACCGTCAATTTCGCGGTGCTATTCCCCCGCTAGTGGCCGAGAAAGGGTTAAAACCACCGCAAGGCGCTGCTGCAGCGGTATAGCCGCGCTGCCCATTGATTTCCATTCCTTCACTGCTCCAAAGATGCTGCTTGCAGGAGTTTTTTTAATGTCCTGCAAGCGCACCGCTCCAGTGTGAAAGCACTCGGGCTTTCACAGTGGAGAGACAGGGGCGGCGCTTTGCAGCTGCTATTTTTAGCGCTGTAGCGCCTGTAAAGCGCCTCAGTGTGAAAGGGGTCTTAGACGTCCATTATTTGGAACTACCCCGCTTCCCCTCTTGTGATTGAAGGTTTAGTATATAGAGTCCAGGCTTTGCCTGGGGTAGTTTTTTTCCCTTTTGCTGGGCAGTTGAATATACCATGACTCTGACTTCATTCTTTGTCTTGCTAAACAATCAGCACAGACCCCCCCCTGTCAAGAGAGCAGCCGATCGTCTCTCCTCTACTCACGTCTGTCAGACGCGAGCGAGGAAAAGCCGATCACCGACTCTTCCTATTTACATCGCGATCAGTCGTGATTGGACACGGCTGATATCGAGCATCGGCTCGATATTCCTGATCACGTCATATGACGTCCGGTCAGGAATATCAAACCACTTTGCCGCCCTCATTTTGTAATAGGGTGGGCGGCAAGTGGTTAAGGCAGACAGTACAAATACAATACAATACAATTCAATACAGGAGGATTCAGAGGGCCCTACTCGATAGAGCTTACAATCTAGGAGGGAGGGTCAAGTGATACGAAAGGGTAATAGCTGTGGGGGATGAGCTGATGAAGAAAATAGAAGTGCAGTTGTTAGGTGGAGGGAGAATAGGCTTCTCTTAAGAGAAGTTTTCAGGGATCGCCTAAAAGTGGATAGATTTGGAGACAATCTGACAGATTGGAGTAGGGAATTCCAGAGGCTGGGAGAGGCTCGGGAGAATTCCTGGAGGCAAATATGGGAGGAGGTTATGAGGGAGCTAGTGAGCAGGAGGTCTTGGGAGGAATGAAGAGGACGATTAGGTTGGTATTTTGAGACTAGGCTAGTGATGTAGCTGGGGGCAGAGGTGTGGATGGCTTTGTAACTTATTGTTAGTATTTTGAATTTAATTTGTTGGGCGATTGGCAGTGAGGGGTAGCAGACCCCTCACCTGTGCGGTTTGTAAGGTGGATGAGTCTGGCAGCAGCATTCATGATGCACTGAAGGGGGGATAGTCTATTTAAAGGTAAGCCAATGAGGAGGGAGTTGCAGTAGTCAAGGCGAGAGATAACCAGGGAGTGAATCACCTTTGTAGTTTAATCGTGAGTTTGCTAGGAAGGGTGGGGGATGAATCATAAGAGGGCCAATGAGAGCTGCAGAGCTGGAGGTGTGCCTCTGTGTAAATCCAGGAAGTGAACAGGCAGCAGATTCAGCTGCCAAACGGATAAAATGGTTGCAGCCAGACTCAGGGGAGGGAGATTTCTGCAGCATATTTGGCAAGTACAGAATCAAAGTATATATAAAATAATATGCAAAGTGGTTGGAGGAAAGCTTCAGAATTGCAAAGATGTTTTTATTACAAATTATGTGAGCAGAGTGCAGTTCTTCTTTAACAAAACTGCTCTTTTACTCCTGTTTTAGATCATTTCAAAAAGGACTAAACAGTGACCTTGAAATATAGGAAATTGTAGGCTGTTCTCTAATTCTTTTTATTGTGTGTGTGTGTGTGTGGTATATCATTTCACAAAAGTGAGTACACCCACACATTTTTCTAAAAATTTTATTATATCTTTTCATGTGATAACACTGAAGAAATTACACTTTGTTACAATGTAAAATAGTGAGTGTACAGCTTGTATAACAGTGTAAATTTGCTGTCCCCTCAAAATAACTTAACACACAGCCATTATTGTCTAAACCACTGGCAACAAAAGTGAGCACACCCCTAAGTGAAAATGTCCAAATTGGGCCCAATTAGCCATTTTCCCTCCCCAGTGTTATGTGGCATGTTAGTGTTACAAGGGCTCAGGTGTGAATGGGGAGCAGGTGTGTTAAATTTGGTGTTATCGCTTTCACTCTCTCATACTGGTCACTGGAAGTTCAACATGGCACCTCATGGCAAAGAACTCTGAGGATCTGAATAAAAGAATTGTTGCTCTACATAAATATGGCCTAGGCTATAAGAAGATTGCCAAGACCCTGAAACTGAGCTGCAGTACGGTGGCCAAGACCATACAGTGGTTTAACAGGGAAGGTTCCACTCAGAACAGGCCTCTCCATGGTCGACCAAAGAAGCTGAGTGCACATGCTCAACGCCATATCCAGAGGTCGTCTTTGTGAAAAAGATGTATGAGTGCTGCCAGCATTGCTACAGAGGTTGAAGGGGTAGGGGCTCAGCCGGTCAGTGCTCAGACCATACGCCACACACTACATCAAATTGGTCTGCATGACTTTCGTCCCAGAAGGAAGCCCCTTCTAAAGATGATGCACAAGAAAGCGCGCAAACAGTTTGCTGAAGACAAGAAGACTAAGGACATGAATTACTGGAACCATGATCTGTAGTCTGATAAGACCAAGATGAACATATTTGGTTCAGATGGTGTCAAACGTGTATGGCAGCAACCAGGTGAGGAGTACAAAGACAAGTGTGTCTTGCCTACAGTCAAGCATGGTGGTGGGACTGTCATGATGTGGGGCTGCATGAGTGGTGCAGCCACTGGGGAGATGCAGTTCATTGTTGGCATTCACGGTTTCCTCATGTACTGTGACATACTGAAGCTGAGCATGATCCCCTCCCTTTTGGAGCCTGGGCCACCGGACAGTATGCCACCATAACGACCCCAAACACACCTCCAAGACGACCACTGCCTTGCTAAAGAAGCTGAAGGTAAATGTGATCGACTGGCCAAGCATATCTCCAGACCTAAATTCTACTGAGCATCTGTGGGCCATCTTCAAACAAAAGGTGGAGGAGCGCAAGGTCTCTAACATCCACCAGCTTTGTGATGTCGTCATGGAGGAGTGGAAGAGGACTCCAGTGGCAACCTGTGAAGCTCTGGTGAACTCCATGCCCAAGAGGGTTAAGGCAGTGCTGGAAAATAATGGCGGCCACACAAAATAATGACACTTTGGGCCCAATTTGTACATTTTCACTTGGGGGTGTACTCAGCTGTTTAGACAATAATGGCTGTGTGTTGAGTTATTTTGAGGGGACAGCAAATTTACACTGTCATACAAGCTGTACACTCACTACTTTACATTTATAGCAAAGTGCCATTTCTATAGTGTTATCAGATGAAAAGATATGATAAAATATTTACAAAAATGTGAGGGGTGTACTCAACGCCTTAAGAGTTCCCTTCACTGGAACTAAGCGGCCAAGCACGACCCCACGCCATATCCCTCCCCCCCCCCCCCGGTTCCACCAAACGACTTGGACCAGTTCACAAAGCAAAGTCCATAAAGACATGAATGAGTGAGGTGGGGTGGAGAAACTTGACTGGTCCTGACCTCAACCCAATAGAACATCTTTAGGATGAATTAGAGTGGAGACTGCAAGCCAGGCCTTCTCGTCCAACATCAGTGCCTGACCTCACAAATGCGCTTCTGGAAGAATGGTCAAACATTCCTATAGACACACTCCTTGTGGACAGCCTTCCCAGAAGAGTTGAAGCTGTTATAGCTGCAAAGGGTGGGCCAACTCAATATTCAACCCTTTGGACTAAGAATGGTGCACTAAGACTAATGACATTAAAGTTTGTGTTTGCAAAGGCAGGTGTCCCAATGCTTTTGACAATGTTGTGTGTATGGATATGTATTGTAAGCTCTAAGGAGCAGGGCCCTCTGATTCCTACTGTATCAAATTGTATTGTATTTGTACTGTCTACCCTCAAGTTGTAAAGCGCTACGTAAACTGTTGGCGCTATATAAATACTGTATAATAATAATAATAATAAATATATATGTATATATATAAATAAATATATATGTATATATATATATATATATATATATATATATATATATATATATATTAGACATTTTCAGTCCCTGTAAGAAAGTTCAGAACAACATTGAACATTTAATATGTCAGTGTGATGGTAAATGGTAGAATGTTCACCTCGCTGTACGCTGTTAGATAGAAATCGTTCTCTCTCTGCAGGATGGTAAAATTTGTCGGGAACTGCTCCTCTGAAAACAGCACTTTATATTTCCAGATTAATGTCACAGTACAGTGGCCAGGAAGCCTGCTGTCTGCGTGTTCGCTCTGTCAACTGTAAAATAAAGTTTGTTGTAATGCTTAACAAACTGTTCTAAATTGATTATACGAGACCTGATAAAGAGAGGCTTGAGCTCAGGTCTATATTGATTTTAGGCTCTTTTCAAGTCACCAACGATATTGCATTTGATGTGTTTTTTTTTTGTTTGTTTTTTTTTGCTTATATGGCATCAACAACCTATTTTATGATGTTTTACACAGTTCTTAACCCCGTTAATGCCTTCAGGAGCTGGGCCTTAAAGGAGAAGTGTAGCCAAAGCTCATTTGGCTGTACGCCTGTGGATCACAAGAGTGCACTCCTGTGACCTGTTTTCAGCAGACAGCAGGCTAAAACCCACTGTTGGCTGACGTCACAGAGCCAGTGCAGGCTGGAGAATGACCGCAACAATATGGTCGGGATCCACCGACAACCCTGGACCGGCACCTGGCCTGGCCTCTCGGCGAGCTGCTAAGAGCCATTCGCTTCCACCCCCTCTACAGCCCAGCGCTCCAGTGAGCGTGGGGGGAGGAGGCAGAGCAGACAGCGGTGACTGACAGTCACATGAAGAAATGCGTTGACCAGACGTGACACCATCCCGCATGCATGTGCCAGTTGAATAATGTTTGAAACTCTTATTATTTATATAATAAGGCACTTTCGTTTTAATGATATTATTCTATGAAAGTGTTTTGTTTTTATTCTGGATTTGAGCTGAGTTGAGCCGGTAGTCAAAAGAGGAGTGTCAATTTAGGATGTTCCTTTTCTGAACAATTTTGGACGTTCCTTTTCTGATAATGGGAGTGGATTTGGAGACATTTTGAGAAGTGTGTTCGACTTGCTTGAAAAAGAGTAACATTTTTCTGGAGTACATTTGGAGACGGATGAATAATGAAGCAGAGAGCAAGGAGATCCTTATATACATATGGGGAAATCCTGGGGGAATAATTTTTGTAGTGTGCAAATTGACCTATGGGAAGTTCTCCTGTGACTCGATTAATACAAGTCTTTTACATCTGGTGGGTCTTTTATTGTAATCTTCCAATGCAATATTCCCTATGCACACATTCCTGTAGAGCTGGCTGTATTTATAAATGGGCGCTGAAGCGACCACCGGCTGGAGCCATGTATAGTCAAAAAGTAATGACACCAGCACACCAGGATCTCCTAAAATGGGTCCAAAACTTTAATCAGCGATCACATAATTTAGAGCAGAAAGCCGTGTTTCGGAGCAACGCAGGACCTCGTGATCACATGCCTGATGAAGGGGTCCTGCATGGCTCCAAAACATTGCTTTTGACTGTAATTATGTGATTGCTGATTAAAATTTTGGACCCATTTTTGGAGATCCTGGTGTGCTGGTGACATTACTTCCTTTTATTGTAATTTTGCACACGGTCTTTTATATATGGTGTTTCTGTTTAATGACAGAATGAAAGTAAAACACTGAGTATGTAACTCTAATTAACTTTGAGATGCTGCACTGTGGAGATGTTTCTCTCCTTTAAAATATTCTTGAGTCAAGGACCATGGAAAGTGGAGAAAGAGTGAAGTGGAGAATCAATATAGAGTCCAGCCCAATTTAGAAGAAAAAGATTTGACATCAAGTACAATGAATCCCTCTGGGAAAAGTGTGGTCTAACCTGCTTTTTAACGAGAGGTCAATATATTCCAGTGATCCTTTAATCTGCTTCAAGATAACATGGTGGAATAATTGTGCGCAGTGGAGGATTGCACACTATGAAATTTTGATATATCACGGACTTTTGTTTATCAAATAATTTGGGCACTTTTGTGAATGTAATTGTAAGCTAGCGAGATAGATATCTATACACAGGGGTTGGACAAAAATATGGAAACACTGCCTTTGGCATCCAAGAAGGCCTGAATTCTCCTGGCAATTGACAAATAGAAGTCTTATGCCCTGTACACACGGTCGGACATTCCGACAACAAAATCCTAGGATTTTTTCCGACGGATGTTGGCTCAAACTTGTCTTGCATACACGTGGTCACACAAAGTTGTCAGAAAATCCGATCATTCTGAACGCGGTGACGTAAAACACGTACATCGGGACTATAAACGGGGCAGTGGCCAATAGCTTTCATCTCTTTATTTATTCTGAGCATGCGTGGCACTTTGTGTGTCGGATTTGTGTACACACGATCGGAAATTCCGACAACGGATTTTGTTGTCAGAAAATTTTATAGCAAGCTCTCAAACTTTGTGTGTTGGAAAATCCGATGGAAAATGTGTGATGGAGCCTACACACGGTCGGAATTTCCGACAACAAGGTCCTATCACACATTTTCCGTCGGAAAATCCGACCGTGTGTACAGGGCATTAGATGGTGGATAATGGAATCTGATACCACTATTCATGCAAAAATAGAGATGCTGGAGGTGGAAAATTAGTTCAAACCTTGTTCTTCAAGATTGACCATAGAGGCTCTATGATACTGAGGTCCGGCAACAGCGGCGCCCAGGGATGGTGCAAGTCTTCGTCTGCATGTTCGTCAGTCATGATTTGACAACACCAGCTGTGTGAATCGGAGCGCTATCGTCTTGGTAAATGGCGATGTCTTCAGGAAACAATGTCTGCATCATGGAGTACACATGGTCGGCCAAAATTTGTACATAGTCACTGGCAGTGACTTTACCTTTCAAGGTGATGATGGGGCCTGAAGGCCATCACCATGCTTTACCATAAGACAGTCCTGGTCATTAAGCTTGGGCCAGTGTTTGCCACACGTAAGCATGTCCCGTGGTTGGGAACGGTGTAAAGCTTGAATCATCGGACCATATTACAGTCTTGCATTGATCGATAGTCCACGACTTATGGGTGTTGATCAAATACCACCAAAGAAAGCTCTATTTGTTGGGCAAAAACAGATATACATTTTGTTTGGAAAGAGCATTGCATGACCATGCAATTGTCAGTTAAAATAGCACAGTGCAGAATGGCAAAAAAATGGCCTGGTCATGCAGGGGGTAAAATCTTCCGAGCTGAAGTGGTTAAAAGAGTTACAGTTCACACATATGTGATGATGGGCATCGCATGTGATTCGCACCGCATTGCTGTGCAGATCACATGCAATATCTGTGCGACGCAAATTTCAGCCATACAAATTGTATGGCCAAAATCGCATCGCATTTGCACCAAAATGGTGCAGGATGCTTTTTGTGGTCAGCACTGGAATCTGATCTCTTGGGTGTTCACACCCATGTGATCTGATTTTGCACCATTTGACAGTTCACACCTACGCGAACAGATCTGGGGGTGTCATTACCTTTCTATTGACACCCACAGCAGTTTGCATAGGGCAGTGTGAACTGCCGGCGGGTGACATGTGACGATGTGGGAACCCGCACTGGAATCGCGCTGGTTCCCGCATCACGCTAGTGTGAACCGGCACTAAAGCCGCTTTCGTGTATATTGACTTTGTAATAGTTTATCCACTTTAGACCCAAGGCATGCCTACAGTATTTAGTTCACCATGGTGGGTGAAGCTGTGGGGACCTGCTGTTGGTTTGACACCCAATGTTCCAATCTGTGTAGCAGTTCAGGCAATGCTTGCGCAAATCTAAACAAAAATAGATACATTGCTGTTGTTAGATGAACCTGATCACAATATATTTATACAGGGCTTTTTTTTTTTCCTTTTCTATTGAATAATGCAGATCGTCGGATAATGCCTCATGCGATCTGCACATGTTACATAGTAGGTGAGGTTGAAAAAAGACACAAAAAAGTCCATCAAGTCCAACATATGTGTGTGATTATATGTCAGTATTACATTGTATATCCCTGTATGTTGCGGTCATTCAGGTGCTTATCTAATAGTTTCTTGAAACTATCGATGCTCCCCGCTGAGACCACCGCCTGTGGAAGAGAATTCCACATCCTTGCTGCTCTTACAGTAAAGAACCCTCTACGTAATTAAAGGTTAAACCTCTTTTCTTCTAATTTTAATGAGTGGCCATGAGTCTTGTTAAACTCCCCTCTGTGAAAAAGTTTTATTCCTATTGTGGGGTCACCAGTACGGTATTCGTATATTGAAATCATATCCCCTCTCAAGCGTCTCTTCTCCAGAGAGAATAAGTTCAGTGCTCGCAACCTTTCCTCATAACTAAGATCCTCCAGACCCTTTATTAGTTTTGGTGCCCTTCTTTGTACTCGCTCCATTTCCAGTACATCCTTCCTGAGGACTGGTGCCCAGAACTGGGCAGCATACTCCAGGTGCGGCCGGACCAGAGTCTTGTAGAGTGGGAGAATTATTGTTTTATTACTATTTTATTATCTGGAGTTGTTCCCCTTTTTAATGCATGCCAATATTCTGTTTGCTTTGTTAGCAGCAGCTTGGCATTGCATGCCATTGCTGAGCCTATCATCTACTAGGACCCTCAGGTCCTTTTCCATCCTAGATTCCCCCAGAGGTTCTCCCCCCAGTGTATAGATTGCATTCATATTTTTGCCACCCAAATGCATTTTACATTTTTCTACATTGAACCTCCTTTGCCATGTAGTTGCCCACCCCATTAATTTGTTCAGATCTTTTTGCAAGGTTTCCACATCCTGCGGAGAAGTTATTGCCCTGCTTAGCTTAGTATTGTCTGCAAATACAGAGATTGAACTGTTTATCCCATCCTCCAGATATGTTGATCAGCTGGCGTGACGTCAACACTGTGCATGCGCAGATCGGAGGCATTATCCGACAATCTGTAAAGCACAGAGGGAGAATCAAATTGTCAGATTCTGCCTCGATATCTGTGCGCATGCACGAGATTTGAGCAACGTCATAGGCGGAAAAACTATTGTAGTTGGGCGGATTTGGGTATGTTGCAGGATGTTGTCAAATCTCACGCGTGCGCAGAGACTATGAGGCAGAATCTGACAATTAGATTTTCCCTCTATGCTTTGCAGATCGTCGGATAATGCCTCCTACAATTTGCGCATGCATAGTCTTGACGTCACGCCAGCTGATCAACATATCAGCTGGAGTGACGTTACGTGCTGCGCCCCCCAATAGTAGATCTCCTCAAGCAACACTACACCACCTAGTGACAATAAATCCCCCAGCAGCCAACATCAATAGACCTTCCAGCAAACCCCAGCACCCCTTCACCCCTTACCAATACATACTGTAGTTTCAGTGCTGGAGGTACCAGATCTGTGTACCACTGTATTCCCGCTGAAAAAAGCCCTGTATCTATAGATCATCTATAACAGAATAGTTACTGAAGAATTTTAATGTAGAATAAAGTTTAATTTTTATAAAATTCGCTAGCGTCTAGTCCTAAACTAAGCTTGCTATAGGCTGATGAAAGTTTGGCTTGTTCAGCAGGGACCAGTCAAATTTCAAGCAGAGTGTCATTGTTTCCTGCTGGGAAAAAAAGTTTATAGTTTGACTTCTGTGATAGGGGCATGCTGGAAAACTTTTGTCGATCAGCGGCCTCAGCTAATGGCCTACAACTGCTGATCAGCATATTCTGACAGCATATTCTGACAGCGGCTGGTCCTGCTGTCAAAATACAATGCCCCGTCCATCCACTTTATGGGGATGAAGAAATCATTTGTTTTTGTTTTTGTTTTTGTTCAGCACATTGACTGATCGAAAAAAAAAAAAAACAGTGTATGGCCAGCCTAACTTAATCCCTTTCATGCTTTCCTTCTTCAAATAACCCAGCAGCTTCATAAATCTGGTAGACACTCTAGTGGTGAGGTGCTCCCACCAGGCCTTAAATAGTCGCATGGATTCTGAATTTATTCTGTTAAAGCTAATCTGTAATGGGATTAAATATAAGGGGTGCGCGGCAGCCTCATGAACAGTCGCGCGTTCTGAGAGCTCCGCTCCACTCCGGCCTACGATCCCTGCCACAGCGATAATCAGCGGCGGAACCGGACCATCGCACCTTCCCCGTACCGTCAGGAGTCCTGAGGGACCCCCTCGCATGACCGGGGGCTCGGCAAGACGGGACCTTTCCCGGTTTCTTTACTCCGGCCCGCGGACCGCGGCCTACACAAACATGGCGGCGGCCGGCGCCACACGAGGCTCCTCAGGGAATCCGGAGGCATCCCTGGAAGACTTTCCACCCCTGCCCTCACCCAGTGCCACGATGAAACAACAAACTGTGAGTAACTCCCAGGATGGCTTATTATCAGGATCCCCCACGAATTCATTAGGCTGTAGCCCCATGGAAATACCCTCCCTATCCCAGATGGAGGAGAGCGGCCCCATATCCATACCCAGTCCTCAGAATGATCCCTCTGCTCCCATCCCTGCCGACTTTGCAGCCCTGATGAACACTTTCTCTGACATGCTGACAAGAGGTTTGGCACACAATGCCTCACAAATCACCACTACCATACAGGCTGACCTGCAGCAGCTGGGTGCACGCATTGAAGCAATCGAATCAAAGACTGATCAAATTGCTGCAGTTGCCAACCAGAACACTGATAGGATCCAAGAATTACACGACCAACTGGACATGGCTTACTCAAAACTTGATGACCTCGAGAACAGGTCTCGCAGATACAATTTTAGGCTAAGAGGCCTACCAGAATCTTTTAAGGACACGGACAAAATCGTTCGCTCTTTTATCAAACATTTAATTCTGGACATACCAGACTACAGGCTGGAACTGGACCAGGCACATAGGGCCCTGCAACCTCCCCGCCAAGACGGCCTACCCAGAGACATTGTGGTTAAACCCCATTTCTTTAGAGTCAAAGAAGAAGTCATGCACAGAGCTAGAGAATCTGAAAATCTCTCCTTCCAGGGACACTTGATTCAAATTTTTGCGGACCTTTTCCCCTTCACGATTCAGAGACGGAGATCATTAAAGCCTCTTTTGAATATCCTATCGCAAAAATCGATCGCCTATAGATGGTCGTTCCCCTTTCGCCTCAACTTTGCCCACCTAAACAAGTCCTACAGCTTCACAAATTTTGGGGAGGGGGAACGTTTGCTGCTGCAATTGGGCCTTATATCTCACTCGCCAACACCTTCTCCTGCCATGGATTCCAAAACACCTCAGTCTGCGAAGAGACCACCACCCTCGAGCCCCATCCAACCCTTATGGCATAAACAACAGGCCAAGAGATCCAAAGATGGACGCCCTCCTTAACAGAAAGTCTGCTATCTACAGTATCTTCTCTTCCCTAGGATTCCCTGGTCAACCTTCTGGCAATGGGACGCTGAACTCCCGAACCCCCGTTCTCCTTTGGCTGGCTTTTTGCCAGATCTTGTCCTGATGCTGAGACGTTTGCTTTTTGTTCACTGTTGCTCCGGTTCTCTCAGGACTCATACAAGTTTGCCTTTTTTTACGGTTCTATTTTTAGTTTTTCTCTAAGGCGGTTTGGCCGGAGTGGCTGCACTTCGCCTCCACGAGTCTCTGAGTGGCATTTTCCCCCACTCAGAAACACTTTCATAACCCCTTCACGGGGTTCCCGTTTTTGGGAAAAACCTTTTTCTTTTTTCTTTTTATTTATTATTTTTTCCCTAGGGGGTGGCTGTCTGCTAACCCCCCTGTTAGGGTTCTTGGTTTGTTTTCTTATTACACTAAGAATGTCTGATCGCTTACATCATCTGTTTTACATTGTTATTAATATGTCTTGTCTCTCTTTCTCAGGGTCGATCCCCCCCAACTTTCTATCCTCCCCATCTCACCTACTCCCGGAGTCACTCAGAGGCCTAACTCCCTTGCTATTTCCCGGCTACCAAAACCTTCAGACAGCGGAGGCTTGGACACGAGCACGAAGTTGGGGGTCTCAGGTAGGCTCCTTCTATGTGAAGCGCACATCCCCCCCTCTGATCCATGCACCCTGATACACATGTTCCTCCTTCCCAAATCTGTATAGCCACGCATAATGTACAGGGCATGAACTCCCCTGTCAAACGACGCAAATTATTTAATCATTATAAATCACAAAAAATCGAAGTTCTCCTATTGCAAGAAACTCACTTCCCAGCCTCATATAACCCCTCCTTTTTACACGGTTATTACACTCAGTTTTTTCTCTCCAATGCTGAAAATAAGTCTAAAGGGGTAGCCATCTGTTTTGCAAAACACCTTAAATTTTCCCCCTCTGAAGTAGTTAAAGATCAGGCGGGGAGGTTTCTACTAGTAAAAGGGACGATTGAGGGTTTATTATATACCTTTATCTCTTACTATGCCCCAAACAAAGGCCAGGCTTCCTTTTTCTCCACCATGTTGTCTACTTTAGGACCAAAACTCGAGGGGAAGATAATAATGGGAGGAGACACGAATCTCCCTTTTGATATTTCCCTAGATAAATCAGGGTCGGGACCCTCTCGATCCAAAAAACCCCCAAAGCAAAGTACTAAAATAGCTTCTGCTCTGTTTGCTCTGGGCCTGGTGGACATATGGAGAGAAATGAACCCTAAGTCCAAAGACTTTACCCATTATTCCGCCCCCCATCACCTCTACACCAGAATCGACCATATTTTTATACAATCCCAAACTATCCCCAGTGTTAAAAGAGCAGTTATTAGAGACTCCCCTATTTCAGATCACTCTTTGGTTCTCCTATACCTACAGCAATCTCCTAACCAGGGAAGCAAATTCATTTGACGCCTCAATGAAGGGCTCCTTAGTGACCCAATACAATGCTCGATTATAACTAAAGAGATTCAGGAATATTTTAGCTTAAACGACACGGGAGAAGTGTCTCCGGAAACGCTGTGGGCGGCCCACAAGGCGGTTCTCAGAGGGAAAATTATTCAAATCTCTTCCAACCTTAAAAAAAGAACGCAAGGCTGACATTGATAATCTTCGCTTAAGATTTCACTCCTTGACAAGAGCACATAAGAAGAATCCCACTAAGGATTCGCTTGAGGCACTCGAAAATGCGCGAACATCCTTGAACCTGGCCCTCACCTCCGAAGCTGAGAAACAGCTCCGATGGTCAGGTGCTCGCTTTTACCACCAGACTGACAAGATAGGTACTAAACTAGCCACCAAATTATCCCCAAGACCTCGTTCAGCTGCTTTCCCCAAAATCCGCACTCTATCTGGCGTTCTCTCTCAAAACCCTAAAAGTATAATGGAAACATTCCACAAGTTTTACACTTCACTATACAAACAAGAACGATTAACACCTGACCATTCTATATCGGACTTCCTAAATAGCTTATCACTCCCCAAATTAGCGTCGGAACATTCAGACCTTCTGGATGATCCTATTTCAGATGTAGAGGTACTCGGGGTGATTAAACACCTGAAACAAAACTCAGCCCCGGGACCTGACGGCTTTTCCGCGCTTTATTACAAAAAATTCGGACCTACCCTAACACCGTACTTGACCAAATTTTTTAACTCACTCAGGTCCGGCTCTCCCCTGGACAAAGCCCTCAATCATGCCTTCATTTCGGTCATTCCGAAACCTGGCAAAGATATGACTACGGTCTCCAATTACTGTCCTATCTCCTTAATCAACAACGATCTAAAAATATTAACTAAAGTTCTTTCCAATCGGTTAGCTTCTTGCATAGCCACCTATATCAACAAGGACCAAGTGGGCTTTATCCCGGGGAGACAAGGACCTGATCAGATCAGGAGAGCAATTAACATTATTTCTCTCCTCCAATCTCAATGGGATGGAGGACCCCCGCAACAAGGCTATTTGTTATCCATAGATTTGCAAAAGGCTTTTGACACAGTCACCTGGCCCTACCTATTCCATATACTAGAACGTTGGGGATTTGGTCAACGTTTTATGAACATCCTTAGAGCCCTGTACTCCGGCCCCACTGGAGGTCAGGTCAGACTACAGGGCTACTACTCTGAACCTTTTACTATAGAAAGGGGTACTAGACAGGGGTGCCCGCTCTCCCCCCTCCTGTTTGCCATAGCCATGGAGTCCTTGGCTATCGCAATTAGAACTCACCCTGACATCAAAGGAGTGGTATGTGGGGAAAGCGAGCACAAATGCGCCCTTTTTGCCGACGATTTGCTGCTTTTCGTGACCTCCCCCCTAATCTCTACTCCTAATATCTTCGCCTTGCTAGATAAGTTCGGAGAGATATCGGGACTGCGAGTTAATGTAGACAAATCTTCTGCCCTGAACATCTCGGTCCCTCCTAATGTTCTAAGCAGCCTCCAAGACCACTTTCCGTTTTCCTGGAACAAGGTCTCCCTTCCATACCTAGGGGTTAATCTTACAGCAAATGTAGCCTCTCTCTACTCAGCCAATTACCCTGCCACCTTTCGTAAATTGATTTCGGACCTTTCCATTTGGGACAATCACAACTTATCTTGGCTAGGCCGTATTAACGCAGTCAAAATGACCCTCCTGCCCCGTATCCTTTACTTATTCAGATCTCTGCCCATCCCTATCCATAAATCGCAAGTTCACCTACTCCAATCCAAAATCGTAAAATTCATATGGGGAATGAGGAGAAGTCGCTGCGCACAACACGTTCTATTCCGCTCCAAATCACAAGGGGGTCTAGCTCTACCCAACATTTGGTGGTACTATCAGGCAGCCCAATTGGCCCAGATTTCCATTGTATACTCAAAGGGCCAAAAACCTGACTGGGTATCAATGGAACGACTTGCAGTCCCTCGTCACACGATTGACTTTTTACTCTGGTCCCCCTCTAAATTGAGACCACCCATTCTAGCCCCCACACTATCACACTCTCTGGCACTGTGTGACCGACTCTATAAAAATCCATCCCTGATTTCCCCCCTTAAACCCCTGACACATATCTTTCATAACCCAGACTTCCCACCTGGAATGAACATTTTAGCTTTCGGTTGGTGGTTAAATAAAGGCCTACTCAGAATAGGGAACTACTTCTCCTCCTCAGGCCCACTCTCTTTGGCGTTCTGCACAAGTAAGCTTGAAATGCCCTCGGCCGAACGTTTTCGCTTTATGCAGATCCACAATTTCCTTCACTCCATTTGGCCAAATAAACCAGAACCCCCCTCAATAACTAACTATGAATCATGGTGTTCGGGTGCAGTGGATCAGAGAGGGGGGATCTCCATCATATATGCATCACTTGCCTCTGCAGTGTCCAAGCCTCCATACGCCTTATCCTGGGAAAAAGACCTTGATTTCTCCTGGGATAGTGACCAATGGTTTTACTGCTTTCTCCGCTCATTTAAGGGTATCCTTAATGTTTCTCTCATGGAGGGCAGCATTAAAGTGCTCATGCGATGGTATAGGGTACCCTATCTTCTGGCTAAGATATATCCGGATGCTTCCCCGCTGTGCTTCCGGGGCTGCAATCACACAGGGACTCTACTCCACGTTTGGTGGACATGTCCACGGATAAGGGGATTATGGAACAAAGTATTTTCAGTCATCCGCAAAATATCCTCCACCCAGATTCCTCAAACTCCAGAAATAGCCCTACTGAACCTGAAAGTAGATAAGGTTGATAAATATATCCAACAACTGATATTCTACATTCTACTGGGCACCAAAATAACAATAACCTCTTGCTGGAAAAAACACAGAGTCCCATTCATAGCGGTCAAGCATAAAATTTCCTGGATTATGGCACAAGAAAAGATAGTTAGTATCATCCAAGATAAAGTTAATAAATTTGAGTTAACCTGGGAACCTTGGGCCAATTTCTGTCATATTTCATTACGCCCTGGCATCAACCATCCAGGGCAACAGGCTCTCTGAATGACTTCGCTGCCATTCCTCACCAAGAGTGATAGTACTCCCTCCCCCTTTCTTCTTATCTCACTTTTCTTCCCCCTACCTTCTCCCTTTAGTACCCCTGACCCTCTGATTGCTCTCCTTTGTAAATTGTTAATCACTAATGGGACAGGACATTACTCTTTATTACATCTAGCTTTTTAGACTGGCTTACCCTCTATGGGCAGGAATCACCAGTGGGTGGGGGATCCGGGGGGAGGGGGTGGCCTCAAACCCGCAGTAAGCTCCCATTTGGGGCGGGTGGCGGGCGTCTCCCCTGTTCCCAGATCCCTTGCAAACATTGGATTTAAGTCTCCCTTACTTTTTACAACTATGGCCTACTTACCCTGATAAATGAGTTTTACATGACCCCTGTTGGGTTCTGGTCTGACAGATTATTAATTTGTTACTGTCCTAGCGCCAGAGACATTTCTATTTTTTTGGTATAATTTTATTTTCTAATTTCGAAATACCTTACACTGTAACACAGCTTTTTGCAAGCATGACCTTTTCTCTTACATCTTGCATTAAGAGGCTTCCTCTCGAATTAATTTTCTCCTTATGTACTTTTGTAACCTTCTACCATGTATTGCCTTATACAACTGTTCTGTAAAAATTTTTTTTTTTTGTGTGTTACCACCAATAAAAATCTATTGCAAGAAAATATAAGGGGTGCTTTTGCTTTATCATTTTTTCCCCAAGATGCTAGTTTGCTGGGGGGGGGGGGGGGGGGGGGCCAATGGTCACTAATGGGGGGGGGCCATTGGTCACTAATACCTTCTAAGTCACTGACCCAGAAATAGAATCCACAAAAAGTTGTTCTGATTTATTTTTGGATATATGAAGCACTGCATGTAACAGAAATGTATAAAGCACTGCATGTAACGGAGATGCACAAGGCACTGCCTGTAACGGAGCTGTATGAAGCGCTGCATGTACTGTGAGGGGGAGAAAAGTATTTGATCCCCTGCTGATTTTGTACGTTTGCCCATTGACAAAAAAAATGATGAGTCTATAATTTTAATGGTGGGTTTTTTAACAGTGAGAGACAGAATAAAAAAAAATATCCAGAAAAACACATTTAAAAAAGTTATAAATTGATTTGCATTTTAATGGGTTAAATGAGTATTTGATCCCCTATCAATCAGCAAGATTTCTGGCTCCCAGGTGTCTTCTATACAGGTAACAAGCTGAGATTAGGAGCACTCACTTAAAGTGAGTGGTCCTAATCTCAGCTTGTTACCTGTATAAAAGACACCTGTCCACAGAACCAATCGATCAGATTCCAGTCTCTCCACCATTTCCAAGACCAAAGAGGTGTTCAAGGATGTCAGACAAGATTGTAGACCTACACAAGCCTGGAATGGGCTACAAGACCATCGTCAAGCAGATTGCTGAGAGGGTGACAACAGTTGGTGCGATTATTTGCAAATGGAAGAAACACAAAATAACTGTCAATTTCCCTCAGTCTGGGGCTCCATGCGACATCTCACCTGGTGGAGTTTTAATGATCAAGAGAACGATGAGGAATCAGTCTAGATTAGAACTACACAGGAGAATCTCGTCAATGATCTCAAATTAGTTGGGACCATAGTTACCAAGAAAACAACCCATTTTAACCCCTTCTTCGGCTGCTAGTGGTGGTTAAATGCGCCCCGCTAGCAGCCGAAAAGCGCAGCTTAAACAGTGGTAAAGCGCCGCTAAAACGAGCGGCGCTTTACCGCTAACACGCGGCCAGCCTCAGTGTGAAAGGGCTCTTAGGGTAGACTTGGATGTGTTCTTGGATCCTAAGCTTAGCAGAGCAGCCCAAATTCCAGGGGCTTTGTGCATGAAATTAGAATATGCCAGCAAATGGAGGAGCCTCTTTATCCCTTTCATGACTAAGCCTAATTTTGACATTTTTTGCTAGAAAATTACTTAAATCCCCAAAACATTATATATATTTTTTTCTTTAGCAGAGAATCTAGAGAATAAAATGGAGATTGTTGCAATATTTTATATCACATGGTATTTGTGCAGCAGTGTTTTAAACGCACCTTTTTGGGAAAAGGGACACTTTCATGAATTAAAAAAAAAACAAACAGTAAAGTTAGCCCAATTTTTTTATATAATGTGAAAGATGATGTAAATAGATACCAAACATGTCACGCTTTATAATTGCACGCATTCGTGGAATGGCGACACACTACGGTACCTAAAAATCTCCATAGGCGGCGCTTTACATTTTTTTTTTTACGGTTACCAGGTTAGAGTTACAGAAGAGGTCTAGTGCTAGAATTATTGCTCTCGCTCTGACGATTGCAGCGATACCTCACATGTGTGATTTGAACACCGTTTACATATGCGGGCGCGACTTCCGTATGCGGCTTCTTTGCTGCGCGAGCTCGCGGGGACGGGGCGCTTTAAAAATGTTTTTTTTTCCTTATTTATTTTTATATTAATAAATTGTGTTTAAAAAGAAAATTGATCACTTTTATTGCTGTCACAAAGAATGTAAACATTCCTTGTGACAGTAATAGGTGGTGACAGGTACTCTTTATGGAGGGATCGGGGGTCTAAAAGACCCCTGATCCCTCCTTTGCACTTCAAATTATTTAGATTGCCGTTTTCGGCGATTCTGAATACTGTATATTTTTTTTAAACTGGCGCCATTGGCTGCCGAGTAAACGGGAAGTGACGTCATGACGTCGGTTCCGTTCCAGTCTGTCCCTAGCCGTGGCAGATTGGTGATCGGGCCTCCCGGTGGAACGGGAGGCCCGGTAAGAGCGTCGGGAGGGGGGACGTCCCCTCCCACTCCTCCGATATAACAGCCTGAGCGGCTTTTAGCCGCATCAGTTGTTATACCTGGAAAGCCGATCGCCGGCTCTAAAAAACAGTACCGGGATCAGGGCCGTCTTTAGCGCAGGGCAAACGGGGCAGCTGCCCAGGGCCCTGTCACTGCTTAGGGCCCAAAGCAGAGCTGCCCGTTACCCCTGCACGCTGCCCGCAAATCGGCGCTGAATTAGGTGATGACAGCCGCGGCGGCGCGCACGGCGCCCACACTGCCAGTGCCTTTTTTTTTTTTCATTTGAGGAGCGGGACGTGGGTGGGCGGGGCCTTGAGCTCCACTGACGCTCTGGCCCCGCCCCTTGCTATGCGCGCAGACAGTGCTGTGTTAGCACTGACTCGGAGGAGCGGAGAAGCGGAGGAGGAGTGAGACAGGGCCCTGGGCAGCGCGGTGTGGAGAGTGCACTGAACCCTGGTGAAGTGAAAGAACTAAGGAGCAGTGTGGAGAATTTAGCTGAGCTTTCCACGACCAGGTAAGGTCTTTTCTCCTCCCCTGGCTCATGCTCCCCCTATCCCCATGCCATGTCTTGTGTAATAAAAGAAAGTTAAAAAAAAACTTAGCAACTCTGTAGTCCACTGTCCAGGCTGAGTGAGGCCTCAGAGGAGAGCACACAGCATGATTTACAGGAACATGGCATACTGTATTTAGGCTGCTTTCACACTGAAAGCACCCGGGCATTGGTGGTAAAACGCCACTGTTTTTAGTGACGCTTTACCGTCGTTTTTGCTGCGCTTTTCAGCCTCTAGCGGGGCACTTTAAACCCCTGCTAGCAGCCGAAAAAGGATTAAAAGCGCCTGCAAAGCACCGCTACGGTGGTGCTTTGCCGGCGGTTCAGCGGCGCTGCCCATTGATTTCAATGGGCAGGGGCGCTTTAGGAGCGGTGAGTTCGCCGCTCCTAATGCGCTCCAAAGAAGCTGCTGGCAGGACTTTTTCTGACGCCCTGCCTGCGCACTGCTCCAGTGTGAAAGCCCTCGGGGCTTTCACACTGGAGTGAATGGAGCCGCTGTTTCAGGGCTCTTTGCAGGCACTATTTTTAGCGCTATAGCGCCTGCAAAGCGCCTCAGTGTGAACTGCTTGATGGGCTTATTTTGGGCCTAGCTGGTTCACATGTATGTGTTTTGGTGGCCCACATTTGCGCAGGCACAGTGCCCAATCATTTGAATGGACTGCCATGTCTGCGTTTCCTGCAAAAAAAAAAAAAAGGTGCATGCAGCATTTAATAGGGCTGCACACACCTATGCCCATCAAGCAATGAAATACAGCACTGTCTGTTCATTATACTTTTGCACCATGTGACTTACCTGCAGTTCCTGCTCCGGCAAACTTGCTGCATTTTTAGATGTTTAGGCCACGCTTTTAAAGACACAGTACGTTTGTGTGCGCAGGAACAGCAGGTAAGTCGCATGGTGCAAAAGCCGAATGAATTTCAAGGCCACTGCATTTTTAAAATGCTGCATGCAACTTTTTTTTCTGCAGGAAACGCAGGCATGGCAGCCCATTCAAATGAATGGGCTGCTGTGCCTGCGCAAATGTGGGCCGCCAAAACACATACATGTGAATGTGTGATGTGACAATGGCTGCAATGTAATTGGGGTGCTGTGATGTGTAAAGGGGCACTATGACATGAACAGGCATGTACTGGCCATCGGGACTACCGGGAGTTTCCCGGTGGGCCGATGGCTCAGTGGGCCGGTTCCAGCGACCGCCTAATTTGCCTTTTGCATCGTTTCCCAGTTGTTCTGCGGTGAGGTCGGCCGCAATGTACCCCAATGTACCCTGATGTGCCCCATGTGCTTTGATGTGCCCCAATGTACCCTGATGTGCCCCATGCCCTGATGTGCTTTGTGCCCCGTGCCCTGATGTGCTGTGCCCCAATGTCGTGTGCCCTGATGTACTGTGACCTGTGCCCTGATGTGCTGTGTCCTGATGTGCCCTGATGTGCCCTGATGTGCTGTGCCCTGATGTGCTGTGTCCTGATGTGCTATACCCTGTACCCTGATGTGCTGTGTCCTGATGTGCTATACCCTGTACCCTGATGTGCTGTGTCCTGATGTGCTATACCCTGTACCCTGATGTGCTGTGTCCTGATGTGCTATACACTGTACCCTGATGTGCTATACCCTGTACCCTGATGTGCTGGGCTCTGTACTCTGATGTGCTGTACCCTGTGCCCTGATGTGCTGGGCTCTGTACCCTGATGTGCTGTGTCCTGATGTGCTGTGTCCTGATGTGCTGTACCCTGATGTGCTGTGTCCTGATGTGCTATACCCTGTACCCTGATGTGCTGTGTCCTGATGTGCTATACACTCTACCCTGATGTGCTGTGTCCTGATGTGCTGTGTCAGGATGTGCCCTGATGTGCTGTGTCCTGATGTGCTATACCCTGTACCCTGATGTGCGGTGTCCTGATGTGCTATACCCTCTACCCTGATGTGCTGGGCTCTGTACCCTGATGTGCTGTACCCTGATGTGCTGTACCCTGATGTGCTGTGTCCTGATGTGCCCTGATGTGCTGTGCCCTGATGTGCTGTGTCCTGATGGGCTATACCCTGTACCCTGATGTGCTGGGCTCTGTACCCTGATGTGCTGTACCCTGTGCCCTGATGTGCTGGGCTCTGTACCCTGATGTGCTGTGACCTGATGTGCTATACCCTGTACCCTGATGTGCTGTGTCCTGATGTGCTATACCCTCTACCCTGATGTGCTGGGCTCTGTACCCTGATGTGCTGTACCCTGTGCCCTGATGTGCTGTGCCCTGATGTGCTGTGCCCTGATGTGCTGTGTCCTGATGTTCTGTGTCCTGTCCCCTGATGTGTTATGCCCTGGGTCGGTCTGGATGAAGTCCAGGGCCACATTTTTGTCCCAGTCCAGCCCTGGACATGAAGGGGACTCTAATGTAACAGGGGCGCTGTGATGTGTAAAGGGGCACTATAATGTGGAAAGGTCTGCAATGCAATGGGGGCTGTGATATGAGGAGGCTGCAATGTAATGGGCGCTGTGATATGACGAGGCTGTAATGTTTTTTAAAGATAAATCTATGATTGTGTCTGTTTTTTGAGATGTTGGGGTGAAGAGCAAAATTGAATTGGGGGGGGGGGGGGGCCCAAAAAAAATGTTTGCCCGGGGTCCAAACCATATTAAAGACGGCCCTGACCGGGATGATGCCTGCAGCTGCGGGCATCATCCCGGTATAACCCCCGAAAGCCGAGTACGCACATCTGCGTATGCTCGGCGGGAAGGGGATAAACAAGTGAGTTGTGTTTCTTTTATTTTATTTATCTTGCACACAGATGCACTTTAGTTCTAAGTAGTCCACTTGTGTCACATTTCAGAAACCTTCTCACATGTGAGTTGGGTTGGTCTGTGAAATTTTCCTATCTGCTTCAGGCTTGAACTTCCAAGACTGGTCTGAATCTGATTGGCAACTGTGATGAACTGAACCTGAAAACCCACAGTGGGTGTGTTTTGGGAATACCTTTCTTGCATTACAAACGGTGAAGCAAAAGGTGTTCCCAGTTTACCAACAGTAGGTAGGATGGTGCATTACAGCAGTTATAAGATCCTATTTACTCTTGCGAATGGGATCGTTTGTGATTACAGCCAGAGACCTAGTAGGGGTTCCCAGTGATTAGCGGAAGTCCAATTTAAAAAGCAATGGCAGGCTGACAGCCAGGTATTACTTGCAATCGATCGTCCATGGATGCAGACGCGCTGGGTCTCCTGTATGTAATAATAAACAGGCCCCATTTGTGAATGTAAATGGGGCCTAAAGCATTGAACAGGTAGGCTGTGTTCCCTATTGCATCTCAAGGCTTTGGTTTTGATTCCTACTTGAGTTTCCCTTTAACAAGAACTTCTCTTTATCTTCAAATGCAAAAAAACAGCAGACACTTGTGTATTCTGGCCTGGTAGCCCTTGGGGCCCAGTTTTTATTGTTTACATTGTGCTCTGTCAGCATTTCTGGCTGGCTGTCTGTGAATGACAAAACCATAGCAAGCACTCCATCATGATGACTTAGGATGTGTATAAATCATACATCCATTTCTCTGAGCCATTAACAGAATGAAACTGATAAAATGCAATGAATGAGATTTGTATATGAGGTGCGGAGGAGGGGACACTTCCGCCGTGCAGACCTGGGTGCCGGATGACATATTTCAAGCATGTTGTAAGCCGGTTGGAATAGATTTACTGCCACTAGCGATGTAGATTGGGCTTGGTAAATATTCCAGTGACAGGCCTTTTTAATACCGTATGCTCTATTAAAAGTCGTCGGTCATGCCTGTGCTCTTGAAAAGTCCTTGCAATATGTTGCTTGGATGATTTGATTCTCTTCCAGAAGAGGGAATTCAACTTTTGTGTTTGTTTTTTCTTTTTCTTTCTTTTTCTTTTTTAAATAAATTGGTGAGAATCTAAGCCAGGCACAAACCCTTTCATTTAAATATATTCCTCACTAGCCACAAAAAAAATCCATTGGTGTGCCTCAAATGCATTTGCAAACCCAGATATGACCTTGTAAAAGTAGCAGTGCCATCAAGAGTGTGCTTTACATAGCCTGTGCAGAGAGCAGAGCAGTGGGAGGGATTCAGCAGGCTCCACCCTTACAGGCTGCCTGTAGAAAACTAAGGCCCCTTTTTCCTCCTTTTTATTAGGACCTCAGCCCTCCTGGTTTACCCAGGCTTTGCAGCGGTAACAATACGGGCTCCTCTTCCCCCTTGATGCTCGGGGAGAGCCGCATTAAGATCCAGCCGGCCCGCTCTACTCCGGCCAAGCGGCGTCTGCGCGCGCCGCCATGTTTTTGGTGCCCGAGAAGTGTCTTGGCCGCGCCGGAAGTGATGTCACTTAAGAGCGAGTCGGCGCCCGGGGGAGGAGGCAGGGCTGATGCTGGCATCTATTTCCGCTTCTGGTCTGGTGCAGTGGCACTATGGGAGTCCAGAAGCAGAGCACTAAGCCACGAGTGAAGCACTGGAAGACTCAGCAGGCTCTATAGCGGTGGGGACAGGTAAAGGTGCCAGCAAGGCCCATACTTAGGATTCCTTTTACTTGGGAGTCCTTTACTTGGGATTCCAATCTTCTCCATTTTTCTCCCCAGGTGGCGGGGGCCTGTCTGGGGACTTTGGGTTTCCATTTTCTGGCTTAAATTTCACAGCAGGACAATAAGTTTCAAGGGAAAAGGAAAAAAATGGTCCGCGCAGAAAGCTAAAAACAGGAGAGGAATCCTTTTTCATCCTCCTACGCAGGCCGAAAAATCTCAATGACTCGACCATGCGGGTAGGCGGAAGGCTGAAAAACTTCCTTCTGCAGTGGTCAGCCATCACATCAAACCAGTTTATATTGACCATTTTTGCTCAAGGCTATGCGAGTTTACGGACCTCCCCCAAGAAGATTTCTTGTGACAAATATCCCAAAAGATCCAGTAAAAGCCCTGGCCATGAAGTCCTCATTAAGGGAACTGATGCAGCAGGACGTAGTGATCCAAGTGCCCCCAGAAGAACAGCAGCAGTGGTTTTACTCTCATGTTTTCTTGGTAGGAAAGCCATCAGGAAAGTTCCAATTGATCCTCAATTTAAAACCTCTAAACAAATCTGTCCTGTACAGAAATTTTTTTCGGTCAGACATCTGTTGACCCCAGAAAGTTTCATGGAGTCAATAGATTTAAGGGATGCATACCTGCATATCCCAGTCTGGCTTCACTCCCAAAGGTACCTCAGATGGAGGGTGTAATTCATCAACTACGATTCAGGGCCTTGCCATTCGGGCTGTCATCCTCACCTCAGATTTTTACCAAGGTGATGACAGAAACCCTGGCTCCGCTTCGTTTTCAGGGAATCGCAGTGATTCCCTATCTGGACAACCTACTACTCTTCGCTCCCTCAAAGGAAAGGTTGCTGGACAATTTGGCCAAAGCACGCAACCATCTGGAATCTCTAGGATGGATTCTAAACCTACAGAAATCCTCTCTAAACCCATCACAGGAGGTTTGCTTTCTGTGCTACCTAATCGATTATGTAATACAAAAAATCTTTCTCCCTCAGGAGAAATAGGACAAGGTGCAGTCCACGGTGTTGATGCTGCAGACCTACCAGCTGATAACAATAAGGCAGGTTATGTCGGCATTAGGAGTACTGACCTCAACAGACACCAGTGCTTCAAATCATTTCAGGAACAAACAATAGAGACCCACAAGACCTCAAATTTTACACCATAGACAAAAGAGATCAAGATTGGAGAAGCTCAAACTTGCAAAGGGAGGTATCGCGTAACAAAACTTATAGGATATTTTAATTGAATGCGATGAAACCTAGTTAAATGTGGAATTGGATATCAATTGCTTCATTGAAGATTATTAGATGTATGTTTAAATAATTTTGGAACAAGGGGCGTGGCCTGGACATGGCGGGGTAAAGTCGCATGGTGCTTGAGCTCCCGACTCCAGACTCAGTAAGCAAGGCTGTTATGCCGTTGAACCAGCTTTTTTCTACCCGGTCATGAGCTATCACAAGAGAGGCAAGTATAAGGGCTCTCTCAAGCTGAATCCGGCGGCCCAAATCGACCGATATCTAAAAGAAAAGAACAGGTCTAGTCCGGAGGCCTGTACTGAGTCAACACGTGGCGAGGCCAGCTCACCATCTTCGTCTCCTGGCGGCATGGCGGCTTCACAGTGCTCGGGCTCACAACCCCTGACAGGGATCCCGAATCTGCTAAACCCATCGCTGAGCAGCCAGCCGGTAACAGGTCCATCTGTGCAGCAAACCAGAGACGACTCCGACATAAGAGCACTGTTCAGGGCCTTACCTACTAAAGCAGACATGGAGGCCCTCCCCACCAAGGCAGACGTGGAGGCTCTTGTCCTCAGAGTAGAGGAACAGCACCACCGAGATCTACAGGAGGTTCGTGCGGAGGTCCAGGAGATCGACGAGCGGCTGACTAAAGAGGAGGCCTCGATGAGGGCAATGGAGACCCGAGTAGCACAGTTAGAGAGAACGCAACGGAGATACCAGGAACAGCTAGCGGAAGTGCAGCTACATGCCGAGGACTTAGAGAACTGCAGCCGCCGTCAGAACATTCAGTTTAGGGGCATACCAGAAGCCACCGGCCCAGAGGATCTAATAGAAACAGTACAGGCACTGATACGCACAATATTGGATGGTGACATTCCCGCCACATTGGAGTTTGACAGGGTACATAGGGCGCTCGGCCCTAAACACACTGACGTGGAATGGCCCCGTGATGTATTATGCCGTTTACATCGATACAGCCATAAGGAGCAGATCATGCGCGCAGCGCGACTCAAGGGCTCAGTGGATTTTGACGGGGCGCAAGTTTCAGTGTACCCAGACGTGTCCCGAGCGACCCTCATGAGGAGAGCAATGCTGAAGCCCTTGCTGGAGCGACTATGTCGTGCAGGACTACCATACCGATGGGGATTCCCTCTTCAGTTGACCGTCCGGAAAGGAAGTGAGTCATTCACGCTACGCAGACATGCCGAACACCCGGATCTATTTGCCTTTCTGGGCATGGAACCGGTGCCGTTAAGAGACTGGTTGGGCCCCCTACCGAGCAGAGATCTCCGTCCGGCTCCACAGAGCGCTCCGGTGGGTCTTCCTCGTCGATCAACCAGGTGTAGACAAAGAGAGCCCACGCCAATGGAGGGAGGGGACCCAGAGTCGTGAGACCTGAGATCGTCTTCAATGTAAGTGACATGCAGCATGAGATGAATGTGCTAAGGGACTTGAACTGTTTGCAGCATAACTGAATGGCTCAGAGATGGTGGACTTACCCCCCCCCTCCCTTTTTTTTTTTTTGCTAGCTGCCTGATTTCCCACGGGGCCCCGCTGGGACCCCAGGGATACCCCCCTCACCTGTGCCCCATTACCTGCATTACTTGTTAGTGGCTAAGAGACTATCCATGCGGAACCCCCCTCCTCTCCAGGACTGAGATAAGTGGCCATACTAGGATGACTGTTTTCCCCCTGTCCCAGGGTATGTCACGGAATAATCCACCCGACCTACAACCATGTCACCATCCAGTGGAAAGTAGATTCCTGCAGGGAGGAGGCAGCTGAAATAGTGAGTACCTAGACTACCCTGGGACAACATGGATTATGTTCTACCGCAACTATTTGGAGAACTCACGTTACATGCTATGAAGAAAATCAAAAATAACTCTTTCACACAGTAAATTGTGTTGAGCCTGGCCCCCTCTGGACACCTGGGAATAGATTTGCAGCAGGTATTGGGTGTTCAGGAGGTGGAGGAGTTTGGGGGGAGGACGAGGAGGATCTAGAACAAGTTCGGAAATCAGGGGGGGGGGGGCCTCTGTGCTTACCAGGGATACTAGCGATACTATTGCTGAGGGGGGATGGGGTTATTGCTGAAATGTATGGTCCATATGGCACAGACATGCTCTAAGTTATGACTATTGTTAAATTGTTTTGCTTCATCTTTGCTCAAAAGGTGCCGACCCTCACCTGATACACACCCATAATATTTGACAGACACAAGGGAATCCTATAGAGACACTATTGTAATGTCATTAACTAAATGCAAGAAGTAGTGTGTCGGGCGACATAGGTCCTCCACCTGGGTCATGTTTTTTCAACTGATACTTTGCCGCAGGGTTATTTGGATTCCTGTTTAAGCTTCCTTTGCTTATATGCTGGTTCACGATATTTTACTTTCCCTTTTTCTTTTTTTTAGTTTGGGTCTGGTTGGGGAGCTCCTGACCTCAGTTGTGTTCAGCCACTACCCCAATTAGGATAACACCCCTCTGGGGCTTGGTTCAGTAGTCCCAAGGGTGTTTTGAGACTAAGTCTCCCAAACACTTTAGGCGTTTTAGCTTCCTGGGTACACTGATACTCCAGTGACCCGCTCTCTAATTTTCCGCCTATCCTATGTGCTTTTCTCTACTTGCCTTTCCCACCCTCTCTCATTTAACACCTATACCCTCCCTTCCCTCCTCCCCCCCCCCTTTTTTTTTTTTTCCTCCCTTCTTCTTTCCTTGGATTGCCCCTTCCTCCAGCCTAACTTACACCATGAGTTCCATGGACACTCTCAGACTAATGTCTATTAATGTCAAGGGACTTAATACCCCTGAGAAAAGATCCATGGTCTTATCTAACTTATCTAACTGGTCTTATCTAGCTTGAAGCAAGCAAAAGCCCATATATGCTTCCTACGGGAAACCCATTTTCGAGCTGATGTAATACAGAGACTCCGAGATTGTTATTTCCCAACTGTGTACCATGGGTGCTCGTCCGAATCTAAGTCCAAGGGGGTTAGCATATTGATACACGCCGCAACACCGTGGACGCTGCAAGACCAGTGGAATGACAATGAGGGACGGGCCCTGTTGGTGAAGGGGATCCTGGGCGGCTCCTTGGTAACCCTGGTGAATCTGTACCTCCCCAACACTGGTCAGATTAGATTCCTTGAGTCTGACCTGACGAAATTACAAGATTTTGCTGAGAGGGCGGTGGTGTTGGGGGGGAGACCTCAACTTCACTATGGACCCATCCCTAGACGCGTCTAGTCAAACTTCCCAAATCTCCTATGCAGCACTCAAACGCCTAAAGAAGAATTGCTTTTCACCTGGTTGATGTGTGGAGGTTACTGAACCCGACACAGAGGGACTACACCTTCTACTCACACCCTCATGATTCTTATACGAGAATCGATCTTCTCATGCTACCCCAATCCTTGCTGTCTAGGGTGCGATCGGCCTCTATAGGGTCCATTACTTTTTCAGACCATGCCCCGGTCTTTGTTGACATGGACTTCTTACCACATGTGCCTAAACAATGGCAGTGGAAGCTTAATGACACACTACTCCAAGACCCTGAAGTGGTGGAGGAGGTTTCTAGGGAACTGAGAAACTTTTTTTTCATCCAATGTAGGCCCAGACAGTGCCCCCCAGATGGTCTGGGAGGCACACAAGTGCTCTATCAGAGGAATTCTAAAAAAATTGGCACTCGCCTCAAGAAGGCAAGGATTTAGCAAACCCTTGACATCTTAGAAAAAATTAGGGTACTAGAATCCATGCATAAACAATCCCTGGCATCCCAAACACTTTTGGAACTCACAACTTTGAGGAACCAATTGAGATCCCTGGCGATGTTCAGAGCTAAGGCAGTGATCGCAAAATGCAAACGCACTTTCTATGAACACAGCAACAAATATGGTAAATTGTTAGCGAGGGCTTTGAGAGCCCAGAGGGCACAAAGGTTCATCCCTGAGCTTATGGGAGAAGATGGCTCCAAAGTACACACCACAGAGGAGATTGCTGACCAGTTCCGCAAGTATTACACCTCATTATACAACCTTTCGCACCAATCTTCAGATAGTGATAAACTAATAGAAAGGGAGGCTATACGGGAGAATATAAAGAAGTCTGATCTTCCCCGACTGCCTGATGAGGCATTAGCAACTATGGAGGAACCACTTTCGGGAGAAGAGGTAGCACTAGCCATCGCCCGTATGCAAAACGGTAAAGCCCCGGGCCCAGATGGGTACTCGTTGGCATATTATAAGACATTTGGAGGTATCCTGACACCACACTTTCTAGCGGCTTATAACGACACAGGAGAGGGGGCGAATCTCCCACAGGACTCATTACGGGCTTTCATTTCTGTAATACCAAAGGAGGAGAAAGACCCGTTGTACTGCCAGAACTATAGGCCTATATCCCTCCTTAACGTGGATCTAAAGATCTTTACCAAAGTTCTGTCCATGCGATTATCGGAATGAATTCCATCACTCATCCATTCAGATCAGGTCGGTTTTGTGCCCTCCAGAGAGGCGAGGGATAACACCACGAAAGCAATTAACCTTATTCACGCAGCCCATACGCAGGGAATCCTGATGCTACTTCTTTCAACTGACACTGAAAAGGCGTTCGATAGGGTGAACTGGCCCTTCCTGATCGAGACCCTCTATCACATAGGGTTAGGACAGGGGATGATGCACTGGATGCTAGCTATATACTCTAGGCCATCGGCCCAGGTGAAAGTAAACGGTCAGCTCTCCTCCCCCTTTGCTATTGCCAACGGGACAAGGCAGGGTTGCCCCCTGTCCCCTTTAATATTCATCTTAGCATTGGAGCCTTTCCTCCGTACGGTGAGGGACAATCCTAACATATCGGGGATTCATCTGAGTGACTCCCTGTTTCCCAAAATAGCAGCCTTTGCGGACGACCTGCTTTTTTTTATATCTAATCCCCTAGTAAGATTATACTAATCCCCTAGGTAGATTGTCTAACTTTAAGGTCAATTTCCAAAAATCGGAAGCCTTAAATATATCCATGCCGAATTCTTTGGCCAAGCTGTTGCAAGCGGATTTCCCCTTTAAGTGGGCGAACTCCTGTATCAAATACTTGGGCATCCGTCTACCAAAGAAGGTGGAAGACGTATTCACTCTTAATTTTCCCCCCCTGCTGAGAGACATTAAAAAAGACTTGCAGAAGTGGCAGACGGGCTTGTTCTCCTGGTTTGGAAGATGTAGTATAGTAAAAATGAACGTCATGCCCCCAATCTTATACTACCGCCAGACTCTCCCGTCAGGATTCCAAAGGCATTTCTAAGAGCAGCAAATCGGCGTTGATCATGTTCATTTGGGCTCGAAAGCCCCCGCGGCTAGCCCAATCAATTTTGCGGTTACCAAAAATGCTCGGTGGAATAGCTCTCCCAGTTGTGGCCCTTTATCATTCAGCCTTCCACTTGACAAGAATTATTGATTGGTGTCGCCATAGGACACTAAAACAATGGATTCAAATAGAAAGGTGTATGACGGGTGTGGCGTTAGAGGGGTTGCCTTGGTGTCAGAAGAATTTATCAGTTCGCATAAAGGATCATCCTACAGTAGGAGAGACGTGGCGACTGGCCCAAAAAATATTTCGAGAACATTCGATTGCGCCCGCTCCCTCACCACTTACCCCAGTGATTGGTAATCCTGCCCAGGAGTAAACAAACCCAGATTCCAGGATCTTAAGGGGTGTAACAGATCTCAACTTCGCCACTTCATTGGGAATGAAAAGTGGATGACCAGGGAGGAAATCATGGATGATCCCCTTTTGGCGAGCCTTTCTTTCTGGCAAAAGGTCCAATTAGGTCACTTTCTGAGAGCACAGCCTTCACCAGGGCCTTTCTTGCGAGCATTGACAGCATTCGAACTTATCTGCTCGGAGCAGGAACCAGTGCGACATGCCATTTCACTATCCTACCAGCTCCTTATCTCACCCCCCAAGGGATTTAGACCTCCCTACCTAGCCAAGTGGGAACGAGTCTTGGGAATAAAGCTAAACGAGAGACAGGCAGAGAGAATATTTCTCTTTACCTTCTCTTTACCTATAAGATTTCGATTTGCGCTGCCCAACAGGAGGCAGGGTTCAAGGTTTTGTCACATTGGTATTACACACCAGACAGGTTACACCGGATATTTCCTCAGAGCACGGATGTAAGCTGGAGATGTGGAGAGGAGGCGGGCACTCTTCTTCACATATTCTGGTCTTGCAGGCTACTGGCGCCCTTCTGGTCGAAGGTACACCAGATTACACAGAAGTTCACAGATAGGGAGCTGCCCAGGACCCCTGAGTTCTTTTTACTACATCATGAAATACCGAGCAAGGCATACAGGAAATCAGTCCTGCCCTCATTGGTCACGGCAGCGAAAAGTTGCATCCCCCTGTTCTGGAAACGGATGGAGCCCCCGGGTATTGCGGTATGGTTGAAAAAGATAGCTGATATTTACAAAATGGAGGACCTTGTAGCTATTGATCAGGGTCGTGGAGAACAGTTTTCTAAGAAGTGGTATTATTGGCTTCAATTCTTCTACTCAGAGGAGTATGCAGGGCTGGTGGCCTAAATATTTGGTAATTTGGAGGACAGGAACATTGAGAAACTGAGGGTGGGGCTGGAGGGGGGTAGTCCCCCCCTTGTCACCCCCCCCACTCCCCCTTTTTTTTTTTCTCTTATCCCTCCTTCCTCATCCCTCTTCCCCTCTCTCTCTATACTTTCCTTGTCTCCTTCTTTTTCCTTTTCTAGTTTATCTTTGCTTTCATACTACTGTATACAAATAAGGGAATAGGAAGAAGAACACAGGAAAAAAAAGAAAAGACAATAAGAGGTAGAACCTAATATTAAACATGGCACAGCAAGCCTCTTTAAATTGAAGACCGGTTAACTAGAGTAAGACTGTATAAGCTTATACAAATAATCAGGCTGTATTGTTGGATTCGTAGAGATTAATCAGTAGAAATGTATGTAAAGTGTGGAAAAATGTTGTGCCCGCTGTATTGATGTTTGTATACTGCTGTTTTCCTACCTCTTTGCAAATAATGAATTTAAAAAAAAACATTTTTGGAACTTTGTTTCATTTTCTTTTTTTATTTTCTTTTTATTATTAGTATTATTTTAGTAGTAGTTGTATATTTTTTTTTTCTTCAAATTTTCTATGTGTCTAAATTAAATTTTATCTTATTAAATTTATACAGAAGTATTGTGTTTTATATATATATATATATATATATATATATATATATATATATATATATATATGAATATATATATATATATATATATATATGAACTAATTAAATTAACCACTTCAATGCTGGCATTTTCCCCCCTTCCTGCCCAAGCCAATTTTCAGCTTTTAGCACTGTCGCTTTTTAAATGACAATTGCGCGGTCATGCTACACTGTACCCAAACAAAATTTTTATAATTTTGTTCCCTCAAATAGCTTTCTTTTGGTGGTATTTGATCACCTCTGGGATTTTTATTTTCTGCTAAACAAATGAAAAAAGACTTTTTGAAATTTTGAAAAAGAAAAAGTTTTTTTTTTCGTTTGTTACAAAACTTTGTAAAGAAGTACGTTCTCTCCTTCACTGATGAAGCTGCACTGATAAGGTGGCAATTATGGGCACCGATGAGGTGGCACTGATGGGCACTGGTGATGGGCACTAATAGGCGGCACTGATATGCAGCACTGATGGTCACACATAGGTGGCACTGCTGGGCGCTGATAGATGGCACTGATGGAAATGGATGTATGGCACTGATGGGCATCACTGATTGGCAGGCATTATTGATAGGCACGGGCACTGATTGGCATCCCTGGTGGCCATGGGTGGCATACCTGGTGGTCCCAAGTGGTGGGCATCCCTGGTGGTCCTGGTGGCGTCCCCGGTGGTCCTGGGTTGGCATCCTCGGAGGGGTTGCGCTGATAATCAGCGCAGCCCCCTCGTCAGAGGAGCAGCCGATCGGCTCTTCTCTACTCACGTCTGACAAAGCCGAAACACGGCTTTTCCTGTTTACACCGTGATCAGCGGTGATTGGACACAGCTGATCACGTGATAAAAAATCTCCGTCAGAGACTCTTTACCTAGATCAGAGTTGCGGTGTGCCAGACTGACACGCCGCACCACCGATGGGCTGCTCGCCCATACGGGCGCATGCCGGCTAGTTATCCTGATCACGTGTGACGTCCGATCAGGATAACTAAACTACTTTGCTGACGTCATTTTGCTATATGGCGGGCGGCAAGTTAAATTTAGCTCAAATGCATTTCTTCATAATGGTAGCATATGTAAGGAGACAAACAAAGGTTTTTATTAATGTTTTTAACGATTCATAAAGTATGATATATGTATTAAGATTGTAAAGTCTGTCCAGTGATCTCTTTGGGGCAAGTGCACATTTAGTGTACAATAGTAAAACGTAAGGGGAGATAAAAATGTGGCCCTCAGTTCCGCTTTCGGAACAAAGTGAGTATGGCGGAAAGGGAACTTCCGGTTTCGCAGTAAGCCGATTGGTTTAACAATTTGTAATAAGGGCATAAATACCTTAAGCAAGATGGCACCATAAGCTTTCTGAAGACGCATGATTGGATGCGAAACGCGTAGAAGCTTCTGGGTAATGCCGATGTCACGTCCTGTCCCTAACCCGCACGAAATCGAGGCTTGCACCGCACGCCGGTTCCTGGAGACGAAACGGCGAGCACACTCTCCAAACGGAACGCTGAAAAGACTCAGTGCCGGTCCTAAGGCACTATAATTCGTTTTCTTTTTTTTTCCCAGGCTTTTTTTTTTCATAGGCTAAGGCCTCATGAGACGCTGTTAAACGCGCGTTCAGAGGCAGTTGGACACTTTTTTCAACTGCCCCTGAACTCATTCAATGTTATCCTATGTGTCCATGTACACAGTCTCGTTTTTTTTGCGTTTTTAGGCAGTTGTGTTTTAACCTCGTTTTTCCAGAAGCAAAAAAATGGGTTCAGACGCAAAAGTTTTCCACGTTTCAGACGCTAAACTGTGGTACCGCCTTTAGCTGCGTTTGCGTTTATAAGTTTTTTTTTAAAGGAACCCTATTTTTTGGACCAGAAAACACAGAAATATGATGGTAATCTGCAGCAGAGAATGACACGGGTCGCAAAATGTCAAGCACTTTTCTGCAGCAGAGAATGACATTTTGCGACCCGACTTTGGGGCCCCATATCTTGGGGCCACTTGAAGCTAGGAACCCCATATGTGGTGTGCAAACACAGTGGAACTGGCACTACAACATATCCAAATGTGGGGTTCCTAGCACAAAGTGACCCCGAGATACGGGGCCCCAAATTCGGGTCACAGAATGTCAAGCACTTTTCTGCAGCAGAGAGTGACATTTTGCGACCTGACTTTGGGGTCCCGTATCTCGAGGCCACTTGGTGCTAGGAACCGCAGATTTGTTGAAGTGTTAGTTCCTCTGTGTTAGCACACCAAATTTGGGGTTCCTAGCACCAAGTGGCCCTGAGATACGGGCTCCAAATTTGGGTCGCAAAATGTCATTCTCTGCTCTGCAGACGCTTCTAGACGCAAACGCGGCATGCAAATGCGGCAAAACGGGCGTTTCTAAATGCCGGTTTCAGCTTTTAAAAACATGTGTTCAGCAGAGTTTGCACCGGCGTTTTGTGTGCATGAAGCCTAAGATGTCATCAGTCTGCTGCAGACAAGAAAGAAAAGCATTTCCTCAGTCTCTCTTGCCCAGAGATCAGATTGCAACATTGTAGGAAGTCACAAGATGAAAGGCTGTAGCAGGGGCTGATCGACCGATACCTAAACAAGGATGGCTCCTTCCTACAAAAGAGAAGAGATGACAAAGGCATTGTTAGGGGGTGTACTGTGTTCTCTGTAAAAGGTAAAAAAAAAAACCTGCAAGTGTTGCACTTACACCGATCAGACCATTGACAGGTAAAGTGAATAAGATTGATTATCTCATTACAATGGCATCTGAACGTGGGTGGGATATATTAGGCAGCAAGTGAACATGCTGTTCCTGAAGTTGATGTATTGAAAGTAGAAAAAAAATTGGCAAGTAAGGCTTTGAGTGACTTTGACAAGGGCCACATTGTAAACTGGCTACAAGGGCGAGTTCAGAGGGTGGTGATAAATGGGGAATACTCGGAATGGTCAGGGGTGGGTAGTGGGGTCCCCCAGGGTTCTGTGCTGGGACCAATCCTATTTAATTTGTTCATAAACGATCTAGAGGATGGGATAAACAGTTCAATCTCTGTATTTGCAGACGATACTAAGCTAAGCAGGGCAATAACTTCTCCGCAGTACGTGGAAACCTTGCAAAAAGACCTGAACAAATTAATGGGGTGGGCGACTACATGGCAAATGAGGTTCAATGTAGAAAAATGTAAAATAATGCATTTGGGTGGCAAAAATATGAATGCAATCTATACACTGGGGGGAGAACCTCTGGTGGAATCTAGGATGGAAAAGGACCTGGGGGTCCTAGTAGATGATCGGCTCAGCAATGGCATGCAATGCCAAGCTGCTGCTAACAAAGCAAACAGAATATTGGCATGCATTAAAAGGGGGATCAACTTCAGAGATAAAACGATAATTCTCCCGCTCTACAAGACTCTGGTCCGGCCGCACCTAGAGTATGCGGTCCAGTTCTGGGCACCAGTCCTCAGGAAGGATGTACTGGAAATGGAGCGAGTACAAAGAAGGGCAACAAAGCTAATAAAGGGTCTGGAGGATCTTAGTTATGAGGAAAGGTTGCAAGCACTGAACTTATTCTCTCTGGAGAAGAGACGCTTGAGAGGGGATATGATTTCAATTTACAAATACCGGACTGGTGACCCCACAATAGGGTTAAAACTTTTTCGCAGAAGAGAGTTTAATAAGACTTGTGGCCACTCATTAAAATTAGAAGAAAAGAGGTTTAACCTTAAACTACGTAAAGGGTTCTTTACTGTAAGAGCGGCAAGGATGTGGAATTCCCTTCCACAGGCGGTGGTCTCAGCGGGGAGCATTGATAGCTTCAAGAAACTATTAGATAAGCACCTGAATGACCGCAACATACAGGGATATACAATGTAATACTGACACATAATCACACACATATGTTGGACTTGTGTCTTTTTTCAACCTCACCTACTATGTAACTATGTAACTATGTAATGCAGGGGTCAGCAACCTTTTTCCACTTAAGGGCCGTATTCAATGTATGCGAATGCATGGAGGGCCGCATTCACCTATTAATAAATTAAGATAATAATAATCCTAACATAATAATAATAACAGTACAGGTTTACCTCACTTTAGGGTGCTTCACTAATACAAAGCCAGTTCACCCTGAGGCAGCATGTGGCTGGGGATTCGTATGTTACTGCCCCCCTCCCCCATCCTGGCACCCAAGGGTGGCTGACGCCAGCCAGCATGGTCTGGAGATGGTGTTCCTGCCCCTAGGGGAGATGGAGTCCCCGTCCCTAGGGGGTGAAGGGGTCCCCATCCCCAGGGGTGATGGGGTGTGACGGGAGTCACTGTTGGGTGCAGGGTGACCAAGAAAAGAATAAACCCTGAGAATATGATTGGATTACTTAAAGTGGGACAGTAATATTTATCCACAATTTCTCCCAGGATATATGTAAAGACTATTTTTGGTTTGTTTGATTCTGAACTCAACATGTTAGTTGAGAGAGCTGATCACATTGGCCTCTAGAACTGGGTAGGAGCCGGACAGTCTCCTCATACTATAGTTTGTTGCCTACTAGGCTGAGGAGGGGGGGAGATCACTGTTTGTAGTGTTAATTGTAATTAGCTCCTGCTATTGTGAGAAGGTGTCCTGTGTGTATACTAATGTGTGAAGCTCGGTGACAACAAGTCTGAGCTGTAGTGAAATCATGATTAATCATACAATGCCCAGGGGGGCACGGAGTCACATCGGGTGCTTTAAGGGGTTAGGTAATTAGTTCATGTTAATTCTGTTTCTGGTTACAGTTGTATTGTTAGAGTAATATGAGCAGGAGGAGGGACCTCCTCTTCTACTGTATATAAGACTGTATTCTGGTTCTAATAATAAAGAGTCTGATTCCTGTTTGACCCTCCGTACAGAGCCTCGTCTCGTACTTGGGGGAAGAATTATTCATATGGGTTTCTTGTTCGGCTGATTGGAGTGTTCGGTAGCTGCTTTTGTGTTCAGAAATGGAATGTCCTAAACGGCTTTAACCCCTTTCATACTCGGGGTGTCGTTACATGGGGTTCCCGCCCCCAGGGGTGATAGGGATCCCGTCCCCAGGGGGGATGGGGTACCTGTCCCCAGGTGAGAAGGCGTCCCTGTCCCCAGAGGTAAGTGCCTCCCTGTCCCCAGGTGAGAAGGGGTCCCTGTACACAGGGGTGATGGCCTCCCTGTCCCCAGGTGATTAGAGGTCCCTGTCCCCAGGGGAGCAGTCCCTGTCCCCAGGGGTGATGCGGTCCCTGTCCCCAGGTCAGAAGGGGTCCCTGTCCCCAGGTGAGAAGGGTCCCTGTCCCCAGTTGAGAAGAGGTCCCTGTCCCCAGGGAAGAAGGGTCCCTGTCCCCAGGGGTGATGGGGTCCCTAATAGCCCCCATTGCAGTGTTCTCTGTACCCCTATAGCGGTGTCCTATGTCTCCTTCACATCACTTCCATAGTCCCCTCTGCCCCCTCCCCCATAGCAAGTTTCCTGTGCCCCCCAAAACAGTGTCCTCTGTCCCCTGCACCCCTCCACTGTAGTGTCCTCTGCCCCCTCCCCCCAAAGCAAGTTTCCTGTGTGCCCAAAAGCAGTATCCTCTGTCCCCTGCACCCCCAACCCCCCAACTGTAGTGTCCTCTGTCTCCTGTACCCCCCCCCCCCCACTGTAGTGTACTCTGTCTCCTGTACCCCCTGCTGTAATGTCCTCTGTCTCCTGCATCCCCCCCCCCCCCACTGTAGTGTCCTCTGTCCCCTTCACCCCACCTCACAAACACACGCTGTGTAGGTAGAACTTTCCTACCTTACACAGGTGTACAGCAAACAGAGCAGCAGAGATCGGCATCACAGGGCTGGATGGGGGCGGGAATTGCTGAAGTTAACTTTTCACATTAACAGGCTGGTGATTGGTTGCTAGGATCGCCCGGCAATCAATCACCTGCTGTTTAATATAAAAAGTTAACTCCAGCAGTTCCTGCCCCCATCCAGCCCTGTGATGCCGGCCGCTCGCCGCTGTCAACTGAAGATGTGGAACACATGAAATGTCTGTGAGCCGGGTGCTGTGAATTAATCACGGGCACTGACGGGCCGAACATTCAGCGGTGGCGGACCGGGTGTGGGCCACGGGTTTCCGACCCCTGTTGTAATGGGTAGACCAGTGTCTCCCAACGTTTTTTCAGTTGCGGCACCCTTTAAATTCAGTCTCGAGTTACCCCAGTCTATAACTTATAGTTTTACAAATGGCCGCAACAACTACACATGTAGGACACCCAGCATTAGAGATGACTTGGTTTTCTCCCTCAGTTTCTCTCCCTCATTCAACTAGTGTGACCCCAGTGCTGACGGAGAGGTGCAGATGAGGGGAAAACAAGGACCTCTTTAGGTGCCCAATGTTGTCACCGGTGAATCGGCACATGGGGAGTGATCCAATAGAAGAGCTACTGTAGCTCAAATTGCTGAAAAAGCTAACCAGTTTCTGCCTGCACTATAGTCCATGGACATCTTCCCACATGCAAGCCCTGGGGTGTGCAGCAGGTGCACTCTGACCGCTGTGTCCTTTTGGACACAGCTGATCACAGATCATCATAAAGGGCTAATCACAGCCGCCCTTTACCATGTGATCAGCTGTGTCCAAGCACAGCTAGTCACATGTAAACAGCCTTGTCGGTTATCGGCATTCCGTTCCTCACACGCTGTCTCTGTGTGAAGAAAGGAGAGCCGATAACCAGCAAGTGTGACAGGGCACAGTGAGTGCATTGTTTACACTGATAATCAGGACACTTCTCATCAGTGCCCTGATTATCAGTGCAGCCTCATCAGTGCCCTCTCGTCAGTGCAGCCTCATCAGCGCACATCATCGAAAAATCACATATTTGCAAAATTGTATAACAGAAACACTACTTTTTTTTTTTCAAAATTTTCAGTATTTTTTTTATTTGTTTCGTAAAAAAAACCCAGTGGTGATTAAATACCACAAAAAGAAAGATCTATCTGTCTAAACAAAAAATGATAAAAATGTCAGTTTTGCATGACCGCGCAATTGTTTTTCAAAGTGCAACAGAGCTTAAAGCTAAAAATTGGCTTGAACAGGAAGTGGGTGAAAGTGCCTGGTATTGATTTAGTTAATGTTCCGATAGAAAGGTGTCAGAACACACTGCATCGCAGTTTCTTGTGTATTGTGCTGCATAGTCTCAGACCGGTCAGAATGCCAATGCTGACCCGTGTCCACAGCCAAAAGTGCCTACCATGGGCACGTGAGTATCAGAACTGGACTACAGAGCAATGGAAGAAGGTGGCCTCGTCTGATAAATTCAAGAATGGTTTCAGGAACACAGCAGTGCGTTTAAGGCGTTGACTTGGCCTTCAGCAGATCTCCATTCAGTTAAGCCTCTGTGGGATTTACTGGACAAGCAAATCTAATCCACGGAGGGCCCACATCACAACTAATAGGTCTTAAAGGATCTGCTGCTGAAGACTTGGTGCCAGATACCACAGCATGCCTTCAGAGTAGAAGGTATGCGTCTAGTGGAAGCCATGCCTCCACAGGTTATGGTGGTCATAATGTTATGGCTGATCGTTGTATAAATTACTTGGTGTGTATGTACTTACTATGAAAAATTATATCTGATGATAGATCCACTTTTTAAGCCAGAAATGATTTTTTCTTTTTCATACATCATGGGACACAGAGTCAGGCTAATATTTCTTACCTACTGGGTTATACTCCATCATTAGGTGAATGGACAGTGGTAAACCAAAGGTCTTCAGACAGGAAGTGATCCCCTATATAACCCCTCCCACACAGGAAGTACTTTAGTTTTTTACCAGTGTCCGCAAGGTGGATGGCACAGTTTGTTTGAGCTCTCTGAGCTACAGGTCTCTAGTCCCACAAACTGTTCCAAAAATGAATCAAGGGATTGACTAATCGGATCCATTTGACACGGGCAATTATGCTTAGATAAATGGTACCTGAGCCTCGCAAAGAAGACTCAAGATCCTGTGAGGTTTTGCCTGTAATGTGGCCTCCGGGCGCTGGACCCTGTGGAGTGGAAATCCTGGACACTACAGCACTAAGGCATTTCCTGCAGGGTGCTGTACAGGTCCAAGGGCGTGGACCCTAAACATGAAAGGGTAGGCAGTCCTTGAAGGTCCAAGTGACAGGAACCCGCCGTGAAGGGTGAAAATTGGGCCCTTAGCTTCTAAGTGGCCCTGCGCCTGGACAGGTAAGTGAAACCCCTTTGTTACAATCACTGGGACACTCCACAATTATAAAATAATCAGTCAAGCTAGCTTAAGGCTGGACACCTGTGTGCGGTGACCATATGGGGGAGTTCTGGGCTAGCTTTGGGTGTTTGCAAAGTGTACCTTTTTTGCTTGTGTCTGACTGTGCATGTGCGTTCGCAAGAGCACCCTTGGGCTCAGCAGTTTGTTTGGCTTCGCCGCACATGCCCTGTAGCCTTTATCTGGGCACATGAAAATTTGCGTTGTACGTAAATAGTCACGCCCATTCGCCGGGACTGCGCACATGCGTGCGCACACATGCATAGAAAATTCAGGCGCACAACCAGCTTATTTAAGCTGCTCAGGCCAAGCATGTGGTGCTCCGAGAAGGCAGCTGTGGGACACAGAGCAGGCTCTGAACAGACACTTGCAGTAGTTCATTTTTCCTTACCCGGGTCACATGAATCACCAGGTGTTGCTTGGCAGGCTAAAGGTGCTTAGCAGGATTGTTGCATAGGGGCTTGGTGAGCCTTATTAGCCACCTCAATACAGGGCACTTACTGCCCCATTCTGCCCAAGCCAATTTTCACACTGTACCCAAACAGAATTTTTATCATTTTGTTCCCACAAATAGAGCTTTCTTTTGGTAGTATTTGATCACCTCTGCGTTTTTTATTTCTCGCTAAACAAATAAAAAAAGACCTAAAATTTTGAAAAAAAAAAAGTTTTTCTTTTGTTTCTGTTATAAAATTTAGTATATGAGTAAGTTTTCTCCTTCACTGATGGGCACTGATAAGGCGGCACTGACGGGCACTGATAAGACGGCACCCATAAGGTGGCACTGATATGAAGCACTGATGGGCATTGATAGGCGGCACTCATGGGCACTCATGGGTGGCACTGGTGGGCACTGATATTCGGCACTGATATATGGCATTGTTAGGCATTACTGATGGCACTGGCAGGCATTGGGGATGTGTATATATAATTTGTTCCTGCGCTATCATGTGTGTAAAGAACAGAGCTAATGGGAAAAGCTGCCTGCACTGAATAGGGTACAACCAGACCCTGTGGGTAAATAAATAATTGAAATAAGTGGTGCTGCGCTAATCCTTAGCAAAAAATACAAATAATAAGTATGTAATCCTATTAGATTTAATAGAGTACACTAGGTGTAAAGAAACTAAAAATATCTGAAATAAAATGAGTGCTCACTAAACCGTGAAAGACTGATCACTCAAACAGAAAAAAACAAAAAAAATGTAACAAGTGCACTCATAGAGTGTGAAATAATTAATTAGTATCAGTGACTCTACGTACCAAAATATCACTATAAAATAAACAGAAGTGATAGCAGCAAAAATGGGAGTGCCAACTCCTAATAAAGTGCAAAGAATACAATAAATGGGTGAGTTGCAACGTGTAGCATACATGCAACACACAAAGTGACTATGTGCAGCGGTGAGTAAACATAATAATGCAGCAAAGGAAAATGTCCAATCAATGAAAGTGCTTCAGCGTATAAAATCTTCCGTCATAAAGTGACACCAGCTTCCTAACATGCATAAGTTGCAGTGCAGTGCCTACGTGTGACGTCACACCTCATGTGACTCCCCTGATGAAGTCACGTGAGGTGTGAGGTTACGCGTAGGGACGGGACAGGCATCTATGCTGATTTAGGCTCGCTGCTCGTCGGAGATAAGCTACTGTGTTACTGTTTTTTGTGAGTACCCTTATTTTATAAATAAAAGCTGTTTTTAGCCATACTGTATTACACTATTTGGGACCTTTCTTCTTTTCATTTCCATGCCCCCCTAACATCTGAGGGAACTATGCTCTGGGACTAGGACCGTGAGGATAGATGAGGAATCTTAAGGATGGTACTCCCAATATTGGTCATATGCGTTTACCCTATTACCTTAAGGTAAGGGGCCATTATCTACCAGTGTGTGTGTGAACACGAAGAGGAGCACTATGTTTACATCTGAGCACTGCACTGCAACTTATGCATGTTAGGAAACTGGTGTCACTTTATGAAGGAAGATTTTATACGCTGAAGCACTTTGATTGGACATTTTCCTTTGCTGCATTATTATGTTTACTCACCGCTGCACATAGTCACTTTGTGTGTTGCATGTATGCTACACGTTGCAACTCACCCATTTATTGTATTCTTTGCACTTTATTAGGAGTTGGCACTCCCATATTTGCTGCCATCACTTCTGTTTATTTATAGTGATATTTTGGTATGTAGAGTCACTGATACTCATTAATTATTTCACACTCTATGAGTGCACCTGTTACATTTTTTTTTGTTTTTTTCTGTTTGAGTGATCAGTCTTTCACGGTTTAGTGAGCACTCATTTTATTTCAGATATTTTTAGTTTCTTTACACCTAGTGTACTCTATTAAATCTAATAGGATTACATACTTATTATTATTTGTACTTTTTGCTAAGGATTAGCGCAGCACCACTTCAATTATTTATTTACCCACAGGATCTGGTTGTACCCTATTTGGTGCAGGCAGCTTTTCCCATTAGCTCTGTTCTTTACACACATGATAGCGCAGGAATAAATTATATATACACATCCCCAATGCCTGCCAGTGCCATCAGTAATTTCAATTAGGCATTGGGGATGGGCACTGATTGGCAGCTGTCTGGGCACTGATTGGCATTTCCCTTGTGGTCTAGGGTGGCATACCTGGTGGTCCAGTGTGGTGGCCATCCCTGGTGATCCTGGCGGTCCTGGGTGGGCATCCAAGGGGGGCTGCGCTGATAAACTGAGCACAGACCCCCCCTGTCAGGAGAGCGATCGGTCTGTCAGACACAAGTGTGGAAAAGCCGATCAACGGCTCTTCCTGTTTACATCACGATCAGCCGTAATCGTCAGAGGCTCTTTACCAAGATCGGTGTAGCGGTGTGTCAGATTGACACACCGCATCGCTGCGATGCATGCCCCCCTGGGCTCCCGATCTATGACGGCCTCCCAGAAAGAGAGCCGCGCCGCCCAGCCATCATTTGAGGTGTTTTAATTACACCCAAGTACACCCAAGTACTCTTTGTTTGCAGGCATTGAATGTCTTCCAAAAAGAGGAGTGGGACTAACACCACAGGGAAGGGCACACCTACGTCATCAGTAGTTCCTGATGAACCTAGTCGTAACCCAAGTGTTGTATCCCCTGAAAGACCAGAGGCTGCTGTGCCTATCTGGTATTGTCCCTACAGTCAATGCTGCTGCTTCACCCTTTATCACTAAGGATGAATTGTCCTCAGCCCTAGCCGGGTTAGAGCACAGGATTGCCGGCATGATTGCCTCCATCCCGCAGGGTGGCAGGAAACCTGACAGATCCCCCTCCCCGGAGTCTTTTCATCTGGAGCAGGAATGGGTTGAGGATGGGGAAGAGCTTAAAGCTCAGGATTCGGTGGAGTGTCAGGCAGATGAGTCTGCTTCCGAGCAATCTTGACAAGAAGATATCCACTCGGTCTGCCTCTCAGTTGCAGAGGTTTTTGATCCTGACTCTGACCAAAATGGTTTGTTCTGGCCTTAAGTTGCCTCTTGCAGAGGTGACTGAGCCCCCCTGGTCCTCTTCGGGATCTCTAGACCTTTTCGAGTCGCACAGACTTTCCCGCTACACCCCTTTTTACTACAGGCGGTGTATGCTGATTGGGAACATCCTGACAGGACTTTTTGCCTCCTAAAAGGTTTTCCCTTTTATATCCCATGGCTGAAAAGTTTGTTAAAAAATGGAGCATGCCAGCTGTAGATGCAGCAGTCTCTTCCTTAAACAAGAACTTAACTTGTCCGGTAGATAACGCACAGGGCTTGAAAGACCCCGTTGACAAGAAATTGGAGTCATTATTAAAGGCTTCCTTTTCTTTGGCCAGTTCAGCTATTCAGCCTGTTGCAGCAATTGGTATTTGCCAGTCCGTAAAGGATCAGGTCAAACGGCCGGATAGGCCTAACCAGGAGGATGATCTGCCTGAAAGTACAAAAGATATTCCTCAAGCGCCAGAGTGTTAAAGGACCGTGGCATCTCCGGAAACCAGTGCTGTCTACTCTAGTGAATGCTAGAAAAGCTATCACTAGGAAGATTTATCATAAGGTCTGGAAGACTTATATTGCTTGGTGTGAAGCCAGAAAATGACATCCCCGAAAATATGCGATTGGGAGAATTCTCTTTTTTCTACAGTCAGCTGTGAAAATCAAATTGGCTTTGAGTACAATCAGAGGTCAAGTTTCAGCCCTAACAGTATTCTTCCAAACGCCTTTAGCCTCCCATTCACTGATCCGAACCTTTATGCAAGGGGCAACTCACTTACTTCCTCCCATTAGGTCACCTATGTGTCCTTGGGACTTGAACTTGGTGCTGTCTGTGTTACAGAAACAACCATTTGAACCTATTAAGGAAATTCCATTAGACTTGCAGTCACGCAAGCTAGCCTTCCTGATGGCTATCACCTTGGCTAGAAGGGTGTCGGAGTTGGCGGCCTTTCATGCAGAGAACCATACTTGATCCTTCACCATGACAGAGTCATGTTACGACCTGTTCCATCCTTTTTGCCAAAAGTGGTGTCGGCCTTTCATTTAAATCAGAACATTATTTCGCCTTCTTTTTTTTTCTCAGCCTCGTTTGGCGGAAGAGAGACAACTGCATTCTTTGGACGTTGTCCGGGCAGTCAAGGTTTACTTGTCTAGATCTGCAGAGATCCGAGGATTAGACTTTATTTTTGTTACCAAAAGGACCCAAGAAGGGGCAGGCAGCTTCCAAAGCTTCCGTTGCCAATTGGGTCCATCAATTGGTCATTCAGGCCTACGGTCTGAAACATAAAGCTCCTCCCTTTAGGATGAGAGCTCATTGTTTGGCAGGGTGTCTCCCTCCCCTCAAGGCTATTGCTCTGGGACGTCCCAGCAGGTAATGAATATTAGCCTGACTCCGTGTCCCATGATGTACTCAAAGAAAAGGATTTTACAGGCAAGTATGATGTAAAAATCCTATTTTTTTACACCATTGTAATATTAAGCACCATTTACTGTAGATAATTGCCAAATGCAGAGAAAATTGTAGACAAATGGTGTGAAATGATACAGAGACACCATTTTACAATGTAATACGTTTCTAAATAAACCTATGAACACCTGAAAAAAATGGCTCAGATTTTTTGGGGAGTAGCATTTCACGTGAGAAGCAGATGGATTCTGTTCTTGTCTTACTTGTCAAACTGTCTCTTCTGCTTGCTTGTGTTTAATGCTTTCCGTGCTCCACTGCGTTCTGAAGAGAGCCGCCAGCGCGTTTCCAGAGTATACGTCTTCTGCGCTGGCTTGATGTTAAATAAGAGATACTATTATTTCTAGACAGTATAATATAGCACAGGCTGATCTCTAGGGTAATTTACACACTGTTCTCCACATTGATTCAAGCTAATTGAGTTATATTTCTCGCAGTTAGCTGATAGATATCCTAACATGTATTTATCTGCTAGTCATAGCCCAGCACAAGCTGCATATATTTCCAGAAAGGGCCCGTTCCATGTGTTTTGTCTTCCAGTGGGGAGAGGTGTAAATCACAGCTTTTCACTGGTCTAGTGCTGTTCCAGATGAGCCTCCTTATCTATTGTCTGTGATTGCATTGTCACCATCACATTCTGATTTCCTGTGGGCTGTCAGTTGTTTTATGCTTTTTATTTTTTTCATATATATATATATATATATATACATACATACACATACACATTTTTTTATTCATAGTGGATGATTTGGATTAGGGGGTTGCTGCTGCAGCACTCTTTACTGCTAACTATTTCAGGGAACCACTGCTAATAAAATATGTACAGTCAATGGTACATTAGTGTGATGATGTCTCTTACATTGGTGATCAGCGGAAAGAATGTTTCTTACATTGTGATGAGCGGCAAGAATGCCCCTTACATTGGTGATCAGTGGGAAGAATGCCCTTTACATTGATGATGAGCGGGAAGAATGCCCCTTACATTGGTGATCAGTGGGAAGAATGTCTCTTACACTGGTGGTCAGTGGGAAGAATGCCCCTTACATTGGTGGTCAGTATGAAGAATGCCCCTTACATTGGTGATCAGTGGGAAGAATGTCTCTTACATTGGTGGTCAGTGGGAAGAATGCCCCTTACATTGGTGGTCAGTATGAAGAATGCCCCTTACATTGGTGGTCAGTATGAAGAATGCCCCTTACATTGGTGATCAGTGGGAAGAATGCCCCTTACATTGGTGATCAGTGGGAAGAATGCCCCTTACATTGGTGATCAGTGGGAAAAATGCCCCTTACATTGGTGATCAGTGGGAAGAATGCCCTTTACATTGATGATGAGCGGGAAGAATGCCCCTTACATTGGTGATCAGTGGGAAGAATGCCCTTTACATTGATGATGAGCGGGAAGAATGCCCCTTACATTGGTGATCAGTGGGAAGAATGTCTCTTACACTGGTGGTCAGTGGGAAGAATGTCTCTTACACTGGTGGTCAGTGGGAAGAATGCCCCTTACATTGGTGGTCAGTATGAAGAATGCCCCTTACATTGGTGATCAGTGGGAAGAATGCCCCTTACATTGGTGATCAGTGGGAAGAATGCCCCTTACATTGGTGATCAGTGGGAAGAATGCCCCTTACATTGTGGTCAGTATGACGAATGCCCCTTACATTGGCAATCAGTGGGAAGAATGCTCCATACATTGGTGATCAGTGGGAAGAATGCCCCTTACATTGGTGATCAGTGGGAAGAATGCCCCTTACATTGGTGATCAGTGGGAAGAATGACCCTTACAGTGGTGATCAGTAGGAAGAATGCTTTGTACATTAGTGGTCAGTGGAAAGAATGGGTGTTATTTACTAAAGGAAAATCCTCTTTGCACTGCAAGTGCACTTGAAAGTAAAGTCACTGTAGATCCGAGGGGGACATGCAAGGAAAATAAAAAACAGCATTTTAGCTTGCACATGATTGGATGATAAAATCAACAGAGCTTCCCCTCATTTCAGATCTACCCCTTAGATTTAGAGCGACTGCACTTCCACGTGCACTTGCAGTGCAAAGTGGATTTGCCTTTCGTAAATAACCCCCAATGTCTCTTGCACTGGTGGTCAGTGGGAAGAATGTCTCTTACACAGGTGGTCAGTGGGAAGAATACTGCTTACATTGGTGATCAGTGGAAATAATGTCTCTTACACTGGTGGTCAGTGGGGAGATTCTCTTACACAGGTGGTCAGTGGGAAGAATGCTCCTTACAATAGTGGTCAGTAACTCAGTATGAAGAATGCTCCTTACATTGGTGGTCAGTGAGAACAACACTCCTTACATTAGTGGTCAGTGGGAAAAATGCTTCCTACATTGGTGGCCCATGGGAAAAATGCTCCTTACATTGGTGGTCATTGGGAAACATGCCCATTGCATTTGTGGTCAATGGGGAGAATGCTCCTTACATTGGTGGTGAGTGGGAACAGTGCTCCTTACATTGGTGGCCTGTGAAGCAGTTTTAGTCTTACTCTTTTGGACTAAAAAGGCATTTTAGTTTTAGTCTTCTGCAATTGTTTTAGTTTTAGTCATATTTAGTCTATTAAATCTCCAGTACATTTTATGAGACTAATATGTTCTACATTTTAGTAGGCTAAAACTAATTTTAGTAGTCCAAAAATCGAATGGGTGTAGTTAAATTGTAATGCATCATTTCTCTACAATTTCCAAACTCATTATTTACTGCTGGAATGAAAAATCTAATATGTTATTATTTATGGTATTTAGGTTTGAACATGCACTTAGGGACCAGTATTAATTTTGATGTCAAATTTAAATTTAGTTTTAGTCACACTCTTTTTTTTTTTTGACTAAAATGCCATTTTAGTTTTAGGCGTATTTTAGTCATCTCAATTGTTTTAGTTTTAGTCGTATTTTAGTCGACTAAATTAGTATTAATTTAGTCGACGAAATTAACACTGCTGTGAAGAATGCTCCTGGTCAGTGGGAAGAGTGTTTTCTTACATTGGAGGTCAATGGGAAGAACGCCTCTTACTCTGGTGGTCAGTGGGAAAGAGGCTTCTTACATTTGTGGTCATTGGGAGGAATCTCCCTTATATGTAGCTAAAAAGATCATTGGTGTCAGTGGTTACTGATCTGAGAGGCAGAAATTGCTCAGGGAACCCCAGCAACCTCTAAAACAGAATTTCTCAACAAGGATTCCATGGAACCCTAGGGTTCCTCTACACAGCATGAATCTTTTTAGCTACCTTTAAGAAGGTAATTCTTCCCAATGACCTTAAGTGTCAGGAGCATTCTTCCCACTGACTATCACACTAATGTATCACTTGGTCTACATATGGATCTTGTTAATACTATTTCCAGAAAAAAACAAAGGTCTTTACCTTTCTTTTTTATTAAGACATACACAGAAATTCTAACGGGCCCCTTTATCAGGATAGTTTTGAGAAGTGGGCAGCACAGTGGCTAAGTAAGCACATCTGCCTAGCAGCACTAGGGTCGCTGGTTTAAATCCCATCCATGGCACTACCTGCCTGGAGTTAGCATGTCCTGCCTGTGCCTGTATGGGGTACTCCGGTATCCTCCCACACTCCAAAGATATGCTGGTAGGTTAATTGGCTCCTGTCTAAAGTACAGTTGTGTTCAAAAGTTTGCATACCCTGGACTTAAAGGGGTTGTAAAGGTAATTTTTTTTTTTTTTTAAATAACAAACATGTTATACTTACCTTCACTGTGCAGCTCGTTCTGCACAGAATGGCCCCGAACCTGGTCTTCTGGGGTCCCTCGGCGGCTGTTTTAGCTCCTCCCCGCAAGCATTTACCACCTTAATGCGAGCTCCCTCGCATAGTGGTGAGTGCTTGCGGGCGCGCTCCCGTGATACAGCCGGCGGCTATAGCCGCTCGCTGTATCACTCGGCCCCGCCCCCCGGCGCGCCGCGTCATCGGATGTGATTGACAGCAGCTCGAGCCAATGGCTGCGCTGCTTTCAATCCATCCACTGCAGCCAATCAGCGACCAGGCTGAGCTGCAATGAAGATGACGAGGACGAGCAGCGAAGATTCGAGGCGTCAGGTAAGTAAAACGGGGGGGCTGGGGGCGGCGGTACTGTCAAAAGTTTTTTCACCTTAATGCATAGAATGCATTAAGGTGAAAAAATTTTTACCTTTACAACCCCTTTAAATTGTGACATTTTGGCATTATTATTGAAAATATGACTGATCATGCCAAAAAAGGTCTTTTATTTAAGGATAGCAATCACATATAGCCATTTATTATCACATCGTTTTTTGGCTCCTTTTAAAATCATAATAACAGAAATCACCCAAATGTCCCCGAAAAAAAAAAAGTTTACATACCCTGGAATGTTTGGCCTTGGTACAGACACGGAAGGTGGCACACACGGGTTAAAATAGCAATTAAAGGTTTTAAACACAGTGTCCGTGTATAAATAGTCAATGAGTTTGTTAGCTCTCACATGGCTGCACTAAGCAGGCTAGACACTGAGCCATGAAGAGGTAGAAAAGAACCTCCTCATGGTAACAAGGTAATGAAACTTTACAAAGATGGAAAAGGATATAAAAACATATCCAAAGTCTTGAATATGCTAGTCAGCACTGTTTATACCCTTATTAAGAAGTGGAAAATAAGGGGCTCTTTTGATACCAAGCCAAGGTCAGGTAGACCATGAATGATTGTAGCCACAACTGGCGGAGGAATTGCTCAGGATACAAAGAAAGACAAAGAGAGAGGTTTCCCCTAAGCGGACTTTAAGTGCCGGTTCACACTAGACGCGGCACGACTTGCAGGTCGCCTCACCGAGCGCGACCTGCACACGACTGCCTGGGCGACTTGCAAGACGACTTCTGTATAGAAGTCTATGCAAGTCGCCCCCAAAGTAGTACAGGAACCTTTCTTCTAAGTCGGAGCGAACGGTTCCATTGTACAGAATGGGAGGCGACTTGTCAGGCGGCTAGGTCGCCTGACAAGTCGCCCCCGTGTGAACCGGCTCTTAAGGCAACTAGTAGTATCACATGTATAAAAATGCAGGTATAATAGTAGAAAATGATTTTATTGATAGTTTATACATAATAAAAAATATACATATCAGGACGAAATGAAATATTGATTTGTCTAGACATAGTCAGCTATTATCACCATGCTGAAGGGTATATGAGAACCTCTTTACACCCAGAGCATTTCGGGGTACAGTTTAATCCTTCTTCAGGGGTGCATAGGGAGGAGAAATTCATCTATAGCATAATTAGAAATATATATATCAGTTTCATCAGTTTCACATGTAGAAAATTGCAGTCATGGTACATAAAATACCAAACATTTCAATGATCCACTTACATAATGTTGGAGAGCAGGGTGATTTTCAATATTGCATTGTATAACATTAAAATGAGTAGATAACACGAAGAGCTGTGCCGATGGGGTTGCTATCTCAAGGCCTATGGGCATCAAACAAAGTAGATAAAAAAAATCTCTGAAAAAGAGACTTGGTATTGTAAATGTCGTCCCCGGGGGAGAAAAAAATATCTCCTCACATTTCCAAGGCAGCAGAATGACCAGGAGGATATATACTGGGGCCAGAATGGGAAAATCCCTAAAAGTAAGAACATTATGCAGAATTAAAACTCCAAAATAGGAGCAGATAAATAAAGCATCTTTGATGTAAATTAAAGTAACTGCATATAAAGGTAAAAGATGATGCGGTACCTGAATATGGTGGAAAACTGCAAACAGGGGACAGCAAAGACCACAAGACCACAGATAATTGGAGGATAAGTTGCAGCAACTGCGAGAGTGGTAAAAAGCCGTCTGTCAGAGGCTAGTGTTGATAAGGGATATATATATATATATATATATATATATATATATATATATATATATATATATATACATATTATGCAAGGAGGACAGGAGAACATAGGTAGAGAAGGATGGTATACATATATACATACAGGTATACAGGTATACATACATATGTATCTCTGTTGGATGAAAAAAGAGGAGTACGTGTGTTTTAATGTGTATTAAAAGGCCAACAGGCAGATTAGTAGATTGGTGGTTTATTTTTCCGTTCCACCTGAGGAAAAGCCCTCGAGGAATGATTTCAAACATATGGCCTCATTGAGGCCCGGAGGCAATGTGGCTTTAAGCTGGTAAATCCATCTCAATTCCATCTGGAGGAGGGGATTGGGATGTATCTGGCCCAGAATCAAAAATTTGATACTGGGGAATACCCCACCATGTACATTGAGGTTTTTTGGTGTATAATAAGTCACTTCTGAATTTCATAGATGCTTGCTTACAAGATCTTTTTAAAGAGGCGTGTAAATAGCCTCTTGCAAGAAGTCTGTTGCGTAAATTCACAGCTTCTTTTACAAAGGTTTCGTCGTCGGTGCAATTACGTTTTATTCTTAAATATTGACTGTAAGGAATGGAGTCAATTAAGGGTTGCGGTGGAAGCTTGAGTATTGTGTTTCCCGCCGTGGGCTTCCTGTACAATTTGCTACAAAATTTAGCATCTTCTCCCTTATATATTTCCACGTCTAAAAACATGATACACTTTTTGTCAAAAGACATGGTGAAACTTAGGTTGAAATCATTTCTGTTCATTCTTAGGAGACACTGCTGGAGCATGTCCTGTGATCCATCCCAGATGATCAAGATATCGTCAATATAGCGATATCATCCAAGGATGTGATCAGTGTAGATGGCTAGATTCTCATCCGACAAAAACATTTTCTCCCACTCCCCCAGGTACAAGTTGGCATACGATGGGGCACAGCAAGTCCCCATCGCAACCCCCTGCACCTGGAGGTAATGGGAGCCGTTGAAAGTGAACGCGTTGTGTCCAAAGACATACTCCAGCAGTGAAAGAATGAATTAGTTGTAAACAGGATCTACAACAGTGGCTTGTTGCAGGACATGGTTATTAGCTGCTAAGCCTTTATCATGTGGAATAGAGCTATACAATGTTTCCACGTCTATTGTGACCAAAAGAGCGTAATCAGGGATGTCTAGTTCATCAATGATCTGTAGGAGGTGGACAGTGTCTCGCACATAGGATGGTAATGAAAGTACATACGGTCTTAGGAATTCATCCACCTAATTTTGGGGAGTATGTAAAAGTATTATTATTGGCATTGTTCAGATAGGCAGTGTGTCTATCAATACATAAAATTCTTTGTTATATTTCTCAGTGATGTCCGCTGGAAATACGGCGGTACCAATCATGATTGTTGAGAATTTTATTACATATGTTAATGTAGTTTTCGTTGTTGAGAAGGACGACATTACCCCCTTTATCCGATGGTTTTATAGTCATTTGATTGTTATCGGTGAGTAGTTTTAAGGCTTCAAACTTTTTTTCATTTAGTTTCGTGGAGCCCTTTGCTTGTATCTTTAATTTCTCCAGATCGTTATTTACTAGCTTCAAAAATGCTGCAGCATTTGGACAAGTGCTGGGGTGGGGAAAAATCAGTTTTTTCTTCAAAAGTGACTTGGAGGGATTAGTTTTAGTATTATCATCCTGTTAATCAACTGACTGTAGGATTCGAGGTAAATCAATAGAGTCAATGAGATCTGCTGTATCACTCTCTTCGAGAAGGGAGATCAGCTGATCCAAAGCTTTATTCTCCTGAGGGGTGCGATCTATATTGCCTTGTTGCCTATAATACAGTTTTTTTAGGATTAGTTTACAGATAAAAAGTTGGAGATCCTTATATATCTCAAATTTATTTAGGTTTTGACTTGACAAAAGTTTAATCCCTTTTTTAAGACTGAAATCTCTTCCTTAGATAAGCTATACGAGGATAGATTGATTGTGCTTAAATCCGTATTGGCTTGCATTTCGGGTTCTTCTAGGGAGTTTATAATGCTTCTTGGGTGTATGTATTGAGGTTGGGTTGTGCTGGCTTGACGCCTGCTAAAATTCGCTCTAAAAAAAAGACGAGTCATTAAGAACCAGTTCAAGTGAGTGAGGGGGTGCATGAGTAGTTTGAGGTGACAGGTCCCTTGGTGGTGGTTTTTGTGTGGGGCAGTTCATTGGTGATTCAGATATCGGAGTGACCAAGTGGGGGAGCTTGGATGTATTTTCCAAGACATGTTTCTTGGCTTTTTGCTCTTGTGCAGAGTTGCCATGGTATTGACGTTTGGTGCCTAGTGTGGGTTTTTGTTTGTGAAATGGTTGGGAGGAGATGTGAGGGCCTTGTTGGATCGAATTAAGACATTGTCCCTGGTTGAAATTACTTTTGCTGTTATATCTATTTTGGGTCCATTTGTAGGCTTTGCCATCCCCAAATGCATTTTTTATAAATTTGTGTCCCTTTTTGATGAAAATTTCTTTGTTGAAGGTTTCTAGATGTATTTTTAGTTTTTTCTCTTTGGCTATGACAGATTTATGTGTCTTAAAATTCTGTAATTTACCACAAAAATTGATGATCTCTGTATCAAGGGCTTTAGATCTTTTTCTATTTTCTCCTATTAGAGTCTCCATTAAATTGTGTGAACATGTCTGGAGTATCTGCTTTGTTTGATGCCCATAGGCCTTGAGATAGCAACCCCATCGGCACAGCTCTTCGTGTTATCTACTCATTTTAATGTTATACAATGAAATATTGAAAATCACCCTGCTCTCTAACATTATGTAAGTGGATCATTGAAATGTTTGGTATATTATGTACCATGACTGCAATTTTTCTACATGTGAAACTGATGAAACTGATATATATATATATATATATATATATATATATATATATATATATATATATATATAAAATTATGCTATAGATTAATTTCTCCTTCCTATGCACCCCTGAAGAAGGATTAAACTGTACCCCGAAACGCGGCAAGTATAAGGAGGTTCTCTCATATACCCTTCAGCACAGTGATAATAGCTGACTATGTCTAGACAAATCAATATTTAATTTCGTTTTGATATGTATATTTTTTATTATGTATAAACTATCAATAAAATCTTTTTCTACTATTATACCTGCATTTTTATACACGTGATACTACTAGTTGCCTTAAAAGTCTGCTTCGGGGAAACCTCTCTCTTTTTCTTGAATACTGGACGTGGCATGATACAAGCATAGACTTTGCCATTTGCTCTCTTTTCTCCAGGATACAAAGGAAAACCCACAGGGAACCGCAGGAGAAATACAGGCTGCTCTCCAAAAAGATGGTGTGGTTGTTTTTAAGCAGCACAATTCAACGATACTTGGACAAAAAAGAGCTGCATAGTTGAGCTGCCAGAAGGAAGTCTTTACTGTGCCAATGCCACAAAAAAGCCAATGAGGCATATCAAGATGTTGTTGGGATACCTCAGTTTTTTTGCCAGTGTCTTAGGTGTTGGTCACGTGTAAAGATATGCTGTGCTGAGCTCCAAAGGGAGTATCCTATATCCTATACTGGGGCAAGCCATGCAAACCGGATACATTTCAAGGTGTCTTTTTTAGGCTGAATTGGATGGTACCCGGGCCTCGTGTTCGAAGAAACGAGGTCTTACCTGTAACGCTTCTCTTTTTAGAGAGCTGGACCCCGGGATCCAGTATTTGGTTTTTCTAGCCATATCCCTGGCGGGGGGCTTTACGGGCCCAAAACTGTGGATCCTCCTTTTCTAGGGGGCCCCTGTCTCTGAAGGTTTTCCAGACGAAGCCCACCGTGAGAGGTGAAGATTGGGTCTGTATAACAGAACCCTGCAGCTGGATAAGGTAGGAAAGATTCCTCAGAATTTTTTAATTCTAGTAGGTTTCTCCTTTAAGTAAAGGTATGCTATGCCTATTGTCACCACCGGGGGCTACCAAGAGCACATACCTTCACATGCTTGATTTGTCTGTCTCAGTGTTCACGCTGCACAGCTCCTCCAGCCGAGCTCCAGGTAGGATGGGATGGGGGGCTCTTCCTCAGGGATATTCCCCCCAAGATTAGGGGGGCTGCGGTGGTCTGAAAGGCGGTAGTATACCGCGTTACCGCCGCCACTACTATTGGCAGATCCCATCATCTGCCGGCCTCTCTCCTTCCTCCTCCACCCCAGCCTCCCCTCCATGCTTGTCCCGGAGGGTCGGCTCACGCGGGAAAGCACACGTTTTTTGAAAAAACGAGGAGGGGGGCGGGAGGGGTGGTCAGAGGAGGGGGGGCGGAGCGTTAGCGCAACGTCTGGCGTGCCTAGACGCCCACATCGCCGGCTGCTCAGGCTATAAAAAGCGCACTTTTTCAGTTGCACTCAGCCTATGGAGGGACACAGAGCTGACGGTCGCATGTAAGGTGGGACACAGGCATTCTCCCAGGCAGCATTTACTTAGAAACATTTGACTGGGCATTGGTAGCAGCGACAGTTGCTGTACTACATCGCTCAGCAGTCAGTGTTTTATTTGTGTGATACTTCCACCTTGTTGCTTTGCACTATGGATAGAAGAGGTACAAATACCCCAAAAACCAGAGGCTCTAGGGGATCTCCCTCAGGTTCTGAGGACCCCCCTTCTGCAGCGCCTTCCCCCCCTGAAGGACCTTGGATGGCTGGCCAGGGAGAGCCATCGGGGTCAGGGGCTGCATCTGCTTCTGGCACTTCAGCCCCTGTATATATTACGCAGGAGGTTTTTTCCTCAACCATTAATGGACTAGAGGAAAGATTAATGGCCTTAATCGCATTTTCACTCAGTGGAAGAAAACGCAATAGGTCTTCCTCTGTTACCCAGAGAGGTGAACCAGATTTTAGTCTGGGCAGAAGAGTATGTGCCATGCATATCGGCAGTTTTCATTCCAGGGATAGAGAACTGGCAGGCGGACTATTTGAGTCGCCAACGGTTAGTCCCAGGGGAATGGTCTCTTCACGCCAATGTCTTTTGGGCCATATGCCAAAGATGGGGGATACCAGATGTAGATCTCTTTGCGTCCAGAATCAACAACAAGGTCGACAAGTTTGTGGCAAGAACAAGGGATCCTCTTGCATAGGGGACAGATGCGTTGGTTATTCCGTGGCATCAGTTCTCACTGATTTATGCGTTTCCTCCTATTATGCTACTGCCACGGCTCCTTCGCAGGATCCGGCAGGAAAAGAAGTTGGTACTTCTGGTGGCCCCAGCGTGGCCCAGAAGAGCTTGGTATGCAGAGATAGTGAGAATGACAGTGGGTTCTCCGTGGACCCTACCGTCACGTCCAGACCTATTATCTCAAGGTTCAGTATTCCATCCTGCCTTACAAACACTAAATTTGACAGTTTGGCTGTTGAGACCCACGTTCTGAGGAGTCGTGGGCTTTCTGGTCCTGTGATCTCTACTTTAGTCAATGCTAGGAAGCCAGCTTCTAGAGTGATTTATAGAGTTTGGAGGACTTATGTATCCTGGTGTGAAGCCAGGGGTTGGCATCCCAGAAAATATGTCATTGGTAGAATTCTTGACTTTCTACAAATAGGATTAGAGATGAAGCTGGCCTTGAGTACCATCAAGGGCCAGGTCTCTGCCTTATCAGTGTTATTTCAACGACCACTTGCTTCTCATTCCTTGGTCCGAAGCTTTATGCAAGTGGTGACGCGTCTTAATCCTCCAGTTAAAGTGCCCCTAAACCCCTGGGATTTGAATTAGGTTCTTTCGGTTTTACAGAAACAGCCTTTTGAGCCCATACGTCAGATTCCCTTGGTCTTATTGACAAGGAAGTTAATTTTCCTGGTAGCCATTTCTTCTGCTAGAAGAGTATCAGAGTTAGCAGCCCTTTCCTGTAAAGAGCCTTATTTGATCATGCATAAGGATAGAGTGGTATTGCGCCCTCATCCTAGCTTTCTACCAAAGGTGATTTCAGATTTCCATCTAAACCAAGATATTGTTCTGCCTTCCTTTTTTCCAGATCCCTGTTCCTCGGAAGAGAGGTCACTACATTATTTGGATGTAGTAAGGGCAGTCAGGACCTATCTGGAAGCAACTGCTCAGGTTCGCAAAACGGATGTTTTGTTCATACTACCAGAAGGTCCCAATAGAGGGCAGGCAGCGTCAAGATCTACCCTTTCTAAATGGATTCGACAAATGATTATTCAGGCTTACGGTTTTAAACAAAAAATTCCACCTTTTCAGGTCAAGGCACACTCCACAAGGGCGATTAGTGCCTCTTGGGCGGTGTGTCTATACATTCACCAGATTTTATCAGGTGGATGTGGGAAGGCATTAGGATATCGCCTTTGGGCGTAGTGTGCTGCAGGCAGCAGTACGAGGTTCTCAGGTCTGATTACACCCTACGTGTGTGGTCTCCTCCCCTCAAATAGCATTGCTCTGGGACGTCCCATCAGTAATTACTGAGGCTCTGTGTCCCGTGATGTACGAGAGAGAAAATATGGGATTAAAGGATAAAAGGATTTTTTATAACAGCGTACCTGTAAAATCCTTTTCTTTTGATGTACATCACGGGACACAGAGGTCCCGCCCCTCTTCTAATACACTTATATTGCTTAGCTACAAAACTGAGGTATCCCTGTAAGGGTAGGGATTATATAGGGGGTTGAACTTCCTGTTTAGGGTGTGCCAGTGTCCAATCACCTAGTGATACCCTATATAACCCATCAGTAATTACTAAGGCTTTGTGTCCCGTGATGTACATCAAAAGAAAATGATTTTACAGGTAAGCTGTTATAAAAAAATCCTTTTTTTTTTTAATCAGCAAGATTTGGTTCTAAACAAAAGATAAAGAACTTCAATAAAACAAAGCAAGCCCCCCTCTATATCAAGTTCCCCCTCAGAGACCCTCTTTCCTCAGTCTCCCATAGGGGTTCCCCCTAATGTCAGAATCCTATCAGAGTCTCCATCAATAGCCATCAGGATATCCAGGAACTGGAGAAAGTGCAGAGAAGGGCAACCAAACTGATAAGAGGCACGGAGGAGCTCAGCTATGAGGAAAGATTAGAGGAACTGAATTTATTCCCTCTTGTGAAGAGGAGATTAAAGTACCGTATTTATCGGCGTATAACACGCACTTTTTTCCCCTTAAAATCAGGGGAAAATCGCGGGTGCGTGTTATACGCCGATCCCCTGCGATCCGAGCTGTCAGAATTTAAAAATCGCTGACCGCGATTTGAAAATGGCGCCGCCGGCGCCGAAATACGCAGTGCCGGTCCTCGGCTCTTCTCGGCGGCTTTCGGTTTCACTCGAGCGCCGCCCGAACCTAGCCGAGTATACTCGGCTAGTTTCGGATAGCTCCGCTCACCGTCCGAGTGAAACCGAAAGTAAACGAGAGCCGCCGAGAAGAGCCGAGGAGCGGCTCTGTGTATTTCGGCGCCGGCGGCGCCATTTTCAAATCGCGGTCGGCGATTTTGAAGCTCACAGGCTTCAGCAAGGTTGGACTGGGGCAAGGCTGGACTGGGGCAAGGCTGGACTGGACACTGGGGAAGGCTGCACTGACATGGCTGCACTAGCAAGGCTGCACTAGCAAGGCTGCACTGACATGGCTGCACTAGCAAGGCTGCACTGACATGGCTGCACTGGCAAGGCTGCACTGACATGGCTGCACTGACATGGCTGCACTGGCAAGGCTGCACTGACAAGGCTGCACTGACAAGGCTGCACTGACATGGCTGCACTGACATGGCTGCACTGACATGGCTGCACTGACATGGCTGCACTGACATGGCTGCACTGACAAGGCTGCACTGACAAGGCTGCACTGACAAGGCTGCACTGAGAAGGCTGCACTGAGAAGGCTGCAATGATGGGCATTTAAATGTAAGTTTTTTTCCCTTCAACTTCCCTCCTAAAAGTTTTTTTTCCTTAAAATTCCCTCCTAAATTGAGGTGCGTGTTATACGCCGGTGCGTGTTATACGCCGATAAATACGGTAATTGTAAAGTCTTGTTTTTTGTTTTTTTTTAAATAACAAACATGTTATACTTAGCTCCTCTGTGCAGTTGGTTTTGCACAGAGCAGCCCGGATCCTCCTCTTCTCGGGTGCCTATTTGCAGCTCCTGGCCCATCCCTCCTGTCGAGTGCCACCACAGCAAGCAGCTTGCTATGGGGGCACCTGAGCTGAGCTGCAGCTCGTGTATTCATTCAGACACGGAGCTGCTGTTGGGCTCCACCCCCTCTCACCTCTGATTGGCCAACTTACTTTGATTGAGAGCCACGGGGAGCCTGTGGCGCTGTGGCTGTGTCTCAGCCAATCAGGAGGGAGAGTCTTGGATAGCTGAGGGATTCGTGGACATCGCTGGAGGGGGCTCGGGTAAGATTTAGGGGTGCTGGGGAGACAGCTACACACAGAAGGCTTTTTATTTTAATGCATAGAATGCATTGAGATAAAAAACCTTCCGCCTTTACAACTCCTTTAAGGGGGAATATGATCAATATGTATAAATACCTAAGTGGTCCATATAGTGAACTTGGTGTTGAGTTATTCTCTTTAAGGTCATCAAAGAGGACAAGGGGGCAGACATCACATCTGGGACATACTAAACTGCATATTGGGATGATGGGATGATTGGATTATTAATCTAGTGAGAGTTCTCAGTATTGCAGCCAATAATCCAATCATCTCATCATCCCAATACGCAGTTTAGTACGTCTCTTTACATCTGGAGGAAAAGAGATTTCATCTCCAAATACGAAAAGGAATAAGAGCTGTGAAAATGTGGAATAGACTCCCTCAAGAGCTGGTTCTGGCCAGCTCGGTAGATTGCTTTTAAAAAGGATTGAATTCTTTCCTAGATGTACATACATAATATAACATATACAAAGTCCCCCTTAACCCAGGGTCCTCATTAGAGCCCCTCCCCTTTCATCAGAATCTGCATCAGGGTTCCCCCTTTACATCAGGGCCCACATCCAAGGGGAACCTGACCCTAGCTGCATGCCAATGCAATACTGTTGCGTTTGCCCCTATATATCATGCGCTGAACGCAAAAATCTACAACTTTTTCTATGTACACAAAAAGCCTATTTCTCTCAAATATTGTTCACAAATCTGTCTAAATCTGTGTTAGTGAGCACTTCTCCTTTGCTGAGATAATCCATCCACCTCACAGGTGTGGCATATCAAGATGCTGATTAGACAGCATGATTATTGCACAGGTGTGCCTTAGGCTGGCCACAATAAAAGGCCACTCTAAAATGTCCAGAAACCAGTCAGTATCTGGTGTGACCACGATTTGCCTCACGCAGTGCAGAACATCTCCTTCACATTGAGTTGATCAGGTTGTTGATTGTGGCCTGTGGAATGTTGGTCTATTCCTCTTCAGTGGCTGTGCGAAGTTGCTGGATATTGTCAGGAACTGGAACACGCTGTCGTATACGCCGATCCAGAGCATCCCAAACATGCTCAATGGGTGACATGTCCGGTGAGTATGCTGGCCATACAAGAACTGGGATGTTTTCAGCTTCCAGGAATTGTGTACAGATCCTTGCAACATAGGGTCGTGCATTATCATGCTGCAACATGAGGTGACGGTCGTGGATGAATAGCACAACAATGGGCCTCAGGATCTCGTCCCGGTATCTCTGTGCATTCAAAATGCCATCAATAAAATGCACCTGTGTTCGTTGTTCATAGCATACGCCTGCCCATACCATAACCCCACCGTCACTATGGGCCACTCGATTCACAACATTGACATCAGCAAACCGCTCACACCCACGACGCCATACACGCTATCTGTCATCTGCCCTGTACAGTGAAAACCGGGATTTATCCGTGAACAGAAAACACCTCTCCAAAGTGCCAGACGCCATGGAATGTGAGCATTTGCCCACTCAAGTCGGTTACGACGACAAACTGCAGTCTGGTCGAGATGAGGATGACGAGCATGCAGATGATCTTCCCTGAGACGGTTTCTGAAAGTTTGTGCAGAAACTCTTTGGTTATGCAAACCGATTGGTGCAGCAGCTGTCAGCAGGTGGTTGGTCTCAGGCGATCTTGTAGGTGAAGATGCTGGATGTGGAGGTCCTGGGCTGGTTTGGTTACACGTGGTCTGCGGTTTTGAGGCCGGTTGGATGTACTGCCAAATTCTCTGAAACGCCTTCGTAGACGGCTTATGGTAGAGAAATGAACATTTAATTCAAGGGGAACAGCTCTGGTGGACATTCCTGCAGTCCGCATGCCAATAGCACGCTCCCTCAAAACTTGCGACATCTGTGGCATTGGGCTGTGTTATAAAACTGCACATTTTAGAGTGGCCTTTTATTGTGGCCAGCCTAATGCCCCGTACACATGATCGGATTTTCCGACAATAAAACCGTGGATTTTTTTCCGAAGGATGTTGGCTCAAACTTGTCTTGCATACACACGGTCACACAAATGTTGGCCAAAAATTCTAAACGTGAGAACATGATGACGTGCAAACACGTACGACGAGCCGAGAAAAAGCCAGTTCAATAGCCAGTGCGGCTCCTGCTTGATTCAGAGCATGCGTGAACTTTTGTGCGACGGACTTGTGTACACACGATCGGACTTTCCGACAACAAGTTTTGTTGGCGGAAAAATTTGAGAACCTGCTGTCAAACATTTGTGTGCGGAAATTCCGACAGGAAATGTTCGATGGAGCATACACACAGTCAGACTTTCCGACAACATGCTCACATCAAACAATTCCCGTCAGAAAATCCGACCGTGTGTATGAGGCTTTAGGCACAGTTGTGCAATAATCATGCTGTCTAATCAGCATCTTGATATGCCACACCTGTTAGGTGGATGGATTATCTCGGCAAAGGAGAAGTGCTCACTAACACAGATTTAGACAGATTTTTGAACAATATTTGAGAGAAATAGGCCTTTTTTGTACATAGAAAAAGTTATAGATCTTTGCATTCAACTCATGATAAATAGAGACAAACACAAAAGTGTTGCGTTTTATAATTTTGCTCAGTGTAGAACAACAGGTTGCAAATTTGCAACACAGAGTTCAGTATGTTACGAAGTAGGAGGGAACACTTACATGCATATCCATGTATACGCCGCTCTCTCACATTCTGTCCAGTAAAAAAAGTATGAGGTTAGAGAAAAGGCGGGGGGGGGGGGGATATTTCTAGAATAGCATGTGACTTTGTGCCTTCTTTAGCTAAGTGGATGACGTGTTTGAAGTTGCATTTGATAGGATAAAGTGCAGGGAATGGTGCCCTCTACTAATGACTCGTGCTCCTGGTGTACTTACGGCATATCCAGTATGCTGCAATTTAATTCCTATAAGTGATCAGGATGACATCCTTCTGATGGGAGGAAGAGGGAACATCCCAGCTCACAGCTGGAGCAGCTGATGGGCTTTCTATGAGTCTTTCAAGAATCATAGAACCTTGGTTTCCATGACAACACTGATGTGATGTCACTAATTACCTCCGAGCTCCTATTCACATATGATCACATTTACGAATATGTTTTTCTACTATCGTAAAAAAAAAACTTGCAGTATAAAATGTGTGCTCCGAAGTATACAGGTGAGATGGGTCATTACTGACTACATTTATCTATTACATGGTAATTGTAAACTATGCCATGGTGTATTCAACAATCAGTGGAAAAAAACGACCAGTTTGTCACGTATGCAGGCAAAAACTGTCTTGTTTAATGCTAAAAAAAAAGTAGAAGGGCCCATTCTCAGTTATGGGCTGCAATAAAATGCGTATTGTGTTTTGATGCCATATATTTTAATTGGCACCCAAATGATGAACATGTGGTGTGCTGTGTTAGCAAATCAGACATAACCCATCATTTTTTTTGTTTTTTTTTATGTGTTATTCAAAATAATTTGGCAGTCTTAAAGTGATATTAAACCTTCATTTTTTTTAAAACTAAAATAACAAACATGTCATTCATACCTGCTCCGCGTAATGGTTTTGCACAGAGCAGCCCTGATCCTCCTTTTTTGCTGTCCGCCGCTGGCGCTCCAGGCCCCCCTTCTTCGGCCTGGGGTCACCCATGCATGCTTGCTTCCGAGCCAGCCAGTCTGTGTCTATTGACATAGACCGGGCGACTTGGCCCTGCCCCCCGCTCCCTCGTCACAGCATTTGATTGACAGCAGCGGGAGCAAATGGCTGCCACTGCTATCAATCTGCCCAATGAGGAGGGAGACAGCGGCGAGAGATGCTGCTTTCGTGCACATCACTGAATCGGATCAGGCTCAGGTAAGAATGTGGGGCTGGGGGCTCCTGTAGCACAGAAGGTTTTGTACCTTAATGCATTAAGGTAAAAAACCTTGGGGCTTTAGAACCACTTAAACCCAATACATGGTAACATGCGACACAATGTGCGTTTGTTAACAAGGCACTATAGGGTGAATGGCCCCAAGAGAATGCACTTGTATGCAGAAGAAACACAAAATCCCTTATATGCTGACTAATGCTGCGTACACACATGTGGACTTTTCAGCATCAAAGTTACGACGGTCTTGCCCACACACAAACGGACTAAAGTCCGTTCGAAAGTCTGTTGGTTTGAACGTGATGACGTACCAAGGGACTAGAATAGGGCAGTTCATAGCCAGTAGCCAATAGCTGCCCTTGCGTCCTTTTTTGTCCGTCAGACTAGCATACAGACGAATGGATTTTTCGACCGGACTCGAGTCCGTCGGAAAGATTTGAAACATGTTCCAAATCTAAAGTCCGTCTGATTTTCAACAGAAAAAGTCCGCTGAAGGTCCGATGAAGTCCACACACGGTCGGATTGTCTGATGGATTCGTTCCGTTGAACCACTCCGGTCGAAAAGTCCGCCCGTGTGTACGCAGCTTTACACTTAAGCAGCCCATAGATGAGTAAAGCCTATTACGCGTGGGCCGAATGTTGTGTGGCATTTGCCGGTTCAGTAGAAACCAGCCGACATTCAGCCCGTGTGTCCGGCAGCTGGTCTATCGAAGGGTCATGACCGAAAAAGGTTCGCTGACCGGCTTCCGATCAGCACTCTCAGTGCTCTCAGCCAGTGGGTTGAATGAAAAAAAAAACTAGTAGTGGTGTACGGTGCTTTTGTTTTTTTCATTCAGCCAACTGACTTGATTCCCCCATCCACACACTTAAGGTGGATGGGGAATCCTCCCGCTGAGCAATTTGTATTTTGGCAGCAGGGAGACTTCTCTGCCATCAGAATACACTGATCAGTGTTGCTGCCTATAGCCTTCAGCGCTGATCAAGCAGGGAAAATCCAACAGGGTGGTTGTACAGCAGTTGATTGGTAAATAAACTTTTGTACAACCACAGTGCCTATTCATGGATTGAGATTCGGTTGGTCCCTGTTGAACTGGATGAATTTCAATCCATGTATGGCCAACTTTAAAGTGCCTGCTTGCCCACCCTGTGGAAAATCCAAAGTTAATGCAACTGTATCTGGCAGTTACACTATGAAATAGATGGAAGTGTATATCCCATTGATCCCATGTAGAAAGTCCACATCACAAAAAGTTCCAGTGTGAAAAATGCATTTGTTTTATTGATACATAACGCTAAAAACAGAGCCCTGCATGAAAAGCTGATGTTTTAGCCCAAAGGGTCATACTACACACTGGATTCTGGCAGATTCTATTAAATGCCACAAAGAAAATCACAGATAACATTAATTAGACATAATTGCCCATAGGAAAGAAGAAAAACAAGTTAGCATAAAACAAAAAAATTTAATACAGCTGTTGCAGTAACCATAGCCTCAGATAAGTCAGCAAAATAAAAAATAATTTAAAATAAAGATCCACATCCCGACGGTAATTAAGTCCGCTGGGTATTCCAGTATGAAGCCAGAAGATCGCATCTCCTTCAATGTGCCGTCACTCTCTCTATTCCATGGAAAGAAAAGTGTGTGAAATGGTCTCTCCGTGTATATCCCTAAAGTGCTTAGAAACATAGGATAACTGTCTTGCATGGGGGTTAGCTCCATCGCAGTAATGTTCAGCCCAGCCCTAACCTTAAAGTGTTATAGGACATTCACTATATCTGGTCTCCCACAGTACACAGAACATGGAAATGCAATTATTTTAGTAAATATAAACTGCTAAATACCTTTTCTCAGCAGTTAGAGACGTCTTGTGACTTCGAGCAGCGTCCAGCCAAGCACTGGTTAAAGCTTGTAGGAGGAGTTTTCTGGACTGCCCTATGAGACTGCAGGACCCCTGACCCTCTGTCTGGACAGTGCTGATTTGGCCCTGTGCTGATCACATGCACTCTCCCAAGAAAAAAAAAAGAAAAAAACCTCTCTAGCAATACACATCAAACTGAGCATGTGCAGCCTGACTCCATAGGTTCTGTGTTATCAGGAAATTATCAGGGGACAGTGGAAGGAGGGAGGATCAGAGAAGCCAGGATCAAACAGCCTTTTTATACAATGTGGAGGATTAACCCCTTAGGATCCACAGTGACTATAAAAAGCATGTTTTACTGCATATACAGACCGGTTTTTACTGTTGTGGGTTTAGTGACAATAAATGTAATTTTTTTTCTCAATAATTTTTTCTAAAATATTAAGTATATAATGGCTCTGTTTTTTATGTTTAAAAAGTTTCTTATCTATGTTTTCAGGCTTTTTTTTTGTCCTGTACATGCTCCTAATCCTCCAGTGATGCACCCCGCCACTACTGGAGTAGAGTGAGCAGTGCCATTATTTCTGGTCACGCGATCCGATTTTTATGATAACTACAATTCTCATAGAACTGAACGTGTCTGCAGGTAGATGTGTAGTCCATCTTTGGGTCAAACAGGAGAGGGTGGCTATCTTCACCAGGGCGAGCCTTAACTGAGGGCAAAAGGGGCAGCTGCCCCGTGTCCAGTCGTTGTGGGGCCCAAAAGAAACTGCCCCTTCAGCCCACGCTGCCCACAAATAGTTAAGTGGATTCTGGGGGGGTCCAATCAATATTAAAGATAGCCCTGATCTTCACATACACATAGGGGGCATGGAGAACGTAGATAGCCACCCTAGAACAGGAAGTCTGAGAATAGCAGAAACAAGCTTTGAGGGAGGAAACAAAGAAGGAGAGATATAGAAAGGCACATCCTACTTTTATTTATTAAACATATTGCTTTTATTTTATAAAATGTGAGTTTAGTATTGCTTTAATGTGTTCGTTTAAGGAGAGATCCTTGCTTATGCCCCAACCCACTGTTGTTCTACAGCCTCTGGTTTTACGTCTTTCCCCATCTCCTAGCTATTTCTTTCTTTTAGAAAGGTTGGATATTTCATTAAGAAATATATCTCCTATATCTTCTGATGAAGTAGATCTATGATCTTGGCAACGCATTGAGAATTACCCTCATCCCAATGCAGGAATCGCCTCCAACTGAATTTAAATAACCTTCTTTTTATACGTCCCTAAGGATAACTAAGTTTGCTGATGAGTGGATGTTTGAGGGTAAATATGGGGGTATTAAAGTGATCTATTGATATACTGGTGTATACAATTGCATGGACTGCTCTTCTTTTATGTGATTTTAAGATGTATGGCAATATAAACTTCACTTATTTTGACCTAATTTATATCCTACCTTGGCACCTAAAAAGTCCAATATACTGTATAAAGAAGGATTTTCAATGATATCTTTAAGAAAGGCCATGCTGTGATTGATAACGCCCTAGTGGTTGCCGCAGATTAATCACTATATAAACATGGGCTGGACAAATTCCAGAAGAGTGGTAGATAAAGTGGCAAACAATTACAGCTCCTACCCTGCCTATTGAGGCTTTTATATTGTTTTCTACAGAATGACATGTACCCCTCTAAAAAAATGTCATTGGCTCCTAGATTTGAATTACTGGTTGTGCAATTGTATATTAATTTGTTCAGTCCTAACGAATGTTATGTTTTTTTTTTTGTTTTTTTTTTACATTTCAAAGAATTTCTAATGGCTTGCAGATATGTGCATTGATAGCATAGATTGCTCAAATGCTTGTTAAATTCAGCTTCAGCTTGTCACTGAAAGGCTTTTAAGAGGGGCAATATTAAGATGGAGGCACAATGAAAGTGTTATAGTACAGTAAAATTCCACTTTAATGGTAGAGCAGAGTGTAATCTCATCTCACTGAGTGGGAGATTGAAATGCTCCATTGCCCTCTTGGGAGTCCTTTATGATTTAATCTGATGCCAGTAGATACAAGGCTTTCAGTGGCTATTGATCAGATGCCTCCTTTAAAAATCCATACTTAATGAAGATTCTTGTTATGTGTCCAACGATCTTGTCTGCGGCTTTTTTTTTATTTTTATTTTTTCAAGCTCCATTTTTCCTTGGTGAGTGTGTGTGCATATAAGGGAAGGTTGCATAATTGTGCTCGGAGAATGGCAACAAATCAGTTTCCTTTTTTTCTGCCCTTTTCTGTGCTTGTAAATTTGAATTATAAATTGAAATTATTTGCACAAAAAAAAAATAACCCTTATCCTGCTTTTTTTGTATTTTGTAGCATAATTGCATTTATTTCTTACCCCTGGAATTAAACCTAAAAAAATAAAAACCAATAAAAATAAAATAAAAAAATAGCAGAAGTCCACAAATTCTTATTGTGATGTTATTGTCCTTCTTTCAATAAAAACATATTGACAAAAAAAAAAAAAAAATAGAAAAGAAAAACCTGACAGGTAGGATTTTTTTAAACAAAAGATATCCTATTGGTTCCTTCTGTCTTAAACCCCTTTCACTGCCTGTCAGTGTTTATGTGCAGTTGAGGTGTGCATGCGCAGCGCAGTGTACATTTACGATACCGCTCTGTGCCATGATTATGTGGCTCCCGTGCGCATGTGTAGGAGTGATGTCACCACAGCCTGGCCAACCAAGCAGCTGAAGGTTCAAAAGGAAGACTGGGAAAAGATGCCAGCATCGGTGTCCAATTGGGGCTCTGGAGAGGATCACTTGCCAGGGAAGCCTGCCATAATATGCTAATATGCTGTGAATACTAGCATGTGGGCGGAGCTTAATGCGGCCAATCAGGGACACATTAACATTGCTCACTAATGCCTGTGCTCACAAGCAGAGGTCACGGTCATGTAAAACCTGCGCTAAGGTGGCACTCCATCTTAGAAGTGAGCAGACTTGACTTGCACAGTTAACCCTTTGTGTATGATACACTTCTCAGTGATTCCCATTTCACTTTAACCATACTCTGACTTCTTCCCATGGATGCAGCATTTCTGACTTCTGTATATCTTAATCCCAGTGACCATACAAGACTTTTCCCCAACACACACACAGATCATTTCTGTCTCTTCAGATGTTCTTGAGCTTCTCCTCTTCCGAGGGCCTTCACTCTCTCTCTCTTCTTCTCTTCTGTGACTTCATAGGCTATGTACATAGAACACCCTGTGCCATGATATTGGTCCCTGTATGTGGGGCACCGGTCACTAGAGAGGGGGCCAAAACCCCCCTCTACCTTCAAGGGCCTTCCGTCACCTGTGCCTGTCATGCTGGATATTGCTGGATATTGTCAGGAACTGGAACATGCTGTCGTATACGCCGATCCAGAGCATCCCAAACATGCTCAATGGGTGACATGTCTGGTGAGTATGCTGGCCATACAAGAACTGGGATGTTTTCAGCTTCCAGGAATTGTGTACAGATCCTTGCAACATAGGGTCGTGCATTATCATACTGCAACATGAGGTGACGGTCGTGGATGAATAGCACAACAATGGGCCTCATTGTTCAAAAAGTGCATTATATGGAAATGCACTCAAAAAGTGCATTATATGGAAAATATAACAAATCAAATCATTGTTATTCAAACAAAAAATAAAATAAAAGCCTCATGCACGTGTGCTTCTTAATATAGGGGCTCAACAATGCCAAGAGTTGGTGAAAGCAGGGGTCCGTCATCCAGAGATAATTCGGAAAATGATCTGGATTATTCTCCTGGAGCTCCCGCAGCAATGGCATATGACATAATTGGTCACGATTAATAAAGCAACCAATTTTTGGTCCCAGAAATCCTCCTCCTCCTGTTCCTGGACTGGACTTGGGTCAAACTCAACATGTCTGGTTGACGAATGGCCATTCAGAAACGAACTGAAAAGCGCAAAATGAAAAGTGCGAATCAACACTCGCCAAACTTCTACTAACACGAAATTGGCAGAAGGAGCCCAAAGAGTTGCGCTAAAGATCTGAAAAACCACGTAGTACGTCACTATGTTTGTTGGCCGACAATTCCTTGCCGTTTGTATGCAAGACGAAATCCAGGCACACACCTTCAGACAAAAGTTCGGGGTTTTGTCTGCGGAAAATCCGATCGTGTGTATGAGGCTTTCGTTTCTAAACTGCCCTGCGCCTGGACGGGTAAGTGAAACCACTTTATTTACTTATTGTGGGGTGTCCCAGTGATTGCAATCAGTCAAGCTAGCTAGACTGGACACCTGTGTGCGGTGACATATGGGGGAGTTTTGGGCTAGCTGAGGGTGTTTGCAAAGTGTACCTTTTTTTTTGCTTGTGTCTGGCTGTATAATGGTGCACGATGGTGCGCCATTTTATTTAGGTTCGCCAGGGCACACGTGCATTCGCAAGAGCGCTGCTGTGCTCAGAAGTTTGTTTGGCGGCCATGGCGCACGTGGCTTCGCGACGCTGTAGCCTTCATCTGGGAGCACGAAGATTTGCATCATACGCGAATACAGCTGCGCACGCATTCGCAGAACATTCCGGTGCACAGCCAGCTTATTTAAAGCTGTGTATGCCAAGCATGCGGTGCTTCCAGAAGGCAGCTGTGGGACACAGAGCAGGTTCTGAACCAAGCATTTGCAGCAGTTCATTTCTCCTTACCTGGGTCACGTGAGTCGCCAGGTGTTGCTTGGCAGGCTAAAGGTGCTTAGCAGGATTGTTGCATAGGGGCTTGGTGAACCCTATTAAAGGGTCTCCCTTCTGAGTTGCTAATACTACACCCAGGTACTCTTTTTGTGGCTTGGAAATGTCTTCAAAAAAGAGGAGCAGGACTAACACTATAGGGAAGGGCACACCTATGTCGTCAGTAGTTCCTGATGAACTAAGTCGTATCCCCAGTGTTGTATCCCCTGAAGGACCAGAGGCTCCCGGCAATCTGAGCTGCTGCGCCTATCTAGTATTGTGCCTACAGTCAATGCTGCTGCTTCACCCTTTATCACCAAGGATGAACTGTCCTCTGCCCCACCCGGGTTAGAACACACGATCGCCGGCATGATTGCCTCCATCCCACAGGGTGGCAAGAAGCATGACAGATCCCCCTCCCCGGAGCCTCCTAGTTTGGAGCAGGAATGGGTTGAGGATGGGGAAGAGCTAAAAGCTCAGGATTCTGTGCAGGGCCTGGCGGATGAGTCTGCTTCTGAGCAATCTGGACAAGAAGATATCCAGTTGATCCAGACTCTTACCGAGATGGTTCATTCTGCCTTTAAGTTGCCTCTTGCAGAAGTTACTGAGCCCCCTGGTCCTCTTTGGGATCCCTGAGGCCTCTTTAGGCCGCACACGCTTTCCCTTTACACCCTCTGTTGGAACAGGCGGTGGATGCTGATTGGGAACATCCTGACAGGATTTTTGTTCCTTCTAAGTGGTTTTCCCTTTTATATCCCATGGATGAAAAGTTCATCAAGTGGAGCATGCCAGCCGTAGATGCAGCAGTCTCTTCCTTGAATAAGAACTAAACTTGTCTGCTAGGTAATGCACAGGGCTTGAAAGACCCTGTTGACAAGAAATTGGAGTCATAATTAAAGGCTTCCTTTTCTTTGGCCAGTTCAGCTATTCAGCCAGCTGTTGCAGCAATTGGTATCTGCCGGTCCGTAAAGGATCAGGTCAGATGGATGATCTGCCTGAAAATAAGATATTCCTCGAGCGCTGTGTTTTGCTGTTTTTGACGCCTTAAAGGATTCAATTCAGCAGATTTCTCGTTTGGCTCTCTTGTCTGTACATATGCGCAGACTTTTGTGGCTTAAGAACTGGTCAGCCGAGCTTCCCTGTAAAAAGTTATTGGCAGGTTTCCCCTTTCATGGGGAACGTTTATTTGGTGATCATTTGGACAAATATATCCAAAAGATTTCCGGAGGGAAGAGTTCTCTACTTTCTGTGTTAGAAAAGCACCAAACGTCCATCGTTTAAATCCTCAGGGACTGCTTCCTCAAGTGTCCCAGCGCCAAGGCAGTTCCGCCGCCAACAGGGCACTAGAGCCAGGGGCAAGGCCAGGGCCAGAAAAAAGCCCTGGGTCTAAAATTCTTCTAAACCCAGCACCAAGCCCTCCTTTTGAGGCTGCTGCACTTTGCGGACATATGGAGAACAATAGCTCAGGATGAGTGGGTCACCTCAACTATATCCCGCGGTTACAAGCTGGAGTCACGGGGGGTCCCCCTCAGAGGTTTCTAAGATCCAGCGTTCCCTCAGATCCTCCAAAAAGAGACTTATTGTTTCAGGCACTACATTATTTAGTGAATCAAGGAGTGGTTGTAGAGGTTCCTGTATACGAAAGAGGCGCGGGGTTTTACTCAAACCTGTTTACAGTTCAAAAACCAAATAGGGACACAAGGCCCATTTTGGATCTAAGATCCCTGAACCAGTATTTACTAATCCAGTCCTTTCGGATGGAGACTGTCTGCTCAGTGGTAGCCTCACTCCAGATGGGAGATTTTCTAGCCTACATTGATATAAAAGACGCCTATTTACATGTACCTATCTTTCAGTCTCATCAGAGGTTCCTGCGATTTGCAGTAGAGGAACACCATTTTCAGTTTGTGGCTCTACCCTTCGGGCTTGCCACAGCTCCCTGGGTGTTCACAAAGGTCCTAGCACCAGTACTGGGTCTTTTAAGGGCCCAAGGTGCTCACGAATCTGGACGACCACCTGTTTAGAGATCACTCACTACAGGCTCTAGAACAGAGCATAACATGCACAGTGCGGTATTTGGAAAGCTTAGGCTGGATCATAAATACAGAGTGCCCTATGCCCAGTTCCATTCAAGGCTTTTACAACAAGACATCCTGTTGGCTTGGAACTTGGGCACGCTTAAGCCTAAACTGGTGGTTGCAGGATCAGAACCTGCAAAAGGGAAAAATCCTTTCTCCCGGTAAATTGGAGAGTACTGACTACAGATGCCAGTCTCTCAGAGTGGGGAGCGACCCTAGAGGGGCAAACAACTTAGGGGAAATGGTCAAGGACAGAACAGATCACCCATCAACGTCCTGGAGTTACGGGCAGTACGTCTGGCCCTACGGTCCTGGACGGTGGAGCTTCAGGACTGCCCTATCAGGGTTCAGTCCGAAAATGCCACTGGAGTGGCCTATAAAAACCACCAAGGCGGTACCAGGAGTCGTTCAGCTCTGAAGGAGGTGAACCACATACTAGCCTGGGCAGAGGAACATGTGCCGATTCTAGTCCATATCAATCCATATCCCGGGAGTAGAAAACTGGAAGGCAGATTATCTCAGCCTCCAGCAGTTCTGGCGGGGGAATGGTCCCTACACCCAGGGGTGTTCCAGGAAATTTGCCAGCATTGGGGATTGCCAGACGTCAAACTACTGGCATCCAGGTTCAACAACAGGCTACAGCAGTTTGTGTCCCAAACAAGAGATCCTCTGGAAATCGGAGCATATGCTCTGGTAGTTCCATGGAGTACTCCCTGGTTTATGCTTTCCCTCCGATCCCTCTCCTTCCACATTTGTTGCGTAGGATTCGGAGAGAGGGGGTTCCAGTCATTCTGGTGGCACCAGCCTGGCCCAGAAGGCCCTGGTTCCCAGAGATTGAGAGTCTGACAATAGCTGGAGCCATGGACGCTTCCACGTCACCCCGATCTACTGTCTCAAGGTCCTATATTCCACCCCAATTTACAGTCTCTAAATTTGACAGCCTGGCAATTGAAGCCCGGGTGTTAAAGGACCGTGGCATCTCGGGACCAGTGGTGTCTACCCTAGTGAATGCTAGAAAAGCTGCCACTAGGAAGATCTATCATAAGGTCTGGAAGACTTATATTGCTTGGTGTGAAGACAAAAAAAGGCATCCCCGGAAATACGTGAATGAGAGAATTCTCTCTTTTCTACAGTCAGCTGTGGAAATCAGATTGGCTTTGAGTACAATCAGAGGTCAGATTTCAGCCCTGCAAAAACCGGGAGAAGCCCAAAGAAATTCATCAAAGAGGACAGGCCGGAGAATGCTAAATATCATTTATTGATTATCCAAAAACATATAAAGAAGGCAATAATAGTGGAAAACTACACCCATCTCCAACACATGATTAAAATGAGACCTAACGTCTAGATAAGACAGAGGTGGCCACCATAACTAATTCACACACTTCGTACCCGTCTCACACACAAACACACATGAATCAATCCTTGAGTCAAATCTGGGAATGAAATCGTTCAAACATAAAAATTATGTGAATAGAAAATTGAAAAAATACTTTTCATATGACAGATATCTTGAAATGTTCGATTAGATACTCCCATAAGGATATGAAATCGCTCTCAGGCAGTGAAACTAGGAGCCTTCACCTCTGAAACCCACGCAATCTCTTGTGGAGTCCCTCAGGGTTCACCCTTGTCACCAGTGCTCTTCAACATCTACATCCGCCCACTTCTCAAAATCATCAGAAAATCGAACCTCTGCTTCCACTCATACGCGGATGATACCCAACTATACTTTCGCATCACCGGAGAAAAAGACCATCATCAGCAACTAGAAAAATGCCTCACTTTGATAGACGACTGGATGACCACTAGCTCTCTTAAACGCAACGGATCAAAAACCGAGCTTCTTCTCCTACACGCAAATCAAAATTCCAAAACTAAGACCCCATGGACACCACCCACCATCTTTGGACAGACCATCTCTCCAAGCACCAAAGCCAAGAGTCTCGGAGTCATTTTTGACTCAGAAATGTCAATGGATGCACAAATTGGATCAGTAGTCAGCCAATCTCACCATCTCCTCCGCCTGCTGCGTAGACTCATCCCCTTCGTCCCAGAAGAGGACAAAGCAGCAGTAGTTGGAACAATCATCAATTCCAGACTCGACTACGCAAACTCCCTCTACATAGGACTACCCCAATATCAGCTTGCGCGCTTGCAACTCATACAAAACACGGCGGCAAGACTGTTAACAGGAAAAAAACCATGGGAATCCATCTCCCCTTCCCTGAGGAGCCTACATTGGATAACCGTAAAGAACTGAATTACCTTCAAGACCCTCTGCCTCACTCACAAATGTATACAAGGAAACGCCCCTCAATACCTATGCAACAAAATAAAGCACTATACACCCAATCGCAGTCTTCGATCTTTAAACCAAAACCTCCTCCTTATTCCAAAAACCCGCTACAAAACAAAAGGAGAACGAAGATTCGCAGTCCAAGGACCACGGTTATGGAACGCTCTACCTACTCCCATCCGCATGGAAGAAAACCATCAGGCTTTCAGGAAGAAACTCAAGACCTACCTCTTTTAAGAACCTGGACAACACAGGAGAGATCTAGTGCCTTGAGGCGATTCAGTTCACATTTGCAGCGCGATACAAATCATTCATTCATTCATGAAAAAAGTGCTTGTGCTTCTGGAGATAAATGGGAAACTCCTCAAATGTATGGACTTGTGATACTGTGGTTCAAAGCCCGCTTGGTAGAAGAAGATGTTGGTGGGGATCAGAGACAGAGGGCAGATATGTATAGAAGTGACTAGACACAAGGAAAACAAACGGGATGTGCTATTGGTGATGCTTCCCTTCAGGTAATTGGGGCAAGATACCGCTCACCGTTTGACGTCTTGTGTGAGAGTCATGGCCCTAACGATCTAGTCTCCATATCTGAAACCCACCATCTTGCAGACTGCATAGGAAGCCAAATGCGGAATGTCAGCTTGAAATAGTTCCACCCGGAATTGATAGGGGCTGTAAGGATACAATGTTCCGAGGCTTCAGGGGTCACAGGGCTGTGCAGAGAACCACAGACCGGAACACCACAATAAGTGATTCACGTCAACTGATGGTAGAGAGTAGCGACTCAAGGTGAGATGAAGGTGAAACAAGGTATATGGTGGAAGTCACCGTGTCCTCACCACAGATACCGTGATGGCGTTATGCTTACGCGTTTCGCTTGAACACAAGCTTCCTCAGAGCATGCGCAATAGTTCAAAGTCCATGTTTAAATAATCAAGTAATTAAGAGGTAATCAGCTACCATCAAGGACATCACCAAAGCACTACAGACAAATCAAGGCATCATTCACACACAGTGCAGACACACAATAACATACAGGGATCCACAGTTAATAAATACACATCTAGATAAAAATACAATTTAAATTTGATAAACTAGAATGATAACAGTTAGGAGAGTAATGTGAAGGACAGTAACCATAATTGACTGGCCGCACATACCCCCTTAGGCATAAATCTGGAATAGTCATGACCACGGCATCCATATACAGGCAAAGACAGCCACGTTAAAATACAGCAGCATTGCTTAGGGTATACAGGGTCAGATGAGTCCCCCCAAGAACATGAAAAAAATTTCATCCCTGTCCGTATTCTTCCAAAGGCCTTTAGCCTCCCATTCGCTGGTCTGAACCTTTATGCAGGGGGCAACTCGTTTGCTTCCCCCCATTAGGTCACCTATGTGTCCTTGGGACTTGAATTTGGTGCTATCTGTGTTACAGAAACAACCATTTGAACCTATCAAGGAAATTCTATTAGACTTGCTCTCACGGAAGCTAGCCTTCCTGATGGCCATCACCTTGGCTATAATGGTGTCGGAGTTGGCGTCCCTTTTGTGCAGAGAACCATACTTGATCCTTCATCACGACAGGGTTGTGTTTGTGTTATGACCTGTTCTATCCTTTTTGCCAAAAGTGGTGTCAGCCTTTCATTTAAATCAGGACATTATTTTGCCTTCTTTTTTTTCTCAGCCTCGTTCGGCGGAAGAGAGACATCTGCATTCCGTGGATGTTGTCCAGGCAGTCAAGGTTTATTTGTCTAGATCTGTGGAGATCCAAGCATCAGACTCCTTTTTGTTTTACCAAAAGGACCCAAGGAGGGGAAGGCAGCTTCCAAAACTTCCATCGCCAATTGGTCATTCAGGCCTATGGTCTGAAACGTAAAGCTCCTCCCTTTAGGGTGAGAGTTAATTCTACCAGGGGTGTAGGAACCTCCTGGGCTTTTTGCCATCAGGTATCTGTGGCTCAAACTTGTAAGGCTGCTAACTGGTCTTCAGTGCATACGTTCACAAAATTTTATCAAGTGGATGTTCGAGCAGCTGAGGATTCGGCTTTCGGCCACAGTGTACTGCAGGCTGCCGTATAAGATCTGATGGGTATTGTTTGGCAGGTTTATGAGTAAGGTAGTTGCGCGCTACCATGCAGTACCATGAGAGTATAAGTATAAACAACCAGAAATGCTGCTGCTGTAACTAAAAGTGCTCCCACATAGAAAAACAGTAATTGTGAAATAAATGCGACAGCGCTGCATCAATGTATAACAAATCCACAAACAATGGTAATAATAATACTGTGCAAAACTTATTGTGCTAAAGTAAAAGTCCAATAATAAAGTGATGATTTCCTCTGTTGTCACGCAGAGAGATGCAAAGTATTTCTTTACTTCACACAACCTCTATGTGTATAGTGCTCCCACCACCATATGCACTAGTCGCTCCCCTCCTTGCAAGACCCTGAGGGGGTCAAACACACCTTGCAGTATGTGCAATAATCCTTTCAGGAAAAACTCCACTGCTCCTTGATAAATTCCATTTAGATTTTCAAAAATCCAGATAATGGTACAGAGCTGATAGAGATTCCTTCCACTGTGCTAGTTCCAATTTAGATCCAATTCGATCCACAGTGGCCGCCGATAATTTCAACTTGGCGCCGGCATGTGCAGAAATTGCATTATTCTGCACTGGACAATCAAGACGGCTGAAGACACTTTTTGTAGCTACTGACTTTTAATAAACGGAAAAAAGCCTGGAACTCCGCTTGAACAGCAGCAGATAAATGTCAGCCACCAATGTGCCTGTACAGTCTGGATGGGCTGTGTAAATCTCAGGACTGTATAAAAAAAAAAAATACAAATCCTTTGATGAGTTAAACAGCTCCATTATATGTATTTAACCAATTGTTCAGCTTTAAAGCCATACGGACTTTATGACAACTTTGCAACTGCACATGCAAGAACAATCTAATTTCCCGAAGAAACCTTTTCATTCTGCATATAAATTGCAGCATTTAATTTTTGGGAAGGTAATTTCAGAGATAACATTGGATTATCCCAATGGAGAGGGTCATAGTGATGAGCTCTAAGGCCTGCATTAGGCTTGGACAGGCCAATGTTTTTTCAAGAACATATATGCTGATCTTCAAACTTATCTCAGAGCAACTGAGATCCACCTTGACCATGTTTCCGTTTTCCTCGTTAGATTTTAGCCCCTACTTTAATATACGGGGATTGCCTGTTGTTTGTGCAAAGATTCTCCAACATGTTGGAAAGTCTTTGCATACAATGAGTGATTTTGACCCATGAATAGTCTCATTATTGTTCCCTCCGATTGACGGTTCATTGTGCTTATTACTGTTGCCTGTGAAGGCCTGCACAGCTTGATCCCAGCCTGATGAGACTCAGCACTAGCATGGATCAGGCTGTATATGACTATATTAATCCTAATGATAAATGTCCCTAGATATAAATGTTTAGTTCATATCAGTCTCACAGTCTTCTGGAGGATCATCCGGTCTTCTTGGATGCATTAATTCTCATTCCATGTCCCTCGGTCGGTCTGTTTTATCTTTTCTCTATGTGAGTGAATTGAAGTGACGTGTCAGAAGGAATTTTACATGGGGGATTTAATTGGAATGATTCTGTGTGAACGCATTATTAATGTGACATGGTGTAAATCAGCAAATCACGCACACACATATTGTCCTGGGACTGTGAGAGGTAATCTGCTATCTATGGGCTGTTTCCAGCAAGCGCATTATATAGATGAATGACTGAACCTTCTATTTTTTCCTAATAACATTTGAATAAATACCTTGTGTACTGTTTATGGCTCATCTGCTTTTAGCCTTGATAACGGCACAGCGTGGAAACCTACTGCCCCCTATGGATAGAACACACAACAACTGATTTTATTCTGTATTTGCAGATCCAGATTCATTTAATTTTTATACCTATATGCACTAAATTTTATTTTTTTTTTTTTATGGCACCAGTTACATATAAAGAATCAAACTCCTGCCCATTTAGAGTACAGGTGTGCAGAACAAATAGGCATTCGATTCTACAGACTCCAGGGGGCAGGGGGGGGGGGGGGCTAGGGACTTTGTATCTGGCTTAATTTCTATCTATTTATTTTATAGACTAAGACCAAAAAGGTCCGTATTCTCTATCTTTTCTTTTCCATCTGTTTATATAAACAAAGGGAATATATAATAGGTTTTACATAAATGTATTTAGAAAATATAGGAATTAGAATGCTGTTTTTTTACATTTAAATGCTACTGCTCAAACACATATATTTGTGCCAAATGTTGTTTATGTGTTTGAGTTTGGTTTACCTGCAAGTCTTGCAGGGGTTGCATTTCATCTGCTTTTTGGGTTGTTACTGGTTAGTGCTCCTTTTCGTTTGTGGTTAACAGTAAGTATCCCCTTTATTGGTAGTTAATGGAAAGTGCCCCCCTTCATTGGTGGTCAATCGTGAAGTACCCCTTATGTTGATAGTCAATAGTAAGTGCATCAACGGTGAAGTGCCTCTTACGTTAGTCATCAGTGGTTAGTGCTCTCTTTCATTAGTGGGCAGTAGTGAGGAGCCCCCTACATTAGCAGCCAATGCTCTCTTTCATCAGTGGTCATTGGTGAAGTGCCGCTCACATTGGTGGTCAATAGCAAATGCTAGGGGTCGAACAATATAGTTTTTTCAGGGCCGATATCGAAACCGATTTTCGGACACCTTTCAGGCCGATAGCCGATAACAGGTGCCGATATGCTTTACATCACCGTCACATGCCACCAGATGCAGCATGTCACTTGCCACTGTCATCTGCCACCCAGATACAACGTGTCACTTGCCACCGTCACCTGCCAGCTAGGGTTGCCACCTATACAGGTTCATACAGAACCTGTATAATTAATATGTGTTTGGGTTTAAAGGGATGAGGTGGCAACCCTACTGCCAGCAGACGCAGTGTCTCACTTGCCACTGTCACCTGCCACCCATATGCAGCTTGTCACCGTCACCTGCTACCCATATGCAATTTGTCACCGTCACCTGCCACCCAAATGCAGCATGTCACTTGCCACTGTCACCTGCCACCCAAATGCAGCTTGTCACTACTTACGCTACTTTTGGCAGCCTCTCCCCAGTGCGTCCAAGTGGGTAAGCTTCCACATGCGGGCGGGGAGGGATGACGTAACTATCTCTTTGCTCACCCACGGCTGCAGCTCTGTCAAGTGCAGCCTTCGCAGGCCCTGCTGTAGGGGTGGAACAGCGACAATGACATCATCCATCACTGCCTGCCACACCACTGACAGATTGGCGCCGCACGCGGACAGAGGGAGGAGGTCTTACCAATATTGGTAATATCGCTAAGTTTCTGACCGATACCGATTATTTGTAAAATGTGAATATCTGTCCTCAATCAACCGCTCTGATAATCAGTCGACCCCTAGTAAATGCTCCCTTCATTGGTAGTCTGTGGTGAAGTGGCCCTTACATTGGTCTTCAGTAGTTGGTGCTCTCTTTCATTAGTGGTCAGTGGTGAAGTGCCCATTACATTGGTGGTTAGTAAAATGCCCCCCTTCATTGGTGGTCTGGGGTGAAGTTCCTCTTACATTGGTCTTCGGTAGTTTGTGCTCTCTTTCATTAGTGGCCAGTGGTGAAGTGCCCATTACAATGGCACCCAGTGCTCTTTTTATTTATCGGTCAGTATTGACGTGCCCTGTACATTGGTGGTCAGTAGTAAATACCCCTCTTCACCGGTGCTTAGTGGTGAAGTGCCCCTTGCCTTGGTCATTAGTGGTTAGTGCTAGCTTTTATTAGTGGTCATTGGTGTAGTGCCCCATATGATGGTAGTTAGTGCTCTTTTTCATTTGTGGTTAGCTGTGAATTCCCCCTTTCATTGGTGGTCATTGGTAAGTGCTTTCCTTCACTGGTGGTCCGTGGTGAAATTCCCTTATGTAAGTGGTTAGCAGCAAATGACCCCCTTTATTGGTATTAATGGTAAGTCTCAGCTTTTGTTGTTGGCGTGGCAGTGCCTGATTTTATTAGTTTTTCATTCTCCCCTTAATTGGTGGTTAGTGGTGAAGTGCCCCTTACATTGGTCATCGGCAGTTAGTGCTCTCTTTCATTAGTGGTCAGTGTTGAAGTGCCCCTTACATTGGTGGTCAATGCTCTCTTTTCTTAGTGGTCAATGGCGAGTTGCCCCTTACACTGGTGGTCAATGCCCTCTATTGTTAGTGGTCAGCGGTAAAGTGCCTATTATGTTAGTGGTCTGTGGTTAGTGCTCTTTTTCTTTACTGGGCAATGGTAGGTTTCCCTTACATTAAAGTTCAGTGGTTTGTGCTCTCTTTTGTTAGTGGTCGATATTGAAGTGCCCTTACACATTGGCGATTAGTGCACCCCAATTGGTAGTAAGTTAAAGGTGCACTCATTTGTTGGTGGCCCCCAGTAAATGCCCACTTTTATTACTGGTAGAAACCCCCCTTGTTGTTGGTAAGTGCCTTATTTCTTGCTGGTTATGAGTATTTATTTTTATTGCTGGGCAGTGGTAAGTGTCCCCGTTCGTTGGTGGTCAGTGGGAGCAACTGATAATTAGTGCTTCATTACTACTAGCGCCAGCCCCCGAACTCTGCTAAATGACATCAGAACTATTCAGACATCATCAGGCAGGAGATCACTCAGTGCAGCACTATTGGCGTAGGTGGTCATCTTTAGACCCTCGGCATCAGGCAGGAGATCCAGGACACATGTCAGGTCAAGAAATGCCGGTGATAAGACCTAACTTAGACCATTCCCATCGGCCTGCAGTATTTTCAACAACTTCCTACTAGTTTCCCATGATTAAAATGACTAAATGTATCCAGGGAACCTGTTAACAACTGGTTAATCCATCTGGTCTTTTCTGTGATTGAAATTGAAAATGGTTGAAAATAGTAGAAAATTGGTGTATATGGCCAGCATGATACAACCTTGTTTAATTTTTTTGCAGTGATTATTTTTACAAGAAGCGTTTCATGATAAATAGGATATAACTCAAAACGGAACAGGTCGGGGATCACAAAAAAGGAGTGAATTTTATATTTCAATCTAAAGCAGTTACATGCTGTATAATCCCAGGAGAAAGGGTATATATGATGAATCTGAGCTGAGAGGATGAGACAAGTCGCATTCACCTTCTCTCTATTCATAAACAGCCCTCAAGATACCTCCTGTCATACAAAGATCTGAATCAAATAACACTGAGAAAGCTTCTTCCCTGAGAAGCCATTAATAAGAGGATAAGTGTTACACTACAAACACTGTAGATCACTAAAAACCCACGTACACCAGAGGAAGTGCTTTACAGAGCATAGAAACTGCTGATAATAGGGATGTGTTTTCTTATTTTAAGGCATTCTCAACCAACGTCAACTACATTTCAGTGAACTCCCTGACTTAAGCATGGCTGCAGTGTTTTCTAAGTAGCATTAGCATATAACTTACCGATTTCATTTGCTGCTGCCTATCTTAGGGCATTATGCGGATTATTGAAAATAATTAAATTCTTTCCTCTCCTCTCTCCTTTTTCCTCTTTCCTTTCTCCTCTCGCCTTTTTCCTCTCTCCTCTTTCCTTGCTCCTCTTTCTCCCCTCTCCTCTCTCTCTCTCCTCTCTCTCCTATTCTCTCCTCTCTTCTCTCCTCTTCTCTCTCGTCTCTCCTCTCTCCTCTCCTCCCCTCCTCACCTCTCCTCTCTCCTCTTTCCTTTCTGCTCTTTCCTTTCTCCTCTTTCCTTTCTCCTCTCTCTCTCACCTCTCACTTCTCTTCTCTCCTATTCTCTCCTATCTTCTCTTCTCTCCTATTCTCTCCTATCTTCTCTTCTCTCCTATTCTTTCCTCTCTTCTCTTCTCTTCTCTTCTCTTCTCTTCTCTTCTCTTCTCTTCTCTTCTCTTCTCTTCTCTTCTCTTCTCTTCTCTTCTCTTCTCTTCTCTTCTCTTCTCTTCTCTCTCCTCTCTCCTCATCTCCCCTCCTCACCTCCACTCTCTTCTCTTTTCTTTGCTTCCCTCTTCCTTCTTTCCCCTGTGCAACAAATATGATGCTGTTAAAATCTCTTACCTAAACTTTTCATGGTGAAGAGTGTATAATATTGTTAATCCTTCACTAGAATTCTGTTGTATTTTGTTTCCCCTTCTTTTCCCTTGCCTTCCTTTCCTCTTCTCTCTTTCACATCTCTTACTTTCATTTCCTTCCCTTCAATTTTATTCCATCTTTTGCTTTCCCCTCCTTACCTTTTCTTGCCTTTTTTTCAATGTCCTTTCCTTTCCAATCTTTTCCTTTTATTTTCCTCCTCTCCTCTAATTTTTATTTCCCTTTCCTTTCATTTCTTTTCCTTTCTTTTTATTTTCCTCCTCTCCTTTCATTTTTATATATTTTCTATTACTTTCATTTCCTGTCACTTACATTTTTTTTTCTTTCCCTTCCTTATCCTTTCCTTTAATTTCCTTTCCCTTTCTTTGTTTTTATTTCCCTTTCCTTCCTTCCCTTACTTTCTCTTTCCTTTAATTTTCTTTCCTTTCTTCTTTTCCTTTCCTTCGCCCCTTTCTTATTTCCCCTGCACAACAAATATGGTGCTGTCAATATCTTTTGCTTGATAAACTTTTCATGTTGCAGAGTTTGTAATATTGATAAGTGATTGTAAAGGTAATAAAAAAAATTAAATAATAACAAACATGTCTGTACTTACCTGCTCGCACGAACCTCCTATTTTCGGGTCCCCCATCGGCGCTTTTGGACCCTTCCCTCTGTCCAGTGCCCCCATGGTAAGCCACTTTCCATGGGGGCAATCGTGCATGCTCGCACCCGAGCCCCGCTGCTGTGTCCCACTTCCTAGTCACCGGCTTTGATTGACAGCACTGGGAGCCGATGGCTCCTGGTGCCCCAGCAAAGCTAGTGAGACCTGGGAGAAAAGAGCTGCAGACGTGCCCGATGCTGGATCGAATGAGGGCTCAGGTAAGAAAAAGGGGGGGTGAGGAGGGATGCTGACACCTAAAAAATGTTTACGTTATTGCAAGGAATGCATTAAGGTGAAAAATGTTTAGGCTTTACCACTTTAATCTTTCGTTAGAATACTTTTGTATTTTTTTAATTACCTTTTCTTTTCCTTTCCCTTGCCTTCCTGTCCTCCCCTCCCTTCTTTTTCCTTTTCTTTAATTTCCTTTCCGTTTCTTTGCTTTTCTTTGCCTTTTCTTCCTTCCCTTACTTTCTCTTTCCTTTCACTTCCTTTCCTTCACCGTTTCTTCTTTCCCCTGTACAAGAAAGATAGTGCTTTTAATATCTTTTCCTTGATAATCTTTTAATGTTGCATAATATTGTTAATCATTCATTAGAATACGATTGTATTTTTTAATAAATAGTTTTCCCTTGCCTACTTTTCCTCTTCTTCCCCTCCCTTTACTTTAATTTCTGTTCACTTCCATTATTTTCCATCTTTTCCTTCCTCTTTCTTTCTTTCTTTCTTTCTTTCTTTCTTTCTTTCTTTCTTTCTTTCTTTCTTTCTTTCTTTCTTTCTTTCTTTCTTTCTTTCTTTCTTTCTTTCTTTCTTTCTTTCTTTCTTTCTTTTTCCTTCCTCTTTCTTTCTTTCTTTCTTTCTTTCTTTCTTTCTTTCTTTCTTTCTTTCTTTCTTTCTTTCTTTCTTTCTTTCTTTCTTTCTTTCTTTCTTTCTTTCTTTCTTGTCCTTTACTTTCCCTTCCTTTTAATTTTCATCTCCTCCCGTCCTTTTCCTCTCCATTCCTTTCCCTTTCTTTCTGTTTCTACCCTTTCTTTCCTTTCCCTACTTTTTCTTTCCTTTCCTTTTTTTCCTTTTCTTCTTCCCTTCCCCATTTTTTTTTCCATTTCTTTCCCTTTCCCCTTGCCTTCCCTTCCTTTTTCCCTTTTCTTCTTCCCTTCCCCATTTCTTTGTTCAACAAATATGGTTCTGTTGATAGAATTTCCTTTCCCTTCCTCTAATTTTCCTCATCTCCCTCCCTTTTCCTCTCCATCCCTTTCCCTTTCTTTCTATTTTTTTCCCTTTCCTCCTTTCCTTCTTTTCTCTTTCCTTTAATTTCATTTCTTTTCCCTTCCTTTTTTCCTTTTCTTCTTCTCTTCCCCAATTCTTTCTTTTTCTTTTCTTATTGTCGTGTCCTTTCCTTTCCCTTCCTTTCCCCATCAAATCTTTTTCTTTTTTCTTTTCCCCATCAAACCATTCCCTGCATTTATTACCTTTTGTACCACCACCCTCTCCCTTTAGAATGTAAGCTCTACAAGTGGGCCCTCCTGTCCCTTCTGTATTGAACTGTACTGTAAGTGTGCTGTCCCCCCTCTACATTGTAAAGTGCTCCGTAAACTGTTGGCGCTATATAAATCGTGTATAATAATAATTTTCCTCCCCTCCCTTCCTTTCTCTCTCTATTCGTTACCTTTCTGTTTTCTTCCCCTTCCTTTCCTTTCCCTTTCCCCTTGCTTACCCTTCCTTTCCTTTTTTTTTTCCTTTTCTTCTTCCCTTCCCCATTTCTTCTTTTCCTCATACAATAAATATGGTGCTATTGATATCTTTTGCTTGATAAACTTTTCATGTTGCATAGTGTGTAATATTGTTAATCATTCATTAGAATATGGTTGTATTTTTTAATAAAATGTTTTCCCTTGCCTACTTTTCCTCTCCTTCCCCTCCCTTTACGTTAATTTCTGTTCACTTCCATTATTTTCCATCTTTCCCTTCCCCACCCTTTCTTTCTTTTCCTTTATCCATGTCCTTTACTTTCCCTTCCATTTAATTTTCATCTTCTCTCGTCCTTTTCCTCTCCATTCCTTTCCCTTTCTTTCTGTTTCTACCCTTTCTTTCCTTTCCCTACTTTCTCTTTCCTGTCCTTTTTTTTCTTTTCTTCTTCCCTTCCCTATTTCTTTTTTTCCATTTCCTTCCCTTTCCCCTTGCCTTCCCTTTTCTTCTTCTCTTCCCCAATTCTTTCTTTTTCTTTGCTTATTGTCGTGTCCTTTCCTTTCTCTTCCTTTCCCCATCAAATCTTTTTCCTTTTTTCTTTTCCCCATCAAATCATTCTCTGCATCTATTACCTTTTGTACCACCACCCCCTCCCTCTAGAATGTAAGCTCTACAAGCAGGGCCCTCATGTTCCTTCTGTATTGAACTGTACTGTAATTGTGCTGTCCCCCCTCTACATTGTAAAGCGCTGCGTAAACTGTTGGCGCTAAATAAATAATGTATAATAATAATAATTTTCCTCTCTTCCTTCCTTTCTCTCTCTATTCCTTACCTTTCTGTTTTCTTCCCCTTCCTTTCCTTTCCCTTTCCCCTTGCTTACCCTTCCCTTCCTTTTTTTTTTCCCTTTTCTTCTTCCCTTCCCCATTTCTTCTTTTCCTCATACAATAAATATGGTGCTATTGATATCTTTTGCTTGATAAACTTTTCATGTTGCATAGTGTGTAATATTGTTAATCGTTCATTAGAATACTGTTGTATTTTATTCCACCGTCATGGCGCTTTGGCCCGAACACTATGTTAAAATAAAGTGGAAATTTATCAAAATCACTTTCCATTTGACATGTTGAGATGCATCTTTCCACTGTGGAAGAAAAAAAGAGTGATTAATCTTACTGCCGTCTACAGCGTCCATGATGCAGCTTGAAACTTTGATGGAAACAAATGAAGTGTATGCATAGGGCAGAAATTAAATCAATGCTCTCACCGCTAATTAAAGGGGAAATAAAAGGTGCGCCTTCAAGATTCTGTCCTGGAAGATTAGATGGTGGGGAATTGCTATCTCCTTTTAAAACGATACATTATGTATCATTTTTTAATGCTGTAAGTGGCGGGTAGGTTTCTAAATATTATGACAAACATTTACTTATATGGTTTAATAAAATCTGACTGCAGAGAAATTAATTGAATCCGCTCGCTAAGTTCCCACTCAGTTGATACAGTAATCCAATTTAAAATGGACAAACTTGTTTCTGAGAAATCCATATCTCTTAACTTCATGTGACTTGCAGGTTACAGCCGGTTGCCTGGGCAAGCTTAATAGAAAGGAATTTGCAATTCATAACAGAGGATTCTAGACGGCTCACTAAGTGATGAAAGAAAGAAAAGTGAACACATGGCCTGATACGGAGGAGAGGAGTCATCATAAATGGAAATGGTAATTGTAAAGAGGGCCTGTCAGGTCTCCGCTAAAACTGTTTTTACATACAACTTTGTGCCCTCAGTACTTGCCACTACAGGAGGTTCAGAGGGTAAAACTGCTGTTTGGGATGCAAATTTAGACTTGGTTGCAAATACTGAGGTTCTTTTTTTTTAACCATTCCCTTCAATACAAATCTTTATAAGTGCAACGTAGTCATTAAAACCCCCCAAAATACAATGCAATATTTACAACACTGAAATAAAGTTTTTACAAGTGGTAAATATTGTTCATCACGCTGGAAAATTTGTGCAAATAAATGTCCATGAATCACCATATGTGCCTGTACACCTCAATCAGTCACTGAGGAAGTCACGAGGGCAGTGATGTAACACATGGGAGGAGCCGGGTGACGCCATTAAATTCCCATCATGAGGGTTTCTTCCATATATGATTTTAAATGTTAGTGCATTTATTTTAATAAATTCTAGATTGTTATACCTACTACACTATGGATACCCACCTGTGTTTCTATGAGTGACTGGGAGCCAAGGAAATGAAACGGAGTGTCTCATAAGGAGACAAAAGCCCATTAATACCATCAAGGAAATTGAAAATCTTAGAGGACACTAGTATTGGAGGAACATCAACCTACTCATACCCCTAGGAGGTCCAAGCGCATTTGACCTAACAACGTATGTTCCTTCAGGTGAGCGCATTAAAGTGAAGGTGGTGGGATCACCCTTGCATGACAGTGAGGACACGTTGTATTGTTTATGCATGGAGTGAAGAAGGAGTTAATGTGGGACTTTATTCTATTAATAATACAGTTAGGGATATTTATGGACTTTTATTATTTCATGGAAGCTTTTGATGATATATTGTGATTGCAGAGTGTTATATATAATTTTTGCTTATTTTTTCAGTCTGTTTCTGCACTTATTATTTCAGTATATTTCTGCACTTATTATAATAATTTTCTGCACTTATTGAATTATTTATAGAAAGTGACGCATATTTATTCACATAACATATACAGTAGGATAGTGATAGGGAGCGCCACTTTATTCCTACTTATCAATCAGTCACGACTAGAAATAAAAATATAAATATTTAAAATAAATAAATAATATATATATATTTTTTAAAATCTAGAGAACGTGAACAAGAAACGCGTTTTTAATATCTCTTCTCCAAGAGAGAAAAAGGTCTACTGCACCTTCCCCTTTAAGCGATTTGTATCCACATGATCCAGCCTCTCTCAATGCATTTACAAATACCAGTTCCCATCCATTTCCATCCCTATAACTCCCGCAGGTAAGTGGTAAAAGGATTTGATACACCTCCACAATCACTTTCTGGCAGCTTGTCTAACAAAATAGTTGCCTCTTCTCCATACCCCATCTGCTGAAAGAATTTGATGAATGTTTACTTTCTCCTCTGCCCACTGTGGATGCTCCTGCCAGCTAGAATGTCCTATAAAGCAGCTTGATGAGGTTTTGTGGTAGTAGTGGTGGTGGCAGTGTGGGGCAAATAGGGGAATGTAGAAAAAATAATACTTGCCTACACTCGTGAAAGCGCCCCTTCAACCCCAACATGGCCACTTCTATCTACAACAGTTCACTGTCAACCACCCTGGATACCTTGGCCCCCCTCACTACGCACAGAATCAGGCCCCCGACCGCTACAACCCTGGCAGACAGACATTACCAAAAGCCTCAAAAACAGAAGCCTCATGCCCTGTACACACGACCGGTTTTGCCGTCGGAATAAATTCCGAAGGTTTCTCCAACGGAATTCCGCTCAAGGGGTCTTGCCTACACATGGTCACACCAAAGTCCGACCGTCTAGAATGCGGTGACGTACAACACATACGACGGGACTACAAAAAGGAGGTGCAATAGCCAGTAGCCAATAGCTTCTGTCTCGTACTTGCTTCTGAGCGTGCGTCGTTTTTGGTCCGTCGGAACAGCATACAGACGAGCAGGTTTCCCGATAGGAGTTGGTTCCATCGGAAATATTTAGAACATGTTCCATTTCTAGGTCCGTCAGAATTTTCAAAAAAGAAAGTCCGATGAGGCATACACGCGATCGGAATAGACTATGAAAAGCTTCGGTCGGACTTTTTCTGTCGGACATTCCGCTCGTGTGTACGCGGCATCACTCTTGAGCGTCTGTGGCGTAAGACTAAGTCACAGCAAGATTTCAGCCAATATAAATCTGCTCTCCATAAATCCTGTCTCCACGCTGCCAAACAGACTTACTTTATCACGCTCATTAACACCCTCTCACGCAGTCCCCGTCAACTCTTTTCTACCTTTAATGCTCTACTTCATTCGCCATTACCTCCACCCACTAACTTACTCAATGCCCAGGAGATTGCTAATCACTTCAAAAATAAGATTGAGACAATTCGTCTTGAGATCTCCTCCACTCTACAGATATCTCCCTCACTTTACATTCTTTGTCCTCCTGTTAAACTCTTGTTTAACCCAACTACTACAGAGGAAGTCAATAAACTTTTTCTAACACCCACCTAGCATCCTGCCTGCTGGACCTCGTTCCTTCTCAAATACTACGGTCACCCTCTGACTCTATCCTACACACTTTAACTCATATCTTCAATCTCTCCTACTCTACTGGCATTTTCCCCAACCTTCTGAAACATGCACTAGTCAATCCCATACCAAAAAAGGCCTCACTGGAGGTTTAGTCTACAACCGACTGAGCGGCCATCTCATTGAGAATAACCTTCTTGATCCCCTTCAGTCTGGATTTCGTCCACAGCACTCCACAGAAACTGCTCTCCTAAAACTCACAATCAACTTACTAACAGCTAAATCCAACGCTCATTATTCTGTACTCTTACTCTTGGACCTCTCTGCTGCCTTTGATATAGTTGATGTCCCCCTCCTCAAAAAAACTCAATTTGCTTGGTATCCATGGCTGTGCTCTCCGTTGGTTCGAATCTTACCAATCTCACCACACCTTCAGTGTCACGTACAACTCTACTTCCTCCTCTCCAACACCTCTTACCGTTGGGGTCCCCCAAGGGTCTGTCCTTGGACCTCTACTATTCTTGATCTACACATCCTCCCTGGGTCAGCTGGCAGCCTCCCATGGCTTCCACTACCATTTATATGCCGATGACATCCAAATCTATCTCTCTACCCCTCAGCTCACCCCATCAGTCTCCTCACACATCACTGATTTACTAACAGACATATCAGCCTGAATGTCACACCACTTCCTCAAACTGAATCTATTTAAAACGGAGCTCATAATATTTCCTCCCCCACGTGCCCCTTCCCCTGACTTCTCTGTCAAGATCAATGGCACAGCTATTAGTCCGTCCCCACATGCCAGGGTGCTAGGGGTAACCTTAGACTCTGAACTGTCCTTTCAGGCCCACATCCAATCACTATCCAAATCATGCCGCCTTAGCTTCCGCAACATCTCTAGAATACGCCCCTTTTTAACCAATGACACCACCAAGCTTCTAATTCACTCCCTGGTCATCTCTCGCCTCTACTACTGCATCTCACTCCTCATTGGACTACCTTTTACATACACTATCCCCTCTTCAGTCCATAATGAATGCTGCTGCAAGACTCATCCACCTTACCAACCATTCATTGTCCTCCACCCCTCTCTGCCAATCCCTGCACTGGCTTCCACTCACCCAACAAATAAAATTTAAAGTACTAACAATAATTTACAAAGCCATCCACAACTCTGCTCCCAGCTACATCACTAACCTAATCTCAAAATACCAACCAAGCCGCTCTCTTCGGTCCTCCCAAGACCTCCTGCTCTCTAGCTCCCTTGTCGCCCCCAAAGTCTTTACAGGAACCTTTTTCTAAGTCGGAACAACTTGCGTCTCTCCGATTTAGAACGGTTCCATTGTACAGAACGGGACGCTACTTGTCAGGGGGCTAAGTCGCCTGACAAGTCGTCCCAGTATGAACCGGCACTAATTGAACAAGCTGAAGCTTGAAGCTAATTTGCTACCATTCACAGCTGCACCAGAGCTTGCACTCTCCAGTTTTAGTAAATCAACTCCACTGCGCGGTGGCAGATGTTTTACTGCATTGTAACTGGCACTGACTGCCATCACCGGACGGACGAGAAGAGAGGAGGGGCCGGCGGGGAGCAGCGGGGAACAGCGTGCCATAAGAGGTCTTATTATTACAGGCATTAGAAGAGGCTGTGTACTTTTTCTTTTTTAGAGGAGTCTAGAGACACCAGGGCCGTCACCATCAGGGGAAGGGGGAGGAGGGGCAGCCAGTACAGATGTAGGACCACAGGAGGCCCTATGATACTCTCCTGGTCCCCCCACAGTGTCCCCACGCAGTGTTCCCCCCCCCCTCGCATCCCTCTGTGTCCCCTGTCCACACTACACTCCCTCTCTGTCCTCCTCACATGCGTCCCTCTGTCTGTCCCCAGTGTCCCTCTCTGTCCTCGTCGCGCTGCATCCCTCTCTGTCTCCAGTGTCCCTCCTTGTCCCTGGATATCTGAAAGATGGGTTTTAAATGTTTTGAGAGGGGCGCAGTTTCGGTGCTTGACATAGGTGCCATTTTCACTAGATACGCCTCTGGTCCCATTCCCACTGCAATAAAATGCTGATATATAAAAATTGGCAGCCTTGGGTCACTTGCCCCCCCCAATTTCGATAAATTAATGTCCATAGCCCCTTGATTATCTTTGTGCTAGTCGGTGCCTTTGTCCGTGCAACCCTTGGAATTCCCCTTTCTCCCTAACTTCTTTCCTGTGTTTTTTCTGGTCACTAACTAAGCGATGTTAGTGCAGCAACTTCTCCCACTGTACCTGACAACCCCCCCCCAACCAGAACCCACTTATCAGTGCTGGCAGCCATTGGTTGTGAGCTGTCACATTTCCAAGTACCTTATGGATGGGCCCGGTAATGCAGAGGAAGGCCTTCCTTATGCATTTGACTTGCGGCCCCTGATAGAGCAGACAGGGGACCTGAGAGTACAGAATGATATGAGTGCCTGGCAGGTAGGTAGTCAGGAGAGTTGCTCCGAAGTTCCTGATGCCACAGGAATGAGGAATGGTGGGATGAGATGTCAGCACAGCAGGCAGTAGAGGAGCTGGGTCGGCACAGCAGGCAGTAGAGAAGCTGGGTCAGCACAGCAGGCAGTAGAGGAGCTGGGTCAGCACAGCAGGCAATGCTCTGCGGATCAGTCCTAAGCACAGATAGGCACAGGCACACACAAGTTAGAGAAACCGGACAGGTGCAGTGGCAGAGACAGGTCAGAGTACAAGCTTGGTTGGCAACAGGTGGACAGTGTGGTAACAAGAGAAGCAGGCAAGATCAATGTCAGGGACAAGCCAGGGTTGTGTACAGGCAGCAGGCAGGAATAGTCAAAGGCAAGCTGGATCAGAACACAGGAACAGGATCTCAAAGCAGGTTACAGGTAGCAGGGGTCACAGGAAGCTGCAGATCAGACAGCACTGACTCTGTTTACAAGCCCAGTTTAAATAGGACATCTGACACCAAAACTCGCGTGCACGCACACCGGCGCTCGCAGACTGGCATCGATAGCAAGATTCCTTCTGTAAGGCATTTCCTGACACAAGCGCTGATCGGATGCTGGCTTTCCAGCATGTCCCTTGGAGCAGCTTCTGTCGGAGGGACAGCTGTACATATGGTCCGAATGTCAGCTGGTTCCTGCTGAACCAGCTGATATTTGGACTGTGTGTACCCAGCTTGAAGCATTCTTGAAGCACGTGATTAGAGCCAGAGGCTCTAATAGGCTTCAGAAAAGGGTGATCTCGGGGATAAGAGCACTGCGCTCCGAGCGCACCCAGTTGTGTGACAATAGCGAATGACAATTGTGTGACAATAGCAAATATTTGTGTGACAATCGCTATTTTCACACTGAATCTCTTTTCTGTTGTAGCAAGGTCTCCAGCCTCTTTCAGTCTAATGAGAACCTCCAGGACCAGAGATAGTTGACATCCTTCTGTATATGATGGGTTGTGAGGCATAGTGGGTGCAAGGTGGATAAAGTTATTGGGTGCCAGACACTTCTTGAATGCGAAAGAGATGGTTATTTCTCTTACAAACTTTTTCGGGGAAAGAGGGTTAGGGCCAGGACACAATTAAGTAGTTGCAAGTTCAATTAGCAGACTCTGAAACTTCAGTAGGACAGCCGTGCAGGGAAAGGCATCTAGCAAGATGCCACATCTGCACGTGCAGGAATGCTGTCTCCTATGGCAACAGTCTTTAACCGTTCCTAACACAAAGTGTAACAGTTCTTTCACCTTCACTACAACTTCTCCTTGTAGTTCTTCAGCCCACTGAGCTCCCAGTCTCTCACTAGACCTTCTGATCCACTGCCACTGAATCCATTGAGCTCCTTAAATCTTAATGGTGGTATCTTCCTCAAGCGTCACCCCCGCCTCTCTGCTGGGTCCCTAGCTTGGCACTTCCGATACTTCTCAAGCTTCACCCCACTGGTCTGTTCGGTCCCTAGCTTTGCACACAAGGCTGCTCTGCAAGCGTCACCTCCACTGGCTGGGTTCCTGGCTTGATCACCGCCTGAAGTTTCCCAATTCTCCACCGTGCCCGTTCGGTGAGAATACTGTTCCGGTACTTGATTTAGTTACTCACTGTGGTCCCTTGTAATAAGGCGGATGGACCCTTAGTAGCGGCAGCTTTCCCTCTACCTCCGACCACTGACAGGTTCTCTGGCCAGCAGAACCGTCACTTCTGTTTGGACTGAAAACCGCAATCCCAACCCTACGCTGCTCTTTTGCTTCTAGATAGGCCCTCAGACAGCCTAGCAGCCAGATGCCCCTGGGATAGGCCCAATATCCGGCCTAGCAGCCTGGGGCAATACGACACACGTCCACCCAGGCCGCTGTCCAGGTGGCAACCGAACCTAGATCACCTGATACCACCCGAACATATAGGCGCTCCCAGCAGGCCATAGGGTTCAAAGAAACCCCCGCCCATTGGCTGAGATACCCACATACCCATAACTTGACCTTGCATTGCCCTTCTCATATCTAGCACCACCAAGTACCTGCCCACCTAGTGGTAGTAGAGACAAGTGCAACCAAGCCAAACTTAGGGAGGAATTAATAGATCTCTAACAATCAACCAGGGTAACTACTCCTGGCAAGTAAATTCGTGATGAGCACCCCTGCCTAAACTCCAGGGTGCTACATTGCCAATCAGGAAACGGGTCATGAGACCCGTTTCCCAATTGGCCAAAACGCCAGGTGATCCTATTGGACACCTAGGAGGAGAGAGGAGGCACATGCCGGAGGAGAAGACCAACCAACCCACCAGCCGCCACTGTGACCATGGATGGCTCACCCGCAGTGGCTCAGCCATCCAGCACTCCCCGGTTTGGACAGGGAAAGGAGGCGGAGGGGAGATCAGAGTCATCCCTGGCAGGTAAGGCGGCACGTGGAGGGGGGGGGTGTTCCCCGCATCCATTTCCCTCCTGTGGGGGGGGGGTGGAATGGCCTCGTCTACCACCCTTGGGGGGGGGATTCGGAAATTACAAAAATCGGAAATTCGAAAATGGGAATCATCTGTACATTTTTATCTGAAAGTGGAAATCATCTGTACATTGCGGTATGGTTGTTTAAAGGCCGGTATTTGATGAATTTAGTTGGAAGTCCTTTGAAAGTTTAACAACAGCAATACTGTAAGTCAATGATTGTATGGCAATGTTTCGAAACACACTACAGGTTTGTGAAGGGGGACTTATGGTTGGAGTAAGAAACAAGGTTCACCTTGGGGATAAAATAAACCTGTCATGAGAAAAACACAATGGATGCCGTTGCTGATCTGCTTCTGGAAAACAAATTACTTGGCAGATCTACGCAATGTAAAGAGTACCGACTTTTTGGCTTTAATACTTTGAATCTAGTATCTGCAAGTATGCAAAAAAGGACTTCTGACTTTTCTACGACTTTCTTGATTTGTACACTTGCTCCAGGCCAGCTACTCAGAAATGGCAGCCCCTGGAGTGCTCTGAAAGCAAATCTAGCATAAATGATACTTGTACTTTTAGTACAGTTGTACTTTTAACGGCCCTTTTCTTTTCCACCACCAGCAAACTCCCATAACCTAGACAAAACAGATTTCTGCATCCATGCCTAACATCTTCCCTGCCAGCTATTGTATTCTGACAGCTGTAGCACCCACGGCTGTCAGAATACTGAAGAGTGCTTGAATACAGTAATTGTGTGACCTGCAATGTCCTGATCCTTCAACAAAAGCCAAAAAGTTGAGAAAGATGTGCTGTGTGCCGTGTGGTGCTATAAATGGGCCACCCACGGCAGAAATCAGATGAAATTCAAGTTTGTGTGTGGAAGGCCTTATGCTCACCTGTCCCTGATCCTCTGAGGCCTTCTCTGGGAGCCACAGTCAGCTGGGCTCTTCTTTCATTCCTATAGCAAAGGTATCCATCCACTTGCCAACCACAACGTTCATATACGTTGCGGCTTTCAAGTGGTTTACCAGGGTTATGGCTGAAGCTATCAGCCATAACACCAGTATTTTTTTTGTTTTTTAGCCGGTGATTCTCTTTCTCATGAAAGTGGTCTGAGTAGCTAATTAGCCGCTGGATCGCTTTCAGAAGCCCCGTCGCTCGCCTATGGTTCTCGGGCTCACCGGTAACGGTTTGAGCAGCTTGTCACAGAGGTGAACAGAGACCAGGTTGTCTCTGATCACCTCTATGGTCTAGCAGGTCCAGAGTGACGTTATGACGTCACTTATGGTTTAGGGTGGAAGTAAACAATTAAAAAAAAAAAATTTAAAGCAAAAGATTACTTTTTATTTATTTCTTTGATTTTTTGCTTTTAAAGGTACAGGAGAGATTTGGGGTCTTAAAGACCGCAGATCTCTCCATAAAGAAGACCTGTCATCCCTTATTTCTATTACAAGGGATTGATAAAAGGAATACAAGTGATAAAAAAAAAATTAAAGGTGCAGGGTAAAAAAAATAAAATAAAATAAGAAATAAAAAAAAAGGTAAATGCTGTTTGCACCACACATGTGAGGTAATGCCACAAACGTTAGAGCAATAATTTTAGTGTTAGACGTCCTCTGTAACTCTAATAAGGTAACCTGTAAAAAAAATTTAAAGCGTCACCTATGGAGATTTTTAAGTATTGTAGTTTGTTGCCATTCTATGATTGTGCGCAATTTTAAAATGTGACATGTTAGGTATCTATTGACTCTGCGTAACATTGTTTATATTTTACCAACAATTGGGTTATATATTGTGTTTTTGTGCACTAAAATTCATTAACCAGTTAAGGACCAGCCGTCGCAGTTATACTGTGCCAGGTTGGTCTCCTGGGCAAATCGCCGTCATGTCACGTCGGGTGCGCGCACGCTCCGGAGATCAGATTTGCTCCAGAACCGATCAGTCTTCAGGCCAGGCCAATGATTTCTGGCCTGGACCTGGTGATCAGTTCTGAATGAAAGACTGTCCTCTGTCTGTGTATTGTAAACACATGCAGAGGAAGTGATGTCACCTCCCCTCGCGTGGAGCCCTTTTCGGTTCCAGAGAGAGGAGAGAGAACATCTAAATGTGAATTGCACCAACACTACACTGACACAGTACACATAGGCACACTTCTCACCCCCCAATTGCCCCCCCCTCCTGTCAACCCTTTCACTCCCTGTCACAGTGTCACCAAGTGCAGTTTTCATATTTTTCACCGATCACTGTACTGGTGTCACTTGTGACACTGATCAGCGTTAGGACAGTTAGTAGTAGGCTCAGGTAGGTTTAGGGTATTCCCTATTAACCCCCTAATAAAGGTTTAACCCTCTGATCACCCCCAGTTAACCCTTTCACTCCCTGTCACCAGTGTCACTACTATAGTGTACATATCTCTTTTCTGATCACTGTATTTAGTGTCACAAGTGATGCTATTTAGCCAGTTAGCTAGTTAATGTCACCGTCAGTTTTTTATAGCGTCAGGGTACCCGCCATATATTACCCTGATCGTCCCCCAGTACAGGTTTTAGCATCAGTTAGGTTCAGCGTCAATCCCAGGCAGCGTCCGATTAGTGCCAGTAGCGCTAACACCCACGCACATACCATACACCTCCCTTACTAGTATAGTGTTTGAACAAATCAATATCTTTGATCTGATCAGATCTATACTAGCGTCCCCAATAGTTTAGTCATCAACAGTTGCTCTTTTGCCTGTGAGTCGCACTAGTTGTACCTATAAATTTAGAGGCCAAAATGTCCAAACAGAGGTACACTAGTGAAGAGGCCTACACGTTGCTGAGCATAACAGATGAGAGCGCAGGGGAAGCCTCACTGTCATATTAAGGCTCAGTATACGAACCGGTAGTTCGGCACCCTGACAGATAGCTCTGACGACGGAGTAGTGGTCCCTGCCAAGGTCAGGCGTACCCGACCCCATTTCTATCAGGTTGTTGAGGTGCAACAACCGCATTGCTCTCGTATGGAACAGAGAACCAGTACTAGTGCCGCTCATCCTTCTGGTGAACTGGCAAGCACCAGTGGCCTAGTACATACTGGTCATAGACAAACCAGCACTGCAGTAACACGTAGTGACATGGTGAGTCCCATAAGTGAGGTTTAAGCTGGTGTGGCGGCTAGCACAATTAGTGTCCTGCAGCCATCAAAAGTTTGAACACAGGCACGTAGAGCCCATAGTGCCCTTCCCGCTGCATATGCCAATCCTAATTGGGAGCCCACCACTTCTGCAGTGTACTCCCCCCCCCCCATTCACTGGCCAACCCGGAATTCAGGTGGAAACAGTTGATTTTACGTCACTTGATTTTTATTCACTGTTTTTCATGGAAGATCTCTATAGATCTGTTGTGGACCAAAGACATTTGTATGCTGGTCAATTCATCGACGCTAATCCCCATTTGACCCTTGCCAGAAAATGGAAACCTATTACGGTTTCCGAATTTAAAGGGGTTGTAAAGGTATTTTTTTTTTTTTTTTTAAATAACAAACATGTTATACTTACCTTCACTGTGCAGCTCGTTCTGCACAGAGTGGCCCCGAACCTGGTCTTCTGGGGTCCCTCGGCGGCTGTTTCAGCTCCTCCCCGCAAGCATTTACCACCTTAATGCGAGCTCCCTCGCATGGTGGTGAGTGCTTGGGGGCGCGCTCCCATGATACAGCCGGCGGCTATAGCCGCTCGCTGTATCACTCGGCCCCGCCCCCCGGCACGCCGCATCATCGGATGTGATTGACAGCAGCGCGAGCCAATGGCTGCGCTGCTTTCAATCCATCCACTGCAGCCAATCAGCGACCAGGCTGAGCTGCAATGAAGATGACGAGGACGAGCAGCGAATATTCGAGGCATCAGGTAAGTAAAACGGGGGGCCTGGGGGCGGCGGTACTTTCAAACGTTTTTTTCACCTTAATGCATAGAATGCATTAAGGTGAAAAATTTTTTACCTTTACAACCCCTTTAAGACCTTTCTGGGCCTATCTCTCCTTATGGGCATTACTAAAAAAAATGCGTTGCGGTCATATTGGTCCACTAAAAAACACTAATTCACCATATGCCCGTGTTCTCTGCATCCATGACCAGGACACATAGTACATAGTACATAGTACATAAAATTACAGTGTTGCTATAGGTAGCAGTATGGGTGAGTATCCAGATGTCCCTAGAGGGAAGATGAATGTGCTAATTGTGTTTCACTGAAAAAAATGGTTAAATGTCATGCTAATGAACACAAGTAAAGTGCAGAGTGCAACACGTTGTGTAAATACTACAAGATTATATGCCAATATGTTTTAATACAAATACTACAATCTTGTAGTATTTACACACCGTGTTGCACTCTGCACTTTACTTGTGTTCATTAGCATGACATTTATCCATTTTTTTCAGTGAAACACAATTAGCACATTCATCTTCCCTCTAGGGACATCTGGATACTCACCCATACTGCTACCTATAGCAACACTGTAATTTTATTGTTGGATTAGCGCAGCACCATACTGTATACTGATTTTGCTGATGTTGTAGGGTTGTCTTGGACTCTATTCAGTGCAAGCAGCTTTTCCACCTTTTCACATACGTACACATGATAGCGCGGGAATAACCATTTCACATTTTACATAGTACATAGTAGGTGAGGTTGAAAAAAGACACAAGTCCATCAAGTCCAACCTATGTGTGATTATGTGTCAGTATTACATTGTATATCCCTGTATGTTGCAGTCATTCAGGTGATTATCTAATAGTTTCTTGAAGCTATCGATGCTCCCCGCTGAGACCACCGCCTGTGGAAGGGAATTCCACATCCTTGCCGCTCTTACAGTAAAGAACCCTCTACGTAGTTTAAGGTTAAGCCTCTTATCTTCTAATTTTATTAGAGTGGCCTAGAGTCTTGTTAAACTCTCTTCTGCGAAAAAGTTTTATTCCTATTGTGGGGTCACCAGTACGGTATTTGTATATTTAAATCATATCCCCTCTTAAGCGTCTCTTCTCCAGAGAGAATAAGTTGATCCCTTTTTAATGCATGCCAATATTCTGTTTGCTTTGTTAGCAGCAGCTTGGCATTGCATGCCATTGCTGAGCCTATCATCTACTAGGACCCCCAGGTCCTTTTCCATCTTAGATTCCCCCAGAGGTTCTCCCCCCAGTCTATAGTCCGCTCTCTGGTTTAGTTTTCGGCATCCCCGCTTTGCTTTTATGCTGACCGGGTGTCTTAGAGGGGGTAGCTCCACTCCGGGAGCGAAGTAACCGGTCTATTGCGGCGGTATGTGTGGCTCTTTACAGGATTCGTAATCCAGGATGCAGGAGCTGAGGTGAAGCATGTCTGCCTACATGTACGTCCAAGCCACGCCCCCTAGTGCATGTTAAAGGAGAAGCATGGTAAAGCTCGACCACGATGCTTTGCTTCTTGGCTGCGGTAGAAATTATCGCCCCTGTCATGCTCGGCAGGCAGTACTGCCCCCCAAGCGCAACCCATTCAAATGCATGTTCCGCTCTGCAACTGCCTGCGGTTGCTTCACAGTTGTCCGGTCTTTAGGGGGCGATAACAGACCCCGAGGAGGATGGTACCACAACTACTTCTCGGGGTGACCCTGGATATGATCGGCTCCACAAAGTTCGGCCCCTCGTAAACCACTTCAACTAACAGTTTTCAGCCTTGTTTATTCCCAATCATGTTGTCTGCGATAATGAGTCCTCAAACAATATCTCCCCAGCAAGCCTGCCAGATATGGGGTCAAGTTGTATAAGCTCTGTGACAGGGACACAGGCTATAGTTTTAGGGTTTACGAGGGAAAAAACAGCACTGTGGAGTCCCCCAACTGCCCAGACTACATAGGGAGCGCTGGCAAGATTATTTGGAACTTGGTGTCACCCTTATTCAGAAAGGGGTACATATATATACCGTATTTATCGGCATATAACACGCACTTTTTTCCCCTGAAAATCAGGGGAAAATCGTGGGTGCGTGTTATAGGCCGATCCCCGCCGATTTCTGTGTCATCGGAGCGATCGCGGCAATTGCCGCGGTCGCCGCCGACATACACAGCCGTGGGTACATTCAAAAATGGCGCCGAGACTGCAGGGAGCCGAGATACACATACTCGAGTGTTCTCGGCTTTTTCCGGCGCCGCCGTCACGCCCAGTCCCGCCCCTGGACCTGTGTTATGTCCATCATAGGGCGGGACTGGGCGTGACTGTCAGCGGCGCTGAAAAAAGCCGAGAACACTCGGGTATGTGTATCTCTGCTCTTGTCGGATCCGAGATACACATACCCGAGTGTTCTCGGCTTTTTTCGGCGCCGCTGACAGTCACGCCCAGTCCCGCCCTATGATGGACATAACACAGGTCCAGGGGCGGGACTGGGCGTGACGGCGGCGCCGGAAAAAGCCGAGAACACTCGTGTATGTGTGTGTATCTCGGCTCCCTGCAGTCTCGGCGCCATTTTTTGAATCTACACTGAGTGCACAAAGCTGCACTGACATGGCTGGACTGGGGCAGACCTGCACATACGAAGCTGCACTGGGGCAAGGCTGCATTGGGGCAAGGCTGCACTGGGGCAAAGCTGCACTGAGGCAAGGCTGCACTGACAAGGCTGCACTGACAAGGCTGCACTGATGAGACTGCACTGGGGCAAGGCTGCACTGACACTGAAAAAGCTGCAGATAGACAGATAAGGCTGCATTGATGGGCATTGTAATGTAAGTTTTTTTTTCCTTAAACTTCCCTCCTAAAAATGTTTTTTCCTTAAAATTCTCTCCTAAACTTGGGGTGCGTGTTATACGCCGGCGCGTGTTATACGCCGATAAATACGGTATATATATATATATATATATATATATATATATATATATATATATATATATATATATAAAGCTACATTTAGAACACTCATTTCCAGGGTGTCCTTTAATTCACAAATTCACACCAGGGCGGCTATTTTTCAAACCGAACATTTTTTTCTAACAAAGTGACTGTTCATTTTGGCCAACTGACAAATCATTGGATCTATTTTTAGCTCAGGTCAGTGAGATCTGAAAATTTGAGCACATAAAATCCAACACACCCCCCCCCCCCCCCCAGACATCAGACATTTTTATTTTTTCAAAGTGACCGGTAATTTTGGCCAACTGAACAGAAATGTTGGATTTATTTTTAGCTGAGACCAGTGAGATTTAAAAATTGAAGACAAGCAGATAACCCCCCCATACACCTCTATGTAGTGAAATGTAGGGATTCACTCTCCAGCAGTCATACATTGGGACAAACAACGTGAGAAAATTAAACCTTTGTTGACATTACATTTGCAATGCAGTGCTGCTGGCAGGAAATCTGCTGAACAAACAATTTGCAGCAGCGCGGTTAAGCGAGGTGCAGCCCAACTGCCACCAATGCCATTGTACACCCGTCTGGATGCTACAGCCGGCTCTAAACTGGTGATCCCATGTGTGGTCACCACCAATCATCTCTCTGGTGCAAGTAGTGTTAGGATTGAGTGGGGAATGACTCCGGAAGAAGGAGGTCCCTACACACCTATCCTGCACTATAATGAGGTCAACCTGCAGAAGCACCAAAGTAAAGGGTTTCATCTGCGTCTGACCCACGCAGATGAAGAGGATTGCTCCTTGGTCATCAGCCTGGTCCTGCAAATCATTGTCATCATTCACGTGACTGGTAAGTGTTACAGGTTTTGGTTTATTGTTCATTCTATGGGGGTCTTCTCCTGCTGTGGGGGGGGGGGTCTACTGAGGACCAGGACCAGGCTAGGCAGGTACAGCTTAGAGTACTTCTGGGCTACTGGGTATTCTGATAACCCTTTCTCTGCCAGTTTTCTCCCCCTCAAAAGGCAAAACACACATCTTATACCCAAAAATCATCAACACAGGACACGTCTGGTCATTGCAATCTGATGTATTGTATCTCACCATCACTTCTCACACTATACAAATATAGGGACCATCACACTATACACCTATAGTGACCATCACACTATACAACTATAGGGACCATTACACCATACACCTATATGGACAAATACACTATACACCTATATGAACCATTACACTATACACCTATAGGGACCATCACACTATACACCTATAGTGACTATTACACTATACACCTATAGGGACCATTACACTATACACCTATATGGACCATTACATTATACACCTATAGGGGCCATTACACTATACATCTATAGGGACATCACACTATACACCTATAGGGACCATTACACTAAACACCTATATGGACCATTACACTATACACCTATAGGGGCCATTACACTGACACTACAGGCAAAAATGTCATCTATGGCCCATTCTGTCACTATTAAATAAATGTACTAGTTCATCCAACACCACCCGAGCCCCCCCCCCCCCTCTAATTGACAATACTGCTGTACAATGCTACATTGCTCCTCCATAGATACAGTGACAGAGTGAATGTAGCCACCATAGGACAGGAGGTGTGTTATTGGCCAATCAATGGCTGAAAATAAAAGAAAGGAATAGCCTGCAAAAAGATAACGCAGCCACCATACCTAATGATTGTAAATTTGCAATATATTATATTTTAGATTGTATCACAGATTGTAATGATAAGTGGATGTATCGTTATATCTACTGTGTATCTCTCTATAAAACTTGATTAGAAAAATAACCTTTACCCCCCCCCCCACACCCACATGACAAATTTATGAGCACAGAGGACCTATAGGATGAAATGGTGACAGTTGATACTTTTAATTTGCAAAATATTTGTACAACTGTTTATCAAATCTAAATTTTCAGTATAAAAAAAACTCAAATTAAATTTACTAAACTCCAACACAATGAAATCTCCCCATCTGATATAAAATCTGAGACAGAATCCAGTCAATAGATACCAAATCTGTCATGGCTCACAATTGTACGCGCCCATAATGATCCATAGATACCCCAAACGCTTTAATAAAACTCCTCACATTTGGAGTTCACTATAAAGAACGGCGCTAGAAATGTATCCTTTTGATTCATGACCAATTGGACCAGGGTCATTTGGAGTAGATTTATTGTCATGAATGCACCTTGGTTTGCTCAGCTCTAGTGTTTATTATTTGAACATTTAACCTATTTCCTTTGTTTTTGTTTGATCAGATCCCACTTTGGAGGCCACTGATACTGAGACGGTCAAGAAGCACAGCAGAGCCCTAAATAAAGCGAGCAAGACCCTATCAGTCACTGACACTGGGGGTTCCGGGATGTCTCCACCAACAACTGAGACAGGCAACTATGGTTCGGGAATCCTATATACAGATAGCACTTCCCCTCCAGTCACTGACACTGATGGCTCCAGGATGCTTCCATCAATGAAGGAGACCAGGGACCATGATTTGGGAAGCACAGACAAAGTAGGCGCAACCCATTCAGTCACTGACACTGGGGGCTCCAGGATGCTTCCTCCAATGACTGAGACCAGTGACTATGCTAAGCGAGGGTGAGTCGGTTTATGATTGGGCATATAATTGTGCCACATCCAGTATTTGTAAAAATTTAAACAAAATCCCCTGGTGGCGGTGAGAGTATAGTTCTCCTTCTTCAGGGAAGGAGAACTATACTCTCACTCCGAAACGCGTTGGGTACAAGAAATTTTAGCTCTCTATATGTATTCTGTTTTGCATGACAACACTGGTATGTCGACTTTGAATATGCTTTTTATTAAATGTTGTGTACTTTTCATATTTCAATAAATATCTTTCATATTGGAATTTTTTTTTTATTATCTTTGTGCCTTAAAAGTCCGCCACCAGGGGATTTTGTTTCAAATAGTGACTATGCTAACTACAATTCAAGAAGCCTAGATAAAGATAGTGCAACCCATTTAGACACTGAAGGCTCCAAGATAGTGAGAGCAGGGACCATGGTTTGGGAAGCCTAGATATACATAGCGCAACCCCTTCAGTCACTGCCACCGAGGCTTTGGGATGTCTTCACCAACAACAACTGAAACCAGTACTTATAATTCAGGAATCCAAGTCACCGATCCCAATGTAAAATATATCATCAGTACGACAGAAGAAAGATGGCCGCCTTCTAATAATGACCACAATGGTTGGACTCTTCTAATATTGATCATCATCAGTACAACAGGATGTTTCCTTGGGTAAGTCATTGTACATTCTTCATAGGTTTTCTCTATTTTCTACATTACACATTTTCATGTTATCACCCACTGTCACTGAGCCCCCACCTCCTAATACTGTATTCATCTTTTCCCTGCCTGTAGGCAAGCAGTTGATAAGATGTGCATGTTATGTTTCCTGTGCTAATTGCCCTGAGTTTAGCAGCACAAACCCCTCACTGGTCATAACGAGATTATTGCACCTCTAACATTTGTTCTATGTGGGAGGGGTGAATGAACTGAGGATGCCGGTAACAGTAACAAATGGGGTGATGGCGTGTGACTATTTGTTTTCTATCAAACACAGATTTAGGTGAAGTCAGCTATTCTGGAAATTTCTGATTGTTTATGGACACATTCTTATAACATTTCTTTCTTTATCTCCACAGAATTCAGTACTGCAGGGACAGACCAAGAGAGAGGGACAGGCTAAAGAGGATGGAAGAAGGAGTGATGGACAGGATAAAAGGGATGGAAGAAGGAGTGATGGCCAGGATAAAAGGGATGGAAGAAGGACTCGCAGAGATGAAATTAGATCTCATTGCGATTGAAATGATCACAGCGATGGAGACACGCAAGACAAAAAGAAGAAGAAGAACTTTCAGAAGTAGTTGTGGTACCATCCTCCTCGGGGTCTGTTATCGCCCCCTAAAGACCGGACAACTGTGAAGCAACCGCAGGCAGTTGCAGAGCGGAACATGCATTTGAATGGGTTGCGCTTGGGGGGCAGTACTGCTTGCCGAACATGACAGGGGCGATAATTTCTACCGCAGCCAAGAAGCAAAGCATCGTGGTCGAGCTTTACCATGCTTCTCCTTTAACATGCACTAGGGGGCGTGGCTTGGATGTTCATGTAGGCAGACGTGCTTCACCTCAGCTCCTGCATCCTGGATTACGAATCCTGTAAAGAGCCACACATACCGCCGCAATAGACCGGTTACTTCGCTCCCGGAGTGGAGCTACCCCCTCTAAGACACCCGGTCAGCATAAAAGCAAAGCGGGGATGCCGAAAACTAAACCAGAGAGCGGACCTCCGCTCCAGCAACGTGTGGGGAAGGGGTCCTATGCCGCTGCAGCAGCTAAACTGGGTCAATATGCCCATGACAGCAGCGCCAGAACCGGACAACATTTACAGTCACCCAGCGCTGGAAACTTGGCTAAGCACGGCTCTCCTGAGAAATCCACCCCAGCTAAACAACATGTGCCTGACAACCTAAAATTATGGGAATGCAAAACATCTATTCCCATTTATTGATTGTATGACCAAAAACTTTTATAGCCTGCCTCATGTCTGCTATGTATGTCCATTGATTGGCATTGGATGAGGACAGGGGGATGGCGTGGGATGAGGACAGGGGGATGGCGTGGGATGAGGACAGAAGGACGCTGTGGGAAGAGGACAGGGGGATGCCATGGGATGAGGACAGAAGGACGCCGTGGGATGAGGACAAGGGGACGGCATGGGAGGAGGACAGAGGGACGGCGTGGGAGTGGGATGAGGACAGAGGGACGGAGTGGGATGAGGACAGAGGGACGGAGTGGGATGAGGACAGAGGGACGGAGTGGGATGAGGACAGGGGGATGCTGTGGGATAAGGACAGAGGGACGGAGTGAGAGGAGAACAGGGGTTGGAGTGGGATGAGGACAGAGGGACTTAGTGGGATGAAGACAGAGGGATGGAGTGGGATGAAGACAGAGGGATGGAGTGGGATGAGGACAGAGGGACGCCGTGGGATGAGGACAGAGGGACACCGTGGGATAAGGACAGAGGGACGGAGTGGGATGAGGACAGGGGGACAGAGTGGGATGAGGACAGGGGGACAGAGTGGGAGGAGGACAGGGGGATGGAGTGAGATGAGGACGGGGGATGGAGTGGGATGAGGACAGAGGGACGGAGTGAGATGAGGACAGGGGGACGCCGTGGGAGGAGGACAGAGGGACGGAGTGAGAGGAGGACAGAGGGACGGAGTGGGATGAGGACAGGGGCACGACGTGGGATGAGGACAGGGGGACGCCGTGGGATGAGGACAGAGGGACGGAGTGCAATGAGGACAGGGGGACGCTGTGGGAGGAGGACAGAGGGACGCTGTGGGATGAGGACAGAGGGATGTGGCATCTTTTGATTGGGGGGGTAAGGGGATATGTGTTGGGGGGCGGTGGATTGGGAGGGGAGAGAACATGTGCTAGTGGGGGGGATCGGATCCCCCTCTCTCTTTCCAAAGCCCCCCATCACATATCTTCTACCCCCCTCACCTCACTCCATGTGTGCATCTGTGTTACCTGCCCCCTTTGTGTAATGTGTTATATATTGCAGCCGGAGAATGCTCCAAGGCTATGTTTTGTATCTAATTACAATATTTTTTTCAATAAAGAGAGGTTATAAAAAAAATGTGAATGGAGCCCAGTATGTAAAACAAAAAAATTGTTAGAAAAATAATTTTCTTTTCATTTCTTCATCTCCACAAAGTTGGGAACATGAAATTGTCCAAAATGTCTTGGTATGCTAATGCCTTAAAGTGATTGTAAAGTCTTGTTTTTCTTTTAAATAACAAACATATTATTCTTACCTCCCACTGATGCCAATGATGGGGCACTATTCCTCCCACTGATACCAATGATGGGGCACTATTCCTTCCACTGACACCAATAATGGGACAATATTCCTCCCACTGATACTGATGATGGGGCACTATTCCTCCCACTGATACCAATAATGAGGCACTATTCCTCCCACTGATACCAATGATGGGGCACAATTCCCCCCACTGATACTGATTATGGGGCACTATTCCTCCTTCTACTAACCACATTCATGCACCATGTATTTTTTTTTACTTCCACTGACCACCAAAGCTGAGGGATTGTTTACTCCAACTGATGCCAGAACATTTTATACTCCAACTAGCCACAGTCCGGGCACTTAACATCTGACCCTGGCCCTTTGTTCAGTGTTTGGAGACCACAGATCGAAGACGAGTATCTGTCCACTTGGGTGGTTGCGTAGCATTCGCACTTTTGAGTGGAGCACCAAGACCATCCCTTCACTAGATCGCAACATTTGCACAGAATCCAAAGAACCGCATTTATATGAGTCGGTCACATTGAAAAAGAATTCATTTATGATTCTAATTTGTATACAATATTCGAAGGATTGATTTTCTTTTAATCTGAATTTTTTTATATAGCGATAGTTAATTTTGCATAAAGAAAACAGATCATTATATAATGACATTGATAAGGTCAAATATGTATTAAATTAAAATAAAAAATGCAGCGCTAAAACAATATAATGAAATGAACACACCTTATCAAGGAAGCTCATATATGTGTGAAAAGTAAACACATCAGAAATGACTAAAAGTGATAGCCCATCAAACATTAATAAATCAATAGAAAAAAATATATATGACAAAGTAATGGTGAAAACAAGTCTCACATAGAAAACTAAAGCAGATATCTCAATACGTGAAAAAGGCTTTGAAACGCTAGAAGTGTGCAAAATTAAAGATTAAAAAATAGGTGTGTATAATAAAAGTGTCAAACACAAAAAAACACACAAAAAGGGAATTGAATCCCTAATAAATGTGCAAATAAAAGTCCCAGTAGCAATTGGTGCAAAAAATTCCAAAAAAAAGTCCATATACTGTGAATTGAAAATCCAGAGGGAATGTGAATTGAAATCCAAGAAAGTGTGGTGAATCCAACATCCAGAGTAATTCATACCTAAGTGAGATATAAGGCTCCTTACCAGCTAGAGATGACCACCATAACAGTAGTCTCACCAGGCATTTGGGAAATGATCAGGTCTCCCAAAAATCTATGCCGACATCCACAGTTGGAATCGTGGTATGTAATTCCTCTATCCAGCTGTTTACCATTTCCATGGTGTGATATCTGCCTCAGCAGCAGGGACAACCCTTTCATCCGAGATCTACAAGCGGGATAAATGCCACAAGCAGTCAGTGGGGGCCTGGCAAACATTCAGACGCAGCAGGACAGATTGTATGATAATCACCTGACAGACAGTTCCTGCTCCCACCTGGCATTTGGAATAATAAATAACCAGACACTGAGGACACTGATCCTGTATGGGAACAATCTGGAGGGTCCTCATTTTAGGGATCTGATGGAAGCTCTGACAACAAGCCGGATAGAGGAATTACATACCACGATTCCAACTGTGGATGTTGGCATAGGTTTGTGGGAGACCTGATAATTTCCCAAATGCCTGGTGAGACTACTGTTATGGTGGTCATCTCTAGCTGCTAAGGAGCCTTATATCTCACTTGAGAGTGAATTACTCTGGATGTTGGATTCACCACACTTTCTTGGATTTCAATTCACATTCCCTCTGGATTTTCAATTCACAGTATATGGACTTTCAGGTTTGGAATTTTTTGCACCAATTGCTACTGGGACTTTTATTTGCACATTTATTAGGGATTCAATTCCCCTTTTTGTGTGTTTTTTTTTGTGTTTGACACTTTTATTATACACACCTATTTTTTAATTTGTAATTTTGCACACTTCTAGCGTTTTCAAAGCCTTTTTCACGTATTGAGATATCTGCTTTAGTTTTCTATGTGAGACTTGTTTTCACCATTACTTTATCATAAATATTTTTTTCTATTGATTTATTAATGTTTGATGGGCTATCACTTTTAGTCATTTCTGATGTGTTTACTTTTCACACATATATGAGCTTCCTTGATGAGGTTTGTTCATTTCATATTATTGTTTTAGCGCTGCATTTTTTATTTTAATTTGATTTATCTGAGTTTAGTATTGGACTTTTTGTGCTGGCGGCTTTTTATACTTTACCATTCACTTTATTCTTTTAGTGCAGCGTTTAACCCCTGGGTTTTTTATTATTTCAAATATGTATTAATTACTATATTTGATTGACTTGTACGTGGACAATTATTACACAAGCGTACCACTTTTTAGTCACCTTTTGGATTGTGGAATTGGCTCTTGTGGCACCATGCAATCTAAATGCCGGGGCTTCTCCCAACGGCTTGTAGAATCTCGACGGGGGGAGAGAGCCTGCTTAAGATGTAATAATTTACTCGCAGTGAAGTGGAGGGATACACGGAATGTTTTCGTTCTTTCCTCCCTTCATGCAGATACGGCAGTCGAAATTCCAACGGTGACTGGTGTTGTTGTGAAGCCCCTCTGTGTCCACGACTACAACCTTAATTTGGGAAGGGTGGACTTCAACGACCAGATGATGATGCCGTACTTAATTGCCCGTAAGGCCAGAAGCTGGTACAAAAAAGTTTCTGTATATTTATTCCAATTGGCTCTGCTAAACGCTTATGTGCTATACAAAGTGTCAGGATGAATTGGATCCTTCCTAAAATTCCAGGAAGAGATCATCACCTGTTTCTGTTTCCATCATTCTGTTTGCATATGGTGCTGTGGTCCAACTTCCCGATGCAAATGCAGTGAGGCGGCTGCATGAGAGGCACTTTCCAGAAGTCGTCTGTGGTACCTCTACCCAAAGATCACCCCAAAGATGATGTTGTGTCTGCAGAAAACGCGGATATAGGCGTGAGAACTGCTTTTATTGTCCCTCCTGTCCTGGCCAACCTGGTCTCTGCATCAGTGAATGTTTCTGTCGCTACCACACACTAGTGGAGTATTAGCATAGGGTACAGCACTGCACAGTCCTAGGGCACACTTACACAGGGTCTCAAAAGATGAGATGGCCATCACATTTTGAGAGACCCTAATCTGGAACGTTTACAGTTAAAATAAAAGTGCAAAAAAAGAAAAAAAAATAGTTGCCGTTTTAGTTTTCTTCTCTCTCTATTGTTCTTTCTCTATTGTTCTCTATCTATTGTTCTCTCTCTATTGTTACTGTATTTTATGCTTAACTGTAATTTTTTATTGTATTTGTTTTGCAGGTATGGTATGTCTTACTGTTATACTGTAATGTTACTTTGTTTTATTGTCACCCATTATTTGCTTTGCAGGTACGCCATTTAGCTGCAGCACAGGTTTATTTATTCTGAAAGCAACAGCGTTTGCTCCCACAATACATAAAGCCGCAACTCCAGCGCTGTAGGAGGTGATTTCACCACCACAGTTAAAAAAAAAAAAAAGAACATATATGCAAAAGCATAGGGGCAGGGGTGGAGGGGCGATTTGCCCCTAACATTAGGGGCGGATTGCCCCCATGCTTCGACATATATTTTTAAATCTTTTTTGGCACAGATTGCAATAAAAAAGTTGTTTTATTGTTACCATTGTTTGCTTTTCAGGCACGCCATTCACCTGCAGCACCTCCAGCGCTGTAGGATGTGATTTCACCACCACAGTTAAAAAAAAAACGGTGCATATATGCCCATCATTAGAAGTGGGTGGATGCAGGGTGTTATTCTAATGGTGGGCATACCCACTGATCAATCTCTTTTTTTGTTCAACCCACAGGCTGGATGAAGAAAAAGGAACATTACAATATATGCCCAACAAGGACCAGCGACGTACTGGTATGTTGCTGGACTTTGAGTGGTTATACCAGAATGATGCCTGCAGGTTTAGGTATCATCTTGGTATTGTTCTTTTCAATCCTAGAGGCTAATTAGCCACTTGACTGCTTTTACAAGCAGTAGGAGGGAATGTCACCCCCCCGCCATCTTCCATGGCTTTCTAGAGCTCTCCTGTCCCACCGGGGAACCTGAGAATGCAGCCGGTGGTTCCGCCAGCTGACCATAGAGCTTATCAGAGACCAGAATGGCTCCAATCATCTCTATGGCCTAAGAAACCTGAAGCTACGAGAATTTCATGACTTCCGTTTCGCCGGATATAATTAGCGCCATTGGGAAGTTTGAGAATCATCTTTTCACACCGATCTTGGTGTGGTCAGATGCTTTGAGGGGCAGAGGAGAGATCTAGAGTCTAACAGACCTCAATTTTTTCAGAAAAGAGTACCTGTCACTACCTATCATAGGGGATATTTACATTCCCTGTGATAACAATACAAATTATTAAAAAAAAGAAGAAAGGAACAGTGTAAAAATAAAATAAAAAAGCAAAATAAATTAAAAAAAAAAAAAAAGCACCCATGTCCCCCCTGTGCTCGCGCGCAAAGGCGAATGTCGTATGTAAATGCATGTGAGGTATCACCGCAAATGTCATATTGAGGGCAATCATTTTAGCAGTAGACCTCCTCTGTAAATCTAAAATAGTAACCTGTAAAGGCTTTTAAAGCTTTTAAAAATGTATGTAGTTTGTCGTCGCTGCACAGCTGTGCGCAATTTTAATGCATATGGTTTTTAGCATCTATGTACTCAGCGTAAGATCATCTTTTATATGTTACCAAACATTTGGGCAATATAGTGTGTTTTAGTGCATTCAAATTCCTAAAAGCGTTTTTTTTTAACAAAAAAAAAAGAAAAATTGCTGTGCAAATACTGTGTGAAAAAAAAAATCTGCAACACCCACCATTTTAATCTGTAGGGTCCTTGCTTTGAAAAAATATATAATGTTTGAGTGTTCAAAGTAATTTTCTAGCAAAAAAATAAAACATTTTCATGTAAACAAAAAGTGTCATAAAGGGCTTTGTCTTTAAGTGTTTAGAAGAGTGGGTGATGTGTGGCATAAGCTTCTAAATGTTGTGCATAAAATACCAGGACAGTTCAAACCCCCGCCCCGCAAATGACCCCTTTTTGGATAGTAGACACCCCAAGCTATTTGCTGATAGGCATGTTGAGTCTTTGGAATATTTTATATTTTGCCATTTTGATAATTTCACATATACCCATGGCATGTGTGAACAATATATCATTTAGTGACAACTTTGTGTAAAAAAAAAAAAAAAAAAAAGTAATTTTCCCGAAACTTGTGGCAAAATATTAAATATTCCATGGACACAACATGCTTCTCAGCAAATAGCTTTGGGTGTCTACTTTCCAAATGGGGTAATTTGGGGGGTTTTGTGCTATCTTGGCATTTCATGGCCTTCGAAACTGTGATAGGTGGTGAGGAGGGAAATAAAAAATGTACGCCCTTAGAAATCCTGAAGGCAGTGATTGGTTTTCGAGTTTCTGTACGCAGCTAGCCTTGGGGGGGGGGGGCTTTGTACTGCACTGCCATTTTAGCACCTCAAGAAATGAGATCATAAACTAAAAGCTGCATCAATTCCAGAAAATGTACCCTACTTTGTAGACGCTATAACTTTTGCGCAAACCAATATATATATATATATATATATATATATATATATATATATACTTATTGAATTTTTTTTTTACCCAAGACATGTGGCTGAATACATTTTGGCCAACAGGTATGACTAAAATGTAGTTTATTGAATTTTTTTATAACAAAAAGTAGAAAATATCATTTTTTTTCAAAATTTTCTGTCTTTTTTCATTTATATTGCAAAAAAAAAAAAACCCCGAGGTGATCAAATACCACCAAAAGAAAGCTCTATTTGTGGGAAAAAAGCTTTCCTTTGGTGGTATTTAATCACCACTGTGGTTTTTATTCTTTGCTAAATAAAAGAAAAAAGACCAATAATTTAAAAAAAAGTGTGTTTTTCTTTGTTTCTGTTATAAACTTTTGCAAACAAATAATCTTTCTTCATAAATTTAGGCCAAAACATATTCTGCTACATTTCTTTGGTGAAAATAACCCAAATCAGTATTTATTATTTAGTCTGTCCACAAACTATGATATATACTGTATTAGGGTTGCACTGATAGCGTTTTCTTTTTACCAGCAAGTACGAGTACCGATACTTTCGGTCAAGTACTTGCTGATACAGAGTACTGATCCCACACTGCAAAGATTCTTTTGCAATTTGAACAGGAATGCGGTGCAATTCCTGCCCAATCGCATTCAGTTTCTCGCTCCTGTGTGAACCCAGGCTGAAGTCACTATGACAAGCACGGGGTTTACACAGGAGCAGTGGAGGAAACTGCATGCGATTCTTTGCAGTGCGATTCATTTTGTATGAGCTCAGATCGCACCGCAAAGGTGTCGGTTTTGGGTTATCGGAGCATTTTCACAAGTACGACTTGTGAAAATACTCGGTATCGGCACTAATACCGATACGAATATCGGTGCAATCCTGATGCACTGAGGGCCTCATCTCATTTCTTGAGGACCGAAAACGCCAGGACAGTACAGATATCCCCCAAATGACCCCTTTTTGGAAAGTAGACAGTCCAAGGTATTTAGTAAGAGGCATGGAGAGTTTTTTTGAAGTTGTAATTTTTTGTTACATTTTTTTGGAAAATGAAGAAATTGAGAAAAAATTTGTTTTTCACAATTACTTTTTTTACATACTGTCACCAGTACAGCATCATCATATACAGTATCCCGCAAAAGTGAGTACACCCTTCACATTTTTTATAATTTTTTTTTATAATTTTTTTATGTGACAACACTGAAGAAATGACACTTTGCTACAATGTAAAGTAGTGAGTGTACAGCTTGTATAACAGTGTAAATTTGCTGTCCCCTCAAAATAACTCAACACACAGCCATTAATGTCTAAACCGCTGGCAACAAAAGTGAGTACACCCCTAAGTGAAAATGTCCAAATTGGGTCCAATTAGCCGTATGAGTGCTGACAGCATTGCTGCAGAGGTTGAAGGGGTGGGGGTTCAGCCTGTCAGTGCTCAGACCATACGCCGCACACTGCATCAAATTGGTCTACATAGATGTCGTCCCAGAAGGAAGCCTCTTCTAAAGATGATGCACTAGAAAGCCTGCAAACAGATTGCTGAAGTCAAGCAGACTAAGGACATTACTGGAACCATGTCCTGTGGTCTGATGAGACCAAGATAAACATATTTGGTTCAGATGGTGTCAAGTGTGTGTGGCAGCAACCAGGTGAGGAGTACAAAGACAAGTGTGTCTTGCCTACAGTCAAGCATGGTGGTGGGCGTGTCATGGTCTGGGACTGCATGAGTGCTGCCGGATCTGGGGAGCTACAGTTCATTGAGGGAACTATGAATGCCAATATGTACTGTGACATACTGAAGCAGAGCATGATCCTCTCCCTTCAGAGACTGGGCCGCAGGGCAGTATTCCAACATGATAACGACCCCAAACACACCTCCAAGACGACCACTGCCTTGCTAAATAAGCTGAGGGTAAAGGTGATGGACTGGCCAAGCATGTCTCCAGACCTAAACCCTATTGAGTATCTGTGGGGCATCCTCAAACGGAAGGTGGAGGAGCACAAGGTCTCTAACATCCACCAGTTCCGTGATGTTGTCATGGAGTAGTAGAAGAGGACTCCAGTGGCAACCTGTGAAGCTCTGGTGAACTCCATGCCCAAGAGGGTAAAGGAAGTGCTGGAAAATAATGGTACAGAAAAAGAGGTTATTGCCAACTAGTTAGAAAATAGCTAGTTTAGGTCCACACCCCTAGTGCAACATGTAAAAAACGAAGTTCCTCAAAAAATGGGACTTTAATGGACCAAAAACGTTCAGGGAGTAGGAAATTTTTATAAAATTACTAATTTATTACAACACGTCATTGACATATCAACAAGATGATTACACTTGAAACACATGATAATAATGAGGACAGACATGAGAAACAAACAAACAATGAGGAAGAGAGCCCAAATCAACTGTCGAAAAGACTGAAGAATTCCAATGCGTTTCGATGAATGAGGTAGAGGTCTTCTTCAGGGATAATGGGCTGAGACTTTCCAGATCAATACATAAATCTCATGTGTCATATATGTAAATCGGAAAAGATCATAGCTCAACAGATAGAAGGAAAGAAGAACACCACTGCAGCGCCATGTAGCCGAAGCAGGAAGCCGAAGCAGGATGGAACTAGACCGTGTCCACATCCCCCTGTGCGTCTGAGCCTTCCTCCCAAAGAGGGGCCGGAGCAGCATCAAGGGAAAACCCAACAGGGATCTATCACTTGAAGCTTTTTGAATCTATCACCATGGAAGTTAGTCCATAGCGCAGAAAACCATGGAAGTTAGTCCATAGTGCAGAAACCAGATCTCAATACAAAAGGCCACTGACAGTCAAACAAGGCCCAAAAGTTGTTCAACAGGTATCCAGAGAGAGCCTAGTGAGTCTTGTGAGTATAGCAGTTACTCGTATCTCCAAAGAGCTACGAAAGTGGGTAGATCCATCTTCAATCACGATGCCGCCGCATCCCCGGCCCCAAAAAAAGAAAAAAACGGTCCGCCTCCTCTGTCATCTGACAGTTCTTAAATAGTTAAGGGGCGGAGCCACCTGGTGATGTCACCTGGTGGCACTGCTTCTTTTGAAGTCAACAACACAGCATTCAGTCGGTGATGTCACAAGGGGGGCGGTGCCACCAGGGCGCTTGCTTATCCCCCCCCCTTTCCTTGCCTGCCAGCTGCATGCTCAGCTAAGGGTATAGTATGAATTTTGGGGGTACCTCATGCTGTTTTTTTTTCATTTTTTATTTTGTTGCCAGCAATGGCTTGCAGCAGGAAAAATCTATTTAAATGTCTTTTTTTTTTTTTCTTTACATATGTCAGTTTTGCAGCAGCAGGTTCCATACTCGGTATTGATGCGCCACTTTACAGGCAGACTGTAATTGATACTATCAATGCAAAAATGTTTTTTTAATATTATTTTTAAAGGAGGAGTGATTTTAATGATGCTTAACTGCTTAAGGACCGCCCCACATGCATATACTGTGGCAGGATGGCCCTTTAGCACCAAATCATGTACCTGTACCTGATTCTCGTGATCGGCTCTCATGCGTTGGCCACCGGAGCCCCGCTCCCACTGTGATTGGACACAGCGGGAGCCAATTAGCTGGGCCGGCAGCCGCGATGGCTGCCGGCCACCTGCGATTGTTCGGGGGAATGACAGAACGGCGGTCTGCCTATGTAAACAAGGCAGACCGTCGTTCTGTCAGCGAGGGAGAGACAGATCTGTGATTCCTGCTAATCAGGAACACAGATGTCTCTTCCTTGAGTCAGTCCATCCCCCACACAGTAAGAAAACACACCCAGGGAACTCAGTTAACCCTTTTGATTGCCCCTGATGTTAACCCCTCCCCTGCCAGTGTCATTTATACTGTGTCAGTACATTTTTTTCTTTAGTGCTGATCACTGTATTTGTGTCACTGGTCCCCAAAAAGTGTCACTTGGTGTCAGATTTGTCCGCCGCAATGTCGCTGTCCTGCTAAAAATCACTGATCGCCGCCATTACTAGTAAAAACAATAAAAAGTCCATAAATCTATCACATAGTTTGTAGATGCTATAACTTTTGCACAAACCAATCAATGTATGCTTATTGGGATTTTTTTTTACCAAAAAATATGTAGCAGAATATAAATTTGATTTTTTATATTTTTTTATTGGATGTATTTTATAGCAGAAAGTAAAAAAGTCTTTTTTTTTTTTCAAAATTGTCAGTCTTTTTTTGTTCACATCGCAAAAAAACGCAGAGGTGATCAAATACCACCAAAAGAAAGCTCTATTTGTGGGAAAATAAGGACATCTACTTTATTTGGGTACATCATCGCACCACCACGCAATTGTCAGTTAAGGTAATGCAGTGCCGTATCACAAAAATTGGCCTGGTCAGGAGAGGGGGTAAAACCTTCCGGAGCTGAAGTGGTTAAAGTGAAACAATAAAAACTCCTTTAAATATAGTGCCTGGGGGGTCCCCTTAGCCTGCCTGTAAAGTGGAACCTGCTGCAGCAAAACTAACATATGTAAAGAAAATAAATGACATTTAAATTGATTTTCCCGGCTGCAAAAAAAAAAAACCCATTGTAGGCAATAGGAAAAAAAATGCCGTGGGGGTCCCCCCCAATCCATACCAGGCCGAATCAATTTAAATGTCATCTTTTTTTCTTTATACATGTCAGTTTTGCTGCAGTAGGTTCTACACACGGTACTGATGCCACACTGCCACACTTTACAGGCAGACTAAAAGACCCCCAGGCACTATATTTAAAGACATTTTTCATTTTTATTGCTTCACTTTAGGCATTATTAAAAATCACTGCTCCTGTTAAAAGCTATATATTTTTGAAAAAAAAAAATTGCATTGGTACATGTCCCCAAAGGCAGTACCCAGGCCCCCATACCCTTTTTATGGCCCATAACTTGCATATAAGCCTTCAAAATGGGGACTTTTGATTATTTTTTAAGTTCGGGTCCAATAGACTTTAAAAGAGTTTGCGGCTCGTGTCCGAAACTTTTTACGTGTTTGTGAGTTTTGGTGCATACCGAACCGAGGTTCAGCCCAACACTACTGGATACTGACATTGACTATACTGTTTTTCTTTCAAGAAATTTGTGCTTCACTTCTAGTACACATATTTGCCCTAACACTCTGCTGTTCTGCTGGATTAGGCCCAAACTGGCCTCTTATTCCTGCTTCACTATCCATCGTATTGCTACAGTGTCTTAGATATTCCTACTACTTTCTAGTGAACCACACTGGGCGCAGGACTATAACTACTTACACCACCGATATATCCCATTCACGCACGTCAACATCTTCAAGAGCCCCAACCTAGTCATCATAAGATTAACTCCAAGGACTGTATTCAGGTTACTTGATCCTGAGGGTAGATCAGCATATAAACTTAAGTCTCCAACCACAGCCCTAGGCTTAGCCCCTCATTGCGAGAGTTCCCAAGTGACTTAGTCTCGATCCATAATTATTATCTGTCTATCACTTGCTACAGTTTATGCTGGTGAAGTTACAGTACATGCTGGGATTTAAAATGACTGCCCTGTATACATTGTGTACCTGGTTGTGTTATGCTTTGTATTAACTGACCTTCAATACACTTAGCTGCTTACCATAGTGTTGCAAGTCTAATTCTTGTGTACCCCTTAAAGTGCATAAAGTATCAGGGTACAGCTGGTGGTGTCAGTGCGGTTAAGACCTTGAATAGTGCGTAACAGGAGCAGAAGACCCAACTTAACCAGCAGCTCCTGCGGGGGTAGCTCTACACATGTGATGCTGCAAGTAAAAATTGTGAAGTTAGGTTTCCTTTGCGGCTCACTGTGCAAATGGACATGTCAGACAAGTTATTCTTCCCTAGAAATCTATGAAAGAGCACAGAGCGGCCAGAAAACAAAGATCTCATCGCTTCTACATAACAACAACACAGACTGGAGTCAGACCTACCCTATCCATTTTGGTGAATATTTTCTTTAAATTAAACAAAAAGTCAGTTGTAATGGGAGACTTACATGCTCCCACAAATTAGTTTGTTTTGTATTGAATTTTATTAGCACTTTCCGAGAGCCGGGAATAGTAGATAAGGTAATGGACTAAATGAGTTTATTGAACATAAAACACATAACTGACACCAGCAAGTATACAATTATATCCGAGATATGTACATTAAACAGTTCACCGGTCTTGTTTCTCATTAATGGGAATATTATGTGTGTCCCGATTGATAAAGCGGTAAAGGGAAGATTTAGTGTTGGGCGCTGTATAATGTCCAGCACTAATCAAACCGCTGTTATTGGGAATGAGTTAACCTTGCCAACTTCAGAAGTAATAACAAGGTCAATGGGCCTATTGGGGATTTGCATTGTAGTTTGCTGATTGGCTTGTCATGTCTTTATTTTTCCAAAGAATGTATTAGCTTGGAATGTTTCTGCTGCTAATCTCTCTATAGATTTTCTTTTTTTTTTTTTACTATGTATCGTTTATTATTTCTTTGAATAAAGCTGTCAAATTGTGGGCAGATTTTGGTAAGTTGTTTTGTAGACTTCCTCAGATGACAATTGACCTTTGTGTGTTGGCCACTGTTGATGTTCAAGGAAGAGGGGTACTTGGTTGGCTAGATCACAAATGAAATAGTAGAAGTTTTAAATAGGTTGTTCAAAGGTTACGTTTGCATGTTTATGTAACTCTTTTGATCATTATCCCCTAAAATGTATATACTGTATGGTCAGCATTGTGATTTAAGTGAACCTGTTCTAGAATTTAGTCCCGCTAGCAGAAAACCTTCTTTTATGTGTCTTCTGCTGACTCCGAGCACACTGTCATTATAAGATCCCACCCATGCGTCCTTGAGCTATCTGATGAGAATGCACTAAAGGCTGCTAGGGCACTTTGATTAGAGAGGGCAGGGTTGTCAAACTAAAATTCATTATGGGCCATTATGGTTGTCCTCAAAGGGACAGTTATATCTGTCCCTTTGTCCAGAGCACCCCACTCTCTCATACATCAGATGTCAAGAGCCCCTCCACCATCAGAAGCCAAGAGTCCCCTAACATTACCATCCCTAACATCACAGTGCACCCCCCTTAACTTGTGCTGCTGCCGGGAAGAAGCTGGGGGCAGAGCTGGGAAGCAGAAAGTGCAGGGTCTGAAAGAGGGCTGGAGTCAGCTGCTGGAGTCAGCTGAATGCTGAGACCAGGGGAGGTGGAGAGACGAGGGGTTGCTGTGGCTGCACAGAGAAGCACAGGATCTAGTGGAGGGGTTCTGACCTACTCTATGCTGCCAACTACTGGGACAAGGAGTGGGTAGTGACAGAGGGGTGCTGCAGCTGCAGGATAGGTGTGAGGGCCACATGAAATGGCCCTGCGGGCCTTGTGTTTGACACATATGGGATAGGGGCAGGGTGTGGAGCATCCTAGGTTTATTTTTGGCTTAAAGCTCAACTCCAACCAACCATTTTATTGTGTTTTAGAAAGAGTGTGAAAAAGAATTAAAGCAACCATTCTCAAGCAGAGTTCAGTGAGACCCTAGGGTTTCTCCAGAGGCTAGGGGTTCCTCAAACTGTAGCTCATTGTCATTTCATTTAATGGTACCTGCAGAATTAGGAGGCCAACGCCACTTAAAAGAGTCAGCTGCATGATGGCATTTTTTTTTTTTAGCTGTTTGTATGGGTGACATTCTAACCCACACTGTAAGGTGGGGTATCCTTCCTACTGGCCACAAACGTAAGGGATTTTTTCCCCCACTGATCTCTGATTTGTTTTAGCAGGGATTCCATTAGGCCTAAAAATGATTGCAATGGTTAGGTGAGGGTAAAAAGGTTGAGAAAGTGTGGGTTAGAGTCTCTGTCAGCTTTTAGTGCTATGTCAGTTTTAAGGAAAAGGTTGGGAAAGGCTAGCCTCTATTAGTTTTTTTTTTTTTTTTTTTAATTGCTGTCAGTATTGGGGAATTTACCCTAAGATAAAGTAATGTCCTGACAAGAAGTAATGGGAAATCTTTCTTAAGCTGGCCGTACACTAATTGTTTTATTCACGCCTATGTGCTGAACAAAAATTACTAACAGATTCTTCATGCTATACAGTGTGGCTACTTTATTTTATAGCTAGCCCTGCATCTGATTGGATGCAGCCACTGTTCAGCTAAAAAAAACTTTCAGCAGGAACCTCAACAGCTCATGCTCTGTCCAAAGAGATGCAGCCTAACGCAAAGCAGGCCAAATGCAGCCTCTGAACTGCCATGTGTACTGAAAACAGGCCTTGTGTGCCACCATAACGGTTAAGTTAGCCATACGCAATTAGAATTTCACTTGAAAAAGATTTATTCAAAAAGTTTTGCTTGATTTTCTATCAGCTGATGGGTATAAACTGACAATTGTTTTCAGCTGCAGTGAGATGAAAAATCAAATGAGAAGGGTGGAAAATGTTTCTCATTTCTTATATAAACAAATGAAAATCTAACAGAAAATGTGGTCCTCAGTCATGAAAAATCAAAATCATTGTAATGCACATGGGCTAGGAAAACTTTCATCCAGAAGTAAAAGTTTATCAAAGTTCTTCAACCACTCCTTGCTTCACATCCTTCCTTGGGTTTTATTTCTCTACTGATGGCCAAAGCACCTATCATCAGAACGGCAGATGTCTTGGTGTCATCCAAATAATTCATCATTAGATATTAGATTTTAAAGACTGCCACAACAAAATGTTGTTTTTGTGCACCTAAATACAGTAGTACAAGGAAGTGGCTAATACGATCGCATTCATACACAAATATGCATTCCGAGATGGAATGTTAAAATTCGAAAAATCGGCATGGAAATTGGACAAACTTTTTAGAGTTTTTAAATGAAATTTCTGAGTTGATGGCATCATCAAATGCTTTGCTGAACAATTTTTCAGAAACATGTACAAATGGTCATTTGAAATTCCAATTGTGTATGACTAGTTTTAGACACCAACGGTTCTGATATCATGGGCTCAACTCACTAGGCTGTGATACATGTTTTATTTTCAGCCATGTGACTTATTGCCAATGTGCTTTGCAGCTCTTATTGCGGAAAATATCCGTCGATACAAATAATGATTGATTTAACTCAATGAGTAGAACTTCTAGTGTCCTGCTGTGGTCATAGGCTCTGCATGGCCAGAATGAAAGCCCAGCATGTAAAATTCTGAGGAGCTCCACTGAAGCCTGTACACTTTAGGCTCAATTAAGGAAACTATGATGCAAATAATTCAACCAATTGTTATTTTTAGTTAGTATTGGGAAAATTATGGTTGTTAGCACAAATGTTCATTAATAGCCTAGTGTAACGAGCCTCACGACAGCACAGCTCCACTTCAGTTTAGCTAATTAACTTTCATGCTAGTCAACCTTAGAGCTTATTAGGGAATATGCATACCTTATATATCATGTATATATTTATGCTTATGTTTTATTTTATATGTTTATATTTACTTGTTTACACACACTATAAATATATATGTGTGTGTGTGTGTAATAAAAAGGAATGACACACAAAAAAGGCATGGAAATCCAAGACACCAGCTGAAATCTGTCAGTAATTAAAAAGCAATCCTGCCCATCGTCAGTGTAAATTAATATCAGCTAATTCAGTCTCAGCTGATGGCCTATAAAAAGGTGTCTCATTACCAAGGTGTCACACAAGAAACATCTCATGATGGGTAAAAGCAAAGAGCTCTCTCAAGACCTTTGCAACCTTATTGTTGCAAAACATACTGATGGCATTGGTTACAGAAGGATTTCTAAACATCTGAATGTTTCAGTGAGCACTGTTGGGGCCATAATCCGGAAGTTGAAAGAACATCATTTCACCATAAACTGGCCGCGACCAGGTGCTCCTCGCAAGATTTCTGACAGAGGAGTGAAAAGAATTATGAGAAGAGTTGTCCAAAAGCCAAGGACCACTTGTGGAGAGCTTCAGAAAGACCAGGAATTAGCAGGTACAATTGTTTCAAAGAAAACAATAATTAATGCACTCAACCTCCATGGCCCGTATGAACGCTCACCATTGAAGACTCCATTGCTGAAGAAAAAGCATGTTGAAGTGCATTTAAAGCACGTTTAAAGCAAGGCATGCGACTAGTTTCTCTATACAGGAGGCGTCTTGAAGTTGTCATTATCAACAAAGGATTTTGTATTAAATAAATTGTATTGTAATAAATACATTTCAGGTAGTGTGTTCAATACTTTTTCCCTGTGTCATTCCATTTTATTACACATAACTTCATCTCTGAACTTATTTGTTTTGGTTTCTTTGTATGGATGGATTGCATGGGTTGTTACCGACATTGACGTGTTCAATACTTATTTTACCCGCTATATATATATATATATATATATATATATATATATATATGTAATTATTGTGCAATAAATCATTCAATTTTAGTCTCATCTGACCATAACACCTTTTTCTTGGCAGCAGGAACTGGAGCACTTGTCAGGATAGAAGAAAAATGGACGAGGCAAAATTCTTGATTTAAATCTGCTGCTGACTGCCATAAATGTGTGGATGAGAAGAAGGTTTACCTTCCAACATGACAATGACCCAAAACACGCAGCAAAAATGACCACAGTAGTTGAAGGAGAAAAAGGTGACTGTCCTTGCATGTAGAGAGCCCAGACTTAAACCCCATTGAAAATCTGTGGAATGACTTGAAGACTGCAGTCCACAAATGGTCACCATCAGATTTAACTGAACTTAAGCAGTTCTGCTAAGAAGAGAAGGCAGATATTGCAAAGTCTAGATGTGCAAAGTTAACAGAGACAAATCTCAATAGACTGAAGGCTGGAATTAAAGCGAAAGGTGGTCCAACAAAATACTGACACAAGGGGGTGATCCTTTTTCCAACTTTTTGAATTCTGACATGTTAGTGTTATATCTTTCACTTGAATGGTATAATTTGCATTGTGTGTGTACAGTGGGGACGGAAAGTATTCAGACCCCCTTAAATTTGTCACTCTTTGTTATATTGCAGCCATTTGCTAAAATCATTTAAGTTCATTTTTTCTCCTCATTAATGTACACACAGCACCCCATATTGACAGAAAAACACAGAATTGTTGACATTTTTGCAGATTTATTAAAAAAGAAAAACTGAAATATCACATGGTCCTAAGTATTCAGACCCTTAGCTCAGTATTTAGTAGACGCACCCTTTTGATCTAATACAGCCATGAGTCTTTTTGGGAAAGATGCAACAAGTTTTTCACACCTGGATTTGGGGATCCTCTGCCATTCCTCCTTGTAGATCCTTTCCAGTTCTGTCAGGTTGGATGGTAAACGTTGGTGGACAGCCATTTTTAAGTCTCTCCAGAGATGCTCAATTGGGTTTAAGTCAGGGCTCTGGCTGGGCCATTCATGAACAGTCACGGAGTTGTTGTGAAGCCACTCCTTCGTTATTTTAGCTGTGTGCTTAGGGTCATAGTCTTATTGGAAGGTAAACCTTCGGCCCAGTCTGAGGTCCTGAGCACTGTGGAGAAGGTTTTCGTCCAGGATACTTTCCGTCCCCACTGTATATAGAAAATAATTACCCCCTCTCCCTTTAAAACAATCACATATATATATATATATATATATATATATATATATATATATATATATATATATATATATATATATATATATATATATATACATACAGTGGGGATGGAAAGGTATTCAGACCCCCTTAAATTTTTCACTCTTTGTTATATTGCAGACATTTGCTAAAATCATTTAAGTTAATTTTTTTCCTCATTAATGTACATACAGCACCCCATATTGACAGAAATTGACATTTTTGCAGATTTATTAAAAAAGAAAAACTGAAATATCACATGGTCTTAAGTATTCAGACCCTTTGCTGTGACACTCATATATTTAACTCAGGTGCTGTCCATTTCTTCTGATCACCCTTGAGATGGTTCTACATCTTCATTTGAGTCCAGCTGTGTTTGATTATACTGATTGGACTTGATTAGGAAAGCCACACACCTGTCTATATAAGACCTTATAGCTCACAGTGCATGTCAGAGCAAATGAGAATCATGAGGTCAAAGGAACTGTCTGAAGAGCTCAGAGACAGAATTGTGGCAAGGCACAGATCTGGCCAAGGTTACAAAAAAATTCTGCTGCACTTAAGGTTCCTAAGAGCACAGTGGCCTCCATAATCCTTAAATGGAAGATTTTTGGGATGACCAGAACCCTTCCTAGAGCTGGCCGAACTGAGCTATCGGGGAAGAAGAGCCTTGGTGATAGAGGTAAAAAAGAACCCAAAGATCACTGTGGTTGAGCTCCAGAGATGCAGTCGGGAGATGGGAGAAAGTTGTAGAAAGTCAACCATCACTGCAGCCCTCCACCAGTCGGGGCTTAATGGCAGAGTGGCCTGACGGAAGCCTCTCCTCAGTGCAAGGCACATGAAAGCCTGCATGGAGTTCGCTAAAAAAAAACACCTGAAGGACTCCAAGATGGTGAGAAATAAAATTCTTTGGTCTGATGAGACCAAGATAGAACTTTTTGGCCTTAATTCTAAGCGGTATGTGTGGAGAAAACCAGGCACTTCTCATCACCTGTCCAATACAGTCCCAACAGTGAAGCATGGTGGTGGCAGCATCATATATATATATATATATATATATATATATATATATATATATATATATACATATATATATATATGCATTTTTTTATTATATTATTTCTATTTATAATATTTTAGATTATTATGTATATGTATTAGCCGATTAAGGAACTATGTGTAGCTTATATTTTATGTATAAAGCTTATGTTTATATCTTTTTTTTTTCATTTTTTATTTATTATCATTATTCCTATAGCTCACATGTTATGTCTGAACATTCAATTATGAGATTCTTTAGGGAACTATATAATATATAAATAATGTGTTGCACTGCTGGTCTTTGTTTTCAATAGAATATATATTTCCATCTTTGGGGGTCAGAAAATGTATTATTATTATGCTAGTGTCAGTAAAAGATGGCGAGGGAGGCCTGAGAGTGCTAACCTTTCTGTCAGTGTCATTGGTAATCCTAGCTCCCCTAGCAACCAGCATAATTCTCCACTGTAAACTGCATGTCACCATGGCAACCAGCCTCAGTATTATCTGCTACCACTGTCAAGGTCCTACGTGTCAAAAGTGACAATAATATGAACCTGGTGTAATGCTGCTTGTTTTGGAGTCCCATTGTCTTTACAGCTGAACTCCAGGCAAACAGCTGAATACACCGATGGAATATATAAGGGTCCGGGAGATATTTTACCAGCCAAAGGGTTTGTTTTTCTGCCTATCCAGTCCTGAGATTTACACAGCTCAGGCAGGTGGATGCTGCAGTTAAAGGATAACTTAACCCAAAACAAAAATATATTGCAACTTACTTAGATATGTTGGATGCATTTGTTTTATTTTTTTTTCAGGCTAATAACATTTTCAGCAAGTACAGAACAGACCTGTTGATCCTGCCAGTCCTTGTCATTCCCTGTGAGATGAACTAAAATCACAAACAAGTGTTCCCTTCCTTCCAAGTTCTCTCCTGTAAACAACAGACCTCCCTGTAATGGAAATGAAGAGAGGAAGATGGGCCTGTAGTTCTGCCTAATGAGACAACCATGGTTCCCTCCATAGAAACAGTGGAGTGAGTGAGCATAGCCTCCCAGGGAAAGGGAACGTGTTACTAATTGCCAGGTTAAAATAAAGGAACACAAGCCTTCAAAAAGGCAACGGATGCAGTCACCCCATCTAAGAACTGGTACGCTGCAACAAATTACAATTTTGTGTTTGGATATGCTTTAACTTCTTCCCACCCGGCCACTGCACATATACAGCCAGGTGGGTCTTTCATCGTTCTGATTGGACGTTCAGGAATGCCCCTCAGAATGAGTGTCCATGCGGGCCCCGAGGCCGCGCAATCCTCTGATGGCTGTGACCACAGGACACAGCCAAGACGGGATCGGGATATGGAAGCTGTGATTGGCCCTCCCGATCACGTGACGGCTGTATCAAATCACAGCCTTCACAGTATAAACAGAGTCACGTGTCTCTGTGACAGTTCTCCCCGCTGAGTTCAGTGAGAGCTCAGTGTGGAGGGGGGGGGGGGGGGAGGGGGGAATGTGTTACTAATTGCCAGGTTAAAATAAAGGCACACAAGTATCAAAAAGGCAAGGGATGCAGTCACCCTATCTGAGAACTGGTAAGCTGCAACAAATTACAAGTTTGTGTTTGTGTTTAGATATGCTTCACATCTGTACCAGTGCACAAAACACCTGTTAGTGTCCCATCACATCTGTACCAGTACACAAAACATCTGTCAGTGTCCCATCACATCTGTGCCAGTACACAAAACAGCTGTCAGTGTCCTATCACATCTGTACCAGTGCACAAAACATCTGTCAGTGTCCCATCACATCTGTACCAGTACACAAAATATCTGTTAGTGTCCCATCACATCTGTACCAGTACACAAAACATCTGTCAGTGTCCCATCACATCTGTGCCAGTACACAAAACATCTGTCAGTGTCCTATCACATCTGTACCAGTACACAAAACATCTGTCAGTGTTCCATCACATCTGTACCAGTACACAAAATATCTGTTAGTGTCCCATCACATCTGCACCAGTACACAAAACATCTGTCAGTGTCCCATCACATCTGCACCAGTACACAAAACATCTGTCAGTGTCCCATCACATCTGTACCAGTACACACAACATCTGTCAGTGTCCCATCACATCTGTGCCAGTACACACAACATCTGTCAGTGTCCCATCACATCTGTGCCAGTACACACAACATCTGTCAGTGTCCCATCACATCTGTACCAGTGCACAAAACATCTGTCAGTGTCCCATCACATCTGTACCAGTACACAAAACATCTGTCAGTGTCCCATCACATCTGTGCCAGTACACAAAACACCTGTTAGTGTCCCATCACATCTGTACCAGTACACAAAACATCTGTCAGTGTCCCATCACATCTGTGCCAGTACACAAAACACCTGTTAGTGTCCCATCACATCTGTACCAGTACACAAAACATCTGTCAGTGTCCCATCACATCTGTACCAGTGCACAAAACACCTGTTAGTGTCCCATCACATCTGTACCAGTACACAAAACATCTGTTAGTGTCCCATCACATCTGTACCAGTGCACAAAACATCTGTCAGTGTCCCATCACATCTGTACCAGTACACAAAACATCTGTTAGTGTCCCATCACATCTGTAACCAGTACACAAAACATCTGTCAGTGTCCCATCACATCTGTACCAGTACACAAAACATCTGTCAGTGTCCCATCACATCTGTAACCAGTACACAAAACATCTGTCAGTGTCCCATCACATCTGTACCAGTACACAAAACATCTGTCAGTGTCCCATCACATCTGTACCAGTACACAAAACATCTGTCAGTGTCCTATCACATCTGTACCAGTACACAAAACATCTGCACCATTGTAACATCCACATCTGTCAGTGTCCGCCGGTGGCCGATCAACATCTGTTATAGTGTACAAGTGCACAAACATATCTGTCAGTGCCCCACCAATAATTAAATAAAACATTTAAAGTGCCCCTGTCCCCCATGTGCAAAGGCGAACGCACATGTTGGTCCTGTACGCATACGTAAATGGTGATCGCACCACACATGTGAGATATCACTGCGAACGTCAGAGCAAGAGCAATAATTCTAGCACCAGACCTCCTGTGTAACTCTAAATGGGTAACCAATAAAGGCTTATGAAGCGTCACCTATGAAGATTTTCAAATACCGAAGTTTGGCGCCATTTCACAAGCGTGCGCAATTTTATGTGATATGTTTGGTATCTATTTACCTGGCGCAACATTTTTTACCAAAAATTTGGGTATTATATTGTCTCTGTGTGCATTTTAATTCAATAAAATGTATTTATGCATTAATGTATGAAATAGCGTTAAAAAAAACTGCTGCGCAAAAACCGCGTGACATAAAAATTTGATAAAATAAAATATATAATGTTTGGGGGGTTCTAAGTCATTTTATAGCAAAAATGCAGATCTTTACTTGTAGTCAAAAAGTGTCAGAAGAAGGACTGGATTAAAGTGTATAATGGCTGAAGGTGCTCCTTGGATGTTGTGTTTCTTTATGTGGCCAGGCTGTGAAAAAGTCTCACACGTGTGGTATCACCATACTCAGGAGGAGTAGTAGAATGTGTTTTGGGGTGTAGTTGCAAATATGCTTATGCTCTGTGTGAGAAATAACTTAAAAAAACGTGTCATGCCTCTTACTAAATACCTTGGAATGTCTACTTTCCAAAATGGGGTAATTTGTGGGATATTTGTACTGTTTTGACATGTTAGGGTCTCAGGAAATGAGATAGGCCGCCAGTGCATCAGGTGTGATCAATTTTCAATGATTGGTACCATAGTTTGTAGACTCTGTAACTTTCACACACACCAAATAACATACACAATGTAGCAGTATAAAATTTGGTCAATATTTATGAAGAGAAATTTTGGTCAAAATTTATGAAGAGAAATTACTTATTTGCAAAATGTTATAACAGAAATAAGAAAAATGCATTATTTTCAAAAATTTTGTGTTTTTTTCATTTGTAGCGCAAAAAATAAAAACCCCTGTTGTGATTAAATACCACCAAAAGAAAGTTCTATTTGTGTGAAAAAAAAATTCTAAAAATTTAATATGGGTACAGTGTTGCATGACTGAGTAATTGTCATTCAAAATGTGAGAGCACAGAAAGCTGAAAATTGTCCTGGGTAGGAAGGTGGTGAAAGTACCCAGTATTGAGGTGGTTAAAGGGTTAGTTCACCTTTACCAAAAACTACCTCTGCAGATAATGTGCGCCTGTAAAAAATGTGTAGCTTTGATCAAAGTTGGATAATGGCCTTGCTATAGGTGTAGACCATTTACATACCTCATGGAACCTAACTGGAAAACTTCTAGGACGTTGCTAAGGAAGTTGCTATGAGAAGCCCAGCTGTTACTGTTATACCTTCAATATCACAGGAGTGAGCTCTAAAACGCTGAGCTCAGAGCTATTGCATCAGAGGAGAGAAGGATCATGGGAGGGGCTTAGAATTCGAGAAACATTTTGCTCCTGTGATGGTGGAGGTGAACAGTGACAACTAGGTTTCTCTTAGCAAAATCCTTAGCAACGTCCTAGAAATCAGGCTTTACGAGGTACGTAAATGGCCTACACCTATAGCTAGAACACTATTCTGCTTTGGTCAAGGCTACACAATTTGTTTTTATCTACAGACACCCCTTATCTGCATGGACAGTTTTTTGATAAAGGTGAACTATGCCTAAGAAAACAGTTGTGTCCTCTGACTGGGCAGTAAGTGTGTAGCAGTAGCAGGATGCGCCTATCCCTCTGCTCACCCTGCGGTCTCTTCATATCAGCATGTTTCGTGTCAGTACATATTGTATGTGTAGCCATGCCCCCGTAGGGGTTGCTGAATGTAGTGGTTCACCTGTCCCCTGCCAGCCAGACATCCATCTCTCATTCACTCAGAGACATAGAACAGTCCATAAGCTTTGTTTTTTTTTATTTGAGGGGATTAAACTTGGATGGCATATGGGGAATTATGGGATGCCCCAGAATATTCAGTGCAAACTTGCTTGGGACTTCTATATACACTTCAGTATATACATTTCAACCTTCTCTCCAGCACAAACACTTGCTGCACACTGTTCCTCCTCCAGCACTTCCCTTGCTGCACACTGTTCCTCCTCCAGCACTTCACTTGCTGCAGACTGTTCCTCCTCCAGCACTTCACTTGCTGCAGACTGTTCCTCCTCCAGCACTTCACTTGCTGCAGACTGTTCCTCCTCCAGCACTTCACTTGCTGCAGACTCTGTTCCTCCTCCAGCACTTCACTTGCTGCAGACTGTTCCTCCTCCAGCACTTCACTTGCTGCAGACTGTTCCTCCTCCAGCACTTCACTTGCTGCAGACTGTTCCTCCTCCAGCACTTTACTTGCTGCACACTGTTCCTCCTCCAGCACTTCACTTGCTGCAGACTGTTCCTCCTCCAGCACTTCACTTGCTGCAGACTGTTCCTCCTCCAGCACTTCACTTGCTGCAGACTGTTCCTCCTCCAGCACTTCACTTGCTGCAGACTGTTCCTCCTCCAGCACTTCACTTGCTGCAGACTGTTCCTCCTCCAGCACTTCACTTGCTGCAGACTGTTCCTCCTCCAGGCTAGCTATCCCCGCATGGTAGGCCTGACACTGCTTTAGCCAGGCCTCACTGAACTGCCTTTTGCGGGCAGGGACCTCGGGCCCCTGTGGTATAGAAATAGTTCAGGTGCTAGCTGTCCTCTATTCAGCTACCACTCCCAGATTGCTCTCTTCAGGTCCTGCCAGCCAGCCTGGCTGCAATGACCTCTTTCTGCTGCCCTTCCCACAGTCCTTACTCCTGATTTTACACCCATCTCAAACTGCAATCTCCCAGTTCTCTCAGGCGTCCTTTTTTTTCCCCACAAATAGAGCTTTCTTTTGGTCGTATTTGATCACCTCTGCGGTTTTTATTTTTTGCGCTATAAACAAAAAAAGAGTGACAATTTTGAAAAAAAAAACGCATTATTGTTTACTTTTTGCTAAAATAAATATTCCCAATAAATATATATAAAAACATTTTTTTCCTCAGTTTAGGCCGATACGTATTCTTCTACATATTTTTGGTAAAAAAATCGCAATAAGCGTTTATTGATTGGTTTGCGCAAAAGTTATAGCGTTTCGTTTTCAAAATAGGGGATAGTTTTATGGCATTTTTTAAAATATTTCTTTTTTTAACTAGTAATGGCGACGATCAGTGTTTTTTATTGTGACTGCGATATTATGGCGGACAGATCAGACACTTTTGGCGCGATTTTGGGACCATTCACATTTATACAGCGATCAGTGCAATTAAGAATGCATTGATTACTGTGTAAATGTGACTGGCAGTGAAGGGGTTAACCAGTAGGTGGCGCTGTAGGGGTTAAGTGTGTCCTAGGGAGTGATTCTAACTGTGGGGGGAGGGGCTGTGTGTGACACGACACTGATCACCGCACCCGACTACAGGGAGCTGTGATCAGTGACATTGTCACTAGGCAGAACGGGGAAATGCTTGTTTACATTAGCATTTCCCCGTTCTTCCTCTCTGTGAGACGGTCGCGGGTATCCAGGCAGACATTGAGCCTGCGGGACCCGCGATCACGCTCACGGAGCTCCCGGAGGGCACGCGTGCCTGCAAGCCGCCTCTTAAAGGGCAACGTACAGGTACGTGATTCTGCCTGTACGTGCCCTTCTGCCGCAGTATATCTGTGTGAGGCGGTCGAGAAGCGGTTAAGATACCCCAGACAGCCCCACCTCTCTTCCCCTCCTCTCCTTTTAGCACTTTCTAGAAGGAAGAGGGAGGTGACAGTGAAGTGATGTGGCCTGTGAGTCACCAGCTGCTACACTGAGCCACTCCCAGCCCAGAATAAAAACAAACAGGCCTAGCAGCCAGCTAGGCCTTCCTAAATTTACCTACTCTGCCAACAAAAAATCTCACTCTAGCATCTACCTAACTAGAGGGTGCTACATATGCATTAGACCTGATTGGCTCAAAGTCTTGCCCCTCCCCCTTCCAGGCTGAGTGCTGCTTTATAGGGGATTGCATGAGGCTGATACCAAGTCAAATCCAGGTACTTATAATTTAATAAACTATTTATTAATGTATTAATGCACACAGAGCAACACTATGGAGTTGATTTACTAAAACTGGATCTAGCAAAATCTGGTGCAGCTCTGCATAGAAACCAATCAGCTTCCAGGTTTTACTTTCAAAATATTTTATTTTTTACAATAACATAGAATACAATACAATTCATTAAATAATTGATTTAAATATTCATTAATATTGTATAACATTAATTCCTGGAGAATGACTATTTCACAAACTTGTGTTTTTGATAAGTGGGGACAAAATAAAATTGGACATAAATATATGCAATTAAATATACTATTCCTGTGTAGTCAACATTTTAGATATTCCAATCTGGTGGGGAGCTTCCAGGTTTTATTGTCAAAGCTTACTTGAAGAAGCTGAAGTTAGAAGCTGATTGGCTACCATGCACAGCTGCGCCAGATTCTCAGTGCTCCAGTTTTAGTAAATCTCCCCCTATATGTGTCTTTTTTTAATCTACCTGGAGTTCTGTTGTAAAATGGATTGGAAGACAGCTGGCTAATTCAGTTCAAATACATAAATCTGATCTGAACATAATCTAAATATACACTTTTCGAATTCAGAGTGTCCTGTCAGTCAGGGCAGAAAAAAGTCTGGACAACAAAGTGTTGGAAAACATTCCTCAGAGATTTTGGTCCATAGTGACATGATAGCATCACGCAGTTGCTACAGATTTGTCGGCTGCATATCCATTATGCCAATCTTCTGTTCCACCAGATCCCAAAGGTGATCTTTTGGATTGAGATCTGGTGAGTGTGGAGGCCATTGGAGTTCAGTGACCTCATTGTCATGTTCAAGAAACCAGTGGTGAGATGATTGGAGCTTTGTGACATGGTGCATTATCCTGCTGGAAGGAGCCAACAGAAGATGAGTACACTGTAGTCATAAAGGGATGAACATGGTCAGCAACAATACTTAGGTAGGCCGTGACAAACGATGCATCATTGGTACTAAGGGACCGAAAGTGTGCCAAGAAAATATCCCCCCCACCATTACACCACCACCAGCCTAAACTGTGGATACAAGGCAGGATGGATCCATGCTTTCATGCTGTTTACACCAAATTCTGACCCCACCATCTGAATGTCACAGCTGCAAATCGAGACTCTTCAGATCAGTCAATCTTCTATTGTCCAATTTTGGTGAGCCTGTGCGAATTGTAGTTTCTCAGTTTCCTGTTCTTAGCTGACAGGAGTGGCACCTGGTGTGGTCTTCTGCTGCCGTAGCCCATCTGCTTCAAGGTTCGATGCGTTGTGCTTTCAGAGATGGTATTCTGCGTACCTTGATTGTAACAATTATTATTTGTGATTTGAGTTAATGTTGCCTTTCTATCCTCTCAAACCAGTCTGCCTATTCTCCTCTGACCTCAACAAGGCATTTTCGCCCACACAATCGCCGCTCACTGGATATTTTCTCTTTTTCGGACCATTCTCTGTAAAACCTAGAGATAGTTGTGTGTGAAAATCTCAGTAGATCGGCAGTTTTTAAAATACTCAGACCAGCCAGTCTGCCACCACGTTCAAAGTCACTTAAATCCCCTTCCCATCCCTAAATTTTGCCTGCCTTGTTTCCTGTGAAGCTCAGCATGAAATGTGTAGAAAGAGCATGGATCTGGAAATCTTCTGACATGATGTGATATATGTAAAGAGACAGCACAAGCCATTACTGTACAGAAGCCATGTTTACTGAATGATCCAACAGGAACAGGAAACACCACACAGGAAGAAGTACAACAGAGATGCACCATAGAGTTGCATTTAAAGCGGGATTCCGTCCTAAAAAAAAAAAAAAAATTAAAGTCAGCAGCTACTAACACTGTAGCTGCTGACTTTAAATAAGTACTTACTTGTCCTGGGTGCCCGCGATGTCGTCCGCCCGAGGCCGACCCGTCCCTCGGCTCTCGGGTCCCGGCACCGCCATCCTAGGAAAAGGAAACAGGCATTGGAGCCTTGCGGCTTCACTGCCAGTTTCCTACTGCGCATGCGCGAGCGGCACGGCGCTCTGTTCTGTGAATGACCACGTGGTGTTCTGGGAACACACACAGTTCCCAGAAGACAACGGGGCCGCTCACCGAGGAGAAGAACTCACCGCGGAATAGGAAGAGGCAGATTAGGAAGACTGCCTAGCAACAAGGGTTTAGGTAAGTTTAATTTTTTTTTTTTTTTTCAAATTTTTTTTAAAATTTTTTTTAGGATTTTTGGTGATTTTTTTTTTTTTTCAGGGTGGCCCTCCACTTTAAAGAAACATATCATCCATAATACAGTGTGCAGCATGTTCATGGGCGATAAAAACAACTTCCAACATTTGCTCATTGTTTACAAGGACGCACTCTAGGGTTGCCACCTTTTTTTTAAGTCAAACCCGAACATTTTAGCGGCGCACAGCAATTTTTTTTATAGTATAAACTATACATATATTTTGCTATTAAATAATATTTCTAATCATACGAAGTTAATTACAAGAGTTCCCCTTTTCATCTGAATCTACAGAGTTTCCTCCTTTACATCTGAACTCGCAGAGGTCCCTTACACTTGTAAGGGGGCACTCTGCAGACTCTTATGTAAGGAAGACATAAGGGATGCTCTGGGAACCCTGATTTAAGGAGGAACGCTGAGAAGTCTGATGTGCGGAGATGACTCTGATGTAAGGAGGAACACTGTGGCCTCTGATGTAAAGGGGAACTTTGATGTAAAGGTGTTTCTGGTAACCAGAGCTCCACTTACATCAGAGTTTCCTGTATTTCCCTTTATTTAGTGTTCCTAGAGCCCCCTTTACATCAGAGTTCCCACTTACACTTTAAGTGGGAGTTCTGTGGACTTTAATGTAAAGGGGAACTCTGATGTAAGGGGTGCATGGAGAACCCTGATTTACCTTAGTGAACACACTTAGAGGCAGAAGAGAGAAGGGGGGAGATTTCAGTCACAGACAGGGATGGATGGTGAGCTCACTCACCCTCTGGTAGTCAGCACCTCTCATTCAGATGTATCTGCGGCTGCTGGGATTCAAATTTACCACCCCCACTTCCCTTTCCTGAGACACAGCGCCAGGGATTGCAGTGTGGGCAGACACAAAGGGGTAGGGGGGAGGAAGAGGAGCAGATCTAGCCTTCCCTCCTCTCCTGTCTAGGGGGGGATTGTTAGTGCTGGCTTTGGCAGTGTGAAAGAAAGTGTAACAGACACTTTCGGCTTAGACAACTGCAGCCAACAACCCTGCTGGCAAGCCATAGTCCAGTCTAAATAATGTGTCCGGGTTTTAGGTGGTCTGAAACCCGGACACATGATTCAAAACCCGAACTGTCCAGGTGAATCCTGGACAGGTGGCAACCCTAACACACTCTCTACCCCTAATTATCACCAGAGATGCTCGGATTGAATAATTTGCTCAGTGTATATGGGTGCCACAAAAAACAGTTACAAATCTGTATATGTAAACAATAATTAAAATATAGAACAGCAAGCTGTTGTGTCAAGGTAACGCATGCAGAAATGCACATCGCATGTGTCATCAGGGTGCAGTACCATACACTGGCACTTCAAGAAATGCATATGTGCTGCAACCCAAGGTAGTGCACTACCCTGCCCTGTGGTACCCTGCATTGCAAAAAATTCTGCGTGTCCATTTTTTTGGAAATTGTGTTGCATTGGCAGCCCATTCATATGAATGGGCTGCCTTAAAGTGGATTTAACCTGATTCCTGAAATTTGACCTGGGTACATATATCTGTAGTGTTTACGTATCTTTCTCTCCAAAGCTCTAAGTCCCATGTCTTTCTGCTGTTTTGTTTCTCTGTTATCAGCATAACTTCTGACAAGTTGTCCGTCAACTGAGATAAAAACCAGCCTGAAACTTGTGTTGGAGAGGGTGCAATACATAGATTAACAGAGAGCTTGCTTGTCACAGCACAGCTCTGAAAGTCTCTGCCTATGAGGAGTGGGGGGGCTCCTTTCCTCCAATCAGCTGTCACACAATGTATGCCAAGAATCCACTCCTGCTGCTGAATGAGAAAGTAAAATTTCTAACACGATATAAGAATTCTAAAGCATATAGCAAACTGAAGACAGCAGATATGCATGTAAAACTTATCTAGGGAGATTTGTTTCATCTCTGTGTTCTCTTCACTGGGTATAGGAGAGGACTTACATCCACTTTAATGCATTTTTTGTGGCACCCATGTACACTGACCAAATTATTCAATCCGAGCATCTCTGGTGATAATTAGGGGTGGAGGGTACGTCCTTGTAAACAATGAGCAAATGTTGGAAGCCGTTTTTTATCGCCCATGAACACTTTAATGCAATGCACAATAATGCGCACAAAAAAATCACATTACTGCAACACACCAGGAGGACAGTGTGCGGAAAATGCCAGGAACGTGTGCAAACATCAATGTGCATGAGCCCTGAAAATCACTACATGCATTTAGAAATGCCCTATAAATGAATGTCATTGGCTGTATAAGGAATACCTCCAAACTTTTTGAGATGGGAATGAGGGACACCTATCAGCAAAATTATGCAGGCATAGGACACACCCCTTGCCCGCCCCCTTAAAAAGGAGAATTGTACAAAAAAACAAGATTGGTTAAACTCACAAGTGCTTTTTTTTACCACTACTATTCCTTTATACTGGCTTTTGGAATTTACAAAAGCAGCAATTTAGAAATCAGATGAAAGGTTTAGGACTGGAAAACACTTTTTGATAGATAAAAAGTGCATTTTATATACATCTATATAGATCAGACCAAAATGTGGGACAAATAAGGAGGAATGAGGGACAGAGGGACATTGCTCCAAATCAGGGACAGTCCCTCAAAATCAGGGACAGTTGGGAGCTATGATATAAGGGCTCATTAACACAAGCAGTGCCTCTGAAGAGCAATCCGTGGAGGCGATATACAACCTCCTCATTGCCTGTTTTAACCCCTAAAAGCCTTCACTGCCACGCTGCAATGCCGCAGCCCCATTCACGTGGTACTGTCCACTAATCGTGACAGGAGGTTAATTTTTGCTGCACCGTGGCATGTGTATAACCCCATCTGGCTGTCTTTGCAGTTTAGGGGAGCAGGTGGTAATAAAGCGATACAGCCGCCTGGTTTTACCGCAGTAAAGACCTTCTTTACAGTGGAAGTTCTTCTTCCAAAGGAAAAGTTTTCATTGACCTCTTGCTATGCCCATGCCCGCACATTTTACATTTCATTCCGGCAGCAGCTCGGCGCTTTCAGTATAAGTCAGCGTCTATCTGTAATCAGAGCGCAGTGATTATCCCCGGGAATGGCAGCTAACGAGCAGATGCAGCCTCAGTACCTCTTCACATCTCGTCTTTTTGTCTTCCTCTGTCTCAGTGTCAGCAGCAATCTTTGCACTGCTCAGTCTGCACAGCAGTTATTTATCAGTCCATGTTACAGTATCTGACAGGCTGAGATATTGGAACTATCCCTTGGTCTCTTGATTTTACCATAATTCAGACATCTTCAAAGCCTCTTGCCAGCTTCTGTCAGAGTCTCTGTCAATCTCCATCGGCAGGAGTTGCCTGTGATTTATCCCTGGCTTGCTATGCGTCCGACTCTCTATGTCCTATAGATTTGTGAGTCATAAGGTTCCTGTCAGTATTCACATCACTGCCGCAGTCGCTTTCCCTCTGACAAGTAAATAGATATTTTTAGGTGCATATCACGGACAGTCAGCGGCTTCTTCCTTCGCTATGGTATCCATAGTACACGGGTATGGTAGATATAGTAGCGCTAGCAAGTAAACACATATATCGATACATAAGTGCAAAAATCAAATATGCAAAAGTGTCATAAATGGAAATGTGAACAAGTCCAATAAATGTGGAAGTCTTTAAAAAAAAGCCGTATGCGTCAACCACCAAATGATGAATCAAAGATGGAATAAGCTGGCACTGTCCGGCATGGGCAGCATCAAGGATGGTACATCTTCAACCAAAAAGAGAAGTATGTATACTCTTACCAGAACAGATGGACTCGAGCGTCAGCAACAGCGAGTCATAAAGGCAAGGGTGCCGAAATCGGCAGATAAACGAGACTCCAAGGGATTCAGAACCTCCCAGCACGAATCCAGGAGTGTTGTGGGTAACCACCCAACCAAACCTCAGATGGAAGGAACACCAGGGCTGGACCTTAGGTGTGGAAAGACCGGCTGGACCACAAGGCAACTCTCATCCAGGTGGTTATGTAAAGAAAAAATGTTGTGCTACTAGAGCTACTATATCTACCATCCAACCGAACCTCCGATGGAAGGAACACCAGGGCTGGACCTTAGGTGTGGAAAGACCGGCTGGACCACAAGGCAACTCTCATCCAGGTGGTTATGTAAAGAAAAAATGCTGTGCTACTAGAGCTACTATATCTACCATCCAACCGAACCTCCGATGGAAGGAACACCAGGGCTGGACCTTAGGTGTGGAAAGACCGGCTGGACCACAAGGCAACTCTCATCCAGGTGGTTATGTAAAGAAAAAATGCTGTGATACTAGAGCTACTATATCTACCATCCAACTGAACCTCAGATGGAAGGAACACCAGGGCTGGACCTTAGGTGTGGAAAGACCGGCTGGACCACAAGGCAACTCTCATCCAGGTGGTTATGTAAAGAAAAAATGCTGTGCTACTAGAGCTACTATATCTACCATCCAACTGAACCTCCGATGGAAGGAACACCAGGGCTGGACCTTAGGTGTGGAAAGACCGGCTGGACCACAAGGCAACTCTCATCCAGGTGGTTATGTAAAGAAAAAATGCTGTGCTACTAGAGCTACTATATCTACCATCCAACTGAACCTCCGATGGAAGGAACACCAGGGCTGGACCTTAGGTGTGGAAAGACCGGCTGGACCACAAGGCAACTCTCATCCAGGTGGTTATGTAAAGAAAAAATGCTGTGATACTAGAGCTACTATATCTACCATCCAACCGAACCTCCGATGGAAGGAACACCAGGGCTGGACCTTAGGTGTGGAAAGACCGGCTGGACCACAAGGCAACTCTCATCAAGGTGGTTATGTAAAGAAAAAATGCTGTGCTACTAGAGCTACTATATCTACCATCCAACCGAACCTCCGATGGAAGGAACACCAGGGCTGGACCTTAGGTGTGGAAAGACCGGCTGGACCACAAGGCAACTCTCATCCAGGTGGTTATGTAAAGAAAAAATGCTGTGCTACTAGAGCTACTATATCTACCATCCAACTGAGCCTCCGATGGAATGAACACCAGGGCTGGACCTTAGGTGTGGAAAGACCGGCTGGACCACAAGACAACTCTCATGCAGGTGGTTATGTAAAGAAAAATTGCTGTGCTACTAGAGCTACTATATCTACCATCCACGTTTCATATGTTTGTCACATTGTTTATGTAGCAGCTTTTTTTCTTTTCTTTTTACTTAAAGTTAGCGCAGTAACTTCCATATCTACATAGTACACGGGTGACTGGGCTAGTTTTGTGTCTCTAAAGTTTGGTAAGCATGCAACAAAAAGGATTTAATTCAGGTATGCATTAAAATATATTTCTTTGTACCTTTACATGCAAATAACACGACTACTTAAACTGTCTTGATATCAGCTTCGGGGTCGTCGTGGAGGGGCAGCAGTTTCAGCCAATCGAGGCTTATTGATTTTTAAGCTTGACGTTATTGTAACTGTATTAGTGCACTTGCAACAAAAACAGACAGAATACTGTCCATTATACTTTTTGTTATTTGCACTATTTTACAAACTTTCTGGACAAGCATTCAGGGTGTACCCCCTTCTTCAAGGTCCAGGCAGCACCACTTGGACCTTCAAGAATGGGGTACACCATAACTCCCAACTGTCCCTGTTTTCGAGGGACTGTCCCTGATTTGGAGCAATGTCCCTCTTTCCCCCTCATTTGTCCCTCATTTTGGTCTGATCTATATAGTTGTACATAAAATGCACTTTTTATCTTTCAAAAAAGTGTTTCCCAGTGCTAAACCTTTCATCCAAATTATAATTTGCTGCATTTGTAAATTTTAAAAGCCAATATAAAGGAATAGAAGTGGTAAAAAAAGTCCCTTGTGGATTTAATTAACCTTTTTTTTCTCCTTTAAGGGGGTGTGGCAGGGGGCGTGTCATATGCCTACATACATTTGCTAGTAAGTGCCCCTCATTCCCATCTCAAAATGTTGAGAGGTATGCCCCCCTAAGGTCTGGTTCACACTGATGCAGGTTGCAGTTTGCATATTCCAGGCGCATTTTGCGTTTTTTAATACACATTTTTAATCCATTGAAGTCTATGGAACCAAGAACCAGAAAAAAGTCCCTGGCCTTTTCCATAAAATGCACAGATGTGAACGTGACCTATAGGAAACCATGTTAGATGGACTGTAGTGCGTTTCTGCAAAACTGAAAATGCACTAAAAAATACATATGTATGAACTAGGCCTAAAGCTTGTCCTAAAAATGTAAGTTTTAGTGCAAATAAAAAATGTATCAAAGACAGGACTCAATTGTTTTATTTTTATTTATTTATTTATTTTTGCTTTTTAAGCACCATCATCTAATAGAGTTCATATACACTATATTACCAAAAGTATTGGGACACCTGCCTTTACACGCACATGAACTTTAATGTCATCCCAGGCTTAGTCTGTAGGGTTCAATATTGAGTTGGCCCACCAGCTATAACAGCTTCAACTCTTCTGGGAAGGCTGTCCACAAGGTTTAGGAGTGTGTATATGGGAATGTTTGACCATTCTTCCAGAAGCGCATTTGTAACGTCAGGCACTGATGAGGACGAGAAGGCCTGGCTCGCAGTCTCTGCTCTAATTCATCCCAAAGGTGTTCTATAGGCTTTAGGTCAGGACTCTGTGCAGGCCAGTCAGGTTCCTCCACCCCAAACTCGCTCATCCATGTCTTTATGGACCTTGCTTTGTGTACTGGTCCAAATTTATTGGTGGAGGGTGGATTATGATGTGGGCTTGTTTTTCAGGGATTGTGCTTGGCCCCTTAGTTCTTTTTAGTGAAGGGAACTCTTAAGGCGTCAGAATACCAAGACATTTTGGACAATTTCATGTTCCCAACTTTGTGGGAACAGTTTGTGGATGGCCCCTTCCTGTTCCAACATGACCGCGCACCAATACATTAACATGGTCCATAAAGACATGGATGAGTGAGCTTGGGGTGGAGGAACTTTACTGGCCTGTCCTGACCTCAACCCGATAGAGCACCTTTGGGATGAATTTGAGTGGTTACTGAGAGCCAGGCCTTCTCATCCACATCAGTGCCTGACCCTACAAATGTGCTTCTGGAAGAATGGTCAGTCATTCTCATAGACACACTCCTAAACCTTTACAGAAGAGTTGAAGCTGTTATAGCTGCAAAGGGTGGGCCAACTCAATATTGAACTCTACGGACTAAGATGGGGATGCCATTAAAGTTTATGTGCGTGTAAAGGCAGGCGTCCCAATACTTTTGGTAATATAGTGTATGTAATCACTATGGATGACAAAATGTGGGTGGGTTTGAATTTCAAACAGTTTTGCAAAACCTACTTGAAGTTCTAAAACTTTGAAGCAAACCCCATTGCATCCAGTACTGGCCTTCTGTAAGGCTAATTTGCAAGCTATTTTCAAACACAAGCCATGAAAAACATTGCCCTGGGGAACATGTACCGATGCCAAAATAAAAATTATTATACAAAAATATAGAAAACAGTATCTCTTCCTAAGCAGAATCATTAGATTTCTCCAAATGTTGGCTCTTGTGAATAAGGGCAAAGGCAGTGCACTGCTGTCAGGAGCGTGTGTGCTTCTGCTCCATCATAGCTTCTGGTTCCAGCATCTTGGTTTTGGTTGTGGTTTCTTGTCTGTCTACCTGCAAGTCGATTGATGTAGCCAGTCTCTGGGTGAAGACCAAACCTGATTTAGGCCAGCCAAGCCTGCAGTCTCATGCTTGTGATAGCATGTGTAATATGTGTTCCAGGCTCCCTGTTTGTCTGCCCTGCTCTCCCTTGTTCCCTTGTTGACGACCATGAATTGGATATCGGACTATTCTGTGAACTCTGCCTGCCTTTTAACCACTTCAGCCCCGGAAGAATTTACCCCCTTCCTGACCAGAGCACTTTTTACAATTTGGCACTGCGTCGCTTTAACTGCTAATTGCACGGTCATGCAATGCTGTACCCAAACAAAATTTGCGTCCTTTTGTTCCCACAAATAGAGCTTTCTTTTGATGTTATTTGATCACCTCTGCAGTTTTTATTTTTTGCGCTATAAACGGAAAAAGACCAAAAATTTTGAAAAAAAATGATATTTTCTACTTTTTGTTATAAAAAAAATCCAATAAACTCAATTTTAGTCAAACATTTAGGCCAAAATGTATTCGGCCACATGTCTTTGGTAAAAAAAATGTCAATAAGCTTATATTTATTGGTTTGCGCAAAAGTTATAGTGTCTACAAACTAGGGTACATTTTCTGAAATTTACACAGCTTTTAGTTTATGACTGCCTATGTAATTTCTTGAGGTGCTAAAATGGCAGGGCAGTACAAACCCCCCCCAAATGACCCCATTTTGGAAAGTAGACACCCCAAGGAAATTGCTGAGAGGCATGTTGAGCCCATTAAATATTCATTTTTTTTGTCCCAAGTGATTGAATAATGACAAAAAAAAAAAAAAAAATTTACAAAAAGTTGTCACTAAATGATATATTGCCATGGGCATATATGGAATTGCACCCCAAAATACATTTAGCTGCTTCTCCTGAGTATGGGGATACCACATGTGTGGGACTTTTTGGGAGCCTAGCCGCGTACGGGGCCCTGAAAACCAAGCACCGCCTTCAGGATTCCTAAGGGCGTAAACTTTTGATTTCACTCCTCACTACCTATCACAGTTTTGAAGGCCATAAAATGCCAAGATGGCACAGACCCCCCCAAATGACCCCATTTTGGAAAGTAGACACCCCAAGCTATTTGCTGAGAGGCATGTTGATTTCATGGAATATTTTATATTTTGACACAAGTTGCGGGAAAATTACAAACTTTTTTTTTCTTTTTTTTTTGCACAAAGTTGTCACTAAATGATATATTGCTCAAACATGCCATGGGCATATGTGGAATTACACCCCAAAATACATTCTGCTGCTTCTCCTGAGTACGGGGATACCACATGTGTGGGACTTTTTGGGAGCCTAGCCACGTACGGGGCCCCGAAAACCAAGCACCACCTTCAGGATTTCTAAGGGCATAAAGTTTTGATTTCACTCTTCACTACCTATCACAGTTTTGAAGGCCATAAAATGCCCAGATGGCACAAAACCCCCCCAAATGACCCCATTTTGGAAAGTAGACACCCCTGATCTATCTGCATGCACCTGTTATTGCTGTGTTCACGTGCACCGTCGATGAGCTGGCCACTCCTTCTGCCCCTGTCCCGGCCAATCACATTGCAAGCAAACCCAGCAGCAGCCAGCAGGCTCCGCCTCAGCAGGGGATGGATGAGGAGCGAGTGAGCGCTGGCCACGATCACCTGCTGCTGGGGATGTTGCCAGTCTGAAAGACAGCATCGGCTGGTGCTCGGGTAGCGAGCTTGTTAAATGTCATTACTGTGTGCAAAATACTTAAAAAATGCACTGCATAGCCACAGCCAGAGGGTGGGGGGGGATTGGGAGGGGCAGGTAAATGTGGAAGTAGGCGACAGAGGCTTGTCTTGTTTATGCTTCTCTGCAGCGTCATGCAGATTAGGGGCGGAGCTGGTACAAGATGAATTTCATGTTCTGCTGTAGGGGGGGAAGGACCCTGGCCGGGCCGGGCCCCTAGGGACACTCGGCCCCTTACATGAGTACTGCCTGTACCTCCCTGATGGCGGCCCTGTCGACCAGAAAATCTCCCACCTGGTGGCTGAATAGAATGGGCTGTACAGTCGACAATATCCTAGCTAGCAAGGGGCTAATCATTTACTCAGCACGGCGTGCCCATGGACACTTTGGCCTCAGTGCTGCCTCCTCCTTTGACAGACTCCTGTACCTGTTCCCGAGAGGTACATGAATCTGTCACTTGCACCGGAGGAAGAGTCTACCACACGCTTTATGAATTCCCCAGTACGAGTCTTATGATGCTTTGCGCGCTCACTGCCAATCGGTCAGATCTGCGGTAAGCAGTTAAGAGGGAGGTGTTTGGACTTCTCAGCAGAAGATACTGCTAGATATCAAAGGTAACATGGAAAATGTGCCAACACCAAAATATTTTTGGATTTCAGCATATTTATATTAAAGCATCATATCATACAGCAATCATCAATAGAACATCTTAATGTCTTACAGTAGGGGTCTTGAAAGGGGGTTGGAAAATAGAGCACCCCATCCCCCTTTCATTACCTCTCATTAGTGTCCATCGGTGTTATAGGAGGAGTACTTTCAGTTCTCCCATAAAGAGGAGTTTGTCTCCCATGGTTGTAGATACTTGCCAGCACACCCAGGATCAGCACAAGGTGGCGTCCAAACAGTTTAATTTATTGCATGATCACAACACAAAAAGGTGCAACATTTCGGAGTCACGCAGGACCCCTTCGTCAGTCACGACTGTCCTGCATCCTGCGTGACTCCGAAACGTTGCACCTTTTTGTGTTGTGATCATGCAATAAATTAAACCGTTTGGACGCCACCTTATGCTGATCCTTGGTGTGCTGGCAAGTATCTACATTGTGATTTGAACCAGTATCCAGCTGGTTGTTGCTGCAGCACCCAACCTTTAACGCTTATACCAGGAACGTGTGCATTGGGAATATAAAACATTGTCTCCCATGGTTGAGACGCAGAATCTTCCATTCTATGAATAGTGTAGGACCCACTGATAATGGGGTACTTTGATGCAGTAAATGGGCTTAGCACTATATGACCATATAGTGTGACCAAATCCCCATATTTTTGAATATGTTCAATTGTTTTTAAATAGCCTTGCAGGATTTAAATGTAATCTTTGTATGTGTGTGCTATAATTATTTTGTTCTGTTTGCGGTCTTATAGCAGCGCCATCTTGAATGTAAACGCATGTTTAGGGTGTGCCCCTCAAGTCTATTGTTTGTATATTGTATCGATCCTGACCAGGTCCCTTGGGCTGGAGCACCCCATCCTCCTTTCATTACCTCTCATTAGTGTCCACCTGTGTTATAGGAGTCCTTTCAGTTCTCCCACAAGGCTCCATTCACACTAATGCGTTTTTTGAAATGTAGGGAAATTTCTTAACATGGGTTCCTATGGAACATGTTCACATCAATGCATTTTTGTTCCTCTGCGTTTTTGGAAAGGGTCGGGGACTTTTTTCCTGCAAAATGCAGTGTTTTGCATGTAATAGACATTAATGGCCCTGCATCCAAAATGCAAGTACCATGTGAATGTTCAAAGCCCCCCCCCTACATGTTGAGGGAATGTGGCCTGGTATGGTTCAGGAGGTGGGGGGGGGGGGGCACTCGCTCGTCCCCTCCCTTTTCTGAGCTGCCAGGCTGCATGCTCGGATAAGGGTCTGGTATGCATTTTGGGGGGGACCCACGCCATTTTAAAAAAAAAGTTTTTTTTTCACAATTTTTTTTTTTAGCGGCAATTCTTTTTTTTTTATATTCAGCTGTCAGTAGGGAAGCTCGCTGACAGCTGTTGGCTCATCGGTTGTTAAGGACACGGTGGCCGGCTTCCTGGCCCCTCCTTAGCAACCAGCTATATAAAGTGTGAAAAGAGAAAAAAGCAAATCGCTGCAAAAAAAAACCCGGAAAGCACTGCAGAAATGCTCAAAAGCAACATGCATAGATGAATAGTGTAGGACCCACTGATAATGGGGTACTTTGACGCAGTAAGTGGGCTTAGCACTATATGACCATATAGTGTGACCAAATCCCCATATTTTTGAAAATGTTGAGGTGTTTTTAAATAGCCTTGCAGGATTTAAATTTAATTTTCGTATGTGTGCGCTGTAATCCATTTTGTTCTGTTTGCGCTCTTATAGCAGCACCATCTTGAATGTAAACGCATTTTTAGGTTGTTCCCCCCAAGTCTATTGTTTGTAGGTACATGAATCTGTCACTTGCACTGGAGGAAGAGTGACAGAATTCTAAAGCATGTCTACCACACTCTTTATGAATTCCCCAGTACGAGTCTTATGATGCTTTGCACGCTCACTGCCAATTGGTCAGACCTGCTGTGCGCAGGTCAGAGGGATATCTAGATACTGCTAGATATCAAAGGTAACATAGAAAATGTGCCAACACCAAAAGATTTTTGGATTTCAGCATATTTATATTAAAGCATCATATAGTACAGCAATCATCAACAAAACACCTTAATGTGTTACAGTAGGGGTCTTGAAAGGGGGTTGGAAAATAGGTAAGTCAGCCCATAATTTAATAATGCTGGACATGTTACAATTTGCTGTAATCCCTTGCAGGGATGCCCTTTAAAGCGCAGTTCCACCCAAAAGTGGAACTTCTGCTCATTTGTTTCCTCCCCCCTCCGGTGCTACAATTGGCACCTTTCGGGGGAAGGGGGGACAGGTATCTTGTTCCCGCTTCTTGGAGCCACAGCCGTGGATATTGACGGCGCATGCGCAGTATAGTTCCCGGTGTGAAGCCGTAAGGCTACACTGCCGGGTTCCTTTACCCGCAATGGCGGCGGCATGCACCCAGGGCCGGCCCTACCATGGGACCCGATGGAGCGGTGGCTCCAGGCGGCACTTTCAGGGGGGCGGCAAATTGCTGCCCGCCAGCCAGCCCGTTCCGCCCGCTCCGGATCCCACTGTGAGGAGCCCGGTTCTGCCGAGAAAGGTCCCCCATTGGATAGTGTCTTCCCTGTACTGCGCAGGCGCAGCGCTTGCGCAGTACGGAGGACAAAGGAGATGCCGAAAGTCTCCGAACATGAACAGCTGTTCATCAGCTCTACACGGCGCCTGGGCAATTGAAAGTACATTGTGCCACACGCTGCCACTGTTTATGTTCGGAGACTTTCGGCGTCTCCTTTGTCCTCCGTACTGCGCAAGCGCTGTGCCTGCGCAGTACAGGGCGGACACTATCCGATGGGGGACAGGAGCAGTCAATTAGCAGGCGGGATAGTCGGCTTGTGAGCAGGCTTGCTGGCCAAACAGCGGGCCAGTGGGCGTGGGAGCAGAGAGATGACATCATCTCTCTGCTGCCTGCCTTTACTCTGGGACACAGCTAGTGGCAATCCGCTACATGTGGAAGGTGACGTTGTGGCAATCCGCTACGTGTGGCAGGTGACAGAGTAGCAAGTGACAATCGACAATGTGTGGCAGGTGGCGTGGCAAGTGACAATCCGCTATGTGTGGCAGGTGGCGTCGTGGCAAGTGACAATCCGCAATGTGTGACATCGTGGCAAGTGACAATCCGCAACGTGTGGCAGGTGGCATTGTGGCAAGTGACAATCCGAAACGTGTGACGTAGTGGCAAGTGACAAGTGATAATCCGCAATGTGAAATTGAGAAAATTACTTTTAAATAAACAATCGAGTGTGTAAGAAAACCAGTGCTTGTTACACCGTAAATAGTGCCACCGTATTAAGGCACTATTTACGGTGTAACAAGCACTGGTTTTCTTACACACTCGATGCAGCCTGACCAGTGCAGCCTCACCAGTGCGCATCTATGCAGCCAGACCAGTGCAGCCTCAACAGTGTGCAGCTATGCAGCCTGACAAGTGCAGCGTCACCAGTGCACATTTATGCAGCCTGACCAGTGTGCAGCTATGCAGCCTGACCAGTGCAGCCTCACCAGTGCGCATCTATGCAGCCTGACCAGTGTGCAATTATGCAGCCTGACCAGTGCAGCCTCACCAGTGCGCATCTATGCAGCCTGACCAGTGCAGCGTCACCAGTGCACATCTATGCAGCCTGACCAGTGCAGCCTCAACAGTGTGCAGCTATGCAGCCTGACCAGTGCAGCCTCACCAGTGTGCATCAATGCAGCCTGACCAGTGTGCAGCTATGCAGCCTGACCAGTGCCCATCAGTGAGAGAAAAAAAATCCAGCACCTTAATTGCTGTTCTCCCTCTGCATGTCACTCCGCACTGGCAGCAGGCAGGAGTTTAGTGGGCGGTGCCACGCCGGATCAAAAGAGGAATCCAGCAGCCGTTCTCCCATTGCCCCATAGGCATATCACTCGGCAGAGCAGGAACCCGTTCAGTGGGCGGTGCCGTGATTGGAAGGAGGAGCATCGATTTGCGGTTCCCGCCGCTTCTTTTCAGGTGGCAACAGCAAGCGCCTAGCCCAAAGCGGCCCTGACACTGAGTGCAGGCAGCCTTGGCTGGGGTCACTGGGCAGGTGGGGCCCCCCAGGCCCTGCCTGGAGACATTAAGACGTGAAATACCTCACAATATAAGTGTAGCAAGGTCCCAGGCCTCCTTTGATCTAATGAGGACCTCCAGGGCCAGGGATAGCTGACTTTCTTCTGTATTTGGTGAGCTGTGAGGCATGGTGGGTGCAGAGTTGTTAGAGTTATTGGGTGCCAGACACTTCTTGAATGCAAAAGAAAGTTTTATTTATCTTAACAATCATTTTTTTTTTTGGGTGGGGGGGAGGGTTAGGGCCAGGACACCCTTAAGTAGTTACAAGATTAATTGGCAGACTCCAAGACTTCAACAGGAGGACGGGGCATCCAGCCAGACGCCACATCTACATGTGTTTGAATGCTTTCTCCTATGACAACAGTATTTAACTGTTCCTAACACATGCTGGAACAGTTCCTTTCTATTCCACTACAGTCGCTCCTTGTAGTTCTTCAGTACACTGAGCTCCCAGTCTCTCTCGCTTGACCCACTGATTCACTACCACTGAATCCCTTGAGCTCCCCCAATCTTCATGTGGTATCTTCCTCAAGCGTCACCCCCACCCTCTCTGCTGGGTCCCTAGCTTTGCACTCTAGATACCTCTCAAGCTTCACCCCTACTGGCCTGCTTGGTCCCTGGCTTGACACACAAGGCTGCTCTGCAAGCGTCACCTCCGCTGGCTGGGTCCCTGGCTTAATTCCCACTGAAGTTTCCTGATTCTTCACCGTCCCTGGTTGGTGAGAATGCTGCTCTGGTACTTGCTTCAGTTACTCACTGCGGTCCCTGTTAACAAGGCGGATAGTTCCTTACTGGCGACCGCTTCCCCTCTACCTCCGACCGCGACAGGTTCTCCGGCTGGCAGAACTTTCACTCCTGGTTGGACTGCAAGCCGCAGTCCCAACCCTGCACTGCTCTCTTGCTTCTGGACAGGACCTCAGACAGCCTAGCAGCCAAATGTGCCCGGGATAGGCCCCATCTCTGGCCTAGCAACCCGGTCAATACAACACATGTCCACCCAGACAGCACAGAACACCAATCACCTGACCTCACCTGATTATATAGGCCCTCCCAGCAGGCCAAGGGATTCAAGAAAACCCCTGCCCATTGGCTGAGATACCCCATATACCCATAACCTGACCTTGTGTTGCCCTTCACGTATCTAGTACCACTAAGTACAGGCCACCTAGTGGTAGAAGAGAAAAGTGCAACAAGGCCAAACTTAGGGAGAAATAGATCTCTAGCAATCCACCAGGATAACTACTCCTGGCAAGTAAATTTGTGAGGAGCAACCCTGCCTAAACTCCAGGGTGCTACATTAGGTTAACAAGGGTGGCATTTCACAGCATTCCCCTGTAGGTTAACATAAACAAATCAGTGCTGCGCTTTACACAACTTGAATTAAAAACTCAAAAATAAATCAAAAGTCCATAACATTAACAGTCTTTTTTCACCACTTTTCTTCTGATATGTAACTTCTTATGGTACCCATCCATGCCTGTGCCTTTAACTACTGTTCAGCAGGAACCTGGTGAGCTCTCACCTGGAGTCTAAGACCTTATAATTTAGTAGGGTCATAAAGTACTTGTGTCCCACAATAGATTCTTCGCTGTTCCTTAATCCTGCAGTGTAATACCTTTCACAGACCCACTCCAAACTGCTCCTCTTCTCCTCCGCTCAGCAACACATGGAGGGAAAAATGGCCAAAAATCCTTAAAAAAAATGTATTTCTCTCTAAAACAACTCCAGACATAAACTCACTTTTTAGTGGTGCTAGATCGCATCAGATACTGCAGACATTAATAAGTGTCAGCAGAAATTCATAACTGCATTCCTCTGTGTAAATTACCACCATTTCTTGAACTCAGAGCGTCGCAACATCATCATGCCCCCCCTCCCTGAGCGTTACGCCACAGGGTCACGTGGCTTCATCAGGGGAAATTCCACAGCTAGAGCAGTGGAGGAGTCCCCGCTTTCAGAATACAATAGCACAGCAGGGAGTATTCCTTCACCCACCTTGATTGTGTGAATAGGAATGTCCATCCTTTTTTCGAATCTATGGCCAGCCTGAGGCCGAAATTGTTTTATTTTTTTTTCTGACATGTTGGTGTTAGATCTTTTACTTGGATATTATAAGTTGCACTGAGTAAATACAGCTGGATAAAACAAAAACTGTGTCTTCATTTCACGCTGCAAAGCAACAAACAGTGATTATTTTAAAGGGGGAGTGATTCTTTTTTATACCCACTGCATATATATTTATATACACACACACACACACAGTATCTCAAAAAAGTAAGTACACCCCTCACATTTTTGTAAATATTTTTTTATATCTTTTCATGTGACAACACTGAAGAAATGACACTTTGCTACAATATAAAGTAGTGAGTGTACAGCTTGTATAACAGTGTAAATTTGCTGTCCACTCAAAATAACTCAACACACAGCCATTAATATCTAAACCGCTGGCAACAAAAGTGAGTACACCCCTAAGTGAAAATGTCCAAATTGGGCCCAATTAGCCATTTTCCCTCCCTGGTGTCATGTGACTTGTTAGTGTTACAAGGATTCAGGTGTGAATGGAGAGCAGGTGTGTTAAATTTGGTGTTATCACTCTCACTCTCTCATACTGGTTACTGGAAGTTCAACATGGCACCTTATGGCAAAGAACTCTCTGAGGATCTGAAAAAAAGAATTGTTGCTTTACATAATGGTGGCCTAGGCTATTATAAGATTGCCAAGACCCTGAAACTGAGATGCAGCACGGTGGCCAAGACCATACAGCGGTTTAACAGGACAGGTTCCACTCAGAACAGGCCTCGCCCTGGTTGACCAAAGGTCTGCATGGCTGTCGTCCCAGAAGAAAGCCTCTTCTGAAGATGATGCACAAGAAAGCCCACAGTTTGCTGAAGACAACCAGACTAAGGACATGGATTACTGGAACCATGTCCTGTGGTCTGATGAGACCAAGATAAACTTACATTATCTCACAAAAGTGAGTACACCCCTCACATTTTTGTAAATATTTTATTATATCTGTTCATGTGACAACACTCAAGAAATGACACTTTGCTACAATGTAAAGTAGTGAGTGTATAGCTTGTATAACAGTGTTAAATTGCTGTCCCCTCAAAATAACTTAACACACAGCCATGAATGTCTAAACCGCTGGCAACAAAAGTGAGTACACCCCTAAGTTTAATTGTCCAAATTGGGCCCAAAAGTGTCAATATTCTGTGTGGCCACCATTATTTTCCAGCACTGTCTTAACCCTCTTGGACATGGAGTTCACCAGAGCTTCACAGGTTGCCACTGGAGTTCTCTTCCACTCCCCCATGATGACATCACTGAGCTGGTGGATGTTAGAGACCTTGCGCTCCTCCACCTTCCTTTTGAGGATGCTCCACAGATGCTCAAAAGGGTTTATGTCTGGAGACATGCTTGGCCAGTCCATCACCTTTACCCTCAGCTCCTTTAGCAAGGCAGTGGTCATCTTGGAGGTGTGTTTGGGATTGTTATCATATTGGAATACTTCCCTGCAGCCCAGTCTCCGAAGGGAGGGGATCGTGCTCTGCTTCAGTATGTCACAGACTCACAGTACATGTTGGCATTCAAGGTTCTCTCAATGAACTGTAGCTCCCAGTGCTGGCAGCACTCATGCAGCCCCAGACCATGACACTCCCACCACCATGCTTGACTGTAGGCCAGACACACTTGTCTTTGTACTCCTCACTTGGTTGTCTCCACACACACTTGACACCATCTGAACCAAATAAGTTTATCTTGGTCTCATGAGACCACAGGACATGGTTCCAGTAATCTATGTCCTTAGCCTGCTTGTCTTCAGCAAACTGTTTGCGGGCTTTCTTGTGCATCATCTTTAGAAGAGGCTTCCTTCTGGGATGACAGCCATGCAGACCAATTTGATGCAGTGTGCGGCGTATGGTCTGATCACCGACAGGCTGACCCCACCCCCCCACCCCTTCAACCTCTGAAGAAATGCTGGCAGCACTCCTACATCTATTTCCCAAAGACAACTTCTGGATATGACGCTGAGCAGGTGCATTCAACTTCTTTGGTTGACTATGGCGAGGCCTGTTCTGAGTGGAACCTGTCCTGTTAAACCGCTGTATGGTCTTGGCCACCGTGCTGCAGCTCAGTTTTAGAGTCTTAGCAATCTTCTTATAGCCTAGGCCAGTGATGGCAAACCTTGGCACCCCAGATGTTTTGGAACTACATTTCTCATGATGCCTACCTACACTGCAGAGTGCATGAGCATCATAGGAAATGTAGTTCTAAAACATGTGGGGTGCCAAGGTTAGCCATCACTGGCATAGGCCATCTTTATGTAGAGCAACAATTCTTTTTTTTTAGATCCTCAGAGAGTCCTTTGCTATGAAGTGACATGTTGAACTTCCAGTGACCAGTATGAGAGGACGAGAGCAATAACACCAAATTTAACACACCTGCTCCCCATTCACACCTGAGACACTAACGAGTCACATGACGCCAGGGAGGAAAAATGGCTAACTGGGCCCAATTTGGACATTTTCACTTAGGGGTGTACTCACTTTTCTTGCCAGCGGTTTAGACATTAATGGCTGTGTTGAGTTATTTCGAGGGGACAGCAGAATTACACTGTTATACAAGCTGTACAATCACTACTTTACATTGTAGCAAAGTGTAATTTCTTCAGTGTTGTCACATGAAAAGATATAATAAAATATTTACAAAAATGTGAGGGGTGTACTCACTTTTGTGAGATACTGTAACTCCAAGATTAACTGAGATGAACTCCAATGTGTAGAAAGCTCTTTAAATTCCTTTTAGCTATAAAAACTATAAAACTATTAAAAAACTTAGGCAAAGAAAAAATAAATGAATTTTAATTATTAAGTGTAAGCGAGGATTGTGCAAACCAATTCGTATTTTCTGAATAAGTAATTATTGCCATTATTAAATACAGACAGTAAATACAGGGTAATCACGCTGGCTTTAATAACTTTTATGCAAAGCTGCATTTCTAATATACAAAAACCTTCTTTTGTTTAATGGAGACTCGCAGGCCAGGCAGCTGTGAATTCACAGAATGGAGCCGGTAAAAAAAAAAAAAAAGGCAGATGCCGGGTTTAATGCACTCCAGTCTTGTTCATATACTTTCTGGTTTAGAGCTTCGAATGGCACAGGTGCGAAATAACACTGAACATACAATATTCAGGGGAATTCTGCAGAAGGAGAATATGGGGGTCATTTACTATAGCGCTATGGCGCTAATTCGCGCAAATTGCCGCGAATTAGCGCTAATGCGCGGCATTTTAGCGCTAATTCGCGGCAATTTAGCGCGAATTAGCGCTAATAGCGGTAATTCGCGCTAAAACGGTATTCACTATAGCGCTGGTGAGAAAATTCTCCCAAAATCGAATTTACTATAGCTCCCTGAAACTAAATAGAGCCCAAACCCTTACTCTGCTAAAACCTAGAGAATTGCACATGGAAATAATTTTTAGAGCATGATATAATTGCCTAAATGGTACTGAAATATGCGGTATATTATTTAAAGATTATCTGCTTTTAAACTGTGTGAAAAAGTGATTTCTACACTGAAATATCTTTAAAAGTCTGAAAAGTGAAAAATTCCCCGTTTTGGACAACTAGGTGCCAACACAACTGAGCATGCTCAGACCTGAAAATAACTCTCATTTTAACTCAAGTGTCTTTTTTACCTGGAGGTATAGTAAATACCAAAATGAGAGCTAATTAGAGAGCATTTTTTGGGAGTTAAAATCTGCTCTAATTTAGTCCAAATGAAGTTTCAGCCACTGATTCTAATGGAACAATTCTAACTTTCACAAAAAAACCCTTTTAATGTTGAGATGAAATGTATCTTTCTGTGAAATACATTTTCCTTTGCAACATTGTTGCTTCTACTTAAAATATTTTGATTTTAAGAATGCTACAATGTGGAATGTTTTGATGTTTTGGTAAAATATATTTTTCTCTGTCACTTTCACTTGTTTTTCTTCATCTCACAACCATCTTTACCCCAAACTCACACAGGTGTCTTTACAATCCACAAACAATACCATTGCTGATGAAAATTTAAAATGAATCACAATTTTTTGTGCTTTGTATTATTTGCAAATATTCATAATTTGAGCCCAAAAATGTGATATGTGTACAAACATCAGAAATCAAAATGTAATTCCCAAAAATTTGAGGGTAATATTCTACTCTCACCCACAAAAAAACACCAAATATCACAGAATAAATCAAGAAGAATAACTCTTGAGTAATGTAATTCCATCACCTGTATGTCCATAGAAATGCAGTATTTATGTGTTTTTATGTGTATTTATGTGTATTTATGTGTAGTTATGTGTAGGAGGGTCTCACACGTGGCAGCTCTGTGGCTTAGAGGTTAGAACTTCTGCTTAGTATCTCTGAGGGTCTGGGTTCAAATCCCAACCATGTTACTTCATGTAGAGAAGTTGTCTCATTTCCCAGGTCCTATAACTATGTCTAATTGTAGTAGTTATGTGTAGGAGGGTTCCACCACCATTGTAAGTCTTTTCCAGATACACTATATAGCCAAAAGTATTGGGACGCCTGCCTTTACACACACATGAACTTTAATGGCAGCCCAGTCTTAGTCCGTAGGGTTAAAATTTGATTTGGCCCACCCTTTGCAGCTAGAACAGCTTCTGGGAAGGCTGTCCACAAGGTTTAGTCTGCCTATGGGAATGTTTGATCATTCTTCCAGAAGTGCATTTGTGAGGCCAGGCACTGATGTTGGATGAGAAGGCCTGGCTTGCAGTCTCTACTCTAATTCAGCCAAAGGGTGTTCTATCGGGTTGAGGCCAGGACTCTGTGCAGGCCAGTCAAGTTTCTCCACCCAAAACTTGCTCATCCATGTCTTTATGGACCTTGCTTTGTGTACTGGTGTGCAGTCATGTTGGAACAGGAAGGGGCTTTCCCCAAACTGTCCCCACAAAGTTGGGAGCATGAAATTGTCCAAATTGTCTTGGTATGCTGATGCCTTAAGAGTTCCCTTATCTGAAACTAAGAGGCCAAGCCCAACCCCTGAAAAACAACCCCGCACCATAATCCCCCTCCACCAAATCATTTGGACCAGTGCACAAAGCAAGGTCCATAAAGACATGGATGAGTGATTTTGGGGAGGAGGAACTTGACTGGCCTGCACAGAGTCCTGACGTCAACACAACAGAACACCTTGGGGATAAATTAGAGAGGAGACTGTAGGTCAGGCCTTCTTGTCCAACTTCAGTGCCTGACCTCACAAATGCACTTGGAAGAATGGTCAAACATTCCCATAGACACACTCCTAAACCTTGTGGACAAGAAGAATTGAAGCTGTTATAGCTGCAAAGGGTGGGCCAAATGAGTTTTGAACCCAATACTAATACTGGGATGCCATTACAGTTCATGTGTGTTTAAAGGCAGGCATCCCAATACTTACGCCAATATACTGTATATTGCTTGTGACACTGAGCATGGCTATGGACTTAGGGCTAGTTCACACCACAGAGATGCAGAGAACATGTGTGGGTCTGCCCTGGTGGCTAAGTGGGTAGCAGTTCTGTCTAGCAGCACCTGGGATGTTGGTTCACTTCCACCAACATGCTAATGCTTGTGTTGAAGTTTATATGTTCTCCCTGTGTGGGTTTCTCACCACAATCTAAAGACATGCTGGCAACTTATTTGTCTCCTGTCAAAATAGGTTCTAATGTAAGAAAGTTAATTTTGGACTTTATATTGGAAGCTCATTGCAGCCAGGGACTGATGTTAATGTTTATTAGCACTAATCATGCCCAGGGACTTGGACATTTCAAATTTTAGGGTTTACACTGCACAGGTACATATGCTTAGAAAACTTTTGCTTTGTTTATGTGGATGCAAATGGACTTTGATCTTTGTCCTGTAGTTGGAGATTTGATGCACATAGCCAAGGGCTAACACAGTTGCGAATACTATTATGTGTTCCTGCTCATCAGGTGCAATCACTTTAGACATACATGAAGAGACAGATTGAAAGATACTGGTGGGCGTGTACTTCTATTGGGTGTGTCAGTGTGCTAACAATACAACCTCTCTTATATAAAGGCCTGCAGTAGGGGGGTTCGTTTGGCCTGAGAAGGTCAATTTTTTTTGTTGTGATGGAGAAGGAATGATATTGGGAGATTTGATGAAATTCTTGTGCATTTTTTCAATCAAAAGTGGGTTTATGTGGCCATGCTGTCAATGTTGTGTGTGTATTGTTCCTGTCTGATCATGCAAACATCGTTTGGAAGCATCTGCTGACCTACTATTTTTGATCTCGTTTAATTGTGTACACCGAAATGCAGCTTCCAGCAGAACATGGTCACCAATGTATGTATGTGTGGATTGTGGGCTGGTGGTGGGTGTTTTGAATAAGTCTTTTGCAATATTATGTTGGAATGCTTTGTAAGAATGACTGTTAAGTATGTTTCTATAATCTTTCAGATAATAATGTGATGTGTTGCCCGTTATACACTGAAATTAAAGCTGTGTCCACTCTAAGGTTTCGTCTAATTTTAGATTGTAAGCTCCTATGAGCAGGGCCCTTAAAATTCCGTTGCTAAATGTAGTACCATATATCCTGTCCAAATTTTTTTGAAGCTAGTAAATGTAAATTTATTTTTTTTCTGCTGGTAAAATAAAAGTACATTGAGCTCTTGTTGTGGTGTGTGGGGTTTTTTTTTTTTTTTCCTTCTACTTTTCTTTCTTTAGTTTTTGTGGGTGGTGGTTTTGGGAAAGTGCAATATCTCTTTTATATTTTATTTCAATATGTATTTGTGCACCAAAAAACTAATCTCTTTGCCCTGGTTCACATGCTACTTTGAAATTGTGCTACTTCACTTGAAGTAGCATGATTTCAAAGTAGCAAGGTCAGCGTGATTTCAGGTGGCTTCATACACAAATGTCTATTGAAGTCGCACCTGAAATCGGCAAAAATAGTGCAGGAACTACTTTAGCAAATTGATGCGGTGCCACAAAAAAAATGTTGCATCAATTGGAACAGTGCCAGTGCCATTAGTCATGCGATTTGATCTCTCAAATCGCATGACCAATCGCTCCAATGTAAACCTAGGCTTCTGCACAACTGCAAGTTATATATAAAGATTCCACCTTTATCATTAACAGCTGTGGAGAATTGCAGGTAATGAATTCAGCTGGTGGATAGGCAGTGTTTGAATGTGTCAGCTCTGGTTCACATTGGTGTGATTTGACATGTCAAATCTGTGGCAATTGCACTGTTCTAATTAGTGCGATTTGTATTGATATTGGTGCAGAAACCTGCAACAATGTCTCTGATGTTGCCCCCACAGTCGGGACTGACATGCAGGAATGAAATTGTGGGCGTTCAGCTGAACGCTTTCCTCCTGCTGTCAGTGTGAACCAGGGCTCAAACTGGGCCTTTTGCCTTTGTAATTCACCTGCTGCTAACCCAGGGACACCATTTCTTAGCAAACTCCCTTAAGTTTACCTTCAAATATATGTAGAAATACAGATTTGCATATCTGAAAATAAAAAAATACTAATCATGGTTGAGATCAAATATTCGCAGCTGCAATCAAAAGCGTGGTTTCACCTTCTGACCTGGAAATTAGTCATTGTATGCACCCGGAAGTTCTTGTGCTGGTCAGGATCTCAATCTAGGTGGACATGGCGAGGTCTCTTTAGCAGAGAGGAGGTGCTGCTCATTGGCCGGGTAAGTGTAGGATCTGTACTTGTACTTAATCAATGTAGGGGTGGATGTCATAGTTAGATTTGGTGTGGGTGGGGTTCATTGATTTGTTTGGCATCACCACACATTTGCTTCCGTCCCATGTGCACACATCACTTCCTGCATTTGTTCTGCTGATGTAAATCAGTAAGGACTATGCAAGTATAAATGAGAGATCCTTTTATTAAAATATATATGACTTGTTTCACAGCTGGGCGAATTTTCCAGCAAATTTGGACCTCTGAGTTGCATGGCAAGTTGTACCCCATGATTCTCAATGACAACCATTCATATCTGTGCTACTTTAAGTCGCACCAACTTCAAAGTAGTCCCTGTACTACTTTGGTGTGACTTGAGGTATATCGGGTACAATATTACACAGGCATTCCCAGAAGTTGGAGCCAAGTTGCAGCGGCAAAGTGGCAGCAAAATAGTGTGACTTTCAGGTCGCAGCAGTGTAAATGAGATTCAAGGATAACACCTTTGAATTTGGCCCTATTGTCACTTGTGGATCCTGAAAGTGTAGCAAATTCATCCCTGCACTACCTTGGTTTGACTGATGCAATTTGAGCTCCATACACCACAAGATTACACAGACATTGCTTCAAGTCATGACAAAGCTGTGCAAATGGGGCCTTATTCAAAGGTGTTATCAATTAATCGCATTAGGTTACTTTCACACTTGGGTGACTTTTCATGGAGCTTTGGACCTCAGAGTCACATGAAAAGTTGTCCCCCTTGATTTCCATTAATATTTATTGGAGCTGCACGATTAATCGTCATCGTAATTTTTTTCCCCTTTACGATCTTGAAAAAAGCGTTTCACGATTCTTGCTATTGCAAAGAACTCTCTCTGCTCTTCTGAAGCCACAGCCGAAAAAACAGGAAGTCTGCCAAGAATTAGAACATTCTTTATCAGTGAACTTGACTAGAAACCTTGTAACAATTTGTCAATTAAATAGAATTCTGTGTAAGTGAGGAAAGTTTAACCACTTAAACACTAAACATTTTTCTGACATTTGTTGGTTTCAGGTTAAAATCATTTTTTTTTTTGCTAGAAAATTACTTAAAACCCCCCAACATTATATATATATTTTTAGTAGAGACCCTAGAGAATAAAATGGTGGTTGTTACAATATTTTATGTCACACTGTATTTGCGCCTTTCAAATGCAATTTTTTTTGGAAAAAATGACTTTAATGATTTAAAAAAAAAAAAGAAAAGTTAGCCCAATTTCTTGTGGGATAATGTGAAAGATTTTATGTCACGAGAATCGTGATCTTTTTATTCTAAGCAAAAAAATTGTGATTCTCATTTTGGCCAGAACCGTGCAGCTGTAATATCTATGCAACTTCACCCATGTTCACATAGGTCTGAATTGACATGTCAAATTGTAGGCCAAATCGGCGCCTATTGATGGCAATGGAACTGTCCAAATTGGTGCGACGCCACAACAATTCCCAAAAGTAGTTCCTGCACTACTTTGGGCGACTTCAGGGGGCGATTTCTTACCTCCCAACTTTTTGAGATGGGTATAAGGGACACCTATTTGCAAAAGTAGGTAGGCATAGGACACCTTCTTAAAGGAGAACAGTTGGGACCTATGTGATTTCACTAGACATTTGTGCAGGAAAGTGCACTGATGTCTCTGAAATCGCTGACAAAGTCAGGCTGAGTCACACTTGTGCAACTTTGGACATCAGAGTCGTATGACAAGTCATACCCCATGATTTTCAATGTGTACCATTCATATCTGTGCGACTTCAAGTAACACTGACTTCAACGTAGTCCCTGTACTACTTTGGTCTGACTTTGATGCGAGTTGAGGTCCATAGACCTCAAGTTTACACAGGCATTCCCTGGAATTGCGGCAAAATTGCTGATGCAAAATCGTGGGAAAGTTGCGTGTCTTTCCCTGCGACTCCTGCGTCCATAGACCTCAAGATTACACAGGCATTGCTTAAAGTCGCATTAAAATCTCGCAACTTTCAGGTCGCACAAGTGTGAAAGGTGCCTAAGTCACTGTGCTGAGTACTATTTTATACCTAGAATATAAAGTAGTCCCACCATCAAACACTAGTAAACATATGTTCTCAATATAATTGTGCTCAAATGGCTGAAAATCACACAGATGGTATCACCTACTGAAAGCTTGCATTGTACTCAGCAGCATATGCTGAAAAGAGGCGAACGCCTATTAGCCAATGCCACATCGGCACATCGGCATGAGCATGGTTGTTACTATAATATTAATGCCTGAAATGCAAAACATTATTGTATTGCATCAAACATTAGTAAATGTATTTTCTCTGTAGGTAAGTGCTCAGCTCTGTAGCATAGCGGTACACCCTGCTGCCCCCAAAAGTTCAAGCCATGAATTCAAATCCCACTGACAGCATTACCTCCTAGAAGTGTGCATTGTACTCAGAAGCATAATTAGCCAAAGCACATCAGCTTGCTTTATTCCATATTTTAACTCTTCAAATGCATGCAATGGTATGTACTTATTCAATAATATTATGGTATGGAATTCCAAAATTCAAAGAAAAAAATGTCGTAGGGTCCCCCCAGTACATACCAGGCCCTTCGGTATGGACTTTAAGGGGAACCCCACACCAAATTGTAAAATAAATTTGATGTGGGGCCCCCCAAAATCCATACCAGACCCTTATCCGAGCATGCAGCCTGGAGGTCAGGATAGGGGGGGACGAGTGAGCACCCTCCCCTTCTGAACCTTACCAGGCCACATGCCCCAAAGCACCTTTTCCCCATGTTGATGGGGACAAGGGTCTCTTCCCGACAACCCTGGTCGGTGGTTGTCGGTCTGCAGGCAGGGGGTTTATCAGAATCTGGAAGCCCCTTTTAAAAAGTCGGCTCCCAGATCCTGCCCCCTATGTGAATAGGTATAGGGTACATTTTACCCCTACCCATTCACCAAAAAAAGCAGTGAAATGTAAAAAAAAACAATAGCCGGTTTTTGACAAGTCCTTTATTGTAAAATAGCTCCGAGCTGTCTTCTTCCCTTGGCCATCTTCTCCAGATGCTGTCTCTCCCTCCTCCATCTTCTCCCCGAGCTGTATTCTCCCAGAGCCGTCTCTCCTGCCGCTGCCATGTTCTCCATCTGCTGTCTTCTTCCGCACCGCTGGTTACCCGCTAATAAAAAAAAAGCTGCTCTTTTTCCATGGTGGTCTTCCTCTGCTGTGTTGTCACCCGCTGTGTGGCGTCTCTTACATAGCCATGGCGCGGACTCTCCGGGTGACATTATCGGATGGCCACAGAAGACCGCCACAAGAAGAGCGGCTTTTTTTTTTTTATTAGTGGGTAACCGGCTGCGCTGAAGAACACATCAGCGGGGGAAGATGGTGGCAGCAGGAGAGACAGCCCGGGGAGAAGAAACATCAAACACTAGTGAATGTATTTTCTATGTATTTTCTATTTATGACTGTGCTACACCCAATAGGCTAGCAGTCAGCACTTCTACCTTGAAGAACTCATGGGTTCAAATCCCACAGAGAAATACTAAAAGATTGAATTGGTGAAAAAAAAAGCAAATGACTATTAGCCAATTAGCCAAAGTAGCATATGCTGAAAATAGGTGAATGCCAATTAGCCAATGCACTTTAAATTTGGCTGATTATATTAACTCTTCAAATGCATGCAATGATATGTAAGTATTCAATACTATTATGGTGTGAAATTCCAAACACCACACACTAACTAATGGGCAGATTACATTTTTTTGTTTGTTTATTTTAATTCGCTTGTGCACTGAAAAAATAAACACAGCTGGGGGATGGTAGGTTGGCTGGTATTTGAACTTGTACCGTGAGTGCTGTGGAGACATCTGAGCAGACTACTAAGCCATTGTGCTAAGTATGAGACCTACATAATAGTGTAGTATGATTAAAGAATGAATATAAATAATTACCGCTTTATAGTCACCTAAATTAAAAAATAAAAAACAACATACAACAAATAGGTAACCTAAATGTTTAATACATGTAACTTTACAGAATAGCAGACATTACTATGTAATAATCATTCATAACTGCATTAGTTAGCAAAAGAAGGAAAGAAATAGGAATACTAATTGCAACATACATCAATAGATGCACACGAGGTAGAGCACATCTCACATAAAAATGTTTCTTTCACATACATGGATCATGGCTACAGTACACTGCTATATAACAACTTGATAAGAATTGGCATTTGTATATACGCGGAAGCGCTAATTAGCGGCAATTTAGAATTTTCAAACGTTTGTTCTCCACTTATATCGCTGATTTTCATGCGCAAATTCGCCGTTTTGTTTCCATTTGGCTAAAATTGGCTCTATTATTTGCCATAGTGCCCAGTACTTCCTGGAGTTATAGTAAATGACCCCCATGTCTCTTAATTTTCAGCAATGGGAAACAGAGTTCATACATAACCAAAATATCTGGGCAAAGGACGTCTCCTCATCACAACATTGCTACTGGTGATGAACACATCGATCATCGCAAATTCCCATCATACTTCCACTGTTACCGGACAAATGATAATTAACCATGAATACTTCATATACAGAAGGCACCATTTATAACTAAAATAGTCGTGAGAAAAGCAACATAAAAACACAAATTACAATAAACATAGCTAAAGTGTCCCAAATTATCTATAATGCTTAAAGCGGATCTCCATATTCAATAATACATCATTAAAGTGGTTATAAAAGCTTTTTTTTTCTTTTTGTGAAAATAACAAACGTTCTACAGTATATAGAACTGAACAAAGTGACCCCCCGAACCTCCTCTTCAAAGTTTTTATTAAACGATCACATTAAAGCAAAGGAACAGTAACATTTCAGAGTCTCGCAGGACCCCTTCTACAGGCACGTGAGGTCAACAGGCAGGTCACATTATTTTTTGCGCTATAAACAAAAAAAGACTGTCAATTTTGAAAAAAAAAAAATATATATATTTTCTGCTATAAAACACATCCCAAAAAAACATTGAAAAAAAATAGGATGTTTATAACAGCTTACCTGTAAAATTATTTTCTTGGAGTACATCATGGGACACAGAGCCTAAGTAATATCTTAATGGGTTATTGGCCACCTTCAGGTGTTGACACTGGTATACCCAATACAGGAAGTTCACTCCCCTATATAACCCTTCCTCTTCCAGGAGTACCTCAGTTTTTGTAGCAAAGCAATATACTTAAACCCCATAAAAGAGGGGAGGGACCTGTGTCCCATGATGTACTCCAAAAAAAGGATTTTACAGGTAAGCTGTTATAAAAAAAAAACCTATTTTCTTTATCGTACATCATGGGACACAGAGCCTAAGTAATAACTTAATGGGACGCCCCATAGCAATGCTTTGAGGGGAGGAAGACACAACCCGTAGGGCACCCCCAGACCTGAGGACTTATACTGCTGCCTGCAGCACACTGCGCCCAAAGGCGATATCCTCATACCTCCTTACATCCACCTGATAAAATTTTGTGAATGTATGTACTGAAGTTCAAGTTGCGGCCTTGCAGATCTGAGCAATGGAGGCCTGGTGACGCACTGCCCAAGAAGCACTAACCAGCCTGGTAGAGTGCGCCTTAACTTGAAACAGGGGAATCCTACCCCTTGAATCATAAGTTTCAATTATCACTTGTCGAATCCACTTAACCTGTCCTTTCTTAGGACCCTCTGGCAGAACAAATAAGACATGTCTTACGAATCTGAGCAGTTGCCTTTAAATAGATTTTCACTGCTCTCACCACATCAAGACAATGTAGTGAATTTTCTTCCCTGGAACATAGTTTTGGAAAAAACGATGGCAGGACAATATCTTGGTTCAGGTGAAAACCTGAAACCACTTTTGGTAAAAAGCCTTGCCAAGGGCGTAACACCACCCTGTCCTCATGAATAATCAAATATGGCTCTTTACAAGAAGGGGCAGCCAATTTCGAAACCCTCCTTGCTGAGGATATAGCAACCAAAAATACAATTTTCCTTGTCAGAAGGACTAAGGGAATATGCTTTATTGGTTCAAATGGCCATTTTTGTAACACTGACAAAACTAAGTTCAAGTCCCAAGGGCTTAACGTTGATTTAACTGGCCGATTAATCCGCATCACCCCTTGCATAAAACCCCGGACTAAAGAATGCGTAGCAATCGGTCTTTGAAATAAAATCGATAAGGCTGAGACTTGGCCCTTAATAGTACTCAAGGCCAACTTCCTCTCTCCGCCTAATTGTAGAAAGGCAAGAATTCTGCCTATGATATATCTCAGAGGGTGCCAACCCTTGGATTCACACCAGGAAACGTAAGCCTTCCACTCTATAATATATAGCTCTGGACGCTGGCTTTCTTGCATTAATCAAAGTAGAGATAACAGACCCGGAAAGCCCATGTTTCTTCAGAATGTGGGTCTCAATAGCCAGGCCATTAAATTTAGTGTTCGTAAAGTAGGATGGAATATCGGCCCCTGTGAGAGCAGGTCTGGCCTTGGAAGGGACCATGGATCCTCCACTGCCATCTTCACGATTTCTGCATACTATGGCCTTCTGGGCCATGCTGGTGCTACCACAATTACCGGATTTCTTTCCAGCTTGATTCTGCAAAGAAGTCGTGGTAGCAACTGAATAGGGGGGAATGCATAGATCAGTGAGAACTGATCCCACGGGGTCACCAACGCATCTGTTCCGCATGCGAGTGGATCCCTTGTCCTGGACACAAAGTTGACTAACTTCATGTTGAACCTGGACTCTAGAAGATCTACGTCCGGAGTCCCCCCATCTTTGACAAATGGCTCTTTTGGTTTTTGACCACTGTCCCTGTACAGTCGTTTTCTCTAGTACCGCTCCCCAGCCTGAAAGGCTGGCATCTGTCGTTACTACTTTCCAGATAATTGGTCTGAAGGATTTTCTTTTCAGCAAATTTTGGGTTAGTAACCAACTGAGACTTTGGGGACACTCTTGGGGACAGCCGCATTGGCAAGTCCAAAGCTTGGATCGTTTTGTTCAGACAGACAGGATACTGTTTTGCAACAATCACGAATGGAACTGGGCATAGGGGACTACTTCGAATGAAGCCACCATCTTTCCTAACAACCTCACGCAAAGGCGAATTGAGGGATTTCCTTTCGACCTGACTATCCGTACCAGCTCTCGTATGGAGCTGATCTTTGCCGGAGGCAAGAAAACGTTTTTCTAGGCTGTTTCTATGATCAGGCACAAATATTCCAGCTTTCTTAGCGGTTTTAAGAAAGACTTCTCTAGGTTGAGAATCAAACCCAGACTTTCCAGGTAACTGGTTGTAATGCATACACTTTGCTCCAAGCGGGCCACTGACTGGTCTATTAACAATAGATCGTCGAGGTACGCCAAGACTGTTATGCCCTGTGCCCTTAACCTGGCTAGACGAGGGGCCAGTACTTTTGTGAACACCCGGGGTGCTGTAGCTTGCCCGAAGGCTACAAACTGAAAGTGCTGCTGTTCTACTTTGAATCGCAGAAACCTTTGGTGAGCGGGAAATATAGCAACATGCATCAATGATATCGATGGACGCCAGAAGTTCTCTTCCCTGTAGGATAGAAACTACTGATCGGATGCAAAAGGATTTTTTCAGGAATTGATTTAGATTCCTTAGATCTAGAATGGGTCTGACATCTCCATTTGGTTTTGGTACCGTAAACAGGTTTGAATAACACCCCAAACCTCTGTATGATCACCCCCTGAGCCAATAATCGGTCTAATGCCTAGCCTTTTCCCTGGATCTTTGGGAACGTTTGATCTCAGAAAACGAGACGGTGGAAACTGACGAAATTTTAGTTTGTATCCTAGAGCAGTGTTTCTCAACTCCAGTCCTCAAGGCGCCCCAACAGGTCACGTTTTCAGGCCTTCCATTATTTTGCACAGGTGATTTGATCAGTTTCCCTGTATCAGTAATTACCACAGCCGTTTCATCTGAGGGATCATCAATCCTAAAAACATGACCTGTTGGGGTGCCTTGAGGACTGGAGTTGAGAAACACTGTCCTAGAGACACCGTGGAGATGACCCATCTGTCCTGAATTTCCCTTTGACAGACTTCTGAATATTTCAGAAGTCTTCCCCCCACTATGGTGAGGGGGGGCGCCTCTTCATGATGAGGCTTTAGTATTCTGCTTGCAGATTTGCGGCCCCAGGTCTTCTTTTGTGCCTGGGTCTGACCCTGAGGTTTTCCTCTAGAGTCTGAAGGAGGAGGCCGTTGTCAGCGCCTAGAGCCGGATGCCCCTGGCGCAGGAGAAAAAATCAGTTTAAATTAAGGACGTTTATACTTTCTTTTGACTGGCAAGAGAGTACTCTTCCCACTAGAAATCGTTTGGATGTATTTATCCAAATTATCGCCAAATAGTCACTCCCCATGAAAGGGGAAACTAGTCAAAAGCTTCTTGCAAGGTGCTTCGGCTGACCAATTTTTTTAACCAAAGGGTTCTACGCATGTGTACTAGCACAAGCGCAATGCGGGACGCCTGGTGAATAGAGTCCTTCATAGCGTCTATGGCAAAACATAATGCCTTTGGTAGTTCAGCCAACTCACGGGCCTGTTGTGCAGGGAGCTCTTTAAGAGCCTCTGTGAACTGGTCCTTTAGGGACTGATAGATGCCTATTGCTGCGACTGAAGACAGTAACAAGTAACGGTCCCTGCCAAGGAAAAAGAAGATTTTAACAGGAAATCCAACTTCTTATCTGTTGGATCTATAAGCATTTGTGCATTGTCTACTGGACCAGTTAAACTTTTATTCACACTGGAAATGGCAGCGTCAACCGCTGGAACCTTCCATTTTTTTGGTGAATTTCTCCTTCATAGGATAGAGAACTGAGAATCTCTTTGGAGGGAGAAAATGCTTATCCGGATGATCCCATTCAGCATAAATAAGCTTTTCTAGTAATGCATGAATCAGAAATGCATGCAAAGGCTGTAAAGGTTTTAAAGAACCCAAGGAAGAAACCGGACTTTTAGCTAACTATTAGAGGTAGCACGAAAGCAGAGCGAACCATTTCCTTAAGGATTTGTACCTCAGATTGTGAAGCTGAATCATCAACTGTTGTTTCCTCCACAGAAAAATAAGCGGCTTGTTTTTCCTCTCGATCAACTGAGGGTAATACCTCATCCTGTCCCCACTGTTCCCTTGGTAAAGGGTTTCAGGTGGGGAGGGGGATCTAGAACGCTTCCTATCCCCTTGGATGGAGGATGCGATCAAAGCCGCTAATCTTCCTTCTAAGCCCTACAGGGCAGAGGAAAATGCATCTTCAGTCACGTATACAGGGGTTGAAGTGTGAGAAGCAGTTGCACCAATTGCTTCCAATGACTCACCCTGGCTTGCCATGTCTGGTATCTTCGGAGAGAATGACAATGTGGAGACATGCACAAAAGCAGAGGCACTTAAGAAAAAATATACCACTTGCTGAGCAATAGTTTTAGAAAAAAACAATGCCACCATAAAGATCAGCTTTTAGTGCTGAATAACAATTGTATTTCCTTTACTGGAAATGCCTGAATACACCCCTCACGTGACCCAGCGCTCCTGTGTCCCCTTGTGTGTCAGACTTCCTCTCCTCCATTATATGAGAGAGTCTGTCCTTTAAAAGCCTCAGGTGAGCCTGATCAGGCATTAGCGTTTTCCGCTCTCAGCTTGTGCGCCGTGTGCTCCACGAGGACGCTACATCCCGCACACGGCGCCGCCTGTAAATCACGCTCCTCTCTAATACCCCCCTCCTTCTTTCAAAAAATCTAGTTAACACGCGAACGGCATTCAGGTCTGCAAATGCAGACCTGAAGAGGAGGCTGCGAGCGCCGTCTGGCGCTTAGCCAGAGCGGCGAGAGTACTGCCAAAGTGGAGAACTGGCACTGCCTGTCACAACAAAACCCTTGCTGGACAGTATTCACAATGAAGGCAAGTTTAAATATACAAGTATGTGTGAAGCCGCCACTGCACCTTTCTGGGAGGGGAGGGGGGAAGTTTTATCATCAGAGTGTTGGGCTCCCTAATTTGCAGGCTATATACCTGGTTGCTTAGTGGGGGCCATTTTATACTTAAAAAATGTGAAAAAAAAACCCTGCTGCTTTACCCCCACTGTTCAATAAGAACTCCGAATGACTGCTGGGACCACACATGTTGCTATAGCCAGGACACAGAGCTGATGAGAAGCAACGTACCAAGGTATGTTTAACTTTACTCCCTCTAGAGGAGACTTAAGGCAATCAATGTTTAATATATGGAAGAAAAGGCATAGGTGCACTTTTTACAGTTCCTAGGCTGCTTCCCTTACCCTCGCTGCAGGATACTGCTGAAACAGACAGGTCCAAACTTCACCGATCACGGCAGGCTGCATTAGTAAACCTTCAAAGACTGGGTCCCTATAATAGGGCTCCACTCCTTTGGACCTGTACAGCACCCTTGAGGAGCAACTTTAGGTAATGTAACAAGACCAAAGAGTCCTGGTTCCTGGGGTCCAGCCCTCAAAGAGAAGCGTTACAGGCAAAACCTTGCTCTTCTATGCGAGGCCCGAGTACCATCCTGTGGCTTGGATGGATCCAGCTGTGGAGGTTATTTAAATCTAGCATGGATCCCTCCTGGAGCTCCTCAGAGCACATCTTCACTCGTGGCCAACACCTTAGACACTGTCGAAAAAACTGAGGTACTCCTGGAAGGAGGAGGGGTTATATAGGGGAGTGAACTTCCTGTATTGGGTATATCAGTGTCAACACCTGAAGGTGGCCCATAACCCATTAAGTTATTACTTAGGCTCTGTGTCCCATGATATACGATAAAAAAAAATCTAATGTTTTCATAAATTGAGACCAATATGTTATTCTGCTACATATTTTTGGAAAAAAAATCCCAATAAGCATATATTGATGGTTTTTGTGCAAAAGTTATAGAGTTTACAAACTATGGTATATATACACTAGAATTTTTTTTTCTTTATTTCTTTACTAGTAATGGCAGCAATCAGCAACTTATAGTGGAACTGCAATATAACAGCAGACAATCTGACACTGTGGGAACCAGTGACAATAATACAGTGATCGGCGCTAAAAAATATGCACAATCACTGTACTAATGACATTGGCTGGGAAGGCGTTAAACATTTAGGGCAGTCAAAGGGTTAAAGTGATACTAAAGTCTTGGGGTTTTTTGTTTCAAAATAACAAACATGTTATACTTACCTGCTCTATGTAATAGTTTTGCACAGAGCAGCGCAGATCCTTTTCTTCTCGGGTACCCCCCGCCAGCGCTCCTGGCCCCTCCCTCCTGCCCCCACAGCAAGTAGCTTGCTATGGGGGCATCCGAGCCTCTGTGTGTCCATTCAGACTCGGAGCCGCGGCCCAGGCCCCATTCCCTCTCTACTCATTGGCTCACTGACTTCTGCGTACAGGTTTTTTTTTTTTTTGTCTTATTGCATAGAATGCATTAAGATAAAGAAAACTGCTGCCTTTAGAACCTCTTTAAATGTGTGCTGAACCAGTGTTTGTGTACACAGCATGGTGTTTTTTTACTAAGGCATGTGCTGGATTTTATTCCCTGCTGACAGGACGGAGCTCTGCGTTGTTTACATCTGCGGAGCTCCATCCTGTGTCTCTCCTGGACGATCAGTGGGTGCTGGCGGACATCCATTGGCCGGCACCCTCTGATCAGCTTCTACTGTGACCAACAGCAGAAGTGGCGCGCCCCCTATCTGGAAGTGCCAGATCATGAACTAGGTCAGCAGGTGGTTAGTAAAAGCGTTGGAGCCTTTGGTGGAATGCCCTGGTGTGCTGGAGACATATTCTTTGCAGTTTTTCTAGCCTAGTCACTTCAGCACCCACTTACTCGACAGCTACTGGAATGTGTATGTTGGGAATATGGTTCAGAACTTGTCATTATAGCAAGCCGCGTGCTATGGGAGCAGACGTGCAGGCTTGCTCTCTAGCCAGGCTGTGTGTGTCCATAGCCACAAACAGCATAGCTCGACCCCGCCCTCTGCTTAGAGGATTTGACTGACAGCAGCAGAAGCCACTGGCTTCCATTGCTGTCTCTGTCCTGTGAATGCAGGAAGAGAGGAGAGAGCTGCTACAGACTGGTTTGAATGATGTGGTAGGTATTCAGGGGGGTGAGGGGGGAGGAGTCTGCTACTTTACTTTAATACAGGAGATACATTAAAGTTAAAAAAAAAAAAGTCTTGGCTTTAGAACCACTTTAATTATATTTAAAGGTCTGTTATTTTTCTACTTCCTGTAACAGTGTTACAATGCTGTTCTTCCTGCAGTGTAACTGTAAAGCAGTGTTGTCATCTTGTAGACAGGGTGGTCTTCTATGAACATATAAAGTGACTTTAACCAGTTGTCCAGCAGCACCAATTGTAAATGGCGACAGGTAGCAAGAACTTGTAAAACACACTCTTGTCTACTAAAGCAGACTGTTTACTACTGTCAAGCTGTTGGCTTGCTATTGGACATGTTCGAGGCAACTACCTCTGCCTCTCCCTGCAGACCTTGGACGAGCATGGCAAGTGTAACAGAGGGAAATAAGCAAACATTCATTTGCTGATTCCCTGTCCAGTGAATGAACCCAGAAGTGGCAACCATTTAGTTACTTCCAGGTTCAGAACTGTCAATCACCCCCCTCACAGCACTGGCCGGGGAAGAATCCAAGTATGATCTTGTACTTGATAAGCTTCAGTGGGGTCCATAGGTGACATTATGCGTCTAATAGACATCTAATGTCTCCTTAAAGAGGACTTGTCATTTATAATATGCCTAAGTACCAGTTTGTAACAATACCCTTTTATTACCAGAGCAGTTTTCAGCACATATACTTTAAAGCGGAAGTAAACTCTCCCACTTCGTTGCCAATTTTCATCTAGTCCATTATTAGCCATGCACTGAAATTTCGACCGCCGTAACATATCGGCCGAAAATGGCCTTTTCGGCGAAATGCCGAAAGGGAGCTCTCGCCAATAACGGTGCCGAAAATGGGGGCGGGCCCTGTCCCTGGTGCCGCCTATTACAGGGGTGTCCTTCTGGCGCGGCACGCCAGTCCTCTCCTCTTCCTCTCCACCCTGCTGCGATCTCCGTTGTGTCACGGAGCTTAACTACACAGACCTCAGTAACAATGTCCCGCCTCCTGTGACAGACGGCACACTGATCCAATGGTGGGACATTGAATCAGTTACGTGATTACAGGAGGCGGGACATTGTTACTGCGACCCGGGCAATTCAAATGCAGCTCCGTGACACACAGAGATCGCCACTCTGATTCGGGAACTGGCAAGCTGCATGATGGGCACAGGTGAGGCTGCATTGATCTCCTGTACCATGTCCCCAGTCTCCGACCATCTCCTGTACCATGTCCCCAGTCTCCGACCATCTCCTGTACCATGTCCCCAGTCTACGACCATCTCCTGTATAAAAATATTTTTAAAAAACAGTCACTTTCGGCATCGCTGCTGTTTCAGTATCGGTTTTCGGCCTAGTGTATTTTTCATTTTCGGTATCGGCACCAAAAAACCCATTCGGTGCATCCCTATCCATTATATTAAGTTATCAGGGAGGAGACTTCTGGCTCCTCCCTGATAATTTAAGTGTGTGCCTCTGTTGTGTTGTCTGATTGAATCCAGATTGGATAACTCTCTCCAGTAGGCTCAGCCAACAGCGAGGATGTTGCTCAGGAAATTAGACTCCTCTGACAAAGTACCCAACACAGACATGGTGCCTAGAACCCCTGACACTGTTCTGCCACAAAAACTAGAGCAATAACACCTTGATCCGGAAGACTCAAGTGGGTCTTTAGAATGACACAGGGAGGTTGGAAGAGGTGAGAAACTGAGGGTGCACGGAGGACAACTCAAGTTTACACCCTGGGATACCACCTCCTGCACCTAAGTGTCTGACATGCAGGTTTTCCAAATGCTTGCAAATTTTAATGCCCCGTTTCTGAAAAGTAGGGCACACCTTCATGCAGGGGGAGGGTTGTCTGAGGATTTGGCAAATTGAGTGCCAGATTTGCAGATGCACTGGAAGTCTTAATGTGGAGGTTGAGGGAGTGAAGAAAATGAAAAGGCCACTTAACATACAGACAGGGAGAAAACTTTGTAGTCTGTTCCTCAAGACTTCCGTTGAGTTAGATGGGTGCTCTCTTGCCATCTTGATGTTAACAGCTGGTCCAAAGAGGCATCAGTTGAAGGCCACGCAGATGCTTTTTGAGCAAAGGTTAAAAGGTTATTACCACCACATGCATTAGAGGCTTCCAGAAAACCATTGTATAATAAGTACTAATGGTACAGCCATCTGCGCCACATATTTAATAAAAGAATTGGCTGCAGCAGTGATTACATTGCTTTTAGGGGATTTCAAGTAAGCAGACATGAAAAAGTAAAGACAGAACAAGAGCAAGTGGATCAGGTGAAAGGCAGGAACCAGAGAAGGAAGAAAAGAAAAAAAGGCTTATTGGTTGAAAACGGGTGCATCCTTCACTGATCTAGTAGGCATATAGGTAAAATGAGCCATGGCAAGATCCACAGTGGGAACAGACCACTTCTGTACAAAATCCTCAAATGGATACAAAACAAGCAAGTGCTTAATGGGAGCGATTGACTTATCAAAGATGCTTATAATCTCCTTAGAGCAATAGATGAAAAAGCAGGTGCAAACAAAGTCTTTGTGGTCTTGGGAGTTGTAAATAAAGGCTGGATACAGCACTAGAAGCAACCATGTAATTCTCTTGTTTCAGAGTGGTCCACACTGCATTAAGAATCAAAACAGTTGTCTTTAATTTAGGAGTATTAAAAACTCTTCAAAAAAGGTAAGCTCATCAGTCAAGGACTGTAGCAACTCAGAATCAGTCTCTGTGGCCAATGACTCAAGAAGCTACTAAGGCTAAAAGGCATATCAGGAAAAAAAATAACCTGCAGGAGAGGGCACAGGAGCATGCTTGGGATCTGTGAGATCACAGCCAGCAAATAACTGGGTGACTTGGGCCATAGAATCTTTTCTGACCATGGTGAAGACCTCAGCCAAAAAAAGGTAGGGAATCCAGACACACCCTACAGAGCTGAGAAGAGTACTCTAAAGATGAAACAGACTCCAAAAGCCGAGGGCAACATGACTTCAGGATGCAGATATCAGCCCCACCAGTTGGCTTCAGTGTTGCTTGCACTGGGCCATGAGAAGAAAGTGAACTAGGGGCACCTGGTACAGAGCCATGTCTAGAATCAGATGCGTTTCAATTACAATGTATACACTCAAGGTAAGAGGCAAGCCCTCAAGTACTTGGGACAGCTGGTAGCAGATGGGTGTCAGATAGCCAGAGTTAGTAACTGTAGGAACAGATCAAAGATTGGAGTTCTACATGGCTCTTTCCCAACGGCTGCTCATGCTTGCAGACTCTTCATGGTAGGAAGGAGCATAGAACAAGCACATGACACTCCACCCAGCGGATGACTTCAGTGCTCAGTCCCAAATCGTTGACCCCTTCCACAGCAAAATTCATCAGAAAAATGAATAAAAAGGCACCCAGTGGCCTTTGCAAACATTGTACCTCTTGGCGCTTGGACTAACTAGCTTACTCATTGAGTCTTCAGAGACAGGGCAAATTCAGTGTTTCTGAAACTGTAAAGCAACCTGCAGCTATCTTTTACAACTGGGATCTGCAATTAGAGGACCTCCAGCTGTTGCAAAACTACAAGTCCCATCATGCCTCTAGGTGTCATGCCTGTGGCTGTCAGTCTTGCTATGCCTCATGGGATTTGTAGTTCTGCAACAGCTGGAGGTCCACTAATTGCATATCCGTTTTACAAGAACAGAGTTTGGAAAGCTCCCCATGTGAAACTTAGGTGTCAAAGGTCACTCCAAGACTATCCCAGCAACTCGTCCAGTAGGATGACCGCACCAGGCAGCTGCAATTAAAGAGTCAAACCTTCCAGCAGGGATGTAGGGAGTAATCCAAGAGGTGTAAAAAATAAAAAGGTTGGTCTTCAACACAGCAGAGCAAAACATGTCCATCCTCCTAAAACAAAACTGAGTCAAGCAGGTAGGAAGAGGTTTTTCCTGTACCAAGCTAGGTTTTGTCCAATCCATTATGTTCTAGCCAAATGGTAGTTTCCTAAAAACAATGCGGATACATGGAAGATTCTGTATCTTGGCATTTGTTGCCGAGAAGGACCACTGCTGAGAGCCACGGTCTTTTCTTCAGCAGCCTGACACACCATGCTGAGCGAGAGCAAAAGCATTAGCTGTGCCTATTGGAAAACTCTAGCTCAGCACGGGACAGTCTCAGAGCGCTGCAGACACTAAAAAGGCGCTGGCACATTTAGACATTTAAACAGGAAAAAAAAAAAAAAAAACACACAACAACTTTCCTCTAGAGCTTTACATCCAGCACTCACATGAATTATACATTACACAAGGCAAAGATCATCAAGACATTTTATTAGAAAAGTTATACATAACACAGCATTATCAACTATTTTCATGAACAATTATTCTCAAGAAGCAATGAAAACTGACTAAAATGTGACAACAGATTAATTTCTAGATTTAGAACATCCATGTTATCTACAATCTCTCTTTATACAAAGGGAAAAACTGGTTTCTGAGGCACGTCAAATAGAAAAAACAGAAAGGCGTGCTTAAAGCTTTTTTTTTCTTTATTTTACATTATAATAAAAGGAATTGTGCGATACATCATTTTAAAACATAAATTAAGTTAGGGGACCACACTGGATTTGGAAATGTTATTTTTCTAGGGTCTGAAGAGTCCACCACTGCCAGATTGTGTGCAAGGAAAAACAAAAAAGGCCAAGATTGAACATGTGAGACATTGTACACATCTGAAAGTCCCACTGAAACAGCGGGTACCATAACAAAAAAAACAAAAAAAAACAAAAACACTTAATATCGTGTGCACCTTTCTAAAATGTTACCGTACAAGAACTTTGCTTTTCTGTATTTGATTTATGTTGAGTTTTAATCACACGCCTGCAGGTTTTTCTTTTACCGAAAGACCTTTTTTCATTTCTCTGGGCACAGCTGGTCTTACTGAGTCAGGGAGGTTGATTTACTAAAAGGCAAATATATTGTGCACTTGCTTTAGATCTGAGGGGAAGCTCTGCTGATTTATAGCGTCCAATTATTAGCCAAAATGCAGTTTATTTTCCTTGCATGTTCCTATCAGATCTAGAGCAACTGCACTTGCAGTGCACAGACTACAGTGCCTTATAAAAGTATTCACCCCCCTTGGCATTACCTATTTTGTTACATTACAGCTTTAGTTCAATGTTTTTTTAATCTGAATTATATGTGACGGATCAGAACACAATAGTCTAAGTTGGTGAAGTGAAATTAGAAAAATATATACAAAAAAAAATAATTGGCATGTGCGTATGTATTCACCCCCTTTATTATAAAGCCCATAAAAAGCTCTGGTGCAACCAATTACCTTCAGAAGTCACATAATTAGTGAAATGATGTCCACCTGTGTGCAAAGTGTCACATGATCTGTCATTACATATACACACCTTTTTAAAAGGCCCCAGAGGCTGCAACACCTAAGCAAGAGGCACCAAACACTGCCATGAAGACCAAGGAACTCTCCAAACAGGTAAGGGACAATGTTGTTGAGAAGTCAGGGTTAGGTTATAAAAAAAAAAAAAAAAAAAATCCAAATCTTTGATGATCCCTAGGAGCACCATCAAATCTATCATAACCAAATGGAAAGAACATGGCACAACAGCAAACCTGCCAAGAGAGGGTCGCACACCAAAACTCAGACCGGGCAAGGAGGGCAATAATCAGAGAGGCAGCACAGAGACCTAGGGTAACCCTGGAGGAGCTGCAGAGTTCCACAGCAGAGACTGGAGTATCTGTACATAGGACAACAATAAGCCGTACGCTCCATAGAGTTGGGCTTAATGGCAAATTGGCCAGAAGAAAGCCATTACAGCAAAAAACAAAATGGCACATTTTGAGTTTGCAAAAAGGCATGTGGGAGACTCCCAAAAATGTATGGAGGAAGGTGCTCTGGTCTAATGACTAAAATTTAACTTTTTGGCCAAAGAAAAACGCTATGTCTGGCGCAAACCCAACACATCATATCACCCAAAGAACACCATCCCCACAGTGAAACATGGCGGTGGCAGCATTATACTGTGGGGATGTTTTTCAGCAGTCGGGACTGGGAAAGTGGTCAGAATTAAGGGAAAGATGGATGGTGCTAAATACAGGGATATTCTTGAGCAAAACCTGTACCACTCTGTGTGATATGAGGCTAGGACAGAGGTTCACCTTCCAGCAGGACAAGGACCTCAAACACACTGCTAAAGCAACACTTGAGTGGTTTAAGAGGAAAAGTGTAAATGTGTTGGAATGGCCTAGTCAAAGCCCAGACCTCAATCAAATAGAAAATCTGTGGTCAGACTTAAAGATTGCTGTTCAGAAGCACAAACCATCCAACTTGAAGGAGCTGGAGCAGTTTTGCAAGGAGGAATGGGCATAAATCCCAGTGGTAAGATGTGGCAAGCTCAAAGAGACTTATCCAAAGCGACTTGGAGCTGTGATAGCCACAAAAGGTGGCTCTACAAAGTATTGACTTTAGGGGGTGAATAGTTATGCACATTGACTTTTGTCCTATTTGTTGTTTTCTTTACAACAAAAAAAAAAAACAAACCTCTTCAAAGTTATGGGCATGTTCTGTAAATTAAATGATGCAAATCCTCAAACAATCCATGTTAATTCCAGGTTGTGAGGCAAAACACGAAAAATGCCAAGGGGGTGAATATTTTTGCAAGGCACTGTATATCCCTTTAGCAAATCAGCCCCAATGTTGCTTCAGAGGTTCCTCAAATCCCAGCCAAAAGTTGACCAAAACAGAGGTTTTACAGCAGTCACCAACTGTAGAAATCTGTTTGCATTAGGACCATTACAGGGGGGGGGGGGGGGAGAATTGTTTACATGGGAGCCACTTTAGACACCAGTTCTCAATAGTTCAAGCAATAGTGGAACGGGGCACACTGTATATTAAGATGGCTCTGGAAGCCTGAGGAGTCCCAATGAAGATCTTCATTTTCTTGTAACCCATACAGAACACTCAAGTTTGTTTGCAAATGTAAAATCCAGTCTTTCAATATACCCTGAAGTGTATAGGTAAATCCATTCACTTAAAGTTGAGCATTACCTAGTCAGCCTTAGAAATGAGCCCTCCCCTCTAACACCTATTCTGACTAACCTATGTAAGAAAGATCTGTATACTATTTTCTGGTCTGGCCATGTGATCTCATGTCAGTCAGCACTGGCTACAGGGGAAAGGAGAGTGTGCTCAACAAAAAGCCTGGGGGCAGAGATGTCACCCACTTACTATGGCTCATTCCTTGTTGAAAGCTCCCCTCCTCTCCACTGCAGCAGCGGCTGGATGACACAGGGTAGCCAGATCACATGACCGAACTGGAGCAGGCTGAAAATAGGTATATGCATCTTCCTACACAGGCTAATCGGCATAAGTGTTAGGAGGGGGTAGGGAATGTTTTTAAGACTAGTTAGTTAGCCCAGACTTCTACTTTAAGGACGCATTAGAATCCTATTTGTAATGCCAAAGCTGCTGCGAATGGAACAGAAGATAAACTGATCATTTATATTTACCTCGCCAAAATTCTTAAGGAAAATAACTTGGTACATTAAAAGTGCCTTTTTAAACCAGCAATAAAAAAAACAAAACAAAAAAAACAAACAAAATCTTAGGAAACATACAGTTCTTTACTAAAAGCTCAACTGTTCAGCTTAAAGAGACTCAATAAAATTAAAGTAGGATTAAAAAAAGGTTCTCTGTGAAGAACGTAAATACTCACCTACTGAATGCCTCTGTAAAGTAGAGAATTGTCACTTGAACTCTACAGGGACAGATCTTGGATCGCCTGCTGTTCTATCTGCCAGCACCCACTTCACTACAGGATTCAGCAATGACTTAGAAATAGGCAAAAACCACTAAAGTGTAGCAGGGGACCAGAAAATCAACACAAACAGAAGTGTCAACTTCTAAAGCCCCTTCCACATGGGGCAGCGACACCAGTAGTCTGTCTGCTCAGTGGGGAATCTGTCCACTGATCCCCACTGAGCAAGCAGATGGTTGGTCCATGTCTACTCCGCTCATGCAGAGACAGCCCATTTTCCCTATGGAGCGGTGGGTGTAAACAGACCAACTTCCCGTTTACACCAGACTTCCATCCGATCCGCCAGATGGGGGAGATGGATCCCCGTCTGTTTTTAGCAGATAGGATGACGGTGTCTGTAAACAGACATGTGCGTTCACACCCATCACTCCATAGGGTCCGATCGGGACCGCCTGAAAAACTGACAGGTGGACCTGATCGGTCCATTAATGTGAAAAGGGGCCTTAGTGCCGATTTCTCTACATTACAACAGCAAAGGCAGCCTTAGTAAGTATTTAATATCCTATTTACTGGAAACAATTGACATAGGTAACAGTTTAATCTTAAAACAGGAGTGTGCAGTATTAAACTTTGAAATGCGAAGTGACAAATGGAGGAAAGGTTTCTTTGAACTAAAATACTCTGCTAAAAACATCTCAAACATGGTTTTATAATTAGTCTTTGACTGTGCACCAACCTATAGATCATTGTTTTGATTGTATGCATACAGTTGTATGCTAAATGTTCCAGTTCAGTGACTGAAGATTCCATCAAATGCCTTGTAGTACGGCTCTCACACAAAGTTGCCTTTAGCAAACAGATCTTACAGCAGACCACACAAAGAAAAATCTCACTGAACTTCCACACACAAAAACATGAAGCCTTGTGTTGTCAACGATGCCTGAGTTTCTTGGTTGTGGAAACAAATGACCACCGCTCTGATAGAACATCCCAAGTGCAGAAATACTCCAAAATAAGTGCTAAAAGAGAAAGAGAGGAGGTCCTACCTTATAAATCACAAGTCCCAGGTGCTACAACATCTTTACAGACAGCAGCCAATACAAGTCTGATATTACCAGTGAATGATTTTCTTATAGTAGCGATTTGCTCATTTAGTTGCACTGACCAGTGTAGAAATGTATAACAATTATTAGAATTGACTTTTCTTTTTTGGAACTTTAAAAGTAATTTTTTGAATAGCCCAGAATTAAAGTGGATGTAAACCCAAGGTCATCCTTTCTAAACTACTGCCATAGGGGTTATCTATAAGGATATACATGCCTCCTGCATGTAACTTTACCTGTCAAATGTCTCCCCTCTGTCTGTTATTAGAGCTGAAAAACTGCAGATTCTGTGGGTGGGTCGGTTGTCTGGAGGTCGGTGGGTGGAGTCGTGATGTCAGACTCCCCACCCACCTCTACACTCCCCTTGTCAATATGCATTTTCTCCTGTGTATTTCTTACACTGAACTTCTGCTATGATCTCTAACATCCAGTGAAAAGACAGGAAAGTAACCACATGACTTCAGCATGCCAAATCATGGTGAGGTGTGGCACAGCCAATCCTTGCAGAGCTGCTGAAGAAAGGAGTGGGGGAGGGAATTAAAAAATAATGCATGTCTTAGGCTAGTGCACGAGATATGTAAATCACCTGTCACTCACAGCAAGGGGGAGGATTTGACAAAGTTTTTCTCAGTTTGTCAAGAATTGTCTCACTGAATAAAAGAGGATTGCTCAGAGCTGGATTAACTCTGTGTAGCAAGACTGGGCTCAAATGATACAGTATGATTAAAAAAAAAAAAAATTCGGGTTTACATCCACTTTAAAGAAAATCATAAATGACACAGCTGCCTCACCGAAGTAAATTTATGGACAGTCTCCAATTCAAAGGCGAGAACTTCGATAGCAATTTCTTATAGGACAAACTGTACACAGTTAGCCCAGGGCTTAATAACAACCACTGTCCAGAGAGATATTTATTTCAGATTTTTCCCGTGGCAGCAGGTGGTTATACACAAAACAATTGGTCTCCACTACAAAGCATACCAAAGGCTCACCATAGGAAAAAAAAAAAGGCCAACTCCCTGCCAACATTTATCAGCTCTGCTAAGTTGTTTATGTGTTTAGAATGGCTTCCTCGCTGGGAACAAACATGCTGTCTGCAAAACTTCAACAGCCAATCACCTCTCTAGAATAAACTGACCTGGATGACTGCCCAATCAGTAATACTGCAAGAAAAATCTTGCCAACTCCAGGAGCCCAGGCTCATTTATTAGTGGCAGTGTTTTTCCACTGACTGGGTTGCTTTAATGCAATTCTCTGCATTATAAACAATTCTATACTAAGGGGCACCTCATGCAAGTGTAACTTGTTTCTTGTATACCTTTTAACAGGTAGATTTACATAAGTATATAGAGATTAATGGGGCTGGATTATCACCCTTGTATTTTTTCTGATGCATTTTCCCATCCAAAAAATCAATGGAAATGCATCAAAAAATGCACGAAGGTGCTAGTCAACGTGAGTCATGGCAGACGTCAATGTGTCAATACGCACGTAAACAAACCAACCATGACGGGCATTGCAACCCATGTAGAAAAGGTGTGGCAATGCACATTTGATGCACGTCCACTGATTTTAATTGAAATTGCAGTAAGGAAAAAACACGCATTTGTGAATCGAGCCAAAGTTTATCAATTTACATCTGGTCAAATTTCAGCAGTTCTTTTACAATAATTGTATTAAAGAGATTGTAAAGGTAAAACGTTTAGCTTAGCAGTGGTGTTAAATTAGCGGCCCTCCAGCTGTTGCGGAACTACAAGTCCCATCATGCCTCTGCCTGTGGGGATCATGCTTGCAATGCCTCATGGGACTTGTAGTTTCGGAACAGCTGGGAGGGTCACCAGTTTGCCACCTGTATGGCTTAATGCATTCTCTGCATTAATTTATAAAAAAAAACAAAAACACACCTTTCAATGAAAGCTCCCCACCAGCCCCCCCTAACGCGATCTTGATCCAGCACGGTGCACATCTGCAACAGCACCCCCCCAGACTTGGCTAAGCAGAGTGAGCCATTGGCTCCTGCCAGTCAAAACCTGTGAGGACAGAGCCACACTGTCTGAATAGACACACACACAGCCCGGCTCTAAATAAACCCACACAAGAGCCTTCATTGCAAGTGGCTTGCTATGAGGGCACTTGGAAGGGAGGAAGAGACCAAAGTACAGGCAGGGGACCCCACAAAAGGCCACGCTGAAGAGCAGGTAATTATACATTTGAAAAAAGTTTTACAAAACATTAACTGCCCTATGATTTAGATGTAGAAATGATCAACAGGCATTGATGGGAAGGAACTGGATTGGTTTGCAGGTTAAAAAGAAAAAAAAAAACAAAAAAAAAACTTTAAAATGACAAAGTACCGGGTCTTAAATAATTAAGAGGTACAAAAAAGAATCACGGTGTAACGTGTTAAATATTAAAACCTTCAATAATCCACCAACAGTTCATTGTGCATACAAAAGAAAAGAAAGAAATCACCCACCAATGCAGACACATATATATGCTGCTGGCTGAAAAATATCCGGATGATCAGCAAGATCTTTCTATTATGAAGCCATAACAATTGTCACTCTACTTGAGCTGTGTACCCACTAGAGGAATACAAAACACCGACTTTGGGGTTCATCTATCAGGAGGATGAAAGAGAAGCTGCATTCTAGAGAATGTCAAAAAACTATTTAAGAGCCCATACAAAATATAGGCAATGTAGTAAATCACATAAGAACTATACGCAGTGCCAATCCCAGATATTTGCTAAGCACTGGATCAAACACCATAGCAAACCTTTTCACACCATTGGGTGAAAAGATGAACATGCATGAGAACACAAAGGATCTGTTTAAACATCCTCAATTACATCCATATACTGAACTCCATTTGGAACAGAATGATGATTTATATTACCATGTCAGTTTTCCAATGGGCAGAGAAACATACCAAATATTTTCTATTAATGAGACGGCAACGTTTATTATTTAAATTTCTTTTAATGCCATAAAATACTAAAATGTGTATTTACAGAAATATTTTACATTTACGACTACAAAAAGCAGAATAAAAGCCAATGTAAAAAGAACCCTCAATCTGGACCACAGATGCTTAGAAGTCAAGAGACTTATCTGTACCTGCCTGTGCACACATGGTGCAAGAAACCATTCTGTAAGCCTAAACTCCAGACTTCCGGTAGACAGGTTGCATGTATGCAAAGTCAACGGACTTAAAAACGTTTTACTTGCATGCAGAGGAAGCAGAGTACCTAGTCACCCCTGACATCTGCAGACAAAGCACTCATTCTAGAAACTTACAGCCATACTTAAAAGTCCACTCCCTTAACAGTCAACAAAACCATTTCCACCCCAATTCTGCATGGTTTATCCATGTTACAGAAAGGATATAAATTCAATGATTATGTAGTGTAGGGGTAAACCTCACACATATACATTTGCAATTTGGTTATCCAAGATAGTGAAGGCCAACACAGGCGAAATGTAAATCTGATTTTTCTAGCCAAATCCTGATTTTTTTCGACAGCAAACATACACTCTATTCTACATATGAATCGTATAGAAGAGAGGCATTTATAACTATTCTTACTGCTGTGCTAAGCTGTGTACATGGTAAATTACAACAGGAGAATGGAATTCCCAAATTATCTAACAAATTGTAGATCAATAATTTAGCTGCAGACTGGAGCAAAGAAAACAAAGTCCAATTTTTAAAATCCGATACTTCAGTTAAGGACAGACACTGATGGCCGAAACTCATTTTATCACTACTCACTTCCTGCTGCACTAAAAGAAAATTGCCAAGAAACTATCCTTTTGTTGCCAACATGTAGGCAGATCTGGGTACCTGAAGCACAGGAGAACTTGTAACCATACGTCATGTAATATAGGCAGGCGGTCATTGTTTACTTGCTTAAAATGCAAGTTGCCTGGCAACTTCGATTCAATGAAAATTGGTTACCGACCTGAACAAGCATCCAGATAAATATTTTTGTAAGAAATACTTTTTCAGCTTACTTGTTTCATGGTCAACCTCAAGAATTGCAGGAATAGGGTAACCATGACAACCAGATACCTAGTACATTTTGAAGAAAAAGCTCAGCCTGGCAACCTAAAGGTTTCTCTCATGACAGGTTCCTTTAACCTTCCAGGATCTAGTTGTAAAGGCTGCACACTGCAGCTGGTAAATGCAATTGTCACTTCAGTGCAGGAACCTAATCCTGGCTACAGGTGGTGACTATATAACATTTAAGAACATACTTTACGCATTCATCAATGCAATACTGCACACAACTGCCCGATAGTCTCACTCTATTCTTTTACTCCAGAAATGTTGTAATGAGTTGGTTGGAGAGAAAAAAAAAAAATAGTAATTCTCCCACCCACCCCAAATCCACATTTATAACCCATAAAAATATAGAAGTTACATTTAAAGAAAAATAAAAAAAGGGACAAACTGTACATATATTAAAATAACCATGCCCAATAAAACGCCAGTAGGGAGATGACCAGCATGACATGGTTTTTTTGACCAGCTTGATGTTGTGATAAGCCTCTAGTACACGGCTCTGCCATGCAAGATCCAGCATAGAGGTTCATAGCATGTGGTGAGGTCACTTGCTTAAGCTGGAGGGAGAAGCAAGTCAGACCACGTGAAACCTTGGGCCTGGTGTGGCAATGATGTCACTGTATGGTTCCTCCTGTGTCAGCTCAATCGCTTGTTGCTTTTTAAGGACCAGAAAACTGTAGAATTTTGCTGCGGCTTGCTTGCGGTTTGTATTTCGGCACAGGTCAAGCAAACTAATAGATTCAGCGCCCGTTCTGGCCAAGACTCTCTGTAAAAAAAAAAAAAAAAAAAAGTGAGGAAAATAAATCTCATGGTACCAATAAATAGGACCAAATGCTAGATTAGTCTAATATTGCGTCAAAGATTTTCCCACACTATACAAAATGACATCTCCTAACCCTACCACACTTTAGATAAAATAGGGAAAATTCCCCCCCCCCACAAAGCACTTAGGTAGGGAAGGATTATACACTCAAGTGGTGTCTCCCCTCCTAGGGAAAGTCACCCTATGGGGGAGGTTTTCCAAAACTGGTGCACACAGAATCTGCTGCAGGTGTACAAAGTAACCAATCAGCTTCTAGGTATTATAGTCAAAATGTAATTGAACAAGCTGAAGTTAGAAACTGGTTACTATGCACAGCAGCACCAGATTCTGTGTGCACCATGTATAATAGAAAAAAAAAAAAAGGGGCTTGGTGGCTTCACATAGTTAAATACCCACTTCTGCTACAATGCCAGCTCTTGAGGTAGTGAAGCTAAAACTGCCAGGCGGAGAAAATAAATAATTCTGCAGAATTCAAAGCCTCCAAGAATATATATTTCCCCCTGCTGTGCACTGTTCCTCTTGCAGGCCCCTACAGGACACAGTAGTGCTGCAGGGTTGGCAGAAAAGAACTACGGAACGCAGCAGAAGAATCCCACACTCTTGAAAGTAGTGGATTCTGAAAATTCTTCTGGTTTCTTCTCCCTGTCAGGACTCACCAGAGCCCACAAAACCAGGAAGCTGAATATACAAATAACTGTTCTAGAGTAAGACCTCTGGCTATGTGCAATACGTGCCTCCATACTGCTTTGTCATAGTTGCGACTTGGAGCCGATTGTCCCATCTACATAACCCACCAGCCATGTACCTGGTATGTCACCAGTCTTCAAGTGGTTGTACCGTGATGTTGCCTGTAGCTGCAGACATCACCACGGTACAGTTTTTCTTTAGAGCCGGTGTTCTGTCGAGAAGTGCCCATCTATCGAAAAGTGCCCGGGTAGAACTGCGCATGTGCCGCACGGAGCCGCAGAACAGCTGAGTTTGCGGTCAGCTGTTGTCTCACGTGGCCGAGACACGTTCATGTAGGTGAGGGATGGATATTTACATGAAGGGGCAAATATTTCAATGATGGGCATTGCTGGGGCGGAATTTGTATCGATGGGCAAAGAAATCTGCAAAAGAAATCTTTATCTGCTATTCATTTTGAACGCTTGCGGGGCATGTTTAATCAATTGAAGGGCAGCTTTTTCTAAATTACATAAAGATTTTTTAGAAAATTTGTTTGGCCATCGATAAAAATTCCGCCCCCAGCACTGCCCGTCATTGAAATACCCGCCTCCTTCATGTAAATATCCGTCCCTCACCTACATGAACGTGCCACGGCAACGCGCGACAACAGCTGATCTTAAACTCAGCTGCTCTGAGGCTTCGTTCTGCGCACAAGCAGTTCCGGCCGGGCATTTTGATAGGGGCACTTCGACAGAACACCAGCTGTCCGCTCTCTTGTAACACTAATCAGAGCAGCCAATTAGCCACTCGATTGCAAGCAGCAGGAAGATATATGCCACCCTCTGCAGCTTGCTCAAACTCAGGCATTTAAAAAAAAAAAACTCAAAAGCATTTGAAAACACAGATCTTATTGTTTTGAATGCATTTAAAGTGCCCAGTTAACCACATTAAGAGTACCTGTCACATGCCCATTTGTCACAATGAAGTTCACATTCTTGTGACAGCAAGAAAAAAAAATAAAGTAAAGCAACAGTGTAAAAATAAAATTTTAGTTACCACAGGAATGTCAGATTGAGGGCAGTAATTCTAGCACTAGACCTCTGTAAACCTAAAGCGGTAACCTGTAAAGGCTTTTAAAGGGTTGCCTATGGATAGTAACATATGCACAGGCATGCGCAATTTAAAGCAATTTCGGCATAACGTCTTTAATGTTCTACAAAAAAAATTGTGTTACGTATTGTGTCTTTTGCATTACAATTAAAAAAAAGCGGATTTTTTCCCAATAAATTGCATTTGAAAAACTGTTGTGCAAAAAAACAAAAACAAAACCCAATTTATTCTATAGGGCCTCCACTATAAATAAAACAAACGTTTAAGGGTTCTAAGCAATTCTAGCGACAAAAAAAAACCAAAACTGATTGTTACATGTGAACAAAAAGTGCCAGAAAAGCCTGGTCCTTAAGTGGTTACTTTGGAGCCAACTGCCCCATTTACATAAAGATCACTTCAGATTCATCTAAACTTAGAAGGTAAGGTACAGTACATGCAGACACTGTCGTGTGCTTTTGATATTTATTTCCGGTCAACAGGTTTACATCAAGTCTTTTGTTTTGTAAACTGAAGTACCTTTTAAAGCAACCTTACAGATGGCAACTTCACTAGAGCAGGAAAAAAAAAAAAAATGCACACAGCTTAATGCAAATTCTATACTTTGCAATCAACTGTCTTCCCTAAAGATAAATCATCAATGGACTGCTGACGCCAGCAAGGGAAGCAGTTGTGATCCAATGTTGTTTGGGGGAAAGGGAAGTGGTGCAGTACCTGAAGACCGTGCAGCATCTGTTGAGTCCTCTTGTTCCACCTTCTCTCTTCCTGGTCCTGCTCAGTCCCCGTGGCATCTTCCTCCTGCAGCAACAATCACAGCACTTAGTGAAACAGCTGCAAGCAGTGATTAATATTCATAGGATAACAAGTGAAGGGGAAAATGAATTCATATTTTTCAATATCCCATCCTAAACTACCTGCTCATCTGATACACAGCAAATGAGTCTCCTGTCTCTGCGCTAAGAAAATATTCAGCAAAGCAGATTTTTTATTGAGATGTTAAAATCACAGATGTTTTTGTTGGCTGGTGAGGGAAATTACGATGTACCATTGTGTCCTTTCAGCAAGGCAAACAGAAGCAAGCGACCTCAGTGCCAGCTTCCGAGCCATGTTGTATATATTTAAACAGTCATTTACAGATGAAGCCAAACTTTGTACAATACGGAGGACTAAGGGCAAATAATCAACAAGGCAAACAAGTGTAGAAATCAAAAAGCAATTAAAAGAACAAAGTGGATGAGCGACAATTAATGTATGTGCATCAATGCCTCTTGGGGACAAAACTTAAAAAAAAACAAAACAAAAAAAACAAAACAAAACACCAACAGGAAGGATTTTTGAACATCTTAAAATAGCTAAAGGCAACTTTTATTTTTTTTTTTAGCTTTGGAGTGGAGATGGATTAGGATACTGGTCAGGTTTTTATTGCTGCCTTTGCCTGTTAGTGAGATTAACACCAGCCAGCGCTTCTGGCAGCTGATCATAGAGCCCAGCAAAAACCAGATCAGCTTCCTTTGGCTCTATGATTTATTACCCTGGAAGTGATGTCACCCAGATGTAAAAACTGCCATTTTTAAAAATCAAAAGCATTTGATCTCGCTGATTTTATGGAGAGATCTGGGGGTCTCTACCAAGGAGTACCTGTCACATGCCTATTGCTGTCACAAGGGATGTTTACTTTCCCTGAGACTTAAAGAATAAAAGTGATAAAAAAAATAAAAATAAAATGCTAGAACAGAATTCAGTGAATGAATGACGTGCCAGTGTGGGTGCAGCCCCACTGTTTTTAAATTGTGACTGCAGGTGTGGGGAGAGAATCCACTGTTACAGCAAGAAGGGATTGGTAGGAGAGGATGCAGGAGCTGGAACATGTAACAAGTTTCAAAGGCGAACTTAGCCTTTAATTTATACCCAAAACAAAAAAAAAAATACTGCAGCTTACCAATCCTGGACGTAAATCCTCTCCTATACCCAGTGAAGTGAATAGCCTCCGATGATACACAGGGATGAAACAAATCTCCCTACATAAGTTTTATTTGTATATCTGCGGTCTTCAGCTTTATATACTGTTTAGAAAGTGTTAGATTTTTTTTTCTTCCTGTTACAGCTGTGGGACTGGAGTCTTGCCATACACTGTGTGACAGCTGACTGGAGGAAAGGCAGCTGAACTTTATTTAATCAGAGGCACTTTAAATGATGGCAGGTGTGTACTGGCTCCTATTTAACATTAGTTGGAATGCGATTGCTTAAATCCGAACACAGCTGCATCCCCAGTTATAGAAGGGTGTGCACGCTTATGTGACCACATTTTATTTTTTTTACTACCCCCCCCCAAGATTTCAGTTTGTTTTTCAATTGAGTTGTATAGTTTATAGGTCACATTAAAAAGTGGGAAAAAGCTCTGAAATGATTTATCTTTGTCTCAATTTTTTACATCACAGAAACCTGACATTTTAACAAGGGTGTGTAGACTCTTTATATCCACTGTAGGGCCAAAAAGCTTTGGCTGCACTTCACATTTAGCCCGGGTTCACACTAGCACGATCTCAGAGATCGCATGCGATTCGCACCCGCACCGCAGGTGCCGATCACATGCGTTTTCTGAGCAATCTAAATTTAGCCAGTTGTATGGCTCGCATTAGATTCGCACAGAAAATAGTGCAGGGACTTGTTTTTCCCTGCATTAGAATCAGATTCCATGGGTGTTCACACAGTTCACACTACGATCTGTGAACTAAACTGGGGGTGTCATAATGACACCTGCAGCAGTTCGCACAAGGCAGTATGAACTGCCTGTGGGAGAGGAGCGATGCGGAAACCGGTGCTGGAATCGCACTGGTTCCCGCACTAGTGTGAATCCAGGGTTAGGGTTTAAAAAAAATATTGTAAAAGGAAAAGTTCATAAGTTACCTCCTCTTCCTCATCCTCCTTGTCTTTTTCCTTCTCTGGTAGAAGATTGAGCTCTGGAATTAGCTCACTAAGGGTCTGAGGTTCCTCTGGTGGAAGTTCCACAGGTGGCATCTCTATCTGAGGCTCTGGTTCTTGCTGCACAAAAAATAAATAAAATTAGAAACATGCAAGCATTGGAGGAGGTGGTGGGGATACAAAAAGGGACTGAAATGAGCTTCATATGCCAAAATGAAAAGCAAGCAAGACTTACAGGAATCAATGGCTCTGGTTCCATCTGTTGAGAGTCACGCTTCACACCTTGCTGCTGCTGCTGCGGCGGTGGCGGCTGAGGAGTTGGTGGAGGTGGCATTATAGTTTCATCCAGCTGAGTTCTGCTTCCCTCCATCATAGACTCCTGCAATCTACTGGCTTCTTCCAATATGGGTTGGTCTGGAAATAAAAGACGTTGACTCCATGACATATAGCAAGTTATCAAAGTTACGCCAAAAATGACTAACAAGGCTTCATCTGCACTTAGCACTGCAAGTATTGTGATGAAAAAAGAAAAGCTTTGGGGAGGGAAGAAGTCCAGCAATTGCAATAGTTTTAAAAATCTGCTGGCTTATAAGGGCTTAGGTCAAACGAGGTGTATGACACCTTGTGGACTTATTTACCAAGTAGAAATGAAATCGCCTGCACAGATGAGCCAGTGGCACTTCATCTAAATATCGGACATGGCAGCCTGTCTGTTCAGGCATTTTTATTTCAACAGGAACAGGAACTCTCTCAAAAGTGTTAATAAAAACAAAAAAAAACAAAAACAGTGGTTAATACTAAAAGAAACCAGTCAAAAAAACAAAAAAAAAAAAAACAAAAAAAAAAAAACAAAAAAAAAAAAAACCGCACAAAATTTGGGTACAGTGTTGCACTATGGAGTAATTGTCAAATTATCACAGCATAGAAAACAAGGGTCAGGTAACAAAGGGTATTAGAGGCTGGTACTTAGATGGTTAAAGCCCGATACGCAAGGCATGCATATCCAGACCTGTCTGGCCTGTACAGACCGCAAAGTCAGATATTTAGATGAAGTGCCACAGGCTTGTACTTTGTGTATGACTCCCTCTTCATTTCTACTCGACAAACAGCACAACTGAGTGGGGATGCACCCTTGAGAATGCACCCGATGGGAGACAAAGGGAAAAAAGGCAAGCTTGGAGCGGCATAGCTACTATTGATACTTTTATTTACGATTTACATTTTTAACAAGTGCCGAGAATTCAACCATCACTATGCTTCAGGAACTTGACATTCAGATCTCAGCAACAAAAGCTGCAGAGTATTGTCCAGCTGCCCTTACCTCTTGCTCAATCACAGAAGGTTTTTGTATTATGGGAACCATTCACAAAATACTAATTATTCTGTGAATGGACAGCGGTGGGGAAAGGCAGATAGTCACAGCAGATGCACCTCTCCTGTGAAAGCACTGGGACTAAAACAGCTGTACTTCCTGCACTCAGCAAATCGTGCATTAGTGGTTGCAAACCTCATATATAAAATATGAACAAAACATATCCCTCTATAGCGTGTACTTGTCTCAATTAAGAGCACTAAGTGTATTTTCTGTCTGATGCCTCCTCCTTCCTCTGCCACCAGCATGAGTCACTTCTGATAGGACCTCTTTAATGTGAGATCTGGGGTCAAAAAGCCCTCAGATCTCACATTTACACTTTGAAGCAATAAAAAAAAAATAAAAAAAAGGCCGTTGGGCAGAAGTGACGTTTGACATCATCCAATGGTATGGAGTCGAGTGGAGGCCATCTTCCCTCACTAGACTTCCTGCCTACCAGGGGATAGGATCAGATCCACGCTACTGACAGATCCGGTAAGCGGCAGAGAAGACCGGGACGCAGGCACCTCTTTCGACGCCGATAAAAGTGATCTTGTGGCAAATCTGCTGCTGAGACCACTTTGATCTTAAAGAGGACCACCCGCTGTTGAAAAAAATACTGGGGTATTGCCAGCCATCTGCTGTCATAACCCCGATATTTTTAAAAATAGTGGGCCGTCCTCTTTCATATAAAAGTGGTCTCTGCGACAGATTCGCCGCAAGATCACTTTTAATCGGGGGCGGCAGAGGGTGGTCTTTTGGACCCCAAGTCTCACATTAAAGAGGTCCTGTCATGCTTTTTTTCTATTACAAAGGGGATGTTTACAAGTGACCAAAACATTTTTTTTGTAAATGAAAAGTGTAAAAATAAAAAAATTATTTTACTTTAAAAAAAATAAATTTTGCCCACTTTTACTCTTATTACAAGGAATGTAAACATCTCTTGTAATAGAAAAAAAGCATGACAGGACCTCTTTAATGTGAGATCTGGGGTCAAAAAGACCTCAGATCTAACATTTAGACTTAAATGCAATTTAAAAAAAAAAAAAAAAAATTTAAAGCACCCCGTCCCGCTGAGCTCGTGCACAGAAGCGAACGCATACGCAAGTCACGCCTGCATTTGTAAAACAGTGTTCAAAACGCATGCGAGGTATGGCCATGATCGTTCAAATGAGAGCAATAATTCTAGCAAAAGACCTCCAACTCAAAACTGGTAACCTGTAGAAATTTTGAAGCATGACATGTGGGTATCAACTTACTCGGCGTAACATTATCTTTCACAATATAAAAAATAATTTTTTTTTTTACATACATATACACACACACATATATATACATATTTATTCTTTTGTGCTTCTAAGAAATTTTTTTTTTTTGCTAGAAAAAGATTTTTTTAAACTTGCTGAAGTTTGAAAAATAGGCCTGGTCTTTAAGTTGTTAAAGAAGTTGTAAACCTCCAAAAAACAAAGAAAAAAACCAAACCCTGAAAGACCAAAAGGTATAATGAGCTAGTATGCATCACATACTAGCTCATTATGAAATTTACCTTACCTTAGAATGATGCACTGAATCAGCGCCGGTACAACACAGGCAGGGCCGACGTCTTTCCCGGAGTTAAATTCCAGGTTCGCATGCTCCGGCGCTGTGATTGGCCAGTGCCGCAATGACGTCACTCCCACGCACACGGAGGAGCTGGCGGTCACGGCATGGGCCCTGAAGAAACAGCTCGGGCGTGCCGCTCCTTTAGTGCGCATGCGCCGACGTATATAGTAAGTATCTGCTAAACAGTGCAAGTTTAGGAGATATTTACAGTACCTACAGGTAAGCCTTAAAGTCTTCCTCTTATTACCTGTAGGTACAATTAAAAAAGAAATACTTTACTTCCTCTTTAACCACTTGCCTACTGAGCATTTTCACCCCCTTCCTGCCCAGGTCAAATTTTCAGCTTTCTGAGCTGTTGCACTTTGAATGATAATTGCAGTCATGCAACACTGTACCTAAACCAAATTTTTTTTGAGACAGCTTTCTTTTTACAGTATTTAATCACCACTGGGGCTTTTATTTTTTGCTAAACAAAAGAAAAAAAAAAAAGTTATAAATAAGTAATTTTTCTCCTGCACTGATGCAATGCATTGTATTTAAATCTCCACTGTTTTTTTTTTTTAACTAAACAAAAAAAAAAAAAACAATTTTGAAAAAGTTTGTAAAATAAGTAATTTTGCTCCTTCACTGATGAGGCTGCACTGGTGGGCACTGACGATCACTGCCCCGATTATCAGTGTAGATGTTCCCTGTGTCGATTTGCTGGTTATCGGCTTTCGCCAGCATGAGAGGATTTCCAATAATTGGCAAATCCTGTTTACATTTGATCACGCGGTAAAGAGCTGCAGTGATTGGCTTTTTACCAGTCTAATCAGCTGCGATCACTGCCAATGCGCTCCATATGGGGGGGGGGGGGGGGGGAGCAGGCAGCATGAGCACAGGACGTCATACGACGGCCTCCTGGCCAAGTGCATCCACGTCATTTAGCTACAGCGCGGTTGTGAACAGCTTAATCATTACATAAACCATCTAACTGCATTTGCTACGAGTGGCGTTCTGAACCACAGAATAGGGCAAACACTTACCAATAACTTCCTGTTGTCTCATTTCCTCTCTTGGAACTTCCGGATTCTCAAATTCCTTCAGGAACTCATCTAAATTATCAGCTTCTCCACCTTTTTTCCTCTTTCTGAGCTCATCTGCTACCAGAGGTGTGAGGCAACGTGTAAACAGCTGTTAACAGAGAACAGAAGGAGCATATTGAATGCGTTCTTACTAATTAATGCCAACTACAGGTTCTAATTTTGGGTCTCTTACTTTCAAGAGCCTAGGGTTCCACAAAGGCTGAGCAGGAAGTGAGAAAAGTTTTTCCACGCCTCCAGTCTCTTTCCACATCATCAGTTTCTTGGTTGGAGGTGCCAGGTCCAGAGTTGTTACAATATCAGAGTAGTCGCTCAGCTGTGCACGTATGGTTTTGCTGTCCAACTCCTTCACACTGTCCACAATCAGCTTTCTCTTCCTCTTGGCCTTAGTTTCCTTGACTAAAAGATGCAAAGAAAGACCGTTAACGGAAGTAAATACATATATGAAATGCTTCTAAGTTCCAAACATACTGGAAAGAACATGTTCTAAGCATTTTCCAAATACAAAAAAGGATTCACCTGTAATATCAATTGGCTCCAGAGCAAAAGCCTCCTCCTCATTTGGGACCAAAGTAGTCTGATCAGTCATAGTTGGCAGAGGCTCCACAGGATCCACAGAATCAGGGCTGTCTGCCCCCCCAACTGGAGAGAAATAGTATATATTAATGAAAACAGATAAACAGGGACAAGCATTAGAAAATGCAGAAAATTTGGCACACTTTATGCCATTGTAGACAGTCTTCTGCTGAATTACTTACGGGATACATTATCATCGTCGTCCAGATCGTCATCATGTGGGGGCTGTTCAGGCATTGCGATACCTTCTTCTGGAAGCGTGGGTGGGTCATCAAAGATACCCCCGCCACCATCACTTATAAGCTTGTCATCTGGTAGAATAAATTGACAGTAAGTACAGATTCTCTTAACAAATGCATACACTGCGATCGTTTAGCATCCATCAGACTCCCACATGCCACTCCCTGTACAATTTATAAAAGGATAAAGAGGATGCACCAGCTTTCTGCTTTTTTTTCAAAATTGTTAACAAAACGGAGAACCGTTTTTGGCAATACTGTCCTTCCTAAGGTTCACAAAAAAAAATTAAAAAAATAAAAACCACCTTTATTAATTTCTTTATTCATACTCCATTCGTCTCATTGACCAATGTCATAAAAATAGGGATTGAAACAAAGTTGCAACCAGAAAAGTGGGGAAATCTTCACAGACACTCGTACTTGTGGCATATGTTTAGGAGGCGTTTACTTCTTCAATTTAAGGAGATTGCAGGGGGGGGGGGGGGGGGGGGGGAATCTCCCGAAAGGCAGACATGGTAAAAATATTGTAAGAAAACAAAAAACAACATGTACATCCAAGAGGGTTTATCCATGCTGTACACTATCCAAAATGGGAATGGGGAAAAAATAAATTAAAAAAATCTGGCTTTAGATACACTTTAAATAGCTATTGGCAATGATTTTATCACACGACATGACAATTCATACCCAATATTCCTCCGTCATTTCCATCCCCAAAGTTGTCATCTTTGTACTGGTCATCATATTCCAAGTGGTTGCTCTTCTCGATCAGCGGGGCATCATTCTGTTCTGGCTCCAGTAACAGATTGGAGGCGCTGGTACTGACCAACATGTCATCTTCAAATGCACTGCCTTCACGCATCATCTCTCGGTCATCCATACCAAAGTCACCTAAGCAATGCAATGAAGAGTCGATTTAATTCAAATACCCATATTAGTAAAAGCACAATTGGTGTCAAAGAAATAAGTTCAAGTGAGGGCAATAACATTTGATGGAGATCATCAGTAAGCAGGGTTCTGGGAATGTAATCCTTAAGGGGAATAATGCATCATTGGGACATTTCATCCTGCGTCTACTTAAACCTAATTTCTCCATCAACTAATCCCCTATAGCCAACACCTATTGTATCACTTGCTCCTCTCCTAGATTGTAAAGCTGGGTACATATTGTTTCCTTTTTTGGAACTGATGGAACGAAGGAAAAAAAATAAACAGATTTCTGCATCCAGGAATCCACCCCCCACTGGGACATTGTTTTCTGATAGCAGGGACACTGCGCTGTCAGAATACATTGATCAGTGCCACAGCTGCTGATCGAAGGTGGTTTTTCAACGGGTCCCATTCGACAGAAGCTGAACTAGCGATCAACTTCTGTCAAACAGGGAGGGCTACCCAAATCAAAATTAAGATGGTCCCTGCTGAACTGACCAAATTTTGATCCATGTATACCCAGCGTTAGTCCTCAAAGAGCGTCCTAACTTTCTGGTCTTAAGTGGTTTTATAAAACTGTAATGTCTTCCTTTATTTTTTTTAAAGCGCAAACTGTATGCACTATATAAACCTCTTATGATAATTATCAGCGTTTACCATTTTCAGGGTAGGAGTGTTAAAATGGAGAGCATGCTTCTTAATATTGCAAATATTTGTTTTGCAGACAAAACCGAATACAAAATATTTGACGCCTTTAATTGTCACATTTTATATTAGGGACTGTAATAACAGATGGAGTGCATGTCACGGGACAAACCACTGAATGTTAAAAAACTGGACAGACACAATTGATAAGAACAGTGGTAAGACTCTTTGTTCTACCATATGTAGGAAGAACAGCCAGTGTCAGGTCATATGAATATGGCTACCCACACAGAATTAACTAAAAGCAATGTTTTTAAAATATTAAAAGGAATAATACAGTATATTCTGTGAACACTTGTGCTTTTGAATTGTAAGCCTTTATGTGACCGATGCTTGCGATTCCATATTTGCTAATGTAATATAAAAAAAGGGTAGATTAACCACCAGAGGGCACACTATTTGAAAAGTTTGATTCAACCCCCTGCTGTTAAAAAGCTTCCTCTGCAAAGAACATACAAAATATGCGCCTCTCCTACTGCCTGTACCACTGATCTACACTGTAATGAACAGAACCTACTGCCTGAAGACTCTTCAGTGTTTTCCTGGTCCCTCACTGTGTTCATTTGTTAAATCCAGAAACCTTCAACACCACTGGAGCCAGCGAGAGAGACGACAGTGGTCTTTTCATTAGAATGAAAACCAGTTGCAGGAGAGATGAACATTTACCATTTATTCAACAGAGAAACCTTTAGTGAGAGTGCTTTAAAGAGACTCAAATCTCTTAAGGAGCAATTCACACCCCTCCCGGCCATCGTTACGATGCAGTGCTGGGGTCTAAGTGGCCATTTGCCTGACCAATTCAAAGCCTTCCCCACTATAGAAAGCCCGATAAAGAAAAACCCACAACGTATGGGATAAAGTGCTCTATAAGAATTTAATGGATTTCATTTAATACAAAACTGGGGGTTGATATCAGATTCTGTTTTGCACAAATGAAACTATATGCAAGAGAAAAGTACTCACCAAAATCATTGTCTTGCAAGATATTGAGGTTTCCCACCTCTTCTCTCATAGTGATTTCCTCCACTCTACTCTGGTTGAGGCTGAACTGCTGGGCCACATCAATATCACTAAAGAGAAGACAGTTATGCCATAATTAGGAACATCAGCTGTTTTTCTTAATCTGCAATGTAGTTTGTTTAAATGTACACAATAAACCAAAACACTGGTCAATCACACATTAAAAACCGATAATTAAAATATGTTGCTTACTCCAGGTCTGGCAACGGTTGGTCAAAATCATGAAATTCCTCTGGCAGTGTGATTGCATTGTATGCAGCCTCTCGGTTTTCCTCTGGCAAATCCACCACACCTAAAAGAAAGCAGCAGTAATGAGACACATTACAATCGTGAAGTTGTCAAAGTAACTGCAAGCTTACAGCGTTTTATTTAGGCTGATGGCACAGTTGTGACTTCTATTTCTGTTCAGGTTTTCCCCTAGAGCTGAATCAATGTTAGGTCTACATCCATCCATGTATTAGAGAATACACACACCATATACATACACAGACCCCTGCCCATAGAACATCAAGCTTTAGCCAGATGCACCTCAAAAACCGAAAGGTGGATCTGATTTGACCACATCCACGTGCAAGACCCCAAGAGATTGAAATCTACAGTTAAAGAAAAAAAAAAGTATAGCCAAAGCTTTTTTTGGCTATACTTCTTTGGATCACAGGAGTGCAGTTTGTACTGCACTCCTGTGACCTGTTTTCAGCCAACAGAGGGCTTAAGTCTGCTGACATCACTGAACCGGTTCAGGCTCTAAAAAGATCCCGACCATATGGACAGGATCCACCCAGCAGCCTGGACTGGGACCTGGCTCAGCCTCTCAGTGATCTGCTGAGAGCCTGAGCCATCCCCTCCACAGCCCAAAGCTCCAGTAAGAACTGGAGGGGTAGAGAGCCAGTGACTGACCGTCCCGGATCTCTGTGCAAAACAGCGAAGGGGGAACTGAGCGATCAGAGTTGTTTGATCGCTCAGTTCTCACTGCAGAGCCAGATTGATGCTGCCACCAACCCAAGTACAAAATAGTTTTATTTTTACAAAGGCTATGCTTGTTTTAAGTTCTAAAGTGCATTTTTTTCCCTGGAACCAAGTAGGTGCGGTCCACAGTAGATCTAATGTAGACCCCTTGAAAATGTAGTCCTCTCAATTCAGCACAAGTTTGTTTCATCAGAATTTAACATTTCAGGTCTAGTAGAAATCAGTCATTAGAAATCAGGACTGTGCTTCCGGTCTTATGAAAGTTTTATCTGCTTGGTTGTCAAAGTTATGTTTCAATACTTTGAATCACCAAATGTGCAGCAAGCTAAGCCAGAGCTACTGGTTTGCATTAATGTTGGAGAGTGATTCAAAGAGATGAAGCCAAAGACAGCCAGACATTCATGGAAGCATGTTATTTGATCCCCCACTTGCAAGTCCAATGCATTTCCAGGCGCTGCAACCAGCTCTTGGGTCACAACACACATTGGCATTAAGCTTAAGCCAATCATTGTGCTATGAAAATGGATTGCACCGTGACTAAGTCTGCTGGAGGATGTGGACTATACACAGTGAATTGTATTTAATACAGTGCGCGCGCACACACATGACTCCCTGGTGTTTTATTCTTATTGGGAGTAGTCAAAAGTAGTCAAACAGCCCATGTCCACAGCATACGTAAAATATGTATTCTTACATATGAACTGATAAAAGACAAGAAAAAAAACCCACCAAAACAAAATTACCAAGTTATGCCTAGCCCCTTTGATTTTAGGCCTCATTTAGATGCATGCTTATTTCTAAGCCCCAGGGAGTCATTGCTGCAGCATAGCATACAGCACTTCATAGTAATGAATGGCTTTTCACGAATATGTGCCATACTTGACACATGCACAGGTGCAAAACCATGGACACACAAGTTACGCCTGAGGATTTACATCCATGCTTAGACATGCACAGCATATACCTGTGCACAGGGTTCTCTTTAATATTGATTTGACCCTGGACAAACATTTTCTTGCGCCCCCCCCCTGCAAATTTGCTCTCCACCCCAACATTTCAAAAAACAAACACGCATGAACTTACCGTATATACTCGAGTATAAGTCAAATTTTTCAGCACATTTTTTTGTGCTGAAAGTGCCCCCCTCGACTTATACTCGAGTCAAGCACTTTTCTGCAGCAAAAAATGTCGTTTTCCGAACCGACTTTGGGGCCCCGTATCTCAGGACCACTTGGTGCTAGGAACCCCAAATTTGGTGTGCAAACCCAGTGGAACTGGTACCACAACATATCCAAAGCTGAAGTTCCTAGCACTAAGTGGCACAGAGATACGGGGCCCCAAAAATCGGTTCAGAAAATGTCATTCTCTGCTGCAGAAAAGTGCTTGACATTTTCTGAACTGATATTTGGGGCCCTGTATCTCGGGGCCACTTGGTGCTAGAAACCCCAGCTTTGGACATTTTATGCTGCAAGTTCCACTGGGTTTGCACACTAAATTTGGGGTTCTTAGCACTAAGTGGCCCCGAGATACGGGGCCCCAAGTTCGGTCAACTGTGTCCATCTGCAGCAATGTCATTTCGGGACCCTTTGGGTTCAGAGACCCCAAATTTTGGCTGCAGCTAGGGGGCATCTAGGAACCCTTAACTACCGAGTTTGAAGTTCAGGGGACCTATGGCTGCAAATGGGCACAGTGATGCTGCAAATGGGCATTGTTGACTCTTTTCCACTTACAGTAGCTGTGCATTTCTCACCCTCGTCTTATACTCGGGTCAATAAGTTTTTCCCATTTTTTTGTGGTAAATTAGGGCCTCGACTTATACTCGAGTATATACGGTATGTATTGAATTGTTTTGTAACTGTACTGCTTGCCCTCATGTTGTAAAGTGCTGCACAAACTGTTGGTGCTGTATAAATCCCGAATAATAATAATGGGGAGAGATAGCGGAGTCCAGGATGATTGGGGGAGGGTGTCCAAGATAATGGGAGGGGGAGAATAAGGGGGTCCAAGATAATAAGGGGGGGGGGGATAAGGGAGTACAGGATGATTTGGGGGGAGAGAGATGGGGGAATTCAGCCACTCCCGCTACTCTGGGAAAACTGCGGGCAGCATAGGGCTTAAGTGGCTGCTGCTTTAGGCCCCACAGCAATGACAGGGCCCAGGGCGGCTTCCCCTTTTGCCCTGCGTTAAAGACGGCCTATTCAGAAGATGGAGATAGTGCTTTTCAATAGGCAGGTCTCTCTAGGCCCCTCCAATAAGGTATATTCACTCATACAGGCTCTGCTCCCTTGCCGAGGCAGAAGTCCACCTCGAGTAAGACCCCTTTCACATAGGTGGTGTTTTTCAGGCGCTTTAGCGCTAAAGATGGCACCTGTAAAGCGCCTCATCTGCAGTCACATTATGAAAGCCCGAGTGCTTTCACACTAGGGCGCTATGCTGGTAGAACGTTAAAAAAAAAAAATCCTGCAAGCATCTTTGGGGCGCTTTAGGAGTGGTATACGAAATCAATGGACAGCGCTCCGAATAGCCTGCAAAGCACTTTGGCAGCGGCGCTTTTAACCCTTTATTCGGCCACTAGTGGGGGTTAAAAGCGCCCTGCTAGCGGCCAAAAAGCACCTCTAAAACGATGGTAAAGCACCCCCAGATGATGGTGTCAAATGCTTTCTCCATACCCCAGGACCACTCTCCATTAGAGTACGAGAGCAAGGGCTTTTGGCTGGGCAGGGAGGCAGTGAAGGAGCACCGGCAGGAAAGTACACATTGCTATAGGTATTGGCTATCAAACCACTGTCACAGGAATTAGCAAATGTCTCTTTAAAATAATTCTAAAATGAAAGCAGCTGACTTTCAGATCACAGAAACTGTGGAGACTGAAGCACTGTCTGAGGACGCTTGTCCAGTTTGTCATTTGAAAGCAGCATATTATGCAACCTCAAATTACATCAACCAAAAAAATAAAAAAAGGATTACAATCTCTTTACAAATTGAAATCTAAATGTCTGAAAGGATCAGTTAGTGGCTGGATCTTATCACCTACAAGCAGCACACACCAAATCCAGCTTTCTGTGCTGCCAAGATACGGAAAATGACATTTGCAGGATCGGGCGCTCAGGAGATAAATGGTACACAGATCATTTAATTGAGGGCTAAAAGATATAGCATCCAAATAAAAATCTATGTTCTTTCCTCCTTGACGGAAAATAGCTGTGTGATAAGCAGATTTACAGACTGAGGAGCGTCGATACTCACCAGGCCGAAAGGCCATCTTTATTTTGATGAAAGCTTCGTTACAGTCAGCGAGGAGGTACTTTGCCTTCCTGTGGTAGATTCTGACAACACCCAAAAGGAGATGCCCAGAAGTACGCAAAGCCATTTTTACCTAGAAGAATATGAGGTGGTTAGAAATGGCTAGAAAAAAAATAAAAATAAAATAGAAACTGGCAACTCTGCATATAGCACAGCACATACCTTCGGCGAGATGATGCTCTCCACACTGCTCTCCAGGTTGCATTCAAACACATGGGCTTTAGTCAGCTTCTTGTCCCAGTGGGCCGCCAGCCAAATTTTGGCTAGCGGCCCTCTCTTGCTCAGAACAAAGTGTGCGTAAAACATCTTCCCACGCTACTGGAGCCACAGAGGACTAACCTGCAAGAAGGGGAAAAAAAACAAAACACTGATCAATGAATTCAACTCTTAGGACCAAAGTAAACCACACAAATTACAGTTTTAGTGTATTTTTGAAACTAGAATAGCAAATATGGACAAATCACAAGAGCTAGGCAGCCATTGTATCTAAACCAATGGTTGTACCCCTCCGGAGTATAGGGGGCTACAACTGTTGTCGGACACCAAAAGGGACAGAATGTACATATGTTAGACTGCAGACATAATGGAGGATATGACGTTCGGAGACTGGGGTCTCCGTTTATACGAAGACTAGTAGAGATTACGGCTATTACTCCTTTACAAACCAATACTTCCACTCCATACTACAGACTGCCTGGGTCCAAGGCATGGAAGTGGCCCTGGTGTGTACAGATAGATCCAAATACAGGCCCAAGCATATTTTATTTTATTTATTTCAGTTACTTATATAGCGCCGCCAATTTACGCAGCGCTTTACATATACATTGTACATTCACATCAGTCCCTACCCTCAAGGAGCTTACAATCCAAGGTCCCTAACTCACATCGGCATCGGCCAATTGTGCTGATAAAAAAGGCCGATTATAACTTCAGCGCGACTTGCAAATGGCTTCTGTAGTCAATGCAAGTTGCCTGAAGTCTTCTGTGGAGGGACTTCTCTCCTCTCTGGGCAGCCTGCCAAGTCTGATAAAAGAAGCTAAAAAGATACAATGTTTCTACATATCAATGGACTGAACTCTGTGCAAGGAATTCTCAGTTTAACCATTTAAAGACAATCTTTTCTGACATTTGTTGCTTACAAGTAAAAATCCTGTATTTTCTGCTAGAAAATCACTTAGAACCCCCCCAAAAATTATAATTATATATAAAGACCCTAGGTCAGTGATGGCGAACCTTGGCACCCCAGATGTTTTGGAACTACATTTCCCATGATGCTCATGTACTCTGCAGTGTGGTGGAGCATCATGGGAAATGTAGTTCCAAAACATCTGGAGTGCCATGGTTCTCCATCACTGCCCTTGGTAATAAAATAGCGGTTGCTGCAATATTTTATGTCACACGGTATTTGCGCAGCGGTCTTTCAAACGCAATTTTTTTTTGGAAAAAAAATACACTAATGAATAAAAAAAAAAAAAAAATAAATAAATAAAAAATAAATAAATAAATAAATAAGAGGTATCCTGTTCCCACTTCCAGGAGCCTCAGCCGCGGGTATTGCTGTATTCCCTTACTCGCAATGCAGGTGACATGCACCCGACAGCTGATGGAAACATCGCTGGACTCCAGGACAGGCAAAATGTAAAATTATTAAAAGTCAGCAGCTTCAGCATGTGCAGCTGCTGGCTTTTAATTTTTGCAGAGGTGGGCGGACCTCAGCTTTAAAATCTGTTGGCTTTCCAATAGTTAAGATTTAAGTCATTTGCTGCAGTTTTGAGCGCCGGTAGTATAGGTATCGCTATACTTCTGGTGCTCTAACAGGAGACCATTGGATTGCCTACTCAGCAGCTGTCCCATGATTCGCCCACCCTCTATTGCCAAATCACAGATCTCTTTGTATTTTGTGGATGATTTCACAGAATACAAAGCATTTGGTGAATGGACAGGTGAGAGGAATCAGCGGAAGTTCCTTTTTTTCGGTGGAACTCCGCTTGAATGCATAGCATGCATTAGGGTGAAAAACTGCAAGACTTTACAACTCCTTTAAAGAAAATAAACTGCCACCACATCTAAGGACTGGTACAATGTAAAATATTCAAACTTGGTTTTAGAGTTAGGCTCGGTTCACACTAGGACGACTTGTCAGGCGACCTAGGTCGCCTGACAAGTAGCGTCCCGTTCAGTACAATGGAACCGTTCTAATCGGCAATCCGACTTAGAAAAAGGTTCCTGTACGACTTTGGGGGCGACTTGCATAGACTTCTATACAGAAGTCGTTTTGCAAGTCGCCCGGGCAGTCGTGTGCCGCCTCTGGTGTGAACCGAGGCTTATGTTACACTTTAAAGTGGAAGTCCAGGCAACCACAGTAAAAATCATAGCTGACACGCAATGAGCATTAGGAATCGATCTGTATTGTTCAAACTTGTCAAAAACCCTCCTTTGTACCTTATTTTGTTGCTAAATAGTGCCAGTCAGGTCATTTACAGCAGCTGGGCATTCCATTAGTCCCCAGCTGCTGGGCATGTTCCTCATAGAATATATATTTTCCAGAAGTGACGTCGTACCTGGCCTAACGTCACTTCCGGCTTCGGGCACACAGGGAAACCAAATTGTAAAAAGGAAATGACGCTGCGTACTGGCTGTTCCATGACAACCGGAATGCATTAGACTCCGCCCCCCGATCCCGTGCAATGAGTGAGGCATCATCTATTTCAGCTGTCTCTGGGACTGCCATTTCTGCTCTCAGAGGGGTCTGTGTCATCGTGCAGTGAGCAAAACATACTTATGCCTGCCTCCCTGTTATCTCGCTCAGGAAGCTGGTATCCACAATGAGGTTATGAAGACTGGAAGATATCGTGCTCTGTCTAAGGATAGGAGGGATGGGGACAGGGCAAGACAGGGGCGGTTTGAATGAACAGTCGGCATGCCTGTGTGGGAGAGAACGACAACATTTTCAGGAAGTGAGAGGCAGCATGCAGAATTACGATAAAAGGGAAATAAGGTTGTCGGTGAAGAATAGGAAGAAGCTCATTTCTAGATTCTATAAGACTTTCTAAGCTTGGCAATCAGCTATCAAGAAAATGAATAATGTCAAAGATAATATTTTACATAGAATAGCAAAATTTTCATTTTTGACTGGACTTCCACTTTAATAAAAGTAGCACAGGGTCTAACTGGCAGTTTGTCATTTTATCATCCATGTTATTTGCAATGCACAGTTGCACACTTCATTTGAATGGTAATTAGCACAGTTCTTTTTAAGTCTAGAAATGGCCTAGTTTTCACATTGCCTCAGGCTTGCTATGAGTCACAATAGGTTTTAAAATCCTAACAATTAGGTTTCATTTACAGATGTAAAGCGGTATTTTTATCTCTCAAGACCTCCACCACAGCTATATAAAGGAAACTGTCAGAGAAAAGTGCATGTCAGGACATAGCACTACCAAGCTCCTTTCACACAGATCGCAGCCCAACAGGACGGGGATCACATCTGTGACCATTTTGTTTCTGCTCAGCAGATGCAGGTGGACCTGTTAGATTTATGGGCAGCTAGGTGTAAACAGACTCCACCATCTGTTTGGACACGACTACCTCCAATTCAGTCAGCAAAAACTGAAATGGAGGCAGTTTTTTTTCTTTTGCAAACCTGGATGGACCCAGGAGGTAGGTGGGTATAAAATGAACTTAACATGTCCATAGGGCTCCATGGACGTTTCAATCAGGTCTGCCTGAAAAACTAACATGGTGATTGGAATGGCTTGTGAAAAGGGCCAAAGAAAGACCAGAGTCGGGTTAAAAAAAAAAAAAAAAAAAAAAAAGTTACAGCAAAAGTGAAGTGTAAACTTCTTTTACCCCAACTGCTTCCGGACCACCCACCGTACATATACTGCGGCAGGGCAGCACAAAATCACATACCTGTATGTGATTTTGTGCATGCGGTGTAGGAGGGTCGGAGCACCGCGACCTGCTGATCGTTCATAGAAGACACAGAGCAGTGGTGTTTCTATGTAAACAAGGGACACCGCTGATCTGTCAGTGAGGAAAATAGGTCTATTACAGCTAAGCTGAAACACAATCTGTTTTCCTCCAGTGTAACACCCCCCAGGACACATGTAACTCCTTGATCGCCCCCCCTAGGGTCAACTCCTTCCCAACCAGTGCCATTTATACATGGCCCCAGGACATCAGATTAGTGACGAACTGTGCCGGGAGGAGCGAGGTGCTGACATCACCGCGCTGTTTACGTCCCTATTGCACAGGCGTTTGTATTGTTGTCGGCCTCATATTTTATTGAAATTTTGTATACGCTTTATAGGCGATACTGCTTTTTTATTAATAAAAAAAAATAAAAATCTGGTTTTACCTATGGCGATTTTCCCTGCTTTTTTCCTGAGCCGACATCACCTCTTACATCGTGTGGGCCTGCAAGCTGTGCCTCTTAGCTAGAGGTCAGCCGATATTTGGCGTTTTTTTAATTAATCGGCATCGTCCGATTGTGCTAATAAAAAAGGCCGATTATAACTTCAGCGCGACTTGCAAATGACTTCTGTAATAGAAGTCAATGCAAGTTGCCTGAAGTCTTCTGTGGAGCGACTTCTCTCTGGGCAGCCTGCCAAGTCTGATAAAAGAAGCTAAAGAGATACAATGTTTCTACATATCAATTAACTCTTTTCTGACATTTGTTGCTTACAAGTAAAAATCCTGTATTTTCTGCTAGAAATTCACTTAGAACCCCCAAACATACATATATATTATATATATATATATATATATATATATATATATATATATATATATATATATATATATATATATATATATATATATATATATTTAGCAGAGAACCTAGGGAATAAAATAGCGGTTGTTGCAATATTTTATGTCACACGGTATTTGCGCAGCGGTCTTTCAGAACCAATTTTTTTTTAAAAATACACTAATGAATTAAAAAAAACAACAAAAAACAAACAGTAAAGTTAGCCCATTTTTTTTCGGCCAAAAGTTTTGATGACCTGTTTTTGTGTATTTAATATTTAAGATATAGTTTTGTTTTTTTTTATCTAAATTATACATACAAGTAAACTGATTGGAGGTTTGTTTTGTTTAATAAATGTTTAAATGTAAAAAAATTTCTGTATCACTTATTACTTAAGGCTGGGTTATAAGGGCGCTTATAACCCAGCTAGCGGCCGAGGAAGAGGTTAAATGCGCCCGTGAAGCGCCGCTGTCGAAACGCTTTGCAGGCGCTTCGGCAGCGGTGCACATTACTTTCCATGGGCAGGAGTGGTGGAGCAGCGGTATACATCGCTCCAAAGATGCTGCTTGCAGGACTTTTTTTTAACATCCTGCCAGCGCATCGCCTCAGTGTGTGAAAGCATTCGGGCTTTCACAGTGAGACTGCAGGGGAGCCGTTTTGCAGTCACTTTACAGGCGCAATTTTTTAGCCCAAAAGCGCATGAAAAACGCCCCAGTGTGAAAGCGGTCTAACTGTTAGATTTTATGAGATGGAGGGATGAAAAAAAAAAAAATGGCATCATATCAGCATCGGACAGAGAAAAACCCAAAATTGGTCGACCTCTACTCTTAACTCTTTTGCACAGAGCAGCCCGGATCAACTCCTCTTCTCGGGTCTCTCTTCGGCTCTCCTGGCTCCTCCCACCTGCCCCCACAGCAAGCAGCTTGCTATGGAGGCACCCGAGCTGAGTCACAGTTTCCTGTGTCCAGACACGGAGCCCCGATTCAGCCCTGCCCCATCTTCCGATTGGCTGACATTGGCTGGTCATACTTTTTTTTTTTTTCCCCTGCTCCTCTTGAAGAACCGGCCCTTTTGAGGAGTGTGGGGTACCCGCTCATACCACCCCTGCAGTCTTCTGGGGCACGGGACAGGTCCCAGAAAACTGCTTGACCATTCACGATGCGCAGCGGGGCACTCGGTTGTCACAGCTGGCTGCCCACAGATAAGATGGCAGCGCCGAGGAAAGACAGCAGGTAAACTCAGCTGGGGTGAGCACACGGCTGGATAGTGGGACAGGCGAGTGACCTTTATATGGGAGACTGAAACTCCTCTAATCATCTTTAAATTTTTTCCTATGTAACAGTTTAAGCTGGTGGCATGACTGCCGCTCCAGGTTTCCTTTTTTTTTTTAGGTGGCTCCTTTCCCCTGCAGCATCCTACAGAGCTACCATTCCATGCAGGGACTAGAGCAGTTTCCCTATACAGGTATACCCCACTTTTAAGTACACAATGGGGTTTATTTACTAAAGCTGGAAAGTGCAAAATCAGGATCACTTCTGCATAGAAACCAATTCAGCTTCCAACACTTCCACTCTGGAGTTCAGCTCATTGATAAGTGTAAACATTGTATCTCTTTAGCTTCTTTTTATCAGTCTTGGCAGGCTGCCCAGAGAGGAGAGAAGTGCTTTACAGAAGACTTCAGGCAACTTGCATTGACTTCTATTACAGAAGTCATTTACAAGTCGTGCTGAAGATATATATATATTTTTTATTTTTTTTTTAAATATGCAGAGCTTTGGCTCCTACATTTTCCAGGCTCTCATTGCTGCAAAGATTGTTTACAGAACTCAATAGCTCAAGGAACTTTCAAATACAAGTGAATTACTCAAAGTTTATGGGAGAACTCAAGAAGAGTTCTCCCATTGAAAGAAGTCAAAAAGCAGGCAGCTACTGCTGTGCTGTCTCTAAGCAGCACTTTGACAGCCTTTGTCTGTTAAGTGATTTGCAAAACAAAGTTTATATGCTAGAAATGTAAAAAAAAACAAAAAAAACAACCAAAAAAAAAAAACACACACCAGTCTGCCAAAACTAAAAGTGCACATGAAATCAAGTAATGCAAGAACTGTAGCAATACACCAGACCATGGTAGACCTAAAGCGAATCCCTAAAATCTCATAAGCTTAAAGCAGTAGTTCACATAAAAATTGAACCTCCGCTTTTCGGAACCCTCCCCCCCTCCATGGTCACATTTGGCACCTTTCAGGGGGGAGGGTGCAGATACCTGTCTAAGACAGGCATTTGCACCCACTTCTGGGCATAGACTCCCACGGGAGTCTATGCCTCTTCCTGTCCCGCCGCGCGGTCTGTTGGGACACACACGGGTCCCAGAGACAGCACAGACCAGTTAGATTGCGCTGCGCGACTCGCGCATGCGCAGTAGGGAACCCGGGAGTGAAGCCACAAGGCTCCATTTCCTGATTCCCACACCAAAGATGGTGGCGGCAGCATCCGAGGACCGATTCGGCCTCATGTGCCGACATCGCTGGACCCTGGGACGGGTAAGTGCCCTTATTTTAAAAGTCAGCAGCTGCAGTATTTGTAGCTGCTGACTTTTAAAAAAATAAATACATTTGCGGGACTCCCTCTTTAACCAAGTTTTTTTGGGGGGGAACAAGTGCCTGTAACAGGTGGAGCCAAATCGTATCAACCACCCCACAGCACCGTAAAATCACAGCTGTGGGGGTATCTGAGTGGCAGAGGAATAAAGATTTCCAGGAACAAAGCAGCCACCAGCACATGGGACACTTGTCATTCATGCAAGTACCATCCCTGGTGCTAAAAAAGTAAAATGAAAAAGGGATAGGTTTGAAAAAAAATAAAAATGCAGTGAGCAGAGACAGACCTGTCATGCACCGGCTCAGCAGGGATCAAAGGAGCGATCTCCCACTGAGCTAGAGGATTCTGCCCTGTGTGTGGAAGGGGCCTTAAACTTCAGCACAAAAAAAAAACAAAAAACAAAAAAAAAAAAACACACGCTACATTTGAAAAGAAAACAAAACAAATTGCAATGTATTATGAAACAAAAGTGCTTTAGCAAATTGAAATAGTCATCCAGTAGAAAAAAAAAAAAAAGTACCTAAACTCCAAAGTTTAAAAAGGGGTTGTAAACACTTAAAAAAAAAAAAAAAAAATAAAAAACAAAACATGACTAAACTTCTATGCACTGTGCAATGGTTTTGCACAGAGCAGCCCTGATCCTATTCTGGGGTGCCCCGATCTCCCCTATGAGCTACTCGTGTAAATAACCACTTGTTACAACCAAGGTATGTAGAATACCATTTCTGAATGCACAACACATCAATCGTGGAAGCAGATGGGCTACAGCAGCAGACAACCACACCGGGTGCCACTCCTGCCAGCTAAGAACAGGAAACTGAGGCTACAATTCACAGAATCACCAAAATTGGACAATAGAAAACTGGAAAAACATTGCCTGGTCCGATAAGTCTCAATTTCAGTTGCAACGTTCAGATGGTTGGGTCAGAATTTGGCATGAAATCATGGACCCATCCTGTCTTGTATCAATGCTTCAGGCTGGTGGTGGTGTAATGGTGTGGGGGATATTTTCTTGGCACACTTCGAGCCCCTTAATACCAATTGAGCACCGTTTAAACACCACGGCCTACCCGAGTATTGTTGCTTACCATGTTTATCCCTTTATGACTACAGTGTACCCATCTTCTGATGGCTCCTTCCAGCAGGACAATGCACCATTTCACAAAGTTTAGATCTCACCACTTTTTTTGAACATGACAATGAGGTCACTGTACTCCAATGGCCTCCACAGTCACCAGATCTCAATCCAATAGAGCACCTTTGGATGTGGTGGAATGGGAGATTCACGTCATGGATGTGCAGTAGAGCTGCACGATTCTGGCTAAAATGAGAATCATTATTTTTTTTGTTTAGAAGATAGATCACGATTCTCACGGTGTAACATCATCTTTCACATTAAAAACAAAAAAAAAAAAACTAGGCTAACTTTACGGTTTCATTTTTTTTTTTTTTAATTCATTGAAGTGTATTTTTTCCCAAAAAATTGCATATGAAAGACCGCTGGGCAAATACAGTGCGACAAAAAATATTACAGCAATTGCCATTTTATTCCCTAGGGTCTCTGCTAAAATATATATAATGTTTGGGGGTTCCAAGTAATTTTCTAGTAAAAAATACTAATTTTAACTTAGGAAAGAAGTGTCAGAAAGATTTAGACTTTAAGTGGTTAAACTTCCTGCATTTACACATTGTTGAAAACTTGGCAGACTGCCTGCTTTTTTTATTTACACAGAAGTTCTATCCCTTTGATCTAATAAGGAAGCTTAGTTACAATGTATCAAGTTAAAGACTTGGCAGACTGCCCGGATGCTTTCTTTTGACAGCTGAGTGAGCAGATAAAGTCTCTCCACTTGTTATATGAAAGAATCGGCAAACTCTGCAGGAGAGATCGTCAGGGGAGGTGAATCGAGATCACGATTTTTTAACGATTAATTGTTCAGCAACTGTGTGATGCTATTATGTCCCTATGGACCAAAATCTCAGAGGAATGTTTCCAACACCTTGTTGAATCTATGCTATGAAGAATGCAGTTCTGAAGTCAAAAGGGGATCCAACCCGGTACTATCAAGGTGTGGCCAGTGAAATATAAAAATTGTATTTCCTACTAGTTCTCAGTCAATTTGTACTGCATGGTGCACTCCAGAATAATTGAATAAGAATATAAATGCTAAAACACTGCTTAGCAGGTATTTCTAGAACACAGCTGGCTCTAAGCAATACATCCATTTTATACAATACATACTGCATATAGCAGATATACATGAGATACGGTGGTAAGCTTTAAGTGAAGAATCTATGGGTAACAACCATATATAGGGGTTCTTAGATCATCATTAAAAGGATACCTCCAGTCAGGGTAAAAAGACTATCTAGTTGTACATACTTCATTACACCATCGCTGAATGTGAACGGCACAAATACCTGCAAACAACGTTGGAACAGTTTTCTCTTATCAAGCTTAGAGGAGTCTGTTAAAAACAGCAATAGGAATATTGGTGGCTATATTTACCAGAAGCGGGATGTCAGATTTTAATTTTTTTTATTCCAAACAAATCCTTAAAAAAAAAAAAAAAAAAAAAAGCTTTGATTTAGCACAGCGTTCTAAGAAAAAGTAGTATAACGGACCCAGGCACATTAATTTGGGCTGCCAAATGATCCAAATCTTCAGGTTTCGGTGTGCACTCTCCATTGCACACTCAGCAACCCAAAATTGAGACCAAAAGGTATACAGCCCAGTATTTATACTTTATACCCAGTATCCAAGCTTGCTAGGATACAAATATGGCAACTGCCTAGGGCTGCAACGAACGATTATTTTCATAATCGATTAGGAAGTGGGTATTCTCTCCCGGATGACCCGAGCTCTGGCAGAGCGGGGAAGAAGGGGGAGCTCCGGAGCGTCCCCCACCCATCTGTGGGGGATGCTGGGATGGCCCAGAGGAACGCAAAGTCCAATATGGAGAAAAAAGAAAAAAAAATTTAGGGTGAGCAATGCCCACACACAGGACCTCTGCCTGGAGAGAGCACAGCCCATCCACAGTTCCTCGCAGCGCTTCGACCAAAGGCAGAGAAAACACTACCACTGAGGCCATGGTGGAAGGGGGCCGCCTTAAAAGGAATTCTTCGCAGCGTTTCCTGGGAAGTTGGGTGGAGCTACGCTCCCTCTCCAGGTCCTGTCCTGAAAGACGCTTTGAGAAACAAAAATTTTACTTTCAGCTATAGAGTAGATCAAAAAAAAAAAAATATCACGTCTGCATAAATTTAGACTAAAATGTATTCTGCTACATGTCATTGGTAAGAAAGAAAAAAAAATCCCACTAAGTGTATACTGATTGGTTTGTGTGAAAGTTATAACGTCTCCAAACTATGGCGTATACATATGTAACCATGTATACTAGAATTTTAATTTTTTTATACTAGTAATGGTGGTGATCAGTGACTTAGTGGGACTGTGATAGTGCGGCGGGCAATCTGATACGGACATCACCAGTAACACCAATAGTGATCAGTGATACTACTATACACTGTACTAATGACACTGGCTGGGAATGGGTTAACCGCTTCAGCTCCGGAAGATTTTACCCCCTTCCAGACCAGAGCACTTTTTGCGATTCGGCACTGTCGCTTTAACTGACAATTGTGCGGTCGTACAACGCTGTACCCAAACAAAATTGAGTCCTTTTTTCCCCATAAATAGAGCTCTCTTTTGGTGATATTTGATCGCCTCAGTGTTTTTTTTGCGATAAACAAAAAAAAAAAAAACTCTTTACTTTTTGCTATAATACCCCCCCCCCAAAAAAAAAATTTCTCTAGTATTCTCTCGACTCTCGTATAAGTCGATCCGAGTGTAAGTCGAGGCCCTAATTTACCACAAAAAAACAAAAAAAAAACAAAAATGGGAAAAACTTATTGACCCGAGTATAAGACGAGGGTGAGAAATGCACAGCTACAGTAAGTGGAAAAGAGGGTCAACAATGCCCATTTGCAGCCATAGGTCCCCCCGAACTTCAAAATCGGTAGTTAAGGGTTCCTAGATGCCCCCTAGCTGCAGCAAAAATTTGGGGTCTCTGAACCCAAAGGGTCCCAAAATGACATTGCTGCAGATGGACACAGTTGACCAAATTTGGGGCCCCGTATCTCGGGCCCACTTAGTGCTAAGAACCCCAAATTTGGTGTGCAAACCCAGTGGAACTAGCACCATAAAATATCCAAGCTGGGGTTTCTAGCATCAAGTGGCCCCGAGATACAGGGCCCCAAAAATCGGTTCAGACAATGTCAAGCACTTTTCTGCAGCAGAGAATGACATTTTCCGAACCGGGTTTGGGGCCCCGTATCTCGGGGCCACTTGGTGCTAGGAACTCCATCTTTGGATTTGTTGTGGTACTAGTTCCACTGGGTTTGCACACCAAATTTGGGGGTTCCTGAGATACGGGTCCCCAAAATCGGTTCGGAAAATGAAATGTTTTGCTCCAGAAAAGTGCTTGACTTGAGTATAAGCTGAGGGGGGCACTTTCAGCACAAAAAAAAAATGTGCTAAAAAACTCGACTTATACTCGAGTATATACGGTATATAAATTTTTTTTTTTTCCTCAGTTTAGGCCGATATGTATTCTACATTTTTTTTTTTTTACCAAAAATATCGTTATAGTGTCTACAAAATAGGGGTTAGATTTAGCGCATTTTTATTATATATATTTGTTTTTTACTAATAATGGCGGCGATCTGCGATTTTTATCGTGACTGCGACATTATGGCGGACACATCGGATAATTTTGATACATTTTTGGGACCACTGGCATTAATACAGCGATCAATGCTATAAAATTGCATGGATTACTGTAAAAATGTCACTGGCAGTGAAGGGGTTAACAACTAGGGGGGCGGTGAAGGGCTAACCGTGTTCCCTGGAAGGTGATTCTAACTGAAGGGGGAGGGGACTGACCAGAGGAAGTGGCGGATTGTGGTTCCTAGTCAATAGGAACACACGATCTGTCACTCCTGCCAGAACAGGGAAGTGTGTGTTTACACACACTTGTCCCTGTTCTGTCTCGTGCTCACAATCGCTCATGGCCGGCGGTCATCGCGACTGTTGGCCACGAGCACCGGCACTCCCTCTGTGCAGCGGGTGCATGCCCCTGCTATCCCGACCCCGTGAGCCAACGTGTAGCTACGATGGCTCGCGCAGGGGAGAAAACCTGCCGCAGTATGACTGCCGGGTCGGGAAGCGGTTAAAGGGGTTGTAAAGTCTCTTTAAAAAAAAAATCATGTCATACTTACCTCCTCTGTGCAAGGGTTTTTGCAAAGAGTGGTCCTAAACTTCCTCTTGTGGTCCCCCAGCATCTAGTGCCCCTACGGAGAGTCTTTCCCTGTGGGCGCTCTCCCGTGTCCTGCTACTGCATCCATAAACAGCAGAACTTGGCCCCCGCGTCACTGGATTTGATTGACAGCAGCAGGAGCCAACGATCCCTGCTGCTATCGATCTATCCAATCAGGAACCGAGACACCGGCTGGGGTGCTCGTCCCCGTCGCTGGAAAGACCGGGCTCAGGTAAGTAAAAGAGGGGCTCTGGGGGGCTGCTGCAGCACAAGAGGCGTTTCATTGAATGCATTAAGGTGAAAAACCCTTTAACATTGTGGGGTACTCAAGGGGGTAAAGTGTGTGCCTCACAAGTGTTAATGTGTGAATTATATGCTGCTTTTTAGTAAATATCTATTTGTCCCTTATTCCCTTGCTTTGTAAGGAGAAAAAAAAAATCGGAGTTACTTACCGGTAACGTCCTTTTCCAGGAGTCTTTCAGGACAGCACCATAGAGAGACCTTGGCTCCTCCCCTTCTGAGGAAACACCGCCTTCAACTTTAAGATTTAAATCTCACCGCTCTCCCCCAGCCCCTCAGTTCTTCAAGAGGACCTCCGGTTAACTGGGGAGACACAAGAACACGTCAATAATAACTTTGATCTTACCTGACGTTCTTCTGCGATGAACTCCTTCACGAATATCCCTACAGTAGGGTGGGTAACTGTGCTGTCCTGAAAGACTCCTGGAAAAGGACGTTACCGGTAAGTAACTCCGATTTTCCCATTTCCGTCTTTCAGGACAGCACCATAGAGAGGATAAGCGAGCACCTTACCTTAGGGTGGGACTACTGCCTGCAGAACCTTACGCCCAAAAGCCTGGTCTTTTGCTGACAGAAGGTCCAACCTGTAGTGTTTCACGAACGTGTCGAATCTAGACCACGTTGCCGCTCTACAGATCTGCTCCGGAGACGCACCAGCCCACTCGGCCTGAGAGGTCGCCACTGCCCTTGTGGAGTGTGCCCTGATACCCTTAGGGGCTTCTAACCCGCTAATTATATATGCCTGACTGATAGCTAACCTTAGCCACCTAGCTAAAGTGCGCCTCGAGGCTTTGCCTCCCTTTCTGGTTCCTGAAAATAACACAAAAAAGGAATCAGATTTTCTAAATGGTTTTGTATCCTCCAAATATTGCAGGACACACCTTCTTACATCTAGTTTATGAAACCTATGTTCCTGTTCCCTCACAGGATTCAAACAAAAGGTGGGCAAAACAATTTCCTGGCCTCTATGAAACACCGAGGCTACCTTCGGTAAGAAAGCCGGATCGGCCTTAAAAATTACCCTGTCCGGGAAAACCTGAAAAAAGGGGGCCCTAATGGAGAGGGCCTCGAGTTCACTTACTCTTCTTGCCGTAGTGATTGCCACCAAAAACACCGTTTTGAGGCTAATCCATTTTAGTGTACATGTCTCCAATGGCTCAAAAGGTTCCCCTGTTAGTGCTTGAAGGACCAAGGAAAGATCCCACATTGGGAAGGGGGGAACTCTCAGAGGTCTCTGCCTACTCAATGCTTTAAAAAATCTAATGATCCAGGGATCAGCGGCTAGTTGTTTCTCCAGAAACACACTCAAGGCAGAAACCTGCCCTTTCAGGGTGCCAAGGGCTAATCCCTTGTCCGCCCCTGCCTGCAGGAACTCTAAGACCGCTATAGAGCTGTGAATATCAAAAGAAGTCTCTGTGCACCAGCTATTGAAACGCCTCCACGTTTTTTGGTAGATGACCTGGGTTTCTTTTTTCCTGCAGTTAAGGAGGGTCTTTACTAAGCTATCTGAGAAACCTCTGTTCTTCAACAATTCTTCCTCAGTAGCCAAGCCGCAAGGCTCCATCTCCCCACCTGGGGACAACAAATTGGTCCCTGGGAAAGGAGATTCTCCTGAACTGGCAAGAGCCAGGGGGGTTCCGCTGCCAGACTTCTCAGGATGGAGAACCACGGCCTCCTGGGCCAATGTGGCGCAATAAGAATGAGGGTTGTATTTTCCAATTGGAATTTTCTTAGGACGGCTGGGATTAGTACAGGTGGGGGAAAGGCATAACACCTGTCGAAAGCCCAACTCTGAGCCAGAGCGTCTATCCCTAGAGCTCCATCCCACCTGTTTAGGGAGAAGAAGAGATGCACCTTCCTGTTCTCTCTCGAGGCAAAGAGGTCTATGCATGGCCTTCCCCATTTCTGGGATATTGCCTCGAAAACCCCCTGATTCAGAACCCAGTCGCCTTCCCTCAGCCGTTTCCTGCTGAGGTAATCCGCCACCAGATTTTGTTCTCCCTTCAGATGTACTGCCGAGAGGGATAGGACGTTTACTTCGGCCCATCTGAGAATGCTTTCTACCAGGGTCCACAAGGGTCTGCTCCTGGTACCCCCCTGCCGGTTTATGTAGGCTACAGCTGAGGAGTTGTCCGACCGGACTCTCACATGCTGTCCCTGAAGTTCCTTTTGAAAGGTTCTGAGTGCCAAGGCTACTGCCTTCAGCTCCCTCCAGTTGGAGGATCTTCCTGCGTCCTCCTTCCGCCAGCCTCCCTGAGCCACCCGGTCCTCCATATGCGCCCCCCAACCCATGCCACTTGCGTCGGTCGTGACGCATCTGGACACCGGCAAAACCCAATCCAGACCCTGTGAGAGATTGGCTTCTTTCCGCCACCACCATAGGGATCTCTTGACCTGGTCCGGTACAGTTATCAGGGAATCCAAAGATTCCTGACTGTGGTCCCAACTGCTCAGGATAAATAGTTGTAACGGGCGAAAGTGTAAACCTGCCCACTGGACTGCTGGAAGTGCTGCCGTCAGTAACCCCAAAGCTGACATAGCCTTTCTTACTGATATTTGTTGGCTGCCCTGGAGTAACAACATAGCCCTGTCTACCTTCTGGATTTTTTCCATAGGTAGGAAGACCTTCTGTTTTGTTGAGTCCAACAGGAAACCTAAAAAGATTATCCTTTGTGAAGGAATCAAATTGGACTTCTCCAGATTTAGGAGCCAACCTAGACCCTCTAGGATGTTCCTTGTCAACTGCAGGTCCTGCGACAGTTGTTCCGCGGAAGGGGCGAAAAGTAGTAGATCGTCTAAATAAGCGATCACTGAAATGCCCCTGATCCGTAGGAAAGCCAAGACTTCTACCATGACTTTGGTGAAGATGCGGGGGGAAGAGGATAGCCCGAAGGGAAGGGCCCTGAACTGCCAGTGAAAGGTCCCTTCTCTGGCATTTATTGCCAGCCTGAGGAACCTTTGATACTGATCTGCAATGGGAATGTGCAGGTAGGCATCCCTCAAGTCTATCGATGCCATGAAGCAGTTTGGAGGAAGGAGCGTCTTTACCGAATAGATTGAGTCCATTCTGAACCTCCTGTAGGTGAGAGAGACGTTCAGAGGCTTCAGGTTCAGGATGAGCCTGAACTTCCCCGAGGGTTTGCGCACCACGAACGTGTGGGAATAGAAGCCTCTGCCCGTCTCTCCTTCTGGCACTCGAACTACCACCCCCTGTTCCTCCAACTCCTGGAGGGAGGAAAGGAGAGCCGCTGACTTCTCTGCACATTTCGGTAGCGTGGTTACCAAGAGTCTGCATGGTGGAGGTTCTGCAAACTCCAACCTGTAGCCTCTTCTTATGACTTCCAAAATAAAATTGTTGGAGGTGATCATCTCCCACTGTGGAAGGAAGGCCCCCAGTCTTCCTCCCACCGTTATTCTGTCACTTTGTCTTTTTGGGCTGTTCAGGAGGGCGAAAAATAGCCCCCCCACGCCCCTTCCCTTTTTGTCCCCACCCCTTTTTCTGTTGACCAGATTTTGGGGGGTCCAATTTCTTCCACGGCCGAGACTTTCTTTTAGTCTCTGCCTGTTTTCTCTTAAAAGGAAATGCCTTTTTTCTGTCAGCCGTTCTATCCAATACAGCTTCCAGACCTGGCCCGAAGAGCAAGTCTCCCGTGAGAGGAATGCCGCAAAGTTTCACCTTGGATGCGGTATCTCCCTGCCATGTTTTAAGCCATAAGGCTCTTCTTGCCGAATTGGACAATGCGGCTGATCTTGCAGACATACGCACCGATTCAGCTGAGGCATCTGCCAGGTAAGCTATTCCTTTAAGGAGCATGGGAAAAGACGATAGGATTGTTTCCTTAGGCGTACCCGCCTCTATGTGTGCCTTAATTTGCGTTAACCAATACTCCATGTTTCGTGCCACCACCGTGGACGCCATGGCGGGTTTAAGGTTCCCCAAGGAAGAGTCCCAGGATTTTTTCAGGAGGGAATCTATCCTTTTATCCATGGGATCTGGGAGTGCCCCCATGTCCTCAAAGGCCAAGTCAGTGTGTCTGGAGACCTGCGAAAAGGCTGCGTCTAGCTTGGGCGATTTGTTCCATACCAGCGCCTCCTCTTCAGCAAAGGGGAACCTACGTTTAAGTGCCTTTGAAAGGAAGGGCTTCCTTTCAGGGTCCTGCCACTCCTTTTTTATGGCGTCGACTAAGACCTCATGGACCGGGAACACTTTCCTCTTATGTTCCCCTAGTCCTTTGTACATCTGGTCATGGAGTGAAAGTTTCTTTCTTTCCTCCTGGATTCCTAGGGTGGTGTGAATGGCTCCTAGGAGCTCTTCCACCTCCTCCAGGGAAAGCTTATAGCGGGAGGATCTTGTGGATTCCCCTTCCATCTCCTCTCCCTCTGACTCCCCTTGGGGATCTGAGGACCCGCTATCAGGCTCTTCCTCAACCTCGAATCTGGCACCTCCTGGATTCTCTCCACTTCCCGAGGGAGCATCCATTAAGGATTGGGGAACACTCTGCTGTGCTGGTGGAGAAACGACCTGCGGCTGTGGCAACTGAAGACTGGCAAACAGTGATTTAAAGGTCTGCACCGTATTGGAAAGTTCCTTAACGGAAGCTGCTAAATCCGAAGACTGTTCTCCAGACTGCTCCCTTACTAGCCCTTCTATACAATCCCTGCAGAGGGGTTTAGACCAAGATTCCCCCATTGTGATTCTACATGAGGGGCATTTCTTCTTGGTACTGTGGGGCGACTTGCTTTTCTCTGTAGCTTTGCCCTGAAAAACAATTTAAAAGTAGGGAGCAATCAGCAAATTTCCACCAGCACTACCACGGAGGGCCACCAGGGGTGCACTTCCCGGGACCGACCACCACCAAGGAGTCACAACCCTTTCCCCCCCTTCACCACTAGGGGGAGTTCTACACCTGTGGAGCTTACAGGAAAACAGTAAGGGAACACCACCCCAGGGTTCCTCTTACCTTAGAGTGGCTGGTGCAGGATTCTCCTGGAGCGGTTCTTGAAGCCTCTGCTTCCGACATCTCCTTCGAGTATAGTGGTGATCCAAGCCCCTGTGCGCTGTCACCACAGCAGGTCAGAGGCAGCACCAGCCGAACGCGCGGTCCGTTTTCGATACCGCGACCGGAACCGGAAGTCACGGGTCAGACGAAAACACTGACCTCCGCCGGAAATGACGTCGCCCGTCTTCCGACCCAGCGCTCAGAGCTCCCACGCTGGCTGCACAAGCAGGGCGGTCTCCTGTGCCTCCGCCTATGCCACCCTAGGCACAAGGGAAAACGGACCCCCCCAGCTTGCAACTTCGCTAAGGGAAGATGGGGGAGCGTGATGTGCAGTTTTAATAAGGTACTCAGCCACACTAGCCTCTTAGACTGCACTTTCTTTAGAAAAGATGAACAGGAGAGAGTAAGAGAGCGCGCGCCCCCCTCTGCTCAGCCTAAATTTTAGCCTCAGTCTCCCTAGCTGTGCGGCCCTGGTTCCTTGCGATGTCTCCCCACCGGAGGAAACACCAGAACTGAGGGGCTGGGGGAGAGCGGTGAGATTTAAATCTTAAAGTTGAAGGCGGTGTTTCCTCAGAAGGGGAGGAGCCAAGGTCTCTCTATGGTGCTGTCCTGAAAGACGGAAATGGGAAAAAAGAAGAGAAGAGAAAAGATAATTTCCTCTGTACAGACCTCTGGACTGTGATTGGACAGCTAATAAGCAGGTCACAGCCATCAATCATTAGCTGAAACCTGCTGTGTCCAACCAGGGGGGGGCGCATGCATCCGGTAGACCGTGCCGACGTACACGTACATGCTGCCCACCAGCAGTAAAATGCAGGTGCGCAGCTAGCAAGTGGTTAAAGCTGAACTCTGGGAATTTATAAAAATGCCACCCATACCATTGCACCTATTGCCTTATTCCTCGTCGTTCAATGCTCTTCTTGAAAGCATTGTGGGTGGGCTCAGCATCCTCACCTACAATGTAGAACTGGTCCTGCATTATAAGGCTCCATGCACAATAGTAAGAGCAGTAAAAGTGTCAACATTTTTAGCTTAAAACCATGGCATAAAAGACGCAAATTGAAAGCATATTGTACAAAGTTTAGGTGAGTCTATGAGAGTTTAAGAGCATTTCGTTTATAGGCGTTTTTGCACTACACGCCCCTCTGCAAAAGCCAGGAAATGATGTACAGTGACAACACACTTTTTTTTTTAATAAAAAAAAACAAAAAAAAAACACAACGTTGAAACTTGAAGTTCAGAAGAGATAAGAGGAGTTTAGGAGAGACTGATGTTTTTACAGCTCCTAAACTTCTCCAGAAAATGCGATAGAGAAGGTTTTTTTATTCCCTGCCTCTGAACGTCCCTGACAGAAAACACCTGTAGTAGTTATAATGTGCAAAGACACATAGAACACAATAGAAGTGCTTCTAGAGGCAGGTGAAAAAAAATGTTAAATGCCTGTAGAATTGACGTTTAAGTCCAGTGTGCATGGAACCTAAGTGATGAGGTCACAGTATAAGCCCACTCATACACTGTGGGGGAAGCCTGCTGGGACGAGGAATGCGGTACATTACTACAGACTATTCCTCATCCCTTTTACCTAAAAAGCATTTAACCCTTGCAGTGCCAGGAGAAGGCTTGATTTGACAGGTTGTGACTGCTTGGTAGAGACTTGCGTCCCAATGGATGCTGTACAGCCCAAAGTGTTGGCCACACACACATTTTAAAAAACTTCATTTTGCACAGAGGGAGGTACGTGTTAGACCCCCAATCGCGTTTTTTATTTTTCTGTCTGTGTCCTGCAGGAGACAATTCACTTTAAAGAGACAATAGGATGTGAGGGAAAAAAAAAAAAAAAAGTGAGGGAAAATCCCCTTTTGTATGCTTGTCACCAGACCAGGTGTCCCTGGTGGAAGATTTCTCTTTGCCTCCTGTTCTGGTGACAACTCATGCAGCACATGGAGCCTCTTAGTTTGCTCAAACATGCCGAATCTTGCTGCTAGAAAAATCCAGTGTAAAAAACATGTAATGGCAAGTAATGCAAGTGTGCTTATAGATTGTAAATATGTGTACAACAATGATAGTAACAGGGGAAATCTTCCAATGGGGACACCAGCTCTGGTGACACACCGACATTCCCTCACTTTGAAACTACTGGTGATTCTGACGTGTAGTTTCCTCTTTAACCACTTGCTTCCCAACCCTTTTCTCTTACATGTAAAAAAAAAAAAAAAAAAAAAACAATTTTTTTGCTACAAAAACACAAACTTAATTTTTTTTAAAGTAGAAACCGTAGATAATAAAATAGCGGTCGCTGCAATTTTTATTGTCACACGTTATTTTGCGCAGCGGTTTTTTATACACAAATTGTTTTGGAAAAAAAAAATACACTAATGAATTTTAAAGCAAAAAAAAAAAAAAAAAAGTATAACCCTTTTTTTAAATATAAAAGATGTTAGTCCGAGTAAATAAACATGTCAAGCTTTAACTTCTGGAAGATTTACACGAAGAGGCTATTTGTTTGTGATACGGCACGGCGTTACTTTGACAATTGCGTGGTTGTGCAATTCTGTACACCAATGAAATGTATTTTTTCAACTAAACAAATAGAGCTTTCTTTTGGTGGTATTTATTACTGCATTTTTATTTTTTTGCGCCATGATGAACAAGAAAAGACTGACTACTTTCTGCTATAAAACACATCCAATAAAAATATTTCTTCAGAAATTTAGGCCAATATGTATTATTCTATGTGGTTTTGAAGAAAAAAAAAAAAGTTTTAAAAAAAGAGTGTATATTGATTGTAGACACTATAACTTGGGCGTAAACCAAACTATGGGATATATATGGGAATATTTTATACTAGTTATGGCAAACCGTTTGATATTGGCGCAATTTGACAGGTCAAATCAAAACCTATTGCCGGCAATCGAACATCCCAATTGGTGCAACACCGACATTGCAGCTCTGCACAGATTTCCAAAAGTAGTTCCTGCACTACTTTTGGCGACTTGGGGGGCAACTTCAATAGATATCTGTGCATGAACACACAAAGATTTTTTTCAAGTTGCCCCCAAAGTTGGACTGAAAATGCGGCTTTCAAATCATCCGAGTTTAGATGAACGAGAGCCAACTGACATTTTGGGAACCAGTGACACTAATACAGTGATCGGTGCTAAAAAATATGCACTGTCACTGTACAGACACTGGCTGGGAAGGGGTTAAACATCTAGAACGATCAAAGGGTTAAATGTGTGCTTAACCAGTGTTTGTGTACATAGTGTAGCATTTTTAATAAGGGATATGCTATATTTGGGGAAAAAAAAACAAACGCACCACTTCCCTGCTGACAGAACAGAGCTCTGCGTTGTTTACATAGGCAGCGCTCTGTTCTGTGTCTCTCCTTGCCGATCAGCATTGGCTGGCACTCGCTGATCATCTTGTGCTGCGTCTAATCAGAGCATAGCCACAGCACACGCCCCCTACTAGGTACGTGATCCAGCACTGGAGAGCCAATCTGTCACCGTATAACTAAGCTGCACAATGCGATCAGCAAGTGTTGAAAATGACACACGCTGGTAGAATGGCGATAAACTACAACACTTAAAAATCTCCATAGACGCCGCTCTAAAAATTCTGTACAGGTTACCAGTTTGGAGTTAAAGAGGAGATCTAGCATTAGAATTATTGCTCTCACTAGAACTTTGTAGGGAGAAGAGAAAAAAAAAACAGATACCTCACGTGTTCGATTTTGCGTGCGAGGACGGGGTGCTTTCATTTTTTTTTTTTGCGCTTTTACTCCCATCACAGAAATAAGGCATGACAGGCCCATAAGACCGCAGATCTTTCCTCTATCCTAATAAGCTCGAGAATTTAAATCTGCCCTAACCGGAAACGTCATGTCACTTCCGGTCTCCTAGACCAATGTTTCTCAACTCCAGTCCTCAAGTACCCCCAACAGGTCATGTTTTCAGGCTTGCCATTATCTTGCACAGGTGATGTGATCAGTTTCACTGCCTTAGTAATGGCCACAGCCATTTCATCTGAGGGACATCCTGAAAACATGACCTGATGGGGGTACTTGAGGACTGGAGTTAAGAAACATTGTCCTAGACCGGGGGTCTCCAAACTACGGCCCTCCAGTTGTTCAGGAACTACAAATTCCCATCATGTCTGAGAATGTCAGAGTTTTACAATGCCTCATGGGACGTGTAGTTCGACAACAGCTGGATGGCCGTAGTTTGGAGATCCCTGTGACCTAGATCATACAGAAAGCTCAGGACCTGCCAGTCCTCGGCCGACTCTAGGATAACTCGACAGCACCGCCAGATTGGATACCGGGCTCCCCGACATCATGTGAGAGCTGTAAAAGCACTCTAGCCGCTAGAACTGCTTTTAGATAAAAAAAATCATTGCCTGCAAAAAAAAAATATGGGGTTATGGCATACACACAGCTACACCCATAACCCCCGTAAAACCACTTGAACACAATCACATACATGCTTCTGTGGCAAGTGGTTAAAGAAGTACAGCCACAGATTATTTGTCTGCACTTCTCCTGTGGATCACAGTTTGTTCTGCATTCCCTGTGACCCGGTTTCAGCTGACAGCAGTTTAAAGCCCGATGTCGGCTGACGTCACAGAGCCCAGACAGGCTTCAGAAGGATCGCGGCAATGAAGTCGGGATCCACCCACATGCCTGGACCGGCCCTTAGGCTGGTTCACAGCAGCACAGCGATAAAAACCTGATAGGGGCTCTAATACATCTCCCCTCTAAAACAAAAAAAAAAGTTTTGTCTTTTACACTTTAAAGTGTTACTAAACCCAGAACCCTGCATTCACTATAACTGGACTCCCACAGTACACAGAACATGTATTATTTTAGTAAATATAAACTGCTGAATACCTTCTCCTCAGCAGTATATAGCAGTCTTGTGATTTCTATCAGTTCCTGGTGAATCTTGTAGGAGGAGTTTTCATACTGCACTGAGCTGTCCTATGAGGCTGCAGGGCTTCTGAACCTCTTTCTGTACAGTGCTGATTGGCCCTGTGCTGATCACATGCACTCTCCCAAGACCAAAAAAAACCTCTAGCAATACACACCAAACTGCGCATGTGCAGCTTGACTCCAAAAGATCAGTCTTATCTGGACCTGTCCAGGGGGACAGTGCAGGGAGGGGAGGATCAGAGAAGACAGGATACAACCACCTTTATATACAATGCAAAGGATTAACCCCTTGGGTTCCAAAGAGCATAACAAGCATGCTTCACTGCATATACAAACTGATTGTACTGCTGTGGGTTCAGTTATACTTGAAAGTGGTTGTAAACCTAGTTACAGCACTTTTAACCACAGGTGAGCCTATAATAAGGCTTACCTGCAGGTACTGGGAATATCTCCTAAACCTGCACCATTTAGGAGATATTTACCATATACACTTGTGTCGACTTAATCGGCGCACTGAAGAAAGGGCACGATCGTGCCGTTTGTAAGGGGCTCGTGCCGTGTCCGGCAGCTCCTGCACAGGCTCCGGCCAGTGAGAGCCTGAGTCTGCGGCCCCGGCAGGAAGAGGGGTGCGGCCACCAGCGGGGACATTGCGGGCTTTGTTTGCAGGTGAGTGCAACATAATGGGTGATGCATACTAGCCCATTATGCTTTTACTTTGCAGGGGGTAAAAAACAAAAAAAAAAAACAAAGAAAAGGTGACGGGGGGGGGGGTGTTGAGTAAAACCCACCAGGGTTTACTTCCTCTTTAAGGCTGCATTCACACACGATCGCAGGCGAAATCGCAATTTCACATGGCCGCAGGACACGTTTGCAATGCCATTACTTCTAATGGCACCCCAATTGCTCTGTGATTGTTACGAGGTGAATCACAAAACTGTCACTCAAAAGAAGCTCATGGTCCTTTTTGTGCTACAAGCAGCACAATTGGGGTGCAATTAAAAGTAATGGCATTGCACCTCGACCTGCGTTTTGTGCCATGTGAAATTGCGACTTCGCCCGCAATCGTGTGTGAATGCAGCCTTAAAGATGGAAGTAAACTATAGTGGGTTTTACTCCCCCCCCCCTTTCCCCCCCTGCAAAGTAAAAGCATAACGGGCTAGTGTGCATTGCATACTAGCCCATTATGTTATACCTACCTGCAAACAAAGCCCGCGATGTAGAGCAAAAAGGACCATGAGCTTCTTTTGGGCAACAAAGTCGCAATTCACCGCGTGAAAATCACGGATCAATCGGGGTGCCATTAGAAGTAACGGCATTGCAAACATGCCCTGTGTTTGGCGGTCATGTGAAATTGTGATATTCCGCCCCCCCCCGCCATCATGTGTGAATGCAGCCTTAAAAAGTATAAAGCCCCGTACATATAATCCGAAAAACGTACGAAAAATGCCACATTCGAATTGATCGTACGATGATCGGATTGTTAGTGTGGAGCTTTCGAGAGCCAATCAGGACAGTTCATCCGATATTATTCTATTGGACATGCACGAAAAATTTTTTCCGTACGATTTTCGTTCAATCAGTACAGCCATCGCTCGAAAATGCAATACAAATACATTACAACCCATGACATCACTTCCCAATGTTTATTCTGTCGTACGGGAATTTTCGTGACTTTGGTAAACTCTTCAGATTGGACATGAGATTAGCATGCAAAAAAACCCCACAAAAAACGGGCGATCATTCGTCCGATAATCGTATCGTGTGCACAGGGCTTTACTAAATAAAAACCTTTTGTTTGAGTGGAGATGTATAAGAACCCTTGTCCAATTTTTATCACTGTTCTGCTGTTGGGGGGAGAGGGGGGTCTATCTGTACACCATTATTACGGAGAATGAAAATAAAATCCCAAATGTTTGGATTGTCCCCAAAACAGAAAGAGGGGAAATCTTCCAAAGGGGGACACTAGTTCTGCTGACAACCAGCGATTGTCTCCCCCCCCCCCCCCCCCCCCAGTAGGGATTGCCTAACTTCCTGTTTTGGCTATGGAACCGGAAGTGAAGGAAAATCCCCCCCCCAGGGGTCACATATGGCAAAAAAAGGAGAACCTGTGAAGGGGTTATCGCCTTCACTTACTGTACCCGAAACTAAAAAAAATAAATAAAAAGTTTGCTGCTTTAACCACTTGACAACTGGGCACTTAAACCCCCTTAATAACCAGACCAATTTTCAGCTTTTGGTGCTCTCACATTTTGAATGACAATTACTCAGCCATGCAACACTGTATCTATATGAAATTTTTGTCCTTTTTTTCACACAAATGGAGCTTTCTTTTGGTGGTATTTAATCACCGCTGGGTTCTTTATTTTTTGCGCCGTAAAAGAAAAAAGACCGAAAAATCTGTAAAAAAATGCATTTTTCTTCATTTCTATTATAATATTTTGCAAATTAGTAATTTTTCTTCATATATTTTGGCCAAAATTTATACCGCTACATATCTTTGGTAAAATTAACCCAAATCGGTGGATATTATTTGGTCTTTGTGAAAGTTATAGAGTCCAAAAGCTATGGTGCGAATATCTGAAAATTGATCACACCTGAAGTACTGACGGCCTATCTAATTTCTTGAGACCCTAACATGCCAGAAAAGTACAAATACCCCCCAAATGATACCTTTTTGGAAAGAAGACATTAAAAGGTATTTAGAAAGATGCATGGTGAGATTTTTGAAGTTGTCATTTTTTCCCACAATTCTTTGCAAAATCAAGGTTTTTTTTTTACTTTTTCTTTTTCCCACAAAATTGTCATATTAGCAGGTTATTTCTCACACACCACATATGCATACCACAAATTACACCCCAAAACACATTCTGCTATTACTCCCGAGTACGGCGATACCACATGTGTGAGACTTTTACACAGCGTGGCCACATACAGAGGCCCAACATGCAGGGGAGCACCTTCAGGCGTTCTGTAGCTTCCAGGCCAATTCTGACATTTCTCTCCTACATGTAAAAATCATCATTTATTAGCTAGAAAATTACATAGAACCCCAAAACATTATATATGTTTTTTTAGCAAAGACCCTAGAGAATACAATGGCGGTCGTTGCAACTTTTTATCTCGCACGGTATTTGCGCAGCAATTTTTTTAACGTGTTTTTTTTGGGAAAAAAACTGTTTTGTGCTTTACAAACACCAAAACAGTAAAGTTAGCCTAATGTTTTTGCATAATGTGAAAGATGAAGTTATACTGAGTAAATAGATACCCAACATGTCACCTTTCAAAATTGCACGCGCTTGTGGAATGGCGCCAAACTTTGCTACTCAAAAATCCCCATAGGCGACGCTTTAAAATTTTTTACTGGTTACATGTTTTGAGTTACAGAGGAGGTCTAGGGCCAAAATTATTACTCTCGCTCTACCGATCGCAGCGATACCTCACATGTGTGGTTTGAACACGGTTTTCATATGTGGGCGGGACTTACGTATGCGTTCGCTTCTGCATGCGAGCACGCAGGGACAGGGGCGCTTTAAAATTTTTTTATTTTTTTTTATTGTTCATTTTACTTTATTTATTTTAGTTTGATGCTTTTTTCCAAAAAAAAAAAAAATTTTGACCACTTTTATTCCTATTACAAGGAATATAAACATCCTTGTAATAGGAATATGGCATGACAGGTCCTCTTTACAGTGAGATATGGGGTCAATAAGACCCCACATCTCACCTCTAGGCTGGGCTTCCTGAAATTAAAAAAAAAAAAAAAATCGATCCTGGCTTCGATCGTAGCGGTGAGTCGGTAGAAGCGCGGGAGGGGGGGACATCCCCTCTCGCCTCCCGTAAGAACGATCAAGCAGTGGAACAGCTGCTATGATCGTTCTCATGGTGTAGGGAATCGCCGGCTGAAAAAGCCGATATCTGAATGATGCCTGTAGCTGCAACCATCATTCAGATATCTCCGCACAAAGTCAAGGACGTTGTATGATGGCCGGTGGGCGGGAAGTGGTTAAAACGCATTTTTTTTTTTAACACAAAGTTGTCCATTTATACAATATTTCTACCACATAACATGTACATACCAAAAATGACACCCCAAAATAGATTCCCCTGCTCCTCCTGAGTACGGCGATACCACATGTGTGAGACTTCCACAGCCTGGCCACATACAGAGGGCGAGTACAGCTGAGCATGGCTCAGCATGGCAGGGTATGGCGGGGTATGGCGGAGTATGGCGGAGTATGGCGGAGTATGGCGGGGTATTGCGGAGTATGGCGGGGTATTGCGGGGTATTGCGGAGTATGGCGGGGTATTGCGGGGTATGGCAGGATATTGCAGGGTATGGCAGAGTATGGCAGAGTATGGCGGGGTATTGCGGAGTATGGCGGGGTATGGCGGGGTATTGCGGAGTATGGCGGGGTATGGCGGGGCATGGCAGAGTATGGCGGGGGCATGGCAGAGTATGGCGGGGGCATTGCAGAGTATTGCACAGCATTGCAGAGTATTGTGGGGGCATTGCAGAGTATTGTGGGGGCATTGCAGAGTATGGCGGGGGCATTGCAGAGTATGGCGGGGGCATTGCAGAGTATGGCGGGGGCATTGCAGAGTATGGCGGGGGCATTGCAGAGTATTGTGGGGGTATTGCAGAGTACTGCACAGCATTGCAGAGTATTGTGGGGGTATTGCAGAGTATTGTGGGGGTATTGCAGAGTATTGTGGGGGTATTGCAGAGTACTGCACAGCATTGCAGAGTATTGTGGGGGTATTGCAGAGTATTGCACAGCATTGCAGAGTATTGTGGGGGTATTGCAGAGTATTGCACAGCATTGCAGAGTATTGTGGGGGTATTGCAGAGTATTGCACAGCATTGCAGAGTATTGTGGGGGCATTGCAGAGTATGGCGGGGGCATTGCAGAGTATTGTGGGGGTATTGCAGAGTATTGCACAGCATTGCAGAGTATTGTGGGGGCATTGCAGAGTATTGTGGGGGCATTGCAGAGTATTGTGGGGGCGTTGCAGAGTATTGCACAGCATTGCAGAGTATTGTGGGGGTATTGCAGAGTATTGTGGGGGTATTGCAGAGTATTGTGGGGGTATTGCAGAGTATTGTGGGGGTGTTGCAGAGTATTGCACAGCATTGCAGAGTATTGTGGGGGTATTGCAGAGTATTGTGGGGGTATTGCAGAGTATTGTGGGGGTATTGCAGAGTATTGTGGGGGTGTTGCAGAGTATTGCACAGCATTGCAGAGTATTGTGGGGGTATTGCAGAGTATTGTGGAGGTATTGCAGAGTATTGTGGGGGCATTGCAGAGTATGGCGGGGGCATTGCAGAGTATGGCGGGGGCATTGCAGAGTATGGCGGGGGCATTGCAGAGTATGGCGGGGGCATTGCAGAGTATTGTGGGGGTATTGCAGAGTACTGCACAGCATTGCAGAGTATTGTGGGGGTATTGCAGAGTATTGTGGGGGTATTGCAGAGTATTGTGGGGGTATTGCAGAGTACTGCACAGCATTGCAGAGTATTGTGGGGGTATTGCAGAGTATTGCACAGCATTGCAGAGTATTGTGGGGGTATTGCAGAGTATTGCACAGCATTGCAGAGTATTGTGGGGGTATTGCAGAGTATTGCACAGCATTGCAGAGTATTGTGGGGGCATTGCAGAGTATGGCGGGGGCATTGCAGAGTATTGTGGGGGTATTGCAGAGTATTGCACAGCATTGCAGAGTATTGTGGGGGCATTGCAGAGTATTGTGGGGGCATTGCAGAGTATTGTGGGGGCGTTGCAGAGTATTGCACAGCATTGCAGAGTATTGTGGGGGTATTGCAGAGTATTGTGGGGGTATTGCAGAGTATTGTGGGGGTATTGCAGAGTATTGTGGGGGTGTTGCAGAGTATTGCACAGCATTGCAGAGTATTGTGGGGGTATTGCAGAGTATTGTGGGGGTATTGCAGAGTATTGTGGGGGTATTGCAGAGTATTGTGGGGGTGTTGCAGAGTATTGCACAGCATTGCAGAGTATTGTGGGGGTATTGCAGAGTATTGTGGAGGTATTGCAGAGTATTGTGGGGGTGTTGCAGAGTATTGCACAGCATTGCAGAGCGTTAGGGATGGCTGAGCAGGGATGGATGGATGCCTGGATGTCTCTGTGCAGCGCTGTGGGCACTACACATACAGCCCACAGCGCTGCAGACATCCATCCATCCGCCTCTCCGGTCACTGTGTACCGATCGGTACACAGGCGGGGAGGAGAGGAGGAGGAGAGGAACCGGCGTCATCAGATGACGCCGGTCTGTTTACATGTGATCGCGCCGTCATTTGACGGCGCGATCACATGGTAAACGGCCGCGATCAGCGGCCATTTACCGGGATCCGTGATGCGCCGGGTCCTCCGGACCCGGCGGTCACGGATGTGTTTGGGTGCGCGCCCCAGGGGGCGCGCGAGAGGGGAATTCTGGGAGGACGTCATAGTACGCCCTCCCAGAGTTATCCAACCGCCCTGCAGCCGTCATTCGGCTATGGGCCGGTTGGTAAGTGGTTAAATATTCTGCATGCCAAAAGTCTATAAGAGTTGTAGGAGTAGAGCGCCCCCTGGAGGGTGACGTCAGAGGTGTGGGATCAGCAGGTTGCCGGTGTGGCCCTCTGCAGGCAGCATGGCGGGGAGATCTCCATACTACACACACCGATCACTACCGGAGACATTCACTCCTATGGAGGAAGATCCCCGGTACAGGAGGAGCAGAGTCCTCCGGGAGATGTGTATAGAACAGCCGGGAGTTCCTCCTCCGATATAGAAGTGATCGGTATAACACGATCCCCCTTCGTTTCCGACCCTCCGGTGACCGCTCCTCCCCGCCCAGCCCGGGGTGAAGACCTCAGGACAGGCCGGGGATCGTAGTGCGGCCTGCACCGCCATATTAGCGGCGGCGGCCTCGGTTTGAAGCCCGGGCCCCGGTTCTCTCCCGCCCTCCTCCACCCACTCCTTCCTCCCCGCCCCCTTTCCTCCGACACTCACCGCCGCGTGCTGCTGGCGCCGCCGTCCGCTGAGGCCGCTCCGTGTCTCCCCCTCCTTCACTCGGGCTCAGCCGCTGCCACTTCCACTCAAACAAACAAGATGGCGGCCTCGCCCCTTCCTGCCGCCCAAATCGCGCGTTCAAATCCGCAGGATGTTTACTGATGAAATACCACACAGGGGGCGTCACCACCGAGACTGGAGGACACAGGGGGGGAGAGAGCGCGGAGACGCTGCGTCATGGCGTCACGGGGCGGGGCGCGTCCGGGCGAGGGCGCCATGTTGGTGGAGGAAAGTTTTTAGCGTGTGCTTCCTGTAGTTGAATAACATGGAAACGTGTACTACTGTGAGGGCTGCTATTGCTGTGTTCTGGAATAATGGCCTTCATATGTTTCTAAGTTATACACCTGGGATCTGTGTACACCTCAATAAAGTGGCCCTGTTACAAAATGTAAAATAAAGTTGCCCTGTTAAAAAATGTGAAAGTTTTAGCCTCAATAAAGTTGCCCTGTTACAAAATGTGAAAGTTTTAGCCTCAATAAAGTTGCCCTGTTACAAAATGTAAAAGTACTAACTAAAGCTGAACTTTCCATTCAATAAAGTGAACCTGTCACAAAATGTAAACATAACAATTAAACTTTCACCCTGGGATGCTTCTAAACTGCCAGTAAGACCCCTTTCACACTGAGGCAGTTTTTAGGTGTTTTAACGCTAAACATAGCGACTGTAAAGCACCTAAAAACTGCCTCTCGAGTAGAGTTGCCACCTCATCCCTTTAAACCCGAACACATATTAATTACACAGGTTCTGTGGCTGATTAAAGAGGAGCTCCACCTTAAACAAAAAATATTAAAAGCCAGCAGCTACAAATACTGCAGCTGCTGACTTTTAATAAATGGACACTTACCTGTCCCAGGGTCCAGCGATGTCGGCAGCCGAAGCCAATCGATCGATCGTCTCTCGGCTGCCCCCACCGCCATCCTCGGTCAGGGAATCAGGAAGTGAAGCGTTGCGACTTCACTGCCCGGTTCCCTACTGCGCATGCGCGAGTCGCGCTGCGCGTCTACACTGGTCCCTGTTCTGTTGTGGGAACTGTGTGTTTCCCACAACACAACGGGGGGGGGGGGGGGGCATTTGAGGCTAGCTGCGGCTAGCTATTCCCGGAAGTGGGTGCAGATACCTGTATTATACAGGTATCTGCACCCCCCTGAAAGGTGCCAATTGAGGCACCGGAGGGGGGGGGGGGGGGGAATCCAATGAGCGGAAGTTCCACTTTAGGGTGGTAATTAAACTCACTTGTTGCCTTATCTGCATTTAATTAGCCTCAGAACCTGTGTAATTCATATGTGTTCGAGTTTAGAGGGATGAGGTGGCAACCTTACTCTTAAGCCTCCCCAGTGTGAAAGGCTGAGTGCTTTCACACTGGGGTGGTGCGCTTGCAGTATAGGAAAAAAGTCCTGCAAGCCGCATCTTTGGGGCGGCATGGGAGCAGTGTATACACTGCCCCTGCCCATTGGAATGAATAGGCACCGCTTCCAAAGTGTGGCATTACGGGTGCTTTTAACACCTTCTTGGGGGTTAAAAGCACCTCGCTACTGCCCGAAAAGCAGCGCCAAAGTGCCGCTATAACAGTGGTAAAGCCTGCAGTGTGAAAGTAGCCTAAAACACTGAGCTCTTTTGAAGTGATTTTCATGCGCTTTTGAGCAGTCCCGTCTCGGAGAACATATCAAAAGTTATCGGGATGGTAACAGAAGAACGAAGCAGGACAAAGCTACAAGACACAGGGCTTTGAAGAGAGATAAGAAAACACTGGTATATTATACTTCCCCTTTTGCTCGCTGCAAAGCCTGCAAATGAAAAGCATAATGGGCTAGTATGCATCACATACTAGCCCATTATGTGCCACTTACCTGCAAAAGAATCCAGCGATGTTCCCTGTGTAGGCAGCGTCCATCTTCTGGCTCCTCTTCCTTCCGGGCCGCATGCGCACGGGAGCTGCGATTAACGGCACAGGCTAGGGAAGAAGCGGCACTTAGTTTTGTTTCTTTCCTGCGTATGCACCGTTTTAATTTTCGGCAGACTACAAGTGAAATATCTCCATGTTTAGGAGATATTTCTACTACCTATAGGTAAGCCTTATTCTAGGCTTAACTATAGGTAGAAGTCCAAAAATTGGGTTTACAACCACTTTAACAGAGTAACACAATGCACAGTATTTGCATTCAGGGGAATTCATAAAGTGTCTGTGATGCTCTATAATACGCCTGTGAGCGTCCATATGACATGTTGATGTGGGCAACAGATTCATGTATCCGGTATTAACAGGTACATGAATTTGGAGTGCACACCAAGAGCCGGAGTGTCCCTATAAACACTTCATGCTCTGCTGATCTCATTCCTGCCGCTGCATCTAATGCACGGATAGCACAGCGGCCAGGCATTTTTGAAGCTGGGTGGGTGGAGCCTGATGGGGATTCAAAGACACTAGTTCTCTATCAGGTCCACTCTCCCTGTGATTGACAGCAGGCAGTGAGAGAATGCATAGTCAATACACAGCCTGCTATTAGCAATAAAATCTTCCTGTTGTCAATCACAAGGAGAAAGTGGACCTTATGGGGAACTAGTCCCTCAGCTTCCTCCATCAGGCTTTGCCCACTATCAGTGTCACTGGTTGCTAGGAGGCTGTCAGCTCTACATCCTAAACAACCAGCGACAGGTGAGGTATCAGAATGTGCCGCAGGTGTCAGAAAAGCTACTGAAATGGGTGGCAGGGAATTCTTTTAATGTGGCAGAGGCCATTTTAAAGCGGTGCCCCAGGCTCCTTCAGAAAAAATTAAGAATCAGCAGCTACAAATACTGTAGCTGCTGACTTTTAATATTAGGACACTTACCTGTCCACAAATGCAGCGATGTCTCCACCCGAGCCGATTTTTCAATCAGCTCTCGGTCGCTGGCACTGCCGTCTCAGCCTTGTGGCTTTACAGCCGACTCCCTGCTACGCATACACGAAGCACGCTGCGCTCTGTGAATGGCCCCAGGGGTGGGGGAAGGAGGAGGGGGCCAAACTTCTGATTGAGTTAGTCTCAGCAAGCTCAGCTGGAAGTGGGAGTGGGCACCTGTCAAAACCAGGTACCCACACCCCCCTCCCCCCTGAAAGGTGTCAAATGTGGCAGCAGAGGGGGGAAGAGGCAAACAAGCAGAGCTTCCCCTTTTGGGGATAGGGTGTTATTGTATTCCCACTGTTATGCCCCGTACACAGGATCGGACATTCCGACAACAAAATCCATGGATTTTTTTCCGACGGATGTTGGCTCCAACTTGTCTTGCATACACACGGTCACACAAATCTTCTCGGAAATTCCGAACGTCAAGAACGCGGTGACGTGGTACAGCGCAAAAGGGCCAAGTTTGCAGAAGTAAAGAAAAGATTGCAGAAGATCCAAGTCACATACGCCATGTTATACCCGGCTAAGTTACGTGTTACGGCAAGAGGTCAGTCCACATTCTTTGAATCTGCAGCCGAAGCATCCGCCTGGTTGGACCGCAACGAGCAGGATCTAAGGAGGAGGAGAGAAGCTGATATGGGAGAGTGAATGACACTACGCGAAGATGGGAAACTGGTCAGTCATTATTATTAGACGTTTTATAGTCTACAACATAGTTTGCGGGACAGTATCATTAATCTATAAAGTTAACGCGCGACAAGAGCTTTGTTTAAAAGAAAAATACCAAGAAAAGTCAAAAGCCAAGGTGGGACAGTTGTACCCACAGGAAACCCTTTCTTTTTGAACACTCATGTTTTGGCCCAGTTGCAGGGGCCAGTTAAAATGTGCCCGGTTGGCACCAGTTTGAAGCACAACTCAAGGTGCACAGTCGGAACAGGGGAACCTCCCCCGGACCACTGTGGGAAAATTGCTCACATCCACAAAGCGAGATCTACACCGTGGAGCACACTGCTACAGATGAGAGGGACACTTTTGCATATGAAGACACCACGCACTTTTCTCCGCAGATGCCTCGGATTGTCATTGCAAAACAACGCTGAATGCTGTACCGGGACAGTTTGGGTCATCGAGACATGCATTGATACTTTACGACCAGAAGATGAGGCGAAGAAACAGGTTCACACAGGACTTTTCAATCTACAATATCAATCATGGCAAACACCCCAGTTGTGACATGGAACGTCCGAGGTGTCCTTGATCCCTTGAAACGTACCATGATAAGCACATGTCTGAGAAAATTTCACCCAGCAATAGTGGGCCTCCAGGAGACTCACCTAACGAAGGAGACAGTCAGCTTTCTGCAGTATTCCTGGGTGGGCAAGGCCTACCATTCCACTCACACTGCATTTTCTCGCGGGGTGAGTGTTTTGGTACATAAATCCTTGGCTTACCAGGAATTAGACGCTGTGATTGATTCCACAGGTAGATTTGTGTTTTTACATTGCAGGCTGTATACTTTGACATTGATATTGGTGTTTGTGTATGTACCTCCTCCGTTCTCCAGGGAAATTCTACAGCTCCTCTTGACTTACCTGGTTGATAAACCTGATATCCCAATAATGATCATGGGTGACTTTAATGGCTACTTAGATCCCAGACTGGACAGGCACCCCCCGGCACAGCCACCCTCGGGAAACAGGGGCACTATTCTGAGTAGACTACTGATAGAGGTGGGTTGGATAGACTTATGGAGAGCTAAATACCCTAACACAAAACAATTTTCCTGCTTCTCCAAAACCCATGGGTCACTTTCTCGTATTGACCTGTGTGTGGGGTCCCCCCAACTTCTAAGTGTGATACACAAGGTAGAATATTTACCCCGAGGGGTCTCAGACCACTCTCCTCTAGTCGCTTATCTTGTTACTAGACCGGCGACCACACTGCCTAGAGCACCGTGGAAGCTGAACGCTTTTTGGCTAAAGCTTTTCACCTCTCACGACAGAGTAGCGAAACAGATAGAACAATACTTTCTAGACAACCGGAGACAAACTGATCTCTTAGTAAGATGGGATGCCTTTAAAGCATGCCTGAGAGGCACATTTATAAATGAAATTGCTGACGTAAAACACAATTCCGCAACCGTACTGATGCAGGTGGAAGACCGGGTGAGGCAATTGGAGCTCGCTTTTATTTTAGACTCATCAGAGTCCGCGAGGGAGGCATGGATATCGGCCCAGGAGTCCCTGGATCGGTTGAGGTCCTCCGCCGCGGAACGTAAACGGTTCTTTACTAAACAAGCTTTTTACGAAGAGGGTGAAAAAACTGGTAGACTGTTGGCTAGGATAGCCAGATCTCAACAGTCGTCCCCCGCTATAGGAGCGATACGTAGCTCCTCGGGACGTCTGGTGAATGATCCGGAGAAAATTATAGAGGAGCTAGCATCTTTCTACGCAGAGTTATATAAACCGTGTGATAACTATACAGACGAAGAACTGCAGACATACATGAGCACTATAACGCTTCCAGCTCTGACCCACCAGGCCAGGGGAGAGCTGGAGGCACCAATTTCGCTGGATGAACTGAGGGAGGCGGCTGCCTCTTTTCCTACATGCAAGGCCCCCGGGGACGACGGGCTCCCCATGGAGTTATACACCCAATATGGCGAAACAATCCTACCTAAACTGCTCGAAGTATTAAATGCATCCTTTAAATTGGGAAGGCTACCAACTACTATGACTAGAGCTAACATTATATTATTGTTAAAAATGGGTAAGGACCCCTTAGACCCGGACTCCTATAGGCCTATATCGCTCCTTCAGAGCGACATAAAACTACTAGCAAAAGTACTGGCCATGCGGGTTAATAAGATTGTTAGAACAATAGTTCACTTAGATCAAGCTGGATTTATGCCTCGAACATCTACGGCGACTAACCTTAGACGCCTATACCTAAACATGCAGACCCCCTCGGAGTCTATGGGCTGCAGAGCCTTGCTGTCTCTTGATGCCAATAAGGCATTTGACAGCGTGTGCTGGAGATATCTGTGGGCGGTCCTGGCCAAGTTTGGGTTTGGGCCCAGGTTCATCAGGTGGGTTAGGCTGCTGTATGATACACCCCGGGCGGCTGTACGTGTGGCGGATCGAATGTCCCATGCCTTTGAGCTGGGCAGGGGGACCAGACAGGGATGCCCTCTGTCCCCCCTGCTCTTCGCACTGGCTATAGAGCCCCTGGCGGCACAGGTGAGAGATTGCCCACAGATTAAAGGTTTCCGATATGGTGAATTGCATGAAAAAATCATGCTCTACGCCGATGATATGCTTTTGTTTTTAGAAGACGCAGAGGGGTCCCTGGAACAGGCAATGTTACTTATAACTGAATTCGGCCGTTATTCAGGCCTCACTATCAACTGGACTAAATCTGCCTTAATGTTTATAGACGGTTCCCCGATGACCAACATGAGACCCCCGACCCAGATACCGGTGGTTTCTACATTTAAATATTTGGGTATACACATCTCGCCTACGATCACAGACTTCTGTATTCTAAATGTCTACCCCCTACTATCGCGGTTTAGAGACAAGATAAATGTTTGGAATAAACTTAGGATGTCCCTGGCAGGAAAAGTAAATCTTATAAAAATGATTCTGATGCCACAATTTCTATACATGCTACACAACACGCCTGTAGTTATCACGCTGAAGATATTCAGAGTGGTTAACTCCTTATTCCGGCTGTTGCTGTGGCATATAAAGCCCCCCAGAATCAAGTTGGAACAGCTGCAGCGCTCTAAGGAGGGGGGGGGCCTAGCCCTACCCAACCCATGGATATACTATCTAGCGGCGCAGCTGCAGCAACTGATAGGTGCTATGGCCCCTCTGCCACTGGGCTCGTCGGCTAAGCTTATGCTGGTGGGCACAGGGGCGGAATCAATACCTGAGGGATTGGAGGCCCACCTTTTCCAAAAACCCAATAAACAAATGCCTACATATACACTGCTGCAGAAAGTATGGAACAAAGCTAAACAACTACAAAACGTTTCGGGCTTCACTAAGTATAGCCCGATATGGGAAAATAAAACATATGTTGAGCTGGCTAAGATCCAACAAGGGCACAGATGGCGTTGCAAGGGTATCACACATTTACACCAGATTTTCAGTAACGGAACATTATTATCGTTTAAAGATCTACAAGATAAATACTCACTGCCTGCCAATATGCTGTTTTACTATCTACAACTGAAGCATGCAATTAAAGCACAGGGGGATGCAACTGACTGGTCCCAATCCCCCACACCGGTTTTTCATATAATGCAGGAGGCATTGGAGACTAAGGGCATGATTTCACAATGCTATAACATGTTATTAGCGTCACTGTTAGAGGGGTATCCCACAAAGGCGGCTGCTCAGTGGGAGGCGGACTTAGGCCCCCTATCAGGGGAGGTATGGGAAGAAGCTCTGCAAGCAGTTAACTCCTGCTCACTAAACGTGGCACAGAAGGTATCCCAACTTTACATCTTGTTGAGAGTACATTACACGCCTGTTAAGTTGTACAGAATGGGTAAGGCGCCTGACTCATTGTGTGGCAGATGCAGGGCGGCGTCTGGGGACTTGATTCACCTCCTCTGGCGCTGCCCCAAACTCCATAGGTACTGGACGGAGGTCCTGGCTACACTAAATCAGGTGTTCCAGGTCACTGTCCCATTAGATCCATTATGTTGCTTACTGGGAGTTCTGGAGGGGGTGATTACGGAGGAGGTGACGAGAGTCGCTTTTGCACGGGCGCTATTCCAGGCTAGAAAGGTAATACTGATGGGATGGAAGTCTGCTACGCCACCTAATAGCAAAACATGGATACTAAATATGGGAAAAACGCTTATAATGGAAAAATATATTTACCAGCACAGGGGCAATCCTGGAAAGTTTGACAGATTGTGGGACCCATGGTTGGATGTGCCAGGTATAAGCCCCACGGAATTGGTACAGATGAGGTTGCTAAGGGGTGTTTAAAGATACGACAGATGGACACCGAGAGTGGATATTGGAGAACGGGGGAGGAGGGTATGGGGACAGTGGAGAATATGTTTTTGATTTGAATAGATGGGACATAAAGTCCGAATGCTGAAAGATCCAAAATGCAAACTATGACACCTTATCGATGGACATGTTACTATGTGGGAAAAAGAAATGCTGTTTACGGTGCAAATATCAATGTAATGTAATATATGTTTTTTCATATGAGCAATAAAACCTTTTATGATTTAAAAAAAAAAAAGAACGCGGTGACGTACAACGCGTACGACGGGCCGAGAAAAAGGAAGTTCAGTAGCCAGTGCGGCTCTTCTGCTTGATTCTGAGCATGCGTCGAACTTTGTGCGTCAGAATTGTGTACACACGATCGGAATTTACGATAACGGCTTTTGTTGTCGGAAAATTTGAGATCCAGATTTAAAATTTTGTGTGACGGAAATTCCGATGGAAAATGTCAGATGGAGCCTACACACAGTCGGAATTTTCGTCAACAAGCTCCCATCAAACATTTTCCGTCGGAAAATCCGACCGTGTGTATGGGGCATTAGGCTCTACTTTTAGAATTAATTTAGGGGCCATTCGAATTGAATGGCACCGCACAATGGGTAGGTGAATTGCCATGCATTGTGGTAACGTGCATTTTAGCATGCATTGTCACAACACACATGTGTGAATGGGCCCTCATAGCAAAGGGTCCTTCATTTTATTCTGTGCTATGAAATGATCCTGATTCTTGTCTGGGATTTATGTGTCATACTCGGCTGACTGGTTTCTATATCTGAACTATATTAAAGATGTATAGATGTGAGCATTCCAATCTTCCACATCCTATGTCTAAGGATGGAGTGATAAAACTAAAGTGTCATAAAAATTAAAAAAAACAGTGTTTTATCACTCCATCCTGAAGAAGCAGAAGTAGGAGGATGCTCTGTCAGTGGTTATGACCCCCATTTATATTTGAGCAATATAATGACATCAAAATCTATGTAAACTCAGTAGGGTATTGGCATCAGGCGTAGGGATGGGCCGAACAGACCCTTGTTCGGTTCCCACCAGAACTTTCAAATACTGCGAAAGTTCGGACCCGAATAACAAACCCCATTAAAGTCAATGGGCCCCGAACGTCAAAAATAAAAATTGCCCATTTTGAAGGCTTATATGCAAGTAATTGGGCATACAATGGTTATAGGGGTCCTGGTCTTGCCTTGGGGGACATGATGATAAATAAATGTAGCGCTAATGATGACAATGGTGAACAGACAGAAGTAATATCCACTAGAAAAAAGCAGTGAATGTGACTATTAAGGCACAATAAACCAATAAAGTTCAATGGTGTCCAAATAGGTGAAAATGTAATGGTAGTCCCATGATGGTAGGTGTGTATAATAAATCCAACCAGAATATAAAATCTTCACGTCTGTATATCATTGGTTATACGATCTTAAATGGGAAACAGATGAAATACGCTTATCGGAAGTGGTGGATTCGGATGCCAGTGACACCGAATCAAACAGGCTCAGAGATCCACAATGGACATGGTTGGTCCAAGAAACCCCGGATCTCAAGGGGAATCTTCCCTCTGCTGTCCCGATTACGACTGCACATCCGGAAGGTCCAGGATGGGTCTCGGCTACATGGAAGTCTCAGAAGGGTAGGTGGTTCTCCAAAAAAATATATAAAAGCGCCAATGGTGCAGATCAAAAGATATTTTTTATTGGATGACACCAATAACAATTTAAAATAGCGTGATCACGTGGGAAATATAAAAGCATAAAATCCAGTGTAGGGAAGAGTGTAGCTCCCCGACGCGTTTCGTCCAATTGGTCTTCAACTGGGGCATCAATAAAAAAAAGTTTGTGAAAAACGTAATTTTTAAATGAGCAGTGATTTTTTTATTTTTAAAGTGAAAGCATAAAAATGAAAAATTCCTTCCAATATAGTGCCTAGGGGGTCCCTTTAGTCTACATGTAACCTGACAGATCTGTCTAGAATCTGCTGCAGCAATAATTGCATTTATAAAGCCAAAAAAAAGACATTTCCCTGCAAGCTGCCTTTATTTTGCTCATCAACAGCTGGGGAGCCAGTGTGTATGATGAGGCCACAATGTAGTGCAGTGGGAACAAGATTAGAGATTTTTTGGATACATTCTGGTGTCATTTTGACTTTAGATATAGGGTAACGGGTGCGTAAAAATTGGTCTTTGGGTGTTGGTGGCACCTTCCCATCGTAACCCTATAGAGGTAATCTTGATGAAAGCAAGAATTGGCCTTGCTGTAAAAAATTGCAATGACATGCACTTTTCAAACTGGTGCTGAAAAATTGGTCTTTGGGTGTTAATTTTGCCCATGAAACCTACACCAAAAACATTCTTCCTTATAAAATTATTGAGCTAGGCAGCCTCGAAGTCCTGCAGAGATTCCACATCCCAATTAAACTTAATCAGTGACATTGGCATCAAGGGCTTCATAGCTGGTAATCCAGGACTGATTCATTTTTATAAAAGTCAAACGGTCCACAGAGTCTGTGGACAGACACATTCTATGATCAGTAAGGAAACCTAAAGCACGCTGGATGCAGGGCAGCCAAACAACTCAGTAGCATACTGGGCAAGTTCTGGCCAGTGGTCTATTCTCATGACCCAGTAAGTCAGTGGATCATCAGCCTGGAAAGCTCTTCATCTCTGTTTTGGCCCCGAGGTAATCGTTCACCATGTGATGTAGATGCTGCCGATGGGATGTGGAAGCTGACAGCTCTGGGCGGCGAGGACTAAAAAAAATTCTGGAATGCCTCACTTAGGCGGACTCCTTCTCCAACGCTCCTCTCTTGACCAACAGAAGACTCAAAACTATGTTTTCTACGACACTGTAACCTACTGGAGTCAGGAAAAATGTTCCATAAAATCCTCTTTAACGTGTCCTTAAGAGATTTTATCTTCTGTGCTCTCTGTGGGGACGGGATGAGTTCTGAGACCTTCCCCTTATAGCGGTGGTCAGGGAGGGTTGCCAACCAGTAATCATCCTTCTCATTTATGCCACATATTCTTGGGTCTTTTCGCAGGCTTTGAAGCATGAGGTTGCCAATGCGCCTCAAATTTGCAGAGGCTTCAGAAGCAGACTACTCGGGGTCACTCAGGATGACAGCATATGGAACTTCCTCCTCCCAGCCACGTACTACTCCCAAGGGTCCTGGGGTTGAAAAGCCATCGCTTACAGATTGACGCATGTCTTCCTCTTCTTCGAAGCCTATGAAAGTGCCAGAATCCTCCTCCGCATCCTCCTCCCCTCTCTCCTCCTGTGTGTTCTGTGACATAGGAATGATGGTGTCTGGATAAAGTGGGCCTTGAGAGGAAAGGAAATCCTCCTCTTCCTCCTGCTGCTCTGGCTCCAGTGCCCTGTCCATATGGCTGGAGAAGGAGGAGGAGGGGGTAGAGCTCACAGGTCTGGCATCATCATCACCAGCTATATGGAGACGTGGGGGCACAACAAGCTGCAGCACCAAGCCCTGTCTTGCATACTTTCGAGTTGCAAGCAGCGTTACCCAGTGTGCTGTGAACAAAATATATCATACCTGCCCATGCTTGCTGGACCAAGTGTCAGCAGTAAGGTGGATTTTACGGCTGACTGCCTTGCCCATAAACTGGCAGTAACGCACACAGAAGTAAATGGCGTTAAACTGGAAGTAACACACAAAACTATATGGCGTTAAACTGGCAGTAACCCCCCCAAACAATATAGTGTTAAACTGGCAGTAACGCACGCAAAACTATATGGCGTTAAACTGTCAGTAACACACACAAAACGATATGGCGTTAAACTGGCAGTAACGCACACAGAACTATATGGCATTAAACTGGCAGTAATGCACACAGAACTATATGTCGTTAAACTAGCAGTATCGCACGCAAAACTATATGGCGTTAAACTGCCAGTAACGCACACAGAAGTAAATGGCGTTAAACTGGCAGTAACGCACAAAACTATATGGTGTTAAACTGGCAGTAACGCACACAGAACTATATGGCCTTAAACTGGCAGTAACACACACAAAATGATATGGCGTTAAACTGGCAGTAACACACAAAATGATATGGCGTTAAACTGGCAGTAACGCACACAGAACTATATGGCGTTAAACTGGCAGTAACGCACACAGAAGTAAATGGCGTTAAACTGGCAGTAACGCACACAGAACTATATGGCGTTAAACTGTCAGTAACGCACACAGAAGTAAATGGAGTTAAACTGGCAGTAACGCATACAAAATTATATGGCATTAAATTGGCAGTAACACACACAGAACTATATGGCGTTAAACTGGCAGTAACACACGCAAAACTATATGGCGTTAAACTGGAAGTAATGCACACAGAAGTAAATGACGTTAAACTGGCAGTAACGCAATCAAATAGACGGGTTCAACCGTCACTACACTGACGCTATCTGAACTGTCCCTACTCTAGCTATACACTAATGTCAAGATTACTGACACGGTCTCACTACACTACACTGAAACTATGTGAGCTGTCCCTACTCTACACTAATGTACGTATGAATGACACGGTCTCACTACACTAAAGTCAAAACTATCTGAGCTGTCCCTACTCTAGCTGCACACTATGTAAAGCTGAATGATGGTCTTCCTTACTACACTCACACTATCCCTAGACTGACACTAAATTAATATTCTACACTGACAATTGTAGCAAAATAGCACAGTATAGCACACTAACTAATAGCACTGAACAGAGCCCTGTTCTATCACTCGCCATGCCGAAATCACACTGAAAATGGCTGCCATTGAAAGAATACTTTTATATTGTGGGGTGGGAATGAGCCAGAATTGAATAAAGTCATGATGACAGTGTCCAATCATGACTCTGACAGTGCTCTGTGCCCTGTTTGGCTGAAGCTTTCACTGCTTCAGCCAATCAGGGCTTGCAATGCACTGTTCAGCACCGCAATGCATTGTGGTCGGTTTGGGGGGCCGAACAAACAGTTGAACGACCCGTTTGTTCGGATGTTCGCGGAACGACTGAACAATGAAAGTTCGCCTGAACTTACGCTCGGGCCGAACCGTTTGCCCATCTCTAATCAGGCGTTCCTCCTTTTTGGAATGGATTTTCCTTATCAGATGATGTACACTGATGTTAAGCAATTGTGTGCATTTTAGGATCCATACATTTTTTATCTTATTAATAAATGGATATTGAATTTAACACAAAATTGTTGTCTCTTTGTGATACATTTAAAGTCTGCGTTTTATTTCTTTGATTTGGATTTATAAATAACTAAAGCAGGCCATACATTATACAATTTTCTTATTCAATTTTCTTTGGATTTACCTTGAACTATATATTGCAAGGGACTGCCTTCTTGCATACAAATTGAAAATGTTTACGTATGACCTCATATTATATGGTTTTGGTAAATCTAAAGGAAAATTGTACAAGAAAATAGTATAATGTATTACCAGCATAATATACTGTATATGGTACTAGGTTGACCCCTATGTAATTTGTGCTGAGTAAATCGACCTCACTGTTATGCCGCGTACACACGGTCAGACTTTTCGTCTACAAAAGTCCGACAGCCTGCTTGACAGACTTTCGACAGCCTTTTGTCGGACTTTTGGCAGACTTTTGGCGGACTTGCGGCAGACTTTCTTACGAGCGGACTTGCCTACATACGATCACACAAAAGTCCGACGGATTCGTACATGATGACGTACACCGGACTAAAATAAGGAAGTTGATAGCCAGTAGCCAATAGCTGCCCTAGCGTGGGTTTTTGTCCGTCGGACTAGCATACAGACAAGCGGATTTCTGGTTACGACGTAAAGATTTGAAGCATGTTTCAAATCTAAAGTCCGTCAGATTTGAGGCTGGAAAAGTCCGCTGAAAGTCCGCTGAAAGTCCGGGGAAGCCCACACACGATCGGACTGTCAGCCAGCTTTAGTCCGTCGGACTTTTGTAGACGAAAAGTCCGACCGTGTGTACGCGGCATTACAGTCTAGGCGCTGTCACTTGACAGGAGCTCAGCATCTGCTTTTATTAGCAAAGAGTAGATTTTTTTTGGGCAATCATACTATTGCTGTATAATATAACACATCAGTTATTTATTCATCCTGACTTGTTAAGTTGCTGAACTTTAATAAAGGCAAAGATAAGGAAAATGACCCTGTGTGTTGAACTGATCTCTTCATTTCAACAAAGATACAAATCTGGTGCAGGCACAGAATCACTTCTTCAGTAAAAGTCTACCGGGCAAAATATATATATATATTTTTTTTTTTCAACTTCAGTTGCACGTTGAAGGAGATCTGTGCTTTGCTAATGCAGGGTAAAGTAAAAGGTTTATTATAATGGTGGCCCCAACACCAGCACATATCTTTATTTTACTCTACTGTAAGCAAGGAAAAATGCCTTCTACTTAAAGCGTAACTAAAGACCACAAACTCTCATTTCACTCCAGCGATAGAACATTCGTAAGTTCCCCATCATCTCCTTCCCAGCTTCTTCCATGTGCGGGGTCTTCGGCTCTCTGGATTTGTCAACAGAAAACTGATGGAGAAAGAAAAGGGGTGCAGGCGGGGCATACTTTAGGTACCTTGTTTGGGAGTAATCACTCTCACACCATGTATAATGCACCGATATATAAGTCTTTGTCAGGTTTGTCAAATCAAACAGATAAACCTATGTGTACTTTGGCACAGATATATGTACAGCATTGCAGAACAGTACAGTCTCAGGATTTAAATAAATGTGTTACTAGGGGATGGCTTCAGCTAGCAGAGGTAGCATCCCTCAATGGAATATATTCAGAATATTTCTTCCACGTTTCTGTAATAACCACCAGAGTATCACCAATGGCCAAAAACCCTGCCCTGAGCTGTCCCTTCTCCAGAGGAACCTCTCTCTACATTGAGTACTGTCCCCCACAAGTGGGATCCTATCCCTGGCCATAAACTTGCCAGAAGTGTGTCAAAACAATGTGGAGGCCCTTATTTAAAAGGTTCTTTCACCCAAGATGGCCACCAAAATCTCTTGAGAGTTCAGTGTCCAATTAGCTTACTCTCCTCTTTCAAGGCACACTGGACAAAACCACTAAGCAATTGATTCCCTTATGAGATTCCCCTTCCCATGCAATAATGCAATACAGTCAGGAAGGCTAATGCCGTGTACACACAGGCGGACTTTTGGACCAAACTGGTCCAATGGGACGAATCCGTCGGACAATCCGATCATGTGTGGGCTCTATCGGACCTGCAGCGAACTTTTTCTGTCAAAAATCAGATGGACTCTCAGGATTTAAATAAATGTGTTACTAGGGGATGGCTTCAGCTAGCAGAGGTAGCATCCCTCAATGGAATATATTCAGAATATTTCTTCCACGTTTCTGTAATAACCACCAGAGTATCACCAATGGCCAAAAACCCTGCCCTGAGCTGTCCCTTCTCCAGAGGAACCTCTCTCTACATTGAGTACTGTCCCCCACAAGTGGGATCCTATCCCTGGCCATAAACTTGCCAGAAGTGTGTCAAAACGATGTGGAGGCCCTTATTTAAAAGGTTCTTTCACCCAAGATGGCCACCAAAATCTCTTGAGAGTTCAGTGTCCAATTAGCTTACTCTCCTCTTTCAAGGCACACTGGACAAAACCACTAAGCAATTGATTCCCTTATGAGATTCCCCTTCCCATGCAATAATGCAATACAGTCAGGAAGGCTAATGCCGTGTACACACAGGCGGACTTTTGGACCAAACTGGTCCAATGGGACGAATCCGTCGGACAATCCGACCATGTGTGGGCTCTATCGGACCTGCAGCGAACTTTTTCTGTCAAAAATCAGATGGACTCTCAGGATTTAAATAAATGTGTTACTAGGGGATGGCTTCAGCTAGCAGAGGTAGCATCCCTCAATGGAATATATTCAGAATATTTCTTCCACGTTTCTGTAATAACCACCAGAGTATCACCAATGGCCAAAAACCCTGCCCTGAGCTGTCCCTTCTCCAGAGGAACCTCTCTCTACATTGAGTACTGTCCCCCACAAGTGGGATCCTATCCCTGGCCATAAACTTGCCAGAAGTGTGTCAAAACGATGTGGAGGCCCTTATTTAAAAGGTTCTTTCACCCAAGATGGCCACCAAAATCTCTTGAGAGTTCAGTGTCCAATTAGCTTACTCTCCTCTTTCAAGGCACACTGGACAAAACCACTAAGCAATTGATTCCCTTATGAGATTCCCCTTCCCAGGCAATAATGCAATACAGTCAGGAAGGCTAATGCCGTGTACACACAGGCGGACTTTTGGACCAAACTGGTCCAATGGGACGAATCCGTCGGACAATCCGACCATGTGTGGGCTCTATCGGACCTGCAGCGAACTTTTTCTGTCAAAAATCAGATGGACTTTAGATTTGGAACATGTTTCAAATCTTTCCGACGGACTCGAGTCTGGTCGAAAAACCCACTCGTCTGTATGCTAGTCCAACGGACAAAAAACGACACTAGGGCAGCTATTGGCTACTGGCTATCAACTTCCTTATTTTAGTCCAGTCGTACGTCATCACGTACGAATCCGTCGGACTTTGGTGTGATCGTGTGTATACAAGTCCATTCGTTCGAAAGTCTGTCGGAAGTCCGTCAAAAGTCAGTCGAAAGTCAGTCGGAAAGACTGTCGGACCTTTGAAAAGTCCGCCCGTGTGTACACGGCATAACTGTACATGCCTACAGATGGGATAGGCTTCCCTGATGAAATTAGTTTTCAGGGAGGCAAGCATGGGGGGAGGGGATGTGGGAGCTAGCGAAAGGGAGGTCTTGGCGGGGGAGCATTTATTGGAGCTAATTTATCCCGACACTGGAATCCGCAGCTCAGAGCATATTGAAAACAAGCAGGTAAGATTGTTTTAGAGCAGAAGAGTTTATTATTTTTTTTAATCAAATCGTTTTTATTTAATTTTTTCGCGTTATACAACAAAAAACGCATAAAACATTCCATCACATATCCCCAACCAGGTGTGGTGCAACACAAAAAAAAAAAAAAAAAAAAGGGAGGAAACCCTCCATGTTTGTTTGCACTCACCAAACTATATTTCAATTGTTACTCAATAAGTACCGTAGTATTATTACTCCTAAGTAGTACAGATATTCATATAAAGTAGTTTCCCTCGAGAATTCTATCCCATTTTTAACTTTCCATAGTTTCGTTAATATACTCGTCAGACTGCTCAGACAAATTGGAAACTATCCACCAATGCCAAATTTTCACATATTTTTTTAGGACACCTCCTGTGTTTATATGTCAATTCCTCTCGTCTTAAATCAAGATTAATTGCTTTAATCCATTGATCTGTCATTGGTTATTAGTTTGATATCCATTTTTATAGTATAAGTTTTTGTTGATTTACTAAAGGCAAATCCACTCTGCACTACAAGTGCACTGAAAGTGCACTTGGAAGTGCAGTCGCTGTAGATCTGAGGTGAAGATCTGAAATGAGGGGAAGCTCTGCTGATTTTATGATCCAATCATGTGCAAGCAAAAATGCTGCTTTTTATTTTCCTTATATGTCCCCCTCAGATCTACAGTGGCTGCACTTAGAATTGCACAGTGGATTTGCCTTTAGTAAATAACCCCCATAGCATGTCTCTTCCGCAATTAGGATCTTGTGTTCTCTCAAATTTTAAATTTTCCTCTTTAGTTCCACTTTGAGGAGCATGTGACTTACTCCCCTTCTTCCCAGTTGGCAAGTAAGCGCAGGGCATCATGAACCCATCCTCTTAGCACCCTACACTCAGAGTAATGATGCAGAGACATCACATCAAAACTGCTCTCTGTATCATTAACCCCTTCCCGCTGACCTTACGTATATATGCGGCCATACGGAAATGGGTCTTTTTCCATGGGGCCACATATATGCGTATCCAGGGCTGGGACAAGGGGTGGGCAGGAGGGGTGGCTGCTCTGGGCATAGTTGTATACTTCAGAGATGGGGAAACCACTATTCTGACTATATACCCGACAGGAGTAGTGACAGCGGCATCACTACTCTTGTCAGCCAAGCGCTGGGAGCATTGAGGAGAGCAGTAGAGTGTCAGAAGACTGTGCTCTCTATCTCCTTTCTGCCACAATGGTCTCCCAACATGCACATCCTCAGTCCTTGCAATGACTCTCCACTCTTCCTATTGACAAGCATATGACTGCTGGGGGCAGGATCCCCTGAGCTCACATATAATGGGGGGTGGGGGTGACCATGACCATGTCCTGGAACTGTGCATATCTCTCTTCGTGTTGGGAGCGCACCGCAGAGCGAGCTCTCAGCACAGAGATCGGGCTCTTACTAAGAGCCTCGGGTCTCGTACTAACGATTGGGATCCGGGACTCCTGGTTCTGGGTCACCTGATCACTGTGATAGCCCCTGATTGGCTATCACATTGAGCAGTCACTGTGAGCCCGCCCCTGTGTTTACTTTCTTTCCTCTTCTGAATGAAGAGGAAGATACATTGTACACAAACAAAAAAGTGTGTGAAAAAAAACAAATGTAATAAAAAATAAAGAATAAAGAAAAAAAAATAACAAGATCAAGGTTTGCCAGGGTTAGTATTAGGATCAAGGTCGGGGGTCAAAGGTCACAGTCAGCATATTTAGGAAGGATAAAAAAAATGCAAAATGTGGACTTTCTTATTTCTGGGTCCTACTACAGGTACAAACGACAACTAGCATACATATATGTGGGATTGCTGCGATCGTCAGGAGCAGGAGACTTTTTTTTTAAGCTGTTCTTTGGTGGTAAATTATGGTAATAGCAAAAAAAAAAAAAAAAGTTTTTTTTTTTTTTTTTTTTTAATATTTTGGGCCAGTTTTCCTATGATATTAAAAAAAATCAGGAGATATCTGTTACCCTTTATTGCCAAAAGAAATCCCAATTTGTCCTGGAAAAAATAAAAACAAGGTATAATCCCCCTGGATACACAAAGTGGTTGTGATGAAATGTACAGATTTACTAACACATGTCAAAGTTGCAAAATTGTGCTTAGGCATTAACATTTGTTTTACCCTTAGGTGGGAAGGGGTTAAGGACTGCCAACTGCTGGAGAAGATGTAGAGATCACAAGACTGGCCTGAAGACATTTGGAAGAGTAAAGTATAAAAAAAAAACAAAATAAAAACAGTGGGACTTCTAGATGGAAAAGAGGGGTGACTGGGAGGCATAGGGAATTAGGTCTGAAGTTGGAATGGAAAATTGATGCTTGCTCAGTAACCCCTGGTGTGTTTTACCATATCTAAAGTATCCTTTGGCAAGCAGAAATGTACTTCCAGCACCTCCTAAATCTGCCTAAACTATTACTAGGGGCTACAGATCAGAATATATCAGTTTGGGACTAGGGAGAAAAGCACATGCATTGCTCATACCTTACACTTTATGAAGAAACATTACAATGTCCACGTTGCAACCTTCAAAACCCCTGAACTGACTATATATTATTAACTAAAAATTTGTTTCTGCGTGAGCGAACTGCTGACACTTTTTTTTTTTTTTTTGCTGAATGGTTTAATAATGTTAAAATCTATTTCACAGGCCATTTTCCTCTGCAGCACAAATTTTCCCAGACAAGGTAATGCAATCCAATGCAATACAATCTATTGTGTGCTATCAATTGCCTGGTTCACTTTGTTAACGGGGGCGCCTTTCAGCGCTAATACAGTTGCCTGCTATTTGGAAGAAGCAATTGAAAGCGTGTATGTTCTTTGTGGAGGATGACTTGATGCTCCCTGGATCCGGTCGTAGGAGGGAACAAGTACTTTAGAAGTATGATCGCTGTTTAAGAAGATTAGTACATTTCTGCAAAGAAAGGCAGCAAAAGCTCTTGAGATTGGAAAAACTAGCTATCGTGAATGCAGAACTCTGTAGCTTTATCCTCACATATACCATAAAAAACTTTTAAGTGATGTGATTGAATACCTATATTATTAGAACTGTGTGTCCTCATGAATAAGTCATATTGGGAAAAAGTAAAGTTTTTTTCCGGCAAAATGTTGTTTTTATTTAAAACTCGGCCTATGTAAAATGGACCTGAACTAAAAAAAAAATGAAAATTTATTATCAAATACTTACCATAATTTTCCTTTCCTGATGGACTCCATGGCAGTCTACGTGTGGGTTTAACCCCGCCTCCTCTCCAATGCTATAGGACCCCCTTCCCGTAAATTTGAACTCACCGCTAGGGACTGCGTTCCGTAACTAGCCTACTCTTGACCGATGGGGAGAGGACTCCGTCTGCCATGGAGTCCATCAGGAAAGGAAACTTACAGTAGGTATTTGATAATAAATTTTCCGTTTTCCTGACAGACTCCATGGCAGTCTACGTGTGGTAAATAACTAGCCAGACCACACGGGTGGGTTATGCTGAACAGAAAATACATTTAATTTGATCCATCAACCAACAGGATTTTTAAACCAAAGTTCACAGAGGTTAGAGAAGCAGGCTCAATACAGTAGTGTGACATAAAGGTATTAATGGAGGCCCACAAGGCCGCATTGCAAATGACGTCTGAAGCCACATGCCGGGCTGCTGCCCACGATGCCGCCATGCCCCTGGTGGAATGTGCCATCACTGCCTCCGGAGGAGCCAAGCCCTTAGCTCTATAAGCCTGCTGGATGGACTGGACGATCCAGGCCACAATCTTTCTGGTCGAAGCTTGCTTCCCTCCGTTGCTGCCAGAGTGCAGGATAAACAGATAGTCAGAGCGTCTAAAAGGAGAAGTAACTTGCAGGTATTACTTCAGAATTTCGCCTACGTCCAGAGGATGAGCTTCAGTGGGCCCTGGGGTCCTGAAAGTAGGTAGAACGATTTCTTGGTTCTCATGGAACGCTGAAGTGACTTTCGGGTTTGAGCCGAGCATAGGGATGAGGACCACGCGGTCCGTAAAAAACGTCAGAAAACTTTCTTTATGACCCTAGGGACCCGATCTCAGACACCCTTTTAAAAGAGGTGATAGCTACTAGGAAAGCGACTTTTGCAGAAAGTTCTTTGATAGAAAGTGGGGAAGACACCATGGTACTGAGTCCAGAGAGTTGGTTTGGCAAAAGTTATAGCGTCTACATAATAGGGGATAGATTTATGGCATTTTTTTTTTTTTTTTTACTAGTAATGCCTGTCAGCGATTGTTGTTGCGACATTGCGGCGGACAGACGGGACACTTTTGACACATTTTTTTGGACCAGTGACATTTATACAACGATCAGTGCTATAAAAATGCACCGATTACTGTGTAAATGTCACTGGTAGGAAAGGGGTTAACACTAGGGGGCGATCAAAGGGTTAAATGTGTTCCCTCAGTGTGTTTCTTACTGTGGGGGGATGTGACTGACTAGAGGAGAAGCCGGATCCTTGTTCCTAGCTAGTAGGAACAGACGATCTGTTTCTCCTCTCCTAAGAGAACCGGGATTTGTGTGTTTACACACACAAATACCCGTTCTGTCTTCCATGCCCGCGATCGTGCCTGGCTGGCGGTGTCATGTGAATTGGCTCCCCCACGTGCAGCACACGCGTGCGTCTGCTCTGGCTGTTTAAAGGGCCAACGTACAGCTACGGCGATATGCGGAAGAAAGCCGATCTGCCGCAGTATAATGAAGGCAGCTGGTCGGCTAGTGGTTACGGCGTGTCACTGTGTACTATTTTTTGAATGATAAATGCAGATCAACTGTAACTATTTGGCTCTTTTTTATTCTTTTCCACAAAGTGTACATCTTCCCCCGGTCTTCTTCCTGGGTTTGTGGCCTCCGGCTACATGAGTGGCTGGGAGCAAGATGACATCACTCACGTGCATGCCGGATCTCCAGAGAGCATGCGCCAGTGATGCCATTGGCTGCATGCACTCTGCATATCTCCTACACTGTATAAGTTTACAAGATATTCACAGTACCTACAGGTAAGCCTTATTATAGGTTTTCCTGTAAGGTACAAGTGGTAGTACAGAGTTTACTACCACTTTAAATCCTAAACATGTTCTTTGCTTTGGGTATATTGCAGAATAGTTAAGATCCATTTTGATAATTTTTTTGTCTGTGTCCTGGATGATTTTCATTAACTGTCCCAGAGACAGAAGCAAGAAGTAAGAGGAGATCTCTTAAAATTGAAGTAAAAAATCCCCTGTGAAAAAATTCATATAAGCCAGCATGCAGCTCTGCACTTGGAGCCACTGTTGTTTGTGCGTCTGAAGGAAGTGTTCGTATGTGTGCTATACGGTGTGTGCACACTGGTGAGCAGCTGTGCCCTGTATCAGCCTGCTTATCAAGTTTAAATCACTGCTGAGTGGCCTTCAGTTAGTTCTCTATGACCTGACCTGTGCCTAGTTGATTGTCTGCTTATACTGAAGTATACCTCCCAACGTTCTGAGATGGGAATGAGGGACACCTATCAGCAAAAGTATGCAGGCATAGGACACACCCTTGCCACACCCCCTTAAAGGAGAATTTTAGTTGCTAGCTCTGCATTTATTGTTTATTGTATGTCAGGTTGTAGCACCTTATATGCAGCAGCTGCGACAAATATTTTTGTCAAAATATTTTTGTTCTGTTTTATTAATTGTTTAAGTTTATCACTTTCATCACATTTATTCCCTTCAGGAGTATATTTGATCTAGATGGAGATTTTTTATTTTATTAAGGATAGGAGTTTGGATGTGGATGATTTCTTCTCATCTAATAGCGAACATACTGATGTCAATCCCTTAAGAAATATAATAAGGATAAAATTACCCCTAGATGTTTGAGATGGGACATTGCTCCCAATGATGGACTTTCAGATAAAGATCTTGAGGATGAATGGTTTTCGTTTTTTAATCTCACCGAAAGGAAGCTTTTGGAGATGTTGATAGCAAGGAAAGAGAAGAAATTAAAATTAATTGAAGCCAATATTAATGGTATCAAATCCAAATGAGGTCCTTTGATTGCTTCAGGTGAAAGCAAGGATAAATTAAAACAACTTCAAGATTTTGTGGATAATTTGGACAAAGAGACCCAAAAGAAAAAAATTAAAAAATTTATCAGAGATACTAATGATTATAAATCAAATAAAGTTTACAAATGGCAGGAGGCTGTGGAAGAATCCGGTGCCACGTCTGGTAGCTCTAATTTGGAACCAGAATCTGTTTTGGATACCATAAAAACTCCAATTTGTAAATATGATGGCTCATATAAAGGTTTTGAAAGAGGTAACCAGCAAAGTAGTGGGTATTATGATCCACTGATACCTGCCTATGGGGTGCCCACTTAAAATCGATTTGAACCTCTGAATTATGAGCATCCTTATACATCCCACAGGGGATCTTACAATCAAAGAGGTTATGACCATAGAGGAGGCGGCTATGGCGGACAATCCTGGCTTCCTAATCATCCCAGCCACCATCCCCCATTCCACAGGGGCCGTGGTTGGTACCCCAATAATCAAAGGGGGGATTTTCAGAGAAGAGGTTCAGGGGGACCCCCCATGATGAGGGGGAGAGGAGCCATGACCCCCGGGGATGAGGGAAGGATCAGAATCCACCGGAAGAATGGCGACCATGGTATCCCACCACATCCCAATGGCGTGGAGATGGAGAAAGAAAAGAAGAACAAGAGGGTGCAGAGGAGGGCAAAGGAAAACGCAAAAGAGAAACTTAATGGAAGGAATTTTTAATCTCAGTGATGCTACTTTCTCGCAGGATGAATTAAAGATTTTAGATTTAGGTCTCAAATTTTCCTTGGATAGAAATTTAAATTAATTTGATGTTTTTATCAATTTCCAGAAGAAGGAAAATACATATTAAAAAGTTTTTTTCTAACAATAATTCTCCAGCAAATCCCAATGTAGAGGAGTATCTACACACATCTTTAAAAAATAATTCCATTTTTAACCCCAAAATTGCCAATAACCATTTTGTGGGAGTTTTCAAATCTTTGGTTGAGCAAGATTTGGATAGGCTTGCTATACAACCAAAGAGATCCAAGAGAGATCTAGAGAAAGGTTTGGAGTTACTTGAGAAAAATAAGAATATAGTTATCAGATCAGCTGATAAGGGGGGGTAGTGATACTTAACAAAACGGACTACCTAGAAGAGCTGAATAGACTAGTTAGCGACCAGGAAACATATGAAAAACTAAAAGGTAACCCCAGGAAGAATTTTAAGGCCAAATTAAAGAGTTTAATAAAAACAGCAAAAGATGAAAGGATTTTGAAGAAGAAGGAGGCCAGATATCTTTTACCGGATGTGCCTCGAGTACCCGTGATTTATCAGTTACCAAAAATACATAAGAATCTATTGAAACCTCCAGGCCGACCCATAATCAGTGGAATTGAGTCATTGTTCTCTAGGCTTGGGGAATATTTGGACTATTTTTTGCAAACACTCACCAAGAAATACCCTGCCTATCTCAAAAATAGTAAGTATCCCAATTTTGGGAAAGTGAAGCTATTTACCAAACTAACATACCGGAACTTAGACTCTATAAAAGATATATAGACGATATTTTAATTATTTGGGCAGGATCACCGGATTCTTTTTGTCAATTTCTAAACAAAATTAGTGCCAATCCTTTTGGTATCTCCTTTTCTGAGAACTTCAGTTACCGAGAGATCAATTTTCTGGATCTTACACTATTCAGAGAAGGGGATAAGTTGTGCACTCGCACTTTTTTCAAAGATGTTGATAGGAATGGCTATATTCCGTTGATTAGCTGCCACCATCCGAGATGGCTGGGGGGCATTCCTAAAAGCCAAATGCTCAGGGTCAGAAGAAATTGCAGTAAAGAAGATGATTATAAATCCCAAGCCAATGTGATTTTGGAATGATTTCATGCTAAGGGATACAAGTTGGAAGATCTAAAACGGACTAAGAAAATTGTTGGTGAGATGGAAAGGAAAGATTTATTCAAACCGAAAGTAAAAAAGGAACATGATTATGGCATAGCATTCATGACTGGCTTCAATAGACAGTATCGGGATTTCGAGAAAATCATTAAGGAACACTGGCCTTTACTATTGGAAGATTTGAAGAAGATCCTACCTATTCAGCCCAAATTTATCTATACCAAGCCACCGACACTCAGGCTCCAATTGGCACACAATGTTGTGAACCCACCCAAGAAGTTATGCACCTTTTTGGATCGAACTGGGTTTTACAGCTGTGAGAGATGTATGATGTGTAGGAACTCTAAATTCCGTAAGAGGAAAATTACACATTTTAGTTATTTTTCTGAAGGAAGGTCTTTTGAAATAAAAAAGTTTATTACATGCAGCACAACACATGTTACATACCTACTGTCTTGTCCGTGCAACCTACAGTATGTGGGGAGGACTACCAGACAGTTAGGGGTTAGGCTTAGAGAACATGTTAACAGAATAAAAAAAGGGTATAAACATCATGGTCTCTTCAATCACTTTAGGTTGTTTCATAATAGGGACCCAAGCCTACTCCATTTCTGTGGAATCGATAGGGTTGAGGATCACTGGCGAGGCTCTAATCTCAAGAGAGCCATCTCCCAGAACGAAACCCAATGGATCCATAGGCTCCGTGCTTTGAATCCTTATGGCCTCAATATTGAGTTAGATCTCAACTGTTTTTTATCCAATTGGTAATCAATCCTCTCTTTAGTGAAATTTTTATGGTCTTTTTTGTTGAGTTGTATGACAAGTGGTGTTTTTGCTGTTTTGTTATTTGAGTCTATTTTAAATATAATGGGATATGATGAGCTAGTAAGAAGGGGTTAATTTACACTCATGGTCCTCGATTGGCTATCTTCTCTTATTATTTTTATTTTCTATTTATTTTATACTTCTCTCCAGGCAAACTATATTTATTTGAGACCTATTTTAAATTTGTTCAATATATCTTCTTTTTTAAATTTACATTTTTTTAATGTTTTGTGTATACGACATGAATGTTGTGTTCCTCTCGTTTTTGTCAATAAAGTTTACTGCAGTTGCAACAGGATATGATGAATCGGGACAAAGTGGGTGATTCACACCCATTAGCCTTGATTGGCTGTCACTTGTCCCTCCCTTTGAGAGAAGTTCATCTAACGCTGTATATATATTTGACCATCCGTGGGCTGGATGTTATGTCTTTGATGACGCCCTGGAGGAGGGGCGAAACGTGTCGACGCAATATCCGGCTCACGTTCTAACCAGTGACGCTGTTTCCTGTCTCCCGTGGAACGCACACTACCAGCGGCGATCACGGAAGTTTCTGAATGCCTGTTTGCAACCCTGATCTTGTGAGTAGCGCTGTTATGTGCATCTGAAAATATTTCCCCACAGTACTTCACCATATTATCTTCTTCTTTTTTTCAGTGGAATATGATGTCCTGCACCTCCAAGCACGTATCCCATTGACCATGATCCAGGGTCCATCCTATTTGCCTTTTTGAATTGCAACATATCATGTGACTGATTACCATTATAGGCTGAAGGGTTGATATCCTACCATTGCTGATCAGTGGGATTGTTTTCAGGAATTTGCAATATTTTAGTGTGTTTATTTATTGTCACTTTGTCCGTGCTGGCATCATGTCTTTTTAGATTTATTTTGCCAGTATATTTATCTCCATGTCACTTATCTGAGCCTAGCACTCATGCAGTAGGTGGAAATTATTTATGCATACACTGGTATCAATTTAGTGGTATTTTTCATGCACTTATACTTTTGAAGTGTTGTGCTATTGCCAGAGCTGTATTTGTTCGTTTTATATATTAGTGATGTGAACGTGTCCCATAGGAAACCATGTTAAATGAACTGTAGTGCATTATTGCAAAATCTTTTTTTTAATACTATAATTTTTATTACATTTTTCACAATCTTTCACAGGATATCTTTGGATAAATGTTGGTTAGGTGCAGTGTGGTGTTGTTGGCAGTAAACACTCGACGTTGTATTGAAACAGTAGGTCAAAAGCACAAACAGGCCTGGCAGGAAGCTTACCCATCCAGTGCCACTTATAACTATGCAGTGAATTGACAGCAGACAGAAGACTCGGGGATGTCGACAGCGTCTGCCATGAGGAGCGAATTGCACCCTGGCAAGTCTGACCCAAATAGGAAGCTTCCTGAAGAGGTAGACATAGTCCCTACTCTCTCCCTACTCCACCAGAACCTTTCCCTATCGCTGCCACTCTCCATGTCAGACGGGGAACCTGTCTACTCGCATAAAGCGCGCAAAACCCAGGGGTCAGTGTCTTAAATAGACTCTGCTTGACCTAAGATGGCCACCAGGGTCACATGGGGCATGTGCATCCAACCGGATTACTGCCCGAGTGACCGAGAAAATCATAGAGAAACACAACATATCTTAACTTCCTCTCCCATCTGCATTGCCTCTGCGGATGAGCGCCTCCTGCAGTAGAGAACATAGACTGCACCTGCCTTCATACAATTCACACATCATGTATCAAGTATAAATTGTATATCCTACTAACAGTTCATGCTTCTGCCAATGAAATATCAACTTATGGCCTCTGTTATCCATGACATCCATCATACCCTATGGTGAGTACATCGCTAAATCTATAAACAGTTTCCTTCCCAAACACACAGGTTTGACTTTAGCTCTTGGAAAGAAGAAAGAATGGCTGCACATCCAGAACTTCCGATTGCCTTTTATTTGCTTCACAAAGATAACACCAAAGACACCAAACTGTGGTCACATAGACGCGTTTCACACATACATCTTGTGATTAATCGTTAGGTTGGTAATGATTAAGCACAAGATGTATGTGTGAAACGCGTCTATGTGACCACAGTTGGTGTCTTTGGTGTTATCTTTTTGAATCATATAAAAGGCAATTGGAAGTTCTGGATGTGCAGCCATTTCTTTCTTCTTTCCAAGTTTCCCGCGGAGGCGGGCCGGGGCTAGCACTCTGCAAGATACTCCAATCAGCCTTATCTTTATACACCTGGAGCAGCGGTTCTTTTTCTTGTTGATTGTAGCTCTGACTTTGACATACTGCCCAATGCCCCTTAGACCCCTAATAAGCCAGTAATAATACTACTATTAATAGGATGGCAGAGGAGAATAAATCTTCATAATTGGAGCTGAGGTCAATGCCCTAGTAACAGTGTCTCTGGGTTAGTGGAGCTCCATGGCTGAATAGTAGAAGGTACATGCAGACAACTCACTGTGGCTGCTTTTAATTGCCATAGTTCAGAGTTAAAAAAAACAAAAACAAGGATGAACATGGACTTTAAATTGGTAGCCACCAGTAGACCCAAATGAAAGAGAGCACTCAATTGAATAAAAATCTAAATTTATTATAATATCATAGTAAAAACCTGGTTATTTTGTGTTCACATAGGCCACACCTGTTTGGAATGATATCATATGTACATATATGAAATGACCTGTTTTGAATTCAATATTTGATTTTAAAATGGTTTTTACTATGATGTTATAATAAAGTTGGATTTTTCTTCAATTGAGTGTTCTTTCTTTCATTTGGATCTACTGGTGGCTACCAATTTAAAGTCCATGTTCATCCTTGGTTTTTCTTTTTTGTATCTATGTTTGGATGTGGTGTCACAATCTGAGTCATGTCTCAACAACTTTCCACAATGTTCAGATTTAAGCTAACAGTTCGCATGGAAAGTTACTCCAAAAGTTTAAATTAAATATCCATAAATATGGTGGTCTTTTTAAGCACTTATACATTAACTGCACATAGGAAAATTGTGAAGTGATCTTGAAGAGTCAGCACACAGTTGAGTCATATCTCTCAAATATTGGACACATGGGAAAATCACTGCATTTTGCAGAGTGCACCCTGAGGTGAAGTAATGGCAGAATATGTACAGAAAGTACTCTGTCTGGCAATAATTCTTAATTAGAGGAGTAAGAGGCATTCAGTACCAAGTAGTGTAAAGTACTTTACCCTATACATCAAAGTACTAAGTGGCTTTCTGTAATAGGATATGTGAATTCATTATTGTGTGCTCTTGGCTGCATAACACATCGATTGCTGTATCAGAAGAAGTGATTTCTAGAAAATGGGATAAAGTTAGTAAAGAGGCAAAGTTGCCCATACCAGCCAGATTCCAGTGACCAGGGGGTCAGTTATCTATTCATGTTTAGAAATGTAAAGCTATCTTCTGCTTGGCTATGTGTGGGCAGGTTGCCTACAATACTTTTTTTTTTAAGGTAACTTTATTGTTTGCATATAAACAAAAAGGGTAGTACAAACATACAGAAAAAACGCTTACCCAGAAATGGTGAGCAACATAAGCTCAAGGTGTCCATTCAACATATCGGTAGCTGATATGAAAAAATCATGTAGCACCCTGGTGTTAATGCAGGGTTGCTCCTAAATTTACCTGCCAGGTATCAATTGATTTCATTCTAAGTCTGTACTTTTCTCTTCTGCCTCTAGGTGGCCGGGTACTTGGTGGCATTAGACATGGGTTATCTCAGCCAATGGGCAGGGGTTTTCTTAAATCCCTTGGCCTGCTGGGAGAACCTATATATTTGGGTGGAGTCATGTGATTGGGGTTCTATGCCACCTGGATCTGGGTGGACGTGTGTTGTATTGCCCGGGCTACTAGGCCGGAGTTTGGGCCTATCCCGGGTACATCTGGCTGCTAGGCTGTCTAAGGGCCTATCCAGAAGCAAGAGAGCAGCGCAGGGTTGGGATTGCGGCTTGCAGTCCAACCAGAAGTGACGGTTTTGCCGATCGGAGAACCTGTCGTGGTCAGAGGTAGAGGGGAAGCTGTCACCACTAAGGGACCATCCGCCTTATTACCAGGGACCACAGTGAGTAGCTGAAGCAAGTACCGGAGCAGTATTCTCACCAACCGGGGACGGTGAAGAATCGGGAAACTTCAGTGGTTATCAAGTCAGGGACCCTGCCAGCGGAGGTAACGCTTGCAGAGCAGCCTTGTGTGTCAAGCCAGGGACCGAGCAGGCCAGTGGGGTGAAACTTGAGAAGTATCTTGAGTGCCAAGCTAAGGACCCAGCAGAGAGGTGGGGTGATGCTTGAGGAAGATACTACCGTGAAGATTGGAGGAGCTCAAGGGATTCAGTGACAGTGAATCATCTAGTCTTGTGAGAGAGACTGGGAGCTCAGTGGGCTGAAGAACTACAAGAAGTGATTGTAGTGGAAGCAAAGTAACTGTTACAACTTGTGTTAGGAACTGTTAAAGACTGTTGCCATAGGAGACAGCATTCCTACTAGGGTTGTCCCGATACTAATACTAGTATCGGTATCGGCAACGATACCGAGCACTTGCCCAAGTACTTGTACTTGGGCAAATTCTCCTGATGCTTCCCCCGATAACTTGAGAGTCAGCAGTGATCGGTGCATGGGGGAGTTACAAGCTTCTCCCCTAGCGGCTTTCAGCTGCTTTAGTGAAATCTATACAGCGGTGATCGGTGCTTGTAACTCCCCCACACACGATCACCGATGACTGTCACCACATCCTCCATGCTCCCTCTGTTCCTCTGTCCCTCTCCGTTCCGCTGTCCCCCTCCGCTGTCCCTCTCCGTTCCGCTGTCCCTCTCCGTTCCGCTGTCCTGTCCATTCACATAACTGAAACATTGTAACCTCCTGTGATTACGATGTCTCAGTTTATGAAGGGAGAGGAGCCGCTGTCTTCTCTCCATTCATTTTTAGTGCAGCTGAGGCTGCAGAGAAAGGGACTGGGGAATCTCTATCCTCGGTCTCTTTCTCTGTCCCAAGGGGGAGATATCAGGGGTCTGTTAAGACCCCTGATATCTCACCAAAGCCCCCCAACAGGGCCGATTAAAAAAAAAAACACAAAGTATTGCAATAAATAAAAAAAAAAAAAAAAAAATTATTGTAAAAAATAATAATAATTTAAATTAAAAAAACACACAGACAGCTTCCACCCCCCCCCCCCCCTAAAAAAAAGAGAGAAAAAAGAAAGCATTGTAAAAAAACAAAAAAAAAAAAAATTGTAAAAAAAAAAAACTCTGCCTTGTGGCATTAAAAATAAAAGTATCGGTAATCGGCATCAGCGAGTACTTGAAAAAAGCATCGGTACTTGTACTCGGTCTTAAAAAAGTGGTATCGGGACATCCCTAATTCCTACACATGCAGATGTTGTGTCTTTCTGGATGCTTTTCCCTACATGGTTGTCCTCCTGTTGAAGTCTTGGAGTCTGCCAATAATTCTTGCAACTACCTAAGGGTCTCCCAAAGATCTGTTAAGAGAAATAAAATCTATTTTGCATCCAAGAAGTGTCTTGCGCCCAATCAATCCAGCTTGCATTACACCCACTCTGCCATGCAACCCACAATATACAGAAGAATGTCAGCTATCTCTGGCCCTGGAGGTTCTCATTAGACCAAAGGAGGCCTGGGACCTTGCTATAATCACAAACTCAATAAAAATAAAAAAGGGGGTCAAAATTATGCATATTGTACTTAGAGAATTTAAAGGTCAAAGAGTTAGAAGAGTACAATCACAATAGTATCCAAAAGTCATAAATTATAGAAACAGGATATGTCATTGAAATAATCAAGGTGAGAACAAGAATTTTATGACAGAGATACAAAATGTATTCATCACATGATACAGTTTGTTCAGAGTCTACCCAGAGGGACCAGTTTGGGGAAGAATGTTTTACCCTGTTGAACATGTTAAGCTGAATTTTCGGTAAAAGTTGTTCAACTGCTTTGAGCCTTGCCTGAATTTATTCAAGGGATGCATGTTGGGTCTTGGCATATTTTTAAAGAACCTGGGTCTGTAATAGCACTATGGGGTATGTGTAACAGCACTACAGACATTCACACGTAAGACATAGAAGAGTAGGTAGTTGCCATGGGTAACCAGAAGAAAGAACAGCTACAGAAACCAGTCATTTGGCATGGTGCCTGGTTAGGTGACAGATCCCCAGGTAGCAAGGGGGTCGGTGCTCTGACTCCAGCTAGAGAGCTAGAGAGCAGACTAGCTCCTGATCACTAGGTAAGGGATGGAAAAAGTTAATGAGCATGTATGGGGCCTGCTATGTGCTCAACGGGACTCCATTCTGTTACTGGAAATGAGGTAACAGAGGTACGCTGGACTGGTGGCGTGGGTAAAGGCTCTGCACATCCCTCCTAATGCAAAACATACATCAGTTACAAGTTTGTATGGTAATGGGACAGAACATCTTGCAGTCGTGAACTTCCTTAATGTTTGATTGACTGCCACTTTGAAAGGAGCGGTCTCTGGTACTGTCATCTCTGTCATTGCTACTAAGGATCTTATGTATCAAAATGCTATTACTAAAATCTGGGGAAGTCACCAATTTGGATCATACCTGCCCTGAAAGTTTGAATCTGATTGGTGGATATGGAGAAAAAACACCAGTTCCTTGAAAGAAGACATTGATATACAAGGCTGTTGGTGACTCGCTGATACATATTATTCTGATCATTGCTTCCCTACTAAGGGCCTTATGAATCAGAGTGTTCTTGCTATGAAATGAAGCTATGTTTTCTCAACAATCAAACCTGATTTCAAAGATTAGAATTGATTGATAAATGTGGAGAAATAACTCCGGTAAGAAAATACATTGATCAGTCATAACTTTATGACCACCCACATAATATTGAATAGTCACCTTTTGCCGCCAAAACAGCCCTTTTTTCTGCCAAACACAGCCCGGACCCATTGAGGCATGGATGCCACTAGACCCACCAGTAGTAGATTCTTTAAACTCCCTGGCGGTATTCCCGAGTCTGGCTCGGGTTGGATTTTTCCATACCAAAAGCGGTAACCCCGAGCCAGACTCGGGCTTGCATCGCAGGATCCAGGAAGAGCATACTTACCTTGTCCCCTGGATCCTGCGATGTCTCCCCGCTGTGATCGGCGAGCCGCTGTGTCTCGCTCGATTCACAGTGCCGAGCTCCGTTCCCTGCGAGCGGTGCGACGCACGGGGACGGAGTTCGGCGGTAAATTCAAAAGTGAAACACATAGTATAGATACAGCATACTGTAATCTTACAGATTACAGTACTGTATCAAATAACTACACATCCCCCTTGGTCCCTAGTGGTCTGCCCAGTGTCCTGCATGCAGTTTTATATATATAAAACTGTTCTTTCTGCCAGGAAACTGGAGATTGTCCATAGCAACCAAAACTGTCTCTTTACATCAAAAGTGCTTTTAGACCAGCTAGAAAAAAGCGATAATAAATTAGAATCACTTGCAGAATTGAGTGATAGTGATTTGTGGGGAAATCCGTCACCAAACACTAAAAGTAACAAAAGCGACAATTCTGCAACTGAGCAAATTTCAGTGTTTTTGATTTGATTACATTATTATATAATTTTTATTATTATTATATTATTATTTGTTATAATTATTTATAGTTATTTATTATATTATAATTTTTTATTTCGTTTTTCAAACTTTATCATACCCGGGATCAGGGGCGTTGCTAGGTCTACAAAAGATCGGGGGCTAGAGCCCATAGCAGCGTAGTAAAGAAAGTCATACGCTTGGGCGGGCATACACATGTATATACAGTAATATACATGTGGGTATTTATATATTCCCAGAGAGCCCCCCCTTACATCACCTTACATCAGGGTCCCCAGAGAGCCTCCCCCTTCCATCAGGGTACCCAGAGAGGCCCCCTTACATTAGGGTCCCCAGAGAGCCTCTCCCTTAAATATGGGTCCCTAGAGAGCTTAGGCCTTAAAATCAGGGTCCCCAGAGAGCCCCCCACTTACATAAGGTTCCCCAGAGAGCCTCCCCTCCCCTTGGGGACCCCTGCAGAGACTCGGGGCTATTGGCCTCAGATTCGGGGCTATAGCCCCAAAAGCCACCCCCTAGCAACGCCCCTGCCCGGGATGTCTACTAGACTCTTGTTTGGACAGATTTAAGTGAACTATTCCTAAGAATTACAGGCCTACAATATAAAACACCAAATTTCTGTGCAAAATAATTGTACCGCTTTCAGCACCTAAAATCAGAAATAATCATACCGCCAGGGAGGTTAACCACTTGCTTACTGGGCACTTATACCCCCTTTCTGACAGGCCACTTTTCAGCTTTCAGCGCTCTCACACTTTGAATGACAATTGTGCGGTCATGCAACACTGTAGCCATATGACATTTTTATTATTTTTTTCCACACAAATAGAGCTTTCTTTTGTTTTTTTTTATTTGTTGCTAAACAAACAAAAAAAGACCAAAAAAACAAAACATTTTCATATTTTGTTATAAAATTTTGCAAACAGATAATTTTTCAACTTCACTGATGGGTACTGATAGGCTGCACTGATGAGCACCAATGAGGCAGCACTGATCGGCACTGATAGGTGGCACTGATGAGCACTGATAGGTGGCACTGATGGGCACTGATGAGGCGGCACTGATGGGCACTGATAAGTGGCACTGATGGGCGGCACCGAGGGGAGGCACTGATAGGTGGCACTGAGAGGCGGCACTAATGGGCACTGATAGGCAGCACTAAGTGACACTAATAATAAAGCACTTATGGGAACTGATTGGCAGCACTGATGGGCACCGATAGATGGCAGTGGTGGGCACCAATTAGCAGTACTGATGGCCATTGATAGATAGCAGTGGTGGGCACTGATTAGCAGCACTGGAGGGTACTAATTAGCAGCACTGGTGGGCACTAAGGGGACTGATGTCCCTTTAACAGAAGCCATTTTAATGGCTTTCTTCTTTTCTTCACGCTGACAGCATGCGGGAAAAAAAAAAGCCGTTAACTGGCTTCTGTTTACTCCCCTTGATCAGCTGTCATTGGTAAGTGACACACACACACACCCAGCCATTAAAGTGGTTGTAAACCCTTACAGACCACTTTTACCTACAGGTAAGCCTAGATTAAGGCTTACCTGTAGGTGCAAGAAATATCTCCTAAACCTACACGATTTAGGAGATATTTGCAAAAGACAGGCATCGATGTCTACGGCGCATGCCAAGGCGCACTGAGCGTGCCATTTCTAACAGTGATCGTGCCGTTAGTCGTGGCTCCCGCACGCATGCACGGGAGTGATGTCATTGTGACTCCGCCAATCACAGCGTTGGAGCCATGATACCCGGAAGGAACATGGACGCTTCGTGGAAGAGGGGACAGCGTTGACATTGCAGGCTCCTGTGTCAGGTAAGTGACACATAATGGGCTACTATGCGATGCATAGTAGCCCATTATGCTTTACCTTTGCAGGGAAACAAAGAGGAAGTAAGACCCATCAGGGTTTACTTCCTCTTTAAGATGATGTAAAAAAAAAGGTGACTCATTAGACCAAACCACCTTCTTTCATTACTCTGTCATCCAGTTCTGATGCTCACATGACCATTGCAAGTGCTTTTGGCTGTGGACACGGGTCAGAATGGGGACCCCGAGTGGTCTGCAATTACACAGCCCAATACACAACAAACTGCAATACCCATTATTTCTGCTTTCAGCACATTAACTTCGGGGACAACATGTTTACTTGTGGCCTTACATATCCCACCCACTTTAGGGGCCACTATACCCTGCAATTGCCTCCAACTCTGGCATCCTCTTACAGGTGACAGCGTTGCAAAAAGCTATGAGCTTGGTGAAACAGGTTTGATGCAATATGTATAAGACATTCCAGCAAGGCAAGATGGTTAACCTCATGCAAACATACAAGCCTGGAGGTGCTTGCATCATGTGAAATCATTATGGCAGCAGTCTGCCTTAGAAGCGAGAAGGTTCCTCTTGCACAGTTATCCCTTTGTGTGTGTTTCACTTCTTCCAATGGATGTAGCAGTTCTGAGTAGGTACCATGGAGCCTGTACCCCACTCCACCAGCACATCCTGACGTGTCACCTCACTCCCAGTGATACTATGAGGTTGATTTACTAAAGGCAAATAGATTGTGCACTTTGCAAAATGCAGTTGCCTTCTAAGTGCAGTTGCTCCAGAGCTTTGTAAATGAATTCAGGCTTCACTTTGCAAGGAGGAGTACCCAATTACGTGCAAGGAAAATTAAAAAAACAGCCTTTTTTGCTTGCACATGATTGGATTATGGAAATCAGCAGAACTTCTGCTTATTTATTAAGCTCTGGAGCAACTGCAATTTGCAAAGTGCAAGGTCTTTTTGCCTTTGGTAAATCAACCCCTATCAGGGGCGGATCCAGAGCCTAGTCTCGGGAGGGGCACTGCCAGAAAATACGTTTTTTGGGGGGTAAATTTAACGGGGAAATGGCTGGTGTTAGCGCTTCAATCATCACGGCACCATGGTTGTTATGGTGTCAGGATGATTGAAGCGCATTATTACTATTATTACATGGTTATAAAAAATTAAATGGTTCAACTCACCATAGAATCAGTGGGAGCCCCGAGCGTGTCACTTGCCACTATTATCTGCCACACGTTGGGGATTGTCACTTGCCACGTCACTTGTCACTAGATGCGGATTGTCACTTGCCACGTCCCATGCCACACGTTGCGGATTGTCACTTGCCACGTCCCATGCCACACGTTGCGGATTGTCACTTGCCACGTCCCATGCCACATGTTGCGGATTGTCACTTGCCACGTTCCATGCCACACGTTGCAGATTGTCACATGCCACGTCCCATGCCACACATTGCGGATTGTCACTTGCCACGTCCCATGCCACACTTTGCAGATTGTCACATGCCACGTCCCATGCCACACGTTGCGGATTGTCACTTGCCATGTCCCATGCCACACATTGCGGATTGTCAATTACCACGTCCCATGCCACACGTTGCAGATTGTCACTTGCCACGTCCCATGCCACACGTTGCGGATTGTCACTTGCCACGTCCCATGCCACACGTTGCAGATTGTCACATGCCATGTCCCATGCCACACATTACGGATTGTCACTTGCCACGTCCCATGCCACACGTTGCAGATTGTCACATGCCACGTCCCATGCCACACGTTGCGAATTGTCACTTGCCACGTCCCATGCCACACGTTGCAGATTGTCACTTGCCACGTCCCATGCCACAGGTTGCGGATTGTCACTTGCCTGCTATAATTGTCTGCTGTGTCCCAGTCAGAGTCAGGCTTATTTAACTGGTGACCCCCTGTCATCAGTGCTGGGCAGGGAGGAATGGGCTGGCTGCTGCCACTGGGAGAGCGATGGGAGCAGAGCGAACACATGGCTCATCCTGAGCGGATGTGTCAGCGCTGCATCCCGCCCCAGGGGGGGCAGCAGAGAGATGATGTAATCTCTCTGCTGCCGCGGCTGCCTGTACATTCAACAGTGTGGGCGGAACTGCAGGGATGCAGGGCGGCGCTGGGCGGTGAGAGATGATGTTATCTCTCTGCTCCCCCGCCCGCCGGCTCCCTAATTGGCCAGCAGCCGCTCACAAACTGTCACTGAGCCGCACACAGCTGTTCACGTAACGGAGCTGCCCGTGCTCTCAGCTGTGGAGCCGCCTGTGCTCTCAGCTGTGGAGCCACCCGCCGTCTCCCTGATTGGCCAGCACTGCAGCCGCTCACAAACTGTCACTGAGCCGCACACAGCTGTTCACGTAACGGAGCCGCCCGTGCTCTCAGCTGTGGAGCCGCCCGCCGGCTCTCTCACCCACAGCGATGCCTGCCCTGCCCACCCACTCACCCACAATCTCGGAGGGGGCAATTGCCCTGTTGCCCCCCCCCCTGGATCCGCCCCTGACCCCTATGAGACTTCTCTCGAACACAAGGTATCAGTTGTTCTCATGTACCCAAGTTTCCGTATTCCGGAGGCCTCTCTCTCTACTTCCAGCTAGGTACATGGGATACCCTGTGCTGTGTTATCGGCTTCTGTATGTGGGGCACTGGTCGCTGGAGAGGTGGCCAAGCTCTAAAACCCCCTCTCTACCAGGGCCTTCCGTCACCCATGCCATGTTGCCACTACCCCAGCTGGCTGGCTGCTTAAGCACTCAGAATTAATCCAGTTGCCCCATAGCAATGGTAAAATAGCTTCTTCTTCCACTGCAGGTTATACCTTTGTAATCTGTTCTCACTGAGTTCTCTTCATTCCCTTCCAAGCACTGTTCTATGATATGCCATGCATGCACCCCTTTAGTGACTTCAGACCAGGCAGATTGATTCAACAACAAAGTTATTTTACTGAAGTAGTTATGGCTGCTGAGAGGGTATTTAGTTCCTGTGACAAAGACCAGTTCTCATAAACATCTTCCATACACATTCCTGTACAAATTCTTTTAAGTGCCCTTTTTATGTATCCTTGGTGCTTCCTTGTACCCCATGAGGTGGTCACACTTTAAACAGGTGAGCAAGTCCATTAGCCCATTTAGCAGCAAAGTCCAAATCCCTTGGAACCCCCCCCCCCCCCCCCGACTGGGCTGCCACAATGAGGTGGCAAGGATAGCAAAGTGGCAGTCACATCCTCAGCAGCACTCTCCTTTTCTTTCCATGTAGAGAGCAACTATCAAGAGTCCTGATCTAGATAGAGTTCTCCTTTTTATATTCCTTTTTATATCTTTGCCCAGAAGAGGGCAGTACTCTTCAGAAAAGCCTGGGAAAACCTGGCTAGCAGGGTTAACCCTTACCCATCAAAGAGCGCCACTTCTGCTGGGCAACAGCCACAAAGCAGTACAGCTCACACAGTAGAAAATACATTTAACCTATAAAATAATGAGCACAACCAACACAATAATACCTCAGTAAGCACCTGCTTACAACCTTACTGATGCCATCATGCTGAGCAGTCTTCAGGAACCTGATAGGATCCACAGGACAGCCAATGGGAACTGTCCACATCACCCAGGCATTAACATGTACCCCTGAAGCATGACCCTCCTCTGCAGTGAAGATAGAAGATTCAAGATCTGGCATGTCACATGACCATGGACTGAAGAAGAAGAGGCTTTAGAGCTGCATTCATTGCTGTTTGTGTGTTTTTTTTAATTATCTGCTTGTTATTTGCTTGTGTGTGTTTTTTTTAATTAATCGCCATTGTTATTTGTCTTTGTATGGTTTTTCTGGCATTTTGGTAAAAATTCTCTTCTTATTATGGACATTTTCTTATTTAGGTCCTCAAATAAAAAAATTTAAAAAACCCCAGTCCAGACTGATTACTAATGACAATCTAGCACTGATGGACAGAGTCATGGTATTGATACAGTAAATAAAGATGTGAATGTACAATGTGTGTAAAACAAGGATAATGTGTGTGTTGTGTGCTGCCTCCTAATTCTAACTAGAGTGAATGGCTGCTGCTGACACTATTTGTGTTCCCACATAAGATGCAAGTAAACTAATATAATAGTGATGTGATAGCAGTGCTCAATAATCCTAAAAAGATAATGTGAATAAAACTTAGTGAGAAATCACATCAGACAAAACATAGTTACATCTAGTTACATAGTAGGTAAGGTTGAATAAAGACAACAGTCCATCCAGTTCAACCTGTGTAGGTGTGGGTGTGTCAGTGTTGATAATCATTTCCCGTATCTCTGTATGTTGTGTTCTTTAAGATGCACGTCCAAGAGTCTTCAATATACCAAAATACCAACCTAATCGCCCTCTTCGTTCCTCCCAAGACCTCCTGCTCTCTAGCTCCCTCATCACCTCCTCCCATATCTGCCTCCAGGACTTCTCCCGAGCCTCGCCCATCCTCTGGAATTCCCTACCCCAATCTGTCAGACTGTCTCCAAATTTATCCACTTTTGGGCGATCCCAGAAAACTTTCCTCTTCAGAGAAGCCTATCCTGCCTCCATCTAACAACTGCACTATTTTCTCCATTAGCTCATCCCCCACAGCTATTACCCTTTTGTATAACTTGACCCTCCCTCCTAGATTGTAAGCTCTAATGAGCAGGGCCCTCTGATTCCTCCTGTATTGAATTGTATTGTAATTGTACTGTCTGCCCTAATGTTGTAAAGCGCTGCGTAAACTGTCGGCACTATATAAATCCTGTATAATAATAATAATAATAATCAACATAATCTTCAATATACCATCTATACAATGCATAACGCTAACTGAGTGAAAAAACAAAACAAAAGAGATATTAAATATATAAAGATTTAAACCTCTACGCGTTATGCCACTCCCACACATAGCTTCGTCAGGAGGCCTCATGATGAGTGGCGTAATGCGTAGAGATGGAGCCAGGCGGCATGTGTTACCAGAAGGTTACTGTGAGATACTGTCCGTTTGTTGAAGCTATGCTGCTAATGCTTGTTTTGGTTTAAAGGGGTTGTAAACCCTCATGGTTTTTCACCTTAACAGGGAAGTATGTTTTTTTTTTTTTTACCCATCATATTTACCTAGGTGGATGCAGCATCGGACCAATGCTGCATCTGTCCCCTGCCGTCTCTGCAGGCTCAGTTCTCTCGGCTCCTTGAGCAAAGAGAAATTTGGCGTGGAGTTCCTCTTAATATCCATGCCAGACTCGAAGGACCTGGTATGGACTGGTGGGGGGAACCTACGCCGTTTTTTCTGTCAGTCAGCAGCTCTCCTCCCTGCTCCTCCACGCTCACTGGAGCGCTGAGCTTTGGAGGAACGGGAAGCGCCCGTCTCAGTCTCTCAGCGGCTTGCTGGGAGGCTGAGATTAGCATCAGTCCAGGCACCTGGCGGATCCACACTTTATTTTCGGGATGACGTGGTGCCTGAACTGATTCCAGTGAAATCAGCAGAGAGTGGACTTCAGACGAATTGCAAAACGAATTGCACTCCTGTGACCCATAGGAGAAGCCCAGCCAAACGAGCTCAGGCTGGACTTCTCCTTTAATGCATTCTATGCATTAAGGTAAAAAACATTTTGTGAGGCAGCAGCCCCCCCAGAGCCCATTTTTACTTAACTGAGCCAGATCATTCCAGCGACGGGGAAGAGCACAGCAGCTCCAGCCGCTGTCTCGGGTCCTCATTGGATAGATTGATAGCAGCTGCTGTCAATCAAATCCAGGGACATGGCAGCCGAGGGGCGGGGCTGAGTCCTGTTGTCTGTGTCAATGGACGCAGCAGCAGGACTCGGGAGCACGCCCGCACGGATGCCCCCAGGGAGAACGACTCTCCCTGGGGGCACTCGAGAAGAGGAGGAGTCAGGAGCGCCGCGGGGGACCCCCAAAAGAGGATCGGGGCCACTCTGTGCAAAATCACTGCACAGAGGAGGTAAGTATGGACATGGTTGCTATTTATTTTTATTTTTTATAATGAAGCATTACAATCACTTTAAATAAATGTGAGTGCATTTTCTAAGTTTGGGCTGGTAATTCTGTTTAATATTAACCAAAGGTACTGCACTATTGGATTTCCTTCTTTCCCTTTTACCTCGAGAGTTTTAAGGAACCATCCCTCTGGGGGAAAGCCAAGCCACCCCAGGATCTATAGAGTGGAAGAGTACTACTGGGTCTTTGGAAATGTTGTTCTACACTGCCTCGTTGGCCCTACTTTGGGGCTTATATGAAGGTGAGCGTGCATTTCACAAGGTGATGGTGCACTTTTTCTGTTATGTGGTGGAGCACCAAGACGTTTTAAAGAGCTATACGCACAGTTGTTATTCATATGAAGGCACACTATTGTTTGAGCACCAGGTTGTGCGGACTACTTTTGGGACTTTTTCCATCTTTTTTTTCATCATTTTCTATGCACATATCTTTATATAATTATTATCTTTTTTTTTTTCACTCAGTAAGACCCCTTTTACACTGAGCTGCGGCAACGCTAAAGTGCCACTCGTTTTAGCGGTGCCTTAGCGCTGTTTAGGCTGCTCTTTTCGGCCACTAGCGGGGCGCTTTTTACCCCCCGCTAGCGGCTGAAGAAAGGGTTAAAAAACGCCCTTGTTGCGGCGTTTCCGAATCGCTTTTCAGACGCTTTGGAAGCGCTGCCCATTCATTTCAATAGGTAGGGCAATTTGGGAGCACTGTATACAGCGCTCCCAAACTGCCCCAAAGATGCTGCTTGCAGGACTTTTTCTAACATAAAGCGCACCGCCCTAGTGTGAAAAGACACACTGAAATGAATGGGAGACGGTTTTCAGGCATTATTTAGAGGCTATTTCTAGCGCTAGAACGCCTGAAAACTGCCTCAGTGTGAAAGGGATCTTAGCGTTATGCTTTGTATAGATGGTATATTGAAGATTATGATGTGGTTTTTCTCCTTTTTTTACGTTTTTTTTCACATTATCTATTTAGGATTATTGAGCAGTGCTATCAAATCACTATTATATTAATGTACAATATGTAAAGCGCTATGTAAATTCTCCATGCTATGTAAAGACCTGTAATAAAAAAATTAATGAACAGACGCAAATGGAAACACAGATACTGATGGAGAGCATACAAAGGATGACTCACATTTAGACTCTATTCACAAACTGCATTCATTATTTATCCCATGATAATTTCCTCAAAAATTATTATAATTATTGTCTCAAAAAAGGACAAAAGAACGCTTGTGAAATAAATATACCCTGTGCATGGTAAATTCTTCTGATCTATGTAGAAAGGCTTTCATTGAAAAGATAGATCAATTTTCTAATGAATAAAAAAGCAAAAATCAAAACAGGAGTAAAAATATTACCAGCATTATGCTTTTGTAAATTCAGCCTGATATTGATGAATGGATGCAGATAACATTAACACACTATTCAAATTCAGTAATAGGCACACTGGTAGACAGACAGATTGACAGGCAAATACATAGGTATATAAAGATGGAGAGACATATACAAATACAGAAAGGCAAACAGACTGGTATTAACAAAAAGGGAAAGATTAACAAATATATGGACAAACCTATGCAGACTGTCATTGCTGTTAAAGCATAACTCCACTTTTGTTGAGAAAAAAGCATTCCCCTCTGGGTGATCTGTGTATATTGCAGGGATTTTAACAAACTTTGTTGCAGATTCCTACCTTGTGTTATTCTGAAGACATCCCTGTGTGTTTGTCTGTGTCCATGTGGGAAAGTGAGTGTAATGGGAGTGGTTTCATAATTATCAATCAGCTGTGCACCTGCAGGGCACTAATGAGGAAAGCTGCTGGGCCTGCATCCCTTTAGACATAATTTCCTATTGGAAGTATCTCATCATAAATTACATTTTTGTTGCAGGGGATGCCCTTGTATCTTAGTGTAGACTTCTGGGAAAATTGGGGAGCTAATCACACAAGCAGGATATGATGTTTCTGGGGGGCATTCTGTACACATTCTGTGTACAGGACACCTCCAGGTAACCATATTGCATTTTCAGAAAATTACGGAGCTGCAGGTTGAAATAGAAAGGTAATTTTTAATAACATTCAAGTATAATATGACCTGTGTCTCAATTGTTTTTTTTCCCTACAAAAGTGGAGTTTCCCTTTAAGTTTACTGCTACTGAAGTAGTTGGGCAGACAGACAAGATAGGCCAGGGATTACAGAAGATGAGAATTTTGTTTTCTAAACCACTGTGTTTCATACACAATCACCCTTTCTTTTTTGAATTAAAACACTTTCCTCTTTTTTATCCTTTATTACATCTGAATGCTGCAGCCTTTTTGCAGCCACATCCTGTCTACATGCTCTCACTCCAGCTGTCAGGACCTGGATCACCTGCTGGAGGCACTGTGGTTCCCTGGAAGGAGGGTTGTAGTTCCAGTGTCCACCAGCGGGTGTCCCCCAACAGCCCGCAGGTCCCAGTAATCAGTCTCCACCTGGCACTGGCTGCTGTGAAATACCCGCTGGTGGACACTGGAACTAGAACCCTCCACCCAGGGAACCACAGTGCCACCAGCAGGTGATCAAGGTTGAATAGGTGACAAAATACCCATACAACCTAACTGTAATACAGTGTATACACAATAAATACAATATATACAAAATAATTCTGCGCTACCCAAAGAAAGGAAACAAAAAGCAGCTAACACGACCAACAAAGTATAAATGGGAAAAAAACAATGAAAAAGTGTAGCGCTAAACAATATCATAAAACGACAGTGGATCAGTCAATATGCAGTGAAAGGGATCAACTATGAATGAACCTTATAAATGGGTAGTCCTAATGCGGACATTATGACTAAACAATGAAAGTGGTTAGTCCTTATGTAAACATATTTTGGACAAAAATTTCGGCATCCCAAAATGCAGACCAGCTCACTCCCACCGAGAGATGAAAAGGCTTACCAGATAGGGTGGACCCAAAGGGGCATACGCCAAATTTGGTCAGATAAGGCTTGGGTGGTGAGTGGCTGTGTGTGGCTGTGATCACATGGATTGCTGTATTCCTCCAAGTGGCACCCGGGTCCTGAAGGGTGTGGGCAGTCTCACGGATATGGATGGTCCTGTAGGTCCTTCTAGAGAAGAGGTGGAGATCTTCTTGAACAACATGGAAGAGATCAAAGATCACTGGGGTTCACGCCTTTAAGGGCCCATTTATAGGCAGCTAGCTGCGTTTTTTCTCATGGATAAATGCAGGTAACTTCTCCTCATGTGTTCAGACTGTCTGAACACATGAGGAGAAGTTACCTGCATTTATCCATGAGGAAAAACGCAGCTAGCTGCCTATAAATGGGCCCTTAAAGGCGTGAACCCCAGTGATCTTTGATCTCTTCCATGTTGTTCAAGAAGATCTCCACCTCTTCTCTAGAAGGACCTACAGGACCATCCATATCCGTGAGACTGCCCACACTCTTCAGGACCCGGGTGCCACTTGGAGGAATACAGCAATCCATGTGATCACAGCCACACACAGCCACGCACCACCCAAGCCTTATCTGACCAAATTTGGCGTATGCCCCTTTGGGTCCACCCTATCTGGTAAGCCTTTTCATCTCTCGGTGGGAGTGAGCTGGTCTGCATTTTGGGATGCCGAAATTTTTGTCCAAAATATGTTTACATAAGGACTAACCACTTTCATTGTTTAGTCATAATGTCCACATTAGGACTACCCATTTATAAGGTTCATTCATAGTTGATCCCTTTCACTGCATATTGACTGATCCACTGTCGTTTTATGATATTGTTTAGCGCTACACTTTTTCGTTGTTTTTTATACACAATAAATACAAAATGAGGAACACAGAACACAGGGAATATCAGAAATGCAAAGAAGGGGGAATCAGGACTGGAATCAGGAAAAAGGGGGGCAAGTACAAGGCTGCAGGTTACAAGGCAGGAATCAGGTTTAGGATGTAACAACAAGCATGCATCTGGCTGGCAGGCAAAACAATGATGCAAAAGGCACTAGTAGAGGAGGATAATGTAAAACAATTACTGCGCTACCAAGAATTACATATAACTAGTAGAGGAGGAACGAAATACCCTCTCAGCAGCCAGCTAAGCTGGAGACTGATTACTGGGATCTGCCGGCTGCTGGGAGACACCCGCTGGTGGACACTGGAACTACAACCTTCTGCCCAGGGACCCACAATGCCACTAGCAGGTGATCCAGGTTCTGATAGTGGCTGCAGGTTTCCTGATAGTGATGCCAGTAGACAGGTCACCCTACAACAGGAACCGCCTGAACAAAGACCTTCATGGTAGGATCATTGAATATTGTTTCATGCAGATTTAAAAATTGGAAATGATGTTAAAACTGATATGAGAGTTTAGTGATTGGGTTGACACATACTTTAATATTTCCATTGGGAAACATATACTTTTACTGGCAATATTACAATAGTGATGGAGTTTTCAAGACAGTGGCAAATATTGATAAGGAGGTGGTAAATGTTATTATAGTGCATTAGGTTATTGTTTTATTGGTGAAGAACATTTCATAGTGTAAAAAAATGCTGTTGTCATATGATGCTGGAAGTTATTATTATGGAGGTTGTGATTATTATTAGAATTGTGGTGGGAAATATTAGTATGGTGTAGGACGTTATTATGGTGCAAAGAGATATTATTATTGTTGAGTTATATGATGCTGGGGAACACTGTAATTGCGGAGGATGTGTCATTATAATGGTGGTAAGGAAACTATTAAGGTAGTGGGAAATACTATTATAGCTGTAGAGGATATTCTTAGGCTGGTGATAGGGAATACTACGAGATCAGTAGAAGGATATTTATGGACAAAACTGCATTCCCCAGAACTTTCCACTGAAGTGGGTCTTTTAAAGTCTAAATAAATGTTATTAAAGTTTATGTATAATAATTTTTTTTAACCTCTTAGTGCAGGCGCCTCCCGGCCCCTTAAGAGGTTTATGACACGAAGGTGGGGCAGGGCTTAAGACCACGTGAGCGATGCGATCCGAAAGCTTTCAGTTAGATGACGGTAACTGTACCGGGAGCATGTAGCGTGTGTCTGCTCTCAGCACAGGTGTATGGCCAACAATTCACGCAAATATGTGGCCCCTCGATGCTAAGGACAAAGAGAGGTCGCTTATTTGCGTATGGCCGGCGCCAAGGCTTTAATGTTTTAGATAAAGTAGTGGATTTCTTAAAAACCCTCTGCTAGTTTTTTTTGTCTGTCCCAGATCCACTAGGGAGACTATCTTTCACTTCCAGCCCTAAAAACAGGAAGTGAGAGTAAATTTCTCCATAATGAGGGAATATATAAATGTAGATATATACTTATCAGCCGTAACATTACGACGACTGACAGGTAAACTGAATAACATTGACTATTATGATACGATGGCATCTAAAAGTGTGTGGGATACATTAGGCAGCAAGTGAATACGTCTCTAAAGTTGAGGTGTTGAAAGGTGAAAAGAAAGGGCAAGCGTAAGTATTTGAGTGACTTTGACAAGAGGTCAAATTGTAATGGATGTATGCTTGGGTCAGAGCATCTCCCAAACTGCAACTCTTGTGGGATGTTCGCAGTCTGTAGTGGTCAAGACCGACCAAGAGAAGTCCAAGGAAGGAAAACTGGTGAACTGGCAACAGGGTCATGGTCAGCCAATTATGCATGTGGGGAGTGAAGGCTGGTCCGTGTTGTCAGATCCAATAGAAGTGATACTGTAGCTCAAATTGCTGAAAAAGGTATTGCTTGTTCCGATAGAAAGGTGTCAACCGTGTACCTGCAGATGGGTCAGGGTGCCCATGCTGACCTGTGCCCACAGGCAAACGTGCCTACAATGAGCATATGAGCATCAGAACTGGACCTTGGAGCAATGGCAGAAGGTGGTCTGATCTATTGAATTGAAGAATGGTTTCAGGATGAGTTTGAGGTGTTGACTTGGCCTCCAAATTCTTCAGATCTCAATCCAATTGAGCATCTGTGGGGTGTGCTGAAAAAACAAGTGCAATCCATGGATTCCCCACCTTGCAACTTACAGAACTTAAAGGATTTGCTACTGACAGATTGGGGCCAGATACCGATACCACATCGTACCTACACCTTCACTGCTCTACTCTTTCAGGTAACTGCCTACACCCTTCCCTGCAACACAAAAGCCACTTTTCCTGTCTGCAATCCACATCTGCTTTGCTGTAACCATCAGTAACCACTGAGTAACTCTTCTCTTAAACACTGGGCTATATTGCATGACTGAACTTAATTTTTGCCTTGCTAAGACTTTGAAACTGCTGTTTATACTTGTAAATTTGGAAGTTACACTTACTTTTCTATTATGCTGCCTTGGCCAAGATCAAACACCTAGCCTTATCCTGTGTAGCCATGGTGTGAGCACTCTTGACAACGATCCACCAAATCACCTTGCTGCCAGACCCCTATCTATCATTTCTGAGACAATGAGCAGTCATTTGCGTAGTTTTGTTGCGTTTTTCTTGTGGGATACAACTTGGTTGGGGTAAAGGAAAATATGTGATGCCCATAGCACTTATTGAATTGTCATCACATTTGTAGAACTTTGTTTAGCAGCTTTAGCCCTGAAAATGATGCACTTCTAACATTCACAGTCTATTTCCTCTGCATATCTCCACTGCAGACTATTGCTCCTCTTCCTCTGCACTCACTCCTGCAGATTATTACTCCTCAAGATTCCTCACTTCTTGTACAAATCCTCTACTACACAACTGTTATGCCGCGTACACACGGTCGGACTTTTCGTCTACAAAAGTCCAACGGACGCTGACGGACTAAAGCTGGCTGGTAATCCGATTGTGTGTGGGCTTCTCCGGACTTTCAACTGACTTTTTTAGCCTCAAATCCGACGTACTTTAGATTTGAAACATGCTTCAAATCTTTCCGACGGACTCGAGTCCGGTCGAAAAATCCGCTCGTCTGTATGCTAGTCCGGCGGACAAAAACCCACGCTAGGGCAGCTATTGGCTACTGGCTATGAACTTCCTTATTTTAGTCCGGTGTACGTCATCACGTAAGAATTCGACGGACTTTTGTGTGATCGTGTGTAGGCAAGTCTGTTCGTTAGAAAGTCCGCCGCAAGTCCGTCGAAAGTCTGCCAAAAGTCCGTCGAAAGTCTGTCGGACAGGCTGTCGGACTTTTGTAGCTGAAAAGTCCGACCGTGTGTACGCGGCATTAGACTCCTGTATCATCACTTCCAGTAACACAAAAAGGGATCACTCTGAATAACCCCAGTTTGCAGGCTGTACTTGAATGGTGTTGCTTCAGCAAATCAGCAAGCCAGAGGCATACAATACCTCTCCCCGACGGCTCAGTGAATTGGGTAGCTACACAGTCTCTTGGAAGGTATTACCAGAGTGCTTTTCCAGGCCAGAGATATGCGATACCTCTCCCCGACTCCCTAGCACACGGTAATAAGCGGACTACTGTTCCCAGCCAGTCCATAATTGCAAACGCTGTGTTCCCCGGCCACAGCATTCTGCACTACTCTCAACAATTCTCCTTTTGCTTCTTTCACACTGACCTTCTCCAAAGGGCAAGTTCTGTGTTCCCCGGTCACAGAAATCTGCTCTTCTCAGTCCTACTGTTACTTCTCCTTCATCGATCTTCTCCTGTGTACAAGTCCTGTGTTCCCCTGTCACAGCAGCTTAGCAGCTCCTCCATCCCTCCTCCGCGCTCGGCACGCCCCCCCATGTGGGGACACCCTGCGGCAGCTACCTAAGACTCGATACTCCTTCTTTCCTGCACCGTCAGAACCTCCCGGGAAGCATGTGACCAACGGCACAACCGATGGTCACTCCACACAGCCAGGGTGTTGGGTGTAATCCTAGACTCTGACCTCTACTTCAGCCCCCACATCCAATCACTCGCTACACTTTGCTGCCTTAACCTCCGCAACATTTCCAGAATTTGTCCCTTCCTGACTAATGACACCACAAAACAATGCATTCACTAATTGGTTATTTCCCGCCTTGACTACTGCAACTCTCTCCTCACTGGCTTACCTTTACACAGGCTATCCCCCCTTCACTCTATTATGAATGCTGCTGCTAGACTAAAACACCTTTCTAACTGATCCATGACTGCTACGCCTCTCTGCCAATCCCTTCACTGGCTTCCCACACCCATCGTATAAAATCCAAAATACTTAGCACAACATACAAGGCCATCCACAACATCGCCCCAGCTACATCACCAACCTCATCTGCAGATATCGCCCAAATTGTCCTCTCCGCTCCTCCCAAGACCTCTTGCTCTCTTCCGACCATGTGTGGTCTGCATCGGACTTCCGACATCACCCGGTGACCACACCCCCTTATGACGTCACAGTCCCAGCATGCCCAGGGACTGTGACGTTATAAGGGGGCGGGGTCACCGCCGATATAAGTAATCGCGGAGCGATCACACACCATTACAGCGGGAGAGAGCGTTGTGTCAACATCGAAAGAAGAGAAGAGGGAAGAAGACAACACAGAAGTCCGGGCCACCGCTAGCAAAAGAGCGGCAGAAGATAGCGGAGGAGCCGGCAGAAGAACCGGACACTGGGAGAAGAGGTCGAACACCGGGAGAAGAGGCCGGAGAGCGGAAGAAGAACCGGACACCAGGAGAAAAGGTTAAACACCGGGAGAAGAGCCGGGGGAATGGGAGAAGAACCGGACACCGGGAGAAGAGGCCGAAGACAGCGGCGAAGTCGGAAGAAGACCCCTGAACTCGGAAGAAGACCCCCATACTCATTCACATAGGGTAGGGGGCCGGGATCTGGGGGCCCCCTTATTAAAGGGGGCTCCCGGATTCCGATAAGCCCCCCACCCACAGACCCCGACAACCAACGGCCAGGTTTGTCGGGAAGAGGCCCTTGTCCTCATCAACATGGGGACAAGGTGCTTTGGGGTGGGGGGGCACACCCACCCCCTCATGTTGAGGGCATGCGGCCTGGTACGGTTCAGGAGGGGGGGGGGGCGCTCGCTCGTCCCCACCTCCTTTCCTGACCGGCCGGCTGCGTGCTCGGATAGGGGTCTGGTATGGATTTTGGGGGGACCCCACGCTGTTTTTTCGGCGTAGGGGGTTCCCCTTAAAATCCATACCAGACCTAAGGGCCTGGTATTCCCCGCGATGGGGCACGCATGGCGTCAATCTCGCCGATAAAAGTGGCAAGATTGACTTCCTTTTCTAGTCCCGTCATACCCGAGTCATGTTCAAAATGAACGGACTTGTTCATGTGTGGGCAAGTCTGTTCACTCTATTATGAATGCTGCTGCTAGACTAATACACCTTTCTAACTGATCCATGACTGCTACGCCTCTCTGCCAATCCCTTCACTGGCTTCTCACACCCATCGTAAAAATCCAAAATACCACAACATACAAGGTCATCCACAACATCGCCTCAGCTACATCACCAACCTCATCTGCAGATATCGCCCAAATCGTCCTCTCCGCTCCTCCCAAGACCTCTTGCTCTCTAGCTTGTTACCTCCTCCCATGCTCGCCTCCAGGACTTCCCCAGATCCTCTCTCATCCTCTGGAACTCCCTGGCCCAGTATGTCCAGACAGCCCTTACCCTGTCCACCTTTAGGCGATCCCTGAAAACTCTTATTCAAGGAAGCCTACCCCACCTCCACCTAATGCCGTGTACACACGGGCGGACTTTCCGACTGGACTGGTCCGACGGACCGAATCTGGCTGACAATCCGACCGTGTGTGGTCTGCATCGGACTTCCGACATCACCCGGTGACCACACACCCTTATGACATCACAGTCCCAGCATGCCCAGGGACTCTGACGTTATAAGGGGGCGGGGTCACCGCCTATATAAGTAATCGCGGAGCGATCACACACCATTACAGTGGGAGAGAGCGTTGTGTCAACATCGAAAGAAGAGAAGAGGGAAGAAGACAACGCAAAAGTCCGGGCCACCGCTAGCAAAAGAGCGGCAGAAGATAGCGGAGGAGCCGGCAGAAGAACTGGACACTGGGAGAAGAGGTCGAACACCGGGAGAAGAGGCCGGAGAGTGGGAGAAGAACCAGACACCGGGAGAAAAGGTCGAACCCCGGGAAAAGAGGCCGGAGAACGGGAGAAGAACCGGACACCAGGAGAAGAGGCCGGAGACAGCGGCGAAGTCGGAAGAAGACCCCCGAAGTCGGAAGAAGACCCCCATACTCATTCACATAGGGTGGGGGGACGATATCTGGGGGCCCCCCTATTAAAGGGGGCTCCCGGATTCCGATAAGCCCCCCACCCGCAGACCCTGACAACCAACGGCCAGGGTTGTCGGGAAGAGGCCCTTGTCCTCATCAACATGGGGACAAGGTGCTTTGGGGTGGGGGGGCACACCCACCCCCTCATGTTGAGGGCATGCGGCCTGGTACGGTTCAGGAGGGGGGGCGCTCGCTCGTCCCCACCTCCTTTCCTGACCGGCCGGGCTGCGTGATAGGGGTCTGGTATGGATTTTGGGGGTGACCCCACGCCGTTTTTTCGGCGTAGGGGGTTCCCCTTAAAATCCATAGCAGACCTAAGGGCCTGGTATGCCCCGCGATGGGGCTCGCAAGGCATCAATCTCGCCGATAAAAGCGGCGAGATTAACTTCCTTTTCTAGTCCCGTCGTACCCGAGTCACGTTCAAAATGAACGGACTTGTTCATGTGGGGGCAAGTCCGTTCATTTGGAAAGTCCACCGTAACTTCGTCGGGAACTAGGTCCACCGGAAAGACTGGTTGTGTGTAGGCAAGTCCGTTTGTAAAAAAAAGTCAGTCGGAAGTCTGTCAAAAGTCCGTCGGACCAGTCCGGCCGGAAAGTCCACCCGTGTGTACGCTGCATGAGTGTACCTGAGTCGAGGGCCGGGACAGGGAGTGGGCAGGAGGGGCGGCTGCCCTGGGCACTGTGGCATCATGTGAGCTGGGGAGGGGCACCACAAGGAGATTTGGGGGAGGGGGGTTTATGTTGGGGGGGATTTGGGGGTCAGCGGAGGATAAGACTTGTTCTAAGAGGGCAAATTTGGGGAGGTGTGCTTGGAGTGGTGATTTGTGTTGGGAAGGGGGATGGGGAAGAAGATTTGTGCTAGGAGGGGGGATTTGGGGATGGGCAGGAGGAACAGTGCCAGGACAAGATCATCTAGAGCCCAGGGTGCACATGCCATATTGCACCTCCCCCCAAGATATATGAGCATTATGTGCCAGCAAAAATCCCGTCCTCTCCAAAAAAAAACAACCATTAATCTGCATTCTCACCCCCAAGCATAAATTCCTCCTCCGCCTAGCACAAATCTTTGCCCCCCATCCCCCCCAGGTCAAATCCTCTCTCTTCCCATTTGCCTCAGCACTAATCCCCCCTCAAAAAAATCACCCCCCAAGCACAAATCCTGTCCTCACTCCAAATCCCCTGCTTCCAGTACAAATTCCCCTCCCCCAATCCCCTATCCTAGCACAAATCCCCCCAAACAAATTTCCCCTCCTAGCAGGGCCGGAACAAGGTGTGGGCAGGAGGGACGGCTGCCCTGGGCACTGTAGCATCATGTGAGCTGGGGAGGGAGATTGGGGGAGGGGGATTTGTGTTGGGAGGGGGAATTTGGGGGCCAGCAGAGGATTGTTCTAGGGGGGGAAATTTGCAGAGGTGTGCTAGGAGTAGGGATGAGCCGAACACCCCCCGGTTCGGTTCGCACCAGAACCCGCGAACGGACCGCAAGTTCGCACGAACGTTAGAACCCCATTGACGTCTATGGGACTCGAACGTTCGAAATCAAAAGTGCTCATTTTAAAGGCTAATTTGCATGGTATTGTCCTAAAAAGGGTGTGGGGACCCGGGTCCTACCCCAGGGGACATGTATCAATGCAAAAAAAACTTTTAAAAACGGCCGTTTTTTTCGGGAGCAGTGATTTTAATGATGCTTAAAGTAAAAAAAAAAAAGTGAAATATTCCTTTAAATATCGTACCTGGGGGGTGTCTATAGTATGCCTGTAAAGTGACACGTGTTTCCCATGTTTAGAACAGTTCCTGCACCAAATGTCATTTTTAAAGGAAAAAATCTCATTTAAAACTGCTTGCGGGTTTAATGTCATGTCGGGTCATGGCAATATGGATGAAAATCAGTGAGACAAACGGCATGGGTACCCCCCAGTCCATTACCAGGCCCTTTGGGTCTTGTATGGATATTAAGGGGAACCCCGCACCCAAATTAAAATAAGGAAAGGTCCCTATATACTCTGAACAGCAGTATACAGGCGGTGCAAACAAGACAGGGACTGTAGGTTTGTTGTTAAGTAGAATCTGTTTGTAATTTTGAACATTTTTAACGTGTTTAGCTCCAGCCAAAAAATCTTTTCTAAGCTTTTTGGAAAACATAGGGAAGGGTTATCACCCCTGTGACATTTGTTTTGCATCTTTCCTCCTCTTCAGAAGATTTCACCTCACTTTTTTGTCCCAATGAAAAATGTTTTTTGAAAATTTGGGTTTTTTTGTGGAACAAGGATTGGAAAGCATCAGTGGAAAGGAGAAATTGTTTTCCCATATTAACTCTTACAGGAGAGAATTTCCCTTCCTAGGGGTAGATTTCATCTCACTTCCTGTTGTCTCCTTCCGTTTGCAAGTAGGAGTCGTTTGTAAGTTAGATGTTTGAAAGTAGGGTCCTGCCCTATATACTCAGCAGAAATTTGGGCCTTAGGTGTTGCTGTGGCCAAAACACTGTAAGCCCTCACAGGGCCCTGCTGTGAAATATTAGATCAAGAATTGTAATTACATGCCCCTGTTGAACAGGAGCTGAAAAATTAGGCCTTAGGCACTGGTGCTGGTGCCACAACACTGCAACCCCTCACAGACACTCTAGTTGGAACGCAGGAACGAGCCCTGCTGCAAAGTATTGCATCAAAAATTGTAATTACACGCCCCTGTTAGACAGGGGCAGAAAAATTGGGCCTTAGGCACTGGTGCTGGTGCCACAACACTGCAACCCCTCACAGACACTCTAGTTGGAACGCAGGAACGAGCCCTGCTGCAAAGAATTGCATCAAAAATTGTAATTACACGCCCCTGTTAGACAGGGGCAGAAAAATTGGGTCTTATGCACTGGTGCTGGTGCCACAACACTGCAACCCCTCACAGACACTCTAGTTGGAACGCAGGAACGAGCCCTGCTGCAAAGTATTGCATCAAAAATTGTAATTACACGCCCCTGTTAGACAGGGGCAGAAAAATTGGGCCTTAGGCACTGGTGCTGGTGCCACAACACTGCAACCCCTCACAGACACTCTAGTTGGAATGCAGGAACGAGCCCTGCTGCAAAGTATTACATCAAAAATTGTAATTACACGCCCCTGTTAAACAGGGGCTGAAAAATTGTGCCTTAGGCACTGGTGGTGGCGCCCAGAACCAAAAATGTTCTTACAAGCTATCAGCGTGATGATTGAGGAGGAAGAGGATAATTACTCAGGGATAGTCACTCAGCATCAGCATAGGCAGTCTTTGAAGGGATCTGAAAAAAATTATTCAGTTACATCAGCATCAGGTGCTTGGTAGCTGGTGGTGATCCAAGACTGATTCATTTTTATGAAGGTCAGCCGATCGACCGAGTCAGTGGACAGACGCACCCTGTGATCGGTTACCACGCCTCCAGCAGCACTGAATGTGCGTTCCGAAAGAACGCTGGATGCAGGACAGGCCAGTAGCTCAATTGCATACTGTGCAAGCTCTGGCCAGTGATCCATCCTTAAGACCCAGTAACCCAGAGGATTTTCGGTGGGAAAGGTGTCCAAGTCTGATCTTGCCCCTAGGTATTCCTGCACCATGTAAAACAGACGCTGGCGATGGTTGCTGGAACCGATCATACCTTGGGGCTGCGGACCAAAAAATTGTCTGAACGCATCGGTCAGACGGCCACCTTCTCCACCGCTCCTTCTTTGACTGACCGAAGCCTCAGCAACACGTTGTCCAGAAACAGGAGTTTGTAACCTCCCAGTCTCTGGGAACGCGTTGCACAGACCTTTCTGCAAGGCCTCCCGAAGATGTTTCATCCTCTGCTCCCTCTGCGATGGCAAGATAAGGTCCGCAACCTTACCCTTGTAACGTGGATCAAGGAGGGTTGCCAGCCAGTATTGGTCCTTCTCCTTGATACCACGAACACGAGGATCCTTACGCAGGCTTTGCAGGATCAGGGAGGCCATGCAGCGTAGGTTTGCTGAGGCATTCGGTCCGGAGTCCTCTGGGTCACTAAGGACAACAACGTCCGCAGCCACCTCCTCCCAGCCACGTACAAGCCCATGTGTTCCTTGGGACTGATCCCTTAAAGACTGCTGATGCTGAGTGCCAGGCTCCACCTCCATACTGACACAATCTTCCTCCTCCTCCTCCTCCTCCTCCTCCTCGTCCTCTTCCTGTGTGATCGGCGGGCACGCAGGAACACTGTCTGGATAAAGGGGGCCTTGAGAGCTAAGGAAGTCCTCCTCTTCCTGCCTCTGTTCTACCTCAAGTGCCCTGTCCATTATTCCACGCAGCGTGTGCTCCAACAGGTGGACAAGGGGGACAGTGTCACTGATGCATGCACTGTCAGTGCTCACCATCCTCGTGGCCTCCTCGAATGGTGACAGGACAGTGCATGCATCCCTGATCATGGCCCACTGGCGTGGGGAAAAAAAACCAAGGTCCCCTGACCCTGTCCTGGTGCCATAGTCGCACAGGTACTCATTGATGGCCCTCTGCTGCGTGTGCAGCCGCTGCAGCATGGCCAATGTCGAGTTCCACCTGGTGGGCATGTCACAGATTAGGCGGTTCTTGGGCAGGTTAAACTCCTTTTGGAGGCCTGTCAGCCGAGCACTGGCATTATATGACCGGCGGAAATGCACACAGACTTTCCTGGCCTGCCTCAGGACATCCTGTAAGCCCGGGTACCTGCCCAAGAACCGCTGCACCACCAAGTTAAGGACGTGAGCCAAACAGGGCACATGGGTCAGTTGTCCCTGTCGGAGGGCAGAGAGGAGGTTGGTGCCATTGTCGCAAACCACCATTCCTGCCTTAAGTTGGCGTGGCGTCAACCACCTCTGAACCTGCCCCTGCAGAGCTGACAGAACCTCTGCCCCAGTGTGGCTCCTGTCCCCCAAGCACACCAGCTCAAGCACCGCATGGCATCTTTTGGCCTGCGTACTTGCGTAGCCACTTGAACGCCTACGGAGCACCGCTGGTTCCGAGGAAGAGGCCATGGAGGAAGAAGAAGAGGAGGGGGTGGAGGAGAGAGGTGTGTCACAATCAGCATTTTGGAGGCGTGGTGGCGGAACAACCTCCAACACTACTGCACCTTGTCCTGCATCCTTCCCAGCTGCCAGCAGAGTCACCCAATGCGCCGTGAAACTTAAGTAACGTCCCTGTCCATGCCTGCTGGACCATGAGTCAGCGGTAATATGCACCTTACCGCTGACCGCCCTGTCCAGCGAGGCATGGACATTGCCTTCCACATGCCGGTAGAGAGCCGGAATCGCCTTCCGTGAGAAAAAGTGGCGTTTGGGTACCTGCCACTGAGGAACCGCACATTCCACAAACTCACGGAAGGGGGCAGAGTCTACCAACTGAAAAGGCAGCAGTTGAAGTGCTAGCAATTTTGCCAAGCTAGCATTCAACCGCTGGGCATGTGGATGGCTGGGAGCAAACTTCTTTCGGCGGTGCAGCAGCTGGGGCAGGGAAATTTGCCTGGTACAATCTGACGTCGGTGTACCAAAAGCAGATTGCCCACAAGTACTTGGCTGTGACACACCTAATTCTACACCTTCATTCCTCTCACTGCAGGTCTCAGAGAGGACTGAAGGTCTAGTGGGGTTGGAAATCTCAGCTGATGAGGAGCAAGGAGAGATCCTCTTTGTTCTTTGGTGTGGGTCTTTTAGATATGCTTGCCAACGAACTGCATGGCAGGTCAACATATGTCTGGTCAAGCATGTGGTACCCAAGCGGGAGATGTTTTGGCCACGCGAGATACGCTTGAGACATATGTTGCAAATAGCAGCGGTGCGATCTGATGCACTCGTCTCAAAAAAGGCCCACACCAAAGAACTTTTTGAATAACGCGCAGAGACTGCAGCGCCCTGCACATGTGGAGCTTTGGGGTGTGATGCAGTCAATGTGCTGCCCTTAGGCTGGCCCCTGGAGGGCATCCTGCCTCGTTGGTGATGTGCCGCCTCCTCCTCCTCCTCCTCCTCCTCTCTCCTATCAGGCACCCACGTTGAGTCAGTGACCTCATCATCCCCTCCCTCCTCATCACTGGAGCAAACCTGGCAGTATGTTGCAGCAGGGGGAGCATGACTGCCAGATTGCTGTCCTTCTTGGGCACCCCCTCTGTCCGTGCTCATGTTACTGCCTTCATCGAGCTCAGTATCATCATCAGAGCCTTCCAAACGCTGGGCATCCTCCTGGAGCATGTACCCAACACTGTGGTCAAAAAGTTCGAGGGAATCCTCAGGAGGACATGGTGGAGCTAGGGAAGGAGTCACTGATGACATTGAGCTGAGGGAAGAGGCCGCTGCTTTGCCAGACAAAGCACCCTGGGCATGGGTGAGAGAGGATGAGGAGGATGAGGACGGCTTGGTCATCCACTCGACCAAGTTTTCTGCATGTTGCGGCTCAACACGGCCAGCTGCCGAAAAAAAGGCCAAGCGTGTCCCATGGCCACGGGCTGATGAGGATGCACCGTCTCCACGACCAGCACTAGACACAGAGCCTGCTTGCCCTCTCTTATTGGCTTGTGACTGTCTGCCTCTCCTTCTTGGCCTTCCAGACATACTAATGGCCTGTAGCTGCACTAAGCTGGGATAGAACACCTGTAATTTTCTTCAGGTAGCTTTTTATACTGTAACCAGACAAGCCTGCCTGTCAGTAGGAAGATAACAGGAACGGATCTAGCTGAACACTGTGAGCAGGACGCACTGACTGCACTAAATGTAAATAGCAGGAACAGATCTAGCTGAACACTGTGAGCAGGACGCACTGACTGCACTAAATGTAAATAGCAGGAACGGATCTAGCTGAACACTGTGAGCAGGATGCACTGACTGCACTAAATGTAAATAGCAGGAACGGATCTAGCTGAACACTGTGAGCAGGACGCACTGCACTAAATGTAAATAGCAGGAACAGATCTAGCTGAACACTGTGAGCAGGACGCACTGCACTAAATGTAAATAGCAGGAACGGATCTAGCTGAACACTGTGAGCAGGACGCACTGCACTAAATGTAAATAGCAGGAACAGATCTAGCTGAACACTGTGAGCAGGACGCACTGCACTAAATGTAAATAGCAGGAACGGATCTAGCTGAACACTGTGAGCAGGACGCACTGCACTAAATGTAAATAGCAGGAACGGATCTAGCTGAACACTGTGAGCAGGACGAACTGCACTAAATGTAAATAGCAGGAACAGATCTAGCTGAACACTGTGAGCAGGACGCACTGCACTAAATGTAAATAGCAGGAACGGATCTAGCTGAACACTGTGAGCAGGACGCACTGCACTAAATGTAAATAGCAGGAACAGATCTAGCTGAACACTGTGAGCAGGACGCACTGCACTAAATGTAAATAGCAGGAACAGATCTAGCTGAACACTGTGAGCAGGACGCACTGACTGCACTAAATGTAAATAGCAGGAACAGATCTAGCTGAACACTGTGAGCAGGACGCACTGCACTAAATGTAAATAGCAGGAACAGATCTAGCTGAACACTGTGAGCAGGACGCACTGCACTAAATGTAAATAGCAGGAACGGATCTAGCTGAACACTGTGAGCAGGACGCACTGCACTAAATGTAAATAGCAGGAACGGATCTAGCTGAACACTGTGAGCAGGACGAACTGCACTAAATGTAAATAGCAGGAACAGATCTAGCTGAACACTGTGAGCAGGACGCACTGCACTAAATGTAAATAGCAGGAACAGATCTAGCTGAACACTGAGCAGGACGCACTGCACTAAATGTAAATAGCAGGAACAGATCTAGCTGAACACTGTGAGCAGGACGCACTGCACTAAATGTAAATAGCAGGAACAGATCTAGCTGAACACTGTGAGCAGGACGCACTGACTGCACTAAATGTAAATAGCAGGAACAGATCTAGCTGAACACTGTGAGCAGGACGCACTGCACTAAATGTAAATAGCAGGAACAGATCTAGCTGAACACTGTGAGCAGGACGCACTGCACTAAATGTAAATAGCAGGAACGGATCTAGCTGAACACTGTGAGCAGGACGCACTGCACTAAATGTAAATAGCAGGAACGGATCTAGCTGAACACTGTGAGCAGGATGAACTGCACTAAATGTAAATAGCAGGAACAGATCTAGCTGAACACTGTGAGCAGGACGCACTGCACTAAATGTAAATAGCAGGAACGGATCTAGCTGAACACTGTGAGCAGGACGCACTGCACTAAATGTAAATAGCAGGAACAGATCTAGCTGAACACTGTGAGCAGGACGCACTGCACTAAATGTAAATAGCAGGAACGGATCTAGCTGAACACTGTGAGCAGGACGCACTGCACTAAATGTAAATAGCAGGAACAGATCTAGCTGAACACTGTGAGCAGGACGCACTGCACTAAATGTAAATAGCAGGAACAGATCTAGCTGAACACTGTGAGCAGGACGCACTGACTGCACTAAATGTAAATAGCAGGAACAGATCTAGCTGAACACTGTGAGCAGGACGCACTGCACTCAATGTAAATAGCAGGAACGGATCTAGCTGAACACTGTGAGCAGGACGAACTGCACTAAATGTAAATAGCAGGAACGGATCTAGCTGAACACTGTGAGCAGGACGCACTGCACTAAATGTAAATAGCAGGAACGGATCTAGCTGAACACTGTGAGCAGGACGCACTGACTGCACTAAATGTAAATAGCAGGAACGGATCTAGCTGAACACTGTGAGCAGGACGCACTGCACTAAATGTAAATAGCAGGAACAGATCTAGCCTAATCTAGCTAACTCAAATCAAATGACACTGTCTGTCTCTCTCTCTATCAGCACACCGGAACACACTACACAGGGCCGCCGTGCAGGCGGCCTTATATAGTGTGGGGCGTGTACTAAATCCCCTGAGCCATAATTGGCCAAAGCCACCCTGGCTTTGGCCAATTACAGCTCTCTCTACTGACGGCGCTGTGATTGGCCAAGCATGCGGGTCATAGTGCATGCTTGGCCAATCATCAGCCAGCAATGCACTGCGATGCCGCAGTGAATTATGGGCCGTGACGCGCCACACGAATTTGGCACGAACGGCCCATAACGTTCGCAATTCGACGGACGGTCGAACAGCCGATGTTCGGGTCGAACATGGGTTCGACTCGAACACGAAGCTCATCCCTAGCTAGGAGTGGTGATTTGTGTTGGGAAGGGGGATGGGGAAGAGGATTTGTGCTAGGATGTGGGATTCGGGGGGGTTTGTGCTATAAAAGTATAATGGTAGAAGGGAAATATTTTTTTTTTGGGGGGGGGGGGGATCGGATTGGAGGGTATTTGTGCTTGGAGGGGAAATTTGTTGGAGGTATTTGTGCTAGGATAGGGGATTGGGGAGGGGAATTTGTACTGGAAGCAGGGAATTTGTAGTGAGGAGAGGATTTGTGCTGGGGGGGTGATTTTTTTGGGGGAGGGGTGATGGATTTGTGCTGGGGCAAATGGGGGGAGAGAGGATTTGACCTGGGGAGAAAGGTGGCAAAGATTTGTGCTGGGAGGAGGGGGAATTTATGCTTGGGGGTGAGCATGTCGATTAATGTTTGATCTTTTTTGGGGGGGATGGCATTTTTGGTGACACATAATGCTCATACATCTTGGGGGGAGGGGGGGGGGAATGGGTGCAATATGGCATGTTCGCCCTGGGCTCTAGATAACCTTGTCCCGGCACTGCCTGAGTCACCTCCATCAGATCACCCCCTCCCCCCCCAGCTTTTACCTTTTGTACCACCTCCACCTCCCTTTAGATTGTAAGCTCCATGAGCAGGGCCCTCCTATTCCTTCTGTATTGAACTGTATTGTCATTTTACTGTTCCCTCTCTACCTTGTAAAGCTCTGTGTAAACTGTTAATAGAGTCAGTGCCTGGAAGGGTTATGGTGGTTGGTCATAATGGTATGGCTGATTGGAGTATACTGTATATACACATCTTTTGGAAACACTTGTTTTTTTTGTAATCTTTTTTCATACTATGTCATCATGTTTAGATACTTTATACAAGCAAAGCTGACACCAACTTCCAAAAGCAGGAAACTGTTTCTATAAGCCTTCAAAATAAATGCAGGTGCAAACACAAGACATTAACCACATGGTAAAAAATTTGTAAGTATGGCACTATAGAAAACAGCTGACCTTATTTACCACGTTTACATAAACGCTCTGTTAATTGGATATTTAACAACCCCACTCACTGACAGCTATCATACAATCAGCTACACAGAAAATGTACTGTACAATTTCATATATTTTAAACTCTCTTTAACCACTTCCCATGCGGGCCATTTCTGACACTTCGCTCCTACATGTAAAAATCTACTTTTTTTTTGCTAGAAAATTACTTAGAGCCCCCAAACATTATATATACGCACCGGCGTATAACACGCACCCCAAGTTTAGGAGGGAATTTTAAGGAAAAAAATGTTTTAAGGAAAAAAACTTACATTTAAATGCCCATCAATGCAGCCTTGCACAGCATCCATCTGCATGCTTGTCCAGTGTCATTTGCAGCCTTGCAGCCATTTGCAGCCTTGCAGTCAGCAGCCTTGGTGTCATTTGCAGCCTTGGTCATTTGCAGCCTTGCAGTCAGCAGCCTTGGTGTCATTTGCAGCCTTATCAGTGTCCATTTGCAGCTTTGCAGCTTTGCCAGTGCCGATCTGCAGCTTTGTCTGTGTCCTTTTGCAACCTTGCCCAGGCTGCAGTTAAACTGCAGTGACATGTCAGTGTCACTGCAGTTTGAAAATGGCGTCGCCGGCACCGAAATACACAGAGCCAGTCCTCGGCTCTTCTCGGAGGCTCTCGTTAACTTTCAGCCACTTTCAGTTCCACTCGTAGTCCCACCCGGGATGGGCGTGACTGTGAGCGGAGCTAGCCGAAGTGTACTCGGCTAGGTTCGGGCGGCGCTCGAGTGAAGCCGAAAGTGGCCGAGAAGAGCCGAGGACCGACTGTGTATTTCGGCACAGGCGGCACCATTTTCAAATTGCGGTCGGCGATCGCTCCGCTTAGTCAGCGGGGGATCGCAGGGGATCGGCGTATAACACGCACCCGCGATTTTCCCCTGATTTTAAGGGGAAAAAAGTGCGTGTTATACGCAGATAAATACGGTATATATATTTGTTTAGCAGAGACCCTGGTTGGTGGGTGTTGCATATACTTAACATGTCACGCTTTAAAATTGCGTCTGCCCGTGGAATGGCGGCAAACTACGGTGCTTAAAATTCTTCATAGGAGATGCTTTAAATGCCTTTACAGGTTACCAGTTTAGAGTTGCACAGGTGATCGCACCACACATGTGAGGTATTGTCATGAACGTCAGAGCGAAAGCAATAATTCTAGCACCAGACCGCCTGTCTGGTGCTAGAATTATTGCTCTCGCTCTGACGTTCATGACAATACCTCACATGTGTGGTGCGATCACCTTTTACATATGCATGCTGGAGTAATGTATGCGTTCACATTTGCGCTTAAGCACAGTGGGATGGGGGCGCTTTAAATTTTTTTTTAAATGTAAAATTATTTATTTATTTTATACAAACTTTTTTTTTTACACTTTTTTTTTGTACTAATTATATTGCCATCACAAGGGATGAACAACATCCCTGCTCTGAAATCAGGTGTAGCCTGTATTTTTTTGTTATAAAACACAGAGACAGGAGCACCTATCATTAAAAATGCCATAAATCTATCCCCTATTTTGTAGACGCTATAACGTTTGCACAAATCAATCAATATACGCTTATTGCGATATTTTTTACCAAAAATATGTAGAAGAATACATATCGGCCTAAACTGAGGAAACAATTTGTTTTTTTAAAAGTTAAGATATTTATTATAGCAAAAAGTAAAAAATATTGTGTTTTTTTAAAACTTGTCACTTGTTTATGGCGCAAGAAATAAAAACCACAGAGGTGATCAAATACCACCAAAAGAAAGCTCTATTTGTGGGTACAGTGTTGCATAACCGCGAAATTGTCAACTAAAAGTGCGATAGTGCTGAAAACTGAAAATTCGCCTGGGCAGGAAGGGGGTAAAAATGCTTTAGATGAGGCATAAATGTATGGCTAAAGAAGTAGTCAATATTTGGAAAACATATATTTATTATACCAAGGATGACAAAACATCTCATAAGGGGTACATACATATGAAATCAAAACATCATAAAAACATGCTGCAAACAATATAGCACATATTAAAAGAAATAACATAGCCTATAGTATGGTGTGGTATAGAAGACTGGCCTCAATATCATGGACGGATGTTGTGGTAAATTCTTGAATATAATAAAGTATAAAGACTTGTAAAGCCATCAGTGTAAACATGGTGCATCAAATCTATGCCCGACGTGTTTCGTTGGGTAATACCAACTCTTCAGGGGCAGATGCAACAGTACTCTATAAATAGAGAAAAAACATGGGTAACCAAGGATCTATGTTACATCTAGGAGATGGAACAAATGTAGGGAATAGAAGGGACAAACTTATTGTACCTTAAAGTACTCACATGTGCTGTATATATAGGGATAGGAGATGAGGAATGTGGGAGATGACGAGGTGACCGGGACATATGGAAACAGCCAGGAGCATATGTGAAATCCCAGAGACATAGTGCCAAAGTAATGGTGGATGTGGGCTCCACTTCTGTGGATATAAATTATAAATATAAGAACATTAAGAGATCTATGATAAAAATAAGTAATCAAAATCCCAAAGTAAGAGGAGTCCAAAAATGAAAAGATGAAGAGATTTTATAACCCCTGTCAGTTTTTATTGCTGTCTGTGCCCCTATTGACGAGATTCCCCCTCTCTATTTGTCCTGTTTACTGTTGTCATTGAAAGTGAAAGTAAAAGAAAATCACAAATCTTGGGTTGTCCCCAGAAAACTAATAGAGGAAAAACCTTCCTATGGGGACACTAGTTCTGGTGAGCTGGGGGTCCCCAATTGATTCTCTGAATTTGCAGGGATTTCCTCTCACTTCCTGTTTGGCTATGGGACAGGAAATTAAGGAAATCTCCGCAATGGGACACAGATGGAGAAAAAAAAAAATGACAGGGGTTATAACCCTCCCTTGCGCTATCCAAAATGAAAAATAAGTGTTGCTTATAGTTCTACTTTAAAACCACTTAAGGACCAGGCCTCTTTTTGAGATTTGGTACTTACAAGTTAAAATATTTTTTTTTTTTGCTAGAAAATTACTTAGAACCCCCAAACATTATATATATATATATATAAAAAAAAAAAATTATATATATATATATATACACACATTTACATTTTATTTCAAACACCCTAGAGAATAAATTGGCGGTCGTTGCAATACTTTATGTCGCACTGTATTTGCGCAGCGGTCTCACAAGCAAAATTTTTGGGGAAAAAATACACTTTTTTGAATTAAAAAATAGTAAAAGTGTAAAGTTAGCCCAATTCTTTTTATATTGTGAAAGATAATGTTACACTGAGTAAATTGATACCCAACATGTCATGCTTCAAAATTGCGCCCGCTCGTGGAATGGCGACAAACTCTGACCCTTAAAAATCTCAACAGGCGATGTTTAAAAATTTCTACAGGTTACCAGTTTTGAGTTACAGAGGAGGTCTAGTGCCAGAATTATTGCTCTCGCTGTAACGATCGTGGCAATACATCACATGTGTGGTTTGAAACCTTTTTTTTATGCGGGCGCAACTTACGCATGTGTTCGCTTCTGCGCACGAGCTTGGCGGGACAGGGCGCTTTAAAAAAAGAATATTTGTTATTTATTTTCATTTAAATTTTTTAATTTTTACACTCTCTTTTAAAAAAAATTTGGGTCACTTTTATTCCCATTACAAGGATTGGAAACATCTCTTGTAATAGAAAAAAAGCATGACAGGACCTCTTAAATGTAAGATCTGGGGTTAAAAAGACCTCAGATCTCACATTTACACAAAAATGCAATAAAAAATAAATAAAATGTCTTTTTTTTTTTTTTTTTACAAAAAAACCCCCAAAAAAGCCCCATTAAGACCATTTGGCGGAAGTGACATCCAGTGTTATGGAGCCGAGCGGGGGGCCATCTTTCCCTCACTCGGCATCCTGGAAGAGGACAAGAGGACCCGATCGTCTCCGCCGCTACCGACGGCTCTGGTAAGCGGTGGAGATGACCGGAGCGCGGTGGGAGGACGGCCCCTCTCTCGCTCCCAATAAAAGTGATATCGCGCCCCCAATGAAAGTGATCTCGCAGCAAATCCTCAGCTAAGACCACTTTTATCTGAAAGCCGACCGCCCGCTATTGTAGAGAATACCAGGGTTATAGGAGCTATTTGCTGCCATAACAACAGTATTCCCTTTTAAACAGCCGCCAAATAATGACGGCGGGCGGTCGGTACGTGGTTAACATACACAGTAAGTCTAATAACTGAACTTGGTAATAGCATTTACTTAAGCACACTCTCCCTTGTTTAATGAAAATAGTTATGCATGGGTTGTGCTTTCATACCTTTCTATATAAATTTAATTCATAAGGAACTACACTGGAGAAAGCCTACAGACAAGTAGCAAATGGAAGCTCATTAGCCCCAGCCGACGCAATCTGTGATAGCAGGAGGAAGACCTAAAAAGCAATAAAGTGCTCACAGGTGTTCGATGTAGCAGTTCACAACTGTGCCATGTATCACTAAGAGGTGAGATTCATTATTACACACCATTTGTTGGCTGACAATAGGCTGTTAAAATAAGGTGACCAGATTTTTAAAATGAAATCCGGGGACATTTTTTTTTTTTTTTTATTGGCAAATAGTAAACTATTTTATAAGCATATTTTCCTCAAATGATATATGCAGTGTATGTGGTATGTGTTTAAGGAATGATTGTATGATATATACGTTATTTCTGGAAATCATTTCATACCAGCCCCATAGCATTATTATACCAGCCCAACCGCATAACATCATTATGTTCTGGTTCACAAAAGGGAAAACCATTCATTTTAAAGCACAGTTGAAGATTGTATTATAATCACCAGTGCCCATTAATGCAGCTTGTTCAGTGCCCATCAGCTCAATCTATTCAGTACCCATCAATGCAGCCTGTTCAGTGCCCATCAATGCAGCCTGTTCAGTGCCCATCAATGCAGCCTGTTCAGTGCCCATCAATGCAGCCTGTTAAGTGCCCATCAATGTAGCCTGTTCAGTGCTCATCAGATCAGCTTGTTCAGTGTCCATCAGATCAGCCTGTTCAGTTACCATCAGATCAGCCTGTTCAGTGCCCATTAATGCAGCCTGTTCAGTGCCAATCAGCTCAGCCTATTCAGTGCCCATCAGATCAGCCTGCTCAGTGCCCATCAGCTCAGCCTGCTCAGTGCCCATTAGCTCAGCCTGCTCAGTGCCCATCAGATCAGCCTTACCTAGAGGAGAGAAGTTGGATTATGTAGAGCGGGGATCTCCTGTTTACCCCGAGCGGCCGCTGTCCTCAGACGAAGTCCCACCTCCTATGATAGATGTCACCAGTGTGCTGCCTATCATAGGAGCTGGCTAAGGAGGCAGGACTTCGTCTGACAGCTAGGTAAGCGGGATATCCCAACTCTGTATAATCTGGCAGTGCTCGCCCCTCCCGATAGGAGACAGACCAAACCCCAGCAGGACTTAATGGAGGATGGGGGGGGGCGCCGCCACACTCGATATTTCACACCCCTGGCAAATATAGAGATGGGTGACTCAGACATTCTAACCTGCAAAAATAATTTCAGGGAGGTTGCAAACTCAATTTAACACAACTAGAGGATGATCAAATGAAATGGAATCAGTATACAGGGGTTTACTTCTTCTGAGGGATATTAAAGGAGCACTCTAACCACCATAAGCACTTCAGTAATTTGATATGGTCATGGTGGTATGAGTCAGTATGTGCAATGTTTCTGCTTGAAACAGGTAGGAGGGCTGAGAGGGAGAGAAGTGGGACTGAGAGAGAGGGAGGCCTGAGAGAGAGAGGGTGGTGGATGGAGAGAGAGAGAGAGAGAGAGAGAGAAAGAGATAATGGGAGGGTGATAGAGAGGGGGATGAGAGAGAGGGAAGGTGTTAGAGAAGTGAGTGAGAGAGAGGAGGAGTGAAAGAGAGAGAGAGGGGGTGAGAGAGGGAGGAGGTTGAGAGAGGGGGAAGAAAGAAAGAGAGAGAAAGGGGGGTGAAATAAAGTGGGGGTAAGAGGGGGGAGGGGGTGAGAGCGAGAGAGGGTGAGAAATGGGTATTCTCAGTGGTGGGGCACTTACTGTGGAGTGCAGTGCTCAGTCGTTCTTGGTAGTGGGCAGTGCTGTGTGCCCCCAGCTCAGGCATAGAAGAGGCTTTCCCCTGCCACATAGTCCCAATGTTCAGGCTTGGAGAGGATGGAACATGGGCAGAGCTGTCCCAGTACACAGCATAGGACAAGCTCCCTCACCTGTGGAGGACCCGTGCACCCCAAGTGTGTACACTGTCCTCAGCTGTGCACGCTGTTCCCTCCAAGGGTGAGTGAAGCCTGGGACAGGAGCCTCTTATGGGGCCCCTACTGGTCCCGGACCAGTGGCGGCTGGTGCTCAAAGTTTTTGGGGGGCACAAACAAACTGAAAAATTCAGGAAAAAAAAACTTCGATTGTGCCCATCAAACGCTGCCACTGTGCCATAAAACGCTGCCACTGTGCCATCAAATGCTTCCAGTGTGCTCATCAAATGCTTCCAGTGTGCTCATCAAATGCTTCCAGTGTGCTCATCAAATGCTGCCACTGTGCCCCATCAAATGCTGCCACTGTGCCCATCAAATGCTGCTACTGTGCCCATCAAATGCTGCCACTGTGCCCATCAAATGCTGCCACTGTGCTCATCAAATGCTGCCACTGTGCTCATCAAATGCTGCCACTGTGCTCAATAAATGCTGCCACTGTGCCTCATCAAATGCTTCCACTGTGCCCATCAAATGCTGCCACTGTGCCCATCAAATGCTGCCAATGTGCCCATCAAATGCTGCCACTGTGCCCATCAAATGCTGCCATTGTGCCCATCAAATTCAAATGCTGCCACTGTGCCCATCAAATGCTGCCACTGTGCCCATCAAATGCTGCCACTGTGCCCATCAAATGCTGCCATTGTGCCCATCAAATGCTGCCACTGTGCCATCAAATGCTTCCAGTTTGCCCATCAAATGCTGCCACTGTGCCCATCAAATGCTGCCAGTGTGCCATCGAATGCCACCAGTGTGACCCCCCACCTGCTCACCGTCTGCCCAGCACTTACCCTGTCTCGGTGGGGCAGCGGGTGACGGTGACGAGCGGGGTCATTCATGCGTCTCCTCCCGTCCTCATCTCCCGTCCTCTCCCCCTGATAGGCGTCCAATAGTGGCGCCTGTCATTTCTGCCAATCAGGTGACGGGTAACAGACCCAGCACCTGATTGGTGGAGAGGCGGTTTAGTGTTAGGAAAGCGAATATTCATTCGCTTTCCTAACACACCTGGGTGGACTGCGAGCACCAAGCATGACGCTCGCAGTTCACCTATTTTGAAGCCTATTAGAGCCTCGGGCTCTAATCAGGTGCTTCAAAAACACCCCCGAAAAGGGGTTGGGCGTCTGAATGGGGGGGGGGCAGTGGCGGCCATGGATAGATTCATGCAATGCATGAATCTATCCATTGGTCAGAGAGGGGGCGGCGTCCATGCGCCCTTATGGATGCACCGCCACTGTTCCCCGGACCCTTGAGCAATGCCCGGGTGTCCAAACGGTCAGTCCACCCCTGGATATCTGTACACTGAGTGCTATTCCCTACACATAACACTAACATCTGTACATGGAGTGGAGTGGATGTGCACTCCATGTACGGATGTCAGTGTTATATGTAGGGAATAGTATTTACTAAGTGCTATTCCCAATATATATAACACTGATCTCTGTACACGGGATGCTAGTACCTCTGACACTGATATCTGTCATATCTGTACACCAAGTGGCACTCAGTGTACAGATATCAGTGTGCTCTCACCATAGAAATCAGGGTGAGTAGATATAGGTTAGGGAATAGCACCCGGTGGAATTGCACTGGGAAGGAACACTCAGCCTGCTTGATATACATTAAAGCAGTGTGACATACTAAACGGCTGGCCTGGTGATCACACACTGACCTGCTGCTGTGCTGCACAGAGTCTGACAGCTTTGAGACCAGTCCATGCTCTCTAAGTTCAGCACTGCCTGTCCTCCACGGCAGGAATGTAGACTGAGGGCGAGGCTGAGACTGTAACTCCCGGGGAGAGAGGTGGCCAGTGCAGATGCCGCTGCCATCATCCCCCATGGTTCCACGATCATTCTCTCTTCCCAGCCAGAGACCTTTCCTATATCTGCATTAGGCCGCCGGGTGGCGGACCGCGGGAGCCGCAGAAGAGGAAAAGGTGGGCGGAGCCAGAGCAACACTGACACGGCCTCGCTCTGAGAGTCTCTGTGTGTGTGACATCACTGGTTGTTAGACGCCAGGCGGGGCGGCCCTAGCAACCAGTGATCAGTTGTGGCTGCAACTGGTGTGTGTCCGGGAGCCGCAGCCCAAATGCAGAACACTTCCGCACCTCGGTCTGGTCTGTCTGGTGACCAGATGTCCCAGGCCCTGCAAAGTGGGGACAAAACCGGGGACAAACTTTCTCCGGGGACAGTCTCCTCAGTCCGGGGACTGTCCCCGGAAACCGGGGACGTCTGGTCACCTTATGTTAAAAGGTCCATTTGCTGCAGGCCAGTCGACTCTTTTCTTTTTTAAAAATGACTATTACAGTGCATGTATCTTCCCGACGCCACCTCCCTTTTTCCTCCCCGGGCACAATAGAGAGAATGTTGGCAGGGAAATGTAACAATGCAAACAGGTTTTGTTTCCTAAATTTGAATGGTGCCATGTGTGTTATATTGTAAAAAACATAAGGAGATAAATGCCAAGGGACCAGTCAGATGGGCACTTCTGATGCCATGTCCAGCCACTGAAATGAAAGTAAATAGAGCATGATATCACTTTGTTGCCAATAGATAAGATCTTAGTTCTACTCATATTAAAGTTTATTTATATGCCACTTACAGATGAGGAAAAAAAACATCCTTTTTTTAATACCTCTAGATAAATATTTTCAAAGGACCTGTAAATGTAAAATAGAACTAAAGGCAAAACTTTTTTTTTCATTTTGGATGACGAATAGGCTAAGCCCTTTTTCTTTCTTCATGCCTTCATCATTCAGTTTCAGTCTGTCAGAAACCATGAACCAGACCGAGACAGAAGTACAGTTAAATCACACTTGTTTATTAATAAAAATAAAAATGTAAATAGAGTAAGCGTAGTCAAGCATAGCCAGAGTTCAGTAACCGGATCGGGTAGTCAGCCAGGCCAGAAGTCAGGGATCCAAGTAGAGGAACAGCAAGCAGGATACGGAGCCAGAAGGGATGTCAGCAAGCCTTTAAACAGGAACGCAGGAGATGGTTTCCTGTGATGTGACCAAGGCGAAGGCAGGAAGGAAGTGAGCTAGACGTCTTTAAGTAGGCGGGACAGACGAGCAGATCCACAACAGCTGGTTAACTGTGGAGAAAGAAGAGAGCTGGCAATTAGCCGACAGCTGCGCGGACAGCTCAGAGAAGGAAGGGCTGAGCCAGCCCTAACACAATCGAGAAATGGAGAAAGTTTCAATCGGAGAGATAGAGGAATACAGGCAAATAGCTTCTTTTGTTTTTTTTAGAAAACCCTCAGTGCTTTGGGTATCCCTTGTCCTTTGTCGTGGCGGCACCTTGTATGTAATGCTGATATGTAAAAAAAAGATATATTTGAATAATAAGAGATACAGTGTAATACATATAAACCCCCACACACACAATATATATATATATATATATATATATATATATATATATATATATATATATATATATATATATATATATATATATATATTCACTATAGTTAAGGAGAGCAGCACCCAGTCTGTAATCAGTGCAGTGCAATCTGGCCCTCTCACCGACCATTTAAACAGAAAAAGTCCAGAGGATTGCTGCACCTAAATTATTTATTAATCCGATAATTAAAGAAATTACATAGTAAGATGTTCAAGATTTCCGTTTTGGGCTCACAAGCTTACACCCTTCGTCAGATCAGAACACATGTAACATTTCAGGCACATTAAAATTTAAACACTTTCAAGTAATCACATATGGAATCAATCCTGTGGTTAATGACTAATCAATACAATTACATTCCTTCATTGGTTATTTTTCTCCACTAATACAGAAATGGTTAACTCAAACAGGTATTCTTCTCATACTTCAATCTGGAACCTTCACTTTGTCAATCTGTCAAGTTAAATATATACAGTATATATGGTATATCACCACTTAGGTATCCAAATATAACTTCATAAAAATTCACAACCATGTTATCCTAATCAAACAAATAAATATAAATCCAATCCAGTGTTTAATCCTTTTGGGGTAACAGTATTAAGAAAATTAATCCAATAAACCTCACCTTTTTTTTTAAATCAATTCTCTTCTATTTTTACTTATACCTTCCAATACCATATATTTTAATTGGGAAATCGAATGATCTTTATCCAAAAAATGTCTGGCTAACAGTAATTCTGTTAATTTGTCTCTAATCGAATATTTATGCCTGGCTATACAGTCTTTAACCTTTTGTGTTATTTCCCCAATATAAAGTAACCCACATGGGCACTTTAAAGCATAAATTACATATGAAGATTAACAACAAAAAGTGCAGCGCTGCACTTTTTGTTGTTATTTCTCATTGGACTTAGTTTGTGTGCTAGCTGCTCTTGTCTTTTGTTCCTCACATTTTGGGTTTAGCGCAGCATTTTCACTTTCTATACATATGAGAATTGGCAAGTATAGTATCCTTTAATTGGGTTATCAAAACCTTTATGGGGATGCGATATAGTTTTCCCTCTGATCATAGAATTACACTGTATACATGATAAACAGGGATATGACCCTGTATTCCGTGGTCCCTAAAACATTTAATTGGGATTGGAAGGGGAGTACTGATCTGATCAAACCAAACGATCTCTTAATGTTCTATCTTTCCTGTATGAAGGCAAAGGTGGAACAGAAAATTCATCAATATTAGGATAACTTTCTCTTAATAATCCCCAATGTTTTTTAATAATATTAAAAATACTATAAGAAAATGGGTGGAATTGGGATACAAAAGGTATTCTTTTTTTCTTGCCTAGTTGGTATCCTGTTACTCGTTAAATTGACACGTTCCCTTTTAACCAATGCTACTGGATAACTCCTTCTAATAATTTAGTTTCCATTTCGTTTAATCTATCCTCCCGACATTGTGGATCACTGACTATTCTTTTGAATCTGGCTAATTGACTTCTTGGAATAGAAATAAACACTCCCTGGGGGTGAAAGCTATTGTAATGTAGTAATTGATTACGGTCTGTATTTTTAACATATAAGTCACTATCAATTTTAGTTGTATTAATCTTCAACGTTGTATCCAGGAAGGAAATATTCTTCCTACTGTACAAAATGTTGAATTTCAAACCATGAACAAGATAACTCAAACACTGATCAAATAATAACAGGGTTCCAATGTCGCCACCCCACACGACAAACACATCATCTATAAATCTAAACCATCCCTGACAGTGTTCAATGAACATTCTATTATTATAAATAAATGATGTTTCTATCATATTGATGAACGAGTTTGCGTATGGGGGTGCGACATTGCTGCCCCTTTAAGCTGTAAATAATGAATATCCTTGAAGAGAAAAAAATTCTCTTCAAGGACAATACTCAGCAGTTCCAGAAGAAACACAATTTGTCTATCATCATAACAATGTGATTGTATAAGAAGCCGCTGACATGCTTCAGTAACCAACTCGTGGAGAATAATAGTGTAGAGACTGGACACGTCCCATGTCACAAGGATGGAATCAGATGACAACTTAATACTACTTAAAAAATCACTAGTGTCATGCATAAATGACCGTGTATTAACCAGCAAAGGTGTTAAACATTTATCCAAATATTGTGCCAATGGTGTTGTCACCGATTCCATCCCAAAGACAATGAGACGCCCAGGAGGATTAACTGGATCCTTGTGGATATTAGGTAGTATATCCATAAAAGGTGTAATGAGGTAATCACATAGTAAGAATTTTTGTGTCTCATCATTAATAGTTGTATCTTTCAATGCTAAGGGTAAAGTTTTTTTTTTTAATTATTTTGTACTTTAAATACCGGATTGTAATCCAGCTGTCTATATGTGTCAACATCTGACAGTTGTTTTAAAACCTCTGCTTCATACTTTGGGGTGTCCATAATTACAATGGCTCCCCCCTTGTCGGCCGGCTTGATAACAATTTCACGCCGAACCGACAAGGAGGACAATACTACAATTTCATCCCAATTCAAATTGTTAGGTGTATGGTCAATTTTACTTTTATCATCCAAAAAGGATTTAATATCATCATTAACCTTGTCAATGAACACCTCAACAGCAGAGCAAGAAGTTGAGGGTACTGTGGAACTTTTAGTTCTTAAATTTAAACTTTTCACTGATAAAGACACATATTCTCTACTCGGAACACTGGGTTTAAATGCATAGTATGCTTTAAATCTTAACTGTCTATAGAAACAATATAAGTCCCGTTTCAAAATAAAGTCATTCATTTTTTCTTTTGGACAAAAACCCAAAGCCTTATTCAATACCCGCATTTCAGCCTTTGATAAAGATATAGACGAAATATTATGTACCACATTATCGTTTAGGGTCTGTGGCGGTTCTGGAGTCTCGTTGTCACTCCTCTTGATGTTTCTTTTCTTATACCTCCCTGCCTCCCCTCCTTGTACGAGGTCTGATGTAACCGGAGGTAAAAAAAAGAGGTAGTTGCTGCATTTGCTGATGATCCAGTGGAGGCAATAGACAAGGAAGAGTTGGAAAATGGCTTATTGCGCTGGCCTTTTCTGAACGACTTTGTACGATAATAATTAGCATCAGACCAATTCTACACCCGGTCATCGTTATAGTCCTCACAATCACGTTCTAATTTTGTACGTTTCCATAATTCAACATTTTTCTGAATGTTACCATATACGTTTTTCATCATTACTCTTTTTAAAATCAGTCAGCTCTTCAGTAGAAAAAACCTCCAGTTGTTTCTCTATTTGTACCACCAAAGTCATAATGTCAAATGAACATTTATCTATTATCTGTGCAAATTTTGTTTTAAAATTCACATTCTGGGAAAACAGCGTTGGGATCAAACGGACTCTTAAGCCCCTCTGGATGATTTGTAATCTGTAATATTCAGCTAAGGTTACCTCGTGCAATTCCATTGTAACCGATCTCTGCATCAGTTTCTCCATCTTGCGATAGGGTTGCCACCTCATCCCTTTAAACCCGAACACATATTAATTACACAGGTTCTGAGGCTGATTAAGGTGGTAATTAAACTCACTTGTTGCCTTATCTGCATTAAATTAGCCTTCAGAACCTGTGTAATTCATATGTGTTCGGGTTTAAAGGGATGAGGCGGCAACTCTATCTTGCGAGTAAGTTGTACCTTGGAGGACTGAGTCAGAAAATCTCTTTATCCAACAGTGTCCGTAAAGATCTTAGAAGCATCAGTTTCAGAATATGAAAAGGATCCACTGGTAGCCATCTCTGTACAGATTCAAAATCCTTACCGATGCACCCTTTCATGGGACATATATCTTCACTATAGTTGAGGAGAGCAGCACCCGGTCTGTAATTAGTGCAGTGCAATCTGGTCCTCCCACTGACCATATAAACAGAAAAAGTCCAAAGGATTGCTGCACTTAAAATATTTATTAATCCGATAATTCAAGAAATTATATAGTAATATGTTCAAGATTTCCGTTTCGGGCTCACAAGCTTACGCCCTTCGTCAGATCAGAACACATCTAACATTTCAGACACATTCATGAAAATTTTAACACTTTCGAGTAATCAAATATGGAAGCAATTCCGTGATTAATGACTAATTAGTACAATTACAATTACATTCCTTCATTGGTTATTTTTCTCTACTAATACAGAAATGGTTAACCCAAACAGGTGTTGTTCTCATACTTTAATTGGGAACCTTCACTTTGTCAATCTGTCAAGATAAATATATATTTATGGTATATCACCACTTAGGTATCAATAGGCTGACAATAGACTCTTTTACATTTTTATTTTAAAAATGACTATTACAGTGCATGTATCTTCCCGACACCACTTCCCTTTGTCCTCCCCGGGCACAATAGAGAGAATGTTGGCAGGGAAATTTAACAATGCAAACAGGTTTTGTTTCCTAAACTCAAATGATGCCATGTGTGTTATATTGTAAGAAACATAAGGAGATAAATGCCAAGGGACCAGTCAGATTGGGTACTTCTGATGCCATGTCCAGTCATTGAAATGAAAGTAACTAGAGCATGATATCACTTTTTTGCCAATAAATAAGATCTTAGTTCTACTCATATTAAAGTATATTTATATGCCACTTACAGCTGAGGAAAAAAATACATTTTTTTACTACCTCTAGATGAATATTTTCAAAGGACCTGTAAATGTAAAATAGAAAACTTAATAGGCAAAACTTTTTTTTTTTCATTTTGGAAGGCGAATAGGCTAAGCCCTTTTTCTTTCTTCATGCCTGCATCATTCAGTTTCAATCGAGAGATAGAGAAAGTTTCAATCGGAGAGGAATACAGGTAAATAGCTTCTGTTGTTGTCTTTAGAAAACCCACAGCGCTTTGGGAATCCCTTGTCCTTTGTCGTGGCTGCATCATCATGTATTTAATGCTGATTTGTAAAAACAGACATATTTGAATAATAAAAAAATACTCTAATACATATATATATATATACATACACATACACATACACATACACAGCCGCTTTCTATAATCACATATAAAATGCAGCAGGTTGGTTGTACCCATGTTGATTGATCAACTTGGGTACATTCAACCTGCCCATACATTGAATCTTGTTTGGTTCCTGCTCAACCGGCCGAGATTCAAACCATCTTTGGCCAGTTTTAGAGAGGCTGCATTGTCATCTCAGGCCACCCACCCAGGTTTGTGACAGACTATGTGACGAGCTCATCTGCATTCTTCTTCTCCTTTCACTGGCCAATCCTAGGCTGGGGGAAGAACAAGAACAAGTGAACCAGTGAAAAAAATCGGATCTTCTGCCACCTCAGACAGGATTGTGCAGTGTGGCAGAGCTGTCTTCATCTCAAAACTGTGTAGTGCTCACCCTAAGGTTGCCACCTCACCCCTTTAAACCCGAACACATATGAATTACACAGGTTCTGAGACTAAATTAATGCATATAAGGCAACAAGTGAGTTTAATTACCACCTTAATCGGCCACAGAACCTGTTTAATAATATGTGTTCGTGTCTGGAGACTAGTAGACCAGACTGTGTGGACTGCACAGAGATAACCCAAAACACATGTAAGTGAATAGTGATATTTATTAAAATAGGTGATAATTTAGAAAATACAAACAGTGAACAACCAACCCAACAAACCCACTACAAACAACAATATCTACAGCCAGGGGCAATACCGGAATCACAGATGTCAGCCAGGCCAGGGTCATACACAGCAGGTCAGCAAGAACAAGGGATATACCAGACATAAACATTAGCCAAGCCAAGGTCATACACAGGAAGATCAGTAAATGAGGGACAGGGAACCAACAGGACAGAGAGGGAATGGATCGGGCTGAAGGGTACAGGAACACAGAAGGGATCGGGTCAGGATAAGCTCGGGCACAAGGTCAGATGCAGGCTAAGGATCGGGTAACAGGCGAACACGGTCAGGGCTCAAGGAGAGAGATACCAAGGCAAGCATATGAGGGGTTGCCGGGTATTTATAGGACTGACTGTGATTGACTTCAAGTAACACCTGAGCGAAGGGAGTGTTGTCTGCTCCATACTGCCAGGATCCATCCGCTGGTGGACGTCAGTACTGCGGCCAAAAGATGAAATGACACCAGCAGGGAAATATTCTCCTGACAGTTCAACACTGCCAGGAGACACCTGCTGGTGGACCCCAGTACTGCATGCCAAACGATATATCTTACCAGCGGATGAATCCTTTCCTGACAGTACCCCCCCCTAAAGGAGCAGCCTCCGGACGCTCCAACTAGTCTTAATTGTCCATAGTCTATGGCATCAGGCAGAATGGTGGAAGAAGGCTGGTCATCAGGCCCATCCAGGCAGACAGCTGGCACATCAGAGTCATTGAGCTGGGTAGCGGACAGGAACAAACCAAGTTGGGCAGCAGAGAGGAACAAACCAAGTTGGGCAGCAGACAGGAACAAACCAAGTTGGGCAGCAGACAGGAACAAACCAAGTTGGGCAGCAGACAGGAACAAACCAAGCTGGGCAGCAGACAGGAACAAACCAAGCTGGGCAGCAGACAGGAACAAACCAAGCTGGGCAGCAGGCTCCGGGTCATCGAGCTGGGCAGCAGGCTCCGGGTCATCGAGCTGGGCAGCAGGCTCCGGGTCATCGAGCTGGGCAGCAGGCTCCGGGTCATCGAGCTGGGCAGCAGGCTCCGGGTCATCGAGCTGGGCAGCAGGCTCCGGGTCATCGAGCTGGGCAGCAGGCTCCGGGTCATCGAGCTGGGCAGCAGGCTCCGGGTCATCGAGCTGGGCAGCAGGCTTCGGGTCATCGAGCTGGGCAGCAGGCTCCGGGTCATCGAGCTGGGCAGCAGGCTCCGGGTCATCGAGCTGGGCAGCAGGCTCCGGGTCATCGAGATGGACAGCAGGCTCTGGAACATTATGCCGAACAGCGAGCACCATAAGGGCAGGCCAGATTACAGACACCGGCTCAGCAAGCTGGGTAACGGACCCCGGCCCAGTGGGCTGGGTAACAGGCCCCGACTTAGCGAGCTGGACACCGGGCACTGGTTCGGCAAGCCGGATAACGGATACTGGCTTGACAGGCAAAGTGACGGACTTCGGTTTAGCATACTGGGTAACGGGCACCAGTTCAGCAGACCAGGTAACGGGCACCGATTCAACAGACTGGGTAACGGGCACCGATTCAGCAGGCTGAGACACGGGCACCGAAACTCCAGGCTGAAACACGGGCACCGAAACTTCAGGCTGAGACACGGGCACCGAAACCTCAGGCTGAGATACCAACATCACGACATCAGGCTGGAAGACAGGTACCAGGATATCAGGCTGGAGGATGGGCACATCAGACCGGAAAGCAGGCTCATCAGGCTGAACAGTGGGCACATCAGGCTGGAAAGTGGGTACCGAGACATCAGACCGGGCAGCAGGTGCTGGAACTTCAGGCTGGACAGCAAAGACAGGCGCTGGCACATCAGGCAGAACAGCAGGTACTGGCACAACAGGCTGAACAGGTACATCAGACTGGTCAGTAGTCGCTGGAGCGTCAGGCTGGAACATGGACACTGGGATTTCGGGCTGAGCAGCAGGCACTGGGACCTCAAACTGGGCAGCGGACACAGGCATTGGCACAACTGGCTGAGTAGCAGACACTGGCACATCAGGCTGGAAAGCGGACTGGAAATCCAGCACCGAGACATCAGACCAGGCAGCGGGTACTGGAACTTTAGACTGGGCAGCAGACACAGGCGCTGGCACATCGGGCAGAACAGCAGGGGCTGGCATACCAGGCTGAACAATAGGTACATCGGACTGGACAGTAGTCACTGAAGCGTCAGACTGGAACACTGGTAGCAAAACTTTAGGCTGGAACATGGACACAAGGTCATCAGACCGGTCAGCAGGCACTGGACCGTCAGGCTGGGTGGCAGGCACTGGACCGTCAGGCTGGGTGGCAGGCACTGGACCGTCAGGCTGGGTGGCAGGCACTGGACCGTCAGGCTGGGTGGCAGGCACTGGACCGTCAGGCTGGGTGGCAGGCACTGGACCGTCAGGCTGGGTGGCAGGCACTGGACCGTCAGGCTGGGTGGCAGGCACTGGACCGTCAGGCTGGGTGGCAGGCACTGGACCGTCAGGCTGGGTGGCAGGCACTGGACCGTCAGGCTGGGTGGCAGGCACTGGACCGTCAGGCTGGGTGGCAGGCACTGGACCGTCAGGCTGGGTGGCAGGCACTGGACCGTCAGGCTGGGTGGCAGGCACTGGACCGTCAGGCTGGGTGGCAGGCACTGGACCGTCAGGCTGGGTGGCAGGCACTGGACCGTCAGGCTGGGTAGCAGACACTGGACCGTCAGGCTGGGTAGCAGACACTGGACCGTCAGGCTGGGTAGCAGACACTGGACCGTCAGGCTGGGTAGCAGACACTGGACCGTCAGGCTGGGTAGCAGACACTGGACCTTCAGGCTGGGTAGCAGATACTGGAACGTCAGACTGGGTAGCAGGCACTGGAACGTCAGACTGGGTAGCAGACACTGGAACGTCAGACTGGGTAGCAGACACTGGAACGTCAGACTGGGTAGCAGACACTGGAACGTCAGACTGGGTAGCAGGCACTGGAACATCAGACTGGGTAGCAGGCAGAGGTTTGGCAGAATCAGGTGGGTTAGTTGGTGTGGAAGCAAGTTGGGTTACTGGCAGGATCGTGTGGGTAGGAAAGAATTTTTGTTTCTTTTTTGGTTTAGCCCGTGCAGTTTTGTATGTAGGTGCAGGGCTGTAAGAAAAGAAAGTAGCTGGATCGAAGGAAGACCAAGGAACTGTAGCTAGAGAGGGGTTTTGTGGGACTGTTACAGGTGGAGGAGGAGAGACAGGTGGATTGAAGGCGGGATAGGTGCTGCACTTGGAGACTGGGTAGTAGTATTTGGTAGGGGGTTGAGTAAACTGGGCTGTAGCTGAGGTTACCATAGATTTTTGGGAAGGCAGGTGATTAATGGTAGGGCTGGAATATTGTGGCTTAGCTAAAGACAGGAGATCTGACCATGCCTGCAGCACAGGTTGCACAAATGCTGATTCACACACAGCCTGATTAATCAAGGATTGCACCAACTGGATGCAACTAGACAAGACCTGCTGTGAACAGGAGGAATAGTGTTCCATGAAATAGGCTGGATCATCCTCTAACAACCAAACCAGGGATTCAACTTGGCCATAATTGAAGGGGGGAGAAAAATCATCACTTCCCTCGGGAATGCATGACAGGGCTAGTTTAGCACATAACTGGATCAGGGGCTGAGCATCTTCAAATGACATACACCCCTGATCCACTAGGGAATGAGCTAATCGGATAGTTTCCATTAGCTGGTCACTAGTCCACCCTTTTAAAATCTGGCCACAATATTCACCATCCTCTTCCGCTAGCAGAGAATAATAAATTATTTCTTTGCAATCCATATTAGCAGACCTAACAAACCAGGATGGTTTCTCAATGCAGCCACGTCTGGTCAGGGATGGCCTTGGTATACTGTCAGGAGACTAGTAGACCAGATTGTGTGGACTGCACAGAGATAACCCAAAACACATGTAAGTGAATAGTGATATTTATTAAAATAGGTGATAATTTAGAAAATACAAACAGTGAACAACCAACCCAACAAACCCACTACAAACAACAATATCTACAGCAAGGGGCAATACCGGAATCACAGATGTCAGCCAGGCCAGGGTCATACACAGCAGGTCAGCAAGAACAAGGGATATACCAGAGACATAAGCGTTTAACCAAGCCAAGGTCATACACAGGAAGATCAGTAAATGAGGGACAGAGAGGGAATGGATCGGGCTGAAGGGTACAGGAACACAGAAGGGATCGGGTCAGGATAAGCTCGGGCACAAGGTCAGATGCAGGCTCAGGATCGGGTAACAGGCGAACAAGGTCAGGGCTCAAGGAGAGAGATACCAAGGCAAGCATATGAGGGCTTGCCGGGTATTTATAGGACTGACTGTGATTGACTTCAAGTCACACCTGAGCGCAGGGAGTGTTGTCTGCTCCATACTGCCAGGATCCATCCGCTGGTGGACGTCAGTACTGCGGCCAAAAGATGAAATGACACCAGCAGGGAAATATTCTCCTGACAGTTCAACACTGCTGGGAGACACCTGCTGGTGGACCCCAGTACTGCATGCCAAACGATATATCTTACCAGCGGATGAATCCTTTCCTGACAGTTCGGTTTTAAAGAGGTGAGGTGGCAACCCTAGCTCACCCTGAAAGGGCCCGCTGTATTGGTCCCAAGGTTCTTTTCCCAGACTAGCAGCCAAGCACACAGGCTCAGTCACTCTTCTGGCTCAATGATCAGTCTAGGGGTATTCTTTTTAATGCTTTATTGCAAAACTTGAACTACGTGCAGAGTAGCTGTGGGATACTCCAGTAACGTTAAGTAGTAACTTGGACACCTAACTTTCTCTTGGAGATTCTCTACACAGTCCTTGCAGCAGCAAATGATAGGCTGAGCCAGTGGTGGCTGGTGGGTTTTTAATTTGGGGGGGGGGCGGCAAACAACCCCCCCAGGCCGGAGGCGGGCGGTGCGGCACTACCACCCCCCCACCCCGGGCGGCCAGCGGTCCGGCACTTACCTGATCTAGGTTGCGTGCTGTGGTGTCCTCCAGCACGGTCCACCCACTGTGCATGTGGCAGGGTGCGGGCAGCGGCTCCGATGTCTGCTCTTCCATCAGCTTTCTCCGCTGTGTCTCCTCTCTCTTCCACCTAAGCACTAGGCATCCAATAGGATTGCCTGACGCTTTGGCCAATTGGGAAACAGGTCTCACAATCTACCGCCTGATGGCAGAGAGGAACTTTAGTGTGAAAATAGAGAAAATGTATTCGCTAACGTCACACAACTGGGTGGGCTCAGAGCGCAGTGCTCTGCGCCCCACGCCCACCCATTTATGAAGTCCATCAGAGCCTCTGGCTCCAATCACGTGCTTCAAAAAAACAATTTCCCCATTGGAATCCATAGTCTAGCGCCCTGATATGTAGATCAGGGGGGGCATACGCATAGGTGGGGGGGGGCGGCGCCCGTGCGCCGTCTATGGATGGGCCGCCACTGGGCTAAGCTACACAGGGACACTATAAACAATGTGCACTTAAAGTACAGGCTGACACCAATGCAAGAGGGACAGCAGCAGCACATAGTCACTGGGATCTCACACATCAGTCTGTACCAGGGACATGCGGTGAGGTCAGTGGCTGGGGAGGCACTGGCTAATATCAGAGCCAGATCCACACTAGCACTAGACCTCCTCTGTAACTTTAAACATGTAACCTGTAAAAAATTTTAAAGCATCTACTATGGAGATTTATAAGTACTGAAGTTTGGCGCCATTCCACAAGTGTGCGCAATTTTAACCACTTAAGGACCAGGCCTATTTTTCAAACTTGTTTACAAGTTAAAATCATTTTTTTTTTGCTGGAAAATTACTTAGAACCCCCAAACATTATATATATATATTTTAACACCCTAGAGAATAAAATGGCGGTCGTTGCAATACTTTCTGTCACATCGTATTTGCGCAGCGGTCTTACTAGTGTACTTTTTTTGGGAAAAAATAAGAAAACAGTAGGGTTAGCACAATTTTTTTTATATTGTGAAAGATGATGTTATGCTGAGTAAATTGATACCCAACATGTCATACTTCAAAATTGTGCCCGCTCGTGGAATGGCGACAAACTTTTACCCTTAAAAATCTCCATAGGTGACGTTTAAAAATTATACAGGTTGCATATTTTGAGTTACATAGGAGGTCTAGTGCTAGAATTATTAATTAATGATCGCAGTGATACCTCACATGTGTGGTTTGAACACCGTTTTCATATGCAGGCGCTACTCACGTACGCATTCGCTTCTGCACGTGAGGTCGTCAGGACAGGGCGCGTTAAAAAATTTTTCTTTCTTTTTCTTATGTATTTTTTACTTTTTATTTTTACACTGTTCTTTTTAAAAAAAAAAAAAAATACCGTGTGACATAAGAAGTTGCAACGACCACCATTTTATTTCATAGGGTGTCTGCTAAAACTAATATATATATATATATATATATATATATATATATATATATATATATATATATTATGTTTAGGGGTTCTGGGTAATTTTGTAGTAAAAAAATTATGATTTTTACATGAAGGAGAGAAGTGTCAAAATTGGCCTGGATACCATTAAGTAATATACAAATAATTATTATATATTGTTTTTAAGGTAAATTACTGTACTATAGTTTCAAAATCTGTTCTCAAGCAGGTGGCTTAACGGACAAATTACTGAAGTTTGAAGTTATAACTTCTAACGAGTAATTTCACAGTAAATAGATACCGTATTTATCAGCGTATAAAACGCACTTTTTTCCCCTTAAAATCAGGGGAAAATCGTGGATGCGTGTTATACGCCGATCCCCCGCTGACTGTGAGCGGAGCGATCGCGCCGAGATACACATAGCCGAGTGTACTCGGATCTTCTCGGCTCCGCTCACAGTAACGCCCAGTCCCGCCATTGGACCTGTGTCCATCATAGGGTGGGACTGGGTGTGACTGTGAGCGGAGCCGAGAAGAGCCAAGTACACTCGGCTATGTGTATCTAAGCTCCGCCCAGTCCCTGCGATCCCGGCGGCGCTCGCTCTGCTCTGCCGAGTCCCTCCGCGGCGCCATATTTAAATCTGGGCAAGTCTGAAATGGACACTGGGGAAGGCTGCAAGGCTGCACTGGGGCAAGGCTGCAATGGACACTGGGGAAGGCTGCACTAACAAGGCTGCACTGACATGGCTGCAAGGCTGCACTGGGGCAAGGCTGCACTGACAAGGCTGCACTGGGGCAAGGCTGCAATGGACACTGGGGAAGTCTGCACTAACAAGGCGGCACTGACATGGCTGCAAGGCTGCACTGGGGCAAGGCTGCACTGAGAAGGCTTCAATGACACTGACAAGGCTGCAGATGGACACTGATAAGGCTGCATTGATGGGCATTTAAATGTAAGTTTTTTTTCCTAAAACTTCCCTCCTAAAAGTTTTTTCCCTTAAAATTCCCTCCTAAACTTGGAGCGTGTGTTATACGCCGATAAATACGGTAAATAATACATTACTATATTATAACATATAGCATAATACTATATGATTTAGCTTGAATATAACAGTACCTTTTCAGCAGGCAACAGGTTCTCATTCTCCCTCTTAGAGCTCTTTCACACCGGGCCGCCCATAGCGTCGGCGGTAAAACGCCGCTATTTTTAGTGGCCTTTTACCATCGGATTAGCGGTGCATTTCGGCCGCTAGCGGGGCGCTTTTACCCCCCGCTAGCGGCAGAGAAAGGGTTAAAACCGCCCACAATGCGCCGCAACAGCGGCGTTTTGCCGGCGGTATCCCAGCGCTGCCCCATTGATTTCAATGGGGAGCAGCGGTGGAGGATCGGTAAATACACTGCTCCTTCACCGCTCCAAAGAAGCTGCTGGCAGGACTTTTTTTCCCGTCCTGCCAGCGCAGCGCTCTGGTGTGAACACACTGTAGACAATGCTGCAGCTGTTTGAGGGCGGATTGCAGACGCTATTTTTAACGCTATAGCGCCTGCAAAATGCCCTCTGTGTGAAAGGGGTCTAAAAGTGGCGTTCTGCTTAAAAAAAAAAAAGTCATCAGCTACAAATACTGCAGCTGCTGACTTTTAATATTCGGACACTTACCTGTCCCACAGTCCAGCAATGTGGGGGAAAGAAGCCCCGCTCATCTCCCCCTCCTCTCTGCGGCGCATTGTCACTGTGGGCGCCCGGTGACTGGCTGGGTGTCATGGTTATGCAGTAATCCTTTCTCTGTCTGCTTACCTCTCCTCATGTGTTCAGACTAAGAGGCCAGCCACTCTCACCAGGCTGTTTTTATAACCTCTCCTCTATGCATGGCTCCACCCCAGGCCCTATCCGGGAACCTTATATTAACCTGTTCACTGCAAGCCAGCAGTGCTTATCAACCATTGTGTATTCATTGTGTGTTTGGCTTCCTGTTTCCTGCTTGCCGTGTGTTCTTCGTTTGTCTCTGCAAGCAATGGGGGGAAAAGCGAACTTAGGACTTTAATTGGGACGCAAGGGAAAGTTTGCGCCCCCATCCTTAAGATCATGAAAAAGAGGGGGGGGGGGGGTTGGGACTTTGAATGAGGTGCGCATGATGCAGCCCAATCACACTCACAGAGGTGCAAACATATGTATGTTTATTAAGGACCAATGATCAACATGGCATAAAAACGCATTGCATACATAAGACATAAAAATAATCGCATGTAGACAATAAATCTTTGTGTATACAACCATGAGACATGGGTGAGTACAATTATGCATCTTAATCCCCCAAACAAGATAAAAGTCATGTGAAGTAAAAAACATCTGAAAATTGGTCAATATGTGTTTGATGCATCAAAGGTAGGCCCGACGCTGCGTTTCATGGACTTCAATCCACTCTTCAGGAGCCAGATGCATCTAAATTCTATAAAAGATGTATGAAAAGCAATATAGTTTCATGGGTCTAACAAAATCAACAGAAAAAGGGGAGAGGGGGAAAAAAACAAAAAAACAAAAACAAAAAAAAAACAAAAAAAACAAAAACAAAAAGGAAATTTGGGCATAATGGGCCATGCCAAAAAGGTTACTCACATGATAGCCAAAACTGGGACCGTGCGACAAAACAAAGTCAGGGGTAAGCCATGGAGCCTGGCCCGGGAGCTGAGAGGGGGACCTCAACGAGGAACACCGGACCGCACACACCAACACCCCGCAGTGGAGGGGACTTCTATAATGTAGGAGATATATAAAATGTATCTATGATGATACAAGTAACAAAAAACGAGATGATATAAACTGCGGATATAACCAAGGTGATTGAAAAAAGGCGATGTTAGCAGAAGGTCCATCCAACGCATTTCGTCATTTGACGATTGTGCAGTCAAAACGCGTTGGGTTGACCTTCCGCTAACATCACCTCATGCTTTTACATGCTGTATCAATTTCTTCCAAATGTGAGTGTTGAATTTATATTTTTAATAAACCACCTTCTTTTTAAACGGTATCACGCTATGTCATCCCCTTTTTTACGTTTTCATGCTCCCCGAGACTCCTGGAGCCTTCAGCTAACATCTCATGGCCGTCTAAGGCTGATCGACTGACGGAGTTCCAGGATCTGCTGTCCTCCATTGGGTAGTTTGAACCCAACAAGCCGTGTTGACTTGGGTGGTATACGCCCCGCCAAGTCAATATTATCTGGTAAGCCTCCTCTCTCTTTCACGGTGGTGGTGTTTGCTTCCATTTTTTCACTCCAAGGTTCCCAGGAATGCCAGGAACTTCTCACATGTGTATTGGATCACAAACCTAATTGGACTGTGTTTCATCATTTCGTTCAATTTGGACATTTGTGTGTAGTGCAGTCACTATATTAGCACATTGCCTAATATCCATTCACATCTATTATGTTAGAGTTTGTGTCATTTTGTCACATATATGTTTGAATCACATACAATTTTTCCCTTTTTTTGCAATCATAGCGCTGCACTTATTTATTTTCTACCTACCTAGCTCTTTGTCTACAGCAGGGCCGGCTGCTGGATTGCGGGGTCAGAGCGCAGTATACACTTTTTAATTACTCACTGATTGGATGGAATAGACACACCCCCTTCACACAGCACGCAGGAACAGAGATGAGGCTGTCAATCAGCTGGAGGTCCCTCCCCCTTCACCATTTTTCTCTTGGTGTCAGGAACACTTGTCAGAAGTGATTCATGCTGATAGCAGAGGGGCCCAGGGGCCCAAGTTGCATGGGGGCCCCATGAAAATCTTGCATTACATCATACTTGCAAACTGTCCCGGGTTTGATGGGACCCTCATGCTTTTTATTAAGCTGTCCCGGGATGGCAGTGTTCTGTGCAGCTTCCTAGAACCTGTACTGTGCCCTCCTGATCCCAGTATTGTACCCTTCTGCCTTCCCCCCTGTACTATGCCCTTTGTGTTGATTAGTCTTTCACTCATGGCATGTTTAATTGTCTAAAATCGATTTTATTGAACGTACTAATAAATATATGTTTAATTCTATCAACTATTTATACTTTTTCTTCAAAGTAGGTGTGTAAATTGGGGCAGACCGGTAAGGGCCCGACTGCATTACTTTGCCCAGGGGCCCATGAAGTTATTAACCACTTGCCGACCGCCTCACAACGATGTACGTCGACAGAGCGGCACGGGCAGGCAAAAGGGCTTACCTGTACGTCCCTGCCTGCCCGCGGGTGGGGGGTCCGATCGGACCCCCCCCCGGTGCCTGTGGTGGTCGGCAAATGTCCCCCGGCGATCGGTGGTGAGGGGGAGGCCATCCATTCGTGGCCCCCCCCTCGCGATCGCTCCCAGCCAATGGGATCATTTCCCTGCCTCTGTATTATACACAGAGGCAGAGGAAATGATGTCATCTCTCCTCGGCTCGGTATTTTCCGTTCCGGGCCGAGGAGAGAAGACTGAACTGTGAGTGCACAACACAAACACACACAGTAGAACATTCCAGACACTCATTACACCCTGATCCCCCCCCGATCGCCCCCCGATCCCCCCCGATCACCCCCCCCCCTGTCACAAACTGACACCAAGCAGGTTTTTTTTTTTTTTTTTCTGATTACTGCATAGTGTCAGTTTGTGACAGTTAGTGTGTTAGGGTAGTGAGTGTTAGGCCCCCTTTAGGTCTAGGATACCCCCCTAACCCCCCTAATAAAGTTTTAACCCCTTGATCACCCCCCGTCACCAGTGTTGCTAAGCGATCATTTTTCTGATCGCTGTATTAGTGTCGCTGGTGACACTAGTTAGTGAGGTAAATATTTAGGTTCGCCGTCAGCGTTTTATAGCGACAGGGACCCCCATATACTATCAAATAAATGTTTTAACCCCTTGATTGCCCCCTAGTTAACCCTTTCACCAATGACCACCGTATAACCGTTACGGGTGACACTGGTTAGTTTGTTTATTTTTTATAGTGTCAGGGCACCCGCCGTTTATTACCGAATAAAGGTTTAGCCCCCTGATCGCCCGGCGGTGATATGCGTCGCCCCAGGCAGCGTCAGATTAGCGCCAGTACCGCTAACACCCACGCACGCAGCATACGCCTCCCTTAGTGGTATAGTATCTGTATGGATCAATATCTGATCCAATCAGATCTATACTAGCGTCCCCAGCAGTTTAGGGTTCCCAAAAACGCAGTGTTAGCGGGATCAGCCCAGATACCTGCTAGCACCTGCGTTTTGCCCCTCCGCCCAGCCCAGCCCACCCAAGTGCAGTATCGATCGATCACTGTCACTTACAAAACACTAAACGCATAACTGCAGCGTTCGCATAGTCAGGCCTGATCCCTGCGATCGCTAACAGTTTTTTTGGTAGCGTTTCGGTGAACTGGCAAGCACCAGCCCCAGGCAGCGTCAGATTAGCGCCAGTACCGCTAACACCCACGCACGCACTGTACACCTCCCTTAGTGGTATAGTATCTGATCGCATCAATATCTGATCCGATCAGATCTATACTAGCGTCCCCAGCAGTTTAGGGTTCCCAAAAACGCAGTGTTAGTGGGATCAGCCCAGATACCTGCTAGCACCTGCGTTTTTCCCGTCCGCCCGGCCCAGCCCAGCCCACCCAAGTGCAGTATCGATCGATCACTGTCACTTACAAAACACTAAACGCATAACTGCAGCGTTCGCAGAGTCAGGCCTGATCCCTGCGATCGCTAACAGTTTTTTTGGTAGCGTTTTGGTGAACTGGCAAGCACCAGCCCCAGGCAGCGTCAGATTAGCGCCAGTACCGCTAACACCCACGCAAGCAGCATACGCCTCCCTTAGTGGTATAGTATCTGAACGGATCAATATCTGATCCGATCAGATCTATACTAGCGTCCCCAGCAGTTTAGGGTTCCCACAAACGCAGTGTTAGCGGGATCAGCCCAGATACCTGCTAGCACCTGCGTTTTGCCCCTCCGCCCGACCCAGCCCACCCAAGTGCAGTATCGATCGATCACTGTCACTTACAAAACACTAAACGCATAACTGCAGCGTTCGCAGAGTCAGGCCTGATCCCTGCGATCGCTAACAGTTTTTTTGGTAGCGTTTTGGTGAACTGGCAAGCACCAGCGGCCTAGTACACCCCGGTCGTAGTCAAACCAGCACTGCAGTAACACTTGGTGACGTGGCGAGTCCCATAAGTGCAGTTCAAGCTGGTGAGGTGGCAAGCACAAGTAGTGTCCCGCTGCCACCAAAAAGACAAACACAGGCCCGTCGTGCCCATAGTGCCCTTCCTGCTGCATTCGCCAATCCTAATTGGGAACCCACCGCTTCTGCAGCGCCCGTACTTCCCCCATTCACATCCCCAACCAAATGCAGTCGGCTGCATGAGAGGCATTTTTATGTCCTCCCGAGTACCCCTACCCAACGAACCCCCCCAAAAAAGATGTCGTGTCTGCAGCAAGCGCGGATATAGGCGTGACACCCGCTATTATTGTCCCTCCTGTCCTGACAATCCTGGTCTTTGCATTGGTGAATGTTTTGAACGCTACCATTCACTAGTTGAGTATTAGCGTAGGGTACAGCATTGCACAGACTAGGCGCACTTTCACAGGGTCTCCCGAGATGCCATCGCATTTTGAGAGACCCGAACCTGGAACCGGTTACAGTTATAAAAGTTAGTTACAAAAAAAAGTGTAAAAAAAAAAAAAAAAAAAACATACAAAAATATAAAATAAAAAAAAAATAGTTGTCGTTTTATTGTTCTTTCTCTCTCTCTATTCTCTCTCTATTGTTCTGCTCTTTTTTGCTGTATTCTATTCTGCAATGTTTTATTGTTATTATGTTTTATCATGTTTGCTTTTCAGGTATGCAATTTTTTATACTTTACCGTTTACTGTGCTTTATTGTTAACCATTTTTTTGTCTTCAGGTACGCCATTCACGACTTTGAGTGGTTATACCAGAATGATGCCTGCAGGTTTAGGTATCATCTTGGTATCATTCTTTTCAGCCAGCGGTCGGCTTTCATGTAAAAGCAATCCTAGCGGCTAATTAGCCTCTAGACTGCTTTTACAAGCAGTGGGAGGGAATGCCCCCCCCCCAACGTCTTCCGTGTTTTTCTCTGGCTCTCCTGTCTCAACAGGGAACCTGAGAATGCAGCCGGTGATTCAGCCAGCTGACCATAGAGCTGATCAGAGACCAGAGTGGCTCCAAACATCTCTATGGCCTAAGAAACCGGAAGCTACGAGCATTTTATGACTTAGATTTCGCCGGATGTAAACAGCGCCATTGGGAAATTGGGAAAGCATTTTATCACACCGATCTTGGTGTGGTCAGATGCTTTGAGGGCAGAGGAGAGATCTAGGGTCTAATAGACCCCAATTTTTGCAAAAAAGAGTACCTGTCACTACCTATTGCTATGATAGGGGATATTTACATTCCCTGAGATAACAATAAAAATGATTTAAAAAAAAAAAAATGAAAGGAACAGTTTAAAAATAAGATAAAAAAATAATAATAATAAAGAAAACAAAAAAAAAAAAAAGCACCCCTGTCCCCCCTGCTCTCGCGCTAAGGCGAACGCAAGCGTCGGTCTGGCGTCAAATGTAAACAGCAATTGCACCATGCATGTGAGGTATCGCCGCAAAGGTCAGATCGAGGGCAGTAAGTTTAGCAGTAGACCTCCTCTGTAAATCTAAAGTGGTAACCTGTAAAGGCTTTTAAAGGCTTTTAAAAATGTATTTAGTTTGTCGCCACTGCACATTTGTGCGCAATTTTAAAGCATGTCATGTTTGGTATCCATGTACTCGGCCTAAGATCATCTTTTTTATTTCATCAAACATTTGGGCAATATAGTGTGTTTTAGTGCATTAAAATGTAAAAAAGTGTGTTTTTTCCCCAAAAAATGCGTTTGAAAAATCGCTGCGCAAATACTGTGTGAAAAAAAAAAATGAAACACCCACCATTTTAATCTGTAGGGCATTTGCTTTAAAAAAAATATATAATGTTTGGGGGTTCAAAGTAATTTTCTTGCAAAAAAAAATTATTTTTTTATGTAAACAATAAGTGTCAGAAAGGGCTTTGTCTTCAAGTGGTTAGAAGAGTGGGTGATGTGTGACATAAGCTTCTAGATGTTGTGCATAAAATGCCAGGACAGTTCAAAACCCCCCCAAATGACCCCATTTTGGAAAGTAGACACCCCAAGCTATTTGCTGTCATGTTGAGTCCATGGAATAATTTATATTGTGACACAAGTTGCGGGAAAGAGACAATTTTTTATTTTTTTTATTTTTTTTTGCGCAAAGTTGTCACTAAATGATATATTGCTCAAACATGCCATGGGAATATGTGAAATTACACCCCAAAATACATTCTGTTGCTTCTCCTGAGTACGGGGATACCACATGTGTGAGACTTTTTGGGAGCCTAGCCGCGTACGGGACCCCGAAAACCAAGCACCGCCTTCAGGCTTTCTAAGGCCGTAAATTTTTGATTTCACTCTTCACCGCCTATCACAGTTTCGGAGGCCATGGAATGCCCAGGTGGCAAAAAAACCCCCCAAATGACCCCATTTTGGAAAGTAGACACCCCAAGCTATTTGATGAGAGGTATACTGAGTATTTTGCAGACCTCACTTTTTGTCACAAAGTTTTGAAAATTGAAAAAAGAAAAAAACATTTTTTTTTTCTCGTCTTTCTTTATTTTCAAAAACAAATGAGAGCTGCAAAATACTCACCATGCCTCTCAGCAAACAGCTTGGGGTGTCTACTTTCCAAAATGGGGTCATTTGGGGGGGGTTTGTGCCACCTGGGCATTCCATGGCCTCCGAAACTGTGATAGGCAGTGAGGAGTAAAATCAAAAATGTACGCCCTTAGAAATCCTGAAGGCGGTGATTGGTTTTCGGGGTCCTGTACGCGGCTAGGCTCCCAAAAAGTCCCACACATGTGGTATCCCCATACTCAGGAGAAGCAGCTAAATGTATTTTGGGGTGCAATTCCACATATGCCCATGGCCTGTGTGAGCAATATATCATTTAGTGACAACTTTGTGCAAAAAAAAAAAAAAAATTTGTCACTTTCCCGCAACTTGTGTCAAAATATAAAACATTCCATGGACTCAACATGCCTCAAAGCAAATAGCTTGGGGTGTCTACTTTCCAAAATGGGGTCATTTGGGGGGGTTTTATGTCATCTGGGCATTTTATGGCCTTCAAAACTGTGATAGGTAGTGAGGAGTAAAATCAAAAATGTACGCCCTTAGAAATCCTGAAGGCGGTGATTGGTTTTCGGGGCCCCGTACGCGGCTAGGCTCCCAAAAAGTCCCACACATGTGGTATCCCCGTACTCAGGAGAAGCAGCTAAATGTATTTTGGGGTGCAATTCCACATAGGCCCATGGCCTGTGTGAGCAATATATCATTTAGTGACAACTTTTTGTAATTTTTTTTTTGTCATTATTCAATCACTTGGGACAAAAAAAATGAATATTCAATGGGCTCAACATGCCTCTCAGCAATTTCCTTGGGGTGTCTACTTTCCAAAATGGGGTCATTTGGGGGGGTTTTGTACTGCCCTGCCATTTTAGCGCCTCAAGAAACGACATAGGCAGTCATAAATTAAAGGCTGTGTAAATTCCAGAAAATGTACCCTAGTTTGTAGACGCTATAACTTTTGCGCAAACCAATAAATATACACTTATTGACATTTTTTTTACCAAAGACATGTGGCCGAATACATTTTGGCCTAAATGTATGACTAAAATTGAGTTTATTGGATTTTTTTTAGAACAAAAAGTAGAAAATATCATTTTTTTTTTAAATTTTCGGTCTTTTTCCGTGTATAGCGCAAAAAAATAAAAACGGCAGAGGTGATCAAATACCATCAAAAGAAAGCTCTATTTGTGGGAAGAAAAGGACGCAAATTTCGTTTGGGTACAGCATTGCATGACCGCGCAATTAGAAGTCAAAGCGACGCAGTGCCGAATTGTAAAAAGTGCTCTGGTCAGGAAGGGGGTAAAACCTTCCGGGGCTGAAGTGGTTAAGACGGCCCTGCATAGCAGCCTGATAGAGATGGCTGGGGCCAATCCAAAAACATCTTCAGCTCTGGTTTTTGCCCTTTATTCAGGAGACAAAAGATGTATCTAAAAGCAGGCAATCTTCTTTTTCTGCTACTCATACAATAAATATGCCGCACACACCGGTTTATCAAAGCCCAACTATTAACCTCCTGAGCAGCTTAGGAAGAAAACCAGTCTATGATCCATTTTGGAATCGTATCTAAAGAGGTCTTTGCACAGCACTTGGGTAAGCTGATAAAAGCTCCGGTAAACACTCGAGGGCGGCTTTGTTTTGAAAGCAATGTGCATTTTTCCAACTACAAAGACATTCTTGATGTTCTATGCAATTCCACATTTGGAGAACACTTGATTTGGAGTATGTTAGTGCCATCTAGGGCTTCCCGCTCTACTGTATTATAGCAGTCTCTTTAATAAAACAGTCTTGGGACTGTCTGATTTTTTTACGGCATGTCAGGAAGATAGACTGGTAAGAAGAAAATATGAGAAAGAGCAATATTTTACAGAATGCTGTAGTGGTATTCCAGGTTGAATTAAAACTGACCAGTACTTCTGAGTCCTCGGGCAGTAACAGACCAGTGCGTCCACCTTCTACAAACTCTACAAAATCCCTATTCACTGCTTATGCATGGCAAAGTTAAAGCTGAACTCCGGGCAGTTCTAAAAAAAAAACACACATTAATGCAGCTCTGCAATCATTGTTACAAAATTAAAGGGGTATTAAACCCAAAAGCAAATATTCATTATACTGCAGCTAATTCTTAGAGGTGATGGATGCATTCGTTTTCTTTTTTTAGGCTTTATTTCTTTTATTTTTACCTGGTGATCTGGTGGTCAGTAAGTCTGTTGGTTTTTCAAAAGAACAAGCTCTCCTGTAGACAGTGCCAGGACAAGGTCATCTAGAGCCCAGGGTTAATATGTCAAATTGCCCCCCCCCCCCCAAGGTTTATAAGCATTATGTGTTCCTCCCTCCAAAAAAAAAAAAGAGCATTAATCTGCATTCTCTACCCTTGAACATAAATGCCCCCTTCTCCCAGTACAAATTTGCCCCCTGCTGAAATTCCCCCTCCCAGCACAAATCTTTGCCCCCTCACCCCCCCCCCCCCAGCTCAAATCCTCTCTCTTCGTATATGCCCTCCTAGCACAAATCCTCTACCCCTAGCCATAGGCGTGCAGAATTATGGTGCCAGGTGTGCCCGGGCACACCCGAATCACCCCAAGTTCATTAGCATTGTCGCTCTGTGTGCCAGAGGGCAGATGGCAAATATCTCCCTCTGACCAGTACTGCCTGTGCAGTGGATTTGCACAGAGCACCCCCAATCCTCCTCTTCTCGGGTCACTCTTCTTTGCTCCTGGCCCCTCCCTCCTGTTGAGTGCCCCCACAGCAAGCAGCTTGCTATGGGGGCCCGCCCCCTCTCTCTCCTGACTGGCTAACTAACTTTGATTGACAGCAGCGGAGCCAATGGTTCCTCTGCTGTGTCTCAGCCAATCAGGAGGGAGAGTCAGGGATGGCTGAGGCACTCGTGGACATCGCTGGATAGAGAGGGAGCTCCGGTAAGTATTAGGGGGGGGAGCTGCACACAGAAGGCTTTTTATCTTAATGCATTAGGATTAAAAACGTTCTGACTTTACAACCACTTTAAGTCTCCTCTCCCTCTCACTGCTTTCCAGGGAGGAGATCGGTTCCTCTAAATGCCTCCCACCACACCAATCATCCCCTCCTGTTCTTTGTTTGATTCCCCTACAGCGCTGCCAGTTTCCCTCCTCTCTTCTCCTGCTGGCTGCTGCAGGCACACAGGGTGGGCATCTTCAGGATTTAGAGTGGGAAAGGGGCCGGTAAACATGTAATTTATTTATTTCTTTTATTGTTACCTGGTGATCTGGTGGTCAGTAAGTCTGTTGGTTTTTCAAAAGAACAAGCTCTCCTGTAGACAGTGCCAGGACAAGGTCATCTAGAGCCCAGGGTGAATATGCCAAATTGCCCCCCCCCCCAAGGTGTATAAGCATTATGTGTTCCTCCCTCCAAAAAAAAAAAGAAAAAAGAGCATTAATCTGCATGCTTTACCCTTGAACATAAATGCCCCCTTCTCCCAGTACAAATCTGCCCCCTGCTGAAATTCCCCCTCCCAGCACAAATCTTTGCCCCCCCCCCAGCTCAAATCCTCTCTCTTCGTATATGCCCTCCTAGCACAAATCCTGTACCCCTAGCCATAGGCGTGCATGGGTATGGTGCCAGGTGTGCCCGGGCACACCCGAATGACCCCAAGTACATTATCGCTCTGTGTGCCAGAGGGCAGATGGCAAATATCTCCCTCTGACCAGTTCTGCCATTCATGAAGTGCTACCGTACTTCTCTTTCACTATGCCAGCTCTGCCATAAGAATGTGTGTGTATATATATATATATATATACACACACACAAACTGATTTCGGTGTGTTATTAACTTTTAACCTCTTAACGACCAAGCCTCTTTCTGATATTTGGTGTTTACAAGTTAAAAACAGTTTTTTTTGCTAGAAAATTACTTAGAACCCCCAAACATTATATCTTTTTTTTCTAACACTATAGAGAATAAAATGGTGGTTGTTCTACCTTCTTTCTACATACTTTCTGTATTTGCGCAGCTGTCTTACAAGCGCACTTTTTTTGGAAAAGATACTTTCTTGAATTAAAAAATAAGACAGCAGTAAAGTTAGCCGATTTTTTATATTGTGAAAGATAATGTTACGCCGAGTAAATTGATACCCAACATGTCACGCTTCAAAATTGGGCCCGCTCGTGGAATGGCAACAAATTTTTACCCTTAACCACATACCGACCAGCCCCCGCAGTTGTACTGTGGCAGAATGGCATGGCTGCGCAAAACAACGATATGTAACGTCGCTTTGCCCTGTGGCCACTAGGGGGCGCATGCACGTGCCCCCAGCTCGCCCCCCGAGCCGTTGCGAGTGCCCGGCGGTCTCGATCACCGCCGGGCTCCCGCGATCGCTCAGGGCACACGGAGAACCGGGATCTGTGTTTGTAAACACACAGTTTCCGGTTCTCTGAGGGGAGAACTGACAGATCCTCTGTTCATACAGTTTCCCTGCACAGTCCACATCCAGCTTCAGTTAGAACACTCCCTAGGAGACACATTAACCCCTTCCCTACCCCCTAGTGTTAACCCCTTCACTGCCAGTGACATTTTTACAGTAATCAATGCATTTTTAATCGCACTGATCGCTGTATTAATGCCAGTGGTCCCAAAAATGTGTCAAAATTGTCTGACGTGTCCGCCATAATGTTGCAGTCACGATAAAAATCGCTGATCGCAGACATTACTAGTAAAAAAAAAAATATTAATAAAAATGCCATAAAACTATCCCCTATTTTGTAGACGCTATAACTTTTGCGCAAACAAATCAATATACACTTATTGTGATTTTTTTTTACCAAAAATATGTAGAAGAATACATATCGGCCTAAACTGAGGAAGAAAAATGTTTTTTTATATATTTTTGGGAGATATTTATTATAGCAAAAAGTAAAAAACAATGCGTTTTTTTCAAAACTGACGCTTTTTTTTTGTTTATAGCGCGAAAAATAAAAAACGCAGAGGTGATCAAATACCACCAAAAGAAAGCTCTATTTGTGAGGAAGAAAGGACACCGTTTTTGTTTAGGAGCCACGTTGCACGACCGCGCAATTATCAGTTAAAGCGACGCAGTGCCAAATCGCAAAAAGTGCTCTGGTCTTTGGCCAGCCAAATGGTCCGGGGCTGAAGCGGTTAAAAATCTCCATAAGCGACGTTTAAAAATTTCTACAGGTTGCATGTTTTGAGTTACAGAGGAGGTCTAGGGCTAAAATCATTTCTCTTGCTTTACCAATCGCGGTGATACCTCACATGTGTGGTTTGAACACCGTTTTCATATGCGGGCGCTACTCACGTATGCGTTCGCTTCTGTACGCGAGCTCGGTGGAAATCTTTTTTTTCTTATTTTACATTTTATTTTTACACTGTTCTTTTAGAAAAAAAAAATGTGTCACTTTTATTCCTATTACAAGAAATGTAAACATCCCTTGTAATAGAAAAAAAGCATGACAGGACCTCTTAAATATGAGATCTGGGGTCAAAAAGACCTCGGATCTCACATTTACACTAAAATGCAATAAAAAAAAATAAATTATTTTTGTCATTTGAAAAGATTCAAAAATAAAATGGCCCTTTAGGAGCTCTGGGCGGAAGTGACGTTTTGACGCCGCTTCCGCCCTGCAATGCTATGGAGATGGGTGGGGGTCATCTTCCCCTCACTCGTCTCCATGTCAGGGTAGGGAACGTATCCGATCGCCTCCGCCGCTACCGATGGCTCAGGTAAGCGGCGGAGGGCACCGGAGTGCGGCAGGAGGGGGTGGCCCTCAGCCACCGCCGATAAAAGTGATCTTGCGGAGAATCCGCCGCAGAGACCACTTTAATCTTGAAGCGGACGGCCCGCTGAAGAAGAGGATACCGGGGTTATGGCAGCTAGCTGATGCTATAACAACGATACTCCTCTTCAAATTACCGACGGGCGGTCCGTAAGTGGTTAATTGACACTCCCAGCAGTTCTCATAGGGCAGTGTGAACCCGCCATGGATTCGCAGGGTTCCCGCATCGCTGCAGTGTGACCCGAGCCTCACTGTATTTCAGGTATAATAATCTGGTCAAGTGATCGGTGACACCAGTGGTGGAGCCTGTGCATAAGGGTGTCACTATTGATGGCGCCTAGTGCAGCAATATGCGATTGTCTGTGCAATGCCGCCATTGTGTCCTGAACATTTAAGAAATTCAGCTGCAGAAAAAAAAAAGTGTAGTGAGCCACAGATGAGAAAATGGCAAAGCTGTAGAGTATTAAACGCTTCCATGTTGCTGGATTCACGATCGTAAAGTGCTGTGCGCTATATGGCAGTTCATCTCGTAGTGGGGACTCATAAAACCGCCATGAGTACTCGGCCTCTTTACGGGGAAAAAGCAAGAACACAATTTTGTTTGCTGCGAGAATCAAATAATATTTATGTCCCCAGTGCCACAAGCTGGCACGCTACGAGGTCAGACAGAACAGCGCTTTTTAATCTTTTTCATGGTTTGCTAGGCTTCTTTTAGATTTTTGTATTTAATCATTTTCTGCTGATGTCTCCCTTAAATGACTTTTTTGAAAGTTGCCTTGGGGGACAAAAAAGCAAAATCACATTTTTTTTTTGCTTGTTAAAGCTGAACTCCAGGATGATGTCTATTGCATACTTACATTGGCATTGGCTTGGCATAATGTGGGTATGTTTATCTCATATCTGGGGAAGCTGACACCTACTGTAGTAGCTGGCACTACTACAATGTTAGCCACTCTCTCCAGAGCCCTGTTGGGGTTCTGTGCTGAGCAGTTACCCCTCTGCACACAGAATACAGGGGGGCGCTCACTTGGCACAGCGCCATTCATAGAATGCCTTGTATTTTTTCAAGAAATGCAGGGCATTCTCTGACTGGATGATGTGGAGAGGAGGAGCCGTGATGTCACATTCTCATTGCTGGGAGGAGGAGTGAGCTGGGGTGCTATAAGTGCTTCTAATGTAAACTTTAACCACTTCAGCCCCGGAAGATTTGGCTGCTGAATGACCAGGCCATCGTTTGCGATTCGGCACTGTGTCGCTTTAACTGACAATTGCGCGGTCGTGCAAAGCTTCACCCAAACAAAATTGACGTCCTTTTTTTCCCACAAATAGAGCTTTCTTTTGGTGGTATTTGATCATCTCTGCGATTTTTAATTTTTGCGCTATAAACAAAAAAAGACAATTTTGAGAAAAAAAAAACGCAATATTTTGTACTTTTTGCTATAAAAAATATCCCCATTTTTTTTTTTAAAAAAAGCACATTTTTTCTCAGTTTAGGCTGATATGTATTCTTCTACATATTTTTGGTAATAAAAAATCGCAATAAGCGTATATTGATTGGTTTGCGCAAAAGTTATAGCGTCTACAAAATAGGCGATAGATTTATAGCATTTTTATTCGTGCCGACCTGCCGCAGTATAATGATGGCAGCTGGTCAGCAAGCGGTTAAAGTGTTACTAAACCCACAACAGTAAAATCAGTCTGTATATGCAGTAAAGCATGCTCACTGTGGAACCGAAGGGGTTAATCCTCAACATTGTGTAAAAAGGCTGTTTGATCCTGTCTTCTCTGAGCCTCCCCTTTTTCCACAGTCCCCAATCCATCTCCTGATAGTACAGCGCCTTGGAGTCACTCTGCACATGCTCAGTTTGGTGTGTATTGCTAGAGAGTTTTTTTTTTTCTTTTCTTTAGATGTGACTGTATGTGATCAGCACAGGGCCAATCAGCACTGTCCAGACAAAGGGTCCTGCATCCTAATAGGATAGTCAGAGTAGAATGAAAACTCCTTCTATAGGATTTAACCAGACTCTGATAGAAGTCACAAGACTGCTATATACCGCTGATGAAAAAGGGTAATTAACAGTTTATATTTATTAAAACGATTGCATTTCCATGTTCTGTGTACTGTGGGAGACCAGATATAGTGAATGCAGGGTCCTGGGTTTGATAACTCTTTAAGGATGAATTTGCTACAGAGGTCAGGGGAGCTTGTTTTAAATCTTAGTTATTGCTTGTTAAATCCACACAAGCCCCCCACTCCCAGAACTCCCTTCCCCACTCATATGGTCTCTCCAGCAGTATTTTATGGTAATTTTTTATATGAACTTTTTGCATGGTACGTGACACACTCAGTTCTTTTCCTCATCATCTTCTCCTGAAGGTGGGTGATCTTCAAAAATAAAGATTGGGTGGTCTGGATTGATGTGACAATTTACACACTGAATTCAGGGTCCCAGTGGTAACAGCCCCTGATGCCCTGCACTATTTTCTCGGACTTCTTGGTTGAGTGACACTGGAAATTGCTGAATCTGGACATCCTATTTTAATGCCACTGGAACAGGAAAAGCTTTGACCACACTCACAGGTTTGAACCAAAAGTGAAGACTTTATTGAAGATAAAAATCACCAGACAACACCGTAGACATTGTGATATCAATGCAGACCTGGCAGAGATTAACGCGTTTCAAGAATTGGAATTCGCTTAGTCATAATCTAAAGCAGCCTTGTTCAACCTTTCAACACAGAGGAACCATTGAAATAACTTTTCAACCTCGGGGAACCCCTGCTAAAAATGGCTATATCTACAACTCATGAAACATTAGTGTGATGGTCAGTGGGAAGAATGCTCCTTACACCTGTGGTCATTGGGAAGAATTACTCCCTTACAGACAGGTTCCCTCCAGTGGCGTCTCCAGATTTCATATTTAGGGGGGGCACATGGGGGGACAGGGTCAAAAGTAGGGGGGCAACTATAAAATGTATATATATATATATATATACGGTATATAGACATATATCTATAGATATAGATATATAGATATATATAGATACATAAATATATACTGGGGCCCTTTACTACGACCCCACAATGGCCCTTTCACATGTTCTGCAGTGAGCTCCCTTCCTACTGTATTGGGTCCCCCAGTGTGTCAGAAAACAAGAGATATATGTCACCAGCATACCAAGAAAATATAAGGATCCAAAGCAGTGGGAGAACTATCAGGGTTGCAAAGGTTGTCTTGCCTCCGGGCCCTGGTGTTATGCCACTGTGGGGTTTCCCAGCCTCCTCTTGCTGTCCTGCCCCTGCTATTGACAGCACTGGTCTGGCATCTCTTGGAATTTACAGACTGGTTCTCCTGTCCTAAGGATGGGAGAAATCAGTCTGGTTTTTCAGTAACTGAGAGTCCTGGTGGAGTCCTTCCTACAACTCGCTCTTCTCCCTGCCAATGAGGATGCAGGGGAAGGAGCAGATCGGGCGGCCATGGTTGTGTGAGCGCTCGCATTATGCAGTGTCAGCAAGCAGAGGGCCATGATTTTTGTAAAAAATAAAAAAATAAAAAAAATTTTTTTTTGGGAGGGGCACATGGTGGGGCACAGCATAATGTTGGGGGAGTCAGGGCCCCCTCTGCCCCCCCCCTAGGGACGCCATTGGTTCCCTCTGACACCATTCTTCTTTTTAGCTATCTGAGAGGCAGAAATTGCCAAATTCTCAAGGAACCCCTAGCAAGCTCTGGAGAAACCCTAGTTGAGAAACCCTGATCTAAAGCCTCGTACACACGATCAGATTTTCCAATGGGAAATGTGTGATGTCAGGCTGTTGGCGTAAAATCCAACTGTGTGTACGCTCCATCAGACAATTGTTGTGGGACTTTCCGTTGACAAATGTTGGATGGCAGGTTTATAAATTTTCCGCGGACAAATGTGTGTTGTTGGATTTTCCGATCATTTGTACAAAAGTCGGGTAAAAGTCCAAAGTACAAACGCGCATGCAAGGACGAGCCAGAAGCGGTCGGTCTTGTAAACTAGCGCTCGTAATGGAGAATTAACATTCGTGATGCGGCAAATTATGAAATTTCGAAATTCTTTAATGGGATAATAATGAAGCTGCTTTGCTGGTGATACTGATGGAGTTATTGCAAACTAATTTTTAAAGGCTTTTTTTTTCTAGTGATATCAAGAATAATATTATGTTTTTTTTTTTTATTAATTGGGCAAGTTACCACAACACCATTATCCTGTAGTTTTTAAGATCAAAGATACAACTATGTTGGTGTCCCTTGTCAATTTTACACTGTATTTTTTAAAATGTAACTGCCTTCTCCCAAACTGTCATTTGAAGTAAAACACATAGCCAAGTATTATTCTACACAATTTTTAAATTGTGCATTAAAAAAAGAAAATAAATAAAATTAGACGTCCTATCTGCCAATAGAACTTAACCAAAAAGTGCATTCTATGCATCCAAAAATATAGAAAATATACCAAATCAAATCATTATTCAACCAAAAAATTAATGTCAAAGCAATAACTCCAAGGCCAATAATAAATAACACGTTATCTCCTCCGATTCCGCAAAATGTCTGGTTGACGAATAGAAACGAACTGAAAAGCACGAACTGAAAAGTGCGAAATGAAAAGTTCAAAATGAAAAGTGCGAATGAACACTCACCAAACTTCTACTAACACGAAATTCCACGGTTTTGTTGGCCAACAATCCGATCGCGTGTATGAGGCTTTAATCTAAAGCCTCGTACACACAATCGGATTTTCGGCAGGGAATTGTGTGATGACAGACTGCCTAAAATCCAACCGTTAGTACACTCCTTCAGACAATTGTTGTCCAACTTTCCACCAACAAATGTTGGTTGGCAGGCTAGTTAATTTTCGGCGGACAACGGTCTGTTGTCAGATTTTCCTATCATGTTTACACAAGTCCGTCACACAGGTCCAAAGTAAAAACATGCATGCTCGGAATCAATGCTCACCAAACACAACATTAGCAGAAGACGTCCAAAGGGTGGCACTCAAGAGCAGAAATTCCACATAGTACGTCACTGTTTGTTGGCCAACAATTGTGTACTGTTTGTTCCTGGCACACATCCTTCGGACAAAAGTCTTGACGCTTTGTTGGCCAACAATCTGATCGTGTGTACAAGGCTTTAATCTCTGCCAGGTCTGCATTGATGTCATGATGTCTACAATGTTGTCTGGTTTTTATCTTCAATAAAGTCTTCACTTTTGCTTCAAACCTGTGAGTGTGGTCAAAGCTTTTCCTGTTCCAGTGGCTCCTATCTTGATTGCGGACTGGACCTACACCGTGAGGTTGAAGCGTGGGATTGCTCTCACCTGGAGCGGCTTGGCTTTGCTTTCTACCATCCTATTTTAATGGCCCGTACACACGATCCAAAAATCGGATGACATATGGTCTGGAAAGAAAAGACACCCACCTTTACTGTTTTACTTTGCACAAGAGAGAAAGAGGGAATACACCATTTTCATCCACTTTTTCTTACTATTGGCAGCACTGTCACTCAGGACTTGTTTTGTCGTGCAATATTGCACCACTGTTATTTGTTTTATTGCACTTTTTGGGTTCTTGCACTGTTCACTATTTAATTGATATGTACGGTATGTGGATTTGTTTTAACACCATGCATATGAGTTGTATATTTATCTGATCGCTGATCCATTATTGCTTTTCACTTATAAAAGCGCAGCACCATTCACATTGTCTTTTTATTTTTTTCGCCACGGATTGACCATTTCGGTGTTTGCAGCAGTAAGCCCAAATTCATTACACATTTGTTAGTGCGGGAATATCACTACATTTTATTTCACATTTCTTTTATAACCCCCAACTGTCTCTTATTTTGAGGGACTGTCTGTCTTTTAAAACCAAATCTCAGTCCCTCTTCCCTCCTTGCTCCTCTTTTTGGTCTGATACAGTATAGGCCGTAAAAAAAAAATTGTGCAATTGAAAGCAGACCTTTACCCTGGAAAAGGACTCTAACGTGGTTGTAAAGCCTTAGGATTTTTTTTTTTACCTTAATCAGTGGCGGCTCGTCCATTTGCTATCCATGCATGGATTCCAATGGGAGCAATGGGAGCACTGCGCCCTGAGCCCACCCACTTGTGTGACAATAGCGAATGAATATGAGACCAGTTTTCCGATTACCCGAAAGGAGAAGCGATCCCATTGGCCTAGGAGGAGGAGGGAGGAGACACATGGCTGCCATGATGCCAGGGAGATGCAGGGAAAGCCTGCCTGACCCACCAGGTCACCACACAACACGATCAGTGACAGCCGGGCTCCCCTCCACGGAGGGAGAGGGGACATGGAGTAGGATGAGGACGTCAGAGGGGGGCAGGGTCACCCGTTACGTAATCGGGTGACCCCCGTCCCCTCTGACGTCACAGGGAAACCCATAGGGAAGTTCCCATTAAGGGCGGAATCACAGGGGGGCCCTGCCCTCCGTTATTTAAGAAGTGTCAGAAGACGAGAAGCGTCACATAGCGGGAGCCTCCCATCATGGATGCGGAGTGGCCTGAGAACGAAGAAGGGAAGAAGACGCCGCGGAGGAAGATGCCGGACGAGAACACCGGAGCAAGAAGCAGAGGATCGGAGGAAGAACCAGAGGAAGAAGAAGATGGAGGAAGAAACCGAAGGAAGATAGAAGAAAGAAGATGGAAAGAAGACTTTAAATAAAGGAATTGCCAAAAACTGTCTCTTGTCATTTTTAACATTTTTGACACTTTTTTTGTGAAATGGTAAGGGTACTTTTGTACCCCCTTACCATTTCACACGGGGGGTGGGATCTGGGGGTCCCCTTGTTAAAGGGGGCTTCCAGATTCCGATAAGCCCCCCGCCCGCAGACCCCCACAACCACCGGGTAAGGGTTGTGGGGATGAGGCCCTTGTCCCCATCAACATGGGGGCAAGGTGCTTTGGGGGGGACCCCAAAGCACCCTCCCAATGTTGAGGGCATGTGGCCTGGTATGGTTCAGGAGGGGGGGCACTCTCTCGTCCCAACCTTCTTTTCCTGTGGCCTGCCAGGTTGCGTGCTCGGATAAGGGCCTGGTATGGATTTTTGGGAGGACCCCACGCCACTTTTTTTTTACATTTTGGCGCTGGGTTCCCCTTCATATCCATACCAGACCTGAGGGGCCTGGTATGGAATTTAGGGGGACCCCCACGCCATTTTTTTTTTTAAATTTTGGTTCAGGGTTCCCCTGTGGGGAATTCCCATGCCGTTTTTATCAATGAACTTTTATGTGTATTGTCAGACCAACAATTCATTAATAGCCGCAAGTAGTTTAAAATGACTTTTTTTCCTTTGAAATGTCATTTTGCTGTCAGACTGTTCTAAACACGAGAAACATGTGCCCCTTTACAGGCATACTATAGACACCCCCCAGGTACGAAATTTAAAGGAATATTACACTTTTATTGTTTCACTTTAAGCATTATTAAAATCACTGCTCCCGAAAAAACAGCCGTTTTTTTTGCATTGATCCATGTACCCTGGAGCAGGACCCAGGTCCCCAAACACTTTTTATGACAATACCATGCATATAAGCCTTTAACATTAGCACTTTTGGCTTCTCCCATAGACTTTTAAAGGGTGTTCCGCGGCTTTCGAATTTGGCGCGAACACCCCAAATTGTTTGCTGTTCGGCAAACTGGCGAACAGCCGATGTTCGACCAGAACATGAGTTCGACTCGAACTCGAAGCTCATCCCTACTCGTTAGTGTTACAAGGTCTCAGGTGTGAATGGGTAGCAGGTGTGTTAAATCTGCTGTTATCATTCTCACTCTCTCATACTGGTCACTGGAAGTTCAACATGACACCTCATGGCAAAGAACTCTCTGAGGATCTGATAAAAAGAATTGTTGCTCTACATAAAGATGGCCTAGGCTATAAGAAGATTGCAAACACCCTGAAACTGAGCTGCAGCAAGTGGCCAAGACCATACAGGAGTTTAACAGGACAGGTTCCACTCAGAACAGGCCTCGCCATGGTTGATCAAAGAGGTTGAGTGCACCTGCTCAGCGTCATATTCAGAGGTTGTCTTTGGGAAATAGATGTATGAGTGCTGCCAGCATTACTGCAGAGGTTGAAGAGGTGGGGGGTTCAGCCTGTCAGTGCTCAGACCATACGCCGCACACTGCATCAAATTGGTCTGCATGTCTGTCATCCCAGAAGGAAGCCTCTTCTAAAGATGATGCACAAGAAAGCCCGCAAACAGTTTGCTGAAGACAAGCAGACTAAAGACATGGATTACTAGAATCAAGTCCTGTGGTCCTGTGATGAGACCAACATAAACTAATTTGGTTCAGATGGTGTCAAGCATATGTGGTGGCAACCAGGTGAGGAGTACAAAGACAAGTGTGTCTTGCCTACAATCAAGCATGGTGGTGGGAGTGTCATGGTCTGGGGCTGCATGAGTGCTGCCGGCACTGCAGATCTACAGTTCATTGAGGGGACCATGAATGCCAACATGTACTGTGACATACTGAAGCAGAGCATGATCTCCTCTGTTCAGAGACTGGGCCGAAGGGCAGTATTACAACATGATAACGACCCTAAACACACCTCCAAGATGACCACTGCTTTGCTAAAGAAGCTGAGGGTAAATGTGATGGACTGGCCAAGCATGTCTCCAGACCTAAACCCTATTGAGCATCTGTGGGGCATCCTCAAACAGAAGGTGGAGGAGCGCAAGGTCTCTAACATCCACCAGCTCTGTGATGCCATCATGGAGGAGTGGAAGAGGACTCCAGTGGTAACCTGTGAAGCTCTGGTGAACTCCATGCCCAAGAAGGTTAAGGCAATGCTGGAAAATAATGATGGCCACACAAAATATTGACACTTTGGGCCCAATTTGGACATTTTCACTTAGGGGTGTACTCACTTTTGTTGCCAGCAGTTTAGACAATAATGTCTGTGTGTTGAGTTATTTTGAGGGGACAGCAAATTTACACTGTTATACAAGCTGTACACTCACTACTTTACATTGTAGCAAAGTGTCATTTCTTCAGTGTTGTCACATGAAAAGATAATAAAATGTTTACAAAAATGTGAGGGGTGTACTCACTTCTGTGAGATACTGTGTGTTCCTTAATCACTTCAATACTGGGCACTTTCCCCCCTTCCTGCCCAGGCCAATTTTCAGCTTTCAGCGCTGTCATCATTACATAGTTGGTGAGGTTGAAAAAAAGACACAAGTCCATCAAGTCCAACCTATGTGTGTGATTATATGTCAGTATTACATTGTATATCCCTGTATGTTGTTGTCGTTCAGGTTCTTATCTAATTGTTTTTTTAAACTATTGATGCTCCCCACTAAAACCACCGCCTGTGGAAGGGAATTTCACATCTTTGCCGCTCTTACAGTAAAGAACCCTCTACGTAGTTAAACCTCTTTTCTTCTAATTTTAATGAGTGGCCACGAGTCTTGTTAAACTCCCTTCTGCGAAAAAGTTTTATAACTATTGTGTGGTCACCAGTACGGTATTCGTATATTGAAATCATATCCCCTCTCAAGCGTCTCTTCTCCATAGAGAATAAGTTCAGTGCTCGCAACCTTTCCTCATAACTAAGATCCTCCAGACCCTTTATTAGCTTTGTTGCCTTTCTTTGTACTCGCTCCATTTCCAGTACATCCTTCCTGGGGACTGGTGTCCAGACCTGGACAGCATACTCTAGGTACAGCCGGACCAGAGTCTTGTAGAGTGGGAGAATTATTGTTTTATCTCTGGAATTTATCCCCTTTTTAATGCCAATATTCTGTTTGCTTTGTTAGCAGCAGCTTGGCATTGCATGCCATTGCTGAGCCTATCATCTACTAGGACCCCCAGCTCCTTTTCCATCATAGATTCCCCCAGAGGTCCTCCCCCCAGTGTATAGATTGCATTCATATTTTTTGCCACCCAAATGCATTATTTTACATTTTTCTACATTGAACCTCATTTGCCATGTAGTTGCCCACCCCATTAATTTATTCAGATCTTTTTGCAATGACAATTCACTTTGTCACTTTGAATGACAATTGCACGGTAATACAATACTGTACCCAAACTAAATTTTTTTCATTTTCTTCCCACAAATAGAGCTTTCTTTTGGTGGTTTTGATCACCACTGGTATTTTTATATTTTGCTAAACAAACAAAAAAAGACTGAATTTAAAAAAGAAAGTTTTTCTTTGTTTCTGTTATAAAATGTTGTTTTCTCCTTCACTGACCGGCACCGATGAGGCTGCACTAATAGGCACTGATGAGGCATCACTGGTGAGGAGGCACTGATATGTAGAATTCATGGGCACTGATAGGCGGCACTGATATGCAGCACTGATGGGCACCGATAGGCTAAACTGATATGCAGCACTGATGGGCACTGATAGGTGGCACTGATAAGCACTGATAGGCGACACTAATGGGCACTGATAGGTGGCACTGATGGGTGGCACTGATAGGCCGCAATGATGCGCACTAATAGGCGGCACTAATAGGCGGCACTAATAGGCGGCACTGATGGGCACTGATAGATGGCACTGGATAGGCAGCACTGATGAGGAGCTACTGACAGGCATTACTTATTGGCATCTGAAGGGCACTGACAGGCATCACTGATGGGGCACATTTATGGGCACTGATTGGCACTTTGATGGGCACTAACAGGTGTTACTGATGGGGCACAGATTGTCAGCTGATGGGCACCTCTCATGGGGACTGTGCTGATAATCAATGTGCTGATTATCAGCGCAGACCCCCCCTCTAAAAGAGAGAGCCGCCGATCGGCTCTCCCTGTCAGCGCATACTGAGGAAAGCCGTTTACCGGCACTTCCTGGTTCACGATGTGATCAGCTGTGATTGGTCACAGCTGATCACGTGGTAAGGAGTCTCCATCAGAGGCTCCTTACCACGATCGGAGATGCAGTGTGTCAGAGTGACACACAGAACCACCGATCGTCACACTGCACACCCCCGCGGGCACACGCCGGCATGTTATCGTGTTACCGTGAAAGACATATGATGTCCAGTCAGGATAACAGAACAATCGCCCGGTCGTCATTCTGCTATAGGCCGGACGGGAAGTGGTTAAGCATCCAGAGTGTATTCACATAAAGCACATACTGTAAGTCAAACATAGGGCCTGTGGGCCAAATCAGGCCCTCCAGACCAGTGGCGGCTGGTGCTCAATAATCCGCGGGGGGGGGTAGGGGTGGCAAACTAACACCACCCCCCCCCCCCCCTACACTGTGCCCCAAGCCCACCCTTTTTTGAAGCCAATTAGAGCCTCGGGCTCTAATTATATGCTTAAAAAAAAACGAAACATTGGAATCCATGCATCTGGCGCCCCGCATGTAGATTGATCCAGATCATTTCATGTGGCCCTCACAACCCTCCTGCAGCTGCGGCAACCCCCTTGTTTCTCCCCCCACCTTATCTCACTAGTTGGCAGCAGAGAGAAGAAAAGAATTCCTCCACCAGATTCTGGACTTATCTGTGCAGCTGCGGAGAGGCTCACCCCCCCCCCCCCATCTCAGCAGTCAGCAGCAGAAAGAAGGACAAGACTCCTTCTACAGATGCGGCTTTCTATGCCTACTTCCCCCTCTCTGTACCTACTTCCCCTCCTCTGGTCCTCCTCCAGACCTTGCACTTTTGCCCCCAGCTTGTTTCTGGCAGTAGCACAAGGTAAGGGGGTTCTACTGTCATGTAAGAGAGGGTAGAGGACTTTTAACTTCTGATGGTGGGGGCTCTTGACATCTGATTTAAGGGAGGGGAGTGGGGTGCTTCAGACGTCTAGTCTTACAGATACAACCGGCCCTTTGAGGGCAACAATAACGCCGATGCGTCCCGCAATGAAATTGAGTTTTGACACCCCTGCCATAAAGTGTTCCGCAATCCTCCTTCAAAGTTTGCCTGTTTTTTTTTTTTTGTCTTTTTCTTTCACTACACTTTATCCTTTGAGAAATACAGAAACATGTTGGGCTTTGTGTTTTTGCTAACCTGGCTGACACGCCAGTCTGAAGTCTTTAATATTGCATCGTACAGCTTTTCTCTGTGTTCTTGAATCGGCACTCGCCCGCCCCCACCTTTCTATAGGATTCCATAAATATTTCATCATCTGCGCCTTCTCAGCGCTCCCAAAATATATCACCTTACCCTGCGGAGGGCCGAGATTCGTTTGGCGGATTCTCGTATGTGTATTGACTCATCAACGGCACTAAAACTTCTTACAATTAGACTGGAAGGTTTTGTTGCCATCTGTAAATCCTGTTATGATGAGAGAAGTCAGAGCTGAATAATACATAGAAGAGGTTTAATCTGTATGTCGGTGAGCATGTCTCCCAACAAGATAGCAAAGGCTTTTCACATCATTGTATTTCCGCAAAGACTGCTGTGGTTGTGTGCTGTGCATGTTGTCTTTAAAGCTCAACTCCAGGCAAGTAGTTAAATACATAATTGAGATGGAAATATGTGAACTGACTATCTCAAATATTTATAATTCTGTTCAGCCAGGCTTGTGATCCAGGAACGTCTTCCAAACAGCATAACCAGGTCATTGATATTGCTTCTCGTTGCCACATTTAACCGCTACAGTCCCGGAAGATTTTACCCCCTTCCTGACCAGAGCACTTTTTGCGATTTGGCACTGCGTTGCTTTAACTGACAATTGCGCGGCCGTGCGACGTTGCACCCAAACAAAATTGACGTCCTTTTTTTCCCACAGATAGAGCTTTCTTTTGGTGGTATTTGATCACCTCTGGGATTTTTATTTTTTGCGCTATAAACAAAAAAAAGCATTATTTTTTACTTTTTGCTATAATAAACATCCCCAAAAATACATAAAAAAAAATTACTTAGTGTAGGCCAATATGTATTCTTCTACATATTTTTGGTAAAAAAAGAAAATCGCAATAAGCATATATTGATTGGTTTGCGCAAAAGTTATAGCGTCTACAAAATAGGGGATAGTCTTATGGCATTTTTATTATTTTTTTTTATTAGTAATGGCGGCGTTCTGCGATTTTTATCATGACTGCGACATTATGGCAGACACATCGGACACTTTTGACACTATTTTGGGACCACTGTCATTTATACAGCGATCAGTGCTATAAAAATGCACTGATTACTGTGTAAATGACACTGGCAGGGAAGGGGTTAAACACTAGGGGTCGATGAAGGGGTTAAGTGTGTCCTAGGGAGTGATTCTAACTGTGGGGGGGGTGGGCTACAACTCACATGACAGCGATCACTGCTCCCGACAGGGAGCAGTGATCGCTGTCGTGTCACAAGGCAGAACAGGGAAATGCCTTGTTTACATAGGCACTTCCTCGTTCTGCAGCTCTGTGACACGATCGCCGGGAGACCGGCGGACATCGAGTCCACGGGTCCTGCAGGCAAGGTCACGATGTATGCACCGGGCGCGCCCGCTAACCCCGCCAATTAAAGGGGTCGTACAGGTACGCCCATTTGCCCACCGGAAACAGCCAATGACTGTTCACTGTACCGGCCTGCTGCTGGTACCATGTGACTGCTGTATCCAATCACAGCAGGTCACGTGACATTTGTAAACAATGGATGGCTTCCTTTCAAGCCATCCATTGTATACAATTGTGTTGCTAGCTGTGATGGTTCACAATGATCACATGGTACAGACCGGGCCAATCACAGCCCATCTGATCCATGTGATCAGCTGTGGCTAATCACAGGTAATCACAACAAAATAAACTGAATGAATTTTGTTCAGTAAAAGTGGTTGCTTATAGCAAAGAAATAAATTGCTATAAGCAAACATAATGTGTAAAAAAAAAAAATACTGATCACTATGGTAACATTATATTGCTCTGGTCAAAATGTATTATTATTTTTCGTACTGTCACCAGTCAGAGTCCCTGATCACCGCCACACCAGGTATATGATAACGCTGTACAGCACTGATGAAAGTATATAAAAAAATAAAATAATCTTCTTAAAAATTATGACAAAAAAATTACAACTTCAAAAAACTCACCATGCCTCTTACCAAATACCTTGGACTGTCTACATTCCAAAAAGGGGTCATTTTTGGAATGACATTTTTGGGCCTCAAGAAATTTGAGACATCTATACTATAGTTTGTGAACTGTATAAAAAAATGGTAATTAAATACCACCAAAGGAAAGCTCTAGTTGTGTGAACAAAATGATAAAAATTTAGTTTGGGTACAGTGTTGTATGACCGCGCAATTGTCATTTAAAGTGTGACAGCGCTGAAAGCTGAAAATTGGCCTCGGCAGGAAGGGGGTAAAAGTGTATTGAATTGGTTAAAAAAAAAAAAAAATTATATTCAATGTTGCATTTTTTAACTCAAAAAACATTGCTTATTGACCCAGCCTCCTCCACTTCTCCAAATTTTTTTTTTTTTTTTTGCTGCTGTGATCTGACTTCCTGTTAGAGGCTGGTTACTTTCGTTCTCCATGGTCCTGTTGTATGTAAGAATATAGCTCACTCCTGAGATGGATTGTGGACTATGGGTTGTGTATTGTGTAGCATGCATAGAGCATTGCACTTTACTGCAACTAATGTGCACTGCTTGTTCCAAACACATGGAAGTGAGGAGGAAAAGAAGAGGTTTGAGAGCTCACAAGGAAGCAGAAAAACATAGCTTGTTTTAACCGCTTCAGCCCCGGAAGATTTGTCTGCTGAATGACCAGGCCATTTTTTGCGTTTCGGCACTGCGTCGCTTTAACTGACATTTGCGCGGTCGTGCGACGTTGCACCCAAACAAAATTGACGTCCTTTTTTTCCCACAAATAGAGCTTTCTTTTGGTGGTATTTGATCATCTCTGCGGTTTTTATTTTTTGCGCTATAAACAAAGAGCGACAATTTTGAAAAAAAACACAATATTTTGTACTTTTTGCTATAATAAATATCCCCATTTTTTTTTAAAAAAAGCAAATTTTTTCTCAGCTTAGGCCGATATATATTCTACTACATATTTTTGGTAATAAAAATCGCAATACACGTGTATTGATTGGTTTGCGCAAAAGTTATAGCATCTACAAAATAGGGGATAGATTTATAGCATTTTTATTATTATTTTGTTTTTTTTACTAGTAATGGCGCCGATCTGCGATTTTATTCAACCATTGACTGCCACATTATGGCGTTCACATCGGACACTTTTTACACATTTTTGGGACCATTTGGGACCATGATCAGTGCTATAAAAATGCATTGATTACTGTAAAAATGTCACTGGCAAGGAAGGGGTTAACACTAGGGACGATCAAGGGGTTAACTGTGTTCCCTCTCTGTGTTCTAACTGAAGAGGGGATGGGACTTGCTAGGGGAAGAGATAGATCGGTGTTCATACTTTGTATGAACACACGATTAGTCTCTTCTCCCCTAAGAGAACCGGGATCTCTGTGTGTAAACGAGTCATTATGACCGCCGGGCACTCGCATCAGCTCCGGGTGCAAGCAGCGGGTGCACTTGCATGCCCCTAGTGGCCACAGGGAAAAGTGACGTAAGGTAACGTCGTTTCGCCCAATCGTGCCATTCTGCCGCAGTAAAACTGCGGGGGCTGGTCGGCAAGTGGTTAAGATACCGCTTTCATTTTTAGCCTAGTTTTTTTCTTTTTGTCCTAGCATTTTTATATGGAAGGGTAGGGCTCTGCTAAGTAGTGGTCCACTGAATTTGGATGCAAGCTCCACTTTAACCGGTTCAATACAGGGCATTTTCACCCCCTTCCTTCTCAGACCAATTTTTAGTTTTCAGCGCTGTCGCACTTTAAACTACAATTGCGCGGTCGTGCGACGTTGTACCCAAACAAAATTGACGTCCTTTTTTCCCCACAAATAGAGCTTTCTTTTGGTGGTATTTGATCACCTCTGCGGTTTTTATTTTTTGCGCTATAAACAAAAAAAGAGTGACAATTTTGAAAAAAACACAATTTTTTTAACTTTTTGCTATAATAAATATCCCAATTTTTTTAAAAAAAAACAAATTTTTTCCTCAGTTTTGGCCGATACGTATTCTTCTACATATTTTTGGTAAAAAAAAATCGCAATAAGCCTATATTGATTGGTTTGCGCAAAAGTTATAGCATCTACAAAATACGAGATAGATTTATGGCATTTTTACCAAAAAAACAAATTTTATTTATTTTTTTTACTAGTAATAGCGGCGATCGCGATTTTTTTTCGTGACTGCGACATTATAGCGGACACATCGGACACTTTTGACACATTTTAGGGACCATTCACATTTATACAGCGATCAATGCTATAAAATTGCATTGATTACTGTGTAAATGTGACAGCCAGTGAAGGGGTTAACCACTAGGGGGACACAAGGGGTTAAATATGTTTCCTAAGGGAGTGATTCTAACTGTAGGGGGAGGGGACGTACAAGGGGAGGAGACCGATCAGTGTTCCTCTGTACTGGGAACACAGATCGGTCTCCTCACAACTGACAGGACGTGGATCTCTGTGTTTACACACACAAGTCCACGGTTCAGCCTGGTTAACGGGCAATTGCGGGTGCCCGGCGGACATCGCGGCCGCCAGGCACACACAACGGTCGGACTTTTCGTCTACAAAAGTCCGACGGACAAAATACGGCTGACAATCCGATCGTGTTTGGGCTTCCCCGGACTTTCAGCGGACTTTTCCAGCTGCAAATCTGACGGACTTTAGATTTGAAACATGCTTCAAATCTTTACGTCGTAACTCCGCCGGACCCAGAAAGCCGCTCGTCTGTATGCTAGTCCGACGGACAAAAACCCACGCCAGGGCAGCTATTGGCTACTGGCTATCAACTTCCTTATTTTAGTCCGGTGTACGTCATCACGTACAAATCCGTCGGACTTTTGTGTGATCGTATGTAGGCAAGTCCGTTCGTTAGAAAGTCTGCCGCAAGTCCGCCAAAAGTCCGACAAAAGTCTGTCGAAAGTCTGTCGGGCGGGCTGTCAGGCTTTTGTAGACGAAAAGTCCAACCGTGTGTACGCGGCATTAGAAGTACACAGGAGAAAATGCATGTTGACAACAAGGGGAGTGTAGAGGTGGGCGGGGAGTCTACTGACATCACGACTCCACCCACCGAGCTCCAGACAACAGACCCGCCCACAGAATCTGCAGTTTTTTGGGTCTAATAACAGACAGAGGGGAGACATTTGACAGGTAAAGATACATGCAGGAGGCATGTATATCCTTATAGATAAACCCTATGGCAGTAGTTTAGAAAGGATGACATTGGGTTTACATCCACTTTAAAAAAAACAAACAAAGAAGCAAACAAACATGTTATACTTACCTCCTCTCTGTAGTTGGTTTTGCACAGCGCGGCCCCGATCCTCCTCTTCTGGGGTCCCTCAGTGGCTCCTCCTCTTCTCGAGTGCCCTGTTGGAGAGCCGCTCTCCCTCGGGGCACTCGTGCAGGCGCGTTCCCGTGTCCTGCTGCTGCGTATAATGGCACAGACAGCAGGACTCGGCCCCGCCCCCGGCTCCATCATTGGATTTGATTGACAGCAGCGGGAGCCAATCAGGACCCGAGACACCGGATGGAGTCGGTGTGCTCGTCCCAGTCGCTGGAAAGACCGGGTTCAGGTAAGTAAAATGGGGGCTCTGGCGAAACAGGAGGTTTTTCACCAGAATGCATTTACTGCCCCTTTAAAGCTTTGTGCAGATGGGAAGAAAAAATGCTGCTGTTAAAGGTGTCTGGCATTTTTTTATGCCCCTGAAAACTGCTCTAGGTTATCTAATGCAATGCATATGCACATTGAATTGCTTACAGGTGTATTTTATAGTAGCGATCAGAGGCATAAAAAAATGCCCCAAACCTGCATTCAGAAAGGAATTTTCTAGCATAAGTTATGCCCGTACACATGTAATTGTGTATAAACGTGGGCATATACGTGTAAATTTATTCTAATGGATAAAATAAATTAATATTCTAGCAAGCAGAATGAGTTAACGCCTATACACATCTAAATGCGCATAAATACTTTACGCTCGTAAACACGCATTAAAACAAAACATTAGAGGCGTTTTCTGGCATTTTCGAGGAGAAAAAAATGCAGCATATTTTCATATGCCTGTGTGCATGAGGCCTAAGCAATACAACTCAGTCACTGATATTTCCCTAGCATGCTGATTAAGTAAAGAGGAGACTTAGCTCACAGATGAAGTCATCACGTTACTCTTTCCTCCTGTCAGCAAGCTCCTAGAATGGGAGAATGAGAATATAAAAATGACCCTGGCAGGGAAGGGGTTAACACTAGGGGGCGATCAAGGGGTTAAGTGTGTTCCATGGGTGTGTTCTAACTGTAGGGGGGATGGGCTGCCAGGAACATGACAGAGATCACTGTTCCTGATCACGGGGAACAGTAGATCTCTGTCATGTCACTAGGCAGAACGGGGAATCGCCTTGTTTACATAGGCAGTTCCCCATTCTGCCTCTTCTTATCGCGATCGTGGGTCGCCAGCAGACATCGAGTCCGTGGGACCTGCGGGCACGCTCCCGCTAGCCTCCTTGCATGGGCCAACGCACAGGTACATCTATACGCACAGGAGAGCCAACCTGCTGCAGCATATCTGCGTGAGCTGGTCGGCTCGTGGTTAAAGTTGATTAAAAAAAACAACTTTGTAGAGGCCAAATGTTTCCTGTTGAGAGAAGAGCTCCACTCTCGGCAGAAAACGTGACCTCCACTCCTAGTTTTTTTAAAATCAACTTTAATGTAACCAACAACTAGGAATGGGGAGGACACCCCCTGTTTTGGTTTGCACCAGAACACCTCGAACAGGCAAAATGTTCTAGCGAACATGCAAACCCTATTAAAGTCTATTGGACATGAACATGACAAATCAAACGTCCTCATTTTAAAGGCTTATATGCAAGTTATTGCCATAAAAAGTGTATGGGGACCCAGGTACTGCTATAGGGGACAGGTATCAATGCAACAAAAAGTTTTTAAAATGATCGATTTTAATGATGTTTAAAGTGAAACAATAAAAATTAAATATTCCTTTAAATATCGTGCCTGAGGGGTCCCCTTAATCTGCCTGTAAACTGGTGCATATGTGCAATGTATAGAACATGCCGCAGCAATAATGAAATTTCTAAAGGAATACATGTCATTTAAACTTGCTTGCGGCTGTAATGTATTGGCGGTGTTTCATCAGATTAGGCGACCCATCAGAATTTGTAACGGAAGTGACGGTCCATCGCTGCCATCTTGCTACACCCCGCACTCCTCCACAGTAAGGATACAGTGAGAAGGCGGCAAGCGGACATCTTCTTACACCCACCGGAGTCTTGCATTTCACACTTATTTTTAACAGTAAATATATGGTGAAATACAATATTTATAAATCCGAAGGACTGTTTAGATGTTGAATTTTAAAACCAGTGGCAAGCCTGCTGATCTCACAGGTTTGCTAATCTGACAGAACACCGCTGCTTTTATAATTCAACATGTAAACAGTCCAACGGATTTCTAAATACTGTATTTCACTATATAAGCTCAGTTTACTGTTAAAAATAAGTGTGAAATCAGTGGGTGTAACAAGATGTCCGCTTGCCGCCTTCTCACTGTATCCTTACTGTGGAGGAGTGCGGGGTGTAGCAAGATGGCGGCGACGGAACGTCACTTCTGTTTCAAAATCTGACAGGTCCTCTAATCTGATGAAACACCAGCTCCCGGCAATATTGATGAGTAATTAATTTTAAAAAACGGCGTCTGGTATGGACTTTAAGGGGAACTCCACACCAAAATTAAAAAACAAAAATTGGCGTGGGGTCCCCCCCAAAATCCATACCAGACCCTTATCCGAGCATGCAGCCTGGAGTTCAGGATAGGGGGGGAACAATCGAGTGCCCCCCCTCCTGAACCAGACCAGGCCATATGCCCTCAACATGGGGGGGTGGGTGCTTTGGTGCTGGGGGCTCTGCGCCCCCCCACCCCAAAGCACCTTGTCCCCATGTTGATGGGGACAAGGGCCTCTTCCCGACAACCCTGGCCATTGGTTATCGGGGTCTGCTGGCGGGGGGCTTATCGATCCCGCCCCCAACATGTGAATGGGTATCGGGTACATTGTACCCCCCTTTCACCAAAAAAGTGTCAAAAAGTAAAAACCACAAGACACAGTTTTTGACAATTCCTTTATTGAAAAAAACAAAAAGACAGCAGTCACCAGGAGGCCTCCCACTGAAGAGTTTTTTCGGTTTTTCTATTTTTCGGGTCCGTCAGGCGGCGTGATTGAAGATGGATGTACATCGCGGGACATTTTTTTCTTAATTTTAAATAAAGGAATTTTCAAAAACTATACCCAATACCCATTCACATGGGGGGGTATTGGTTAAGCCCCGGCCCATAGACCCCAACAACCACCAGACAGGGTTGCTCAGAAAAGGGTCTGTTATGGATTTTGGGGGGGACCCCACGCCATTTTTTTCTTATTCTTCTCTTATTCTTTTCTTTTCTTATTTGGTCTATGCCCGACCCAAAGGGCCTGGTATGGATTTTGGGGGGGACCCCACGCCGTTTTTTTTCTTAATTCTGTCATAGGGTTCCCCTAACCAATTCAATACACTGTATTATATGCTCTGCACTATATACCCTGCACTGTATTATATATACTACAATGACTGCACTATATACTCTGCAATGTATTATATATACTATACTGATGGCACTATATACTCTGCACTGTATTATATATACTACACTGACTGCACTATATACTCTTAACTGTATAATATATACTACACTGATTGCACTATATACTCTCCACTGTATTATATATACTACACTAGCACGCCCTCTGTTGAAATCAGAAGTGACGAAACGTGTCAGTGCGTGATCTCTACGACAAGCCGGAAGTGACGTTTGCGGGTCACGGCCAGCTGGAATACCAGGAAGAGGACACAGCGACTGTTGTTACAGGCTTCTTCCTCGGCAGCATGACCGGCGACTGGTGACTACGCTTCCATTTCACTTTATACTTGCACTTTTAATACTTTTAGCTAGTATGTATATCTTGTAAGGGGGGGCATTGGCAAAAATAAACATTTATAAACAGGATTACGCTATGTGGATATTTTTATTCCTTCACACGATCCTGCCCTTTTGAAGCCATGTATACCCAGTAAGAACCCTAGCAGAGCTATTGGATGTTCTTTTGAAGCGGTATTTAAAGATTATTATAAAAGGCGTTTGAACTCTGGACATCTGGTGAGTTTACCCCCAAGGAGGAGAGGCTTTCTTACATGTGGTGGTATTTGAGGTGTGTGGTGCACGTGTGACAACAATTAGGATCACCGCAATAAGACTCACAATTCTTTAGAGGAATTATTTCATTGCTTTATCTTTACATGTGTTTAAATTATTCCATTGCTTCATTCTTATGTATTGAAATCATATAAAAGCTGGTCATAACTGGACTATTTGACATGAACGCTGCTATGACATTCTAAGGACACAAAAACATGTGGGACTTTTTATTGGTATTTCTTCATATATACTACACTGACTGCACTATATACTCTGAACTGTATTATATATACTACACTGACTGCACTATATACTCTCCGCTGTATTATATATACTACACTGACTGCACTAAATGCTCTGAACTGTATTATATATTCGACTGACTGCACACTACACAAACTACCCTGCCCACGGCTTTTTTTCTCAGAAAAAAGGTGCAGGAACTCACCCCCCCCCCAGGTCACGCACCTACCTGCCCCTAGAACCGCCCCCCCCCCAAACCACCCAGTCCAGCAAGAGACAGCCCAGTCCAGCAACAGTTAACAGGAGACTAGTGAGGAGAAGGATAGGCTACCTATCTACACCAGCCATCCAGGGCCATCTTTAAAATTGATTGGACCCTGGGCGAAAATTTTCTTTGTGCTCACCTGCATGCAATTTCGCTCTCCACCTGCTGTAAACTTACAACAAATAGCAGCTAAACTCAGTTTAGTGTAGCAGATCAGGCAGCAATTGTGATTGGTTGCTAGAGGTTACAGCATAACATTACCACTCACTGATTAGTTGCTAGAGGTTACAGCATATAATTTCTGCATTCTGAGTGGTTGCTAGAGGTTACTGCACATCACACTGCCCCTAGCCCCAGAAACCAATGGGTGTGCGTTGATGATCAGTGGCAGTGGGGGGGGGGGGGGGGTTGAGTAATGGTATTAATGACAGGGCTGGGGGGGAGGGAGGTGTGATTATTGGCAGTGCTGGGGAGTTGATGAAATCAGTGGCAGTGCTGGGGGATGGGATCAGCTGCAGTGCTGGGGGTGGGATGAGTGAAGACAGTGCTGATGCGGATGGGATGAGTGGCAGGGCTAGTGGAGAGATGGGATCAGTGGCAGTGCATGGGGGGGGGGGGGGATGGGGGAATCAGTAACAGTGTTTGGGGTGGATGTGATCAGTAGCAGATCAGTGACACTCACTTGTCCACTCAGTTTCCCCTGCCTGCATGTGAGAGATACCCAGTACCTTCCATAGGAGATTCATGCTGGCCAGCAGTGGGCAGGGCCCATTCTCCTTCTGGGTGAGGTGCTCTGCTCCTTCCAGCACGTTCCGACAGAAAAAAAGCCCTGACTCTGCCTAATCTTCATGCATTCACTATATACAGCCGCCGTGTAACAAGCAGCCTTATATAGTGTGGGGCGTGGACTTAGCCCCTGAGCCATGATTGGCCAAAGGCACCCTGCGGTCCGGCGCTGAGACAACACCTCCCCGGGCGGCGCTGCACTGACAGCACCCCCCCTCTCCGTGGGTGGTCCGGAACTTTCCTGCTCGTGTGGGGTGGCTGTGGTGTCCTCTCCTCCTCTCCTGGAGTGCAGGCAGCGGTGGCTCTGGTGTCCACTCCTCAAGCTTCCTCCACCGTGTGTCTCCTCTTCCGCCAAAGCGCCAGGTATCCAATCGGGAAACAGGTTTCACGACCTACTTCCTGATTTTCAGGGAGGAACTTTAGTGTGAAAATGTATATGTTAAAGTAGATGGCCAGAGCACCCCACCCCTCCCCTCCCCTTACATCAGTTGTCAAGAGTCCCCCACCCTCCCCTCCATCACAGTGCACCCCCTTACCTTGTGCTGCCCGGGAAGAAGCTAGGGGTGAAGCTGGGATGCAGAAAGTGTGTGGTCTGGAGGAGGACCAAAGGAGGACTGGAGTTAGCTGCTTGAGTCTGCTGAATACTGAGACCAGGGGAGGCAGAGTTGAGGGTGTGCTGCTGCTGTTGCACAGAAAGGCACAGAATCTGGCAGGGGAGTTCTGTCCTCCTCTCTGCTGACGACTGCTGAGACAAGGTGGAGGCAGAGATGAGGGGGGGTACCACAGCTGCAGGAGAGGTGCGAGGGCCACATGAAATGGCGGATTCAGCCCGCGGACCTTGTCTGCGACACATGTACTCTAGGCTTATTCTTGTGAAGCAATGGAAAGCCCAAGAAGCAATCTAATCCAGCTGTGCTGACCAAACAGGATCTAGAATCTGGTGACAAAGCCACTGCTTGTATTTATTTTGTCTTGTCAAAAATGTGAATGTTTCAGTACCTAACTCGAATGCTTGGAATCAATACATATACATACATAACAGGTTGCCTGTTTTTATAACTGCAACCATGCTGAGTATCAATGCTGTGGGTATTGTAATTCGTCAAGTAATCAGAGATTCTGTAATGGAACATAACACTGTTGGTACTGTATTGCAGGTATTATTGTAGCCCCCTGTAACTGATATTCTCCTCACAGACATCCTAGTCCTTGAAAATGTCTTCACAGCCAGCTGTGATCTATTTATATGATTAAGGTGACCGTTTAGCTATTTAACATACAGTATATGGAAACCCAATCAGTAAAGTTTCATTTAAGTGTAGCAAGGTCCCCGGCCTCCTTCGGTCTAATGAGAACCTCCAGGGCCAGAGATAGCTGACATCCTTCTGTATATGGAGGGTTGTGAGGCATAGTGGGTGCAAAGTAGTTAGAATCATTGGGTGCCAGACACTTCTTGAATGCAAAAGAGATTTTTATTTCTCTTAACAGAACTTTGCGAAAGAGGGTTAGGGCTAGGACACCCTTAGGTAGTTGCAAGAATAATTTGTTAGACTCCGAGACTTTAACAGGAGGACAGCCATGCAGGGAAAGGCATCCAGCAGGACACCACAACTGCATGTGTAGGAATGCTGTCTCCTATGGCAACAGTCTATAACCACTTCCCATCCCACGTATAGACATATGACGCCTGCAAGGGGGCTCTGCCATCCTGGGTAGCCGTCATATGACGTCCTCAGGTTCCCGGCGGTCTAGGGGGCATGAGCTATCACCGGTGGCGCATGCGCGCTCCCTCCGCATCACTCGGGAGCTGATGCACATGCCTGGCGGCTGCGATGCCTGCTGGGCACCCAGAGATTGCCAGTCACAGAACAGGAACGTGGATCTGTGTGTGCAAACCCCTTTTAACCCCTTGATCGCCCCCTAGTGTTAACCCCTTCCCTGTCAGTAACATCTATACAGTAAAGGGGTGTGAATACTTTTTCAAGGCACTGTATTTATACCCTCAACCATCATGTCCCAGTGGCTTGACCCGCCTACTGGGATGTTAAGGAAATATGAATATTCATACCTCAGCCTGGCAGGGAAACCTCATATAATAGCCAGTGGGGCTAGTGATACCTACTGGCAATAGTGAGAGATCACAACCGCACTGAACTTAGGGAGAAATTTAGTGCACAACTAAACAAATCAAACTGGGATAACGGCCATTCTGCCAAGAACTACATTTTCCTACCGACTTGCAAAATATCTAGGAAAGTACTACACATACATTTATTTTTACGTTTTGTTCACTGCAGCCAATGTCCACAGCATCTTCTGCCACATATTCACGTTCCTAAGACCCTGATAAGAAACTAGCCCGCCTACAATTGTAATATTATTGTGATATCTACATTATCATATTTATAAGAAATCTCACATGCACTGGATTAACATAACAGTTATTTGGAAAGATGTTAACCAATTGCTAAGCGTTGCACGCCAATATACGTCGGCACAATGGGAGCAGTGGGCAAATGGGCGTATCTGTACGTCCCCTTTAAATGGCAAGGCTATCGGGCGCGCGGGACGGCCGCATACAGCGTGACCGTGCCTACTGGACCCGCGGACTCGATGTCCGCCGGTCTCCCGGCGATCGTGTCACGGAGCCGCAGAACGGGGAACCAGGCATTTCCCCGTTCTGCCTTGTGACATGACAGCGATCACAGCTCTCTGTCATCGGGAGCAGTGATCGCTGTCATGTGAGTGGAAGCCCATCCCACCCACAGTTAGGATCACTCCCTAGGACACACTTAACCCCTTCATCACTCCCTAGTGGTTAACCCCTTCCCTGCCAGAGTCATTTACACAGTAATCAGTGCATTTTTATAGCAATGATCGCTGTATAAATGACAATGGTCCCAAAATAGTGTCTGATGTATCTGCCATAATGTCGCAATCCTGATAAAAATTGCAGATCACCGCCATTACTAATTCAAAAAATGTAATAATAAAAATGCCATAAATCTATCTGCTATTTTGTAGACGCTATAACTTTTGCGCAAACCAATCAATATACGCTTATTGCGATTTTTTTTTTACCAAAAATATGTAGAAGAATACATATCGGCCTAAACTGAGGAAACAATTTTTTTTATATATATATTTTTGGGGGATATTTATTATAGCAAAAAGTAAAAAATATTGCGTTTTTTTCAAAATTGGCGCTCTTTTTTTTGTTAGTGTTAGTGCAAAAAATAAAAACTGCAGTGGTGATCAAATACCACCAAAAGAAAGCTCTATTTGTGGGAAAAAAAGGACGCCAATTTTGTTTGGGTGCAACGTCACACGGCCACGCAATTGTCAGTTAAATTGACGCAGTGCCGAATCACAAAAAGTGCTCTGGTCAGGAAGGGGATAAAATCTTCCAGGGTTGAAGCGGTTAAGTGAATTTTTTGTGTCTGTTCGAAACTGCAGTAGTTATTAATTTGGAACCACTGACCAATATTAGGATAGGAGTTACCTAGCTATAAAATTTCCAAGACAGTGGTATTTTACATTACTTTTTGGATGCCATACAGTTACCGTGTAGCTTACAGAATTTTTGCATGTCTCTTTGCTGGTTTAGTGCTCAGTTGTTTTATTTTGTACAAACCACTGGGCTCCTGGGGTATTCACTGATAATAGAAAGCCATGATACATATGTGCTGTTGCTTTCGTTCTCTATGGTCATTTGTGTCTTTCTCTTTGGTCTCTGCTTGCTAACTCTAGCAAATTGATTTTCTTTTTGCGCTTACTGCAAGTTTGCCTGCAGGCAAGACGATGATCTCTACCCCAGGAGTTTCCACTTCCACAATATCAGCATCTAATTCTTTCTTCTTTGTTGACTTGTGCTTTTCATTTTTGCTTGTTTCCTTTCTGGAACAGCTTATTTAGTATAAAGCACAGCCTCCATTTCTGGTGTGTTTTCTTGTATTGTTTGTATATGCCTTTCCATAATCTTGTGACTCATGCAAAGATCTGTAGAGTTCTTTTTTCTTGCACTGACATCATACAATGATTCAAATTCACATGTTGCAACAGCTGTCACACATATTGGGCTATAGTCTCTCCTATAGAATATGACTAGTAGTAATTAGGATTTTTCAACTGGATGTGATCTGTAATATTGAAGACGTTTCATTACTCATCCAAGAAGCTTTTCACTGTCTGCTTCCCCTCTTTGCCAATACAGTGCCTTGAAAAAGTATTCATACCCCTTGACATTTTCCACATTTTGTCATGTTACAACCAAAAACATAAATGTATTTTATTGGGATTTTATGTGATCGACCAACACAAAGTGGCACATAATTGTGAAGTGGAAGGAAAATGATAAATGGTTTTCAACAGTCAATACTTTGTAGAACCACCTTTCACTGCAAATACAGCTGCAAGTCTTTTTGAGGATGTCTCTACCAGCTTTGCACATCTAGAGAGTGACATTTTTGCCCATTCTTCTTTGCAAAATAGCTTCACCATTTAAGGACCGAGCCTCTTTCTGAGATTTGTTGTTTACAAGTTAAAAACAGGGTTTTTTTTGCTAGAAAATTACTTAGAACCCCCAAAAATTATACATTTTTTTTCTAACACCCTAGAGAATAAAATGGCGGTTGTTGCAATACTTTCTGTCACACCGTATTTGCACAGCGTTCTTACAAGCGCACTTTTTTTGGAAAATATACACTTTTTTGAATTAAAAAATAAGACAACAGTAAAGTTAGCCCAATTTTTTTTATATTGTGAAAGATAATGTTATGCCGAGTAAATAGATACCCAACATGTCACGCTTAAAAATTGCGCCCGCTCGTGGAATGGTGACAAACTTTTACCCTTAAAAATCTCCATAGGCGACAATTAAAAAAATTCTACAGGTTGCATGTTTTGAGTTACAGAGGAGGTCTAGGGCTAGAATTATTGCTCTTGCTCTACCGATTGCGGTGATACCTCACATGTGTGGTTTGAACACCGTTTTCATATGTGGGCGCTACTCACGTATGCGTTCGCTTCTGCACGCGAGCTCGTCGGGACGGGATGCGTTTAAAAATGTTACCTTTTGTTTTTTATTTTTACACTGTTCTTTTAAAAAAAAAAAGTGTCACTTTTATTCCTATTACAAGGAATGTAAACATCCCTTGTAATAGAAAAAAAGCATGACAGGACCTCTTAAATATGAGATCTGGGGTCAAAAAGACCTCAGATCTCACATTTACACTAAAATGCAATAAAAAAAATTAAAATAAAAAATGTCATTTAAAAAAATACAAAAAAAAAATGTCCCTGTAAGAGCTATGGGTGGAAGTGATGTTTTGACGCCGCTTCCGCCCTGCAATGATATGGAGACGGGTGGGGGCCATCTTCCCCTCCATGTCAGGCTAGGGAAAGGACCTGATTGCCTCCACCGCTGCCGACGGCTCCGGTAAGCAGCGGAGGGCACCATAGCGCGGCGGGGGACCTCTCCTGCAGCCGAATCCGCCGCAGAGACCACTTTTATCTAGAAGCATACCGCCCGCTGAAGAAGAGGATAACAGAGTTATGGCAGCTAGCTGCTGCCTTAAAAAACAATATTCCTCTTCAAAATACCGATCTGTAACAACGGTGGGCGGTCCAGAAGTGGTTAAGCTCTGTCAGATTGGATGAAGACCGTCTGTGAACAGCAATTTTCAAATCTTGCCACAGATTTTCAATTGGATTTAGGTCTGGACTTTGACTGGGCCATTCTAACACATGAATATGCTTTGATTCCATTGTAGCTCTGGCTGTATGTTTAGGGTCGTTGTCTTGCTGGAAGGTGAACCTCCGCCCCAGTCTTGAGCCTTTTGCAGACTCCAATGCCGCGTACACACGATCGCACATTCCGACAACAAAATCCATGTTTTTTTGCCGACGGATGTTGGTTCAAACTTGTCTTGCATACACACGGTCCCACAAATCTTGTCGGAAATTCCGAACGCCGTGACGTACAACACGTAAGACAAGCCGAGAAAAATGAAATTCAATAGCCAGTGCGGCTCTTCTGCTTGATTCCGAGCATGCATGGAACTTTGTGCGTCGAAATTGTGTATACACAATCAGAATTTACAACAACGGATTTTGTTGTCGGAAAATTTGAGATACAGATCTTAAATTTTGTTTGTCGGAAATTCAGATGGAAAATGTCCGATGGAGCCTACACATGGTCGGAATTTCTGACAACAAGCTCCCATCGAACATTTCCCATCGGAAAATTCGACTGCGTGTACGCGGCATTTCAGGTTTTCTTCTAAGATTGCCCTGTATTTGGCTCCATCTATCTTCCCATCAACTCTGACCAGCTTCCCTGTCCCTGCTGAAGAAAAGCTGAAGAAAAGCATCCCCACAACATGATGCTGCCGCCACCATGTTTCACGTTGGGGATGGTGTGTTCAGGGTGATGTGCGGTGTTAGTTTTCCGCCACACATAGTGTTTTGCTTTTAGGCCAAAAAGGTCAAATTTGGTCTCATCTGACCAGAGCACCTTCTTCCACATGTTTGCTGTGTCTCCCACATGGCTCCTCACAAACTGCAAACGGGACTTCCTATGGCTTTCTTTCAACAATGTCTTTCTTCTTGCCACTCTTCCATAAAGGCCAGATTTGTGGAGTGCATGACTAATAGTTGTCCCGTGGACAGATTCTCCCATCTGAGCTGTGGATCTCTGCAGCTCCTCCAGAGTTACCATGGGCCTCTTGGCTGCTTCTCTGATTAATGCTTTCCTTGCCCGGCCTGTCAGTTTAGGTGGACGGCCATGTCTTGGTAGGTTTGCAGTTGTGCCACACTTCCATTTTCTGGTAATGGATTGAACAGTGCTCCGTGAGATGTTTAAAGCTTGGGATATTTCTTTAGAACATAACCCTACTTTAAACTACTACACAACGTTATCCCAGACCTGACTGGTGTTTCCTTTGCCTTCATAAAGCTGTTTGTTCACTAAGGTTCTCTAACAAATCTCTGAGGGCTTCACAGAACAGCTGCATTTATACTGGGTTTAAAATACACACAGGTGGACTCTATTTACTAATTAGGTGACTTCTGAAGGAAATTGGTTCCACTAGATTTTAGTTAGGGGTATCAGAGTAAAGGGGGCTGAATACAAATTCACGTCAGCATTTTTCTGATATTTATTTGTGAAAAATGTTGAAAACCATTTATCATTTTCCTTCCACTTCACAATTATTTGCTACTTTGTGTTGGTCTATTACATAAAATCTCAATAAATACATTTATATTTTTTGGTTGTAACATGACAAAATGTGGAAAATTTCAAGGGGCGTGAATACTTTCTCAAGCCACTGTACCTTCATTGATTTTGATGGAGAAATTTCATATTTCCTTATTATTATTGGCTCACCAATACATAGGAATGCATTCTAAGCCTCGTTACCTTAGATACTTCATACTATAGGAATGTCATTACGAACTGACCAAATGACCAAGCCCACCAAGCCCTTTCAGGAATGTGTTCTATCTTCCTTAATAGGTAATATCACTTTTCAATGGGTTACAAATAGTTGTCACTTACTCACTAGTCCTGTATATACCACAGCCAAACACTATCCCAATCTAAAAGACGGGTTTTCACGGGTTTGTCCGAGCTCCGGTGGCCACGGAGCCGGACTTAAGGCTGTTTTATTCATCACGCTTTGTAAGTGTGCATTTGTATTTTATTTTACTTCAATAAATCTTATCGGTTTTACACTATGTGAGCTCCTTCTATATTTTATGGTATCCTTGCCATGGGTTCGTTGGTGTGGCTGATGATGAGATGACCTCTGGTGGACACCGCTGGCAGTTCCCATTTCTGGCTTTTAAAGATTTCTGCTTGCTGTGATCCTCTGTGGTGGGGGGTCATGGCCATCTGGTAAGGAACAACCCCTTCCATTTCTGGTGGTGGACCCTCCCTTGCTGTCACAGAATCACATTAATTATCACTTGGACTTCTGTTGTCTATTGTTGGTGATTTGGACTCACTATGATATTTTATTGATGCTTCGTCTGATGGAACTTCTTTTTATCACCACCAAATGTTTTGCACATTGCTTTATTTTTATTCATGATTATTATACAAATCTTCTTTTACTGTAGATTTCACGTTATGCTACACAAGCATTAGCGCAACCCCTTATTTTTCTTATGTTTATCCACAATTGATGTTTTTTGTGGGGATTGCTGCTTTTCACATTATTTGATTTTCATTTGGTTTATAGCGCAGTTTCACCCAATTTTCTATACTACCCCAATCTGCCCAACTATCTCTTACTCTAGCCAACTTTAGGCGATCCCTGAAAACCCTTCTCTTTAGAGAAGCTTAACCCTCCTCTAACTAATAAACTGTATTTTTGATTTTTCCCATCAGCTCATCTCTCACAGTTATTACCTTTACCTTTTGTATGACTTGACCCTCCCTCTTAGATTGTAAGCTCTAAAGACCTCTGATTCTTCAGGCATTGTATTGTGTGACTGTACTATCTGACCTAATTTTGTAAAGTTCTGCGCAAATTGTTGCTGCTATATAAATCCTGTATTATATCAATAATATTACAGTAGCACTACCCCCTGGAGGGGCCTCTGGTTTTAAATGGATCTCCCCTAAACAGTACAGAGGCCACCACCCACCCAAGCAATAGTACATACTCTCCAGCTCCAATAAACAATCTAGGGGTTTTATTTTTATTACTTTCTAAGAATTTTATTATTATTGTTTGATGTAGTTTTTTTTGTTGGAATAACTTGTAACTGAAGAGGGGTTGGGGCATGGGATACTCAAAAAAAAAACGCTCAGCAGTAGCCAGTAATCAGATGACAGTCTTCTAGCAGTAATGATAATGGTTAATAATGAACAATCTAAGGCCCCACAGTTGTGAACCATGCGGCAAGAATTTAGGCATCTGGTTACCCTGCGTCATTTAGCAACCCAGTGCAGTATCCAACACTCAGCCTCAGGGATCAACATAAAGTCACTCCTCACAAGTCTACAGGACTACCTCCTTCCAGCTTCCTCCAGACACAACCCAGTGAATGAGATGGCACTTCTCAGGAACAAAACCCTTTTTCTGAGCAAAGTCCATTTGAGCCTTTGATGCTAACACCTTTGAAGGCTCTTTGAGCAGTTGTTAAATCCGTGGTCTGCCTGGCAGAAGCAGCAGCCCCTACACCTCTGGAGCCCTCCTTGGGAGAACGAACCCTGCTCTCCAGTGTCTCAGACTATTTATCCACACTCTAGCCCCCTTCTGGAAACTTCCACTGCAGGGATTGGCTGGAACCTGATAAATATATTTAGGCTGGGCAATTGGAATTTCCTGCCCCTAAACTTTGAAAGCTTCTCTCAGAGGTATGGGGAAGGAATCATACTCTTAGCCTGTGAGACCCTGAACAGGCCAGACCAAACAATTACTGTTCCTTTGATCACAAAGGAGCCAAAAGCTTAAATTGCCTAGCACCTACTCTGGGAGGGTGTAACATTACCTTTAAATGTAAATATCCTGTTACATTTTGTGCATTTAGGAATGCATCAAGAGCTTTTTTAAAACAATCTACTCAGCTGGCCAGAACAAGTTCATGAGGGAGTCTATTCCTCATTTTCACATTTTTACTCTGATGCCCTGTACACACGATAGGATTTTCTGATGGAAAATGTGTGATAGGACCTCGTTGTTGGAAATTCCGACCGTGTGTAGGCTCCATCACACATTTTCCATAGGAATTTCCGACACACAAAGTTTGAGAGCTTGCTATAAAATTTTCCGACAACAAAATCCGTTGTTGGAAATTCCGATCGTGTGTACACAAATCCGATGCACAAAGTGCCACGCATGCTCAGAATAAATTAAGAGAGGAAAGCTATTGGCTACTGCCCCGTTTATAGTCCCAACATACGTGTTTTATGCCACCGCGTTCAGAACGATCGGATTTTTCGACAACTTTGTGTGACCGTGTGTATGCAAGACAAGTTTGAGCCAACATCCGTCGGAAAAAATCCATGGATTTTGTTGTCGGAATGTCCGATCAATGTCCGACCGTGTGTACAGGGCATTACTGTGAAGAAGCCTTCCGTATCTGATGGTTAAATCTCTTTTCCACGCAGACATTAATGCACGAATTAATTACACACGATCGGGCTTTCCGATAACAAAACCGGGGATTTTTGTCCGAAAGGATGTTGGCTCCAACTTGTCTTGCATACACACGGTCACACAAATGTTGGCCAACAATTCCGAACGTAGTGACGTACAAGACGTACGACGAGCCGATAAAAAAGGAAGTTCAATAGTGACGCGTGATTCCAAGCATGCGTGTTTGTACTTTGGACTTTTGTCCGACAGACTTGTGTACACACGATCGGAAAATTCGACAACAAACATTTGTTGGGAGAGAGTATCCGGTGGGTCAGATCAAGGTAAAAGGCATCTCCTTCAGTCTAGAAGTCCAGGTGCCGGCAATGCTATGGCAGTTAGACATCAAAGAAATTCTGCCTTTATTCAGTAAGGTGTCATCCAAAATACAGGTCACAACAAAATGGAACAAAGCTTACGCGTTTCGCACTACAAGGAGTGCTTAGTCATAGCTTATGACTTACTGAATAAAGGCTAATATTTTTGGAGTGCGGCTGTCCAGAATTTCTTTGATGTCTAACAAACATTTGTTGGCGGAAAATTTGAGAGCATGCTAGCCAACATTTGTTGGTGGAAAGTACGACAACAAATGTTCGATCAAGCGTACACATGGTCTGACTTTCCGCCAACAAGCTCACATCCAATGTTTGTTCGTGTGTACGGAGCAAAAGATTTCCTCAAAGATTTCTCATAGATGACCAGCATCTGCATTGACACAGTGGATGGTAATTAGGATAAAGTAGAACTTAATAGTTAGTATTCACCTTTCCTGGAGACCCACCAGAATCTTCTCCTGCATGGCGGTCTATGGCTGTCTTCATTGGCCGGCATAGGATGACATCACTCCTGTGGTTACACAGAAGGCCGTCATTCTGGCATACAAGGACCGGCCTCGCGCTGTATGCTGATCTGTGCATGCGCAGTTTACAGTACCAGAGAAGAAAGCAAGCAGGCAGGGTAGGGACATTTTATAGCAGAAAAGACATGCAATGTCTTTTTCTGCAATAAAAGCTTGCCTGTTTGTTACAGGGGAATGTCAGTTCCGCTTTAGAGCAAGCCATACATCTACCATCAGCTATATAGTGCAAGGGCCTGCTGGATTTTAAACAAAGGGAATAAATTGTTCAGGTTTATCCTTGTATAGTTTGGGTAAATCACATTGTAATAGTGCAGGGTTTCACTTCCAGGGAGGTGCTGAGACACTACTAGGGGGAGGGGTGCACACTACTTCGGGTATCTACTAGCCATCAAAAACACTGCCAATCAATGTGTGGCTGCTCCTCATTGGCTAATATGGTTCACTGGCGGGGGGAGAACCAATCAGCTGCCATCTAGTTGTTGCAGACTGAGCGGAGACTCTCAGCAGGCTCAGAGAGGAGCTCCATCCTGCGAATGGCTTGACTCTGCATCTAGCTACATTACTAATGTTCCTGCACTATCTTATATGTCTAATGCACTAAATGCACTATAAATACATGATCTTGTCAGTATAATTCATTTCTATAACTGAAAAAAGGCTTTCTAAAGAAAAGTCTCCTCACCCTCCGTCCAAGGGGAGCTTCAGTGTTTCTTATGTTGAGGCCCCAAGTAATAAAAAGCCATTCTACAGCAATCCCAGTTGTAATTTTGGAGAACAGTCAGTGCCATTCTAATAAATCCTTAAATCTCAGATAAGCTTTGATTTCATTTCAAGTAGTAGTTTTCAATCTTTTTAAATCTGTAGCTTTGATTAAACCACTTCAGCCCCGGAAGATTTGGCTGCTCAATGACCAGGCCATTGTTTGCGATACGGCACTGCGTCGCTTTAACTGACAATTGACATATTTTTTTCCCCAGAAATAGAGCGTTCTTTTTTGTTTTTATTTTTTGCGCTAAAAACAAAAAAAGAGCGACAACTTTGAAAAAAAACACAATATTTTGTACTTTTTGCTATTCATTCAAATTTTTTCCTCAGTTTAGGCGGATATGTATTCTTCTACATATTTTTGGTAATAAAAATCGCAATAAGCATATATTTATTGGTTTGCACAAAAGTTATAGCGTCCATAAATTAGGGGAAAGGTTTACTTTTTTATTATTATATATTTTTTTTATTAGTAATGGCGGTGATCAGTGATTTTTATTGGGACATTGCGGTGGACAGATCAGACACTTTTGACACATTTTTGAGACCATTGACAATTATACAGCGATCAGTGCTATAAAAATGCACTGATTACTGTGTAAATGTCACTGACAGGGAAGGAGTTAGCACTAGGGAGCAATCAAGGGGTTGACTGTGTTCCCTAATGTGTGTTCTAACTGTAGGGGGATGGGAGTGACTGGAGGAAATGACAGATCATTGTTCCCAGCTAGAAGGAACTCACAATGTATCTCTCCTCTCCTCCCAGAACAGGGATTTGTGTGTTTACACACACACGTCCCTCTTCTGGCTGCCGCAGTATAATGACGGCGGCTGGTCGGCAAGCGGTTAAAATAATACCTGGTTATTCTGCCATCGGGCAATTCCTTATTTCTCAGGTTATAAAATGTGTACAAATGTGTCAGCTTGGCCAAAAAGAGTTTGATGACCGCTGTTATAGTGTATGGCCAACTTACAGTGATTGAGGTCCCCATGTGGTTATAAATACTGCGATATGCCCTAAGCACAGCCCAATAACTGGCCCCTCCTTGGCTCCTTCATTACTAAACTGACAAGGTATTAAAGTGACTGTAAAGGCTCGTTTTTTGTTTTTTTTTAAATAACAAACTTATCATACTTACCTCCACTGAGCAGTTCGCTTTGCACAGAGTGGCCCCAAACCTCGTCTTCTGGGGTCACCCGGCGGCTCTCATGGCTCCTCCCCACATCAGATAACCCCCTAGGGGGTTACCTTGCTGGTGCGCTCCCGAGTGCAGCATTTGCAACTACAGGCGCAGAATTCCGGACTTGGCCCCGCCCCCGGCGCTCACGTTATTGGATTTGATTGACAGCAGCGGGAGCCAATGGCTGCACTGCTATCAATCTATCCAATCAAGAACCGGGACCCCATGGAGAGAGGCAGAGAAATACGGGGCTCAGGTAAGTAAAACGGGGGGGGGGGGGGGGGGCTGAGGGGGGTCGGCCACTGCCAGGTGTTTTTTCACCTTAATGCATAGGATACATTAAGGTGAAAAAACACGAGGGTTCACAACCCTCTAACCCTCTATTTACTAAAGGCAAATAGGGAATTTGCTCTTTTTATAGGGAAATGTTCCCTTAGCTTAAAGTCATTGTAAAGGTTTTTTTTTTTTTTTTTTTGAAAACAAACATGTTATACATACCTGCTCTGTGCAAGGGCTTTGCATGGAGCAGCCCTGATTCTCCTTTTCTGGGATCCCCCGGTGGCGCTCCTGGCCCCTCCTCTTTATTGGGCGCCCCCCGTGCAGGCGCGCTCCCGAGTCCTGCTGCTGCGTCCGTTGACACAGACAGCAGGACTCGGCCCTGCCCCAGCTCCCGTGTCACAGGATTTGATTGACAGCAGCGGAAGCCAATGGCTCCTGCTGCTATCAATCTATCCAATGAGGACCAGAGACAGTGGCTGGAGCTTCTGGGCTCATGCTCACGAGACTTTACAACTCCTTTAATGAAGTGGTGAAAATCCACTTTGCAAATGAAATGCACAATCACATGCAAGGAAAAAAAAAAATATATTTTTTTGCTTGCATATGCTTGGATGATGTAAGTCAAAGGTAAATGCCCTTCCAAAGTCAACAGCCTGTTTTCGGTTTCATATGATTTTGATGAGACAAGATGGAGATCATAACATCATCGCCTCGCCTCTCCACCCCTTTCGATCAGAGAATGCCTTATATGCATTGAAAACTATACAAGGCATTTTTGCATTACTTTTTCAAATCAAGTCGGCGTCGCATCGATTTGAACATGGCCATTACCAACAATAGAGTGCTACTTGTCATGCGGTTTGACCTGTCAAGTCGCATGACAAGTCGCTCCAATGTGAACAAGGGCTAAGTCAACATTGGGATGGGAAGTGACGATGCAAAAGGAGGGCATGTTGATTTTTTTGGTTGCTCATACACTTAAAAAAAAGCAAGGATATCTGCACCTCACATAATAATCACAGATGCATGAAGCCTGATTTACTAAGAGTGCAGAATCTTCATACATAAAATTTAAATTACGTTTAAAATACGTGAAAAGCAAATTTCTATTTAGGCTAGGTTGACATACGAGATGTGTCCAGAAAGTAATGAGAATAATATTAAAAATGATTTTATCTTACACATAGGTACAACAGTTTCAGTAATTACTTTTCCTTCCCTTTTATTTTGATATTTTTTGTTTTTTATTCTTTATTTTTATATTTTTGTTTTTATTTTATTCCTATTTTATATCTTATTTTATTCCTATTTTATAATACCGTATTTATCGGCGTATAACACGTTCCGGCGTATAACACGCACCCCAAGTTTAGGAGGGAATTTTAAGGAAAAAAAAACTTTTAGGAGGGAAGTTGAAGGGAAAAAAACTTACATTTAAATGCCCATCATTGCAGCCTTGCCCCAGTGCAGCCATGTCAGTGCAGCCTTGTCAGTGCAGCCTTGTCAGTGCAGCCTTGTCAGTGCAGCCTTCCCCAGTGCAGCCTTGTCAGTGCAGCCTTGTTAGTGCAGCCTTGTCAGTGCAGCCTTGTTAGTGCAGCCTTCCCCAGTGCAGCCTTGTTAGTGCAGCCTTGTTAGTGCAGCCTTGTCAGTGCAGCCTTGTTAGTGCAGCCTTGTCAGTGCAGCCTTGTTAGTGCAGCCTTGTCAGTGCAGCCTTGTTAGTGCAGCCTTGTCAGTGCAGCCTTGTTAGTGCAGCCTTGTCAGTGCAGCCTTGCCCCAGTGCAGCCTTGTTAGTGCAGCCTTGTCAGCGCAGCCTTGTTAGTGCAGCCTTGTCAGCGCAGCCTTGTCAGTGCAGCCTTCCCCAGTGCAGCCTTGTTAGTGCAGCCTTGTTAGTGCAGCTTTGTCAGTGCAGCTTTCCCCAGTGCAGCCTTGCCCCAGTGCAGCCTTCGATCCTGCGATCCCCTGCCATCCTGGGCTTCAAAATCGCCGTCCGCGATTTGAAAATGGCACCGCCAGCGCCGAAATACACAGAGCCGGTCCTCGGCTCTTCTCGGCGGCTCTCGTTCACTTTCGGCTCCACTCGTAGTCCCGCCTGAGATGGGCGTGACTGTGAGCGGAGCTATCCGAACCTAGCTACACTCGGCTAGGTTCGGGCGGCGCTCGAGTGAAGCCGAAAGTGGCCGAGAAGAGCCGCGGACCGGCACTGTGTATTTTGGCACCAGCGGCGGCATTTTCACATCGCGGTCGCGATTTTGAAGATCTGACAGCTCAGGATCTCAGGGGATCGGCGTATAACACGCATCCGCGATTTTCCCCTGATTTTAAGGGGAAAAAAGTGCGTGTTATACGCCGATAAATATGGTAAATACTCTAAATTCTTCAGTTAGAATGGGTTTTTGACAGGAAATCTAGAATTGTTAAAATGTTAAACTGTAAAATCCAACTGTTCATCCATGCTTAACAATTACTATTACATTAGGAGTACAAATTATTATTATCAGATGAACCGCACATAATGTATTTACCATTCTTCCAATATAAGCGTTATTTGACACATTCTGTATGATAACTTTTTGTTTGTACAAATTATCCAGAAAACAATAAAAATTATGGGAAAAAAAATATTTTATTGAAAATGTTTACAATTGATCAATGTCTCCTTTGAAGTATGCACCTTGTGAGTGTACACAACGCTCCCAGCGATTTTTCCTTTCTTCATAGCATCCCTGGATGTGTTTAAGTGGGATGGCGTTCAGGGCCTGCGTAGTGGCTCTTTCAAACCCTTTATTGGTCCCCTATTTGATAGCAATAAAAGTTATTTAAAATAAAAAATTAAACCAAAAATGTTTTAAGCATATAAGGAGACATATAAAAAAAAAAAAAAAATTAACATCTTTTAGAGCCCTCACACCTACAAAAACGCATGCGTTGGGGCACCTACATATTAAAATGGCGATTATCCTACACATGTTATATATGAGAGATCATGGCAGAGTGTGAGAAATAATTTTAGCACCAGTGATCCTGTGTAACTCTAAACTGATGACCTGTAGGGGCTTTTAAAACATTGCGGGCGCACGCAATTTTAGGGTTTGACATGGGTATCTATTTAGTCGGCACAACCTCTTCTTTTATATTTTACCCAAAAATTAGGTAACAAATTAAATTTATGTATCCATAAAATTATTTGTTATGTATTTTTAATGAAATGTTGCCTTTCGTAAACAGTTGTGCTAATGTCATGTAACATAAAAAAATAAATCTACCAACATCTTATTCTCTAGGATGTCTGCTTTAAAAAAAAATAAAAAAATATATATATATATATATATATATATATATATATATATATATATATATATATATATATATTTTGGGGGTTTTAAATAATCTTCAGGCCTAAAATGATTTTTTAAACATATAAACAAAAAATTAAAAAATATTAAAAAAATGGCTCCAGAACTGCTTGTGTTTGGGGAGGGGGTGGCGGGAGGACAGTGATGGGGCCACAAAATGCACCTCTGCCTAAGTGGACAAATCCTTGCACCGGCCCTGCCTGGCCCCCCACCCCAAGTGACCTTGGCCAGCTTCTCCCTTCACAGAACCCTTCTTGAGCTTAGGAACTTCATTCTCACTATAATCTGTGCACACCTTGTATGTGCGTGTGCATTTCTACACGCACATCATGATTACAGCAGCCCATTCATTTGAATAGGGAGCTGTACCCACAAAAAATGCTGGGAATGCACCCCACCAAGAGCTGCAGTACCATGCAGTTGCGTGCATGGAAACGCAAATGGGTGCTGACGCAAGGCGGTGCCATTAAGAATTAGACGGTACCCCACGCATTTACTAAAGAGCAGCGTATTTCTGTGCAGGTCCGGAATGCGGGTGAGTATGCACACATTCCGACTTGTACATATGCAAATCTAACCCTACTGATCTTATCGGCACATGATTGGATAATTAAAGTGAATATTCACACATTTTATTGTGTGAGGATTCTAAACTCCTTTAGGAAAATCAGCCCGAAGTCCTGGTTCTAAAGTGCCTCAAATGAATACTAATGTTCAATGCTATTTAAACTTTTTTCAATTAAACTTCTTTGCATTTTCACCTGTTAAAAATAAAACCTCCTTTGCATAAAATGGTTTGTAATTCTGCACCAGTACTGATCACAAACCGTAGACTCACATGAGAAACCAGCAAGTTGTTATATGATCAACACAAACCAATCACTAAAAAAAAAATCAAAATTTGATGGCCGATATCTATTGAAAGTAGACTTTGATCAATTGTAAGGATCAGTGCCATAGACAATGCCCCTATGCCCTATGCCCCTGCTGAAGACCCCTAGGTCGAAACGCGTCAGGACCCATACACCACTCTCCATGTTGCCCATTTGCATTTGCTTTTAATTCTCGTGATCACAATTTTATTTGTATATGGCTGTTTTTACCAATAAAAACACCCCTTTTATCTGCACTAAGTGGAGGCATATCTTTTTTGTCTTTACATCCACTGCATGAGGCCCAGTACCTCCAACTGCTCCTTAAAGGTCTTTGTGGACTCCCCTGATCCACGTCGGCCGTCCCCTGTGAGGACTCATCTGGTCGTTTTCGGAGATCCACGCAGACCGCAACTCAGAGGATTTGATGGTCCAGACCTTCCACTCCACGTCATTGTTGACAAATGGCGCATGCGATTCCCTGTCGCTGACATGGGAGTCCACGAGATCCGGTAAGAGTCTTTTTTGTATTTCTGTTTATCGATTCATCCTGCGAAGTGGTCGGTTCATGATACAAGGTGACTTCTGACAATCATCAGATTACCACCATCCCTTGAAGTACCTTCATCTCCTGTGGAGTTGGACATTCACACCCTTTCATGGACATTATGTTCAATTCACTTTTGGCTTGTTAATTTTTTCAGCACCCATTCACAACCTCATTTATTTATTTCCTTTGCACATGCGCTGCATTTTTTCACATATTAGTGCCATAGACAACTTTTGTCTATTTTGATCGCTTTTGTTGATCACATTGATCAGTCGATCGCAGAAATGTAAAGTCTTCTGCACAGGCTAGGATTTAGGGCAGTTAGATCATTTGCAGCCATTTTCTCTCCCAATGTCTTCTTGACAGTGTGAATGATGAGTTTTCATCACCTTAGTGGTTAATAAACGTGAAAGTTTCTCTCAGCTTCTGATACCATGCAGAGACTCTTTTGGAGTAAAGCAACAACTTTAATGAGACAAATAAAACGCAAGTCTTAATACCTACAGTACTTGTAAGAGACACTAGATGGCAGCAAACCCAAGGCTGAGATCATTGATCTCTTGTTCAGTGACATAGCTCACTGACCCTTATCTTTCCTTTTATTTATTTGTTACAAATACTAATATAGCACACACACACACACATATATATATGTATATATATATATATATATAGCGCAGTGCTTTACGCATATATATTGTACATTCACATCAACCCCTGCCCTCAAGGAGCTTACAATCTAAGGTCCCTAACTCACATTCATACGTACACATATTAGAGCCAATTTAGACAGGAGCCAATGAACCTACCAGCATGGTTTGGAGCAAAGAATCTAACAGTACCTGTATAAAAAGGCTATTGTAAGCTTTTTTTTGCTCTTCATCTCATATCACAGCTCTCAAGCAGTCCTCAATAGCAGTTGTTAAAAATCTGTGTAAAAATCCACTACACTTTCTAAAGTCAGACCTGTAGTTTGTTTATAGTAAGTCTGTCTGGATACAATATCATCATTCCTTCATTCCTGATTGGCTGGAACTGTTGTCATTATATCCAGAAAGAATTCTAGTAAAATATGCTTTTTACACAGAGCTTCGCAGCTGCTATCTCTAGAGCTTGCTAGAGAGCTGTGACAGCAAACAGGGAGCAAGGAAGAGCATGCGACAGCCTCTATGCATTATGTATTTTTCGGTGCAAAAGGAGTGGCATGGATCAGGTTAACACACCAAAACCCCCATAACCCCTAAAACTTCTCCTAACTGCCTACTCCCACCCTTTCAACTTTTTAGAAATTGACTGAGCACAGAAATAAGGCACTTTACAGAAATGGTCCCACATATGTTGCAGGTCATACACTTCTTTAGGCAGAAGAAGACGCTGATTATCCACAAGGCACTTTCCAATAGTACAGCCCCAGTTCCAAAAAAGTTGTGATGCTGTTAAAAATCTACATAAAAAAAGAATGCAATGATTTTCAAATTTCATGAACCCAACTTTTTTGAGACAAGTTGCTTCCATTCATTTTAAAATTAGTTTTTATGAAAATGGTCCATTTTCTCAGTTTAAACGTTTGATATTTTTTCTATTTTCTATTGTGAATAAAATATGGGTTTATGAGATTTGCAAATCATTGAATTCTGTTATTATGTAGTGTTTTTTTAAAATTGGGGTTGTAATATAACAGCATTAGCACTACATATGTTGCAGGTCATACACATCTTCAGGCAGTAGAGGGCACTGTTTATCCACTAGGAACTTTCCAAATGTAGTAATAGATCAGTCACATAACACAGAATGCCAGAGGAGCACTTTCCTAGGAGAAGGCTACAGGTTGTTTACACTGCGATTCCCAAATGTCCCTGCAGTGATCTGGCTCCCAGGAAGCTGACTGAGGAAACACCCTGTGAGAGAATACCTAGTCTTTCCCTCCTTATCAGGTGCCCCTATCCAAAAATATTCCTACTCTCTACTTTCCCTAACCAGCAAGGGTTCTGTCCCTATCTTACTCCCACACTGCAGGCACACGGAAAGATGCAGATTTCCACTATTTATGGAATCCTTAGTGAAGATGGATACTTTAATTTAACAGGATTTCTGTATCCAATAGGATTGCTGTCCTCCCCAAGATGGCTGCCTAGAGCCCATAGTAGTAGACAATTAGTCTTCAGTGGGATCCCGGCAGCCTGAAGATATGGCACAACGCCACCTACAGGTTGGAGTATATACTGCAGCCTCCACTTGCCTACATCATACTTCCCAACTGTCCATTATTTCGAGGGACTGTCCCTGATTTGCAGCAATGTCCCTCTGTCCCTCATTCCTCCTCATATGTCCCTCATTTTGGTCTGATCTACATAGTTGTATATAAAATGCACTTTTAATCTTTCAAAAAGTGTTACCCAGTGCTAAATCTTTCATCCAATTTCTAAATTGCTGCATTTGTACATTTTAATAGCCAATATAAAGGAATAGTAGTGGTAAACAAAGCACTTGTGGATTTAATTACCCTTTTTTTAGGGTTAATTTTCCTTTAAGGGGGTGTGGCAGTGGGCGTGTCCTATGCATACATACATTTGCTAGTAGGTATCCCTCATTCCCATCTCAAAATGTTGGGAGGTATGCTACATGCAGGCCTTATAGGTCCTCCAAGCGCAAGGACCTAGTTGCAACTACAGTCTCTGCTATAACTGTTCCTATACAATTAATATACTTCTTTAGATGTGTCACAACCCCCCTGGAGTTGGTGACATGGACGAGGAATGGCATGCGTGCCTGAGGTTTCTCTGGACACACGGGATGGTCTGGAGACAGTCTGAATACTGCTATGGTGCTGCACGGGTTCAGACTGGATCTGTGGCTTGTGTGCCTATTGGGCACAGGTAAATGCAGGAGGCAGAATCTTACTGTACTTAGGATGAGTCAGTAACAGTTGGGCAGCAGAGTTCAGAGAGCAGAAGTGCAGTCAAAGTCTAGACCAAGGTTAAGATAAAGGGTATCAAGATAGAAAGCAGAAGGTGAAGTCAGGACTCAAGCCAAGATCAGAAGAAGGAGCGATGAGTTCAGAGAAAGCAGGCAAGAAAGGTCAAACACAGAAGCGTAGGTCACAGGTTACAGGAAGAGCTGATGACCACCTGGTAACGTCACAGGTAATGCTGAGCTTTAAATAGGGTGATTTGCACCAGTTCTTTCCTGCTCAAAAACACGCCATCTTGCTGAACTCAAGGGATTTCAAAGACGGTTGGGTGAAACAAATGTTTCTGATGTGTTCTGATTCAAGAGACCAGAAGATTTGCAAATTAGCCCACCTAGCATCAGATACTATGAAGGCAGTGTGTAGGTGGGGTGCAGCATGGTGCCGAAACAATAACTTACACAGGCAGCTAGCTGTAAAGGAAACTGAAGTAATGCTGTAATAGTTTACAACAATCCCAGTGGGAAAGCCACCCAGCTGGGCACACTCATGGATCCAGTAGTGTGAAAAAGAGTAGATTCCAGCCAGAATGACAGCATTTGTTGAGAGGGGCATAATGTGGCCTGGCTGCCCAGCACCCAAAGGGGAAGATGTCCCTACTCGTTTCCTCCTTGTCAGGAACCTTTCCTTTACGCTAGTATTGTCCCTAACAGGCGGGGTACCTGTCCCTTACCTGTCCACTCGTAAAATTTGTTCCAAGCCTGGGAGCCAGGGTCATAAATAGGCTCTGCCTGTCCCAAGACAGCTGCTTGAGTCACATGGGATGGCAGCATCCAACAGGATAGCTCTCCCAGTGATGAAGGAAACTACAGAGGAACCTTGTTCCTCCTGACCTCCTCTCCAACAACAGCACCACACTGGTAGAGAAAACAGACTGCACCTGCCTACAAATGTTAGATACAGTGCCTTGCAAAAGTATTCACCCCCCTTGGCTTTTTACCTATTTTGTTACATTACAGCCTTTAGTTCAATGTTTTTTAAACCTGTATTATATGTGATGGATCAGAACACATAAGTCTAAGTTGGTGAAGTAAAATTAGAAAAATATATACATAAAACTATTTTTTAGAAATAAAAAAATGATAATTGGCATGTGCGTATGTATTCACCCCCTTTGTTATGAAGCCCATAAAAAGCTCTGGTGCAACCAATTACCTTCAGAAGTCACATAAGTAGTGAAATGATGTCCACCTGTGTACAATCTAAGTGTCTAATGATCTATCATTACATATACACACCTTTTTAAAAGGCCCCAGAGGCTGCAGCACCTAAGCAAGAGGCACCACTAACCAAACACTGCCATGAAGACCAAGGAACTCTCCAAACAAGTAAGGGACAATTTTGTTGAGAAGTACAAGTCGGGGTTAGATTATAAAAAAATCCAAATCTTTGATGATCCCTAGGAGCACCATCAAATCTATCATAACCAAATGGAAAGAACATGGCACAAAAGCAAATCTGCCAAGAGACGGCCGCACACCAAAACTCACGGACCAGGCAAGGAGGGCATTAATCAGAGAGGCAGCACAGAGACCTAAGGTAACCCTGGAGGAGCTGCAGAGTTCCACAGCAGAGACTGGAGTATCTGTACATAGGACGACAATAAGCCGTATGCTCCATAGAGTTGGGCTTTATGGCAGAGTGGCCTGAAGAAAGCCATTACTTTCAGCAAAAAACAAAATGGCACGTTTTGAGTTTGCGAAAAGGCATGTGGGAGACTCCCAAAATGTATGGAGGAAGGTGCTCTGGTCTGATAAGACTACAATTGAACTTTTTGGCCATCAAAAAAAATGCTATGTCTGGCGCAAACCCAACACATCACATCTCCCAAAGAACACCATCCCCACTGTAAAACATGGTGGTGGCAGCATCATGCTGTGGGGATGTTTTTCAGCAGTTGGGACTGGTCAGAGTTGAGGGACAGATGGATGGTGCTAAATACAGGGATATTCTTGACCAAAACCTGTACCACTCTGTGTGTGATTTGAGGCTAGGACGGAGGTTCACCTTCCAACAGGATAATGACCCCAAACTCACTGCTAAAGCAACACTTGAGTGGTTTAAGGGGAAAAATATACATGTGTTGGAATGGCCTAGTCAAAGCCCAGACCTCAATCCAATAGAAAATCTGTGGTCAGACTTAAATATTGCTGTTCACAAGCGCAAACTATCCAGCTTGAAGGAGCTGGAGCAGTTTTGCGATGAGGAATGGGCAAAAATCCCAGTGGTAAGATGTGGCAAGCTCATAGAGACTTATCCAAAGTGACTTGGAGCTGTGATAGCCGCAAAATGTGGCTCTACAAAGTATTGACTTTAGGGGAGTGAATAGTTATGCACATTGACTTTTTCTATTATTTTGTCCTATTTGTTTGCATCACAATAAAAAGAAACATCTTCAAAGTTGTGGGCATGTTCTGTAAATTAAATAATTGTAAATCCTTTTTTTTTTTTTTTTTTTAAATTTTTTATTTATGTTAGAAAACCGGTTTACCGGGTTATACAATAGACACATAACTGTAAATAACAGCAAAACATACATCGTTATAGGAACAATCAGTGTCATATATAGACAAACATAAAAAGAAAAAGAAAATTGAAAAACATGACTTTACTGTTACTGTAGTTTGTAGAGGCAATAAGGATATTACAGTGTCATTGGTCCGTATACTCTTACGGCAACATAGTTACTGGACACAAATTTTGCTGTTAGCATTGGCTGTTGAAGCCGTCTGTCTCTTGTTTTCTGTTAATCATCTATCTGTCAGAGTATCCTGTATATGTTTTGAGTATTTTGGTGTTTCCTAGTCCCTGGGTTTGCGGTTTCCCATTTATTTTATTATTTTGAAAGAAAAGAGAAAGGAAATAGTTGAGAGAGAAGGAACAGATTGCGAAAACTGGAGTGAGTGAGAACAGAGTTAGAAAAGAAGGGGGGGGTTAGGTGTGAGGAAGGTGTGGGTTGGGGGAGGGGGGGGGTTCGGGAATTTAAGTGGTAGTTAATGAGTTTTTGTGTTCGTCTAAATCTCAAAAGTCTTATTCCTGTCTACAGAGTGCCGTTTAGTCTCCGTTGCCGCGAAGTGCCTGACCCTCCTCAGAATACTTGAACATATTCCATAACTGCCAAGTTTTTGTGTATACTTCCTGTCTGTTTTGGCTCGTGAGGGTTAGGTCCTCCATTTGGTTTATTTCCTCAACCCTCTGGATCCACTGGGCCACGGTTGGTGGCCGAGTGGATTTCCACAAGGCCGGGACACAGGATTTTGCCGCGTCTAACAGGTGACGTATCACTGACTTCTTGTAAGCCCGTGCGGGGGTGTCAGTAGCGTGTAAGAGGAAATAAGCTGGGTCGTCTGGCACAACGCGGTCTGTAAATTTTTGTGTTATTTGGCGGACTTCTCTCCAGAAGCTCTGGATTCCGGGGCAGGACCAGAAGATATGGAGGAGTGTGCCTTTCTCTCTTTGGCATCTCCAACAAATGTCAGATGACGCGGGGTATATTGTGTTAAGAAATGCCGGGGTTCGGTACCAATGGCTAAGGATTTTATAGTTCGTTTCTTGAATCTTTGTACATAATGAGGATTTGTGGGTAAACTGTAGGATATGTTGTTTTTTGCTGGTGGAGAACTGACAATTTAGTTCTTTTTCCCATTTGGTAAGGCCCCGAGGTTTGTAATCTTCTGATGGAGTGATTAACATGTTGTAGGTTAGGGAGAGTGAGTGTGGTAAGGGCCCTGTTTCCGAACATAGGTCTTCCATAAGTGCAAAGGGTTGGTTGATAACCGTAGGTGGTGGCATGCTGCTGAGAAAATGATGGAGCTGAAAAGCCCTCATAAAGTCTAGTCGAAACTGTCCCTCTGGGTCAGTCAATTCTGTGATAGTCTTCCATCTGCCGCCCATGCTAAAATGCGAGGCTTGGTATAATCCTCGTTCCCTGAGTTCTCGAAACCCCCTATCGTTCACTCCTGGTTCAAACAAGGGGTTTCCTATGATGGGTTTAAGTGGTGAGTTGCGAGAGAACAGGGGGGACGAGTCAATGAGATGAGCGCAGATTCGTGCCGTGTTGCCTATTAACGGGTGACGTTTGAGGTCTGTTGGTAGTGCAGTGTAACACCACGGGATTCTATGGATAGGGGTTGTACTTTGTGCTTGTTCGAGTTGTGTCCATAGTTTGGTGGGTGTATGTCGGCACCAGTCAATGAGCCTTCCCAAGTGTGTTGCTTTATAGTAGGTCTGGAGGTCGGGCATTGCCAGTCCTCCGTGTCGTTTGGGTAACGAGAGGATTTTCCTCTGTATTCGTGATTTTTTCCCTGCCCAAAGAAATTTGGTAAATATAGAACGTATTTGGGTGAAGAAATTTGCGGGTATGTGTATTGGGATAGTCTGTAGCAAATATAGGAATTTGGGTAAAATTGACATCTTAAGGATGTTACAGCGTCCGAACCAGGAATGGAGTCCGCCATTCCATTTATCTAGCAATTTCTGTACCTTTTTAAGTAGTGGTGGGAAGTTGTGTTTGAACAATTGGGAAAAAGATGGAGGTATGTATGTGCCCAGATACTTCAAAGCTGTAGTGGTCCATTTCAAATGAAAACTATTTTGTAGTTGTGTGAGTTGTGATTGAGGGATTCCCAGTCCCATCGCTTCGGACTTATTAAAGTTAATTTTCAAATTGGATAGTTGGCCATATATACTAAATTCTTTCATGAGGTTGGGGAGGGAAATGGTTGGGTTTGTGAGGGAGAACATCATGTCATCTGCGTAAGCAGAGACTTTAAATTGTTTTTTATTTACTTCTATACCTGTGATGTCTGGGTTCAGTCTCACGTGGCATAGGAAAGGTTCTAGGGATAATGCAAAGAGCAGTGGTGAGAGGGGGCAGCCTTGACAGGTCCCGTTAGTAATTGGGAAAGCTTCTGAGATTACTCCGTTTACTCTAACTCTGGCTGTAGGGTCTGAATAGATTGAGGAGATCCAGTGTATCATTTTCTCGCCTAGTCCTATGTGCTTTAATGTAGCAAACATGAACCTCCAACTGACTCGGTCGAACGCTTTTTCGGCGTCGGTTCCTAGTAGGATACATGGTGATTTGGTACTGTTGGCTATATGGAGTAGGTTGAGGACTTTGATCGTGTTGTCCCTAGCCTCCCTAGTTGGGACAAAGCCAACCTGGTCTAGGTGGATTAGCGAGGTGAGGTGTTGCTGAAGTCTAGTGGAAATGATTTTTGTGAAGAGCTTTAGGTCTGTATTTAAAAGGGAGATCGGGCGATAAGAGCCGCATTGGCTCGGGTCTTTGCCTTCTTTTGGTATAACGGAGATTTGTGCCTGTAGAGTAGATTTAAAAAATTTTTTCCCTGTGCCTAGGTTGTTATAGAGTCTGACCAGGTGTTGTCCGAGCGAGGGGAGAAGGATCTTATAATAGTGGATAGTGAGTCCATCCGGTCCTGGTGCTTTACCCGGCTTAGAATTCTTTACAGCGGTTTGCAGTTCGGTCAACGTAATTGGTTCTTCTAGTAAGGATTGAACATCGTCAGGGAGAGTCGGCATAAGGGAGGACGATATGTATTCTGTTATCTTGTCAGGGGGAGTTTGTGTCTCTTGTAAGTTGTATAGAGATGTATAAAAGGAACTGAACTCCTGCGCAATGTGCTGAGGTATAGGGATTTTTTGACCTTTGGGGGACATAATGTGGGGTACGTATGAGGTCAGTTTCTGTTCTCGTAACGATTGGGCCAGCAGTCTCCCACATTTGTTCCCAGATTCATAGTGTTTCCTTTTACATATTTGTATGGCTGCTTTGGCTTTATATCGTAAAAGGTCGGTGATCTGTGAGCGGACCGTGTCTAGTTCTACTTCTAATTGTTTGGTGGGGCTTAATTTATGATCTATCTCTAGTGTTTCTAGTTTTTTAAGCAAGGTGTTCAATTGTGCAATCCTTTGTTTTTTGAGTCTTGAACCATGTTTGATGAGTATTCCTCTAATGACAGTTTTATGTGCCTCCCATACTAATCCCATGTCACTGTCAGGAGTGGTATTTGTGGAAAAGTAGTGTCCTATTTCTTTTGTCACCTCAGCTAAAACTTCTGGGTCTTTCAGAAGGCCTTCATTTAGACGCCACGGTGGTTTCTGTGTCGACCTCAGGTCTGGGAGATTGTATTGCAGTGTAATCGGAGCGTGGTCCGACCATGTGATAGAGCCTATAGTGGTTTTTTTGATCGCTTGTAGATCTTTGTGAGGGATCAGAAAGAGATCGATTCTCGAGTACGTCTGGTGCGGTTTAGAGAAAAAGGTGTAGTCTTTTTCCCCGGGATGGAATAGGCGCCAAGCGTCAATCAGTTGTGAGTTGTGTAGCGTCACGCCGATGCGCTTGCGTAGTTCTCGCGAGGTAGAGGATGATCCAGTGGAAGTATCCTCTGAAGGGATTAGAGGGACATTGAAGTCTCCTCCTAGTATCAAGTGGCCGTCTGTGAATTGCGATAGGAGGTCTAGGTGTCGTTTGAGAAATCTGTCTTGTTGTGTATTGGGGACATATAGATTAATTGTAAATCCTTAAACAATCCATATTAATTCCAGGTTGTGAGGCAACAAAACACGAAAAATGCCAAGGGGGGGGGGGGCTAAATACTTTTGCAAGGCACTGTATATAGAAACAGAAAGGTTATAGATATCAAGACCTAAACAGCTCTGCCATTATAAAGTGTATAATAGAGTTTAGACCTGTTTGCCTTTAATGTCGAATTCTGGGATAATGAATATTATCTAAATACATTTGTCATGTGTATTTTTCTTGAATCTTGGTGTGCTTTGTGTATTTCTTTATTTCTTCCAGATCTGTGCAGTAATCCAGTGTGAGACTTTACCTCTGTGCAGGATCTTCCTGAAATAAAGATTGGTCATTGCTGCACTCTCTCCTTGTGCAGGATGACTGGTCACTCTTGTAGTTTTCTGCAGGCAGCCTGTGGTGGGTGGAGTCTGCTGGGTCCCTCTTACAACTTCACAGTGATGATGTCACTGCTATTTTTACAAGGTAATATTTGGGGTTTGTAAAAGCATTTGGTACACGCTGATGCTACATACAGTGCTTACAGCAGTTGCATCACCTAGAAATTAAATAGTTTATTTTTGCGCAAACTTGCCCAAACAAACTTTTTAAAGTGACAAAAAACCTTGAGATTTCCCAAAGATCCGGAACCCAAGGCGCTTTATTTCTTACTTGTTTTTTGCTATACTCTGTGACCTCCCACAACTTTCTATTGCTAATCAATGTAGTACCCTGTAGTTTAGGCAGGGAGCTCCTCACAAATTTACTTGCCAGGAGTAGTCATCCTGCTTGATTGATAGAGATCTATTGATTTCTCCCTAAGTTTGGCCTTGTTGCACTTTTCTCTTCTCTCTCCCTGCCTTTTACCATTAAGTGGCTGGGTACTTGGTGGTACTAGGTATGAGAAGGGCAACCCAAGGTCAGGTTATGGTAATGTGGGGTATCTCAGCCAATGGGCAGGGGTTTTCTTGGATCCCTTGGCCTGCTGGGAGAACCTATATATATATATGGGTGGAGTCAGGGGATCGGGGTTCTTTGCCGCCTGGACGGCTGTCTGGGTGACGTGTGTTGTATTGCCCCGGGCTGCTAGGCCAGAGTTTGGGCCTATCCCGGGCACATCTGGCTGCTAGGCTGTCTGAGGGTCTATCCAGAAACAAGAGAGCAGCGCAGGGTTGGGATTGCAGCTTGCAGTCCAGCTAAAAGTGATGATTCTGACGGAAACTGTCGTGGTCAGCAGTAGAGGGGAAGCTTTTGCCAGTAAGGGACTATCCGTTTTATTACCAGGGACCACAGTGAGTAACTGAAGCAAGTACCGGAGCATCATTCTCACCAGGCGGGGACGGTGAAGAATCTGGAAACTTCAGTGGGAATCAAGCCAAGGACCCAGCCAGCGGAGGTGACTCTGGCAGAGCAGCCTTGTGTGTCAAGCTAGGGACCGAGCAGACCAGCGTGGGTAAAGGTTGAGAGGTATCTAGAGTGCCAAGCTAGGGACCCAGCAGAAAAGCGGGGGTGAGGCTTGAGGAAGATACCACCGTGAAGATTGGAGGAGATAAAGGGATTCAGTGGCAGTGAATCGAAGGGTCTAGTGAGAGAGACCGGGAGCTCAGTGTATGGAAGAACTACAAGGAGAAGTTGTAGTGAAACTGAAAGAACTGTTACGCTTTGTGTTAGGAACTGTTAAAGACTGTTGTCATAGGAGACAGCATTCCTTCACGTGCAGATGTGGCTTCTTGCTGGAGGCCTTTCCCTGCACGGCTGTCCTCCTGTTGAAGTTTTGGAGTCTGCTAATTGAGTTTGCAACTATCTAAGAGTGTCCCAGCCCTAACCCTCTTTCCCCTGTTAAGAGAAATAAAACCTCTTTTACATCCAAGAAGTGTCTGGTGCCGAATGACTTTCATCATCTTTGCACCCACTATGCCTCACAACCCACTACATACAGAAGGATGTCAGCTATCTCTTGCCCTGGAGGTTCTCATTAGACTGAAACGAGGCCTGGGACCTTGATGCATCAATAAGGTCAACAGCCTTCCTGACCAAAGAGGAGATACAAGAGGTAGAGCTAAACACATTTGACATGATAGAACATTACAGATTTTAGGTCTGTATGTGGGAGGGGCCTGTACCTTTTACCCACTCAGGAGGGACTACATACATACTTAGAAGTAACTTTTTAGTAATTTGGAGCTGAAACAGGCACAATGAATGAGCAATAGGCACACTGTAGAACAGGACAGTTCAGTTCAGTTCTCAGTACTGTATTACACTGTTAGTTACCAGAGGACGGCTTCTGCTGGAGGGTTGGCAGTATGCTGTTCATTCAGTCTGTGCTAGCCCACTGATGGGGATCCACAGAAGGTTCTACTGTACTATTGTCTCCTATGCTGTCCCTACTCCCCATGGAACCCTTACACTATGCACTTTCTCTAATCAGTGGGTTCCTTTCCCTAACTTGCAACTCCCTCAAAAGTGCACCCAAATGATGTGGGATTAAATGCTCCCTTGTTAGGATGGCTGCCAGAACTCTTGCAGGAATTAGTTATCCAATTAGATACCTGCCTTCCCAAACTGGGTTAGCAGAGTCCACAAGGGGACAATTCCCTTGAAGTGGAACTAAACCCATCAATTTAACGGTTCCAAAAAACAGTTACATTCCTGGGATGCCAGGAATGATAACTATCACATTTGCTTGTGCTCTCAACAAAACTGTCAAACCATCAAATGGCTGGTGTCATAAATGATCACATGTGCAGCACCATGGCAGTTGAAAACCAAACAGAGGCCAAGGTGGCAGCTTCCTTGGCTGAAAAGCATCGGAGGGTTTAGTTCAGCTATAACAGATTTCCCTTGCCCCAGCATCAGCACAGTGCCATCTACAGGTGGGAAGAATACCTGAACCTTCCTACATGTAGAATAAAGCTGAATCTGCCTTCAGCAGACAGCTGTAGGTGTCCTCATTTGGAGATAAAAGGCTAAGAAATTTGAAATAAAATAAAACAGATCTGCTCTAGGAGGGTCATGTTCTTATCCCCTTTAAAGATTAACTCCAGTTTTGTTGATAAAACATTCCCCTCTGGATGATCTATCATCCCTTTAGACATGATTTCCAATTGGGAGTATCTCAGCAAAAATGACATTTATTTTTGAAGGGGATGCCTGAAATCTGACTTGTGCAGACTTCTGGGAAAATCAGTGAGCCAATCACACAAGCAGGAAATGATGTTTCTGGGCGGTGTTCTGTACACATTGTGTGTACAGAACACCTCCAGGTAGTTACATTGCATTGCATTTTACAGAAAATTACAGAGCTGCAGATTGAAAAGGAAAGGTAATTTTTAATAACATTCAATTACAATGACTTGTGTTGCAATTGTATACGCTATATTATTATTTTTTTTTTATTTGCAATTTTTTCCCACAAAAGTGGAATCACCCTTTAAATTCTGTTTCTAGCTTCCTCTCTTCCTAATGTTCTACTGTGAAAATTTCCATAAAACGTTTTATTATAATACTCTGCAATGCTGGGAAAGTGGCGGATGTAAATACATTGTTTATCCCGGCGGCGGCAAAGGAGTTAAAACGAAATCCAATTCAATTGACCGAGAACTAAAAACAAAGAGTCAGCAGCTAAAGAATCAGCAGTGCAATGAGTAGGGCGATGCCAGGAATAATAAACAGTGTTTTAGGATTTAAAACTAGCAGTTGAAAAAATCCTTTGGTAACCAGTTCTGTCACAAACATTACAAGCAACTTCAAGTGCTGCTCCATTTCCTTGGGATAAAAATCACTTCCAGTTCCAGTATCGTGTCAATATTAAAGAAATGTATTAGAGAAGGAACACAACAAAAGTGCAGAAATTTAAAAGCAGGAAACTTATTGTTCTAGTTACAAGTTTTTACTTTTTTTTAAGTTTTTACTTTTTTTTTTTGTTATGGTATGTATATTTAAGGGGTTGTGCAAAGTGCAGGGTGAATTACAACTAAATTTCTGCATACAGCAGTTCTAGTCCTGATGAAAAAAGTAAATTAAACATAGACTTAAAGCAGAGTACCACCGGAATTTTTTTTTAAAAAGTCAGCAGCTACAAATACTGCAGCTGCTGACTTTTAAAATAAGGTCACTTACCCGTCCAGGGCGCCCGCGATGTCCTCACCCAAAGCCACGGATTTTGCAGCACTCTTTCCATGCAAGTGGGAGCAAATACCTGTATTAGACAGATATCTGCTCCCCCCTGAAAGGTGCCAAAGGTGACACCAGAGGGGGGGAGGAATCCGGATCACCGGAAGTTCCATTTCTGGGTGGCAAAAACAGAACATTCCATAGCTCAACTCACCAACCAGTCTGCCAACCAACCAAATTAACCTGTCCAACAGTCTGCGTTAAAAACAGGGGTTTAGTTAGCACGCATTTGCAAACGCATGCATAAGCTGCAAGGCCTCTTCACGGCACCCTGTGTATGCTTACAGTCCTAACATTACTGAATTTATAAGTGTCTCCACAATGGGTGGAACTCCGCTTTAAGAGGGCTATTACCATACCTGCAGAACTGGTTGCAGGGGTAGGCAGACAATTGCCATTGGGCCAGTGCTTACAAGGCCTTCAGTTAAGATACTTGACCGTTCAGACATCAGTCAGAGCAGGACTCTTAGGCAGGTGCAGTTTGTACTCCCCATTGTAGGTGGCGCTCGACCAAAGTAGCAATGCAGAAGGGGAAATAAGTTGTAAGATACTTGCTGTCCAACAGCTGTCCGATTGGTTGCCGGTGCCCCATGTGACTCCGGCAGCCATCTTGGGTCAGGCAGAGTCTATTTAAGACTCCGGCTCCCAGGATTGGCGTGTTTTATGCAAGTGGCTAGTGTTAGGACAGGTTCCCTGTCTGGCAGGGACAGTGCTTAGAGGCAGGGAAAGGTTCTGGAGGAGTAGGGACAGTGTAGTGACTACCTCTCTCCAGGAAGCCTTGCCCTTTGGGTGTGGACTGGCCAGGCCTCATTCTGCTCCTCATTGCAAACGCTGTCAGCTTATTCAAGTATTCAGACTACTGTCACAGTACATAAGTGGCTGCGGATGGATGTGCCTACCCGCTGGGCCTGACTGAGTTGTGTTGAACCTTTCTAAAGATAAAACGCTATTGCCTAACTTGGACTTGCCACACCATCCTGCACCTTGCTCTCACTCACAATCAACAAAACATGCTGGAGATTACTGTGTGTGTATATATATATATATATATATATATATATATATATATATATATAGCTATTTGCTCCCCATTCAAACTTTTAAGTCTTCCAGCGCCAGCTTCCCTTGTGGCTCTGAGATGTCATGTGACCAGATGCTTCAAAGTAGACTGGGGCTCAAAGTAGACTGGGGCTCAAAGATGTGTCCTAATAATCCATGTCTTTTAGGCAAAAACCCACCTCTCGCCATGCTTACCAATCATTGTGCAGCATAGCATACTTTGTTTGGGGCACCTCCCTAAGCTCATATAAAAACTGTTTCTACTATCAAATGGGGGCTTGATTGTGTTTGCCGCCCAGGCCAAAGTTTCCCAGTTCTCCCCTATGTACTTTTTAAATTCTTTGACAGATCAGGTAATAACGCCATGTCCACGTGCCCCTAATGAGGAACAGCAATTGGACCAGATAGAACAGGGGTCTCCAAACTTTCTAAACAAAGGGCCAGTTTATTGTCCTTCAGACTTTATGGGAGGTGGACTGTGGTCAGTGGAAGTGGAAATTTTCCTGGCATCAGTGGGAGTAAACATTGTCACATTAGGGGGAAGAATAGTGACCCATCGTTGGTGTCAGTGTAAGCAATGGTGCCCCATTGTTGATTTCAGAAGGCATAATAGTGTCTCCTATCAGTGGGAGGAATAGTGCCCCAAGGGCCGGATAAAGGCAAGCAAAGGGCCACATCTGGCCGCCGGGATGCAGTTTGGAGACCACTGAGATAGAATATCTAGCTTGATTACTATTGTTTACCTGAAATAAATCTGTGTCAGAGGTGCTTCATTAAGAAAGTGGAAAACCTTACAATCTCTAGTGATGGCCTTACACACTGCTACTCTTACTACTTTCAACTGGTTTTTGATGGTCAAAACAACCAAATGTATCAAGGTAGCCTTCAAATAACAGTTTCTATTAAAATTGTAAAACAGCTGTAATTGTTGATGAGTGCTTGTCTTGATACAGTTGATGGCTTTTGCAATCAAACATTGGTTTAAAAAGTTTAAAACATCAGGACCAATTGGCTCAAGTTGGTGTCAGGAGCGTCCTGGTTTTGCCTGTGGCATTCTCCTTGTCTGTCTGTCCACCTGCAAGGTGATTGATTGTAGCCAGAGTGGAGACCAAACCTGATATAAGCCAGCCATGCCTGCAGTCTCATGCTTGTGATAGAGTGTGTGATGCCTGATCAAGCTCTCTGTTTATCTGCCCTGCTTTGCCAAATTGAATTTCCCTGTGTATGACCTTGGATTGGATATAGACTATTCTCTAAACTCTGCCTGCCTTTTACCTGGACTGTCATTGAACCACTCTGCCTGTCTGCCAAGCACAAGTATCTGTTTGCTTTGCTCAGTTCCTGCATGCACTGGCATGGTAACCAAGCACTATAGCATTGTGTACGTAAGTAAGTCCTAGGGGCAACCAAATATCGATAGGCCTGCTTGCCTTATGAGAAAGGGGGCTGCTTTAGGTAAAGAACACAGTAGACAGCTTGAGTGTCTGACCACCTGCGTTAGGGGTAAGCGTGACAGTTGGCCATACAGCTGGTTGCCCTTATTTTATTCACATTAATACTAACTACTAGGTATATACCTATAAGTACCTTTTGAAAAGCAGGATCCTGACCCTTCTTACAAGTTGTACCAAGACCCTTTAAAATACGTATACTTCTGTGTAGGAATTGGTTGCAAAAAAGGTAACACTGCTCCATAAATCTATCTTGACTGGCCACTGGGAAGATAAGCAGGTTACCACACACTGCTCATGTGTTTTCCATAAAATATACACATATAAAATTGCTGCTCCATCTGCTCGAATAGGCCAGCACACTCCTAATCTGCTAATGCATTGTGCTTGGCTCCCTGGAGTGTGGATGGGAGGAAAGGATTTCTTCTTTATTTTAAATAATCCTTTTTGTTATTCCATCATGCTTGTCCATCAGCTTATGTCCACTCCAGCAAAATTCCTGCATCCCGATAAGAAATAAACACAGTAAATACATTTGAATCTTAACAGCAAATATTCATCTGGTAGAAGCCAGTATTCTGTCACCGGATAGAAAATCTAAGATGGATTAGCAAGGCCAATTCACATGTTACTCAATTTCCATATATTCCCAGGTCTCTAGGTATTTAATGGCAGATGACTTAAAATTCACCTTTTTGTCCATCTGATTCCCACAGCAATTTGTGAACTTCAAGCTGTGGGTTAATAAATATGTAAATCCAGATTTAAAAGAATTATGTTAGGCGACCGCTAGTGCAACATAAAATGTATCTCAGCATATTATTCATGACTTTCAGTGTCATGTGTTTAACACTTTTATGACGAGGAGTATTTTGTGCCTTTAAGACCAGACAGATTCTGGTCAGAAGGCTTTAACCACTTGATGCCTAAGGTATGTACATGAAAGTCCTCAGGTTTCAGTGGTTATGCTAGGATGCCTGCACCCACAGGCATCATCCCGGTATCGATCTTTTCAGCCGGTGATTCTTTTTTTTGCAGAAGTGATCTGAGGGACTAATTAGCCACTCAATCGACTTTGCGGGTGGTGGAAGGGGGTCCCACCACCCCTCCCGCTGCCGCCGCCCCTCCTCTTGGCTCTCCGGTCCCACCACGGTTTCCAGGAGTGATGCAGCTGACAGCGATGGCTGCTCTGTACAGAGAGAGAGAGGAACTGATGTTGTTCCTCTCTCTCTGTAATCCTGGAAATTGGGAGCGACGAGTAGTCACTTCCGTTCCCGCCCCTTTTGTTTACCTGGCCACTAGTAGCCAGGAAAGCAGCCGATTAGACTGATCTGTGTCTGATCGGCTGCATTGTAGGCCAGAGGAGAGTTTTGGTTTCACATCGATTTGGGGTCTAATAGACCCAAATCTCTCCTAAAATAGGGCCTGTCATGGCCCATGCTGTTACAAGGGATGTTGTTCATCCCTTGTGATAGCAATTAAGTTAGTATAAAGAAAAAAAAAATGTGTGTATAACTACAAATGGAAACGCATACGTTACTCCCGCACTCATATGTAAACAGTGATCGCATCACACATGTGAGGTATTGTCGCGAACATCAGAGCGGGAGCAATAATTCTAGTACCAGACCTCCTGTGCCACTCAAAACTGGTAACCTGTAAAGGCGTTTAAACCGTCTCCTATGGAGGATTTTAAGCACGGTAGTTTGCTTCCATTCCGCGGGCACAGTTTTAAAGCGTGACATGTTAAGTATCTACTTGGCGTAACATCATCATTTACATTATACAAAAAATTGGGCTAACTTTAATGTTTTTTTTTTTTTATTCGTGAAAGTGTTTTTTTTTTCATAAAAATTGCATTTGAAAAACTGCTGTGCAAATACCGTGTAACATAAAAAATTGCAATACCCACCATTTTATTCTATAGGGTCTCTGCTAAAAAAAATATATATATAATGTTTGGGGGTTATAAGTAATTTTCTTGGAAAAAAAAGTAGATTTTTACATGTAGGAGTGAAGTGTCAGAAATGGCCCGGATGGCAAGTGGTTAAAGGAGAAGTATGGGAATGAAAAAAACAAGCATCTATACTCACCTTCATGCTGCAGCTGTCTCCTGCTGTCTCTAAACTCGAGAACTGAGGGATCATATAGTTACATAGTAGGTGAGGTTGAAAAAAAGACACAAGTCCATCAAGTCCGACCTATGTGTGTGATTATATGTCAGTATTACATTCTAAATCACTGTATGTTGCAGTTGTTCAGGTGCTTATCTAATAGTTTCTTGAAACTATCGATGCCCCCCGCTGAGACCACCGCCTGTGGAAGGGAATTCCACATCCATGCAGCTCTTACAGTAAAGAATCCTCTACGTAGTTTAAGGTTAAACCTCTTTTCCTCTAAATTTAGAGTGGCCATGAGTCTTGTTAAACTCCCTTCTGGGAAAAAGTTTTATTCCTATTTATTGTGGGGTCTCCAGTATGGTATTTGTATATTGAAATCATATCCTATCTCAAGCGTCTCTTCTCCAGAGAGAATAAGTTCAGTGCTCGCAACCTTTCCTCATAACTAAGATCCTCCAGACACTTTATTAGCTTTGTTGCCCTTCTTTGTACTCACTCCATTTCCAGTACATTCTTCCTGAGGACTGGTGCCCAGAACTGGACGGCATACTCTAGGTGAGGCCAGACCAGAGTCTTGTAGAGCGGGAGAATTATCGTTTTTTCTCTGGAATTTATCCCCTTTTTAATGCATGCCAATATTCTGTTTGCTTTGTTAGCAGCAGCTTGGCATTGCATGCCATTGCTGAGCCTATCATCTACTAGGACCCCCAGGTCCTTTTCCATCCTATGGTGCATGCCAAAGGACCTTATTTTGTACAGTAAACGTTTATGGGGAACTGTGTCAAATGCATTTGCAAAATCCAGATACACCACGTCTACAGGCCTTCCTTTATCTAGATGGCAACTCATCTCCTCATAGAAGGTTAATAGATTGGTTTGGCAAGAACGATTCTTCATGAATCCATGCTGATTACTGCTAATGATACCATTCTCATTACTAAAATGTTGTATATAGTCCATTATCATCCCCTCCAAGAGTTTACATACTATTGATGTTAGGCTAACTGGTCTGTAATTACCAGGGATGTATTTTGAGCCCTTTTTAAATATTGGTGCTACATTGGCTTTTCTCCAATCAGCTGGTACCATTTCAGTCAGTAGACTGTCAGTAAAAATTAGGAACAATGGTCTGGCAATTACTTGACTGAGTTCCCTAAGAACCCTCGGGTGCAAGCCATATGGTCCCGGTGATTTATTAATGTTAAGTTTCCCAGTCTAATTTTAATTCTATCCTCTGTTAACCATGGAGGTGCTTCCTGTGTTGTGTCATGTCGTGCGTCCCACCTTGCGTTCCAGCGTACCACTTCCGGGTATGACGTGTAAGCGTGACTCCGCCTTACGCGTTTTGTCATAGGACGTTTTCAAAGACGGTGTTGACGCATACGCTTCACACATTGAAGGCGTAGGCGTCGACACCGTCTTTGAAAACGTCCTATGACGAAACGCGTATGGCGGAGTCACGCTCACACGTCATACCCGGAAGTGGTACGCTGGAACGCAAGGTGGGACGCACGCTCATTGCTTGTTCCTGGTCCCATCCTTGCACACAGCGCTGTTCGATATTACAATATACGATATACTTGTTATATGTGTATAGACTTTGCTATTACTATATGCACCAATAAACTAGGACATACTTCACGAAGGAAGCCCCTGTTTTTTCTTTCTCTATGGGGTGGACTGGAGAGTCTAACAGCTAGTAACTGGCAAGCGGTGGAGGAACCTGGCTCTCTGGAACGCACAGTTTTATCTGTAATCAGCGGAGGAACCATACAGATCTGAGGAACAGCAGGAGTACTGGAATGATCCATACCCATCCCCAAAGGCACCCACTCTATCGCTCGGTACCCCTGTAGGGGTGTCTCTTTTTGGTGAGTGGGGGAGCACGGGGGGGGGTGAGCACCTCGAGTCACCGTTTGAACTACACACAGAAGTCACTGTTTTATGTTCCTGCGGTTGATGGACTGCATATAATACTGAACTTTGCTAACTACACTGTCCGGCTAGAGGCAATTTTCTGGTTTTAAACGGACAAAATATCTTTTAAATCCTTATTACAATTGCTGACATATTATAATATAAGGGTTTCGCTATTCTCATGCGATTTGCCATGTGTATTATCTCTATGTAATTTCTATTTGTGGGTATACCAACAATTCCCCTGAGAACCACAATGAATGTAATCTAGCACTGACACTTTATATTTATATCTATATTTAATAGGGAGTTTGCCCCTGATAGAGTGCCACACTGTCCCAATAGTTTTGGAGTTTGGGATGATTTTCAACTAATATTATATAAATTACCGAACTAATTTATTTTGAGTTTCTAAATATCCTCTCACACTGACACCCTATATTTATCACACACATTTCTTCAGAATATTCTTGCACTTTATAGGATGATATAGTGTCATAATACTTTTGAACTTTGGGGTTAATTTTTAATTTATCTAATTTTTATAGAAACTTTGGTCATTTTCACATTATTCATGCCAATTTGAACATATGAATCACTTTTTATACTGCACTTTATACTGCTTTAGTGTCACAATATTTTTGAACTCTGGGGTCAATTTTTACTTTAAAGGATTAATGTTTTTTTCACATTATTTATGGTAATTTGAATATAGTAAACACTCTCTGTTAATAGGGTAACAGGATTTCAATCTTCACTTATTTTTTGGTTTATTATTTTTTGGTTCATTATTTGGGATTTACACATACAAGGCTATTGGGTGAGATATGACCATACTTAGGTACAATAAGGAGATATCCCATATAAGCACTTATGTTAATGAACAAAGATTGTAATTCATTCACCAATTAATATTTTTAGGGCAGCGCCACTCTTCTCCCACACTACCTCTTATATCTATTCAATTAGACCCCTCCGGGGAACTAATTAGGGAAAGGCTGCAGCTCACACATTGTCTGAAGCGCGGATTTATTTACTTAATGCTACTACTTATATTGGCATGGGGCAGGGTCACTGGGTGACGTCATCCGGAGGTATTGCTGCAGCTCGCAATCACCTGTACAAAGGGGGAGATTTATTAAAACTGGTGCAGCTGTGCATGGTAACCAATCAGCTTCTAGGTTTCAGTGTTAAAGATTAATTGAACAAGCTGGAGTTAGAAGCTGATTGGGTACTGTGCACAGCCGCACCAGTTTTAGTAAATCTACCCCAAAGCGCGCTCAACTCTGCTAGACTTTGGTGGTTATTTATGAAAGGCAAATCCACTTTGCACTACAAGTGCAAACTACAAGTGCAAAGTGCACTTGAAATTGTACTGAAAGTACACTTGGAAGTGCAGTCGCTGTAAATCTGAGGGGTCGATCTGAAATGAGGGGATGCTGATTTTATTATTCAATCATGTGCAAGCTAAAACGCTGTTTTTCATTTTCCTTGCATGTCCCCCTCAGATCTACAGCGACTGCACTTCCAAGTGTACTTTCAGTACAATTTCAAGTGCACTTTGCACTTGTAGTTTGCACTTGTAGTGCAAAGTGGATTTGCCTTTAGTAAATAACCCTGGGGCACTTTTTACTGCAAATGTTGCAGCAGAGAACAGCCTAATAGGTATTGTTTGCAGTATAATGTGAAGCCATAAAATCAAGGTGGCCACAATAAAAGTTTAATTTCACAGGCAGATAAGAACTTCATTTAAAGTGTTTGGAATGCTCTCTTTGTTTTAATTGCTTAAAAAAAAACACAAAGGAATTAAGGAAAAAAAATTGCTGACTGCGTCTCGCACACGACTCAGAGTAACATTTATTTATAAATTATGGTGTGAATTAAAAAAAAAAAAATACTGACTGCATTTAGAACTCATTATACTGAAAGCTGACCATGAAGAATGTATGTTTTATGCTTTTTGCAAACTTTATTAAAGAAAAAGTTAAATATGTTTTTGTTTTTGCTTAGTGGCTGATTGAAGTCGCCTTTCTTGGAACCTCATAAAAACGATTTCTGCTTTAAAGTGTACTGTTTCCCAAATCCAATATTCATTAGTGCCATTGATTTTTAATCAGCTACGTTCTCTATTATTCAGTAGCTTAGTGATGATATTTTTGAATCGTTTAGTTAATTTAACAGCAAAGCAAAGCCTAGCGCATGGCAGCAGAAAAGTGCGTTAAGTCGAAGAATGTGTGTGCTGAATCATGAAATATAGTTCTATAGAAAGAGGAAATATTCATAGGAGATAGACTGAAACATTCACAAATGTAAACGTGTTCCGGAGGTTTCCAAATCTTGACATGTTTGACTTTGTATTTACCTTTGTCATGCACAGGGTGAAAGCTAACATTCTCTGTCATCAATTTACAATTACTTGGAAGAAGAGACTGTATTGCATTAAGCCCAGAAACTAAATTTTATTATATTGCAGCTTACCAATTGTAGCGCTTTCCCAGCAGAAATTAACTGGTGTGTGCGACAGTCCTTTTCTAGACCAGATCCCTTTGGAGAGGTCCTGCAGTTAGTTCCAAATCACGGTCAGGTCCCAGCTCTGCACCACAGGGACCTCACAAAACAGCAGTACAGTTCATAGGCTGCCTCAGGGGCATCAGCCCCCTGAGGCTGGGAATTCTCCTGGCTGGGGAAAGACAAAGTCTTCAGAGCTCCAGACTATGTATCAGCTTCCCAGCCACCATCTGAGTGCACCTCTCCTGGGATTGGCTAGGCCTTGATCAAAATTCAGGCTGGCTATTTGAATTCTCCCTTCCTAAGTTCTAGAGCAGGGGTGTCAAACTAAATTTCACCAAGGGGCTGCATAAACAGTACGATTGCCCTCAAAGGGCCAGTTGTATCTGGGGTGCACTAAGTACAGAGTGTAGAGTTTAGGAGTGCGATATGTCCAGAGTGCAGGGTTTAGGGGTGCGCTATGCACAGTGTGCAAACCAACCCCCCCAAAGCTTCCGCGCATCACTCTCTCCTACCTGGCCTGGCTCTAGTACCTCCCTGTGTAGGTGGCTCTGGCTCGCCTTGCAAAGTGATTGTTCTCTTTCTCAGATTCTGGGGATCTGTCCCTACCATGAGTGTGTGCAAGGATCTGTTAGTCCTGGGAGCCGCTGAATTTGCAAGTGACTGCGGGGAGCGGGAGTGGAGGATCAAGAGCTGGAGGTGGTGGAATGGAGTTCCACCATGTTCCGGCCGCACAACTGGGTGCGAGGGCCTCTGATTCGGCCCACGAGCCTTGTGTTTGACATCTGTGGTCTAAAAGCTTCTTATAGAGGCAAGGGGAATCAATCAAACCCCCAGCTTGTGAATCCATGAACAGACCAATCCAAACAATTTCTGCTACCCTAAATTACAGAAGGATCCAAAAATTAAACTTGCCTAACTGGGTGGCTGCTACAAATATCTTAGATGTGGTGTTGCATTTTTTTTGGGGGGGGGGGGGCATTTTTGTGGTGGTTGCATTTTTTTTGGGGGGGGGGCATTTTTTCCTTATTTTCACTTGATGATCCAGCCGGTAAGTCTGCTATTATTCTATTGCATGTTACAGACTAAGCTGTCTAGCAAAAATGGCAGCTAGAAGGTGGAGGAAAATCATTTACCACTAACAGGGGTATACAATGATCAGATTTTATTCATGTACCGATATGTAAAATCTTTATAAAAAAAGGGAAAATAATGTATTTATAAGGTTTTTTTTATCTATACAAAAATGTTTTGTCTTTCATTTCTATTTTGAACTGAATGGGTTGTTTTACAAGGTGAGGGTTTACCTACACTTTAATAAAACAAAATAATTATGCAAAGGAAAAACACTGCAATTAAGCATTTAAAATACTACATTTTTTCTGTGATTTTTATCTACAATTTTTTAAGATGGTGACAGGGTCTCTTTACGGCATGGTGGCTGGTATTCAAACTGATATGAATTTACAGTGGAATAAAAATGAAATACATTGATGATTCTAATTATACCAACATTTTCATATGGCTCTCCTGGGTTTCTTTTCATTCTGCATTCAGATCTGGAAGAACGACCAAGGTGTTCCGTTTCACGGTTGGGAAAAATGTTCTTCATAAAAAATGAAAGCACTTATGAGAATTCTGTGTTTTTTCTGCTCTATACATTCCTGGAGCATTAACTCTGATCATTTTATTCTGCGTAATATTCCTGTGTACAGGCTTTACGATTAAATCTTATCCTCCGTCTCCCTGCTGTTTACCCACAGAAAAAAAAAAAATGTTTTTAAAGCGAGATTTATTAGCTTCACAATTTTACATATCAGAAGCTTTTTTTTGTTTTGTTCAGCTGCGAATTTTTCTTGTTGCTGTCAGCGGGAAATGGACAGAATTCTTTTACTGGTTCTGGGTCAGTGAAACAGAATCTATTCAGCTTCCCTGAGAGATACTATTATGCTTCGTACACACGATCGGACTTTCTGCCAACAAAACCGTGGAATTTTGTTCGAAGGGCGTTGGCTCAAACTTGTCTTGCATACACACGGTCACACAAATGTTGGCCAACAATTACAAACGTAGTAAAGTACTAGACATGCTACGTGGTTTTTCAGCTCTTTAGCGCCACCCTTTGGGCTCCTTCTGCTAATTTGGTGTTGGTAGAAGTTTGGTGAGTGTTGATCCGCGCTTTTCTTTTCGCGTTTTTCATTTCGCGCTTTTCAGTTTGTGCTTTTCAGTTCGTGCTTTTCAGTTAGTCTCTGAACGGCCGTTCGTCAACCAGCCATGTTGTGGAATCGGAGGAGATAACGTGTTATTTATTATTGGCCTTGGAGTTATTGCTTTGACATTATTTTTTTGGTTGAATAATGATTTGATTTGGTATATTTTCTATATTTTTGGTGCATAGAATGCACTTTTTGGTTAAGTTCTATTGGTAGATAGCATGACTATTTTTTTTTTTTTAATGCACAATAAAATAATTGTGTAGAATAATACTTGTCTATGTGTTTTACTTCAAATGACAGTTTGGGAGTAGGCAGTTACATTAAAAAAAATACAATGTAATATTAACAAGGGACACCAACATAGTTGTATCTTTGATCTTAAAAACTACGGGATAATGGTGTTGTGGTAACTTGCACAAATAAATAAAAAAAAACATAATAATATTATTCTTGATATCACTAGAAAAAAAAAGCCTTTGAAAATTTGTTTGCAATAACTCCATCAGTATCACCAGCAAAGCAACTTCATTATTATCCCATTAAAGAAGAAGAGAATTGTGCGCTGCATTTGGAGATGTCATAATTTGCCACGTCACGAATGTCAATTCTCCATTACGAATGCCAGTTTAGAAGACCGACCGCTTCTGCTTCCGAGCATGCATGTTTGTACTTTGGACTTTTGTCCGACGGACTTGTGTACACAAGATCGGAAAATCCGACAACACACATTGGTTGGCGGAAAATTTGAAGACCTGCTAGCCAACATCTGTTGGCGGAAAGTCCAACAATAATTGTCCAATAGAGCTTGCAAACGGTCGGATTGTCCGCCAACAGCCTGACATCCAACATTTCCCGTCAGAAAATCCGATCGTGTGTACGAGACTTTAGTGTCCTGGTCAGTTAGAAAATTACACCTTCCATCTGAAGATTTTCACACAGGTTTTTCACTTTATGAAGGCCTCCCTGGCGAAATAATTATGCTGTGAAGGCCATATAATCATGATTCATGGGGTGTGCAGTTGCTGACTGGAGTATTATAAGGATACTAGAAGATAAGGTAAGTTAAAATAAACAGCTTTTTTCAATAGTAGACTCCAAAGTGTTAATGTAGTCCTAAGTCCCCTTTCACATGAGCAGTCCAATCGGGTCCGCCTGAAAATCGGACCATCCCTTCTCTTCTATAGAGCGGCAGATGTAAACGGACTTGTGTTCGCTTACACCTGCCTACCTCCAATCTGATCTGATCCAGCAAATACAAATGGAAGGGGATCCGTTCCCCTACGTCTGCCCGGATCAGATCGGAGGGCAGTCGGGTGTAAACGGACAGCCGATACGTTTACATCCAACTGTCAATAGAGCAGAGCGGGCTGTGTCTGTGTCCGCTCTGAATAAGCGGAGCATACACTGACATCTGCGCGTTCTGCTCAGCTCAGCAGGGGCTCAACGGATAGATCCTCTGTTGAAAAATCCGCAACCGGACTGTGTGAAAGGGGCCTAAATCAGTGGTCTTCTATCTGTAACTTCTCGCACCTGCATGAATACATTCCTGAAATTCACAATATTTAAAGACCATCTCTATGACAATTCTCAGATCCAGTTACTATGTGATGCACAAGCCTTATAAATCTATATAAAAACTTCCTTTACCTTCCCCGAGTGAGCTGCGCAACAAGTTTAAAGTGGTTGTAAACCCTAAAAAAAAAACCAAAAAAAAAAAAACCTGCAAGACAAAGGCATAATGAGCATACTAGCTCATTATAAATTACTTACCTGAGATCGAAGCCCCCGCAGCGGTCCTTGTTCACCGCTCCGACGGCCGACATCCCTCCCGGAGTTACTTCTGGGTATCGCGGGCTCCGGTGCTGTGATTGGCCAGAGCCGCGATGACGGCATGCGCACGGGAGCCTCCAGTAACGGCATAGGCTAACTGAAGTAACGGCACGTACGTGCCGTTGCTTCAGTTTGCTTCAGTGCGCATTAGCCGATGACGTCGGCACACGCAAATACAAGGGATATCTCCTAAACCGTGTAGGTTTAGGAGATATCCAGTGTAGCTACAAGTAAGCCTTATTATAGGCTTAACTGTAACAAAAAGTGGTTGTAAAGGGTTTACAAACACTTTAAGGAATTAATTCACCAGAAAAGTAAAATAAAAGCTCAGGCTGGCTACAGCCTAACAGTAACACATGCTAAATGTATTACAGACACAACTGTCTAAACCTAGGTTCATACTGTATATGTGCGGGTCTGGAACACGTGCATAATCATGCGCATTCCCAACTCACATAGAAACACACTTGTAGGCAGGTACAGTCTACTTTCTCCATTGCAGGTGGCGCTCTTCCACAGCGGCACTGCAGTTGGAGAGAAAGTCAAGAGGATTGTAGTTCCTCTATGGTTTCCTGGGTCACTGGGGAAGGGATCCAATTGGATGCTGTTGCCTCATGTGACTCTAGCAGCCATCTTGGGTCAGGTAGAGTCTATTTAAGGTCCTGACTCCCAGGTTTGGTGCAGATTTTGCGAGTTGGTAGAATAAGGACAGGTGCCTCGCCTTGTAGGGACGGAACTATCAACAGGAAAAGGTTCCCCACAAGGAGGGAATGGATTGGGCTTGCAACTATTCTGGATATCTTCCTGCTTGGGCACAAGACGGCCAGGCCACATTCTGCCTCTCCTAACAGATGCTGTCATTTCGGCTGAATCCTGCTTTCTCTGTTAGATCTGTGAGTGTTCCTATCTGGACTGCTTTCCCACTGTCTTTGTATTATTTCAATACAAGTTCCTTCATCACACTGGGATTGTGTTTTATATTCCTGCCGCATCACGCTGCACCCTACCTACAGGCTGCTCTTTAGCAAATGTACGAGGTTCCCATTAATTCTTTAAAAATTCTTTAACCACTTCAGCCCTGGGAGGATTTACCTTCTTTATCACCAGGCCATTTTTTGCGATACAGCACTGCGTCCTTTTAACTGACAATTGCGCAGACGTGCGACGTTGTACCCAAACAAAACGTATGTTCTTTTTTTCCAACAAATAGAGCTTTCTTTTGGTGGTATTTGATCACCTCTGCGGTTGTTTATTTTTTGCACTATAAACAAAAAAATTAAAAAAAAAAACAATATTTTTTACTTTTTGCTATAATAAATATATCCCCCCCAAAAAAGTAAAAAAACTCATTTCTTCATGAGTTTATGCCAATATGTATTCTTCTACATATTTTTGGTAAAAAAAAAACGCAATAAGCATATTGTGATTGGTTTGCGCAAAAGTTATAGCTTCTACAAAATAGGGGATAGATTTATGGCATTTTTATTATTATTATTTTTTTTTACTAGTAATGGCAGTGATCAGCAATTTTTTGCGGGACTGTGACATTGCAGTGGACAGATCGGACACTTTTGACACTTTTTTGGGACCATTGACATTTATACAGCGATCAGTGCTCTAAAAATGCACTGATTACTGTATCAATGACACTGGCAAGGAAGGGATTAACACTGGGGCGATCAAGGGGTTAAATGTGTTCCCTGGGAGGTGTTTCTAACTGTGGGAGGAGTGGACTGACTGGGAGTACAGAGAGATCGCTGTTCCTAATCACTCGGAACAGATGATCACTCAGTACTCCCCTGACAGAATGGGGATTTGTTTGTTTACATTGACAGATCCTCATTCTGGCTCTCTATGGTGCGATCATGGGTGGCTGGCAATCATCGTGGTCGCCGGCCACACGCATCGGCTTCGGTGCCACGCCACTGGAGGTGCGCGCCTTCGGCACCATGCACTCGCCCACTGTATCTGTTGAACGAAGTGATGTACACCTACAGCGATTCGCGCAATAGAGCCGACCTGCGACAGTATAATGATGGCGGCTGGTCGGCAAGTGGTTTAAAAAAAAAAAGGGTTGGAGGCTTCTTTTCCCTGCATTTCTTGCAGATACAGCGGCCATTTCAAATAAATAGGCTGCAGTATCTGTGACGTGCACGTGCAAAAGTGCATGCACTTGTGTGAACCTAGGCTAATGCAGGGTTCCTATATGTGCAAAAAAAATAAGCACTTCTCCAGGTCGATCTCTCTTTACAGCCCAATTTACCAGCGGGTGCAGGTCCAGCTTGTGACTATATGCATTCAAAGAGAGAAAGTAAGATGATCGCACACCAATGTCATTTAAAAAGCATCTCCTTTATTCAAACTGTTAAAAGCATTACAATGTTATGCCCTGTACACACGAGTGGAATTTCCAACAACAAATGTTGGATGTGAGCTTGTTGGCTAAAAGTCCGACCGTATGTATGCTCCATCGAACATTTGTTGTTGGACTTTCTGCCAACAAATGTTAGCTAGCAGGTTCTCAAATTTTCCGCCTACAAAACGTTGTTGTCGGAATTTCCGATCGTATGTACACAAGTATGACACACAAAAGTTCACGTATGCTCGGAATCAAGCAGAAGGAGCCACACTGGCTATTGAACCTCCCTTTTCTCAGCTTGTCATACGTCTTGTACGTCACCACGTTCCCACGTTCGTAACTGTTGGCCAACATTTGTGTGACCGTGTGTATGCAAGACAAGTTTGAGCCAACATCCTTCGAACAAAAATCCATGCTTTTGTTGGCAGAATGTCCGATCGTGTGTAGGGGCATTAGACTACATCACAAAAAACCCAGGCCTATCTGCGCATATCATGCCTCCAGGGCACTTAATCATAACCCCTATGCATTTTTTTTCTATTGCACAAGTTTACATAGTTACATAGTTAGTCTGGCTGAAAGAGACACAAGTCATAGTTACATAGTATGCGTGGTTCCTTGCTGCTAATCCAAGATGTGATAGGAGAGCCCCTTTCCCCTCCTCCCTCAGGTTAGGGGGCCTATAGCATACTCCCAGTATTATTTTCCTCTTAGCTTCATCCTTTTGGAGCTCTACTCATAAGGATTCCAACTCCTCCCTAGCTCCCTTAGTAATGTCATCTCTCACATTCACTTGTACATTATTCTTGATATATAGGCATACCCCTCCCCCTTTTTTACCCTCTCTATCCCTGCGATAAAGGGTATACCCTTGAAAAGTTGCCAGCCAATCATGAGAGCTGTTGAACCAGGTCTCTGAAATTCCCACAAAATCTAAATCCTCCTCGTTCAACAGTATCTCTAGTTCACCCATCTTGTCTGCCAGGCTCCTGGCATTGGTGAACATGCCACGTAGTTTAGACCGGTCGCATACTATCCTCTTATTGGGTGTTTCAAGATTGCTAGAACTAGGACTTGTTACTATACTTACCTTGGGTTTATGTGCTTTAGTCAACCTACCACTAATGCCCCCAATATTACCCTCTGAAATATGTTCCGTGCTGACTATCTCTACCTCTGGGCCCTCCCCCCATCGCCTAGTTTAAAAACTCCTCTAACTTTTTGGCCATCTTTACTCCTAGCTGATCTGCACCCTCCTCATTTAGGTGCAGTCCGTCCCTACTATAGTACTGGTGATAGACTGAGAAGTTGGCCCAGTCCTCCAGGAACCCAAACCCCTCCTTACTACACCAGATCCTCAGCCACTTGTTTACTTCCCTAATCCCCCTCTGCCTTTCTGGTGTGGCTGGATGTACCGGTAGTATATCTGAGAATACTACCTTGGAGGTCCTTTTCCTCAATTTAGCTCACAAGTACCTAAAATCGTTCTTTAGGATACTCCATCTGCTTTTGACTTTGTCATTACCAACGTGCACCATGACAGCCGGGTCTTCCCCAGCCCCTCTCAGTAATCTGTCCACCAGATCCATGAAGTCCATCCAGTTCAAACAATAGAAGGGGAAAAAATATGCAGTCCTATATACACAGCCCTATACTCACAGTTGATCCAGAGGAAGGCAAGCCCCCCCCCAAAAAAAGCATGATCCAATTTGCTCCAGTGGGGGAAAAAAAACTCCTTCCTGATCCCCTAAGAGGCAATTGGAAATTCATACCAGGCTATTATGTTTTAGACCAGCCTGTCCCGAACAGGGTTCCGTGGAACCCTGTGGTTCCTCCAAGGACAGCAAGGGTTTTTTTTATTTTAGCAGTGAGTTCTGTTAACAGGGTATTCCACTGATCACCAGTGCAAAGCCGCCCATAGACGATTCCTATCTTTGTAGGTTGAGCAGGGACCAGCTGAGATTCGAACCATCTATGAGAAGGCTGATGGTACTCTGAAAACAGCCAAGTCGTCAAAATCTGCAATTCCTGCTGCTGGAGACTCACTGGAAGTGATGTAATTGGAGATTTTGATGAGTTGGCTCTTTTGACAAAACACCTACTTTAGGGAGCACCTCTCCCACTGACCACAAATGTAAAAAGAAACTTTTCTCTGATTTCCAATGCAAAGGACACTTTTCCATTGAGCACCAATGTAAAGGTACACTACAATTTTCATTGTCTGTATTTCTTTTCTGGCCACTATTATTATAGATTTTATTTCATGATTATTACTGAAAGTAAAGTCGTTGTATAGTGGAGGTAGATGTTAAAAATCTGTTATAAGATAGGCATATTATAAGCATGCTACATTCCTTTTTTCTTTATGATTATAGAATTATAAAAATATATATGCACAGCGAAAGGTTACAGGTTAGTAAAATCTGGTAGTTGCGGATTATGATAATAATCCGCAACTACCAGATTTTACTAACCTGTAACCTTTCGCTGTGCATATATATTTTTAGCAGGGGTTCCTCCATGGTAAAAGGGTTTAAGAAAGGCCTTTGTAGATCATGTTAAAAATTGTATTTGACATTTTTTTTTTTTTTAATTTATACATTTCTCTTTTGCATTGCAGTCTTATTAAAGGAGTTGTAAAGTCTCGTAGTTTTTCACCTTAATGCATTGTATGCATTAAATTGATAAACCTTCTGTGGTGCTGCTGCCCCCCAACGCCCCCGAGAGTCCCCCTTTTACTTACCTGAACCCGATCTTTCCAGCAATGAGAACGAGCCCAGCAGCTCCAGCCACTGTCTCGGGTCCTCATTGGATAGATTAATAGCAGCAGGAGCCATTGGCTCCCACTGCTGTCAATCAAATCTAGTGACATGGGAGTCAGGGGGGCGGGGGCGAGTCCTGCTGTGTGTGACAATGGACGCAGCAGCAGGACTCAGGAGTCTGCCCACATGAGTGCCCCCATGGAATGCAGCTCTCCACGGAGGCACTCGATGAAGAAGAGGAGCGCCGCTTGGGGACCCCAGAAAAAGAAGGATCGGGCCGCTCTGTGCAAAACCCTTTCACAGAGGAGTTAAGTACAACATGTTTGTTATTTTTAAAAAAACAAAAACAAACCTTTACAATCACTTTAAGTAAGGTTACTTGATTCTAGTTTTATTCATTTATTAATATATAGTTCTATAATGCTTTTTTGCCTTGGGGACTCAGAGGACTTTTTCTGTTGTTGGGGCTATCTAGGGCGTGCTCAATAGAAAATCACACTAGGGACCATTTTAGACAGGCACCAATTAACCTACCAGCATGTCTTTGGCGTGTAGGAGGAAATCGTCACAAGCACAGGGAGAACATACAAACCCTGTGCAGATAGTATCCTGATTGAGACGTCACCTGAGGACTGCGGTGCTACAAGGCATAAGTTCTAACACAAAAAAATGTGGAAGTCCCCCATAACCGTTATGCTTTGTTTTTTTTTATGTTAAAGAGAGGCCCCTAGTATAACCCCAAGGCCATGACATGGGTTAATGGGACTTAGGTACCGAGAGTTAAGGGGAAGAAGGGGCGTGTCAGGAAATTTGTTACGGGTGTGCTGAGTGGGTGATGGAGAGGGGGGTGGAGCTGTGGGGGAAAGTGAGTTAGGACAAGAAAGGCGGGTGGTTTCAGTTGAAGGGGTAGAGAGAGTAACACCCTCCCACCCTACATTTTGGGGTAAATTTTTTCCGTTTTGTTTTGGGGACTGGAACGTCCTTGGAGAACAAGTGGTGCACTTGGTGGGGTGCAAGGTCCTTTTAGATCATATGGGCACTTAAAAGGTATGGTATAGGGACCCGTCTGAGGTACGGCTCCCAGTTGGAATGGGTACCTGCTAGTTGTCTCCGAGCCGGTGGTTTGCGTCTGGAGACCTTAGAAGTGACTAGCAGGTACGGTTCTGGTTTTATGCCTATTGGGACCTTGGGCTCCATTATCGTTAATAAACTGTATGTTGTGTTTAAAAGGTTATCGACATGCTAATTATTGGATATTTATATTTGGTTAATAAAATGGCCGCTACGGCCAATTTACTTCAGTTATGTGTGGTGTTATCATTAGATGAAAGGGGTGGGGTTATTGGCATAGCAGGTAAGTAACAAGCCATGGTTAATACCATAGTCATAAGTAAAGCTATCATTGATCCTTTTTGAAACATTTGTTTTCTGAGGCTAAACAGTGTCTATGGTAACAACATTACTAGTGTGCAGAAACCTTGCAGTGCCTGCAAGTATATGTGTTAGTTCTCAAATCAATCCCTGTGCCTCTGTGAGGTCACATGTATGTTAGGCCCAGGTTGCACATTGGACCTCCCAATGCTAAACTCCAAACAGGTTTTGGCATCCAACAGCGTTTTTGCTCTTCTTCCCAGCTTCCTACCGGAGTAATCAACAGTCAACATTTGCTTAACCTAGCAAATTAGCACTGCCATGGAAGAAGCCAAATTACAAGCAAGGTAAAGTAAGTGCTTAAAGTGGATGTAACCCTTAATATTGAACTTATTTGCTCCCTTTATGTTTATTATATATATAATTGAATACATTTTGTTTGATAAGTGCAAAAAATGTCTCTTGATCTTTCCCAAAATCTTGTCAGCTGATAGCTTCCTTTGCTCTTTGTCTGTGCTGTTATCAGTTATATTGTTCTGAGGACTACAGGACCCCACCCAATCTATGTTTTGGACAAGAGGACAGGAGGAATTCCCAGTAGCCCTGCCTTGTTTCTGTTGTCTTGATACAGTAGGGCAAGTAAGCATTTTTACTCTACTGGAAGTGTGCTACTGGCAAAATTACTTGATGAAAATAAAGGAAAAACATTTGGAAAAAAGAGAGACTAAAGCTGGTTAGACTAGAAGAATGTTGTTCACAAATTTTCTTTTTCGGAATATTTGTTCAGTTTTCCATTGGTTAGTGTGTAGGCGAGCTGGAAATAACCAGTTAGGTGTTGTCCTGGACCGGAGGGTAAGAGTTATCGCCTTCCCATTTTTTTGGTTTTGGCGGGTTTTTCTCTATGTCTGACCCACTGATCCTGTGTTATAAAAGAGGGAGCATGGTCTGGAGCAGAAGTCGAAAAGTTCAAGTTTGAGAGTAGGGACTCTGGGAAAGGGATGGAGAACAGCAACGGTGAGGAACAGAAAAATGTCGGTTACAACTACTGGGATGTAAAATCATCAGAACTTGGGGTTTGTCCGAAGACATCAGCTGCTGAAGAATATCTCTGATGGAAGTATGAAGACACAAGTGGTTATTCAGGGTAATGGAAGTCTACCAAGCAACCTGTCAGTAGCGTGTACCTGTTGCGGGTGGAATTTCCTCTAGTAGCGAGGGAGATGTTGTCAGCACTCCTTTTGCCAGCAGTCTGTTTCCCACAGCAACGGGAGCAGATTTGAGTCACAGAGGTTCCCATCCTTTACAGAGGTAGGGAAGCTCAAGAGCTAAGTACACGTGTCGGGACATGCAAGGTGTGGTGAGGGGCCCACTCTGCTACTGGGAATTGGAGTGGAAAACACTGGACAAGATGTGGATAAGGCTCAGCGTGTCCCTCCTAAATGCAACCTATGGAAAAGGTGTACATTGTCTTGGGGAGCCGAGAATTAACTGGGGAACAGTTACAGTGAAAGTGTACATGGTGTATGGTTATCTCTAAGAGTAGAGGCCCATCTTAAGGTTGAGTATTCCCCCATGGCAGCCTCGTCCCAGGGCAGTAATCAAAATGGCACAAGAGTAAAGGTACCCCATGTGCACAACAAGTGATCCTGTTACAGGTGCCTAATGTAGCCCAGAAGAACCCACCCCGGGGTGGGCCTTTCATGTGACCCTTGCTTAGCGGCCAACTAGGAAGGAAACATGGAGGATATGACTTCCATCACATGATCCCCTACCCCCCCTTACAAGTGGGTCAAAATTATGTTTCTTTTTGAATGTAGTGATGAGAAAATTAGAAGGGTTAGGATGGAAAAAAATTCTAACTGTTAATGTGGTTTTTGTTAGGCAAAAAATCATGCATTCTGTAATGAAATACATCTGGGATTCCATTCAGATAGCAGGTCGGAATGAAACTTTAATGGCTTTTGAAGGAAATAAGTTGATTCAATGCTGGCAAGAAAAAAGTTTCTGATAAACAAACATTGGAACAAAGATCTAACCGTGTATGCAGCCACGACATCTAGGGACTTGTAAGCTGCAATGGTAGCCAGGTGGGCTAGCATTTCTGCAAGCGAGTGGAGCTGGGATCAGCGGCCACAGGAAGGCAGAAGAAAGTGAGTTTGCTGTTCACTGGAACAAAGGGGCTTTGAGTCCCTGCCTGTAATGGGCCTTTGACAATTTTGTCAATTTTGACACTTGAAAAATCTTTATTTTTATTAGGACAATGTACATTCCAGTGCAGTCCGGTGCATTTATAGGCATTTTGATGCATTCTGGATGAAACAAAACTCAGCAGGCCGTACTTTTGCTGAAACCACTTGGCTTAACTGCAGTGGGGTGAACCAGCTTACAGATAATAAGAGCAGACAGGAGCGTGGGATCCAATTAGAAAAGCTGTATATCTTATTGGATTAAAAACAAATGTAGACGCAGATCACAGCAGCCACTCGTTAGCATGAAACCAATGCACCACAGTCCAGGCAGAGAGCACAATGTGTAGACTCATCAATGCTGACAAGGGCTCACTGGATGAAAAAAATCAAAGACAGAGTTTCATGGTGTCACAGAAAGCTGCTTGTCAGAAGGGTACATGACAGGAGGGTGCGGTAACGTGTTTGAGGGTGTACCTCTTTTTTCATACCTCATGGTTTGGAATATTAGCATTTACATCTGTGCACTTGTGTGAACCAGCCCCATCTCACCACCTTAAAGGCACCTTGAAGATTCTGAGGACACATGGAAAAATGTGTTATGGTCAAATTGAATTATTTGGCCTCAACACCAAAGGATATGTCTGGCGGTAATCCAACACAGCTCACCATCCAAATAACACCATTTCTACAGTAAGGAGATAGTAATATCCTGCTATGGGGATGTTTCTTTGCAGCAGGGACTGGAGCACTTGTCAGGATGGAAGAAAAATGGATGGGGAGAAAAATATGTTCAAATTCTTGAAGAAAATCTGCTGCCCTCTGCCAGGAAGTTGTCAATGGGTAGAAGGTTTACCTTCCAACATGACAATGACCTAAAGCACACAGCAAAAATGACCACACAGTGGTTGAAGGAGAAATAGGTGAATGTCCTTCCATGGCCTCGTCAGAGACAAGACTTAAACCCCATTGAAAATCTGTGGAATAACTCGAAGACTGTAGTCCATAAAGGGTCAACATCAAATGTAACTGAACCTTAGCAGTTCTGCAAAGAAGAGTGGGCAGATATTGCAAAGTCTAGCTGTGCAAAGTTAGTAGAGACAAATCTCAATAGACGAAAGGCTGGAATTAAAGCAAAAGGTGGCCCAACAAAATACTGACATAAGAGGGTGATCTTTTTTTTAACTCAGTGATCCTGTTTTTGTGTTTTTTTCTGACATGTTGGTGTTATATCTTTCACTTGGATGTTATAAGTTGCACTAGTAAATAGAGCTGGATAAAACAAAAACGGTTTATGTCTTAATTTCAGGCTGCACAGTAACACAATGTGATTATTTTAAAGGGGGGGTGATTCTTTTCTATACCCACTGTACATGTTGTTCATGCTCACTCAGTCACTATGAGATTTGTTTTCTTTATTCTGAAAAAAACCTGGTTGATCCTGCTATTCTCTGCCCCCCCCCCCCCCGGTTTCATGTCCCCAATGCAGTTGTGGATTTTGCAGTGCAGTGTTGGCAGCTCTGCACATGCTCAGTTTTCAGTGAGTTTCTATGTTTAGCTTTTCTTCCCTATCAGATCTGAGCAGCCCATGTAACTATAGAGTCCCACATGTGGATGTATACACAGTATTAAATGACAGCCAACTCCCTCCCTCCTCCTTCATGCACACTAACCAGCTAAACACAATGGGGGAGGGATATTACATCTTGCTTGATGGAGGCTTCACCTCCCTCTTATTCTAAGACACAGCCTGGAGGGGCGTGACACGGCCTGTGATTGGCAGAAATCCACCCACACTATGTTATTGCCAAAAATGAATACCGATTTTATTTCAAATATATATATACAGTTTTTGTATGATGATTTAAAACAATGTAGTGATATAATTATTTGTTTTTACTCTGTATCCCAAAGGCTGTTTTTTTAACCACTTCAGCCCCAGAAGGATTTGCCCCCTTCCTGACCAGGCCATTTTTTGCGATATGGGACTGCATCGATTTAACTGACAATTGCGCGGTCGTGCAACGTTGTACCCAAACAAAATTGATGTACTTTTTTCCCACAAATAGAGCTTTCTTTTGTTGGTATTTGATCACCTTAATTTTTGCACTATAAACAAAAAAGAGCGCCAATTTTGAAAAAAAAAGCAATGTTTTTTACTTTTTGCTATAAAAAAAATCCCCCCCCCCCAAAAAAAAAAAATTAAAAAAATAATTTCTTCCTCAGTTTAGGCCGATATGTATACCTCTGCATATTTTTGGTAAAAAAAAAAATCGCAATAAGCGTATATTGAGTATATTGATTGGTTTGCGCAAAAGTTATAGTGTCTACAAAATAGGGCATATAGTTATGGCATTTTTATTATTATTATTTTTTTTTTACTAGTAATGGCGGTGATCTGCGATTTTTAGTGGGACTGCGACATTGCGGCGGACAGGTTCAGTGAGATCATGCATTTCCATTGGTTCATTAATGGTTCTCTTCTATGCATTGTTTACATTTTTGTATCCATATTCATGTTCATTGTTTTTATTTGTGAATATTGTACAATTTTGTTTTTGATATATATTTTTGCTATGTAATAAATTATTTTTTATACTCCAATATTTTGTGGTAGTGCCTCTAAAATCCCACTCTAGGGGACTCTTGCTTTTTCTTTGCGGCGGACAGATTGGACACTTTTGAAAATTTTTTTGGGACCATTGACATTTATACAGCGATCAGAGCTAAAAGTAGCCACTGATTACTGTATAAATGTCACTGGCAGGGAAGGGGTTAACACCAGGGGGAATTTAAGGGGTTAAATGTGTGTCCTAGGGAGTGATTCTAACTGTGGGGGGATGGGACTGCCTGTGAGTACAGAGAGATCGCTGTTCCTAATGACTAGATGCAGATAATCACTCAGTACTCCCCTGACAGAACAGGGATCTGTTTGTTTACATTGACAGATCCTCATTCTGGCTCTCTATGGCGCGATCGCGGGTGGCTGGCGGACATCGTGGCTGCCGGCCACGCGCATCGGCTTCGGCGCCACGCCACTGGAGGCGCGCGCCTCCGGAACTGTGCGCTCGCCCACTGTATCTATTGAACAAAGTGATGTACACCTAGGGCGATTTGCGCAATAGAGCCGACCTGCCGCAGTATACTGATATACTTAGTATGAACAGCAGATCTGTCTCCTCTCTCCTGACAGAACATTGACAGATCTTCATTCTGTCTCTCTCAGGAGCGACCGCGGGTGCTCGGCGGACATCGTGGCCGATGTGGGTGCGGATCTGTCTCATCTCTCCTGACAGAACGGAGATCTGTCCATTTACATTGACAAATCTCCGTTCTGTCTCTCTCAGGAGTGATCACGGGTGCCCGGCCGACATCACGGCCGCTGCGCACGCGCATCGGCTCTGTCGTTGCACGCGCGCGCCCTAGTGAATCGCACGCCGTACAGCTACAGCGATTTGCCCAGGGGAGCCAGCCTGCCACAGTATAACTGCGGCGGCTGGTCCTCTAATGGTGAATGTTGAACATGTGACCAGCAGCAGAGGACTAGAAGCTCCTCCTGCTTATTTTCCCTGCAGACTGGCTGGGAATGATCTGGATCACGTGACAGCTGTAAATCGATTAGGAAAAAGGTACTTGCATATTTTTTTTTTTTAATTAAAATAATTACAGCGACATCATTAACATACAGAAATAGATGGGGCAATGTCAACTAAACAGTGTGTGTTTAGTATCACTATCACTACTGTCAGTTCAGGATCACTATTCACTTCAGTGGACAGCAGACTCTGCACTTGACAGTTGAATAACCAGAGTGATGTTTTGAACACTGTATTAAATATACACTATCTGAGCAAAAACAATAATTGATCCGTACATTCTTAGCTTATAGTATGATACGCTAACAAGGACTGTGTGATGGCTCGCTATAATTTGCAGTAACTTTAATTAAAATGACAGAGTTTTGCTACATTTAACTTGCTGAAAGGAAGAAATTGTCTGGATTAATGATTATGTTTACAGGGACATCTGAGCTGAACCAAACCATTTGCAACAGATGGGACTCTGTACACACAGCGCAATGTATATTTAGTTACAGTGTAACTATTTTCAGTGATAAATACCGTATAGACCAAAACACTGATTTAATCGATTTCGTTAATTTTAGCTCTTTTATTAGTCAGTTAACAGTCTTATTTGCGTCATTATTACAGAAAAAAAATGGTTTAAATCAGGGGTCTCCAAACTTTCTAAACAAAGGGCCAGTTTACTGTCCTTCAGACTTAAAGTGGTTGTATACCCGCGTTTTTTTTTTTTTCCTATACCTGCAAGGGAAAAGGCATAATGAGCTAGTATGCACCGCATACTAGCTCATTATGAGATACTTACCTTAGAACGAGGCGCCGGCATCTCACATGGTCCACGCCGAGGGAGCCGACATCTCCCCTCGGCGTGTCTTCCGGGTATCGCGGCTCCGGCGCTGTGAGTGGCCGGAGCCGCAGTTTGCCGGGCTGTCAGCCGAGAGTCCCCTGTGCGCATGCGCTGCTGCAGTCAGCGGCTCATTGCGAGGGGAATATCTCCTAAACCTTACAGGTTTAGGAGAAATTTTTTTTACCTACAGGTAAGCCTTATTATAGACTTACCTGTAGGTAAAAGTTACAAATAAAGGTATACAACCACTTTAATTTTAGCTCTTTTATCAGTCAGTTAACAGTCTTATTTGCGTCATTATTACAGAAAAAAAATGGTTTAAATCAGGGGTCTCCAAACTTTCTAAACAAAGGGCCAGTTTACTGTCCTTCAGACTTAAGGGGGGCTGGACTGTGGGCATTGGGAGCAGAAAAGGTCCCAATTTCAGTGGGAATAAACAATGCTGCATCTTTGATGTCCATGGGAGGAATAGCGTCCCCTTATTGGTGTCAGTGGGAGGAATTGTGCCCCATTGTTGGTGTGATTGGGCCCCATTGTTGATGTCATTGGGAGGAATACAGGCATACCCCACTTTTAAGTACACAATGGGGTTTATTTACTAAAGCTGGAAAGTGCAAAATCAGGATCACTTCTGCATAGAAACCAATGAGCTTCTAAGCCCAGCTTGTTCAATTAAGCTTTGGTAATAAAACCTGGAAGCTTATTGGTTTCTATGCAGAAGTGATCCTGATTTTGCACTTTCCAGCTTTAGTAAATAAACCCCATCGTGTACTTAAAAGTGGGGTATGCCTGTACTGCTCCTTCATTGGTGTCAGTGGGGGGGGGAATATGCCCCATTGTAGGAATTAGTGGATGAAAATAGTGCCCCAAGGGCCAGATAAAAGCAAGTGAAGGGCCGCCGTTTGGAGACCCCTGGTTTAAATTAATGTGTATTTAACCACTTCAGCCCCGGAAGGATTTACCCCATTCCTGATCAGAGCGCTTTTTGCGTTTTGGCACTGCGTTGCTTTAACTGACAATTGCACCGTTGTGCGACGTTGCACCCAAACAAAATTGATGTCCTTTTTTCCCCACAAATAGAGCTTTCTTTTGGTGGTATTTAATGACCTCTATGTTTTTGGGTTTTTTTTGCTATAAACCAAAAAAGAGCGTCAATTTTGAAAAAAAAACACAATATTTTTTACTTTTTGCTATAATAAATAACCCCCAAAAAATATATAAAAAAAACATTTTTCTTCCTCAGTTTAGGCCGATATGTATTCTTCTACATATTTTTGGTAAAAAAAATCGCAATAAGCGTATATTGATTGGTTTGCACAAAAGTTTTAGCGTCTACAAAATAGGGGATAGTTTTATGGCATTTTTATTATTACTTTTTTTCTTAGTAATGGCGGCGTTCTGCGATTTTTATCAGGACTGCGACATTATGGCGGACACATTGGACACTTTTGACACTATTTTGGGACCATTGTCATTTATACAGCGATCAGTGCTCTAAAAATGCACTGATTACTGTGTAAATGACACTGGCAGGGAAGGGGTTAACCACTAGCGGGCGATCAAGGATTTAAGTGTGTCCTAGGGAGTGATTCTAACTGTGGGGGGGATGGGCTACTATACACATGACAGCGATCACTGCTCCCGATGACAGTCATATCACTAGGCAGAACCGGGAAATGCCTTGTTTACAAAGGAATCTCCCCGTTCTTGCACTCCGTGACACAATCACGGGCAACCGGTGAGCATAATTTGTTGCGGAAACATGCTTGTAATCCAAAGCACTCGTATATCAAAGCGAATTTCCCCTTAAGATATAATGGAAACTCAGATAATTTGTTCCACAACCATTTATTCATATAAAAATGATTACAGCAACACAAAATAAAGTATAAAGTGAAAAAGAAAACTACAGTGGAACCTTGGATTACGAGCATAATCCTTTCCAGAAGAATGCTTGTAATCCACAGCACTCTATGCAGTAAGTGTCTCCCAAGTGTCTGCAAGTCAGAGTGAGAGTAATAATTCTAGTGCTGAACTCATGTTTAACTTTAAAGTGGGGTTCCCAATTAAAAAAAATAAATAAAAGTCAGCAGCTACAAATACTGTAGCTGCTGACTTTTAATAATCAGACACTTACCTGTCCCACAGTCCAGCAAAGGGGGGGATTGAAGCCCTGCTCATCCCCCCCATCCGCTCGACGGCGCCAGCATCTTAACTGTGGGTGCCCAGCTGTGGATTCACAGCCGGGCACCCACTGCGCATGCACGAGCGGCGGCGCGTGCCGTCACTGGCCGCGCAATCATCTGGGACCAGTCACGTGTCCCAGATGATTGACAAGAGGTAGGGGGGAGAGGCGATCTCCCTTCCTGCGCCAGGGGAAGTGACGTCAGGAGCCCAGGCGCCGAAGCAGGCAGACTACGAGGGACCCCCTAGCAACAGGCATTTAGAGGTGAGTAAAAAAAAAAAATTTCTCCAAATGTTTTTTTTTTTTTTTTTTTTTTAAGCACATTCATTTTTTTTTTTTTTTGGGGGGGTGGAACTCCACTTTAAACTGGTAATCTGTAAAGGCTTTTAAAGCGTTGGCTATGGAGATTTTTAGGTACTATAGTTTGTCTCTATTTCACAGGCGTGTCAATTTTGACATCTTTTTACTCAGCACATTATCTTTTTATATTTTAACAAATATATTGTGTTTTTGTTAACTAACACGCATTTAAGTATATTTTTTTCTAAAAATTAGCATTTGATAAACGGCTGTGCAAATATTGTGTGACATAAAAAATCTAATGTTTGGGGGTTCTAAGTAATTTTCTAGCAAAAAAAATGCTGGTTTTAACCGCTTCAGCCCCGGAAGGATTTACCCCCTTCCTGACTGGGCCATTTTTTGCGATACAGCACTGCGTCTCTTTAACTGACAATTGCGCGTTCGTGCAACGTTGTACCCAAACAAAATTTATATCCTTTTTTCCCACAAATAGAACTTTTTTTTAGTGGTATTTGATCACCTCTACGGTTTTTATTTTTTGCGATATAAATAAAAAAAGAGCGACAATTTTGAAAAAAAAAAAACACAATATTTTTTACTTTTTGCTATAATAAATATCCTTAATTTAAAAAAAAAGTTATAGCGCCTACAAAATAGGTTATTGATTTATGGCATTTTTATTATTATTCGTTTTTTTTACTAGTAATGGTGGTGATCTGCGATATTTATCAGGACTGCGACATTGCAACACTTTTTTGAAACCATTGACATTTATACAGCGATCAGTGCTATAAATAGTCACTGATTACGGTATAAATGTCACTGGTAGGGAAGGGGTTAACACTAGGGGGTGATCAAGGGGCTAAATATATTCCCTCATTGTATTCTAACTGTGGGGGGATGGGACTAAGTGGGGGAGGAGACCAATCAGTGTTCCTATATACTGTACTAGGAACACACGATCTGTCTCCTCTCCCCTGACAGGATGTGGATTTGTGTGTTTACACATGCAGATCCACGTTCCTGCTCTGTCATGAGCGATCGCAGGTGCACGGTGGACATCGCGGCCACCAGGTACGCATATCGGCTCCTCAGTGATGCGGCGGGCGCTTGCGCGCCCCCCTATAACCCTTAAAGCGGCCGCCGTAAAGCTACGGGGGGTGGTCCGTATGTGGTTAACATGTATATGAGAAATGTCAAAAATGGCTCAGAGGTCAAGTGGTTTTTAAACTAGAATTCCAGCCTAACCCTAACTATTCCTAAAAATGCTCCCTTTGCCCTCCTAACACCTATGCTTACTAACCTGTGTAAGAAAGATAAATGTAGCACCCTCTACTTAGGTAGGTGCTAGAGTTGAGATTTTTGTCAGTGCAGGTAAATTTAGGCAGGCCTAGTTGAAAGGTAGGTTTATCCGGTGTACCTGATACCCAAAAACGTGTGACCCCGCCCCTTCTGACATCATGTGACCTCAGGTAACATCAGAGGGGGCGGGTCACCCGTTTATGTCACATAATGTCACATTATATCATAACACAGCCGTCATCGCAAAAACGCTGCAGTCGACAGGACGCCTCTCATCGAGACAGAGTTTTCCTGTTTTTTTTTCTCGGGTCTTCGGACGATGTGATCGAAGATGGATGGACATCGTGGGACGTTTTATTTTTATTTTTTAATACATTAAAGGAAATGTCCCAAACTGTCTCCTGTAATTTTTACTTTTTTGAAACTTTTTTTTGGTGAATGAGTAGGGGTACAATGTACCCGATACCCATTCACATAGGGGGGCAGGATCTGGGGGTCCCCTTGTTAAAGGGGGCTTCCAGATTCCGATAAGCCCCCTGCCCGCAGACCCCCACAACCACCGGGCAAGGGTTGTGGGGAAGAGGCCATTGTCCCCATCAACATGGGAAAAAGGTTTTTTTGGGGGGACCCCAAAACACCTTCCCCATGTTGAGGGCATGTGGCCTGGTATGGTTCAGGAGGGGGGGCTCTCTCGCCCCCCTTTTCCTGCGGCCTGCTCGGATAAGTGTCTGGTATGGATTTTGGGGGGGACCCCCACGCCATTTTTTTCAATTGTGGTGTGAGGTTCCCCTTAATACCCATACCAGACCTGAAGGGCATGGTAATGGACGGGGGGAAATTCATGACGTTTCTTTCAATGATTTTTATCTATGTTGCCGGGATCCGACAATACATTACAGCCGCGAGCAGTTTTAAATGACATTTTTTCCTTTAGAAATGTAATTTTGCTGCTCTCATTCATAACACTATGTGCGGCCGCTATGTAAGCAGCCTGCCTTTGGCCAATCATAGCTCTCACAGCAGAGTGCGCTGTGATTGGCCAAAGCATGCAAGTCAGGTGCACCCTTTGGCCAATCAGCAGCTGTAAATGCACTGATATATTTTCAACCTCTTGAGTGTGGTGATCTCACAGTGCATTGACGGTCTTGCAGTGCATTATGGGGCGTTCCGCGGGCGCTTGAATTTCCCGCGAATGCCCATAATGTTCTAAACTCAGAGAATGTTCAAAGCGGGAGTGGTAGCAGCCTTGTACTATAACCAAACATAAATAAAATAAAACTTGCAGAGCATCAATTTATAAAAACAAATTGAACATCTTAGACGTAGAGATCCTTTGTTCGCAAAAATTGTCAAGAAGACAACATTCAGGCAATCGAAACAATATCATATAATCCATACCTCTGACGTCCTAACTGTGATTTCACTGGTAAGTATGAGCAGCAGGCCTGGCGTATAAAAAAAAAAATAAAAATATATATATATATATATATACAGTATCTCACAGAAGTGAGTACACCCCTCACATTTTTGTAAATATTTTATTATATCTTTTCCTGTGACAACACTGAATAAATGACACTTTGCTACAATGTAAAGTAGTGAGTGTACAGCTTGTATAACAGTGTAAATTTTCTGTCCCCTCAAAATAACTCAACACACAGCCATTAATGTCTAAACCACTGGCGACAAAAGTGAGTACACCCCTAAGTGAAAATCTCCAAATTGAGCCCAAAGTGTCAATATTTTGTGTGGCTACTATTATTTTCCAGCATTGCCTTAACCCTCTTGGGCATAGGTGTGCACAGCCTATTGCATTAGGGTGTGCACCCCAAAGCTCCAACACATATATGCATTTGACATATTTACCTACCTCTTCTCCGCTCTCCACCCTGAAACAATGGGAGGAAGGGGGAGCCAGGGAGCACACAGGGGGACCCGGGCAACAGAAGGAAGAGGAACAGGGAAAGGAGGGATGGCAGGGGGGTGGCATATATTGGTACAGATCCCCCCTGTATTTTCCTCCTGTGGCAGCTGAATGTTGATGAGAGGGAGAAGAGGAGAAGCCTACTTTCAGCTACTGCAGGAGGAAAATACAGATCGGTTCCACTAAACTCCACCCCCGCCGCGTCTCCTGTCCAGGTTTTGTGGTTCAGCAGGGAAGGATTGTGGTTTACCTGTCACCTGCCAGTCCTTGGCACTTTGCCAACCACAGGATTAGGGTGTGCTCAGGCACACCTGGCACACCCCTTGCGCACGCCTATGCCCTTGGGCATGGAGTTCACCAGAGCTTCACAGGTTGCCACTGGAGTCCTCTTCCACTCCTCCATGACAACATCACAGAGCTGGTGGATGTTAGAGACCTTGCGCTCTTTCGCCTTCTATTTGAGGATGCCCCAAAGATGCTCAAGAGGGTTTAGGTCTGGAGACATGCTTGGCCAGTCCATCACCTTTACCCTCAGCTTCTTTAGCAAGGCAGTGGTCATCTTGGAGGTGTGTTTGGGGTCGTTATCATGTTGGAATACTGCCCTGCGGCAATGTCTCTGAAGGGAGGGGTTCATGCTCTGCTTCAGTATGTCACAATACATGTTGGCATTCATGGTTTCCTCAATGAACTGTAGCTCCCCAGTGCCGGAAGCACTTATGCAGGACCAGACCATCACACTCCCATCACCATGCTTGACTGTAGGCAAGACACACTTGTCTTTGTACTTCTCACCTGGTTGCCGCTACACATGCTTGACACCATCTGAAGCAAATAAGTTTATCTTGGTCTCATCAGACCACAGGACATGGTTTCAGTAATACATGTCCTTAGTCTGCTTGTTTTTAGCAAACTGTTTGCGGGCTTTCTTGTGCATCATCTTTAGAAGATGCTTCCTTTTAGGACGACAGCCATGCAGACTAATTTGATGCAGTATTCAGTGTATGGTCTGAGCACTGACAGACTGACCCCTCACCCCTTTAACCTCTGCAGCAATGCTGGCAGCACTCATACGTCCATTTCTCAAAGACAACCTCTGAATATGACGCTGAGCACGTGCACTCAACTGCTTTGCTCTACCATGGCGAGGCCTGTTCTGAGTGGAACTTGTCCTGTTAAACCACTGTATGGTCTTGGCCACCATGCTGCAGCTCAGTTTCAGGGTCTTGACAATCTTCTTATAGCCTAGGCCATCCATATGTAGAGCAAAAATTCTTTTCTTCAGATCTCAGAGAGTTTTTTGCCATGAGGTGCCATGTTGAACTTCCAGTGGCCAGTATGAGCGATAAATTTAACATACCTGCTCCCCATTCACACCAGAGACCTTATAACACTAACGAGTCACATGACACTGGGGAGGGAAAATGGCTAATTGGGCCCAATTTGGACATTTTCAGTTAGGGGTGTACTCACTTTTGTTGCCAGTGGTTTAAGCATTAATGGCTGTGTGTTGAGTTATTTTGAGGGGACAGCAAATTTATACTGTTATACAAGCTGTACACTCACTACTTTACATTGTAGCAAAGTGTCATTTCTTCAGTGTTGTCACATGAAAAGATATAATAAAATATTTAAAAAAATGTGAGGGGTGTACTCACTTTTGTGAGATACTGTACGTGGCAGACTGGACTACATTCGTGGTTTGGCCACTGCAATAGTCTCAAAATGAGCATCCTCCCTAAATTTTTATATCTCTTCCAGGCTCTACCAATTTCCATCCCTACTAGTTATTTTAAACAAGCACAGTGTTTGTTTATAGATTTTATCTGGGCCCGTAAACGGCCGCGTCTACACAGAAAACTACTTTCACTACCTAAATTGCATGGGGGACTGGCGGTGACGGACTTACGGATATACTACCATGCAACCCATCTGAGTAGTCTCGTTGACTGTTGTCGTCACCAAGACACAAATCTCTGGACTCGGGTAGAACAGTCCTAAAGTGACATACCCCTCCCAAGAGCACCTTGGTGCTTTCAATTAGTACCCAGGGATATGAAATGTCATCCCCTTCTTGGCCCCACCACATGTATCTGTTCGCATCTTTTCCTCCGAACATCTCTCTCTTCTTCAAACTCTGTTACTCCCTATTCTGTGAAACCCGCTATTCTCACCGGGATGCTGTGATGTAACCTTCAGAAATCTGTTGACTTCATGACGCTAATGAATAATAATGGAGCGATCACTGTCAACAAACCGGTGTCATGTCCAGTTCTCCCCGCTGCTCACACAGATTGTGTGAGCAGAGGAGGGAGAAGCTGCAGCGTGAGGCTGCTTGAGGTTTTCTTCATATATTGCAAGTGTCCAGCAGTGCCCTAGCAGTGCCCAGCAGTGTCCCAGCAGTGCCACATATTTGCCCCATCAGTGCACATCTGTGCCTCAGCAGTGCCACATCTGTGCCCCATCAGTGCCACAGCAGTGCTCTACAGTGCCACAGCAGTGCACATCTGTGCCTCAGCAGTGCCACATCAGTACCCAGCAGTGCCACATCTGAGCCCATCAGTGCTCTACAGTGCCCCAGCAGTGCCACATCTGTGCCCCATCAGTGCTCTACAGTGCCTTATCTGTGCACATCTGTGTCCCATTAGTGCCACATCAGTGCACATCTGTGCCCCATCAGTGCCACAGCAGTGCTCTACAGTGCCCCATCAGTGCACATCTGTGCCCCATCAGTGCATATCTGTGCTGCATCAGTGCCCACCAGTGCCACATCACTTTTAAGAGACCCTGTCACCAACACAGAAAAAAATATTTTTTCATTCTAACTTGCATCAATTTTTCTTTCCTCAAAAAAATCTTTTATTTACTTGCAATGTTCCTCTGAACTTGCTAGAAAACTAGACTAATCCAGGGAAAGTCAATTACCTGCTTGCATGTCAGCCACCTCTTTGGTCGTGTCTAATTTATCTCTGTGTTGGCCCAGCTCCTCTGCCCTTCCCTTTACCTCTCCATATGACCTTTTATCCAAATACCATACAGTGTCATTTGAGTGACAGCTCTGAATCAGCTGGGGCCGTTAACATCACATCCAAGATGGCAGCAGCCAACAGCAGTCTCTGGGCTTTTGCATGTCTATACTAGGCTTTAACAGATAAATAACACGCCTAAAATATGTTTAATGTACATGTAATCTTAAGGGTAGATGGTTGTTGAAATAAATGGTCTGGTGACAGGGTATGTTAAGTATTACTAAGAAAACAATAGCTAATTATTGATTCTGACATGGATAATTAAACATGTACTCTTGTATAAATTCTCTGTACAATCAGATTCTTGTGTAAACAAGACCCAGCTTTGCTCCTGTGTTGCCAATTCAAGCAGAAAGTTGCCTATTGTATAGCTGTACCAAGCATAAGAATAATGTAAGCAGGATGACTGGAGTTACAGCTATGTAATACTATCATAGAATTTCGGAGACCCTTTGTTTTTCCTTCTTTTAAAAAAAATATACAGACATACAGTATTCATTAGGGCCTAAGCATTGTGCTGCATGCAGAAATGTGCTGCAACCAACCAGAAATCATCAGATATTGATGCAAACAAGATAATAGGATATTTGACTTGCCTGTAAATTCCTTATCTTGGAGTACAGTACTGTACGTAGAACTTGTTTTTATAGACCATGTATTATCCTGCTACCTTCAGGTGCCCCTAGAGTGTAACCAAAAAACCCCACCCCACCCCAGGTGCCATTTTTTTTTTATCAAGCAATAAGGAGTGATCACGACACAGTGGGGAAAAACGTGTCATGTACTGTACTCAAATTTAAGGAATTTAAGGTAAGTAATAATTTTCCTAATCGTACAGTACAGGACACAGGACTCATTGTCACAGATCATTGTATGTACCAAAACAAAAAAAAAAGGTATTAACAACAACACAGCAACTTGGAAATGCCAGCAGGCTGATAAAAAACACAAGGGTTTAAGGATAAATAACAGATTGATGCACCATGTGACCAAAGCTAACATCAGCTGAGGTCTGAATATTAAGGCTAAGTTCACACATATCCACCTGCGGTTTGCAGTCTGGAGTCCGGTGTGGTTTTGTTCACTGGTTCAGTGCGAATTAGTTGCAAATTTATACTTGAATTTGCACCTAAACCGGACCCAAAATCGCACAAGACCCTTTTTAGAACTGACCGCGGCCTCCCTGCACATGTGTGAACTGGTTCTATTAAAAGCCGATCCGATTCACATGGTATGAGAACAGTTAAAAACGTATCTGATTTGCATATGCAGTGGAGAAAATAATTATTTGATCACCTGCAGATTTTGTAAGTTTGTCCACGTACTGTACATAGAAATTAAGGGTCTATAATTTTTTTATCATAGGTGTATTTTAAATGATAGAGACAGAATATTAACCAAAAAAAAAAAAACACAAAAAACAAATGCTATAAATTAAGTTGCAGTTCAGTGAGTAAAATAAGTATTTGATTCCCAAGCAAAACATGACTAAAGCTGGATACACATTATACAATTTTCTTTCGATTTTTTCCTTTCCTTTAGATTTACCAAAACCATATAATATGAGGTCAAACCTAAACACTTCCAATTTGTATGCAATCAGGCAGGCCTTTGCACTACATAGTTGAAGGTAAATCTAAAGGAAATTGAACAAAAAAAGTTGTATAGTGTGTATCCAGCTTTAGTACTTGGTGGAGAAACCCTTGGTGGCAAGCAGAGAGGTAACACCCTTCATTACAGATCTTCTCCAAATCTTTAAGGTTTCTTGGTTGTCTGTTGGCAACTCGAAGTTTCAGCTCCCTCAATAAATGTTCTATAGGATTAAGGTCTGGAGACGGACTAGGCCACTCCATGACCTTATAGTGCTTCATCTTGAGCCACTCCTTTGTTGCCTTGGCGGTATGTTTTGGGTCATTGTCGTGCTGGAAGACCCATCCCATGTTCTGGCTGAGGGAAGAAGGTTCTCATCCAAGATTTTACAATACATGGCAACCAAGAAAGAAATCTTAAAAAGTAAGGTCTTCCAAAGGCCAACATACTAGTGACAGAGAATTTCCCAGGGTTAAGCCTTCTGTCCTTGGCTCCATGCAAAGAAAGCCTTCCATGTGCAATGGTAAATCTTGTGAAAGTCGGATTTCCTTGCTCTGAGCAAGTGGGATTTTGAAAGATCTTGAGGTGTAAAGACTACTTCCTTGGGTCTAGGCATTCTTTGTGATGTAAAAGCCCTGAACCCTATGCAGATGTGTTATAACGCAATGGGTAGTTTACGGTCCGGAAGGCTTCTCACCAGCAACTGTGGGGTCTTTCTGGATCCCCAGAGGAGTTTATGGAAGTTTTGAAAGGATGGTAGTAGCACACCAGTCTGTATAGACCTTTTGACAGCTTTAGCTGACAGCTCTTGACAGGCAATTCACAGCTTGGCGTTGACAGCTTAGAAAATCCATTCTGGAATGTAGACCACAGAGAGAACTAGAATGTAAATTTTTTGCCCATTAACTGCTCGAAATGGGGCCACCATGAATACCAGAATCCTCATGCAGAAGCAAATAGAGGGATGTCATTGTGACCTACAGCTGAACCTTAGTGAGGCAATCTTCTCCTGAGGGAGGAAGATACTGGCTTGTAAAAGTAGAAAAAGCAGTCCAGCGCAAAACATACAATAACATATTAAATAATGAAAGAGTCCATAATGTTCACATTAGGATGAATAATAAACACCACAACGTGTCCAAATGAGTGCTTCTATGGATGAGATACAAGGTGATCATGTCACATACTCAAACCAAGGAAAATTGCTTATGGACTATCCCGGTACTGATAGACAGACAATCAACTTAAAAAAATATATCATTTATTACATCTAAAAAACATACAATTGAACAAAATCAATATACCGATAAAAAGGGAAATTTAGCCTTACAGTATACAATTACTCGTAAGTTTTTCCCAGAAAGAGATATCTGGTAATGGAGTTATCCTCATAGATTAAAGTTCCTCTACTAGTTGTGCGGTCTTAATGCCGGAGGAATAATCCAGAAGCCCAGAGGCAGAAGGAGTCCCAGGATGCCACTAGATTCCCCCTGCAGGGGATTGTTGCCGTAAGGTGTATCTGATAGAAACACTCTGAAACAAAGGAACTTCTCTAGAGAGTCTGTTTGGTACAGTCAGCAGACAGCCAAATCACATTGGTCGAGTCTTGGTAAGGGTGGCCGGTGTCCCAGCCTCCTGGAGAAGGTATCTGCGCAGGTATCCCTTTGACATGAATGCTCTGGGTTCATAGAAGAGCCAGAAGTGGGGAGAGCACTTTTGTGAATACTTGGGGTGCAGAGGAGAGCCCAAATGGTAGTGCAACAAATTGGAGGTGTTGGTCTCCCATAGCAAAATGCATGTAAAGGTGGGGGGAGTTTATGATGTAAAGGGGGTCTGTGGTGTGAAAGGCAAGGTATGTGATGTAAATGGGGGGGGGGGGGGGGGGGCTTGTGATTTGCAGAGGGGCTGTGATTTTGGCACAGCTTGTATGTGTATGTTTGCAAAAATGTAAAAATATAGTTGATATTTCTCTGCATGTCAACGCTAAGCAGGTCTGCATCAAGAGGTTAAAAATAACCAAACCAGCAGTTTCCCTTTCTGTGCTTTATGGTGATACAGTGCAAAGGAAATCTTTGTTGCCTTTGACTACCAATAATCCTAAAGTGTAACTACAGCCAAAACATTTTATCATTGATCATGGGGACCAGAGGTGACAGCAGATCTATTTAATGGGGCCACCTGTAGCCATTGTGAATGAGGTCCTAAACCTTTCTAACTAAAACTTAATGTAAAACTTTAATGAAAGAGATATAGGGGGTGATTTACGAAAGCCGCACGCCATCAGTAGAGGCGCACGGCGAGGAGCAACGCATATTTCCATATTTACGAAATGGTGCACCAGTAACAGAGCGCGAATCCCCCATTTACTATAGTGATCTCGGTGCATGGGAGAATACAATCTGTGCCCCACTATGGACATGGCGCAAGGCATCTCCATATCAATATTAACAGAAGATGGAGGTGCCAATATTATGGGGTGTTGTGAGGAAGTTTAGTAACAACTGCCCAAATAACAAATATGTACAAAATAGAATGAGAAAGTAACTTTTTCAGAGAAAGCCTGCTGTGCCTGCAAGTAGAAGAACTGTGTGAGATCAATGTAAGCAGTGAGCACACGCAAGCGGCTGTTGCGCTCGTTCACATGCATTTGTTCACTGCGTGGCCAAAATCTTAGTAAATGTTAACCATCGAGAAAGGAATTGCATGGGTTGAAAAGGCGCACCTCTAAACTTGACAATTCTTTTTTTACGCTGGTTCACCTTCATGTATTTTTTTAAAGAGATTTGCACACAGGTCATGTTAGCATGTTACGTTGCCAACATGTGACATGCACCTTGTTAAAATTATGTAAAAAGACTCGCTCCTCTAGCTCCTCCTAAAAGGGCATTTAACTTCCCCTCTAATGCATATAATTTCCTTGGGCTAACTTTTGCTTTTAAAGGGGAACTCCACACTCCACTCTATTCTCAAAAGGCTGTGAGCTGCCTTCACCAATCCAAACCACATCCTTTTTCAGAGCATACAACAGGGGCAGCTAGGAAAGGGGTGAGAAGAGCGATCGTCCAACCCCCCACCTGAACCATACAAGGCCACATGCACCCAAATGGCCTTGTATGTATTGGGGGGCAGGCTATTTTTTGTTTTGGGTTAAAATCTTGCAGCTGCATTGTAGATTTGTAAGTTTTCTCTAAAGCCGTACATCTTTGAAGTAGCATTTTGGATACATGCTACAGATGCACCACTTTACATGCAGAGTAAGCCCCCCCCCCCCCCCCCAAGTAACTAGCTTTTAAGCAATTTTGCATTTTTAAAGGAACTTCTCCTTGTTTCGTTTTTGGGGTTGTCCAAATTGGTGACATTGATATATGTCCCTCAGGGTGGGACCTGGGCCCCCATACCCATTTTAAGGACAATAACTAGAATATAAGCCAGCTAAGTGGGGAATAGCAAACTTAACAAGTCAGTTCCCATAGACTGCAATGGTATTTGTTGTATAATTTTTGTTAGGCTCTTTGTTTGCCCCTCTGAACCCGGGGTGTTTGTCCCATCTGTAATTTTGTAGCATACTGGATGATGTGCTTAATTTTGGACAAGGGGGTGGCTTATTTTGTGCTAGCTGCATTTGGGTTGTTCTGGGCATGCTCAGGGACTTTTTTTTTGTGCTTTTTGTGTGTGAACAGCACTTGGATTTTTCTGAGCATGCTCAGAGAGTGTGTTTTTTGGGTTAGTAATTTAAGGACATCCTTAACAGGTGTACCCACTTTGAAGTTCTGTCTCTACATTGGGTGAACTTGCATTTTGTGTGTTTTTTTACTTTTGTTTTTTTGGGTGGGGGGATATTTTTCACTGAAATATTTTTGATGTTGTTGATTTGTGTTGTTTTGTAGGGTGTTAGTTTCACTTTAATTGTCTGTGCTGCATTATTTTGCAAAATCTTCCTCAAATCTTGCATTTTACGCTCCCCCCTAAACAATTTTCATGCAACAGATTTCCCAGCTGCAGCTTAACTAGGCTGATTGGCATGGCAAAACAAAAAAAGGTGTGATTTGTCTAAAAGCTACTTTCCTGGTGCCTTCATGGTAGCATATGCATAGATTGTGCATATACTGCCATTGATAGGCACCAGGAAAGGAAATTCAGAGAGGTAAGTATTCAATTTTCCATTTTAGCGCAGTGGTTCTCAGCCTCAGTCCTCAAGTACCCCCGACAGGACATGTTTTGGGAATTTATCTTAGCTAAATAGCTGTCCAAAATACCAAGCCATTGACTCTGATTTAAAGCACTTGTGCAAGATGAAGGAAAACCTGCAAACATGGCCTGTTGGGGGTACTTGAGGACAGGGTTGAGAAGCACTGATTTAGAGCACTGAGCTAAAATCTAGCTCAAGTCGATCCTACTCTAATTGTGGGCATTTGAGAGAAACCAAGTGAGTGTTAGAATCCCTACTTGGCCTTTTTAGGTTGGGCTTTGTGTCCCTTTTCTGAAAATTGTCTTCACTTCCTGTCACATAGCCAAACAGGAAGTGAGGGTAAAACCCTACCAATGTCTTTCCTTGGGGACACACAGATCAATCTAACTAGTGTCCCCATTAGGCAAATTGCACTCTAGCACTTTGTTGTATACACCCCAAATTATTAGGTATTTGGGGGTTTATTAAAGGCAAATCCACTCTGCAATACAAGAATACTCACTGTAAATCTGGGGGGAAGCACTGGTGATTTTATCATTCAATCATATAGAAGCAAAGATGCAGTTTTTTTTATTCTCCTTGCATGTCCCCCCCGGATCTCCAGCAACTACACTCCCAAATGCACTTGTAGTGCAAAGTGGATTTGCCTTTAGTAAATAAACCCCAAAGTCCAAGATACCTAATAATTTGGGGTGTACACAGCAAAATGCTAGAGTGCAATTTACCTAACGGGGAAACTATTTAGATTGACCTGTATGTCCCCAAGGAAAGACATTGGTAGGGTTTTACCCTCACTTTCTGCACTCAATCCCTAAGCAAAAATAAGAAAGGATTTCATTTAGTTTAACTTTGCAAAGACACATTCCTAAGTTCAACTGTTATGCATGTCAATGGCCCATTTAGACCTTGTTTAATAGAAAACACCAGTTGCCTTTCACTAGAAACATTTGTTAGTCTAGTCTTGGAAATCTGCATCTGCTCTACTATTAATTTCCATAAAAATTGGGTTCATGCAGCTAGGTACGCCAAATGCATCTACATGCACGACCGCTGTGTATGCGAAATGCGCAACTGCTGTGTGTGTGAAGGTATGTACCCGTGACGCATATGTGGTTCCCAGAAGCGGTGGCCAGCACACAGGAATGACATCACGCCCCTCCAGGAAATTGCTTGTACTGCTGCTAATTTCTTCCCACCACCATGCTCCGCTCACTGTTCTTTGAGGAAGAGATGATCCTTATTTGCAAATTAAGATAATTTTTGATTTATTTTTATATGGGATGGTGTTTGTGTGGGTCATGTGTGTATGTCTAAATGATTTGGCCTCAAAATACACACCTACTTCCTGTGTACAGATTCTCTTCCAGGCCAATGTATATTGCTTCGTGCGTCACTGTGTGTGTGTATATAGATACTGTATATCTATAGATGTAGGTTTTTGTGTCCACCAGCAGAGAGAAGTTGGGTAGATGCCACACTCCCAATTCTGGAGGCATAATAATGATCTAGCACAGGGATTTCAAACTACGGCCCTCCAGTTGGTCAGGAACTACAATTCCCATCATGCCTAGTCATGTCTGTGAATGTCAGAGTTTTACAATGACTCATGGGATGTGTAGTTCCGCAACAGCTGGAGAGCTGTAGCTTGAAGATTCCTGATCACTCTAGCATGTCTTGAAAAAGGAGGTTTCTCATGTGCCTTGTATAATGCCCAGGAAATATCGTTAGGAAAATACAAGTGGGTCATGGCACGTCTACATTCCAAATTTGGCACTTAAGATGGTTATGCACTATGCAATCTGATTAGCCAATCTCTGTACAACCTGATATTTAGGCAAAATAGGTAATAGGCAGACACACTTGAACAATTGATTCAAAATATAGGAAATCAAACAGGCTCTTGCACTAAATCTAATTTATTTAAGATCTAACTGATTGCAGTGATTGCAGTCACTTTTAAAGATCAAGATCTGAAAATATTACATTTATTGGGTTTAGAAACACTTCTCTGTTCTTTGTAATGTATTGAAAGATTTGGGTAAAAAAAGAAAAAAAAAAACACATTTCAAAGATATATTAGAAGTGATAGGAATGAGGTTAGCATCAAAAGGGTTAATTAACTGAGAACATCTACTATTTGCCTAACAAGTTAACCAATTGTATTGGGTGTGCACTATTATCAATGAGAAAACTGCAGTTACCCTAGCGCCAGTTGCAGTTTACATATGCGGGTATTTATTATCGTTATTTGCGCTTCAATGTGCGACGATCCGCACGTTCAATTAACGACTATTCCGGCACACCAATTAATGTATGAACTGGTGCAGTGCCTTCTTCTTAGTAAATCACCCCCATGGTGTCTGGTATTGCAGACCTACTTCTGAAAGATCTAATTGACTGGTCATTATGCTGACCCACTTTCTCTAATACTTTCTGAGTTGTTGACTTGGAACAATATGCTGATCAGAAATGTCAAAAGCCTTTACCTACACACATGTTTTGCGTTTTTAAAAGCGGAGCTCAGAAATGGCAGCCTCCATTTTTGTCTGACAGGGATCCATAAAATGTTTTTTTTTGGTTTCCACTTTAAAGTAAAGAGCCCAAAGCCAATATTATTCTGCATGTTTGGTTTAGCAGATGATCCGATTTGCATGTTAGTAGCTCTCCCAGCTTCAGAAACTGAGAATAAAATGTTAATAGACCTATATTTAGAGCCGTAAATGTCTCTGCCATTAGAATCTATAGAAAAGTTTTTTTGTTTCAACCAGCATTCTTCTTTAAATTGCTCGCAGATTTTCATGGCTGCTTTTATTGCTCAGCATGACAGCAAAGAGAAAGATATATTGTAATCTGACAGCTGCTGTCAGAAGCGGATTTTCCTATACACCAGCGGTTCTCAGAGTTTTATGGCGAAAGGGCCACCTAAGGTAATACTCAGGTCTAAATTTCATAACTTCTAATACTAATACATAATAACTACCATAGCAAAATACAAATCACAAACAAGCTAATGTTTCCTAGAACAATAGTATAGTATCTATATAAACATCACGTGTTAAAAAAGAAATATGTATGAATCGTTTTAAAAGGGGGCCTTAAGCAGGCATATATCTGTTTTCTCTTTTTCTTGCCCCCAGAGGTAGGTATAAATGTAAAGACTTGCTCTGTGACAATCTACATGTGGTCTGTATTCATACCATTTGGGTGTTCCTAAATATTTTTTCCCAATTGGTGCTTTGTGGATGACATCATCTCACCACCCAGTGACACCAATGCCTAACTTAAAGCCCAACTCTGAGCTATTTTTTATGCCCCTCGTGAGGTTTAAAAGAAAAAAAAAAAGCTCTGGCTTCAGTACTTACCTTTTATCCATAGCTGTCCCCCAGCCTTACCTCTTATTTATCACAAGATGTCCTCAATCTTTCAGGTTGAATGACGGCCCAACACTCAAAAAGGACAGAAAAGAAGGAAGCCTATTATGTGACCGACCTGAACACATCAGAAAAGAAAAGGAGCTCAAGACGGGGAGAGGGTGAAGATGCCCTGTGAGGGGGTTGGGGTATGGGAAGCACAGGGTTGGGCTTTAAAGTCAACCTGTGCTTTGTCCAGGCGAAACAAGACAACACAATCACTTAAAGCGGGGTTCCACCCAAATTTTGAACATTATCTCTATGCATTCTCTTCCTTGCCTAGATGCTGACATGCTGTGTAAAAAAATATTATATCGCCGTAATTACCTTTTTTTTTCTAATCTTCTTAGCACTTCCTGGTTTTCCTCCCATGGGAGTAGGCGTGTTTCTAGCCTCTCCCAAACCTCCCAGAGTCCCTTGGGAGCTAGTCTCAGGCTTCCCAACATGCATTGTGCAACAGCGTCATCACAACATCTCGGTGAATGCTGGGAGCACAGCATTCACCGCACCCAGGAAATACATGCTTGTGGGCTTCAAATGCCCACAATGAAGATGGAAACCGCCTTCAGTGAATTTTATAAGTTATTCTTTACAACGAAATCGGACACAGGCGGACTTATTACACAGAACATGTGAGTAGATAATCATGAGAAGAAAAGTTTGTGAATGAACTCCAAAAAAAAAAAACGATAGATAGGTGGACCCCCGCTTTAAATGCCAACTCCCACAGAAGCCCCTATTCACCTTTCCTTCACATGTTGGCTATAGTTGGGCTATGACGGGGATTCCAGTTTATTCAATGTTATTTTCAAATAATAATGGGTGCCGAAAATACCAATTTGAAATATAGATCGTGTTAACCAAATTAAACTATATAAGACAAATAAACATTGGGGGCTCCTTTATATGGATATCTTAAGCCTTGGGTTCTTCACCTCCCTTCCCATTCCTATTTTCTTTACAATAAGCTACCAGTTAAAAAATGGAAAAGGAAACACAAGCTAAGTAAATTGATCTCATAACAGAATATATGGATTAATACTGTATTTTTGGCAACAGGCCAATAGGATGGGACAAAAGGAAATTACTTAAATGTCCGAACCATTGTCATTAAATAATGGCAGGTACACACTATGAGGAGCATGCAAGAAGTTCTCTGTACTAACTATGTGATGTTAGTACAGCAATTTCCCTGCTGAGCCATTGTGCTCTGACAGGGGGACTTCTCTACCCCCCCACCCCCCCGCCAAAACAACCCGATGTCGATCGCCAGATATTTTTCTTTCGTTTCAATTCTGATTTTATTGAAAATTTTTAATTTACATAACAAAAAAAAAAAAGGGGGATAAACATTAATCGCATCCTATAGGTACTAATAAAGAACATACCACATTATAATAATATATATATAACATAAACATATACCAACATACTGCAGGGGTCTCTGAAACAAGAGAAAAGATAAAATAAAATAAACCAAAAAAAAAAAAAAAAAAGGAAAGAGAGCCCATGGTAATACTCCAGACTTGTAATGGCGAACCCCGGAACCCAAGACGTCTCGGGCAGATATTTTTCTGGCATTCCTGTTCTTCAAAAGCCAGACATTCTGCCGGCTTCTGTTGGATAGGCTGCCATATACAGGGGCCAAATGTTCGGCCCGTGTGTACCGGCCTTAGGTAATAACCCCCTTTTACATTTTTTATTTATTTTTGAGATAACAAAACAAAGATGACATGTTTTTAGGTAGCAAGGCTGCAATTTACAGTATTCTAACTGTGGGGCTTTTTGGTTCCTTTGGGCTCACCTCCTAATAAACAGGTAGCACTGGGGTGCCCATTTCGAATTATGGTCAGGACACTATCCACATGGAGTTTGCATGTTCTCCTTGTGCTGGAACGAGTTTCCACCCACACACCAAGGACAAATTTGTAGGTTCATTAGCTCCTGTCTAAATTGCCCCTATTTTGTGTGTATATGCATGTAACATAGGGACCTAAGATTGTAAGCTTTAGGGCAGCTATTGATGCACATGTACAATATGTAAATTGTGGGCGCTATATAAATACCTGTAATAAATAATTATAGAAACTGTAATTGCTCATATTTACAGTAATGCATCCTATTTCTAAGATAACTACCGTATATACTCGAGTATAAGTCGAATTTTTCAGCACATTTTTTTGTGCTGAAAGTGCCCCCCTCGACTTATACTCGAATCAAGCACTTTTCTGCAGCAAAAAATTTCATTTTCCGAACCGACTTTGGGGCCCCGTATCTCAGGGCCACTTGGTGCTAGAAAACCCAAATTTGGTATGAAAACCCAGTGGACCTAGTACCACAACATATCCAAAGCTGAAGTTCCTAGCACTAAGTGGCCCCGAGATACGGGGCCCCAAAATCGGTTTGGAAAATGTCATTCTCTGCTGCAGAAAAGTGCTTGACATTTTCTGAACCGAATTTGGGGCCCCATATCTCAGGGCCACTTGGTGCTAGGAACCCCAAATTTGGTGTGCAAACCCAGTGGACCTAGTACCAGAACATATCCAAAGCTTGGGTTCCTAGCACTAAGTGGCCCTGAGATACGGGGCCCCAAAACTGGTTCAGAAAATGTCATTCTCTGCTGCAGAAAAGTGCTTTACATTTTCTGAACTGATTTTTGGGGCCCTGTATCTCGTGGCCACTTGGTGCTAGAAACCCCAGCTTTGGAAATTTTATGGTGCTAGTTCCACTGGGTTTGCACACCAAATTTGGGATTCTTAGCACCAAGTAGCCCCGAGATACGGGGCCCCAAATTCGGTCAACGGTGTCTATCTGCAGCAATGTCATTTCGGGACCCTTTGGGTTCAGAGACCCCAAATTTTGGCTGCAGCTAGGGGGCATCTAGGAACCCTTAACTACCGAGTTTGAAGTTCAGGGGACCTATGGCTGCAAATGGGCACAGTGAGGCATGCAAATGGGCACAGTGATGCTGCAAATGGGCATTGTTGACCCTCTTTTCCACTTGCAGTAGCTGTGCATTTCTCACCCTCGTCTTATACTCGGGTCAATAAGTTTTTCCCATTTTTTTTGTGGTAAATTAGGGCCTCGACTTATACTCGGAACGACTTATACTCGAGTATATACGGTAGTTTTTTTCTCATACTAGGCATATCTATTACAGATATCACTGGGTGACTCTGCCCCCATGTTTACCTGCCATTCAGTGAGGGTCTCTTGATGGGACTGATTGTGATTGGCGGGCGTTTTTTTTTTCTTTTTGTGCATGTTAGCGTTCATTGTGATTGACGCTGCATTTACATTGTTTTTATTTTTTTATTTTTATTTTTTTTAAATAAAGGACTTGTCAAAAACTGTGTTTGTGTTTTTTTTTTACTTTGGGCATTTTTTTTTTGGTTATTGACTGGGGGACCCCATACTCATTCTTATAGGGGGAGGCACATATCTATTGCACAGGGTAAGTATAACACGTTTGCTATTTAAAAAAAATAAAAAAAGTTTAGAATCACTTTAACACCCAGCACATTCTGTCGTTGATGCTCTTAAAACAGAACTCCAGGCTCATTATATTTTATTTAAATATATTCCTCAAAAGCAATGTAGAAAATAAATCTACTTTGTGTCTGCTAAATATTTTTGCAAACCCACATTTAACCTTGTAAAAGTAGCGGTGACATCATCACTGTGCAGAGAGCAAGGCTAAGGGTGGTCCCAGCAGGCTCCACCCACTAAAGGCTGCTTGCAGAAAACTACAGGAGGGGGTGGAGACAGAACCAGTCACCCTGCGTAAGGAGAGGGAGCAGCAGTGAGCCATCTTTTTTACAGGAAGTTCTTGCAAAGAGGAAATATATCACACTGGATTTTTGCACAGATCTGGATTCATCAAAATTCAAGGAAGAATACCTATGACTTTTGTATTTAGATAATATTTGCTGATCCCGGAATTCAGCTTTAACCATTGTATGTTTCAAAGAATCCTTCAAGTGAGGTGAACTTTTGTACCTGGCACTCCACCCTACACATCCAAATAATTAGTGGGAATAGGTATTATGAACAATGTTCTTCTAAGTTACTGTAGATGTGAGCAGTGTCCAGGTCTACATGACAGAGGAAGAGAGTCTCAGCACCCACCAGATCCACATCTCATATAACTGGACTCATAAATCCCAAAAGAACCTTGTGCAGTTAAACAGTATAAACTGTGCATCCACTCCAGGGGGGATTTCCCATCCTTCCTCACACACTGACATATAGGCTTATTCACACTGGGCGCACTGAAACATATGTCCCTATGTAGCCAGGAGCTGGCTAAGTTGCCTGCTGCCAAGCAATATTTGTCACAGGGAAATCGTTTCCCCTAGTGCTCAGCATAGACTCTGTTGCAGTTTCCTGAATGCAGAGCGAGTGAAGCCCTGCAAGTGGAGAGTGAAGGATCTTGGGATATGTAGTCCGGTAAGCTGAGTTTGCATGGGAGCTGAACCATCATGGACTACAAGTTCCAGTAGGCTGGAGGGAGAAGACAGAATGCTAAAACAGTATCTGTATCTGTTATAGGCTTCTCTGATTCACTGAAACTTTCTATTTGCATACTGCAATATACTTGGGCTATTCTCAAGTGTATGAGAGCAAAGCTCATTTGATTATAACCTGGTCAAGTGACTGGTTTTGAATTGAAGTGCATATGTACCACTTCATTATTTAAAGCAACAGTGTCTTTTTTTGGTCTTGAGGGGGGGTTCCTAGCTAGTATTAGAGCAGGGAACGGCTAGGCTTCCGATGGCCACTTAGATAGGTAGTGGTCCGGTTGCATTGACCTATAGTCAGTTTGGTTAGGGACCAAGAGATAGACAAGCTAGGCCTGATTTGCCTTGCAGGTGGCGTGTTCCAGACTTCTTCACCATTGGTATGTTCGTCTGTATAAGCGTCCCCAGAAAGCCACCACTCCACAGATGCGTTCATCCTCTCAAGCCGGATTGTGTTACGTCTTGCAAGCCAGCTCATCAGGGGCCCCTGCAACCGAACTGTGCCATAGTGCCTAATTGGAGGTATTGGTGTTAAAGGCCTTTAGTTATATATCCGGATATATAGATACATATATACACTGTTCTTCTCAAACATATGTACATTCTTCTTGTTATAGCTTTGGATGTATGTAATGCCATCACTTATAAAATTACACTAATCACCTGCTGGTATGTCTGCATATCTTTACTTTTAGAAACCTATGCTGGGTGTATTAGTACTATTGCTGTGAGTTTTTTTGGGGAGTTACTAGTTATTGACCTAGAAAGGGATCATCTCTACATACGCTGAAGCCCTGTTCTAGGTGGAGGCACTGCAAATTATTTATTCATAGTCCACTCTTCCTTTAGCGAAGGCTCTGGCTCCTTTGGTTACCTGCAGGTTAGCACCATAGCCTGTGTGGAGAGGGCAACTTCATATGACCCCCCTATAACAGGGCTATATTTGGAGGTACTGCTGAGATAGAAGTGGTAATAACAATATGAAGGAGAAACCCAATCCAGAGGGGTACCCTGAAGTTGTTCCTAAATTTAGATATTTAACCACTACCCCCTTGCAGGGTCAGGTAAAGAAAGAACCAATGTCCACTAGTTATCCTCCCAGTTTGGTTAGTGATACTGAACCATCTGGTGAAGATGCAATGTATACTTTAACTAAGCTGACAGAAATACTGGCACAGGGGTTACTGTCCGCACACTATAAAAAGTTAAAATCATTCTCTGCTAATGTTCCTGTACCACAAGGAGGTGAGGGGTTCAAGGCATAGAAAGAGCACACCCTTCAATGTCTGGGGGAGTGGTCTCAGAGGAACCTAAGAAGCAGCGTATCACCGAAAGCCTGTGCTCCCCAGCCGTTGAAAAAATTTGCCTGTACCGAGATGCACACGAAGGAGCAAGTGCACCAGACTACATACAGGTACTGTCTGATCACTTTGAGCCATACCATGATCTTGAGCAGATAGTTGCTGATTACTGCATGTCTTGGCAGAAAGAAGGGGAAAGTGTTTCTACTTTTTTTACCCGATTACAGTTACTCTTGTCCTGTTTAGTATATCACAGCACCATATTCACTTATGAAGTAGATTCTATGCGGATCAATCAATTAGTTAGAGGTTTGTTACCTCACCAGCCTCTCACACAGCTCCTTAAAAATGACGTTACCTGACAAAGTACTTCCATTGATGGAAATAGTAAAGAAACAGGAAGCTGACATTCAATTTAGTACTCCTAAGAAAGTAAAAGCTGTCTCAATAGAGGATTACACCTCTGATCGGACCCAAAGAGAGAAACCTGAGCCTTACCAGCCTCAGCTTTCAAGTAAACAACCAGCTGTATCACCAAGGTAGAGGGACCCTTGGAAGTGTTTCAAGTGTGGTCAGACGGGTCAGAAACAAGGAAGGAAACATTTTAAACCATAACCAAGAAGACATATTATAGGGTCTAAGTCCCTTGTCAAAGTTACTGTCAATGGACATGCCACTCAAGCTTCATTTGACACGGGTCCCAAGTTACTCTTCTCTATCGTTCATTCTACCAGAAGTATCTAAGCAGCATACCTCTTCAATCCACTGGACAGATCGAGTTATGGGGGGCTAAACTCTGATTTATACCCTGTCGATGGAAGTGATTGTGACTGTACCTGAGTTAGAGAACAAGGGTATTCCCCCTATGGAGATCACAGCTTTTATCTGCCCTGATACAGGTGATGCCTGCGCAAGTGCGCAGCCACAGTAATACTAGGCACTAAGTGCAGAGCAGTACATAGTGCTTTCCAGAAATTTCTTGAAGGATATTGGGCTATTTCATCTGAATCTGATAACCTACTTTATTAAAGAGTTATGTGAGGCCCTTTCCGTTGGCCCCCGTCATGGATTGGTATATCACATTGTAGAACACCCAGTGGAAATTCCAACCAGGGGGAATGAGAGTGCTAAGGGTAGCCTCTAGTATTGCTCCAGAACTGCTTGGAGATGATAGTTATGTCCTGATGGAAACTCCCGAAGAAATGATTGATCAAGGAGGGTGGATGGTGATCCCTTAGAGAAAGGATTAGAGAACTAGAGTGGCACTGTCTACAGTTGTAACTGTGAGAAACTGTTCCCCTCATTCCATTGTAATTGATCCTCGTCAAGATGTTGTCCACTGTTACCCAGTGCTCAGCATGAATCCCTATGCTGAAGTGTGTAGAGTTTAGGTCAGGAATGCAGCTCCTAACTTCAAATTTGATTTGAGTGATCCAACCCTAACAGAGGCTTAGAGCCAGAAACTGACAAATCAATTGTCGGATTTACCAGACGTGTTCTCAATGTATAACATGGATGTGGGCTGTGCTAGAAGTGCCCAACACACTTTTCAACTAATCGATGCTACTCCTTTCCGAGAGAGACCTCAAAGAATAGGACCCAAAGATGTTGATGAGCTGAGACAGACCCAAAAACAGATGAAGGGCCAAGGGATAATCGTGGACAATAAAAGCCCTTATGCCTCCCCGATTGTAGTAATAAGGAAAAAGTGTGGGTCCATCCGGCTCTATGTAGATTACCAAACCCTCAGTCGAAGGACCATACCAGATCAGTACACACTACCCAGGATAGAGGAAGCTTTGGAAGCTCTCAATGGAAATCGGTGGTTCACTGTACTAGACATGCACTCTGGGTACTATCAAGTCCCAATAGCATCCGAGGACCAGGAGAAGACTGCATTCATATGTCCCTTGGGTTTCTACCAGTTCACACGCATGCCACAGGGCATAAGAGGTGTGCCTGCAAACTTCCAGAGACGGATGGAAAAAGTTCTAGGTGACTTAGTCCCCAGGAAATGTCTTATGTATCTTGATGACATTATTGTGTTCGGGGCAACATTAGAAGAACATAAAGAGGGGCTCATGCAGGTGTTACAGCATCTGAGAGATGAGGGACTGAAGCTGTCAGCAAACAAGTGCAAGTTCTGCAGATCATCAGTCACATTTGTGGGTCACATAGTTTCTGCTGAAGGTGTGGCCACTGATCCCGCAAAAGTCGAGGCTGTGGTGAACTGACCCCAGCCTCAGAATATTACAGAGCTATGGTCCTTTCTTGGCTTTTGCGGATATTATCGCAGATTTGTAGAGGGGTATTCAAAAGTGGCTAAACCTCTTCAAGACTTGTTGAAGAGTGATATGACCAAAAGAGGTCTCCTAAAAGCCCCTTTGGGGACAACTGGACTTCAGCATGTGAAGGAGCCTTTGATCAATCGAAGAAAAAATGGACAGGAGCGCCGGTCGTGGTTTACGCTGATGCTCAGATGCCCTATGTATTTCATGTGGATGCGTGTTTTGAGGACCTTGGTGGAGTATTGCATCAAGAGTATCCCCAAGGTTTATGGTCGAAAGCCTTCAACAGCCAAAGTCTTTCTCCTAGTGAGCGTAATAACCCAGTTCACAAGTTGGAGTTCTTGGCACTCAAATGGGTCGTTGACAAGTTACACGATTATCTACATGGAGCTTCATTTGAAGTAAGAACTGATAACAATCCTTTGACGTATGTTCTAACTACAGCCAAGCTGGATGCCACCGGACACCGATGGTTAGCTGCTCTTTCCAATTACCAGTTTACTTTGAAGTACAAACTGGGCCCAAAAAACATTAGAGCAGATGCCCTATCAAGACGCCCAGGGTTGGCCCCTATATCTGAAGAAAATGTCTGGGAAGAGGTCCCTGGCCCTGGTGTCGGAGACCTGCTGCAGTTGTTGAAGATAAAGTGGCCTTTTCTGAGACACGGCTCGTAGACTGCATGGGTAGTGGTGCAGAAGCTGCCCCTGATATGTTTGCTTAACCTTCTGCACTGGGGTGATTTGAGAGATGCTCCATAGCCCCCCAGTGAATGATTAAAAGTCAGAAGTCTGACCCTGTTATCGGACCTTTGTACAGAGCAGTGAGTGCTAAAGATCCAGAGATGTTGAAGTCCCTGCGCGAGTGTGGTCCTTTCCTGAGGGATTGGGAGAAATTTGAGCTAGACAAAGGACTACTCTATCGTGTGGTATTGTATCATGACCACCCTGGGAGCCGTCAATTAGTGCTCCAAGAATGCTTCTGCAAGATGGTCTTCAGTAGTCTGCATGACCATCATGGCCATCTGGGTCCGGAAAAGACTTATGGCCTCATCCAAGACCGATTTTACTGGCCTAAAATGAGAGACACAGTGGTCGATCTTTGCAGACGTTGCCTTCGATGCCTTCAGAGGAAAGCTCTCCCAGTCCGTGCTGCCCCCATGAAGCACTTACAAAGTTCAGGTCCCATGGATCTGGTCTGTATCGACTTTCTTTGTATTGACTAAGATTCCTGAGTGATCCGAAATGTATTAGTGGTGACCGAATACTTTACTCAGTACGCCCAAGCTTTCCCTACCAAAGATCAAAAGGCAGTAACTGTTGCTCGAGTGCTTTGGGAGAAATATTTTATCCACTACGGCCTCCCCCAGAGAATACACTCAGATCAGGGTCGGGATTTTGAGAGCAAGTTGATCAAAGAATTGCTTCAGCTGCTAAACATTCACGAGAGTCGGACTACACCTTACCACCCTGAAGGTGATGCTCTTCTTGAAAGATTTACCAGGACCTTGCTTGATATGCTAGCCACCCTACAGGCTGATGACAAACGTACCTGGAGTCGTAGGGTTGAAGCCATGGTTCATGCATATCACAGTACAAGGCATGAGACCACCGGGTTTTCCCCTTACTTCTTAATGTTTGGAAGAGAGCCCAGATTACCAATTGACCTTCTACTAGGGGTCTCCAATGATGGAATCGGACCCTAAAACCACTATGAATATGTGGCTAGATTGAAAGATACTCTTATGTCTGCTTACCACTTTGCTGAAAAAATGCAGCCAAAATTAATGAAGGAAACAAAAGAAGCTTTGATCTTCCGGTGAGATACAGAGACTTGAATATAGGCGATAGAGTATTACTACAAAACCTTGGCGCAACAGGAAATCATAAATTAGCTGACAGATGGAGGAAAGAAATCTTTACAGTGGTGGATAAGTTACCTGGGATCCTTGTATACAAGATAAAGGGTCCCGAAGGAAGAATCAAGGCTTGGCATCGCAATCATTTACTGCCCATTCCTCAAGTTGGTGATGAGGAAATTGCAGATCACAGTCCAGTGAATGATCTGCCTCCTATTCAGGCGAATGCCTCATTTGATCTTTCTGATGTCAGTGAGTGTGAGTGGAATATGACCCCGGATGTTGGCAGCACCGACACTCCTTCTCCTTCCTGGGAGACGCTAGATCCTGGGTCTCCAGAATTTGTGCCCCAGTCAGTGCCTACAATTAGTCAGGGGCCTTGTTCTGACTCACAACCAGTACCATCCCCTCCCATGACTCAAAGTCCTAGTTCAGGGCCTGGCTACACAGCTTTACCTCAAAGAGAAGTTAGAAGAGGAGAACGAGCTAGGCATGCCCCACCCATCTTGACTTATGATAGTTTGGGGGATCCCAGACTCATTACTCAGCCTCACTTGTACCATTCCTGGGTAGAAGCAGTTTCTAATTTGGTCAATATGTTACCAGTTTTTGCTTGACCTGGAATGATGTACTAACTTGCCTTCTCCTTCAGCAAACCATTGTAATTGAGAGAGGATCGACATTGTTTCTTTGTTGAGGTATTGGTGTTAAAGGCCTTTAGTTATATATCCAGATATATAGATACATATATACACTGTTCTTCTCAGACATATGTACATTCTTCTTGTTATTGCTTTGGTTGTATGTAATACCATCACTTTAACATATATAAAGTTACACTAATCACCTGCTGGTATGTCTGCATATCTTTACTTCTAGAAACCTATGCTGGGTGTATTAGTACTACTGCTGTCAGTTATTTTGGGTGAGTTTCTAGCTATTGTCCTAGAAAGGGATCATCTCTGCATACGCCGGAGCCCTGTTCTAGGTGGAGGCACTGCCAATTATATATTCATAGTCCATATTTCCTTTAGCAAAGGCTCTGGCTTCTTTGTTACCTGCAGGTTAGCGCCATAGCCTGTGTGGAGAGGGCAACTTCATATGACCGCCCCCCCTCTAACAGGGCTACATATGGAACACCTGTCCATCCCCATACGGGTAAACCCCACCCTCACACAGGCGTACGTTGTAATACACCCCGTGTGAATAAGGCCTTAGACAAGTACACTTTTATATTTACAAGTAGGTATATTGTTATAAACCTGTATTCTCAGCTATATATGAGCATTGCTTCTGAATTCTGTGCCAGTGAGGTTTCAGCCGTGATGGAAATTTCCATACATTAACTACACCATTTCATTTTACAGTTAATTAACATTCTATGCCTTTTTCTTCATTCCCTGTCAGACATAGAGCATCATGAACAGTACCATGCTATGGCTACATCTTTTATGTTTTAATATAATATAAACCAAGGTCCATGAATGTGAGATAAAAGCAACAGATGAACCAATATATAAGCAGCCTGAACATGCGTTGAATCCTGCAATTCCTCTGATGGAAAGCTACTGCCATCAAGTGTTCAAAAGAGAGGAAGAGCAGGGTAGGGCCTGTATTGGGTCTATCTTGTAAACCTTGTATGAATCAGAGAATAAAGACAATCCCTGGCAATGCCTAATGACTCTCTGGATGGCTCAGTGATGGTGAATACAATCATTGTTAATACAAATGTACTACTAGCATTATACAGTATAACATAATACAATTAAATACAATTAAATACATGGTTGCAGCTGTGTGAAAAAATGTGTAATAGTATATGCACTAACCTTGCTAGTACCGTTCTGAACCCCCTTTTGCCTTCAGAACTGCTTTCATTCTTCATGGCTTATATTCAACAAGGTGTAGCCATGCCCCCATAGGGGTTGCTGAATTGTGTTGTTCACCTGTCACCCTGCCCAGCCTGGCATTCATCTCTCAGGCACTCAGAGACATAGAACAGTGCATAAGATTTGTTTTTTGTTTTTTTTTGTTTTTTTATGGAGGGGATTTAACTTGGATGGGAAAGGGGCAATTATGTGATGCCCAGAATGATTTAGTGTAATTTGCTTGGGTATACACGCCTGTATATACACTCCAGTCTTCTCTCCAGCACTTCTCTTGTTTAAGACCTCTTTCCCTTACTCCTCCAGCACTTTACTTGCTTCAGATTCCCAGACCAGCTAGCAATACATGGTTGGGCCTGACACTAATTCAGCCAGGCCTCGGTGAATTGACTTTTGCAGGCAGGGACCGCGGGCCCCAATAGTGTAGTTGATAGAAAGTTTTTGGTGCTAACTGTCCTCTACCCAGCTACGGATCCCAGATAGCTCTCTTCAGGCCCTGTTAGCCAGCCTGGCTGCAATGACCTCTTTCCACTGCCCTTCTCACAGTCCACTTTTCTGGTTCTGCACCCATCACCAACTGCAAACTCACTGTTCTCTCAGGTGTGCCTCCCCAGTCCTCCCTACTGTGCTTCACTCACCAGCCCTCCTGGCTGCGACCAGTTGTCCTCCCTGGAGTCTGGAGCAGTGTTCTCTCCCGCTGTCCACTCCTTGCTCTCTCATGTGCCTCTCTCCCAGGATCTCTTCTCTCCTCTTAGATGCACCTGAGCCCCAGCCCAAGATCACCCCCCCCCAGATTGGGGAGCTCCCTGTGGGCCCCAACAGCTTCCATACTCTCTCTCTCCCTTTAACAACTCCTCCCCAGCTGGGCTGACCCTGAGTACCTAAGGAGTCCTGTCCCCTGCCAATCCAGGTTAGGGATTGGTCAGGGCTCCCCCAAACACACTAGACAGATCCACCTCTCCTCTCCTCCTCTCTTTCCAGATCTTTCTAGCAGACTCTGGAAAGAAGAGGGAGGTCCCAGTGATGCTGTCTGTGAGTCACTAGCTGCTATCCTGAGCCACTCCCAGCCCAGATCAAAACAAACAGGGCTGGCTAAATTTACATACCCTCCAAAAAATCCTAACTCTAGCACCTACCTACCTAGAGGGTGTTACAAAGGTGTTGGAAACATTCCTCAGAGATTTTGGTCCATACTGATAGCATCACGCAGTTGCTGCAGCTTTGTTGGCTGCATATCCCAAAGGTGCTGTGCATTCAGAGATGGTTTTCTGCTTACCTTAGTTGTAATGAGTGGTTATTTGAGTTATTGTTGCCTTTCTATCATCTCTGCCTATTCTCCTCTGACATCAACAAGGCATTTTCGTCCACACAACTGCCACTCACTGGATATTTTCTCTTTTTCGGACCATTCTCTGTAAACCCTAGAGATGGTTGTGTGTGAAAATCCCAGTAGATCAGCACTTCCGATACAGATAGGCAGTTACTGAATGGCAGGAAGACTCAATGAACAACAAAGGTGCCCACCAGCGCCCTCACAGTTAATTGAGAACTGTAAGTCATCAACCGAAGTGCTTTACAGTACTTATAGTCTATTCATTTAAAGGAAACTGTGAATGAATGAATGATGTAGTGGTATTGACTGAGCCCTGTATAGCAGTGCTGTTTTCAAATTGTGACAGCGGGTGCGGGGATAAGATCTTCCGTCTGCTGTCAGATAGCAGGGAGCGCTGGCGGCAAGAGGTGGGTGACTAGGAGCATCTTACTTGTCACACATTAAATATGGGTGCCACATGTAACATGCTCCTGAAGGTAAAGTTATCCTTTAAATGCTAAAAAATGTAGGCGATTCACTTGTTTATATTTTTCTTTTTATTTAGGGCCTCTTTTCTCAGCTTACATCCCTAGTCTGTGAAATGGCTGTGTCTTTGAGAGGGCTATGTGTGACATGAAAGGGCTGCCTGGATGCAGCACCTGGTGGCTGTAGGTGCTTAAAGTGGTTGTAAACACCTGAAATGAAAAATTAACAAAGCATAGTCTTCTACAGTGTGTATATGCCTCAACCCAAAGCACCTATTGTGATTTCTGTATGCTGTCTCATTTTTGTGCTAACTGCATGAGTCACTCATGACAGCCTATGCCAAAACCAAGCAATCTCGAGAGACAGTCCCACTCTCCTTCAGCACAAAGCAGGTATTTGACAGCCTGAGCTGTGCTTGTTTCCCTATAAGACTGTGTAGATGGGAGTGCGTACTTTTCCTCCACTCATGTCTTAGATTACACTCAGCTCCCTGCCCTGTGCTGTGCAGTGTGTGACATCAGATCCACACCCTCTACCTGCTGGAAGCTGAGAAAGGTTGTGTAAATTCTGAACTATGAATAACTGTGGATAAGAGTACGCTGCAGATAAACAGGTACATCTTATGTAGGAGGGTTTGTTTCATCTCTGTGTATCATCTGTGGCTAGTCACTTCACTGGGAATACGTAAGGGTTTATAAAACCTTTAAAGACACAGCCCATTCACCAAATACGGGTGTAAACATTAATGCGTGAATGAGGCCTAAAAGTCCTGAAACCATTTTTCTTTGGGTTCAACTAGTGTCATCTTATGTTTATTGGTTGCTTTATACATATATACCTGAAGTTAGACTTAAATTAGACTGACTCATTTATGTACACTGAAAGTTCCACATGGCACCTCATGGCAAAGAACTCTCTGAGGAAATGAAAAAAAGAATTGTTGCTCTACATAAAGATGGCCTAGGCTATAAGAAGATTGTCAAGACCTTCCACTCAGAACAGGCCTCGCCATGGTCGACCAAAAAAGTTGAGTGGATGTGCTCAGCGTCATATCCAGAGATTGTCTTTGGGAAATAGACATATTAGTGCTGCCAGCATTGCTGCAGAGGTCGAAGGGATGGGGGGGTCAGCCTGTCAGTGCTCAGACCACATGCCACACACTGCATCAAATTGGTCTGCATGGCTGTCGTCCCAGAAGGAAGCCTCTTTAAAAAATGATGCACTGATGCTTTACAGTAACCGGAAGTGACGTGATTGGAGATCTCGATGAATTGGCTATTTTGACAGAGCACCGGTCCTCCTGTAGGGGGCCCAAGCACACGTAGGGGCCCGGAGTCGACCAGGGAGGCAAATCGGCCCACATCATTCCCACCTAAATGTATAATTAAAATATCAGGAGCAGGCCTAAATAAGTCTACCAAAGTCAATCAATAATTCTTCCCTTAACATACCCTGTCTCCCGAACCAAAAAAGTTTTAAACGAAGAGTCCAATCCTAAATTGGAGGTGTATGAACGAGCAGCAGCTCTCTTGTGTGCCCAGTAAACAAACGAGTGTCCCAGCAACCAGACCACTCTCGGGTGACCTATAACAATCAAAAAACAAAGTTAGGCCTTACATAAAGTTTGTAGGAATCGGACTTCCATCTGTCCACAGCTTTTACACCCTTATGATCAAAACCAATCCTAGCAGCTCTGTAGCCGCCCCTATTCTAAAAGAATGTGACGATATTCGGATATTTCCAAAATTCTAATTCCTGCAACATTTGGTTAAAACACAATTAAATCTGAATTTTGTTAACTGTGACCTGTCTTCATGATTGAAAAGAACTTTACCCCCAGCAGGACGGCTATTTAAATAATTATGCATACACATAACGGGACAGATTGGTGAACCTGGGCAAGATGATAATTGAAGCCAAAAACCTTTGACCAATTGATCTGTTTTACTAGAGCGAATAAAAATCATTAACCTATCATCTTCTAAGTTCACATGCTGTTTATACAAACCAGAAAGATTCTTTTTACTACTCGAGACTACTTCAGAAGTTCGTAATGCTGTGAAAAAAAGCCAGTGTAAAAACAGCATTAAACAATGTTGCTGCATAACATGAAAAACAAATTGAGCTAGTAATCATACAAAGAAAAGTAAGTATTTTAGGAGTAATATGAGTTCTGTCATCCGGTAAAGAATGTTGTTTCCGGTAACCTTTTAATGCTTGACGAACTGTAAAGAAACTCAAACAAGACGTCAAATTATGCATTTTTTGGAAAAAGGAGATCCCAGAAAATGTTTTGTTTATATGAGACCATGAATAATTTTATTGCATCATGAATTCCAAAAATAGTAAAACTATATTTTCAGAACAAGCAAATATATCCAAATGATGAGCATTCAAAAATTGTAACCATATCATCCAAGATGATTTATAACCCACCCATGATGCAGGAGCTAAGGAATTTTTAATATAGTCATAAACTAGATGATTTTCCATAGATGCTGGGGGCATGTGTTCCATTGGGGTCCGCCGTGGGCATCAAGAAAAAGAATCATTCTATCTGTGAACGAGAAAGTGCATCGGCCACAGAATTCTCCTTAGGCCTCTTTCACACGGATGATCCGTATGTCCGTTTTTCATCCATCCGTTTTCGGATGAAAAACGGACATACAGTCATCCCTATGGAGCGTCGGATGTCAGCGGTGACATGTCCGCTGACATCCGACCCGCTCCGATCCGAAAAGTGTAACGGAGGAAAAACCTACTTTTTCCTCCGTTTTCGGATCGGATCGGATGACGACGGACACTACGGACCGTCATCATCCGATCCCCCCATAGGGGAGAGCGGCGCTCGGACAGGTCCGTCGCTGCACAGCGTGCAGCGATGCACCTGTCATCTTCCTGCTCAGCGGGGATCGGCGGAGCTATCCCCGCTGAGCAAGCGGATGTTCACGGGGCGGATCATGACTGATCTGCCCCGTGTGAAAGAGGCCTTACCTAGATAATATTTTGCTTTAACCCAGATATTTAAACAAAGACATTTATATACCATGTAAGGAAGCAGACAAATAACTGGTTGTGATTTAGATGAAAGGCAATTTACCGCAAATAAGACAACCTCGTTATCTGTACTAACTAAGATTCTCCTGTTTGCAAATTGCTCACCCCAAATTTCAATAGCTACTATTAATGGAAACAGTTCAAGCAACACAATATTTGTGCAAAAACCTCGACTTACCTAGTCTACTGGCCATGGAGCAAAACACCAATGTGTATTACAAATAGCTCCAAAACCAACTGAACCTGCAGAATCAGTGAATAAGCAGAATTCACTATCTAATATACATTCTTCTTGCCAGAAAGCTTTTCCTTTGAAATGAATAAAGAAATTCAACCATACTAACATATCATCCTTCAAACTAGTAGTCAGTCTTATATGTGAAAAGGGATTTTTTAAACCTGAAATGGATAAAGTCTTCTAGAAAATATTCTACCAATTGGCAATACACGCGTAGAAAACGCTAAAAGACCTAATAAAGTTTGCATTTCTTTTAACAATATTTTCTTTTTTCTAATTAAGGAGACCAATAATAGGGTAATCCTATCAACCTTTTCTACAGGAAGTCTAAATATCTTTTCCACAGTGTCTATTGTAATGCCTAAAAATTCCTTACAGGTAGTAGGCCAAATAGTTTTTTCTTTGGCCAAAGGTACTCCAAATTCTTACAAACCAAAATGAAAACTTGTTGAACCCATAAAAAGGGGAAATCATCAAGGTAGTGTATAAAAAAAAACGAAACTGTCACTACCCTTTCCAAAAAAGTGGAAAAAAGATTCGAAATAGAATCAAGAAAGGGAACATCCCATAGGAAGACATCTATCAAAATAAAATTTGTTATTAAATTGAAAACCCAACGAGTTAAAACAACTCGGATGTAGACCCTTTTCCAAATTATTATGCAAATTCTATTTCAGTGTCACAAAGATTAAATATTTTGTTTTTCAGTTTAACTCATGGATGGCATTGTGTCTCAGGGCTCTTTTGATCACTAAAAAAAAAAATCACGGACACCTGTTATAATTAGATTGCCAGGTGAGCCCAATTAAAGGAAAAACTACTAAAGGAGGGTGTTCCACATTATTAAGCAGAGCACCATTTTCAAGCAATATGGGGAAGAAAAAGGATCTCTCTGCTGCCGAAAAGAGTGAAATAGTTCAATGCCTTGGACGAGGTACGAAAACATTAGATATTTCACGAAAACATAAGCGTGATCATTGCACTATTAAGAGATTTGTGGCTGATTCAGAGCACAGACAGGTTTCGTGCAGATAAAGGCACATTGAGGAAGATTTCTGCCAGATCCATGCACCGGATCAAGAGAGCAGCTGCTAAAACACCATTACATAGCAGCAAACAGATATTTGAAGCTGCTGGTGCCTCTGGAGTCCCACGGACATCAAGGTGTAGAGTCCTCCAGAGTCTTGCAACTGTGCATAAACCTTCCATTCGGCCACCACTAAACAATGCTCACAAGCAGAAACGGCTGCATTGGGCAGAAAAATACATGAGACTCATTTTCAAACAGTCCTGTTCACTGATGAGTGCCGTGCAACCCTGGATGGTCCAGATGGATGGAGTAGTGGATGGTTGGTAGATGCCCACCCTGTTCCAACAAGGCTACAATGTCAGCAAGGCGGTGGTGGAGTCATGTTTTGGGCCGGAATCATGGGAAGAGAGCTGGTCGGCCCCTTTAGGGTCCCCGAAGGTGTAAAGATGACCTCTGCCAAGTATGTGGAGTTCCTGACTGACCACTTCCTTTCCTGGTACAGAAGGAAAACTATGCTTTCCATAATAAAAAAATCTTCATGTATGACAGTGCACCATCTCATGCTGCAAAGAATAACTCTGCATCAATGGCTGCTATGGGGAAAAAGGGAGAGAAAGTCATGGTGTGGCCTCCATCCTCCCCTGACCTCAATCCTATTGAGAACCTTTGGAGCATCCTCAAGCAAAAGATCTATGAGGGTGGGAGGCAATTTACATCCAAACAGCAGCTCTGGGAGGCTATTCTGACATCTTGCAAACAAATTCAAGCAGAAACTGTCCAAAAACTCACAAGTTCAATTGATGTTCAATGGATGCAAGACTTGTGAAGCTGCTATCAAATAAGGGGTCCTATGTTAAAATGTAACGTGACCTGTTAAAATGTTTAAAAAGTTAAAATGTTGTTCAAAGTTTGATTGAAATAGCTTTTGATTGCAGCATAGTAAATATGCTGCAAACACAAAAAAATGACAATTTTCAGTTCTTTACAACCTATAAAGTGTTTTGAAACTTGCTGTGCGTAATAATTTGGAACAGTGCATTGTAAGTTTTTTATTTTTTAAAAAAAGTGTTATCATTAGGAGGTTTGTTCAATAAAATTTGAATCGTACTCTTAATAGTTGATAACATGAGAATTATGCTGACTGTTGTTTACATCAATTATTTAGGTAAATGAGAAAAATATCATTGGCATAATAATTTGGAACAGGGTGTATAGACAGCAATCTAAAAGTTGCCCTAATGTCAGCTTTCGCTAACAAATCATTGCTGCCTAACAATCTGATTTTTTTTGTATCACACAATCAAAAGATGTATAATTAACCGAAGAAATATTATTATCTATTTGATCATTTAAAGACGAACCCGAGGGAAAGATAAGTGATGTATTAAGTGATAGGAATGTGTTTTTTTGGGAACTAAACCTAAGGGAGATAAACGAAAATTCTGAAACGGCGGAAAATCGAAAGGACCTAAAATTCTACCTTCCTCTAATTCTTTATCCAACTTTTGTAAAACCACTTGTAGATGTTCAGCCACCGATTTAAGGTTATTAACCATAGTACAACCTGTTTTAACAAAAAGGAGGAAGTAAAAAACCTTCTGAAAAGCCTTTAATTAATAGCATTGCCATCGTGCGGTTTGGATAGCGTTGTAGCCATGGAAGAATGTTTGTTAAATTCACCGAGGTGGTTGCTTTTGAGAAAAAGCTCCCTTTGTGGTTGCTGTTGGTTATTGATAGCCATTTTCCGAAAGCACTTAGATACTGGATGAGAGCCAGTACACAAAGCACATTCATGTTATGCTGAAAGATACCAGAACTTTTTTCTGGATATCTTTCACACAATACGATAGCGTATATACAAAAACCTTGCAACCAGTTAACAAAAGTTTTTGCCACTGATTTCTGTTTCTCATCTTCAGATTTGTCGTCTTTTTTCTCTAATTTCGTATCAAACTTTTTTAAAGGCAAAAGTGTTAATACATCCACAAAGTAATGTTTCCATATTTTTTCTTTAATACTTACTGGAAGATGGAAACCTAAAGGTGATAATACACATGGGATTGTTTCTTCAATACAAGATTCATGTATAGTATTCGCAGTAACAGTCACTACCGGGTCTATATTAGATAAATTAATCGGCTGTGACAAGGATCCCCTATTAGAACCCGATGTGGCTGACCAAACCAATGCAGCCGGATCATCAGACCCGCTGGTATCTGCAGACACATTAGCTTGCTTAGAATGTAACTCATTACCTAATTTTGCAAGTGTAGAGAACGTTGAGCAGCTAGCGATCTCTGGCTCCACGGATTGCTGTTCTGACCAGCTTGGCCCAAGAAGCTTCGCTTGTTGCCTAGGAAACGGCTCCTTGTTGATAGGCAGCCGTGATGACGCTCTGCTCCTGTGTGCTCCGCCCACCGCTCCTTCTTTCCCTAGCCGACGCTTGTTGCGATGAGCCAACTCTGCCCCTCTCGGTGACGAGCTCCTGGGTGGGGATGGAGAGAATGTTCGGTTTCTGATGCGCCGCCTCTTTCCCATCCTCTGAGCATGACGCGGCTTCCTTGCCCTGGAACCGTAACTTCTTCTCCTGAGCCGGCGTCTTTATACATGATGTCCGCTTCCTCTCGCAAGTCCCCAAATACTTCGGCGGCAGCTGCTGAGTCTTCTGAGGCAAGTTCTTGATCCGAAGGTAAGGTGAGGCACTGCCGAAGCCAGTCTCCTTTCTCCGCCTCCACCCATTCTAGAAGTTGCCTCAAGATGGTCTTCATGTCGTCAAAGGGAAATCCGGTGGATGTAGTATTATAGCTCTAAAGCTCGTTATTAAAGCTCAGAGCTCCACTGGATGGTTTCCATCTGATGACTGGCCATGGACCTAGTACGTGGGACCCTTATATCCTAACCCCCCCAACATTCTGGAACCTTCCATGAGGTCATAAGTCCTATTCTGACCTATCATGAAACGGGGGCTTATTCCAGAATTTTCTTCTTCTAACTGGTCTAATTGACCCTTAATAGACTTTTCTGCCCTCTGCCTTTCAAATCGGGGGGGAGCCTTGAAACTGCTCTTGTCACGATCTCATAGGAAAAGGGGGGCCTTGAAACAGGCCTACCCACCTTTTCCCTGTATTCCATTTGTAGATTTAGCTGTACTGTGCCCTCCTGCTCCCCTCTGTACTGCACCCTCCTAGCCACTGTACTGTGCCCTCTTGCCCTCCCCATACTGTGCCCTCCTGCCCCCCCGTACTGTACCTTCCTGTCCCCCCCTTTCCACTGTGCCCCCCTGTACTGTACCTTCCTAAGTGCTGTACTGTGCCCTCCTGCCTCCCCCTGTACTACACCCCCCTGACCCCCTCCGTACTTTGCCATCCTGCTCCCCGTACTGTACCCTCCTGTTCCCCCATAAGTTTGTAAGTTGTATTGTGTTTGTGTTTGTGTATAATACTAATAATTATTTTTGTATATTTTTAGCAAAAATATTGTTTTGATATTTTTTTAGGGGGGCTCTTTCAGGTAGGCTGTACGGGGCCTCGTGATTTCTAACAACAGCCCTGCTCAGAGAACTGTTTACTCTGAGAATGCCGGTGACCTTATCAGCGGTGATTTAGTGCAGCTTAATAAACATAAACAATAAACTGCTGTTAAGTTTGAGGATGAGTTGTTTCATAATACCTGTAGTTACAAAGATCAGTGGGCACTTGTTTTAAATCTAATTTGATGCTTGTTAAGAATATACAAATACTTGAATGTCCATAGCCTGGCTACTGGTTCATTTTAAATAATTACATTTAAAAATGGCTTGCCAAGCAAACAAAAATTGAATTTTCCCTTAGATGTTTGCCCTTTTAGTCACAGGAAATAAAAGATTCTTTAATGTCAAATCTCCTGGCATTGCAAGGATATAAAATGCTTTCTTTCTAGTGTGCAGATGTGATGGGGTTACCAGTCCCAGCATTATAAAGCTCATCGCCCCAGAGACAGATTGTAAGAGCTGGAAGTCTCCCAGCCTGTGAGCTATGCTCCTGTACGCACAAGTGCTTCCCTTGTCATTCAATTAGAAGTGTGCAGAAGGCATTAGTCAGCAACTATTCCATATTTTTTATTGTGACAGCCAACTGCTGATCTGGTGTCACTCAGAATATTCCAAAACCATTTTTGCTAGAGAATTGCATGAAGCAAGTCTGGTTCAGTAATATTAAGAGAAAGAGAGAAAAAGAAAGAAAGAAAGTGTAGCGATGCCCCCACCCTCCAGAAGCCTGATGGTGACCTCAGTAGTCAGGGTCAGCTGGCAATCCTACTCAGGGTGCAGGTTACTAGGCATGATGGGTGTAGTGCAAGGTGGAATGATTGGGTGCCAGTCACTTTTGAAATGAACAAAAAGTGATCTATTGTCTCTTAACAAGAACTGGGAGAGAGAGGGTTAGGGCCAGGACACCCTTAGGCAAATACAATATGCAAACAGGCAGACTCCACAGACAAAAATAGAAATAGGCTGACAGCAATACAGAAAAAGCTGAATGCAGCAATCTGTATTTTCGTAGCAACTGCTGTCTCTTATAGCACCACTTCACTTTCAATGCTTCACTGTATATCTGCACACGTAACTCACAGTAACTCGCTGTAGATCTTCACTCACATCTCACAGTATCCCACTGTAGATCACTCAAGCTTCAGACACGCTGTCCCACTGGGCCCCTGGCTTTACTCACAGCTACCCGCTGTACTTTTCTTCAAGGTGTACCCACACCTCCTGCTGGGTTCCCGGATGAGACTACTGAAGTCTTCCCCCCTCTTCACGGTCCCAGGCTAGTGAAAGGGCTGCTCTGGTACTTCTTCAGACCTCCATTCTCTCTACACCTGCCTCTGGTAACAGGAGTGGTTGTCCCTTTGTGAAAACTGCTTCTCCTTTACCGCTGGCACTGATCCATGTCTCCCTCAGGCAGAACCTCCTCACACATGGTTAGGCCTGAAGCTTCAGTCCTAACTCTCTGCTGCTGCTCCACATACATCCTCCAGGCCAAAGCCTGGGGCAGAAAGAACACTGATCACCTGACTCCTCCCGAATAAATAAACTCTCCCAGCTTGCCCTGGGGATGAAGAAAACTCCTCCAGATTGGCTGAGACAACATATCTATTCATAACCTGTGTTAACTGTAATCCATCATTCTACTGTCAGAGGCAGCAATGCCACGTTGTAACAGAAGCAATGAACTACACCAGACTCAGGCTTAGGGTCCTTTCACACTGGGGCGGTTTGCAGGCGCTATTGCTCTAATAATAGCGCCCGCAAACCGACCCGAAAGTGCCGCTGCTTTCATTCCAGTGTGAAAACCCCGAGGGCTTTCACACTGGAGCGATGCGCTGGCAGGACGGTAAAAAAAGTCCTGCTAGCAGCATCTTCGGAGCGGTGAAGGAGCGGAGTGTATACCTCTTCTTCACCGCTCCTGCCCATTGAAATCAATGGGATGGCGTGGCTATACCGGCGGCAAAGCGCCTCTGCAGAGGCGTTTTGCGGTGGTTTTTAACCATTTCTCGGGCGCTAGCGGGGGGGTAAAACCCCCCCCGCTAGCGGCCGCATACCGACGGTAAAGTGCCGCTTACAATAGCGGCGCTTTACCGCCAACGCCGATGCCCGCCCCAGTGTGAAAGGACCCTTAGGGTAAAATCAGTGGATCCCCTACCAATTATTGAGGATAGTTACTACCCATCTGATCAGCGCTTTCAGCCAATAGCTGAGGGGGACCGTCCACCTGTCCGAACACAATAGCATGGGAGATCGTTGTACTAACATCTGATAGTTAGTACAGCTGCTCCTTCTGGGCTCAGTTTTTTTTCGTTCAGCCTGCAGGGTTGAACAAATAAAAAATTCACAGTGTGTACTAGGCTTAAGAGACACATTCCCACATTAACTGTTTGCCGACCGTATAACACAAATATATGGCAGCAAGGTGGCCAGATCACTTACCTAGTATCTGATAATTTTGCCAACTCATCTTTTCCTATTGGCTTTTCTTTACACTATTTGACTATTGTTATTTACCCCTGGTCTGTATTTAATGTTTCCTATAACTTTTATAGGCTTATGGATATTTATGTGATCTGGGGTTGGGCTGGTCCCACCCTGGCCCATATATTTATTTGTTGTTATGCTATCTCTATGTCACTGTAAATTTAGACTTTTTTTTTATGATCTTCACAAAAGAAAGAAAGAAAGAGAGAGAAAGAAAAAAGCACCGATCTTCTTGTTTGAGTACCCAATGTTGATTAGCAGATAGTTAAGCATGTACTATATAACAAAGGGCCTCAGTCTTGGGTCTAACCTGGCACAGGGACATGATTATATGATATGTTTCTTCAAAGGACAGGATCTCCCTCTGTAGTCAGCAGTAATTACCTAGCTTTCAGCTCCTATGCTACATGACGTTCAGATAAAGAAGTCTACATGGCAGACCTATAATAATTCCTAATCACTGTTAGGACCCAGATTGCTTGCCAGTTTTCCTCTATAACAGCCCTATAGCCAAATGGATTTGACATGTGCAAGCAGGAACTACAAACCAGTTCCAGGAGATATAATTGTATCTTGCAAAGGCCTGGTTCATGGCTGTATGTATGGGATAAAATGGTTTCTGGGTTTTTTCACAACTGTACTACTTCTTTATTTGTACCTATGGGCCTGTCTGGACTGGTTTTTGTCTAAGTTAGGACTGCATCTCTGGGTTTGCACTAAGTCTCCCCCCCTACATTAATAGGAATATAAAAGCAGCTTGCAGCAGGTTGAAGCAGCTTAGATGTCAACAGCAGGCCAAATGCACCTGTTTGAACTTTGAATTATCTCAGAAATTTAAAACAGATCTCAAATGCAAACACAAAGTAGCTGAAAGCAAGCTGCATTTGCCGAACTGACACCAGCCTTAAAGTAGAAGTCCACCCTAATGCCCCATACACACGGTCGGACATTGATCAGACATTCCAACAACAAAATCCATGGATTTTTTCCGACGGATGTTGGCTCCAACTTGTCTTGCATACACATGGTCACACAAAGTGATCGGAAAATCCGATCATTCTCTTAATTTATTCTGAGCATGCGTGGCACTTTGTCCGTCGGATTTGTCTACACACGATCGGAATTTAAAGGATCGGATTTTGTTGTCGGAAAATGTGATAGCCTGCTCTCAAACTTTGTGTGTCGGAAAATCCGATGGAAAAAGTCCGATGAAGCTCACACACGGTCTGATTTTCCGACAACACGCTCCGATCGCACATATTCCATCGGAAAATCCGACCGTGTGTATGGAGCATAACACTAAAATCTCTACATCTATAGGCATCCACGATCCAAGACTAAGCTATCTAGCCCTGTAAAGAAGAAATCGCCATATATACCTTTTTTGAAGCCACTCTGGCCCGGTCCTACACTGAGCTGTCAGCGGCAGGTTCACTGTGGAGGCAGGTGCAGAGGAGGCAGCTGACAACGGAAGCCCCATAGTAAGTCTATGGGTGATGTCACTTCTCAGGCATTTCCCAACCGTTGTCAGCTGTGTCCTCTGCAGAGCTTCTTCTTCATGGATGCCTGTAGATTTAGAGATTTTAGTGTTAGGGTGGACTTCCACTTTAACTGCTTGCCGACCAGCCGCCGTCATTATACTGTGGCAGGTTGGCACGGCTGCGCAAACTGCCGTAGGTGTATGTCAGAGGCTTTAAGCGCTATAGGGGGCGCGTGCACGTCCGCGACGCCAGAGCCGATACTCGTGGCCGACGACCGCTATGTCCACCGGCGACCTGCGATCGCTCCTCAGAGAGCCAGAACAGGGATCTGTCAATGTAAACAGACAGAACCCCGTTCTGTCAGGGAAGTAGAGAGAGACCTGCTGTTCCTAGTGATCAGGAACAGCGATCTCTCTCTACTCCCAGTCACTACATTCCTCCCCCAGTTATAAACACCTCCCTAGGGATCACTTAACCCCTTGATCGCCCCCTAGTGTTAACCCCTTCCCTGCCAGTGACATTTATACAGTAATCTGGCTATTTATAGCACTGATCGCTGTATAAATGTCATTAGTCCCAAAAAAGTGTCAAAAGTGTCACCATTTCGCTGTCCCGCTAAAAATCGATGATCACCGCCATTACTAGTAAAAAAAAAGAATTATAATAAAAATGCCACAAATATATCCCCTATTTTGTAGACGCTATAACTTTTGCGCAAACCAATCAATATACGCTTATTGCAATTTTTTTTACCAAAAATATGTAGAAGACAACATATTGGCCTAAACTGATGTAGAAATGTAGGTTATTTGTTTTTTTTTTGGATATTTATTATAGCAAAAAGTAAAAAAATATAGTTTTTTTTTCAAAATTGTCGCTCTTTTTTTGTTTATTATAGCACAAAAAATAAAAAACGCAGAGGTGATCAAATACTACCAAAAGAAAGCTCTATTTGTGGAAAAAAAAGGACATAAATTTTGTTTGTGTACAAGGTCGCATGACCGCGCAATTGTCAGTTAAAGCGACGCAGTGCCGTATCGCAAAAAATGGCCTGGTCGGGAAGTGGGAAAATACTTCCGGGGCTGAAGTGGTTAAAGTGTTACTAAACCCAGGACTCTGCATTCACTATATCTGGTCTCCCACAGTACACAGAACATGAAATGCAATTATTTCAGTAAATCTAAACTGCTAAAAACCTTTTCTCATCAGCAGTATATAGCAGTCTTGTGACTTCTATCAGTGTCTGGTTAAAGCTTGTAGGAGGGGTTTTCATTGTACTGTGACTGTACTACGAGGGTGCAGGACCCCGACCCTCTGTATGGACAGTGCTGATGTGTTGATAACATGCACCCTCCCACAAAAAAAACACTCTCTAGCAATAAACACTAAACTGAGCATGTGCAGAGTGCCCCCAAGGCTTTGTTCTATCAGCAGATGGATTGGGGGAAAGTAAATGAAGGGGAGGATCTGAGAAGACAGGATCAAACAGCCTTTTTACACAATGTAGAGGGTTAACCCCTTAGGTTCCACAGTGAGTATAACAAGCATGCTTTACTGTATATACAAACTTATTTTACTGTTGTGGATTTAGTAACACTTTAATGCTTTAATACTTAATTTGTTTTCAACCCTCACTTTTTTAACCACTCCTTTAAAAAGGGATTATTCTAATAAACATATATTTTAGATTTGGACAGAGATACGTCTGTCACAAGAGTTTACATACACACTCAAGAAGCTATGGGCAGCTGCAGTTAGAACATAATAGTGTCTGCTTCTGGTCTGGGTGAGATACAGCAGCTCCTGTGTGTATAAAGTAATTTGGCTACTTCCTGGAAACACCCCTTTATTTATGATCACAGTCCTCCATTTGAAGTTTCTGACCCAACTAGAAGGGACAGGAAGTATCTCATACCTCCCAACATATTGAGATGGGAATGAGGGACACTTTGAGGGACACTCTGAGGGACACTCTTTGAGGGACACCCACACTCTGAGGGACACTCTTTGAGGGACACTTTGCTTTGTTTACCACTACTATTCCTTTATATTGGCTATTAAAATTTACAAATGCAGCAATTTAGAAATTGGATGAAAGGTTTAGCGCTGGGAAACACTTTTTGAAAGATTAAAAGTGCATTTTATATACAACGATATAGATCAGACCAAAATGAGGGACATATGAGGAGGAATGAGGGACATTGCTCCAAATCAGGGACAGTCCCTCGAAATCAGGGACAGTTGGGAGGTATGAGTATCTGCCTATAACTGATTAACTCTGTGGTAATTAACAATCGACAGCTATTAACAAAATCAGACAGTAGAGAGCAGAAGGTCACTACACAGGCGATATTCATAACACAGAGATGGGGAACTGAGAACTCTGGGATGGATGTATATTTGAGCACCAAATAATTGTGATGCCCTCTCTAATACACTGAATTCTTTTAAAGTCATGAACACAAAGTATCCTATTTGTACAAGTATAGTAAGCCTTTTCTTTCATGACAGTTGAAACATATTATTCAGTGCTAATTCACACCAGAATGTGGTGCAGGAAACCCGCATTCTGTGCACTTTTTCCAAACTACGGGTGTGTGACCTGCTGCAGGTATCAATAGATTCCTAACGACACCCCAAAGGCAGGTTGCGATTACAGCGTGTTGCCTGCACTGGAACATGGGGTGCTTTTCTGTGCGATTCCGGTGTAAACCAGCACTCAATATTGTCACAAGTTTGTGGAACGGTGGTAGCCCGTCCATATGGGGCACAGGGGCCCCCCTAATCCATGCACCCGGCCCCTAATCTACCTGCAGGGCGCCGGTGGATTTCAATAGGGTTTTTTTTCACATGATTAGAGCCTGAGGCTCTAATTGGCATAAAAAAAGGGTGGGCTCGGGGTGCAGAGCACTGCACCTTGAGCCCACCCAGTTGTGCATACCTCCCAACTTTTTGTGATGGGATCAAGGGACACATATTAGCAAAAGTATATAGGCATTAGATACACCCCCTGCCATGCCACCCCTTAAAGGAGAATTGTTTAAAAAAATTAGTTAAACCCACAAGTGCTTTTTTTACCACTACTATACCTTTATACTGGCTTTTGAAATGTACAAATGCAGCTATTTAGAAATTGGATGAAAGGTTAAGCACTGGGATATACTTTTTGAAAGCTAAAAAGTGCATTTTACATACAACTATATAAATTAGACCAAAATAAAGGACAAATGAGGAGGAAAGAGGGACAGATGGACTTTGTTCCAAATCAGGCACAGTCCTTGAAATCAGGGACAGTTGGGAGCTATGCAGTAGTGAGACAATAGCAAATTAATAATCGCTATTGTCTTTATGATTCTCCTCCTGACCAATCAGGAAGCAGATCCTGAGACCCTATTGGCTGAGAGGAGAAGCGATTGAATTGGCCGTCGAGGAGGAGGAGGAGACGCAGGGGAAGCTAACAAGGAGGAGACGGCGATCAGGAGACACTGAGGAGGAGACGCAGGCCCGCGACCTAGATTGGTTAAGTGCTGGATTTGCTGATCGGCCGACCGCACTGGGGTGGGGGGTTTGAACGACTGACCGAGGGGAGGGAGGGGGGACGGGTGGTGGGTAGTTTATTTGCCGCCAAACCCAACCCCCCCTCCCCCCAAAAAAATTGGAGCACCAGCCACCGCTGATGTGGAAATTACAGTTCAAAATGAGTTTGTAAAAATCATATGTACTTTAGGTTGCTCAGGGTAAAATGCCACTTTAAGAGCAGAAAGAGAGCTGCTCTAGTTAATTTGTGCTGGGAACATCTTTTTGAGAAGACAAAGGTGATAAATGACTGTCATGTACTGTATAAATTTTAGAATAGCCAAAGGCTGGAAAAAAAAAAAACACCCAAAACAGCTAAAACCACATTCCAAGTATGAGCAATACCAGAACATGCAAATTCTAGAAGCATTGACAATCATTTACATATTAAGTTAAGTATTAAAAGTATAACTATACATAGTTGGTCAGCAGACATGATAAAAACAAGGCAAAACAAGTTAATAAAGAAGCAACACCATGCATAATAAATAAAACAATTGCAGAATACCCTTCAATACTGTTTGTGCAGCTCTCTCACTTGACATTATATATATATATATATATATATGTATATATATATATATAGATGCTATATAGTATAGCTGTGCATGGTCCTAGGTTTAGTGTTTACCTAGGACCATGCACAGCTATACTATATAGCATCTATATAGCATTATATATATAACGAGTAACGAGTACCAGAAAGCTCCCGATGTATGCATGGGATCTGGAGCTTTCCGATCATGTGACCATTGTGACTTCCAATCACAGCAGTCACATGATTGGAATGCCCGCCTTTGCCTTCTGGTATTTAGATCCACTGAAAGGGCCAGAAGGTGGCAGCGGGAAGGGGTTAAAAATATGCGTTTATTAATGAGTTTAATATTATTAGTATTTAAATTAGTTTATTATTACATTCAGATTTTGTAAATGATTTTAGTATTAGGCTCCTTTTCCACATCTGTTTTTCAGGCAGACTCAATCGGACCCTCCATTCTCCTCTATGGAGTAGTGGATGTTAACGGACTTGTGTCCGTTTACTCCCGCCTATCTCCAAACAGACCTGAACTGTCAAAAACAAATGGGAGGGGATCCGTTCCCCTCCATCTGGGCTGTTCGGATTGGAGGGTTGTCGGGTGTAAAATGGACAGCTGGTCCATTTATACCTGGCCACCTATACAGCAGAGCGGGCTCTGTCCATGTCCGCTCTGTAAAAGTGGAGCAGACACGGACCGGTCATCTGCCCGTTCCGCTCAGCTCAGCAGGGGATCAGCGGACAGATCCCTTGCTGAGAGAAAAAAGGGATCTGGTCCATGTAAAAGGGACCTAACATTGTAACAATAATTCAGTAAAAGTTGGTGGAAAAAACTACAGGCAAAACTTTTTTCTTCATTTCGGATAGAGTAAGGGAGGGTTATAACTGCTGTCAGATTTTTATTTTTTTAAATTTGTGTCCCATTTCGGGGATTTCCCTTCACTTCCTGTCCCATAGCCAAACAGTAAGTGAGAGGAAATCCCTGCACATTAAGGGAATCTCTTGGGGACTCCCAGGTCACCAGAGTTAGTGTCACCATTGGAAGATTTCCCCTCTATTACTTTTCTGGGGACAAACCAGAATTTGGGATTTTCTTTACTTTCAATGATATAGGTAAACAAGACAAAATCAACTTAACGGGGGAACAGACAGCAAGAAAAACTGACAGGTGTTCTAATCCATCTCCACTAAGTCATGTTACACATTAGCTAACAAATTTACCTAAGATTAAGCTAATTTTTCCATGGCTAAGGGTTTTTTTGTGCGATGAGGCAGAAGAACTTCTAATAATCTACTGCACTGGTCAAACAAAGCCTGCTCTAATTGTGCTCCCTTCCCGGGCTCTGAGCCTGATCCTCACATCCCATCATTCCTGTTCTGAACAGAATCTGAAAAAACCTGCTCCTTGTGGATGAGAAGAATGTATGTAGTAGGCAGGTCTGATCTTACTTACACTCCTTTCTATGGTTTGAGAAGAAGTGCAGAAGAGCAAGGAACACATTTAACAAACATGGTGCATTTCATCAATTTGGCATTTTTATCCTGAATAATACTGGAGCCAAGATTCACCGATTTCACAATAAAGATGAATGGTTTGGAGAAAACCTGCTTGGTGAGCGACAAAGCCACCAAAATGTACTCGCTGACTAGCCACAGGTAACAAAACCATACTTGCTATTTCTGCTATTTTTTTAATTGTTTGTATTTTTTATATTTTGTGTTCATGAAATAAAAAAAAGTTCTAAAAACTAATGTTTTGTAGTTGCGGGTATAGTCAATCGTTTTCAGGTATTTACTAAATTGTTTATCATTTTTGCTTTCTATTACCCTCTCTCTAGTGTATATATTTTTAGCTATGTAGTTTTAAATTATATATATATAGTTGTGTGTGTGTGATATATATATATATATATATATATATATATATATATATATATATATATATATATATATATATATATATATATATATATATATATATTTATATATATAGTTGTTAGTTTGTAGTCAGTTGCTCTATCTATCATGAAGAAAGAAAGAAGGAAAGAAAGAAAAGAAAGAAAGAAAAGAAAGAAAGAAAGAAAGAAAGAAAGAAAGAAAGAAAGAAAGAAAGAAAGAAAGAAAGAAAGAAAGAAAGAAAGAAAGAGAGAGAGACGAGAGAGAGAGAGAAAGAGAGAAAGGGAAGAGAGAGAAAGAGAGAAAGAGAGAAAGAAAGAAAGAAAGAAAGAAAGAAAGAAAGAAAGAAAGAAAGAAAGAAAGAAAGAAAGAAAGAAAGAAAGAAAGAAAGAAAGAAAGAAAGAGAGAGAGACGAGAGAGAAAGAGAGAAAGGGAAGAGAGAGAAAGAGAGAAAGAAAGAAAGAAAGAAAGAAAGAAAGAAAGAAAGAAAGAAAGAAAGAAAGAAAGAAAGAAAGAAAGAAAGAAAGATTCTATTTTGGTTTTACAAATACTTTTTTGAGCTACAACTTATGTTGTGTTGCATATTTGGCACTTTTGGCTGATTTTAAATACATTCATAGCAAAGCTTGCCGCAAACAAAGTAAGATATAAACATCTCTTTGGGTGCAGATAGTACAATGGATTTGTTAGCCAAGAAGTGTGTTTTTTTTACTTTCTATATTGCAGATTAAATAAAATAATTATTAATGTCCATTTTAAAGTTAGCTACATGCATAACTAAACTTTGAAAAATGATTGTAGAAAAGAACTTAAATAGTAGAAAATGTAAAAACAAAAAAAAAAAGGGAAAACGTAGCGGGAAATCTAGAACAAAAAGTAATTCTTACAATGATCTGCAAGTATATAGATTTTCATTGTGTTTGGTTTAAAAGATTATCGGACGAGTGATCGTCTGTTTTTTTTTTTTTTTTTTGCATGCTAGTTTCCATATTGAAAATGAAGAGGTTACTGAAGTACGTAAATTCTCGTATGACAGAATATAAATTGGAAGTGATATAATGGGGGTTATTTACTAAAGGCAAATCCACTTGAAAGTGCACTTGGAAGTGCAGTCGCTTTAGATCTGAGGGGAAGCTCTGAAATTAGGGGAAGCTCTGCTGATTTTATCATCCAATCATGTGCAAGCCAAAATGCTGTTTTTTATTTTCCTTACATATCCTGTCCCCCTCAGATCTACAGCGACTGCACTTCCAAGTGCACTTTTAGTGCACTTGCAGTGCACTTGTAGTGCAAAGTGGATTTGCCTTTAGTAAATAACCCCCAATGTGTTGTATTGCATTTGCATTGTATTTTCGGACCAAAACTGTGCTGAATAAACGAAAATCATACTATCTGGTATCATACGAGAAAAATGTTTGTATTTGTGCCTTTGGGTAATTTGAGACGAAAGCATTGTACTAATGATTAGATTATCGCATGATCGCTTCGAAAAAGCGGTATTTTTTGTACATTTTTTTGACCCTGTGACGGGACCTTTAGGGTGGCTAGATATGTACACGTCATGATTGTGCACCAATATTATCTGTGGAGAGAAGGGGAAAGAAGAGATATTGGAGGGGATTCGATAAAGTTGCTCTGACATTTTTCTGGCGTTAATTGCTCTTGTTAATATCTTGCGCTTAATGCAAAAAACATCTGCAGTTCTGGGTATGTCAGTGACTCGTGTGCCAAATTCAGTTCTTATTTGCTCCACTTCTACATTTGGCGCAACAGCTGTGCCAAATTCAAAATAACATACCAACAGTTTGTAGCCTATGAAAGCGGAGCTGATTAAGACCTCCCTTCTTTTGGTGTACAGAGACAGTTTTTGATAAAGTGTCATTGCCTGTGCGATGACGTCACCCAAAGGTTTACTGTGGGACATCCGTTGTCCACTGTCCTTCATCTACGCTGAAGGTGGTGCTGCGACCCAATCATGTGACCAGAGCAACTTTAGAATAAGTAAGTATAGGCATCCTTCCTTCTACAGGGTAGATAGAATAGGATTAGAATGGGGATGGTACTATATTTAAATCTAGTTTTGACTTGCCTTCCACTTTAGACTCGGGGTCCTTTGCTTCAGGCAGTCTATGGCTGATGAGGACTTTTGAAAATTTATATTTATTAACATTTTTGCCCCCCCCCCCCGGTCCCTGTGCAACATTTCAGAACAATACAGGATTACAATCTATGCTCATAGCCCTATCAATAAGCATTGTTAAACCAAGCGGTATATAATACACTGACTCATCATATAACTAAACATCTACTTGCCATCCTTTAATGACTAATTTACCTAACTGTCAAGTGGGTCCCTACTATAGCATTCCTCACCGTATGATCTAGAGTAACGTATCATTGGCAGTAAGCCAGCATTGCCACACTTTCTCAAACTTGTTTTTACAGCCTCTACTGAGGTATGTTGCTTTATAAAAGGGTAATGCTTTATTAAAGCGGTTGTATAGTCTTTTTTTTAACTTTTACCTACAGGTAAGCCTATAATAAGGCTTACCTGTAGGTAAAAAAAAATCTCCTAAACCTGTACGGTTTAGGAGATATTCCCCTTGCTATGAGCCGCTGACCGCAACGGCGCATACGCACAGGGGATTCTCGGCTGAAGGCCCGGCAACTGCCGGACCTTGCCGGGAAAGAAATCTCCCGCGCGCATTCGCGGGAGTGATGACATCGCAGCTCCAGCCACTCACAGCGCTGGAACCGCGATACCCGAAAGACACGCCATAGCAACATGTCAGCTACCTCGGCGTGGCCCAGGTAAGATAGCGACGCCTCATTCTAAGGTAAGTATTTCATAATGAGCTAGTATGCGGTGCATACTAGCTCATTATGCCTTTTGCTTTACAGGGGTAAAAAAAAATAATAATAATTTTCAGCGGGTATACAACCGATTTAATCAAGTCCTTCCAGTATGAGATTGTGGGTGGTTCAGGCTTTTTCCAGCACAACAAAATAGCCTTTCGCGCGTAAAACAAAGAAAGGGATATCATGGTCCGCAGATGAGGACTTTTAAGCTTAAATGCCTATGCAAGGGCTTCTGGATTTGGGATATCAAAGATCACTATTGTGTGCTCACCCTATTAGATGCCTGATAAAAGGGTAAAATGTCCAATCTACTGCCAACATCCCAGAGGGAGCCCAAAATGCATCAGTTTGAGTAGGTGCTGCATATGAACCTGACGATGGGATCCCCTCTGATGAGCAACATGCCTTCAATCCTCTGATCCCTGAAAGAGGTTTTGAAGCCACAGGACTCAGGCCCACTGCAGGCAGCACTCACAGGCAGCTCCCGAGCCACATAATTGCTGACTACATTGGGTCCAGGGCTGATGGGGACACTATCAGAAGTTAGGATTCTATGAACTATTGACTGTTCAGGTTAGACAACTGGCCTGAAGCTTGCGTAGTATGTGCCGAAGCTTCTGGCCTGCCCTGTAGGCATTGTGTTGTCAGAGAGAGACCATCTGAAGCTGTAAAAAAATTGCTACACTACAATTAACCTTCTCATATAACTTAGGAAAAAGTTCCTGGCTTGGGTGTCCCCATTTCTTTTCTTATTAACTACTCGTTAGTTTCTTTTTTTTTTATTATTTTCATATTTATTTTCTATTTTTAATACAATTTTTATTATTTGTCCAAACTCTTTGTGCTGCAACCCCTTCCATATAATCTAGTGAACAGGTCCTAGCCTAGGTGATCAGGGCACTGGAGGTATAGCTGTAGGAAAAAAAACCTATGGCCATAGGCAACTCGTCTTTTTCAGGTGAAAGGGTAGGCAGGTGAAAGTGAAGGCAGAAGCACACTGAGTAGGTAAATCCTACAACCGGGGAATGGCAAACAGCAAAAAAAAAATTAAGTAAAGAATCTTACAATCATAGACTGCCCACCTTTGCCCAAATCAGGACTGTCCAAAAAAAAAAAAAACAGTCATCCATGCAGCACGGTTAACATGTAAGAAGTTAAAACTTCTTACATGTTAACCGTGTGACTAACACAATACCCACAGTTTGTGGACAGGATTAACATGTTTCTGGGGTGGTGGCCCCTTCTCCAAAATACCTGTTTCACGTAGTTGAAATGTAGGCAGCCACAACACTGTATAGATGACTTGGTATTTATTTGTGATTATTTGTTAATTTGCTACTATTAAAGCAATGTTTTGTTTGTCATGAAGAAATAACACTCTGGTGTCTAATTGTGTTTTATAGTAGGACCATGAGAGGCTAGTAGTAAGAATCGCAGCGCCATAGAATAAAAAACGATACCAAACTACAACCTTGGGCAGTATAGGCCACTTGGTTCAAAAACATTTTTCATCACCTCTAGGATCCATAACATATTAAGTCTGCGTCCCTGCTAAAGCGGCTGAATTTTGATCCATGTATTGCTGGCTTTAGACAGAAGCTGTGAAAAAAATTCCGAGTCATATCAAAGCAAACACTTTCTCAGGGGGACAGTAGTGTAAGTCACTTAAGGGCAGGAATCCTTCTCCTGTCGATGGAGGTATCAATGGCTATGGGCAGTGCTGGGGGCAGAAGCAGTAGATGTGGTGGCGCCAACATGATCTCTGTAAATTCACCCACAAGAACTTATGGTTGATTGGTGATTGCAAAGTTTACAAAGTTTATTAACTTATTTTAATTCCATACAGTTACGAGGTTGTTCCCATTAGTGGTCAGATTGCATTTTTGAGAGGCCCATTTGTTTATTTCATGACTTCCAGTTACACCTTTCCAATTTGTTGTGGTGTGGTAAAGTGCATTTTGTCGCATGTTAACTTGTATTGTGTTAACACACCACTATGGAGAGAAAATTGGACATGCACTGATGTTACAGGTTTTTTTGTAACACAACACACCACATACAGTATGCGCCTTCCATAATCATTCTTTGGTTTCAATGCAGATGGATTACCTAGATAAACAATTGTACTGCAACGCACTAACATGTGTATGATGTATTGCTGTATGTTGCAGTATCATGCATGTTACAGAAATGCATAGGAATTGTATTTAGGATCAGCACAGGTTATAAACCAATAACTGTAAATAATATATAGTAGCTTTCCACCCTTTTACTTACTCCATCTTGCAACAGCTTGGACGATATATGTTCACTGTTGGTTTCTGTATTCCCTGCAGATCTCACATAATGAGTATTTTCGAATAAGTATCATATAGTTGTATGCTAAAAGCAAATGTGCTAATTGTATTACTACATTCACACCTTATGTGTACCTTTAAAAATTGGAAATAGGCTGTTTAAAAAAAAAAAAAAATTGTCCGAATTGTGACCTCTGGGTTTTTTCCTGCAAATGATATTCAACAAATAATAAAATCACAGTATGTCCTCTTGGTGTATGCATTTCTGTGGGCCCCGAGCTAGGATAACAAAGGGAGTTTTTGTGAGTTCTAAGTAATGCTCTCTAGTAATGGCCCATTGTAGAACATTGCTCTCTTGTATGGTAAGAAGGTACAATCGTATGACTTGCTCCACCTTCTGCCTCAGTCCTGCACTCTGCTCTGAGCAGACGGTATTGATTTCACTTAGATCATAATTGGATTTTAGGTCAAATAGCTAAAAACAAATATATGAAGCAGCTTCTTTACTTGACGAAATATTGGTAAAGTAATGACATTTTTGTGGTTCATCCATCCCTGCTGTGTAGTAGGGCTGCAATATAACAGGGAGGAGGTGACTACTTTAGAACGAGGATAGTAGTAGTTGGCCATTGATAAGAGGAGTCACAGTCACATCGGTGGTCTGATTGGCAGAGGTCCCCGAAATGGTTGTTCTAAGGATAGGTATGAGTGGCCTTCCCTAAAGGATACGTTCACCTTTGAGAACATGCTACATGTTCCATCAGATTTTAGGGTAGAACATGTAACATGTAACATGTTCCCAGTGCTGCAGCCGCTGCCTGCTGTCCATTCTCCCTATGGTAGTTCGAGAAGTTCCCCGTACTAGCTGTCACTTTTTGAAAGCAGCGCACATATTCCCCGCCCACACGTCCTCGTCGTTTATACACAGAGCTTTGTGTATGAATGTATGAATGAACTACAAGTCCCAACATCCTTAGTGGCTGTCGGCTTGTAGTTCTCAATGAACTATCATGTTGCTGTGGAGTGCTGTGGTAGTTCATTGAGTCTTCCTGTCAGGGAGTATTGGCTTACAAGTACAGGTAAGCAGATACAATGACAGTGTGCAGGAGACCTGCATGGCATCAGAGATCTGCTGATCGCTGGTGCAATGCTTTACAGGCTCCTACTGCAAAAAATAATAAATGCACATTTTTTTTACCTGCAAAAAGATATGCATTTATTATTTTTTGTACAAAGTTGAACTTATCCTTTACCTGCAACATTCAATTCTTTTATTTCACCAAATAAAATGTGTTTTGTGGTTTTAAATTGCCACTTTCTCAGTTCAAGGTGAGAAATTGGTGTAGGGTTTGTGGCAGTGAGGTAATCTACCCTGTTTCCCCGAAAATAAGACCTAGCGTGATCGTCGGTGATGGCTGCAATATAAGCCCTACCCCCCAAATAAGCCCTACACTGTTTCCTCGAAAATAAGCCCTACCCTGAAAATAAGACCTACAAGGTTTAACTAGGGCTTATTTGGGGGGTAGGGCTTATATTGCAGCCATCGCCGACAATCACGCTAGGTCTTATTTTAGGTGAAACAGGGTATGGCGGATCACATGTAGCAGCTAGTAGTAGGCACTACCTGCCTGGAATCTGCATGTTCACCTGTGCCTGCATGGGCTTCCCCCACACCCCAAAGACATGCTGGTAGGTTAATTAGATCCTGTCTAAATTGACTCTAATCTGCAGGGAAATTTCCCGGTAGGCCTCCTGTCCTGGGGCGGCTTTGAGCTGCAGCGCCACCCAGGGCCGATCCAAGTGCGGCCTCCGCCTCTCTCAGCTTTTGTAATCACACATAGCGGGTATCTCCCGCTGTCATGAAGCTGGGGCCTGAAATGTTCGGCGGCCGTCCACTCACTGTAACAAAGCCCAATTGAATCAGTGTTCTGTCTATCACGATCTAGGAGGCGGGGCTTTGTTACAGTGAGTGGACAGCTGGCGAAAAGTTGAGAGGTCAGACCCCAGCTCCATGACACAGCGGAAGATACCCGCTGTGTGTAATCAAGGCACTGGCGAGGCTACAGATGAGCACAGATGAGGCTGCATTGTTGGCATGGTGAGGCTGCAGATGGGCACAGTAAGACTGCAGATGGGCACAGTGAGGCTGCAGATGGGCGCAGTGAGGCTGCTTAGATGGGCGCAGTGAGGCTGCTTAGATGGGCGCAGTGAGGCTGCTTAGATGGGCGCAGTGAGGCTGCTTAGATGGGCACAGTGAGGATGCTTAGATGGGCACAGTGAGGCTGCTTAGATGGGCACAGTGAGGCTGCTTAGATGGGCGCAGTGAAGCTGCTTAGATGGGCACAGTGAGGCTGCTTATATGGGCACAGTGAGGCTGCTTTGTGGATATTCACTCAAATGCCTGTTAAGACACTATAAAATCTTTTGGAGAAATGGGGTTTTGCGTTTCTTGTTTACGCAAAAGAAGTAAATTGATAAAGCAGAAAAGGCAGACCCAATAAATTAGATATCAAGTATTCAGAAATAATTGCAAGTCTACTGAAAAAAATCCAGTAAACCAGGTTTACAATTTTGTTCTGCTAATTTTTTTTATACATAAGTACACATACATATTCATTTAATAAGTGTTAGCTTTCTGGCCTTTCACAATAACTTGCTCACCAGGCCTCAGGAAGGATGTACTATAGTGGTCTCTCCAATCTGTGTCCCGGGGGCCAGAAGCAGCCCTTTGCTTGCTTTTATCCAGCCCTCGGGGCACTATTTCATTCACTGATAACAACAGTGGGGCATATTTTCAACCCACTGACGCCAGTGAATAGGCACAATTTCTCCCAATGGCACCAATAAAATTATTATTTACATATTTTGAGATGTTGATTTTCACTTATAAAAGGGCAGCCACATCTATCCATATTTTAAGGGTGCCATACACTGGTATTGTCTTTGGAGTGTACACAAGTGTGTACAACAAGCCTGCCCATACATCTGGTTCAGCAGATTTCATGTTCTACTGAATTTGGATCCATGTCTGGCCACCTAACTCTGCCTAGAAGGGTAGCTCTGTTGCCCTGTAGGGTCTCCCTGGTGCCACCCTGACATGCGTTTTCTGATTCTGACAGATTTTTCTCATTCTATGTGTGCTCAGGAGCTGTGCTAAGTGCTCACATGTACAGTGGGTCCAGAATCCTTACTGTGCCTAGGGCGCACATGAGCAACGTGGGCAAGGAATCATGGGATATGTAGTTCCAAACTATCATATGACATTTACAAAGTGCATGCTCCCCAACCAGAAGTTCTGATGAAGCACAGCAAACAGGGAACACAGCCTAGAGATTTTCCAAAATGCAAATATGTTTTTTGGTGGGAGATTGAAGGGAAAAATATCTGTTGAACAGTAATGCCTCATACACACGGTCAGATTTTTAGATGGAAAATGTTCGATGGGAGTCTTTTGTCGGAAATTCCGACCGTGTGTAGGCTCCTTTGGACAGTCTCCATCAGAATTTCCGTCGCACAAAATTTGAGATCTGGTTCTCAAATTTTCAGACAACATAATTCGTAAATTCCAATCATGTGTACACAAGTCCGACGCACAAAGTGCCACGCATCTCAGAATAAATTATGAGACGGAATCGCTCGGTCTGGTAAAATTAGCGTTCGTAATGGAGATAGCACATTCGTCACGCTGCAATATTTTAAATAGTTTAATGCAGCGCATTCTCTTCTTCTTTATAATGCTAGAAGAATGAAGTTGTTTTGCTGCTCATATTTACACAGAGTTCTTACAAACTGATTTCTTTAGTATTTCTCGTGATCTCATGAATAATATTAATTTTGTTTTTCTTTACATCTCCATAATAATGTTTTTTGTTTTTTTTTATCAAGATCTGCATTTTTTTATTTTTCTACTGCTCTCTCGTTTTGTGTGTCAAGTTACCACAACACCATTATTATCTTGTGTTTTTTTACCTCAAGGAGGTTGGTGTTGGTGTCCCTTGTTAATTTGACCTTGTATTTTTGAAATGCAACTGCCTACTCATAAACAAACTGTCCTTTTTGAAGTAAAACACATAGGCAAGTATTTGGGAAAAATAAATAGCCATTTATTCTGGGTCATAACAAAATAAAGAGGAAGGCAACGCTGGAGAAACTGGTAAAATTTGCAAAGCCTTTGTACCCCAGGGCACACATCAATTATTTTACAGTCAAAATTGGTGGCCTGAGGAGTCCTTATAATAGGTCCTTATAATAGGGAGCACAATCCGGTCCAGGACTACAAGAGATCAGGAACAGCAGCAGATGAGAACATATCTGTCCCCAGGCTGTGGTCATACAACAGCCTGCATCTTTTGCCAGACCAGACTGAACCCAGGCTATCACTCTCTTGTCTTCCTTAGACGCTTCCTTCCAGGCTGTGGCTCTGGTGTTGGAGTTGTGGCAGGAGGAGGAGGAGGAGGTCCATGGTTGAACTCACAAATGTGGCTTTGGCTTGTGAATTTGCAACTTAATCCCTTATTTAGGGCTTGTAACATCACTTCCTCACATAAGAGGTGTTGGCCCTCCTCCATTTCCAGCATTTTGCAGGCTGTCATGTAGGCATAGTCCTCTTGAACACTAGGGGGGGGGGGGTTTCTGAGGTCCGCAGTAGCCTTTAGAAATAGGCCAATTGCTGCCTCCTTCAGGTTACTCCTCTTCCTAGCACTTTTTTGTGGAAGGCCGAGGGGAAGGACCTGGGATTCTGGCAGGCTACTGGGCCCGGCCACCTCCTGGCTGTCACTTACCCCCGCCACCTCCTGGCTGCCACTTTCCTGTGTATGAAAAAGGGACATAGTTTTAGCTTTTTGTTCATCAATCACACGCAATTTTCAGCTCATGACTGTTGCAAATTGAATGTTAATAAATAGAAAAGACTATTATTCTGAGCCCAGCATTTTTCATTCTTGTCCCAATCTTTTGTGGCCACTACTGTCTATTGATATGTAAAACACTTTGTGAAATCAGAAATTAGTTATCAAAACTAACATTTATTTAACATCATTAATTTGACAAACAGAAATATTTAGAAGAATTCTATACCTGACTCAAGCTGGGCTCCTCCACATGTTGCTGCCTGGAAGGCCCAGGTTGGTCATCGGAAGCCTCAACTGGGGGGAAGGAAGCCTTGAAGGAAGACTGGAGAGTGCTGGCCTGGGTTCAGTCTGGCCTGCTAGAAAATGCAGTCTGTCATAGTACCACAGCCTGGGTACATAAATGTCATCTGCTGCAGCTCCTGATCTCTAGGAATCTTGACCTTCTTGCGCTCTCTATTATAAGTGCTCCTAATGCCACCAATTAGGGCCTTCAAATAAAGGATGTCTGCCGTGGGGATCACCGGCTTCACAGATTCCAACAATTGATCCAGCGCTGCTTTCCTCTTTGGTTTATTGTTATAAAACGGGTGGTTTACATGCCACAAACAGGGCAGCTCCCTGTACATATCAATGAATATGGGGATAAAGTCTCCATTGTTGAATAGATCCATTTTCTATGCAAGACACAACACAAAACAAACCCTAATGTCAGGCAAAACTCTCCTAATCTTGACCCAATATAGGACTCAATCTATAAGCAGTATAGGCCACTGATGCACCAACTTAAAATTGTACCTTCGTTATAACGATCGTTGCTTTTGTAGTATATTCCTCTCCCCTTCTCTTTCGGCGCAGTGGGAGAGAACATGGCGGAGAGACAACATGTGCATGTAGAGGAGAGCAGTAACGACAAAAGGCCGAAGCCCCGAACCTTATGATCCCAGAGGAGATTGAAGACCTCAAATATGTCCTTTATAGAGATGGTGGAGATGGTGGACATGTTGAAGAGGGCCAACTATGATAGGAAGCATGGACCTTACCCAAACCCAAATGTGAGAAAAGCCAAGATCATGCCTAAAGTTTTGAAGAGTCTGCAGAGGAATTTTGGGGTACGACGATCCAAGGAGAAATTGAGGAAATGCTGGTCAGACCTGAAATTGAGGGAGCACGATCAGTACAGAAGATTCAAGAGAGTGCTGCAAAAAAGTAAGTATTTTGTTGTGTTTTCCTATTCTTCTTAACGTTCGTGCTGGCCCATGTGCTTTTCTTTACTGTTGTACATTTTAAAATGGCTACTTTGATGTTCATGGGCACAGTAATAGGTCATAGGAAACAACGTTCGTTCACCCACTTTAAGATGTTTTTGGCAGATACAGGTTAACTACATTTGTTCAGGCCTATTTGTATTAAAAGAAGTTTGTTGTCTAGATGGGTTTGTAAAAACAATGAAATGTAAACTTGATTCAGTGTAAGGAGAGGACACTTAGCAGCTGTTTACACATCTGGACGCAGGAGCACTAGTGTGGGATACCAGAACAAACATTTTAGGGTGTCCCACATAGGTGCTCCAGTGGATACTATAGGGGTGTCTACATGTGTGATACTTTAACAAAAAAGGAAGTATTCCAGCTTGAGAAAATAAATAAAATGTTCTTCAGCTTGGAACTCTGCCAAAACAGACAATTGTACGACACTTCCAAGCAGTGTTTCATGTTCCTATTTCTGCCCTCCAATATCTGTGTGCTAAGTATACCTTTGTTTTATTCACATAGGGGAGAAAAGACTCGGGACATCTGAGGACACCAGGGACCCCCCACCTCCTAAAGAAGGGGAAGTCACCAAAACCCAAGCAGAGGATGAGGAGGGAGACGTTTATGAAGTGGGCGATATTGTCACCACAACAGGTGAGTGTCTCAGACCACATCTTCAGGTAAGAGATCTATGCCTGCATATTTCTAATACATGGTGTGTTTTTTTCTTTTAGGTGATGTGGATATTGTGGAAGAAGAATCTAATTTCACCCGTGAAAGTGCCCAGATCCTCATCGGGGAGAGAATGGGATGCAACAGGGATTTAGAAAATATAAAGTAAAAACATCAATGATGTTCAAAAAAAATGAAGAACATCATTGATGTTTTAGGCAAAATATAGAAAATAACTAAATTGTATCGTTTTATGTGTATTTTTGAATTACGAAAAAATTTTGTAAAGTATTAGAAAAGCCAAATTTTTAAGATGCACACAGCGTGTCAACATGTGCTATCTGCCATCACAGGATATCAATGTACAGGTTTTGTGGGTGCAATCCCTTCCTTCCAACTCAATTAGGTGCACCCCCAAAACACGTCCATTGATCCCCCATGATGGGAGCTAGCACATGTTGACATTAGGCATAGGATCAGGAGGGAAATCCCCAGTTTCAATCACAATTTGTGTGCATCTTCAAAATTTGGCTTTTACAGGGGTGACATCACCCCATCTGGTGAAGGCAATATCAACACATTTTGGACATGCTCATGTCTGATATTGCCTTCACTTTATCAAAGTTGAACTTTGTAAGTTCCTGAGTTGTATATGTTATGCTTTGAAACATGCCTGTTTAACCAAAAAAAGGATCTTTACAATGTAAAATATATATATATCTATATATATATATATATATATATATATATATATATATATATATATATATATATATATATATATATATATATATATATATATATATATATATATATATATATATATATAATATACACCAAAGATGTTGGTTTGTTCTAAAAAAAAATTCTAACGCACATATGAATGTGTTTTAAGTAAAATGTTTTCTACTCAACAATGTGTGGCTTCTTATTCCAATGCTCACTAGCAATTTTTGTAGTAAGTTGGTGTTTACAGTGGCAATAGGGGTTGTTTACTAAAGGTAAATCCACTTGGCACTACAATTGCAGTTTCAGTGCAGTTTCATGTGCACTTTTAAGTGTTGGAGTGCAAAGTGTATTTGCCTTTAGTAAATAACTCCCACAGTGCTTTATAATTTGCCACAATCACACCATTTTCATGACTCCACAAAGTTTATTCATGGTGCTGAAAATGATGAATATTTTTGTCAGCAATGCATTACATACATTAACAACAAAAACAAGGTGTGTGTAGCAGACCCACAACATAATAATAGTTCGCTGAAGAAGAGATTGTCACCTTATGTATCAACAAAATTACATTTGCACTATTGAAGAAAATGTCCAAAAAGAAAAGCCCATTGGAGAACCTAGGAGACAGCTAAAAGAAACACAGGCACTAAATCAAATGAAATCTTCTTTGAGTTTAAGTTCAAAAATTGTTGATAAAATGTTTCTTAAACCCCTTTCTGGCATATCAATCAGCACCCTACCCACAAAGTACTCAATATACTTCTGTCTTACTTCGCGGGCGCTTTGACGGGGCAAGCCAGGACGGCCAACTTCAATCGCCGTCAGGGTTTCTTCTTGAAGTCCGGCCTCAGGCCCAACTGAGGCCACATAGTTCATTGAATTTCTCCTTAAATAGTTGTGTAGAATGTAGCATGCAAGGATTATATGGTTAGGTTTATATTCCGCCATGCTGATTGGGGTAAGGGATAGGCCGAACCGGCTGGCCATTATCCCGAAAACATTTTCCACCACTCGTCTGGCTCTGGCCAGACAGTAGTTATAAACCCTCTGGTCCAGGGTGAGGGTACTCATGGCTTCTAAACAGTCGCCTAGTCAGAAAGAACTAACAGAAAGCACTGAAAAACTGAAAGACTGGAGCTGAAAATCAGAAACAAGCGGACAAGAACGCACTGGAAATCAAATATGTAATAGAAACACGAATCCACAAGCACAAACCAAAGAGCAGTAACGATCGGAAAAGCAGGAGGCTGAAAAGCGCAAATCGTCTGTCACCAAACTTCTACTAACACGAGATTAGCGGAAGGAGCCCAAAGGGTGGCGCACTTGGTATTGAACTTCCTCTTTCTAGTGCCGTCATACGTGTTGTACGTCACCACGTTCTTGACATTCGGAATTTGCGACCAACTTTGTGTGACCATTTGTATGCAAGACAAGTTTGAGCCAACATCCGTCTGAAAAAATCCATGGATTTTGTTGTCGGAATGTGCGATCGTATGTATGAGGCATAAGTTACCAAGAGCTAAAAGCAAAACCTCAATTGCACTGAAGGTTTCATGCAGCTTAAAAAATAAGTTTATGGTGCATTAATGATTATAGAGTTGCATTAATGTGAGTCTTTTATAGCTGCCTGGCGTTCAGCTTTAACTAGTCTACAGACTTGATTTATTTATGTGTGAATTGAAGCTGTGCTCAATTAAAATATCCATTCATGTGAGACAGAAGCTCTTTTTTCAAATTTCAGTATGCATGATTGGTCCATTGAAGTTTATGTGGGTTCCGTTTGCTTTGCTTTATCTTATTAAATCATGCCTAGTTTCATTTAAAGCCCGTCTCTGGGCAAAAATAAAAAACAACTCATTGACCTCCCACCCATTCACCATTTTTCTTAAAGCCCCTTTTAACTCAACTGAATCTGGCATCACATGACCCTCTGCGACACCTCCTCTGTTACAGGAGGCTGAGTATTGAGTGCTGCAAGCTGGGTCTGCCGCTGACTGGTCTTGTTGTCTCCCCTTACATCATCATGCTTCTGCTGGAGTCTTGGGGACACTGCCAAGACCAAGCCAATGGACAGCCATTACGAAGTTCCAACATCACCAGGTAGCAACATGGGCACTCAAAGAAGGACCCACCCTCTCTATGGTGAGACATGGGACCTGGTTAGGAATAAGCAAATCTCCCCAGGCTCAATTAGCCAGGGGTTCAGCAAATCCTGTTTGAATTTTGACAAACCCAAATCCAGCAGTGAATCCTATTCAAGTACATTAGGGGGTGAAACCCGATAATCAATTTTAGCCATTTTTTGGGCTAATATGCAGACTATTGACAAAAAGGCACGGAGTGCTGGGTACTGGAATGTGGGACAATGCACAAAAAAAATAAAAAAGTAAAACAAATATCATACAACGCAGAGGAAGTATCTTCATGTGGCTTGGAGAGCAACATTTCCAGCTTTTAGCGCTGTAACTGTTTAAATGACAATTTTGCAGTCATGCAACACTGTACCCAAATTAACTTTTTATCATTTTTTTTACACAAATAGAGCTTTCTTTTTATGGTATTTAATTACCACTGTTTTTTTGCTAAACAAACAAAAAAAATTTGAATAAAAACAAAATGTTTTCATATTTTGTAATACAGTTTTGCAAACAGGTATTTTTTCTGCTTCACTGATGGGCACTGATGAGGTGGCACTGATGGGCACTGATAGGCTGCACTGATGGGCACTGATAGGCGGCACTGATGGGGCGGCACTGGTCCGCACTGATCAGGAGGCACTGATGAGTGGCACTAATAGGCCCTGATAGGTGGCACTGATGGGCACTGATATGTGGCACAGAGAGGTGGCACTGATAGGCAGCACTGATAGGTGGCACTGATGGGTACTGATGGGCACTGATAGGTGGCACTGGTGGGCACTGATAGGCAGCACTGGCAGGCACTGATTAGCAGCACTGATGGGCACTGATAGGTGGCACTGGTGGGCCTTGATTGGCAGCACTGATGGGCACTGATAGGTGCCACTGATTAGCAGTACTGATGGGCGATGATAGATGGCACTGGTGGGCACAGATTTGCAGCACTTGTTAGCAGCAGTGGTGGGCACTTCTGGGACCAATGTCCCTCTAACAGGAGCTGGTTACCGATTTCTGTTTACTTCCGTGATCAGCTGTCATTGACTGACAGCTGATCATGTGGTAAAGGGCCCGCTGTGATTGGCCCTTCACCCTGCTCTGTGACCAGACGAAAATAATAAATATTCTCCTGAACAAATCTACAAATAAACTTTCCAGGATCGTGAACATCGGACCCGCAAAATTTGCTTGAATCCATGGTACCGTTGAACCTGGACGCTAGCTGAAGACACAAGGCTTCTACTTCAAAGGACTTCTACATATCCTCCCCACCTCACAAGGAACAGGAACTTTTGGTGCCTATCCAGGCCTTAAAGTGGTTGTATACCCGCACATCTAAAAAAAAGAAAAAAAAAAACCCTGTAAGACAAAGGCATAATGAGCTAGTATGCACCGCATACTAGCTCATTATGAAATACTTACCTTAGATTGAAGCCCCCATATCACAGCCCGGTCCACGCAGAGGGAGTTGACATTTTGCCCTCTGCGTTTCTTCTTAGTTTGCGGCTCTGGCGCTGTGAGTGGCCAGAAGTCTTCTTCCCGGCAAAGTCTGGCAGTGTCTGCCGACCTTCAACCGGGCATTCAGAACGCATGCATCGCTGACGTCAGTGGCTGCATGCAAAGTGAATATCTCCTAAACCGTACAGGTGTAATAAGGCTTACCTGTAGGTAAAAATTATAAATTAGGGTATACAATCACTTTAACCATTAGAAACTCTCGTTATTAGAGACCATGGTCAAAGTCTCAAAAATTGGTTAACCACTTCTATACCGGGCCATTGTCATATGATGTCCGCACGAACACTGTCCCTCTCTGCGGGCGTCATATGATGTCCTGGGCTTCTCGCCGCAGTGCGGCGATCGGAGATGAGGTGTCTCCCTTGGGATGCAGTCTATCCCAGATCAGAGTAAAGAGCCAATAAAAATTGTCTCTTTACCATGTGACCGGCTGTGTCTAATCACAGCCGGTCACATGCATTGTCCTCATGCACGGCGCACGTGCGCACCCTAGGGGCCTGCACGATCTGCGATCGGGGACGAGGCTTGTCACACTGAAACAGCCCATCCTCGATCGCAGTAAAGAGCCAATGAAATTGGCTCTTTACCATGTGACCGGCTGTGTCCAATCACAGCGGGTCACAGAATATCATTAAACCGCAGTAACGAGCTGTTACCGGATTCTCCTCCTCACACACTGATAGTGTGTGAGGAGGAGATTGCGGTACCAGCTCGTTACCGCCTACAGTATACACCAAACACACTGATTGCCCCCCCAATAAAGAGGACCTGTCACCACCCATCAAAGTACCTGTCACAGCCCATCTGAGTACCTAAGTACCTGTCACCAGCCCATCAGAGTACCCCAGTACCTGTCACCAGCCCATCAGAGTACCCGAGTACCTGTCACCAACCCATAAGAGTACCCGAGTACCTGTCACCAACCCATAAGAGTACCCGAGTACCTGTCACCAGCCCATCAGAGTACCTGAGTACCTGTCACCAGCTCATCAGAGTACCTGAGTACCTGTCACCAGCCCATCTAAGTACCTGAGTACCTGTCACCAGCTCATCAGAGTACCTGAGTACCTGTCACCAGCCCATCTAAGTACCCGAGTACCTGTCACCAGCCCATCAGAGTACCTGAGTACCTGTCACCCCGAGTACCTGATGGCGATCCCTGCATCTAATTCGGATCTAATTCGAATTTCCGAAGAGAATAAAATAGAATAGAGAATAAAGGAATAGAATAGAAAAGAATAGAATAGAAAACAAACTAGCATAAAACAGAACAGAAAACAAAATAAAAGAATAAAATAAAATAAAATAAAATAGAAAATAAAGGGATAGAATAGAAAATAAAAGAATAGAGTAAAATAGAAAAAATATAACTATCTTCTGAAATTCGAATTTCAAATAAAGAATAAATTAGAATTCAAATATATTAGAAAAGAATAGAAAATAAAATAGAATAGAAAATAATAGAATAGAATAAACAATAGAATAGAAAGAATATAACAATATAACTGTTTTTCAAAATACTAATTTTGAATAGAATAGATTTGAATTAGAATAGAATAGAAAAGAATAGAATATTATAGAAAAGAGAAGAATAGAACAGAAAAAAAAGAATAGAATAGAGTATAAAAAAACAATAGAATAGAATGGAATAGAAAGAATATAACCATCTTCCAAATCTCAAATTTCAAATAGAGTAAATTCAATTTTGAATGGAATTTGAATAGAATTTGATTCAAATTTAAATGCAATTTGAATAGATTCGAATTTTCTGAATTTGGAAGATTGGAATCCATTTGAATTCGAATAAACGAAACTAATTTTGAAAACTAATTAAAAAAAAATACAATCAATTTAACTAAACAAATTTATGTAAAACCGAATCGAAATGAAACTAAACTAATTTTTTCATTCTGCAATCTGCACATGTCTAAGTATCACCATGTGTTTCAATGGAATCAACCACTGTTCACAGTTTCTGCTTCAGCCATTCTGACTTAAAAATACGGTAACATTCTTCAAAGACCAAGAATTTTTATAAAGCGGTAATAATCAAAAGGAAAAAAAATCCTCATGCAAGGCAATGCCATAATGTGCTATTATGCATCTCATACTAGCATATCATGTAAAACTTACCTTAAAGCGGAGTTCCACCCAAAAGTGGAACTTCCGCTTTAAGCACTAGTCGCCTCTTACATTCCACATTTGGCATGTCATTTTTTTGGGGGGGAGAATGGGTGCTTAGTTTTGAGTGGGACTTCCTGTCCCACTTTCTGCTTCTGACTACAGGCAGCCTAGGCGACTCCTCCTCTTCGCCTAGGCGGCTCCTCCCTCTCTGCAATCTTCTGGGACGGTCCACAGGTCCCAGAAGATTGCCTGTCCACTGGGAGAGCACAGTGCGACTCGCACATGCGCTGTGCGCGCCCGGCCTCGAAGCCGCAAGCTGTCACGGCCGGGTGCCCACAGTTTCAATCGAGGCACCGCAGAGAGGAGGGGGAGAGGAGCGAGGCTCCATGCGGCCGCATCGCTGGACCGTGGGACAGGTGAGTGTCTGTTTATTAAAAGTCAGCAGCCAAACTTTTTGTAGCTGCTGACTTTTAATAAAAAAAAAAGCCTGGAACTCTGCTTTAAAATGCAGCCCTCCAGCGCCGCACTGTCACTGCTAAATCTGACATGGCTTACATCTTCACTCGGTCTTCCTTCTGGGTTCGCCGGCTCCGGTCCTTTAAAAGGACATGCGGGAGTCACTGTTCATGTTACAGGGCTCTGCAGGAACAACACGGGTATGCCTTCGTTCAGAGCGCATGCACCGGTGACATCATTGGTGGCTTCACAAGTAAACATCTCCTAAACGGTGCCTATTTAAGAAATATTTACTGTACCTATAGGTAAGCCTTATTATGTGCTTACCTATAGGTAAAAATCAACCAAGGGAGTTTACTCCCACTTAATGTAGAATAAATGAGAATAGAAGTGAGAAATATGTAAAACAGGATTTGTCTGATCTGTGGTTCCAGTTCAAAGCAACATAAGTCCGATCTGGTATATTAGAGTCACTGGCCCTCAAAGATCACTCTTAAGCCCCGTACACACGATCAAATTTTCCCGAGGGAAATGTTGGATGTCAGGCTGTTGGCAGAACATCGGACAATTGTTGTTGGACTTTCCACCAACAAATGTTGGCTAGCATGTTCTCAAATTTTCCACCAACAAATGTGTGTTGTCAGACTTTCCGATCGTGTGTACACAAGTCCATCGGACAAAAGTCCAAATTGCAAACACGCATGCTCGGAATCAAGGACAAGCCGGAAGTGCTCGGTCTTGTAAAACTAGCGCTCGTAATGGAGACATCACGTACATCTTGTACGTTCCCACGTTCCTAATTGTTGGCCAACATTTGTGTGACCGTGTGTATGCAAGCATAGGTGTGCGCAGCCTCTTGCATTAAGGTGTGCACCCCAAAGCTTAAATACATATGCATGTGTATATGTATTGATGGTGTCAGTAGGGCAGTGGACAGTGTCATTAGTTTTATTTTATTTTTAAAGAAATTATTTTATTTTGTAACCTTTTTTTGGGGGATGAAATATCAGTGGTCTAAACAGGGGATAATATGTACCACACAAGGCGATTAGGGTGTGCCCAGGCACACCTGGCACACCCTGTGCGCACACCTATGTATGCAAGACAAGTTGGAGCCAACACCCTTTGAACAAAATTCCATGGTTTTGTTGTTGGAAAGTCCGATTATGTGTACGCAGCATTAGCATTTGTGCATAGTTTTAACTGAAAACTGAGAGCTCTAGCTGTCAATTCCACCAGCCTTGTGTGGACCTTCTAAAGGGGGACACCGAGCCTGCCTCCACCCAATTAGAAGAGCTTAGCGGTGTGAGATACGAGAGCTGAAGTGTTTATATTTTTAGGGCACCCTCTCATAATGTCAAGTTTTCTACCTGTATAAATATTTTCATTTGACCATGTGTTAGAGTCTGATAGACAATACATTATTGACAATTCAGATTTGATAGACATCAAATATGATATGAATTATATGCCTCCTGCACCTCGTATTATAGGGATATTTGGTCTTAAAATGATAACAATTCTTATACATTTGAGTGGATGCTCATTATTAATGTAATTTTATGTTATCAAGATTTTAAAAAATTAAATAGATTTTGGTCCTGGCAGTTAAAAACAAACAGCTAAAATATTTACAACATGCCGTAAAGCCTCTGCTAATGGAGATTTATTATGCTTTATATAGGCTGTTGGCGTAAGAGATACTGTATTTTGCTAATAGGTTTATTTACCCTGGCCTTGGTCATGACATATATGCTGTGAACTGGAATGTTTTAATGGCTGGTTTTGTGACAGGCTCATTAAAGCTCCTCTGGTTATCAGTGCTCTACTTTGCCAGACTTTGCTAAGTACTGTTCATAATAGCCATTAGCAGTTTAAAATTGCTTATAACCAGGCAGACCTGCTAGACCACATTTAGATAACCCAATGCCTTTCTCAAGCTCAATAGAGTTTATAATTCTGCTAAGAGTTCATGATCTTCTGTTCAGAAAGTTTCATGGGATTGCTTGTGTCTAAAGCTGAACTGTTCAATCTTACGATTTTGTTGCTGAATTATGAACTTTTTGAAAATAAGGATGATACATTGAGCGCTATTGCCCCAGAAATGCAGTGGCTGTTTTTATATGACTTTTTTCATCAACAATTACAATTATCTTGGACTCTTATCCAGTGGCGTCTCCAGCTTTCAAATTTAGGGGGGGCACATGGGGGGACAGGGACAAAAGTAGGGGGGCAACTATAAAATGCATATATATATATATATATATATATCCTGGGGCCCTTTACTACGACCCCACAATGGGCCCTTTCACATGTCCTGCAGTGAGCTCCCTTCCTACTGTATTGGGGTCCCCCAGGGTGGCAGAAAACAAGAGATATATATGTCACCAGCATATCAAGAAAATATAAGGATCCAAAGCAGTGGGAGAACTATCAGGGTTGCAAAGGTTGTCTTGCCTCCGGGCCCTGGTGTTCTGCCACTGTGGGGTTCCCCAGCCTCCTCTTGCTGTCCTGCCCCTGCAGCGCTGGTCTGGCATCTCTTGGAATTTACAGGCTGGTTCTCCTGTCCTAAGGACGGGAGAAATCAGTCTGTTTTTTCAGTAACTGAGAGTCCTGGTGGAGTCCTTCCTGCAAATCGCTCTTCTCCCTGCCAATGAGGATGCAGGGGAAGGAGCAGATCGGGTGGCCGTGGTTGTGTGATCGCACGCATTATGCAGTGTCAGCGAGCAGGGGAGGGGGAGGAATCACCCACAGGAGCTGACTGGGGACTCTCTCCCTCTTAGACATTGATTTTTTGTAAAAAAAAAAAAAAAAAAATTTTTTTTTTTTTTGGGGGGGCACATGGTGGGGCACAGCATAATGTTGGGGGGGTCAGGGCCCCCTCTGGCCCCCCCCTAGGGTCGCCATTGCTCTTATCTGGTGTTGGTCTGGCGCTCCTTTCTGCATTTCTGTGGTTTGAGCAACTGTTCGTTGCCCATCAAGGGAAGCCTTGCTGTCACCTTGACAGGGCTATTGAGCTTGTTTGAACTGTTCCTTCTTCTGAATATTCTTAAAAGTCTAAAACTTCCCAGTGCCTCTTTTCTCCATCCAAAGTGAAAAAAGTTTTTGGCTTTTGGTTTAGGTTTTAATATACTGTTCTTAAATATGTATTCATTTTTAATATTGATAATATACACACTATATTGTCCAAAGTATTGGCACACCTGCATTTACACGCACATGAACTTTCATGCCATCCCAGTCTTATGCCCCGTACACACGGTCGGACATTGATCGGACATTCCGACAACAAAATCCTAGGATTTTTTCCGACGGATGTTGGCTCAAACTTGTCTTGCATACACACGGTCACACAAAGTTGTCGGAAAATCGGATCATTCTGAACGCGGTGATGTAAAACAGGTACGTCGGGACTATAAACAGGGCAGTGGCCAATAGCTTTCATCTCTTTATTTATTCTGAGCATGCGTGGCACTTTGTCCGTCGAGTTTGTGTACACACGATCGGAATTTCTGACAGCGGATTTTGTTGTCGGAAAATTTTATATCCTGCTCTCAAACTTTGTGTGATGGAGCCTACACACGGTCGAAATTTCCGACAACAAGGTCCTATCACACATTTTCCATCGGAAAATCTGACCGTGTGTACGGGGTATTAGTCCGTAGGGTTCAATATTGAGTTGGCCCACCCTTTGCAGCTATAACAGCTTCAACTCTTCTGGGAAGGCTGTCCACAAGGTTTAGGAGTGTGTCTATGGGAACCCTCGCAAAGGGTGGGCCAACTCAATATTGAACCCTATGGACTAAGACTGGGATGCCATTAAAGTTCATGTGTGGCAGGTGTCCCGAAACTTTTGACAATATAGTGTACAGTATATATAAAATTATATTTATTTATGTGTATATATCTATATCTATATCTATCTCACTCTCTCTCTCTCTCTATATATATATATATATATAGAGAGAGAGAGAGAGAGAGATATAAACATCTATCTATATCTATCTATCTATCTATCTATCTATCTATCTATCTATCTATCTATCTATCTATCTATCTATCTATCTATCTATCTATCTATCTATCTATCTATCTATCTATCTATCTCGATCTATATCTATCTATCTATATATCTATATATATAGATATCTATATATATCTATATATATATATAGATATATATAGATATCTATAGATAGATATAGATATAGATATCTATATATATCTATATACCATTTATAACACTTATAACTAACTTACTATAAATAACACTTACTAATATTTAATATTTATTACATTCATTCAGTATTAAATGGTTGGAAACTAACTAGTTTGGAAGTAACTATTCAAATAGCCCATTTAATCACTAAGACCTTGGCATGGTTCATATATAATGGTGGCCATTCCAGGCCCCTGGTACTTCCCTGGGTTACCTAGTTAATAATACAGAGGTGACGTTTGAAGGTGAAAATGATGACCCTGTCATATTATTTTTACTATTTGTAGGCTTTTAATTGATCAGACTGTAAAAGAGCTGAAGCCAAGCTGTGCAATCTTATTAATGTTCTCATTAAGCTTGGCTTTAAATGGAAGTACCGAAGCTCAACGGCCTGCCTGGCAACCAGGTGTAATAAATTAATGCCGTCATTATAGTTTTTTTTTTTGCCGTCCTAATTGAAAGGAAATATGTTTGTCTTCTCATTTTCCAAAGCATAATAGTATGCATCACTCTTTTTTACATATCTGTATTTCTTAATGAGTGAGCCTGCAACACTGCGGAGAACTATCGGGATGTTAATTATGAAAGCTGATTGCTTCTGCATTGTTTCCTGATTGTGATTTATTCACGGTACTGTAAATCAGAAAATTTCCCTTTGGAAAGCGGCCCAGGTGTTGCAGCTTCAAAGGAGAAAAGCGCTATTGTTCTACGCACCCTTTGTCAGACTGATATTCCTAATCCTACCTTTGTAGAGTGTTTTGGATACTTATTAGGAGGGTCAGTGCAATGGATGCTACAATCACACAATGCAGCGGCAGTAAAGAGGAGCTTTATAGAGTGTCTGCAACAAAAGGTAATAACAGGATTCTCATTGTAGTTATCACAGAGAGAGTTTATTTACCTGTCTGGGCTGGAAAAGCTTTTCTGTCAGTAAAATACATATAAATCTTAAAGTGTAACTCCACTTCTGTTGAGAATAAAAACAATCCCCTGTGGCTGACCTATGTACATTGCAGGTAAGGAGAATCAGCGGAAAAAAAACAAACAGTAGTTTGATTCGGCAGAGGCACCTAATGTGGTTATTAAAAGGATAGGCATGAGTTGTCTACTTTAGTAAAACATCCAATTACTTTATTTCACTGAATAAAATGCATTTTGTGGCTTTAAATTGCCACTTCATCAGTTCAAGGTGATAAAATTGGTGTCTAGTTGTCAGAAACCATGAAATCAGGCCAAGACAGTACAGTTAAATCACACTTGTTTAATAATAAAAGTAAAAAGAACAGTAGTCAAAACATAGCCAACGTTCAGTAACCGGAACGGATAGTCAGCCAAGCCAGAAGTCAGGGATCAATGTAGTGGAACAGCAAGCAGGATCTGGAGCCAGAAGGGATGTCAGCAAAGCAAGTCTTGAACAGGATTGCAGGAGATAGTTTCTGTGATATTGACCAAGGCGAAGGCAGAGATCCTCTGGACTGGACAGCTTAAGTAGGCAGGACTGACGAGCAGGTTATCATCAACAGCTGAGTGACTGTGGAGAGATAGGAGCTGGCAATTAGCAGACAGCTGAGCAGACAGCTCTGAGAAGGAAGGGCTGAGCCCAGCCCTGACACTAGAATCAGCTGGTGGTTTGCTCCTTTTGGGAAATATTCTTTATCAGCCACTAGGTGGAGTGTAGAGTTTGTGGCAATGATGTCATCTCGGTGGATCACATGTGATAGGGCAACCCTACTACATAGGATCCATAGAGGACATCATTGCCAAAGCATACTACATGTGATCCATAGAGCACCCAGAGACCCTCAAAGAACACCCAGTATGGGAATGGCCGAGGCATAGAGAGCGACCACACTGATCCTGCCTGGAGACAGGTTTTGTCCATCCGCACACTAGGAGGGCTGCTTGTCCCCCCCTTGCTGGGTGATGGTTTAAATCCATTTTGAACTTTTGTCTTTTTATTGTGGAAGCATTTTTGTTTCTGAATTAACCGCCTGCTGACCAGCTGCCGTCATTATACTGCAGCAAGGTGGCACGATCCCACAAATCGCCGAAGCTGTACGTCAACTCGGGAACTCGCTTTTGTGGGCGCACGCGTGCCGTAGGGGGAGCCAATCAGCGGGTCCGGCGGACTCGATGTCCGCCGTCCACCAGCAATCGTTTCCCTGCAGTGACAGAACGGGGATCTGCCTGTGTAAACAAGGCAGGTAAACAAGGCAGATCTCAGGTTTCTGACAGGGGAGATCACACAAATCCTGTCTTTCTGCTAAGCAGGAAGACGGATCTGTGTGTTTCGCCAGTCACACCGTCCCCCATACAGTTAGAACACACACTGAGAGAACACGTTTGACCCCTTGATTGCCCCTGATGTTAACCCTTTCCCTGCCAGTGTCATTAGTACAATAACAGTGCATATTTTTAGCACTGATTACTGTAATAATGTTACTGTTTCCCAAAATAGTGTCAAAATTGTCAGTTAGGTGTCCCATCTGTCTGCCGCAATGTCTCAGTCCTGCTAAAAATCACTGATCGCCGTCATTACTAGTAAAAAAAAAAATAATAATAACAAAAATGGCATAATTCTATCCCCTATTGTGTAGACGGTATAACTTTTGTGCAAACCAATCAATATACGCTTATTGTGATTTTTTTTTACTAAAAATATGTAGCAGAATACATATCGGCATAAACTAATGAATAGATTTGTTTTTTTTTACTTTTTTTTTGGAAATGTTTTATAGCAGAAAGTAAAAAAATGTTGTTGTTTTTTGCAAAATTGTCGCTCTTTTTTGTTTATAGCACAAGATAAAGCTCTATTTGTGGGGAAAAAAAAGGACATCAATTTTGTTTGGGTACAACGTCACACGTCACCGCAATTGTCAGTTAAAGCGACCCAGTGCCGTATCGCAAAAAATGGCCCAGTCAGGAAGTGGGTAAATCCTTCCGGGGCTGAAGTGGTTAATCTACTACACTATAAAGGCTCTCCCATTTCCCTCTCTTTTCTTTTTTGGTGGGCACTTTCAGCTTTATAACTAGTCAGTTCCTCAGGATCCTTTGGTCTGGGATCTACCAACACACCATTATGTACATTGCAGGAATTTTACCAAACTTTGTTGTAGATTGCTACCAGTTTCTGCTCTGAAGAAATAGCTGTTTGTTGTGCAGAGTGAATGTGACTGGAAGTGACTTTTTCATTCCAATCAGCTGATGCATTTGCTGTGTTCCAATGAGGAAAATTGCATTTCTTTAGAAGTGATTAATCATTTGGGAAGATCTTACCAAAAATGAAAATTTTGTTGCAGAGGGTGCCTAAAATCTGACTTGGATCTTAGTGCAGACTTCTGGGAAAATCAGTGAACCAGCCACACAAGCAGCAAATGACATTTATGGGGGTGTTATGTACCCCAATGGTGTACAGAGGGCCTCCAGGTTGCCATATTGCATTACATTTTACAGAAAATCACAGTGCTGCACATTGAAAAGGAAAGGTAATTAATTACAATATGGGTTGTGGAGCAATTGTATACGCTATTTTTTCTTTGCTATCTTTATTCCCACGAAAGTGAAGTTACCCTTTAACAATGAACTTTTCTTATTTGTCCCCTTTTGATATGTTAAATAAACCACTGGAAACATCTGTTTTATAACTGCAAATAATTACCTGTTAATTTTGACAGAAGTCCAGTGAGTTCTTAAAGGTGTTTTTCACCTTAAAGAGGAGTTCCGCCGGAGGAAGAAAAATTAAAAGTCAGCAGCTACAAATACTGCAGCTGCTGACTTTTAAAATAGGGACACTTACCTGTCCAGGGAGCCCACGATGTCGGCACCCGAAGCCGATCCCGGGTGCTTTCACCGCCATTCCTGTTAAGGGAACCAGGCAGTGAAGACTTTTGGCTTCACTCCTGGTTCCCTACCGCGCATGCACGAGTCGCGCTGCGCGTTCTGATTGGTCCCTGCTGTCTTCTGGGAACCATGTGTCCCCCAGAAGACAGCGGGGGGGGGGGGGAAGGATTTGCCGGACATTGCGTAGATCGCACAATGTGCGGCAATTTTCCCCGGAAGTGGGAGCAAATACCTGGATTTGACAGGTATCTGCTCCCCCCTGAAAGGTGCCAAATGTGACACTGGTGTTGGTGGTGGTGGGGGGGGGGTTGGAATCCTAACAGCGGAAGTTCCATTTCTGGGTGGAACTCCGCTTTAATGCATTAAGGTGAAAAACCTCCTGTGATGCAGCAGCCCCCCAGAGCCCCCCTTTTACTTACCTGAACCCGGTCTTTCCTGCGATGGGGATGAGCACACCAGCTCCAGCCGGTGTCTCGGGTCCTGATTGGATAGATTGACAGCAGTGCAGCCGTTGGCTCCCACTGCTGTCAATCAAATCCAATGATGCGGGAGCCAGGGGGCGGGGCTGATTCTGCTGTCTGTGTCAATGGACGCAGCAGCAGGACATGGGAGCGGCTCTCCTTCGGGGCACTCGAGAAGAGGAGGAGCCAGGAGCTCCGCTGAGGAATCCCCAGAAAAGGAGGATCGGGGCCGCTCTTTGCAAAACCCATGCACAGAGGAGGTAAGTATGACATGTTTTTTTTTTTTTTTTTTTAAACGAAGGAGTTCCACCCGAGGTCCAGTCAAAAAAAAAAAAATGAAAAGTCAGCAGCTACAAATACTGCAGCTGCTGACTTTTAATTGGACACTTACCTGTCCCAGGGTCCAGCGATGCGGGGGATCAAAGCCCCGCTCGTCTCCCCCTCCGTTCAGCGGCGCTGGCATTGCAACTGTGGGCACCGGGCTGTGGCTTCACAGCCTGGCACCCACTGCGCATGCCCAAGCGGCGCCGCGCGCCTTGATTGGCCGCTCAGTCACCTGGGACCTGTAATGGGTCCCAGATGATTGACAGGAGGGAGGGAGCAGAGCTGAACCCTTCCTGTGCCGAGGGGGAAGTGATGTCACCAGCCCAGGCACTGGAAGAGGCAGACTACGAGGGACCCCCTAGCAACAGGCATTTAGAGGTAAATAAAAAAAAAATATCCAAATGTTTTTTTTTTTGTTTTTTTTTAGGATTTTTCATGTACTTTTTTTTTTTTGGGGTGGAACCCCACTTTAAGGGATAAGTTCACCTTTGTTAAAAGAAAGAAACAAAGAATCCACGCTCTTATATCATAAATTACATATCATGAATCACCATGGTGAATAAACAAATAAATCTTCATTTGAATTATAAAAAATACATAAAAATTGTGAAGTTCATGTATAAATCCCACACGTGAATAAACGTCCTCAGTGAGTATAGGAACGGCTCCCCTCCACCCACAATGGACAAACAATGCACTCACCAGACTTAATTGACCCCTATTACAGGGAGCCAAATTAGGCATATGGGAAAATCCAAGATATCATACATAAGGTCACAGGAATGAATCCAAACCGCTGCTGTCATCCATTCAATGTTTATATAGATAGCGTATTCAAAGCTCCAGTATTGCCATATAGAGAGGGGGAGGAAAAAACGCTCTCATGGTGCAGTAATTCAAATCATTTATTTAAAAATAAGGCTGTATTGCACTTACATCAAAAAAGACAAGGATCAGCATGTATTGTATAGGAATCGCTGATTAGAGCTCCACCTGCGTTCCAGCTGACTGGAAATAACGTATCTAAAACACGACCCAACGCCGTTTCGTCAGCCTACATCTGATGTCTTCAGGGGTTGTGTTCACCTTTAACAAAAACAAAAAAATAATTGCACATATTTTTGCAGTAAAAAATGTGTGTATTTTTAAACCACTTAAGGACCGAGCCTCTTTCTGGAATTTGTTGTTTAGGAGTTAAAAACAGGTTTTTTTGCTAGAAAATTACTTAGAACCCCCAAACATTATACATTTTTTTTCTAGCACCCTAGAGAATAAAATGGCGGTCAGTGCAATACTTTCTGTCACACCGTATTTGCGCAGTGGTCTTACAAGCGCACTTTTTTTGGAAAAAATATTTTTTTAATTAAAAAATAAGACAACAGTAAAGTTAGGCCAATTTTTTTTTATACTGTGAAATATAATGTTACGCCGAGTAAATTGATACCCAACATGTTGGGTCAAAAACACCTCAGATCTCATATTTACACTAAAATGCAATAAAAAAAAAAATGTTGTCATTTAAAGAAATACAAAAAATAAAATAAAAAAATGGCCCTTTAAGAGCTATGGACGGAAGTCACATTTTGACGTTGCTTCCGCCCTGCAATGATATGGAGACAGGTGGGGGTCATCTTCCCCTCACTCATCTCCACGTCAAACAAGGGACACCATCCGATTGCCTCCGCCGCTGCCAACGGCTCAGGTAAGCGGTGGAGAGCACCGAAGCGCGGCGGGAGGGGCCCTCTCCCGCCGCCGATAAAAGTGATCTTGCAGCGAATCCACTGCAGAGACCACTCTTGTTTTGAAGCGGACCAACTGCTGAAGAAGAGGATACCGGGGTTATGGCAGCTAGCTTCTGCCATGACAACGATATTCCTCTTCAAAGTACGGCCATATGACGACGGTGGGCGGTCCGGAAGTGGTTAAAAAGAACAAAATGTCTAGACCTGAATTCTTTACATTCCCCCCGTGGCTGTCAGCTGCGTAATCCTTTAGGCAGGCTGTCATGTTCTGTAACCTTTCACTGATTTTTCCTGACCTGGAGCCAATAGGACTGCATTTGTTTGTAATGCCCCGTACACACGGTCGGACTTTGTTCGGACATTCCGACAACAAAATCCTAGGATTTTTTCAGACGGATGTTGGCTCAAACTTGTCTTGCATACACACGGTCACACAAAGTTGTCGGAAAATCCGATCATTCTAAACGCGGTGACGTAAAACACGTACTTCGGGACTATAAACGGGGCAGTGGCCAATAGCTTTTATCCCTTTATTTATTCTGAGCATGCGTGGCACTTTGTCCGTCGGATTTGTGTACACACGATCGGAATTTCGGACAATGGATTTTGTTGTCGGAAAATTTTATATCCTGCTCTCAAACTTTGTGGGTCGGAAAATCCGATGGAAAATGTGTGATGGAGCCCACACACGGTCGGAATTTCCGACAACAAGGTCCTATCACACATTTTCCGTCGGAAAATCCGACCGTGTATACGGGGCATTAGACATGTTTGACTTGTTGTTTCTTTGTACCTATACCAATATCAGTGGATCAAGGGTGCAATGTCAAGCACACGCTCTTTAGCTTTCTGCCCATACCTCTGTATTGGCTTTTAGGTTGAATGCTGAAGGGAATGTTAATGGGTTATGAGTGCACTGATCAACATGCTTGCAGTCCATTGAAACTACAATTAAAGGCAAAACTTTTTTTTTTTTGTTTTGGATAGACTGGTAAGGGATTAGAAGACCTGTCAGGTTTTTATTGCTGTCTGTGTCCCCATTAGGGAGATTTACTCTCTCTATTTGTCCTGTTTACCATTATCACCCAGAGCGAAAGTATAGGAAAATCCCAAATTTTGGGTTGTCCCCAGAAAAGTAATAGAGGGGAAATCTTTCAATGGGTACACTAGTTCTGGTGACCTGGGGGTCCCCAAGGGATTCCCTTAGTTTTTAGGGATTTCCTCTCACTTCCTGTTTGGCTCTGGGACAGGAAGTGAAGGGAAAATGATCTGACTGAGGTTATGACCCTCCCTTACTCTATCCAAAAAAAAAACAACAATTTGTCTATAGTTCTACTTTAAACCCAAAAGGAATAATTCAGACCCTATTCTTACTCCTCATCTCTTACATAAACCCTTAAGCCTCGTACACACGATCGGAATTTCTGACAACAAAACCGTGGAATTTTGTTCGAAGGGTGTTGGCTCAAACTTGTCTTGCATACACACGGTCACACAAATGTTGGCCACCAATTATGAACATAGTGACGTACTAGACTAACTACGTGGTTTTTTATCTCTCTAGCGCCACACTTTGGGCTCCTTCTGCTAATTTTGTGTTGGTAGAAGTTTGGTGAGTGTTGATTCGTGCTTTTCAGTTTGTTTCTGATCGGCCGTTCGTCAACCAGCCATGTTGTGGAATCAGAGGAGATAACGTGTTATTTATTATTGGCCATGGAGTTATTGCTTTGACATTATTTTTTTGGTTGAATAATGATTTGATTTGGTATATTTTCTATATTTTTGGATGCATAGAATGCACTTTTTGGTTAAGTTTTATTGGCAGATAGCATGTCTAATTTTATTTGTTTTCTTTTTTTAATGCACAATAAAAAAAATGTGGAGAATAATACTTGGCTATGTGTTTTACTTCAAATGACAGTTTGGGAGTCGGCGGTTACATTTTAAAAAATACAATGTAAAATTGACAAGGGACACCAACATAGTTGTATCTTTGTTCTTAAAAACTACGGGATAATGGTGTTGTGATAACTTGCCCAGATAAAAAAATAAAACATAATAATATTATTCTTGATATCACTAGAAAAAAAAAGCCTTTGAAAATTAATTTGCAATAACTCCATCAGTATCACCAGCAAAGCAGCTTCATTATTATCCCATTAAAGAAGAAGAGAATTGTGTGCTGCATTTGGAGATATCATAATTTAGCCGCGTCACGAATGTTACAGTAATTCTCCATTACGTGTTTGTACTTTGGACTTTTGTCCAACGGACTTGTGTACAGACGTTCGGAAAGTCCGACAACACACATTTGTTGGAGGAAAATGTGAGAGCATGCTAGCCAACATTTGTTGGCGGAAAGTCCGACAACAAATGTCTGATGAAGCGTACACACGGTCGGACTTACCGCCAACAAGCTCACATCCAACATTTCCCATCGGAAAATCCGATCGTGTGTACGCGGCATTACTTTTAGGTTCAGTCACCAAAAACTATTAGGGCTGAAGGCTCCCGCTTTTACAATGTTTGATCTTAGTGCCGTGGGTGAGTTTCCATTTTAATTGCTGAAATCTCTTCTTATTTTATACAGTGGAGACCTGGGTACGTTTACTAAAGAAAAAAATCAGGATGAGGACTTTCGCCCATCAGTCATCACATACCATTGTCACAGCAATAATACAAAAGCCCACGAAGCCAGGCAGAAGGAACACAAAATAGCCAGGAAGAAGCTTTACATTGCAGCAGTAATTTGCTTGGGATTTATTGTGGCAGAAATTGCTGGTAAGTACAAAATGCATTCCTTAACGAGTCTGTAAACCCAACACTTCATATTCCTGATGTGCCTGCTGTACCATGTACTTGTATAAAAAAGATATCCTGTTCTCTTTGTATTGCTTCCTTTGTGTGAAATATCTGGTGTTTCTGCCAGTCCCTCTGCTTTCGAATGAAAAACTGACCACACTAAGCAGGAAAGCACCACGTGGTCAGTTCTTTAGCTGTGCTGGGAACTCTGCCTGCTCTCCTCCAATGTTTAGACCTCTGCTCACATGCCTCCCTGGACAGCCATTCACTGGGATGTTCAGTGTGTTGCTGTTTCTCCTCCCCCAGCTCTCTGTTCCCAGCTGCAGGAGCTTAGAGAGTGTGATCACTTTTAAAACAGGGTACAAAAAAGAATTTATAATGTTTTGTATATGTATTCACAAATGTTTTGCCTTTCATTTCCATTTCAAACTGAATGGGTTGTTTTACAAGGTGAGGGTTTACATGTACTTTAAAACACAATTTTCTGTAAATATACTGTTAGGCCCCTTTCACAAGAGCGTTCTGATCGGGTCCCCCTGTCAGTTTTTCAGGTGGACCTGACAGGAACCTCCAGTCTTCTCTATGGAGCGGCGTGTGTAAACGGACATATGTTCGTTTACACCCGCCTACATTCAATCCAATCTGATCCACCAGTAAAGACTGATGGGGATTCATTCCCCCCCTTCTAGCGGATCGGATCGAATGGCAGTCGGGTGTAACATCCGGCCACCCACAGAGGAGAGCGGTCTGTGTCTGTGTTTGCTCTTCATGAGCGGAGCAGACACGGACCTGTCATCCGCCTGCTCAGGGGATCAGTGTGGAGATTCCCAGCTGGGAATTTTTTTTTTCCTGGCTTTAATAAATTCCCAGATGTCACCGTCTGCCAAAGAATATTTTAACCTTCCTAACGGTAATCCTGAGTGTGGCTCGGGGTGAATTTTCACTACAACAAGTGGTAACCCCCAAGCCACACTCGAGATCGCATCGCAGGATCCAGGTAAAGTTACTTACTATGTCCCCAGGATCCTGCAAAGTCCTCCGCCCGATGTTCTGTGTGCCGGGCTCCGTTCCCTGCGAGCGTCGCGACGCATGGGGGCGGAGCCCGGTGGCAAAATCAAAAAGTGCAAAAAACATAACACATACAGTACACTGTAATCTGTAAGATTACATTATTATATCAAATAATTTCACATCCCTTTTGTCCCCAGTGCTTTGTCCAGTGCCCTGCATTCATTTTTATATTATATATATACTGTTCTTTCTGCCTGGAATATTGAGAATGTCCATAGCAACCAAAAGCGTCCTTTTATGTTAAAAGCGTTTTTTGACCAGCTATAGTAAATTAGAATACTTGCAAAATTGAGCGATAGTGATTTGTGGGGAAATTTGTCATTAGACACTGAAAGTGACGACAGTGACGATTCTGCAAATTTCAGTGTTTTTGATTTGATTACATTATTAAATAAATGTTATTATCATTATATTATTATTTTTGATAATTATTTATAGTTATTTATTATATTATAATTTATGATTTTGTGTTTCAAACGTTATCATACCTGAGATATCCCCTGTATCAGCATGTGCCGACATCATCGGCACATGCGCACTGAAGCAATGGCTCGTTTGTGCCGTTGTTTCAGCTGACGTGCCGTTACCGGTGGCTCCTGCACGCATGCGCCGGAGTGACATCATCGCGGCTTTGGCCAATCACAGCGCCAAAGCTTGCTATACCCGGAAATTACTTCGGGAGCAATGTCGCCGGCCAGAGCAGTGTAGGGGCTTCGATCTAAGGTGAGTATTTCATACCCTGCTTCCCCGAAAATAAGACCTAGTGTGATTGTCGCTGATGGCTGCAATAAAAGCCCTACCCCCCAAATAAGCCCTGGTTAAAGTCCTTGTAGGTCTTATTTTCAGGGTAGGGCTTATTTTTGGGGAAACAGGGTAGGGCTTATTTGGGGGGTAGGGCTTATATTGCAGCCATCACCGACAATCACGCTAGGTCTTATTTTCCGGAGAAACAGGGTAATGAGCTAGTATGCTATGCAAACCTAGCTCATTATGCCTTTGTCATGCAGGGTTTTTTTTTTTCGTTTTTGTTTTTTTGTGCGTTTACAGCCACTTTAAGAATTACTGGCCTACAATATAAAACGCCAAATTTCTATGCAGAACAATGAACTGCTTTGAGGCGCAAAAATTTGACATAATCATACCGCCAGGGAGGCTAATATATAATTAATGTATTTAAAATTATATTAAAAAATATTTTTAAATGAAATGAATACAAATTTCTATGACTACGTTCACACTGTAGCCGTGGCCGCATTGGCGGGAAAGTGCCGCTAGATTTAGCGGCGCTTTACATTCGTTTTATCAGCACTTTTCGCCCGCTAGTGGAGCAACTTTTAACCCACGCTAGCTACCGAAGAAGGGGTTAAAACTGCCCGTGTTGCGGTGCTTTAGAAAGCACTTTTCAGGCGCTGGGCATTCATTTCAATGGGCAGGGGCGGTTGAGCAGCGCTGTATACAACGATCCCACACCGCCCCAATGATGCTGCTTGCAGGACTTTTTTTCCTGTCCCGCAAGTGCACCGCCCCCAGTGTGAAAGCCCGGGGAGGCATGAGAGGCAGTTTTCTGATGCTTTGCAGGTGCTATTTTTAGTACTAAAGTGCCTGAAAACCGCCTTCAGTGTGAAAGTAGCCTAACAGGTTTCTCTTTCTGATGACATGAAATATTCCCTTTACCCATTTCTATTCTTACCACGTGAGGAGTTTGAGGAAAATACCTCTAAAAAAACCTAAGAAATTTTCTGTTACATTCTGTTCTTCTCTCCTTGCCACCACTCCCTCTTCCGCTATTGTCAGCAATTACTGGCTTTCAAAATGACAGCCAGGAATTACTCTGTATTACACAACAGGAGCAGCTGTCAAAATGAAGCTACTCCTGTGTATAATGAGCTTTGCAGAAAGTCACTTAGTAAATACAAAGTAATAACGTAATGTTTTATAGTTCTTACCAGTGTTATTTTTAGTCTTAGGACTAAAATGGCGTTTTAGTTTTAGTCCCATTTTAGTCTTCTGCAATTGTTTTAGTCGTATTTAGTCGACTAAATCTCCAGTACATTTCAGTAATTGCAATTTAGTTTTAGTCATAGTCTTTTGACTAAAATAGCATTTTAGTTTTAGCCTCGTTTTAGTCTTTTGACTAAAATGGCTTTTATTTTAGTCTTATGCCCTGTACACACGGTCGGATTTTCCGACGGAAAATGTGTGATAGGATCTTGTTGTCGGAAATTCCGACCGTGTGTAGGCTCCATCACACATTTTCCATCGGATTTTCCGACACACAAAGTTTGAGAGCAGGCTATAAAATTTTCCGACAACAAAATCCGTTGTCGGAAATTCCGATCGTGTGTCCACAAATCCGACGCACAAAGTGCCACGCATGCTCAGAATGAATTAAGAGATGAAAGCTAATGGGTACTGCCCCGTTTATAGTCCCGCCGTACGTGTTTTACGTCACCGCGTTCAGAACGACCGGATTTTCCTACGACTTTGTGTGACTGTGTGTATGCGAAACAAGTTTGAGCCAACATCAGTCGGAAAAAATCCATGGATTTTGTTGTCGGAATGTCCGATCCATGTCCGACCGTGTGTTAGTCGTATTTTAGTCATCTCAATTGTTTTAGTTTTAGACGTATTTTAGTCGACTAAAATAGTATTAATTTAGTCGACTAAAATGTTTTAGTCATTTTAGTCGACTAAAATGTTTTAGCTGTTTTAGTCGACTAAATTAACACTGGTACTTACTATTTCACCTGATCTGCATAAACATCAGTTAAAGCGGTATTATTCCCATCCAGCGACGTACCGGTACGGTGGTTATACGGCATTATCCCGGTACTGTCTTTTAGAGACTTTTTTAGCTCTCTTGTAATAGCAACCAGAGTAGCTCACCAGCCACTCGGCTCCTATTACAAGCAGTGGGGGGGGGGTGACCCCCCCTCAAGCCGCCTTCTGCGACTCTCTTAGGCTCTCCCGTCCCACCAGGAAACTCAAGTGACCAGCCGGCTCTTTGGTCAAAGCCGAGATTAGTTTTGATCGGCTGTTTGCTATAGTAAACCAGAAGCGATGACATGACATCACTTTCGGTTTACTAAGAAACTATCAGCACCAGTTTTTGAAAATCAAAAGCATTCAAAAACACCAATCTTGGCGTTTTTAATGCTTTTAAAGCAGAGTTCCACCCAAAAGTGGAACTTCCACTTTAAGGCCTCCTCCCCAGCTCCTGATTGTGTTTGTGTTTGTCTCCTTCCCCCTCCCTCCTGAAGTCTTCTGGGACACATGACAGGTCCTAGAAGATTTTGGGACCAGTCACAAAACGCAGCGCCGCTCGCACATGCGCAGTGAGCACCCTGTGAAGCCGCGAGCCGTCTCATAGTAGAAATGCCGGCGCCACCGAGGGAGGATAGGGAGAGAACACAGCTCGGGTGAGTGCATCGCTGGATCGCGGGACAGATCAGTGTGTGTTTAATACGTTTTTAACAGTTTTTGTAGCTGCTGACTTTTAATAAACACATAAGTCACTGGAGCTCCACTTTAAGGGCAGAGGCGGGATTTGGGGTCTTATAGACCCCAGATCTCTCCATAAAGAGGACCTGTCACATGCCTATTGCTGTCACAAGGATGTTTAGATTCCTTGTGACAGCAATAAAAAGTGTTTAAAAAAATAGCAAATGAAAGCAACAGTGTAAAAAATAAAATAATTTAATAATTAAAATGTTTTTTTTTTTTTTTTTTTAAGTGTCCCCGTCCTCCCGTGCTTGTGCGCAAAGGCGAACCCGTGCTTTGGTTCCGCACTCACGCAAACAGCAATCGCCCCACACACGTGCAGTATTGCTGCGAACATCAGATCACGGGCAGTAATTCTAGCACTAGACCTCTTCTGTACATCTAAAGTAGTAACCTGTAAAGGCTTTTAAAAGATAGTATAGATAGTAAAATTTACATTGTTTGTTGCCGTTGCACGGGCGTACACAACTTTAAAGCGTGACATGTTTGGTATCTATTTACTCAGCGTAACTTCATCTTTTATATTTTATAAAAATATTGAGTTATGTATTTTGCATTAAGATTCAAAAAAGTGTATTTTTTCCAAAAAAATTGCGTTTGAAAAGCCTGTTGTGGAAAATTTATATGAGCTACGGCAGAAGGAAAGACATACGATCAAAAGGTGAGATGCATTTATATCATTAGGCGAAATTGTTATTATGATTAGAAACAGGAGATTTGGCTGTGTGCTCCGCGTACAACCAAATATCCGTGACAAGCCACCGTGCAAATACCGTGTGACATAAAAATTTCAAAACCCATCAATTTATTCTCTAGGGCCTCTGCTTTAAAAAATATATAATGTTTGGGGGTTCTAAGTAATTTTCTAGCAAAAAATACTGATTGTTACATGTGAACAAAAAGTGCCAGAAAAGGCCCAGATTAGCAGCTTGACAAGTCTTAGATATGGTGGCTGCATTCGTTTTCTTTTTTTTTTTAAGGCTTTTTCCTTATTTTCACCTGATCCAGCCAGTAAGTCTGTTATTTTTCAACTTCTTTAGCAGATCAAGTTGTCCAGCAAAAGTGGCAGTAGAGAGGGATGAAGCAAACGATTTACTACTAACAGGGTTGCTTACAATTGTCAGCTTTTGTTCTTCATTTATGTAAAACTTTTATCCCAAAATAAAAAAAAAAACTGTTGTTTATAACTGCTTATAAAGTGTTAGCTGAAGTTCGACTTTAATTTGTTATAGTCAAGTCCATCTAATTCTGCTAGTCTAACACTACCTTCCCCCTCAGACTAACAATGCTGCTGTCCAAAGGTACCCCTGTTGCTTCTCCATCTGGAGTATAAACACTATAATACAGGAAGTGTGTTACTGGCAGGATCCCCAGATGAAATAAAGGAAAAAAAAAAGAAAACTATTGCAGCCACCACCACATCTAAGGATTAGTAAGCTGCAATACAGGCATACCCCACGTTTAAGTACACAATGGGGTTTATTTACTAAAGCTGCAAAGTGCAAAATCAGACTCACTTCTGCATAGAAACCAATGAGCTTCTAACCTCGGCTTGTTCAATTAAGCTTTGGTAATAAAACCAGGAAACTCATTGGTTTCTATGCAGAAGTGAGCCTGATTTTGCACTTTGCAGCTTTAGTAAATAAACCCCATTGTGTACTTAAACGTGGGGTATGCCTGTATACAGTATTCATTTTTTTGGGATTAATAAATAATTAATTAATAAAATGTATTCTTATTTAACTCCTTGCTATCCCTTAGTAAATCCTAATCAACCTCAATTAACTCCTTGCTCCCTTTTTTTCCCCTTTTTTTCCCCCACAATTTTTCCCTTTTTTAATCAATCATTTTTAATTTTTGTTTGTTATTTATTAGTGTAAAAATGTGCAAAACTGAAAAAATTACTTTGTCTTACTTTGTACCAGAAACAAAATGTTAGTGTCATTTTAAACTGGAGAGATTATAGAATAACATTTTTTTTTAAAATTTAAAATACAACTAATGCCTAGATTGTCCCCAAAAAACATTGTATGCAGGGCTTTTTTTCTCAGACAATAGGTGCAGGAACTCCCCTTTTCTGAGTCACCCCTTTTCCCCGTCCCTACCCACCTCCGAGCACCGTCCCTTGGTTCCATCCCCTACCCACCTCTCAGTGCCACCCCTTTTAGACAATACAGAACCAAGTATCATTTTGCAGTGCTAAGTAATTTATGTGGAATTTGGTAACGATATCAAGAAAAGCAGTAAAATAGATCCCCTTCCGCCAGCAACAATAGATCCCCCTAACAACAATGTACCACCCACAACAAAATCCCCCCCCCCTCAGCAACAATAGACTCCCAGATCTCTGCACAGCCAGCATTAATAGACTCTCTGGCAGCCATCAACAATAGACCGCTGCCCCAACAGTAGATCTCCTTCACCAACAACTGACCCCCCCAGCAACATAAGACCCACCCCTAGCAACAATAGGTCCCCCACCAGCAACAATAGACCTCCTCAGCAACAATAGACCCCCCTGCAAAAATAGATCCTCCTCCAGCTAGAATAAATTCCCAGCAGTGAGCATCAATACCCAGCAGCACACCCCAGCACCCCTTGCCATTACATACAGTCAGTCCAGGAGGTGCCGGAACTGCGTTACCCCGCGTTCCCGCTGAAAAAAAGCCCTGACTGTATGTATTTCTTTGTCATCTTACACAGCGACAAAATTATTGCCTAATATACAGATCCATAGTGGAAATGTAAAATTTGCCATCCATGGGGATATATACAGTACATATACGAGAACACATATTAGTGTTAGTACTATTTCAAGTGGACAATAGTGTTAGTAAAAGCTGAAAACATGCATTTGGGTATTTAATGCCCGATGTAGATATATATATAAGAGGGCAAAGACAGCATGGTGCTTGTGGCACACCATATGAGAAAAAATGTATGGGTCTCGGAAAATGTTGAATATATTACAAAATAATCTATTCCATTTGAATCCAATCAGGTAGGCTCTAACTAAGTAATTGTTGATGGATCTAGAACAGATTCAACAAGCTACTGATTCTGTCTCCTTATTCCTAGGGGGCTATATAGCAGGAAGCCTGGCAGTGGTGGCGGATGCAGCCCATCTCTTCGTGGATCTGTCCAGTTTTCTGATCAGCATCGGTTCTCTGTGGTTGTCCTCAAAGCCAGCAACAAAAAGACTCACTTATGGCTGGTACAGAGCAGGTAAGCATGGCCATGGATAGGATTAACCTCTTTCAAAGACCTAAAGGTGCTGACAGATCTTATCCTTTAGCTCCACCACAATCCTTCTCCCTGACTCCCCAGATGCATGGATGGAGCATATGGTCACTGAAATGGAAAAAAGGAGGGTACTACTATTATGGACAGTAAGTAAATTTCAAGTAATTGAACAGAGGCAGGTGTAAGCCTTAACTCCGAACATGCAAGGAGCCAGCAGAGCAGTAACATACAAGGTCCAGCATTCACATAGGAATCAAACCCTTAATGGGATTAGGCAATGCTAATGGCAAACATAGAGCCTGGACTAGCATGCTATGCATGGAGGATAAGGTATGTAAACGTGCCCCTGGGAGACAGCAGGGTACTGCACACCGTGTGAATTCTGGACCTTGTAAATTACTGGTCTGCTGGTTCCTTGCATGTTCGGAGTTAAGGCTTACACCTGCCCCTGTTCAATTACTTGAAATTTACTTACTATCCATAATTTTGAAAATTCTCTGCCTACTTGGGCTCTGTACATAAAGCGTATTCCAATTGAAGATAGTGAGATTCGTTCTCTTGTCTCTTATCTGTTACGTTTTTGAACCTTGGTCGTGTCCTGAAGAAGCCTAACGGGGAAACGCGTAGACGCACAAGGGCTCACTGTACAAACTGTACTATATGCATGTATACTGTGTCTTTTATCTTTTTTGAACATTATGTTTATATTTTGTACTTTTTTCAATAAATGTGATGTATAATATTTTTTGGCATCTCTCCATTGTTTCCTGGCCTGTAAAGTCCGATTCTTGGTTACCCTCTTTTTTTACATAAATTTATGGATGTGGCAATTTAAGTGCTTCTTTCTTTCAATTTAGGTCACTGAAATGCTCTTTACTTTTTCTGAGAGTCCCAAATCACATTTGTAACCCTGTCGCTGGCAGGATCCCATGATATATCTCTCCTGCATAAGAATCCTGTCGCGAGAAAGACTTTGCCAGCGACAAAAACGCAAGTGTGACCGAAATGAAACAATCTTCTGTAGGTTGTAAAGAGATGTTCCAGTGTGCCTGGGAAAATATATAAAAAAATCTAACAGTAAAGCCTCGTACACATGATCGGATTTTCGGCAGGGAATTGTGTGATGACAGACTGTTTTCCTAAAATCTGACCGTTAGTATGCTCCATCAGACAATTGTTGGCCTCCTTTCCACCAACAAATGTTGGATGGCAGGCTAGTAAATTTTTGGCGGACAACGATCTGTTGTCAGATTTTCCTATCATGTGTACACAAGTCCGTCACACAAAAGTCCAAAGTACAAACACGCATGCTCGGAAACAATGCTCACCAAACACGACATTAGCAGAAGGTGCCCAAAGGGTGGCGCTCAAGAGCTGAAATTCCTCGTAGTACATCACTACGTTTGTGTTTGTTGGCAGACAATTGTGTGCCATTAGTATGCAATATAAAATCCAAGCACACGCCCTTCGGACAAAAGTCTGATGCTTTGCTGGCCAACAATCCGATCGTGTGTACAAGGCTTTAGAATCCCTTATTAAAGTGGAACTAAACCCATCAATTGAACTGTGTCTCTAAAACAGATACATTCAAGGCATGCAATGAATGATAACTGCCACAGTTGCTTGTGCTCTCAGTCAAGCTGTCAAGCCATCAAATGGCTAGTGTCATAACTGATCACATTTGCTGCACTGCGGCAACTACAGATCAAACAGAGGCAAAGATGGCAGCTTCCTTGGAGGGTTTAGTTCCACTTTATTTGGTTTACAGCCTCTCCGTGGCCTAATTTATATGAATGTTTATTGAACTACTCTATGTTAGCCATTTCAGATATTTCAGGAAAGGGATAGTACACTCTAAACAGCAATGGGGTGAAATTTAACCTAAAGCCAAATTACATTTTTTTCCGACACCTTTAGGCCTGGTTTACACCCATGCATTTTTTAGTGCATTTTCAGTTTTGCAGAAACACACTACAGTTCATTTAACATGGTTTCCTATGGGTCATGTTCACATCTGTGCAATTTATGGAAAGGACCAAGGACTTTTTTCTGGTTTTTGGTTCCATATATTTTAATGGATAAAAAATGTGTATTGAAAAACGCAAAATGCACCTGGAATATGCAAGCTGCAACCTGCATACGTGTGAATCAGGCCTAAGGGGTCAAACCTGGTCAAAGGTTCAAGTGTGTAAAGGGAGACAAAAACTTATCATACAGATTCAGCTGCCCCACTACTTAAAATTGCCTTGGGGCTATCAATTTGGTGTTCTGAGAGCACCAGTTAATAAGTCATGTAAACAGGTATTTCAGGTATTCTTAGTTCTCAGATCTACAGCGACTGCACTTCCAAATGCACTTTCATTGCAATTTCAAATTCACCTTGCACTTGTAGTGCAAAGTTGATTTGCCTTTCGTAAATAACCCCCATTGTCTCGTGTGACAATATGCTTAATCCTATCCAATGGCAAATGTAGGGATCTTGTAGTAGAAGTGTAGTGGATATCATGGAATTCTAATGAACTAGAATCTTTAGTGGATTGGTACATATTCTGTTTCTTTGTTTATCATTTTCAGAAAAAAATGTACATTTTAAAAATAATTCTCTTTTTATAGTTATGTAAGTACTGTATATTATATCGCATACTACTATTCTATAACCTTCTATATAACCAGCAGGTGGAGCTGTCGTCTCCTTTTCACAATAAGCTACATCAGCTTTCAGCTTTGCAGAATGAAGCTCACTGTATACATACATTTAATAAATCACAGCTGTGACTAATCTACAGTACATACAATCCAGAGCTCATAAAAAAAAAAACGGGGCTGGGTCTGCTCATTATCAACTTTTGGAAGATTTAGAACCCCAATCACACACTGCTGTCTGTGTGCCGATGAGGATCCATACTGGGATTGAAAGTGAAACAAAATGTAAAAAAATGTAAAAACTCATATATTCAAGATGTCTATCCCTCCATTCCCTGTACTTTCTCCATCAGCTTATCCTTCAGAGCTATTACCTTTTGTATCGCTTGCCCATCACTTTTTGATTTTATATTGTAAGCTATCACAGGAAGGGCCCTCCTGTATCCCTTTATCTTGTGGATTGCAGATATTTCCCCATTCTTTCAATTGCATCCCCAGAACAGGATGTGAAGGGAAATCTCCCAAATAAAATGCACACAGCAAAAAAACAAAAAAAAATAACCTGACCAAGGATTTAACACTATTCTAATCAAAACTAAAAAAACTTTACACTTTAGAAACCCTTAAAAATAATCAAACCCTATCCTCCAAAAATCAATTAAAATGACCCCCAAATAACATTGGTTTGCCCTCCAGAATGTATTATGTATTGAATACATGCAATGAATATTTATGTCAGTGTTCATATTAGAAATCATTGAATCTAAATGAATAAGTGTCTGTAGCTATATAAATAATGAAACAACAAAAATGAATAAACAGCTCAAATAAATATTTTTATATGACTGAAATACAACACTTCTCTATAGCCGTATTTCTAAATACATATCACAGATTTAATGTAGTGAAAGACTTAATTAGCCGCCATAAATAAGCGAAAATATCTTAAAAAGAAAAACTATGTAAAATAAAGTCCTAGGGCAGTGATGGTGAACCTTGGCACCCCAGATGTTTTGGAACTACATTTCCCATGATGCTCAAGCACTCTGCAGTGTAGTTGAGCATCATGGGAAATGTAGTTTCAAAACAAGGTTCGCCATCACTGTCCTAGGGCTATGTCAGCTGCCAATGGTCCTGAGTCCAGTGCAATAATGGAGGGAACCCCAAGCCCCATGTGTTGTATGGTAGATACCACTTCTTAAGTAGGGATAAGTCCAGGCAAGTTCAAATCCTAGTCCAACCCTGCCTGAGCTCTCCCGCAAGGAAGCTGTCACTGCGGACCACCAAGGCATTCCCCGCCCAGCAGCCGTGCGTATACAACACGCTCCTTGTATAAATTCATCTGCAGGGCGGGGACTTTGTCGGCCGCCTATGGTTCTCAGTCCACAGTTGAAGCTTCTTGGCGGGATAGTAAAAGTGGACTAGGATCTGAACATGCCTGAGCTCATCCCTATACCTGAGAAATCAGGAAAACAGGGGAAGCCTACGAACCACATAGGAAGTGGGGAAAAAAAACAAGGACAAACAAGGACACAGAAATTAACAAAACCCCGACATAGGTTCTAACCCTTCTCCAATATATTTAAAATGTGTGCATTGGCTGGAATTACAGTTTAAGGGGCTTTGCTGTGTTAGACTCAAACCCCCCCTGCAGTCCAACTCACTAAGGCCATATTCATCCAGTGCTCACCCATTTTCTGCCAAGACAATCTGCTTCTATAACCTGCTTTTTACAAGTACTTGTCTTTATTTATTTTAGAAATAGTTGGTGCCTTAATGTCCATGATTGCCATCTGGGTGGTCACAGGCGTGCTGGTTTACTTGGCGTCTGAAAGAATTCTTCATCCTGATTACAGCATAGATGGAGTAGTGATGCTCATCACATCAGCGTGTGCCCTTGGAGCAAATATTATGTAAGTTCAGTTACTTTTCTATAGTATACATCATCCCATGTTTGTAAGTACATACACCAAATGATAATTAATCATTTTGTACTGTAAAACAATGTGGAATTCTGTATGCAGTCACTTTTTTTATCAAACCTCAGAATAACATCCTCCATTTTCATAATCCTACCTACTCTGTCATGTTACAGCAGTTGCGCAGGGTGTCTAAAAATGACCGAGCAGTCCAGACACCGGAGTCAATCAGTGGGGCCCATAATCAGAACTCAGTAACAGACCTGGTCAGACACGCCCCCTCTTATTCATTACTAGTTTGTGTGAATACACTTGTGCTGAGGGGGGTGCCTGTTACTCAGCTCTGAAAATACAGGACACTGGAGAAAAGAAGAAAATCTATTAAATTTAATTTAGACAAGCAGGTCCTTGCAGTACATAGCTGTTGGTAAATCTAATGGAGATTGTGCCACCAGATTGTAAGGTGTGTGGCCAACTTTATTCTGTGTGGTGGTATTGTGGGCTGAATATTTGAGCCGGGTACCTGAAAATGACATTGATTAGTGATTTTGCTTATTTTTCATTAGGCTCCCATATCATCAGGCCTCATTTTGTGAAAAGACATAGGTTGCTGCATCTCTCTTTTAGCACTCTGTCTGTCTATCTATCTATCTATCTATCTATCTATCTATCTATCTATCTATCTATCTATCTATCTATCTATCTATCTATCTATCTATCTATCTATCTATCTATCTATCTATCTATCTATCTATCTATCTATCTATCTATCTATCTGCAGTATCTGTTTATCTATCTATAGTATCTGTCTATCTATCTGCATTATCTATCTATCTATCTGCATTATCTATCTATCTACAGCAGAGGCGTAGCTTGGAGCGTGTGGGCCCCGATGCAAAAGTTGACCTGGGGCCCCCCCACCCAATACTTCCAACACACGTGCAGATACATCCACCGCACGTCAAGATACTCAAAGGGGCTTAATGCTGTGTACACACGATCGGACATTCTGATAACGAAATCCTGGGATTTTTTTCTGACGGATGTTGGCTCAAGCTTGTCTTGCATACACACGGTCACACAAATGTTGTCAGAAATTCCGGTCGTCAAGAACACACTAACGTACAACACGTACAATGGCACTTTAAAGAGGAAGTTCAATAGCCAGTGCTCCACCCTTTGGGCTCCTTCTGCTAATCTCGTGTTTATCTCGTGTTAGTAGAAGTTTGGTGAGAGACGATTCACGATTTTCAGACTCATGCTTTTCAGTTCGTTACAGCTCTTCAGTTTGTGCTTGTGGGTTCGTATCTGTTTTTCAGTGCGTGTAGTCAGTTCTCATCTGGTTTTCAGTGCGTATTTTTATATTACGTATTTGATTTTCAGTGCGTTCTTGTCTGCTCGTTTCAGATTTTCAGCTCGCTCTTCTCAGGCCTTTCTGATTTTCAGTGCCTTCTGTTAGTTTGTTCTGACCAGCCGACCGTTTTGAAGCCATGTTGCGAGTATGTACTCATCGTAGAGTTTGTGCTGTGCTTGGGCTTGGTGTTGGGGTTCTTACTTTGACCCAAGCCCAGTCCATGAACAGGGGGGGAAAGAGTTCATGAAGAATTGTTTGCTCCAGTGTGACCAATTCTCTCATATGCCTTTGTTGCAGGAGATCCGTGAGAATAATCCTGATGAATTCAGGAACTATCTCTGGATGACGGACCCCATTTTTCACAATCTGTTGGCTTTGCTGTCCCCTTATATTACGAAGCAGGACACCTGCATGCGGCAAGCCATCACTCCCGAGCAGAGGCTCGTCGCCACCTTGCGGTACTTGGCGATGGGGAGAAGTCTGCAAGACATCAAGATCTCGACAGGCATCTCCCCCCAGGCTCTGGGGATCATTATTCCAGAGACTTGTTCTGCCATCATTCAGGTCCTGCAGAAGGACTATATTAGGGTAAGTTTTATCCTTTAACATCACATTATATGTATTTAAATAAATGTATTTTTAAAATAAATTTGTATTTTAAACTGAAAAATATTTCCATTGATTTACTGCTTTTGTTTCTTTTAGCTGTCTCCTATAGGTTCTCCAATGTTTTTTTTTTTTTTTGGCCATTTTCTTCAATAGTCTTTGATACATGAGGTGACAATCTCTTCTTCAGCTATTATTTATGTTGTGGGTCTGCTACACACACAGCTTCTTTCTGTTGTTAATGTATGTAATGCATTAATGATAATAAGATTCATCATTTTCAGCACCCTGAATTCATTTTTTGGAGTAATGATAATTGCCTGATTGATGCAAATTATAAAGCACTGGGGGTGTTATTTACTAAAGGAAAATCCACTTTGCACTACAAGTGCACTGCAAAAGTGTACTTGAAAGTGCACTGAAACTACACTGAAAGTGCACTTGTAGCGCAAAGTGGATTTGCCTTTAGTAAATACTCCCCATTGTCACTGTAAACACTGACATGTGCGCCGTAAATAAATTCAATTTGTTTCGTTCTGTTCCGTTTCGTATTGGAATTAATTCGTATTTCATAATTCGTGTCCCAAATTTTTTTACAAAATACGAATTTTCGCTAGGTTCGTTACTTTTCGTAACAATTATGAATGTTCGTTATGATGAATTTATCATTATGAGGGGCTCCCACCATCCCTGTGCTGTGTTGACTTCCTGTGTTTTTAACTTTTAGGTTCGTTAACTTTTTGTAACAATTACGAATGTTCGTTAGGAATTTGGATCCGAAATTCGTAAACGAAATTTCGTATTTCGTACAAAATTCGGAAGCATAGCAATTCGTATTTCAGATCTTCCCGAATATACGAATTTATGGAAATTCGTACAAATTTTCGATTCGTACGAAACTAATCGCACATGTCTAGTAAACACCAACTTAAGCAAAAAACTGCTATTGAGCATTGAAAGAAGAAGCCACACATTGTTGAGTGGAAACATTTTTACTCTGTGCACATTCACATGTGCGTTTAGAAAAGGGTTTTTGAACAAACCAACATATTTTTTGGAATATATATTTTTTTGGGGGGGACAGTAGAAATATCCTTTTTTGTGGTAAACAGGCATGTTTTTCAAAGCATAAAACAATACACAACTCAGTTCAACTTTGATAAATTGAAGGCACTATCAGACATTAGTATGTCCAAACTGTGTTGATATTGCCTTCATCAGATGGGGTGATGTCACCCCTGTGAAAGCCAAATTTTGAAGATGCACACAAATTGGGAGTAAAAATGGGGATTTCACTCCTGATCCCATGCCTAAGGTCAACATGTGCTACCTCCCATCATGGGGGATCAATGGACATGTTTCGGGGGTACAACCCCTTCCTCTCAGCTGTTGAGTTGTGAGCAAGGGGTTGCACCCAAAAAACGCGTACCTTGATATCCCGTGATGGCAGATAGCACAGGTCCATGCTTGCAGTCATAGTTGGCCCTCTTCAAGATGTCCACCATCTCCACCATCTCTACAAAGAACATATTAGAGGCCTTAAATCTCCTCCCAGATCGGGACATTCGTGGATCCGGGCACTCGTTGTTGCTGCTGTCTTCATGCACCTGTTGTCTCTCCGCCATGTGCTCCTCCACTGCGCCGAAAGGCAAGGGGCGGGGAATATACTATAAAGAAAGTTAGGGGCGGGCGGAGTTTCACGCATGTGCAGTGTATATAAAGCGTAACACGCGTGCATCGTACGTAAGATCTGTGAGCAGAGGACAGATTAGCGGAAGCGCTGATCGTTCTAACAAAGGTACAATTTTAACTAGGGGCATCAGTGGCCTATACTGCTTAGAGATTGAGGCCTATATTGGGACAAGATTATATGAGTTTAGCCTGACATTAGGGTTTGCCTTGTGTTGTGTCTTGCAGAGAAAATGGATCGATTCAACAATCATGATTTCCTCCCCCAATTCATTGATTTGTACAGAGAGCTGCCCTGTCTGTAGCAGACAAAACACCCCTTTTATACAGAGGAAGGCAGCACCGGATAAATTGCTGGAATTTGTGAAGCCGCAGATCCCCATGGCAGGCATCAACTGTTTGAAGTGCAAATTTGGTGGCCTGAGGTGCACATATAATAGGGAGCGCAAGAAGATCCAGGATTCCCAGAGATCAGGAGAAGCAGCAGATGACATTTATGTCCCCAGGATGTGGTACTACGACAGACTGCGATTTCTGTCAGACCAGACTGAAATCAGGCCATCGCTCTCAACCCTTCCTTCCACTCTTTCTTCCACCCCAGCTGAGGCTTCTGGCATCCAACCTGGGCCTTCCACCCTGGAAGAAGATGTGGAGGAGCCCAGCTTGAGTCAGGTATAGCATTGTTCAACATATTTCTCAAAATCGTGTGTGATTGATGATTAATAAACTAAAACTATGTCTCTTTTTCATACACAGGAAATCCTCAGCCAGGAGGAGGCTGTAGAAAGTGGCAGCCAGGAGGTAGCAGGGCAAAGTGGCAGCCAGGAGGTAGCAGGACAAAGTGGCAGCCAGGGGGTGGCGGGGGTAAGCAGCAGCCAGGAGGTGGCAGGGCCCAGTAGCCTGACTGAATCCCAGGTCCCTCCCCTTCGACTTCAACAAAAAAGGCCCAGGAAGGGGAGGAGCGTGGAGGAGTCAGCACTTGGGTTAATTCGTCAGGCTTCTGCGGCCCTCAAACCCCCCCCCCCCCAGCCTTCTTGAGGTATATACTTGCATGGCTGCCAACAAAATGAAGGAAATGGAGGTGGGCCAACGCCTCTTTTGTGAGGAAGTGATATATATGGCCCTAAATAAGGGGTTGAGGGGCGAACTCACAAGCAAAACCCACCTGTGTGAGTTGGACCATCCTTCTCCTCCTCCTCCACCTCCTGCCACAACTCCAACACCAGAGCCACAGCCTGGAAGCAAGCGTGGAAGCAAGCGTGTGATGGCCTGGGTTCAGTCTGTTCTTGCAAAAGACGCAGGCTGTTGTAAGCCCACAGCCTGGGGACATATATGTACCGGATTGTGCTTCCTATTAAATGGACTCCTCAGGCTCCCAATTTTGCCTGTCAAATAGTTGATGTATGCCCTGGGGTACAAAGGCTTTGCTAATTTCACCAGTTTATCCAGCGTTGCCTTCCTCTTTATTTTGTTATGACAGCTAATAAATGTATATTTTTTTTCTTAAATCATTGGCTATGTGTTATAATTAAAAAAGGACAGTTTGTTTGTGAGTAGGCGGGTACATTTCAAAAATACAATGTAAAATTAACAAGGGACACCAACCAATCTCCTTGGGGTTAAAAAATACAAGATAATAATGGAGTTGTGGTAACTTGACACACAAAACGAAAAAAAATATTATTCTGGAGATCTGGTGAAAAAAAAAAAAGAGATCACAAGAAATAAGAAAGAAATCAGTTTGTCAGAACTCTGTGTGAATATCAGCTGCAAAACAACTTCATTATTCTAGCATTATAAAGAAGAAGAGAATGCACTGCATTGAAAGATTTCAAAATTTGCAGTGTGACAAATGTGCTATCTCCATTACGAATGCTAGTTTTACCAGACCGAGCGCTTCCCTCTCGTACTTGATTCAGAGCATGCGTGGAATTTTGTGCGTTTGTGTACACTCTCGGAATTTCCGACAAGGGATTTTGTTGTCGGAAAAATTGAGAACAATTTTTGTTGTCGGAAATTCCGACAAAAAATGTCAGATGAAGCCTACACACGGTCGGAATTTCCAACAACAAGCTCCCATCGAACATTTGTTGTTGGAAAATCCGATCATGTGTACGCGGCATAAGGGTTTTGAGTTCCCAGAGTTCCTCTTTACATCAGAAGACAGGGATCACCGCTGGGGAATCAGAGGACAGGGACCCCTGGTAGGTCACTTGGCAGAGCTCCTTTTTCCATCCCAGCACTGTATACCCCCCCCCCCCCTAAATACACAGGGCTGAAATCACATTCCTTTACACACAGTCTGTCAGTCTTCACAGGGTGTATCTGGCTTTTATGTTGCCCTTCTGACATGTGAAATTCTCTGGTCTGAACGGCAGTTTAGTTGCAGTAGGCAGATATATCCTGTGCAGATCATGGCTAACTGGCTGTGTTGTAAAGGAATGTGATTTTAGCCCTGCGGAGGAGGAACACTATAGAGTGCTGTAATGGGAAAGGAGCTCAGCATCCGGGCATATCATGCAGGGTGGAGGTGGTGGTCAGGGGTCTTTGGAGGGGGCAACTTAGATCTGGGAGGGCGAAGCCATGTGACACAAAATGTGGAGCCTGCAGCCCTTCAGGGGCCCCTGAGGAGGTGTTGAGGCATTTGTTGTAGCAATTTCTGAAGGTTCCTCTGTCAGTGTTGGCAGGTGTTGGGGGAAGGTCACCTCCCGGAGGTGTGTGTCTTTTCCTCAGTTGTCAGGGAATTGGGGTAAGTAGACATCCCCGGGTGGGGGGTACAGAGAATCCCAGCTGGTGACTAGGAGACACTGAGCAGTGTCATACCTCACCAGTGACATCGGTCCCATTGTGGCTACAGGACGGCACTCTCCTTCTCTTGCCTCGCTGAGCTCGGTTACCATTCCATGTTGCCAGCACACAGCACAGACACTTCCCCATCTTGGGCTGTTCTCACCTCGTGCTCCTCTCCATTCAGGAAATGGCTCACAGCTTCTCCCCAGCCAATGGGAACAGAGGTGTGTGGACTGTGGAAGACAAAGTAGAAGCCCAGTACTGGAGCTTGGCTGTGGGGCCCTAGGGCAGATCAGAGCTGGATTTTTTGGAGGATATGATAATATGACAAGGAGGCTGCAGGGGCCCCCTGGAGCTAGGGGCGGGGTTGCGATTGTGACCCCTTATGCTACGCCCATGATCTACAGTATCTGTCTATCTATCTGCAGTATCTGTCTATCTATTTGCAGTGTCTGTCTATCTATCTATAGTATCTGTCTATCTGCAGTATCTGTCTGTCTGCCTGTATTTCTCTTTTTTTCTTTCTTTCTTTCATTTCTTCTACATATCATACACACAACTCCTTTGAGTTCTTTTACCTGCATTTTAATATGTTTGTTACATCTCCGTTGTACATTTTAAAGTGCTGTAGGTGATGTTGGCAGAGGGAGATTTCCGCATGGGTCCTTCCCCTAGGCAGAGATCCTCAAACAAAGTAGGTGATCTGCGGAAACAGGTATGATTTGGAAGGGACCGGAGAAGATGAGAGAGTTACGAGAGCTTCCAGCGGCCCAAAACTGAGGTGGTGAGAGGGCCAAACAAGGCTGAAGAGCAAACCCATCCAGCCGGACCAAAGAAGGTGGAGGCTCTCACTAATTTCTGGTCGGGTTGAAGTTGGAGAGCCTTATCAGTAAAACCTGGAGCAAAGTCTGAGTGGCAGATAATCAACATCAGAGGAGAGAAGAAGCTGGAGGCTGTGACCAACTTGTAGTAATTACGAATTTCTGATAAGTTGGGTCCAGGGGGTCAGCTTTTTTGTGCTACAAATTTTTCTGTTAATAATAAAAAAATATTTTTTTGGAATGTTTGGAATTTTGTCACAACAGTTTGGAGGTCAGAATTGGAGGCCCATCTAGGGTATGGCACTTCCTCCTGCTTGGTTGTTGGTGGTTCTCCCAGGAGCTAGGTCCTCTCGGGGAAAGTCTAAAATGTGAGTTGCAACTTCTTCGAGCCGGATGGGGGGCTGCTAAGGATATGGTCGTTTATAATCTTAAAGTGTGCCTTGAGGACACCCAAAGACCATCTCGTGGTTGCATTGTTAAAATTGTTCTGTTTTAGTTTCCTATTCATTTGTTAATAAAATGGCTGTTGTGGCCGTTTAAACCACATCACGCAGTTTTGTGTCTTTATTAAAAGTCTGAGGACCGAAGGTTGACAAATCCTTTAGCCATGTAAACTAGGCTTAACCTTCTCTTCTATCCTGCCCTTTAGCCCCTTCTCTTCTTCACTTTTTCCTCTCCTCCCCCACCTCCCTGTTCCTCCACTTCTCCCTGTTTGTTTTTACCCCCATCCTCCCCTGAGACAAGACCGGGTGGGTGGCTGAATAGGAAGGATTCACCAGGCACATTGATTATTCTACTTAGATGTTTACTTTGGCTTCCTATGTTCTACTGTAAAAGTTCCTAGACAAGTGTTTGCCTGATTAATATAAATTGTCAAGCTGTATCTCTTCTTTCATGCAAAATGTGTTTTGAAGGCTAAAGATGTTAAAAAAAAAAGTTTGTAAAAAAAAAAAAGGTTATCATGAACATCTCAGCTTTATTACATGGTGACTGCTCTTATCTTTCTATATCTGAACAGTTTGGCTGTGGTCCTCCACCACACTGGACATGGTCACAGCCACGCTGACACTGGACATGGTCACAGCCACGCCGACACTGGACATGGTCACAGCCACACCGGAGGTCAGCATCAGCATAATGCACCGGATTACAAGCCTCAGACTAATGCTAGTATACGTGCAGCCTTCATCCATGTCATCGGAGATCTCTTCCAGAGCATCAGCGTGCTAATCAGTGCGCTCATCATATACTTCAAGGTCAGATAATCTCAGGGCTGAAAGTTAAAATAAGTCAACCACCTGTCCTTCAGAGTAAAGACAATTGTGTATTTTCACTAGGATATGAGATTTTTGCTTTAATCAGTGTTCTGTCTAATTCACATTTCCAAACATTCTAATATCAATTTGTACTAATTAAACATATAGAAGACTAAAAGTTAGTTTTGCTCCAGTTACATAGAAGGTAATTCCACCCAGAAGTGATATTTAGTTATATTCTGGATTCATAGATTTTGGGTACTACAACAATGAACTTAAAGTGTTTGTTACCCCAACACTACATATTCCAGATATGTGCCTGCTGTACCATGTAGTATCATGTTCTCTTTGTATTGCTTCTGTTGCGTAAAATCCCCGGTGTTCCTGCCAGTCCCTCTGCTTTCCTATTAAAAATTGACCACACTAGGCATGAGAGCACATACACACAAAAAAGTCCAGGTGCATGAGTCACTGGGAAAATGCATAAGCTGAGGTCGCTGCTATCTCAATACTCATAACCAATGAGACCAAATAGACAAACCAAAATTTGAGAATGTGCATAAGGCATTTACATAAGGTATTTTTACCTTTTTTGTTTGTTTGGTTGTTGTGTGTGACCTTGACAAGAGATGTTACATATTTTAATTGTTTGGCAGTATCCCTTTAAATTTTTCATTTCACCTAAGGAGGGCTGGTGAGCATGAGTGACATGGTCCTCCGCCCCCTCCCTCCTCTTTTGGTCCTCCCCTCAGTGGTCCTCCGCCCCCCTAATGTTTGTCAGCCAACTCTGACCTGAAGAAGGGGCCTTTTGCTCCAAAACATGTAGTCTTTGCAGCTGGTTCTTCACATTTCTTGGGCACAGTTGTCTCAGCTTGGCTCTCCTTCCCAGCGTTGCCCACAGCTTGTGGCCATCAGGCTCCACTTCCGCTCGGTTAATGACATCATCCCTGAGTGATGAATCACCCTACACGGATGTCAGACCTGGGCGCCCGGCCAGTTCTACCTGTCTTGGTATCCCCAGGTGGCAGATCCATACACCCAGGAGCTGACCTCACCAACAGCCCCCCAGTGGGCCATCGTGCTGGGGCATGGGCCTCCCTTCCATCCCTGGGAGTTTGGCTGTGCACACCCTTCATCTTACAGCCCAAGCTGACTGATTGGATTTCCAGGAGCCACCCTGTCACTCTTGCAGCTTCCACCTCCAGGTATTTTCATTGGGTTGGCGCCATCCCTTACCTCTGTAGGCCCTTGTTCATCCAATAAACTTTCATGCTTTTAGCAAGGAATTGCATTTTAATTATTTTCCCATGAGAGCACAGTATGGTAAGTTCTTTAGCTGTGCTGGGAACTCATTGCGCTCTCCTCCAATGATCAGACTTGTCCTGACACGCCTCCCCCCCCTGCACAGCTATTCATTGGGAAGATCAGTGTGCTGCTGCTCCCCCCAGCTCTAATGCAGCTGAGAACAGAGGGAATGTGATCAATTAAAAAAATGGGGAAAAAGGGTATTTATAATGTGTTTTTATATCTATACACAAATGTGTTGCCTTTCATTTCTTTTTTAAGCTTAATGGGTTGTTTTACAAGGTGATCATTTACAATCACTTTAACGTGCAATACTAACCAACTCTGATCCTGTCTACCTGTTAGTTTTGTCTACCTGTCAGTATTGGATGCTCCCTCTTATTGTTTTTTTTTTGGCTTCTATTGCATTCTCTATATGATAAAATATAACAACTGTCCAGCACTTGCCAACAACTGAAATATAAGGCTGACCCTTTAACCAAGTCTTCACCCACTACCTAACCAAAAGCGAGCTTATTTGGGAGTTTTTTTCTTTTTAGTGGTTAGAGCTTCATGTAGCGTGTAGAGACCACCAGGGTTTGTACAAGTCAGTAACTAAGTCAATCCACTGTATTGATCTCTATGAGTTAGTTAATAGTATGCATTCAATATCTACCAGTGTTTGTCAGCCGATGTAAATATCAGCAGGGGAACAGAAACAAGTGGTAAAGTTGAGGTCATATAGGGCCTTCCTACCTTTAGCTAAGAACCTTCTTTGTCATTGTCCTCCTGAGCAAATGAGCGGCTAAGTCACTTGTCCTGGAGGAGATGGGACATACCGTTAATATGGGGTTAGACTGTCGGACTTGAAGGGAGATTAGGTTCATGTAGGCTGCGAAAAGAGTTTTAAGGGTTAGGGATGTTGGGAATGAAACAGAAGACACAGGATGTGAAAAGGAATCTCATTTTTTAATATCTTTTCCTTTTTTTGTAGCCTCAGTATAAGATAGCTGATCCGATCTGTACTTTTATATTCTCCATTTTTGTCTTGGCCACAACAGTCACCGTTCTACGAGATATTCTCATTGTTCTAATGGAAGGTAAGAAATATTGCACAATCCCCTCACAAACACATGCACATGGGGTAAACCAAAATATACCCAACTGGAAGGAGTCAAAAGCATTGGAAAGGTCTGGATCCGGACCGTGGTCTGCCATTTATTGATGCCTGTTTTAGAGGTTGGATTAGTTTTATTGTTGCTTGGTGATGGGGTCACTTTAACACAGCAGCCCAAGGGACTGAAACTGAGGTAGGCAGAGGTACTGATCCAACTAGTCAATGTCTCTGCATCTCACAAGTCAGGTCTCATAGCCAAATTGTTATGCCGTGTACACACGAGCGGAATGTCCGACAGAAAAAGTCAGACGGAGCTTTTCATCGTATGTTCCGATCCTGTGTATGCCTCATCGGACTTTTTACATCGAAAATTTTGACGGACCTAGAAAGAGAACATGTTCTAAATATTTCTGACGGAACTAATTTCTATCGGGAAAACTGCTCATCTGTATGCTGTTCCGACGTACCAAAAACGACGCATGCTCTGAAGCAAGTACGAGACGGAAGCTATTGGCTACTGGCTATTGAACTTCCTTTTTCTAGTCCCGGCGTACGTGTTGTAAGTCACCGCGTTCTTGATAGACATGTGCGATTAGTTTCGCACGAATCGAAAATTCGTACGAATCTCCGTAAATCCGTACATTCGGGAGGATCTGAAATACGAATTGCTATACTTTCGAATTTTGCACGAAATACGACATTTCGTTTACGAATTTCGGATAAAAATTGCTAACGAACATTCGTAATTGTTACGAAAAGTTAACAAACCTAAAAGTTAAAAACCCAGGACGTCAGCACAGCACAGGGATGGTGGGAGCCCCTCATAATGATAAATTCATCATAACAAACATTTGTAATTGTTACGAAAAGTTAACGCACCTAACGAAAATTTGTATTTCGTACGAAATTTCGGACACAAATTACCAAACACGAATTAATTCTAATAAGAAACGAAACAAAACAAATTTAATGACGGCGCACGTGTCTAGTTCTTGACGGTCGGACTTTGGTGTGATCGTATGTACGCAAGACAGTTTCAGCGGAATTCCGTCAGAACTCCGTCAGAAAAACCTTCAGAGTTTATTCCGACGGGAAAACCGGTCGTGTGTACAGGGCATAAGGATGAAAGTAATAGGGGATCGCTGACCTATTACACCCAGAACTGAGAATGGTAATGGGTATTGTATTTGACAGATATTTTGAAAGGCTTAAGGGGGGCTGAATACAAATGCATGCCACACTTTTCAGATATTTATTTGTAAAAAAAATTGAAAACCATCTATTATTTTCCTTCTACTTTCCAATTATGTGCCATTTTGCGTTGGTCTATCACATAAAATCCCAATAAAATACATTTAAGTTTTTGGTTGTAACATGACAAAATGTGGAAAATTTCAAGGAGTATGAATACTTTTTCAAGGCACTGTATCTCTATAATTAATAGAGGACAGCACATGCGCAAAACTGCCCCATTGATTGTGAACCTGTGATGACATGTAGGGCACCTGGGCCCTGGGGTAACATCTGCTTAACATAGAGGTAAGAGCCTGCAGATAGTCACCGAAAGCAGTCAGCTTCCGTGCATGACAGCAAGAAAGAAGATGTTTGAGCTGTATGTGCACAAAAGGCCAGCAAAGTCCGTTTCTGACGTTAATGCCGCGTACACAGAAGCGGACTTTACGGCAGACTTTGCCTGGCGGACTTTTCGACGTACTTTACGACGGACTTTCTGAATGAACGGACTTGCCTACACACAATCCACCAAAGTCCGTCGAATTCGTACGTGATGACGTACGACCGGACTAAAACAAGGAAGTTCATAGCCAGTAGCCAATAGCTGCCCTAGCTAGGCTTTATGTCCGTCGAACTAGCATACAGACGGCAGACTTTTCGACCGGACTCGATTTCGACGGATTAATTTAAAACATGTTTCAAATCTAAGTCCGTCCAACTTTTGAGAAAACAAAGTCCGCTGGAGCCCACACACGATCGAATTGTCCGACCAAATCCCGTCCGCCGGGCAAAGTCTGCCGTAAAGTCCGCTCGTGTGTACGCGGAATTAGGCTCCATTCACACTTGTGCAGCTTGTTATGCTACTTTGGACATCAAAGTTGCATGACAAGGTGTTCCCCATGTTTTCCAATGATAACCATTTATATATGTGCCGCTTAAAATTGCTGAAACTTCAAAGAAATTCATGCATTACTTTGGTTCGACTTTCATGCAACTTGACGGCCATAGACAATGCTAACCCTCAAAAGTTACATAAGGCTATGCTCACACTGTTCCGACACGAAAGTAGCACGACTTTCAATCCGACTTTTCCATTCAACTTCAGTCCAACTTTTATCCGACTTAATGTGACTTTTTACACTCCATGGCAGTGGTCATCAACCCTGTCCTCAGGGCCCACTAATGCCACGTACACACGAGCGGACTTTACGGCAGACTTTGCCCGGCGGACTTTTCGACGGACTTTACGACGGACTTTCTGAATGAACGGACTTGCCCACACACAATCCACCAAAGTCCGTCGAATTCGTACGTGATGAAGTACGACCGGACTAAAATAAGGAAGTTCATAGCCAGTAGCCAATAGCTGCCCTAGCGTGGCTTTTTTGTCCGTCGAACTAGCATACAGACGAGTGGACTTTTCGACCGGACTCGATTTCGACGGATTGATTTAAAACATGTTTCAAATCTAAGTCCGTCCAACTTTTGAGAAAACGAAGTCCGCTGGAGCCCACACACGATCGAATTGTCTGACCAAATCCAGTCCGCCGGGCAAAGTCTGCCGTAAAGTCCGCTCGTGTGTACGCGGCATAACAGGCCAGGTTTGCAAGATAACTGAAATACATTACAGGTGATATAATTTGCTGCTCAGTGATTGCAGTATTCTAGTCTGCATCTCCCCAAGGTAATACATAAAACCTGGCCTGTTAGTGGGCCCTGAGGACAGGGTTGATGACCACTGCTCTATGGCATTGAAGTCGTATCAAAGTTGGACCAAAGTAGTGCAGGAACCTTTTCTAAAGTTGGAGCGACTTGTGCCGAAACAGTTAAGATGGCTCTCATAGGGAAAATTTGAATTTGACATGTCATCCGACTTGTGCTCTCACAAGTTGGATCCCATGTCACACCAGTTTGAACCGGGCCTTAAAGTCATACCTGAATGTTATACAATGCAACAGTTGTTCATTATCACTGGTCAGAGCCAAAGTAGTATCCAAGTTGCATCAATGTTGCACTCTAAAGTCGGAGCAACTTTGGAGTCGTACAAGTGTGAATGGAGCCTAAGTCCTCTTTAAATCTGAACTAAACCCTCCTATATTTTACAGCCAAGGAAGCTGCCATCTTTGCCTCTGCTTAAACTGCAGTTGCCATGGTGCTGCCCATGTAATCATTTCTGATACCAGCTATTTGATGGCTTGACAGTTCAGTTGAGAGCACAAGTAACTGTAACCGTTATCATTCATGGCATGCCTTGAATGTAACTGTTTTGGGAAACAGTTAAATCGATAGGTTTAGTTCCACTTTAATGGTCCTGCTGAACGAAACTGAAATAGGAATGGGGATCACAAGTAGAGCGCTCTGTGTTTATCACCCAGAGGTCTCCACAACGCATGAAAGAGTGCCTGTTGTTTTCATCAAATGAACAATCTATGGATTAAAAGCTGGCTTTGATCTTCATTTCTAAGAACTCTAATGAGAGGTTGGAGATTGCAATCTCCCGTGTTTCATTGATGACTTTAGGGCGACCTCCCATCTAACATGAAATCATTCTGCTTTACAGGGGTTCCTCGCGGGATTAATTACAGCGCTGTGAAACAGAGTATTCTTACTGTGAATGGGGTTAAATCAGTCCACAGCCTTCATCTCTTGGCTTTAACAATGAATCAAGTCATCCTCTCCGCCCACATTGCCACAGGTCAGTAACTGTATGTGTGCCCGGAACAAAAGTTCAATTGTTGCGCAATAAAGCTACTTTTTAATGTTGTTTTATTTGAAGGCTTTACCTGTCATTCAATCCTTCAGCAGCTTTCATCAGAACACGCTCCTCCGCTGCCACCAGCCGCTCAGCCCCGGGAGCTTTCCATCAGGGAATAACAATGCCTCGGGTTCTGAGTGACCTGTCTGTTGCTGCCTGGAACACAGCAAACCATCACTCATATAGACTGTGAACCTGAGGCTTTATAGTGTCTGACGGGGGAACCGGACAAACTATGGCAATGAACACGAATAATCGTTGCTAAAAGCACAACTAAACCCAAGAACAAAAATGTAGAATTTTGCAGCCACCACATCTAAAGACTGATAAGCTTCAATGCATACTATTTTTTGTTTGGGGTTTAGATTTGCTGTAACAAAACCCATATACAAAAAAAATGTAATATATTGCCGATTTCAAGTTCTTAGATGTGTTGGCTGCATTAGCTTTAATTTTTCAGACTAAGAACATTTTCAGTAAATACAGAAGATACCTGTTGATCCTGGCAAAAATGTAGTTTCCTCAACAATTTGTGTGGGCTGAACTGAATACAAAAAACATGTAAACTACTTATTCCTCTAGCCCCATGTAATGGTGATAAAGAATGGTAGACAAGTTTGAAGTCTAGCCTGAGTGGCAGCCATGGCTCTCTATAGATACTGTGGAAGATTGAGTGTAGACATGAAAAAACAGGATTACCAGGTGAAAACAAAACAAATGAAAGAACAAAACAAATGCAACCCCCTCATCTAATGAATGGAAATCTGCAATATATACGCTATATTGTCAAAAGTATTGGGACTCCTGCCTTTACAATCACATGAACTTTAATGGCATCCCAGTCTTAGTCCTTAGGGTTCAATATTGAGTTGTCCCACCCTTTGCAGCTATAACAGCTTCAATTCTTCTGGGAAGGCTGTCCACAAGGTTTAGGAGTGTGTTTATGGGAATGTTTGACCATTCTTCCAGAAACGCATTTGTGAGGTCAGGTACTGATGTTGGAGAGAAGGCCTGGCTCACAGTCTCTGCTCTAATTCATCCCAAAGGTGTTCTATCGGTTGAGGTCAGGATTCTGTACAGGCCAGTCAAGTTCTTCTACCTCACACTCGCTCATCCATGTCTTTATGGACCTTGCTTTGTGCTTTGTGAGTTTTTGGAGGCGGAGTCAGTACAGGAGACTCTGCTTGCATCTGCAGCCAGCCACCGTTTTGCCAACAATTTTCCACCTGGCTCTTGATTTTTTTCAACTGGCCAACAGGACCACCCACTAAGTGAATGTCATCTGGTTTATCAGGAACCAGCTAAAAAGGGTGTTAGCAGCTTAAAGTTCACCTTTTGCACCATGTTACATGCTACACCCATATTTAGGCCTGTACACATACACTATATTGTCAAAAGCATTGGGATGCCTGCCTTTACACGCACATGAACTTTAATGGCATCCCAGTCTTAGTCAGTAGGGTTCAATATTGAGTTGGCCCACCCTTTAAAGCTATACCAGCTTCAAATCTTCTGGGAAGGCTGTCCACAAGGTTTAGGAGTGTGTCTATGGGAATGTTTGACCATTCTTCCAGAAGCGCATTTGTGAAGTCAGACACTGATCACTGCGCAGTCATGTTGGAACAGGAAGGGGACATCCCCAAATTGTTCCCACAAAGTTGTCCAAAATGTCTTGCACGATGCAGTTTGGTGCATCCGAAAACAAGTTGTGGTTGCCAATGCGTAGAGGTGCCATTAAGAATTGATGCCACCCTCACTTGTCTGCTAAAGTGCAGTTCATTTCTCTGCGGGTCAGAAACCTGTGCGATTTTGCACGCTTTCCCTGCAGAGATGTGAACCTAACCGCATGCCACGTACACACGATCGCACATTCCGACAACACAATCCATGTTTTTTTCCTTCGGATGTTGGCTCAAACTTGTCTTGCATACACACGGTCACACAAATCTTGTCGGAAATTCCGATCGTCAAGAACGTGGTGATGTACAACACGTACGACGAGTCAAGAAAAATGTAGTTCAATAGCCAGTGCGGCTCTTCTGCTTGATTCCGAGCATGCGTAGAATTTTGTGTGTACACACGATCGGAATTTTCGACAACGGATTTTGTTGTCGGAAAATTTGAGATCCAGAGCTCAAATTTTATTTGTCGGAAATTCCGACTAAAAATGTCCGATGGAGCCTACACACGGTCGGAATTTCTGACAACAAGCTCACATCAAACATTTCCCGTCGGAAAATCCGACCGTGTGTACGTGGCATTAGAGGGTAACATGCAACATGGTCCGAATGCCTCTCCTCCACCCTCACTTCTTCCCCGCAGCCGATGTCACATTTAAAATTGGTTCGGTGCAGCTGCTTCATTTATTCACAGTGATCTGTGAATGCATGACCTACATGTCTCGTTTCCCACCACGGCAGACAACCTTGTAGTCCTCAATTGACTACGAGTACAGTAATCAGTACAATCATAGACCATTGAAATTTTCCTCCAGCTATCCAGCTGACAGCCCAGACAGAGATATGGGCAGAGAGCTAGAGGAAGAATTTGAAGGATCATGGGTGCAATGCTTTGCAGGCTCCTATATGAAAAAAATAATAAATGCCCATCCTTTTCCTGCAAAAATTTTTTTATTTTTTTATGAATTTATGATTTTTTGTATAAATGTAAACCTAGCTTTTAAAGCTTCAGAGTCTACTGAGTTATGAGAGTGACAGGACAAGACAGTATTACTCACTACTCAAGCACCATTGGGCCACCATGCCTCTGACTGGTTGAGTTCTCAACATTGCTTTGTCTGCACTTTAACAGGCAGAAATGGATAATTAAAAAAGTGACCGAAACTTTACTAAAACAAAACAGTAGCAAAAAGTAATCAAAGTACATAGATTTGGGAATTAGGACAGTTTTACTCTGTTGCAGGAAAATCAGTCCTTGGTCAACTGGGAACAACTTTGGTGCATAATCAGCATGTTATGTTTCTCCTCATTTCTGTGCGCATACTAATCAGTCAAGTGGAAATAAATTCAGATAAAATATGTCAGACCCAAGAGAGTAAATATAAATTGTATGTATTACCTCAAGCAGAGTCCTAAACCCCAGCATAAATTCATATGGAAATTAGAGGCTAAATGTTCTTGTTTCTTTATTCGGCCTGTGAAGGGGTTTATGTAATGAACCCAGTTTGTTTTCCATAAAGAAGGCCATGTTACATAGTTACCTAGTTAGTCAGGTTGAAAAAAGGCACAAGTCCATCTAGTTCAACCATATTAAAAAATAATACAATCCCATATACACAATCCTATTTTCACAGTTGATCCAGAGGAAGGCAAAAAACCCCAGCAAAGCATGATCCAATTTGCTACAGCAGGGGAAAAAATTCCTTCCTGATCCCCTGAGAGGCAATCGGATTTTCCCTGGATCAACTTTACCTATAAATTTATGCCTCATTTCCACTGAGCGGAATGGTTCGGGTCGGTACAGTTTGGAAGGGTTAGAATGGTCCGGCCTATTCAGGTGAGCGTTTCCACTGCAAGTCAGACCGCCAGGGTCTATACGGGGTTTAGAAAAAATGTAATGAGCATTGACGTTTTTTCTGTCCGCCAATCAGTGGACTGTATCGTGTGATGGCAGTAGCTCCGCCCTAACCGTACCGTACCATTTTCTATGGCCCCACATCTGAAGCAGGACCATGAATGGTGCGGTATGGTTCGGTTGTATGGGCCGCTTTCATAATGGAAACACTCAAAATAGCGTACTGTACCGAACCAACCCGAACTGATCCGCTCAGTGGAAACGAGGCATTTGTACCCAATTATATAATGTACGTTTAGGAAAGAATCCAGGCCTTTCTTAAAGCAATCTACTGAGCTGGCCAGAACCACCTCTGGAGGGAGTCTATTCCACATTTTCACAGCTCTTACTGTGAAGAAACCTTTCTGTATTTGGAGATTAAATCTCTTTTCCTCTAGGCATAAAGAGTCCCCCCCTTGTCCTCTGTGTTGAACAACTCAACAACAAGTTCACTATATGGACCACTTATGTATTTGTACATGTTGATCATATCTCCCCTTCATCTCCTCTTCTCAAGAGAGAATAAATTCAGTTCCTCTAATCTTTCCTCATAGCTGAGCTCCTCCATGCCACTTATCAGTTTGGTTGCCCTTCTCTGCACTTTCTCCAGTTCCCTGATATCCTTTTTGAGAACTGGTGCCCAAAACCAGTGTACTTTCTACTATAAAACATATCCAATAAAAAAAAAAATGAAAAAAATCTAATTTCTTCATCAATTTTGGCCAATATGTATTCTGCTACATATTTTTTGATAAAAAAATCCCAATAGGCATATATTAATTGGTTTGTGCAAAAGTTATAGCATCTATACGGGATATTTTTATTTATTCATTTTTATTTTTTATCTTTTACTAGTTATGGTGGCGATCAGCAAATTATAGCAGGACTGTGATATTGCGGCGGACAGTCAGGACACTAACTGACACTTTTGACACATTTTGGGGACCCTGCTGCAATATATGTGCGATGGGCAAAGTGTTTGACACATCATTTAAAAAAAATATATTAAAAAAAGGGTAAGCACCCCAGGATGACTTTTGTATCATGCGCAGGCTGCCCCTGTACAGCAGGGCTCAAACTAGGAGAAAAAGAAGCATCTTAAGGAGCCAATCAGCTGTGCTGCAGTGCTCGTTTACTAACAAGGAGCATTCTGATAGGAGGAGAGAGCAGAGTAACAAAGATACATTTTTTGGTCTGCTTCTTCTTCTTCTTCACTGTCTGGAGGAGAAACCTGAAAGTGTTTATGAATTGCACTAGAAAATCAGAGCTGTTCTGTATGGCAGAGCTGTGTACATCTCAGGTCTAGATGGGACCTAAGGAGATAGTAGGATTTTTACTGTGCTATGAAACAGACTTAAATAGCAAGAATAGGTTTCCCCTTCTTTCCTGACAGAGACAGAATCTTTCAGCTTAATCTCTTATTCACAGGCTGCCAACAAGTGTGCAGTTTGGTTTGCCAATTGAGTGGCATGGATAAACCTTGAATAAAAAAAAAAATGTGTAAAATAAATATTTTGTATACAATTCACAAAAAACATAATTTAACAAACCTGTAAACATTCAAGAAATGTAAAATAAAGTTGATAGCTAAAACCCCAAAATATCATTGTCAGGGAAAGAGGGGAAATCTTCTAACTGGAACAATTGCTACAGTAATAACTGTTTGAATTGAATGAAAATTTTCCAACATTGCTTTTAAAAAAAGTTGGTCTTTAGTTCGACTTCTGTCTAGCAGGAACAGCCATAGCGGGATCAAAATTTGGCCAGTCCAGTCCGTACTGAACTTGCCAGATTTTGATCCATCTATGGCTATGGTCAGCTTTAGAGAGGATCTCCCTTACTTAAGAGGTTTTATTTCACTTCATGTTATATCTTGAGACACTAAAGACACTAAACGAAGGAATATCTTCCCAATTGGACACCAAAAGCAAAAAAAAAAAACCTACAAAAATGTTGTCTTTTATTAGGAACTAGTACATTATATGCAGTATGTAAACAGCCATCCTTTTTTTTTCACAGAATCTTCAGATGACTCCAAAAGAATTTTGAATGAAGTCACACAAAATGTTTTTGATAATTTCCCCTTCCATTCGGTCACTATACAAGTTGAACCGGCAGAGGACCAAAATTCTGAGTGTATATTCTGCTATGAGCCCAATGACTAAGACAAAAGTCCTCCTACCATTAGAAATGGGACTGTCCTGCATTTGCTCTACATCCTACCTACAATAAGAAACTACAGACAATCAACTAATGCCTAGTAATCCTTTGTTAACTGGTCCATCTATATCATCCGGCAGCACAGAATATTACCTGGGAAAGATAACACGGACACTCTTGGTGACCTGTAGAAATGACGTGCATCGACCTACCTTCTTCAGATGGATGGAATACCTATAAGGTCTTGGGTTACTTCTGGACATTTCAGATGATTGTATTTGGTGTATTTACAATGAGGAATGGTTCCAGATTTAGTCATATTTACACGTATTAAAGATTCTGGTCATTTGTAAAGCTCCTTTATTTTTAATGTGTGAGCAGGTCTAACTGGATGATGGTGATGGTGATAGGACCAGGCGAGACCACATCTTCTGGGAATTTTCTAGTTTTATGTAGGGAATAGGGATGGGCGCCCGTTTGATGAACACCCGAAGTATCGCAATTTCAGTGCAATACTGCATGTTTAATACAGTATATTTCTGTGCATAACTACAAGTTTAAGGACGTATATTTGAGTGCGTTATGTGCTGTTTAACGCAGTACATTTCAGTGCATTAGTGCACATTTAACGCAGTATATTTCAGTGCGTTACTGCACGTTTAACGCAGTATATTTCTGTGCATTACTGCATGTTTAACAAAGTATATTTCAGTGGCTTAATTGCCGTTTAACGCAGTATATTTCAGTGCGTTAGTGCACGCTTAATGCAGTATATTTCAGTGCGATACTGCATGTTTAATGCAGTATATTTCTGTGCATTACTGCGTGTTTAACACAGAATATTTCTGTGAATTACTGCATGTTTAACGCAGTAAATTTCAGTGCGTTGGTGCACGTTTAACACAGTATATTTCAGTGCGCTACTGCATATTTAACACAATATATTTCTGTGTGTTACTGCATGTTTAACGCAGTATATTTCTGTGCGTTACTGCACGTTTAACGCAGTATATTTCAGTAAGTTGTTGCACCTTTAACACAGTATATTGCAGTGCATCAGTGCAGTTTTACTGCAGTATATTGTAGTGTGTCAGTGGAGTGTGTTTGTTTAGTGAGTACTAAGGTTAAAGTGCACCAAACACCACTTTCCTTAGATTAAAGTGCATCCATGTACACATTTCCACATCTTTATTATGTTAATAAGCACTCCCCCCCCCCACCCATCACTGTCTGGGAGGCCAACAAGGAGAGGCAGACATTCCCATGGCACTGTGAGGGGGCCAGCAGCGTATGTGTCCACAGGCAAAGGTGGACGTGGTTAGTCCTCAGGCAGGGCATCATTTCCTCTGTTAGTGATGTTGCCTGCACTATCCAGCCACAGCATGCAGAGGAGGTGGTGGACTGGCTTACTAAACTATCCTCATCCTCATCCTCCTCCATCACCAGAGACTAGTGCGCAATCCACTGCAGCTGCCAGAGTGGCTTTTTCTGCATTCTTCCCTCTGCATATCAGGTTCAGCTGTCAGGTATGTGACAGCATCAGACAGCCATGTCTGAGACTGCAAGAGGGATCTGCCATCATCTTGAGGCCCTCACCCAAGCTGTCAAGACACTGCAGGAAGGTTATGTCCAGCTGGAGAAATGTGTACAGTCCCTGGCAGGGGCGGACCCAGAGTCTAGTCTCGGGAGGGGCACTGCCATAAAAAAAAATTTGCGGGCAATTTATCAGGGAAATGGCTGGTGTTGGCACTTCAATCATCCTGGCACCATTGTTGTTATGGTGTCAGGATGATTGAAGCGCATTATTTCTATTATTACATTGTTATATAAAATGAAATAGTTCAATTCACCATAATGCAGAATCAGTGGGAGCCCTGAGTGTGTTACTTGCCACCGTCGCCTGCCACCAGATGCGGATTGTCACTTGCCACGTCACCTGTCACAAGTTGCAGATTGTCACTTGCCACGTCATCTGCCACAAGTTGCGGACTGTCACTTGCCACGTCACCTGTCACAAGTTGCAGATTGTCACTTGCCACGTCGCCTGCCAGAAGTTTTAGACTGTCACTTGCCACATCACCTGCCACAAGGTGCGGATTGTCACTTGCCACATCGTCTACCACACATTCCGGCTTATCACTTACCACCGTCGCCTGCCAACAGATGTGGATTGTCACTTGCTGCTAAGGTGGGGATTGCCTCTTGCTGTGTCCCAGAGTCAGGCAGCAGAGAGATTATTTAATCTCTCTGTTGCCCGTGGCTGCCTGCACAGTGAGGTCGGAACTGCAGGGCAGGCGGTGAGAGATTATGTCGGTTTCCCCTACAAAATCTGTTTCCCCTGGCTCTCAGCTGAGATCGGAACTCCGCCCCTCCAGCCCTCTACACCGCTGCTCCTCCTACTCTCCCCCAAATGCTAATCATCCTTCTACTGCCCCCTTCCCCATGCACGTCCACCTTCCAGGTGATATTGTTGGACTAATAATGATGACATAATAGGGACCACGGGGAGAATTCCAGTGTCTGTACCGAAATAGGTTTCCCCAGAAAACCGGGAACGCGCACGGGGGCGGGGGCGGTAGAAGGATGATTAGCATTCGGGGAGAGTAGGAGGAGCAGCAGTGCAGGGGGGCTGGAGGGGCGGAGTTCCAATCTCAGCTGAGATCCAGGAGAAACATATTTTGTTGGGGAAACCGATCTCGGCACAACACCGGCCCGTCCTCTCTCTCACCCGCATCTAATTTCTCGGGGGGCCATTGCCACGTTGCCACTCCCCCTGGATCCGTTCCTGGTCCCTGGCTACACCGGCAAGTACTACCTCAACCACTGTCTATACTTTTGCTGCAGGGACTGCTACCACTGCACCCACAGTCATGATGCTGACCCCCTGAACCCAGGGTTCCTACTCCGCAAATATTCTCAGGAGACCAGGGGAAATTCAGATCCTTCCATAACACGTCAGCTTTACTTCGCCCTGTAACCTCAAACTTTTTCCCTGGAATCCACCAAAGTGGGATTCATTATCTCATTACTCCAAAGCAAGCCACGGTCTTGGGCCCAGCAGATGCTGGAAGAAAGTAACGTACTGCTACAAACCTTGTCAACCTTCTTTGACGCAATGGATCAGTTGTATGATGACCCGCAATGGACTACCACAGCAGAGGCTGCCCTCCATGCACTCCAGCAAGGTTGCAGAGCGGCCAAGGACTATGTCACGGACTTCAAACACCAGTTCCGCTTAGGCCTGTTGGGATGTTTGAAAGCTGAATCGGCTCAGGTCGGAGTACCAAACACCCTGGAGGCCTTAATCACACTGGCCATTCAAATCGGCCAACAGCTCCGTGAGTGATGGTCAGAAAGGTCTTCCCAGCAGCCTCGTCTGGTCTGGATGATGTCCAGGATTCCAGTTCCTGCCCACTCTGCTTCTGCCAACCCTATTCCAGTCCATCCTGGTAACCTTGCAACTGAAGCACCAGAACCTTTGCAGCTCGTGTGTAGGCAAGTCCTGTCATTAGAAAGTGCGTTGAAAGTCCGACAAAAGTCCGTCAAAAGTCTGTCGAAAGTCTGTCGGACGGGCCGTCTGACTTTTGTAGCCAAAAAGTCAGACCGTGTTTACGCGGCATTACTCGCAACAGTAAATTACTGCAGGAAACAATTACTAAGGCACAGGTAACTAACAAAAAGAACAGAAGAGGAAAACTTATTCTTCAACCGGGAGATCAGGTATGGCTGTCTAAAGTGAATCTCAGGTTAGCATGCCTTTCAAAAAAGCTTGCACCTAAGTTTGTGAGGCCATTTTCAGTCAAGAAGAGACTTAATGAAGTTGCATATAAATTGTCCTTGCCAGAGTCATTTAAAATTCATCCTGTATTTCATTTTGAAACCTTCAGTACCTGATTCTTTTCCATATACGGGATTCAGCCTGCCAAAACCTGTGATCATTAACGGAGATGAGGAATATGAGGTGGAAGCCATTGTGGACTGTAGAAAAAGAAGACACCAAGTACAGTACTTGATTAAATGGAAGGGCTACAGTCCGGAAGAAAATTCCTGGGAATCTGAACAAGATGTTCATAGCAAGGAACCTAATCCATGCCTTCTTCCGCAGTCACCCACAAAAAGAGAGTCAATTGGGCATCCAGAGGTTGCCTATAAGGAGGGGGAAATGTCAGGGATGTGCTGGCCATAGCGCTACTAATGTTCAAGGCCAGACGCAAATGCGCAGGCGTGATCCCACAAGGGCCCTTCGCGCCAAGCACACGAATGTGCGTAAGCGTGCGCACCAATGCATGTGCACATAAATTATTTATGCACTCATCAGCCACCTACTGGACATTCTCACCCAGGGATTGCCTGAGACCACATAAATATTCAGACCAAGGGTCTGCCTCTTTCAACCCACTACATTCTATAATCTACTAGAAGGCCGGCAGAAGTCGTTGAGCCTGCAGTCAGTGAGACCCAGAACAGCCAAAAATAATCAATACTGCTTCAATGTTTACAAAGGAGTCAAAGAACTAAGAACTAGGAACTAAAATTATTCTAGGAAGGTGCTACATCTGTACTCTCCACAGTGCGGGCACACTAAACCAAACCAACAGTGGCTTTATAAAGCCTGGGTTCAGTATTCCTGTCCAAGCAGGTCAATAAGTAAACCTATCCACCTGAACGGTATCACCACTCAGTGTGACAGCACACTCCTACAGGCCATCAATGCTTAAAGCAGAACCAAACTTAATCTGAGCACTACAAACCAAAAACGCTATTTAATTCAATTTTAATATTTTAAAGCAAACTACCCCATCCAGTCATGTCTCCATGTCTTTACTTTGTTGAGAAATCGCTTGGAAAAATACCCCCTAGCATTTCTAGCCCCTGCCATCTTGAGTAAGGGCAGATGATTCATGTAGCATTTACTTCCTGTAATCCATCTGCCCTTAGGTCAGGTATGCAAGCAGGAGGGTGTGCTTAGCTAAGAAAGCTCCTTCTTCCCTCTTTGCGATGAATGGAAACAAATACCCATTTATGCCGCGTACACACGAGCGGACTTGCCAACGGGCTAAACTCCGCCGGCATTTCCAACGGAAAGATTTAGAACATGTTCTATATCTGAGTCCGTCAGAAATGTCGACAGAAAAAGTCCGATGGGGCATACACATGGTCGGAATGTCCGACCAATAGCTCCCATCGGACTTTTTCTGTCAGGAAGTCCGGCCGTGTGTACGTGGCATAAGACTGCTGAAAAGTACTACATCACTTTGGCCAAGGCCAGATACCAGGAAGCAACTAAAGAAATGTAAAAAAAAAGTTAAAACAAGAAAAATATAATATTCCTTCCTATCTATTTACTCATTCTAGCAGCATAAGGATTAAAATAGTTAATGTTCACTGAGGGAGTTTAGTTCTACTTTAAATATTAAAGAAAACCGGTCAAAACGGAACTTATGCAACTTGGTTTATGCCCCGGCAACTGCATGACCTCATGCTGGTAACACACACTGTCTCTAAACTCTTTTTGGGTGGGGTCACCTTCGCCCTGCATGTGGGGGTAACTTTTGCACAGAGCATGCTCATCAATGCCCGGGACCAGGTAAAGACTGCAGTCATGTGAAAAATCTAACATTAAGGCAGTTCCCCAGACTTAGAAATCAGCTTTCACTGTGTGCACTGTGCAGTAATAAAGTACGGTTTTAACCCTTTTGTAGCAGTGTTACTTCATACCCCATAGTGCTTTACAGACTCTGTTTTTTTAGAAACACCAGAACCAACATGCACCCCTTTAAATAACTTCAGACCAGGCTTAGAATGGTTAATATAACTTTACTGAACAAGTGTGGCATAATAGTTAATTATGAACAACGTCCTTTCCACAATCCTAACTATAGTAGTGTGGCTGCCCAGGCATATCTCTGTGAGGCAAGAGTCCATTATGGCATTAACCATGGTTTGGGTGCCTCCGAAAGTCCCAGGGTCTGCAGTGGAATGAAAGGTGCAGCAGTCCTAATGCCACAAGCAGAACTGAGCCAACCAGTTTAGCTAGACCCCCCCAGACCTCAGCCTTCCCCCTTTTTATAGCACAGGCAGGATAGCTAGGACCAAAAAGCCCAGGAGCTGAGTATAAAACAGTTACCCTTTCCCCAACCTGGGCTAGAACCAACACATTTAAACCTGCCTACATCCAGAATGTGTTTGACAGCATGAAATAACATTGGCGCATAGTAAGTTGTAGCCCAACTCTAGTTCTGGTACAATCATTTTTATTGTTGCACGCATAAATAACAAGACAGCAGATCACCCCCGCAAAGGGTATACAACAAGGAACAGGAAACAAGGCATATAGGCATGGGTGATATCCTGTGCAACTAAACAATTTAGTAAAGCAAAAATTCAATGAAACAACCTAGTGGCAGGGGTCGTAGGTCCGCATAAGTTGCCTAAGCCCAAAGGCCTAGGGGCATACAGTACAACGAGGAAACAAGAGGGGTGAACTGGAAGAAGAGGAGGGGGAAAGGAGAGTTGAAAAAAAAAAGGAAACAAAACAACTGAGGGGGGGAAGGCGGGAGCGATTCCCAAAAAGGAGAAGATGGGAAATAGAGGGAATGGTAGGGAGAAGGGTTCCTGCAGGCTTGGTGGTAATATCGTCAATTATAAGATGCCCAGACCGGTCAGATGCAGGGTGGGAAGAGTATATGATCACCAGGGAGCCCACTCTTTCAGAAATTTAGCATGGGAATCATGTAAAATACTGGACATTTTTTCATTTATCATCATGGTGGTCAGGTTGCTCTTCACATCTGCAAACAATAAAGAAGGTGTCTTCCAGGCTTTAGCAAAAAACGCATTTGGCAGCAATGAACAGGTAAGCTGCAAGCTTCTGCTGATACAAGAATAGGCCCTGAATCGGGCAATGCAGTAGGGTAAGTTTGGCGTCTTTACAGATAGGTACATGGAATAGGGTGTGTAGGAGCCCAAAAACAGTGGACCAAAACTCTGTTAGACGTGGACAGGACCACCAGATATGAGTAGCCCAACTCTAGTTCAAACTTTATTTTTAGTTCTCAATAGAGTGGGTAAAAGTCCTTCTGGCAAGGTTTTGTTTCTGTCTGTGACTCAGTTAAGGGGATATTTCCCTTAACTTACTGCGACACCAGTACAGAAAGAGGAAGTATGGGTGTCACTGGGACAGGAAGGTAACAAAAACATTAAAAACATTTTCAGAAATTCCAACCTTTTTGGACATTTTGTAACACATGAATAAAGGAATGTGGTGCACTACATTTGGTCTCCGATCTTAATATTTGAGTGCTGTAGTGATCTGCGATGGATGGATGGTACCATTGCAAAGTCATGGAAGACTGTGTAAATCACCAGCAAATCGTAGGCTCCTATTACAATTCTTTTATTAGTCCCATGAGTAAAGCGATGTTTTAGTGCTCTTTCATCAGCTCCTTCATCAGGCAACAGTGACGTGCTGGATGAAGGGGCTGATGAAAGAGCTCCAAAATCTAGCTTCACTCACATGACTAATAAAAGAAGCTTAAAGTGGAGTTCCACCCAAAAGTGGAACTTCCACTCATTAGATTCCTCCCCCCCTCCGGTGACACAGTTGGCACCTTTCAGGGGGGAGGGGGGTACAGATACCTGTATATTACAGGTATCTGTACCCACTTCCGGCATAGATATCCGCAGAATCTGCGGGTATTTACGCCACTTCCTGCTCCCTCCCCGCTGCCTGCTGGGAAACACACGGGTCTCAGAGGCAGCAGGGACCATCTGTATTGCGCTGCGCGACTCGCGCATGCGCAGTAGTAGACCGGGAAGTGAAGCCGCACGGCTTCACTTCCTGATTCCCTTACCGAAGATGGAGTCGGCAGCACCGGAGGACGGAGAGACGCTTCGGCCTCGGGTGCCGACATCGCGGGCGCCCTGGACAGGTAAGTGTCCATGTTTTAAAAGTCAGCAGCTGCAGTATTTGTAGCTGCTGACTTTTAAAAAAAAATTTTTCGGTGGCACTCCGCTTTAAGAGAAGAATACAATGTGCTGGTGATCTACACAGTCTTTCCAAGGCTCTAACCCTTCTTGTTTCTATCCAAAACAAAATAAAAAAGTTTTACCTGCAGTTTGACTCGAAAGCAGAACTCCAGCCAACAATAACAAGATAAAAAAGAATAACCCACTAAAAGTTAAAATAAAAAAATAAAAAACTTTTCTGCAATATTTACCTTCAATTCATAGATTTCCCTACAATACTATTTTCCTGCTGCTGATGTCCTCAGTCTGATGGCCAGCATCATTCAACCCACCTCTTCTGTGTTGTCCCAGACCCTCCCCCAGCCTGTGACTGGTCAGTAGGGATGAGCTGAACACCCCCCAGTTCGGTTCGCGGCAGAACATGGGAACGGACCGGAAGTTCGCGCGAACATTCGAACACCGTTAAAGGCTATGGGACCTGAACGTGAAAAATCAAAAGTGCGAATTTTAAAGGCTAATATGCAAGTTATTGTCCTAAAAAGTGTTTGGGGACCCGGGTCCTGCCCCAGGGGACATGTATCAATGCAAAAAAAGTTTTTTCGGGAGCAGTGATTTTATTAATGCTTAAAGTGAAAAAATAAAAGTGAAATATTCCCTTAAATATTGTACCTGGGGGGTGATTATAGTTTGCCTGTAAAGTTGTGCGTGTTTCCTGTGTTTAGAACAGTCCCTGCACAACAACTGCTTGCGGCTGTAATGTAATGTCGGGTCCCGGCAATATGGATGAAAATTATTGAGAAAACGGCATGGGTATACCCCCCCCAGCCCATTACCAGACCCTTTGGGTCTTGTATGGATATTAAGGGGAACCCCGCACCCAAATTAAAAAAACAAAAGGCGTGGAGCCCCCAGGCCCTATATACTCTGAACAGCAGTATACAGGCGGTCCAAACAAGACAGGGACTGTAGGTTTGTTCTTAAGTTGAATCTGTTTGTAACTTGGAACAGGTACATTTTGTAAGTGTAGCTTCCAGCCAAAAAATCTATTTTTAAGCTTTTTGGATAACATAGGGAATGGTTATCACCCCTGTAACATTTAAGTAAAAAGGGGAACAGATGCGGGACTTTGAGGACTTTGTGTGAGGCACACGGGAGCAAAGATATAGCTAGAGTAAAGTAATAATTTTTATTAAAATACATAAATTCAAAAATTTACATTTGTAGGCAGATAGCTCAATAATGATAGTTTATATTCCATCATAAAATACATTCCAACAAGGACTTCTATGTAAACATATGAAGACATGAATAAACAAAATTGACAATAAATATGTGACACGAAGTGTCACTGAAAAAGGGTAGCAAAGACAAAGATACAATAAAGTAGAAACGTCCATACATAGTAAATAATTGTAAACATATAAAGGTAGTTGTAAGCTCTACGCCGTTTCGGGACCTTATAGCCACTCATTAGGAGCATAACCGTATTAATCTATGAATAGGGGAAATAACAATATTTAAATAGTTTAAAGGACAGGTGGGCAAGTATAAAACATAAAATTCCAATTTATTCCACTACGACCATAAACTTACAATTATGTCTGCGCAAAGGCGGTGCAGCCCTGAATACCAAGCCCGCCCATAATGCAAGGATCCGAAGCTGAGGGAGCGTGTCCGGGCAGCAACCCAGCACCGAGAAGCCCCCAGGTTGGGTCAGAGTGTGAAAACCAATGGTAACAAAGGTGACCTCAAAAAAAAGGGGGAAGACCTGAAAAGCAAAGGCACTAAGTGAATAGGTGAAATGGTATAAAGAAAATGAGGAAAGGGTATAAAGCAGTGAGAATGAGTTAGGATTGAGGGGAGTGAGGGAAAAAAGAAAGGAAAGATTAGAAAGTGAAGAAAAAAGGTTTTAAAAAGGGGAAGATAGAACCTGGGAGAAGGACCAGGACAGTCCAAGGGATAGCCAGAGGGAAGGATAGCAGAACAAAAGAGAGAGAGGTGAGTGAGGAAAGAGTGAAAGAAAAAACATACCTGAATAGGTGTGAGTAAGGGCATAATTGCCAAAGTTGTGTGAGAGAAAACCTGAAGTGTAAGACACCTCACTGGGAGAAGCCAATGCAGGGAGTGCCGCCGCAGAACTACCCCCAACGTCAAGCACCAGCAACCCAAAGGGGGCAGGGAAGCGCCACGACCCCGCCAGTTAGCCAACCGAACTGGCCAACCGTGAGCGTCAAACCGACCCCACCAAGCAGAATTTCCGATCCTGGGGTATATTTCCTCTCACTTCCTGTTGTCTCTCTCCGTTTGTAAGTAGGAGTCGTTTGTAAGTCGGATGTTTGAAAGTAGGGGGCCGTCTGTATATACTATATGGCCTGCCCTATATACTCTGCAGAAAATTGGGCCTTAGGTGTTGGTGGTACCAGAACACTGTAAGCCCTCACAGTTACTCTTCTGGGTGCTGGAACAGGCCCTGCTGTGGAATATTATATCAAGAATTGTAATTACATGCCCCTGTTGAACAGGAACAACCCAATAGAAATGGGTTTAGAAAGGGGTTACTGCAAGCAACAATGTAGTCATTGGTCTTATTAATTAAGTAAAATCAATTTTATTCAATCATCTTAAACGTGTAAAATCACAACTTATATTATTACTGTAAATATCACAACAATGGTGCAACTAGGCCACGGACAACAAAACAAACAGGACAAACATTACATAAAAGACATATATAGCTACCCAGTCTGGGCGTATTGCATTATGCCTCGGTGGCCAGGCCCCACTTGGCTATCAGAATACCCACGAGCAAAGGGCATGTTCCCCTGTAACAAATGCCAAGTGTGCCCCTACGTCCATAGAACTTCTAGTTTCACTGATGCCTTAAATGAGAGGACCTATGAGATACGCGATCTCATTAACTGTTCAACATCACGAGTAATTTACCTAACAACGGTAATGTGCACCTTACCGCTGACCGCCTTGTCCAACGAGGCCAAGACATTGCCTTCCACATGCCAGTAGAGAGCCGGAAAGGCCTTCCGTGAAAAAGAAATGGCATTTGGGAACCTGCCACTAAGGTACCGCACATTCCACAAATTCACGAAAGGGGGCAGAGTCTACTAACTGAAAAGGCAGCAGTTGGAGTGCTAGCAATTTAGTCAAGCTAGCATTCAGCCGCTGAGCATGTGGATGGCTGGGACAGAATTTCTTTCAACGGTTTAGCAACTGGGGAAGGGAAATTTGCCTGCTACAATCAGATGTTGGTGTAGCAATAGCAGATTGCCCGCAAGTACTTGGCACACCTAATTCTACACCTTCATTCCTCTCAGTGCAGGTTTCTGAGAGGACTGAAGGTATTGTGGGGTTGGAGTTCCCAGCTGATGAGGAGCAAGGAGAGGTCCACCTTGTTCTTTGGTGTGGGTCTTTTAAGTACTGTTGCCAATGGACTGCATGGGAGGTCGACATATGTCTGGTCAAGCATGTGGTGCCCAAGCGGCTGCTGTTTTGGCAACACTTGATACGCTTCAGACATATGTTGCAAACAGCAACAGTGCAATCTGCTGCACACGTATCAAAAAAGGCCCACACCAAAGAACTTTTCAAAATATGCGGGCACCCTGCACATGCGAAGCTCTGCGGTGTGATGCAGTCGGGTGGCTGCCCTTAAGCTGGCCCCTGCAGGGCATCCTGCCTTATTGGAGATGTGCCTCCTCCTCCTCCTCTCTTCTATCAGGCACCCACGTAGAGTCAGTGACCTCATCATCCCCTCCCTCCTCATCACTGGAGCAAACCTGGCAGTATGCTGCAGCTGGGGGAACATGACTGCCAGTTTCTTTTCCTTCTTGGGCATCCCCTCTCTCTGGGCTCACGTTACTGCAGTCCTCAACCTGGGCACCATCATCGGAGCCTTTAAAATACTGCGCATCCTCCTGCAGCATGTACTCGACACTGTGGTCGAACAGTTCGGGGGACTCCTCCGTGCATGATGGTGGGGCCAGGGAAGGAGTGACTGATGACATTGAGCTGATGGAATAGGCCGCTTTGGTAGCTGCATTTGCAGGCACTCTGCTCTGAGCCTGGGTGACAGGGGATGAGGAGGATGAGGACGGCTTAGTTATCCACTCTATCAACTCTTCTGCATGTTGTGGATCAACACGGCCAGCTGCCAAAAAAAAGGACACACATGCCCCACGGCCACATGCTGAGGATGCACCGTGTCCACGACCAGCACTGTTGGCTGTAGACACAGAGCCCGCTTGCCCTCTTTTAGTGGCCTTTGAGCGTCTTCCTCTCCTTGGTGGCCTTCCAGACATGCTGTAAAATTTTATTAGCAAAACACCGCCTGAAGTTTACTAGAAAAAGTACACCAGGAATGGCCTGCAGTCAGATATAGGCTTGGCTAGACTAGAATGCAGTGGATATATATGTAGGAGACTGTATATATATTTTATGCACTGCAGATCACTGAATCGCCTGCCTGCCTGAAAGTATATTTGAAAACTTACACCAGGAATGGCCTGAAGTCAGATATAGGCTTGGCTAGACTAGAATGCAGTGGATATATATGTAGGAGACTGTATATATATTTTATGCACTGCAGATCACTGAATCACCTGCCTGCCTGCCTTAAAGTGTATTTGAAAAAGTACACCAGGAATGGCCTGCAGTCAGATATAGGCTTGGCTAGACTAGAATGCAGTGGATATATATGTAGGAGACTGTATATATAATTTATGCACTGCAGATCACTGAATCACCTGCCTGCCTGCCTGAAAGTGTATTTGAAAGTGTACACTAGGAATGGCCTGAAGTCAGATATATGCTTAGCTAGACTAGAATGCAGTAGATTTATATGTAGGAGACTGTACATATATTTTATGCACTGCAGCTCACTGACTCACCTGCCTACCTAAAAGTATATTTGAAAACGCACACCAGGAAAGGCCTGCAGTCAGATATAGGCTTGGCTTGACTGGAATGCAGTGGATATATATATATGTAGGAGACTGTATATATATTTTATGCACTGCAGCTCACTGAATCATCTGCCTGCCTGACAGTATATTAGAAACAGTACACCAGGAATGGACTGCAGTCAGATCTAGCTAAACTGGATACAGAGGAAATATATATATATATATATATATATATATATATATATATATATATATATATATATACACACGAAACTGACTGTATATATATTAAATACACTACAGCTAACTGCAGCTAACTGAATCACCTGAATATACTGTGGGAGATTAGCTCATGGGGATCACCTTTCACGGCGAAAAAAGGTCAACGTGCAGGCAATTTCTTTAAAATTTAGTGGGTTGCCAGGTTTATTTAGCAGAGGTTTGCACAAAAATGAAAACAAACAAAAAATAGTAAAGCAAATCCTTGCTGTCCGGCGCTAAACTATACAGCAGACTTCCTCTCTATACGGTGTGGAGCTGGTCCCTGACACCCACAAAACGTAGTAAAGCAAACCTTCTTTTTAAGTCCAAACAGAGCTCTCTCTCTCAGAGTCCCTTCTGAGTCTTAGGCCAGAGCTCTCCTGTGCTCTCTTCCTGCGCATTTAAAGTCCAGCTGAGTGTAGACTCAAGTGGACCACAACATCTGGACCGGAACCAAGCCTGCCACAGAGGCTGGAAAAACCGGGGTCGGATTCCGGTTCAGTCTCTTACAACAGAAGGCCTGCCAGGTGAAATATACCGATTATCCATTACCTCACCTCGCATACTGTCACATATCCTCCCCCTCTCCTCAAGCCCCTGCGGCTGAGCAATTGTTCCAAGCATACAGTGCATGCGGGAGAGGGCATCTGCATTGTTTTGGAGCTTGCCCGGCCTATGCTCTACTGTAAACTTATAGGGCTGTAAAGCCAGGAACCATCTTGTCACACGGCCATTTTTCCCCCTGTTATCACACATTCACTTTAAGGGAGCATGGTCCGTGACCAGCTTAAATTACCTCCCCAGCAAGTAATAATCCAGGGAGTCCAAGGCCCATTTAATAGCGAGACACTTCCCAACAATGGCATAGTTTTTTTCATGCTTGTTCAGTTTTTGGCTCAGGTAAACAACTGGGTGCTCCTCACCATCTCTGTTCTGGGATAGTACAGCCCCTAGACCCACCTCAGAGGCGTCTGTCTGTACCACAAATCCTCTTTGTGAAGTCCGGGGTCACCAGCACCGGTAGTAGACAAAGGGCATGCTTTAATTTCTGAAACGCCTCCTCGGCTTTAGGACTCCATTTGACCATGACCGACCCTCTACCCTTCGTCAGGTCAGTCAGAGGGGCGGCAATGGTATTATAGACGGGTATAAACCGTTTGTAATACCCCATAATGCTCAGAAAGGCCCGAACTTGTTTCTTGTTTACCGGTTGGGTCAATTTTTGAATTGCCTCAATCTTATTGGTCTGAGGCTTGACCAGTCCCCTCAAAGGGACCCTGGCTAGGAACTTACTTTCCACTGTGGGAACCAGTGCCAACACTCTGTCTCCGGGGCTGAAAGTACGGACCTTGGCACCCCGATAATAGACCCTCCTCTGGGCCTCCTGGGCTCGCTCTATATGTTCTCGTACTAGGGGCAGGACAGCTGCGATTTGATCCTGCATCAAGAAGACATGCTCTATGATGCTTCTATATGGGGTGGCCTCTCTGTCCCACGTTTCTTTGGGGATATCTAGCAACCCCCTGGGATGTCTACCATACAAGAGCTCAAAGGGGGGATAGCCCATGGATGCCTGTGGAACCTCTTGTATGGCAAACATGAGATATGGTAGCAAAAAATCCCAATTTCTCCCATCTTTGTCGACCACCTTTTTCAGCATACTTTTCAAAGTTTTATTAAATCTTTCCACAAGACCATCCATTTGGGGGTGGTAGACAGAGGTATGAGATGAGAGATTTTGTATAACTTACACAGTTCCTTGGTAACCCTGGACATGAATGGGGTGCCCTGATCGGTTAAACACCTGGACTAACTCCTTGGCGATAGCCTTAGCGGAGGTGTTACGCAAGGGTATGGCTTCAGGATAGCGCGTTGCATAGTCCAGGATTACCAAAATATGCTGGTGACCCCGGGCAGACTTCACTACTGGCCCCACCAGGTCCATGCCAATCCTCTCAAAAGTTACCTCGACTATTGGTAGAGGGACAAGGGGACTGCGAAAATGGGGCAACAGTGCCCACATTTGGCACTCAGGGCATGATTCACAGTACTTCCTGACATCTGCACACAACCCGGGCCAAATAAATCTCTGGGTGATTCTATCCCTGGTCTTTTCGATGCTGAGATGTCCCTCCATTACAAGACCATGGGCCAGTTCTAGCACCACGCTAGGAAAGGGTTTGTTAACCAGTAGTTATTCTACCTCATCTTTTCTGCATTTTACTACCTGATACAGTAAATTGTTTTCAAGGGCCATGTAGGGGAAAGACACCCCCCCAGTTAGGATCCACCGGTTCCCCATCTATCATCTTAACGTTTTATCTGGCTCTCATGAGGGGGGCATCTCACAGTTGCTCAGTACTGAAATCCACTCTCCTGACCTCTAAGTCGGGTACCACATTTTGGCTACTCTCCTTGTCAGGGTCAGAGATGTTCTCCTGTTTGTTACCCTCAGGCTGGGAGCTAGCCTCCAAGTCCTCCGGCTCTCCAGCCATGATAGGGAAAGGAAGAGGATCTCCGGCTTCCTCGTTCCCCCCAACAGCGTCCCCTTCCCCTTGGCAAAAAGAGTCTGATGAGAGTTACCGTGCTTCCCCAGCAGGGGGAGCTCTATCTACCAGCCTCCCTTTGCTATCTCATAAACTCCAAAAATGGGGAAAATCTCTCCTCACTAAAGCTTCATGAAGCAGTGAAGGCACCACCCCCACTGAATGTGTAACACTGCCCCAAGGGGTATCAACCTCGACCATCGCTGTCTGGTAGTCCTGAGTGTCCCTATGGATGTAAAAGACCCCAATAGTACTGGGGTGTAGTTTTGTGGGGTTTACACAATCATTTCTGACTAGGGTCACCACACTACCAGAGTCTAGCAGGGCTGTGAGTAGTTTTCCATCCACTGAAATAACACACATCTGTTTTTCAATGCAATTCTGACATGATGCAGTACCTGTGCAAAGAGAGATATGCATCTTTTCATATAAGCATAATCGCATTGCATACGTTCATCATTTATAGGACAGTTTGCAGCAATATGCCCTAATCCATGGCAACGAAAACACTGCATGTGCTCTACCCCTCTTAACAGTCCCAAAGACCTTCCTGGCTTCTTTGGCCAGTCTCCAGGTCTAGAACCCACAGTCTCATTAGCTGTAACGACAGTCTTATCTAACTTCCCCATGCTCTTGAACCCTGGAACAGTCTTAGCAGAACTGCTGGGTGACCTTACACCCCTAGACACACCGAAATGGGGCGTAGATGGGTTCACCAAGTCCTCAGTAGCAGTGTACCTCTCCGCTTGGTCCACCAATTGGGTTGCAGTTTTGGGGTCCCCCTGTCCAACCCACTTTCTAAGAGCATCAGGGAGTGCACGCAGGTACCGATCCATTACCACATGCTCCACGATCTGAGGGCCTGTCAAGGTCTTTGGCTGCAACCACTTCCTGGTGAGGTGGACCAGGTCGAACATTTGAGAACAGGGTGGGTTGTCGCTGGAGAAGGTCCACTGTTGCACATGCTGGGCCTGGACTGCCATGGTGACATCCAAGTGTGCCAGTATCTCTGCCTTCAGAGTCTCATAGTCCTGGGCCTTATCCGGTTCCAGATCAAAGTAGGCCTTTTGAGGTTCTCCTGTCAGAAATGGGGCCAACAGACCTGCCCACTGTTCTTTTGGCCATCCTTCACAGACAGCGACTCTCTCAAAAGTCGAAAGGTATGCCTCGACATCATCGGCAGGTGTCATCTTCTGTAGGTGGTACGTACCAATTTTGGTTCCACTGGCACAGGAGGTGCGAACCCCTTCTTAAATTCCACCAGAGCCTCTGGAAAATGCCGATTCACCCTCTCCATTTGTCCTAGTTATTGTTATCACCAAGAGAGAAAGTGAAGAAAAATCACATTTTTTTATGGTCATCCGAAGAGGAATAACGGGGAGATTTTCCAATGGTACTCTAGTTCTGGTGACAATCAGGAATTCCCTCACTTTGGAGGGATTTTCTCTTACTTCCTGTTTTGACTATAGGATTGGAAATGAAAGGAAATCTCCCGAATTGGAAACAGATGGCAAAAAAAAAAAAAACTGACAAGGTTCATAACCCTCATACTCATAGTATGTACCAGGCTTAAGAGTGACAGTAGTTGTCAGCAGTGCTAATCTCTTACTGGCAATCATTCTTGATAAGGGTTACCCCAGTTTGTGGGCAGCCATAGTTCCCTGCAAGTAACGCAATCCACTTTCTATGCATATATAAATAACTATTTTTCAAGGCAAGCCAAACTTTCCAAGGTCAAACTCCACTATCTGCCCCGTGCAGGCATTGCAGGTTTAGATCAAGCAAGGACACTGCTCCTTCTGTATAAAGCTAAATTCACCATATTCAGCAGTTCTAATCTGAGAGTCCCCGGTGGATTTCGGTGCAGAAGCAATACAACTGCCTAATGCACAGAGACTTGGCATTTTAATGCAAGTAAACATTTATAGCTGTACTAGCAGTGTGCAGAGGACTGAAGTTCTATACTTGGCCCTAGTAAAAAATTGATGGTAATTGTTATTTAACTCTATATTTCCAGAGATGATCATAAGTCAAATCCAAGCTTACCTTTTTTTTTTTTTTTGCTTTATAGTCAACTGCACACAAAATAAATAAATATCAACATGGTAAAATAGTAAGTGTCATGTAGCTGTATGAGGAAAAATCAAAACATATATCGCTATACAAAGAAATGAAGGGTGCCCCTTCAGGCTCCCGTGGGGAGGGAGGGGGGGGTGAAACATGTTGGGGTAATGTCCTGGACAGAATCTAGGCTGAGGCTGCTTCCACTCTTTACATGAGGGTTTTGTATGATGTGTGGCTCCTGGGACTTCTTTTCCTTTCTCATTGAAACATATATCGCCAGCACACCATGGATCTTCATAATATCATCCTAATGTTTATTAAAGTAATCACATCACATGCCTGATGAAGGGTACCTGCGTGGCTCTGAAATGTTGCTGTGATGTGATCACTTTTCTGAACGTGTGGGCAATCCATGGTGTGCTGGCGATATATGTTTTGGCTTGTGCTGGCACTGGTTTCCAGCTCATAGTTGCTACGGCACCCATTTGCTTTGGACCATTTTCAGGAGCATATGTGACGGGTTTATTCTACATCTATATAAGGAAATTGGTGGCGTCTTATACATTTCCCATCTGAACACTTCTAGACGTTAATACTGGGCCTGCAAGAGCGATGGAAGGGCACAAGTGCCTGGGTGTTGAAACTGGTGCCTGGAACTCAGGGAGATGTGCAGAAGTACAGCTGGTAATGCACCAAGGATATATCAAGTTTTAGATATGAGCAGAATCAGGTCACAAACCACCAGATTGTAGACAGAAACTAAGTCAGGAAAAAGCAGAGACTGGCAAGGTGAAGTCAGTGAAGTACCAAGTCGATAAACACAATCTTGGTCAAAAGTCTAGGCCGAGGTCAGTAACATAAGTAAACAGCAATCAAAAGTAGACAGGAGAGGTCCAAGAGCAAGGCAATTGCTTGCTAATTTTAGCCATTCCAGTTTTTTTTGTTTTTTTTCAAAATCTTTTATTGGTTTTATACAAAAACAAGAGAAAATAAAAAAAAAACAGGATTTGAAATCATATATCATGTAACATCCGCTGATACATAAGATACGTCTGCTGGGGCTAGAAAATTAGCATTTATAAGGCACATTGAGAATGTCCGACTATGGCGTATAGCAGTGGTTCTCAACTCCAGTCCTCAGGGCCCACCAACAGGCCAGGTTTGCAAGATAGCTGAAATACATCACAGGTGATATAATTTGCTGCTCAGTGATTGCAGTATTCTAGTCTGCAACTCCCCAAGGTAATACTTAAAATCTGGCCTGTTGGTGGGTCCCGAGGACTGGAGTTGAGAACCACTGGCGTATAGGAACAAATGCTTGAGACCTTGTAACTGGTGTAAACATAGAAAGAGACCCCTAAGGGGATTGTCTGTCGACTAGAGAGGCACTAGGGGATCCCACCGGCACCCCTAACGGGATCATGCTGTGCACAGTGTGAGCCCCCCTCCTCTCCTAACCAGGGATTGACCTAGGGCCCTAGGGTCTCGAGGATCTATACAATATAATTACTGGAAATTATAACCTATCAGTGAGAACCATGCAACGAAAAGAGTGATGTTTGTCTCAATATGAAGGAATTCTGATCAGAAAAAACAATACAACCATTACATGCTGATCTGTCCTAGTTTCCCCCAGCAGAGGGACACGATCGACGAGAAGTACAACTAAAAGAGCACAAGAGAAAAAGAGGAAAAGGGAAAAGTGAGAAAGGAAGTAGCCATTCCAGTTTAATTTACCTGACAGTTAAAATATATGTGAACTCACTTTTTTGCTACTTTATGGTCTGTTAGAAAATACCATTGAAAATGTTTTATTATATCTGTGCGACAAGTGTGTAGGCAGGTTCATATTTATATGGGATTGTTGTTATAGTTAGTTCCTGTCTACCCAGGTGGGGAGAGGGTTAAATGGGGATCTGCCGGTTTCCTGGGCTTTTTTTGTTCTGCCTTCCACGCTGATTATATATATACAGTATATATACAGTGCTCAGCATAGATGAGTACACTCCTTTTGAAAAGTACGATTTTAATTAATATCTCAATGAACACAAGAACAATTTCCAAAATGTTGACCAAACTGAGTTTTATAGAATATTTATTTAGCTCATTAAATGAACGGAAGGTTAATAATATAGCTTAGATTACAAAATCTTCAGTTTTAATAAATTAGTGGATGCAAAAATGAATACACCCCTCAACAAAAACTACTACATCTACTACATTACCTCCATGATTTGTAAGGACAGCACCAAGTCTTCTAGCCATGGAATGAACAAGTTATATTGCAACATCTACCTTTTTCCATTCTTCATGAACAACCTTTTTTAGGGCCTGGATGCTGGATGGAGAGTGATGAGACATACTTGGCCACTGAATCACTTTCACCCTGTTCTTCTTCAGAAATGCAGTGGCCTTAAATGTGTGTTTTGGTTTATTGTCATGTTAGAAAAGTGCACGACAACCAAGGGCACAGAGTGATAGTAGAGCAGTACATCTGTGAATTCATGATACCATTAATGAAATGCAGCTCACTGACACCAGCAGCACTCATACAGCCCCACAGAAGGACACTGCCACCACCACGTTTCACTGTAGAAACCATGTATTTTTCTTTGTACTCCTCACCTTTGCAATGCCATACAGTTTTGAGGCCATCAGTTCCAAAAACATCTTGGTCTCTACACTCCAGAGTACAGAGTCCCAAGTAGTCTTCTTTTTCAGCATGGGCAGCCTTTTTTGTACATGGGCTTAAGGAGAAGCTTCCTTCATGGACGACACCCATGCATGCCATTTCACTGTAGTGTACGCCATATTGTGTCACAGGAAACAGTTTGGCTTTCTACCAGTTTGGCTTTCTACTTCTTTAGCTAACCGCAGTGTACTTACATGGCAATTTTCTTCAACCCTTCTCATCAGAAGACGCTCCTTTCAAGGTGTTAACTTCCATGGACAGTCTGGACGTCTCTGTGAGATGGTTGCAGTTCAATCTTTGTTAGATTTTTGTATCACTTTTGCTACAGTATTCTGACTGATAAGTAAAGCTTTGCTGACCTTCTTGTAGCCTTCACCTTTCTTGAGTAAAGAAATTATTTTCTTTCTCAGGCCTTGTGACATTTCTCTTCCATGTGGTGCCATTGCTGACAGCATGAAATGGGAAGGGTTTTCTTTAAGTAATGCCCCTTTATTATCAATTGTCTGCTGGACACCTGTTTAATGAAAAATTAGACTCACCTGTAGTTGAATTCATGTTAATTAGGATTGTGTTGTCTAAAATTTAGCTTCACGCCTAAGACTTTCATTAGTGTGTATTCATTTTGCAGCAAGGTCTTGAATGAATTTGTTAGAAAAAATACTTTTTTGTGTGTGCGAATTAACAAATCTTGGTTGCAATTAATGGGCCACATTAGTGAGAGTATTTCGTGGTATAGTGTCCCACAGAAAATGTTGATTCTGAAAGGAAAGTAAAGGTTCTCTGACAAATCTGTTGGGGTGTACTCATTTATGCTGAGCAGGGTATATACTGTATATACATAGGGGGAAGGCCGGACTCAGAGAGAGGACCACGTAGGAAGCAAGGAGGTCCAGATCCAGGAAAGATGTCGAACGGAGCCACCTGCAAAGACTCCTCCACATATGGGACTCTTCCTGTTAAGGTACACCTGGGCAACACAGGATAGATAGTTAGGGTTTTGTAAACATGTTTGATGTGACTTATTTGCACTACAAGAGTTTCAGTAAAGTACTTAAACCTGTCTCGAGCCTGGTCTGAAGTTATTCTAAGGGATGCATGTTGGTATATGGTGTATCAGAAGAACAGGGCCTGTGAAACATGCACATGGGGTAGAGGAGGAAAGCCACTACAAAGGGTTAAATCGGCAGATGAGATGGAGCGTAGTTAACATGAGTAAGCATGAACTGGTGGGAATGAACAGCAGCCGGTGTCTTGCTGAATAAGTTCCTTCGGCGGATAAGTTCCCCCCCTGTACTGCGCAGGCGCAGCGCCTGCGCAGTACGAACTCCTGACAGCCGCCGGAGATAGCCGAAGCTCAAGATCGACAATCAGCTGTACACGGCGCCTGCGCTCTGGGTCCAGGCTCCTTCCCTACCATCCAAGTGGACCTAGAGGGGGAATCTAAAAGAGGCGAGCAAAGCGAGGCGGTGCCCGAAGCGTGGCGAGCGAAGCGAGCCCGCGAGGGGCCCTCTATCAGCCGCCGTGCACAGCTGATTTTCAGCTATTCCGCTTTGGCTATTTCCGCCGGGGGAACTTATCAGCCGAGCGGAACTTTCTCGGCAGAACACCGGTCATGAAGCATGATACCTGGCAAAGGTGACGGATCCTCCAGTAGTGAATGGGTCAGTGATCTGTCTCTCCCTAGCGAGTGGTTCCCCTAAAGTAACCAGGTCTGAACTCACGGTACGGAGACCCCATATTCCTAGCTGCATGGTATGGGAGAATAAATGAGTTACTGGAGAGCACGTATGAGGTCTGCACTAGGTGCTCGACGAGACCCAATTTTGTCACTGGGAGTGAGGTGGCAGAGATACACTGGACTGGTGGAGGGGCACGAGCTCAGCACATCCCTCCTAAATGCAACCCTATGTCAAGGGTGTGTAGTAAAATGGGACGGTATGTCTTACAGAGGAACTCTGTACAATTAACTAGTGCACACAGTTTATGGCTCATCTCTAAGTTGAGGTACCACCATAATATTTGACTTTCACACTTGATATTGTTGAGTGCATACACATGGAAGTTATTCCAATGTGCAAGGCGAGGAGGCCCCACCGACAATCTGATAAACCCATTCAACGTCCTTAACCAGGAGGTCTATTTGCTCTTCTACATGAGGTATGTTTTTTCACAATATAATTTATCATGTAGCTTACTGTGACCTTTTTATCATTTCATATTACAATTTTTACTATTCCATACTATCATTAACTATTTATCTGTTTCAGAGCACCAACTGAGCGCCACAGATCACAACCTACCAGATGCTTCCAGAGCCCGAAATCCCCATCTAAAATATAGTGAATGACAGCAGGTTCTTGCTGATACTGTCATCATTGTCAGATCAATGTCTACAAGCAATATGTATCATACACAGTTCAGGATTATATATATAATTATTGTGCCCCTGGGAAAGAGAATTCTCCATAAAGTCCTGTAGAGAATCCAGTACATAGTGGTTATGAAAATAATAAAGCATGCTTTGGGGCCACATACAGAAGTAAACTCTTATAGCCCTTTCTACCCTTTCATTAAACATTAAACATTTGTTTGACATAACATTAGTGGTGGGACAGGACCATTTGCAGCACATCAATTCAGTTAATTTAGTGACTGTTGTATTCTGTGATGAAAACTGTTTAAAATGTACCAGAGAGATTTTAAATAAGACCAATTAAAAAAAATTAGTAACATGCTCAGCTAAACTATCTGCAGGATTGCCTTGCCTATATTGGATAACATGCTGTAGTTCCTAGTCAATGTAAAAATGAGGCCTTGGCAGTTTGGGAGAATAATAAAAAAATAGATTTTGAATTATAAAACATATGAATTCAAAATTTTAAAATGCAATATTGGTATACAGCCAGTTTCAGTTTTACAATAAAGTACACTGCAATACAACCATATAGCAAAAGTGTACAGCAGTAAGAAACACCAGGCAACACCAGTTTTCCTAACAGTATCCTTTATAGACTGTTCCTCAAACAGCATTAAGTCCCAGAAAAGGATGCAATATCTCTAAAGAAGGATAGAACACAAAAACCTCAGTCCACCATCAGCAGAAGCAGTTATGGACCAGGACCGGTGTGAATAAAATGTGAAAAGCTAGGCAAGACAGCTCCATGGAGCGAAATTCCATTTTTCAACATAAAGAGACAAAGTAAGAGTCTTTTAAACCTGGATTATTAGGAAACAGCATTGCCCAGAAAACAAAACTGGATCATGAAAACAGTCTAAAGGAGGAGAGCAATGGACAACCGGGTTTGAAATGCAAAGCCAGAGAAGCCTGAAAATCCAGGAAAGGGTAAGGAGTGAACAAATAGGATTCCAATTTATGAGGGTTTTTGCCTTCCTCTGGATTTGCTACTGGAGTGGGAAGTTGTATATTTATTGGTAGCAGAAAATCAATGCTGGGCCCGAACTATGCATTAAGGTAAAAAAAACTTTCTGTCCTGCAGGAGCCCCCCCAGCCCTCCCTGAGCCTGATTCGATCCAGTGATGTGCACAAGAGCAGTGGCTCTCACCTCTGTCTCTTTCCTCATTGGGTTGATAGCAGATGCAGCCATTGGCTTCCACTGCTGTCTGTCAATCAAATGCTGTGACAAGGGAGTGGGGGGTGGGGACGAGTCACCCTGTCTGTCAAACAGATGGCTTTCCATGAGGGCACTCGCCAAAGAGGAGGGGTCTGGAGCGCTGGTGGGAGACCCCACAAGAAGGGGGATCGGGGCCACCCTGTGCACAACCATTACACAGTACAGATAAGTATAACATGTTTGTTTTTTTTAGTTAAAAAAGAAAAAAATGTTTAATGTCACTTTAATGGCATTGAGAGCCAGGAGATCATGTAGGCCAGAATGAAGTTACCTTAAAATGTATCTAAACCCATGAACATAGGTTACATACAGTATCTCACAAAAGTGAGTACACCCCTAACATTTTTGTAAATATTTTATTATATCTTTACATGTGACAACACTGAAGAAAGGACACTTTGCTACAATGTAAAGTAGTGAGTGTACAGCTTGTATAACAGTGTCAATTTGCTGTCCCCTCAAAATAACTCAACACACAGCCAATAATGTCTAAACCGTTGGCAACAAAAGTGAGTACACCCCTAAATGAAAATGTCCAAATTGGGACTGATTAGCAATTTTCCCTCCCTGGTGTCATGTGACTCGTTAGTGTTACAAGGTCTCAGGTGTGAATGGGGAGCAGGTGTGTTAAATTTGGTGTGTGTTAAATTTGGTGTTGTTGCTCTCACTCTCTAATGCCCCGTACACACGGTCGGATTTTCCGATGGAAAATGTCCGATCGGAGCGTGTTGTCGGAAATTCCGACCGTGTGTGGGCTCCATCAGACATTTTCCATCGGATTTTCTGACACACAAAGTTGGAGAGCAGGAGATAAAATTTTCCAACAACAAAATCCGTTGTCGGAAATTCCGATCGTGTGTACACAAATCCGACGGACAAAGTGCCACGCATGCTCAGAATAAATAAAGAGATGAAAGCTATTGGCCACTGCCCCGTTTATAGTCCCGACGTACCTGTTTTACGTCACCGCGTTTAGAACGATCAGATTTTCCGACAACTTTGTGCGACCGTGTGTAGACAAAACAAGTTTGAGCCAACATCCGTCGGAAAAAATCCTAGGATTTTGTTGTCGGAATGTCCGAACAAAGTCCGACCGTGTGTACGCCCTATAATACTGGTCACTGAAAGTTCAACATGGCACCTCATGGCAAAGAACTCTCTGAGGATCTGAAAAAAAGAATTGTTGCTCTACATAAAGATGGCCTAGGCTATAAGAAGTATGCCAAGACCCTGAAACTGAGCTGCAGCACGGTGGCCAAGACCATACAGCGGTTTAACAGGACAGGTTCCACTCAGAACAGGCCTCGCCATGGTCGACCAAAGAAGTTGAGTGTCAGATGTCTTTGGGAAATAGACGTATGAGTGCTGCCAGCAATGCTGCAGAGGTTGAAGGGGTAGGGGGTCAGCCTGTCAGTGCTCAGACCATACGCTGCACACTGCATCAAATTGGTCTACATGGCTGTTGTCCCAGAAGGAAGCCTCTTCTAAAGATGAAGCACATGAAAACCCACAGTTTGCTAAAGACAAGCAGACTAAGGACATGGATTACTAGAACCATGTCCTGTGGTCTGATGAGACCAAGATAAACTTATTTGGTTCAGATGGTGTCAAGCGTGTGTGGCGGCAACCAGGTGAGGAGTAAAAAGACAAGTGTGTCATGGTCTGGGGCTGCATGAATGTTGCCGACACTGGGGAGCTACAGTTTATTGAGGGAGCCATGAATTGCAACATGTACTGTGACATACTGAAGCAGAGCATGATCCCCTCCCTTTGGAGACTGGGCTGCAGAGCAGACAACCACTGCCTTGCTAAAGTTGCTGAGGGTAAAGGTGATCGACTGGTCGTGCATGCCTCCCGGCCTAAACCCTATTGAGCATCTGTGGGGCATCCTCAAACGGAAGGTGGAGGAGCGCAAGGTCTCTAACATCCACCAGCTCTGTGATGTCATCATGGAGGAGTGGAAGAGGACTCCAGTGGTAACCTGTGAAGCTCTGGTGAACTCCATACCCAAGAGGGTTAAGGCAGTGGTGGAAAATAATGGTGGCCACACAAAATATTGACACTTTGAGCCCAATTTGGACATTTTTTGAGGGGTGTACTCACTTTTGTTGCCAGCGGTTTAGACATTAATGGCTGTGTGTTGAGTTATTTTGAGGGGAGAGCAAATTTACACTTATGCAAGCTGTACACTCACTACTTTACATTGTAGCAAAGTGTCATTTCTTCAGTGTTGTCACATGAAAAGATAGAATAAAAAATGTACAAAATGTGAGGGTGTACTCACTTTTGTGAGATACTGTATATTCTATCTGTGTATGTAGCTGCTTGCCTGGAATTCAACTTTAAATAAATAAGAACAGTGTCAGTTCTTTAAATGGCATTACAGAAGCAAATGCCTGATGGCAGCATTAATGCAATGAAACACCTGCTCTAAAAGCTTAAGTACCTGCGATAATGTTTGTTAATAGGAAGAGAAAATTAATAATTTAAAGAATTCAGTTAAGCCTCTTGACATACTGTCAACAACACAGGCTACTGAGCCAAAGCTAAAGCAATTAATGCTGGTAGCTTAAAAGAATGTCCATCAACGGCTCAGATCTAGGTGTCTGCATCTGAGGTCTCCATAATATTCTGGCAATCATAATTAACAGGGCTGGCGTGGGGGGCTTTAGAAATGCATTTGTCTTTGAAAATGGATATAAACCATAACTGGATAACAATTATTTGCTAAATCACTTTGTATTATAAACAATTACCATGTGCACTCTGTACGTAGCGTTATCAGGGACTCTGCACTCTGTACATAACACACTCCTGAACTGTACACTCTGTACATAACACACTCCTGAACTGTACACTCTGTACATAACACACTCCTGAACTGTACACTCTGTACATAACACACTCCTGAACTGTACACTCTGTACATAACACACTCCTGAACTGTACACTCTGTACATAACACACTCCTGAACTCTGCACTCTGTACATAACACACTCCTAAACTGTACACTCTGTACATAACACACTCCTGAACTGTACACTCTGTACATAACACACTCCTGAACTTTGCACTCTGTACATAACACACTCCTGAACTGTACACTCTGTACATAACACACTCTTGAACTGTACACTCTGTACATAACACACTCCTGAACTGTACACTCTGTACATAACACACTCCTGAACTGTACACTCTGTACATAACACACTCCTGAACGTTGCACTCTGTACATAACACACTCCTGAACTGTACACTCTGTACATAACATACTCCTGAACATGGCAATCTGTACATAGCAGCTACAGCCGGGCCTTTGAGTGCTACCATAATGCTGATGCAGCACACAATGAAATGGAATTTGAGATCCATGCTGTACATAGATGATCCAAGGGGCTGGGCACTATGTGATTACTGTGATTGGACAGCACAGTAATCACATGGTACTAGTTACAGTATTACAGTAGGAGAAGAAAGACTAGATCTCAGTACTTTTAAATGGGCACATAATTAATGGATTAGCGGCTGCAGGTGCTGATCGATTCATTCTGTTCCTGTGGTACAAAGATCTTTATTTTTACCCCCTGTATACCCGCTCCTCTTCTACACATGCTAGATCCAATGTGACCCAAACAGACCCGATATGTGAGCCGCTAAGGCTTTAGCAGTGGTGCAAGGCCTCGGTATCCACTGCTGTGAGTACTGGCCTGGGCAGAAACTCGTTCCAGCTCCTACCCTCACTGAGTATAGAAGAAATGAATCATGAAAAAGCTTTGAGGGGTGGAGCTAAATGGGAGTGGCCTGGTTGGAGCCCAGGCTGAGGTTGCCACACTATACAGATTGATGGGATCGGTTTGATGTGCAGCCACAGGGAGATTTTCTTCTATACTCAATGCTAGATCAAATGCTATCTCCGTGCAGGGCTGTAGATAAGGGGGTAGCACCAGTCCTCCTGTATGGGGCCCAGGCCAGCAGGAGGGGACCAGACAGCAGAGTGATTCGGATGTGGACAGGGAGGGTGATCAGTGTGGCAGGGGGACAATTACTGGAACCAATCCCCTGTATGGCTCTCTCTGCAGCAGCAGAAAGCTGGCTTTTCCACTCTCCCTCCCATTAGCTTTCAGTTGCTGCAGAAAGAGCCATAGAAAGGACCGGATCCAGTAATTGCCCCCCCCCCCCTATGTCACACTAATCACCCTCCCTGTGCACCAAACGTTTCCCCCTGCGTGCCCCCCCTACCCCTGCTGTGCTACTGGCTTCCCTCCTTGCCTTCCTGCCAGCAGCTGCAAGCACATAATAGGATCCTTCAAGATTGAGAGTGGGGGAAGGGATAGGTAAATATATCCTATTTACCAGCCCCTTCCTTTCTTGAATAAACACAATTAATGATCGGTACTGATCACACACTGTGTTCATTCACAACTGAAGCATTGGCTGTATGGGGCCCTGTGTCAGGTTGTAAGTATGGGGCCCCGTGTCAAGTTATCTTTATGGGACCCCCTGGTTTTTAACAGTAGCCCTATCTCCCTGTGACCTATAAATTAAACCCTCACCCTCTCTAATCCTGCCCATCTGAGCATTAACCCCTTCAGCTCCATTCTATCGCTGTACATTGACCCCTTCACTGCCTCCATCCTCTGTGTATGACTTATACATTAATATATCTAGTGCAGTGTTTCTCAATTCCAGTCCTCAGGGCACACCAACAGGTCATGTTTTCAGGATTTCCCTCAGATGAAACGGCTGTGGTAATTACTAAGGTAGTGAAACTGATAAAATCACCTGTGCAAAATAATGGAAAGCCTGAAAACATGACCTGTTGGGGCGCGTTGAGGACTGGAGTTGAGAAACATTGATCTAATGCACCATTCTCAAACCACGTGTTTAACCCCCTCAGGATTGGCATCTTTCTTCATTTCCATAAAAAAGGTGGCAAAAAATAATATCACCTTGGGGTGTCTACTTTCCGAAAAAGGGTCATTTGGTGGGGGGGGGGGGGGGGGGGGAGGAGTAACGTAAACAGGTTTTCTAAACCTAAGAAGTAAAATGTAATTGGCAACTGCATTTGTTTCCTGATTTCTGGCTTTTTTTTTCCATTTTTTTTTTCCTGGTGATCCTGCCAGTAACACACTTCCTGTGCAAGGATGACAACACATTGCAGCGTTGTCACCCAAGAACGCCTCCTCCACTCTTCTTAGTAAATAAGGGAGTATGTGCACTGTAGTTCACAAAGGAGGACTAGTCCCGGCAGGATCAACAGATATTTTTTGCACTTATCAAACAGTAAATAGTATTTTGGTATATTTAACCACTTGCGGACCGCCCTATAGCAGATATACTGCTACAGGGCGGTCACTGTGCGCAGGATCACGTACACATAAGTGATCCTGCCCTTCCAGGTAGCAGGTGCGAATGTGTGCTCCCATCGTCTTGCTTCCACTTTGGTTATACACAGCAGAAGCCAATCAGCGGGTACTGCAGACGCGATGTCCGCCGGCACCCATCGATCTTCCTAAAAGCATGGACAAGGATCTATGTCTTCCCCTAGTAAAAGCACCTCCCACACTGTACAAAGAAACAAACAGGCTAGGCACACCGTTAACCCTTTGATCGCCCCTAATGTGAACCCCTTCCCAGCCAGTGCCATTAGTACAGTGACAGTGCATAATTTTAGTGTAACTGGCTCCCAAAAAGTGCCGCCAGGGGCGTTGCTAGGTCTACAAAAGATCTAGGGCTAGAGCCCATAGCAGTGAAGTAAAGAAAGTCATACGCTTGGGCATACACATGTATATAATGCAGCCTCACCTGTGCCCTCATCTCAGCCTCACCAGTGCCCAGGAATGCAGCCTTTACCAGTGCCCAGCACTGCACCCCGCACTGTAGTGCCCTCTGTCCCCTGCACCTCCTACACTGTAGTGCCCTCTGTCCCCTGCACCCCCCCACTGTAGTGTGCTCTGTCCTCTGTCCCCTGCACCACCCACTGTAGTGCCCTCTGTCCCCTGCACCCCCCCACTGTAGTGTGCTCTGTCCTCTGTCCCCTGCACCACCCACTGTAGTGTCCTCTGTCCCCTGCACCACCCACTGTAGTGTCCTCTGTCCCCTGCACCCCACTCCACAAACATACACTGTATAGGTAGAACTCTCCTACCTTACACAGGTGTTTCATCAAGCAGAGCAGCAGAGATCGGCATCACAGGGCTGGATGGGGGCCGGAACTAGTGAAGTTAACTTGTCACATTAACAGGCTGGTGATTGGTTGCTAGGATCGCCTGGCAACCAATCACCTGCTGTTTAATGTAAAAAGTTAACTCCAGCAGTTCCCGCCCCCATCCAGCCCTGTGATACTGGCCGCTCGCTGCTGTCCAGTTAAGAGGACAGCGGCGAAAATGTCCACGGGCCGGGTGCAGCCCGAGGGCCGTGGGTTGCCGAACCCTGCCCTAGAGACTCGAGGCTATGGGCCCTAAATTTGGGGCTATAGCCCCAGTAGCCACCCCCTAGCGACGCCACTGATCGCCGCCATTACTAGTAAAAAAAAAAGAAAGAAAAAAAAATTCCATAAATCTATTCCATAGTTTTGTTGATGCTATAACGTTTGCACAAACCAATCAATACACGCTTATTGGGGTCCTACATATTGGCCTAAACTACAGAAGAAATTTGATTTTTTTAATTTTTTTGGGAAATGTTTTACAGTAGAAAGTAACACATTTTTTTTCTCAAAACTGCCAAAAAAAAAAAAAAAACACGGAGGTGATCAAATACCAAATAAAGCTCTATTGGTGGGAAAAAAGAGGACATATGCTTTATTTGGGTACAGTGTTGAACTACTTATTGTTAGTTAAAGTAACGCAGTGCCGTATCGCAACAACAACAAAAAATGGCCTGGTCATGTAGAGGGGGTAACAGAAGCAAGTAGGAGAAGTGTATTGTTAGGATTTACATACACTGGTATCAATTCACTGGAACATGGGTGGTAGCGGCGTGTTGTCTCCAGTAGAAAAGTAACATGCAGCATTGATTCTGACACAACCCCTTCCTCTTCAGGTCGCAGTCTTTTCAGGTGACCCCTCCTATTTATATCTATTTAAAAAAGAACTGATTAGGGGGTCACTGGGCAGCGCAGTGTGACGGAGAGCTTCCTTGTGCCTAATCATTATCTCTGTGTAATGAGCACTGAGACAGGAACAGATAACCAAGCTTCCATGACCCCAAGCAACAAATGTCGTTCAGTAACGGTTAATTCACCTACGCTGCTTCATATCAGCAGTTCCTACTGTAGAGTAATGAGCGATTAAATCTTTATCTTTCATTACCGTGAGAGATTAGGCATGATTATAATGACTAATCCAGGTGTAAAAACTTCCATTAAAATCAAAAAGTCCTTAGGGGGTCCCTCAGCATCAGTTGGCCCTTGCAGCAAATGTCACACAATGAAAATTGAAAACGGTTTGATTTTGGACTTGAAGCGGACCATTTTTTTCATTTTTCCATCTATTAAATCTTCTATTCTTGTTGTTTTAACTTTGGATAGTAAAACATTTTTTCTTTTCTGTCATTAAATACCTTATACAGCCCACTTGCTGTTTCTTGTCTAGTCATTAGCCTAGGCTTATGACATCATGTACAGGAAGAGAGGGGGATGAGTCATAAGGGGGCCAATGAGAGCTGCAGAGCTGGAGGTGTGCCTCTGTGTGTCTGTGTAAATCCAGGAAGTGAACAGGCAGCAGCTTTAGCTGCCAACAGTTAAAATGGATGCAGCCAGACTCAGTAGAGGGAGATTTCTGCAGTATATTTGGTAAGTACAGAATCACAGTATATATAAAATAATATGCAAAGTGGTTGGAGGGAAGCTTCAGAAAAGCAAAGATGTTTTTATTAAAAATTATGTGAGCAGACTGCAGTTCTTCTTTAAAGTGGTATTAAAGGGGTTGTAAAGGTTCCAAACATGTTATATTTACGTGCTGTGTTCAAGTGTTTTGCACAGAGCAGCCCCGCTCCTCCTCTTCTGGGGTGCCCCCGCCGATGATCCTGGCTTCTTCTCTTCATCGGGTGCCCCCCCACAGAAAGCCGCTTTTCATGGGGGACACCCGTGCAGGCTCACTCCTGAGTGCCGCTGCCGCGTCCATTGACGCAGGCAGTGGAACTCAGCCCCAACCCCAGTCCAGTGTCACTGGATTTGATTGACAGCAGCAGGAGCCAATGGCTCCTGCTGCTATCAATCTGCCCAATGAGGAGAGAGACAGCAGCTGGAGTCGCTGGGCTTGTGCACATAGCTGGATCAGTTCGGGCTCGGGTATGAAAAAGGGGGCGGGGTCTGGAGGCAGCTGCAGAAAAGAAGGTTTTTCACCTTAATGTGTAGAGTGCATTAAGGTGAAAAACCTTGAGACTTTACAACCACTTTAAACCCAAAACCAAAAATGTAATATATTGCAGCTTATCAACCATTAGGTGTGGTGGCTGCATTCGTTTTCTTTTCTTTTTTTTCCCCTCTCTTTCCACCTGGTGATCCGGCCAGTAACACACCTCCTGTATTAGTGAGACACAACTTTAGAGGAATGAGCACAGGGGGCACAGCAGTCAACGGTATTGCCAGTCGGGGGGGGGGGATGTTAAATGTATTAGGAGATTTAGATACACTAACAAATTCAAGCCACACTCCAGCTTACCCTTTATAATCAGTAACAGCAAACTGTTTTCTTTTCCTTTTGGTATAAAGGTTTTGTATTGATAAATAAAAGCTGATCATTTTATGATATTTTTTGCAACCTTTGTATAATTTGTCACACCCCCATAAGTGTGCGCAGCTTATTGCATTAGGGTGTGCACCCCAAAGGTAAAACACACATGACTTTCTCTGCAGCCTCAGCTGCACTGTACAGTGAATGAATGGGAAAAGCTCTGTGCTGAATGGCTTCCTGTTCATTCACAAACGGAAGCATAGTAATCACAGTTTACTATGCTTTAGTTATTACTAATGTTCATATAAAAGAACATCTTAGTAGCAGTGACCATAACATGATTTCATTTAATGTTAGCTGTGGCCAACAAACACATACGTGTAAGTTAAAAACACTTAACTTTAAGAGAGCTAATTTTCCAAGGATGAGGGCTATTCTCTAGGGAATATTGGCATCAATGGACACAGAACAGAAATGGGAATTCTTCAAACTGACTCTAAGTAAACTCACTGCAAAGTATATTCCCATGGGCAATAAGTTTAAAAGGCTAAAAATAAAACCTATGTGGCCCACGGCCAAAGTTAAAATGGCTATAAATAATAAAAAAGAGCTTTTAAAAAATATAAAAAGGAAGGAATGTTATCATCATTGAAATGTTACAAAGAATATAACAGAATATGTAAAAAGGAAATCAAGGATGCAAAAATTCAAAACGAACGACAGATTGCAAAAGATAGTAGGACAAACCCCAAAAAAGTCTTCAAATATATTAATAGTAAAAAAAATCAGGTCTGAGCATGTAGGCCCTTTAGAAAATAATCTAGAGTGGGTGACTGGGGACAAAGAGAAGGCAAATTTATTAAAATACTTTCTTCAGCTCTGTATATATAAAGTAGCATGGGGGAGCTCATGTCCATAATGGGGGTGGTATTGACACAGCCCCGAATGATCCACAATGGCTTAAAAGTGATTTGGTCCAAAAATATTTAGACAGAATAAAGGTGGATAAAGCACCTGGACCAGATGGAATCCACCCACGGAAAAGACAGAAGTTGGCAAAGAAACCTTTTTTTTTATGAAGAGGCAAGTAAAACCTTAGACAGAGGGGTGGCTGTGGACATGGTATACCTGGATATTGCAAAAGTGTTTTACACAGTTCCCACACATGGCTCATGGGTAAGGTAAAGTCTACAGGCTTGGAAAGATCAATTTGTAAATGGATAGAAATCTGGCTAAAAGACAGGATTCAGAGAATAGTGATAATGACTCTTACTTTGAATGGTCTAAGGTTATCAGTGGTGTACCCCAGGGTTCGGTGTTGATATGATATAGGGTCTGGGATTAAAAGTAACATTTCTGTATTTGCAGATGACACCAAGCTATGCAATGGAATAATGTCCTTACAGGATGTCTCCAGTTTACAAGCCGACCTCTATGCACTAATTGGGCGACTATGTGGCAAATGAGGTTTAATGTTGATAAATGTAAAGTTATGCACTTGGGGGCTAAGAATTTGCATGTATCATATATACTAGGGGGAGTACAACTGGGGGAATCAATGGTGGAGAAGGATCTGGGGGTTTTGTTAGATCATAAGCTCAATAATAACATGCAATGCCAAGCTGCGGTTTCCAAAGCGAGCAAAGTCCTTTCTTGTATTAAGAGAGGTATGGACTCCAGAGAGAGATATCATTTTGCCCCTGTATAAATCATTAGTAAGATCTCATCTGGAGAATGCAGTTCAGTTTTGGGTACCAATTCACAAAAAGGATATTGGGGAACTGGAGAAAGTGCAGAGAAGGGCAACCAAACTGATAAGAGGCATGAAGGAGCTCAGCTATGAGGAAAGTTTGGGGAACTGAATGTATTCTCTCTTGAGAAGAGGAGTTTAAGGAGGGATATGATCATCATGTACAAATACATAAGGGGTCCATATAGTGTTAAGTTATTCACTTTAAGGTCATTACAGAGGACAAGGGGGAACTCTTTATGTCTAGAGGAAAAAAGATTTCATCTCCAAATATGGAAAGGTTTCTTCACAGTAAGAGCTGTGAAATTTTGGAATAGACTCCCTCCAGAGGTGGTTCTAGCAAATTCAGTAGATTGCTTTAAAAAAGGCCTGGATTCTTTCCTAAATGTACATAATTAAACTAGTAACTAACATTTATAGGTAAAGTTGATCCAGGGAAAATCCTATTGCCTCTCGGGGGGATCAGGAAGGATTTTTTTTCCTGGTGTAGCAAATTGGAGAATGCTTTGCTGGGGTTTTTGCCTTCCTATGGATAAACTGTGGGTGAAGGATTGTGTATATGGGATTATATTATATATATTTTTTTTGGTTGAACTGGATGGTCTTTTTTCAACCTAACTAACGATGTAACTATGTTGATAAAATAAGTATTCCCGCGCTACTTAAGCTAGAAAGAGTAGGGTACTTAGTTGCAGCAAGCACCAGATTGGTCAATCACTAGCCAAAGAAGGAATAAAATAAAATCAATAAATGGTGCTGTGCTCTGAGGCGCGATGCACATCTATGCATGTTGCTTTTGAGTGTTTCTGCAGTGCTTTTTTTTGCGGTGTTTGCCGTGTTTTTGGACACGCATTTTTACCGTGATTTTGCCGCGATTTGCATTTTGTTTTTTTTTACACTGTAAATAGCTGGTTGCTAAGGAGGGGACCGGGAAGCCAGCCGCGTCCTTAACAACCGATGAGTCATCAGTTGTCAGTGGGCATCCCGTTCAATGTAAAAAAAAAGAATTGCCGGCTAAAAAAAAATCGAGAGAAAAAACAGCGTGGCCCCCCCCCCCCCCAGGTCCATACCAGGCCCTTGGGTCTAGTATGGCTTCGGAGGGGACCCCATGCAAAAATTTAAAAAAGAATGGCGTGGGGGTTCCCCCAAAATCCATACCAGACCCTTATCCAAGCATGCAGCCCGGCAGGTCAGGAAAGGGAGGAGACGAGCGCCCTCCCCCCCTCCTGAACCATACCAGCCCGCATGCCCTCAACATGGGGGGATGGGTGCTTTGGGGCAGGGGGGGCTTTTCCTGACAACCCTTGCCCGATGGTTGTCGGGGTCTGTGGGCGGGGGGCTTATCGGAAACTGGACGCTCCCTTTAACAAGGGGGCCCCCAGATCCCGGCACCCCCCTATGTGAATGAGTATGGGGTACATTGTACCCCTACCCATTCACTAAAAACAAGTAGTGTAATGTTAAAAAATTCAGTAGACAGTTTTTGACAAGTCTTTTATGAAAAATCTTCTTCTTCTCTGCTTCTTCCTCCGGTCTTCCTCCATCTTCTGCCGCATCTTCATCCTCCAGTCTTCTCCTTCTCCCCTGCTTCTTCTGCTCTTCCTCTGTCTTCTTTGGTCGGAGTTTTTCTTCCTCTGTCGCCGCCGATGACCCTCCTCCAATGCTGCGTCCTGCTGATCTGTCGGAGCCGATGTCCTGCATTTCTTAAATAACGATGGGGGCATGGCTTACGTCGGATTACGTCATCCGGAGGCCACGCCCCTTGTGAAGTCACGGTCCCAGCATGCCCCGGGCGGTGGTGTCACAAGGGGCGTGGCCTCTGGATGGGCCTGGTATGGACCTGGGGGGGACCCCACGCTGTTTTTTCTCTCGATTTTTTTTTTTAGCCAGCCATTCTTTTTTTTTTTACATCGAGCGGGAAGCCCGCTGACAACTGATGACTCATCGGTTGTTAAGGACACGGCGGCCGGTTTCCCGGCCCCCTCCTTACCAACCAGCTATATACAGTGTAAAAAAAGAAATTCAAAAAATGCACAACGCAAATTGTGGCAAAATTACTGCAAAATCGTGGTAAAAACGCGGTACTTACGTTTTGGATGCGGGTCCATTGAATTCTATTACATGCAAAACGCTGCATTTTGCGGGAAAAAAAGTTACCAACCCTTTCCAAAAAAGCACAAAAATGCATTGATGTGAACATGTTCCTTAGGAACCCATGTTAAAAAATTTCCCTGCATTTCTGCAAAATGCAAAATGCAGCAAAAAACGCATTAGTGTGAATCGAGCCTAAGTGATGGCAAATAGGTAAAATACTATAAAGTGCTAAGTAACTACTTATAAAGTGCTAAGTGTTTATAAATAATAAACTCCAAAAGTGTTCAAATGTATGAATGATAAACTCCAGAAAACACAATATAAATGCAAAATGATAATAAACAATCTAAAGTGCTGAGTGCTCAAAAATACATAGGTGATGAACTTCCAATGTACAGTATAGGTGCATACAAGGGAATAATACAAAGGAATAACATCAAAACCAATGTTGTCCTAAAGAAGATAAAGTGCTGGTGCCAAGAACAAAGGAATAAATTCCAAAGTGGGCATAAGTCTTCAAATGCTGGTGAACAACGTCCGGTTATGGTGAGACGCACGTGGGTGCCCAGCCGCTTCCTTATGACCCGAGCGCATGGGTACATATGTTAGGAGTTCTTTACAGTGGTTGTATGTATAACGAACACTTTTTAATAATAAAAACTAGACTTTTTTACAGTATTAGAGGCAGGGCTTTTTTTTCTCAAACAATAGGTGCTAGAACTCAACCACGACTCCCCAAAACCCCTCCACCCACCCACACACACCCTCCAAATCACATCACATCAAATAGTGGGTGTGGTCAGTCAAATTTCAGTCAAATTTCACAAACAGTAGGAGGGTCCTAAAGGGACATTAAATAGCAAGATTCTATTACATACAGAGTGCAGAGTTCGGGGGGGGGGGGGGGGGGGTTACACACAGAGTACAGAGCTGTCACTTGTAAACACAGAAACCGGACTTGTGTTTAGCAGCCCCCCCCAAGGGTCTGAGCCAGAAGTGGTGGAACTGAGTTCCACCAAGTTTCCCCTGAAAAAAAGCCCCGATTAGAGGACCTTATTCTCTCTCTTTTTAATCGATTAATTGACTTGCCATTGGAACCAACGTATCACACCATCATGAGGAGAGGATACCAAGCAACAGCCGGAAGATACCCTCTGGTCTCTGGGTGACCAACAAAGCGAGATTGACCTTTTTTGCTGTACAGCAAATAGATTAACACCATCTGGTAAAGTGCGGACCTTCACTTGAGCATGTGGTGACACAGCAACACCAGGGGGCATTATCTTGGTGATATGGCACCGTACACTATATGAATTGATACATATCATGATAGTAACAATAAATAACTGTATTACTAATGGTGATTAATTTTGCAAACGCTGTTTCACCACATAATGTATTGTGTGTTACTTGTAGTTTACATACACTGTATTCCCAAAAGTATTGGGACGCCTGCCTTTACACGCACATGAACTTTAATGGCATCCCAGTCTTATGCCCCGTACACACGGTTGGACATTGATCGGACATTCTGACAACAAAATCCATGGATTTTTTCCGACGAATGTTGGCTCAAACTTGTCTTGCATACACACGGTCACACAAAGTTGTTGGAAAATCCGATGGTTCTAAACGCGGTGACGTAAAACAGGTACGTCGGGACTATAAATGGGGCAGTAGCCAATAGCTTTCATCTCTTTATTTATTCTGAGCATACGTGGCACTTTGTGTGTTGGATTTGTGTACACACGATCGGAAATTCCGTCAACGGATTTTGTTGTCGGAAAATTTTATAGCCTGCTCTTAAACTTTGTGTGTCGGAAAATCCGATGGAAAATGTGTGATGGCAATACATTTTCCTATCACACATTTTCCGTCGGAAAATCCGACCGTGTGTACGGGGCATTAGTCTGTAGGGTTCAATATTGAGTTGGCCCACCCTTTGCAGCTATAACAGCTTCAACTCTTCTGCGAAGGATGTCACAACGTTTAGCAGTGTGTCTATGGGAATGTTTGACCATTCTTCCAGAAGCACATTTGTGAGGTCGGGCACTGATGTGGACGAGAAGGCCTGGCTCGCAGTCTCCACTCTAATTCATCCCAAAGGTGTTCTGTCAGGTTGAGGCCAGTCAAGTTCCTCCACCCCAAACTCGCTCAGCCATGTCTTTATGGACCTTGCTTTGTGCACTGATGCGCAGTCATGTTGGAACAGGAAGGGGCCAACCTCAGACTGTTCCCACAAAGTTAGAAGCATGAAATTGCCCAAAATGTCTTGGTATGCTGACGTGTTAATTGAGGAGATGGGGGGGGGGATTTGTGTTGCAAGGGGAAATTTTAGGGGGGTGGGGGGAGTGGCTGGGCGTAAGAATTGTTCTAGGATGGGAAATTTAGGGTGGATGTTCTAGGAGTGGTGTTTTAGGGGATTTGTGTTGGGAAGGGGGATGGGGAAGAGGATTTGTGCTAGGAGTGGGGATATGGGGGGTTTTGCTAGAAGAGGTGATATGGTAGAGAGGGAAGGGAAATTGTTCAAGGAGGAGATTTTTTTTTTGGAGGGGGGTTGTGCTAGTGGAAATGAATGGGGGGAGAGGTATTTGTGCAAGGATGGGAAATAGATGACCTTGCCCCGGCACTGATTACACCATGTGGCACTATTGCACTTTTTTTGCACGATTACACTGAACAATTTGTTTGTAACTGCATAAGTAATAGGGAATTTTCACTTTATCTATGACATTCACATCTTATTATATTTATTGTACATTGCACTTGATATTTTATTTCATTATTATTTTAATTTTAATGTCAATGTTATCACGATAAGATTGTTATATGCACTGGTAAACAGATTATATGTTTACACATAATGTTTGATTATTTTGCTGAGTGCGCTGTTCTGTATATTTATTTATCTAGCTATTTATTCGCAGAGTACATTTTATTTAATTTAAGGGGAATTTAAGAACACATATAGGAATGTCTGTGCACATGTATTGTCATAATTAACATGTAATTTTTAGGAAATATTTCATCAGAGAATTTAAAAAAATTGTCGTTTTAGAGAATTTAAATGAAACTACTGCAGGGTTAATGTTTCTAATGGATCAGTTTGCTTCCTGGTAGACACATGGCTGGAAATCTCAATTTCTTCATAGGCAACATATGTTGTGGCCCATGGCACAGGGCTGCCAGGGATGGCACAGATCCACCCAGACATCAGATTGCTGATTGTCAGTAACTAGAGTTTAGCATAACTGCGATTTTTCATTTCCTCTAAATTTCAGCTAAAAAGCCAAAGAGTGAAATTTCTCCATTTTGACAAAATGCATTGGAGTCAATACAGAAGGTAAATTAAGGTGGTTTGTGATGGATATCAAAGGTCCAATGGACTGCTTTTTTCACGTGCCAAAACATGATCTTTTTATTAGCCTGATTTTTATTTTTACTTTTTTAGCCAGAAAGAAAAAAAAACAGACAACGAAAAAAGTAAAAATATCAGAATAAAATTGAAAGCACAAAAAAATGATCAAAAGATAAAAAATAATAATACAAAGAACACTAGCTGAAAAAATAAACTACACCCAAAAAATAAATAAATAAATAAAACAAACACTAAAGAATAAATAAATATATTTTTTAAAAATACCTTTTTCTTTTCCAGCAAATTTTGACTAAGTAGGTTAGTGAGTTTCATCTTTGGCAAAATTTCATTAATGGCAAAATCAGAAATTTTGTAGCTGAAATCACTCCACATATCCATATCAAGAACATATCCATGTGTATAAAGTATGAAAAAAAAATCTGCACTATCTACATAATACATGTTGTGATTGTTATACATAAATAGTGAACACACACTAAAAACAAATATTAAATACAATGTGTATAGCACTGCCAGAACAAAATGTCAATAATAAAAACATTAAATAAATATAACAATGTGTCCTTGAATAATAAAACTTAAAATGAATATAATCTCAAACAAAGGTTTGTGCTTTAAAGTGGAAATACCATTCACATTCAAACAATAACTTTAAATTTAAATTTTCTTCTACTGTGATATTTAAGCCAACACGGGGACATGAACTCAAACTAGAATGAGGAAACTTCAAAACTAATCTTAGAAAGTATTATTGTATCAAAAGAGTAGTCGATGCTTGGATTAGACTTCTAACAGAGGTAGTGAGTCAATCAACCGTAACGCCGCGTACACATGAGCGGATTTTCCGTCGGAAAAAACTTGGATGGTTTTTCCAATGGAATTCCGCTCAAGCTTGCCTTGCATACACACGGGCACACAAAAGTTTCGACCGTCAAGAATGCGGCTTCCAAGCATGCGTCGAATTGTTTCCGAGCATGCGTCGAATTGTTTCCGAGCATGCGTATGAATTTTGCACGTGGGAATTTGTACAGACGATCGCATTTTCGGATAGGAACTTTTTCCGACCAAAAAATTTCTCAATCTTTTGCTGGCAGCAAAAGTCCGATGGAGCATACACACGGTTGCATTTTCCGACCAAAAGCTCTTATCAGTCTTTTGCTGGCTGAATTTCCGATCGTGTGTACGCGGCATAAGTGGATTCAAACACGCTTGAGATAAACACAGATACAGTATATAGTCAGACAAAAAAATTATCCTAGTAACAATTATATCTTATGAATGACAATAGTTCAAGAATCACTCGTTAGCGCTATATATTTGAATAAAATCAACATCAATAAATCCAGTATCCAGAAATATTCGTGCTAAAAATATATATGAAATATAAAGTGCTAAAAATATATATAACATATAAAGTTTATAAATAATTCCAAGTAAAGTGCTCTGTGTGAGTATAAAAGTTCATGTATATAAAAATAAATCAAATAAATAAAGTCCAAATCATTTAAAATCATATAAAATTCATAAATGAATCAAATTAAAGTGCTCCATGTAAGTAAAAAATACTCAAATTCATATATATATATATATATATATATATATATATATATATATATATATATATATATATTGTATAGGACGCCAAGGCTGGGTCCTGGACAGGTGCTATATAGCACCAATATTTGAGTTATGGTCCCTTTAAGGGAAGTGTCGTTGTAGTATTGAGGGTGTCACCTAGGATGGGTGAGGAATTCCCGGGAATAGCCTTAATCAGGAGAGGACTGACTCGCAGTTCTCTTTGTGTTAATAGAGAGATATTTGGGACCCGGAATTTCGGAGGCTCTGAAATGATATTCGGGTGGGAAAGAGCCTCCACCCCTGACTACAGGGATTCCAGCACACACAGGGTTAAGAGCCTCCAGGAAGCAGCTCTTAAAGTGGGGTTCCCATTAAAAAAAAAAAAATTAAAAGTCAGCAGCTATAAATACTGCAGCTGCTGACTTTTAATTGGACACTTACCTGTCCCAGGGTCCAGCGATGCGGGGGATCGAAGCCCTGCTCATCCCCCCACCCGCTCGGCGGCGCCAGCATTCTAACTGTGGACGCCCGGCTGTGGCTTCACAGCCAGGCACCCACTGTGCATGTTCGAGCCGCGCCGCACGCTGTCACTGATCCGCAATCATCTGGGACCAGTCACGTGTCCCAGATGATTGACAAGAGGGAGGGGGAGGGGCGATCTCCCTTCCTGCGCCAAGGGAAGTGACGTCAGGAGCCCAGGCACCGAAGGAGGCAGACTACGAGGGACCCCACAGCAACAGGCATTTAGAGGTGAGTAAAAAAAAAATTTTCTCCAAATGTTTTTTTTTTTTTTTTTAAACACATTACTAATTTTTTTTATGGGTTGGAACTCCACTTTAAAGACAGGAGGGTGTGTTAGTGAGGAGGAGTTGGTGAATACATCTGTCTTGGAGAGCTGTGAGTCTGCTGGAAGCTGCTGAAAGATTCAACAAGGACTGTTAAAACCTTTGGATGAAGACCCATCCATGAACTGTATGTGCCTTTTTACTTCTACTTTGTGCTGAAGATAAGCGGACTTTATTTAGTATTTTTGTGCTCGTGTTCTGCTGGAAGCCTTATTTTGATATGATTGCTGAAAATAAAAGCCTTTTTATTTAAAGTTTACCGGCTTTGCACTCAGTCCTTTACAACTGGTGTCTTGGATGCTGGCAGAGTGCATTTGCAGCCGCAAAAGATGGAGGAGGTCATCAAGGCATTGGCGCAAGCCACCGTGACCCAGCAGCAAGCCTCAGCAGAGGCAAACAGTCGCCATGAGGATGCGATGGCTCAGCAGCAGCAGGCCCTTGCACAGGCTGTAGCTGCACAGCAGGAAAGCACACGGTTGCTAGCCGCCCTGTTTACTGACCAGCAGGAGTCCACTCAAGCACAGGTGGCTGCCTTGCAGGAGGCAGTACAGCGCCTGGCTCAGGGACGAGAGCAAGCGGTCGTTGCCGCTGGCAACCAAGTATCTGCAAGGGCCAGCCATTTCTTGCAAAAACTGACACCCAGCGATGATGTGGAGGCCTTTCTCACTACCTTTGAGAGGATAGCGGAGAGAGAGGGGTGGCCCCGTGACCAATGGGCTGGCATTATCTCCCCTTTCCTTACCGGTGACCCGCAAAAAGCCTACTTTGACCTCCCAACTGAACACATCAGCGACTATGAGCATCTGAAGGCAGACATACTGGCCTGCCTGGGAGTGACCACAGCTGTCCGAGCTCAGAGGGTGCACCGAGATACCTGTCACTGATAATGACATTGCAGAAAATACAAATATAGTTAATATAGTTTTTCAGGTCGCAAGGCCGAGTTGACCTCTGAGGAGGGGGGAATCTGTCCGCTATAGGTCATGCTGGGGGAGGACAAAGAGGAATCTTCCCCATTGCAGACCTTGATTGAGGGGGATGAGGGGGAAACTTCCTCTAGGCTAGTGCACCCAGATTTGGGGGTGTCCAGGGGTGTGTTTGGCACTGCGCAGTTACAGGAGTCCACTTTGGTCAATGCTCGGGAGCAGGTATCAGTTATTAATGGAGTCCCACAAATGCCGCTGCTGAAAAAAGGTTTCTTCACTTTGCATTAAATGGGGACTTGCTTTAAAGAGTAGCTGAAAGCCGAGGAGAAACTGTGGAGCGGTTGCTGTTTCCCCAGTCGTATCAGCGGATGCTCCTTGATTTAGCCCACAACGATGCACCGGGGGACACCTGGGGGCTGAAAAAACGGCCAGGGGTAAAGACTGAGGTGAAAAGGTACTGAGCTTCCTGTTCCACTTACCAGTTAACCGCCCCGGTGTCCCACTACAGAAACCCCCTGGTACACCTGCCCATAATTGAGGTGCCATTTGAACGGTTAGCTATGGATCTGGTGGGGCCCTTAGTAAAGTCAACCAGGGGACACCAATATATGTTAGTAGTCCTGGATTACGCAACTAGGTATCCTGAAGCGGTCCCTTTAAGAAAAACGTCCTCTAACGCCAGTTCCTGGGAGTTGTTTCAAATGTTTTCACGAACTGTGTTCCCCAAGGAGATACTGACGGACCAGGGCACCCCTTTCATGTCAAAGGTGATGACTGACTTATGCAAACTGTTTCAGATCAAGCAGTTGCGGACGTCCGTCTATCACCCGCAGACAGATGGCCTCGTTGAGAGGTTTAATAAGACCCTAAAGTCAATGTTAAAAAGAGTGGTCCAGAAGGACGGGAAGGACTGGGACATGTTGCTCCCTGCCCTGTTATTCGGCATCCGAGAGGTTTCACAGGCATCCACGGACTTCTAGCCATTTGAACTGGTATACAGGGGAGACGCCGTGGACTTCTGGATATAGTGAAAGAAACCTGGGAAAGTGAGTCCTTACCACACAAAATGGTTGTAGAACATATTACTCAAATGCAGGAGAGGGTGGCTAGAATGATGCCATTAGTGAGGGAGCATCTCCAGAAGGCCCAGGATGCCCAGAGGAGGGTGTACAACCAGTCCACTAACATTAGGCAGTTTCAAGTGGGAGACCAAGTGGCTGTTCTGATTCCCGCAGTAGAGAGAAAATTTCTGGCCAAATGGAAGGGTCCATTTGAGGTGGTGGAAAAAGTGGGTTAGGTGAACTACAGGGTACAGGTACCAACCTGGGAAAAGGAAACCGTACCAAATTTATCACATCAATTTGTTAAAACCCTGGAGAGACCGAGAACAGGTGTCCGCTGTGGTAGGTGCCAATGCAGGGGACCCTGTCGGAGTTGACCTAGTGCAGGTTGCTGCTACACTCTCTAAGCCTCAAACCCAACAAATGAAGGAGTTTCTGCAGAGAAACAAAGCAATGTTTTCAGGGTTACCTGGTTTCACCAACGTCATTGAACATGACATTATAACAGAACCAATGTAAGAGCCCGATTAAAACCATATCGCATCCCAGAAGCTCATAGGAAGGCAGTGTCCAAAGAGGTGAGAAGGATGCTTGAACTTGACGTCATTGAAGAACCACAGAGTGAATGGTCGAGTCCAATAGTTTTGGTACCGAAACACAACGGCATCCTGCGCTTCTGTAATGACTTTAGGAAACTTAATGAAGTGTCCAAATTTGATGCCTATCCGATGCCCCAGGTAGACGAGTTAATTGAGAGGTTGGGTCCCGCCCGGTACATCACAAAACGGTACTGGCAGATTTCCCTCACGACGGAAGCCAGAGAGAAAACTGCTTTTTCCGCTCCCGAAGGCCACTTCCAGTATAAGAGGATGCCATTTGACTTACACTCTGCCCCTGTCATGTTCCAAAGGTCAATGGACAAAACATTATACCCCCATCGACAATACACATCTGTCTACCTGGATGATATGGTCATTTTTAGCACCGATTGGGAGTCCCATCTTCCCCGGGTTCAGGCAGTCATAGACTGTCTGAGGAAAGCAGGGTTCACAATTAATCCTGAGAAATGTGCGGTTGGGATGGAGGAGGCCAAGTACCTAGGGTACATTGTGGGTAGGGGGCTAGTGAAACCTCAGTTGAATAAGGTAGACCCCATACAGAACTGGTCCCATCCCCTAACCAGGTTAGAGCATTTCTGGGCATAGTTGGTTACTACTGAAGGTTTGTCCCCAACTTTGCCACCATCGCTGCACCATTGACTGACTTAACAAAAGGCAGGAAGTCAGTAATGATCAAATAGAATACGGATGCTAAAGAAGCCTTTCAGAAGCTTAAGGTGGCATTGTGCCAGCATCCGGTGCTTGTGGCTCCTGATTTTGCGAAAAGAATTTGTGGTGCAGACAGATGCCTCAAGTGAGGGCTTAGGAAAAGTATTGTCTCAAGAGGTCAATGGGGAAAAGTACCCCGTAGTTTTTCTGAGTAGGAAACTGACAACAGCGGAGAAAAACTACGCTGTGATAGAGAGGGAGTGTCTTGCCATCAAGTGGGCTCTGGACTGCCTACAATATTTTCTCCTAGGTAGGAGGTTTCACCTGGTGTCAGACCATACCCCCATGACCTGGATGAGACAAAACAAGCACACCAATGCCAGGGTGACAAGGTGGTTCCTTTCTCTCCAGGGGTTTAATTTTGGGGTAGAGCACAGACCCGGAAGACAACATCAGAATGCCAATGCCCTCTCCCGAGTCCATTGTATGATGTTGAATGGTGCCTCCAACACCTCCGGGTTAAGACAGAGGGGGGGATTTATACAGACGCCAAGGTCCTGTATAATATCCTTTATAATAATAACAATATTTGGGTTATGGTCCCTTTAAGGAAAGTGTGGTGGTAGTATTCAGGGGGTCACCCAGGATGGGTGAGGAATTCCCAGGAATAGCCTTAATCAGGAGAGGACTGACTCGCAGTTCTCTCTGTGTTAATAGAGAGATATTTGGGACCCAGAAATTTGGAGGCTCTAAAGTGATATTTGGGTGGGACAGAGCCTCCACCCCTGACTACAGGGATTCCAGCACACATAGGGTTAAGAGCCTCCGGGAAGCAGATTTCTTAAAGACATGAAGGTGTGTTGATGAGGAGGAGTTGGTGAATGCACCTGTCTTGAAGAGCTGTGAGTCAGCTAGAGTCAAGCTTTATTATAAGCTTACCTTCAGGTAAAAATAAAAATAACTTAAACAGTACTGAGGCCAGCGTGTCCATTTGGGCAATCAGCACTGCGCTTCACAGTTCCTTCCAAGAGGGCCCCTTCAGGCAGCCATCTCCACTGGCCTGGGAATACTGGTAGCAAACAGGGAGCAAGTACTTCTAATATGCCCAGCATGCGTTATTGACTGCATGTCCCACTTTGATCAACCTAAATGGGGTAGTATCTTCAGTTACAGTGAAAGTATGTCACCAGCACACAAAGGTTCTCCAGATAGGGGAGAGATCACATGCCTGATAAAGGGATCCTGCAAGGCTCCAAAACGTCACTTTTTGTAACTATGATGTGATCGCTGTAAAAAGCTTTGGATACTGGCCTTGGGCCCCTTTCACACGAACGGACCGTCTATCCATTTTTCTTCCATCCATCAAGGGACAACAATGTATTCCTATGGGCAAACGGACGACCATTCGTTACCATCCGTTAACCTCCGCTTCCGTTTTTTTTTTTAACGTACAAGGCTACGTCGAGATCCGTGAAAACAGATATTAACTGATGTTAACACACAATGTCCATCAACGTCCGATCAGTTAAGATCCGTTTTGAAGAAATATTTTTTTTTTGGTTTATCTGTGAACTCAGGCAGTAGTTGGACAATAGGAAGTACATTGGAAGTACATCCCCAAGGAGAATCATGGTCAGAGATGTCTCCCAGGAGCAGCTCCTAGTCACAATCAGGGCCGGATTTGCCACAAGGCCACCGAGGCCAGGCCTCGGGCGGCAGTGGTGCAGGGGCGGCGCCGCTCCTGCGGTGTCTTTGCGGCCGCCCCCCCTCTCCCCCCTTTCAGGCTGCCCGTTGAGTCGATTAAGGGCACCGGTGCCCTTAGAAATGATGGCCGCGAGCCGCCGACTACTGCGCATGCGCCGTTCCGAAGCCGGCCGGGCTCGGGAAAGCTCGTACGTGCTCGGCTGGGTGGCGCATGCGCAGTAGCGTGATTACGCTGCCCGGCGCCATTTTTTAAAAGATCGAGGACTAATGTCAGCGGTGCGGCGGCGGGGGAGAGAGATGACATCTCTCATTGCCCGCACCGCTGTTCCACCCTCCTCCATCTGGTGGCAGCCAGGCAGCATGACAAGTGACATCTTCATAGTGTGGCAAGTGACATCTCCATAGTGTGGCAAGTGACATCTTCATAGTGTGGCACGTGGCATCTCCATAGTGTGGCAAGTGACATCTCCATAGTGTGGCACGTGGCATCTCCATAGTGTGGCAAGTGACATCTCCATAGTGTGGCAAGTGACATCTTCATAGTGTGGCAAGTGACATCTTCATAGTGTGGCACGTGGCATCTCCATAGTGTGGCAAGTGACATCTCCATAGTGTGGCACGTGGCATCTCCATAGTGTGGCAAGTGACATCTTCATAGTGCGGCAAGTGACATCTTCATAGTGTGGCACGTGGCATCTCCATAGTGTGGCAAGTGACATCTCCATAGTGTGGCAAGTGACATCTCCATAGTGTGGCAAGTGACATCTTCATAGTGTGGCACGTGGCATCTTCATAGTGTGGCAAGTGGCATCTCCATAGTGTGGCAAGTGGCATCTCCATAGTGTGGCAAGTGACATCTCCATAGTGTGGCACGTGACATCTCCATAGTGTGGCAAGTGACATCTCCATAGTGTGGCACGTGACATCTCCATAGTGTGGCACGTGACATCTCCATAGTGTGGCAAGTGACATCTCCATAGTGTGGCACGTGACATCTCCATAGTGTGGGAAGTGACATCTCCATAGTGTGGCAAGTGACATCTTCATAGTGTGGCATAGTGTGGCAAGTGACATCTCTATAGTGTGGCAAGTGACATCTTCATAGTGTGGCAAGTGACATCTCCATAGTGTGGCAAGTGACATCTCCATAGTGTGGCACGTGACATCTCCATAGTGTGGCACGTGACATCTCCATAGTGTGGCAAGTGACATCTTCATAGTGTGGCAAGTGACATCTTCATAGTGTGGCACGTGGCATCTCCATAGTGTGGCAAGTGACATCTCCATAGTGTGGCACGTGGCATCTCCATAGTGTGGCAAGTGACATCTTCATAGTGCGGCAAGTGACATCTTCATAGTGTGGCACGTGGCATCTCCATAGTGTGGCAAGTGACATCTCCATAGTGTGGCAAGTGACATCTCCATAGTGTGGCAAGTGACATCTCCATAGTGTGGCAAGTGACATCTTCATAGTGTGGCACGTGGCATCTTCATAGTGTGGCAAGTGGCATCTCCATAGTGTGGCAAGTGGCATCTCCATAGTGTGGCAAGTGACATCTCCATAGTGTGGCACGTGACATCTCCATAGTGTGGCAAGTGACATCTCCATAGTGTGGCACGTGACATCTCCATAGTGTGGCACGTGACATCTCCATAGTGTGGCAAGTGACATCTCCATAGTGTGGCACGTGACATCTCCATAGTGTGGGAAGTGACATCTCCATAGTGTGGCAAGTGACATCTTCATAGTGTGGCATAGTGTGGCAAGTGACATCTCCATAGTGTGGCAAGTGACATCTTCATAGTGTGGCAAGTGACATCTCCATAGTGTGGCAAGTGACATCTCCATAGTGTGGCACGTGACATCTCCATAGTGTGGCACGTGACATCTCCATAGTGTGGCAAGTGACATCTCCATAGTGTGGCAAGTGACATCTTCATAGTGTGGCAAGTGACATCTCCATAGTGTGGCAAGTGACATCTCCATAGTGTGGCAAGTGACATCTTCATAGTGTGGCAAGTGACATCTCCATAGTGTGGCAAGTGACATCTTCATAGTGTGGCAAGTGACATCTCCATAGTGTGGCAAGTGACATCTTCATAGTGTGGCAAGTGACATCTCCATAGTGTGGCAAGTGACATCTCCATAGTGTGGCAAGTGACATCTCCATAGTGTGGCAAGTGACATCTCCATCTGGTGGCAGCGTGGCAAGTGACATCTCCATCTGGTGGCAGCGTGGCAAGTGACATCTCCATCTGGTGGCAGCGTGGCAAGTGACATCTCCATCTGGTGGCAGCGTGGCAAGTGACATCCCCATCTGGTGGCAGGCATAGTGGCAAGTGACACGCTCAGGGCTTCCAATGATTCTGCATTATGGTGAGTTGAACTATTTCATTTTACATTACAATGTAATGATAGAAATAATGTGTTTCATTCATCCTGACACCATAACAGCCATGGTGCCGGGGATGATTGAAGCACTAACACCAGCCATTGCCCTGAAAAATTGCCCGCAAAAAATCCTTACCCCTCGCGCGCTTACCCTGAAGTATTTTTAGTCTGTACAATTAAAGTCAGTTATTTTCAGTGTTCTCATGTGTGGAGATATGTTTTTAACTGATCTATTATAGCAGTCATCGATAAAGGACAAGAATGGTGGTGTTTGAGTGTGTGGGGGGGGGGGGGCGGCATTGAAGGACCCGGCCTTGGGGCGGCAAAGAGAGTAAATCCGGGCCTGGTCACAATCTGTTTTTTCTTGCTCCCCTTTCTCCACATATAGGCAAATATGACAAACAATGTCATGTCCCAAAAATTGTTGGAATCCATCGCACAATGCAGATAGCACACACAAGGACAAGGACAAAGGAAGGACACAGCAAGGACAAGTCACTCACTGAAAACTGCAATGCAGCATGGGAGGAGCAGTGCTTTCACTGCCATTACTAGTAAAAAAAAAAAATAATAATAAAAATGCCATAAATTATCAACTATTTTGTAGATGCTATAACTTTTGCGCAAACCAATCAATATACGCTTATTACAATTTTTATTTTTTTACCAAAAATATGTAGAATACATATCAGCCTAAACTGAGGAATTTTTTTTTTTAAATTGGGATATTTATTTTAGCAAAAAGTAAAAGATATTGTGTTTTTTTTCAAAATTGTCACTCTTTTTTTGTTTATAGCTCAAAAAATAAAAACCACAGAGGTGATCAAATACCACCAAAAGAAAGCTCTATTTGTGGGGAAAAAAGGACGTCAATTTTGTTCGGGTACAGAGTTGCACGACCGCGCAATTGTCAGTTAACCACTTAACAACCAGCCCATAGCCGAATGATGGCTACAGGGCGGTTTCTTAACTCCGGGAGGGCGTACAGTAACGTCCTCCCAGATTTCCGCTCTCGCGCGCCCCCTGGGGTGCGCACCCGAGAACATCCATGACCGCCAGGTACAGAGGACCCGGCGCATCACGGGTCACGGATCACGGCCGCTGATCGCGACCGTTTACCATGTGATCGCTCCGTCAAATGATGGACGCCGGTTCCTCCCTCCCCTCTCTGTACCGATCGGTACAGAGAGGGAGGGATCGGATGGCAGCAGCATTGTGGGCTGGATCTGTAGTGCCCACAGCGCTGCTCTGTGACATGTGCAGTCACATCCAGCTATCCATCCATCCATGCTCAGCCATCCCTCCATACTCAGAAATACCCCGTGCAAAACTCTGCAATTCCCAGTGCAATACTCTGCAATTCCCTGTGCAATACTCTGCAATCCCCTGTGCAATCCCCTGAAATACTCTACAATACTCTGTGCAATAGCCTGCAATACTCTGCAATACCCTGTGCAATACCATGTGCAATACTCTGCAATACCCTGTGCAATACTGTGCAATACTCTGCAATACCCAGCAATACCCTGCAATACTCTGCAATACCCCGCAATACCCTGCAATACCCTGCAATACTCTGCAATACCATGGAATACCCCGCAATACCCTGCAATACCCTGCAATCCCCTGTGCAATACTCTGCAATACCCCGTGCAATACTCTGCAATACCCTGCAATACTCTGCAATAGCCTGCAATACTCTGTGCAATACCATGTGCAATACTCTGGGATTCCCTGTGCAATACTCTGCAATACCCCGCAATACCCTGCAATACCCTGCAATACCCTGCAATACTCCGCAATACCCTGCAATACCCTGCAATACTCTGCAATACCCCGTGCAATACTCTGCAATACCCTGCAATACTCTGCAATAGCCTGCAATACTCTGTGCAATACTCTGCAATACCCTGTGCAATACCATGTGCAATACTCTGGAATACCCTGTGCAATACTGTGCAATACTCTGCAATACCCTGCAATACCCTGCAATACCCCGCAATACCCTGCAATACCCTGCAATACTCTGCAATACCCTGCAATACCCTGCAATACTCTGCAATACCCTGCAATACCCTGCAATACTCTGCAATACCCTGCAATACCCAGCAATACCCTGTAAAACCCCAAATTACCCAGCAATACCTCGCAATACCCTGCAATACTCTGAAATATCCCGCAATACCCTGCAAAACTCTGCAATACTCTGCAATACCCCGCAATACCCTGCAATACCCCGCAATACCCCGCACCATACCCAGCCATACTCTGCCATACCCAGCCATGCTCGGCCATACTCTGCCATGCTCAGCCATGCTCAGCCATACACAGCCATGCTCTGCCATGCTCTGCCATAATCGGCCATGCTCAGCCATACTCGGCTGTACTCGGCCTCTGTATGTGGCCAGGCTGTGGAAGTCTCACACATGTGGTATCGCCATACTCAGGAGAAGTAGGAGAATCTATTTTGGGGTTTCATTTTTGGTATGTACATGCTATGTGTTATAAATTTTGTATAAATGGACAACTTTGTGTTAAAAAAAAATGCGTTTTAACCACTTCCCGCCCGCCGTCATATGGCATCCTTGACTTTGTGCGGGGATATCTGAATGATGCCTGCAGCTACAGGCATCCTTCAGATATCAGCCTTTTTAGCTGGCGATTCCCTACACTATAAGAATGATCATAGCAGCTGTTCCACTGCTTGATCGTTCCCCCCCCCCCCGCCATCCTCCGGTGCTTCTACCGACTCACCGCTACGATCGAAGCCAGGATAGTTTTTTTTTATTATTTCAGGCTTCCCAGTCTAGATGTGAGATGTGGGGTCTTATTGACCCCATATCTCACTGTAAAGAGGACCTGTCATGCCATATTCCTATTTCAAGGGATGTTTACAGTTTGCCTGAACATGCGGGAAGCTGTCACATGATCCAGGGCCAGTGATTCCCCACCTGCATGCACTTAACTAAAGGGCGGGGATAGGTATGACATCATTGACCTAACTAGCTCACCTCAGGTGTGACATCACATCTTGCCTTGTGTCCCACAGTGGCTCTCCTCATGTCTTGGAACATTGGACTTGGTTTTCTCACTGACACAAGCTGCTGTTCCAATGGACGACTTCCATCCAATGTGGCATGGCTGCAGATAAGCTCTTTGATTTTGTATTTCTGTAAGTTTGCATTTGGCTTTTTAATAAACCCATTGATGCTGGCGCCCCCTCGTTTTCCTTTTTAATATGCCCATATTAAGACAAGGTCATGGTCCTAATTAACCACTTACCCACCGCCGGCTGTCATATGACGTTCTTGACTTTGTGGGGGTATATCTGATTGATGCCTGTAGCTACAGGCATCATTCAGATATCGGCTTTTTCAGCCAGCGATTCCCTACACCATGAGAATGATCATATGTGCTGTTCCCCCGCTTGATCGTTCTTATGAGCGGTGAGAGGGAACGTTCCCCCCCCCCTCTCCCGCCGCCCTCCAGTGCCTATACCGACTCACCTCTTCCATCGGTGAGTCGCAGACAGGATCCGCCGGCCCTGGATGGTGACCATAGAGATTTCTGGCGGACCAGATGGTTACCGGAGTCTCTATGATTGTTCGGAGGCCGGGCGCGATGTTATCACATCACGCTCGGCCTCTGCATTCAAACAAACAGCGCCGCCTCGGCTGGGAAGCCGAGATCATTTTATTTTTTTGATTATTGACCCCATATCTCACTGTAAAGAGGACCGATCATATTCCTATTACAAGGGATGTTTACATTCCTTGTAATAGGAATAAAAGTGATCAAAAATACATTTTTTTTTTTAAAGTGTTAAACTAAAAAAAAAAAAAAAAATTAAATTAACAATAATAATAAAAAAATAATAATTTTAAAGCGCCCCTGTCCCCGGGTGTTCAAACCACACATGTGAGGTATCGCTGCGAACGTTAGAGCAAGAGCAATGATTATAGTCCTAGACCTCCTCTGTACCTCTAAACATGTAACCAGTAAAAAACTTTAAAGTGTCGCCTATGGGGATTTTTAAGTACCGAAGTTTGGTGCCATTCCACGAGCATGTGCAATGTTGAAGCGTGACATGTTAGGTATCTATTTAATCAGCGTAACTTCATTGTTCACATTATGCAAAAAAATGGGCTAACTTTACAGTTTTGTTTTTTTTTTAAAGCACAAAACTGTTTTTCTTTCCAAAAAAAAAACAAGTTAGAAAAATTGCTGCGCAAATACCGTGTGAGATAAAAAGTTGCAACGACCGCCATTGCACTGTCTAGGGTCTTTGCTAAAAAAAATATATAATGTTTGGGGGTTCTATGTAATTTTCTAGCAAAAGAATTATGATTTTTACATGTAGGAGAGAAATGTCAGAATTGGCCTGGTTGGCAAGTGGTTAAGGATGGGCTCAGATGTGTTCGCAACCGCACATGCAGAGCCTGCCAGGAAGCCGGCACTGCACAGCGCTAATCACAGGCAGTGAGACATTGTCCAGATCTGTGCAGCTGTGGATCGGGAAAATGTCTCACTGCCTGTGATTAGCGCTGTACAATGTCGGCTTCCTGGCGAGCTCTGCATGTGCGGTTGCGAACACGCCTGAGCCCATCCTTAGTCCTAATATGGCCATGTGGCCATATTAGGTCAATGGTGTCCTCAGCATCCCCACCCATTTGTATATATGCAGTGGAGAATCTCTTGCCCACTGCTCATTGGCCGAGTAATACAACTTGCAGGACTGGACCAAACCCAGTTCAAAAAGAACCCAAGCTCATTCCTGGTCCCATGCATGTATGAATTATCTCAGAGAACCTGATGCGATTCTGATGCCTTACAGAACGCATAGATTCGCAGGTCAAGTGAAAAACATTGCTTCCTATGAAGGCTGTTCACAAAGATGCGGCGTGATACTGGTGTGGTTCAAAAAAAAGGGTCCTGTGCGAGTTTAGTACTGAGCAGTGAGATTTAAAGCTCTATAGCCTGTGAGAATTGCATCTGAAAAGCACAAATCTCACCACGAAATCGCGCTGCACTGGCACTCTAAATCGCATGTAAAATTGCACCACATCGCACCGCATGAGTGTCAACCCAGGCTGAAGACACCTTGGAGCACACGGCATCTGCCCATTGACATCTTTATATTTGTTGTAAATCAAGACAAGCCCAGAAAGCTACCTTATTGCCACACATCTCAATATTTCACAATAAATCCTCGGGCTTTATATCCACTTAACTTTATATAAGGAGACAAAGTAATGAAATGAGGAATGATTCAATCCCGCTGCAAAGAAAATTTCTGTATTCTACGTGCATAACTCTGAATCTAATTATATTTGTATTTACCACCCCTTTTTATTCCCACATTAGTTTATTATTTAATGCATGGCTTTTTTTTTTTTTTCCTCCTTGATTTGCCGTTAAATCAAACAGGATACTTTGCTGAAAGTGCATATTTCATCCCTTTTATTTATTTTTAGGCAGTCGAAGTTAAATCTAAAACGTCGACGAATCAATAACTCATTTTTAGGCTGCTCCGAGTGCATCGCACAGATCAGATGAGAAATCATTTACTGAACTTGCAAACTAATAACTGTAACGAAAAGGCTCAGTGGGAGAATTTGTCCAGACGCTTTTTTGCTATAGAAGTGCCATTGTGTCGCTGTACCTCCTGCAAATCACGGGCAAATACCCTTCAATCTTCTCAATGTCTCTCCGTAATATGCGTGCATTATGGAGTAATATATTATTTTCTGCTCTTCCCACATGACATGGTGCAGTAAAATATCATATAATAGGAACATTATCATAGCAGGGATGGTTCCATGCTTTGCTGTGCTGTGATAAATTCTGGCTGAAAGATGTGGGCGGTATAAGTGAACGCTTGCAGGTTGATAGGATGTGTATAATGCAGGGTTCTTACTTATTCTTCGTACACACGATCGGACTTTCCGACCACAAAACCGTGGAATTTTGTTCGAAGGGTGTTGGCTCAAACTTGTCTTGCATACACACGGTCACACAAATGTTGGCCAACAATCACAAACGTAGTGACGTACTAGATGTATTACGTGGTTTTTCAGCTCTTTAGCACCGCACTTTGGGCTCCTTCTGCTAATTTCGTGTTAGTAGTAGTTTGGTGAGTCTTGATTCGCACTTTTCATTTCACGCTTTTCAGTTCACGCTTTTCAGTTCGTTTCTGAACGGCCGTTCGTCAACTAGACATGTTGCGGAATCGGAGGAGATAACGTGTTATTTATTATTGGCCTTGGAGTTATTGCTTTGACATTATTTTTTTGGTTGAATAATAATGATTTGATTTGGTATATTTTCTATGTTTTTGGATGCATAGAATGAACTTTTTGGTTAAGTTCTATTGGCAGATAGCATGTCTAATTTTATTTGTTTTATTTTTTTTAATGCACAATAAAAAAATTGTGTAGAATAATACTTGGCTATGTGTTTTACTTCAAATGACAGTTTGGGAGTCGGCAGTTACATTTTAAAAAATACGATGTAAAATTGACAAGGTACACCAACATAGTTGTATCTTTGTTCTTAAAAACTACGGGATAATGGTGTTCTGGTAACTTGCACAAATAAAAAAATACCAAGAATAATATTATTATGTTTTTTTATCACTAGAAAAAAAAAGTCTTTGAAAATTTGTTTGCAATAACTCCATCAGTATCACCAGCAAAGCAGCTTCATTATTATCCCATTAAAGAAGAAGAGAATTGTGCGCTGCATTCAGAGATTTCATAATTTGCCACGTCACCAATGTTAATTCTCCATTATGAACGCTATTTTACAAGACCGACCGCTTCTGCTTCCGAGCATGCATGTTTGTACTTTGGACTTTTGTCCGACGGACTTGTGTACAGATGATCGGAAAGTCCAACAACAGACATTTGTTGGTGGAAAATTTGAGAGCATGCTAGCCAGCATTTGTTGGCGGAAAGTCCGACAACAAATTTCCGATGGAGCGTACACATCCAATATTTCCCTTTGGAAAATCCGATCGTGTGTCCGCGACATAACAGTATAAAGTTTGTTTTCATGGAGAAAGGCGTGTTATTGTATTGCTTTTACTATTGCTTTATTTGTTTGGTGAATTCCAGGCTAAGTACATATATAAGAGTTGTTTTGCCTGCCAACCACAGGCGTGCACAGGGGGTGTGCCGGGTGTGCCTTGGCACACCCTAATCACTCTGTGCGGTGTCAACTCCCACTACTGCCAAGGCTTCCCCCTGATCTCCTCTCCCCTTGCCTCTCCCGGGGGATGTTTCATGATAGAGAGCGGGGGAAAGGCCTAGTCAGTATGTTATTTACCGGCCCTTTCCCTATCTAAATGAACACAACGAACACACTCACTCACTGCATTGATTCACAAACTGAAGCACAGTAAACACAGTTTACTATGCTTCGGTGCGTTTGAGCTTTGGGGTGTACACCCTAATGCAATAGACTGCGCACACCTATGCTGTCAATGGATTGACATTTCTGCCCATCTAGTTCTAAGGTATATGGACCTGATTTTTTTGCTGCTGCAGTTCTGGAAAAGTTACAAGTTTTGTCCCTCCCCCAGCCTGTGATTGGGCAGTGAAAGCAGGAGCAGCCGACTAATGATCTCCTCTCTCTGTCCCTCTGCTCTCTCCTCTGATTGGGTCATTATTTATATTCTCCCTCTCCTAGTATACAGTAACCTCTTCTGTACAAGGGGTTACAAAACACCTAATACCAATTCAAATTAAGGTAGTTACACTGTTAGATTAAAGCCTACATTTTTTTTTTTAGTTTTGGATGAAAGGGGGGTTAGAACAGGTTTTCTTTTACTCCGTGTCCCTATACGGCTGGGTTCACACATGTCCAGCTGCAGTTTGCAGTCCAGAGTCCGGTGCGTTTCTATTCACCGGTTTAGGTGCGATTCAGGTGCAAATGTTTGCATGAATTCACACTTAGACCAGACCCAAAAGCACACAGGACCCTTTCCAAACCCATACTGCAGCTGCCTCAGACATGTGTGAAACGGCTCCATTTAGAGCCAGTCACATTCACATGTAATGCGAATTAGATGCGATTAAAAACGCATCCAATTTGCATATCTGGAAACCCAGCCTTAGAGAGATTCAATAATGAAAAGTGAAAGTGTTACTAAACCCACAACAGTGAAATGAGTCTGTATATGCAGTAAAGCATGCTTGTTATACTCACCGTGGAACCTAAGGGGTTAATCCTTTGCATTATGTAAAAAGGCTGTTTAATCCTAACTTCTCTGATCCTCTACTTCTTCCACAGTCCCCAATCCATCTGCTGAAAGTACAGAGCCTTGGAGGCACTCTGCACATGCTCAGTTTGGTGTGTATTGCTAGAGAGTGTTTTTTTTTTTGGAGAGGGTGCATGTGATCAGCACAGGGCCAATAAGCACTGTCCAGACAGAGGGTCGGGAGTCATGCAGGCTTATAGGAAAGTCAGAGGAGATTGAAAACTCCTGCTTTAACCAGACACTGAAAGAAGTCAGAGGACTGCTATATACTGCTGATGAGAAAATGTATTTAGCTGTTTATATTTACTAAAAATATTGCATTTCCATGTTCTGTGTACTGTGGGAGACCAGATATAGTGAATGCAGGCTCCTGGGTTTAGTAACACTTTAAGAACTCCATGCTCATTCCTAGGAAATAACATTGGTAGGTATCTTCCCTGCAATGCTAGCAAGAGAACTGAAAAAACGACTTTAGGGGATAAATGAGACTTTAAATTTACCTTCCCAATATTGCACATAAATCATAGCAACATAACATTTTACATTAAAAAAAGTATATTTTTTAAAAAAAAATTTAAAATAGGATATTAAAACACAGCGCGTTTCCCCTTCTTCAGGGCTGCTGCTGTATGCTATGATGAATGGGGATATACCCACACTGGTGTGTCTGTGACATTGAAATCAGCAGAGTGTCTGTATTCTTCGGTGGTTGCAGCATAGCATAGCATAGCTACAACCACTGGAGAATACACTCTGCCGATTTCAATGTCACAGACACACCAGTGTGGGTATATCCCTATTCATCATAGCATACAGCAGCAGCCCTGAAGAAGGGGAAGTCTCTACTCCCCCGAAACGCGTTGGTTTTATCCTGCTTTATGAGTTTCAATAAAACAACTACATATTCACCTGTGTTCCACTTCTAAGTGGATACCGGGCACTCCTTTTACCTATCCTCACAAGTAAACGCAGAAATGACCTCAAGGTCGTACCCAGAGGTAGCAGCCCAAGCCTCTCAAAAGGGCTCACCGCCACCTTTTCTGCCAAGGTGGGCTAGATTCACCAGGAGCGAACTTCTCCTACACGCGGGGAGGGAGTCAGTCCAGCGCAGTTTCCTACCTGTAATATTAAAACAAAGGCCTACATAATGGGATTAAACACTGGATCTAGACACATGAGCTTCTGTCTACGTATTTCGCGGGGCTGACGCTTCTCAGGACATCCAGTGAAGCTGTTTTCATGTCAGAAGAGTGAAAAAAAAACTTCACCTGAAAGTAAAAGAACAAACATTAACCACCAGTAAATTATATAACTATCCGATCTCAATCCCCTATTTTTTTATGTCAGATGTTATGTTGATATGATTTATGTTCAACACTGGGGAGGTATATTTAAAGTCCCATTTATCCCCTAAAGGGTGACTCTTATCATCTAGAGTAAAAGCAAAAGAAAATCCTAAATTTTGAGTTGTCACTACAATGGGAAGGGGGGGGGGGGGGATCTTCCAATGGGGACACTAGTCTTGGTTATAGCCAGGATTTTCCACACTTTGGAGAGATTTCCCTTCACTTCCTTTTGCAGCTATGGGATAGGAATTGAAGGGAAATTTCCCCAATGGGACAAAGATCATGTGTCATTACTTTAAGAGCCCTTGCACACTGGGGCGGGGGGGGCGGCGTCGGCGGTAAAACGCCGCTATTATTTGCGGCGTTTTACCAACGGTATGCGGCCGCTAGCGGGGTGGTTTTACCCCCCGCTAGCGGCCGAGAAAGGGTTAAATACCACCGCAAAGTGCCTCTGCAGAGGCGCTTTGCCGGCGGTATAGCCGCGCCGTTCCATTGATTTCAATGGGCAGGAGCGGTAAAGGAGCGGTATACACACCGCTCCTTCACCGCTCCGAAGATGCTGCTGGCAGGACTTTTTTTACCGTCCTGCCAGCACATCGCTCCAGTGTGAAAGCCCTCGGGGCTTTCACACTGGAATGAAAGCAGCGGCACTTTCGGGGCGGTTTGCAGGCGCTATTATTAGCGCAATAGCGCCTGCAAACCGCTCCAGTGTGCAAGGGCTCTAAAACAATAGTAATATTCCAAAGATTATAGTTTGTAATTAAAGCAGGAATTTACCCATAACAGTTTGATAACGATTAATGTTTTTTAACAAAACAACATACATTCCACATTAATAATGATGCTACCAAAATTAGTGTGTGCTGTAAATTGCCTCCTCCATTGCTCCTGTTTCTTTTTGCTTGCCATTTGTTGAAGTCCAGAGCAGTCACTTCTTTATTGGCATCTCTCCCCTTCTCCTTGGTCTCAAAACGATATGTCACTTTCTTCAATTAACATGTACATTTCCAGCCTTGATAGTATGCCTTGGGTCAGCTAGAGAGGACGGTTGAGGCTGGGTTCACACTATTGCCAATTGGATGCAGGTTCCCCGCATCCAATTCTCAATAGCGGGAGATTTTGTTCGGCTCTCTATAGGGCCGTTTACATGTCTCTGCTGAGGCTCCGGTGTGAATTTGCACAGGAGCCCTTTGCGTCTTTTGGTCCATTTCAGGTCCAAATTCAGCCAATAATTCGGGCTGAAATCAGAACTGAAACAGTGAACAGGGGCGCACCTGGCCCCCTGCTGTGAGCCACATGCCAAGATAGTGTGAACCCAGCCTGGCAGAAGCTTTACAGTGCTGAAGTTCACAGGCTGCTGATGAGGGAGGAAGGAAAGAATTTCAGGGAGATAAGACACTATCATTGTAAGTTTAACTCTTTCATGTCTCCCTGGCAGCAGGGTTTGTTCTGTCACCTCTCCTGCTTTTTCTTTCTCTCTCCCTAATCCGTGTTCCCTCCGCACAGTCTACAGTGTCATTCCTGTTGCTTTCTTCCCTCTTCAGCAACAGTAAATCTTAAAGCTGTCAGCTGATCAGCCTCTAGTGCAGTGGTTCTCTACTCCTGTCCTCAGGACCCACTAACAGGCCAGGTTTTATGTATTACCCTGGGGAGATGCAGACTAGAATACTGCAATCATTAAGCAGCATGTGATGTCACCTGTGATGTACTTCAGTTATCTTGCAAACCTGGCCTGTTAGTGGAACCTGAGGACAGGAGTTGAGAACCACTGGTCTAGTGGCTCTGATTTTAGGCACAGTGCCAAGAATACAGAACAACTGAGCATTTGCAGAGCAGGGTGAGACAGTGTATTACTGGATTTTAAACTGTATAATTGCTTATTTTTATTGTTTCATATGGGTATACCTGCAGCAAGGGCGAGCCTGATGCGATCCATCAGGACATTTTCTGACTAAAGTTCCACTTTAATATCTGATTAACGTGCTAACAGGTCTGTTGACTATACTATAGCAATCATTATGTACCGATAAGGCCATTGCTTTTATGAAACGTCAGACTTTGTTTTTTTATGTCTTTCAGTGCAGGAATGGATAAGAGATAACAGATGATAAGAGGTGAGTAAGCAAGTAAGGGGATAAATCTGATCTTCAGGCAGATATAGAAGACACAAATCAATGCAGCTCTGTATTCATTTAAGGGCCCATTCACACCTTAATCCTACAATATAACGTTTAATGAGCAAGTGTTTGGGCAGCCCATTCCTGAATAATTTGGTGAGATAGACCTTGAACACAATATAGTTTTCCAATGACTGTATCATGTAGTAATCTGGAGAAATATTAGCTTTTAATGACTATAATGTATTTAACTACTCGCTGACTGGGATTTTTCTGGAACTTTTTGTTTACAGGTTTAAATTTGTATTTTTTGCTAGAAAATTACTTAGAACACCCAAACATTTTATATGTATATACAGTATCTCACAAAAGTGAGTACACCCCTCACATTTTTGTAAATATTTTATTCTATCTTTTCATGTGACAACACTGAAGAAATGACACTTTGCTACAATGTAAAGTAGTGAGTGTACAGCTTGTATAACAGTGTAAATTTCCTGTCCCTTCAAAATAACTCAACACACAGCCATTAATGTCTAAACCGCTGGAAACAAAAGTGAGTACACCCCTAAGTGAAAATGTTCAAATTGGGCCCAATTAGCCATTTTCCCTCCCCGGTGTCATGTGACTCGTTAGTGTTACAAGGTCTCAGGTGTGAATGGGGAGCAGGTGTGTTAAATTTGGTGTTATCGCTCTCACTCTCTCATACTGGTCACTGGAAGTTCAACAGGGCACCTCATGGCAAAGAACCCTCTGAGGATCTGAAAAAAAGAATTGTTGCTCTACATAAAGATGGCCTAGGCTATAAGAAGATTGCCAAGACTCTGAAACTGAGCTGCAGCATGGTGGCCAAAACCATACAGAGGTTTAACAGGACAGGTTCCACTCAGAACAGGCCTCCCCATGGTCGACCAAAGAAGTTGAGTGCACGTGCTCAGCGTCATATCCAGAGGTTGTCTTTGGGAAATAGATGTATGAGTGCTGCCAGCATTGTTGCAGAGGTTGAAGGGGTGGAGGGTCACCCTTTCAGTGCTCAGACCATACGCCGGACACTGCATCAAATCGGTCTGCATGGCTTTCATCCCAGAAGGAAGCCTCTTCTAAAGATGATGCACAAGAAAGCCTGCAGTTTGCTGAAGACAAGCAGACTAAGGACATGGATTCCTGGAACCATGTCCTGTGGACTGATGAGACCAAGATAAACTTATTTGGTTCAGATGGTGTCCAGCGTGTGTGGCGGCAACCAGGTGAGGAGTACAAAGACACGTGTGTCTCTCTCACGGGTGTTGCCAGCGTTTTGGGTTATCTTTTGTGACATTTACTGCTGGACACTTCATGTGACTTGATAAGCCTGTATACTTGATAGTTTTTTTTTTTTTATCCTTTGGGCCACGGATCTCCAAACTACAGCCCTCCAGCTGTTGCAGAACTACACATCCCATAACGCACTGTAAAACTCAGATATGACTAGGCATAATGGGAATTGTATAATGGATGAAAAGTCAGGCGCTACTAAACCACTTCAGCTTCTCAAGACAAATAAAGCACAAAGAACAATATAATAAACATTAGTCCATAAAAATCTATTTGTAAAAAATAGTGAATATTGAAAATCCATATGAGGGATTAAATATTCCTTTTTAAAATCCTCCAGCCACTGTGTTTTAAAAATATAAAGTTCTTAGATCTCCTTCCATTAGTGCTCCACCACAGTGCATACAAAATGCACACTCACCAACCATAAATGCCTTGGATATTTGAGAGTATCACCCAATATCACTCCTCAGATCACAGTTCTGATGATCCACACATATATTGCTGTGTACAGTTGCACCAATCACTGGCTCTCCAGATCTCCTTCTCTCATTACCAACCACCGGGACCCAGAAAAAAGTATAATATTCCAAGACAGTGTAATATCGTTACATCTTCCAACAGGACAACGACCCTAAGCACACAGTCAAGATACCAAGGAGTGGCTACGGGACAACTCTGTGAATGTCTTTGAGTGATCCATCCAGAGCCCAGACTTGAACCCGATTGAACATCTCTGGAAAGATCTGAAACTGGCTGTGCACCGACGCTCCCCATCAAACCTGATGGAGCTTGAGAGGTCCCACAAAGAAGAATGGGAGAAACTGCCCAAAAATAGACGTGCTAAGCTTGTAGCATCATACTCAAAAAAACTTGAGGCTGTAATTGGTGCCAAAGGTGCTTCAATAAAGTATTGAGCAAAGGCTGTGAATGCTTACTGTATGTACATGTGATTTTTTTTGGTTTTTATTTTTTAATACATTTGCAAACATTTCAAACAAACGTCTTTCATGTTGTCGATATGGGGTATTGTTTGTAGAATTTTGAAGAAAATAATGCATTTAATCCATTTTGGAATAAGGCTGTAACATAACAAAATGTGGAAAAAAGTGAAGCCCTGTGAATACTTTCCCAGAGTAATACATTATAGAGCAGAGATATGCAATTAGTGGACCTCCAGCTGTTGCAGAACTACAAGTCCCATGAGGCAAAGCAAGATTCTGACAGCCACAAGCATGACACTCAGAGGCAAAGGCATGATGGGACTTATAGTTTTGCAGAAGCTGGAGGTCCGCTAATTGCATATCCCTGGTATAGAGGGTAAATCTCACCAGTGGAGACACAGACAGCCATTAAAACGTTAATGGGCTTCTAACCACTCCATATGCTATCAAAGACTAAAAGGTACATTTAAGGTTTATTCATTTATTTGCAACATTTACTAGAGTGCATTTGGCTGCAGTTTGTATGCCAGTGACTACTCAGAAAAATGGAATCCTATTCTCCAAGATAAAGAAGAGAAGCCATTATACTGAAACATTGGGAGAGCCAAGGACTGGCTGCAAAAAAGAAATTATGCAGGATAACAGCGTTCATAAATGTTTAAAACCTGGTGTTTCATTTTGGCTGGAGGGTCTTTTTAAACGCACCCTCTAAATAATTGTTGAAAAAACAATCTTATTTCTAGGACTGTACACACAATAGACATGATTTGCCTGTGTAGAGTGAAGCTCCTTCAACTATTAATCAGTAATAAAGGTGATCTTTAGCACTGCAGTGCGCATTACATTTGCATAGACTAGCCTGTCCGATCCCATAAATCGGTTTTAGTACATGCTAACTATCTAATTAAAGTATAACCTCTGTAGAAAACATTACTTAAATATAGTTTTAGGAGGTCATTAAAAATTATGTCAATAATAAAAACATTGGTAATTAAATGTTACCTCTGCAGGTAATAAAGCCATCAAAAGGACATTAAGAAACTTATGCTGAAAAACCCACACTTTAAACAAGAAGATAAAGTTAAGGAAGAATTTCCGAAGCTCATGATGTTGTTCCACACCACCCAGAAGGCCATGTATCATTTCATCAAGATATGTCTGTTACTCCATTTAGCAATGAAAGTACCGGTATATGTTGTTTCTATGCTTATAGGAGTTGATGTTGTTTTGTCTCCCTCTGGATCAACACACACACACACACTGAACTTAATGGACCCATGTTGTTTTTTTTTATCAATTACAGTATATCTAATATGTAACTATGTAGCTCAGTGTGGTGTTCATAGCCCTGGCCTGTAGATGTCACTATTTACAGTTCTTACATGTGTAATATTTGCTATGTTGCGTGCAAGTTAATTCCTGCTCCTGTGATATACTTACAAGACTGCACATGTTTTATGAATGCCTGAACTTATTACCACTTGTCACGTGCCCACAGTACATTTACTGTTGTGATGCTGTGATTGGCCAACAGCTATCACATGGTACTTGGCACCCCGTACCATGTGATTAGTTGTCGTCAATTACAGCATCACAATAATAAGCAAGTTGTTGTAAATGAAAGCCATTAATGACCGCCAAAACTATTGCTTACAGCAGTGATCATCATTTGAAGCAGAAGTAGTGTAAAAAAAAAAAAACCTGATCACCCCCCTCTTCCCCGAGTAGTTCACTGTCACTATGGTGACACTAGGGTTGCCACCTCATCCCTTTAAACCCAAACACATATTAATTACACAGGTTCTGTGGCTGATTAAGGTGGTAATTAAACTCACTTAGTGCCTTACCTGCATTTAATTATCCACAAAACCTGTGTAATTAATATGTGCTCGGGTTTAAAGGGATGAGGTGGCAACTCTAGGTGACACTGAACTACTCTTATGACAATATATTAAAAAAAGAAAACAGATGTTAAAAAATGATTATTTTCTTTAACAGTTCTGGGTGGACGTCATATGACTGTCACGATCTGAGGACTGAAACACCTGGGACTAGGTCTAGTGGAGCAGTAGGGGCAATTAAATGGGTGTGCAAGGGTATGGATCCTGGAGGGTGCAGGAGCAGTGTGACTGCGCGCAAACGGAGGGTTCTCAGGGTCACAGGATCTAAGGAGCCGCCTGGTCTTCACCGGGGCCACTGGAGGTGTGGATGTTGAGCTGCCCCAGGTTGCGTCTCTCTAACACACCCAGCAGATAGCACACAGGATGGACTCAGGGTACACACAGGATGCAAGGACCAAAGGAAAGACTATGGCAGCTAGCAAGAAGAGACACTAGGGGGAGAATACAGGGAACATCCGTAAAGCACAGGAGAGCAAGGGAAACCTGGGCAATAATGCAGAGAGCGATGGACACAGCAAGCAGGAATGAAGGGCAAAGCAAAACGACAAGATACAATGGTGTGGAGAGCACCCACAGCAACAGAAAATGAAGGGGTACATGGACAGAAACCAAAGGAAATGTAAGAGGAAGAACATTGAGAACAGTGACAAGACCGGAAAAACACACAGAATACAACTGTACTGAAGGAACAGCAAACACCAGAGGAACAGGGAGGTCCAACTTCAGCGTGGAGACACGTTGCTCGAACACTATTCCTCAGGTGCAAATGCTTAATAATATCTAATAATTCCTAGATTGGCAGGAACCTGAGCATCTCAGGCAGGGGGTAAAGCCCGGTGCTGGATCAATGTACACGGAACCCTGACATTGATGTCCTCTCAGAACAAGGTCAGTCGATGACTGATTAGTGTACAGGCCCACTTCTGGTACCATGTGATTGCTGTGACCAAACACAAACTTCTTGGAGTTGGTGATATCCTCAGGATTGGTGGATGCCCAACCACTTTCTGTCATTCATCAGTCTAGAGCAACATTTTCAACACAGAGGAACCCTTGAAATAACTTTATGGTCTCAGGGAACCCCTACTAAAAATGAATATATCTACAACTCGTGATGGTCAGTGGGAAGAATTTCCCTCTTACAGATAGCTAGAAAGATCAATGGTGTCAATGGGAGCTTATCGAAGAGGCAGAAATTGCTCAATATTCTAGGAACCCCTAGCAACCTCTGGATGAACCTTGTTGAGAAACCCTGGTCTAGAGACACTGTATGCAAACACCTCAGTTACTGACAACCCCTTTATTGCAAGCAGTACAATTGCTTACCTGTTTAACCTCATTGACCTAGCTAGCAGAAGACAACTGATACCACTGCACCAGAATTTCTCAGCAATCCAGGATTCCTGACTGCTTTTTCTTTAGTTAAGGAAACACTGCTCTCTGAGGCTATGATCATCATCATAAAAGGAGGGCCTTATTTAGATAAATATGACTGAACTTAGAGTGTCACAAGGGTCAGGAGTAGGGATGAGCTTCGTGTTCGAGTCAAACCCATGTTCGACTCGAACATCAGCTGTTCAGTCGTTAGCCGAATTGCGAACGATATGGGCCGTTCGCGCCAAATTCGTGTGGCGCGTCACGGCCCATAATTCACTGCGGCATCGCAGTGCATTGCTTGCTGATGATTGGCCAAGCATGCACTATGACCCGCATGCTTGGCCAATCACAGCGCCGCCTGAACAGAGAGCCGTAATTGGCCAAAGCCAAGGAGGCTTTGGCCAATTATGGCTCAGGGGATTTAGTACACGACCCACACTATATAAGGCCGCCTGCACGGCGGCCCTGTGTAGTGTGTGTTCCGGCGTTGAAAGAGATAGACAGAGAGACAGTGTTTGATTTGAGTTAGATAGATTAGGCAGAACAGTCAGTCAGTTAGCTGCACTTACAGTGTATTGTGTATATATATGCATCCCAGGTGTTGCATATATATATATACACTGTACTCAGTTTAGCTAGATCCGTTCCTGTTATCTTCTAGACTATTTACATTTAGTGCAGTGCGTCCTGCTCACAGTGTTCAGCTAGATCCGTTCCTGTTATCTTCTAGACTATTTACATTTAGTGCAGTGCGTCCTGCTCACAGTGTTCAGCTAGATCCGTTCCTGTTAAATTCTAGACTATTTACATTTAGTGCAGTGCGTCCTGCTCACAGTGTTCAGCTAGATCCGTTCCTGTTATCTTCTAGACTATTTACATTTAGTGCAGTGTGTCCTGCTCACAGTGTTCAGCTAGATCCGTTCCTGTTATCTTCTAGACTAATTACATTTAGTGCAGTGCGTCCTGCTCACAGTGTTCAGCTAGATCTGTTCCTGTTATCTTCTAGACTATTTACATTTAGTGCAGTGCGTCCTGCTCACAGTGTTCAGCTAGATCCGTTCCTGTTATCTTCTAGACTATTTACATTTAGTGCAGAGCGTCCTGCTCACAGTGTTCAGCTAGATCCGTTCCTGTTAAATTCTAGACTATTTACATTTAGTGCAGTGCGTCCTGCTCACAGTGTTCAGCTAGATCCGTTCCTGTTATCTTCTAGACTATTTACATTTAGTGCAGTGCGTCCTGCTCACAGTGTTCAGCTAGATCCGTTCCTGTTATCTTCCTACTGACAGGCAGGCTTGTCTTGTTACAGTATATAAAGCTACCTGAAGAAAATTACTGGTGTTCTTTTGATTCTATTAGTACCACGGTCAGGCAGCTAGACTATTTACAGTTAGTGCAGTGCGTCCTGCTCACAGTGTTCAGCTAAACCTGCAAGTTAGTGGGGTGCGTCCACCTCACAGTGTTCAGCTAAAGCTACCTGTAGAAGGTTGGTGGTGTTCTCATACTACAGGCAGGTAGTTGATTTTGCTAGCTGCAGTATATATATATATATATATATATATATATATATATATATATATATATATCCCAACTTAGTGCAGCTACAGGCCATTAGTATGTCTGGAAGGCCAAGAAGGAGAGGCAGACAGTCACAAGCCAATAAGAGAGGGCAAGCAGGCTCTGTGTCTAGTGCTGGTCGTGGAGACGGTGCATCCTCATCAGCACGTGGCCATGGGACACGCTTGGCCTTTTTTTCGGCAGCTGGCCGTGTTGAGCCGCAACATGCGGAAGACTTGGTCGAGTGGATGTCCAAGCCGTCCTCATCCTCCTCATCCTCTCTCACCCATGCCCAGGGTGCTTTGTCTGGCAAAGCAGCGGCCTCTTCCCTCGGCTCAATGTCATCAGTGACTCCTTCCCTAGCTCCACCATGTCCTCCTGAGGAGTCCCTCGAACTGTTTGACCACAGTATTGGGTACGTGCTCCAGGAGGATGCCCAGCGTTTGGAAGGCTCTGATGATGATACTGAGCTCGATGAAGGCAGTAACATGAACACGGACAGAGGGGGTGCCCAAGAAGGACAGCAATCTGGCAGTCATGCTCCCCCTGCTGCAGCATACTGCCGGGTTTGCTCCAGTGATGAGGAGGGAGGGGATGATGAGGTCACTGACTCAACTTGGGTGCCTGATAGGAGAGAGGAGGAGGAGGAGGAGGAGGCGGCACATCACCAACGAGGCAGGATGCCCTCCAGGGGCCAGCCTAAGGGCAGCACATTGACTGCATCACATGTGCAGGGCGCTGCAGTCTCTGCGCGTTATTCAAAAAGTTCTTTGGTGTGGGCCTTTTTTGAGACGAGTGCATCAGATCGCACCGCTGCTATTTGCAACATATGTCTCAAGCGTATCTCACGTGGCCAAAACATCTCCCGCTTGGGTACCACATGCTTGACCAGACATATGTTGACCTGCCATGCAGTTCGTTGGCAAGCGCATCTAAAAGACCCACACCAAAGAACAAAGAGGACCTCTCCTTGCTCCTCATCAGCTGAGATTTCCAACCCCACTAGACCTTCAGTCCTCTCTGAGACCTGCACTGAGAGGAATGAAGGTGTAGAATTAGGTGTGTCACAGCCAAGTACTTGTGGGCAATCTGCTTTTGGTACACCGACGTCAGATTGTACCAGTCAAATTTCCCTGCCCCAGCTGCTGCACCGCCGAAAGAAGTTTGCTCCCAGCCATCCACATGCCCAGCGGTTGAATGCTAGCTTGGCAAAATTGCTGGCACTTCAACTGCTGCCTTTTCAGTTGGTAGACTCTGCCCCCTTCCGTGAGTTTGTGGAATGTGCGGTTCCTCAGTGGCAGGTACCCAAGCGCCACTTTTTCTCACGGAAGGCGATTCTGGCTCTCTACCGGCATGTGGAAGGCAATGTCCATGCCTCGCTGGACAGGGCGGTCAGCGGTAAGGTGCATATTACCGCTGACTCATGGTCCAGCAGGCATGGACAGGGACGTTACCTAAGTTTCACGGCGCATTGGGTGACTCTGCTGGCAGCTGGGAAGGATGCAGGACAAGGTGCAGTAGTGTTGGAGGTTGTTCCACCACCACGCCTCCAAAATGCTAATGATTGTGACACACCTCTCTCCTCCACCCCCTCCTCTTCTTCTTCCTCCATGGCCTCTTCCTCGGAACCAGCGGTGCTCCGTAGTCGTTCAAGGGGCTACGCAAGTACGCAGGCCAAAAGATGCCATGCGGTGCTTGATCTGGTGTGCTTGGGGGACAGGAGCCACACTGGGGCAGAGGTTCTGTCAGCTCTTCAGGGGCAGGTTCAGAGGTGGTTGACGCCACGCCAACTTAAGGCAGGAATGGTGGTTTGCGACAATGGCACCAACCTCCTCTCTGCCCTCCGACAGGGACAAATGACCCATGTGCCCTGTTTGGCTCACGTCCTTAACTTGGTGGTGCAGCGGTTCTTGGGCAGGTACCCGGGCTTACAGGATGTCCTGAGGCAGGCCAGGAAAGTCTGTGTGCATTTCCGCCGGTCATATAATGCCAGTGCTCGGCTGACGGACCTCCAAAAGGAGTTTAACCTGCCCAAGAACCGCCTAATCTGTGACATGCCCACCAGGTGGAACTCAACGTTGGCCAAGCTGCAGCGGCTGCACACGCAGCAGAGGGCCATCAATGAGTACCTGTGCGACTATGGCACCAGGACAGGGTCAGGGGAGCTTGGTTTTTTTTCCCCACGCCAGTGGGCCATGATCAGGGATGCATGCACTGTCCTGTCATCATTTGAGGAGGCCACGAGGATGGTGAGCAGTGACAGTGCATGCATCAGTGACACTGTCCCCCTTGTCCACCTGTTGGAGCACACGCTGCGTGGAATAATGGACAGGGCACTTGAGGCAGAACAGAGGCAGGAAGAGGAGGACTTCCTTAGCTCTCAAGGCCCCCTTTATCCAGACAGTGTTCCTGCGTGCCCGCCGATCACACAGGAAGAGGAGGAGGAGGAGGAGGAGGAGGAGGAAGATTGTGTCAGTATGGAGGTGGAGCCTGGCACTCAGCATCAGCAGCAGTCTTTAAGGGATCAGTCCCAAGAAACACATGGACTTGTACGTGGCTGGGAGGAGGTGGCTGCGGACCATGTCGTCCTTAGTGACCCAGAGGACTCCGGACCGAATGCCTCAGCAAACCTACGCTGCATGGCCTCCCTGATCCTGCAAAGCCTGCGTAAGGATCCTCGTATTCGTGGTATCAAGGAGAAGGACCAATACTGGCTGGCAACCCTCCTTGATCCACGTTACAAGGGTAAGGTTGCGGACCTTATCTTGCCATCGCAGAGGGAGCAGAGGATGAAACATCTTCGGGAGGCCTTGCAGAAAGGTCTGTGCAATGCGTTCCCAGAGACTGGGAGGTTACAAACTCCTGTTTCTGGACAACGTGTTGCTGAGGCTTCGGTCAGTCAAAGAAGGAGCAGTGGAGAAGGTGGCCGTCTGACCGATGCGTTCAGACAATTTTTTGGTCCGCAGCCCCAAGGTATGATCGGTTCCAGCAACCATCGCCAGCGTCTGTTTTACATGGTGCAGGAATACCTAGGGGCAAGATCAGACTTGGACACCTTTCCCACCGAAAATCCTCTGGGTTACTGGGTCTTGAGGATGGATCACTGGCCAGAGCTTGCACAGTATGCAATTGAGCTACTGGCCTGTCCTGCATCCAGCGTTCTTTCGGAACGCACATTCAGTGCTGCTGGAGGCGTGGTAACTGATCACAGGGTGCGTCTGTCCACGACTCGGTCGATCGACTGACCTTCATAAAAATGAATCAGTCTTGGATCACCACCAGCTACCAAGCACCTGATGCTGATGTAACCGAATAATTTTTTTTGAAATCTCAGATCCCTTCAAAGACTGCCTATGCTGATGCTGAGTGACTATCCCTGAGAAATTATCCTCTTCCTCCTCAATCATCACGCTGATAGCTTGTAAGAACATTTTTGGTTCTGGGCGCCACCACCAGTGCCTAAGGCACAATTTTTCTGCCCCTGTCTAACAGGGGCGTGTAATTACAATTTTTGATGCAATACTTTGCAGCAGGGCTCATTCCTGCATTCCAACTAGAGTGTCTGTGAGGGGTTGCAGTGTTGTGGCACCAGCACCAGTGCCCAAGGCCCAATTTTTCTGCTCCTGTCTAACAGGGGCGTGTAATTACAATTTTTGATGCAATACTTTGCAGCAGGGCTCGTTCCTGCGTTCCAACTAGAGTGTCTGTAAGGGGTTGCAGTGTTGTGGCACCAGCACCAGTGCCTAAGGCCTAATTTTTCAGCTCCTGTTCAACAGGGGCATGTAATTACAATTCTTGATCTAATATTTCACAGCAGGGCCCTGCGAGGGCTTACAGTGTTGTGGCCACAGCAACACCTAAGGCCCAAATTTCTGCTGAGTATATAGGGCAGGACCCTACTTTCAAACATCTAACTTACAAACGACTCCTACTTGCAAACGGAAGGAGACAACAGGAAGTGAGATGAAATCTACCCCTAGGAAGGGAAATTCTCTCCTGTAAGTGTTAATATGGGGAAAAAAATTCTCCTTTCCACTGATGCTTTCCAATCCTTGTTCCACAAAAAAACCCAAATTTTCAAAAAACATTTTTCATTGGGACAAAAAGTGAGGTGAAATCTTCTGAAGAGGAGGAAAGACAGCAAAACAAATGTCACAGGGGTGATAACCCTTCCCTATGTTTTCCAAAAAGCTTAAAAAAGATTTTTTGGCTGGAGCTAAACACGTTAAAAATGTACCCGTTCAAAATTACAAAGAGATTCTACTTAACAACAAACCTACAGTCCCTGTCTTGTTTGCACCGCCTGTATACTGCTGTTCAGAGTATATAGGGCCTGGTGGCCCCACACCTTTCCTTATTTTAATTTGGGTGCGGGGTTCCCCTTAATATCCATACAAGACCCAAAGGGCCTGGTAATGGACTGGGGGGTACCCATGCCGTTTGTCTCACTGATTTTCATCCATATTGCCATGACCCGACATTACATTAAACCCGCAAGCAGTTTTAAATGAGATTTTTTCCTTTAAAAATGACATTTGGTGCAGGGACTGTTCTAAACACGGGAAACACGCGTCACTTTACAGGCATACTATAGACACCCCCCAGGTACGATATTTAAAGGAATATTCCACTTTTTTTTTTTTTACTTTAAGCATCGTTAAAATCACTGCTCCCGAAAAAACGGCCGTTTTTAAAAGTTTTTTTTGCATTGATACATGTCCCCTGGGGTAGGACCCGGGTCCCCAAACCCTTTTTAGGACAATACCATGCAAATTAGCCTTTAAGATGAGCACTTTTGATTTCGAACGTTCGAGTCCCATAGACGTCAATGGGGTTCTAATGTTCGTGCGAACTTTCGGTCCGTTCGCAGGTTCTGGTGCCAACCGAACCGGGGGGTGTTCGGCTCATCCCTAGTCAGGAGGCTAGCAAGGTCAGGACAATAACTGGGGACAAGTATCATTAAGCGGTTGCTATGGGGGTAGCGCAACACATATTTAATCTTTAGCATTACTTTAGCATTACAATTCTACTTCCTCCTCTCCTCTTCCTTTCTCTGTAGGGATCCCACAAGGTTCTGTTCTCGAACTTTTCCTACCGTGTTTTCCCAAAAATAAGACCGGGTCTTATATAAATTTTGCCTACAAAAATGCATTAGGGCTTATTTTCAGGGGATGTCTTACAGTATTTGTCCCCTGTCTTCTCTCTCCCTCTCCCTCCCTGTCAGCTCAGGAGTCAGCATCTCTGTAATCCCCAAAATAAACACTAGTTGAAGACCTTGTAAATTTAATCTGCTCTGTAAATGGATTATATAATGTCCAGTGTGTGTCTTTATATAACATTGTAGAAAATACCTTATTTGCTGCGCCTCTGGGCGCTCACATGACATGCCAGAGCTCTTCTTCCCTGCTCCGATCACTGCTGAAGAAGAGGCCGAGATCCCCTCTGACGTCAGCCCTGCTCTGAGCACTGCAGAGGGAGGGGCTGCTGGGAGGAGAGGAGGTGAGTTCCGGTGGCGCCCTGCAGCGCTGTAACAAGGTATTTTCTACAATAATGCTACATAAAGACACACACTGAACATTATATAACTATTTTACAGCGTGGATTACATGATTTTACAAGGACTTTAACTAGGGCTTATTTTAGCTACCCCAGCTACCTTTTTACTGCGCTAATTCTGTTCAATTGAACCAAATTTTTACCACAGTTTTACTATTTATTGGAAATATTTTTGTCAATAAATTTTTCCTTTTACTATCGGATTTACACCATGTGGAAGCCTTGTTTCTTTGTTTCTTCCATATTATATGTGGGGGGTTGCCACTGAGCGAGAACCTGGTGAAAGACCCCAGCCAGGGCCGGATTAACATGGGGGCTGATGGAGCTGCAGCTCCAGGCCCCTGCCTTAAAATCTGCCCTCACAGCCAGCAATATAAGCCTGGTTTCTCCTGCCCATAAACGTCTATGGGACAGGAGAAGCTGTGTGTAAATGGAGGGGTGTCTGGCTGCATCTGTGTTGGCTCACTGTGTTTATTACAGTGTCACAGTGCACAGTTCCCCCCTACACAAATGGCTCTGCCTTCCCCCTCCCCTCTCTCCTCTCTCTGTGTGCAGTGAAGGAGCCGTGTGGGCTGGGAAATTATGAACAGAGCAACTGCAGCCGGCAGATAGAAGGTGAACACATATGTGAGTGATAAGCTTCCAACCATCCAAGTGTGAGCTCAGTGACTGGACTCTTATCTCCCTTCTCTCCCCCTCTTTTACCTTTATCTTCAGCAATGGCTGTTATAACTGCAGTCAATATGTAGATTTGGCTCCTTGTGCTTTTAGGTTGGTTCACACTCATTTGCTGTGTTTTGGCCCATTGCTGGTGTATCCGCAGTTTTCCTGCGTTTTACCCACAGTCCTATTGATTTCTATTAGGTTGCATGTTTGTTCTGAAAGCGCACCAAAATCAATAGGACTGCAAGCTAAAACTGCAGATACACAAGCAGTGCGCCCAAACTGCAGCACACCAGTGTGAGCCCAAAGGCTGTACACACAACCCTCTATAGAACTTGGTCTGATCAATACTCCTGGCTTTCATTTTACACACAGCCATACCATCCCAGATCAGGAGGGGTGGGGGCTCCAGGGATTTGTTTGACTATGCAGGCCCTGTCCCTTCTCTACCCATCCTGGAGGGAGTGGCAGGCTGCTGGTGGCAGTTGGCACACTGTATCTGGTGGCAGGCTGCTAGTGGCAAGTGGCACACTGTATCTGGTGACAGGCTGCAGGTGACAAGTGGCACACTGTATCTGGTGGCAGGCTGCTAGTGGCAAGTGGCACACTGTATCTGGTGGCCGGCTGCTGGTTGGCAAGTGGCACACTGTATCTGGTGGCAGGCTGCTGGTTGGCAAGTGGCACACTGTATCTGGTGGCAGGCTGCTAGTGGCAAGTGGCACACTGTATCTGGTGACAGGCTGCTAGTGGCATGTGGCACACTGTATCTGGTGACAGGCTGCAGGTGACAAGTGGCCCACTGTATCTGGTGGCAGGCTTCTAGTGGCAAGTGGCACACTGTATCTGGTGGCAGGCTTCTAGTGGCAAGTGGCACACTGTATCTGGTGGCAGGCTGCTGGTGGCAAGTGGCACACTGTGTCTGGTGACAGGCTGCTAGTGGCATGTGGCACACTGTATCTGGTGACAGGCTGCAGGTGACAAGTGGCACACTGTATCTGGTGGCAGGCTTCTAGTGGCAAGTGGCACACTGTATCTGGTGGCAGGCTGCTGGTGGCAAGTGGCACACTGTATCTGGTGGTAGGCTGTGGTTGGCAAGTAGCACACTGTATCTGGTGGCAAGTGGCACACTGTATCTGGTGGCAAGTGGCACACTGTATCTGGTGGCAGGCTGCTGGTGGCAAGTGGCACACTGTATCTGGTGGCAAGTGACACACTATCTGGTGGAAGGCTGCTGGTGGTAAGTGACACACTGTATCTGGTGGTAGGCTGTGGTTGGCAAGTGGCACACTGTATCTGGTGGCAGGCTGCCGGTGGCAAGTGGCACACTGTATCTGGTGACAGGCTGTGGTTGGCAAGTGGCGCACTGTATCTGGTGAAAGGCTGCTGTTGGCAAGTGGCACACTGTATCTGGTGGCTGGCTGCTAGTGGCAAGTGGCACACTGTATCTAGTGGCAGGCTGCTGGTGGCAATTGGCACATTGTATCTGGTGGCCGGCTGTGGGTAGCAAGTGGCACACTGTATCTGGTGGCAAGTGGCACACTGTATCTGGTGGCAAGTGGCACACTGTATCTGGTGGCAGGCTGCTGGTGGCAAGTGACATGCTGCATCTAGCGGCAGGCAACTGTGGAAAGTGATACTCTACATCTGGTGGCAGGCTATGGGTGGCAAGTGACAAGTTCAGGTCCCACTGATTCTGCACGATGGTGAGTTGAACTATTTCACTATATATTACAATGTAGTAACTGAAATAATGGAATTTGATCATCCTGACACCATATCAAGCATGGTGTCAGGATGATTGATTTTAAGTACTAACACCAGCCATTTACCTGACAAATCACCGCCACCGCAGATTTCCCCACCAACCCCGAGACTACACCCCCCACCCTCATCTTTTTTTGAGAAGAGGGGGTTGTCTCTGAATGACAGTTTGGAAATGTGGTCTCCCTATGTTGCTGCTGGTGAGAGACCGCATAGCAGGTGGTATTGGTGGTGTTGCTGCTGCTCAGAGGCTGCACGGCTGGTATTACTGGTGAGAGTATATTTAATTCGTTTTAGCGAAAAATTGTTTGCATTTTCATTTTGTTTCCATAAAAAGGCCCACCGAAATTCTCAGCACCAGGCCCATGATTCTCTTAATCTGGCCCTGACCCCAGCCCATATCTGGGTAAGAAACCTGACCCAGAAAAACAAGAACAGGAGCATCTGGCCCACCACCATTCCTCCTAGGAGTGTTAAAACTGTGAGGTTCTTCCTGCCTATCCGGCATCTCTCCGAGATTGGAATCAACTTTAACTCTACCGCTCAGACGGTACAAGCCTATATGACTCACCGCCAATGGCCAGTGAGTCCATCATCTCTGGTAAGGGCATTTCATTTCTCCTAGTTGAAGTGTATGTCTTGTAAGAAGATTTGGCCCTGGATGCTGGCATACCGTATACCATTACCTTGCTGTGAAAAATATACACACAAGTTTTGAACATTTTGTACCTCCAAGAACTGTTAATACATATAGACTTTCTATTATATATATGTTTATCAGCCATTCCATTATATTTCTGTGTTTATGATCTCTGGTTTTTACGGCCACCTCATGAATGCGGATTTGCCTAGATATGTCTGCATGGATATGTTGTTGCAATATTCCAGACTTTCCATTCATTTGGGTTTAACCTTGTTTATATATTGTGTAATTTATTTTTTATTTTTTTTGGATGTTTTTTCCAAAGAGATACACTTGCACTGTCTATAGACAGTCACCTATCTGTGAAACTTTTGAAAATACTCACTCTCTGCTTTTAGTACCAAAATGTAGAGGTTGTCCACACACTTGTGAATTTCCAGTTACCACTTTCACCATTGGGATTCTACACTCCCTAGGTAGATTCTTATCACAGTTATAGCGCTACACTTTATTGTTTTCATATTTACCTACACAATTAGTCTTTTTGTTAGTGTTGGCTGCTCTTGTACTTTAAGTTGGCGCAGCAGTTCCCTCCATCTATCTACATCGATTGCTGAAATTAGTATTGGTCTCCCTCCGCTGTTTGCACAGCTTTCAAATTCTGCCCGTCAAATGGTATCTCTCGTCGAAAAATGCCTCCTTCGATGTGTGCATGAGCTATGGTGACGTCACGCCACCTGATACGGAAATCAGCTGGAGTGGCCTTTCCGTACTGCGCATGTGCGGGCACCAGCAGCGGCCCGTCCATAGGTGGTGCACAGGCGCCGCCCCCCCCCCACCCAACAGTCACAAAAAAATAAAAAAAAGTTCTTTAAGTGCACTGTGTTTGGGCGCCAGACACAGTGCACTATGGGAAGCGCCACGTCAATGCAATCATGAGATTGCAGGCGAGGCGCTTAATTTGCAGAGTTTTGACCTGCTTTGTGTCGCATTGAAAAGTGGCTGCATTTGATTGGCACAAGTGGCTGCATATACTGAGCACAAGTGGCTGCATATGATGGGCACAAGTGGCTGCATATGATGGGCACAAGTGGCTGCATTTGACGGGCACAAGTGGCTGCATATGATGGGCACAAGTGGCTGCATATGATAGGCACAAGTGGCTTCATTTGATTGGCACAAGTGGCTACATATGATGGGCACAAGTGGCTGCATTTGATGGGCACAAGTGGCTGCATATGAAGGGGCAGAGTGGCTGCATATGATGGGCACAGTGGCTGCATATGATGGGCACAAGTGGCTGCATATGATGGGCACAGTGGCTGCATTTGATGGGCACAATGGCTGCATATGATGGGCACAAGTGGCTGCATATGAAGGGCACAAGTGGCTGCATATGACGGACAATAGTGGCTGCATATGATTGGCACAATGGCTGCATTTGATTGGCACAAGTGGCTACATATGATGGGCACAGTAGCTGCATTTGATGGGCACAATGGCTGTATATGATGGGCACAAGTGGCTGTATATGTTGGTCACAAGTGGCTGCATTTGATGGGCACAGTGGCTGCATATGATGGGTACAAGTGGCTGTATATGATGGGCACTGTGGCTGCCTTTGATGGGCACAATGGCTGCATATGATGGGCACAAGTGGCTGCGTTTGATGGGCACAATGGCTGCAATTGATGGGCACAGTGGCTGCATTTGATGGGCACAGTGGCTGCATTTGATGGGCACAATGGCTGCATTTGATGGGCACAGTGAGGCTGCAATTGATGGGGGGGGGGGTAGTATTTTTCAGTTTGTTTGCCCTCCCCCCCCCCACAAAAAAAAAATTTTGAGCACCAGCCGCCACTGGTGGGCACTTTTTGAAATAACACCGGCACTGTGGATGAGCCCTAGTACAGCACCACCAAGTGTCATGTCCGATACAAATGTGTGCACATCAGGGTGTCTCCAGGGGAATCTTTCAATGGATAAGAGACGCCCTGTGAGCAGGAGCTGCATACACTAGAATTACGGAAGCAATGTAATTTGCAAAGACAGAGGACAAGAAGCAATAATTATGTAAACTATGCTACTACATTTATTATTGTTTTATTTTTCAATGTAAGATTTATTATCACATTAACAAAAATAATTCGAAATTGGCAAGAGCCTTTAAGGACAGGATGAGAAAAGAAAAAGGCAAAAGGCTTTATTTGCTAACTTGCTTTATTTACCTACTGTATATATACTAAAGGAGCTAAGGTACTTTCAACATGTATTTATTCTTTAAAATCAGTTCCCTTGACAGAGGTAATACTGTACATGAAATGATTTCTACACCTCTTCACATATCGTCGCTGTGGCCTGTTTATCGCTGTAATATTTTCTATACGTGATGACTGAACTCAAAAACATTTCTCTTGTTTTCTGTATCCTAACCTCGGAATTATACAGCGCAGTATAGAGCCAGTCACAATGTAGCTGACACTATGAACTCCATTAAATCTAACAAAATAAAATTGCTTTTTTTTATAAACTGAGGGCAAAACACAACAGCTAGAGATAGACAATATGTCCATGCATTAAAATCCGGGATTGCTATTTGAGACTTGCGTCACAGCCCTGTCGCGTTTCTTTTCATTTTCATCATTACAGATCCTCTGACACTGAAAATTTCAAATTAAATTGCAAACAAGATTATGTTTACATTGATGCATCTGCTGAGTGAAGACGAGGTCATCAGTCATCTCCGGTCGGCAGATGTTGATGGTAGATGTCTCCATTTGCCTCTGGTGATTGGGCAGACCCCATCTGTTTCCTCGATCCTCTGATGCTTTACAGTGCAGGCATCGCTTTGAAGACTGGCAAAGTTCAGTGTCGTACTTCCACAATCAAACACTGTATTACCTTTGCGGCGAGATGTACGGGCTGTCTATTTATAGATGAGATAAACAGGCCAGCTTGATGAAATGAAATGTACAGTTATTATGGTGAAGGAATGACAATGTATGCTTGTGCCTGGTGGGAAATTCCCTGATTGGCAGTATAGAAGAGAAAGAGAAATTAAAAAAAAACTTTTTAACATCTTCTTTTTCTGAACATGATTCTTTGTCTAGAGCTCATGTGTCAAACACAAAGCCCACGGGCCAAATCCAGCCCGTCAGTCCATTTCATGTGACCCTCGCACCTTACCTATAGCTGCGGCAGCAGAGAGGAGGACAGAACTCTTCCAACAGATCCTGAGCTTCTCTGTGCAGCCGTGAAGATGCTCTCTCCCCCCACCGCATCTCATTAGTTGGCAGCAGAGTGGAGAACAAAACTCCTTCTACAGATCCAGCAGCAGCACAAGATATGCATACCTCTCAACCGTCCCGGATTGGCCGTGAAAGTCCCGCCTTGGAAGGTCTGTCCCGCGTCCAAGGCACCTTCATTCCGGGACAATACAATGTCCCAGAATTGCCCCCTGCCTGGGCGGATCTGCTGCCCCCTAAAAATGTCGCCGCTGTCCCTCACTGCCTGGTGTACTGCGAGACCTGCGGCTCTTTATTATTAATCCCCTGGCGCTGCCTGGCTCACTGCTCAAACAACTGGTTGCTAGACACAGCCCGCCTGGCGTGTAGCAACCAGTGATGTCATGACAAGGAGGAGAGAAGGCCCCAGCATTCAGAGCGAGCCGGAGGAGAATTTAACTTCCTCCTCCTCGTGCCTAAGCTCCTCCCCGACTCCACCCACAACTCTGCTTCCTGCCTGATGATTGTTCCTGCTGCTGGAAGGAAGGTAGGAGAAATGCTCCCTGCCTCGAGGATGCTCATGGTCACACTGCTCCATCCCATACACTGCCCCACTCCAGTCATGCTGCTGTACAGTCCCCCCATACTCCCCTCCACTATCCCATTCCATCCTGCCCTCCACTACCCCCCTTCCCATAATACTGCCCTCCACTACCCCCCTCCCATCATACTGCCCTCCACTACCCCCCTCCCATCATACTGCTCTTCACTACCCCCCTTCCCATCATACTGCCCTCCACTACCACCCCTGCCATCATACTGCCCTCCACTACCACCCCCTCCCATCATACTACCCTCCACTACCACCCCCTCCCATCATACTGCCCTCCACTACCCCTCTCCCATCATACTGCCCTCCACTACCACCCCCTCCCATGATCATACTGCCCTCCACTACCCCCTCCCATGATCATACTGCCCTTCACTACTCCCCTCCCATCATACTGCCCTCCACTACCACCCCCTTCCATCATACTGCCCTCCACTACCCCCCTCCCATGATACTGCCCTCCACTACCACCCCTCCCATCATACTGCCCTCCATTACCATGCCCTCCCATCATACTGCCCTCCACTACCACCCACTCCCATCATCCTGCCCTCCACTACACCCCTCCCATGATCATACTGCCCTCCACTAACCCCTCCCATGATCATACTGCCCTCCACTACCCCCCATGATCATACTGCCCTCCACTATCCCCTCCCATCATACTGCCCTCCACTACCACCCCCTTCCATCATACTGCCCTCCACTACCACCCCCTCCCATCATACTGCCCTCCACTACCTCCCCTCCCATCATACTGCCCTCCACTACCACCCCCCTCCCATCATACTGCCCTCCACTAACACCTCCCCTCCCATCATACTGCCCTCCACTACCCCCCCTCCCATCATACTGCCCTCCACTACCCCCTCCCATCATACTGCCCTCCACCACCCCCCTCCCATCATACTGCCCTCCACTACCAACCCCTCCCATCATACTGCCCTCCACTGCCACCCCCTCCCATCAAAAATTGCAAAAAAAAACTATAAAAAATGTAATTGCAAAATAAAATGTAATGGTAAAAATAACAAAAATTAAAAACTACTGATTATGTCCACTGCCCTACTGATTATGTCCACTGCCCTACTGACCATATCCACTGCTCTACTGACCATGTCCACTGCCCTACTGACCACGTCCACTGCCGTACCGACCAAGTCTACTGCTTTACTGACCATTTACAGTCCACACTGACACCACTGGCGGAACTTCCAGCAAAGGTCGCACTTGCGACTGGGCCCTAAGTTTTTGCCACCATGGCGGGGCCAAAGACTGCAGGACTGCACAACATGTGAAAGGGAACCCTGCACTGTGTACTTATCTCATCCCAGAACCCTGCATTCTGTACATAGCTCATCCCAGAACCCTGCACTCTGTACATAGCTCATCCCAGAACCCTGCACTCTGTACATAGCTCATCCCAGAACCCTGCACTGTGTACATAGCTCATTCCAGAACCCTGCACTGTGTACGCAGCTCATCCCAAAACCCTGCACTCTGTAAATAGCTCATCCCAGAGTGCAGGGTTCTGGCATGAGCTAAGTACACAGTGCAGGGTTCTGTGATGACTTATGTACAGAGTGCAGGGTTCTGGGATGGGCTATGTACAGAGTGCAGGATTCTGGGATGAGCTATGTACAAAGTGCAGGGTTCTGGGATGAGCTATGTACAGAGTGCAGGGTACTTGGATGAGCTATGTACAGAGTGCAGGGTTCTGGGATGAGCTATGAACAGAGTACAGGGTTCTGGGATGAGCTATGAACAGAGTACAGGGTTCTGGGATGAGCTATGTACAAGTGCAGGATTCTGGGATGAGCTATGTACAGAGTGCATGGTTCTGGGATGAGCTATGTACAGAGTGCAGGGTTCTTGGATGAGCTATGTACAGAGTGCAGGGTTCTGGGATGAGCTATGTAAAGAATGCAGGATTCTGGGATGAGCTATGTACAGAGTGCAGGGTTCTGGGATGAGATATGTACAGAGTGCAGGGTTCTGGGATGAGATATGTACAGAGTGCAGGGTTCTGGCATGAGCTATGTACAGAGTGCAGGGTTCTGGCATGAGCTAAGTACACAGTGCAGGGTTCTGTGATGACCTATGTACAGAGTGCAGGGTTCTGGGATGGGCTATGTACAGAGTGCAGGGTTCTGGGATGAGCTATGTGTAGAGTACAGGGTTCTCGGATGAGCTGTGTACAGAGTACAGGGTTCTAGGATGAGCTATGTACAGAGTGCAGCATTCTGTGATGAGCTATGTACAGAGTGCAGGGTTCTAGGATGAGCTATGTACAGAGTGCAGGGTTCTAGGATGAGCTATGTACAGAGTGCAGGGTTCTGGCATGAGCTAAGTACACAGTGCGGGGTTCTGGGATGAGATATGTACATGGTGCAGGGTTCTGGGATGAGCTATGTACAGAGTGCAGGGTTCTGGGATGAGATATGTACAGGGTTCTGGGATGAGCTATGTGTGGGTGCAGGATTCTGGGATGACCTATGTACATGGTGCAGGCTTCTGGGATGAGCTATGTACAGAGTGCAGGGTTCTGGGATGAGATATGTACAGGGTGCAGGGTTCTGGGATGAGCTATGTGTGGGTGCAGGATTCTGGGATGACCTATGTACATGGTGCAGGGTTCTGGGATGAGCTATGTACAGAGTGCAGGGTTCTGGGATGAGATATGTACAAAGTGCAGGGTTCTGGGATGAGCTATGTACAGGGTGCAGGATTCTGGGATGACCTATGTACATGGTGCAGGGTTCTGGGATTAGCTATGTAGAGAGTGCAGGGTTCTGGGATGAGCTATGTACAGAGTGCAGGGTTTTGGGATGAACTATGTATAGGGTGCATGATACTCTTGCTTGCGGAACAATAAGCAAAGCATATTTTATAGGTACAAGGAAGGCCGAGTTTTGTTTAATGATGCTCCTTAAGCTCCTCCCACTGTCAGAAGTTTTACCATGCCCATATTTGCAGCGGCGTGCTATGCAAGGTTACTTCCTTCCTCAAGTGTCCCTCATTCTGAAGTTCAAAAGTTGGGAGGTATGGATATGGTGGGTGCACTGTGATACAGGGGAGGATGAGGGGACTCTTGACTTCAGATGGTGGGGGGTTCTTAACATTTGACATAAGGGGGTGTCATGCTCTGGACATCTGCTTGTAATTATTATGAGAAAATACAAATCTATGCCAGTTGAAAAAGAGGGTTGCACACCACTGGTATCATCCACAAGAAACCTTAGTGGAAGCCATGGCAGAACTGTTCTGTCTGAGCAGTCTCCAATATTTCTTGTGAATGATACCAGTGGTGTGGGACCCTCCTTTTCAGACTTGCATCATCTGCTACAGAAGTGTTAGTGGGCTCTCTGCTGATCTGAGCCTCCCATTCACAGCTTGAACCTTAGGTTGTTACTAAAACCAGTAATAATCAAATGCAGAGGCGATTATTTAATATGGCAAAGAGTAGATACAGTAAATGTATATAGATACAACTGGCCCTTTATATAGATACAACTGGTCCTTTGAGGGCAAACATAATGCTGATGTGTGCCACAATGAGTTTGACACCCCTGGTCTAGAGGTTTTATGCAGTTGTGGGACTCTTGGTTGTGGCACAGTAATAAAGGTGTATTCTGAGGGTACAAAAACAAGTTCCTCAAAAGTGGGACTTTAGTGGACCATGAACAGTAGAAAATGTGGTAAAATTACAAATTTATTATAGAAAAAGTGTTGATACACAATACAAGAGATGCTGATATAAAAACCAACAGACACGTGCTACAAAATACAACAAAAAAACAAACGGGAAAAACCCAAATCCACTGTCATTGAGACAGGGGAATCCAACGCATTTCAACTAATGAAGTAGAAGTCTTCTTCAGGGATAATGGGCTGAAGTTATCCAGAAGTGTACAATAGATCACATGTGTTGCAGGCATTCGCCAGAGGAGATCATATCTGAAAGAGTGAGAGAAGGAGCTGAAGAGCCAGAACAGTACTGTGAAGCCAGGACAGGAAAGAGATGGAACATGTCCAAAGGTACCCCTGAGTCAATATGTGCCCTCTTAGAAGTGGGCCGGAGAGGCGTTGAGGGGCCAACCACATACAGTCTATAACTAAAATGTTTGGGATTAATCACCAAGTCCAGAGATTGATTTTACAGAGGGTATTTGTCCAAAAGGACCAATCCAGATATAGATTGGTAAAAGGTTGATCCGTAGCCACACCACTGAAATGGCCATAGGATGATACAAATAAAAAAGTGCTGATGAGTAAATCTGTAAAGGATTGGCTAAACATATATAGCCGGGCCTTCAGTATGTAGTTTGCACTGCGAGTCCCTATGTCTCCTTATGTCTCTCCCTATGTCTTCACCTGGGAGACATAGGGACTCGCTATGCAAACTACATACTCAAGGCCCGGCTATATATGTTTAGCCAATCCTTTACAGATTTGCTCTTTTTTATTTGTATCATCCTATGGCCATTTCAGTGGTGTGTCTACGGATCAACCCTTTGCCAATCTATATCTGGATCGGTCCTTTTGGATAGGCACACCCACTGCATGTGTTTATGTTCTCATGTGCATGTACTTGGGTGTGAGGGACTTTTAAATATATATATATATTTTTTTTATGTTAACATTGTTGCGCTGCTCTGAAAATGCAAACATGACACATAAATAATGTGTATCCACAGCAACAACTAATTGCCTATTATATAATAGCAAAAAAACTGTGCTGTACCATGTAAAATGTACATATATCTAACAAATATGTGGTGAGTGTTACTACAACACCCAATAACTCTCTGTTTAGATGCACCATAACATGAAACTGTGTCCTCATAAAGTATTTAAAAAACAAACAAAAATAAAACATATAAATGTTTTGTGGATATTACTACCACAACGCAAATGCTATAAATAAACGTTACACCTTATGAGACAGTGTATGAAACAATTGTGTAATCAAAAAAACATAAAAATGTATCAAAATGGTAAATAATACCACAGCACCAGTGCTGCAAATAGCCTAAACAAATAAATATATAATAATCCTTATATATTAACACAGTGAACATTTTCTCATCAATTCTGATGGCACCTCCAGTGTTTCACTTCACACCGAAAGGCAACCAAGGTGCTCAACCTCAGTGTGAATAAAACACTCATCTCAAGTGTTGGACCTTTATAGGGTATAAGTCTCATGCACTTGGGCGTTAGGCGAGCTTGGTATGCCATCAGTAACAAACAAATGACCACCACCCCCACCTATAACTGACCTTCACAGCAAGGAGCACATGGAAGAGCAATGCATGCAAAACAAAACCAGAGGAAATTCCCAGATCAACTCGCCAACCAGTCTGCTTACGACCGAATTATCCTGTCTAATAGTATGCGTTAAAAACAGGGGTTTTGTTAGCACACATTTGCAAATACATGCGTAAGCTGCAGAGCCACTTCACGGCACACCAGTATTATCTGCAGTCCTAACTCTTGTAAATTTATGAGTCTCCACAGTGAAAGCACATGCTCTAATGGATAGATAGAGGGCAGGTGAGACCGGAGGTAGCCCACCCTTCCTTAAAGGCACAGGGGCACACTGGATACCCAGCACAAGGTACACTGGCAGCAAAGATGTCCAGTGTGTCCCTTCATCAGTATATCATCAGCAACAAACAAATGGCAACCGCCCCCACCTATAACTGGCCTTCACAGCAAGGAGCATATGGAAGGGCAACGCATGCAACACACAACATGAGGAAATTCCCAGCTCAACTCACCAACCAGTCTGCTTACCAAGTGAACTAACCTGTCTAACAATATGCGTGATGAAAATTAAACAAAAATGACCCCACATTTTCATCAATTGACGAAAATGCATTCCGTTTTTGTCAATGAAGGAAAACGGAATGAAAAATGTGAGGGATAGACATTTACCCACATAAACTTCCGATTTCCTCAGAGCTCCACCTGTAAAGCCCATGAGTGTTTCTCCTCCCAGCAAGCAAGGTAGGGTCTATAGTGTGCTTATGGTATGGCGTGCTTAGCATGTGCAGCATTACAGGCCTCCTCAGACAACCATCCAGAGCACTGTGTGCATTACAGGCCTCCTCTGATCATCCAAACCACTGTGTGCATTAGCCTCCTCAGACCGTCCAGAGGACTGTGTAGTATTATAGGCCTCCTCAGACCATCCACAGCACTGTGCAGCATTAAAGGCTTCCTCAGATTACTATCCAGAGCACTGTGAAGCATTTACAGGCTTCCTCAGACCACTGTCCAGAGCACTGTGTGCATTACAGGCTACCTCAGACTGTCCAGAGCACTGTGCAGCATTTACATGCCTCCTAAGACCACCATTCAGAGCACTGTGTGCATTAGCCTCGTTAGACTGTTCAGAGAACTGTGCAGCATTTACAGGCCTCCTGGGACTGTCCACAGCACAGTGTGCATTACAGGCCTCCTCAGACCATCCAAAGCACTGTCCAACATTATAGGCCTCCTCAGACTGTCCAGAGCACTGTGTGCATTACAGGCCTCATCAGACTGTCCAGAGCACTGTGTGCATTACAGGCCTCATCAGACCATCCAGAGCACTGTGTGCATTACAAGCTTTCTCAGACCATCCAGCGCAATGTGCAGCATTACAGGCCTCCTCAGACTGTTCAGAGCACTGTGCATTACAATCCTTCTCAGACCACCGTCCAGAGCACTGTGCATTACATGCCTCCTCAGACTATTGAGAATGTGTAGTTTGTTCAAACCTTAATACCATAAATAATAACATGATATAAGAGTATGTAGTGTCTCCGAGAGTCAGAACTATGCGTGCTGACCGTATTCCTCATACTGTATCCTTATCGTATCATAGTCATCTATTGTACATAGGGGTGTATAGTCCATAGGATGTCCCTTGGTGGGTCCTGCTTCCTACCTTTTTCTCATTTTCATGGGGGAAAGATAGACAGAGAGTAAAGAAAGAGGAAAGAGGGGAGAAGGGGGGGGGGGGGGAGTATTCGCGAACAAGGAGTCCTCAGTTTGTCTGATTGAAACTACTTTCCAGTCTGTCAATTGACAATTCAGTAGTTTGATGGTTTAATAGTTTGATAGTTTAATGGTGTAGTAGTGGATTCTATAATAGGTTCCGGTCTATATTAGGTGTCTGTGTCCTCTCTACGGAGGGCTTGTCCCTCCTCTGAGTATTGGAACATGTTCCATAGCTGCCAAGTCCTGGAGTATGACTCACTTCTGTTTTGATTCGTGAGAATCAGGTCTTCCAGTTTGTTAATTTCGTCTATTTTTCTTAGCCATGAGGCAATGGAGGGTGGGTTAGGGGATTTCCAGTTAGGGGGAATACATACTTTGGCTGCGTCAAGTAGGTGGCGTACAATTGATTTTTTGTATTTACGTGCAGGAACATCCGTAGCATGTAAGAGGAAGTATGCCGGGTCATCGGGGACGATGCGGTCAGTGAATTTTTGTATTATCCTACGGACCTCCTCCCAAAAGGGCCTTATTCGGGAGCAGGACCAAAAAATATGTGTTAGCGTGCCTGTGTCTTGTTGACATCTCCAGCATAATTTCGATGTCTCAGGGAAAAGCTTGTGTAGTAGTGCTGGTGTTCTGTACCATCTCGTAAAGATCTTGTAGTTAGTCTCTTGAAATTTGGTGCATATGGATGATTTATGAATGAATTGGAGGATGTGTGATCGTTGTTGTGTAGTGAATTGACAATTCAGATCTCTTTCCCATTTGGCAAAGCTGGGGTGTTGATAGTCTCCTGGTGGTGAGATGAGCATATTATAGGTCAGGGATAACGTGTGCGAAAGCACTCCGTTTTCCGTACAAATTTCTTCGAAGGTAGTGAGAGTTGGGTCGTTTACCGTTGGGGGTGTCAAGCTGCTAAGAAAGTGTGAAAGTTGGCTCGCCCTCAGAAAGTCCAAGCGGAAAGGTCCGCTCGGGTCCGAGAGCTCGGCCAGCGTCGCCCATCTTCTCCCAGTGGTAAAATGGGAAGCTTGATATCTTCCCGTATCTCTCAACGCGTGAAATATGGGGTCTGTTAATCCTGGTGTAAATTGGGGGTTTCCCAGTATGGGCCTCAGAGGTGAGTTCCTATTGGAGATGGATGTTTGTGTTATTAGGCGTGCGCACGTTTTCGTAGTGTTCCCAATCAGTGGGTGAGATCGTATCTGTGGGGGGAGAGTTGAGCTGCACCAGGGGGCTCTATGGAGGGGAATCTCAGATTGAGCTTGCTCTAACTGTACCCATATTTTGGTTTCCCTATGTCGGCACCAGTCGATGAGCCTACTCAGGTGTACTGCAAGGTAGTATGTTTTGATCTCTGGCATGGCCATTCCGCCATGGTGTTTTGGTAGTGATAGAGTCTGTCTCGGAAGGCGCGGTCTTTTCCCTGCCCACAGAAAAGTCAGAAATAGGGAATGCACTTGTCTAAAGTAGGCTGCGGGTATGTGTATAGGTAGGGCCTGTAATAGGTAGAGAAATTTGGGAAGGATCATCATTTTTAGTATGTTGCAGCGACCAAACCAAGAATGTAATCCGTTTTTCCAACTGTTGAGTAGTTTTTGGACAGTATTCAGTAAGGGCGGGAAGTTAAGTTTGAAGAGTTGGGAGAGTGTTGGGGGGATGTAAGTGCCTAGGTACTTCAGGGCTTTGTCTGTCCACTTGAAATGGAAGGTGTTCTTAAAGTACATGAGCTGAGTCTGTGGTATCTCTATACCCATTGCTTCTGATTTATTGAAATTTATTTTTAAATTAGAGAGATGTCCATATGCCTCAAACTCTTTCATTAAGTTTGGTAGGGAAATGGTTGGATTAGTAATAGAAAACATCAAGTCATCTGCATACGCAGATACTTTATGTTGGGTATTCTGCATTGCGATCCCTGTAATGTCTGGGTTTAGTCTCACATGGCAGAGGAAGGGTTCCAGGGTTAGGGCAAAGAGTAAGGGTGAGAGTGGGCATCCCTGCCTGGTTCCATTACGTATTGGAAAAGGATCCGAGACAACACCATTAGCCCTGACTCTAGCTGATGGATTCGAGTATGCTGCAGATATCCAGTTAAACAGCTTTTCCCTCACTCCGATGTGTTTCAGTGTTTCAAACAGGAATTTCCATCTTATTCGATCAAACGCTTTTTCGGCGTCTGTACTAAGGAAAATACATGGTGTTTGATCTCTATTCGCCATGTGGAGTAAGTTCAGAACCTTAATGGTGTTGTCCCTGGCCTCTCTGGTCGGCACAAATCCAACCTGGTCCAGATGTATGAGTTGTGGTAGGTGGTGTTGTAGTCTAGAGGCTATAATCTTGGTAAAGAGTTTTAAATCGGTATTTAATAGGGATATCGGGCGGTAGCTGTTGCACTGTGTAGGGTCTTTGCCCTCTTTCGGTATTACTGAGATCTGTGCTTGGAGTGTGGAGGGGTGAAATTTTGAGCCAGTGCCAAGGTCATTAAATAATTTAATGAGGTATTGGCCTAAAGATGGTAGGAAGGTCTTATAGTAGGTAATGGTCAAACCATCGGGTCCCGGTGCTTTCCCCTGTTTGGTGGATTTGAGAGCCGAATGTAATTCGATTAACGTGATGGGTTCCTCCAGTAAATCCCTGGTCTCGGTCGGCAAGGTTGGCATCATTGAGGAGGCTATGTATTCAGGTGTATTGTCTGTAGCGGGTAGTATTGTGTGTAGGTTGTACAGAGAGTTGTAGTAGGTTCTAAATTCCTCTGTGATTTGTTTGGGCATAGATGCCGTTTTACCTGAGGGAGGTCTAATCTGCGGTATGTATGACGCTAGTTTTTGTTGTTGTAAGGATCGAGCTAGCATCCTCCCGCATTTATTGCCAGATTCATAGACTGTCTTTCGGCATATCTGTAATGCCGCTTTAGCTTTAAAGTGTAGTATGTCTATGACCTGTTTGCGAGTGGTGTCAAGCTCGGCCCCTATTTCCCTTGTTGGGGTCGTTTTATGTCTTGTTTCTAGCGTTTGTAGCTTCTGAAGTAGTGCGTTCAATTGTTCTGTTCTTTTACGTTTTAGCCTAGCTCCGTGTTTGATAAGCACACCCCGGATCACGGCCTTATGAGCCTCCCATACCAGACCAACGTCATTGTCAGGGGTACTGTTAGATTTGAAGTAATATCCAATCTCCTTCATTACATCTGCGCAGACCTCAGGGTCTTGCAGCAGGCTCTCATTCAATCGCCATGGCGAACGCTGAGTCGTGTGCGGGTCAGCGATGGCGTAGCGCATCACTATCGGGGCATGATCTGACCACGTGATAGATTCTATTTTAGTGTGTAATACCGCTTGTAGATTTCTATGTGGGATTAGAAAGTAATCGATACGGGAGTACGACTGGTGAGGTCGGGAGAAGAACGTATAGTCCCTCTCGCCCGGGTGAAAGAGACGCCAGACGTCTATTAGTTGGGCCGAGTGAAGAGCTGCTTGTATACGTTTGCGTGATGTTCTTGAGGACGAAGATGTACCCGAAGACGTGTCTTCAGATGGGGTTAAGGGTGTATTTAGGTCACCTCCTAAAATTAATTGACCTTCAGCAAATTGCATGAGTTGCTCAAGCTGTCGCGTTATGAACGTGTCTTGGTGGTCATTAGGAGCGTATAGGTTTGCAAAGGTCACCTTTGTGTTACCTACCTGGCCTTTTAGAAATAGATATCGTCCTTCTGGATCTGTTTTAGTGTCTAGACCTATCCATGGTATCTTAGCTGATATTAAAATCGAAACCCCCCTGGATTTGGCCCGTGAATTGGTGGAATGATAAACAATGGGGAAGTATTTGTTTTTAAGGATTGGTACGGTATTGTCTCTGAAGTGTGTTTCCTGCAGTAGGATTACGTCTGCCTTCAAGCGTTTCATATCTTGAAGAAGCATCCGCCTCTTTTCTGGTGTATTTAGACCCTTCGTGTTTAAGGAGATTACATTTAGGGTGTCCATGTTCGCGAATAGGAGGGAAAGGGGAGTGTAGGGTAGTGATCGAAGAGAAGGTTATAGGGTGAAAGTCAGGAAGTTTAGGAAATTATTGGGGCAGTGGGCCCCTAGATAAAGAGAAAGCTGGAGTTATAGAAGGTTTTAGAGAGCTGTCACTAGGGTGTGCAGCGTAGTAAGGTACTAAGAGTGCAAGGAAAAAAGAACTTGCTAATGCGCTGTCCGGTAAAAAACCCCCGGATATACAGCGCTGTCCTAAGTGGGTTAGTGGATAGACACGGCCAGGAGTCGGATCTCCCAGTGTCTCTCTCCACCCCCGGCAGATTTATATAACGTGTGTGTAATCGGTATAATATTCCAATCTGGTAGGTATAATGATAAATAAGAGGTAATGAACAAGATCAACTAGTATTTAAGCAGTAGTTGAAATAACATTTCACATCAACTGGTTGAAACAAGTTAGGCAGAACAAGTGCGAATAAGTGTCTCCATCGCAACATTGGAGAAGTGCTAAGAACTCTTGTATATTTTTTACTCCAGGAGTATATAATGAGTTTGGAAATTCTAGAGAAGTGATTAAATAATGTATTACAGTTTAACTATACCTATTTGATTTTAGTAGACTAACATGTACTGCAGATTTTAGCTGACTAAAATGCGACTAAAACTAAAACAATTGCAGATGACTAAAATGCGACTAAAACTAAAATGGCATTTTAGTCAAAAGACTAAGACTAAAACTGAATCGAAATTTGACACCAAAATTAATATTACTGCAAAGTCATATCAAATTTTTGTCCACATCTACACTGGCTTTTAGTGGGCCACATATTTTTTTTCCATTCCTCCTAATTGTTTTGGAATTTTGGCAGCTAAGTAAAGGAGTTTCACTTTTACCCATTATTACTGGGCTACTATTTCCCTTTAATTTTTATTCAACTCAAAAAATCATTTCAGCACTTATTCCCAATTGCTCCTTGAGGATTTTGCCTTTGTAGCGGGCTCATTGGTGCCGAGCAGCAGAAATAAACAAAAACATCCAAGCGTTGAGAAAAACAGATGCCATGTTCCCTTTGTATGATTTCATGATAGGACTGAAGAGGCTGGCACTGCGGGGATTAGTAAACGCTCGGCACAAAATTCTGTCAATAGTCGATCCAAGTGTCTGTTCATTGCTGTAGCTTTGAGTTTCTTTTTCAGCCTCTTTTTATCACGGATCAACAAATTGTTGACCTTTTAAAAATAACAGAGTCAGACATCAAACTGATGGGAGATGTGTTTTGGAACAGGACTGGCTGTTTTCTTCGGCTTCCCAAAAAAAAAAAAAAAACTTTGCACAACAATTATATCAGAGACTAAAGCCTGAAGCTGGGGAATATATCTTTATCAGAATGGTCCCAATGATTCAAAAAAAATACAGATAATTGACTCAAATGGAATGCAGAATGGAACTCTTCCATGTTTTAAATAATACAGTGCCTTGCAAAAGTATTTGGCTTTTTACCTATTTTGTTACATTACAGCCTTTAGTTCAATATTTCTTTTTAATCTGAATTATATGTGATGGATCAGAACACTAGAGTCTAAGTTGGTAAAGTAAAATTAGAAAAATATATACATAAAACTATTTTTCAGAATGAAATAACTGATAATTGGCATGTATTGGCCATTGGCGTATGTATTCACCCCCTTTGTTATGAAGCCTATAAAAAGCTCTGGTGAACCAATTACCTTCAAAAGTCACATAATTAGTGAAATGATGTCCACCTGTGTGCAATCTAAGTGTCACATGATCTGTCATTACATATACACACCTTTTTTGAAAGGCCCCAGAGGCTGCAACATCTAAGCAAGAGGCACCACTAACCAAACACTGCCATGAAGACCAAAGAACTCTCCAAACAAGTAAGAGACAATGTTGTTGAGAAGTCAGGGTTAGGGTATAGAAAAATATCCAAATCTTTGATGATCCCTAGAAGCACCTCAAATCTATCATAACCAAATGGAAAGAACATGGCACAACAGCAAATCTGCCAAGAGACGGCCGCACACCAAAACTCACAGACAGGGCTAGGAGGGCATTAATCCGAGAGGCAGCACAGAGACCTAAGGTAACCCTGGAGGAGCTGCAGAGTTCCACAGCAGAGACTGGAGTATCTGTACATAGGACGACAATAAGCCGTACGCTCCATAGAGTTGGGCTTTATGGCAGAGTGGCCAGAAGAAAGCCATTACTTTCAGCAAAAAACAAAATGGCACCTTTTGAATTTGCGAAAATACATTTGGGAGACTCCAAAAATGTATGGAGGAAGGTGCTCTGGTCTGATGAGACTAAAATTGAACTTTTTGGCCATAAAAGAAAACGCTATGTCTGGCGCAAACCCAACACATCACATCACCCAAAGAACACCATCCCCACAGTGAAACATGGTGGTGGCAGCATCATGCTGTGGGGATGTTTTTCAGCAGTTGGGACTGGGAAACTGGTCAGAGTTGAGAGAAAGATGGATGGTGCTAAATACAGGGATATTCTTGAGCAAAACCTGTACCACTCTGTGTGTGATTTGAGTCTAGGACGGAGGTTCACCTTCCAGCAGGACAATGACCCCAAACACACTGCTAAAGCAACACTTTAATAGTTAAAGGGGAAACATGTAAATGTGTTGGAATGGCCTAGTCAAAGCCCAGACCTCAATCCAATAGAAAATCTGTGTTCAGACTTAAAGATTGCTGTTCACAAGCGCAAATGATCCAACTTGAAGGAGCTGGAGCAGTTTTGCAAGGATGAATGGGCAAAAATCCCAGTGGTAAGATGTGGCAAGCTCATAGAGACTTATCCAAATTGACTTGGAGCTGTGATAGCCGCAAAAGGTGGCTCAGTAAAGTATTGACTTTAGGGGGGTGAATAGTTATGCACATTAACTTTTTCTGTTATTTTGTCCTACTTGTTGTTTGCTTCACAATAAAAAAAAAACATCTCCCACAATAGCTTGGGGCTCAAAAAGCTTGAATACGGCAGATAGCCATGTTTTGCTGCGTTAGAGTTTTTACAGCTGAAAAAAATAAGCCTATGTGTGCATGGACACATAGGATAACATGCTGGGGAGTTTACTCGCTGTAGAAAAACAAACCCTTGATGCCCAAAACAGCAGCTATAAAGACACCCATTGTGAATGAGGCCTAAGTGGCCATGCTGAAATGCATTGCACAGGCATGGTGCACCCATCAAGGTGGTCCACGCATGAACACACGGAAATGGCTAAAGCAGCACTGAGATGCAAAAAATAGATGTAAAAAAGTTGCAAACAGTGTCCCAGACCCCCTTACGTACATTTACGTTACGGGGTTTGAAATGGTTTACCAGGGTTATGGCTGAAGCTGTCAGCCAAAACCCCAATATTTTTTTTGTTTTTTTTTAGCCAGCGATTCTTTCAGATAAAAGCATCCAGAAAGGCTGATTAGCCGCTGGATCGCTTTTTGAAGCAGAGGGAGGGGTCACCCCTCAGTTGCTCATTAGGATTACCGCCCTTACCAGTGAGCCTAGGAAAAGATTTGGTGGTTCACGCGGCTGGACACAGAGATGTTTTATCGGGTTGAGGTCAGGACTCTGTGCAGGCCAGTCAAGTTCCTCCACCCCAAACTCGCTCGTCCATGTCTTTATGGACCTTGCTTTGTGCACTGGTCCGAATCATTTGGTGGAGGGGGAATTATGGTGTGGGGTTGTTTTTCAGATGTTGGGCTTGGCCCCTTAGTTCCAGAGAAGGGAACTCTTAAGGCATCAGCATACCAAGACACTTTGAACAATTTCATGATCCCAACTTTGTGGGAAAAGTTTGGGGGTGGCCCCTTCCTGTTCCAACATGACTGCGCACCAGTGCACAAAGCAAGGTCCATAAAGACATGGATGAGCGAGTTTTGGGGTGGCCTGCACAGAGTCCTGACCTCAACCTGATAGAACACCTTTGGGTTGAATTAGAGAACAGACTGCGAGCCAGGCCTTATTGTCCAACATCAGTGACTGACCTCACACATGCACTTCTGGAAGAATGGTCAAACATTCCCATAGACACACTCCTAAACCTTGTGGACAGCCTTCCCAGAAGAGTTGAAGCTGTTACAGCTGCAAAGGGTGTGGCTGCACTACTGCTGATCTCCTGAGCTCCAGAGAGGCCTACTGATCCAGGGAGCTTGATTACTCCCTATACCCAGAGTGGATGCAGGAATCTGGGTTGGACCCAGGGGAGGATCGCCCGGATGGCCAGAGTACTGGTCCTCCCATACCAGTGTTTGAGGACCTGGGAAATGGCCCAGCTAAAGGTGAAAGCCTGTCAGCCTACAGAAAGAAGGTTTGTGCTGGGATTGCGAGAATTGCCAAGGAGGAGGAAGTACTGGCGAAGTTGAAGTTTGACTTCAAACATAAAAAAATTGCAAATGACCGGCTTCACAGTTCTAAGAGAAGACAGATGCGGCCTGAGTTAATGGCTTTGGAGGCTAAAGTGGAAAAGCAGAGTCTGCTGGTGGCTGCATTGAAAGAAACCAGCGGAGCTTTCAAGGAGAAATATGGCAATGAGGATCACTTCCGTACAATGCGCAGAGGGGCCATAGAGTCCAGTGGAGGAGAAGCATCACCAGAGTGCGAGAAAGAAAGGTCAGTGCAAAGCAAAAAAGTTTCTTCGGGCTTGGACTGTGTTTCTGGCCAGCACGCTGGAAAATCTTTACATTCTGAGCCAAGTATCAGTATGCTTGCAGAAAGTGAAGAAAGCTCTGGCACACAGGCTGCGGGTGATCAGCAGTCAGGTGTTTTGACTGGCAGTATGTCATCGGGTCAAGCAAGTTCTGTGCCCTTGTCACCGCAGCAGGAGGCTATGGAGCAAGATGATCCATCTATGTCTGTGAAGGGAGCAGGAATGCTTAAGTTTATCACAGAAATGGAATCCCCTTTGCATGGTCGCAAGTTTGCAGTGTCAGGATCATCTGAGGATGAAGAAGAGGATAGTGATGTCAGCACAAAACCTTTGAAACATCGGTTGGCTGAAAAAGCTGTTTTTGTTAAAGATTTGCCTATACAACATAATGGAGATGTAGTTCCTATAGATGGTGCTGTAGAGGGCAGTGGAGAGCAAGCTCATCTCCTGGCTGAGACTACCACCTGTGTACAGAGAGCCAGTGAGGGGTGTGCAGACTCTGCTGTGAAGAGTGCTGATAAAGACATCTCCGCTGTTAGTAACCCTTTAGTTACTGGTAATGAAGTAAGAATTACCAAGGGTAATGTAGATGATATTTCTGTATCAGAAGTCTCTGTTCCATCTGTTGATGATAATGTTGTTCCTAACTTATCTAAAGAGGGGTCTGTAACTAAAAGTGATGTGCGGGATGTTGCAAGGAGTGCAGTTATTTCCTATGCTGCAGCGGTGGCTGCACCTGTCCCAAGGGTGAGTAGGGCCAGTTATTCTGAGGTCACTAGGACTGATGTGAACGAAGGTCAGGCCAATCTGACACCATCTGGTAGCTCCTTTAAACGCCGCAATGTGGTCCATTTGAGGTGGACTGGAGAAGGCCCCCCCCCAAATAGGTGAGATGTGATGGACCGTATTCTGGGGATGGGTTTTAAAGCGATTAGATGTCTTTTGGGAGAGATATGAGCAGAGGTGGAAGGAGTCCCCAAAATGGGCAGGTTTGTCACCCAAAGTAATCTCTCGCCAGCCATTATATAAGAACGTCACCATTCTAGTACGCAATGAGTCCATTCCTGCTGCGGATCTGGTGGTGTGGTTGGGGAGATATGCTGATGTCCAAGCTCCCTTGAGGAAAGTTGTAGATGATAGGGGGATTTGGACAGGAGGATGGACGGTGTTGGTAAAACTGCATGTCACGGGTAATGTTGTTAAGCACATCCCTTCGTCTGCCTTTATAGGTCGTGACAGGATTATTACTTTTTATGCAGGGAAACCAAAGTTGTGTCACTGCTGTGGTGAAAAGGGGCATTTTTCAAGCTCATGTTCTGTGCAGAAATGTTCCCTCTGTCAGGGCTCAGGGCATGTTGCAAAAGACTGCAATAGTATTCGTTGTAATCTTTGTAACAAGTTAGGTCACCCCTATAGTCTTTGCCCTGAAGCCCTCCATAATCAGCCAGAGGTGGTGGAAGAACTTCTGAGGATGGAGGAGGAGGAACGTGGGGGGCAGCAAGGGGTTGGTGGAGCTGTTTCAGCTAGTCCTGAGGACCCCCCCAGGTGTCAGTTTCCCAGCCTGAAGGTGTGATCCCTACTGTGTCTGCTCCCCAGTCTGTGCTCCCTACTGTGTCTGTGTCTACTTCTGTTGTGTGTTCTTCCCCAGTGTCCCAAAAGTAAATAAGTCATCCAGATTGGCTGAGGCTGCCAAAAGGGCAGATTCGTGCAGATCTGAGGTGGCAGCTTCATCAGGGCCTTCCCTAAGGCAGCGTAAAACCTCTAGCGGAGGTTCTAAGGTGAAGAAGGGGGAAGTTGCCACTGCTAATAATGTAGATGAGGTCTTTCAGGGTAATGTTTCAGGGGAGGAGGGAGAGTGGATCAAGGTGGGGAGAAGGAGGAATAAGGTAGTCCTGACCTCTGCCTCCTCGGTTTCATCCTTAGAGGTAGATGATCTACCGCTGGGAAACAAGTTTGGGTCCTTATCTGAGGGGGAGGAGGAGTCTTCTAATTCCGTGTCTCAGATGGAGGAGGATGAGGTAGAGTGTTCTCTAAAGAGATCAAGGTCTCCAATAAGAGGGGAGGGAGCTCAGGCTAAGAAACGCCTACCTCAATCATCCTGATGGCAGTTCCCATTCCGATAAAGTTGGCAACGATTAATGTTGCCAGCATAAAATCTGTAAGGGCTCGTAATATGGCCTTATTTTTGCTCAGCGAGATGGATGCTGATATTTTATTTTTGCAAGAGACCCGGCTAAATAGACTTGCCGGTGTCCACCTGGCAAAGAGGGAGTGGAGGCGTGGGCCCTCCTTCTGGTCTCTTGCGGCTGAGCCTTACAGCGGAGTTGCAGTACTTTTTACTGGCATGGTAAGGTGTCGGCGGGTTATCGAGGTAGAGATTGGAAGGTGTATGGTCCTGGACGTCTCTGTGAAGGGGCATGATCTGCGTTTAATAAATATTTATGGACCACAGACTAGATGGGAGAGGAAATGCCTCTTTACAAAGATTAAGCCTTTCCTTTTTACATCTCGGCAAGTTGTCTTTGGAGGTGATTTTACACCGTTACTAGGCCCAAAAACAGGAAAGGCTCCACTGACAGCCTGAGATATGATAGCGTTTTTCTTAATACGATAGCCAGGGAAGCAGGTCTGGAAGATGCGCATATTAAGCGTTGCCCAGACAGCACAGGCTACACATTTAGGCGAGGCAGTTGTGAGATAGGTTTTTTTTAAAAGGGGACTCTGCCTTTTCGGCTCCTGAGTGTCGTATGGTGGAGTTTTCTGATCCCTTTTGCTGTCTGTTATTCTCAATGCTTCAGATATACCACCTAAAGGAAAGGGTATTTGGAGGATGAATTCGGCTCTGCTGGATGACGAGGAGGTAAGACAATCTTTTGAGGATTTTTTTCAGGCTCAGGTAACCATCCTGGATTTCTGCAGCAGTAAGTCGGAGTGGTGGGAGCTTGCCAAAAGCCGGATTAGTGGGTTTTTCAAGGCCATAGGAAAAAGGAAACAGCTTGGTAAGTACATTGCCTACCAGCAGCTGCGGAGAAAACTTGATCGCCTTGTCTCGAGTGGTGGAGATTCCGGGGCAATCTCTGAGGTGAAACTTCTCCTTAGGAAGTATCAGTATGACCGGCACGCTTCTTTGGTTCTGGAAAGGGACTACGGGAAATATCACTCGCCCGACCCTTATCAGAACTGCAAACAAAGCGCAGCAGTTAAGACGGTTGTTTGGGCTAAGGGATAGTACGGGCTCTTTGACGAAATCCAGGTCAGGGATCCTGGAGGTCTCAAGGTCTTTTTATGTGGATCTTCTGGGGGAGAAGTACCTCGATCGGGCAAAGATGTCAAGTTTTCTGGATTCTACACCAGGTCTGGGAAATAACATTCCGCTTGCAAGTTTGACAGGGGGAATCACAGCAGAAGAGGTAGTCAAAGCTATAGATGGTCTGGCTATTAAGAAAACCCCTGGGCCAGACGGATTGATGGCTGAATTTTATAAGATTTTCAAATCCAGCTTGGTACCTTATCTTGTGGAGGTATTTAACGGCTGTCTGCAGGAGGGTTCGCTCCCTCCCTCCATGAGACAATCTGCTGTGATTCTGTTGTCAAAAGGCAAGGATCCCTCGATGATTGAGAATTGGCGCCCCATTAGCCTTCTCAATGTCGATAGAAAGATTCTGGCGAAGATAATTTTCTGGCGCTTGTCGTCAGTAGCAGACAGATTGCTTTCTCGTCATCAGCACTGTTCAGTCCAGGGCAGAAGCACTTTTTCAGCGGTGTTAGCTGTCCGGGAGGCTCTGGAACATTGCAGGGCTGAAGGCTGGGGAAAGTATTTGCTGGCACTGGATCAGGCGAAGGCTTTTGATCGTGTCAATCATGAGTACCTCTGGCTTCTCCTTGACAAGTATGGCCTGGAGGGTTGGTTTATTGGATGGCTTAAGACTTTATACAGAGAGGCAGAGAGCTTCATGCTTGTTAACGGTTGGGTTGGACGGCCCTTCGGGGTTGGATCGGGGGTGCGCCAGGGGTGTCCGCTGAGCCCTTTGCTATACGTGTTCGCAATCGACCCCTTCATCAGAAGGCTAGAGAGCGGACCGTTGTGCGGGGTGCCGGTGGGCATAACTGGTGAGCCGCCCTTGAGGGTTGTAGCCTATGCTGATGATGTTTCTGTCTTTATCTCTGGGACAGAGGAGGCACAGGAGGTGGTTTCAGTTCTAGAGCAGTATTCCGAGGCATCAGGCTTCAAGGTCAACTGTGATAAAAGTGAAGTTTTTTGGATGAGCGAGGGAGGTGAGAGCTTTGCACTTCCGGACACCTTCCCGAGGCCTCAACAGAAAGTCAAAGTATTAGGCATCGAGTTTTGCCCTGATGATTACAGTAAGTCAAATTGGGAAGCCAGGCTGAATGATGCTGATGTCAAGGTGAAATGCTGGAAAGGGTGGCGGCTCTCCTTGAGGGAAAGGGTGGACTTGATTAAGACCTACCTGATTCCTACCTTTTTGTATGTCAGCTTTGTTTGCATCTTGCCAGAGTCTTGGTATACCAGGATTTATAGTTGTTTCTTCCAATTATTATGGGGGAACAGGCTGAATCTTGTGAAGCGGAATGTGACTTACCTATCTAGGTGGAAGGGTGGCCTAGGGATGGTCAACCCGGTTGTGTTCTTCTCTCTGATGTTTTTGAAACACAATTTTGGTAACATGCTAGCAGAGAGACCGCCTGGATGGGTAGGTGTTTTCCAGATCTGGTTTAGACCTTTTCTGGGCTGTTGGGAGAGTGGCGGGCCAGTGAAAAGCCTAAGGATCAAGCATGGTAAGCTCCCGGCTTATGTTGCCCTGTGCCCTTAAACGGTGGCATGTGACAGCAGAGGATATCAGGTCCCTTCCTAGGAGACTCGTAGATCGTGGGTACTGTCTTTCATGCGCCACTGGCCTTAAGGGATTGCCCAGGTCATATTATGAGGGAGGGTTTACGTTTAATAAATTCTGAGCGGATTCCTCTGAAATTTAGGGACCAGGCCTGGCTCGCTTTCCACGGTAGGCTCTATGTGAGGGGGAACGTGAAATGCCGCTCTTTGGACAATCGTGGTTGTCCAAGAGTGGAGTGTCAGGGTGAAGTGGAAACCATGGACCACTTCTTGCTTCAGTGCCCTTTCAATATAGAAGTCTATAAAAAGGTGGGGAGGGCTCTGAATATTCCTTTCCTGCCTAGCATGTCTTATGCTGAGTGGGTGTATGGAGCATTGCAGAATCGCAAGGGATTTGATTTAGACACTCTTTTTCTAGTCAGCTTAGTAGTCCGATATTACACCTGGAATGCACGGTGTCAGGTATCCCTTCGGCAGAAAGTCCTTCCTGTTCCGGTGGTGGTGTGTGAGATTCTTGGTGAGGTAGGGAAAATTCGGGGTCTCGAGAAAGACAGCGGGCGGCAAAGGGTCTGGATAAAGGCGTGGAGGAATATCAGGCCTGTAGCTGCTGTTTGTTGATCTCTGGGTGTTGGGTTCTTTCCCTGTTTTCTCTCTGGACACGCCTTTAGATTTTCAAGGATAAACATAATTTTGAAGAAAGGCTACATACACATGATAATCTATGTTTCTTGGTCTGAATGTTAATCAAGTTGAGTAATGTGTAGAATTGTTGAAGATGTCTGTGCTATTTAGTGATATATGTATATAGTATAATATAATACAGTGATATTCCTCTTGGTTTAAAAAAAAAACCCTTTTGTTCATATATTATAGGTTGAAGTAAGCCTTTATTATTATGTTTAGTCGTATATACAATATGTTATGCATATTTAAAAAAAAAAAAAAAAAAGGAAATATTTGTATGTGTATGTGTGTATATATGTGTGTGTGTGTATGTATGTATGTATGTATATATATGTATATATGTAAAATATTTATTTTTTTGTATTTTTGTATAAAAAAAAAAGTTGGAATGTGTTTCTTGTTTGCAAGATTCTCAAATAAAAAATTGCCAACTCAATATTGAACCCTATGGACTAAGACTGGGATGCCATTAAAATTCATGTGTGTGTAAAGGCAGGCATCCCAATACTTTTTAAAATATAGTGTATATGTCAGTGGAGACAGCCAGGAGTTGGCCAGCTCAGGGAACACAATGCCCTTCCTGTGTGGAAACAATTTTATAGAGACAAAGTGACTGGAAACTGAGTGTTTGCTCCCTCTAGTGTAGGGGTCTAAAAACCACATCCCGTGAGCACCATTGAGGATGGTGCATCCACATTGTGCAGTCTCCAGCACAGGTTTTCACTCTCAACCTGCACTATCATCAACCCTGTTGCTGATTGCTGTGAGTGATGACATCTTAGCAATCAATGACATACTTGGCCCATCATTCCCAGGGGGACAGAACTTCCTCCCTCCTAATCTGCTCTTACTCCCTCCCCCATACTGGACAGGACTGTTCTCTGGTGCAGAGCTGTGTAAATCTCAGGACTGGATGGTCCAAAATACAAATCCTTTGGCAGGTAAACCAGCCCCTACCTATGAGTTCCGCTTAAAAAAAAAAAAAAAATTAAAGTCAGCAGCTACAAATATTGCTCGTCCCCCCCTCCTCTCTACGGCGCCGGCATTGTCACTGTGGGTGCCCGACTGTGGCTTCACAGCTGGGCACGCACTGCGCATGCGCAAGCCGTGCGGCGTGCCGTGACTGGCCGGGCAATCATCTGGGACCTGTAACATGTCCCAGATGATTGGCGAGAGGGAGGGGGGAGAGGTGATCTCCCTTCCGGCGCCAATGTGCGCTGGGAGGAAGCGGGAGCTGGAACCCTCTAAAAAGAGGGTATTCGCTCCTCCCCCAAAAAATTCTATACCAAATGTGGCATGTCAGGGGGTCACCTTCCCTTGAAGCAGAAGTTCAATTTTTGGGTGGAACTCCACTTACAATTTGTGTATTTTGCTGTTTGCTTGCAGTTCAGCTTTAACCACTTGACCTCCAGAAGGTTTGACCTTGTTTATGACCTTTTTTTAAATGATACTTTTTGCCATTCAGCACTATGCTATTTTAACTGGCAATTACTCAGTCATACAACACTGTACCTGAATAAAATTTATTTCACCTTTTTCACACAAATAGAGCTTTCTTTTGGTGGTATTTGATACACTGGGTTTTTTATTTTTTATTATATAAACTAAAAAAGACCCAAACCTTTTGAAAAAAAAATATTTTCTATTTCTTGTTATAAAACATATCCAATAAATCAGATTTCTTCATGGATCTAGGCCAAAATGGATTCTGCTCCAAGTGCTGGCAGTGATTGGGGTTGATCCTGCTAACACTGTGTTTTTGGGGGCACTATAATATTGGGGACACAAGTATAGTTCTGACCGGGATCAAGATATGGACCTGGCAGACACTACACTAGTGATGGCGGTGATCAGCGACTTGTAGTGTGACTGTGATAGTATGGCGGGCGATCAGGGACTGGCGCTAACTGACACTGGCTGGGAGGGAAACTAGCTGATTAACTGACACTATGTGATGTCGCTAGTGACACTAATACAGTAACATGGACAAAACTAGTATAGTTCTGGCTGTGACCAGGATACGGACCTGGACAGACACTATACAGTGGAACCTTGGTTTACGAGTAACGTGGTTAACGAGCGTTTTGAAAGACGAGCAACTTTTTTTTTTTAAATCCTGACTCAGTTTGCGAGTGTTGTCTCGCAAAATGAGCAGGATTCAAGCCAATGGGGTGTGCAGTACCGCATTTGGCCAGAGGTGCGGGGGCGCCGGTGACACTCGGAACAGTTCGAAAATACTTGGAACTACTCGGAAATACTCGGAAACACTTGGAAATACACCGTTCCCGAGGATTTCTGAGCCTTTCCGAGGGTTTCCAAGTTCAGACGAGCTGTCCCCGAGTATTTCCAAGGCTCTCCGGCGCACCCCCACCTCTGGCCACATGCGGTATTGCATGCAATAGAAGTCAATGCGGAACAAATTATCTTTGTTATCTTTGACTTCTTCTGGGGAAACTCGCTTTGATATGCGGGTGCTTTGGATTACAAGCATTCTCCTAGAACGGATTATGCTCGTAATCCAAGGTTCCACTGTACTAGTAATGGAGGTGATCAGCGACTCGTAGTGTGACTGTGATAGTGTAGCGGGCAATCAGGGACTGGCGCTAACTGGTACTGGCTGGGAGGGACACTAACTAACTGACACTATGGGGTTGATTTACTAAAGCTGGAAAGTGCAAAAGCTGGCGCAGCTGTATATGGTAGCCAATCAGCTTCTAACTTCGGCTTCCTCAATTAAAGGGGTTGTAAACCTTCATGTCTTGTGTGAAAAAACACCTGCCAGTGTCCAGCCCCCTAGCCCCCCCCCCCCCCGTTTTACTTACCTGAGCTCCGTATTTCCCTCGGCGAGGACGCGCTGTGCCGCTCTCCACGGGGTCCTGGCTCTTGATTGGATATATTGATAGCAGTGCAGCCATTGGCTCCCACTGCTGTCAATCAAATCCAATGACGCATGCCAGGGGGCGGGGCCGAGTCCTGCATTCATGTCTATGGACGCAAATGCTGGACTCGGGAGCGCGCCCGCAAGGTAACCCCCGGGAGAGAGCTTCTCCTAGGGGGTTATCTGATGCGGGGGAGGAGCTGCAAAGGCCGCCGGGGGGACCCCAGAAATGAACGATGGGGGCCACTCTGTGCAAAACGAGCTGCACAGTGGAGGAAAGTATGATATGTTTGTTATTTAAAAAAAAACAAAAAAAAACAAGCCTTTACAATTACTTTAAGCTTTGACAAAGAAAACCTGGAAACTGATTGGTTTCTATGCAAAGCTGCACCAGATTTTTAGTAAATCAACCCCTATCTGACATCACCAGTGACACTAATACAGTGATCAGTGATAATACCGTACACTGACACTGTACAAATGACACTGGCTGGATGACAGGGGTAAACAGAAGGGCAATCATAGGGTTAACAGTGTGCCTAACAAGTGTATGTGTTGATTTCACTCACTCACAGATCTGGCTGGCTTTTTTTTTACTAATTTCAGCTCTGAATGGTAAGTGAAATCAGATTTAAAAAAAAAAAGTCACATCATTGTTGTGTTTACTAACACACACAGATCCATGCTGTGATTGGCCACAGCAATCAGCAGGTTCACAGCCAAAATCATTGGCTGCGAACCTGCTGACAGACTTGTGATGTGTCCAACCAAAGCACAAGAAACAGGGGGCGCACATGCATGCCTGTAAATCTGGAAATTTGGCGTGATGTACAGGCACACCACTGTGCCCGGGGGAGCCGCCGGTCAGCGGTAAATTACTACTAGCCTGTCAGCAACTGGTTATAAAATGTTTTACAATAAAGAAGAACTCTCTGTGAACATGTTTTATCCTCCTATGCAGTGGGGCGTGTTTTGTTTAGGGGTACAAGGGAAAGTTGTACTTACCTGGTCCTTCGATCCTCCGGAAAAACCGCGCTCCCCCACGTCCAGCAGTGGACTGTTCCTGCCGTCCTCACGTCCAGAGCTGGTCTAAGGGCACGATGGTGCTATGAATAAGGCCTGCATGCCGAAACACGTCTGCATGTTCTTTTTATCATGGTCATACAACAACAATGAAATTGAAGACTGAATTTCCAGTGGTGCCGGCTCTTTTATGTATATTTGTGGTCCGTTTTTGGATGTGGGAGGGGCTTCCTTAGCCAGAGCACCTGGACTAGGTGTGCTACCGTCCATCTCATCACTTGGCTTTTCTGTTCAGAGCAGTGTGATTTTGTGTTGCATTAAGGGCATGATGACATCAGGAACACTCCATTCACAAGACCGCTAGCGTGCAAGGGGGCTGGAGCGGTCTTGTGGTTGGTGGATCAGCGGATTAGGTAAGTATATCTCCACTCCACAATCCCCTAGAGGAAAACGAGCAGTTGACCCATGCAGTGTGGGCACAGCCCCAATACATGGGAATATAAAAAAGATTTCCTGGAGTTCTTCTTTAAGTCAAAGACAGCCGTGCAACTAGCGTTTTCAGATGGAGGTCTTCAAAGGTGACCTCCATTTTTTTTTTTTTATAGTGCAAGTCTCATTGAAAAAACAGCAGGCACCTATGCTGTTTGTCAGTGCATTTATGTATGCGATGGCACGACAGATATGGCCGTTCATAGAAAGCGTCCTTTTGTGCTCTCTTTGTTCTCTGTTCCCATACATCTGCTCTAGGTTTCATCCATCCAGGTTCTGCCACAATAGAGCACATTCTTATCTGCGGACATATTGACAGACACATTTCTTGGAAATGGTGCAGAGTTGGGAGCGCACAGCAGAAGTTATGCATGTCTGGTTCAGGCACCTGCTCGCCTCCTCTGCTCCCCGGCAATTTGACTGTAAAATTGGCAGGGCCTGAGATTGGATATTATCTCCAGTAAATGGAAGAAAGAATTCATGAATGGCTTGTGCTGTCAGCCCAAGGATTCCAGAAACTCTGGATTCATTTCAGAACACGGCTCTCCAGTGGGGAGACAAATTCTGTCCTTACAAGCTCTTTACTCACAGCTTATAAAATCTGCTTTTTATTTGGTTTGCTATTATTCCAATATGTTGCAGCCATGTATAGCCTTGCTTGCAGTAATCGATGCAGACGTCAGGGGACACTCCTGTCAAACAAGACTATTTTGTATTTGACCTCATTTAGAGTGGCGCTACTATTCACCGAGGCATGTGCCTTGCGTGCCTGGCTACCTCTCTTGACAAACCTTTCTTCCTTCCAGTAGTCTTTGCTTCTGAACACCCCTGAATAGGAAGGCCAGTGTGTAACCGGGTTCCATGACTATTCTTTACAAGCCCATGGGAGACATTAAATGTTTCATAGTTTAGAACCATGCAGTGACCAAGGCTCGGTTTACACTGCCGCGACTTGAAAGTTGCAAAACTTCCGGCGTGACTTTGCTAGGTGACTTTCGGTCAATTTGCTGAGTACCACGTGATGCGACGTTGAAGCGACTTTCAGGGAATGCCTGGGTATTCTTCCTGTAATGTCGGATCCAAATCACATCAATATAGATGAGGATCCAACTTGGAGGCGACTTCCATTAAAGTCTACAGGCACAAGTTGGATAGAAGTTGCCTTAAGGCTCGGTTCACTCTGTTGTGACCTGTGATCTGACTTTGCCAGGTGACTTCCTGGCGACTTGAGTACTACTTTGATAGAAGTAAATAATAGAAGAGAATAGAAGTCAGATAGAATTCGCCTTGAAGTAGTACAGGAACCTTTTCTGAAGTCGGAGCAACTTCAGTAGTGCTAATTAAGACAGCTCTCATTGACTAACATGGGATTTCACATGTCACGTCTCTTGGAGTCTCACAAGTCGGGTCCTAAGTCACAGCAGTGTGAGGGCCAGACCACAAAAGCTGCACATATAGCCAGAACACAGACACTTCAACCAATGACTGAGCACAGAGGCTATACTCATAGCCAGAGCAAAAACACTGCACACACAGCCAGAGCACACACAGACACATCACACACAGGCAGAGCACACACAGCCAGAGCACACACAGACACATCACACACAGGCAGAGCACACACAGCCAGAGCACACACAGACACATCACACACAGACACATCACACACAGGCAGAGCACACACAGCCAGAGCACACACAGGCAGAGCACACACAGGCAGAGCACACACAGATACATCACACACAGGCAGAGCACACACAGACACATCACACACAGGCAGAGCACACACAGACACATCACACACAGGCAGAGCACGCACAGCCAGAGCACACACAGCCAGAGCACACACAGGCAGAGCACACACAGACACATCACACACAGGCAGAGCACACACAGACACGTCACACACAGCCAGAGCACACACAGACACATCACACACAGGCAGAGCACACACAGACACATCACACACAGGCAGAGCACACACAGCCAGAGCACACACAGACACATCACACACAGGCAGAACACACACAGGCAGAGCACACACAGGCACATCACACACAGGCAGAGCACACACAGACACATCACGCACAGACACATCACACACAGACACATCACACACAGACACATCACACACAGACACATCACACACAGGCACATCACACACAGGCAGAGCACACACAGGCACATCACACACAGGCACATCACACACAGGCAGAGCACACACAGACACATCACACACAGGCAGAGCACACACAGACACATCACACACAGGCAGAGCACACACAGCCAGAGCACACACAGACACATAACACACAGGCAGAGCACACACAGACACATCACACACAGGCAGAGCACACACAGCCAGAGCACACACAGCCAGAGCACACACAGACACATCACACACAGGCAAAGCACACACAGGCAGAGCACACACAGACACATCACACACAGGCAGAGCACACACAGGCACATCACACACAGACACATCACACACAGGCAGAGAACACACAGACACATCACACACAGACACATCACACACAGGCAGAGCACACACAGGCAGAGCACACACAGACACATCACACACAGGCAGAGCACACACAGGCACATCACACACAGACACATCACACACAGCCAGAGCACACACAGCCAGAGCACACACAGACACATCACACACAGGCAGAGCACACACAGCCAGAGCACACACAGGCAGAGCACACACAGGCAGAGCACACACAGACACATCACACACAGGCAGAGCACACACAGGCACATCACACACAGACACATCACACACAGGCAGAGAACACACAGACACATCACACACAGACACATCACACACAGGCAGAGCACACACAGGCAGAGCACACACAGACACATCACACACAGACACATCACACACAGGCACATCACACACAGACACATCACACACAGACACATCACACACAGGCAGAGCACACACAGGCACATCACACACAGGCAGAGCACACACAGACACATCACACACAGACACATCACACACAGGCAGAGCACACACAGACACATCACACACAGACACATCACACACAGACACATCACACACAGACACATCACACACAGGCACATCATACACAGGCAGAGCACACACAGGCACATCACACAGGCACATCACACACAGGCAGAGCACACACAGGCACATCACACACAGGCAGAGCACATACAGACACATCACACACAGACACATCACACACAGGCACATCATACACAGGCAGAGCACACACAGGCACATCACACAGGCACATCACACACAGGCAGAGCACACACAGGCACATCACACACAGGCAGAGCACACACAGACACATCACACACAGGCAGAGCACACACAGACACATCACACACAGGCAGAGCACACACAGACACATCACACACAGACACATCACACACAGGCAGAGCACACACAGGCAGAGCACACACAGGCAGAGCACACACGGGTACATCACACACAGGCAGAGCACACACAGACACATCACACACAGGCAGAGCACACACAGACACATCACACACAGACACATCACACACAGACACATCACACACAGGCACATCACACACAGACACATCACAAACAGACACATCACACACAGGCACATCACACACAGGCACATCACACACAGGCAGAGCACACACAGGCACATCACACACAGGCAGAGCACACACAGGCACATCACACACAGACACATCACACACAGACACATCACACACAGGCAGAGCACACACAGACACATCACACACAGACACATCACACACAGGCAGAGCACACACAGACACATCACACACAGACACATCACACACAGGCAGAGCACACACAGACAGAGCAAACACAGCCAGAGCACACAGGCAGAGCACACACAGACACATCACACACAGGCACATCACACACAGACACATCACACAGAGGCACATCACACACAGACACATCACACACAGGCAGAGCACACACAGACACATCACACACAGGCAGAGCACACACAGGCACATCACACACAGGCACATCACACACAGACACATCACACACAGGCAGAGCACACACAGGCAGAGCACACACAGGCAGAGCACACACAGGCAGAGCACACACAGGCACATCACACACGGACACATCACACACAGGCAGAGCACACACAGACACATCACACACAGGCAGAGCACACACAGACACATCACACACAGACACATCACACACAGGCAGAGCACTCACAGACAGAGCAAACACAGCCAGAGCACACACAGACAAATCACACACAGGCAGAGCACACACAGACACATCACACACAGGCACATCACACACAGACACATCACACACAGGCAGAGCACACACAGACAGAGCAAACACAGCCAGAGCACACACAGACACATCATACACAGGCAGAGCACACACAGGCACATCACACACAGACACATCACACACAGGCAGAGCACACACAGGCAGAGCACACACAGACACATCTCACACAGGCAGAGCACACACAGACACATCACACACAGGCACATCACACACAGACACATCACACACAGGCAGGGCACACACAGACAGAGCAAACACAGCCAGAGCACACACAGACACATCACACACAGGCACATCACACACAGACACATCACACACAGGCAGAGCACACACAGGCAGAGCACACACAGACACATCACACACAGGCAGAGCACACACAGGCACATCACACACAGGCACATCACACAGACACATCACACACAGGCACATCACACACAGACACATCACACACAGACACATCACACACAGACACATCACACACAGACACATCACACACAGGCACATCACACACAGGCACATCACACACAGGCACATCACACACAGGCACATCACACACAGGCAGAGCACACACAGGCACATCACACACAGGCAGAGCACACACAGACACATCACACACAGGCAGAGCACACACAGACACATCACACACAGACACATCACACACAGGCACATCACACACAGACACATCACACACAGACACATCACACACAGGCACATCACACACAGGCACATCACACACAGGCAGAGCACACACAGGCACATCACACACAGGCAGAGCACACACAGGCACATCACACACAGACACATCACACACAGACACATCACACACAGGCAGAGCACACACAGACACATCACACACAGACACATCACACACAGGCAGAGCACACACAGACAGAGCAAACACAGCCAGAGCACACAGGCAGAGCACACACAGACACATCACACACAGGCACATCACACACAGACACATCACACACAGGCAGATCACACACAGACACATCACACACAGGCAGAGCACACACAGGCACATCACACACAGGCACATCACACACAGACACATCACACACAGGCACATCACACACAGACACATCACACACAGGCAGAGCACACACAGGCAGAGCACACACAGACACATCACACACAGGCAGAGCACACACAGGCAGAGCACACACAGGCACATCACACACGGACACATCACACACAGGCAGAGCACACACAGACACATCACACACAGGCAGAGCACACACAGACACATCACACACAGACACATCACACACAGGCAGAGCACTCACAGACAGAGCAAACACAGCCAGAGCACACACAGACACATCACACACAGGCACATCACACACAGACACATCACACACAGGCAGAGCACACACAGAGAGAGCAAACACAGCCAGAGCACACACAGACACATCATACACAGGCAGAGCACACACAGGCACATCACACACAGACACATCACACACAGGCAGAGCACACACAGGCAGAGCACACACAGACACATCACACACAGGCAGAGCACACACAGACACATCACACACAGGCACATCACACACACACATCACACACAGGCAGAGCACACACAGACAGAGCAAACACAGCCAGAGCACACACAGACACATCACACACAGGCACATCACACACAGACACATCACACACAGGCACATCACACACAGACACATCACACACAGGCAGAGCACACACAGGCAGAGCACACACAGACACATCACACACAGGCAGAGCACACACAGGCACATCACACACAGGCACATCACACACAGACACATCACACACAGGCACATCACACACAGACACATCACACACAGACACATCACACACAGGCATATCACACACAGGCACATCACACACAGACACATCACACACAGGCAGAGCACACACAGGCAGAGCACACACAGGCAGAGCACACACAGACACATCACACACAGGCAGAGCACACACAAGCACATCACACACAGGCACATCACACACAGGCAGAGCACACACAGACACATCACACACAGGCAGAGCACACACAGACACATCACACACAGGCAGAGCACACACCGACACATCACACACAGGCAGAGCACACACAGGCAGAGCACACACGGGCACATCACACACAGGCAGAGCACACACAGACACATCACACACAGGCAGAGCACACACAGGCAGAGTACACACCGACACATCACACACAGGCAGAGCACACACAGACACATCACACACAGACACATCACACACCGGCAGAGCACACACAGACACATCACACACAGGCAGAGCACACACAGACACATCACACACAGGCAGAGCACACACAGACACACCACACACAGACACATCACACACAGACACATCACACACTATGGTTGCCACCTTATCCCTTTAAACCCGAACACATATTAATTACATTTAATTATCCTCAGAACCTGTTGTGTTCGGGTTTAAAGGGATGAGGTGGCAACACTAGCACACACAGGCAGAACACACACAAACACAGGCAGCACACACAGACACATCACACACAAGCAGAACACACACAAACACATCACACACAGGCAGAGCACACACAAACACATCACACACAGGCAGAACACACACAGACACATCACACACAGGCAGAACACACACAGACACGTCACACACAGGCAGAGCACACACAGACACATCACACACAGGCTTAGCACACTGCATGCAAAGCCCAAGCACACACATCACACATAGGCACTTCACACACAGACACATCATACACAGGCAGAGCAGACACATCATACACAGGCACAGCACACATAGACACATCACACACAGACAAATCACACACAGACAAATCACACACACAGGCAGAGCACACACACAGACACATCACACACACGCAGAGCACACACAGGCAGAGCACACAGACACATCACACACAGGCAAAGCAGACACATCACACACAGGCAGAGCACAGACAAACACATCACACACAGGCAGAGCACACAAAAACACATCACACAAAGACAAATCACACACAGGCAGAGCACACACAAACACCTCACACACAGGCAGAGCACACACAGGCAGAGCACACACAAACACTTCACACACAGGCAGAGCACACACAGGCAGAGCACACACAAACACATCACACACAGGCAGAGCACACACAAACACTTCACACACAGGCAGAGCACACACAAACACATCACACACAGGCAGAGCACACACAAACACATCACACACAGACAAATCACACACAGGCAGAGCACACACAAACACATCACACACAGACAAATCACACACAGGCAGAGCACACAGAGACACTTCACACACAGGTAGAGCACACACAAACACATCACACACAGACAAATAACACACAGACACATCACACACAGGCTTAGCACACTGCATGCAAAGCCCAAGCACACACATTGAGCACACACAGACATTGCATGCACATTCTACAACCGGATAACATGCAGACACTGTACAAACAGCCATATAACACACATGCACAGTATACCACAGACACTGCACACACTGGCAGAGCACACATAGACACTGCACACACAGGCTTAGAACACATAAATACTGCACACACAGGCTTAGCACATGCATTTTGTGCATTACACCCCTGCCCCCCTATTCTGTGCATTACACACTCCCGCCCTGCCGTTTAGGGAGGGGGGCTGTGGGGGGCTGGAGCCCTGAGTGGGTACCTAAAAAGCCCTGGGTCTCAGGCATGCACAATTCTATTATTAGCCCCGACAATGAGCGCTGCCTAGTGACATAGCAGGTTCCACCTTCTGGAGCCTGCAGCGCCTATGATGGACGCCCCACTGGTCCAATGCCGGGACCACAGGACGTGTGACGTCAATCATAGGCGCTGCAGGCTCCAGAAGGCGGGAATTACAATATGGCTGCTGCGCCACTGTGAGAAGATCCCCACTCGGCGCTCGGGCGGGTGGCTGTTCTTGTCATGGCTCTGGCTCTGGCTGCCTGGAGTGCCTGCTGTACACTGTCTACTCTACTGTAATGGGCGCACCGCACACTACGGCTGAGCTTCAGGAGGAGGTCACGTCACCTGAAGTCAGGTAGGTCAGTGTGTGTCAGGTAGGTCAGTGTTTGTCAGTGTATGTCAGGTCAGGTAGGTCAGTGTATGTCAGATAGGTCAGTGTATGTGTTTATGTCAGATAAGTCAGTGCGTGTCAGGTAGGTGAGTGCGCGTCAGGTAGGTCAGTGTAGGTAACACCCCCCTGGTGCCAGGCTCGGACTTCGGGCTGAAGCCCCTGGTCCTTTTGCCACCTAGCAACGCCCCTGCCCCTGCATTCTGTGCATTACACCCCTGCCCCTGCCGGCATTCTGTGCATTACACCCCTGTCCCCTCATTCTGTGCATAACACCCCTGTCCCCTCATTCTGTGCATTACACCCCTGTCCCCTCATTCTGTGCATTACACCCCTGTCCTGCCCATTCTGTGCATTACACCCCTGTCCCCTCATTCTGTGCATTACACCCCTGTCCCCTCATTCTGTGCATTACACCCCTGTCCTGCCCATTCTGTGCATTACACCCCTGTCCCCTCATTCTGTGCATAACACCCCTGTCCCCTCATTCTGTGCATTACACCCCTGTCCCCTCATTCTGTGCATTACACCCCTGTCCCCTCATTCTGTGCATTACACCCCTGTCCCCTCATTCTGTGCATTACACCGCTGTCCCCTCATTTTGTGCATTACACCCCTGTCCTGCCCATTCTGTGCATTACACCCCTGTCCCCTCATTCTGTGCATTACACCCCTGTCCCCTCATTCTGTGCATTACACCCCTGTCCCCTCATTCTGTGCATTATACCCCTGTCCCCTCATTCTGTGCATTACACCCCTGTCCCCTCATTCTGTGCATTATACCCCTGTCCCCTCATTCTGTGCATTACACCCCTGCCCCCTCATTCTGTGCATTATACCCCTGTCCCCTCATTCTGTGCATTACACCCCTGTCCTGCCCATTCTGTGCATTACACCCCTGTCCTGCCCATTCTGTGCTTTACACCCCTGTCCTGCCCATTCTGTGCTTTACACCCCTGTCCTGCCCATTCTGTGCTTTACACCCCTGTCCACCCCATTCTGTGCATTACACCCCTGCATTATGTACTCCTGGACCGCACTCTTTGTGTGTCATACTACTACACCCAGCACTGGCTACAATCCTCTGTGCATTACATACTCCTGATCCTTGAACACATTGCATTACACACCCTTTAGGATGTATCCTAAACCTCCCCAACCCCTGTGCTCTGCTGTACACACTCCTGCACTATATACACAATACTGTACATTATATACTTCTCACCAAATTGTTCATTGTCTCAACAGTTGTTATACAGTCCCTGACTATTTTAATGAAGTTCTTCTTTAAGGTAGTCTCAGAGAAAGCAATCAAAGCATATTTTATAGGTACAAGGAATCCTGGGTTTTGTTTAACCAGATCCCTTAAGCCCCTCTGACTGTTAGGAGTGTGGCCACACCCACATTTTGCCGCAGCACGAGTCGCGTACCACAGGCTGCGTTCTCCCTCAATTGTCCCTCATTCTAAGTTCAAAAGTTGGAAGGTATGAATATTGGTGGTGGTCAGGAACGAAACTTATGAATGTCGCTCCTTTGTTTTCTGCTCTTCTTTGTGATATATTTGACATTGTTATTAGAAAAGGGACAGTCTGATGAAAGTGGGAGGCTTTCGGAGAAAAACAAATTCTTTTTAACACTGTTACATTTGAGGAAATGTGTACGCTACAACAGTTTTCTGCCCGCCGTCCCTATGAGGATAACAAACCATTACGTTTATCTTTGATTTGTTATGTAACATTTCAGATATTCTGGCAGTTCAAAGTCTTTCTAAGAGACGGTCCATTTTATATCATTGATTTCCTCTCTATCCGCTGGCAAGGCAATAGAGCGATCACTGAACAAAGGTGCTCTTTTCCCAACATGCAGCTGGACCAGAAAGAACATCTGAGGATTTTCTATCAAAGAAAACACAGTTGGCATTTGATAGGAAACAGACAGACGTCACTGTGCTATGCCATAAATATAAATACAAGTGCCATATAGGCTAATACACCTCTAAGGCCTGATTCTTGTTACGAAAGACTGATCCCTGGAAAGAAAGGGTCAGTTCCCCCAGGATACTGTAGATAAAGTGGACCTTCACTATTCTTTTTTACTACTTTATATAATGTCTTTTCTTACCCGCTTTACCACATTTGCATTTTTTTTTTTATCGCTTTTTTTTTCCAAAAAGATTGAAGCTTCTGCATTTCTCAACTAGGCAAGAATAACAAAGCCCTAGTCAACCGCTTCCTCCTGGGATACCCATCTCACTTATCTCAGGAGGGTTTGGGCAATGAGCGCATGGGCCAAGAATTATCTAGCACTGAGTATTCTCCTGGGAATTATCCAGCACACTACGCATACGTCAAAGCACGTCATCAGGGGGACGTCAGGAAGAGGCAGTTGGTTCCCTGTTGACATAAAAAGGGAAGATGGTGTCTCCGGTTACGGCATGTGAGAGCAGACAATGTAAGATTCGCTGGGCTGGTGAGTATGTTTTTAAAGACAGCAGACGTGATTGGAAAAAATATAAGGGGGAGTTAAAATTAGAGTTCCTCCCAGAAATGGAACTTCTGCTGTTCCTCCCCCCCTCCGGTGTCACATTTGGCACCTTTCAGGGGGGAAGGGAAGAGCAGATACCTGTCAAATCCAGGTATTTGCTCCCACTTCCGGGGAAAATGGTAACACATTGTGCGGCGATCTATGCAATGTCCAGCAGACGCCCCCCCCCCCCCCCTGCTGTCTTCTGGGAGACACACAGGTCCCAGAAGACAGCAGGGACCAATCAGAACACACAGCGCGACTCACGCATGTGCAGTAGGGAACCAGGAGTGAAACCGAAAGTCTTCAATGCCTGGTTCCCTTACCAGGAATGGTAATGGCAGCAGCACCCGGGAGTCGTTCCAAAGATCGGCTTCGGGTGCCGACATCGCGGGCTCCCTGGACAGGTAAGTGTCCTCATATTAAAAGTCAGCAGCTACAGTATTTATAGCTGCTGACTTTTAAAAAAAATTTCCACAGGCGGAACTCTGCTTTAGGTTCCTTTTTAAACGGTCAATCCACACCAAATAATATTTTGGGGTTTTGATAGATGCTGGAGTTCCTTACATGTTTCTGGGATTCTATTGGTGACAGCTCTATGTTTCAGTTTTTTATTCCAGAATTTATGACCCTTTCACTGGGAAAAGGAGTAATCAACAGAACATGGAACAGCCACAGTGTCAAAGGGATAATTATCTAAACCTGGCCTCTATGCAGATTATACAAGCTCCATACAATCCCTTGTAGAGTTACCAAAATTATCTAATATGATGACAAACCTCAACAATTCAATCAATTTGTTTTAAAGAAGAATTCCAGGCATGGTATATTGTTACACAAGCTTGGAACAATGTAACTACTGTATATCAGGGACGTGTGGTGAGATCAGTGGCTGGTGAGATACTGGCTAGTATCCGAGCCAGATACATACAGGGAAACTTTCTAAGGGGGCTTAGTGTGTACCAGTGGTGGCCGGTGCTCAAAATTTTGGGCGGGGGGCCCAAACAAACTGAAAAATACTGAACCCCCACATCAATTGCAGCCACTGTGCCCATCAACTGCAGCCACTGTGCCCATCAACTGCAGCCATTGTGCCCATCAAACGCAGCCACTGTGCCCATCAAACGCAGCCATTGTGCCCATCAAACGCAGCCACTGTGCCCATCATATGCAGCCATGTGTGCCCATCATATGCAGTCATGTGTGCCCATCATATGCAGCCACTGTACCCATCATATGCAGCGACTTGTGCCCGTCAAATGCAGCCACTTGTGCCCATCAAATGCAGCCACTTGTGCCCGTCATATGCAGCCACTTGTGGCCAAGATATGCAGCCACTGTGCCCATCAAATGCAGCCACTTGTGCCCATCAAATTATTATATATTGTTTTTAAGATAATTTACTATATTTTCAAAAACTCTACTCAAGCAGGTGGCTTAACAGATAAATAACTGAAGTTTGAAGTTACAACTTCAAACCAATAATTTCACAGTAAATAGATAAATAATAAATTATTATGTTATAACATATAGCATAATAATATATTATTTAGCTTGATTAAAAAAGTACTTTTTCAGCAGCAGTAGTTCCTCCCTCTTAACTGTGTTTTTTTTCCTTGTAGTTAAGAGGGCTGGGCTGGAAGGGAGCATGTGTCTTTTAGTCACATGTCCCCTTCTATGACACTGCAGTGCCTCCAGTGCAGCATTTTTATTGGACAGCTTGTTCCAATGGTGCTTTACCATTGGTCTAAGGCTCCAAGCTGTCCATTGAGCTCAGAACCCCTGACAAGAAGTGAGAGGCGCTGTGAGCTCATTCTCTCAGTCTACTGCAAACAGAGCGTGCCAACTTGTATTTAAACTGGCCGCGATGTATGTAGCTTCTGACAGGCTGCGCAAGGAGCCCTGTATCTCTGGAACCATAGGTCCAAGGAGCCCCAAATTTTGACCAGTCGTGGGGTATGACCTTGGCTAACTCTGTGTGGAAGCACACTGTGAAGGCCCTCAAAATTTAGAGTTAGGACTACAGAAAATACTGGGGTGTCTTGACGGGGCTCTGTAGCTTACGCATGTATTTGCAAATGTGTGCAAACTAAACGCCTGTTTTTAACGTATACTGTTAAAAAGGATAATTTGGTTGGTTGCAGACTGGTCGGTAAGTTGAACTAGGAATGTCTTTGGTTTTGGTTTATGTGGGTGCATACTAGTAATTGTAAGTGTGCTTTTATTGAGTGGGTTTAATAAAAGTGTTTTAAATGGATTAGCACTATGTAAGCACTTTGTATTCTCATTGAGCCATTGTAATGCGGAATGGAGAATAATAAAATTCTGCTTTCTGGAACGTTGAAGGATTCTTCTTAGAGGGTCTGCACATCACTTTGTTGGAGCAGTGGAGAAAAAGGAGGCGTAGGAGGATAAAGCATCCCAGTTAAAGGAGACACATGCTTATTATGACCTTACATTATATAGGGGTCATATATACAAGGTGAGAGCACAACTGGTATTAGTAGAGGAGTAGAATAAATCCGTTCAGTCACGCTTTTAGCTAAGAAAAAACTGATGGATACTGATTCAGATTACATCAGTTTGCTCATCCGTCTTTAGTTCAGTTCAATTCACACCAGTTTTTTTTATCTGTTTTTAGTTGTTGCAAAAAGCAATCATAGGTGACAAAAGTATAATCAGCAAATCTTTCTTGCAGGGCCGTTCATATCAAAACACAATACGGAAAAGGCATGTTCAACACGTTTTCCGCACCCCAGGTGCTGCCCTTGCGGGAAGCATTTGGGTGCCAATGAATTTTTAATGGCATCCCAAATGCATTTTGCAAATGCGTTGCATTTGCAGCCACTGAATCGCATGGTACGGCAGTACCATGTGGTTTGATGTAGTAGGTTCTGAAAAAGTAGTGCTTGCATTACTTTTTCCACGTTCCAGTGTGTTTTGCAGCCCCGTTAAAATGAAGAGCTGTTAAAACTGCACTGCATAGGAGCGTGCATGATCTGGTATGAACTGGCCCTAAAATCAGGCATAAACCCAATGCATGTAAATGGACAGCATCTTTTTATATCCATGCAGATCCATCTAAATGGAAAAAGGTGCAGCCTTGACCTGTTTAAAAAAAATCAGATCTGAATGGACACAGATGTAGGCAGATGTAAACGAATGATCATCTGTGTTCATCCTCCCACCCATAGACATACACTGTGGTTCAGTCTGGCTCCATCTGAAAACTTATAGACAGATCTAAACTGAACACTCCTGTGAAAGAGCCCCCGACATCACAGTGGCTAAGTGGTTAGCACAGCCCTACCTGCCTAGAGTTTGGCATGCTCTTCCTGTCCATGTGTGGGTCCTCTGGGTACCCCAAAGACATGCTGGCAGGTAAATTGGCCCTCTGAACCCATGTACAAATGTGGGTGCTGTTCATGCTCCTAGATGATCCCAATCGATCACCAACTGCTGGGAGTGTTGGCCAGGAACAGAGCTCATCTTGGCTCCAAACACCAGTATGTAGTGAAGGAGAGGTCCCTCAAGCTGCACATTGCTGCAAATCCACTAATGGAGAAGTATGTGGCAGTCTCAGCCTGGGCTCCGAACAGGTGGAGGGGGGGGGGTATATGACCAGGTGAGGGGGTATATGACTAGGTGGGGCCATAGGGGGGGACTCACTTGAACGGAGCTTCTTGAACGGAGAACTCTGTAACCAGCTGCCTCCCAATGCCCTGACCCCCAAACCCCCCCCTTCAATGAGCCTGATAGTACCTCTCTCTCAGGAACAGAGCACATCTTGGCTCCAAACACCAGTATGTAGTGAAGGAGAGGTCCCTCAAGCCGTACATTTCTGCAAATCCACTAATGGAGAAGTATGTGGCAGTCTCAGCCTGGGCTCCGAACAGCCCATACCCCCCACCGTGTTTTGCTCCACCCACTGGAGCTTAATCATGGAGAAGTTGGCCCTAGTATGCTTAAATGTGACAATTAGGCACTCAGATTGTAAGCTCATTGAGGGCATGGTCTAATGTGAATCTAGAATACATATGTGAAGCGCTGTGTAAATTGACAGCACTATGTAAGTCAGGCTGTTAGAAATCACGGGGCCCCATACAGCCTATGTGACTGAGCCCGCCCGGCCAAAAGTGACTGAGGACATAGATTTATCAGTCCCTTTCTCTGCAACCTCAGCTGCAGTTGAATGAATAGGAAGGGCTTTAAGGCTTTCTGCTCATTCGCAAACTGAAGCATAATAAATAAAGTTTACTATGCTTCAGTGATGAATGGACACAGGATTGCTTGATACCGATCACTCACTGTGTTTATTCAGGAAAGAATGGCCAGAAAATTACATATTTACCAGCCCCTTCCCCCGCTCTCTATTCTGAATTGTCCATCTGTGTGCCTGCAGCAGTTGCCGGATGGAGAGGAGAGGAGGGAAGCCGGGAGCACTGCAGGGGGAAAGGGGCATACAGGGGGGCCTGGACAGATGGAAGCGGCGCATGTGCTAGAACCAATCCCAGCAGTGCAGCCAGAGGGGAAAAGAGGAGGAGAAGCTGACAGTGCTGCAGGGGGTGGCAGAAGAAAATTGGTGTCTGCAATAAGACAGTACAGCCAGCCCTCTTGCTCAGCCGGGGCCTGGGCCCCTTTTTTGAGCTGATGGGGCCCGGGCCCAGTACAGGAGGGCTGGCTGTACTGCCTTATCAGTAGCCCTGATATAAGTACCTGAAATAAATAAATAAAAGCGCTGGCAAATTCATTATAACAAAAGAGCAAACTAGATGTAGTAAAATGTAACTTTACTCAAGCTAGATCAGGTAACCACTTGCTATCCGCCATATAGCAATATGACATCGGCAAAATGGTTGCGATATCCTGACCGGACGTCATATGAGGTCACCAGGATATCAAGCCCCCGAGGGCGCACATCACGGCGATTGTTGTTTTTGTGGTGTGTCAGTCTGAAAATTCAGACTGACACCGATCTAGGTAAAGAGTCTCTGACAGAGACTCTTTACCACGTGATCAGCCGTGTCCAATCACGGCTGATCACGATGTAAACAGCAAGAGCCGTTAATCAGCTTTTGCTCACTCGTGTCTGACAGACGCGAGTAGAGGAGAGCCGATCGGCTGCTGTCCTAACGGGGGGTTCTGTGCTGATTGATTATCAGCGCAGCCCCCCCGATGATGCCCACCTAGGACCACCAGGGATGCCCACCACCAGTCACCACCAGGTATGCCACCCATGGCCACCAGGGATGCCAATCAGTGCCCACAATGGATGCCAATCAGTGCCCACAATGGGCATCACTGATTGGCAGGCAATAATGTTTGGCATTGATTGGCATCCAACAGTACCATCCATTAATGTACATCCATGCCGCCTATCAGTGCCCATCCGTGCTGCCTTTCAGTGCCCATCAGTGCTACCTATGTGTACGCATAAGTGCTGCATATCAGTGCCGCCTATCAGTGCCCCATCAGTGCCGCATATTAGTGCCCATCATCAGTGCCACCTCATTGGTGCCACATCATCTGTGCCCATCAGTGCCGCCTTATCAGTGCCCATCAGTGAAGGAGAAAACTTACTTATTTACAAAGTTTTGTAACAGAAACAAAACAAACTTTTTTTTTTCAAAATTTTCGGTCGTATTTTTTTATTTGTTTAGCAGAAAATAAAAACCCCAGAGGTGATCAAATACCACCAAAAGAAAGCTCTATTTGTGGGAACAAAATGATAAAAACTTTGTTTGGGTACAGTGTAGCATGACCGCGCAATTGTCATTCAAAGTGCGACAGCACTGAAAGCTGAAAATTGGTCTGGGCAGGAAGGTGTATAAGTGCCCGGTAATGAAGTGGTTAAAAACTATTTCTGATAGGCTGCATTTCATATACTGTCATTTTCTTTTCTTTGTTTTACTAATTCAGCCTTATGCAGCAACAATTTTCCATGTGAAGATAATACAGAGATTGTAGTCAGCAACATGTGAACATAATTTAAGGGTCATTTCATCTGCATTCCCTATGGAAACTAAAAGTCTTCTAACAGAAGAGTTATAATTATCACGAGAAATATACGATGATTGCTATAACACAAACCTTTGGATCTCTAGCATCTTACAAGCGGAACATCTACCTGAGACTTACTGAAACAGAAAAAAAAATGATTATCTGAAATATTATTAGTGATTAAAGTGCAAAACCCATCTGAGCGTTATGCTGTTAGCAGCTGCAGTATGCATGACAAAGGTAGAACAGATTCCACCAAAAAACTAAAAACTGCTGTAGCGCTGGTAGATTTTTAATCTACCGCTTATATGTAAATTTAGTGGGTCATCTGTTCTGTACATAGTTCAGATTTAATCTATGGCTAAATTGGCTTCTGTTCCAGCCTTGGTTGTGTTGCGTGCAGTTCCACCCTGTTTCCTGTAGATGTCGGTGTCACTCAGGGCTGTCTTTAATATTGACTGGACCCTGGGCAAAACTTTTCTTGGGCCACCCATGCAGTTTCGCTCTCCACCTGCTCTGAGACATACAATAAATAGCAGCTAGACTCAAAATCAGTTTATTGAATCAGATCAGGCAGCTATTACGATTGGTTGCTAGAGGTTACAGTGTATCATTACCACTCACTGACTGGTTGCTAGAGGTTACAGCACACATTACGGCTCACTGATTAGTTGCTAGAGGTTACAGCACATTATTTCTGCTTGTTGATTGGTTGCTAGAGATTACTATGGATATGACCTCAGGGGAGCATGATATACATATCAATGCCGCCGGCCGCCATTTACATATGAATGCCGGTAATTTACATGTAAACACTGCAAGTGAGTCATCTGTACAAAACAATAGGGCAGAGCTGGGCAGCATTAGTAGCAGCACTTCACACTGAGATATTGGGAAACAGCGCAGGGCTAAAACCTCAAGGGACAAGGGAATTTAAACCAGAATAGTTGGCAAGCATGAGACAGCTGCTTTGTGTCCCACAACAATGACAGGGCCCAGGGCAGCTGCCCCTTTTGCCCTGCCTTAAAAACGGCCCTGGTGTCACTACAGACCGGAGCTGGAAAGCAACAGACTGATGTGTATTGAGTGCTCTTCTTTCTTAGAAGTAACTCGGCAGAGGTTGTCCCCTGCGGTGCATTCTGGGAAGGGGTATTTAAGGTACAGACGCCATATTTCTTGGTCTCTTTCTTTCCACCTGCTGGCCCTCCTGGCCGACAGGTATGTGCTAGGAGTCCTACCTCATGGTCCTCCGGGCCAGAGGACTGCTTTGCTGCAGCGTGTGGGTGGGCCCAGAAGTCTGTCTGGGGCCTACTACAACTGCTGCGGAGATGGTCCTGTGCTGTCTGTCCTACGGGAAGAAGCTGGACAATTGAGAAGAATCCAGGGGAGGACCCGTCATGGAAGGAAATTATGCAGGAAATTGAGGCCAACCGGGAACAGTGGTACCGTGAAGCTGTCTGGGACTATTTGTCTGTGCCAAAACCTTTCCGGAGAACTGGGTATTCTACTACTATGGAGGAACGTTTCAATGGATGTTTGCTGCATTGAAACTATGGTTGGCACATCTATGCTGACAAGGTGGTCATTTGCAGACCTGGAAAAGATGACATTGTTTATTTTATCACCACCGTGGATAAACAAGGGAAGAAACTGACATTACCAGAACCCCGGTTTTATTGGTGATTATGCAAAGAGACTGTTGTCTTCTGTTCTGCTAAAAGGAAAAAAAAAAAAAGAACTTTGGGGTATATAGCCAGATAGTGTCAGGGTTTAGAGCACTCCGTGGTCAAGAGACTTTATTCACCTCAGCGCTTCTATATCCAAAGACTTTTTGCTAGCTGGATTTTCTTTTACTGAAAAAGATATAATTTGCTCAGAGATAGGGATGGACTTTTCAAGTTACCCTTAGTTCATTTTCATTAGAAGGAAAATATGTGGGGTAGAAAGTGTCATCCTCTGGGGAATGAGGCTTTGCTCCTAAATTGTTTAGTAATGCTACTGTACATTTTTTTTGTGTGTTAACTTTGTTTTGTTTTTTTAGGAACAACTAGATCTCCTATCAAGCTGTAAGGCCTTTCAGCTAGGTAAATAGTGGTGTTTTGTGACATTACTGATGTGAATATGTTTTTGTATAAATGTTTGAAGCTGTAACATTTCTTACTGCCTTTCTTCTTTCTCATCCAAGTTTTTAAAAGTTCAAATACCTACTCTCAGGCTTGAGAGTTATATTTTGGCAGACGTTGAGGACAACGTCTATTGTAGTGGGGGGAGTATGTAGCGCTGGTAGATTTTTAATCTACCGCTTATATGTAAATTTAGTGGGTCATCTGTTCTGTACATAGTTCAGATTTAATCTATGGCTAAATTGGCTTCTGTTCCAGCCTTGGTTGTGTTGCGTGCAGTTCCAATCCGTTGCCTGTAGATGTCGGTGTCACTACAGACCGGAGCTGGAAAGCAACAGACTGATGTGTATTGAGTGCTCTTCTTTCTCAGAAGTAACTTGGCAGAGGTTGTCCCCTGCGGTGCATTCTGGGAAGGGGTATTTAAGGGACAGACACCATATTTCTTGGTTTCTTTCTTTCCACCTGCTGGCCCTCCTGGCCAACAGGTATGTGCTAGGAGTCCTACCTCGTGGTCCTCCGGGCCGGAGGACTGCGTTGCTGCAGCGTGTGGGTGGGCCCAGAAGTCTGTCTGGGGCCTACTTCAACTGCTGCGGAGATGGTCCTGTGCTATCTGTCCTACGGGAAGAAGCTGTACCATTGAGAAGAATCCAGGGAGGACCCGTCATGGAAGGATCTTGCAGAGTGCTGGTCTGGAGAGGGGCATGGTGACTCAATTGGAGGACGCATCTTAAGTTAACCTACCACATAGTATTGCCGGGTCAGCTTAAAGGATCTGGTACTGTGTTGCTGTTCATCGAAAACTACTACATCCTGTGGCAGAGGATCACACAGCTTTGTTCTATTCAAGTCTGTGGCAGAGACTTTCTGTTCGTGCTGCGCTCCGGCTGCTAGGTCAGTGAGAGAGACCTATCCGGGCGGGCAAAGATTTAATCCTGAACTGAAGATACATTCATCCCTGTGATTTCAATTCCTTAGTGCTACACCGAGAAAAGGTATTTGAACTTCCCTGCAACTCTTTTTCTACCTCTTTCCTGCTACTTCTTCCAGTTATTTCCCATTAAAGCATTGGAAAAATACTAAAGTGACTGGTGCCTACATTGTCAGATAACAAGCTCAACTTGGACTCTAAGTCTGGTATTGGTGAAACTACAGGTAAAAAGGTGACGGAAACAGCTCGCTTTAAATCAGCAGCTCCACCGTGAGTTATTGCTACACTGCTATGCTCATCCAACTATTTTATGTTAACAACAATCTGGAGTGACAATTAGCCATAGCAGCCATTTATTAACATATAACCAAAGTGTAACAAAACATGCCTCTAAAACAGAAACATATTAAAGGTTGACGATCTTTAACCACTTGAAAACCAGGCTTTTTCTGGCCCTTTTTGTTCACATGTAACATAGTTACCAACATTTAAAAAAATTTTATAGGGACACTTTTTTGTCTGTCGGCGAAGTCTTATTATAATTAGGGCGTGGGGCATTCATTTTTAGGCATGGTGTAATAGGGAAAGGAAAATGCGGCAAAAATGGGTGTGGCTTAAACTTAATGTTTGGTGTGGCTTAAATGGGGCATGGCTCAAAGGGGTGTGGTTCGAGTCTGAGATGAACGAGGGATGGAGGGAAAAATAAAAATAAAATAGGGAGGGGAGAGAGAAGGAAGGAAAGAAAGAGGGATGGAGGGACAGCAGACCCAGATCCTACACCACAATAGTAATATATGTATTCCAGAAAATTTAACAATCAGCAGATAAAGATACTCCAAACACCTGGTGTTCAATCATCCCGGCACCATGGTTGGTATGGTGTCAGGATGATTGAAGCGCATTATTTCTATTATTACATTGTAATATACAATGAAATAGTTCAACTCACCATAATGCAGAATCAGTGGGAGCCCTGAGTCCCTCTTTACACCAGGCATTCCCAGCAGAGTCCCGCCTTTATAAGGTGTCCCCAGTGGAGTCCCTCCTTACATCAGGTGCCCCCAGTGGAGTCCCTCCTTACATCAGGTGTCCCCAGTGGAGTCCCTCCTTACATCAGGTGTCCCCAGTTGAGTCCCTTCTTACATCAGGTGCCCCCCAGTGGAGTCCCTCCTTACATCAGGTGTCCTCCGGCAGGGGAGTCCCTCCTTACATCAGGTGTCCCCAGGCAGTGGAGTCCCTTCTTACATCTGGTGTCCCAAGGCAGTGGAGTCCCTCCTTACATCAGGGGTCCCCAAGCAGTGGAGTCTCTCCTTACATCAGGTGTCCCCAGGCAGTGGAGTCCCTCCCAGGGCTGGACTGGGACAAAAATTTGGCCCTGGACTTTATCCAGACCGGCCCACTTTAATTTTGCAAACAAGCACAAAAACAGGCAGCCAATAGCCCAGACTTCCCAACCAACCCCAGGCCTTGGGACTCAGGGCTAATAATGGTCATTGGTAATACGGAGACCCAGAGCTTTTTGGGGGCCCACTCGGGTTTATGACCAGGTGGGGGGGGTGGTATATGACCAGGTGGGGGGTATATGACCAGGTGGGGGGTATATGAAAAGGTGAGGGGGCATATGACTAGAAGGCAGGGAGGTATATGACCAGGTGGGTGGTATATGACCTGGGGGGGGCTATATGACCAGGTGGGGGTATATGACCAGGTGAGGGGGTATATGACCTGGTGGGGGGGGGTAAATGACCAGGTGGGGAGGTATATGACCAGGTGAGGGGGTATATGACCAGGTGAGAGGTTTTTTGACCAGGGATATATGACCAGGTGAGGGGGTATATGACCAGATAAGGGGGTATATGATTAGGTGGGGGGTATATGACCAGGTGAGAGGGTATATGACCAGGTGAGGGGGTATATGACCAGGTGGGGGTATATGACCATATGAGGGGGTATATGATTAGGTGGGGGGTATATGACCAAGTGAAAGGGTATATGACCAGGTGAGGGGGTATATGACCAGGTAGGGGGTATATGACCAGGTGAGGCGGTATATGACCAGGTGAGGCGGTATATGACTAGGTGGGGCCATGGGGGGACTCACTTTCTGAGCTTCTTGATCGGAGTACTCTGAAACCAGCTGCCTCCCAATGCCCCGACCCCCAAACCCCCCTTAATGAGCCTGATAGTACCTCTCTCCCAGGTCCCTCAGTCGGGCAGGGAGGAGAAGTCGGCAGCCGATCTCTGCACACAGAAATTATCTCAGGACCGGAGGGGAAGAAGTATTAGATCCTCCAATCCATCTCCCGGCCAGAGGAACTACAGAGTCCTGTGGTGACAGTGCCAGGTGCCCAATCAGACCATCAGGCTCATCCGTTCTCCAGGATTATACCATCTAGTCCTTCCCTCTGAGGCTAAGCATGCCGCGGCACCGGACCGCAGAGGAGGAAGTGGGTGAAGTTTAGCACTAGGCCTCCTCTGCTATGAATGCTAGGGCCTCATTGTGTGTGCGTGATGTCACTGGTTGCTAGACGCCAGGCGGTAGGCGTTCATAGCAACCAGTTAGTTCAATGTAGCTTGAAGGGTGGCTGGCTGTGTTAGTTTCATTCCGGGATACTGTATTGTCCCAGAATGAAGGTGGCTGGGACCTGGGACAGACATGCCAAATGGCACCCTAAAACCGGCCCACTGAGCTCCAGGTAGTCCCGATGGCCAGTACATGCCTGGTCCCTTCTTACATCAGTGTCCCCAGTTGAATCCCTCCTTACATCAGGTCTCCCCCAGCAGCGGAGTCCCTCTTACATCAGGTGTCCCCAGGCAGTGGGTTCCCTCCTTACAACAGGTGTCTCCATGCAGCGGAGTCCCTCCCTACATCAGGTGTCCCCAGGCAGTGGAGTCCCTCCTTACATCAGGTGTCCCCAGGCAGTGGAGTCCCTCCTTACATCAGTGTCTCCAGTGTAGTCCCTCTTACATCAGGTTTCTCCAGTAGAGTCCCTCTTACATCAGGTGTCCCCAGGCAGTGGAGTCCCTCCTTACATCAGTACCCCCAGTGGAGTCCCTCTTGCATCAGGTGTCACCAGGCAGCGGAGTCCTTCTTACATCAGGTGTCCCGAGGCAGTGGAGTAACTCCTTACATGAGTGTCCCCAGGCAGTGAAGTCCCTCCTTACATCAGTGTCCCCAGTGGAGACCCTTGGCTCTACCTCTGATCAGCAGCAGGCCACGGGGTGGAGGGTTGGCGGCAGCTCCATTTAGATCTCTTTCCTGTGTGTTCAGTAGAGAGGGAAGTGGCCTCCAATCCGTGTAGCTAACTGGCTTCAGTGCACAAGAGAATTGTCTACTTGTACACTGAAGAGAGAAGGGGATTAGCTGCACGGATCAGAGGCCTCTCCCCTGAACACAAGGGGAAAGTGACCTGCTAGCCGGAAATAGAACTCACGATGGCCATAATTTTGGAGCCAGAGCTGCGGTCTTTGCCAAAAACAGTCCCGATTCCTGGGACAAAAGCAAAATCCCAGGATTTTCATCGGGACGGGCTCGGATCGGAACGAGGGTCCGAAAATCAGGATTGTCCCGGGAAAATCAAGACTGTTGGCAAGTATGATGTAACAATCAGGTTTTTTTTTTGCTAGAAAATTACTTAGAACCCCCAAACATTATATATTTTTTAAAGCAGAGGCCCTAGAGAATAAATTGGTGGGTTTTGCAATTTTTTATGTCACACGGTATTTGCTCAGCGGTTTTTCAAACACAATTTTAAAACAAAAAAGCACAATACATAACCAGATTTTTTTGTAAAACATTAAAGGTGATGTCACACTAAGTAAATAGATACCAAACATGTCCCGCTTTAAAAATGCACACGCCCGTGCAGCAGTGACGAACAATGTAAATTTTACTATCCATAGGCGGCCTTTTAAAAGCCATTACAGGTTACCACTTTATCTATAGAGCAGGTCTAGCGCTAGAATTACTGCCCACTATCTGACATTCATGGCAATATCTCACATGTGTGGGATGAGTGTTGTTTGCGTGGATGCGGGACCGACACATGCGTTCGCCTTTGCGCGCTCGCTGGCACAAGGAGACAGGGACACTTTTACATTTTTTATTAATTTATTTTATTTTATTTATTTTTACACTGTTGCTTTAAAGAATGTAAACATCCTTGTGACAACAATAGGCACATGACAGGTATTCTTTGTGGAGTGATCTGGGGTCAATAATCCCTCCTTTGCAATTGAAAGCATTTAAAACGCCAAGATCAGTGTTTTTGAATCCTTTCGATTTTCAAAAAATGGCGCCATTGACAGGCATTGTCATCGCTTCTAGGTTACCATAGCGGAGACTCAATCAAAGCCAATTTCGGCTTTGCATGGATCTCCAGCCACCCGGCAGATGTTCCGGCTAGTAGCTAGGGTCTCCTGGTGGGATGGGAGAGCCCAAGAGAGCCACGGAAGGTTGCAGGAGGGGCGGCTTCCCTTCCCCTGCTTGTAATAGCAATCGAGTGGCTAGTTAGGTGATCCCGTGGATGATCTAATTTTGCATCTACAGGAATACTTAAAGGATAAATTCACCTTTTCGGGCAGAATTTCCTTTGAATAGAAGCGTTTTCCAATGCCATTTCTGGCCCAGCCATACCAATGTGCTTTTCTCTCACTTCCCTTATCCACAGGAAGTTTAAAGTCTTGCCAGTATATTAGAATTTTTTTTAATGATTTTCAGATTCTATCACTTCAATGTAGATCAGGGATATGCAATTAGCGGACCTCTAGCTGTTGCAAAACTACAACTCCCATGAGGCATAGCAAGACTCTGACAGCCACAAGCATGACACCCAGAGGCAGAGGCATGATGGGACTTGTAGTTTTGCAACAGCTGGAGGTCCGCTAATTGCATATCCCTGCTGTAGATCATCTCTCGACATTCACTTCCTGTAGGTCTTCTCCCAGAAGCCTTCACTTACTTGTTACATCATAGAAGAGGGTTTGATAAGGTGTGTTCACCACTCTGGACCACAGCTCCCTCCTTATAATAGCAGCTTCCACTCACTTTCTATACAATCTGATTGTACAATCTCCTTTAGATCTCCCATCAGCTATTATTATACAGGATTTATATAGCTCCAACAGTTTACGTAGCGCTTTAGAACTTGAGGGTAGACAGTACAAATACAGTACACTTTAATCTAGTAGGAATCAGAGGGCCCTGCTCTTTAGAGCTTACAATCTAAGTATGTAGTATAAGAGCCTGCCTGATGTGATACAAATTGAATGGATTGGTCTGGTGGGTCGTCCTAGTACATAGTTCTGGTAAATCTAAAGGAAATGTTACAGAGATTGTACAATCCGATTGCATAGTGTATGGCCATCTCTATACAAGTACATAGGAGGGAGTGGATAGAGACACTTAGTTGTCAGGTCCTCATTGTTCACATCTCCACGTAGCAAAAACTCACATACCTGCGTGTGGTTTTTTTTTGGGTGTTTTGAAGCATTTTCACGCATAGGGCAGCACATTGGTTTCAATGGGCTGTGCTACACATGGCAAAGTAGCTCATGGGACAGTTTTGCATGGTGTGAGTTGCATGTTTTTTGCTGCATTTGTCACCTGTTTTTTCATATGGCAAAATCTGTGTTTGCTTCTGTGTTTGGTGTGCCATTAACAATGACACTGAAAGCGCAACTAGGTAATTTAAGGTGTATAAATGCGGTGATACACTATACAATCTGTATACAGTCTCTGTACAATCTCCTTTAGATTTACCAAAAGTAAAGGGGGCTGAATAGAAATACACGCTACTCTTTTCAGATATTTATTTGTAAACAATTTTGAAAACCATTTATCATTTTCCTTCCAAATCACAATTATGTGTTTGTCTATCACATAAAATCCCAATAAAGTTACTATATCTCCCAAAATTGAGTACACCCATCACATTGTTGTTTGTGACAAATTACACTTGCTACAATGTAAAGTAGTGAGAGTACAGCTTGTATAACAGTGTAAACTTGCTGTCCCCTTAAAATAACTCAACACACAGCCAATAATGTCTAAACTGCTGGCAACAAAATTGAGTACACCCCTAAGTGAAAATGTCCAAATTGGGCCCAAAGTGTCAATATTTTGTGTGGCCACCATTATTTTCCAGCACTGCCTTAACCCTCTTGGGCAAGGAGTTCACCAGAGCTTGCCACTGGAATCCTCTTCCACTCCTCCATGAGGACAATATGGAGCTGGTGGATGTTGGAGACCTTGCGCTCCTCTACCTTCCGTTTGAGTATGCCCCACAGATGCTCAATAGGGTTTAGGTCTGGAGACATGCTTGGCCAGTCCATCACTTTTACCCTCAGCTTCTTTAGCAAGGCAGTGGTCGTCTTGGAGGTGTGTTTGGGGTCTTATCATGTTGGAATACTGCCCTGCCCCCCAGTCTCCGAAGGGAGGGGATCATGCTCTGTTTCAGTATGTCACAGTGCATGTTGGCATTCATGGTTCCCGCAATGTACTGTAGCTCCCCAGTGCCGGCAGCACTCATGCAGCCCCAGACCATGACACTCCAACCACCATGCTTGACTGTAGGCAAGACACACTCGTCTTTGTACTCCTCACCTGGTTACCGCCACACAGGCTTGACACTATCTGAACCAAATAAGTTTATGTTGGTCTCATCAGACCACAGGACATGGTTCCAGTAATCATGTCCTTAGTTTGCTTGTCTTCAGCAAACTGCCTGTGGGTTTTCTTGTGCATCAGCTTTAGAAGAGGCTTCCTACTGGGATGACAGCCATGCAGACCAATTTGATGCAGTGTGCATCGTATGGTCTAAGCACTGACAGGATGACCCCCCACACCTTCGACCTCTGCAGCAATGCTGGCAGTACTCATATGTCTATTTCCCAAAGACAACCTCTGGATATGACGCTGAGCACATGCACTCAACTTCTTTGGTCAACCATGGCGAGGCCTGTTCTGAGTGGAACCTGTCCTGTTAAACTGCTGTATTGTCTTGGCCACCGTGATGCAGCTCAGTTTCAGGGTCTTGGCAATCTTCTTATAGCCTAGGCCATTTTTATGTAGAGCAACAGTTCTTTTTTTTCAGATCCTCAGAGAGTTCTTTGCCATGAGGCGCTATGTTGAACTTCCAGTGACCAGTATGAGAGAGTAAGAGCAAAAACCCCAAATTTAACACACCTGCTCCCCATTTACACCTGAGACCTTGTAACACTAATGAGTCACATGACACCGGGAGGGAAAATGACTAATTGGGCCCAATTTGGACATTTTCAGTTAGGGGTGTACTCACTTCTGTTGCCAGCAGTTTAGACATTAATGGCTGTGTGTTGAGTTATTTTGAGGGGACAACCAATTTACACTGTTATACAAGCTGTACACTCACTACTTTACATTGTAGCAAAGTATCATTTCTTCAGTGTTGTCACATGAAAACATAGAATAAAATATTTACAAAAATGTGAGGGGTGTACTCACTTTTGTAAGATACTGTATGGCTTTCTCTATCTTATTTTAAACATATTTTTCTTTAATTTTGAGACAGCTTGCACTTCATTTGATAGACTCCAATACTGCTACAGTTTTGAGCCTTCTTTTGTTATTTGAATGCTGTCACACTGCTAGCTTTGAGTCATGATTACTTGCTCTAAATGCTCCACATCAGTGGCCCTCAATGATGTATCTCTGTCATTGCTGGTGTTTCTTTATTCATTTTGATAATGTTTACTGAAGTGTTTTCAGTGTTTAAGTGTGCTCAGCATACAAAATATCTGTTCTGTATACAATGCATATACAGGTATCTTTGTGCTTTCTAAAAACAAACTAAAAAAAAACGTTAATGATAAAAAAAAAATCCCAATAAATTACAATTACATTTTTGGTTGTAACATGACAAAATTGTGGAACATTTCAAAGAGTATGTATACTTTTTCCAGGCACTGTAGGCACTGTCATTTTTAACACCTCCAAAGACCCCAACCTCTAGGCTACTATGACCTCTGAACTGTCCACCAATCGGGAACAAACAACAGGGTGGGAGGGTGGGAAGTTTCTTCTTCTTCAGCCAACTGAATATAGCTCTCTCCTCCCCCCACTTTCCACCTTTGAAACCTTTCCTGCACCTTCAATCCCACCAATCCTGGTAAGCAACTAATATCTCCTGACATATGTTTGTAGCTGGGTGCTAGGATAGCAGAGGGAGCAACTACAGGGGGAGCCAGTGGTACTTAAGGCACTGACTTGAGGCAGGCTGCACGGAACTGTGGGAAATGTAGTCTCTGATAAGGACTTTGCCTTGGAAGTGAATGGGGGGTGGATTACAATCCCCAGGGGGAGAGAGAGGCAAGTAAGAGGAGGAGAAGAGCGAGTTTTCCTGGCTTTCATAAATTAAGAATTACCTTGTTGTGTGGGACCCGAAGTGGCGTTCACCTCGTGCACTTGCCAGTGGCAGACTAAGGACCAGAGTACGTTAGCTGAGGACTGGAGTGCTAAGGATAGGATTGCTGAGGACTGGAGTGCTAAGGGTCAGATTGCTGAGGACTGGAGTGCCCTGAGAGCAGAGCCAGAGGGATTGCAGACAGATGAGCCAAGGTTTGCTGTGTTACCAGGACTGGTGAGTGACCGCTGCTGTGTTTGATCTACCACTGCTAGCAGACCAGGAAAGAGGGAGACTGCCTATCTACCTAGTAGTTTTAAAATCAATGCATACAGACTTTAAAAGGATGGTACAGATGTGTAACTTCATCCAAAGAGGGAAGTTCTGCTTTTCTTCCTCCTCCCTCCCACCATATTTGTAATATATTTTATTTTTTTGGGGGAGTGGGTGCCTAGTTTTGAGAGGTACCTGTTCCTGCTTCTGCTTCAACCTTCTGAGACATGTCACAGGTCCCAGGAGACTGCGGGTCCATTCACAAGGCTCAGTGAGGAGCCGGCTGTGAAGCAGATACAACTTTACTCCAATAAAAACCAGATGAACTGTCCAAAAAGTAGCCAATGCATTTTGGGGGTCCAAAAGTCCCCCTTTCATCAGGACTTGATTGAGAACAATGTGATTAGACTGGCTGCCAAACCAGCTGCTGACAAGGCCTGTGCATGTAATCACACTAGAAAAATACCATTAGAGGCCCAGCTTACTTCTAGTCTATTCACATTGTTGTCTATCAAACCCAGATGAAGGGGGCACTCTTTGGTCCCCGAAACACATTGGCTACTTTATGGATTATCCTCCTTATTATTATTGAAAGAAAGTTCTATCTGGACCTTTTAAAAGTGCTGTGGCGCTTCAATTTTCATTTTTGTTACATTGAGCATGAGGACCTTTAGGGAAAGTTGGTGATTTTTACTTTATTTTTGGTGCTGGGACCTTGGCACCAATAACTATCTGCTGCCAATTCCATAATCAAATTCTTCTTTAAGCTGGATAAAGACAGATTTTGCACTGGCAAAATGAAACTACTATATCATAACACTCGGAAGAATAAATACATGAACTAAATAACGTTTTATTATATTTGCCCAGAGAATTCCCTTAATGCAATTTTCCTAAGAACACACGCACTGTCAATACATGGTCATATTACTTTGTGCGTGACAGAGATTTAGAAGCTGTTAATAAGCAATGGTATTAGGTTGGAGATATGCACACCTTGCACTTTATGCAGATATTTCACTCTGGGGACATTGCTCGCTAACCTCCAGACTAGCTGGAACATGTTCTGGACGCACCAAGGAACATTAAAGTGGTTTATCTGTTTTGCTAGCATATGGTGTCATTAAGTGACAGACACCCCTCTACATACAAACAACTTACTTTATTACTGTTGAAAACAACATTAATTCCACATAGAATCTGAACAGAGAGAGTGAAGTGTACCTAAACTCTACTGATAAAAAAAAAAACTTATTACCTATCTTTCTGTTTCTACCATTATTCCTCTTCTTTATGACAATTATTGAAAATTACAAATTACAAATGTAGCCTCCGCACGCCCACTGACAGGGTGACAATACTGCTTTTGCATACTCTCTAGTGACAGCGCTGTCACCCATCTGTTTAAGTTCCCAACTGGAACTCCAAGTAGATGTGCCAACGCACAGCATGCTGACAAGTCCAATCTCTGCTGAAGCTGACAATGTTTTTGGCCAGCCTCCAGATCATAATGCATTGTGTATTAGGACAATGCAAATCATTTTGAGACTTTTTGTTTTTAGGGAATGCGAGTTCAAGTGTTGGAATGCTGTTTCTTTGTGCATAGATAAAGTAAGCTTAAAAAAAATTGAGACAATAGTGATTTTACATTTTAATAACTTGGGTTGGGGGCTAGCATTATGGTATATGCATATAGACAGTTTTTAGAGAACACTAATTATACTTTCAGGTGTTATTTTTCATTGAAGGCTGCTAAACATGACATTTTTACAATCCATCTATTTTTACAGAACCCACCTGTCAGCTGTATTCATGGAGGATACAAACATAACTATACAGCAGTTAGAACAGAGCCATGAGCTACACTAGCGTGTCCATCCTTTCCATTCACTGTCATATGTTAAATGCACTACACTGGTCTACAAATTTTGGGAAATTATCGACCTCCACGATAAAATGTACTAATTCTTACATATTTTGATTAGATGAATTAGAAAACAGGTGATAAAGGTGCTGGTTGGCTAAAGATTTCAAGATATTTCACAATAAAGATTTATACACAGGAAAGTATATTTGCCTACAAGGGAGGGAGGTGTCTGATGATCATGATGCCTCATAACTTGTCGACAAAATATGGTAGAACAATGAAAATGGTACCACATGGAAGTGTATACATTTATCGTCTCTTCGAGACTAAAGATTATTACCTAACTAACTTATTGTTCTTTTATTGCACAGTACATTTGTCTTGGTCAGATCTATGAATCATACAGTTACATCTGGTGGCTTGTGAAAGTGTCATTGCCTAACATTTGCAAGGAACAGTTGCGTGATTTTTTGCCCCAAAAGCCAAGATGCCTCGAAACTGGGTAAACAACGCAGATAACTTCTGATACATTTGTGGGGAGGTTATATTTGCAGTATGACAGCAGTGGTAAAAAAGGCATACCACCTATATTTTGGATGCAAAGTAGGGGATTAGGACAAGAGTTGGGCCCCTCATTGTTGCAACATGTGCAACTTATCATTGTCATTGGCTAAACAAGAAGGAAAAGTCCATGCCTTTTGCAGTCCCAATGGTGTGGAGGTAGCATGAAAATGTTACATGAAAAAACAATAAATACATGGCAGGTTATGTTATTGGTATCAATAAAAAGATACATTTATAATGATTGTTGTGGCACCATTCTATTTGCTATATAGTATAACATTTTGCAGAAAAGTTATGGAGCACAATTGCACACCCTCCTTGTAGTTTTGAAATATTTTGATGCAATTTTGACCCGAAGCTGTATCTTGGAAACTGGAGCCAATTAATACTCATGACTTAATTTTCCTTTATTAGCGACCTAATTCTTGTAAAATTTAGCTACTTTCATTTCTGAGGCTTTCTCCTCATAGATCAGTGCTATTTACAACAAGTTATAGTAAATAGTATTTGTCTTTTTGGTTTAAAGGGTGTGTGCCTTTGTGTACCCATATCCTATGTTAAATAGGGCCCCTGTGTACTACAGCAAGCAGTTTATTACCATACACAGGGAAGAGATTGACAAGGTGAAGATAGGCATGTCAGCAGATGGTATTGGGAGATACCACTTCCCTGTTGATGGTGGTGGCTGGTGTTCTGTTACCCAGTCTGGTATGGGTGGGGCCCTAGCGGAGAAGGTGAATCAGAACTGGCTACTCCTGACTTACAACATGACATACATGTAGTTCTGTAATCTGGAGTATATTAGGCCTTTCAGGACCTGGCCCTGGCAAGAGAGCAAGAGATCCCATGTAAGCATGTTGCCTCTGGTTTGCAAGCTAGGTAGTTGGCTGGCCCAGGCTTGGGAAGGGGCTAATGTGCTGCATCTCTGTGCTCAGGCTTTTTGGACCTAGCCTATCAGCCCTGTAATAAAAATAAGGGGGAAGCATTTCCAGCCAACGCAAGTAGAAATACCATGACCGCTGCAGAGTTCAGAGGAGGCTCCTGCATCTTGCAGGCACTGGGAGCCAGGATATCCACCAGTCCCTGGAGAACACCTAGCATGGACTACTACCTTGTGGAGGTATGCCTGAGCAGCCTAATAGAGATAGTTAGGGACATTCTACGGCGTCTGTTCGCGTTAAACTGTACCATCAATATGTTTCAACTCAAAGTTGAATCAACTGTTTTAAGCCTGGTCTGAAGTAATTTAAATGATGGTTCCTGGTGTATCCTACTAACTAGCGTTGGTAAAGCACATAACGGGATATGTAGTAAAACCACTACTACAAGGTTAACTCAGCAGAACAAGTCGAAGAAGGAATGCAGTTGCTATTGGCAACCAAGAACTAGTACAAAATACATTGTTATTCGGGTTGCTCTACAGTAAATCTTTGAAAAGGTGTTTTCATGTGGACATTCATTATTCTGGGAAACAGGTCCTGGGCCAGAACTATGTGAGCACATAGAGGAGAGCAGGCCTTAGATTGAGAGTGTCAGTGACACAACATGTCCAAGTTGCTCTTAAAGGCAGATATGTACAGTATATGTCCTATCTGAAAAAGAAGCAGGGCGGGACCTGGGCAAGCTTAGTGGGAATCACTGTCCAAACCAGGTCACCTACAGGTATGAGTCAACAAATTCAGCAATAAGCAGTGCAAAAAATGTTTACTGCCATGTGAATAATAACACTACAAATGGGTTACAGTGCACTCTAATGGAATGGCTAGGATATGGTGTAGCATCACTGAGAGGTACCTCTTAACTAAGAAAGGGGCAAGGGTCTCTGGGTAGCAACTGTAAGGGAATCCTTTAGCGTTACTCTTCTGCCAGATAACGTTGGGGCCCACTGATACTGTTGGTGCACATAAAGAAAGTCAATAAGGCATGCAGGCAGTACTAGAGGTATAAAACAGCCGTGTATTCAGTTCCCAAGGGCTCAGTCTCTAGTGGTAGCGACAAGGCTCTCATACAAAAACCAGTGACACAGCAGCAGTGGTCACTCTGGTTAGGTGTCTGCTCACTCTGGGTTGCCTGGGACGACTCCGGTCCTCAGCACAGTGTGACGGTATTCTGGTGATGGCTCAGTCCCTCAGGGCATAGGTCATAGCTCTGCACTCTCCAAGCCTCAGTACAGCAGAGAGCGTTCCAGTGGCTCAGCCTCTCTCACTCTCTCTCTTTGCTCTGGGGCCCCACAGCGTAGAGCCAACTGTCCTCTAAAAAAGAAAAAAGTATCCCTTTTTAAAGAAGGTGGACCTGTTGCCCCGTGGCCAGAATCTCTCTCATTGGTAACACCGTCAGTTAATGGATCACTATCCAAGAAAATGTATAACAATTTATTAGTACAGCAAACTGATAACTGTGTCTGGTGTGGCTCTTAAAAAAGAACCTGTGTTTGATAAAGGTGGACCAGCTGCAACTTGGGCAGAATCAGTGTAAACGATCTCAGTCAATGGATTGCTACTCAAGTAGATGGGTAAGGATTTCTTACTTCTTTTTTCCAATGATAGTGACAATGTCCAAGAGGCAGCTGGTTTGTCTTCATCAAACAAAGGTTCAGGTTTGATCCTACTGGTACAGTTCAAGAAAAGATTCAAGTTTTGTAACAAAGGGGCATGACCATTTTTTCGGATATCTGAACAACTGGCTAGTTATCTTGATATTGAAAATTCATTCATTTCAGCCATACGCGGCCTTTCAAAGGTTCATAAGGGATTTTTTCTCCTTTGAATTATCTTTCCATAGTCTCTGGACCAAATAGCATTACATGGCTATTAATGAGGTTTATTGACAGTCCTCTACAACCTTTGGTTGAGACGTTACCTTCTTTTTTTTTTTAAGGACATTTCTAATGGTGAACTTTTTAAAGGAAGGCTGCTAGCTAGTATGGAAATGCTCATTATATGCAAATATACTGAAAGAAGCAGGATTGAGAGCCAATGAACACTTTCTTGTGGCTAACCATACAGATTTACCTTCTGAATTCATTTTACAGGGCCTATATTTGGTATCAGAGAATGTTTTCTTCTAATTTGAAGACCGCCTGGCACTACCATGGGCAGCTCCTGTCTTTTGCAAACCTTTTTTGTTGGATACTTTGAAGAGAAATATCTATATTGCGACCACGTGTACTTGTGTGGCTTTGTTACATTGATGATATTTTTTTAATCGGCAAAGGGTGGGTACATAAATTTGACGACTTTGTTTCTATTTAAATTACTGCTGAATTTAACCATGTGGTATTGGATTCTTATTTTACATTTGTACATGATAATAGTAATTTAAGAACCGATTTATATAGGTAACCTACTGACAGAAATACCTTATTAGAGTATTCCAATGTGCACCCCTACAATCTGGTGGATAACCTTCCTATTTCTCAGTTTATGCAGGTTTTTTGGATCTGTTCTGACAACAGTGATCATGAGAGTCAGATTTCTGAAATGCAACAAAAGTTTTTGGATCAAAGTTATCCCTCTGAAAGCTTTGATAAAGCCTTATCCCTTGCATTCACTACAATGGCAACTCAGGATAGAAGGATTTCTAACAGTAAAAGAATCCCTTATGTACAATCGCACCGCTTTCTTTTTGAAGGATTCAAGAAAACTGTTGCCAGACATACATATGTTCTCAAAAGCTATAGCAATCTTTGTAGTGAAGTGAAACAGCCACCTTTACATACATATAGACATAGTAAGAACCTCAGAGATCTTTTTGTTTGAGCTGATCTGATTGATAAATATCAAAAAAAGCCCCTGGAAAAAAAAGCTTGCTATAAATGCGATATCTGCTGTCACCCCTGGTACTTTTGTACCCATCGTCACTATGGTGACAAGTACACTATCCAAGTTGTGACACTGATTTTTGTATACATAAATTGAAGTGTCCTTGTTCTCTGGTCCCTTTGTTTTAAATTCCTTTTTCGAAAACATAGAAGTAATAACTGGGTTGTGCTTGCAATTGCCATCAGCAAATTCCCAACAATCGTGACAAACTTTTTACTGCTCACTTCAGCAGTTCAGCATCAAATACATGAACTTAGATGTATGGTTATCAATGGGATTCCACTCCTGAGTGGTGTATGTGACAGAGATCATCTGTTGCTACAAACTGAATCTTATTGAATTTTTACTTTGTAGATGGTGGTTCCCAAGGTTTCATACTTACTATTCTTACCTGATCACTAACTGATTTTTGAATATTGTCAATTGCCCTTTGTTTCTTTTTGCTGTTTCTTTCACTTTAGCTTATTTCTTTTAGGTTGAGTTTTATTCTATTTTTAGTAATGTCAAATCCCGTGGTAGCCCACATGCCTCCACCACACATGACAGGCACTAGGACCCTGCTAGCCCTGGTGCCTCTCCATAAATACAGCTCCCCCTGCTCCAATCTCCAGCCTGATGAAGGAGTATGCATGCCCAGGACCGGCTTTGCCCAGACTCGGAAACATGTCGTGACCTCCCCCCCTCCAGTGACATCATCTGCATGTGCTGCGGTCCACGCCGCGGTCCAGCTTCATTCCCACCTGAGGACTTCCGCTTGGCCTCCTCCCCACAGCAGCAGGCCCTGGCAGTCCACATCACGGGCATCCATCGCTGACATCCTGGACTCCCCTTCCTGATGAGCTAGTCATATTTCACTCCATGAGAGTTGTCCTTTGTATTTTATTGCACCTAGTAAACCTTTAAACTGTCTGCACTTAGAGGCACTTTTTATTCTCTCTCAAGGCACATTTTCTGCTACTATTTTCTTCCTTATTTTGGTGTAGCGCTACTCCCGCAGGAGCTATGGGAATTACTGCCCAGGTCTTCCCAACTTCTGCCTTTTATTTTTGGAGAACTTGGATAAGGATGAGGGAAGTTGTGGGATACTCCAAAGATATGAACTATGTACAACAGAGTTGCCTTGGCTTGGTATCAAGAGATCCCCTAATTTTCCACTTCTTATTAAGTGATTGAACAGTACTGACTGGCATATTCAAGGCTTTGGATATCTTTTTATATTCTTTTCCAGCATTGTAATGCTTCATTACCTTGTTACGCAGGTCTTTTAACTATTCTTTTCTACTTCCTCATGACTCAGTTTCTAGCCTGCTTAGTGCATCCATGTGAGAGCTAACAAACTCGTTGACTATTTATACACAGACACTAATTGTGATTTAACTGGCTCCCGACCAGCCGCCGCAGTTATACTGCGGCAGGATGGCTCCCCTGGGCGAGCCATCGTAGCTGTACGTTGGCTCTTCAAGACGATGTAGGAGGCACGCACGCCTGCATCATTTCCCCGGAGCCGATGCGAGCTCCCGGCGGGCACAATGACAGCCAGGCACCTGCGATCACTCCTAACAGAGCGAGAACTGGGATCTGTGTGTGTAAACGCACAAATCCCAGTTCTGTCAGGGGAGAGGAGACCGATCATGTGTTCCTACTAAGTAGAAACACCGATCGGTCTCCTCCCCTAGTCAGTCCCATCCCCCCACAGTTAGAACGCACCTAGGGAACACAGTTAACCCCTTTATCGCCCCCCAGTGTTAACTCCTTCCCTGCCAGTGACATTTATACAGTAATCAGTGCATTTTTATAGAACTGATTGCTGTATAAATGTCACTGGTCCCAAAAATGTGTCAAAAGTGTCTGATTTGTCCGCCGCAATATCGCAGTCCAAATAAAAATCGCAGGTCTCCTCTATTACTAGTAAAAAAAATAAAAATGCCATAAATCTATACCCTACTTTGTAGACGCTATAAGTTTTGCACAAACCACTCTATTGTGATTTTTTTTTTTTACCAAAAATATGTAGAAGAATACATTTTTTTTTTATTATTACATTTGGGATCTTTATTATAGCAAAAAGTAAAAGATATGGTGTTTTTTTCAAAAATGCCGCTCTTTTTTTGTTTATAGCGCAAAAAAAAACAAAAAACGCAGAGGTGGTCAGATACCATCAAAAGAAAGCTCTATTTGTAGGGAAAAAAGGACGTAAATTTTGTTTGGGTACAGCGTCGCACAACCGCAACAGTGCCATATCGCAAAAAATGGCCTGGTCAGATAGTGGGTAAATTTTTCCGGGGCTGAAGTGGTTAAAAAGTCACAAATATGGGAAATTAACCTTTAATTGCCATTTTAACCTGTGTGTGCCACCTTCTGGGTCTGTACCTAGGCCAAACATTCCAGAGTATGTAAACTTTTGATCAGGGTCATTTGAGTAGTTTAAACGAGTGGATCCCACTGCTGACTTTAAATAGGTCGCTGGGTGGCAGAATCTGTCACGTGTTGCGTGCATCTTTGTGCATGCACGTGCGCAACCACGCACTGATCTTTGCAGCTGTTCGTGGTTATGTGCATTTGCATTGGCGAATGCCTAGATGCCCACAATCTGCGATTCCGTTGGGCATTAGCAGATGTGCCAGTTCTTCTGCAACCCGTTCTCTGACAATATGGCAGTTTTCTATTCATTTTTTTTCTTTTTTTTTTACTATTGGTTGAACTAGATGGACTTGTGTTTTTTTTTCAACACAACTAACTATGTAACTACTGTATGTATGCAAACTAGGGGTTAACCATTTTATAATGGAGGTGATGGGGGTGGGAGGATAGGGTCTGTCTTTTACTTTTGTTTTTTCCACTGATTTTGGGGCATATTTTCTCCCACTGACCAGCAGTAAGGGACACAATATTACTGAGTGACCACTGCACTGAAGACAGTGATGTATCTTATATAGTCCTGACCCCTACACTGCATTCACTTCACTATGTTCTACTTTATATTCCTGACTGCGGACTGTATACGCTATGTTTACATTATACTTCTGACACCTGCAATGCATTCATTATGTTGTATGCTATACTACTGTCCCCTGCACTGCATTCTCTATGTTATATATCTCTATGTTCTCTCTGTTTCACATCATACTTCTGGCCCCTGTACTGTATGCACTATGTTGTATTTTACAGTCCTACCCACTGCACCACATCCACTAGGTTGTACATCATACTCCTGATCCCTACATTGTATATGCTATGTTGTACATAAAAAAAAAACACAAATATCCAGGCACATGGACAACTGCCCAGGTGGATAGAAACTGCCTAAGCTATGGCTGCTGCTTTCCCAAACTCATAGACCAATGAGACGTGAAATAAACCAAAGGTGGGGAAAAGCACTGTGCTGTAGCAAAATCATACAGAACCAAACCTTGGGTAATTAAAGTGGAGTTCCACCCACTTTTACAACTCTTCAGCATCCCTCACTAAACTGTGCACTGTAAACGAATTGGACATTTTTAAAAAAAAATTCTCAGCACCTACTGTATATCTGCTGTATTCATTTTTCACTTCCTCCTCCCTGGCCGCGGCCCATCGCATCATTTCCTATTTGCAATGCCTTCTGGGAAGGGGCGGCAACTTCCTCTGACACTGCCGTTGCTGTGGAAACCTGACCTGAAACCTATTACACTGCTTGTGCTGCATTGAGCATGTGCGAGAGCTACAAGAATGAGATCCAAGAAGAAATACAGTCTGGCTTCAGATGCCCACACTTAAGATGGCCACGGCCTGCTGTACGTTTATAGAATAACAAATTACTGCTATAAACTAACAAAACAGACCTTAGTTTACAGACTAACTTTACTAGAATACATTAAGCTTGTGTATTATAGGGGTATTTTTATTTAAAAAGTATAATTTAGGCCGGAACACCACTTTAAAGCATGGATATTTATTCCATAGAAAATAAAAAATGTGGCATACAGAAGTCATGGAGTGGCCAATCAGATAGCGTTTCAAACCACAACTATGTGATGGGTGTACCTGGAGGCTGGAGCCGCATGAATGCCAGGGGGTCTCCTGGGTGATGAAAAAAACAACAACCGTGCAGCCAGGCAGGATGTATTAGGATGGCCCCAATCACGGGATCCTTAAAAGGGGACCATGTTGTAGCCTGGTGGGTCGGGAGATTCAGAGGAAAAATCCCGTGTGATGTTGTACATTATAATCCTGACCCCTGCATTGCATTTACTACATTGTATACTGTATATGCTATGTTTCAGATTATTTTAAGAAAGGCAGAAGAGCAACAAAAACCTTTAACAGGTGTCACAGTATTCAGCAGAAAGGTCAGTGTTAGATGATGTTTTCTAGAAATTTTATGGCAAATGTCTTGTTCATCAGTGTATTCACTGCAAGAGATGTTGAATTGCTACACTTTAAATAGACTGTACACACTAAAACTTATAGTTAGCTAAACAAATACATACATAGTTTTACTAATGAACAATACCTTATCACTGTGTTTCTGTTCCTATTATGATAAATCTTTGAGTATATACAGTTTTTTAAAATGATATTGTACAATAAGTTGACTTTAGGAAGCTCTTGACAGTTACTTAGACTTTAGAGGTTTTTCTAGAGTTCTCTTTTAATTTGGTAAACTCCAGAATAAAGAAACTATGAATTACACTACCAGCATTACCCAGGGGGGAGCAGTTCAGTGTGGCTCAAACAGCAATGTCATTTCATCTTGAACCCAATTTATCATCCAGTGTCTGAGGTAGCAAGTATTAGAGAAGGGCCTTGGTAGGTCATGGACCTGAGTGTGAAGAAACCTATACCAGAGAACAAATAAACCTTAGACAAGATCCATTATAGAAGCACACGGTATATTTTCTATATATAATCCTCTATTACAGTTTGGATCATCAACATTTTTTTCTATCAATTCATTTAGAGAATAAAATAAATTCACATAAAATAATGTACACCTTCTGTTTCTCATTTATGCATATAGTATGTTTAATTCAGCTTTATTGCCATGCTGAATGTGTGGGCAGTCAAGCCAAACGACAGTATTCTGTAAAACTGGAAGGAATGTTAGAGATTTAATGTTTTCAGCTGGATCCCTCCTGTACACTTCCAAAGATCTCTATGTCTTGGTTTAAGAAGTCTAGGGATCCAAAACATTTTGTACAATTATCTTTCAGGTGTTTTTGGCCCCTAACACAGAACAATAAAAGGGAACTTAACACAGAACTTCTGGCAATTTTTTTTTTAATCTGCACTGTAAATATAGGTTATGTCTCAAGAGGTGTATGCCACTTACATAGTTACATAGTAGGTGAGGTTGAAAAAAGACACAAGTCCATCAAGTCCAACCTATGTGTGTGATTATATGTCAGTATTACATTGTATATCCCTGTATGTTGTGGTCGTTCAGGTGCTTATCTAATAGTTTTTTGAAACTACCGATGCCCCCCGCTGAGACCATCGCCTGTGGAAGGGAATTCCACATCCTTGCTGCTCTCACAGTAAAGAACCCTCTACGTAGCTTAAGGTTAAACCTCTTTTCTTCTAATTTTAATGAGTGGCCACGAGTCTTGTTAAACTCCCTTCTGCGAAAAAGTTTTATCCCTATTGTGGGGTCACCAGTATGGTATTTGTATATTGAAATTATATCCCCTCTCAAGCGTCTCTTCTCCAGAGAGAGCTCGCAACCTTTCCTCATAACTAATATCCTCCAGACCCTTTATTAGCTTTGTTGCCCTTCTTTGTACTCGCTCCATTTCCAGTACATCCTTCCTGAAGACTGGCGCCCAGGACTAGACAGCAAACTCCAGGTGCGGCCGGACCAGAGTCTTGTAGAGCGGGAGAATTATTGTTTTATCTCTGGAGTTAATCCTCTTTTTAATGCATGCTAATATTCTGTTTGCTTTGTTGGAAGCAGCGTGGCATTGCATGCCATTGCTGAGCCTATCATCTACTAGGACCCCCAGGTCCTTTTCCATCCTAGATTCCCCCAGAGGTTCTCCCCCCAGTGTATAGATTGCATTCATATGTTTGCCACCCAAATGCATTATTTTACATTTTTCTACATTGAACCTCATTTGCCATGTAGTTGCCCACCCCATTAATTTGTTCAGATCTTTTTGCAAGGTTTCCACATCCTGCGGAGAAGTTATTGCCCTGCGTAGCTTAGTATTGTCTGCAAATACAGAGATTGAACTGTTTACCCCATCTTCCAGGTCGATTATGAACAAATTAAACAGGATTGGTCCCAGCACGCACAGAACCCTGGGGGACCCCACTACACACCCCTGACTATTCAGAGTATTCCCCATTTATCACCACCCTCTGAAGTCGCCCTGGTAGCCAGTTTTCAATCTATTTAAACTTCAAGTATGGCTGTACGTTCTGCAATAGTTACACAATCAATGAGGTTGGATAGAAAAGCTCTCGCTAGATTTCCATCCCGCTGCGGCTATCAGAACTGTGTCTCTCATATACGGAAGAAGAAAATATTACAGCGCACACATGCAAAAAAGACATTTACCTCAAGCAAGGCTAGTTTAAAACACCTAAACATTTCCAAAAAACATTATAAAAAAATATGGGGATTTGGTCACACCATATTGCTATATGGTGCTAAGCCCACTTACTGCGACAAAGTACCCCATGATTAGTGGGTCCTACACTATTTATGGAGTGGGAGAGCCTGCAACTCTGAACCATGAGAGCATTACACTCTTCTAAATGGGAGAATCATAAGGTCTCCACCCATGACACAAGTGGACACTAATTAAAAGGTACTTATGTTATGTAGTGAGGTGCTCCGCACCCAAAGGGATTTGGTCAGAATCCATACAATATACAAACAAGATATTTGGGGGGCACACTCTAAAAAATGCATTAAAGATGGTGCAGCCATAAGACCATACAATAGAAGAAAATATTACAGCGCACACATGCAAAAAAGACATTTACCTCAAGCAAGGCTAGTTTAAAACACCTAAACATTTCGAAAAAACATTATCAATAAATATGGGCATTTGGTCACACCATATTGCTATATGGTGCTAAACCCACTTAATGCGACAAAGTACCCCATGATTAGTGGGTCCTACACTATCCATGGAGTGGGAGAGCCTGCATCTCTGAACCATGAGAGCATTACACTCGGGAGGGATTCCCCCATCAACACTATGTTGATGAGAGAATCGAGCAATTTTCTTTGCTTCGACCCCTAGTTGAATGAAATGAAATTGCAAAATCTATGGCCAGCCATATTATACCATTGGAAACATGTATCCCATGTCCTCTACACATTCCTGCTATCTCAAAGAATCCTTCAAGTTCCTATCCTGGACAACTGAATGATTAGCTCTTTTGTTCTAGGGATCTGAGAGTGTTGAAATAGTTTAGCAAAAGACAATGGAGAGGACTGACAACACTTTGGACTTTAGAAATAGAACATGTTTCAAATCTTTCCGACGGACTCGAGTCCGATCGAAAAATCTGTTCGTCTGTATGCTAGTCCGACGGAAAAAAACGGACGCTAGGGCAGCTATTAGCTACTGGCTATGAACTTCCTTATTCTAGTCCGGTCGTACGTCATCACGTTCGAAACGATCGGACTTTGGTGTGATCGTGTGTAGGCAAGTCCGTTTTGTTGGAACTCCGTTGAAAAGTCCTTCGGAGTTCAGTCCGACGAAAAGTCCGGTCCGGTGTACACGGCATCAGTTGACAAAAATGCTGTGTGTTGTCAGCCTACAACAGCTGAGTGAATTTCTAGCCAATCAAAAGATATTTTTTGTGCTTGCAAGCTCATTACAAGCGAAATGTGCATGTATTGCACTTCTTTAAAATTTTGCCTTGACATTCTGTAAGCTTTAACACTGCAGCTCAGTTTTCTGCTGTGCACACTTGCCCTCATTATGGGACTTTAAAGTGAGGCCACAACTCTAAGCCACTTAAACGTAAAAACAAAATCCCTAAGTAGATAGTCTGCATGCATTTCAAAGCTTCATTTTCAATATTGGCTGGATCCTACCTCTTGGTTTTTGAAAACTTTACGACCCTTAAATTGTGTCGGCTCCTGAATACATTTACATTCATATTTGTAACAAAACGATATTTTATATTAGGGCCATTTTGTATGTCCTTAATGAACTGGTGTCAGCACAATAATACAGAATTCTATTACGGTTCATGAGACGAATACCCGGTAATTTAATTAAAGCTGCTTTGTCAGGGTGTTTGAAAAGTGTCTGGTGGGAAGCTGACAAGTATCTTGCTGAAAACATTCATAGCTGACAAATAAAATCTACAGACACATTGTATGACAGACATACACCGGAATAATACATTTTAATAAGGCATAATAAATGTTCCTCATAGCATCTCCCTTCTCTCTAGACAGATAAAAATTCACAAGGAATCTAGTAAATAATATTGAGATACATTAATCATACAAGATACCACACACTGTTCTATCAACAGCTACTCAATACTGCCTTGATGACTCACTAATATTTGATTTTTCTTGGAATATATTCTCTGCAAAATACATAATAATTCAATCTTGCTTTCTCAATGCTTCAGCAATGGAATTATTAATAAGCTTTATCTTTTTCATTTTTAGATCTTATATTGTTACTGAAACTTTTGAGGAAATTGAGCACTTTCAAACTGTGCTGATGTCAGACCACTACCTGATGTGACCTCAGTACTGATCCACAAGACAGCAATGTAGTGACACCATGCCTCAAGTCACCAGCCTCAAGTCAACTCTTTAAGAATATAAGGAGAATAAACTTCAAAAAGAAGAAACGGATGGGTTGATTTACTAAAACTGGAGAGTGCATAATCTGGTGCAGCTCTGCATAGAAACTTATCAGCTTTCAAGTTTTTTTTATGTCAAAGCTTAATTGAACAAACTGAAGTTAGAAGCTGATTGGCTACCATGCAGAGCTGCAATAGATTTTGCACTCTTAGATTTTAGTAAATCAATCCCAGAAAGTTCACTAGCAATTGCTTAATTGTTATTCATTGGGAACCATATTGCATCTCCAGGCCATGCACTTTTAATTCTTGCCTGCTGATTGGCTGTCTGAAGTAGTGACATCAGTGCAAAACTGGATCATCCGAGGGCCTGGATGTCCAGGGGACCCACCTATAACCTTCATGCTTCTGCAGTAAACCAGAAGTATAGTATAATGGATCAGAGCTGTGCACCTGCTTGTCACATTATATAATTACATAGTTACATAATAGGTGAGGTTGAAAAAATACAGAAGCCCATCAAGTCCAACCTATGTGTGTGATTATATGTCAGTATTACGTTGTATATCCCTGTATGTTGTGGTCATTCGGGTGCTTATCTAATGGTTTCTTGAAACTATTGATGCTCCCCGCTGAGACCATCACCTGTGGACGGGAATTCTTCTAATTTTAATGAGTGACCATGAGTCTTGGTAGCCCCCCTGGCGGTTTTCCCGAGTGTGGCTCGGGGTAAAAATTCAGTCCCATTAGCGGTAACCCCGAGCCACACTCGGGATCGCATTGCAGGATCCTGGGGCGGCGTTACTTACCTTGTCCCCGGGATCCTGCGATGTCCCCCGCAGTGTCCGTGGGCTCCGTCCTCTGCCCGAAGCCTCTCTGTGCCAGGCTCCGTTCCCTGCGAGCGGCGCAACGCAGGGGGCGGAGCCTGGCGGCAAATTCAAAAAACTGTAAAAAGCATAACACATACAGTACTGTAATCTTACAGATTACAGTACTGTATGAAATTATTTCACATCCCTTTTGACCCCAGTGCTGTGTCCAATGCCCTGCATGCAGTTTTATGTGATATATACTGTTCTTTCTGGCTGGAAACTGGAGATTGTCCATAGCAACCAAAAAGTGTCACTTTACGTCAAAAATAGTTTTAGACCAGCTAGAAAACAGCGATAGTAAATTAGAACACTTGCAGAATTGAGCGATAGTGAATCGTGGGGAAATTTATTTTATTATTATTTTATTTTTATTTTTTTAATTATTTATTTTTATTCATTATATTATAATTTATGTTTTTGTGTTTCAAACTTTATCATACCCGGGATATCTACTAGACTCTTGTTTGGACAGATTTAAGTGTGTTATTGTTAAGAATTACAGACCTACAATATAAAACGCCAAATTTCCATGCAAAATAATTGTACCGCTTTCAGCATCTAAAATCAGAAAGAATCATACCGCCAGGGGGGTTAAACTCCCTTCTGCAAAAAGTTTTATCCCTATTGTGGGGTAACCAGTACGGTATTTGTAAATTGAAATCATATCCCCTCTCAAGCCTCTTTTCCAGGGAAAATAAGTTCAGTGCTCGCAACCTTTCCTCATAACTAAGATCCTCCAGACCCTTTATTAGCTTTGTTGTCCTTCTTTGTACTTGCTCCATTTCTATTACATCCTTCCTGAGGATTGGTGCCCAGAACTGGACAGCATACTCTAGGTTCAGCCAGACCAGAGTCTTGTAGAGTGGTAGAATTATCGTTTTATCTCTGGAATGAATCCCCTTTTTAATGCATACCAATATTCTGTTTGCTTTGTAAGCAGCAGCTTGGCATTGCATGTCATTGCTGAGCCTATCATCTACTAGGACCCCCAGGTCCTTTTCCATCCTAGATTGAAACATAGGTTGTAGCAAGTCAGCGTCTGATGGGAAGAAGACATGCCATTACTGACAATACCAATGTGGCAGCTCCTCTGTACCTTTGCATCAATGTCAATCAAAGGGATAAAGAGGTCAAAACTACGACATTGCCTAGGGCCCCATTCCCCCTTAATTCATCTCTACATCAACATCACTACTCCCAGATATACAGCAGCCCAGAGCAGAGAGCTAGCCCTACTAAGGAGGAGACAGATGTAAGAAGGTTCACTATCCTTTGGCCACTGAAAGGACTTGTGTGGCCAGATGGCCATGAAAAGTACTACCTGTAGCTAGAGCACTGGAGTAGAGGTTTATGGGGTAGAGGAGAAGCAGAATGAGCTGCATTCATTGTAACTTTATTTTATTGCCTACTAATGATGAGCCGAACCTACCTGGGTTTGGTTCCATGGATGTTTGCCAAACTACACCAAGGTTAGAATGTAAATCTAGACCCCCATTAAAGTCAATTTTCAAAACCAATTCTGGCCATAAAAAAAAATCATCTGGAAATAAATTAAAATACGGTGTATTTTCTCTCCGACTGAGACTAAGGACAGGAAAACTATACGGATTTGCAGCACAGCTTGAAATCCTTTTTTTAAAGCTTGCTATTTTAGAGCAAGGGACAAGCAGAAAAATGGTACAGATATGCTGCACAGTATGTATTCCTAATTTTGATTGAATGCAATTTTAGAGGGAGAGAGCAGGCAGATTTCATGTGGAAATTAAAAATGACAGTGTCTTTCCCGAGACTGAAGACAGAAAAATAGTACAGATCAACAGAACAGCATGCTATCCTTTTATTCTGGGGTACAATTTCAGATAAACAGATCAAGCAGATTTAATCTGTAAATTAAATAAAATGTGGTATCTTTTTGCTGACACTAAAGACAGGTTTGCAGCACAAATTTTAATCCTTTTAAGATTGGCCACTGGTTAAGAGGGAGGGAACAAGCATATTTCATCTGGAAATAATTATAGTGTCTTTTTTGATGACAGAAAAATGGAACAGATTTGCTGCACAGTATGCACTCCTTTTTTTTTAGCTAGCATGCAATTTTAGAGAGAGAGCCAAGGCAGATTTCACCTGCAAAAAAAAGTTAGTGTCTTTTTCTGAGACTGAAGACAATAAAAGTGTACAGATTTGCTTTTTCCTTTTTAATGGGTCACTACTTCAGAAGCAGAGAGCAAGGGCATTTCAACTAGAAATAAGATGCATCCTAAATGATGAGCCACTGACATGGTAAAAAAAAACTCCAGATCCCCTAAGCCTGTTCTCATGCTATACTTGCAAAAATATTTGTTGCTGGCCTGCTGATGCAACTGCAGAATGGCCAAGGTACAGTTCCAGTGTATGAGCGTTTCACATATTAGGCAGTTGCAGGCAGTTTGAGTTGGAGCTGAATGCCAACCAGCCAACTAGGAACCATTTGCCTGCTTAGTTGAGGATGAGTGCCAGGCAAGATATGTGCGAACTTTCCTTGCCAAAGAGTGGACAGCAAGTTGGTGCAATTGTCACACATAACTTTTCTTGGCGCAAAGTGGACTTTAAAGGTGGCCAAGGACTACATAACATAACTAATATTGTACTAAGTTTATTAACACAAAATATTAAAACATTGACATAAGTATCAAAAATTAAAACTTAAAAACAGTACCCTGCTCAAATGTGTTATTTTGGCAGGGGTATAGGACTCCCTCCCTAATGGAGTCCCCTTGGTATCCCATGCTTACAAGGTGAGTGTTCTATATACATATACCATCAGATTAAATAAACACAGGGCTGCTGCCTCACATGGTAAAGCTGGGATGTCCAAGGGAGCTGTAACCCTCAAAGTGTGTCGCAGGGCATCCTGCATTTTCAGGAAGCTAAAGGGAGACCAGAAAATCTGTAAATTATAGTATATAATTGTGAAGGACTGCCTGGGACCCCGCCTGGTTGCCTCCGCAAAGATACAGCTTCTCGAACCAGGAACAAGGTGTTATAGCTGAGCATTGCACCCAAGAAGTAGACAACACTAGCTTAGGTGAAAACTGGAACTGTTTATTGACAACTCACACAGAATTCATGCCACACAAAATCAGATAAGAGATTAATCACATTATCCTAAACAATGTAAACTTTAAACAGTAATATCATTAGTACATCTAATGAACAGGTAGCAGCTAACAGTAACCTAATTAAGCAGTGACCTAATTAATAGTAAGCTAATCAACAGCTAGGCACCTGAACAAGCCTTGAATAGTCAGGGAGTCCACCCCCCAGACAGCTTTTTCCAGCCTGTCTGTAGGGAAACAGTGGCAGGAGGAGCTTCTAGTCACGCCCCTCCAGCCTGTATCTTAGAATAACAGAGAGGCGAAGTCTGCATAAATTAAGATGTAATATCCCGCCCAATCTAATTTACCACTGCTCTCTGAATTCTTTTAGCCAGTTTTCTATCCATTTACAAGCTGATTTTTCGAAGACCGTGGATTGTAATTTACATATTAGCCACGTTTGGGGAACAGTGTCAAATGCTTTGGCAGAATCAAAGTATACCATGTCCACAGCCACTCCTTTTTCTATGTTTTTGCTTACCTCCTCATAAATAAAAATAAGATTTGTTTGACAACCTCTGACACAAACCAATGCAATTTGTTTTAAAGACCACTCAGTTGGGAGAGGATCTTTTATTTTGGCAAAAAGACCAACACTGAACTAGACAAATCCTTTAAATATAATGCTTGAAGGATGCTTTTAAGCAGCACATGAAGTTATGGAACAGTAGGATGTAGGTCTTTTAAAAGTCAAATAAAAAAAAAAAAAGAGGAAAAATTGGTGTGGGTTTCCTCCTAAAATTTATACGAAACCCTTACCCAGGCATGCAGCCTGGGTGGCCAGGAAAGAGAGGGCAAGTGATGTGCAGAACCCCCTCCTTCCCAATAAAGGTTAAGAGAAGGAAGAGTTAAGAAACAGAAGGACTTTTTCATAGCTTTATTGAACAATTAGTTAGGCCAATATATTCACGCTTACACCCATCCTGGTCCTGAATTATGGCTCAATATTTCAGTTGCAAACAGAACATTTACCAAGTGGGAAGAAAGAGATGAGAGCCAAGTCGAGGCACAACCCAAACCTTTAGAGGATTGCCAGAGCCCTAAATCCCATACCTAGGGGATGTGAGTAGTTCAATAATCTTGCATCTTTCTCTGCAGGGGGGAGCTTCAGAATATGGGTTTAGAAGGGTTACATCATTGCTGCCTTGGTACTCAGTCACACTCACTTTCTATGACAGATAGGTGGACTCCTGCCCAACTATTTACAGTATATACAGTCCTCTACCCAAGATACCCCCCACTGGCAGAGGTAGGCTGGCATTAACTCTAATCACTGCTATCTTACATATGGGACCCCTGGTGGCTCCAACAGCAACTGCACTGTAAACTCTTACTACAGGGTTTCCAACTTTAACTATAGCAACACCTAGTGGCCAATTTGGAGAACTACAACAGGAACATCTATGCCCTTACCTTGCACTAGTACCACTTCCTACTCGTTCCCCCAAAAAATGTGAACTGTAAATGAACACACACCATGAGATAAAGTCCTTTATTTCATAAAAAATGTAAACAATGTACCGCAACGTAATTCCAGATTCAATCACACTGTCCAGAGATGTAGTTTCATTGTCAATTGTGATGACTTGCTGCCATGATGTTGTTTCCCCACTGCCATGAGGGCCCACATCCTGGCGATGTTGCCCAGCCACACTACTGCCACTAAATGACAGATTCCCAGCTAGCTGCTGCTTGTAAATAATCCAGCCTGGGATCCTGGGAGATGTAATTGACTTAATTTGGTCATGACCATGGTCAGGCAGTGGGTCGCTGTGAATGATGAGGATTTATGTCGCTGGGCACTGTGATTTAAGGGTCAATGTTATTAAGGGTTATTGTTGTACTTTTTTCCGGGGGGGGGGGGGGGGTGAGGGGGCAATTTTTTAATAAAGGGTTTTGCCTATGGTGTTTTTATTTTCTTTTAACTTTTTTTGAGAAATAAGTTTGTAAGGGGTGGTACCCAGCATTCAATCCTCAGGGGAAAGGAGGGGCAAATAACTACTTGGGCCCCCTTATATTTTACAGGTGGTATCCAGATGGTGCTAAGTCCCACCGAATTCCCCCACAAGCTACTTGGAGAACAGGAAAGGGGATGAGAGCCTTGTCCCCTCAACATGGGGGGGAAGTGGGAGGCTGCCTCCATCTTGACTCAGTATGATTCTGGGGGGGAAAGTGGCACATATTTGCTGCCTACCCCTGTCCCGGCCACCTAGGCTGCATGCCAGCATAATAAGGAGAAACCCACACTTTTTTCTTTTAATTGTTAAAAAAACACATGGAAAAAATAAAAAAACAAAACAAAAAATTTGTGTATATTATAAATACTTTTTTTGTTTTGTTTTATAAGTGATCACATGACTTCTGTTCTTAGCATAAGCCTACAATGTTGGGGTGGAGACTGAAGGGGGTGTGTCAGCAGGAGGCAGAGAAACAGCAGGAGGCAGAGAAACAGCAGTACGCTGATCTTCCCAGTCAGAGAGACTTTTGAGCACAAGGCTGCCCAATGGATTAAAGGCAGTCTGTGTGCCCAGCACAGCCAGAAAATTGACCACTCTGCGACGGATATGCGTCTATGCTTAGTGTGGTCAGTTTATAATAGGAAAGTAGGGGAACTCGCAGGATCACCAGGTAATTAACATAAAGGAAGCAATACATAGAGAACAGGGTCATTTTTAATACAAGTACCGTACATGGAAAAGCAAACACATATCAGGAATACGAGCACACTTAAACACTTTACATAATTGTACTGCATTTTGTGAGTATTGTCTTGTGCCTTGTTGATGTCATTAAGTCCACAGGAGTTGATAGGCATAATGTTACCTCAGCTAGTAAAATGGTCCCTGAGTCTTGAATCTCAGCGGCAACAAGTGCGCCATAACAAAGAAAATCCCTAGGTATTTTTGCTGAGACATGAGGCTGAACTCAATAAGACATCCCCGCAATCTCTACAAGAACACATTGCTTTGCCAGAACAGCGAGAGAAATTATTATTTGTATGAGGCTCTACTGCACCGTTTTTTTTTTTTTTTTTATCATCTGTAAATGTACCCAACAATCAACCGAAAGCAGAAGTGAGCCGTGTATTGATATATTGTGAGTGTAGGAAAAGATATTTGTTTGCTGGTCTACCAGTCTTCCAGTGGACCACTACTGCCATCTGGTGGAGAACTGGGAAAACACAGTGTGATTCTAATTTAGGTGAATTTCTAACTTTGTAGTCAACATTGAGTAACCCCTACTATATATTTGTTATGTGCTGTAATGTAACTGCCTAGTTGTTTCTTTGGAGCAGGTTTATACATAGGAAGGGAGTGTCACCAGCACACCAGGATCTCCAAAATTGGGTCCAAAATTTTAATCACGTAGTATAAAAATAAATAAATAGAAGCGACGTTTCGGGGCCACGCAGGACCCCTTCATCAGGCATGTGACCGCAAATGCCTGATAAAGGTCACATGCCTGATGAAGGGGTCCTGCATGGCTCCGAAACGTCGCTTCTATTTTTTTTTTTTGATACTACGTGATTAAAATTTTGGACCCAATTTTGGAGATCCTGGTGTGCTGGTGACACTTCCTTCTCATGATTGCAGTCGGTTCCAGCCCCCCTTTCACACTGATGGACCGATCGGGTCCCTCTGTCACTTTTTCAGGCGGACCCGATTGAACCATCAATAGCTCTCTATGGAGTGGTGGATGTCCGCTGACGCCCTCCGGCATTAAATCTGATCCGGTCCGCTAAAAACAGACCAATGGGGATCGGTTCCCTCTCCGTCTGTTAGATCGGATAATAGTTGGATGGAAATGAACAGACAGTCCGTTTCCATCCGACCTCCCCATAGAGAAGAGCAGAGCTGTCATCCGCCTGATCAGCGGGGTTCAGCGGACAGATCCCTCACTGAACAGGCAGATCTCCTTGGCGGAGTCCGCCCTGTCTGTAAGGGGCCTAAATCTACATAACTGGAAATACACTTTAAAATGTATCCAAGAACAAAGTTTTGGGACGCCTGCCATTATACGCACATGAACTTTAATGGCATCCCAATCTTAGTCCATAGGGTTCAATATTGAGTTGGCCCACCCTTTGCAGCTATAACAGCTTCACCTCTTCTGGGAAGGCTGTCCACAAGGTTTAGGAGTGTGTCTATGGGAATGTTTGACCATTCTTCCAGAAGCCCATTTGTGATGTCAGCCACTGATGTGGACGAGAAGGGCCGGCTCGTAGTCTCCACTCTAATTCATCGCAAAGGTGTTCTATCGGGTTACGGTCAGGACTCTGTGCAGGCCAGTCAAGTTCCTCAACCCCAAACTCACTCATCCATGTCTTTATGGACCTTGCTTTGTGCACCATTTGGTGGAGGGGGGATTATGGTGTAAGGGCTGTTTTTTTTAAGGGGTTGGGCTTGACCCCTTAGTTCCAGTGAAGGGAACTCTTAAAGCGCCAGCATACCAAGACATTTTTCACAGTTTCATGCTTCCAACTTTGTGAGAACAGTTTGGGGATGGCCCCTTCCTCTTCCAACATGACTGCGCACCAGTGCACAAACAAGGTCCATAAAGACATGGATGAGCGCGTTTGGGGTGGAAGAACTTGACTGGCCTGCACAGAGTCCTGACCTTAACCCGATAGAACACCTTTGGGATGAATTAGAGCGGAGACTGTGAGCCAGGCCTTCTCGCCCAGAATCAGTGCCTGGCCTCACAAATGCGCTTCTGGACATTCCCATAGACACACTCCTAAACCTTGTGGACAGCCTTCCCAGAAGAATTGAAGCTGTTATAGTTGCAAAGGGTGGGCCAATTGTTTGAACCATATGGACGAAGACTGGGATGCCATTAAAGTTCATGTGTGTGTAAAGGCAATATTTGACAATATAGTGTATTTCGGCTTACCAGTATTTGGTGCTGTACTCATTGTTTTTGTTGCAAGCACTGGATTTCTGGCAGGATCAACAGGTATTGTTTGCACGTATCAAACAGATATAATAAAACACTTTTAACAATATATGTAACAGACGAAAAGGGAGCATATAAGAGAAGTGTATTTTTATGGTTTACCTACATATTAAAGTCATCACAAACCTGGTCATTTCAAACTAAAGCTGGTCTTACACGGAGCAGAAATTTTGATCAATGTGCTGCCATTCCTGCAGTTGATTGTTTTATTGACTTTTGTCGAAGGGACATGCTGGTAAATGTTTTTCGGTCAGTGACATCAGCCAATCGGCTGCAGTCACTGATCATTGTATTCTGACAATGGGAGGTCCTGCTGCCAGAATGCAATTTGCCTATAAGGAGGATTCCTCCATCCACCTCATCTGGCTAAAAAAACAAACAAAAAACTAACAGTATATACTTTTTTTTCTGCTCTGAAGCAAAAGCTGTTTGTTCCATTCTGTCCTTTGGATAATGAATCTGAATGAGAGGATCTGATTCATTATAATCAGTCGGTACACTTTCAGTATTCTGATGAGAAAAGTTGCAGGGTCTGCATCCCCTTAGAAGTATTTAACCCTGGGGGAGTATCTCACCAAAGCTAAAAATGTTATTGCAGGGGATGCCTAAAATCGAAATGGTACCCTAGTGCAGACTTCTGGGAAAATCAGTGAGCCAATCACACATGCAGGAAATTTGTTGGTGGCGTTCTGTACACCATCTGTGCACAGAATGCCTAAAGGTAGCCATACTGCATTAAATCTAACAGAAAATTACAGTGGCTGCAGACTGAAATGGAAAGGTAATTTTTAATAACATTAAATCACAATATGACTTGTGTAGCAATTGTATATGCTATAATTTTTTTATTTGCTGTTTTTTTTTCACGAAAGTGGAGTTACCCTTTAAAAATATGATGAAAAAGAAAAAGTTATGTTAACATGATGCAGGGTATAGGTGGGAGTAGATACAGATAGGGGAGACAGGTAAGAGTAGGGTACTGGTGGGTGTAGGCACAGACAGGAAAGATAGGTGAGAGTAGGGTACTGGTGGGTGTAGACACAGACAGGAAAGATAGGTGAGAGTAGGGTACTGGTGGGTGTAGACACAGACAGGAAAGATAGGTGAGAGTAGGGTACTGGTGGGTGTAGGCACAGACAGGGGAGATGGGTGAGAGTAGGGTACTGGTGGGTGTAGACACAGACAGGAGAGAAGGGAGAGAGTAGAGTACAGGTGGGTGTAGACACAGACGGGGGAGACAGGTAAGAGTAGGGTACTGGTGGGTGTAGACACAAAGAGGGGAGACAGGTAAGAGTAGGGTACTGGTGGGTGTAGATACAGACAGGGGAGACAGGTAAGAGTAGGGTACCGGTGGGTGTAGACACAGACAGGGGAGACAGGTGAGAGTAGGGTACCGCTGGGTGTAGACACAGATGGGGGAGACAGGTGACAGTAGGGTACCGGTGGGTGTAGACACAGACGGGGGGAGACAGGTGAGAGTAGGGTACTGGTGGGTGTAGGCACGGACAGGGGAGATGGGTGAGAGTAGGGTACTGGTGGGTGTAGACACAGACAGGAGAGACAGGAGAGAGTAGAGTACAGGTGGGTGTAGACACAGACAGGGGAGACAGGTGAGAGTAGGGTACCGGTGGGTGTAGACACAAACAGGGGAGACAGGTGAGAGTAGGGTACTGGCGGGTGTAGACACAGACAGGGGAGACAGGTGAGAGTGGGGTACGGGTGAGTGTAGACACAGACGGGGGAGACAGGTAAGAGTAGGGTACCGGTGGGTGTAGATACAGACAGGGGAGACAGGTGTGAGTATGGTACCGGTGGGTGTAGACAGACAGGGGAGACAGGAAAGAGTAGGGTACTAGTGGGTGTAGATACAGACAGGGGAGACAGGTAAGAGTAGGGTACTGGTGGGTGTAGGCACAGACGAGGGAGACAGGTGAGAGTAGGGCACTGGTGGGTGTAGACACAGATAGGAGAGACAGTCAAAGGAAAAGACAGAAAGAGAGACAAATAGAACAAGAAGAGGAAACACGCCAAGGACGAGAGACAACATGGATCTGTAGGAATCTATACACAATTTCATCCATCTTCATAATTAAAGGAGAGATCCAAAAAATGTCTCTGGAAAACACAGGGGAGGTGTGACATGGTAAATACATTTACCTCTATGCTGTTCTCCTGAAATACAGATCTACGTCTAGAGTATTTACAAGGTTAAAAGATATATTGCCTCCTCACCACCTGTCAAATGCCTCTGAAAAGTGACCGGAAGGCAGATTGCTTTTCAGAGGTACAGCAATCTTGTCTAACGTATAAATGCATATGCAACCTCACTATAGTATAATTGAACTTTAAGCTGTTATCAGCAACAACACCATGGTTGGTAGAAGGTCCTGTCACCACCATGCCTGCAACGCCCTCCCTCCGTGTCACCACCATACCTGCAACCCTCTCCCCCCATGTCACCACCATACCTGCACCCCCTCCCCCCATGTCAACACCATGCCTGCACCCGCCTCCCCCCATGTCACCATCATGCCTGCACCCACCTCCCCCCCATGTCACCACCATGCCTGCACCCCCTCCGGCCTAGTCACCACCATGCCTGCACCCCCTCCGGCCTAGTCACCACCATGCCTGCACCCCCTAGGTCACCATCATGCCTGCACCCCCAAATTACCACCATGCCTCCACCCTTCCCCAAGTCAGCCTGTAACACCCCAAGTCACCATGCCTCCACCCACACACCTCTCCCCCTTTGTCACCACTCTTGAGGAGATGTAGCTAGACTGCAGCCAACACTCCATCTGCAGCCAACACTCCGCTGGGGACACCCGACGTAAAAGGCACTCTGCTGGGGGCACCTGACGTAAGAGGGACTCCGTTGGGGACACCTGACGTAAGAGGCACTCCGCTGGGGACACCTGACGTAAGAGGCACTCCGCTGGGGACACCTGACGTAAGAGGCACTCCGCTGGGGACACCTGATGTAAGAGGCACTGTACTGGGGACACCTGATGTAAGAGGCACTGTACTGGGGACACCTGATGTAAGAGGCACTGTACTGGGAACACCTGATGCAAGAGGCACTGTCCTGGGGACACCTGATGTAAGAGGTACTGTCCTGGGGTCACCTGATGTAAGAGGTACTGTCCTGGGGACACCTGATGTAAGAGGCACTGTCCTGGGGACACCTGATGTAAGAGGTACTGTCCTGGGGACACCTTATGTAAGGAGGCAATCTGCTGGGGGTACCTGATGTAAGGACGGACTCTGTGGGGGGCACCTGATGTAAGGACGGACTCTGCTGGGGGCACCTGATGGCATCTAGTGGCAGGTGACACGCTCAGGGGTCCCACTGATTCTGTATTATGGTGAGTTGAATGATTTCATTCTATATTACAATGTAATAATAGAAATAATGAGCTTCAATCATCCTGACACCATAACAACCATGGTGCCGGGATGATTGAAGCGCTACCACCAGGTGTTTGGAGTATCTTTATCTGCTGATTGTTAAACTCTGGAATACACATTGCTATTGTGGTGTAGGATCTGGGTCTGCTGTCCCTCCATCCCTCTACCCCCCTTTCCCCCTTTCCCTCTCCATTCCTCATTCATCTCAGACTCTAACCACACCCCTTTTTGAGCCACGCCCATTTAAGCCATGCTCACTATTTCGCCTAAACCACACCCATTTTTTGGCCGCATTTTTTGTTTTTCCTATGCCACACCTACAAACGCATACCCCGCCCCCTAATTATAGTGTGACTCCTACAGCCAAAAAAGTGTCCCGGAAATTTTTTTTACAATGTTGGCAACTATGAAAGTGCCTGTTTTTTACTGGATGCCAGTAAAAATACTGACGTTTGGCAACACCGGTAGAAGAATCAGGACCTCCTTCCTCCTGTTGGTGATCCCTCTAGTGATAACTAAAGATCTATATAGAAGAATCAGGACCTCCTTCCTTCTGCTGGTGATCCCTCTAGCTAGTGATAACTAAAGATCTATAAAGGGGAATCAGGACCTCCTTCCTCTTGCTGGTGACCCCTCTAGTGATAACTAAAGATCTATATAGGTGAATCAGGACCTCCTTCCTTCTGCTGGTGATCCCTCTAGCTAGTGATAACTAAAGATCTATATAGAATAATTAGGACCTCCTTTCTCCTGCTGGTGACCCCTATAGTGATAACTAAAGATCTATATAGAAGAATCAGGACCTACTTCCTTCTGCTGGTGATCCCTCTAGCTAGTGATAACTAAAGATCTATATAGAATAATTAGGACCTCCTTTCTCCTATTGGTGACCCCTATAGTGATAACTAAAGATCTATATAGAAGAATCAGGACCTCCTTCCTCCTGCTGATGATGACTCTAGTGACAACTAATGAACTATATAGAAGAATTTGGACCTCCTTCCTCCTGTTGGTGATCCCTCTAGTGATAACTAAAGATCTAAATAGAAGAATCAGAACCTTCGTCCTCCTGCTGGTGATCCCTCTAGTGATAACTAAAGATCTAAATAGAAGAATCAGAACCTCCTTCCTCCTGCTGGTGATCCCTCTAGTGATACCTAAAGATCTATATACAAGAATCAGGACCTCCCTCCTCCTGCTGATGATCCCTCTAGCTAGTGATCAGAGGCATTGCTAGGGGGGTGCGGTCTGCACCCGGGTGACACCATCCAGAGGGTGACACCAGGCTCAGACAAGTACCGGTACCGCGGCTCCCTCCTTCCCTTCTGGAATCTCTTCAGCTGCATGTGATGTGCAGTTAGGGTAGGGGAGGAGGGAGTGAGGCAGAGAGACAAGATGCCCGGGATCCCACCATCCCGCACGCTACAATCATCTCTCCCCGCTGGCTGCACTCACTGCAGACTGGACTATTGCCGCCTCCTCCTTACAAGTACACAGACCAGGAGAAGGGACACTTCTCTACAGCATCTGCCTGGGGCTAAGGTACTGTAAGTAACAGGAATATTGCAGGGGAGGAGAACATGGCGATTGGGAGGTGGGGCATTGACAGGTAACATCTATGCTGCTAGGAGTGATTTTAGGGAGGGGGTGGGGGTTAGAGGATATGTGCTAGGGGGCTTTGATTTGGGTTAGAACTCATGCTAGAATAGAAGTACTGTAGAAGGAGGGGCAGATTTGAAGTTTGACCCCCCAGCAAAATTCCTCTTCCTTCCCAAAGCACCCCCTAGTACATATCCTCTAATCCCATCCTGGCTCTATCCACCTCCCCCGATCCCATCCCGGCTCCATCCACCCCCTCCGATCCCATCCCGGGTCCATCCACCTCCTCCGATCCCATCCCGGCTCCATCCATCCCTTCCGATCCCATCCCGGGTCCATCCACCTCCTCCGATCCCATCCCGGCTCCATCCATCCCTTCCGATCCCATCCCAGCTCCATCCATCCGCTCTGATCCTATCCCGACTCCATCCATCCCCTTCGATCCCATCCCAGCTCCATCCCCTCCGATCCCAACCCAGCTCCATCCATCCCCTTTGATCCCATCCCGGCTCTATCCATTCCCCTCTGATCCCATCCCGGCTCCATCTATCCCCCGATCCCTCACATCCCAGCTCCATCCAGCCACATCGATGCACTAGCCTGGCTTAATGCTGGAGGGGGGGTGACACCATTTTTTACCGCACCAGGTGACACCAACCCTAGTGACGCCACTGCTAGTGATAACTAAAGATCTATAAAGGGGAATCAGGACCTCCTTCCTCCTGCCAGTGACCCCTCTAGTGATAATAAAGATCTATATTGGTGAATCAGGACCTTGTTCCTCCTGCTGGTGACCCCTATAGTGATAACTAAAGATCTATATAGAAGAATTTGGACCTCCTTCCTCCTGCTGGGGATCCCTTTAAGGATAATAAATGTAGCACTGCTCCCACAGGAACTGCTGGAATACTTGTCCCCTGGGCTTCCCACTGATTATCCTGCAGCCAGTTACATGGTATTTCAAACAGCCAGGCGCACACACTCTTCCGCTCATTGTCTCCAATGACCAGTCGAGGGGATTTGTTTTATGTTTTATTTGGAGAACTTGGATAGGAGAAGGGAATTAGTAGGATACTCCAAGTTAACTATGCACAAGCAAGGACAACTCTCTTTGTAATACTGTGGAAGCAGATGAGCTGCTGAACCATACAGGGTCTGTATGGAAGAGCAAGTCCCTCTGTAGCAGACAGGACTCAGTGGACTTTGTCACTGGACACAAGTCTTCAAGACACTAGCCAGTGTCTCCTTTAGCTCACACACCCAGTATACTGACTTCTAGGACCAGAGGGAGATTTCAGCAACACACAGTCTCAATGATCAATGATCCTTTCAGGGTCTGTACTCACAAAATGTCCAGGGACTGCTGGCAGCCTCCTTCCACCTTCAAAGCGACACTCTATACCAGCGACACACGACCAGATCCATAGACTAAGCCACAGACAGCAGGACTCAAAGTGTGCCCAATCCATACCGCACCCATATTGCGCTCTATACCACACTCACTTATTCCAAACCTTGACCACCCCTATATCGAATTATACCGAACCTTTACTGCACATCTACCTTGCACCTGTGCTGAGACTATACTGTATCTATACCTCATGCAGATTAACCGGGACTGTTGTTACATGCAAAAAGGCTCTTAAAGGGTCCCAACGATGGCCGGCAGAAGAACATCTGAAAGGACTGCCCCTCCTGTGATAAATATTCTGCAGGTCCCCTTTGTTCCCCTTCCCCCTCTGCTACTATCCTCCTTTTCTTTTGGACAGTGCATGCCCAGTTGGTCTAGAACTACCATCAGTACCTTAAATGCTCTCTGGCAGTAAAGTTCCAGCACTTGGTAGATTAAACTACTTAATTAATACTACTGCTCACTGCTGAACTTGAGGTGGCTTTGCTACTGTTTATGCTGTTCTGGATGTCATCTCATGTCTAGTCCCTACTGTTAATCACTTTGTATGCAAAATTGTGTTATTACCATTGTTAATCCATTTTATGCTCACCTAGTTACCAACCATATTGGGTGACAGTATATTAAATTTGCCACTACTACTTAGTTTGATGCCCATTAGTACTACTATTGGGTACCAAGTATTATTTTAAATGATTTCCTGTGTATGTTTGTACACTTAACCTGGTGTGTCATTTTGTTTGTGTCAAGCTGACCCAAACAAACTACACTATATTTTCAAAAGTATTGGGACGCCTGCCTTTACACGCACATGAACTTTAATGACATCCCAGTCTTAGTCCGTAGGGTTCAATATTGAGTTGGCCCACCCTTTGCAGCTATAACAGCTTCAACTCTTCTGGGAAGGCTGTCCACAAGGTTTAGAAGTATGTCTATGGGAATGTTTGACCATTCTTCCAGAAGCACATTTGTGAGGTTAGGCACTGTTGTTGGACAAAAAGGCCTGGCCCACAGTCTCCGCTCGAATTTATTCCAAAGGTGTTTGATTGGGTTTAGGTCAGGACTCTGTGCAGGCCAATCAAGCTCCTCCACCCCAAACTCGCTCATTTATGTCTTTATGGACCTTGCTTTGTGCACTGGTGCGCAGTCATGTTGGAACAGGAAGGGGCCACCCCCCAAACAGTTCCCACAAAGTTGGGAACATGAAATTGTCCAAAATGTCTTGGTATGCTGACACCTTAAAGTGTTCCCTTCACTGGAACTAAGGGACCAAGCCAAACCCCTGAAAAACAACCCCACACCATAATCCCCCCTCCACAAAATGATTTGGACCAGTGCGCAAAGCAAGGTCCATAAAGACATGAATGAGTAAGTTTAGTGTGGAGGAACTTGACTGGCCTGCATCCAGTCCTGACCTCAACCTGATAGAACACCTTTGGGATGAATTAGAGCGGAGACTGCGAGCCAGGCCTTCTCGTCCAACATCAGTGCCTGACCTCACTAATGCGCTTCTGGAGGAATGGTCAAACATTCCCATATACACACTCCTAAACCTTGTGGACAGCCTTCCCAGAAGAGCTGAAGATGTTATAGCTGCAAAGAGTGGGCCAACTCAATATTGAACCCTACAGACTAAAGCCCCGTACACACTGTCGGACTTTGTTCGGACATTCCGACAACAAAATCCTAGGATTTTTTCCATCGGATGTTGGCTCAAACTTGTCTTGCATACACACGGTCACACAAAGTTGTCGGAAAATCCGATCGTTCTGAACGCGGTGACGTAAAACACGTACGTCGGGACTATAAACGGGGCAGTGGCCAATAGCTTTCATCTCTTTATTCTGAGCATGCGTGGCACTTTGTCCATCGGATTTGTGTACACACGATCGGAATTTCTGACAACGGATTTTGTTGTCGGAAAATTTTATCTCCTGCTGTCCAACTTTGTGTGTCGGAAAATCCGATGGAAAATGTCCGATGGAGCCCACACACGGTCGGAATTTCCGACAACACGCTCCGATCGGACATTTTCCATCGGAAAATCCGACCGTGTGTACGGGGCATAAGACTGGGATGCCATTAAAGTTCATGTGCGTGTAAAGGCAGGTGTCCCAATACTTTTGATATTATCGTGTATTTCCATTACAGAACGATGTGACCAGCAAGGCTGCATCAGTTAGTAATGGATATAGTTAAAAAAAATTAAATCTGGAATTCTACTAATGCAGACATTAAGTTACTGAAAAATAAACTTTAATACATAGTTACCCACATTCCTGCAAAAGTTGGAAGGACCCTTTCCTCCGATAGCAAGATGTGGCGGTATACTATGTTTGCTACCTGCTGTGGCATCTTGAGTGTTGCCCCCTGTCTAGCAAATGCTCTGTAGAACACGAGAAGGTATGAAACAACTACAAAATGTAAAGACTGTCCAGCAGAGAAATGGAGAAACGTGATATCTCAATTATGTTGACCGCGCGACATGTCCTGAAAGCCTCTATTTTCCGTTATTTTCCTGATACAGCAGTCTGAAGAGCTACAAACCATTCAAGTGCGAGACTTGAAACATTGTCAACTTCTCTAAAAATTGGCAAACAGAAAACTTTGCTTTTACATGACAACTCAGAACTCTACCCCGCCACGGTTCCAAAGACGGAGAGGAAGATCAAGTGTTTCTGTTGAATCAATCAACATGGAGTATGAGGCAGCAAGATAGGATGATTGAAGACTTTGCCCTCCGCTAGTTCAAACACAAAGGCACGAAGAACACGGCTCCTTTGATGTCCTCCCCACTTCCCGCTCATATATTCAGTGCTTTCCTATTTAAGTCAAACAATGCAAACACAATATATTCAAATGGAGACAAATATTGATTTTCCCTTTTCAGTGTGAGTCACAACCATTCATACAAATACTCCTTACATTTAAGGCCGGGTCCAGACCTGTGGCTAAAATATATAAATTGATAAATTCTGGGCTTAGATGTAGGCTGGGCTGCTGTCTCCCCTGGGGGGGGGCTCCAAAGTTGGGGTACTTTTTCATGTGGCTAATATAGCTCAGCTGTGGGCTGTGTACCTCCCTGTCAGGCTGCCATTGCAGCCCAAGGGTGTTGTCGGCGAGGACGCGGAAAACCTGGCTCAGACACCTATTTTTGAGCACCCACCAACTGCAGGGGTAAACCCGCCCTACATAGGGTTGCCACCTGTCCAGGATTCACCCGGACAGTTCGGGTTTGGAATCATGTGTCCGGGGTTTCAGACTGTCTGAGACCCGGACACACTATTTAGACCAGACTATGGCTTCCCAGCAGGGCTGCTGGCTTCAGTTGTCTAAGCTGAGAGTGTCTGTTACATTCTCATTCACACTGCCCAAAGCCACCACTAACAACCCCCCCCCCAAAAAAAAAACACACACACAGACAGGAGAGGAGAGAGGGCTCGATCTGCACCTCTTCCCCCACACCTACCCCTCTGTGTCTGCCCACACTCTAATCCCCGGAACTGTGCCTCAGAAAAGGAAAGGGCTGGAAATGTATAGTCCAGCAGCCTCAGATACATCTGGATGAGAGGTGCTGACTGCCAAGGGGTGAGTGAGCTCACCATCCATCCCTGTCTGTGACTGAAGTCTCCCCCCTTCTCTCTCCTGCCTCTGAGTGAGTACACTAAGGTAAATCAGGGTTCTCAGAGCACCCTTTACATCAGAGTTTCCCTTTACACCAGAGGACACAGTGTCCCCCCTTACATCAGAGTCTTCTTCGTACATCAAAGTTCTCAGTGTTCCCCTTTAGATCACGGTTCCCAGAGCATCACTTATATTAGAGGCCCCAGAGTTCTCCCTTACATCAGAGTCTGCAGAGTCCCCCCCTTACAGTGAAAGAGAACTCTGCGAGTTCAGATGTAAAAGGGGAACTCTGTGGATTCAGATGTAAAAGGGGAACTCTGCAGATTCAGATGTAAAAGGGGAACTCTGCAGATTCAGATGTAACAGGGGAACTCTGCGGATTCAGATGTAAAAGGGGAACTTTGTGGATTCAGATGTAAAAGGGGAACTCTGCGGATTCAGATGTAAAAGGGGAACTCTGCGGATTCAGATGTAAAAGGGGAACTTTGTGGATTCAGATGTAAAAGGGGAACTATGGGGGCGTGACCGGATGTGGGAGTGAGAGGGTGTGCGAGATCTCCTCTCCCTCCGCTCTGACCAGCTAAGCCAAGGGCTGAGGAGACTACCGGTGTGTGCAGCAGTACAAGCGGCAGTGTAAGCAGCGGCGTCCGGCCAACTACAGCACTACAGCACTACTGAGCAGATCGCTCCCTGGCGCAGACGCGGTGGACGGAGCTGAGGTGGGGTGTGAGAGACCCCTGTGGCGTGCCGGCGGCCGGGTAAAGGGATGCTCCGGTGGCGGCTGTAGCAGCACCAGCAGTGGCGGCGTCAGTGAGTGTGGCGGTGGAGAGCCAGGAAGATGGAGCTATAGGGGTGGCGTGAGAGGCCCCCCCCCTGGGTTATCAGCAGCAACCAAATCTGGTCGAACACAGTAGCAGCAGCGGGGCAATGAACAAAGTAAGCTATCAGAATTAACATCGCAACGCTGGGAATCTGGAGAGCTGCTAAGAAGACCCCAGACATAGGTGAAAACTTTCCTACTTTTCTTTTTATATAATATGTTTGTGGCGGATGACTTTTTTTTCCTGGTTCCTGGTTAAAGAGCTGGCCTGTGAGTTGGCCTTTGATTGATTGGTTCCTGAAGAAACCTAACTGAGTCTGTAATGTGAAACCTGGGTTAACTAGAAACATGCTGCCTTATTACTTTTTGAGCCTATTTACCCTATTGAAGTAATATCTTACATAGAGGAAATTAGCAACCCCAGTCCGAAGTGGGAGACGGACGGGGGTACTGGCATATGAGGTTTCACCTTTTTGTTTCTCAAAACAATAAAAGAACCAGTGGAACTGTGTGATGTAAGCTGCTTATCATAAACATCAGCTGCAAGTGAAACGGCGTTGCACAAGTACTTGTTCATTGTCCCAAGAGTCACTGATCTGACGCTGGCAGAGTTATATGGAGGACTATCTTTGTGACACCTCTTTTTTCTTTTTTTCTATGCAAAACTAGTAGACCGGGACTGTAACAATTTTATATCTCAATTTGCTAAAAGGAAAAGAAATTTTTATTCTTTTTTTTTTCCTTTCCTACCCCCCCCCTCCTCCCCTTTTTTTTTTTTTTTTTTTTTTTTTTTTTTTCTCCTCCCCCCTCATGGCATAATAGCATGGCTGGGAAGCGGGCAGCAGAGGAAAAATTAAACCAGTACCAGTTACAAAATCAGCCGCATCAAGCAGGAGGTCAGGTTACACGCTCGGCTAGAAACCAGACAAACCAAGCGAAAGTCGCAGCAGCAGCTGCAGTAGCGGCAGCAACAAAATTAGAGCGTTTTTCCAGGACATCCCTATCACCAGTAAAATCCCAACAGCTAACCCAAGCGAGTACCCAGGCGAGTAGGAAAAGTCACAGCCAAAGCAGCGGGCCAATATTGGCCGCAACAAGCCCACTTGCAGTGCCCTCAATAAGTCACGGAATAGGAAAACTTCCCCCTATAAGCGGTGACACAGATCCTAAAAGGCTACCCAATACAACTGAGCCCGGGATGGAGAGTGGCCAAAGTGGAGGAGCGGAAGAGCCAACAATGAGGGACCTCATGTATGCGATTACTGCATGTAAGGAATCAATTTTTGGTTTGGGTGCTCAGCTAAAAAGCATAAGAGAAGAACTGATAGCGCTGGGTAGTAGATTGAAAGAAACGGAGGGAAGAACAACAGCCCTAGAGGACAGATTAAGCTTGGTGGAAGATATACTATCTCCGCTCAGACAAGATATGACTGACATGAAAAAACGCATAGAAAATCAATCCGCCAAAATAGATGAACTAGAAAATAGAAATCGAAGAAACAACATAAGAGTAATAGGCATGCCGGAACGGAGCGAGGGACCCGACCCTATTGAATTTTTGGAGGGATGGATCAAGGAGACATTTGGGGCTGCATCCTTTTCTCCTTTTTTCGGCATCGAACGCGCCCATCGAATCCCCTCCAAATCTCGGCAGGGCAAGGAGTACCCAAGACCTATAATTATGAAAATGTTCAACTTTAGAGATAAGGTGTCTTTGCTTCGGAAAGCGAGAGAAACGAGAGAAATCTTGTATAGGGGAGCGCGAATTTCACTATATCAAGACTTCTCCCCAGACCTGCAAAAGCTCAGGGCGGCATACATGCCAATTAAACGTGTACTTCAGCAAAAAAAGATGGATTATGCACTACTGTACCCCGCCCGCATGAGAATAACCACCAGGAATGGGACATTCTTCTTTGAATCCCCCCGCAAAGTGGAAGACTGGCTGGAGAAAGCAGAGAGAACAACACGGAATGAAGGAGAGGAGAGATTAGAGACTGATTAGATTACGGACCTTTTTTTTTTTTTTTTTTCCGTCCTTATGTGGTATTAGGGAGGGGGGAGAGAAGAGGGTAGGGTGATACAATGAGTAATACACTAAAGAATTAAGTAGGCGATGTGTTGCAGGTAGAAGTTGAGAAAGAAGTATAGGGATAGACCATAAAGTAGTAAAGGTTAATATACACTTACTTAATTCACTGGATTGACATGACAGATTATCTTTTATCCGAACATAAAAAATTAAAAACACATGAACAGCACTAATAAGGTTGAAGGAATAGGATTATAATTTAGCACTAGTTGGATATTCACTTTTTAGAATACTTTGAGCTGCCACGATAAACGATTTTTTCTACAAGTATAATTATTTAGAACACTTGAATAACACTAATATGGTCAGGGAGGGGGGGAGGGGGTGGGATAGGGACCCCTGGGTTAAAGGGGTATCGTAAATGTGTGGCACTGGCAAGGTATGCCAGTGTAGTATGGGGAATGAGAGTAAGTGGGAGGCTCGGAACACAGCCCCTAGGGTAGGCCCAGCTGGGCGGGGAGGGAAGGAAGGAGGTGGGTGGGAGAGGGGGTGGGGGAGACAGGAGGGAAAGAGCTGGGAGAGGGGGTGGAGCGGGGTGGGGGGCGGGGGAGGATGGGGAGGGGTGGGTGGAAAAGTCACAACCCAAATAATTAATGAAAAACACCACAAACATAAAACCATATACAAATCCCTCCTACGCTCCACCAAGGATGGTAAGGGGATTAGGAGGAATGCTGATTGTTATGTATTACTCACTGAGGGGACCCAAGGGGCAGGTAAAATTCTGAGGGACAATTGTATTCTTATTCCCTGCTCACGTTGTTGTCTCTTGCTATATAGTTATTTGAATTGGTATGATCCCCTATATGAGTAAAGAAATTGGGAAAAGGAAAGACCTACTCTTGATGACATGGAATGTGAGAGGGCTGGGGGATAGCGACAAGAGAAGGGCAATGTTTAGATATTTTGATATAATGAAACCTCAGATAATCTGTTTACAGGAAACACACTTGTGTTCCAACTCTGTCCACCTGCTGCGCTCAAGGAGATACCCGACTCAGTTTCACTCCATGCACACTTCACATTCAAGAGGAGTCAGTATAGTGATCTCCTCGGGTGTCTCCTTTGAGTGCATGGAACAGAGGGTGGACAGGGAGGGAAAATTTGTCTTCTTGCTATGTAAAATTAACGGTTTAACGTGCATAATTGCATCAATATACATTCCACCACCATTCTCACCAGCTTTACTCGGGTGTCTATCACAATTCATAGCCTCATACCCGGATGTCCCGGTACTAGCATTGGGTGACTACAATAATATCTTAGACAACTCCCAGGATAGAATGTCTCTGACATCTAGAACTACGAAACAGACAACTGGCAGGACTGCTTTTGCAGCCCTGCTTATGGAAATAGGACTCCGGGATGTATGGAGAGAGAGACACAAAGAGGACAGATGTTATTCATGTTATTCTGCAACACATGAGGTCCTCTCCCGTATCGACCTGGGTCTAGGAAATGAGGCACTCCTGCAGTTAGTGGAGGACTCAGCGTATGAGCCACGCCTATTATCTGACCACTCCCCATTCTGGGTGCGGTTAGGCACCACTGGAAAGCTGGGGCGACAATTATGGAAGGTGAACCCCTACTGGTTGTCTCTGTTTCCCCAAATAGATAATATAAGAGAGGCGCTACGGGAGTTCCTGCAATTTAATAGGGGGTCTGCTAGCGCCATGGTAATATGGGATACACTTAAGGCATTCTTGAGGGGATGTCTTATTAAAGAAATTGCGGGAATTAAAACACGCTCCAGGGAATGGGAAAACAAGGTACGGGAAGAACTGATAGAAAGGGAACAGGTTTTGATAAGAGACCCATCAAAATCTAATCAAGAATCCTGGAGAGAGGTACAAGCGATATATAGCTCGGTTTGGTTATCAGCAGCAGAGAAGAGAAGATACTTTCAACAACAGAGTTATTTTGAAGAGGGGGAAAATACTGGCCGCCTTCTAGCCCTTATAGCCAGAGAGCAAAGAGATCCCACTACTATCCTGGCTGTGAGGGCTAAATCCGGGGAGAGGCAGACCCGTAGTTCAGACATCTTGAGCAGCTTCCAGCAGTTCTACGGGGACTTGTACTCTAGCAAAACTAGATACAACCCGCTTGAGCTGTTGCAGTTTTTGCAGTCCTGTCCGCTCCCGCAATTGTCGGAGGCGGACAGGGAACTGTTGAACTGCCCAATCACATTAGTGGAATTAAGAGAAGCACTGGAGGGGACAGGTCGCCATAAATCACCAGGCCCAGACGGGATTCCGGCAGAGGTATACTCCCACTATAGAGAGGACCTCTTACCATCACTACTGCAGGCTATAAGGGAGGCTGAGGAACTGGGTTATCTACCGGATAGTATGCGTGAGGCAATAATAACAGTAATTTTAAAGCCTGGGAAAGATAATCTTCTATTAGACTCATATCGTCCAATCTCGCTATTAAACGCGGATGTTAAATTGTTCGCAAGTGTCCTGGCCAATAGGCTATCTCGAGTGATTAGCAGGTTGGTCCATCGTGATCAGTCTGGCTTTATACCTACCCGATCTACATCAGATAATATAAGGAGGCTCTACATGAACCTTCAGATGCCAGTGGACAATCCGGGGAGTAGGGCCATTCTATCTCTCGACGCCTCAAAAGCGTTCGACAGTGTGGAGTGGCCCTACCTCATGGAAACACTGAAAAGATTCGGGTTGGGAAGTAGGTTTGTAGCTTGGGTAGAGATACTCTATTTTAAACCTAGAGCCAGAATACGTATTAATGGTGACCTTTCGCCTCCATTTGAATTGCATAGGGGGACGAGACAGGGTTGCCCATTGTCTCCATTACTGTTTGCCCTGGCAATAGAGCCTCTAGCTATAAAGATCCGGAATTCAATGGAGGTGGTGGGGTTCCGTAGACATCAGAGAGAAGAAAAAATATCTTTATATGCAGACGATGCACTTATATATCTGGGCGACATGACCTCATCCTTGCGGGCAGTAATGGAGATAGTGAGAGAATATGGCACCTTCTCAGGCTTTGTCATTAACTGGTCAAAATCAACGCTAATGCCCATAGACCAGCAGAGGGACCGACTACCAGTGGGAACGGAACAAATAACAATAGTTGACAGTTTTAAGTACCTGGGAGTGATGGTGTCCCCAAACCCGGCTGAGTACCTCCGGCTGAACTTGGAACCACTGCTCTCTAGGCAGAAACAAAAAAGCAACAGCTGGTGTAGGCTCCCCCTATCAGTTATAGGACGAGCAAACCTAATAAAAATGGTATGGGCACCCCAACAATTATACGTTTTCCACAACTCTCCGACATGGATACCAAAAAAATGGTTTAAGCAAATTGACACACTAATGAGGGAATTGATATGGAAAAAAAAGACACCTAGAATTAGCCTAGAAACATTGCAATACGAAAAGGATAGAGGAGGGCTTGCAATACCCAATTCTAGGCTATATTTCTTGGCATCACAATTTCAACAAATGGCAGGATGGGGTCGAAAGGGAAATGAGGACCCTACATACCAATTGGTGACCATGATGGAACCCACACTAGAAGCGGCCTCTCACCTGGAAATGGACTTGCCAAGTATGAAGGGGGTAGACCCAATAAGTACGCTTTTTAAAAAAGTATGGGGTGAGGTTCGGAAAATCTTAAAGATAACAGGCGTGCTTTCATTTACGCCGATCTGGCACAATAGTAGATACTCTGAGATCCAGGGACTACAGGGGTTCACACAATGGCAAGAAAAGGGGATTCAGTTCTTCCCACAACTATATGAGGGAGAGGTGTTGAAGACATACGAACAATTATGTAGGGAATTCCATTTGAACCCGAGGGGCTTTTTCCAGTACCTCCAATTGCGCCATGCGATACAGGCACAACAAATAACGCACTCCCAGACAACACCGGCAGCTTCACTTTTGAATGAGATCTTTTTGGCAGATACAAGGAAAGGGTTAATATCCAAAATATATAAGGAGTTGCTGAAGTCAACCCAGGTTCATACACTGTTAAAGTGCCGAAATAAATGGGTAGAGGACATAAGAGAAATAGATGAAAAACAATGGGAAATGGCGCTCGAGGCTATTCCAGTGGTGTCACTCTCCGCAACCCAAAGACTGTCACAATTATTCATTCTTCATAGGGCCTATAGGACATCAGTACAGCTTTATAAATGGGGTCGAGGAGACTCCCCACTGTGCCCCAAGTGTAAGGTACACAGAGGGGACTTTATTCATTTAATTTGGAGGTGCCCAAAGCTGCATAGGTACTGGGATGAGGTTTCCCAACATATTTCCAGGGTGGCGCGGGTCCACATCCCCCTTAATCCGACCGTATACCTGCTCGGAGCTATAAGTGGAAAGATGTACCCGGGAGGAAAGTACTTCATGTTATCTAGACTGATGTATCTCGCCAGGAAACTTATTGCAAAGTACTGGATGGCTCCAACTGTCCCTACAGTTAAGCAATGGATTGCCTACGTTAACTCGTTTCTCCCTAGAGAACGACTGGCGTACGCCCGTAGAAGCGATCGGAGTAAATTTAACAAGATATGGCACCCATGGCTGGGGGATGCGGACCTGGCCCCACATCAATTGATAGTAGAAAGGCTTCAGATGTAGTGATCAGGGGGGGGTGACGTAGAGAGGAAGAACGAGACTGAGATACCCGAGGGGAAGGAAAGCGAGAGTAAGTACACAGGGGGGGGGAGAAGAAGGAGGAATAGGAAGTTGGCTTGTAAAATTAATGACAACAAAATCAGATAAATAAGAACATTGGATAGGAGGGAAACCTGCGGTAGTTGTACAGGTGGTGCAAGAACCATCAAAGGCAATATGAAAGGTCTGCTGTGACGGAGGGGAGGTGGGGTGAGGAGGGGTGGAGGGGAGGGTTGGAACAAAATGAAGGGAAAGGGAGGAATGAACTAGCAATAGAGATATGATTTTGTATGGAGGAAGGGCGGGAACACGAGAATAGGACTACATAAACCACACACTTTATACTATGTTTTGCTGTACAATATAATGTGAATGATTGAAACTATGCTCCTCCTTTCTTGCCAGACATAGCCCCTGTGTGGGTTGACCTGGCTTTTGCCTTGTATTGTTATAATTTTATTGGCATGTGTGCAATAAAAAAAAATGATTGAGATAAATAAAAGGGGAACTATGTGGATTCAGGTGTAAAAGGGAAACTGTGGATTCAGATGTTAAATGGGAACTTTGTGGATTCAGATGTAAAAGGGAAAAACTCTGTGGATTCAGATGTTTAATGGGAACTTTGTGGATTCAGATGTTAAAATGGAACTTTGTGGATTCAGATGTAAAAGGGAAACTCTGTGGATTCAAATGTAAAAGGGGAACTCTGTGGATTCAGATGTAAAAGGGGAACTTTGTGGATTCAGATGTAAAAGGGGAAGTCTTGTTATTAACTTCATATGATTAGAAATGTTATTTAATAGCAAAATATATGTATAGTTTATACTATAAAAAAAAAAATTGCTGTGCGCCGCTAAAGCGTTCAGGTTTGACTTGGAGAAAAGGTGGCGACCCTAGCCCTACATTAGCAAATAAAATATTCTGTTTGTAAATACAAAACAATTAAGGCCCTATTTACACCTGAGCATTTTAGGAACACGCCTCAAATCACCCATTTTTGCTCACATTTCTGAAATGCGTAAAAAAGAGTTTGCGCTTGCAGTGCCATTCAATGTTAATGGCACCCCAAATGCAGAAAGAAGACCCTCGTTTTCAATGCAGAAAAATGCACAACAAATGCACAGTTAACCACTTGACCTCCGGAAGATTTACCCCCCCCTTAATGACCAAGCATTTTTTTGTGAAATGGCACTGCGTTACTTTTTTTTTTTAAACTTCTCTTTTGCGTTACTGATGGTATTTGATCGCCTCTGCGTTTTTTAATTTTTTGCGCTATAGACAAAAAAGGACCAATTTTGAAAAAAATATGTATTTTTTTACTTTCTGCTATAAAACACATCTAATTAAAAAAAAAGTAAAAAATCAAATTTCTTCATAAATTTAGGCCAATATGTATTCTGCTACATGTTTTTGGTAAAAAAAAATCCCAATAAGCGTATATAGATTGGTTTGCACAAAAGTTATATTGTCTACAAACTATGGTATATATACTGGATGTCAGGGGCATGTCAGCAGTCGTCGGGTGAATCTGCGTGCACGTAGGTCCTCAAGGATCATTTCCAAACATATTCAGCCAAAATCCCCACCAGGGGGCGCCGGAGCGCTCCCGCGAATGCCCGTACGCGCGTTCGCGCGTTCGCGGGTGCGCGCGCGCGCCCGTGCGCGCGCCCGTTCGCGCTAGCGCCGTTTGGCGCCAAAGGGCCTTTAAAAGGGTGACAGGTGCTCATGTTAGCTGCTGTTCGTCTGCAGCTCTGCACCTGAAAGTTCCTGAATCTGCCTGCTTGTTGTTTGATATTGACCCGGCTACGTCTGACCATTCTCCAGTCTCCTATCCGACCCGGCTTGTCTGACCTTGTTTCTTCTGCTACCCGTTGCTGAACTCCTGCCTGTCTGACTACCCTTGGATCATCCCTCCTGTTGATATCCTGCCTGATCTCCTGCCAAATACGGACTGTCTGACCTTGCTTGCCTGTGTCCTGTCACGCTGCTCCAGCCTGCCTGTTTGCATCCAGCTGCTGTCTACGCATCCGGCTACCAGCCTACCTACCGGCCTGCACCAGTTACCTGCATCCACAGCTCAGCCATCCCTGAGGGACTTCATTCCAGTTCCGGTGTCTGCTTCTGCTGGAACCCGCATCAGGCCCTCCTACCCACTGTGCTCAGGAGACCACTGTTCCCACTTCCAGCGGCTCCTGAACCAGCGCTTAAGAGAGGTCTCCTTCTACCAGTCAGGCTCAACTACCAGGTACATTACAGTACGAACAGCCATGACTGAGCCTGCAGGAGAGACCTCTCCCATTCAGGAGATCTGTACACACTTGGCGGCCCTCACCCAAGCAGTAAAGACTTTACAAGACAGTTATAACAGACTGGAAGGGCAAGTGTTAAACCTCAGTGGTTCCGGTGGTGTGGCCGCTGCACCCGCAGCTGCTCCAGTACAGGCTGCTGCATCACCCTCAGTGGTCATGCTCCCACCAGAACCAAGAGTACCTGTTCCTGATAAGTTTTCCGGTGACCGAACTAAGTTTGTGGCCTTCCGCAGCGCTTGTCAACTTTACTTTGGACTACAGCCACGGACTTTTTCTTTGGAAGCCACCAAAGTGGGGTTTGTTGTATCCCTCCTGCAGGGGGAACCCCAGACCTGGGCCCATCGCTTGATTGAATCCAACGCCATACAGGTTCAGACCCTACCTGCCTTTTTTGAAGCCATGGCCCAGCTTTATGAGGATCCTCAGCGGGCTGCCACCGCTGAGGCAGCTTTGATCGCGCTCCAGCAAGGCCGTAGACCGGCCGAGGACTATGTCATGGACTTCCGACGCTGGAGCGCGGATACTCAATGGAATAATGCAGCCCTACGCCACCAGTTCCGCATGGGGTTATCTGAGGGTCTTAAGGATGAGCTTGCCCGAGTAGGAATGCCTGACACCTTAGAAGAGCTCATTACCATCACTATCCAGATTGACCGACGCCTTCGTGAGCGCCGCTCTGAACGATCTGTCCAACAAACTCGGCCTATGTGGATGACTGCCAGAGCTCCGCTGCCTGCCTCTCGGTATCTACCTTCTGCCGGGCCAAGTCCAATCAATCAGGCAACTGATGCCCCTGAACCCATGCAACTTGGACTTATGCGTACCACTCTGACCCCTGAAGAACGGGCACGCAGGCGCCAACTAAACCTTTGCCTTTATTGTGGCGGAACGGGCCACTACGTGAACAACTGCCCAGTGAAGATCCGTAAGTGTTTTTCTTCAGCTCCAACCAGTTTGTCTGCTTTAACAGCCAATGCCACTCAACTTGTGCTCCCTCTCTCATTACAGCTCCAGGGAAGAACAATTCAAGTCAACGCCATTGTTGATTCCGGGGCATGTAGCTGTTTTGTCGACTCCACCTTTGCCACACAGCAAGAACTTCCGCTAAAAGACAAGACACATAGACTTTCAATTTTTCTGGCCGATGGGTCCCGTATAAAGTGCGGGCAGGTCTCTCAAGAAACCCTTCCACTATCTGCTATCTGTTCATCCCAGCACCGAGAGATCTTAATCCTGGACGTCATCTCATCACCTCTTTTCCCAATCATTTTGGGTATGCCCTGGCTTCAAGCCCACAATCCTCTTGTTAATTGGGCCACGGGCGAGATCAAGTTTCAGTCACCCTATTGTCAAAGACATTGCCTACCTGAACCTGTTAATCCTGCTACTACCCTACTATGTATGGACACTGACCCAGATCTGCTTCAAAACGTACCAGAGGTCTATCAGGACTTTGCAGATGTTTTCAGCAAGAAGGGAGCAGATTCCCTGCCACCCCATCGCCCCTATGACTGTCCAATTGAATTACTTCCTGGAGCTGAGATCCCTTTTGGGCGCATCTTTCCTCTGTCCGAAAAGGAACAAGAGGCGCTCAAGGTTTACATCAATGAAAACCTAGAGAAAGGCTTCATTCGACAGTCCACTTCACCAGCAGGAGCGGGAATATTTTTTGTCTCCAAGAAAGATCATACGCTCCGCCCTTGCGTGGATTATCGGGAATTAAACAAGGTTACGGTCAAGAACCGTTATCCGTTGCCTCTAATACCAGAACTGTTTCAAAAATTACGGACCGCCATTATCTTCACCAAATTAGACCTGAGAGGGGCCTATAACCTGGTCCGCATTCGGGCCGGGGATGAATGGAAGACGGCTTTTCGGACCCGTTTCGGGCACTACGAATATTTGGTCATGCCCTTCGGCCTTTGCAATGCTCCTGCCACATTTCAGCATCTGGTCAACGATGTGTTTAAAGACTTCCTGGACATCTTCTTATGTCCGTAAAGTCCTAGCACGACTCCGCTTGCACAGATTGTACGCCAAAGCGGAGAAGTGCGAATTTGAACAAAAAGAGATCCAGTTTCTGGGGTTGGTCATCTCCCCAACCGGTATCAAAATGGATCCCCAGAAAGTGTCTGCTGTATTAGAATGGCCAGCACCCATGGACAAGAAAGGTGTACAACGCTTTGTTGGCTTTGCAAACTTTTACAGGAAGTTTATCAGGGGGTTCTCTGCCATCATCTCCCCTATTACACAGCTAACCAAGCAGAATCTTCGTTTCCACTGGAATCAGGAGGCCCAGGAGGCCTTTGAAGAATGAAAAAGGCGTTTCACGTCAGCTCCGATTCTTAGCCATCCAGACCCATCTTTGCCTTTTATTCTAGAGGTTGATGCTTCCGAAGTAGCTGTGGGTGCTATTATTTCCCAACGTCAGGGCAACAAAGATCTGATGCATCCTGTTGGGTACTTCTCTAGAAAACTTTCGCCAGCTGAGCGGAACTATGATGTGGGGGATCGGGAGTTACTTGCCATCAAGACTGCCTTGGAAGAATGGAGATACTTGCTTGAAGGTGCAGTCCATCCAGTACTGATTTATACAGATCACAAAAATCTGGAGTATCTAAGATCTGCTAAAAGACTAAAACCCAGACAGGCCCGTTGGGCCCTATTTTTCACACGATTTTGCTTCCACATCACCTACCGGCCGGGATCCAAGAATACAAAACCAGACGCTTTGTCACGCATGTTTGATAATCCTAAGGACTCTTCTGTCCCTGACACTATTTTGCCGGCAAACAGTTTTCTTCTCCTTCAGACAGATTTGCTATCCATGATTAGGGAAGCATCTCCAGAACCTTCAAGTCTTCAGGAGTCTTTCTTAACACCTCGAGATGGACTATTATGGAGGGGAAGTCAAATCTTCGTGCCAGAGAACGTTAGAGTCAAGGTACTGACGCTGTTGCATGACCATCCACTTGCAGGACATTTTGGGGTCCGTAAGACCCTTGAGCTGGTGCAGCGCACCTTTTGGTGGCCTAACTTAAAGGAATTTTGCAAGAAATATGTCAACTCCTGCTCTGTCTGCATCCAGAACAAAACCCCCAGGAACAGAGCGTGGGGTCTACTAAGACCATTGCCTATACCAGATAGGCCCTGGAGAATGATAGCAATGGACTTTATAGTCGAACTGCCACATTCGGAGGGGTGTTCGGCGATCTTTGTGGTCGTCGACCGGCTATCCAAAATGGCCCACTTTGTGCCCCTAAAAGGAACACCTTCTGCTGTAGAGACAGCCCGTGTGTTCATTAAGGAAATCGTTAGATTACACGGGATTCCCGCAAATATAGTGTCTGATAGGGGGGTGCAGTTTACTTCACGTTTTTGGAGAGCCCTTTGTGAAAGCTTGAAGATTGAACTAGCCCTGTCCTCAGCATACCATCCCCAAACAAATGGGCAAACTGAAAGGACAAATCAAACTCTGGAGCAATACATTAGGTGTTTTACATCCTTTGTGCAAGATGATTGGGTATCCTTGCTGCCACTTGCAGAATTTGCGTACAATAACGCCAGTCACTCTGCCACCGGTCAATCTCCTTTCTTTGCCAATTATGGGTTTCATGCATCTTTTTTACCAGATTGTTTTTCAGAGTCTTCAGTTCCAGCGGTCCAGGACACAGTGCAGTTCTTCAGTCGTAATAATCGGATCTTGCAGGAGGCGGTATCCAAAGCGCAAGCGGATAATAAGAGGTTCTTTGATGAGAAAAGAAGGGGAGATCTAAACCTCCAACCTGGCGACAAGGTATGGCTGTCCACTAATAATATCAGATTGTCATGTCCTTCCAAGAAACTTGCCCCAAAATTTATTGGACCTTTCCCTGTGAAAAGGAAAATTAACGAAGTATCGTATGAATTATACTTACCTGATTCACTTAAGATACATCCTGTATTTCACGTATCACTCTTAAAGCCTGCTGTAGATGATCCTTTTCCTGATAGGGGCACCAGGGTCCCTGAACCAGTTCTGGTGGACGGCAATGAAGAATATGAAGTGGAATCCATCCTTGACTGCAGGAAGAGGTCTGGGCAAGTACAGTTTTTAATTAAGTGGAAAGGGTATGGTCCGGAGAACAACTCATGGGAACCTGACTGTAATATTCATGCCAAACGTTTAATTCATGCATACTTCTCTACCCATCCTGAAAAAAAGGCGCATCTGGGCATCCGGAGGCTGCCCGTTGGGGGGGGGCAATGTCAGGGGCATGTCAGCAGTCGTCGGGTGAATCTGCGTGCACGTAGGTCCTCAAGGATCATTTCCAAACATATTCAGCCAAAATCCCCACCAGGGGGCGCCGGAGCGCTCCCGCGAATGCCCGTACGCGCGTTCGCGCGTTCGCGGGTGCGCGCGCGCGCCCGTGCGCGCCCGTTCGCGCTAGCGCCGTTTGGCGCCAAAGGGCCTTTAAAAGGGTGACAGGTGCTCATGTTAGCTGCTGTTCGTCTGCAGCTCTGCACCTGAAAGTTCCTGAATCTGCCTGCTTGTTGTTTGATATTGACCCGGCTACGTCTGACCATTCTCCAGTCTCCTATCCGACCCGGCTTGTCTGACCTTGTTTCTTCTGCTACCCGTTGCTGAACTCCTGCCTGTCTGACTACCCTTGGATCATCCCTCCTGTTGATATCCTGCCTGATCTCCTGCCAAATACGGACTGTCTGACCTTGCTTGCCTGTGTCCTGTCACGCTGCTCCAGCCTGCCTGTTTGCATCCAGCTGCTGTCTACGCATCCGGCTACCAGCCTACCTACCGGCCTGCACCAGTTACCTGCATCCACAGCTCAGCCATCCCTGAGGGACTTCATTCCAGTTCCGGTGTCTGCTTCTGCTGGAACCCGCATCAGGCCCTCCTACCCACTGTGCTCAGGAGACCACTGTTCCCACTTCCAGCGGCTCCTGAACCAGCGCTTAAGAGAGGTCTCCTTCTACCAGTCAGGCTCAACTACCAGGTACATTACACTGGAATTTTTATTTATTTAATTTTTTTTACTAGTTATCAGGGTGATCAGCTTATAGCAGGGCTGCGATATTGCGACGGACATTCGAACACTAACTGGCAGTTTTGATTCTTTTGGGGAACCAGTGACACTAATACAGTGTTCAGTGCTAAAAATATGCACTGTCACTGTACTAATGACACTGGCTGGGAAGGGGTTAATGATCTAGGACAATCAAAGGGTTAAATGTGTGCCTAGCCAGTATTTTGGTGTACTGTGTGAGGTGCTTTTACTAGAAGAAGTAATGGATTTTAATCCCTGCTTTGCGGGAAAAGAAAATCTATAACTTCCGTGCGGACAGGACAGGGCTCTGCCTTGTTTACATAGGCAGAGCCCTGTCCTGGGTAAATTTATGACATTTGCCAGGTGCTGGTAGTAATCCATTGGCTGGCACCCGGTGATCGACATCTGCTGTGTTTAATCACAGCACGGCCAGGGTCGGCGGTGGCGCACGCGCGCCCCCTACCCAAAAGTGTCAGATCACGTACTAAGTACTATGTAATCTGGCGCAGCCCAGCTGCCTTGCTTACGTATATGTAGGTTTTACAGTCAGCAAGCGGTTAATCTGTTTAATGGCAGCTGTATGCAAATATGTGGCAACATGGCTTTAAAGCCAAGCTGCCACATCTATGCATACAGCTGGCATCCCTGTACTGTGCTGGGAGTGTGATTACTTGGCATCCCCAGCACTGTGACCGCACTTTCACTGACATCTCCTGGTCATGGTTTAAAGCCAATCACAGCAATCACATGACTGAGAAGCCCAGAGGGGCGGCCCGTCGAAAAGGGGCGCACGGGCACTGCCCCCCTATCCATGCGTCTGGCCCCCATGCAGGATGCCGGATGCATGAATTCCAATGGGGGGGGGTTTGAAGCACGTGATTAGAGCTCTAATAGGCTTCAAAATAGGATGGGCTCAGTTCGGAGCCCACCCAGTTGTGTGATAATAGCATAGCTCCCAACTGTCCCTGATTTGGAGGGACTGTCCCTGATTTGGAGCAATGTCCCTCTGTCCCTCTTTCCTCCTCATTTGTCCCTCATTTTGGTCTGATTTATATAGTTGTATATAAAATGCACTATTCATCTATCAAAAAGTGCTTCCCAGTGCTAAACCTTTCATTCTAAATTGCTGCATTTGTAAATTCCAAAAGCCAATATAAAGGAATAATAGTGGTAAAATAAGCACTTGTGGGTTTAACCAATGTTGTTTTTTGCACAATTCTCCTTTAAGGGGACGTGGCAGGGGGTGTGCCCTATGCCTACATACGTTTGCTGATAGGTGTCCCTCATTCCCATCTCAAAAAGTTGGGAGGTGTGGATAATAGCAATTGAATATTCACTATTTTCACTAATTCTCCTCTCGGCCAATCAGGAAGCGGGTCTGAGACCCGTTTCCCGACTGGCCTAAAGGAGAAGTGTTCCGATTGGCCGTGGAGGAGGAGGGAGGATACGGAAGCCACCGTGTTGCCCACGGCCTGTCGCCCGGGTGAAGTGCTGCCCGCCATAGATGGTTAAATGCTCCGGATGACCCGACTGACTGGACCGGGGGGGGGGGGGGTGGATGTTGTGGGTGCACGGTTTGACGCCTCACCCCCCAAAAAAAATTTTTTTTACCAGCAGCCACCAATGGAAGCCCATGTAAAAACTCTTCCTTTCACTGTCATATGCAACCCTAGCTATGTTATAGTTTGTCCTGATCCCTGTCACTTTTGCTAATCAACATGACATTAAAATGCGTTAAAAACATAAAAAGACATGTAAAATGCAAAAAAGAAATGCATATACTGACTTCAGCCTTTATATGTATTAACTTCATACAGCTAACAGAAACAATATTTGTTATGGTCCTTGTACTGAAAGCTAAATGACATTGTGACCTAATCAGCAAATGAGGGGGCCAGTGAATAATCTTTATAATTGTAGCGAAAAAATCCAATGGTCATTTAGTGATTAATAAGCAGTGGGAAATTGGCAATCCAATCATTCACTCATTCATAAATACCCCCATTTGAATTGTGTGTAATTGTGTGCTGCTAATGGTTCACAAGAAGTAAATCAACGAATGCGAGTTTTTAAATTGATGCTATTAATAGGCGTATTAAATTAACATCTAACATTTCCAGGGGTCAATAAACAAGTATTTTTCTTTTATTCAGGAGGATAACATAGGAATTTTATGGAAAAATCAATGCATTCAGGGAACACATATAGCCCACCATACAGCAAACATGAGCATCGCTATTAAGGCAAGTGTAAAAAAATATGTGCACATTTGTTAGACTTGACACAAGCATATAAGATCCAGCTCTGCAGTGTAGTGAAGCAAATCAAGTTAAATGTACTCACGGTGTAGCACTTAAAGCTTGTCTGTGACCACCTCAATAAAGTTATCTTTATATGTCTGATGCCCAGTTTGTTGTGAATTATATTTATTACCTATGAAGCCCAAAGCTTTTTTTCTTGAAATCACTTGCCATTTTCCCTATTGGCAGCCCATGGAGAGCAGCAGGAGAATATCTGTGCCCACTGTATGCTGAAGCCACGGTAAGCTAAAACAGTTCAGCCACTGGTACCCCTTCCATCTTTTCTCAGCAGCAAAATTACAGATTCATATCATCTCGGAGGTGGTACCTAGTGGGTGGAGCATGTTTTTCTGAATCCTTCCCTCGCAGAGCAGTGCCCGTAAAAAGGCAGTGAAAAGCTAAACAATTAAAGTGAATGTGTGGGCAAAATAAAAACCATGTACACATAGCTCCCAACTGTCCCTGGTTTTGAGGGACTGTCCCTGATTTGGAGCAATGCCCCTCTGTCCCTCATTCCTCCTCATCTGTCCCTCATTTTGGTCTGATTCAAATAGATGTATATAAAATGCACTTTTTTATCTATCAACAAGTGTTTCCCCAGTGCTAAACTTTTCATCTGATTTCTAAATTGCTGCATTTGTAAATTCCAAAAGCCAATAAAAAGGAATAGTAGTGGTAAAAAAGCACTTGTGGGTTTAACCAATCTTGTTTTTTTGTACAATTCTCCTTTAAGGGGGCATGGCAGGGGGTGTGTCCTATGCTTGCATACTTTTGCTGATAGGTGTCCCTCATTCCCATCTGAAAAAGTTGGCAGGTATGATGCACAGTAGGGATGAGCCGAACACCCCCCTGTTCGGTTCGCACCAGAACATGCGAACAGGAAAAAAATTCGTTCGAACACGCGAACGCTGTTAAAGTCTATGGGACACGAACATGAATAATCAAAAGTGCTAATTTTAAAGGCTAATATGCAAGTTATTGTCAATAAAAGTGTTTGGGGACCCGGGTCCTCCCCCAGGGGACATGAATCAATGCAAAAAAAAGTTTTAAAAACGGCCGTTTTTTCAGGAGCAGTGATTTTAATAATGCTTAAAGTCAAACAATAAAAGTGTAATATCCCTTTAAATTTCATACCTGGGGGGTGTCTATAGTATGCCTGTAAAGGGGCGCATGTTTCCCGTGTTTAGAACAGTCTGACAGCAAAGTGACATTTTGAAGGAAAAAACACATTTAAAACTACCGCGGCTATTGCATTGCCGACAATACACATAGAAGTTCATTGATAAAAACGGCATGGGAATTCCCCACAGGGCAACCCCGAACCAAAATTAAAAAAAAAAAATGATGTGGGAGTCCCCCTAAATTCCATACAAGGCCCTTTAGGTCTGGTATGGATATTAAGGGGAACCCCAGCCAAAATTTAAAAAAAAAATTGACGTGGGGTTCCCCCTAAATTCCATACCAGACCCTTCAGGTCTGGTATGGATTTTAAGGGGAACCCCGCGCCAAAAAAAAAAAAAAAACGGCGTGGGGTCCCCCTAAAAATCCATACCAGACCCTTATCCGAGCACGCAACCTGGCAGGCCGCAGGAAAAGAGGGGGGGACGAGAGTGCGGCCCCCCCCCCCCTCCTGAACCGTACCAGGCCACATGCCCTCAACATTGGGAGGGTGCTTTGGGGTAGCCCCCCAAAACACCTTGTCCCCATGTTGATGAAGACAAGGGCCTCATCCCCACAACCCTGGCCGGTGGTTGTGGGGGTCTGCGGGCGGGGGGCTTATCGGAATCTGGAAGCCCCCTTTAACAAGGGGACCCCCAGATCCCGGCCCCCCCCCTGTGTGAAATGGTAAGGGGGTACTTACCCCTACCATTTCACTAAAAAACTGTCAAAAATGTTAAAAATGACAAGAGACAGTTTTTGACAATTCCTTTATTTAAATGCTTCTTCTTTCTTCCTTCATCTTCTTCTTCTTCTGGTTCTTCTGGCTCTTCTGGTTCTTCCTCCGGCGTTCTCGTCCAGCATCTTCTCCGCGGCGTCTTCTATCTTCTTCTCCTCGGGCCGCTCCGCACCCATGGCATGGGGGGGAGGCTCCCGCTCTTCTCTTCATCTTCTTCTCTTCTTCATCTTCTTCTTCTTCTTCTTCTCTTCTTCCTTCTTCTCTTCTTCATGTCTTCTCCGGGCCGCTCCGCAGCCATGCTGTGGCATGGAGGGAGGCTCCCGCTGTGTGACGGCGTCTCTTCGTCTGACGGTTCTAAAATAACGGGGGGCGGGGCCACCCGGTGACCCCGCCCCCCTCTGACGCACGGTGACATGACAGGACTTCCCTGTGGCATTCCCCGTGACGTCACAGGGAAGTCCCTCAAGTCACCGTGCGTCAGAGGGGGGCGGGGTCACCGGATGGCCCCGCCCCCCGTTATTTAAGAACCGTCAGACGAAGAGACGCCGTCACACAGCGGGAGCCTCCCTCCATGCCACAGCATGGCTGCGGAGCGGCCCGGAGAAGACATGAAGAAGAGAAGAAGGAAGAAGAGAAGAAGAAGAAGAAGATGAAGAAGAAGATGAAGAAGAGAAGAAGATGAAGAGAAGAGCGGGAGCCTCCCCCCCATGCCATGGGTGCGGAGCGGCCCGAGGAGAAGAAGATAGAAGACGCCGCGGAGAAGATGCTGGACGAGAACGCCGGAGGAAGAACCAGAAGAGCCAGAAGAACCAGAAGAAGAAGAAGATGAAGGAAGAAAGAAGAAGCATTTAAATAAAGGAATTGTCAAAAACTGTCTCTTGTCATTTTTAACATTTTTGACAGTTTTTTAGTGAAACGGTAGGGGTAAGTACCCCCTTACCATTTCACACAGGGGGGGGGCCGGGATCTGGGGGTCCCCTTGTTAAAGGGGGCTTCCAGATTCCGATAAGCCCCCCGCCCGCAGACCCCCACAACCACCGGCCAGGGTTGTGGGGATGAGGCCCTTGTCTTCATCAACATGGGGACAAGGTGTTTTGGGGGGCTACCCCAAAGCACCCTCCCAATGTTGAGGGCATGTGGCCTGGTATGGTTCAGGAGGGGGGGGGCCGCACTCTCGTCCCCCCCTCTTTTCCTGCGGCCTGCCAGGTTGCGTGCTCGGATAAGGGTCTGGTATGGATTTTTGGGGGGACCCCACGCCGTTTTTTTTTTTTTTTTTTTTTGGCGCGGGGTTCCCCTTAAAATCCATACCAGACCTGAAGGGTCTGGTATGGAATTTAGGGGGAACCCCACGTCAATTTTTTTTTTTAATTTTGGCTGGGGTTCCCCTTAATATCCATACCAGACCTGAAGGGCCTTGTATGGAATTTAGGGGGACCCCCACATCATTTTTTTTTTTTTATTTTGGTTCGGGGTTGCCCTGTGGGGAATTCCCATGCCGTTTTTATCAATGAACTTCTATGTGTATTGTCGGCAATGCAATAGCCGCGGGTGGTTTTAAATGAGTTTTTTCCTTCCAAATGTCATTTTGCTGTCAGACTGTTCTAAACACGGGAAACATGCGCCCCTTTACAGGCATACTATAGACACCCCCCAGGTACGAAATTTAAAGGGATATTACACTTTTATTGTTTGACTTTAAGCATTAATAAAATCACTGTTCCTGAAAAAACGTCCGTTTTTAAAACTTTTTTTTGCATTGATCCATGTCCCCTGGGGCAGGACCCGGGTCCCCAAACACTTTTTATGACAATAACTTGCATATAAGCCTTTAAAATTAGCACTTTTGATTTCTCCCATAGACTTTTAAAGGGTGTTCCGCGGCATTCGAATTTGCCGCGAACACCCCAAATTGTTCGCTGTTCGGCGAACTTGCGAACAGCCAATGTTCGAGTAGAACATGAGTTCGACTCGAACTCGAAGCTCATCCCTAATGCACAGTATATGCAGTCCATCTATATATTAAATGTTGTAGCACCCTCTAGTGTTCTAGATAGAGTGTAAATAGCTATCAGAGTAGGTAAACTGGCCTGGCTGAGAGCCAGACCTGGGTTAAATCTGGGTCAGGGAACAGTGACTGTATGACTTATCAAGCAGCACCTCTGGTAACTCCCCCTGCTCTCTGGAACCTTGGAGAAGCTTCCAGAAGCCGAGGGGGCAGTTTAGGAAGAGCTGCTTGAGTATTGATGAGGGCCCCAGCCAATCCCCAGCAGAGTAGGCTGGCAGGGGGTGGGCACCTCTTAACCACTTGCTTACTGGGCACCTAAACCCCCCTCCTGCCCAGACCAATTTTCAGCTTTTAGCGCTGTCACTCTTTGAATGACAATTGCGCGGTCACACAACACTGTACCCAAATTACATTTTTATAATTTTTTTCCCACAAATAGAGCTTTCTTTTGGTGGTATTTGAGCACCTCTGCGTTTTTTATTTTTTGTTAAAAAAAATTTAAAATAGACTGATTTAAAAAAACAAAAAAACAAAACCGTTTTATATTATTATATATTATTATATTGTATTGTTAATACATTTTGCCAACAGGTAATTTTTCTCCTTCATTGATGTACGCTTATAAGCCTACACTGATGGGCACTTATAGGCTGCACTGATGGGCACTGATAAGGCAATGCTGATGGGCACTGATAAGGTGGCACTGATGGGCAGTAATAGGCAGCACTGGTGGGCATTGATGAGGAGCCACTGATGGGTGGCACTGATGGGCATTGATAGGTGGCACTGAAGGGCACTAATAGGTGGCACTGATGGCTGGCACTGATGGGCACTGATGGGTGGCAGTGATTGGCACTGATGGGTGGCAGTGATTGGCACTGATGGGTGGCAGTGATTGGCACTGATGGTCACTGGTAGGTGACACTGATAGGCATCACTGCTAGGTGGCACTGATGAGGTAGTGATTGGCACCACTGGTGGGCATTGATAGGTGGCACTCGTGGGCATTGATAGGTGGCACTTGTGTACTGGTGGGCACTGATTGGTGAGCAGTGTGGGCACTGATTTGTGGCACTGGCAGGCGTTACTTGTGGGCACATATGAGGCGGTTTCACCTCTTCCTGCTCAGGACCGATGTCCTTTCAACAGAAGCCGGTGATCGGCTTTTTTTCTCCTCACGCTGTCAGATTACGCCGTGCGCGCCCTTCAGGGGGGCGTGGCCAGCTTGCAAAGGGGAGGACATCAATAGACGTACTCCCAGCAAAGCAGATCCACACTGTAGCCGTCATTTGGCTATAGCGCGGATCTGAAGGAGTTAAATACTCTGGGGTCATGCCAGCAGGGGCAGTCAAGTGGAAGATGGAGTTCTGAGGAGGCTGTCGGTGGCCCTTGAGGTTGCCCCCTAGTCTCCTAGTCTGGGGGGATGACCTCTGGCCTGGGGCTCGGGTGCTTGAGGGACCCTCTACAACACCGATGAATTCTTGAAAGAGACTGCTGCAGCCAGGAGGGCTGGCAGGGCCTGAAGAGGTGGGTTCTGGGACCAGTGACCACAGGAGGAAGTGCAGTAAATGTTTTTTAGCATTCTTCAGCATTCTACATTTGACTCAAGGCATGCTATGGCATGCTCCTGGCTGTCTTGCAACTCCTAGCTAAACTGCACTGGTGAGATAAGCCACCCCACAATCACTTTACCTCTATATAGCAGGATCAAGTACTCAGTCCCAGAATGGTTGGACTTTCACCCACCAACTCACTCCTGGATCTGCTCAGTCTCTGATCAAGGCTCTCTTCGGTAGGCTCCCCCGCTAAGCCTAGCTGGGACCTTGATGTCTTCAATAGGCTCCACTGTCTCTCTCTCTCTTTGCCCCAGAGGCAGTGCAACCAGCACAGGGGTCTCCTCCTGAACCCTGGAACTCTGCACCCCGTGTGCCAGGCTTCAGAAAATTTATGGGCATTTCCCCTTCTGGGCTTACCTCCCCAGAGATTGGCCAGAGTTCCATAAATATTCAGACTGCCTGTTATTCCCTCTCTCCCACTATACTCTTTCAGAATTCTCTAGAAGACAGGAGGAAGTATCAGAACCTCAGCTTGTGAAACACTGAACAGCCCTAAGTAATCAACCCCTGCTCCACTGCTTACATGCCTAGCAGCATACCCTGAACTAGGAGGGAGCTACATTAAGAACAGGCTCTTGGAAGATGTAGTTCTCAGGGAGCAAAGCTATGTCAGTAAGAATTCAATTGTAGAAGCCTGTTCGTTGCATCATTATTAAAAAGAGGATTTTTGGGACTTTAAATGAGGTTCAAGGCATGGTGAAGAAGTGTTTGAAAAAATCACGTTTGTTAGCATGGAAGGTGTATAAATATATGGGTCATAGGATTGCGCATAGGTACAATTACAGCATGAACATAAGAGACATATAATCATATCAACTTGGAAACTCATGACAATATGGCAGTGCATATATCTAACATGGTACATCAACGATGCGAAATAGTGTCAACTTACAAATACATGACAATAATAGAGATCAGTTAGCAATTCCCATGAGTCCATATATAAAACACAATGGTGGAAGTGGCATAATGCATTGAAGTGGCAAGATATCAATAGGTAAAAACATAATCGTTTGGACTTGGTTGGTTGCTGGTGGTGATGTATGTCGGCATCCTAGATTGACCGACGCGTTTCGTGTTTGCACACTCATCAGGGGCGGATGCTCCCATGTATCTAGAGAAATTAGAATATCCAATCTAGTAAAGCACTAGTGATAGCAAACAAAGGCAATTAAGCCCATCCTAAGTACTTACATGTAGAGAATAATGCACAAAGAGGGTTTGTTGAATGTGGGACCAAAGCAAACATAAAGTTGTCCGTCCCGGAAGCTGGGTTATTATGGGGCTGCGTGAAGCTGAGGCATATTGTGCAGAGCTTCCCAAAGAGAGGTGAACCAATCTACATCATGTGTCATGGTGAAAAGAAGGTGCGAGAAACTAACATGAGATCTAAATTAAATGGATAACAATCCAAATTAGGTATAGTAATACCACTAAAGGAATACAATGGCATGGTAACTGACACTAGAATTACCTTGATGGCAGAATGGAGAGGTTGAGGGTCCCTGTGTCGTGTGGCGTATTCCACACAGTGAGAATCATGGCTGTGTGCGAGCGGCGTGTTATATACACACCGTGTTATATACACACCGCGCAGCCGCACACTGGCTCCTACCGACGTCACGCAGCTCGGCACGTGCAGGGAGGGGTTCCAGCCTAGGCAGTAAGCTCCGCCTCCGGCAGGGGCTAAGCCTCCCAACTGTGGCGGCTGGAGTGGTGGTGCATCGCAGCTTCCGGGACAGGACAACAAATAGAGGTCTATGGTACCAAAAAATATAAAAAAAATAATAATAACATAATAATTGTTTTGTATTCGGGATGGAGGCACACTTAATGTGCGCCTCATTTAAAGTCCCACCCGGGCTGCTACACAGCTTCCCCCCCCCTTTTTTTTGCTGCTTAATAGGGATGGAGGTTTTTTGACTGAGCTGGCAGTGCTCCCCTGCCGCTTAGGTGGAAGTTGTTAGGCTCCATTTGGTTGTGTACCATACTTTGGGGCCCTGTTGCACTCGGTACATGTTTTTTATGTCCATGTGCCATGTGGCACTTGACTGCTTTTTCAAACCTGGTTAGGTAGTTTGCTATTATTATTTTTTTATATTCTTTGGTACCATAGACCTCCATTTGTTGTCCTATCCCAGAAGCTGTGATGCGCTCTGTATGCCCTCCCTTTCCCCCTCCTTTCCACCTACTGAGGCGGGCGGTTCGGGGGACTTGGACGGGATCCATAGCGCATCGACGCCACGCTACGTGCCACACGCATGACATCACCATGCGCGTCACCACGTGGGGCGCGGTCACCACCACTCCAGCCGCCACAGTTGGGAGGTGTAGCCCCTGCCGGAGGCGGAGCTTACCGCCTAGGCCGGAACCCCTCCCTGCACGTGCCGAGCTGCCTGACGTCGGTAGGAGCCAGCGTGCGGCTGCGCGGTGTGTATATAACACATCGCTCGTACACAGCCATGATTCTCACTGTGTGGAATACGCCACACGACACAGGGACCCTCAACCCCTCCATTCTGCCATCAAGGTAATTCTAGTGTCAGTTACCATGCCATTGTATTCCTTTAGTGGTATTACTATACCTAATTTGGATTGTTATCCATTTAATTTAGATCTCATGGTAGTTTCTCGAACCTTCTTTTCACCATGACACATGATGTAGAGTGGTTCACCTCTCTTTGGGAAGCTCTGCGCAATACGCCTCAGCTACACGCAGCCCCATAATACCCCAGCTTCCGGGACGGACAACTTTATGTTTGCCTTGGTCCCACATTCAACAAACCCTCTTTGTGCATTATTCTCTACATGTAAGTACTTAGGATGAGCTTAATTGCCTTTGTTTGCTATCACTAGTGCTTTACTAGATTGAATATTCTAATTTCTCTAGATACATGGGAGCATCTGCCCCTGATGAGTGTGCAAACACGAAACGCGTCGGACAATCTAGGATGCCGACATACATCACCACCAACAACTAACCAAGTCCAAACAATTATGTTATTACCTATTGATATCTTGCCACTTTAATGCATTATGCCACTTCCACCATTGTGTTTTATATATGGACTCATGGGAATTGCTAACTGATCTCTATTATTGTCATGTATTTGTAAGTTGACACTATTTCGCATCCTTGATGTACCATGTTAAATATATGCACTGCCATATTGTCATGAGTTTCCAAGTTGATATGATTATATGTCTCTTATGTTCATGCTGTATTTGTACCTATGCGCAATCCTATGACCCATATATTTATACACCTTCCATGCTAATAAACATGTGATTTTTTTCAAACACTTCTTCACCATGCCTTGAACCTCATTTAAAGTCCCAAAAATCCCCTTTTTAATAATGGTTTCGTATTCGGGATGGAGGCACGCTTAATGTGCGCCTCATTTAAAGTCCCACCCGGGCTGCTACACAGCTTCCCCCCCCCCCCCTTTTTTTGTTCATTGCATCATAAGCAGTAATAAAATCCCTGTGTAGAATCAAAACAAAGAAAATTAAACCTGGACATGATCTGGAGCAAGGTTGTCCAAACTTTTTTCAAAGAGGGCCAGATTTGATGAAGTGAACATGTGTGAGGGCCGACCATTTTAACTGGCATTCTTTGAAGCATTAAAATTCGGTCTGTGTGTGTTAGTTCGAGCACTAATACACTGCCCAACAAGAATTCTCTTGCCTTTGTGGCTGTGTGTGAGTAAAGAGATGAGCTTGGGCGTGTTATTTGGATATACCTTATTTATTGGCGTATAACACGCGCCTTCACTTTAACCTCCCTGGCGGTTTTCCCGAGTGTGGCTCGGGGTTAAAATTCAGCACCATTAGCGGTAACCCCGAGCCACACTCGGGATTACATTGCAGGATCCTGGAGCAGTACACTTACCTTGTCCCCAGGTTCTTGCGATGTCCCCCTCCGTGGGCTCCATCCTCCTCCCGAAGCCTCTCCATGCCAGGCTCCGTTCCCTGCGAGCGTCGCGACGCACGGGGGCGGAGCCTGGCGGCAAATTCAAAAAACTGTAAAAATCATAACACATACAGTACTGTAATCTTACAGATTACAGTACTGTATGAAATGATTTCACATACCTTTTGTCCCCAGTGCTTTGGCCCATGCCCTGCATGCAGTTTTTTATTACATATACTGTTCTTTCTGCCTGGAAACTGAAGATTGTCCATAGCAACCAAAAAGTGTCCCTTTACGTCAAAAGTAGCTTTAGACCAGCTAGAAAACAGCGATAGTAAATTAGAACACTTGCAGAATTGAGCGATAGTGAATCGTGGGGAAATGTATTTTATTATTATTTTTTATTTTTATTTTTTAATTATTTATTTTTATTTTTTATATTAAAATGTATGTTTTTGTGTTTCAAACTTTATCATACCCGGGATATCTACTAGACTCTTGTTTGGACAGATTTAAGTGTGTTATTGTTAAGAATTACAGACCTACAATATAAAACGCCAAATTTCCATGCAAAATAATTGTACCGCTTTTAGCACCTAAAATCCGAAATAATCATACCGCCAGGGAGGTTAAGAGGGAAGTTTCAGGAAAAAAACTTAAATTTTAAATAAAGAACTGTGAAGCAAAATGAGGGTCAGTGCCCATCTGCAGCCTCACAAGTGCCATGAATGCAGCACCCACCATTGCTAGGAATGCAGCCCCACCATTGCCTTGAATGCAGCACCCCCATTGCCATCATTGCAGCACCCTCATTTCCATCGGAGAAGCACCCCCATTGCCAGGAATGCAGCACCCCATTGCCAGGAATGCAGCACCACCATTGCCAGGAATGCAGCACCCCCATTGCCAGGAATGCAGCACTCACCATTGCCAGGAATGCAGCACTCACCATTGCCAGGAATGCAGCACTCACCATTGCCAGGAATGCAGCACTCACCATTGCCAGGAATACAGCACTCACCATTGCCAGGAATACAGCACTCACCATTGCCAGGAATGCAGCACTCACCATTGCCAGGAATGCAGCACTCACCATTGCCAGGAATGCAGCACTCACCATTGCCAGGAATGCAGCATCCACCATTGCCAGGAATGCAGCATCCACCATTGCCAGGAATGCAGCACCCACCATTGCCATCAGTGCAGCCTGATTGATGCCCATCCATCTGCAGCCTCCGAGGTTACAGGGAGGGGGCGGAACAAGTGCCAAAAGATTACATACAGGAAAAACTCCTGTTTTCTCGGCAGCCTCTTTAATACAAGGTCCCCCCTCCTTTGATGGACAGAACAGTCGTCCAATGGCAGCGCAGGAGACGGGACTTCCTATTACAGAGGCTGCCGTGTAAACAGGAAATACTCCTCTGTGTACGGCACTCGTCCCGCCCCCTCCCCGTCCCCTCCAAGGCAGCCAGCATATATATCTTTTGTGGCCCCGGCGCTGGGAGATCGTTGGGGGGCACAAAAGAAATATATGTCCAGATAACCAGACGGGCTGTTCAAAACCGGGCTGGACTTTAAACATGCCTGATCTAGAGGGTGTGAGCTAGGTTTCACACCTGTAAATTACATGTCTCCCCCCACCTGCAGTAAACACACTGCTGTTTAGCAAATGCATGGGGATACCATTAATCTTAATGGCACCCCCATGCACTGGAAACAGCAGCACGGTTTCCCACACTGAGAACCACACAGCATTATGCGGTTTCCCTGCTGCTGAGTTTTTGGAAAAAGTGCAGGGATTTTTTTCTAATGTTTTCCATAAGTACAGCAGCCCAATCAAATAAATAAGCTGCTGTGCCAGCAAAAAAACAGGGAAACCAACATAGTATGAACCTAGACTAATGCCCTGTACACACGATCGGACTTTGATCGGACATTCAGACAGCAAAATCCATCGGATTTTTTCCGACAGATTTTGGGCCAAACTTGTCTTGCATACACACGGTCACACAAAGTTGTCGGAAAATCCGATCGTTCTAAACGCGTGACGTAAAACACGTACGTCGGGACTATAAACGGGGCAGTAGCCAATAGCTTTCGTCTCTTAATTTATTCTGAGCATGCGTGGCACTTTGTGCGTCAGATTTGTGTACACACGATCGGAATTTAAACGATCGGATTTTGTTGTTGGAAAATTTTATATCCTGCTCTCAAACTTTGTGTGTTGGAAATTCCGACGGAAAAAGTCCGATGGAGCCCACACACGATCGGAATTTCTGACAACACAATCCGATCTCACTTTTTCCATCGGAAAATCCGACCGTGTGTACAGGGCATAAGAGTACATTTGAATCGTGCCAATACAAATCCTGTAAGAAACTTTTCCTGGAAGAAATGTGGCAGATGCTATTGCTAACCTCTTTCTGAAAATTCTGGCTGTTATGCTGACTTTGCAGGCTCAGAATATGTGCAGATCAGAAAAGTAAGAGAAAAGTCAAATGTCTGCATAAATATTCCAGGTCAGTGACTCAAAAAGCTTGAGCTAGAGAATCAGCATTATATCAAGTATTTGTGCAATTACAACCTCTGTGTTTCTTTTACTTTAAAGTGGTGTGCCGCTTTAAAAAAATAAATAAAAATCAGCAGCTATAATTACTGCAGCTGCTGACTTTTAATAATCGAACATTTACCTGTCCCAGGGTCCAGCGATGCGGGGGAACGAAGCCCCGCTCGTCTCCCCCTCCTCTCTGTGGAGCCGGCATAGTCACTGTGGGCACCCAGCTGTGGCTTCACAACCGGGCACGCACTGCGCATGCGTGAGCCATGCCGTGACTGGCCAGGCAATCATCTGGGACCTGTGACGTGTCCCAGATGATTGCTGAGAGGGAGGGGGGAGAGGTGATCTCCCTTCCGGTGCCGCGGTGGGCCGGGAGAAAGTGGGAGCTGGAACCCTCTAAAAAGAGGGTGTCCGCTCCCCCCCCCCAAAAAATTACATTTTGTTAGAGAACCTTAGTGAACAAACAGCATCATGAAGACCAAGGAACACACCAGACAGATCAGGGATAGCGTTGTGGAGAAGTTTAAAGCAGGGTTAGGTTATAAAAAAATATCCCAAGCTTTGAACATCTCATGGAGTACTGTTCAATCCATCATCCGAAAATAGAAAGAGTATGGCACAGCTGCAAACCTACCAAGACATGGCCGTCCACCTAAACTGACAGGCCGGGCAAGGAGAGCATTAATCAGAGAAGCAGCCAAGAGGCTCATGGTAACTTTGGAGGAGCTGCAGAGATCCACAGCTCAGGTGGGAGAATCTGTCCACAACTAGTGATAAAAAAAAAAAATAATATTCCAAAAAAACTACCAAAAAACTGTTTAAAGTGCTAGTGTTAAAAAAATATAAAATATGACAAAGTATTAAAAAATGTGCAATGTGCCAATATTACTTAGTGACCATCAAATATCACATATCACCATGCATATATACTACATGCTGCAAAAAATGTCCTCAACATATGCACAAACACTACAGCCCACTAGATGTCCTCAGTGGGTGATTACTTCTGTAGAAAATAGCTTTTGGTAGCACCTAACGTCATTGCACAGTAATCACCCACTGAGGACATCTAGTTGGCTGTAGTGTTTATGCATATGTCTCACTGCCTTGTGGTGACCAGGAGAGAACCTCAGCACAGAGCCAATCAAAACAGGGGTTGTGCCTCTGTAACCAATGATAACCAATAACCAGCGGAAACTTAGGTGAGGAAATAAGTTGGAATTGGATTATCTCATGGTGAAGAGCCCCTACGGCAATGGACAACGGAACCGTCTCATGAGTCACATGGGCAGGCTGTAGAGGTCTCCCGTCAAGGGCCTCAATGGCAAGTGGAGTGTCATGCAGCTGCAGCGGAATCAAGTGCTTTGATACACAGGCAGCATCAATGAACAGGCCTGCAGCCCCAGAGTCGATTAAAGCCTTTATCTCGATGGACGACTCAGCCCAAGAAAGGGTGACCGAAACCAGGGGCTTATCCTTCTGGATAACTGGGGACAAAACAACGCCACCTAAAGTCTGTCCATGACAGGACCTCAAGGTTCGGGCGTTCTCTGGATGGGTAGAACAAGATTTCAAAAAATGACCTGCCTGGCCACAATAAAGGCACAATCTCTCCCTTCTCCTAAAGGTTCTCTTATGCGCAGAGAGACGCGTGAAGCCCAAGTGCAAGGGTTCATCTTCACTGACCGACTCAGTACCAGGAGGCATGGGAGGTGAGGGAGGCACGGGTGGGACTGCAAAGCTCGGAGGCAAATGTACAGGAGGCTTCCGCAAGCGCTCCTTAAAAGAGAGTCTTTCTCTAAGTCTGGAGTCAATGAGGATGGCAAACGTGATCAACTTTTAGTGGGTATATCTTGGGCTGCTATCTCATCCTTTATGGAATCCGAGAGACCATGAGAAAAAGCAGCCACGAGGGCCTCATTGTTCTGAGCAACCTCTGCTGCCAGAATATAGAATTCAATGGCGTAGTCGGCAACAGTTCTCGTACTCTGATGGTCATGAAGCACTTGGCAGCAGAAGTGGAGCGTGCGGGAATGTCAAATAGAGTGTACAATTTTTGGGGGGGGCACAAACTGAAAAATTATGAAAAAAAAAACCAATTGCAGCCTCACTATCAAACGCCTGTACTATCAAACGCAGACACTGTGCCATCAAACGCAGCCACTGTGCCATCAAACGCAGCCACTGTGCCATCAAACGCAGCCACTGTGCCATCAAACGCAGCCACTGTGCCCATCAAACGCAGCCACTGTGCACATCAATTGCCGCCACTGTACCATCAAACGCAGCCACTGTGCCCATCAAACGCAGCCACTGTGCCCATCAATCCAATTCCTGTCTCTTCATCCCTCAGATGAGTCCCAATTCCTGCCTCATCAGACCACAAATCCTGGTATATAGCATTTCTCACAAATCCTGGTACATAGCATGTCTCACAATCCTGGTATATAGCATTTTTCACAAAGCCTGGTATATAGCATGTCTCACAAAGCCTGGTATATAGCATGTCTCACAAAGCCTGGTATATAGCATGTCTCACAAAGCCTGGTATATAGCATGTCTCACAAAGCCTGGTATATAGCATTTCGCACAAAGCCTGGTATATAGCATTTCCCACAAAGCCTGGTATATAGCATTTTGCACAAAGCCTGGTATATAGCATGTCTCACAAAGCCTGCACAATTATCACCCCCCATCTGCACAAATACCACCCCCCCAGTCTGCACAATTACCATCCCCGTCTGCACAATTACCCCCATCTGCACAATTACCACCCCCGTCTGCACAATTATCACCCCCCCAGTCTGCACAATTACCCCCCCTTCTGCACAATTATCACCCCCCCAGTCTGCACAATTACCCCCCCTTCTGCACAATTACCACCCCCCAGTCTGCACCCCCCCATCATCAGCACAGACCCTCCCAGTCACTCACTGAGTGAGTGGAGAGAATGAGAGAGAGGCAGAGCACTGCCTGAGAAGCACAGGGAAGGGAACGAAGGGTCCAGCCAGCCAGGCCTCCAGGGATTAGTGTGTGCGGGGCAGAGTCCTGCTCGTGTGCCGTGGCCACAGAGAGAAATAGAGAACCCACTGCGGTTTACATACCAGAAGCCACGCCAGCAAAGCTCAGGAGTCCGAGTCAGTCAGGCCTGGCTGCTTCTTCACTCCACACAGTCACACCACATGCCCGGCTCCGTCTCTGTCCACTCCTCCACTCACGTCTCACGCCAAACACAGTGAGCCGAGAGACCGGAAGTGACGCGGTGCTGCGAAAAGCACCGCCCACCATCCTCCAGTCTCGGCCAATAAATTAAAAGAACAGGAGCTGCAAAGGCAATTTACTGGACATTGGAGAATGGGGGAGTGTTTGCGGGCGCATCTCTTGCGCCCCGGACACTCCCCAAATATGGGCAAATCAGCTTCCCAGCCTGCAATCAGCTGATTGCAGGTTGGGAAGCTTCCCATAGACCGCCGCATGTCCAGTGCCCGGTCACTCTTAAAGTGACCTTTTTTTTTTTTTTGATTGGGGGAGTGGTGCCTGAGCGCCCCCTATGGACGAGCCGCCACTGGTCAAATACCCTTTTAAAGGAGGCCACAAACTCTGGGTAACTCAAGACAACAGGTTTTTGCATCTCCCATAGAGGTGTTTGCCCAGGCCAAGGGTCTCTCAGAAAGCAGATATCACGAAACCTACTTTGCTTCTGTCCGTGGGAAACGCCTGGGGCAGCATCTCAAAGTATAACTACAGTGCCAGTTTACTGAGCTGCATTCTGTATCTTTGGTAAATGTACAGTGAATCTGTGCCTTATATGCTAAGAAGCGGACTGTTTACTCCACTTTTGTAAATATAATTTTCCACTGCTGCTTATCTGGCAATTAAATTTACTTCATTTACAATATCAGGCAGTGTGCTTCCCTCTATAATACAGCCACGCTAATTCCCCCGCTTACACGCTGTAGGTCAATACGTCCCTCAAGTGTCCCTCAATCTCAAATTCAAAAGTTGGGAGGTATGGGAAAGAAGGAGCGTTTCATGGTTATGCAATAGAGTTTTGTCTATCAGCTTACCTGTCTCCATGTGCGCATCTCTAAAGACCAGCTGACTCTCACTTGACTGCTTTTATTAACTCTCCTCTAGCATGGCTCCACCCCAGCTCCTATCAGAGAACTCTATATTAACCCCTGCACTGCAGGCCAGCCCTGCTGATCAACCTTTGTGTGTTTTGGCTTCCTGTTCCTGCCTGCCGTGTGCTCTACGTTTGTTTCTGTTACCGACCTTGGCGTGTTCTCTACTATTCCTGTCTGCTCGTGACCCTGACCTTTGGCGTGTCCCCGGCTATCGCTGTTTGCCTGTTACCCTGAACCTTGGCGTGTACTCTGTTGTCCTTGTCTGCTTGTGGCCCTGATCTTGGCTTATTCCTTTACTATTCCTATCCTCCTGTTGCTTACTGTGGGTGTGAGCTGGGGGACCCTGGTGGTCGCGTCCTGGAGCCAGTAGCAGTCCAGTCCATCCTCACCACTAGAGGCTCTGGTGAACACCTGCTGGCTCTAAGACTCTCTGCCCCAGGGAATCCTACTCTCTAACGCTGGTGGGATCCGTGTTGGTGTCCCAGCGGCCCTGCCTTCCTTACCACCCGGACTCCCATCGGCAGCAGTCAGCCGTAGGGTCCACTGCCTTGTGGTGCACTCCTGATCCCAACGGTGTGCCTCTGTCACCTAGCCTCAAGGTGACCTGACAGAGCGACAGTGGTGGCTGGGAACTCCATAAGAGCAGGTAAGGGACTGCTCTGTACAACACCATTGCATAGAGCAGATAATGCTGGCCATAAACTATACGAAAAATCGGCCAAACCCATTTTCGAAAAATGGACATTCGGCCATGAGAGCAAACGATAGTGCCATCATGTAATGACCGATAAATCGTTCAGTGCACATAAATGAATACATTTTTTGTTTTTTACATATACCGAGTGCAAACACTTCAGACAGGCAACACATTAACCTTTCAATTTATCGTTTGTTTATCAGAAAATCTCCAAACTTGTCCTTCGTTTTTTCGGCTCAAAAATGTCCCAGCGATTATCGATTTTGTGCCCATTAACTGGCTGAAAAACGAGCGAACTGGCCAAATGGCCGAATTTTGGCCGATTTTTCGTATAGTGTGTGGCCAGCATTAGTGTAAAGTTTATTTTAATTTTAACCCTTTTATTTTAATGGAAAAATTATCTTCTTTCACTCTCAGTCTCCTGAGTGTTTAGTGTCATTTTCATGCTTTTACCCATCGAAAATGAAAATAAGCCCATGTTCCTTGTCCTTGTGGATGCATTGAGCAACGCAGCCCAATGCGGAGGATGTGAGCGAGCCCTAAGGATGCCCTGATCATCTTCACAAGTTTTGGAATCCTGCCAATGCCCCTGCATGTTATTGCCTCAAAGTGCAATACATCACCCTCACCCAACACAGGTCAGCCGAGGCAATGTGTGATTGTGTGGGTGTGATTGGCGCAGACGTTCCCTCCCCAGGTGGTCCAGGTGGGTATAATTTGAAAAGCTTAAAAAAGAAGTTCCAGTTCTCCATTCTGTTCTGCCCACCTATTCTGCAGAAAGTTTTACATTTAAGAACTTTTGAATACTAAGCTAAGACTTTCATTGAATATTATAAGTGTATTTCGCTGTTGGTTTCTCTCTGGGTGAGATCTAACCTTATTCTGACTCAGCGTGAAAGAAGCATTTCAATGGATTTATATGACTATAGAATACTAATGTTATTGTGACTGAGGTATGAGCTTTGTCTATTATTCTTAATTTAAATCCAACATTTTTCCAGACTTTTATTTTTCAGGTACCTCATTGTATGTATTTTTAACACTTAAAGTGGTAGTAAACGCTCGCTTTTTTCAAAAACTCGCTGATAGGCAGGGTTCCTATAACATAAGAGACACTGGAGGTCTCTTCAGACATAAATGCCCCTCTGTCTGTCAGTGGGAAATGCATTCTGAACCACACATGCACCGCTCAGACCGCATTTACAGCCCACGCGTGCGCATGCATGAGAGTGATGTCACTGCAGCCCAGCCAATCAGGATTTTGAAGGAAAATGGGTTAACATGGAAGCACCGGGAACCAGGGGGAGCCGTGACAGCCCAGCGCTGGAGGGCTCCGTTTGTAGGTAAGTCTTTCATAATGTACTAGTATGCAGTGCAGTGCATTATAGTTTAAACCTGCAGGGGGGCACATTTTTTTTAGTTTCTTATTGAGACTTTACTACCGCTTTAAGGATCTACTTATCAATGTTTCTTCATAAGATTCACCCAGCTTTGACCCAAGATTCACTAACTTTCACTTAACCTGTCACAGAGGTCACATGTTCAGTATCTAGGGCCGTCTTTAACACAGGGCAAAAGGGGCAGCTGCCCCGGGCCCAGTCATTGTTGTGGGGCCAGAAGCAGCTGCCCCTTGAGCCTATACAGCCCTTAAATAGTTGATAAGAGGATTTGGGAGGGCCAAAGAAAATGTTTGCCCAGGGTCTCATCAATATTAACCACTTTAATACAGGGCACTTTCATCCCCTTCCTGCCCAGTCCAATTTTCAGCTTTCAGCACTGTCGCATTTTGAATGGCAATTGCAACACTGTACCCAAACAAAATTGTTATCATTTTTTCCCCACAAATAAAGCTTTCTTTTGGTAGTATTTGATCACCACTGGGGTTGTTATTTTTTGCTCTACAAATAAAAAAAAAACCAAATTTTGAAAAAAAAGTTTTTCTTTGTTTCTGTTACAAAACTTTGTAAATAAGTAAGTTTTTTCTCCTTCACTGATGGGCACTGATGAGGCAGTTCTGACTGCGCTGATGAGGTGGCAGTGATGGGCACTGATAATGAGGCACTTAAATGCAGCACTGATGGGCACTGATAGGCGGCACTGATAAGCAGCACTGATGGGCACTGATAGGTGGCACTGATATGCAGCAATTATGGGCACTGATAGGTGGCACTAATGGGCACTCATAGGTGGCACTGGTGGGTACTTATAGATGGCACTGATGGGCGGCACTGATAGATGGCACTGATCAAGAGGCACTGGCAGGCATTACTTATGGGCACAGAGTGTCATTCCTAATTGACACTGATTGGCATCCCTGGTAGGCTCTATTGGGCATCCCTGGTGGTCTCCAGTGGGCATCTCTGGTGGTCTCCAGTGGGCATCCTCGATGGGTCTGCACTGATAATCAATGCGCTGATTATCAGCCTAGACCCCCCTGTCAGAAGAGCAGCCGATTGGCTCTCCTCTACTTGCGCCTGCCAGCACGAGTAGAGGAAAAGCCGATAAACGACACTTCCTGGTTACCATGTGATCAGCTGTGATTGGACACAGCTGATCACATGGTAAAGAACCTACAGGGAAAAAAACCTTCTGCCTTTAGAACCACATGGTTAAAGTGGTTCTAAAGGCAGAAGGTTTTTTACATTAAAGCAGAACTATACTCACCTCAGCTCCAATAATGTCCCGAGTTCCCCGCCCAACTGCTGACATCTTTGGGCGATTGGCTTCCGGCTCTCGATCCCCGGCCACTTTAATTGGCGTGGAATGCATGCAGTGCCCCCCTTATAGCTACCTGAGCCTGATGTCCATCCATCGATGTGCACGGGAGCAGAGGCTCTCACTGCTCTCTCCCTCCTCATTGGCTGAGGGATAGCAACGGGAGCCATTGTCTCCTTCTGCTGTCAAATGCAGCAAGTGACGAGGGGGGGAGGGGGAGCAGGGCCGAGTCCTGTTGTCTGTGTCAATAGACGCAGATGGCAAGGCTTCAGAGCAAGCCCACTCCCTCATCACTGGCTTGTTATGAGGACACTTGGCAGGGGGTAGCAGCCAGGTGTGCTGGTGGGGGACAAGAAGAAGAGGAACAGGGCTGCTCTGTGCAAAACTATTGCACAGAGCACGTAAGTATAGCATGTTTGTTTTTTTAGAGAAAAACATTTGTAATGTTCGATAAACCAAACCCGGTACATTCAGTTCATCACTAGCTAGAAATGTTTAGGAGCTAACACAGTAAATGGATATCAGAGAACAGTTTGGTGTGTATTCTTTCGGTGGTATTTAATCACTCCTGGGTTTTTATTTTTTTTTTGCTAATGAAAAAAGGTTAAAAAAAAATAATTGATGGGCACTGGTGATGCGGCACTGATAGGTGACACTGATGGGCACTGAGATAGGTGGCACTAATGGGCACTGAAGAGGCGGCGCTAGTGGGCACTGATGAGGAGTCACTGATGAGGCTGCACTGATAGGCGCACTGAAGGGCACTGATAGGTGACACTGAAAGGCGGCATTGATGGGCACTGATAGATGGCACTGATCTTGGGTCCGCTCCAGGAAGACGTTGTATGACGACACACGTAGGGTGGGTAAACATCTTATCCAGGATCGTATTCACGGCTCGCATTTGAACATAGCAGCCGGAGAAGATTTGGAACACACAGACGCATTTAATCCCTAGTGTCGGGTCTAATGTGAGTAAATTTTTATTCAATGCTTTGATAAATTCTTTTAAAAATGTTATCTCACTATTGGAGCCTCCTTCTTCCATTTTATACATATGTGGGTCGTGGAATGAGATCTGTAGAGGACAGCGTGCAGTTTAAACAGCTTTTTGAATTAAAGCATTATTGCTTAAAGGCGCAGCTGCTGGTTTATAATCTCACCAGCCATTTTATCTGGTGAGTTTGTTTGGGGCGCCTGGTGGAGGATTACACTGGGTGGCATGTTCACAAAACTGATTGACTTACAAGATATTACTGAGTGTCACCATTTTCTGCATTGATGAACTTTATGATTATTACTTATAATATATATATATTTTTCATATTTTTATATTTTTTTCATTTTTTGGATCAGTATAAAAATGGCCTTGTTTCATTATATATTTAGACTATGAAATTGACTGTATGTGTCATAGATTGTTATTTATTTTGAGCACTGTTTGCACTTTATTTTTGCAATGTATTGCATTATTGCACTGTATTTGGAATTTATCTTAGGTCAGATTTATGGTCATCTTCTTCATTCTAGGGATAGACACTTATGCTGTGTACACACGACCGGACTGAATCATGTCGGACTTTTCGACGGACTTTCCTCGGACTTTTCGTTGGACTTCCGTCGAATCGGACTTGTCTACACACAATCACACCAAAGTCTGACGGATTCGTCCGTGATGACGTACGACCAGACTAGAATAAGGAAGTTCATAGCCAGTAGCCAATAGCTTCCCTTGCGTCGGTTTTTCTCCGCCGGACTAGCATACAGACGAATGGATTTTTCGACCGGACTCGAGTCCATCGGAAAGATTTGATTTGAAACATGTTCTAAATCTAAAGTCCGTCACATTTTCGTCAGAAAAGGTCCGCTGCAGGTCCGATGAAGACCACACACGGTCGAATTCTCAGACGGATTTGTTCCGTCGGACAAGTTTGGTCGAAAAGTCCAGCCGTGTGTACATGGCATTACTTAGAGGGGTTATTTATATTTTTTTTGGATCAGCGCTGCGATCTGCAGTTTTATCGCATTCCCCCATCTCAGTTCCCATTAATGACCTTTGGCGATGTGTCTTCTCCTTTTTTAACAGACATAAATTTGACGCTCCCAGAAAAAGGAGGGTACGGGGCTATGATGCGAACAGAGGGTGGGGGCTGTGCTGTAGAATTGGCTTTTCCTGGAATAATCGATTTTTCAAGCAAGTTCACTAGCACATATTGCAAGTTAGGCTGGGTTCACACTGGTGCGACACGACAGCCGTCCTACTTTGGATCCGACTTTGCCCTGCGACATGAAGCCGGCATGTGTCCGACTTTCAATGAACGGGGATCCGACTTGGATCCCCGCCAATGCTCGGCATTGTGTTTGGTATGAATCTTTAGGGGGAACTCCGCGCCAAATTTTAAATAAAAAACCGGCATGGGTTCCCCCTCCAAGAGCATACCAGGCCCTTGGGTCTGGTATGGACCTTAAGGGGAACCCCCTACGCCGAAAAAACGGCGTGGGGGGTCGCCCCCAATCCATACCAGACCCTTATCCGAGCACGCAGCCCGGCCGGACAGGAATGGGGTGGGGACGAGCGAGCGCCCCCCCTCCTGAACCGTACCAGGCCGCATGCCCTCAACATGGGGGGGTTGGTGCCTTGGGGGAGGGGGCGCACTGCGGCCCCCCACCCCAAAGCACCTTGTCCCCATGTTGATGAGGACAAGGGCCTCTTCCCGACAACCCTGGCCGTTGGTTGTCGGGGTCTGCGGGCGGAGGGCTTATCGGAATCCAGGAGCCCCCTTTAATAAGGGGGCCCCCAGATCCCGGCCCCCCACCCTATGTAAATGAGTATGGGGTACATGGTACCCCTACCCATTCACCTAAGGAAGTTTCAATAAAAAAAAAAACACAGTACACAGGTTTCAAAATTAATTTATTGGGCAGCTCCGGTATCTTCTTCCGACTTCTCCCGGTGTTCCGCCTCTTCTCCCGGGCCCCGCCGCTATCTTCTTCCAGCTCTATTGCCAGCGAGGGGCCCGGTCTGCTGCCGCTGTCTTGTCGCCGCTGTCTCGCCGCTACTTCTCTTCATCTCTTCTTCCGATGTTGACACGACGCTCTCCCCGGCTGGAATGCTCTCTGTGCGCTCTGCTCTGACTTATATAGGCGGTGACCCCGCCCCCTTATGCCGTCACAGTCCCTGGGCATGCTGGGACTATGACGACATAAGGGGGCGTGGTCATCGGGTGATGACCACGCCCCCTAAAACGTCACAGTCCCAGCATGCCCAGGGACTGTGACGGCATAAGGGGGTGTGGTCACCACCTATATAAGTCAGAGCGGAGCGCTCAGAGTGCATTCCAGCCCCAGAGAGCGTCGTGTCAACATCAGGAGAAGAGGGCAGAAGGCAGAAGATTGAAGACCGGGCTCCTTCGCTATAGCAAAAGAGCAGAAAATAGCGGAGGAGCCCGGCAGAAGATCCAGAGAGCGCGGAGAAGAACCGGAGAGACCCCCGAAGAGAAGAAGGCAGCAGACCGGGCTCCTCCGCTTTAGCAAAAGAGCGGCAGAAGAGAGCGGAGGAGCCCGGCAGAAGACCCGGAGAGCGCAGAGAAGAACCGGAGAGACCCCCGAAGTCGGAAGAAGACCCCCGGAGCTGTCTAATAAATTACTTTAAAAATCTGTGTAGTGTTTTTTTTTAAATTGACACTTTTTCCTTAGGTGAATGGGTAGGGGTTCGATGTACCCCATACTCATTCACATAGGGTGGGGGGCGGGATCTGGGGGCCCCCTTATTAAAGGGGGCTCCCGGATTCCGATAAGCCCCCTGCCCGCAGACCCCGACAACCAACGGCCAGGGTTGTCGGGAAGAGGCTCTTGTCCTCATCAACATGGGGACAAGGTGCTTTGGGGTGGGGGGCCGCAGCGCGCCCCCTCCCCCAAGGCACCAACCCCCCCATGTTGAGGGCATGCGGCCTGGTACGGTTCAGGAGGGGGGGGCGCTCGCTCGTCCCCACCCCCATTCCTGTCCGGCCGGGCTGCGTGCTCGGATAAGGGTCTGGTATGGATTGGGGGGACCCCCCACGCTGCTTTTTCGGCGTAGGGGGTTCCCCTCAAGGTCCATACCAGACCCAAGGGCCTGGTATGCTCTTGGAGGGGGAACCCATGCCGGATTTTTATTTAAAATTTGGCGCGGAGTTCCCCCTCAAGATCATCTGAGCACAAGTCGCGTGCCGAAGTCGGATCATGCAAGACGGCAATCCGACTTTGATCCGACTTCAATGATAGTCAATAGGCTGAAGTAGGATCAAAGTCGGAGCAAAGTAGTACAGGGAGCATTTCTAAAGTCGGAACGACTTGTGTCGGACCCGGCTCCCATAGGGAAACATTAAATTTCACACGTCATGCGACATGAGCTCCCAATGTCGGAGCGTTTGTCGGACCAGTGTGAACCCAGCCTTAATGAAAATAGTTCATGGAAAGAATAAACAGATCATCGCCCCTAGGTGCAACTTATTTGCGTCCAGGAGTGATCATCTGACCTTAATGGCAGGTAATTGCTGGCTCTGTGATTACATCTAAACACTGGAGGACAGCTGTGGTTGCTGCCAGCCTGAACTCTCTGCATCCACCTATACCTTAAGCAGCAGGAATCTATTGGATTCTTGACATAGCTGGAACATTTTGCCACGTGAATGAGGCCGAAGATTTTCATTGATTATTACAAGTGTATTTCGCTGTTGGTTTCTCTCTGGGTGAGATCTAGCCTTATTCTGACTCAGCGTGAAAGAAGCATTTCAATGTATTTATATGAATATAGAATACTAATTGTAATGCGACTGAGGTATCTCTGTCTATTATTCTTAACCTGATCCAAAGATTGTGATTGATATTAACTTTTTCAGGCAGCCTATAATATGTATTTTAACACTTAAAGTAGTATTAAAGGCAAAAATGTATTTAAAAAAAAAAAAAATGTTATACTTACCTGCTCTGTGCAGCGATTTTGCGCAGAGCAGCCCTGATCCTCCTTTTTTCGGGTCCCCCGCTGGCGCTCCTGGCCCCTCCCACCTGTCAAGTCCCCCAAGAGACACGTTTATCATGCCAGATTAGATCATTACATTACAAACAGATAGGATACGTTTCACCACATATAACTTTATCATTACAAAGATCATAAGCAGTTTGTATATATGCCTTTGCATTGTGGATTGGATATGGATGCAAGTCTTTGATTTTTGATTTCAGAAAGAATTTTATTAACAGATTGCTTTTTAATAGGTTAGATTATTTAATTGCACAGGTGATATGTTACTATAGTCAGTGGTGTATTTAGGTTTTGTGCTGCCCTAGGCCTGACTAAACCCATGCACCCCTAATTTAAATATGACCCACCCCTTCTTGTCAAGACCACACCCCTTTGAGTTTAAGTCCCGCCCTGTCATCCGTAAACCACACACCTTCCCTTTTAGGCTCCACCTTTTCATCTTAGAGCTCCACCTCTTCCTCTCTCTACATTAAAAGTGGGTACCAAGTGTAGCCTCATCAGTACCCATCAATGCAGCCTCATCAGTACCCATCAATGCAGCCTCATCAGTACCCATCAATGCAGCCTCATCAGTACCCATCAATGCAGCCTCACCAGTACCCATCAAAGCAGCCTCACCAGTACCCATCAAAGCAGCCTCACCGGTGCCCATCAATGCAGCCTCACCGGTGCCACCAATGCAGTCTCACCGGTGCCCATCAGCCCAGCCTCACCAGTGCCCATCAGGGCAGTCTCGCCAGTACCCATCGGCACAGCCTCACCAGTGCCCATCAGCGCAGCTTCAACAGTACCCATCAATGCAGCCTCATCAGTGCCCATCAATGCCTCCTCATCAGTGCTCATCAATGCAGCCTCATCAATGCAGCTTCATCAGTGCAGGTTATCAGTGGCCATCACTGTGGCATATCAGTGCTACCTTATCAGTGCAGCTTAAGAGTGGCGCCTAATCAGTGGCAATCAGTGCAGCCTTAACCTCTTTAGAGCCCTTGCACACTGAAAGTGCCCGAGTGTCGGCGGTAAAGCGGCGCCGCTTTTTCGGCACTATTCGGCCGCTAGCGGGGCGGTTTTAACCCTTTTTTGACCGCTAGGGGGGGTTAAAAGCGCCCTGCTAGCGGCCAAAAACCCCTGCAAAAATGACGGTAGAGCGCTGCTAAAAATAGCAGCGTTTTACCGCCGACGGCGCCAACACCCCAGTGTGAAAGGGGTTTTAGTGAAAGTTCATGTACTGCAAAGTTTGCAGTACATGAACTTTCACTGAAGGTGGACTGTTTAATGAGTTTGTAGCATGGATCACTTTATTGCAATATTCATTTCCATATTGAGCACAGATTGGCTGCAATAAAGTGATCCCATGCATGTGCACAAAAGAAGAGTAATAGTAATTTACTCTATTTTACCTGCTGTCCTGGCTAGATGGTAGGGGGGTTCCCCTCGTGCTTCTCTCTCTCTCCGCCCCTGTCCGGGGAGACGAGCGATGCAGTAAAAGCCGAACGGAGGAGGGTAGAGGGCGGAGCTTTAGGCTCCGCCTCTGCCCGTCCAAATTGCTTATTGCTTATTGCTTAAATGGCTTATGGGGGTGCAAGTCGCCCCCCCCTCCCGCCAAGCACGCCATCACACCACAGTAAGCCGGCCGCCGGAGCCTGCATTTCTGCGGGAGAAGGCCGCGGGATCCGGGAGGTGGGTGGGGGGGTGGCTTTTTCACCGCCCCCCGCAAAGTGCCACCCTAGGCCTGGGCCTTGTTGGCCTAGGCCTAAATACAGCACTGACTATAGTATCTAGCACATTTTTTTTTCTCATTCATTTGTATTGCTGCTGTGTGTACATTGTTACTGAAGCTGACACTGTATAATTCATATATTATTCATAGCAGCCAAGGCGCTTGGTTTCAACTTCATTTTTTCACATATTGACCTACCTGCTCCTTGCCACCTGAGCTCCACTCACCATCCACGGGCTCACTAGTGCCACCGCTCTCATCCCGCAGACTCCCCATGTACAGGCAGCATGGCATGGGGTGGGGTCAGAGTGTCAGTGGAGCTCATGGCCCCGCCTATTCCTTGCTCACTGGGAAAGCGCTGATGCCTGTCGCCTGTGTACCATGGGGCAGGGTCAGAGCGTCAGTGGAGCTCACAGCCCCACCTGCTCCTTGCTCGCTGGGAAAGTGCTGCTGCCTGTCGTCTTAGTTTCACCTTCTCCGCGGTGAGGTGGCGGAGGGAGGAAGCCTCGGAGTCGGTAATAGTTTTAGTTTCTCGGGGGGGGGGGGGGGCAAATGCCCTGCCTCCGGATCCGCCCCTTGCAGGGACTTGACGAATTTTGATCCATGTATGGGCAGGGTGGTTGTATCACTCAGATTTTTGCCCCTACATTTCACCCAGAAATTGTTAAGTACAACAAACACAGTAATACCTCTTCAAGCACCTGCTTACACACGGACGTCCACTGCTACCAAGCAGTCTATTTAAACCTGAACTCTGCACCTCTTTGTTGAATGGTGTCCAGTCTTTTTGTTGTTATCTAGTTCCTGATATGCATCTTGATCCTGTTACTGACCCAGCTTCCTCACTGAACTTGCTATTGGATTACATTTTTCTACTCATGTTCGTTGTCTGCCTCTTCTATGGACCTCAGTTTGTACTGCTGACCAAGCTTTGTGCCTTGCTGCTCTATTGTTGCTGACTCCTGCCTGTTCCTGGCTGATTCTGCTCATGTCCTGGTGTCCTTCCACTTGACCATGTTTGGGACCTGACTCCACCCTCAACTGGATTCGGCATCTCCCTGGAGCATTGTCAGCTATACCTCTTCTCGTCTGATACCAGTGCTCCCAATTTGCTGCTCACAGCATCTGCACCTTGGCACCTGCAAAAAAAGCACAAGTGGAGAGGCGCCTCTGGGTGCAGTCGTTTTTTAAAAACAATTTAATAGACAACTTAAGATCAACTGACATGTAGTATAAAAATGAAAAGCATGGTATCAGAAAGTCGAGATGACGTTCCCACATCCTGTGACAAGATCCGTGCTGTGTACGATGACCGGGGATCTTCCGAATTATGTAAACGCCGGAAGAGCGGCCTCAGAACGAGGCTTGGAACACAGTGGATGGCTGGCAGCAGGGGGATGACGTCATCAAAAATGGACGCGTTTCATGAGCGTGCGCACTTGGATGCTCTGCAAGTCGCGCTCCTTCTTCAGCAGACAAAGTCCGAATACCATAGAGAGGGAATAAATAAAGAAAAAAGACACAAGGGCGGAGCTGGATGAGGCAATGAGGGGGAGGTTGGAAGTGATAATGAAATTAGTAGACTAACCAAATTAAGATGTAAATACTATAATACTATAATATACAAATAAAAAAAATAGGGATATAGTATGCTGGTCTGGACTGAGTATATATAATACTGGTAGGGGAGAAAAATATGTATATATAGTCTAAATTAACTAATGGATATATAAAGCAGTAAAGTAAAAACTGTTATTATATATGCTGAATATGAAAAATGGAAAAAGGAGGACAAGCTAAACCCACAGAGCACCAATGCGCAGGCATGGGAAGTATCCATAAATACAATGAAAATTATATAACATATGTAGGGATATACAAATAAAGCGATAACATTATTAAACATAGACGTACATGAATTGACAGGCGGTACGCATGCTGAAATTGATAAATATATAAAACAGAATGGGTCTACATATAAAAACATATATGATATAAATAATTAAGTGGGATAATATAATAGCTTGCAATATGCTGGGATAAAATGTGGTAATAAAACGCATATGTATATGCGTGTACACGCATAGAAAATGCATACAAACGTACACACATACCAAATGTATTAATATGGAAATTAGTACCATAAAAACATGTGGCAGAAGTATACTAAGATGAAAGGTGGGTTTATATGATGGTGGAAATTTCTATACCTTCATTCATTCCACCAGGTGAAAGGACATCTAAATGATAAATCCAGTAAGTTTCTCTAGCGCAGAGTTTATGAATCGCTCTGCAGCTGGAAGAGAATTGGGGATTTGTTCAATCACCCAAACTTGAAGCCCTTTCGTGGATTGTTGGTGGGCTTGGGTAAAATGTTTAGGCACACTGTGGGCCACCTTTAATGGGTCAATGCCACTTTGGATTAACCTCCTATGCTCCCCAAACCTGGTCCTAAGAGCTCGTATAGTGTGGCCTACGTATAGTAGGCTGCAAGGGCAGGTAAGTCCATAAACTACAAAGTCTGAGGAGCAGTTATAAAAGTCCTTTAGTGTATGGGTGACCACTGGAACATGTCAATTAGTGGAATGAGTATGGGCTTGTCCAAGACAGTGCGTCTGGATCGGATTTTGCTGGGAGCTATTTTCGTTTTTAAATTAGGCGCTCTCCGATATGTTACTCGTGGTCTATCTGGAATGAAAGGTTTTAGGAATGGGTCCTGTAATAGTATGGTCCAATGGTCAGCCAAGATTTTCTCCATTTTCCTGAATTGATGATGAAAGGTGGTAGTGAACCGAACAGTGTGGTTGGGTGGTTCACGCAATTGTTTCGGAGGTTTCCCTTTTAAATAATATTGAAATGCTTGGTCGATGAGAGCTGGGGGATAGTCCTTATCCCTGAATTTTTTAGTGAGTAGAGTACTTTGATCGACATAATCACATTCTCTTGTGCAGTTCTGTCTGAGTCGACAGAACTGACCCTTAGGGATATTGTTGATCCATTGCGGGAGATGGCAACTGTTGTAATGCAAAAAAGAGTTTCCCGCAGTGGGTTTGACATAATTCTTAGAGATGATGGTGAGGGTATCTGGATCGAAGCCCAACTCAAGATGAAGGAAAGATAACGTATCAGGGTTAGTAACATGGGTAAAGGATAAACCATATTGGTTTTCACTGCAGTGATCGACAAAATTGTCTATCACATCAGTAGGACCGTCCCAGATGATGATGATGTCATCGATGTAACGGCCAACGAAGACTATATTGCATGCATATGGATTATTGTGGAGGATATGAAGGTTCTCCCAGTAGCCCATAGCAAGGTTGGCATAGGAGGGCGCAAAATTTGCCCCCATAGCCGTACCCTGTATTTGTACAAAAAAATCCCCATCAAACTGAAAATAGTTGTGTGTTAGACAGAAGGAAGTAGCGTCCAGAATGAACACTGCCTGGCGTGGGTTGATAAGGGGATCTTTGGCTAAAAAAAACTCTAATGCTAGTAGGCCAAAAGAATGGGGGATGGATGTGTACAATGAATTGACATCAAGTGAGAGCCATACATAAGTCTGCTCCCATTTGTAGGCAGATAGAAGTTCAAGGAGATGTGTCCCATCCCTAACGTAAGACTGTATTCCCCCGTCAACACAATCAGTGCCATTGTTTTCTCCAGGGGGGGCGGGGGAAGCCAGGAGAACACAGTGATTATTGCTACTGCTATAACAGCTGCTAAGAATAAACACATTTTAAATCAGACAGGCTGGTTGTACCCAAGTTGATTTATCGATCAACTTGGGTACATTCATCCTGTCCATACATGGTTCGAATTGTTGGAACCATCTGTAGCTGGTACCTCTCCAGGCTGATTGAATCCATGAGGGAGAGAGTTAGCCTGCTAGCAGCTGCGTGGGCTTTTTCACCCCCCTTCTCTTTTCTCACACACACAGTGACACACAGAGCTGCTTGCTCTGTAGCCTCCCTATTGGACGAGACTGAGAGCCAATCAACAGGAAACAGCAGCAGGGAAATGTGGAATATGAAGTCTAAACACAGGGCAGCCTGATTAACTGTGTAAGGGCACAGGACTGCAAATCCCAGGCTGCACTGCTCAGAGTCAGGAGGATTGTGGGGGAGACTATAAAAGATAGAAGAGGGACTAGGCCAAAAAACCTTGTTCCTGGATCCCATCAGGAGAGCAACCCCTCTGTGTGAGGGGGATTGCGGCCTACCAAGGGGCACACAGTCTGCAACCCAGAGGAACAGAACCTGCATGCTCCAGCAGGACGCTCTGCAGCCGCACAGAACGTTCATGGAAGAGGCCGTTTCAACAGCTCAGAGACAGAACGCCACCGCGACACACCTGCAGCCAGAAGAGCCGGTCGATCGCTCTGTGGAGGACCGCTGATTGCGTATAGGATTGGTGAGAGGCCTTTGCCCAGGAACCTTATTGCCTTCCATAAGATACCACACCTGAATACGGTGTACAAACACCTATTATCTGGATCACATAGAGGAGTGCTACATCACAGCACCAGCTACTTACATTCCTCCTCCTCCTTCTTCTATATTGAGGGACCTTTATCCACAGAGCTCCTACATGCCGGTGAAGAGAATAAACGCAAAGCTTTTTCTCATAGAATGTTACTGTGGTGGCTCTTAAAGGGGACACGCCACGGGTGTTTAAATCATTGTGTGTATTGGAAGTATTATAGGCCGGCCTGGGATTCCCCTTTAGCCATAGAATTCTACATACATCAATAGTGGGTTTGGGGGAGCCTATTTAATCTGTGTATGTTGTTATTTAACCTTTGTTTGTTGCATAGTGTTACTGACTGTTTTTTTTTTAAAACTGTTTCAACCAAGTCCTGGCTACTTACACAGGCTTTGGCTGACTAATGTTAATTTAAACTTTATTCTTCTCAAGTAAACTTGAAAAACAGAATTGTGTTGTGTATTATTATCAGGTTAATCCATTAACCATCTTGCTACCCTGTTTCCCCGAAAATAAGACCTAGCATGATTTTCGGTGATGGCTGCAATATAAGCCCTACCCCCCCAAATAAGCCCTACCCTGTTTCCCCGAAAATAAGCCCTACCCTGAAAATAAGACCTACAAGCACTTTAACTAGGGCTTTTTTGGGGGGTAGGGCTTATATTGCAGCCATCACCGACAATCACGCTAGGTCTTATTTTCGGGGGAAACAGGGTAGGTGTGCCAGAGGGGCTGAGACAGTTCTTTGCGGTTGAGAGGCAGAGTAATGGACTGACCCAATAAAAGCAGCTCCTTCGGGGGTGTTGCTACACCTCTATTGCCGGTTTTAGCTAAGTAAACTCACCCCCTCTATTTGGCGTGCTGACTTTGTAATCAAAAAAGAAAGTGACAGGAAATCTCTAATTTTAAAGTTGTCACCAGAACAGGAATTGAAAGGGAAAGCTTATGTTGGCTATATACATTATGTAATTGAATGTAGTTACTTTAAAAACTACAGAATTGTATTTTAGGGATCCCCTCATTCAGCTTCTACTATAAAAGACAACTTTAGAAAAGTTTACAGTGCACTACGTCACATAGACTTTTGTCTAAGCCCCCCTTTTCATATTCTTTTCTGACGTGACTAAGTTTATTGGGTATATTAACACCAGGGTGCCATCCTTATGGAACTTATTGTTGTGTATTCTTCTATCAGCACACTTTGAAGTATTAAAATGTATATGATGCAGGCACTTACTGAATGTCTCGTTTTGCACATCCAATGCAAAATTTATTGTTGCCAATGCCAGCCCTGGACTCTGCTTTTGACAGATGATGAGATTCCAAGTCAAACTTTAATTCTATGGTTCTGCATTATATACGGGCACGGCCAACTGCAGAGGTCCATAGACCCTAATCTCGAAACAAGATGATCATATACTAAGATACGGATTTTCCGTTGTTGCTGAGGTCTAATTATCGACAAGTGAACTATTATATAATATTGACAACATTATATGTATAGTGATGGAAGGAAATTTGTAATTCTAGACACTCAGCCTATTTGTTTTAATGCGGTTATAATAAAACATGTTTTTATTACACATATGTGTTTGTGTTTGTAACTTAAAGTGTTATTAAACCCACAACAGTAAAATCAGTCTGTATATGCAGCATAGCATGCATGTTATACTCAATGTGGAACTTAAGGGGTTAATCCTCTGCATTGTGTAAAAAGGCTGTTTGATCCTGTATGCACAGATCCTCCCTCCTGCACTGTCTATCCGGGGAAGGCCAGCTAACACAGGCAGAGTAGCTGACCTACACATTCTCAGTTATGTATTTTATGCTGGAGAGCCCATTTACTTGTTGATCTGAGCTAGCCAGGTCACATGATATTGACATCACATATGTGGGCGTGTATACAGGCTGTAGCGGGAATCTCCTCCTTCCTGAACTCTCAGCACTGGAGAAACTCTGCAGTTTATCATGGAACCGTGGTATACATATCATCCAAAAAGGTATATAGTGTCAGTATTTTATTGTAAAAAGATGATTTATAAGCTGTTGGCACTGTGGGGGGGGATGAACTATTTGCATATTACTGGGTTTAGTAAAACTTTAAGTCCAATACCCCCACTATAGATTTTTTCTCTGGATATACAGTATATCATGACCAGAATGTTGGCAACATTTGCAGTCTCAAATCACACTTTCTTACGCCGATCTGTGGCCTTACCAGGGGGAGGCCGATGACGAGGTGGTGCTGGATCCGGGGTAGGGCTCCTGGAAGCTGGAAGATGCTGTGGCTGCACCTCTCCTGCCGCCCCTCACTGTACATGGCCCACAGTGGGAAAAACCGGGGCCTTTACTTCTCCTCCCGGCCAAACAGGAAGTGCTAAGACTCCCTGGCCAATTGGGTTTCAGGACCCGCTTCCTGATTGCCCGGGAGGAGAAGCAGGAAGACATTAGCGAATATTAATTTGCCACACAAGTGGGTGGGCTCGGGGCGCAGTGCTCTGCTCCCTGAGCCCATCCTTTTTTGAAGCCAATTAGAGCCTCAGGCTCTAATCATGTGGTTCAGGGGAAAAAAAAAACCATTGGAATCCATGCATGTAGATTAGGGGCCAGGCGCATGGATTAGGGGCCGCCACTGGTGAGACTGAAATCTGGTTTAAAACAAAATATTCAAGTATGTGTAGCCCTCCTTAGAGGGGTTTTGATGAAATGGTTCTCCCCAAGTAGGATATGGCACTAAACCTCTAGGTAAATAAGAGAACCAGAAACTTAGGCTGGGTTCAAACTATTGCAAATTGGATGCGGCTTTCCCTGCATCCAATTTGCATGTTAGGAGACTGTGACCGCCTCTCAATGGAGTCGGTTCACACAGCTCCGGGACGGCTGAAAGGCAAATTGCACAGGGGTCCTGTGCATCTTCTGGTGTGTTTCAGGTCCGAATTCAGCCAAAAATTTGGACCAAAATCAGACCCTGAAACGGTCAACAGGGACACACCAGACCCCTGCTGTGAGCTGCTGCGCATGGCAGTGTGAACCCAGCCTAGGTTATAGTAGAACTATGGACAAAACTTTTTCTTTCATTTTTTGATAAACTAAGGGGGTTATAACCCCTGTCAAATGTTTGTTGTGTGTCCCATTGCGGAGATTTCCCGTCATTTCCTGTCCCACAACCAAAACAGGAAGTGAGCAGAAATCCCTACAAATTAAGGACCCCCAGGTCACCAGAATTAGTGTCCCCATTGAAAGATTTCCCCTCTGTTACTTTTCTGGGGACAGAAAATAGGACAAATAGAGAGGGTGAATCTCCTTAATAGGGGGGCCCAGGCAGAAATAAAAACCTGGCAGGGGTTCTATTCCCTCTACACTCTATCCAAAACAAAAAAAACAAGTTTTGTCATTAGTTACCGGTATATTTTAAGTAAGGAAGAGTGGAATTGATATTAAAGTTGCCAGTGCCTCCACCCAGGACAGGGAATCTATGAACAGAGGGGATTCCCTTCCTTGGAAATTAACCAATAATCTAAACAAAGTAATTGGGAGCAGAGGAACTACCGCAATCAGCATATAACATTAACTATAAGGATATAGATGCACACCAGTATTGAAATAATACAAGCTTCATATAAGAAAAGATTAATAACAGTACATACATCCAATGTACAAACAGAAACAGGTATGATCAACAAAAGGCCCGATAGGCGTCCTGGTGGAATTGTACAAATATACTCAGGTATATAAATGTAGCCAGGTTCTGGGCTACAGCAATATGGAGAAGGAGACGTTGCCTTTTATTCTTCTCTCCCTCTACTGAGATAATGATGTTATGCTGCATTATTCTCCTCCAGCGGTTGGAGAGCTAAAGCCAAGCAAGCCCATAGACTTCTATGCACAGTGCTGAGAATCCTGGGAGTTGTAGTTTGAGATAGCAACCTATATATGGGATGAATGGACTGCATACATTACTAATCTCAATATGCACTGTGCAGCAGAAGAGGAAAAAATATTTTTATTAAACTGCTCGGGAAAGCTCTTCCCCTTGGCACGAGGGAGTTTGAGAAATCCCCGTACACACGGTCCGAATTTCCGAGAGAAAAAGTCCGATTGGAGCTTTTCATCGTATATTCCGACCGTATGTATGCCCCATCGGACTTTTCAGGTCGAAAATTCAGACGGACTTAGATAGAGAACGTGTTCTATATTTTACCGACGGAACAAATTCCTATTGGGAAAACCGCTCATCTGTATGCTGTTCCAACGTACCAAAAATGACGCATGCTCTGAAGCAAGTACGAGACATCGTACATGTTGTCCCGTCGTACGTGTTGTACGTCACCGCGTTCTCGACGGTTGGAATTTGGTGTGACCGTGTGTATGCAAGACAGTTTGAGCGGAATTCCGTCGGAAAAACCTTCAGAGTTTATTACGACTGCAAAACCGGTCTTGTATACAGGGCAAAAGAGTACTTCAGTCTGGATATCGACCTGCCAGCAGGAGACCATACCAGCCAAGATCCAAGCCTGAGCCTAGGAGTGAGGACACCCTGGGGCAGGGCAGCAGAGCACAGCCTACATGATAGCACCTGCACCACTGCAGCAGGAAGATTAGAGCGTCCACTCACCCCCTGCTTCCCTTCTCTGAGTTTGCCTTTACTACTTGATTTGGTGCCTCTTGTTTTTTATAAAACATTACTATTGGGTACTAAGTATTACTTTCAGTGCTATCCTGTGATATTGTATGTCTGTGCACTCAACCTGGTGTGTCAAAGGGGTTTAGGTTCTTGAGAAGGTTGAGGCAAATAACAGAGGAACCATCCTATCCAGCAGCTCCCACGGGAGTAGAGCTACATATAGTTATGATTAAAGATTCCTCCGGGTGAATGTTGCAGCAAAGTCCATTTGCATGGGCCTCTGATGATGATGCGACATCTGTCTTTGTGTCAGAGACCTGAAAACAAGTTCAGCAGTGATGGGGAGATGCTCCAACTGTTGTCCAACTAGCCTGAAACGCAACTTTTCACCAACAAAAAACTGTGGAGTGGCACTGGAACTCAGAGTCAGCCTATCAACTCTGTGCTTATTCCCTGAGAACATCTAATCTATCATGCAACCAGACCTCTATCAGAAGTGTATGCCTAACCTGGCTCTAGCCTATGCTGGTTATTGAGCCCTGAGCTAAAACTAGCTATTGAATCCCAGACCAGAATGTAAAGGGTTAACTAAAATAACATATAAACTCTACTGCAATAAACAGGTTCCCCTTCTAATATAATGGAAGGTGGCCACTACTCACATACCGTAGCATAGACCTAGCTATCTGGCACTGTGCATGTGAGATAACAATAGGACATAGATACTCTGTCACAAGAACTCAGATACACACTCAAGAAGATATGGGCAGCTGCAGTTATACTATTAGAACATAGAAATACTTGCATAACAGTCTCTGCTTCTGGTCTGGGTGAAATACAATAGCAGAAACTAGTCCTTTCTCTCTCCTCACTTCCTTCTTCTGAAGTTTTTATCCACGCCCCACCAAGACAGGGAGTGGTAGAAAGTGGTAGAGGGCAGCAGATCCCTACATACTGTATGTATTCTTAAAGCAGAGTTCCACCCAAAAATTGAACTTACACTTTTCGCTATTCGAAATCCCCCCCTCCGGTGTCACATTTGGCATCATTCAGGGGGGAGGGGAGAGCAAATACCTGTATAATCCAGGTATTTGCTCCCACTTTCAGGTATAGATATCCACTGGTACCCACGGATACCTACGCCATATCCAGCGCCTCCTCCGTCCCCCTCGCTGTCTTCTGGGAGACACACAGGTCCCAGAAGACAGCGAGGACCTGTGGGATCGCGCATGTGCGACTCGCGCATGCACATTAGGGAACCAGGCTGTGAAGCCTCAAGGCTTCTCTTCCCGATTCCCTTACCGAAGATGGCGGCGCCTCCACCCGAGATCCGAGGGACAGATCGGCTTTGGGTGCTAACATTGCGGGTGCCCTGAACAGGTAAGTGTCCATATTTTAAAAGACAGCAGCTGCAGTATTTGTAGCTGCTGACTTTAAAAAAAAAAAAAAATCGGCAGGTTTCTTCTATTGCTCTCAGCCTCCTCCAAATCTCCAAATTGCTGTGATCTGACTTCCTGTTAGAGGGTGGCTACATTTGTTCTCTACGGTCCCACTGTATGAAGGAATGCAGCCGCCCTCTCTTGCTCACCCCTGAGATGGACTACTGACTATGGGATTTGCATACTTTGCATAGAGCAGCACACATGACCGCAACTAACGTACACTGCTCATTACAAACAAGCGGAAGTGAGAAGAAAAAGGAGAGTTTCGGGAGCTCATAGAGGATGTTACAAGGAGGCATAAAAACACAGTAAAAAACAATTTCATGAAAAATCAAATAAAGGACCGTTGACCGTTAACCGCTTCCCGACCGCCTCACACAGATATACTGCGGCAGAAGGGCAGTACAGGCAAATTAACGAACCTGTACGTTGCCCTTTAAGAAACGGCTTGCGGGCGCGCGCGCCCGGCAGGAGCTCCGTGACCGTGATCGCGGGTCCTGCGGACTCGATGTGACCCACGATCGTCTCACGGTGAGGAAGAACAGGGAGATGCTAATGTAAACAAGCATCTCCCCGTTCTGCCTAGTGACAGGATACTGATCACCGCTCCCTGTAATCGGGAGCGGTGATCAGTGATGTGTAAAGGGAAAAACTGTCTGAACAGCAGTGTTGAAAAATCCAGCCGAGTGCTGAACCTTACTAAGGCATATCCCATTGTTATTACGCTGGATTTTTCAACACTGCTGTTCTGACAGTTTTTCCCTTTTATGGACACAAGATGCACACTTGCCCCTGATACTGATATACCTTAAAGTATATAAGAATTTTCTACCACGTGGATCTTATACATGAGGCCTAACCAATCCAAGGACAGTGAGATTTGCTCTTTCCTTTCATGTGTTACGTCTCTGAATCTTGATTGAGTCCTGAAGAAGCCTTGCGGCGAAACGCGTAGATGCACAAGGGCTTATTGTACTTACTGTACTATTTTTCATGTTTTTTATCTTTTTGAACACTATGTTTATATTATGTAGTTTTTTCAATAAATGTTAGTATTAGTCTTTGATACTTCTCCATTGTTTCCATGCCTTCAAAGTCCGACTTTGGTTACTTTAATTAGTACCCCTCCCTGTGTCCCAATGTGGCATTGGTAGTGCTCTCTCCTCCCATTCTTCAATAAAATAGTGAACTTTTAAATCTGTAAAAAAACTAACAGGGGTTTTCTGTCCAAAATGAAATAAAACTTTGGTGTTTACATAAACCATAATTTCTGCCATAGCGTTTCCCTATCCTAACTATCACTCTGCCTCCCCTCTGCTGGGATAATGTAATAATCCAACCAGACGGCTTAAAGAAAAAGATACCAGTAATTATTACTCCGGTAATGGCAATGTCATGTTCGATAAATAAAATAATGTGACATTAATACATGCCAGGATCTCATTAAGAGATTAGCATTACAAATAATGAGCAACACAACAAATGAGATGTAAATTGTATGCTAATTAGCCATAACCTTTCTAACCTTATTAGCCGAGCATCCCTGAAGCTAATGGAAGGTGGATGTATCACTGCATTGTGTAGACTGAACATGCACTTAGTTTCATATTAGCAATGCTGGACTGCAAGAGAAAAAAATCTATACTGGAATAGCTGCCAGCATTTCTAAATAATTCCCAGGAACATTTTTCTGCGGAGTGTGTGTTTAATGACGCAATGCAAATAGCATGTCTCAGGAACTTGGTATATAAGACTTATGCCGCGTACACATGGTCGGACTTTTCGGCTACAATGGTCCGACAGCCCGTCTGACAGACTTTCGACTGACTTTTGGCGGACTTGCGGCAGACTTTCTTACGAACGAACTTGCCTACATACGATCACACAAAAGTCCGACGGATTTGTACGTGATGACGTACACCGGACTAAAATAAGGAAGTTGATAGCCAGTAGCCAATAGCTGCCCTAGCGTAGGTTTTTGTCCGTCGGACTAGCATACAGACGAGCGGATTTCTGGGTCCGGCGGAGTTACGACGTAAAGATTTGAAGCATGTTTCAAATCTAAAGTCCGTCAGATTTGCGGCTGGAAAAGTCCGCTGAAAGTCCGGGGAAGCTCACACATGATCGGATTGTCAGCCAGCCTTAGTCCGTCGGCGTCCGTCAGACTTTTGTAGATGAAAAGTCCGACCGTGTGTACGCGGCATAAAAGTGGTTGTAAACCCTCACATATACCCAGTGAAGTGACTGGACTGATACACAGAGATGAAACAAACCCTCCTACATAAGTTGTACCTGTCTATCTGCAGCCTTCTCATCTCTAAATCCCTTCAAAGTTCAGAAAAAAAGAGGGCCGAGAGCTGAAATTACACCCTGCAGAGCTCAGTGAGGAGAGCTCTGAGAGCTGATTGGAGGGGAGGGAAGGGACACCCCACCCCCTCCACACAGGAACAGAGCTGAGGCTGTCAATCACCTGGAGATCCCTCCCTGTGCCATTTTGTTCTCTTGGTGTCAGGAAACCTTGTCAGAGATGACTTGAGCTGATAGCAGAGGAAGGAAGCAGCAGACAGAAATGACACTTAGACCCCTTTCACACTGGAGCGGTTTTCAGGCGGTATTGCGCTAAAAATACCGCCTGAAAACCGCCCCTAAACAGCCTCCGCTGTTTGTTCAGTGTGAAAGCCCGAGGGCTTTCACACTGAAGCGGTGCGCAGGCAGGGCGGTGAAAAAAGTCCTGCAAACCGTTTTTTTGGAGCGGGGAAGGAGCGGTGTATTCACCGCTCCTTCACCGCTCCTGCCCATTGAAATCAATGGGACAGCGCGGCTATACCGCGGCAATACCGCGGCTATAGCCGCGCTGTACGAGGGATTTTAACCCTTTTTCGGCCGCCAGCGGGGGTTAAAACCGCACCGCTAGCGGCCGAATACAGCTTCAAGAACGACGGTACAGCAGCGCTAAAAATAGCGCTGTTGTACCGCCGACGCCCCCACCGCCCCAGTGTGAAAGGGGCCTTATGCCGCGTACACACGACCGGACTTTCCGTCAGAAAAGGTCTGATGGAATCATTCCGTCGGACATGTGGGGGCTTCATCTGACTTTTTCTTTCTAAAATTCTGACGGACCTAGAAATAGAAAATGTTTCAAATCTTTCCGATGGAATCAGTTCCTATCGGGAAAACCGTTTGTCTGTATGCTATTCCGACGTACCCAAAACGACGCAAGGGCAGCTATTGGCTACTGGCTATTGAACTTCCTTTCTTTAGTCCCGTCATTCATCGTCCCGTTCTAAACGATCGGACTTTGGTGTGATCATGTGTAGGCAAGTCCGTTTCAGCAGAACTTCGTCAGAAGCACCGTCAGAGTCTACTCTGATGGAAAGTCCGGTCGTGTGTACTCGACATTAGTGCTCTTAATTGAGACAAGTACACACTACAGAGCAGGGGTCTCCAAGCTCTCTAAAGAAAGGGCCAATTTACTGTCCTGCAGACTCTAGGGGGGGGGCGGACTGTGCCCAGTGGGAGTACACAATGCCTGATCTTTATTAGGTATTAGCAGGAGAAATAGTTGGTGTCATTGGGGGGAATGGTGCCCCATGTTTGTTGTCAGTGAACGGAATTATGCCCCATGTTTGTTGTCACTGAAAAGAATAGTGCCCCATTGTTGATGTCAATGGAAGGAATAGTGCCCCATTGTTGATTTCAATGGAAGGAATAGTGCCCCATTGTTGATGTCAATGGAAGGAATAGTGCCCCATTGTTGATATCAATGAAAGGAATAGTGCCCCATTGTTGATGTCAATGAAAGGAATGGTGCCCCATTGTTGATGTCAATGGAAAGAATAGTGCCCCATTGTTGATCTCAATGAAAGGAATAGTGCCCCATCATTGATATCAATGGAAGGAATAATGCCCCATTGTTATTATCAATGGAATGAATAGTGCCCCATTGTTGTTATCAATGAAAGGACTTGTGCCCCATTGTTGATGTCAATGGAATGAATAGTACCCCATTGTTGATCTCGATGAAAGGAATAGTGCCTCATCATTGATATTAATGGAGGAATTGTGCCCCATTGTTGATGTCAATTAAAGGAATTGTGCCCCATTGTTGATGTCAATGGAAGGAATAGTGCCCCATCGTTAATATCAATGGAAGGAATAGTGCCCCATTGTTGATGTCAATTAAAGAAATAGTGCCCCATTGTTGATGTCAATGGAAGGAGTAGTGCCCCATCCTTGTTGTCAATGAAAGGAATTGTGCCCCATTGTTGATGTCAATGGAAGGAATAGTGCCCCATCGTTAATATCAATGGAAGGAATAGTGCCCCATTGTTGATGTCAATTAAAGGAATAGTGCCCCATTGTTGATGTCAATGGAAGGAATGGTGCCCCATTGTTGAACTCAGTGAAAGGAATAGTGCCCCATCATTGATATCAATGGAAGGAATAATGCCCCATTGTTATTATCAATGGAATGAATAGTGCCCCATTGTTATCAATGGAAGGAATAGTCCCCTATTGTTGATGTCAATGAAAGGAATTGTGCCCCATTGTTGATGTCAATGGAAATAATAGTGCCCCATTGTTGATGTCTATGGAAGGAATAGTGCCCCATTGTTGATGTCTATGGAAGGAATAGTGCCCCATCATTGATATCAATGGAAGGAATAATGCCCCATTGTTATTATGAATGGAATGAATAGTGCCCCATTGCTGTTACCAATGAAAGGAATTGTGCCCCATTGTTGATGTCTATGGAAGGAATAGTGCCCCATTGTTGATGTCTATGGAAGGAATAGGGCCTCAAGGGCCAGATAAAGGCAAGCAAAGGGGCGGAGTTTGGAGATCACTGCTATGGAGGGATATGCTTTGTTGTCAGTGGGACTCAGTCCCGCCCCTGGTGCCCTCCTCACTGGAGTAGATTGACAGGAGCGGGAGCCATTGGCTCCCACCGCCATCAATCTTCCCAATGAATGGGGGAGACAGCAGCGAGACCCCCTGCTCTCGTGCACGTCGTTGGATCGGATGGGGCTCAGGTAAGAATAAGGGGGGGGGGGGGCTGGGGGGATCCTGCAGCACAGAAGATTTTTTATCTTCATTGCATTAAAGTAAGAATTTACCTTGAGGCTTTAGAACAACTTTAAAGAAAATACACACAACAACCCGTCATAACAACACCAACTGCCAACTTGCTCAGACTATTTCTGGAAATTGCTGGCGCAGGGTATTGGCCCATATGTATCATGTTAACACCAGTAGCAATATACATTATATTTTCAAAAGTATTGGGACGCCTGCCTTTACTCACACATGAACTCTAATGGCATCCCAGTCTTATGCCCTGCACACATGGTCAGACATTGATCGGACATTCCGACAACAAAATCCATGGATTTTTTCCAAAGGATGTTGGCTCAAACTTGTCTTGCATACACACGGTCGCACAAAGTTGTCAGAAAATCCGATCGTTCTGAACCCGGTGATGTAAAACACGTACATCGGGACTATAAACGGGGAAGTAGCCAATAACTTTCATCTCTTAATTTATTCTGAGCATGCGTGGCACTTTGTGCGTCGGATTTGTGTACACACGATCGGAATTTAAAGGATCGGATTTTGTTGTCAGAAAATGTTATATCCTGCTCTCAAACTTTGTGTGTCGGAAATTCCGATGGAAAAAGTCCGATGGAGCCCACACACGGTCGGAATTTCCGACAACACAATCCGATCAAAATTTTTCCGTCGGAAAATCCGACCGTAGGTACAGGGTATAAGACTGGGATGCCATTAAAGTTCATGTGCGTGTAAAGGCAGACGTCCCAATACTTTTGGTAATATAGTGTATATACACATACTGTATATATACATAATTACATCATATGTCTCTGAATGTATATGCAAAAAAACACTCATGCTTTTCTTACCCCATTTTTGCAACATGGCGGTGTAAACTCAGCCTACATCAAAAATGCATAGACAGTGGTTAACATGGATTCCAATGGCCCTAGTTCACACCAGTGCAATGTGTTCCAGTGCAGACAACAAAAGGAGAATATGCTGCAATTTCTCTGTATGGAACACATCTGGAACGTGGCAAAATGCATTAAAAAAACAACGGAACACACTGGAATGCATCAAAAACACACCGGAAAACACACATGTCCTTAAGCTGAAACAAAGAAAAAAAGAGGGAAAAATGCACTGCAGCGCATTAAAAACATTCAAACAGAAAAGCTTCCAGAATGCAGAATATGTGGTGTGAACTGTCCCTTAAAGTGATTGTAAAGTTTCGTTTTTTTTTTTTAGTTAAAAATAACAAACATTTTATACTTTCCTGCTCTATGCAGTTGGCTTTGCACAGAGCAGCGCAGATCCTCCTCTTCTCGGGTCCCTACTTGAAGCTCCTGGCCCCTCCCACCTGTTGAGTGCCCCCACAGCAAGCGGCTTGCCATGGGGGCACCCATGCCGAGTCACAGCTCCCTGTGTCCATTTAGACACAAAGCCACTGCCTGGCCTCACCCCTCTCTCCTCATTGGCTGACTGACTTTGATTGACAGCAGCGGGAGCCAATGGCACCACGACGCTGTCTCAGCCAATGAGGAGGTGAGTTCCAGTTAGTCGAGACACTGCTGCAACATCACTGGATCTAGATGGGACTCTGGCAGGGACGTGCGTTGAAGTCAGTGTCTGGTGAGGCACTGGCTAGTATGAGAGCCAGATACACGCAGGTTATTTACGCTGCTATTATTAGATCGAGAGCAATAATTCTAGCACTAGACCTCCTCTGTAACTCTAAACATGTAACCTGTAAAAATGTTTACATCGTCGCCTATAGAGATTTTTATATACTGAAGTTTGGCACCATTCCACAAGTGTGCGCAATTTTAAAGCGTGACATGTTGAGTATCTATATACTTGGTGTAACATCATCTTTCACATTATACAAAAAAATTGGGCTAACTTTAGTGGGTTTTTTCCAAAAGAAAAAAAACGCATTTGAAAAATTGCTGCGCAAATACCATGTAACATAAAAAGTTGTAACAACCACCATTTTATTCCCTAGGGTGTCTGCTAAAATATATATATATATATATATATATATATATATATATATATATATATATATATATATATTTTAATAATGTTTGGGGGCTCTGAGTAATAGACGCTCGCAGGCCACTAAAAGAGGGCAAGCAGCCTCTGTGTCTACAGTGAACAGTGGTGGTCGTGGAGATGGTGCATCCCCTGCAGGTGGCCTTTTTTGTCTGCTGCTGGACATGTTATTGAGCCACAACCAGCAGAAGAGTTGGTGGAGTGGATAACAAAGCCGTCCATACCCTCCTCATCCTCTGTCACCCAGGCTCATAGTAGTTTTCCTTCCAACGCAGCTGCCAAAGCAGCCTATTCCACCAGGTCCTTGTCCACAGTTTCTCTTTCCATAGCCCCACCATCATGCACGGAGGAGTCAACAGAACTGTTCGACCATATTGTCAGTTACATGCTGCTGGAGGATGCACAGCAATTTGAAGGCTTCGATGTTGGTTCCCAGGTTGAGGAAGGGAGTAACGTGAGCCTAGAGAAAGGGGGTGCCACAGAAGGACAAGAAATCGGCAGTCATGTTCCCCCCAGCTGCAGCATACTGCCAAGTTTGCTCCAGTGACGAGGAGGGAGGGGATGATGAGGTCACTAACTGTACTTGGGTGCCTGAGAGCAGAGAGGAGGAAAATGAGGAGGAGGAGGTACAACTCCAGCAAGGCAGGATGTCCTCCAGGGGGCCGCTTAAAGGCAGCCACCCTATTGCATCACACCACAGAGCTCCGCAGGGGCAGGGCGCTGCTGACTCCCCGCTGACTTGCAAAAGTTCCTTGGTGTGGGCTTTTTTCGACACGTGTGCAGCAGATCGCACCATTGCTGTTTGCAACCTATGTCTGAAGCGGATCAAGCGTAGCTTTAATTTGTGGAATGTGCTGTACCAGTGGCAGGTTCCAAAACGGCACTTCTTTTCACATAAGGCCATACCGGCTCTCTACCGTCATGTGGAAGGCAATGTTTTGGCCTTGTTGGACAGGGCCGTCAGCAGCAAGGCTCATATTACCGCTCATTCATGGTCCAGCAGACATGAGCAGGAACGCTACCTTTCCTTCATGGCGCACTGGGTAACTCTGCTGGCAGCTGGGAATGGTTTATGCAACAATGGCAGCAACCTTCTCTCCGTCCTTGGACAGGGACACTTGACCCATGCTCCATGCTTGGCACACGTCCTGAATTTGGTGGTGCAGCATTTCTTGACCAGGTACCCAGGCTTACGAGAACTCCTGAGGCAGGCCAGAAAAGTCTGTGGTAATTTCTGCCAGTCATACAATGCCAGTGCTCAGCTTTTCGCCACAACAGTGGCTACTGTTCAAGGATGCATGCACTGTCCTGTCAACATTTGAGGAGGCCACAAGGCTACATTTTTTGTAGCTGCTGACGTTTAAATGGGTGGAACTCCGCTTTAACTGTGTGAAAAAACATGGGATTGTGGGTAAATCTTATACCCATAAACCCATGCTTTTTCCTTCTAGTTAAGAGGGCTGGGCTGAAAGGGAGCATCTGTCTTTTAGACACATGCCCCCTTCTCTGACACTTTAGTAAGAGGAGAGCCTCCACTGCTGTATTTTTATTGGACATTGGACTTTATTGGACATTGGACTTTACCATTGGTCCAAGACTCCAACTGTCCATTGAGCTCAGTGCTTCTGACAAGAAGTGAGAGGCACTGCGAGCTCAACCTCTCAGTCTGCTGCAAACAGAGTGTGTCAGCTTGTATTTAAACTGGCCGCTCTGTATGTAGCTTCTGACAGGCTGCACAAGGAGCCCCGTATCTCCAGAACCATAGGTGCTAGGACCAGTGGTGGGGTAGTATGCATTAAGATTAAAAAAAAAACATTCTGACTTTACAATCACTTTAAGACACTTTAGAAAATACCAGCTATTATATCTTCAGTAGGTTCATAGTAATATATGGTAACGTGTCTATGTTCAGAGTACAGTAATGATAAATAATGAAGCATCACTACTAGCCTATGTTAAAGTGTCACTAAATCCACATCATAAAAAAACTATCAATAAATGAGGTTTTACACGGTGTTCGTACTCACTCAGTCACTATGAGAGTTGTTTTCTATATTCTGCAAGAAACCTGCTTGATCCTGCTGCTATCTCTCTCTTCTGTTCATGTCCCCAATTCAGCTAGGGATTTTGCAGAGCAGTGTTGGCAACTCTGCACATGCTCAATCTTCAGTGAGTTTCTATGCTGAGCATTTCCTCCCGATCCCATCAGAGCAGCCCATGTGACTATGGAGTCACACATGTGGGCGTATACACAGAGGTAAATGACAGCCAACTCCCTTCCTCCCTCCTCCTCCATGCCCATTAATCACAATGGGGGTGGGATATTACATGTAGATTAATGGAGGCTTCACTTCCCTCTTATTCTAAGACACATGTTGGATGGGGCGTGACACAACCTGTGACTGGCAGAAACCCATCCACGCCATGTTTTTACCAAAAAAAATAATAAAGATGTGATTTTCAATATATATTTTTTATGACGATTTAAAACGGTTTATTAATAATAATTATTTATTTTTACTCTGTATTCCAAAGGCTGTTTTTTTTTTGGGGGGGGGGGGGGGTTGAACATGTGAGCAGCAGCAGAGGACTAGAAGCTCCTCCTGCTTATGTTTCCCTGCAGATTGGCTGGGAGAGAGCTGGGTCATGGGACAACTGTATTTCGATTAGAAAAAGGTACTTTTTTTAGTTTTTTTTGTTTTTTTTTTAATTAAAATAATTAGAGTGACATTATCCACGTACAGAAATTAATGTATGCATCTGTAGTCTTAATATAAGTATACGGACATAGATATACTTTTGGTTCAGTAGGGTAAAAGTCCTGATTCTATACTGCTGTGCGGACCTGAATGAAGTCATGACACCTTTAGTGATCTTAGCACTATGAAAAGCACCTTTCTGTAACTTCACAAGTAGACTGTATGGATAAATTCCTGACATGTCACAATGCACAGTGTCATTTTTCAAAAGAAGTTCTCACTTTTATCATTCTAAAGCAGTCACTGAGCTCCAGTTAGTGAACTAGGTTGAGATGATACAATTGGTCTGGTGCAGACAAGTCAAAGCATTTTTCAGAATTTATTGAGATATGGAAGTAGGTGTTGATTCTGGATGATTTGCTAAGCAAAAATACCTCCCTCCTTTCAGGGAGAAAGGAAAGGGCATTGGAAGGGGTAGTACTGTGATCTCTATGAGGTCATAAATACATGTAAGGATATACAATTAGCATCCATCCACTTAAAGTGGATCTTTCATGGCAGACGGAAGGTCTGCTTTTTTTTTTTTTAGTCCCACTCCCGCTTTAAAAATCTATCTGCAAATAAATCATTTGCCCATAATTAAGCACTTGACCTCTGGAAGATTTACCCCCCTTCATGACCAGGCCACTTTTTGCAAAACAGTACTGCGTTACTTTAACTGACAATTGCGCGGCAACACTGTGCCCAAAAAAAAATGATTTTTTTTCCCCACGAATGGAGCTTTCTTTTGGTGGTATTTGATCACCACTGATTATTTTTTGCTCTATAAACAAAAAAAAGACCGAAAATTTTGGGGAAAAAAAACACAATATTTTTAACTTTCTGCTATAAAACATATCCAATAAAAAAAAAATGTAAAAAAATCTTCATAAATTTAGGCCAATATGTATTCTGCTATATGTTTTTGGTAAAACAAAATCCCAATAAGCGTATATTGATTGGTTTAACTGAATGTTATTGCATCTTTAAACTATGGGATATATTCTGACATTTTTATTTATTTATTTATTTATTTTTTATACTAGTAATGGTGGCGTTTAGAGACTTATAGCGGCACTGCGATATTAAACACTAACTGACACTTTGCGGGAACCAGTGCCACTAATACAGTGCTAAAAATGTGCATTGACACTGTACTAATGACACTGACTGTGAAGGGCGATCAAAGGGTTAACTGTGTGCCTAGCCAGTGTTTGTGTTTATTCTGTGCGCTGCTTTTACTAATAGAAGAGATGGATTCGAGTCCCTGCTTTGCAGGAACACAGAATCCATCCCTTCCTCCGTCAGAACAGAACTCTGCCTTGTTTACATAGATGGAGGGCTTTGGAAGAGACGCAACTGAAATCTGATAGGACATGGACCCCAGCACCCCCCTGGATCAGGCCATGAGGCTAGCAGGAGTCCCTGATTGTGCGGACAGTGCTACTGCACACAAGGAATCCCCACCATCCCTTTAGACATTTCTTGGCCCTACTTGTTTATGCTGGCCACCAGAGAGAGTGAGTACTATGCCAAACACGGCATCCCCAGCATCCCTCCACACATGAACATTCATATGCCTGCAAGTTTACAAGCCCAAGAGGGCTATGCATGAAGGTTGGACACCCCTTGCCCTAGATCACGGGTGCTCAACCTGTGGCCCTCCAGCTGTTGCAGAACTACAAGTTCAGTCATGCCTCTGCCTTTGGGGTCATGCTTTTAACTGTCAGCAGCTTGCAATGCTTCATGGGACTGATAGTTCCGCAACAGCTGGAGGACACAGGTTGAGCACCCATGCCCTAGAGTATTCATTGAGCCAGAAGAGTGGATGTTGCTGTGCGCATGGTTGCCGCTGCACTAGTGGAAGAGGGACCTGTGTCAAATCATTGTGCCCTATTGGGGATGACCACTACACTTACATTGGCCCTGGCCTCTGACACTCCTGGGAGGCATGGGTGACATCACTGTGCCTTGTTGGGAGCTTGAAAATGCACCACAAGAATACACTTCAGCCTATTGCAAAAGTGCATCATCGCAGGATTTTAAGCTTCCAGCTCTGCCAGAAGGCACAGTGACGTCACTTTGGGCAATTTTTTTTTACAAATTAATTTTTAAAGTGGAAGTAAAGTTGATCTTTAATCAAATTGCCTACAGGCAGGGTATTTATGACAGAAGAGACCCTATAGGTCTCTTCTGCCATAAATGCATCCTTCCGCCTTTCAACTGTTGTGTTCACTGAGCCGTGCTTGCGCATTTACGGCCCCGATCGGCCCTGATTTGTACCGCAGCAATGTGACTCAAGTGCGCGTGCGTGGGAGTGGCGTCATCGCGGCTTGGCCTATCAAATGACTAAAGGCACGGGACGCGGAAGAGAGACCGGGCGACGATGGAAGTGCCGGGGGCCCACCAGATCAGTCCCAGCGCTGCAATGGAGGACACCGTATGACAGGTACGATCACCCCCCGATGAAGATACGAAATACCCCTTGTATCGAACACGCGTAGGGGAAGGCGACAGGACGGAACGTTATACATACAACCTGTTGGGACAGATTAGCACGCCACCCAATACCGGCCGCTGTTGCCCGTTCGTCTCTGCTGTTTTAGTGTGGCGCCCTTAAGCGCCTTGTTACTGTGAGTACCCATTGCGGGATTTTTTTGATTTTAATAAATTTAGTACATACTGCACCATGAAGTCCTTTTTATGTTGATATATTGAGGTACAAACAGGACTGCTGTGAGGAACAGAGGCACCAGTGCAAATCTATCCAGGACCCTGCATATAACATCGAACCCAGAGAGGTTCTAAGGCGCATTCTGACCAAGCTTAATTGCAAGGTCGCACGCCCTAAGGTGAGGGGCTATCACCTGGGGGGGAGCACTTGTATGAGCGCACAGCACTTTAGTTTGTGTTCACCATAACACATGAATGGATTGTGGAAGATCTGTGGACTGTTAATTTGATCATTGCACAGCAACACAGCACTGAATTGCATAGAATCACATGGATGCAACACCAAATTGCATGGATGCGTTTTTTTGTATTTTTTAACTTTTTATTGTTTGAACATTGCACTAACACCATATTGCATAGATGCAGCACTGATATGCTTGGATGCAACACTAAATCGCATGGATGTTTGTGTTGAATTATCTATTAATGTTTTAAAATTGCACAAGCTTTGTGGAATATTTGCAATACACAGGCTTATTGGAGCACTTTTACCTATTTATTCATTCATTGAAATGTATTGCACATTAACGTATAGTATAGTATTAATAGCTATTAATAGATTTTGTATATGTTAGGCACAATATCACTTTATTAATATTTTAGTGGAAATTTCTTATTTTTTATTTTGATAAGCGCAGCGTGTGTACAATTTGGTTTAACTATTTTGCATGGTAATGAGACATGCGTAACGTTAGCAGCTGATCATTTGCAAAGATATACTATTTTGGAGACCAGATTTGGTCAATTACCTGGAGGCTCACAGGACTACAAATTAGCATTATGTGTCATCCTATGTCCAGATAGCTGAAAGTAGGAGTAAACTCCCATGGTTGACATTTACCTATAGGTAAGCCTACAATAAGGCTTATCTATAGGTACAGTAAATATATCCTAAATGTGCTCCGTTTAAGATATATTTAGCTGTGAATGGGCCAGTGACATCACATCACCGGCGCATGCGCTCTGAAGGAGCCTTCAATGTCCTCTGCCATGAATAGCGTCTCCCACGCACATGCGCAGGAGTGATGTCATCGCAGCACGGCCAATCAGATGGGTGGAGGAAGCAAACCCGTAAGGAAGACCGGGTGAAGGTGAAAGTCCTGTCAGCGGTGGCAGTGTAGGGGTTCGTTTTAAGGTAAGTTTCACATATTGTGCTAGTATGCGATGCATACTAGCACATTATAACGTGCAGGTTTAAAAAAAAAAAGCATGGAGTTTTACTACCACTTGAAGGCCTGGCCATAAATTAAAATAAGCCGGTTTATGTAAAGTATATGTAAGCAGTGGCCTTTATACCTGCTTGAAAAAAACTTTGTAATTCCTTTAAATTATTGACTGGAATGCCTTTTAATTATTCCTCCATGTACTGTTCACTGGCATGGTAGTAAATTATCCAAGACACTTTTATTTTATCCTATACTGTACATCTAGAAGGTTATAAATAAATCAACCGCTGTACAATAAGAGGCTAATATCCTCATCCAGTGTCGCAGAAAACATCGGTCCTACAATCAAAATAAATTAAGGTTGCATACACTTTAAATATTTGATTGCAAGTGAATATATGCATTTTGAATGGTGCATAATTAATTAAACTCAAATTAATATGTTACTAAACGCACACGAATCGTACCAATCTCTGCTGTCAGGTTCATTCTCTATCAGTTTGTCATTTAACAAGTTACTTGTCATCTTCTATTTACACAGCAGTGCCCCTATTTTTAGAGCTGGGGTGATTAAAGCAAATCTGTCACATACAGAACGTAATAAAGCTAAGCTGGGTGCATGAGCACATGCATCTCCAATTGTCTGTACATACACTACAGTATGTGGCCAATGTATTACAGATCACAGACACCATAACCTGCTCTGCATTATTCTCTGCAGTATTACTGAATACTATACAATATAAAAATAGATAATACTGCGCTCAGGTTAAAAAGGACAGGCGGACAGCAGCTAGCGTAAATTGTGGGCAGCAATGTACAAGTATGAAATGCAGCGTTTAAATGTCATTGGTAACAAAGAAAACGCCCATCTATCCCAAGAGGCACCCAATAGGTGAATTGATCTTGAATAAAAGGTGAACAGTAATCTTCCACCAACACCACAGTGAGCCAAGCCTCTTACCCTCACAATTGGACCACTAGACACAGTGAGCCAAGCCTCTTACCCTCACAATTGGACCACTAGACACAGTGAGCCAAGCCTCTTACCCTCACAATTGGACCACTAGACACAGTGAGCCAAGCCTCTTACCCTCACAATTGGACCACTAGACACAGTGAGCCAAGCCTCTTACCCTCACAATTGGACCACTAGATTAGTGTTAAAAATGCCAAAACTTCAATTCACCACGGACTGCTCCAGCATGGATCCAGGCATCACTCCTCATGTTGAAAGGTGTGTAGCAATAACTCTCGGTGGAGCTGCTGGTTTAAGCGGGCCTGTCCTCTATGCTCTTCACCTTTCTTAAATTGTTCAATCCCCTTGACACAAATGTAGTGCAGTGTTGTGATAATATGAGTATCAACTTCAACCCACAATATACACTTATGCCCCGTACACACGGTCGGATTTTCCGACGGAAAATGTGTGATAGGACCTTGTTGTCGGAAATTCCGACCGTGTGTAGGCTCCATCACACATTTTCCATCGGATTTTCCGACACACAAAGTTTGAGAGCAGGATATAAAATTTTCCGACAACAAAATCGATTTTGTTGTCGGAAATTCCGATCGTGTGTACACAAATCCGACGGATAAAGTGGCATGCATGCTCAGAATAAATAAAGAGATGAAAGCTATTGGCCACTGCCCCGTTTATAGTCCCGACGTACGTGTTTTACGTCAACGCGTTTAGAACGATCGGATTTTCCGACAACTTTGTGTGACTGTGTGTATGCAAGACAAGTTTGAGCCAACATCCGTCGGAAAAAATCCATGGATTTTGTTGTCGGAATGTCCGATCAATGTCCGACCGTGTGTACGGGGCATAAGTTATAGTTACCTCTACCTGGGTGCTGGTAGCTCCACCTGCAGGAGAAATGAAAACACTGCACACAAACTTTAGTAATAACCAAAAATAACTTATTTCTTTGAGTAAATATATATTTATATAAAGAATTATTATAATGACTATACTATCACACCAACGTAGTGTGTCAGTATAAGGAATAGTTGTGACAATCAGTAACAGACACAAATATATCAAATTATATATATATATATATATATATATATATATATATATATATATATATATATATATACCCGGGAGCTCCCCCTGCTCTAGACCTTAAAGTCACTATCCTTTGTAACTAAATGCAGGGCCCTGCAATGAAAAGGTAGTCCTGACGTCTTCAGTCTTCACTAGCTTTTATAATTGTAATCCGCAAAGGGTTCCTCCTGGGTGTTGCACAGGGTAATGTATCACACTAAAACCATTGTAATCCAACAGATTGACTAAGTGTTCTTATAGGAAGAAACAAGCATCTAGCATCCGTTCTTGAATACTGAAGTCTATTCAGGTGTAAAGTTCTCTGACTTCACTTGTTCCGTGGGACTATCAGTCCCAGCAACGCTCTGTAACAGTTCTAACTGTGTATTTAATAGTTAAACAAACTTCTGGGTGTTAGCCCTCTCACCACACGAGATCCAGGCAGATGGATGTCTCTGTCTCAGCAGTTCTCAGTCCGTATCGAGACACCACCACGCCGTCACACTGTTCTGTTCATAAACGACCAGGAGTCCTCGGTTATCTCCCCACGGGTCTTCGGAACGATCACCTCGGCTGCTCCAGCACGCTGTGATGTGATGGCAGGATCCTTGCAGCTGCTCCGCTCCTTCGCAAAGTAGGCCGCAACCCTGTAGGACACACACACCCACAGGGTTCTGCTGACAGGCCACGCGTCCCAGGAACAAGAGACCTAAGATGGCCGCTCCTCACCCTTTAATATCCTCCCACAATGCAGTTCAGTTCTCACCTTGTCCAGGAGCATTGTGGGTGGGTCAAAGTTAAAGTTCCGAAGTAAACAATAAATCACTTCCATGTCATTTCACTTGATCATGAAACGTAAACGTATTGTACTTTCTCAATAGTCCACAAGATGGCACTAACACAACCTATGTACTGTATAATACACATAGAACTAGAAACAAAGGTTGTCAGCGCTACAGGTGTAAAGACAAAAAAAACACTTCATGGTGTATTATATCAAAACCATTTGAATTTATTAACTGTTTCAGCCCCGGAACATTTGGCTGCTGAATGGCGATTCGGCACTGTGTCGCTTTAACTTACAAGTGCACAGTCGTGCGGCGCTGCACCCAAACAAAATTGATGTCCTTTTTTCCCCACAAATAGAGCTTTCTTTTGATGGTATTTGATCATCTCTGTTTTTTTTTTTTTTTTTAAACAAAAAAAATAGTGACAACTTTTGAAAAAACACAATATTTTGTACTTTTTGCAATAATAAATATCCCCATTTTTTAAAGAAAAAAAGCTATTTTTTTCTCAGTTTAGGCCAATATGTATTCTTCTACATATTTTTGGTAAAAAAAATCGCAATAGGCAAATATTGATTGGTTTGCGCAAAAGTTATAGCGTCTACAAAATAGGGGATAGATTTATAGCATTTTTATTATAATTTTTTTTTTTTACTAGTAATGGCTGTGATCTGCAATTTTTACGACTTTTGACACATTTTTGGGACCATTGGCATTCATACAGCAATCAGCGCTATAAAAATGCACCGATTACTGTAAAAATGACACTAGCAGGGAAGGGGTTAAACACTAGGGGGCGATCAAGGGGTTAACTGTGTTCCCTCTCTGTGTTCTAAATGAAGGGGGAGGGGACTGTCTAGGGGAGATGACAGATCACTGTTCATACTCTGTATGAACACACGATCAGTCTCTTCTCCCTCAGAGAACCGGAAACTGTGTGTTTACACACACAGATCCCCATTCTCGGTGAGTCACGAGCGATCGCGGGAGCCTGGCGGTCACATTCGCATCAGCTCCGGGGCGAACAGCGGGCGCGCGCGCACTCCTACTATATATATATATATATACATACTCACACAGTGGCAGATGTAAACAGGCATGTCATATGAAAACTGATGGTTTCAAACCGACAAGACGGCCGCGGTCCTCATGCACAGCGACATCACACATTCAAAAACTTCACCCACCTACTTAATACCATGGCTGGTATATTCATAAATTACTGATCACAGTACTGAGCATGCCGGAACTTATGGAGTTCTCAATTCCAAATTATTGAGTTTGAGTGTTTACAGTGAAGGGTACTGTTATTGCCACAACATACAAAGACATAATAATCAGATAATCCTGTCTCTGAGCTCTGCAGGCAGTTCCTTTGACCTCATGGCTTTTGCTCTGATACAGTATGAATTTTTGGCTGTGATTTTTTTTATAGAGAGGTGTGCAGGGACGTGCAGTCAGGGGAGGCAGGTGAGGCAGATCGACTGCGAGGGTCGTAGCTTGGCGACCTGGGGTCACAGAGACCCCAAATTTGAAGCCCTACCCCACCACTGGTCAAAATTTGGGGCTCCCATCATCTATGGTTCCGGAGATACGGGGCTCCTTGCGCAGCCTGTCCGAAGCAGCAGACTGAGAGGTTGAGCTCACAGTGCCTCTCACTTCTTGTCACAGGCACTGAGCTAAATGGATAGCTTGGAGTCTTGGAGCAATGGCAAAGCACCATTGGACCAAAGTTGTCCAATAAAAATGCTGCAGTGGAGGCACGCCTCTCACTGCAGTGTCATAGAAGGGGGCATGAGTCTAAAAGACAAATGCTCCCTTCCAGCCCAGCCCTCTTAACTACAAGGAAAAACATGGGTTTACGGGTATAAGATTTACCCACAATCCCATTTTTCCTCACACAGTTAAGAGAGAGAATGAGAATCTGTTGCTGCTGAAAAGCTAAATCATATATTATTATGCTATATGTTATAAGACAATAATAATTTATTATTTATCTATTTACTGTGAAATTACTGGTTTGACATTATAACTTCAAACTTTGTCCGTTAAACCACCTGCTTGAGTACAGATTTTGAAAATATATTAAAGTACCTTAAAAACAATATATAATAATTATTTGTATATTACTTACTTATGGCAATTAAACCCTTGTCACCCAGGCCAATTCTGACACTTAAAAATCATACATTTTTTGCCAGAAAATTACTCACAACCCCCAAACATTATGTTTATTGTTTTAGCAGACACCCTAGGGAATAAAATGATGGTCGTTTCTATGTTACACAGTATTTGCGCAGCAACTTTTTGAAATGCGTTTTTTTTTTTTTTTGGAAAGAAACTGTTTCATGAATAACTAAAAAAAAAAAATACTAAAGTTAGCCCAATTTTTTTGTATAGTGTAAAAGATGATGTTACGCTGAGTAAATAGATACCTAACATGTCACGCTTTAAATTTGCGCACACTTGTGGAATGACACCAAACTTCAGTACTTAAGAATCTCCATGGACAACACTTTAAAAATTTTTACAGGTTACATGTTTAGAGTTACAGAGGAGGTCTATTGCTAGAATTATTGCTCTCGCTCTAACAATCGCGACCTATATAACCTGTGTGTATCTGGCTCTGATACTAGCCAGTGCCTCACCAGCCACTGACGTCACTGCATGCCCCTGGCGGTGTGTGCCTTTCCAAATCATGTCCAATCAATTTAATTTACCACAGGTGGACTCCAATCAAAATCTAGAAACAGGACCTGAGCTAGATTTCAAGTGTTGTTGGAAAGGGTCTGTATACTGATATTTCAGTTTTCCCTTTTTCATATGTAGCGCTTACCCCCGAAGGAGAGGCTGATTAATTGTTATATCCGTAATTCACGTTTACCACCTAACCCATCGCAGCCCATAAAACCAGACACAGTCCAAATTGCATTTTTCTCTTACTTTATTAAGTAACATGAACTGGGAAAGGAGAAGGATTTCTTTTGAGATGCTCTTTTGTTGCTTTATCATCTTTTCACTGTCTCTCATGCAAGGAGCTAAAATCATTGAGGATAATATGAAATCACTTTATGCGATTTCTTCAATCAGGGAAGATGGAAGTAGATTTGATAGAGAATAATCGACAAAGAGTCACTCTGAATAACTTCTTCATCTGCAGAACTTTTCAGGGACAGTCTGTATCTCTATATGTGTACTAGTAGCTTTACCACCACCTCTTTACCACTACTTCCCATCTGCATGGTACTTCCAAGCTGAGCTAAAGAAAAGTCACTCTGAATAACTCCTCCCACTTGACTGATTGGAATCCCGGGGCATTGCTGAACCCAAAGTCACAGGCCATCACCGCCTGTCTCACTGACTTGCGTACTGACATCCCTCAGCCTCTGGCAGTACCCTTCCCTTGGGCTTTCACTCACGTGATCAATAGTCCATGTGCTACTCATAAACGATCGATCGCCCAGTTTCCTTCCGCTTTGTTGCTACTTCTTCCGCAATGATTCTTTGTCCCCTTTCCGCTTTTCTGGCCCGCTCCCTGCCCCGCAGGGGCGGCCAACGACACCAGCGACTACATGCTGTACGGTGTCATCTACTCCTCCAAGGATGCTGGTTCCCCACCCTCCTCGCAAGGGGTGGCTCCATTGGCTCCCCGGAGGTTGGGCTTCTCCAAGCTCACACAGGAAACCACTCTCCTCTAAACCATGTGACCCGGCTTTTATATGAGAGTCCCGGGGCATTGTCAAACAAATTAATGATTGTCCAGGACTCGCACACAAACTAACTGTCACTTAAATCCCAAATGAACAAACACGCCTGCTATAATGGTGCAAGCCTGCCTAAATTTACCTGCAATTGTAAGCTAACAAAAAGGTCACATACTTAAAAGTAGGTGCTCGCTACACATACATTTGCAAACATTTCTAAAATGTTGTATTCATTTTGTCATTATGGGGTACTGAGTGTAGATTAACGAGAAAAAAATGAATTTAAACAACTGTAGTATCAGACTGCAACATAACAAAATTGAATAAAGTGGAGGGGATCTTAATGAATGCACTGTACAGTATATAAGCTATTTAAATTTGAGCACAGGTATATCATATTTCTATTGCATAATGCAGGTCAGTGACTAGACTGTAACCTGTGGCTCCCCTGCAACTTGTGTCAATTTGCCCCATATTGGCATTACGAAATATGCCATGAGCAAGTTAAGTGTTTTGCATTTTGCAGAGTAGAGTAGGGACTGGCCAGAGAGGAATTACTTTGATTAAACATGTATTGCAATGCATGTGAAGTAAAAACCCCGGTTTTTATGCAAAGTGGAAAGGTTTTATGGCAGTGTGCAGAGGGTTCATTCAGAATTTTAGGGTTCTTATTGCATCCCAGGTCGCCAGTGCTGGGGGTTATTGCTGCCACTAATACCAGTGCTGGGGGTTATTGTACTCCAACTTCTTCAGTGTGCATTGCAATACACTGCAAAATGTGCAGCAGCACCAAACTTTTTGAGAGTTGAGGAAATATAGCCTATTCACTGCCTAACTTGACGCAATGCACCTTAATGCATAAAAAATGCACTGCTAATTTGCAGCCCTCTGGAAGTTTCAGGTGTGGCATTTGATTTCAAGTTACATATTTGGTAAGGTTTGGTAAGACATAAGTTCATCCAGTTCAACTAGGGTTGCCACCTGTACGGTTTTCTCCCAGACAGTCAGGTTTTTTGAATGATGTGTTCGGCTTTCCATCTTCTTCAGACCCGGACACATCATTTACACCGGACTTCACCGGGAGTGACGAGTCTGCTCGCCATCTGGTCTGCCTCCCCTCCTGATGGCAGCCTGTTTCAGAATGGCCGAGTGTCAGTAGATCAAAGCTCTCCCCTCCCCCCCTCCTCCTTCTCCGCTCTGTATAAACACTTGCACTAGCCCTCTACCCTCTTAAAGCGGCCCCCAGCACATATCTTACCCTCACCCCCATCTTGCACTAGCCCTCTCCCCTCCCAAGCGCCCCCCAATGTGTAGTGATTGGGGGGGTTAAGAGGATATGTGCTGGGGGGACGTTTTGGCAGAGGAAAGAACTTATGCTAGAAGTGTGGGTTGAATTTGAAATCCGACAACCTCTTCTAGCACTATCCCTCTCAAAGCACTCCCCCAAGCACATATCAATCCCCCTCACACTAGCCCTCTCCCTTGACAAAGCACTCCCCAGCACATATCAGACCCCCAATTCCCCCCAGCACATATTCGACCTCCACTTACACTAGCCCTCTCCCTTCTTAAAGCACCCCCCAGCACATATCTTACCCCCACCCCCATCTTGAACTAGCCCTCTCCCCCCCAAAGCGCCCCCCAGCACATATCTGACCCTCCCTTGCTAGCTCTAGACCTCTCCCCTCCCAAAGTGCCCCCAGCACATATTTGACCCTCCCTTGCTAGTTCTAGCTTTTTCCTCTCCCAAAGCGTCCACCTAGCACATATCTGATCCCCCCTGCTAGCACAAGTCCTCTCCCCTCCCAAAGGACCCCTCAGCACATATCCAAGCCCCACTGCTCGCTCTAGCCCTCTCCCCTCCCAAAGCATCGCCCAGCACACATCCACCCCCCCCTCTCAATTGAGCCGGTTCACACATGTCTGGGGCTGGCGCAGAAGGTCACCCTGGGTTTTTCCCTTATTCAGGGTTTTTTTTTTGGAGGTCCTCCCCATGTTTTTCTGTATATATAAGATAAAGTGTAAATGCGAAAGCATTTTATGAGCTGTATATCCAGTAATATCTGCCTTTCAAGATATGTATTTCTGTCTTCCTACAAAAATCACTGTGTGTCAGTCAAACTATTGGTCAATTTATTTTGTCTTCTTTCTGTCCATCTTTATTTTTATTGGTACCATGCATCTGTATAGCAGACTCAATGCCAATTCATGTCTCACTTCTAGTCAGTCTGCCAATGCCCATCAGCATCGGCCTTTGTGTTTCTTTTTATGTCTTTATGTTTGTCTGCATCAATGCCAGTTACACCATCAATGCCAGTTACACCGTCAATGCCAGTTATTTTGCTGAGCACTAGTGCTAATCCAAATAGCCATCAATTTGTATCTGTTTGTGTCGGGGCCAGTTTGTCAATCCATCCATGCCAGAATTTCAATCAGGGGGTCTGTCCTTCGATGCCAATGAGTTGAAATGTCTCTCTGTATCTATCAATTTAGAAGATTTGTGTTTCTTGTCTGTCCAAATAAAGTCAGTTAGTAAATCCTTCAAAACGAATACTGACATTCTATTTGGACATCTGTCTCTCTTTCTGTGACAATGACAACCATTCTGGCTCTCAGTCACGGCCATGCATTCTATGTCCACCAATGACTGTGGCAATGCCAAGCAATCTGTTCCTCTATGTATGTTCGTATATGTTAGCTCATTGGTCTGTGTTGATGATAAAGTAAGTCAGTGGCAGTCAGTCTGTCTCTCTATATCCATCTGGGCCAGTGTCAATCCAAGCATGTGGATGATGTGAAGGAAAAAAGTCAAGAGAGGACAGAACATTGTGCAGAAGAATAGATGCAGAATCCAGAGGAGATACTGCCATATGGAGAGTCAGGATGGAATTTTTAGACCTTTTGATATTTAATTGGCTGGAATGTCTCCAGGGGATTATTCGCCTTCCTCTGGATCCAGGGATCGATGATTTCAGATGCAGACTTTACTGAACTCCAGATATTGGTGGCTTAGCTATAATGACTGGGGCTCATTAGGGCAATGTTGTCCTTTTTAATAAGTTTGCAATTTATTTAAATTTCTCTTTTGCTTACTGCTACATAAATAAATATATCTGCAATGCATTTATCATTTTGAGCTGCTGCTTGAAGTCAGAGAACTAGCTAACCTGTCACCTGCACAGTTAGGAACTGAAAGAAAACGCCCCTAACGAGGACATAGAAATAAAATCTTTCCTCGCTGTACTAATAAATGGGTTTTTATTGCTATCTGTGTCCTCATTGGAGACAATTTCACTCATTTCCTGTTACACCTTACACCTCCCAGAAATATTACAAATGGGAATACAGCAATAACATTTCTAACTCTTCTACATTCTAAAAATGTTTTGGCTTTTGGCTGTAATTTGGCTTTAAAGCATCAGCGTGTGCAGGGAGTGTGCCAGGTGTGCCTGGGCACACCCTAAGCACTGCATGCGGTGCCAATGCCCCCTATTGCCTGGGCTTCAACCCGTGTTGGGCTCCCAGAATGGAGAGTAGGGGAAGAGGCTAGTAAATATGTACTTACCAACCCCCTCTTTTTCTAAATGAACACAGTGAACACACTCTCTGTGCTCATTCATAACTGAAGCATAAAAAACTGTGTTTACTATGCTTCCGTTTGTGAATGAACAGGAAGCCGCTCAGCACAGAGCATTATCCCGCTCATTCACTGTCCAGCGCAGCTGAGATTTCAGATAAAGGCATGTGTGTTTGAGCTTGTGTGATATCTCCTAGCATTTACTGAGTGACAGGGGGACTGCAACTCCCAGCATTTACTGGGTGACAGGGGGACTACAACTTTCAGCATGGCCTGAGTGACAGGGGGACTACAACTGCCAGCATTGCCTGAGTGACAGGGGGACTACAACTCCCAGAATGGCCTGAGTGACAGGGGGACTACAACTCCCAAGGTGGTCAGGGTGACTAGGAACTACAACTGCTAGCATGACCATAATGACAGGGGAACTACAACTCCCAGCATACCCTGAGTTGCAGGGAAATTAAAAGTTCCTTATGCATAGGGTAACAAGGGACTGTATGTACATAACGCACTCCTGAACCTCGCACTCTGTATATAACGCCTTAATGAACCTCGCAGTCTCTACATAGCGCATTCCTGAATCTCGCACTCTGTACATAACAAACTCCTAAACCTCGCACTCTGTATATAACGCACTCCTAAACCTCGCAGTCTGTACATAGCACATTCCTGAACTTCGCACTCTGTACATAACGCATTCCTGAACTTCGCACTCTGTACATAACGCATTCCTGAACTTCGCACTCTGTACATAACGCACTCCTGAATTCTTCCACACTTTGTGTAACACACTTTTCCATAGTGTGTGCAAAACCATTTGTAATGGAAGCTTTTTTTTCTTTTTTTTTTTCTTGTTTTTTTTTTTTTTTTAATTGTACCGGGGTTTGTGTCTGTGAGACTCTTGCTTGTGGCAGAGCAATCAAAGCAGGAAGCCTGAGTTTGGTTTAACCACCCCCCATAAGCCCCTCCCACTCTTAATCATTTGGCCACACCCGTATTTTGCCGCGGTGTGTGTAGGGACACTTCCTCTCTCAAGTGTCCCTCATTCTGAAGTTCAAAAGTTGGGAAGTATGAAATATTATTATTATTATACAGGATTTATATAGCGCCAACAGTTTGCGCAGCGCTTTACAACATGAGGGGAGACAGTACAGTTACAATACAAATCAATACAGGAGGGATCAGAGGGCCCTGCTCATTAGAGCTTACAATCTAGAAGGGAGGGTCAAGTGGAAACAAAAGGTAATAACTGCGGAGGATGAGCTGATGGAAAAAATGAAAATCCAGTTTGTTAGGTGTGGGTAGGGTAGGCTTCTCTGAAGAGAAGGGTTTTTTAGGGATCGTCTAAAAGCTAATAAAGTAGGAGATAAGCGGACAGATTGGGGTAGGGCATTCCATAGGATTGGAGAGGCTTTGGAAAAGTCCTGGCAAGCATGGGAGGAGGTGACGAGGGAACTAGAGAGCAGGAGGTCTTGAGAGGAACAAAGAGAACGAGTAGGTTGGTATTTAGAGACTAAGCTAGTGATGTAGCTGGGGGCGAAATTGTGGATGGCTTTGTATGTAGTTGTTAGAATTTTGAATTTAATTCTTTGGCCGAGCGGAAGCCAGTGGAGGGATTGACAGAGAGGAGTGGCAGGCACAGAGCGACTGGTAAGGTGGATGAGTCTGGCAGCGGCATTCATGATGGATTGAAGAGGTGATAGACTATGTAGAGGCAAGCCAATGAGAAGGGAGTTGCAGTAGTCGAGGCGAGAGATGACCAGCGAGTGAATTAAGAGCTTTGTTGTGTCATTGGTTAGAAAGGGGCGTATTTTGGAGATGTTGCGGAGGTTGAGGCAGCAGGATTTGGACAGTGATTGGATGTGTTGCTTGAAGGAGAGTTCAAAGTCTAGGACTACACCTAGAACCTTGGCATGTGGGGATGGGCTTATAGCTGTGCCATCGATTTTGACAGAGAGATCAGGGGAAGGGGCATATGGGGGAGGAAAAATTATAAGTTCGGTTTTGGATAGATTGAATTGGAGGAAGTGGTGTGACATCCAGACTGATGTATCTGATAGTAAATTAGTGATACGTGAGGAGACAGAGGGAGTGAGCTGAGGGGTAGAGAAATAGATTTGGGTGTCGTCAGCGTAGAGGTGGTATTGGAAGCCATGGGAGGCTATCAGTTGACCCAGGGAAGTGGTGTAGATTGAAATTAGGAGAGGTCCAAGAACAGAACCTTGGGGGACCCCGACAGAGAAAGGAAGAGGAGAGGAGGAAGTAGAGTTGTAAGAAACGCTAAAGGAGCGGTTGGATAAGTAGGAAGAGAACCAGCGAAGTGTACAGTCACGGAGACCAAAGGCATGTAGTTTTTTGAGGAGGAGGGGGTGGTCAACCGTATCAAAGGCAGCAGAGACGGCCAGGAGTAGGAGTACAGAATAGTGTCGATTGGTTTTGACCGTTAGTAGATCGTTTGTTAGTTTTAGGAGAGCAGTTTCTGTGGAGTGTTGAGGACGAAATCCAGAGTGAAGGGGATCAAGAAGGTCATTATCAGCGAGGTGGACGCTCAGTCGGTTGTAGACCAGACGCTCGAGGAGTTTGGATAAGAAGGGGAGTAAGGAGATGGGGCTTAGGTTGTTAAGATTGGATGGGTCCAGTGAGGGCTTTTTAAGTATGGGTCTGACAAGTGCATGTTTTAGAGAGTTGAGGAAAATGCCAGAAGAGAGGGAGAGATTGAAGATTTGGGTTAGAGAGTGTAGCATAGGGCCAGAGGGTGAACGTAGCATTTGTGAGGGAACAGGATCCAGAGGGCAGATGGTAAGGTGGACATTAGCAAGTAGTTTAGCAACTTCGTCTGTAGTGGTGGGGTTGAAAGAGGGAAGTAATGATTGTGCCTGTGGGCATGAAGTGTAATGCGTAGAGGGTATCGGAACAGTAGAGATCTTCGCACAATTAAGGCCACGATTAAGGACAATAGATATTAAATATCTATTGACACCCGTCACTTCTTGGAGGGCAATGGATGGTCCGATCGGGTCCACTCTGGAGTCACTGTTTACGGCACGGCTCTAAAGGAAGGGCACGGTTATGTCTTTCCTTCAGAGAGCATGTGCTGGTGACGTCACCGGATGCATCTACAGTAAATATCCCCTAAATGCATACTTCCCAACTTTCTGAGATGGGAATGAGGGACACCTATCAGCAAAAGTATGCAGGCATAGGACACACCTTTTGCCACGCCCCCTTAAAGGAAAATTGTACAAAAAAACAACATTGGTTAAACCCACAAGTGCTTATTTTACCAATACTATTCCTTTATATTGGCTTTTGGAATTTACAAATGAAAGGTTTAGCACTGGGAAACACTTTTTGATAGATAAAAAGTGCATTTTATATACATCTATATAGATCAGACCAAAATGTGGGACAAATAAGGAGGAATGAGGGACAGAGGGACATTGCTCCAAATCAGGGACAGTCCCTCAAAATCAGGGACAGTTGGGTGGTATGTAAATGGCGTATGTTTAGGAGGTATTTACAGTACCTATAGGTAAGTTTTATTATAGCCTTACCTATAGGTAAAAATCATACATGGGAGTTTACTCCCACTTTAAGTGAAAAGCCTGTGCAGTTCTTTCATTAATGTGACAAACAAAGGCAAGCAGGTGTCATCCTCCTGTGTCCCACAGCACAAGAATCACAGCCTCTTACTGAATATCTGATCTCCAAAGTGAGAGAGATCAATAGCGCTTTTGTAGTAGGTCACTGGGAAGGCAGCACACCTTGGCATGTGAGTTATCGCATGATCAGGAGCCGGTCCTGCCAACTCCTGATCATTAGTACAGACTGAGAACTGTCTTTGACAACTCGGTTACTGTACTTGGACCGTGCTCTCAAGATAGAAAGCTCTACCACTCATGGCACTTTTGGTGTTTTGGCAGGTCTTTTTGTTGGGTCCAACCCACTGGTCCTGTGAGAGAGAACAGCACAGGCGCGGCCCGGATTTAGTAAGTGTGTGGAGGTTCTCCGTGGAGCCACAGAGATTCCATTTCTCTCTCTCGGGATGTGAAGCTATCAAAACCTGGGGTTTACCCCAAAGATACCACTGCTGGAATTAGCCTCATAAGGATTTACACTTGCATGAGAGAACCTCAGGGCTGTGGACTCTGAAATATATCTTTGCAGGTATGCCGGGGCAGCACACAAGCCTGTAGTTAGGAGTAGGGATATAGGAAAACTTTGCACATGTACAGTGCCATAAAAAAGTATTCATGCTCCTTGAAATTTTCGCAATTTTGTCATGTTACAACCAAAAATGTAAATGTATTTTATTGGGATTTTATGTGATAGACCAACACAAAGTGGCACATAATTGTTAAGTGGAAGGAAAATGATAAATAGTTTTCATAATTTTTTACAAATAAATATCGGTGGTGGTGTGCATTGGAATTTAGTCCCTCTGAGTTAATACTTTGTAGAACGACCTGTTGCTGCAATTACAGCTGCAAGTCTTTTTGGGGATGTCTCTACCAGCTTTGCACATCTAGAGAGTGACATTTCTGCCCATTCTTCTTTGCAAAATAGCTCAAGCTCTGTCAGATTGGAAGCAGAGTGAGTGTGAACAGCAATTTTCAAGTCTTGCCACAGATTCTCAATTGGATTTAGGTCTGGACTTTGACTGGACGATTCTAACACATAAATATGCTTTGATCTAAGCCATTCCATTGTAGCTCTGGCTGTATGTTTAGGGTCGTTGTCCTGCTGGAAGGTGCACCTCCACCCCAGTCTCAAGTCTTTTGCAGACTCTAACAGGTTTTCTTCTAAGATTGCCCTATTTGGCTCCATCCATCTTCCTATCAACTCTGACCAGCTTCCCTGTCTCTGCTGAAGAAAAGCATCCCACAACATGATGCTGCCACCACCATGTTTCACAGTGGGAATTGTGTGTTCAGGGTGATGTGCAGTGTTAGTTTTCCACCACACATAGGGTTTTGCTTTTAGGACAAAAAGTTAAATTTTGGTTTCATCTGACCAGAGCACCTTCTCCACATGTTTGCTGTGTCCCCCACAAAGCTTCTCGCAAAATGCAAATGGGACTTCTTATGGCTTTCTTTCAACAATGGCTTTCTTCTTGCCACTCTTCCATAAAGGCCAGATTATTGGAGTGTGCGATAATAGTTCCTGTGGACAGATTCTCTCACCTGAGCTGTGGATCTCTGCAGCTCCTCCAGAGTTACCATGGACCTCTTGGCTGCTTCTCTGATTAATGCTCTCCTTGCCCGGCCTGTCAGTTTAAGTGGACGGCCATGTCTTGGTAGGTTTGCAGTTGTGCCATACTCTTTCCATTTTCGGATGATGGATTGAACAGTGCACCGTGAGATGTTTAAAGCTTGGGATATTTTTTTAGAACCTAATCTGCTGTAAACTTCTCCAACCTTATCCCTGACCTGTCTGGTGTGTGTTCCTTGGCCTTCATGATACTGTTTGTTCACTAAGGCAGTGGTCATCAACCCTGTCCTCAGGGCTCACTAACAGGCCAAGTTTTATGTATAACCTTGGGGAGATGCAGACTAGAATACTGCAATCACTGAGCAACAAATGATCTCACCTGTGATGTATTTCAGTTATCTTGCAAACCTGGCCTGTTAGTGGGCCCTGAGGACAGGGTTGATGACCACTGCACTAAGGTTCTCTATGCAACCAGACTCCGGGCTGAGGCTGCCATTTATCTCACTCCGTGCACATGGGTCTGCTTCATGATGTGCGGCTTATGGATCTTTTCCATACCTCCCAACATTTTGAGATGGGAATGAGGGACACTCACTACCAAACTTATATAGGCACAGGACACGCCCCCCCCCCCCCCCGCCACACCCCTTTAAAGGGGAATTAACCAAAAAAAAAAAAAGTTCAATAAATCCACAATTACTTTTTTTTTTACCACTACTATTACTTTATATTGGCTTTTAAAATTTACAAATGCAGCAATTTAGAATTTGGAGGAAAGGTTTAGCACTGGGAAACACTATTTGAAAGATTAAAGGTGCATTTTATATACAACTATATGGATCAGACCAAAATGAGGGACAAATGAGGAGGAAAGAGGGACAGAGGGACATTGCCCCAAATCAGGGACAGTCCCTCGAAATCAGGGACAGTCCCTCGAAATCAGGGACAGTCCCTCGAAATCAGGGACAATTGGGAGCTATGTCTTTTCCTTTGACATTGCTGCAGCTTGGAGCTAGGACGAGCCCCCTGTCCCTGCCTGCACTCACAGCGGTCTAGTTGAACTTTACCTCTCTACCTGAGCAGCACCCAAATTTTGTCGTTTTGGGTCACAGTGGGTCTTCTTCATAATGTTATGGCTAATCGGTGTATATATCTATGGTACTGGGTGATAAATTGCACTTGTTTCAGGCTGCAGTTGATAGAATTCACCACTAGATGGGAGCAGCATTCTCTTTTTTTCTCCAGCATACAGTTGTACGCCTCATTCAGCATTCCCCATGTCAGCTTTTTTTGTTAATAACTATCATTTTAATTGGTTCTGTGTGAAGTTGAGATTCCAAGCAGCAAATGTGGCAGATTTTCATCCAGATATGCTGAGTATATGAGTCATCACATGCAGATAAGTCTCCAGTGCGCCAGGCATTGAATCCGAACAAATTCAGCACTTGGAATTTTCAGAAAGTAAATTAGATGGTATCTGCGGAAAATGTGATAAGTGCGGGTCACCATGACAACCGCTAATGCCGTGTCCAACAACTGCCGGGCCAAATATACCACAACTCTCTCACCCGACAATGTCACAGTACAAAAGGCGCGGGCTTACACGGCGTGGAGCGATCCGCTGTTCTAGGGGTATTTATAGCGATCGAGATAATAAAAAAAAAAAAAAAAGGTCATAAGCATGCGATAACGAGTAGGAAGCTTAAATAATGCAAGAAAATGCCAGCCGCATCTTACCATAAATATCCTGAATACATCACCAGCCGGGAAGACTGCAAATGAACAAGATCAACCCGTCTGAAATCCATGTCAGGATCCGCACAAATGTGCGACTGGACAGGTCTGCAAGAATAGACGTAGTGCAGCGATCCCCTGATTCACCTTCATAAAAAATGGCAGACAGATCCAGATAAATATTAATATAGCTCTATAATCGATAATGCACTAATGTATTTTTTTTTTTTAATGCAAGCAGTGCAAGGCTGGCCATACACTATACAGTTTTCTTGTTCAACTTTCCTTTAGATTTACCAAAACCATAAAATATGAGGTCAAACCTAAACCCTTTCAATGTGTATGCAATCAGGCAGGCCCTTGCACTACATAGTTGAATGTAAATCTAAAGAAAATTGAATAAGAAAATTTGTATGGTGTATGGCCAGCTTAAGTCCCTGACTGTTAATGGATTCAGCCTCTTGCAGTGCCTGTACAGCAGAGTTTAGACTGTGAAAAGGAGAAGCAGCACAAGCAGCCAATCAATTGTTCTGCATGCGCTGACAAGAAGCATGCTAATACCAGGAGAGAGCAGAGTAACAGAGAGATGAGCTCATCAATCTGCTGCTTCTGCTTTCACTATCCAGCCCAAAAAATAGTAATAAGTAAAGTAAGTAAGTAGGTAAAGTAAAAAAAATATATATATAGCGCAGGGATATGCAATAAGCGGACCTCTAGCTGTTGCAGAACTACAAGTCCCATGAGGCATAGCAAGTCTCTGACAGCCACAAGCATGACACCCAGAGCCAGAGGCATGATGGAACTTGTAGTTTTGCAACAGCTGGAGGTCCGCTAATTGCATATCCCTGATATAGCGTATAGAATTGCGACACAAGTCATATTGTAATTTAATGTTTTTTTTGTTTCGAAATTGTCGCTCTTCTTTTGTTTATAGCGCAAAAAAAAAAAAAAAACGCAGAGGTGATCAAATACCACCAAAAGAAAGCTCTATTTGTGGGGAAAAATGACAAAAATTCTATTTGGGTGCAATGTCGCACGACTGTGCAATTGTCAGTTAAAGAAACGCAGTGCCGTATCGCAAAAAATGGCTTGGTCAGGAAGGGGGTAAAATATAATGTATATACTGTAGATGTGAAGTTACTCTTTAAAGCAGAACTACACAGCATACAAACACCACAAAACAAAAATGTTAATGAATTATTTTTTTAGATTTAAAGAAAAATCATCCATCCATCCATGTCTCCATGTTTTATTTTGTTAGGAAACCACTTTGAAAAACACCCCCCAAGCATTTCTGGGAGTGGCCATCTTGAGTAAGGGCAGATGATTGATGTATTATTTACTTCCTGGAATCCATCTGCACTTACTGTAGCTCAGCCATGCAAGCAGGTGGGTGTCCTTGAGAAAAGTGGAACCCGTAGGAGGGAGGAGTAGACAGCACAGACTGTCAGAAAAGAGGTAAGGAACCTTTCTGTGAAGTATGATTGCACAGAGCAGGTAAGTATAACCTCTTTTTTATTTTATCAACAACAAAAACCTTTAGTATCACTTTAATGGCAAACTAAAGATTAAAAAAAAAATTGTGAACGGGTAGGATTTCCCTAACAAGCAGGGTCTTGTTATGGAGAGGCTAGGTCTTAAGGTAGGGGCATGACCCCACTTGTTATGGAGAGGCTAGGTCTTCAGGTAGGGGCAAGATCTGGCGTGTTATGGAGAAGCTAAGTCTTAAGGTAGGGACAGGACCCCACTTGTTATAGAAATACTAGGTCTTAAGTTAGGGCAGGACCCCGCTTGTTTTGGAGATGCTTGGTCTTAAGGTAAGAACAGGACCCCACTTGTTATCAAGAGGCTAGATCTTAAGATAAGGGCAAGACCCCGCTTGCTATGGAGAAGCTAGGTCTTAAGGTAGGGGCAGGACCCTGCTTATTAAGAAGAGGCTAGGCCTTTAGGTAGGGGCAAGACCCCACTTTTTATGGAGAAGCTAGGTCTTAAGGTGGGGCAAGACTCCACTTAATATGGAGAGGCTAGGTCCCAAGGTAGGGGCAGGGCCCCGCTTGTTAGGGAGAGGCTAGGTCTTATGGTAGGGACAAGACCCCACTTGTTATGGAGAGGCTAGGTCTTAAGGTGGGGACAGGACCCCGCTTGTTATGGAGAGGCTCGATCTTAAGGTAGGGGCAGGGCTCCACTTGTTAGGGAGAGGCTAGGTCTTAAGGTAGGGACAGGGCCCTGCTTGTTATGGAGAGGCTAGGTCTTAAGGTAGGGCATGACCCCACTTGTTAGGGAGGAGTTAGGTCTTATGGTAGGGACAGGACCCCACTTGTTATGGAGAGGCTCGATCTTAAGGTAGGGGAAGGATGCCACTTGTTATGGAGAGGCTAGGTCTTAAGGTAGGGGCATGACTCCACTTGTAAGGGATACTCTAGATCTTAAGGTAGGGGCAGGACCCCACTGGTTATGGAGAGGCTAGGTCTTATGGTAGGGACAGTCAGGACCACGCTTGTTATGGAGAGGATAGGTCTTAAGGAAGGGATAGGAGCCCGTTTGTTATGGAGAGGATAGGTCTTAAGGTAGGGGCATGACCCCACTTGTTAGGGAGAGGCTAGATCTTATGGTAGGGGCAGGACCCTGCTTGTTATGGAGAGGCTAGGTCTTAAGGTAGGGACAGGATCCCGTTTGTTATGAAGAGGATAGGTCTTAAGGAAGGGGCAGGACCCCGTTTGTTATGGAGAGGCTAGGTCTTAAGGAAGGGGCAAGAGCCCACTTGTTAGGGAGAAACTAGGTCTTAAGGCGGGGACAAGATCCCTTTTGTTAAGGACAAGCTAGATTTTAAGGTTGGAACAAGACCCTGCTTCTTAGGGAGAGGCTTATGTTATGGTATAGACAGGATCCAGTAAAAAAAAAAAAAATGGCTCAGACTCCAGACAGGTGGTCTTTGAGAGAACAGTGGAGGGAAGTAAAGGTCCATAACCAGAGTGTGAAGCTCTGAAGGTCACCCCACATAGCAGCTGGATTAAGACAGCGCCCTCTTCTGGAATAACTTTGCCACAGGGATTCCTGTATCAACACTTAAGATAGCACACCTTGTATAATGTCCTGTATGTAAGCCCTGCATTCTTACACTGTACAGTTAACTGTTACCATAAGTGCCTAATTGCTTAAAGGTGATGTTGGAGAAGAGTCCATGTTGTCACAACTGCTGATTATTCTCATATAGACAAAACACTAAAAGTAAGAAGTTGTGTCTTTTTGTTCCCTTTAAGCCACCGCCACACAGTAAACACCCGCTCTATCTCATTGGGGAAGAACTACAATAAAATTTACATTTCACTTGAGCAATGCTGACTGCAGACAATTTACAACCTGCTCGTTCTGCCGGAAAAGCCAGAATTTGTGGTGCAGCAGCTGTTCCATAAATCTTTATTTTTATGCAGTGCCTTCAACCTTTGGCTTGTATCATTTTCCATGCTGTTCTTAGGCTTGCCAGGTCAGCTGATCGCATCTGCTTGTGTATTTTATATCCATACAACATGATATACTGCATGGCAGCCACGGAAATATCACAAATGTATGTCGGGAATAGGAAGTATCTTATATCGGCCCAGCTGCCTGTAGAGGAATGGGGGGGTCCGTGGCTTTCAGCAACCAAGATAAGGTCATTGCTTCCTTATAGGGGCAATTCAGTGTTAGGGTTAGGCTAAAGTCGATGTGAAACCTACCTGGGTAACATTTAGTCTAAAAAAGTACTATGGATAGAAAACAATTGCATTCTTAAATACTTTTTTTTTTTAACCTTTTTTTTTATCATTTTTTGGGCTGCTGATCTCCTGCAGAATATAAAAAATATATATATATGTTGTGCTGCCCCTTTAAATCATATTGTGCAGTAAGAAATCTCTGCAGGAGGACAGTGCTGCTGATCTCCTACAGACTGTTTGCAACCAGCACAGAAAATCTGTGCAAAGTGACATACACTATATTGACAAAAGTATTGGGATGCCTGCCTTTACACGCACATGAAATTTAATGGCATCCCAGTCTTAGTCCATAAGGTTCAATATTGAGTTGGCCCACCCTTTGCAGCTATAACAGCTTCAACTCTTCTGGGAAGACTGGCCACAAGGTTTAGGAGTGTGTCTATGGGAATGTTTGACCATTCTTCCAGAAGCACATTTATGAGGTCAGGCACTGATGTTGGATGAGAAGACCTTACTCGCAGTCTCTAATTCACCCCAAAGGTGTTCTAACGGGTTGAGGTCAGCACTCTGTGCAGGCCAGACAAGTTCCTCCAACCAAAACTCGATCATCCATGTCTTCATGGACCTTGCTTTGTGCACTGGTGCACAGTCATGTTGGAACAGGAAGGGGCCATCTCCAAACTGTTGCCACAAAGTTGGGAGCATGGAATTGTCCAAAATGTCTTGGTATCTTGACACCTTAAGAGTTCCCTTTATTGGAACTAAGGGGCCAAGCCCAACCCCTGAAAAACAACCCCACACCATAATCACCCCTCCACCAAAGATTTGGACCAGTGCACAAAGCAAGGTCCATAAAGACATGGATGAGCAAATTTGGGGTGGAGGAACTTGACTGGCCTGCACAGGGTCCTGACCTCAACCCGATAGAACACCTTTGGGATGGATAGAGCGGAGACTGTGAGCCAGGCCTTCTCGTTCAACATCAGTGCCTCACCTCACAAATGTGCTTCTAGAAAAATGGTCAAACATTCCCATAGACACACTCCTAAACCTTGTGGACAGCCTTCCCAGAAGAGTTGAAGCTGTTATATCTGCAAAGGGTGGGCCAACTCAATATTGAACCTTACGGACTAAGACTGGGATGTCATTAAAGTTCATGTAAAGGCAGCTGTCCCAATACTTTTGACAATAGACAATATGTTCAGGTTATTGGTTAAGGTAGTTGTGCACATGGAATGTTATAAACACTCTCTATAATATAGTTATAATTATGCAGGCACCGTATCTGCTTTTGCTTAGTTTCAGAAATGATCTTTCTTTACTTTTTATTACAGTGGAAGGATGCGTGTGTCAGAGGCAGGCTGTGACTGAGAGGGGGTGCGTTGCAGAGGCGGGCTGTGATTAGGAGGGGGTGCGTTCAAAAGGCAGGCTGTGATTGGGAGGGGGTGTGTGCCAGAGGCAGGCTGTGATTGGGAGGGGGTGTGTGCCAGAGGCAGGCTGTGATTGGGAGGGGGTGTGTTACAGAGGCAGGCTGTGATTAGGAGGGGGTGTGTTACAGAGGCAGGCTGTGATTGGGAGGGGGTGTGTTACAGAGGCAGGCTGTGATTAGGAGGGGGTGTGTTCCAGAAGCAGGCTGTGATTGGGAGGGGGTGTGTTCCAGAGGCAGGCTGTGATTGGGAGGGGGTGTGTTCCAGAAGCAGGCTGTGATTGGGAGGGGGTGTGTTACAGAGGCAGGCGGTGATTGGGAGGGGGTCTGTGTCAGAGGCAAGCTGTGATTAGGAGGGGGTGTGTTCCAGAGGCAGGCTGTGATTGGGAGGGGATGTGTTCCAGAGGCAGGCTGTGATTGGGAGGGGGTGTGTTCCAGAGGCAGGCTGTGATTGGGAGGGGGTGTGTTCCAGAGGCAGGCTGTGATTGGGAGGGGGTGTGTTCCAGAGGCAGGCTGTGATTGGGAGAGGGTCTGTGCCAGAGGCAGGCTGTGATTAGGAGGGGGTGCGTTACAGAGGCGGGCTGTGTTTGGGAGGGGGTCTGTGCCAGAGGCAGGCTGAGATTGGGTGGGCATGTATTTAATAGGCAGGCTGTGCTTGAGCAGGGGATGTGTTCAAGAGGCAGACTGTGATTGGGGGGGGGGAGTCAGGCTGTGATTGGTTAGGGGGTGTGGCAGCTGGACAAACTACCCAATACAGGCATGCTTTGTGTCTGCACAGTGTCCTGTACCTCTGAACAGTTAGCTAGACTGCTAGCAGATAAAAAAGGAACATGGAAGCATAAATCAGCTTCTGTGCTTTGTGTTGTTTAGAGTAACATACACTTTAATGATGAGTGGAGTAATTTTGCCCAAAATAGTTTTATCACAAAAAAAAATGATTTCCACAGCAAAAATATGTCAGAGATGACACCGTGACCTGCTACTATTCAATAAAAAAGAAAAGTCGCTGCAGCACAGAGTGCTGTGATTCATCTCTTTTTTCTGACTGATTTGCTGGAGTGCAATGAGCCCAATCAGCACGCGGGGGTTTTTTAGTAGAGTCTACTGAGTCATTCATCCTGAGCATTATATAGTATTATAGTATGTTATAATGTTTAATGTTATGTTTTTCTTTTGTATTTGATTGTTAAATGTCCACTGTTAAAAATGTTTCATTCACTTTATTTTTCACTACCCGCTCCTTTTTTTTCTTAAAAGCCTTCCTTTCTTCTTAATTGAGTCAGTCCAAGGTTTGCTAATTTCGGTTTCCTCTTTTTAGGTGGCTCTGTTCCCCTGCAGGGTGCTATGGAGCCACCCGGGGGGGGGAGACTCTCAGCCTATGATGGGACATTGCACAGGCACCCAGAGGGGACTAGAAGGAGCCCACAGCAAAGGCAGACAGAGGAATTGAAGGCATGCCATGCAAGGTGCTTGGAGCTTTTAGTGCTACTTTGAGTCAATGTTCAAAGCATTTTAATCTCCTGCCGCACTACATTTTACCACTAGATGGAGCACTTTACAAAAGAAAGGGTTGAATGTCCTGTTAAATAGCCTAAACATGATTTTTTTTTTTTTTTAGGTGTACATTTATTTTCTTTTTATAGCTTTTTTTAGCCTATTCATAATGTTTGATGGTTTTGTTCATCTGTGCAAATATTTCAGTTTTCCCAATTTTATGACATTACCCAGCATTGTATGTGGACTTTCCGCGCAAATGTTTGCCTGATCAATACAGTGCTATGACAATGGCAAAAGTCATTCGTTAGGGATCAATAGGATTGCTCTATTTTGGTGAGTGTGTTTGTTTAAAAAAAAAAAAATGAAAATGTATCATTACAATTTTACAAAGACCAGTGTGATATTTTTCCAATGATCTGTTTGAATCGTTATAAAAGTGACAGAAAACATTTGGAGTATGGGCTGAAGAAAACAACATACAGATTTGATTATGTTGCTTCTTTATAAATAGGGGCCAATAATAAAATCGCATCCTCTTCTTCCATGCAGCTCCCCAGCAATACTACATTCTTCAGTCTTGATACATTTCTCCCAAGGAGCGTGCTGGTAACATTCAGTTAAAGCGGACCTTTTTTCATCTTCCCATCTATTAAATCTTCTGCCCTTGTTGTTTTAACTTTGGATAATAAAACATTTTTTTTCTGCCAGTAAATACCTTATACAGCCCACTTCCTGTTCCTTGTCTGGTCATTATGACATCATGCACAGCTCTCTCACTCTCGTGAGAGTTTTCCAGGAAGGGAGGGGGGATGAGTCGTAGGAGGGCCAATGAGAGCTGCAGAGCTGGAGGTGTGCCTCTGTGTGTCTGTGAAAATCCAGGAAGTGAACAGGCAGCAGCTTCAGCTGCCCACAGTTAAAATGGATGCAGCCAGACTTAGTGGAGGGAGATATCTGCATTATTTTTGGCAAGTACAGAATCACAGTATATATAAAATAATATGCAAAGTGGTTAGAGGGAAGCTTCAGAATGGAAAAAATGTTTTTATTACAAATTATGTGAGCAGACTGCAGTTCCTCTTTAACAACTTCCCGACCGGCTCATGTACATTTACGGTGGGTTGGCTCCCCTGTGTGAATTGCCGTATCTGTACGTCGGCTCCTGTAAGAGCCATAGCAGGCGCACGCGTGTGCCCCCAATGCACGTGGCCGGTGGGTGCAAAGTCAGTCAGCCACCCACGATCACGGGCACGGGAGCCAGAACAGGAGAGGACAGACAGATCGTCTGTTCCTACTAATTAGGAACAGCAATATGTCTCCTCCTCCAGTCGCTACACTGCCCCCACAGTTAGAAACACACACGAGGGAACACATTTAACCCCTTGATCGCCCCCTAGTGTTAACCCCTTAACTGCAAGTGACATTTACACAGTAATAAGTGCATTTTTATAGCACTGAGTGCTGTATAAATGTGAATGGTCCCAAAAAAGTGTCAAAAGTGTCCGATGTGTCCGCCGCAATGTCGCAGTCCTGCTAAAAATTCGCAGATCGCCGACGTTACTAGTAAAAAAAATTAATAATAATAAAAATGGCATAAATCTTTCCCCTATTTTGTAGACCCTATAACTTCTACGCAAACCAATCAATATACGCTTATTACAAAATTTTTTTTACCAAGAATATATAGAAAAATACATATCGGTCTAAAATGAGGAAGACATTTGTTTTTTAAAAACATTTTTGGGGATATTTATTATAGCAAAAAGTAAAAAAAAAATTTTTTTTTCAAAATTGTTGCTCATTTTGCTCATTTTTTGTTTATAGCACAAAAAAAAAAAAAAGCCGCAGAGGTGATCAAATAACCTTTTTGGTTGAGGTAGTTGTGCACATGCAATGTTATAAACACTCTCTATAATACAGTTATAACTATGCAGGCACCATATCTGCTTTTGCTTAGTTTCAGAAATTATCTTTCTTACCTTTTTTTACAAGGTTAACCAGTTCCCGACGGGCCCACGCCGATATACATCGGCAATGTGGCACTTTCCCGCAAAACATCGTATGGGTACGTTGTCCCCTTTAAGAGCCGCCGGGCACGAGAGCTAGAATAGAGATTTGTGTGTGTAAACACACAAATCCCTGTTCTAAAGGGGAGAGGAGACAGATTGTTTGTTCCTAGTAAGTAGGAACAGCGATATGTCTCCTCCCCCAGTCTGTCCCATCTCTCCACAGTAAGAATCACTCACGAGGGAACACATTTAACTCCTTGATCACCCCCTAGTGTTAACCTCTTCTCTGCCAGTGACATTTACACAGTAATCAGTGCATTTTTATAGCACTGATCGCTGCATAAATGTTAGTGGTCCCAAAAATGTGTCAAAAGTGTCCGTCACAATGCCGCAGTACAGCTACAAATCGCAGATCACCGCCATTACTAGTAAAAAAAAAGTTATAAAAATGCCATAAGTCTTTCCCATTGTTTGTAGATGCTATAACTTTTGCGCAAACTGCCAATGAAATTGGCTCTTTACCACGTTACCTGCTGTGTCCAATCACAACCGGTCACAGAATGTAAACAAGCCGCAGTAACGAGCTGTTAAAAGGGTTCTCCTCCTCACACACCGTGTGTGAGGAGGAGGTTGCGGTAACAGCTTGTTACCTCCCTACAGTGTACACCAAATCACACTGATTGCCCCTAGCAATAAAGAGGACCTGTCACCAGCCCATCAGAGTACCCGAGTACCTGTCACAACACCTCAGAGTACCCGAGTACCTGTCACCAGCCCAGAGTACCCGAGTACCTGTCACAACCCCTCAGAGTACCCAAGTACCTGTCACCAGGCCATCAGAGTACCGGAGTACCTGTCACCAGGCCATCAGAGTACCTGAGTACCTGTCACCAGACCATCAGAGTACCCAAGTACCTGTCACCAGGCCATCAGAGTACCGGAGTACCTGTCACAACCCCTCAGAGTACCCGAGAACCTGTCACAACCCCTCAGAGTACCCAAGTACCTGTCACCAGGCCATCAGAGTACCGGAGTACCTGTCACAACCCCTCAGAGTACCCGAGAACCTGTCACCAGGCCATCAGAGTACCTGATTACCTGCCACCAGGCCATCAGAGTACCCCATTACCTGTCACAACCCCTCAGAGTACCCGAGAACCTGTCACAACCCCTCAGAGTAACTGAGCATCTGTCACCAGGCCATCAGAGTACACGAGTACCAATCTTCAGACCACCAGAGTACCCGAGTACCTGTCTCCAGCCCAGATTACCGGAGTACCTATCTCCAGCCCATCAGAGTACCCAAGTACATATCTGCAGACCATCAGAGTACAGCTCATCAGAGTACCTGAGTACCTGTCTTTAGCCCAGAGTACCCAAGTACCTATCTCCAGCCCAGAGTACTCAAGTACTTATCTGCAGACCATTAGAGTACCCAAGTACTTATCTCCAGCCCAGAGTACCTATCTGTAGTGCATTAGAGTACCTGAGTACCTATCTCTAGCCAATTAGAGTACCCGAGTACCTGTCTCCAGCCCATTAGATTACCCGAGTACTCCTCTGCAGCCTATTAGAGTACCCGAGTACCTATCTGCAGCCCACCAGATTACCTGAGTACCTGTCTCCAGCCCATCAGGTTTCCTGAGTACCTATTTGCAGCCCATCAGATTACCAGAATACCTGCTCCCAGCCCATTAGAGTACCCGAGTACCTATCTGTAGCCCATGCTTCATAGAATATACTTTGGGGTGTTTGCTTTCCAAAATGGGGTCATTTTGTGGGTGTTCCAGGACCTTCAAAAGTGTGATAGGTAGGAATGAAATTAGATGTGTAATTTATGCTCCTAGAACGCCTGATGGCGCTCCCTGCTTGTTGGGCCTCTCTATGTGGCCAGGCTGTGTAAAAGTTCCACACATGCGGTATCACTTGTGGAAAAAAATGACATGTTCAAAAGACTTGTAATGCCTCATAGATTATACGTTGGGGTGTTTTGTTTCCAAAATGGGGTAATTTTGTGGGCAATTCCATTGTCCTGGTGCTCCAGGGCCTTTAAAAGTGTAAAAGGTCGTTAGGAAATTTGATGTGTAATTTATGCTCCTAGAACGCTTGATGGTGCTCCCTGCATGTTGGGCCTCTCTATGTGGCCGGGCTGTGAAAAAGTCTCACACATGTGGTATCGCCATACTCGGGACGAGTATCAGAATGTATTTTGGGGTGTAGTTGAAAGTATGCACATGCTGTGTGTGAGAAATAACTTGTTATTATGAATAATTAATAAATAAAACAATTTCTTAATTTTCCCAAGAATTGTGGGAAAAAATTACAACTTCAAATAACTCGCCATGCCCCTTACTAAATACCTTGGACTGTCTACTTTTCAAAAAGTGGTAATTTGGGGGGTATTTGTACTGTCCTGACATTTCAGGGTCTCAAGAAATGAGATAGGACGTCAGTGCATCAGGTGTGATCAATTTTCAATGATTGCCACCATTGCCGCCATTAGGCATGTGCATGACAAAAAAATTTGTTTAATTTTGTTTTGTTTCGATTCGTTAATCTAGTTATTTAGTTTCATTAAATTTGGTTGAATCATTCAATTCATATTCGGGATTCATATTCGGAATTCGTATTTAGAATTTTTGGAATTGTCTTTGGTTTTTTTTCAATTCAAATCGTTCGAATCTATAAATTTCGAATCGGTGGAATCGAAAACTTTAGAATTTTTTTCGATTCCAATGTGGCAACGTGAACAAACAAAATTAAAATCTTCATCAAATGATTACAATGACTCTTTAAATTACCTTTGGCTTAACTAAAACAGCATTATTTCGAAATGGTACTCTAATAACACACACAGTCTTTGATTTCAGCAATATGTGTACAGTTAGAATTTGACTGAAGTTCGATGTAAAATTTGATTTTGAATTTCAGTCCGAATTTTTCTCTCAACTTGTGCTGAGTATAATCACAGCACAGCCGGGTTGCCGGCGGCGTGCATGTTAGCGCCCCCTACCAGGAAGTGCAAGATCACGTACTCTCTTCGTTTAATTTCTGTATCAAAAGTTTTTTTTTTTATATAGGTTCAGCTCTTTCACTAAGCTAAATAACCTTTGCAAAGTAAATATGCTCTGCTCCTTTAGAAATCAACCCTGGGTTGAAAATGGGTTAAACAATTTTAAAAATTGACGCAAAATTATTATGTCCAACAGAGTAATCATATTCCTTTATGTCAGAGAGGAGCGATTAGGTCAAATTGATTCTATCCTATATACAGCAGAACCTTTTCTATATACTGTACATTACAGTAAGTTCAGTGCTGGCAAAGTCAGTGTTTATTTCCACCATAACGTCAATTGCATAGGAAGTCTATTCTCTTCCAGCAATCATGTAGTCCATTAAAAATCTTCATTTGGGCATGCTTCCATATCGGATGTTTATTCTGATTAATTAATGAATTGCTGTAGCGTATTGGTTTTATTGATTGGAATTAATTTATGAATTGCTTCAACATATTGATCACAATGGTCATCATGACTAATTTATAAACTGCTTGATCTAACATCGGGATTGATTTCAGGGCTGGCATGTAATAAGACAAAGTATTGATTTTTTTCTTTTTCTTTTATACGGTTTGTGTTGTTGTTATGAATAAGAAACAGGGTCATTATTCCAGCGGAGGCAATGTATGTTCTGTATTCCAGGTCACGTATGCTTACATGTGAGGGGACGTTGGCTGTAAATGTCAAGCCTTATATAGCTCAATGGTTGTTTAAAGTGTTACTAAACCAAGGACCCTGCATTCACTATATCTGGTCTCCCACGGTACACAGAACATGGAGATGAAATTATTTTATAAAATATAAACTGCTAAAAAACCTTTTCTCAATCTATCGCAGTCTTGTGACTTCTATCAGTGTCGAGTTAAAGCTTGTAGGAGGAGTTTTCATTCTGCTTTGACTATCCTGTGAGGCTGCATGACCCCTGATCCCAAGGCTCTGCACTATCAGGAGATGGATTGGGGACAGTGGAAAAAAGGGAGGATCAGAGAAGACAGGATCAAACAGCCTTTTTACACAATGCAGAGGATTAACACCATACAGTATCTCACAAAAGAGGGTACACCCTCACATTTTTGTATATATTTTATTTTAATAAATAAAAAATGACACTTTGCTACATGGTAAAGTAGTGAGTGTACAGCTTGTATAACAGTGTAAATTTTCTGTCCCTTCAAAATAACTCAAAACACAGCCATTAATGTCTAAACCGCTGGCAACAAATGTGAGTACACCCCTAAGTGAAAATGTCCAAATTGGGCCCAAAGTGTCAATATTTTGTGTGGCCACCATTATTTTCCAGCACTGCCTTAACCCTCTTGTACATGGAGTTCACCAGAGCGTCACAGGTTGCCACTGGAGTCCTCTTCCACTCCTTCATGATGACATCACAGAGCTGGTGGATGTTAGAGACCTTGCGCTCCTCCACCTTCCATTTGAGGATGCCCCACAGATGCTCAATAGGGTTTAGGTCTGGAGACATGCTTGGCCAGTCCATCACCTTTACCCTCAGCTTCTTTAGCAAGGCAGTGGTCATCTTGGATGTGTGTTTGGGGTCGTTATCATGTTGGAATACTGCCCTGTGGCCCAGTCTCTGAAGGGAGGGGATCATGCTTAGCTTCAGTATGTCACAGTACATGTTGGCATTCATGGTTCCCTCAATGAACTGTAGCTCCCCAGTGGCGGCAGCACTGATGCAGCCCCAGACCATGACACTTTGTACTCCTCACATGGTTGCCACCACACACGTTTGACACCATCTGAACCAAATAAGTTTATCTTGATCTCATCAGACCACAGGACATGGTTCCAGTAATCCATGTCCTTAGTCTGCTTGTCTTCAGCAAACTGTTTGCGTGCTTTCTTGTGCATCATCCTTAGAAGAGGCTTCCTTCTGGGATGACAGCCATGCAGACCAATTTGATGCAGTGTGCGGCGTATTGTTTGAGCACTGACAGGCTGAATCCCCTCCCTTCAACCTCTCCAATGCTGGCAGCACTCATACGTCTATTTCCCAAAGACAACCTCTGGATATAACACTGAGCACGTGCACTCAACTTCTTTGGTTGACCATGGCAAGGCCTGTTCTGAGTGGAACCTGTCCTGTTAAACCGCTGTATGGTCTTGGCCACCGTGCTGCAGCTAGGTTTCAGGGTCTTGGCAATCTTCTTATAGCCTAGGCCATCTTTATGTAGAGCAACAATTCTTTTTTCAGATCCCCAGAGAGTTCTTTGCCATGAGGTGCCATGCTGAACTTCCAGTGACCAGTATGAGAGAGTGAGAGCGATAACACCAAATTTAACACACCTGCTTCCCATTCACACCTGAGACCTTGTAACATTACCGAGTCACGTGACACCGGGGAGGGGAAATGGCTAATTGGGCCCAATTTGGACATTTTCACTTAGGGGTGTACTCACTTTTGTTGCCAGCGGTTTAGACATTAATGGCTGTGTGTTGAGTTATTTTGAGGGGACAGCAAATTTACACTGTTATACAAGCTGTATACTCACTACATTACATTGTAGCAAAGTGTCATTTCTTCAGTGTTGTCACATGAAAAGATAGAATAAAATATTTGCAAAAATGTGAGGGGTGTACTCACTTTTGTGAGATACTGTAGGTTCCACCGTGAGTATAACAAGCATGTTTTACTGCATATACAGACTGATTTTACTGTTGTGGGTTTAGTAACACTTTAAAGGGTAACTTCATTCAAAATTTATATAACATATACATATATATACAGTGCCTTGAAAAAGTTTTTAAACCCCTTGAAATGTTCCACATTTTGTCATGTTACAACCAAAAACACAAATGTATTTTATTGGGATTTTATGTGATGAACCAACTCAAAGTAGCACTTAATTGTGAAGTGGAAGGAAAATGATAAATGGCTTTCAACATTTTTTACAAATAAATATGTGAAAAGTCTTGCCACGGATTCTCAATGGGATTTATGTTTGGACTTTGACTGGGAATATTTATTTTATTTTTTTTATAATTTTATGACATAAATAAAATCTTACATAAAATACAAAATTAATTTCAACACTGGTTTTTGATACAATATGAATGGAACGAAAGGATCAATTTCTCCCCGTGGACACAATACATGTATATGTGTGTGTATATATATATATATATATATATATATATATATATATATATATATATATATAAAATTAACTATCAGACAAGACATCTGCGATTCACGCAGCCAACATTTACTCCTCTGCAGCAAGAGTAATGCCCCGTACACACGGTCTGATTTTCCGACGGAAAATGTGTGATGGGACCTTGTTGTCGGAAATTCCGACCGTGTGTAGCCTCCATCACACATTTTCCATCGGATTTTCCAACACACAAAGTTTGAGAGCAGGCTATAAACTTTTCCGACAACAAATGCCGGAATTTCCGATCGTGTGTACACAAATCCGACGCACAAAGTGCCACGCATGCTCAGAATAAATAAAGAGATGAAAGCTATTGGCTACTGCCCCGTTTATAGTCCCGATGTACGTGTTTTACGTCACCGCGTTCAGAATGATCGGATTTTCCGACAACTTTGTGTGACCATGTGTATGCAAAACAAGTTTGAGCCAACATCCGTCAGAAAAAATAAATGGATTTTGTTGTCGGAATGTCCGATCAATGTCCGACCGTGTGTACAGGGCATAAGAGTAAAACTGCGTAAAATTGGTACACTAATATAGCGCTAAACAAAAGATAGTAAAATTTAGAAAAAAAAAAAAAAAGTTAAAGAAAAATCCACAATGGTTGTTCTATCGGGGGAATAATAATATCACTATCATGAAAAATCAATAATAAGTATTTTCAATTAATCACTGAATCAGGAAAGATCAATATAACATAATTACTCTTCCAAAATGTCTGCTGGCTTATAATGGTCATTACTAGGGATGGGCCTGATGTTCGAGTCGAGCGTAAGTTCGACTAGAACAACTAGTGTTCGTTTGTTCACTGAACAACTGAACAATTGGGGAGCTCGGCGGGAAGTTTGCCCTCTGCCGAGCGCCCCATAATGCAATGTTATCTCACAGTGCATTGATTGCTGCTGATTGGCCAAAGCATGCACCTGACCTGTATGCTTTGGCCAATCACAGTAAATGTACTGTGAGAACCATGATTGGCCAAAGGCAGAGTGCCTTTGGCCAATCACTGTTCAGGGGCTAAGTCCACGCCCCCCACTATATAAGGCTGCTTACACGGTGTATGATAATGGGGATTAGGCAGGTAGTTAGTGGATAGTGTGTTCAGTCAGTTTAGTGCAGTCAGTGTAGTGTAATGAATAACGCGGTGGGGGTTATTTACTAAAGGAAAATCCACTTTGCACTGGAAGTGCACTTGGAAGTGCAGTCGCTGTAGATCCGAGGGAGAAATGCAAGGAAAATAAAAAACAGTATGTTAGCTTGCACATGATTGGATGATAAAATCAGCAGAGCTTCCCCTCATTTCAGATCTACCCCTTAGATTTAGAGTGACTGTACTCCCAAGTGCACTTGTAGTGCAAAGTGGATTTGCCTTTCGTAAATAACCCCCCGGTGTATTGTAGTGAATAACACAGTGGGGTTGATTTACTAAAGGCAAATCCACTTTGCACTACAAGTGCACTGAAAGTCCACGTGTAAGTGTAGTTGCTGTAGATCGCTGTAGATCTGAGGGGAAGCTCTGCTTTGCTGATTTTATTATCCAAGCAAAAATGCTGGTTTTTATTTTCCTTGCATGTCCCCCTCAGATCTACAGAGACTGCACTTCAAAGTGTACTTGTAGTGCAAAGTGGATTTGCCTTTAGTAAATAACCCCCAGTGCAGTGTAGTGAATAACACAGTGAAGTGAAGTAAATAATATACAGTAGTTTAGTGTAGTGAATAACACAGTGTAGTGTAGTGAATAACACAGTGTAGTGTAGTAAATGACATAGTTTAGTGTAGTGAATAACACTGTGGGGGTAATTTACTAAAACTGTAGAGTGCAAAATCTGGTATAGCTCTGCACAGAAACCAATCATCTTCCAGGTTTTATTGGCAAAGCTTAACTGAACAAGCTAAAGGTAGAAGCTGATTGGCTACTATGCACAGTTGCACCAGATTTTGCACTCTCCAGTTTTAGTAAATCCCCTCCAGTGCAGTGTAATGAATAACAGTGTAGTGGTGCCACTGAAGTGTTGGTGTGTACAACTGTCTGTGTCACCCAACTGATCCCATTTTTTTAATCATTGCTAATTTTTTTTTTTTGCAGCATCAGGTTCTGTTGCTGCATTATTAGTACGCCCCCTTCTGTGTCGCAGGTGTTATTCCTTCTGCATCAGAACAGCAGTGGTTTCTTTTTTTTTTTTTTGGCATAATTGCTGTCCCCCCTTCTGCGTTCCGGGTGTTCCTCTTTCTGCATCAGCAGAGGTTTCCTTTTTTTTTTTTTGGGGGGGGTCTTTTTTTCAATTTTCTACATATATTATATGTATATTTATTTTGTTTCCGCAGCAGCACTAAAAATATTTAGGGCGTAGTTGCTGTTCCTCCTCTGCATAAGCAGTGGTTATCTTTTTTTTTTTTTTTGGCTTTTTGTTTTCCCAGCAGCAGCAAAAAAATGTTATATGAAGTGTTCCATGTCTCAGCTGGAGTTCCTTTTTCCTATATAATGGGTGCCTACAAGATGGTTTATCACTGGTCTCCCCTTAGCCTGAACATACCAAACATTTTGAGGTACATTTAAAAGTATATTAGTAACTTATATAATTTGATTACATTTTTTTATTTTTATTTTGCCCCCCCCCTTTCTTTCTCTACCCCTGAGGGATAGCGAGCTGTATATTCAAATACAATGATGTTGATTGATTATTTTCATGTTTATTTATACACAGCACACAAGTTTGAAGACAGATTTTATGGAATGAAGCCCTGAAGAAGCACCCATTGTGACAGGAAACATGTTGGCAAGCTGCATATAACACCTTTTTGATGTTATTTTGTGACAAGCTCTATATAATTTTTTGTTTAAGGTTATATTGTATATTTGTGATTTTAGCCATATATGGGCTTATTTGGTTGCCCTCTCTTTTTCTATATATGTAAGTGTTTGTTATATATTTGAAAAAAACTGTTGTGTTAATACATGTGTACGCTAAATCATCCGGAAATCAACGCCTATTTTTTCTCACTAAATTTCTCAAAAAAAAAAATGTTTCCATAATTGCTGTTCCTTTTTTTAAGTTGCAGGTGGTCTTCCTTCTGTGTCACCACTGTTTTTTTTGGCTTTCTTAATTTTTTTACATTTATTTTATTTTTAATTTTTTTACAGCGGAAGCAGTAAAATTCTACACAGTTGCTACACCCTTATTTTCTTTATTTAAAAAAAAACTATGATAAAACGGTTTATAGTGCACCAAGCACAAAAGTATTGCACCCAAGCACCATATTTCCATCCCACACTCTATAATAAAAAGTTATAAAAATCCCCCCCAAAAAATAGAAAACAATAATAAAATGGTTTATAGTGCACCAAGCACAAAAGTATTGCTCCCAAGCACCAAATTTCCATCCCACACTCTATAATAAAAAGTTATAAAAAAAAATCACCATCATGTCCGAAAGGCCAACAAGGAGAGGCAGACGCTCACAGGCCACTAAAAGAGGTCAAACAGCCTCTGTGTCTACAGTGAAAAGTGGTGGTCGTGGACATGATGCATCCTCTGCAGGCGGGGCACGCTTCTCCTTTTTTCCGGTGCTGGCCGTGTTATTGAGCCACAACATGCAGAAGAGGCCCAATTTTTCTGCACCTATTTGACAGGTGTATGTAATTTTTTTTTTTTTCTAATTTTTAACAGCAGGGCCCGTTCCTGCGCCCAGCAAGTGTAATGGCCCGTACACACGGTCGGATTTTCCGACAACTTTGTGTGACCGTGTGTATGCAAGACAAGTTTGAGCCAACATCTGTCGGAAAAAATCCTAGGATTTTGTTGTCGGAATGTCCGAACAAAGTCCGACCGTGTGTACGCCCTATAACTGTGAGGGGTTACAGTGTTCAGGCACCACTAGGGATGGGCATAAGTTTGGCCTGAACATCAGGTACTCGCCTAACACCCAAACTTTCTGAGCACTGGGATGTTTACCCGCAGAGCGCAAAGTCAATAGTTTGTTAAGGCTTCCCAGCTGAGAGCTAAATTTAACAAAATAATTGTAAAAAAAGAATATGAATAAAAAAAAACTGTGGAAAAAACGGTGTGGGGGGACCCTTTGGGTCTGATATGGATTTTAACCACTTCCCTACCAGCGCATTGTAAAATGACGCCAGCAGGAACACTCCCTCCCTCCTGCAGCCCATCAGAGTATCCGAGTACCTGTTTCCAGCCCATTAGACTACCCAAGTACCAGGGCGCGAGTCCTGTGGGCACGCATGGGAGCACCGTTCCTGTACTTTTTCCGCAGCAGGAACGGCGTTCCCATTAGCAGCCGCATCCCGCAATTCACATGTGTGTCCTGTCACTGTGTTCCGGGCACCTTCATTCTGGGACAATACAGTGTCCTGGAATGAAATGAGGACACACAGCCACCCTACTAGCTGATTGCCTCCACTGGTTGCTGGGTCACTCCGCCTGGCGTCTAGCAATCAGTGACATCACAATCAGTGTCTCAGAGGCCGAGAGGAGTGAGGCCTGCGCTAGTGCTGTGAGTCAACCCACCTCCTCTACTTCTCAGGCTGCGGCGCCCAGCCAGGGACTCACTGATATTGTTCACTGATCTTCACGTGTCTCCAGTCTCCACCCTGTAAGTCCCACCTCCTTCTCCCGCATGGCGGCATTCGGCAGTGCTTACTTGGCTGGCTGGCTCAGATCCACGGCTGCCCGACTTCTCCTCCTCCCGCCCGTGGCCTGACTGCCTGATGGGCCTGGCCCAGACCAGGCCAGTGGATCACCAGCACTCACCTGTCCAGATTAGAAAGTGAGGAGAGGAAATGGAATCAGATTGGAGTTGGAGAAGGTGACACAAGTCGGGGCACTGGGGCCCTGGGGGACATTAATACAAGAAGCTGACAAGTGGGGGTCGTGGGGACAGACAGTATTACTGTCCTAGTCTCGACCCCCACTTGTCAGCTTCATTTATTACTGTCACAGTAATAAATGAAGCTGACAAGTGGGAGACAATAATACATGAAGCTAACAAGTGGGGGTCGGCGGGGGGACAGTAATACATGAAGCTGATAAGTGGGGGTCAGGGGGACAGTAATACATAAGGCATGTCCGCAGCCTCTGACCATCTCTTGTATCATGTCCACAGCCTCTGACCATCTCTTGTATCATGTCCGCAGCCTCTAACCACCTCCTGTATCATGTCTGCAGCCTCTAACCATCTCTTGTATCATGTCCACAGCCTCTAACAATCTCCTGTATCATGTCCGCAGCCTCTAACCATCTCTTGCATCATGTCCGCAGCCTCTAACCATCTCTTGTATCATATCCACAGCCTCTAACCACCTCCTGTATCATGTCCGAAGCCTCTAACCACCTCCTGTATAATGTCCGCAGCCTCTAACCACCTCCTGAATCATGTCCGCAGCCTCTAACCATCTCCTGTATCATGTCCGCAGCCTCTAACCACCTCCTGTATCATGTCCGCAGCCTCTAACCATCTCCCGTATCATGGCCACAGCCTCTAACCAACTCTTGTAACATGCCCTCAGCCTCTGGCCATCTCTTGTCTTTTATCTCTGCAGTCTCTGAGGGGGAGTCTGGAGAAGAGTCAAGAGTGGGAGTGCCATTGGGATGGGGGTCACGGGAGGAGTCAGACATGTGTGGACTATGAAGAGAAGACTATAGGATAAAGCCAGATCCACCAAGCTAGAGCCGTCTGACTGAGCCCTGCATGGTGCATCTGGGAGGAGGTCAGTGACAGCACCGCCAGGCTCGTCTAAAGGGGGGGGTCACTGATGTAAGGGGGAGTGAAATGAATAAGGTAAGGGGGCACTGATATAAAGGTTCCCCCTTATACCAGGACCCCCCCCCCACCTAAGTGCATTCACTCTGCGGAAGGTGGTCTCTATTCACCAGAGTCCCCCCCACATCAGAGTTCCCGGCATTCCCCTTTACATCAGTCTGCAGGATTCCCCCATACAGTGCAAGTGGGAACTCTGTGGATGCTGATGTGAAGGGGAACTGATGTTAAGGGAAATGCAGCAGACCCTGATGGAAGTGGGAACTTTAATGTAAAGGGGAAAGCAGTGGACTTTGATATAAGGTGGTCTCTGTTCACTAGAGCCCCCCCTTATAGCAGAGTTCCCCTTTAGATCATGATCTGCAGCATTTCCCTTTATGTCAGAGTTCCCTTGCACTGTAAGGGGGAATCTTGAAGACTCTGATGTAAGGAGGAACTCTGTACTGGCTGGGTTATATCAACCTGACCTTCATGTAAATGGAGAAATATGTTTTTTGACTTTTGTTTAACTTAAACACATTGCTAATAGCACTAGCTACATGTTTACAGCTTAAATATTGATATTTGCACTGTTTAGCACAGACTACGGCCATTTTAGGTACTTTTTCGCAGTGTCGGGGGGGTGGGGGCTTGGGTGAGTTCCCACACTTTTTTCCCAGGACTTGACCCCTGCCAAGTACCTATCTGCAGCCCATATACCATAGAATACTGTATATGTTGATGTGTTTTCTTTCCAAAATGGGGTAATTTTGTGGGTAATTCCAATGTCCTGGTGTTCCAGGACCTTCAAAAGTGTGATAGGTAGGAATGAAATTAGATGTGTAATTTATGCTCCTAGAATGCCTGATGGTGCTCCCTTCATGTTGGGCCTCTCTATGTAGCCAGGCTGTGAAAAAGTCTCACATATATAGCTGTGATGTTCCAGCGTTCAGGAGAGGTTGAGAAACGTCCCGTGTACATGAAGCCTTACTGTTTTTTTAGGGTTTATCACTGTTGCAAGGATCCTCAAATAAATTCTGTTTGGAAACCTTAAAATATATTTATCCTTGGCTTTTATATACCCAGTTCAGCAAACAACCTGTTTACAGACCTCCAACAGAGAGCGAAAACATCAGGTATCTCTTGGTTGAAGCTTATGTGATGTATCCTGAATTTGACCTTTGCTCTGGGGCTTATTCAATCTTAAACCTCCACATGAAATTTATGAAAATATGTCTATTTCTTGATCAGAGTTCTGACAAGTCCAAAGACAGTGCAGCCCCCTACCAGGATGTTCTGGAGCACTTTAAATCCTTCCCTCTGCTGACCAGCTTTATGGAGATGCTTATTTCATTTTCCAGACTTGACACCTGTCCACACTGCCAGAGGTACCAATACCTGGTTTAATGATCATGGTATCACTGTGCTTGATTGGCCAGCAAACTCGTCTGACCTAAACCCCATAGCGAATCTGTGGGGTATTGTCAAGAGGAAGATAAGGGACACCATTCTTAACTGTAGGCAAGACACACTTGTCTTTATACTCCTCACCTGGTTGCCACCACACGCGCTTGACACCATCTGAACCAAATAAGTTTATCTTGGTCTCATCAGACCACAGTGTAGATGAGTGCAGATGTGAATATACAAAGCAAAATACCGTACATGTAAATAAAGTCCAAATAAATGTGCTGAATGTTCTGATGTGCAATGGGAAAAAAAAGTTTTGAAGTGCTCTAGGACTTTTCAGGTGCAGAAGCGCCACCCCCACATGTGTCCCCACTCACCAAATGGCGATGACCCCCAGCTTTGCAGTCTGGGGTTTACTTCAGGCTTATGTGATGGTATGCAGAGAAGCTCAGGAGTGGTGTTGTGCACATCAGATCAAAGGATTTCTTGTTGGAATTTCTCAGCAGAATCATCAGGCACCAAAAAAGGAAAAAAATGGAACTAATAGTGAAAAGTACCATTTGAAAAGGGATTTATTCCATATACAAATGGGTACTTACAAAATAATTGATAAAAACAGGCATGTAAAGGGATTAGAGATGGATCCGGATGCTGCTCACGGCGTGCGTTCCAGAAACCAGGAAGTGCGTTCCAAGGAGCAGGAAATTACGTCCGTGCCACCAGAAATACGTTGACACGTTTCACCAACCTACAGGGCGTTATCAAAGACCTAATTCCCGGCCCACTCGATTGTCTTAAATAGAGGAAAGAGGGAAACATCCCTCCCTCTGTTTCCCTCTTTCCTCTATTTAAGACCGTTGTCGGAAAGTCCGACCGTGTGTATGCTCCATCGAACATTTGCTGTCGGAATTTCCACACACAAATGTTTGAGAGCAGGTTCTCACAATTTTCCGCCAACAAAACCTGTTGTCGGAAAGTCCGATCGTGTGTACACAAGTCCGTCGCACAAAAGTTCACGCATGCTCTGAATCAAGCAGAAGGAGCCGCACTGGCTATTGAACCTTTTTCTTGGCTCATCGTACGTTTTGTACGTCATCGCGTTCCCACGTTCTGAATTTTTGGCCAACATTTGTGAGACCGCGTGTATGCAAGACAAGTTTGAGCCAACATCCTTTGGAAAAAAATCCACGGTTTTGTTGGCGGAAAGTCCGATCGTGTGTTCGCGGCATTCGTCTGCTTGTCTCCAGCAAACTGTTTGCAAGCTTTCTTGTGCATCATTTTTAGAAGAGGCTTCCTTCTGGGAAGACAGCCATGCAGGCCAATTTGATGCAATCTGCGGCGTATTGTTTGAGCACTGATAGGCTGACACCCCACCCTCTGCAGAAATGCTGGCAGCACTCATATGTCTATTTCCCAAAGACAACCTTTGGGTATGATGCTGAGCACGTGCACTCAACTTCTTTGGTCTACCATGGTGAGGCCTGTTCTGAGTAGAACCTGTCCTGTTAAACCGCTGTATGGTCTTGGCCACCGTGCTGCAGCTCAGTTTCAGGGTCTTGGCAATCTTCTTATAGCCTAGGCCATCTTTATGTAGAGCAACAATTCTTTTTTTCAGATCCTCAGAGAGTTCTTTGCCATGAGGTGCCATGTTGAACTTCCAGTGACCAGTATGAGAGAGTGAGAGCGATAACACCAAATTTAGCACACCTGCTCCCCATTCACACCTGAGACCTTGTAACACTAACGAGTCACATGACACTGGGGAGGGGAAATGGCTAATTGGGCCCAATTTGGACATTTTCACTTAGGGGTGTACTCACTTTTGTTGCCAACGGTTTAGACATTAATGGCTGTGTGTTGAGTTATTTTGAGGGGACAGCAAATTTACACTGTTATACAAGCTGTACACTCACTACTTTAATTGTAGAAAAGTGTCATTTCTTCAGTGTTGTCACATGAAAAGATAGAATAAAATATTTACAAAAATGTGAGGGGTGTACGCACTTTTGTGAGATACTGTATATACTGCATATAGGTAAGAATAAGGTAGAATCAATGGATTTGCTCATTTCTGTAACTTGGTGTTTAGCTGCTGGCATATTACTATAGCTGTTTTTACTATGAAAACATGTGGAAATCACGACTTATTGACTGAGCACTAAGGATGGAAGTTTAGAAATACTATTTTAGCATGTCCTCTGCAGTTCCCCTGGATTTTTCTTCCTCTACATTAGAAGGTCCTCACCCCTCATGCATTGTTCAAGATTTACTACTCTGACCCTGCAGCATCAATACTTGGCCTCATCTTCCCTAGTCCTTCTGCAAGCTCTGAAAAGCTTTAGAACAATTATTTATTTCACCTGGCTATTGTTTGATACGACACAAACAACAGCAGCACGTAAAATAAAGAAGAAATGATGAAGAATATTAATCCTTTGATCCTGCCTGTCATCATCCCCACGCATCTACCGCAGAGCCGAATGTATATTTCCATCCAATTACCTGTTGTCCTATATTTTCCGCGTACACCATTAGATGTTGCCGTGATTACGCCCAATGGAGTACAGTACTCGTATCGCCTATTTGCATGGCTTCCATCAAAAGGTTTTTCTTCTGCAGGAGCATTGTTATTCTGTACGGCACAGTAGGGACTGCTCCTTTTTTTTTTTTTTTTTTTAGAACGCAAAGTACGATATAAATCATGTCAACAAAATCCACGACTCGCTGAGCCAAAATAGAAAACAAGTTTCCATTTTAAAATTGTTCCTAATGACTTTTTGTCACCAGTCAGAAGACAGCTCCGCTGTAGCGGCAGGAGATGCTATACATCATTTGACAAGTATTGCACCCGGAACATGAAATCATTTACATTTACAGAGGAAAAACACAGAGGTGAGTTTCAGCTCTATACAGTAGCGCAATTAACTGTAGCAGATGAATCTTAATGGAGCTACAAGGAACTAATGCAGATGTTTAAAGGGACAGAAACCCCTAAAATTGGAGCTGCTTAACCACTTCAGCTCCGGTGTATCGTCACATATGGCGACCCATCACATTTGGCTACCCGCTGGAGTGCGCATGCGTGACGCCGCCATATGCGTTCCAACACTTTTACGTCAAAACAGCACACTAAAAGCGTCAGATTGTGTGACGGAACTGACGTTGAGCTGAGCTTGCGCAGTTATTATGTGGCTCCACCCCTAAGTCCAGGTTCAAGACCCACCATCCAAGTGGACATAGAGTTAAATTTTAATTATGCCGAGCGAAGCAAGGCCGTGCCCAAAGCGTGGCGAGCGAAGCCAGCCCGCGAGGGGCCCTGTTGCAAAGTGGTGTCTTACAATCAATAATTATACAGAAGAAGAGCTTGTCTGTAACGTCACTTCCGTGACATTATCTCATGGTTTCACTGCTCCGTATTGTCCTAAAAACTTTTGGAACGCATACCGGCAAGTTACGCATGCGCAGTGCGAAATTTCTCAGCGGATTGTCACTTCCGTAGCCAAATGTGATTGGTCGCCATATGTGACGAAACACCGGAAGGTTTTATCCACTTCCTGACCAGGCAATTTTTTGCGATACGGCACTGCATTGCTTTAACTGACAATTGCGAGGTTGTGTGACGCCTTACCCAAAAACACTTGATGCCCTTTTTTTCCCACAAATAGAGCTTTCTTTTGGTGGTATTTGATCACCTCTGCGGTTTTTATTTTTTTTCGCTATAAACAAAAAAAGACTGACTATTTTGAAAAAAATATATATATATTTTTTACTTTCTGCTATAAAACATTCTCAAAAAAATAAATTAAAAAATCTAATTTCTTCATCAATTTAGGCCAATTTGTATTCTGCTACATATTTTTGGTTAAACAAAGCTTCTTCCAGAGGCAGGGGGAAGCAATCAAGCTAACAGCTTGGGAAATCCTGAACAGACCAGGCTAAACAATCACTGTTACCATGATTATAGAAGGGACGAAAAATGAAATGTAAGGGACATTCTTCCTACTGACCACAAATTTAGGGGAAATTCTACTCAATGACCAATAATGTATGGAGCATTCCTCCTACTCACCATCAATGTAAGGAGCATTCTTCCCACTGACCAACAATGTAAGGGGCATTCTTCCCAATGACCAACAATGTAAGGGGCATTCTTCCCAATGACCACCAATGTAAGGAGCATCCTTTCCACTGAATGCCAATGTAAGTGGCATTCTTCCCACTGACCACCAACATAAGGAGCATCCTTTGCACTGATCCCAATGTAAGGGGCATTCTTCCCACTGACCCCCAATATACGGGACAGTTTTCCCAATAACCCCAATGTATTCGTTTTAGCATAGGTTCCCTGAGACCTTAAAATTGTTTTAAGGGTTCCTCAGGGATAAAAACATTGAGAAAGGCTGCTATAGAGTGTCATTTGAGTGATAGCTCAAGAGTCTACTGGGGCTGATAGCTTTATATATTAAAGATGGCAGCACCCAGCAGCAGGTTTTTACAGCATAGCTAATATAACTTGGTGTTTTAATCTATATGTTAGGTTGGCACTCTTGATGTTATGATTGGGGTGGTGACAAAGGAGAGAGTAGGCATGTCATCAGGGTCATCATCATTCGACAGTTTGCCAATGAGCCCACAGGACCAGCAGAACACTGTTTGTCGGAATTAGGGGCTTATATACTCCTAGAGGTCTATTTGTAGAAGAAAGCTCTGTGTGAATATCTCAAGCATTCACACAACTGTCACCATCATTTGTGTAATATGTTTACTTCTCATGATCGTCATCTCCATCTAGTGGTCATAATGCAGTATTTTACTTAACCACTTCAATACAGGGCTTTTATACACCCTTCCTTCCCAGACCAAATTTTAGCTTTCAGCGCTCTCACACTTTGAATGACAATTACTCAGTCATGCTACACTGTACCCAAACCAAATTTTTATCATTTTTTTCTCACAAACATAGCTTTCTTTTAGTGGTATTTAATCACTGCTGTTTTTTTTATTTTTTGCAATATAAGCGAAAAAAGAGAGAAATTTTTGAAAAAAAAACACTTTTTTTTAGTTTTTATTGTAAAATTTTGCAAATAAGTAATTTTTCTTCATAAATTTGGGCCAAAATGTATACTGCTACATATCTTTAGTAAAAATAACCCAAATTAGTGTATATTATTTGGTCTCTGTGAAAGTTATAGAGTCTACAAGCTATGGTGCAAATCATTGAAAAATGATCACATCTGATCACACCTGATGTACTGAAGGCCTATCTCATTTCTTGAGGCCCTAACAAGCCAGGAAAGTACAAATACCCCCCAAATTACCCCTTTTTGGAAAGCAGACATTCCAAGGTATTTAGCAAGAGGCATGGTGAGCTTTTTGAAGTTGTAATTTTTTCCCACAATTCTTGGAAATTTTTTTTTTTTTTTTTTTTTGCACAAAATTGTCATAATAACAAGTTATTTCTCTCACACAGCACATGCATACTTGCAATGACACCCCAAAATACATTCTGCTACTCCTCCTGAGTATAGTGATACCACATGTGTGAGACTTTTACACAGCCTGGCCACATACAGAGGTCTAAAATCCAACTAGCACCGTCAGGCATTTTACGAGCATAAATTGCACATCTCATATAATGACAACCTATCACACTTTTGAAGGCCCTGGAGCACCAGGACAATGGAAACGCCCACAAAATGACCCCATTTTGGAAAGCTAACACCCCAACGTATAATCTATGAGGCATAATTAGTCTTTTGAATGGTTCATTTTTTTCCCGAAGTTTTTGGAAACTGTGGAAAAAAAATGAAAACGCATTTTTTTTTACACAAAGTTGTCCATTCATAAGATATTTACAACACATAGCATGTACATAGCAAAAATGACACCCCAAAATACATTCTGCTACTCCTCCTGAGTATGGCGATACCAAATGTGTGAGACTTTTACACAGCCTGGCCACATACAGAGGCCCAACATTGAAGTAGCAGCTTCAGGCATTCTAGGAGCATAAATTACACATCTCATTTCTCAACCACCTATTACAATTTTGAAGGCCCTGGAGCACCAGGACAATGGAAACACCCACAAAATGACCCCATTTTGGAAAGCTAACACCCCAACGTATAATCTATGAGGCATAATTAGTCTTTTGAATGGTTCATATTTTTCCCGAAGTTTTTGGAAACTGTGGGAAAAAAATGAAAACGCATTTTTTTTTACACAAAGTTGTCCATTCATAAGATATTTCCAACACATAGCATGTACATAGCAAAAATGACACCCCAAAATACATTCTGCTACTCCTCCTGAGTGTAGCGATACCAAATGTGTGAGACTTTTACACAGCCTGGCCACATACAGAGGCCCAACATTGAAGTAGCAGCTCCAGGCATTCTAGGAGCATAAATTACACATCTCATTTCTCAACCACCTATTACATGTTTGAAGGCCCTAGAGCACCAGGACAACGGAAACGCCCACAAAATGACCCCATTTTGGAAAGCTAACACCCCAACGTATAATCTATGAGGCATAATTAGTCTTTTGAATGGTTCATTTTTTTCCTGAAGTTTTTGGAAACTGTGGAAAAAAAATGAAAACGCATTTTTTTTACACAAAGTTGTCCATTCATAAGATATTTCCAATACATAGCATGTACATAGCAAAAATGACACCCCAAAATACATTCTGCTACTCCTCCTGAGTGTGGCGATACCAAATGTGTGAGACTTTTACACAGCCTGGTCACATACAGAGGCCCAACATTGAAGTAGCAGCTCCAGGCATTCTAGGAGCATAAATTACACATCTCATTTCTCAATCACCTATTACAATTTTGAAGGCCCTGGAGCACCGGGACAATGGAAACACCCACAAAATGACCCCATTTTGGAAAGCTAACACCCCAACGTATAATCTATGAGGCATAATTAGTCTTTTGAATGGTTCATATTTTTCCCGAAGTTTTTGGAAACTGTGGGAAAAAAATGAAAACGCATTTTTTTTTACACAAAGTTGTCCATTCATAAGATATTTACAACACATAGCATGTACATAGCAAAAATGACACCCCAAAATACATTCTGCTACTCCTCCTGAGTGTAGCGATACCAAATGTGTGAGACTTTTACACAGCCTGGCCACATACAGAGGCCCAACATTGAAGTAGCAGCTCCAGGCATTCTAGGAGCATAAATTACACATCTCATTTCTCAACCACCTATTACATGTTTGAAGGCCCTAGAGCACCAGGACAACAGAAACGCCCACAAAATGACCCCATTTTGGAAAGCTAACACCCCAACGTATAATCTATGAGGCATAATTAGTCTTTTGAATGGTTCATTTTTTTCCTGAAGTTTTTGGAAACTGTGGAAAAAAAATGAAAACGCATTTTTTTTACACAAAGTTGTCCATTCATAAGATATTTCCAACACATAGCATGTACATAGCAAAAATGACACCCCAAAATACATTCTGCTACTCCTCCTGAGTGTGGCGATACCAAATGTGTGAGACTTTTACATAGTCTGGCCACATACAGAGGCCCAACATCCAAGTAGCACTGTCAGTTGTTCTAGGAGCATACATTACACATAAATTCCTGCCAACCTATCACATTGTTGAAGGCCCTTCATATTTCTAACACATAGCATGTACTGTAGAAACCAATTACAAACCAAAATACATTCTGCTGAGTAAAGGGTAAAGAAAAGATTACCTGCAGTTTTAGTAGTGCAGTGGTCCACAGAGAAGAGCATCGGTCCAGGCAGCAGGCAGGAACGTGGACAGCGACAGAAAAACAGGCAGCAGGCAAGAATAGTCAGTACAGGTAGAGATGTCAGCACAGCCAAAGCATTAGTCCAGATAGCAGGCAGGGATGTGGTCAGCAGCAGCAAAAGGATCAAAGGATCATCCATGCAGCAGGCAGGAATACTGTCCATAGTTAGTACATGCAGCAGGCAGAGGTATGGTCAGCACAGCCAGAGTATTTGTCCAGGGAGCAGGCAGTACCATCAAGCTTAGGGCATTGGTCAGGAAAGAATGGGGACAGGGGTAGAGGCTTCTCCCACCCAAATCGCTTTGAAGCCTCCGGGCAACCAGACCCTGTTATGGGAACACAGAAAACCAAAAACTGGTTTTCTGAACTCCGAACACTATTCTGGAGCCCCTCACATATGTGAGACCCCTGTGTAGGAGGGTGAAAGATCAATCCAAGGGGCAGGCAAAAACATGGTCAACAGGCCGAGGTCAGTGCAGGTAAAAGGCAGAAATAGACGGTAGACAGAGGCATAGTCGATACAGTCCAGGGTCAGTTCACGTGAAAGGCAAAAACATGGCGGAAAAACAATGCAGACGGTAGGCAGAGGCATAGTCGAGAAACAGGCCAGGGTCGGTTCACATGGAAGGCAATAATATGGTTGGTTGAGGAAGGTAAATATTCAGGACAGAAATTAAAAACGGGGAAATGGCAGTATTAGAAATATGGACTAATAATTTTCCAGAGTGTGATATCGCCTGAAGCATTCTCCGATGCAAAGGCCAGGTTGGGAGGGACAGTCGGTACAATGGAAGCTCGTATCTTTCCTAATTCCTCTTTTGGTGCACACCCGACATTTTTTTTGGCGTCGTCTTCCGGATCCTGTTGGTGGAATATGGTCTGGGAAATGGCGCTCATGTAGTCTGCTGACAGAATCGGAGCGAATGCTTTCTGGGGGGGATACTTGCTGATAAATCAGGGCAGTGACAATGTCTTCAATAAACTTTATTAAGGTGGTGGGTGTTTCTGTGGATTTTTGGTATATTATGAAAGAATTTAAAAGGGCCAAATGAAAAAAGTAAATTGCGACTTTTTTGTACCAGAATAATGATTTTCTTGTTGAAAGATAGGGCTGCAACAACTGATCGTTTAAATCCACCCCCCCCCATGTATTTATTGTACTCAGTGATACAGGTAGGCTTGCGAACGGTACCGCGTCTTCTGTGAAGTTCCACCGAGGTGTCATCGTGGATGGTGGACATGATGTACACGTCTTTTCTATCCCTCCACTTCACAGCCAACACTTCTTCGTTCCTCAAGCTTCTCGATTCCCCCCTTGGAATGTTTGTGGTGACAAGACACTGTGGGAAGCCCTTTCGGTTTTTTCTAGTTGTACCACAGGCCAAAGTTTGTTTGAGATGTAGGTGGCGGAGAAGGGGCAAACTCGTATAATAATTATCCATATAAATATGGTACCCCTTTTGGAGGAGTGGGAATGCCAACTCCCAAACAATTTTCCCACTTATTCCCATATACGAGGGACACTCAGGGGGCTGGAGCTGGGAATCTTTCCCTTCGTACACGCGGAATGCGTACACATAACCGGTGGCACTTTCACAAAGCTTGTTAAGCTTCAAGCCATACCTCGCCCTCTTACTGGGTATATATTGTTTGATTCCCAGCCGGCCTGTGAAATGCACCAGGGATTCGTCCACAGATATATTTTTTTCAGGGACATAAACTTCGGCAAACTTCTGGGAAAAAAAATTAATTAGGGGGCGAACTTTATATAATTTGTCAAAGTTTGGGTGATTTCGGGGGGGGCACTGTGAGTTGTCATTGAAATGCAAGAAGCGCATTATGATTTCGTATCGGGACCTGGACATGGCTGCTGAAAAAATTGGCATATGGTGGATGGGTCTGGTCGACCAATACTTATGAATTTCATTTTTTTTTGTAAGCCCCATGTTCAGGGTTAGGCCTAAAAACAATTTTAGCTCCACTACTGTTAGCGGTCTCCACTCAAAAGGGCGGGCATAGCTGGAGCTGGGGTTGGCTGCAATAAATTGTTGGGCAAACAGATTAGTTTGGTCCACGATGCCTTGAATCCAATCGTTTGGGAAAAATAAATTAAAAAAATCCATTTGTGTAAATCCTGCAGTGTTGACCTGCACACCCGACTGTGCTGTAAAAGGGGGGATCGTGGCTGACCCTGTGGTAGAAGGCAGCCACAATGGGTTTGCCAAGGAATCTGGAAGATGGGTTTGGGCCCTACTTCTTTGGCGTCCACTTGTGCTGGGTCTTTCCTCCTGGGGTCTACCGCCGCTGGCACTGCTGGTAGCTGCCTGGTTTTCAGATCGTCGTCTTTTTGGACGGACTACTTCCTCCTCTAAATCTGATCCAGATGTGCTGCCTTCGGGGGGCTCATATTCCAAATCAGAACCAGAATCTGAACTGAGCGGTGAGAGCTCCCCGTTGCTCTCATCGGTCAGACTCAGGATCTGGTATGCCTCTTCTGGGGTGTACATCTTTCTGGACATAGTGGCTGACTGGCTGTATGTACTCTGGTGGCAAGTGATGAGGTGGCGGGTACTCTGGTGGCAGATGATGAGGTGGCGGGTACTCTGGTGGCAGGTGATGAGGTGGCGGGTACTCTGGTGGCAGGTGATGAGGTGGCGGGTACTCTGGTGGCAGGTGATGAGGTGGCAGGTACTCTGGTGGCAGGTGATGAGGTGGCAGGTACTCTGGTGGCAGGTGATGAGGTGGCAGGTACTCTGGTGGCAGGTGATGAGGTGGCGGGTACTCTGGTGGCAGGTACTCTGGTGGTGAGGTGGCGGGTACTCTGGTGGCAAGTACTCTGGTGGCAGGTGATGAGGTGGCGGGTACTCTGGTGGCAGGTGATGAGGTGGCGGGTACTCTGGTGGCAGGTGATGAGGTGGCGGGTACTCTGGTGGCAGGTGATGGACAGGTACTCTGAGATGACAGGTACTTTGAGGTGACAGGTACTCTGAGGTGACAGGTACTGAGGTGACAGGTACTGAGGTGACAGGTACTGAGGTGACAGGTACTCTTTATTTAGGAGGGGCGATCTGGGCACAGTAGTACATGTAATTAGTAACTCACTGTTAGCTGATCTCTTCTCCTCACACTGGATCGGTGTGTGAGGAGAAGAGCCCAGCAACAGCAGTTACTGTGTGACTGTGTGTGTTTATTTACATTAGTGACCGGCTGTGATTGGACACAGCCGGTCATGTGATGCAGAGCCATGTCATTGGCTACAGTGATCGGGGCTGAGCTGTATCCAGGGGAAAAGCCTCAGCCCCGATCACCGCTCTGATCACTCCTCTTCCGCCGGAACCCGCCTCATACACGCTTCCCAATGCCGCTCTGCATCCGCCGTTACCGACGCTCCGCCGCCCGCCGCCCGCCGCCCGCCGCCCGCCGCCCGCCGCCGCCGCCGCTTCAATACCCCCATCGGGGAACGGCTGTGTCCTGAGGGACACAACGGTACCCCGATCGCCGCTCTGCGGGCCCCCAGGGGCCCGCAGTAGCGGCGGAAAGCCGAGGCCGTCATATGACGCCCACCCAGGATGGGAGATCCCATCTGTGGACGTCATTTGACTATGGCCGGGTATTGAAGCGGTTAAATACCTTAGTTGGGAAAATACAGCATTATGGCCACTAAATGGAGCTGACGATCATAGGAAATAAACATATTACACAAATTACGGTAAATATTCGTGACAGCTGTGCGAATGCTTAAGACATTTGCACAGCAATGTTTTTATACATAGACTCCCTAGTTTTGGATCATAGGAAAGTACAGGAAATACCAAAGTCAAAAGCATTTCCTACAGAGGAGGTACAGTAGTCGGGTAATATCAGAGGTCAATGCCATGTGAACCGTCTGAGATAAATGTCAATGTAAAAAGGTAGCCCAAACAGAAATTAACAGTTGTGTCACACTCTGTCCTTGTCCCTCTTATTGTGCCCCTACATCTGTACCCAGTTACATGGGCTTCCAATGGAGGCTATAGGTGGGCACTTCAAAACACATCACAAAAGCATGGTCCACTGTTGTCACATCACAAAGCCTGCCATGAGATTTGTCATACAGCCATTATTACTGGAGTTTATCCAAGTAAAGATGAAATGACTGAAAAGAGGCTGCAGGATATCAGTGGCACTAAGATACAAAAAAGATAAAAACAAATATTTTAATGCAAAAAAAAACAAAAACATGGCAATAATTTCTGATCCACTGAACTTTAGCAAACCAAATCAGTTAGGAATTGCATCTACTTTAACTGTCAGGGTGGAACTGGTCTTTAATTGTACAAATAAAAAAGTACACAACAAGACGTCTAATTATTAGCTGCCTATAAAACATATGTAGCTGCTTCTGAATTGTCTCTTAATAGACACAGCTAAAGATCGGAATTTAATTTTATCCTCTGTTGCTCTGGTCATTTATTATTTGCATGAAATGAAATAGGGAATTTTTTGCTTGAATACACCAATTAACTAGATATAATTACAGGAGGAAATGGTATGTACGCCGACCTCGAGGAGAAGAGTTACAGAACGACGGCATATTTTGCGGTCGCATTATGAACGTCTAATTAGTCTTTTATGACTTCCCAAGTTTCGTGTTATGTTGGATGAGTTGTTTCCAGGAGTGTGTTCACAAAACACGCTCTCAATGGATGCAATGAATAGACTAATAATGTCAGCCGTTATCATTCAGCCACTTGTGATAGACACGGCCATGCATTCAAAACTTTTACACAAAGAAAGTTCACTCATTCAGCAAGATAGGCTTAATTGCACTTAACCTGTTTTTATGGCTTTGTATATTTTATTAACTATGCAGGGATTAGCACAATGCTAGAAAGAATCGAGTGAAATCAATCAGTGAACTACTCATGCTTAGAAAACACTGCAAACTGCGAAATTCAGTTTATATTAAAGCTGAAAGTGGTTATAAAGGATAAAGGTTTTTCTCCCTTAATGCATTCTCTGCATTAAGGTAATAGTCCTTTTAGGTGCGGCTGCATACCCCCCCAGGCGCCTTAGCCCCCCTAGCCCCCCTGAGCATGATCTCAATCTAGTGCTGTGCCCAAGAGCTGCAGCACTGCTCTTTCTCTCTCTCTGTCTTCACTGGACTCAGTGAGACCAGCGGGCGCCATTGGGTCTTGCTGCTTGCAATCAAATCCATGATGAAGCAGTGGAGGGCGGGCCCGAGCCGTACTGTGTGTGTCAATAGACAGGGATCGAGATACTGATAGATATATATATATATATATATATATATATATGGCTTTTTTTTAGCAGGAACGTGGGGGAACGCAGTTCCGGCACCTCCAGAACTGAATGGTAAGGGGTGCTGGAGGGTCCATTGATGCTAGCTGCTGGGGAATTTATTGTTGCTGGAGGGGATCTATTTTTACGGAGGATGCTAGCTGCCGGGGGGTCTTCTGTTGCTCGTGGGGGATCTATTGTTGCTGGGGGGCGGGTCTTATGCTGCAAGGGGGTCAATCGTTGCTGGGAGTGATCCACTGTTGAGGGAGGGGTCGTTGTTGCTGGCTGCTGAAGGGTCTGTTGATGCTGGCTGTTGGGAATCCATTGTTGCTGGTGGGGATCTATTGTTGCTGGGGTGTTTATTGTTGCTAGATATACAGTATTTCACTGTCCTTGTTATCGTTAACAAATTCCATACAAAATACTTAGCACCTCAAAATTATATTTGGTTCTGTATTCTGGGAGGTGGGTAAGAAGTAGACCCAAGGAATGGTGCTCAGAGGTGGATAGGGGGTGGAGTCAAAGTGTGACTCGGAAGGGAGGAGTTCCTGTACCTATTCTCTGAGAAAAGACGACCTGTGTATATTTATATATATATATATATATATATATATATATATATATATATATACACAGTATCTCACAAAAGTGAGTACACCCCTCACATTTTTGTAAATATTTTATTCTATCTTTTCATGTGACAACACTGAAGAAATTATACTTTGCTACAATGTAAAGTAGTGAGTGTACAGCTTGTATAACAGTGTAAATTTGCTGTCCCCTCAAAATAACTCAACACACAGCCATTAATGTCTAAATCACTGGCAACAAAAGTGAGTACACCCCTAAGTGAAAATGTCCAAATTGGTCCCAAAGTGTTAATATTTTGTGTGGCCACCATTATTTTCCAGCACTGCCTTAACCCTCTTGGGCATGGAGTTCACCAGAGCTTCACAGGTTGCCATTGGAGTCCTGACTACACTTGTGTGGCAACTAAATTTACCTCTCACAAACACACACTAATGGTAACGATCAAATTCCTAGCACCTATCTAGTCTAATCTAGGCGGGTGCTAGATATATAGATGGTGGACAAGAGCAACTTTGGGAATTATGGCAGAGGGATATCACTGTTGGGGTATCCAAGACCTATAAAAAGTCAGAGGCAGTTTCTACCTATAATTAACCACTAGCCGACCAGCCCCCGCCGTTATACTGCAGCAGGTTAGCATGGCTGCACAAATCAGGGTAGCCGTACGTCGCTTCTTTATGACATCAGAGCAGGCGTGTGCACGTGTCCCCAGAGCCGATGCACATGCGGGGAACCCGCGATCACTCGTGACAGAGCGAGAACTGGGATCTGTGTGTGTAAACACACAAATGCCTGTTCTCTCAGGGGAGAGGGGAGAGATAGTGTGTTCATACTAAGTATGAACACCGATCTCTCTCCTCCCCTAGTCAGTCCCATCCCCCCTACAGTTAGAACACACCTAGGGAACACAGTTAATCCCTTGATTGCCCCCTAGTGTTAACCCCTTCCCTGCCAGTGACATTTATACAGTAATCAATGGCTATTTTTAGCTCTGATCACTGTATAAATGTCAATAGTCTCAAAATAGTGTCAAAAGAGTCTGATCTGTCCGCTGCAATGTCGCAGGCCTGATAAAAATCGCAGATCGCCGCCATTACTAGTAAAAAAAAATAATAATAATAAAAATGACATAAATCTACCCAGTATTTTGTAGACGCTATAACTTTTGCGCAAACCAATCAATATACGCTTATTGCATTTTTGTGTTACCAAAAATATGTAGAAGAATACATATCGGCCTAAACTGAGGAAAAAAATTTTTGTTTTTTTTAAATTTGGGATATTTATTATAGCAAAAACAACAAAATATTGTGTTTTTTTTTTCAAAATTGACGCTCTTTTTTTTATTTATAGCGCAAAAAATAAAAACCGCAGAAGTGATCAAATACCACCAAAAGAAAGCTCTATTTGTGGGGAAAAAAGGACATACATTTTGTTTCGGTACAATGTCGCATAACCACACAATTGTCAGTTAAAGCGACGCAGTGCCGTATCGCAAAAAATGGCCTGGTCAGGAAGGAGGCAAATCCTTCTGGGGCTGAAGTGGTTAAATAGCAAATTTCTGCTGACTGACTCTTTTTTTTCATTCCTACAGTGCTTTATTATAACTTTACATTTTACAAGAAGAACTTGTATTTTACATTTGATTCTGGGTACATTGTTGCATTTTCTCTTTAAACTGAACTCTGCCAGTAGGTTTGCATGATTAATGGGGCTTTTCAGCTCTTTTTTATGAGCAACCCCATAAGCCCTTGTAAATAGGTTGTATGAGAGCCAGCACCACTGACCACTGATACAATGCTCACTAACCTGCAGACAAAGTGTGATAAATGTATAGCTCTGACTTATATCGAATGTAGTGAATAAATCATTTTCTTTCGGTTTTTTTTTTTCCTGTTCATCCTCTTTTGCACAGTTTTCTGCAGTATAAGGCATCAAAGCTTAAAAAACTTTAAGGAATTCTACAATCTTGTTTATTTGTTTTATATTTGTACAGTAAAAGTATACAGAAAAACCAAAACTTTTTCTTTAGTTTTAGATAGAATTGGGATTGAGTAAACCAGATTTTTTTGCCATCTGTTTCCCATTGGGTAGATTTTCCTTTACTTCCTGTCAGGGGCATAGCTACAGGGGTCACAGAGGTCCCAATTGTGCCACGGCCCTATGTTACTGGGACCCGTGTGGCTCCCCTGTTCTACACCTGGATAGGAGGGGCAGTAGGGACGGCATATGGAGTATTCTATCCCCTCCATTTTCAATAAAAACCTGCATCTCCTCCTCTCCCTCCCGCAGGCATTCAGTGGCTTCAGGAGGAAATTAAAGGGGGATTGGTTTCTCGATATGTTGCCCCGCTAACCCTCCTATCAATTTCACTTGTTTCCATCCCCCCCCCCCCCGGCCTCCTTTGTGCTCCCCTGTCCCCCCTGCAGCTCTGCCGGCTTCCCTTCTCCCAATGGCTGCTGCAGGGGATGCATCAGGATGGAGAGTGGGGGAGGGGCTGGAAAATATGCCATTTACCAGCCCCTTTCTTTTTTGATTAAACAGAGTCAGTAATTGGTACCAGTCACTCATTGTGTTCATTCATAATTGAGGCATTGTAAACTGTGTGAAATATCAGAAGCCTGTGTAGACCTCTCATGTGTCACCAAAATTCAAAAAAATTATAAAAAATACAATTGTAAAAAAATAAAATTTAAAAAATAAAAAATAAAATAACAAAAATAAAAACTACTGACACCAGTGGCAGAACTACTAGGGTTGCAAGGGTTGCACTTGCAAGTGGACCTTGGCGTTCTGTCACTGTGGGGGAGTCCCAAGATGGCAGGAAGGGGGCCCACTGCAGAACACGTGAAAGTGTCCCGCTGCGGGACTGTAATAAATGGGGCCGCACAATGGGAGTAAATGGCCCTGAGATTAGTGGGAAGGTCCCTGGGCTCAGAGGGAAGGGCCCCATACAGGGGTCGGGGGGTCTTCATTGTTTCTTGCACTGGGGCCCAGAAGGTTCTAGTTAGACCTCTGCTTCCTGTCCTGTAGACCCAACAGCAAATGAGAGAAAATCTCACTTATCATTTAGGACTGTAACTAATGTGTAGTAATGTTTTAAAAAAACTGGTTCTCTGCAAATAATCCAATGAAAGAACAGTTTTTTTTATGTATAGCTTGTAAATATATCAGACATAGCATTGTTTCTACATGGCCAGTTAATCTCCATACTCTAATAACATCATCCAATTGGTCGCATTGGACGGTAAGTGTCTCCTTTCTCCATTGCAACCTGCACCAGAATCTCCAGTGTTGGCTTGTGTTGGCCATTTATGAAGATGTCTCTATAAATAGTTTGCTTCTGTAGAGGTAAAGGCTAACCATCCTCTGAGGTGAAAGTCACAAAAAAGTGATTACTGTACGCCTGGCTTATCTGATTTAATTACAAAGTAATCTGATCTTTTTTGTGTACGACCACACTGGATGGTTTGATATTGGTGCAGACACTGGGAGGGGGTTACCCAATTAAGATGCACTCCCGGAGCTTGATTTCCCCGTGATGCCATCTATCAGGTGCACTTTTACTAGATAAAAGCTGAGATCATGTGGAACACAGGACACCATCCTCTTAAATGGGACACTTGCTATGCTATTGCCTGACCTGTCTAAACAAACCCTGGAGATGTGGGTGGAAATAGATAAGGGACGTTGTCACCTGGCGATGTCACCTGGTGGCACCGCCCTCTTGTGACCGCTGCATGTTGGGTCGGTGATGTCACATGGGGTCGGTGTCACCAGGTTACATCTCCAGGTGGACCCCCCCTTACCTATTTAACGACTGTCAGATGGCGGAGCAGGCAGTCAGTGGTTAGTACCCCTGAGTACGCCTCCCACTGAGTTAACAAGGACGTTGAGTCAGAGCCGTGAGTATGCGAGACACCCTGAACCACCTGAGCAATGGCCTGAATGCATAACGTGTCTAACAAAAGGTTTTCAGTCACCAGAAACAAGGTCTGCCCTAAAGCACCACCCCATGTTGAAGGCATGTGGCCTGGTATGGTTTGGGGGGGGGGTGCTCGCTCATGCCCCACCCCTTTCCTGGCCTGCCAGGCTGCATGCTCAGATAAGGGTCTGGTATGGATCTTGGAGGGGCCCAATGCCGTTTTTAAAAAAAATTGGCGTTCCCCTTAAAATCTATACCAGACCCAAAGGGCCTGGTATGGATGGGGGGGGGGAGACCCCCACGCTGTTGGTTTTTCAAATGTTTCTATTGCCAGCAATGTTTTTATTTTCATTCAGCTGTCAGCAGGGAAGCCCGCTGACAGCTGATGACTCATTCGTTGTTAAGGACGCAGCAGCCGGCTTCCCGGGCCAATCCTTCATGACCGGCAGCTATTCACTGTGTGCTTGGTGTCATCCTGCCGATGACACACGAACAGGCGATGTTCGGGCCGAAGTAATGCTCGGCCCAAACTGCTCGCCCAACACTAGCCAATTGTCTTTTGCCTTCGCTGCCAGACCTTATACATAAAGATTAGGTGGGTTTTATCTCTGGGCGCAAAGCTAGGAATAACACTACTAAGAGCATACACCTGATATTTTTCGCACAACAACACAAGACTCCTGCCTGCCTTCTCTCGTTTGGCGCAGAGAAGGGTTTTGATCATCTAAAATAGGCCTTTCTTCCCCATCCCTGAAGCAAGTTGGAATGGGCACCATGATTCTCTCTGGTATCATGTCGTTGTGCTCTTCTCCATTCGTGACTGTCCTAGTTAATGGACTCGCCTCGGTCCCCTTGCCCAATTGATAATGGAATCCACCAGGGGTGTCCTTTATCCCTCTTATTCGTTATTATCATAGAACATTTAGTGCAGCACTTCATCAGAATACTTTGATTAACTGAATTCAGACCCCATCCACGCACTCTAAATGTTCCCTTTACGCAGATGACTTACACCTTTATGTTACTCAACCTCACCTTAGCATTCCCTCTATCTTGGCCAAAATACAGTGATTTAGTTCATTCAGCAACTTCAAACTAAATCTTGCCAAAACTGAAGCATTAAACGTAACTCTTTCCAGTAATGTCTTATCATCTTTACATGCTAATTTCCCATTCTGCTGGCAACACAGATCTATCACCCACCTAAAGAAAGCTATCCCCTCCCAGCTTGCGGACCTTTACGCATTAAACTACAACCCCCCTGCTTATCAAAATACGTAGAGCGCTAGAAACCTGGCACAACATGAAAATGACTTAATTCGGCAGACTAAACATCTTGAAAATGAATATCCTCCCTAAATTATTATACATATTCCAGACCATTCCTATTCCGGTTCTGACCCCTTTCTTACAAACCCTTCATTCCTTTGTGATACAATTTGTCTGGCATCATAGACGGTCACACATAAACTATAGAGTCTGGTGTAAACATAATTGTCTGATGGGGTTGGGCTCCCAGATTTTGAATGATATCATTCTTCCACTTTGCTCCCACATATGTTAGACTGGTTTACGGTGCCAGCATCCCGAAGGCTAGTGAAAAACTAGCCCAGGTGAGGACCGCACTGGATTGTTGGACATTTATTAAAACACAGAAGCTACAGGATTTGTAGCTGCTGACTTTGGTAGAAAGGTCCCAGGCCTCCTTCGGTCTAATGAGAACCTCCGGGGCCAGAGACAGCTGACATCCTTCTGTATATGGTGGGTTGTGAGGCATAGTGGGTGCAAAGTAGTTAAAGTCAGTGGGCGCCAGACATGTCTTGAATACAAAAAAAGATTTTTATTTCTCTTAATAGAACTTTGGGAGAGAGGGTTAGGGCCAAGACACCCTTAGGTAGTTTCAAGATTAATTGGCAGACTCCGAGACTTCAACAGGACAGCCATGCAGGGAAAGGCATCCAGTCAGATACCACATCTGCATGTGTAGGAATGTTGTCTCCTATGGCAACAGTCTTTAACAATTCCTAACACAAAGTGTAACATTTCCTTCACTTCCACTGCAATCACTTCTTGTAGTTCTTCAGCTCCCTGAGCTCCTAGTCTCTCTCACTAGGCTAGACGATTCTCTACCACAGAATCCCTTGAGCTCCTCCAACCTTCACTGTAGTATCTTCCTCAAGTGTCACCCCCGCTTCTCTGCTCGGTTCCTAACTTGGCTGTTCTGCAAGCATCACCTCCGCTGGCAGGGTCCCTGGCTTGATACCCACTGAAGTTTCCCGATTCTCCACCGTCCCCGGTTGGTGAGAATACTGCTCCGGTACTTGCTTCAGTTACTCACAGTGGTCCCTGGTAACAAGGTAGTTGGTCCCTTAGTAGCAGCAGCTTCCCCTCTACCTCTGACCATGACAGGTTCTCTGGCTGGCAGAACCGTCACTTCTGGTTGTACTGCAAGCCACAATCCCAACCCTGAGCTGCTCTCTTGCTTCTGAATAGACCCTCACACAGCCTAGCAGACAGATGTGCCTGGGATAGGCCCAATCTCCGGCCTAGCAGCCCGGGCAATACAACATACGTCCACCCAGACAGAAGTCCAGGTGGCACAGAACACCGATCACCTGACACCATCCAAATATATAGGCTCTCCCAGCAGGCCAAGGGATTCAAGCAAACCCCTGCCCATTGGCTGAGGTATACCCATAATCTGACCGTGCATTGCCCTCTCTCTTCTCTTATCTAATGCCACCAGGTACCCAGCCACCTATATCCATAATCTGACCTTGGATTGCACTCTCTCTTCTCTTATCTAATGCCACCAGGTACCCAGCCACCTATATCCATAATCTGACCTTGGATTGCCCTCTCTCTTCTCCTATCTAATGCCACCAGGTACCCAGCCACCTATATCCATAATCTGACCTTGGATTGCACACTCTCTTCTCTTATCTAATGCCACCAGGTACCCAGCCACCTATATCCATAATCTGACCTTGGATTGCCCTCTCTCTTCTCTTATCTAATGCCACCAGGTACCCAGCCACCTATATCCATAATCTGACCTTGGATTGCCCTCTCTCTTCTCTTCTCTTATCTAATGCCACCAGGTACCCGGCCACCTACTGGCAGAAGTGAAAAGTGCAGCAGTGCCAGACTTAGGAAGGAATCAGATGATCCCTAACAATTAGCCAAGGTAGCTACTCCTGGCAGGTAAATTTAGGAGCAACCCTGCCTAAACTCCAGGGTGCTACACTTTTATTTTATTTTATTTTTTAAAGACAGGACAACCTCTTTAAATTGTTACAATATCCATTTCTCTCAAAATCCTAGGGTAACAACATTTATTAGCTGTTATAAGATGGTAATTCCAAGCAGATGTTCCTCCCTGTATTTACCACACGCCAGCTTGTCACCTTTTATACAGTATAAACCTTTTCCCTCAAACAGCCCTTGTAAAGGAACAGATTGAACATGAAATTTACAAAACATTGTTCTGCAGTACGAAGTTATGCTATGAAATGTCATCCTGGTTGATTGTCATGCTGTTCAGCTTTTAATGTCTCTGATTAGAGCAGTGCTCGATATTGCTGCAAAAATTAAAGAAGAACCCAGGTCTAATAATTAAAAAGCAGGAGATTTTTTTAGAATTAGTATAGGCAGGTGCAGTCTACTTTCTCCTCTGCAGATGGTGCTCAGCCACAGTGGCATTGCAGAGTCAAGATTAACATGGTTCCTCTATGGTTTCCTGAGTCACTGGGGAAGCCATCTGATTGGATGCTGCCATCCCATGTGACTCTACTGTCCATCTTGGGTCAGGCAGAGTCTTTTTAAGACCCTGGCTACCAGGTTTGGCGTGCATTTTGCGAGTGGGTAATGTAAGGACAGGTCACCCATCTGTCATGCCGCGTACACACGAGCGGACTTTACGGCGGACTTTGCCCGGCGGACTGGATTTCGTCGGACAATTCGATGTGTGTGGGCTCCAGCGGACTTTGTTTTCTCAAAAGTTGGGCGGAATTAGATTTGAAACTTGTTTTAAATTTATCCGACGGACTCTTCTTTCTAGCGGACAAACCGATCGTCTGTGTGCTAGTCCGACGAACTCAAACTGACGCATGCTCTGAAGCAATTACAAGACGGAAGCGCTCGGTCTGGTAAAACTAGCCTTTGTATTGAAGCTAGCACATTCCTCTTCTGTCGTCTTTTAATACAGCCTTTTTTTAGGATTGATAATGCGAGATGAATGAAGTTTTTTTTCTGCTTTATATTCACACAGAGTTCTCACAAACTTCTTTCTTTGTGATTTATCCTCCTGCCATGACTAATATAATATTTTGTAACAGCCAGATCTCCATAACTTTTAAATTTTAAAAAATTTTTTTGTTTTTTTTTATTTCAACACTTTAGCTATTTTACAATGTGTGTTAAATGCTAACCACATTTTTGGTGTGTATTTTCAAGTTACCACAATTAACATTCATATTTTGTGTTGTTTTAAAGAACCTTAATGAGGTTGTTGTCCCTTGTTCATTAGACATAGGGGGGGTGTATTTAACAAAGGCAAAATCATTTTTCACTCCAATTGCTAATTATACATATAATTCCACATAAAGAGCATTTTGAAGTGTGTTCGCTGTGGATCCGAGGGGCACATGCAAGGAAGCCCAAACCAAAACAATTAATTTTTATTTGACATGATTTTCGGAAAAAATCAGCAGAGCTTCCCCCGAGCTTGTTTTTGCCAAAAGGCTTAAATCATTTAAGAATATCAAGTGAAACGTTCACTTGAGAAATTGCACACCAAGTGCACTTGTTGGAAGTGCAGTCGCAGAAAAACTGAGGGGAAGAGCTTTAATTCGGGGAAGCTGATTTATTCCTAAAATCATGTAAAATCAAAATGAATTCTTTTTAGTTGACAAAAACACACATATAGGGGTTGATTTCCTAAAGGTAAAAAGCCTGTGCATTTTGGAAATTGCATTTGTCCTCTGCAAGAGCAGTTGCTCCCAAGCTTTATTAAATGTGAAGCAGCTCTGCTGACTTCCATCATCCAATCATGTGCAAGCAAAAATTATTTTTTTTTGGTTTTACTTGCACAGGATTGGGTACTCTTTGCAAAGTCAAGCTTTTAACTAATTTCTGATGCTCTGGAGCAATTGCACTTGCAGAGGGCAACTGCCCTCTGCAAAGTGCACAGACTATTTGCTTTTCTCAAATCAAGCCCATAGTCTTTTCGACCTGTACCTGCCTACTCCCAAACAAAATGGCGTCTTTTAATCAAAAGACATAGGCAAGAATGTAAGGTAAACAAAAAAGTATTTTTTTGATAAACCAAAAAATTAGGAAGGCAACACTGGACACACTTTTAGAATCTGGGAAGCCTTTCGTCCCCCAGGACACACATCAAGTTTGAGGACAAGAAAATAGGTATCTTGCGACTATAGGGAGCACAGGGAGCACAGTCAGAACAGCCAGAAACCAGGCAATCACTTTCGACTCTTCCGTGTAGCCTTCCCTCCACGGTTCTCTGCAGCCTTCCCTCCACGCTTCTCTGCAGCCTTCCTCGGAGGTTGTGCCTCTGGTGGTGTACTTGGGGCAGGAGGAGGAGGAGTAGGAGTGGCTTCATCTGCTAGATATGTGGTAGCAGTAAGCTCCCCTCTCAAGCCCTTCTGGTAAGCCTGGAAAAATAGACCCTCACAGAGGAGGCGTTGGCCCTTTTCCAACTCCTGTAATCTGCAGGCTATATAGGTGCCATACGCCTCCTCTACATTGGGAGGTTTACTCAGGATCCGGCTTGCTTCCCGTATGAGCTCTAGGGATTCCTGCTCTGTTGCAGTCATCCTCCTGGGCCTTTGGTGGAGAATGCGGAGGGGAGGCACCTGGCACTCCGTGCGGCTTCTACTTGGCCCAGCCACAGCCTCCTCCTCTCTCCCACTGGGCAAGGCCTCCTCCTCTCTCCTACTGGGCAAGGCCTCCTCCTGGCTGAGGTCATCCTGTGTAAAAAAAAGGGACATAGTTGTAATTTTCTGTTAGGCAATCACACACAATTTTCAGCTCCTAACTTTCAAAGATAATTACACAAAATAGTAAAGGCTATCTATTTGACCACACCATTATTTCAGATGATCAACAAGATCTGAAGTTACGTATATATTTGGCCACTACTGTCTAGTGATATGTCTACATATTACTCTTTGTGCAGAAGTGATTTTTGATGAAGCACTTTCAAAATTAACACCTTAACATCATTAATAACATTTACACAATCCCAAAATCTTAAAAAAAGTATACCTGGCTGAAGCTGGGCGCATCCACTTCATCTATGGTGAAAAGGCCCAGTTCATCCTGGGACTCCTCAGCTGGGGTGGAGGTGGATGGAAGGCTGGAGGGAAGGCTGGAGGGAAGGGTGGGGGGAAGGGTGGAAAGGGATTGCCTGGCTTCGGTCTGCTCATCCAGGAATCGCAGTTTGTGGTAATACCACAACTTGGGTACATAAACTTGGTCAGCTGCTGCCCCGGATCTCAGCGACTCCTGGATTTTTCTGTGTTCCCGCTTATACATATTACGCAAGATACCTATTTTCCTGTCCACAAACTTGAGGTCTGCCTGGGGGAGTCGAGTCTTCACAAACTCTAAAAGTGTGCCCAGTGTTGCCTTCCTAACATCACGATTATAATATTGGGGGTGTTTGACCTCCCAGAGGTTTTTCTTCTGCTCATATAGATCAATGAAATGGGTCAAAAACTCTTCCTCTTTAAAGGGATTCATTAGTTCTGCAAGACAAGACACAAGATCAAAACTTAAATGTCAGTCCCAAATCTCAGGATTAGTTTGTGTTGTAATCTAGGGGACACACACGGGGACACACACAAACACACACACACACACACACACACACACACACACACACTTTAATCTTACCTTCGTTTGTGCCGCTCGCTACTTCCGCACGGACATACATAGGCCATCGTACTAGCTTTATATACACTGCGCATGTGTCATGCTCCGCCTGCGTCGCCCGCCCCTGACGTTCGTATATACGATTTGGCCCCGCCCCTTCACTCTTCGTTGCGCAGTGGGAGTAGATAGCAAAAGATGGCGGAGCGATTAAGTGAAAGTAGCGCGGAGGAAAGCCCGGAGCCCCAAACATCCACATCCCGGAGGAGATATAAGGCCACCAACATGTCTTTTGAAGAGATGGTGGAGATGGTGTCCATATTAAGAAGGGAGGACTACGATGGCAAAAAAGGACCGTACACACGACCAAATCTGAGAAAGGACAAAATAATGTCCTCAATTGTCACCGCTCTTGAAGAGAAATTTGGGACAAAACGTTCGAAAGAACAATTGCGGAAGCGGTGGTCTGACATAAAAAGTCGTGAGCCAGAACAATATTGGCGAATAAAGAAGCTGCTGAAAAAAAGTAAGTACTTGTGTTTTACTATTGAGATACAGAACTTGCATGCTGATCCTTATTTTTGGCGGTTTTTCTGCATCGTTCGTAAATACCGTTCTTTGGAATAGATCGGATACTTTAGAAACTGACGTTATTTTTTCGCCAAATACGATGGGACAGGGTTGGACATACATTTATGGCTTGATAATTTGTCGAATTCCCACAATGAGTTGATGTGGTGTAGATGTGTTTGAAAATATAATGCTTCATCAAAAATGATTCAGTGTAATGTAGGGACAGGACACAGCAGCTGTTTCCACATCTGGACTCACGAGCACTATAGTTAGTGGGAATGATTTAGCAGTCCCACTAACTAATGTTCTTCATTTTTATTTATTCAAAAATTTACTTTCAATTTTATTCCGTACGTTTTTTGGCTCTGCGTAACTTCTGCATACTTTCAGCTATTAAAACCATTCAACTATTAAAATGTTTGTCTCTTTTAGCTGATGTGTGGTCATTTTCAAATTTTTTACTACCATTTATACTTTATTAAATACTAATTTTTTTTGGAAGTTTTTTCAACATTGAATTCAATGGGAGCATGCTTGAAATCCTCAAATTCTTCTTCCGCTCCCAAAAGTTTCAGCTCCTTCATACTTTCACCTAGAGACACCAAACAAACTTTACAATGTTCACTAAATATTCAGCTATCTGGCTATATCCTTTCAGTTTGATATTTTTTTAATTTTTGGAGAAAAAGCTTTTTGTTTACAGGTCATTTCGTGACATTTTAGACATTAATCAGAGTGTACTGTGTTTGTTTTGTTGCCATGGTTACCAAAGCTTCTGTTATACACAGGGGTGGAGGTGGCTGGAGCATCTCAGCTCTGATTACAGAGCCCGGGGGGAGGGGACAGACTCACCATGTACTGATTTATAATATAGGAATATGATGGGGCAGTTTTGATGGCGGTCATTTTAGCCATTTAGCTATTCTGCATTCCCACGCATTTTGCTAAGGAAATGCATTTTCTAGTGTACTATGTGACCATAACTAAATTTTTGAGGGGTAATACACATAGGAGATCATTGAGGTGTCAGCATCTGTGAAAATTGCCCAAAAAAATGCATTCTTTATAATTGTTGTTCAGAGGTAATGTTCATCCTGTCTTCAACATTTATTATGATGCCAAATTGGCAAAAAATATTAACCAACGTTTTACTTTATTTATTAAAACCTAAAAGATCAGTGTGTTTTAACTATACCTTTTTTTCAAATCTCATAGGGGAGAAAAGACTCAGACAACAGTCCAAGGATCTCAGGACCCCCCCAAGTCACCAGCCTGAGGCCGAACCTACCCCAAGCCCCAGCCCAAGACCACGCCCACCCGACGACTTGAGGAAGGAGAGGTGGAGGAAGTGTGCGAGGTTTCAAGCCCACCAAGTGAGTGACTGACACCCCAGCTTGAGTTACTGTATTTTGGCGTGCATATTGTAAACCTTGTTTTTATTCACTCGTTTTAGGTGAGTTTCTGGTTGTGGAAAGCCAAGCGGCAGAGCACTTCACCACAGACAGTGCACAAAGATTAATTGGCCAGATTATGCTGTGGAATGGCCACATAGATCAAATGCGTGAACAAATTCACAGCATGAAACTTCGCCTGGACTCCATGCAACAGGAAATGAAGAACATGATTGATGTTTTGCGCCGAATATAATCACGTTTGGCCTAAAAACATCAATCATGTTCTTCATTTCCTTGGGAAGTTATTTTGTTCTTTAAAATTTTGTTACTATTTTGGGGGTATACCCAAATTTACAATGTGTGATGCACACGGTGTGTCATCATGTGCTATCTTCCATCATGGGTTAGCAATGTACTTGTTTTGTGTTTGCAATCCCTTCATCCTGAAAATTCTTTGGTGGTGAGAGGAACCAAAAATGGGATTGCACACACAAAACACGTACATTGCTCTCCCATGATAGGAGATAGCACATGTTGACTTGACACTTTAGTAAAGCTCAATTTTGAGCATCTTATAAATGACCAATTTCTGCAAGGGTGACATTACATGCACCGTTCTAGAAATATTGAACTTTGTAAGTTCATTTATTGTAAGTTTTGTTTCTAAAAACACTGTTGTGTATGTAAATCTTGTTAGATAAAGGTCTATATATTTGTGAAAAAATGGCTTGAAGAATTTTGTAAAATATAATTTTTTTACACAACGTAAAATATTTGTGAAAAAAAAAAAAAAAAATATGGTAAAAAATGCACCTTTCAATGTGCACCAAGTAAAATTTTTTACCCTATACAATGTGTGTGGCTGTTTCTTGAAGTCAAAATTTGTGTTTTGTTTTTGTGGGCCTGATTAAGTAAAGCTAAATGCACTTGACACTACTACAAGTGCACTAGGAGACAGACATAACTTAAAGGTAAACAACAATAAAAACAAGATATTTAGATAAACCAATTTTCTTTTTTATTTTTGATAGAAACTTACAGCTGTTGCTGAATAGCAATGGCCCCCCGACCATTAAAATAATTCACATAACGGTCACGCACTTGACGTGCGGTTCGGGGGGCCAAGCCAATACGCCCAATTTCTAGGCCTGTGAAAGTGCTACTAGCCTCTTCCAGTCTGGGCTCAGGCCCAACAGAGGATAGATATGTAGCTGAATGTCTCCTTAAAAAGTTATGCAAGATGCAGCAAGCAAGGATGACGTGGTTGATTTTATAGTCCGCCAAATTAATAGCCGTAAGGAAGATACGGAACCGGCTGGCCAGAATACCAAAGGCATTCTCCACAACCCTTCTTGCTCTGGCCAGCCGATAATTAAATACCCTCCTCTCAGGGGTGAGTGTCCTTTGGGGGAACGGCCTCATCAAGTTCTCACAGAGAGCAAATGCTTCATCAGCAATAAAAACTGAGGGGAGTCCATCCACATTATCGTCATCAGGTGGCAATTCCAGGCCACCGGTCTGGAGACGATGGCACAGCTCGGTCTGTGCAAAGACTCCTCCATCAGACATCCGGCCGTTCTTCCCCACATCCACAAACATAAACTCCAAATGTGCCGAGACCACCGCCATCAAAACTACACTATGGAACCCCTTGTAGTTAAAGAAATAAGACCCCGAATGCGGTGGTGGCACAATCCGGACGTGCTTCCCGTCAATCGCCCCTACACAGTTGGGAAAGTCCCAACGGTCAGCGAACTGGGAGGCCACAGTCTGCCATTCCTGTGGACTTGTAGGAAACTGTGGAGTGCAAAAAAAATAAGATAAGGACTTTAATAAGAAAAATTGTATATCAGATTACACCAAAACATTAGTAAACAACAGCAGTCAGATATTATGAATATGTGTGTTTGTAATTGAAATGTTGAAAAACATAAGGCACACTTATAAGATTACTCACCCCCTATGATGGCCCATTGATACATTTGAATGTGGGGGGAGGGGTTCTAATTAGGTTAACAAACACACCTGACTGGCTGAAACATTTGTGGGGTGGGGGAGGGGTTCTAATTAGGTTAACAAACACACCTGACTGGCTCAAACATTTGTGGGGTGGGGGAGGGGTTCTAATTAGGTTAACAAACACACCTGACTGGCTCAAACATTTGTGGGGTGGGGGAGGGGTTCTAATTAGGTTAACAAACACACCTGACTGGCTGAAACATTTGTGGGGTGGGGGAGGGGTTCTAATTAGGTTAACAAACACACCTGACTGGCTGAAACATTTGTGGGGTGGGGGAGGGGTTCTAATTAGGTTAACAAACACACCTGACTGGCTGAAACATTTGTGGGGTGGGGGAGGGGTTCTAATTAGGTTAACAAACACACCTGACTGGCTGAAACATTTGTGGGGTGGGGGAGGGGTTCTAATTAGGTTAACAAACACACCTGACTGGCTCAAACATTTGTGGGGTGGGGGAGGGGTTCTAATTAGGTTAACAAACACACCTGACTGGCTCAAACATTTGTGGGGTGGGGGAGGGGTTCTAATTAGGTTAACAAACACACCTGACTGGCTGAAACATTTGTGGGGTGGGGGAGGGGTTCTAATTAGGTTAACAAACACACCTGACTGGCTCAAACATTTGTGGGGTGGGGGAGGGGTTCTAATTAGGTTAACAAACACACCTGACTGGCTCAAACATTTATGGGGTGGGGGAGGGGTTCTAATTAGGTTAACAAACACACCTGACTGGCTGAAACATTTGTGGGGTGGGGGAGGGGTTCTAATTAGGTTAACAAACACACCTGACTGGCTCAAACATTTGTGGGGTGGGGGAGGGGTTCTAATTAGGTTAACAAACACACCTGACTGGCTGAAACATTTGTGGGGTGGGGGAGGGGTTCTAATTAGGTTAACAAACACACCTGACTGGCTCAAACATTTGTGGGGTGGGGGAGGGGTTCTAATTAGGTTAACAAACACACCTGACTGGCTGAAACATTTGTGGGGTGGGGGAGGGGTTCTAATTAGGTTAACAAACACACCTGACTGGCTGAAACATTAGTGGGGTGGGGGAGGGGTTCTAATTAGGTTAACAAACACACCTGACTGGCTGAAACATTTGTGGGGTGGGGGAGGGGTTCTAATTAGGTTAACAAACACACCTGACTGGCTCAAACATTTGTGGGGTGGGGGAGGGACAAACAAGACAATGGAGCAGACAATATACATTGTTCAATGGACTATAGGCTACAGATAAAAATGGACCCAGCATTGCATGGTGGGGAGGTTAATGAAATAAATTAGGCATGTATAGGGCAAAAAATGATTAAAATAGGCATGCACAAAGATAAAGGGGACATTCACAGCAGATTGAAAGCATGGCAATTAGGTAAAGAGGACAGTTCTACAATACATCCAAAAACAGTTAATACATATCATGTAATGTTAAAGGATAAAACTTACCTTCATATATTCCTTCTGCAGGACCTGAATAATAGCAGAACAGGTCTCTGGGATTATGATCCCCAGAGCCTGGGGGGAGATGCCTGTCGAGAACTTTAAGTCCTGAAGACTTCTCCCTGTCGCCAAGTAACGTAACGTGGCAACTAGCCTCTGCTCCGCACTGATGGCTTGCCTCATGCAGGTATCCTGCCTGCTGATATAGGGGGTCAGCATAGCCAGCAGACGCTCAAAGATGGGGTCCGTCATCCTGAGAAAATTCCTGAAATCATCAGGATTATTCTCACGGAGCTCACGGAGCAAAGGCATGTGACAGAACTGGTCACGCTGGCGCAACCAATTCTTGGTCCATGAACTCCTCCTCACCCTGTTCATGGACTGGACTCGGGTCAAAGTATTAACCCCAACACCAAGTCCCCACACAGCACGAACTCGAGAACGAGAACGTCCACTCGACATGGCTTCAAAACGGTCGGCTGCTCAAACAAACAAACTTATAACAAACGCACTGAAGAACAGCAAGGCCTATGAAGAACGACCTGAAAATCAGGAACGAGCGGAGCAGAACGGCCTGCAAGGCAGGTTACGAACTGACCAACACGCACTGAAAAGCAGATACAAACCTCACAAGCACAAACTGAACCGCAGAAAACGAACGAAATAAGCTGAAGTGTGAAAAGCGCGAATCGTCTCTAACCAAACTTCTACTAACACGAGATTAGCAGAAGGAGCCCAAAGGGTGCCGGAGTGGGGCTTGGACTTCCTTTTTCTAGTCCCGTCGTACATGCTATACGTCACCACGTTCAAAACCAGCGGACTTTTGCAGTGACCGTGTGTGGCCAAGTCCGTTCGTTTTTAAGTCCGGCGCAAGGAGCAAACAAAGTCCGACGAAAAGTCCGCCAGGCAAAGTCCGCCGTAAAGTCCGCTCGTGTGTACGCGGCATCAGGGACAGTATTAGCATCACCCTTCCTGGAAGCCTCCCATTTGGGTACAGACTGGCCAGGCCACATTCCATCCCTCGAGACAGGCACTGTCGGTGCATCCGAGACCTGCTGTTACACTGTTCGGTGCAGTGTTCTGTGAGTGCACCCGGTCAGGTTGGCTTCCTGCTGGCAGTTGTGCCTGTTTGAACTTTAACTACAATACAATTCTATTACTGCTTCTGGACTCTGAGTGTTTTCTGCCACCGCACCATGCTGCACCTCCCAACATGTAGAACATCAGAAATAATAGAAAACACACTAATATCCTAACAAGAATTCCTACTTTGCTAAATTCACCAGGCTTGTTGTGTCTGTAGGTAGTTTATCAGTACTAACTCCTTTTGTTACTGCTGATCCCCTGCTGTCACAAAAGCTGGTCTGGGGATGATTTACATTTGCAAGAGAATTTTCTCCTGAGTTAAGCCCCGTACACACGATCGGACTTTCCAACAACAAAACCATGGAATGTTATTCGAAGGTTGTTGGCTCCAACTTGTCTTGCATACACACAGTCACACAAATGTTGGCCAACAATTACGAACGTAGTGACATTCAAGACGTATGGCGAGCCAATAAAAAGGAAGTTCAATAGTCATGTGATATCTCCATTACGAACGCTAGTTTTACAAGACCGAGCGCTTCCAGCTCGTCCTTGATTGTGTACACACGATCGGAAACTCCAACAACAAACATTTGTTGGCGGCAAACTTGAGAACCTGCTAGCCAACATTTGTTGGCGGAAAGTCCGACAACAAATGTCCGTTGGAAGCATGCACACGGCTGGACTTTCCGCCATCAAGCTCACATCCAACATTTGTTGGCGGAAAATCTGAGAGTGTGTACGGGGCAGTAATGCCGCGTACACACGGTCGGACTTTTCAGCTACAAAAGTCCGACAGCCTGTCCGACAGACTTTCGACAGACTTTTGCCGGACTTTCAACAGTCTTTCTAACGACCGTACTTGCCTACACATGATCACACCAAAGTCCGACGGATTCGTACGTGATGACGTGCACGGGACTAAATCAAGGAAGTTGATAGCCAGTAGCCAATAGCTGCCCTAGCGTCGGTTTTTATCCGGACTAGCATACAGACGAGCGGATTTCTGGGTCCGGCGTAGTTACGACGTAAAGATTTGAAGCATGTTTCAAATCTAAAGTCCGTCAGATTTGCGACTGGAAAAGTCCGCTGAAGGTCCGGTGAAGCCCACACACCATCGGATTGTCCGCCGGATTTGGTCCGTCCGCGTCTGTCGGACAAGTCCAGTCGAACAGTCCGACCGTGCGTACGCGGCATAAGTGTTCATTGTCCAAGCAAAAGGCTATTTTCTTTCTTTGCACATGATTGGGTATTCTATGCAAAGTGAATTTTTACCACATTCATTAAGCTTAAGGGAAAATGCTCTTGCAAATTGCAACTTTCATTTAAAAGTGGACATCCTATTTGCCTTTAGTAAATCAACCCCTATGTAAAGGGGTCAATGCCCCTCAGCCCCTGTAACTGTTGCTTTTGCTGGAAGTTGAGTCCGCATGTAAATGTGGAGAACAATATACATAAAAGTATGTTTGAAAAAAACTCATTAATGAATTCCATTATTATAGCTATTATCAGCTTCCAGAAACCTCGGATTGCGAGTGTTTCGCAATATGAGCTATTTAAAAAAAAAATACTGACTCGATTTGCAAGCGTTGCTTCGCAAGACAAGCAGGATTCAAGCTGCTGGGATGTGCAGTACCACATTTCACCAGAGGTGCAGCGCCGGTGACTCTCGGAGATGCTCGGAGACACTCAAATGCGCTCGGAGACACTCGGTTCCTGAGTGTCTCCGGCTCCCCTGCACCTCTGGCCACATACAGTACTGTATACACCAGCAGTGACTGTGGAACCAATTATCTGCGTTTCCATTGATGCTTATGGGGAAACTCGCTTTGATATACAAGTGCTTTGGATTACAAGCATGCTTCTGGAATGGATTATGATCGTAATCCAAGGTACTACTGTACAGTATTTTTTGCTGCATGGACTTTAGGCTTCAATATTTACCTTTATTAAATTAAAATAGCTGTACATAGCACTGAGCAACTCTAGCCTCAGCATGTCAATTTGCAATATTGAAGCTTGCATCACTGCTTATGCATAGGCACTCGCTCACGTTGTCACCCTAACACAGGAAGCGCTCGTGCAGACTGTAGGATCATTAGTTTATAATAGTGAAAGCAAACAATTGAATTAATTGAAGGAGAACACCAAAGTCTGTAATTAATGAAGAATAAGCCATTTTTTCTGTAGCAGGTAGCATGTACCAGGCCTCCTTCGATCCGATGAGAACCTCCAGGGCCAAAGACAACTGACATCCTTCTGTATGTGGTGGGTTGTGAGGCATGGTGGGTGCAAAGTAGTTAAAGTTATTGGGCGCCAGACACTTCTTGAATGCAAGAGAAAGTTTATTTCTCTTAACAAACTTTTTGGGGGAGAGCGTTAGGGCCAGGACACTCTTAGATAGTTGCAAGTTCAATTGGCAGACCCTGAGACTTCAACAGGAGGACAGCCATGCAGGGAAAGGCATCTGGCAAGATGCCATATCTGCATGTGCAGGAATGCTGTCTCCTATGGCAACAGTCTTTAACCCCTTCCCGCCGAGCGTACGCAGATGTGCGTACTTGGCTTTCGGGGGTTATACCGGGATGATGCCCGCAGCTGCAGGCATCATCCCAGTACCGTTGTTTAGAGCCGGCGATTGGCTATCCGAATATAACAACCGATGCGGCTAAAAGCCGCTCGGCTGTTATACCGGAGGAGCGATCGGGAGGACCGGTGACCAATCGGGTGCCTCCGGTGGCTGGGGGCGGGCTGGAATGAAGCTGTGGGTGGCTTCGTTCCAGCCTTCTACCGTATATACTCGAGTATAAGTCGAATTTTTCAGCACATTTTTTTTGTGCTGAAAGTGCCCCCCTCGACTTATACTCGAGTCAAGCACTTTTCTGCAGCAAAAAATTTCATTTTCCGAACCGACTTTGGGGCCCCGTATCTCAGGGCCACTTGGTGCTAGGAACCCCAAATTTGGTGTGCAAACTTAGTGGAACTGGTATCACAACATATCCAAAGCTAAAGTTCCTAGCACTAAGTGGCCCCGAGATACGGGGCCCCAAAATTGGTTCGGAAAATGTCATTCTCTGCTGCAGAAAAGTGCTTGACATTTTCTGAACCGAATTTGGGGCCCCATATCTCAGGGCCACTTGGTGCTAGGAACCCCAAATTTGGTGTGCAAACCCAGTGGAATTGGTGCCATAACATATCTAAAGCTGAAGTTCTTAGCACCAAGTGGCCAAGAGATACGGGGCCCCAAAATCTTTTCAGAAAATGTCATTCTCTGCTGAATAAAGTGCTTGACATTTTCTGAACTGAATTTTGGGGCCCTGTATCTCGGGGCCACTTGGTGCTAGAAACACCAGCTTTGGATATTTTATGGTGCTAGTTTCACTGGGTTTGCACACTAAATTTGGGGTTCTTAGCACTAAGTGGCCCCGAAATATGGGGCCCCAGGTTCGGTCAACTGTGTCCATCTGCAGCAATGTCATTTTGGGACCCTTTGGGTTCAGAGACCCCAAATTTTGGCTGCAGCTAGGGGGCATCTAGGAACCCTTAACTACAGAGTTTGAAGTTCAGGGGACCTATGGCTGCAAATGGGCACAGTGATGCTGCAAATGGGCATTGTTGACCCTCTTTTCCACTTACAGTAGCTGTGCATTTCTCACCCTCGTCTTATACTCGGGTCAATAAGTTTTTCCCATTTTTTTGTGGTAAATTAGGGCCTCGACTTATACTCGGAACGACTTATACTCGAGTATATACGGTAATTGTAAACGCGGAAGCGACGTCATGACGTCACTTCCCGTTTACTCAGCTGCCAATGTCGCCAGTTTAAAAAAAATACACAGTATTCAGAATCACTGTTTTCAGTGATCTGAATACTTTGAAGTGCAAAGGAGGGATCGGGGGTCTTTTAGACCCCCAATCCCTCCATAAAGAGTACCTGTCACCACCTATTACTGTCACAAGGGATGTTTACATTCTTTGTGACAGCAATAAAAGTCATCAAATTTATTTTTTTTTTAAACACAATTTATAAATATATGATTAAATAAAATAAATAAGAAAAACATTTTTTTTATAGTGCCCCCCGTCCCCGCGAGCTCGCGCAGCAAAGAAAACGCATACGGAAGTCGCGCCCGCATATGTAAACGGTGTTCAAATCACACATGTGAGGTATCGCCGCGATCGTCAGAGCAAGAACAATAATTCTAGCACTAAACCTCCTCTGCAACTCTAACCTGGTAACCGTAAAAAAAATTTAAAGCGTCGCCTATGGAAATTCTTAGGTACCGTAGTTGGTCGCCATTCTACGAGTGCTTGCAATTATAAAGCATGACATGTTTGGTATCTATTTACTCGGCGTAACATCATCTTTCACATTATACAAAAAAAATTGGGGTAACTTTACTGTTTGGATTTTTTAAAATTCATGAAAGTGTCCCTTTTCCCAAAAATTTGCATTTAAAACACTGTTGCACAAATACCGTGTGATATAAAATATTGCAACAATCTCCATTTTATTCTCTAGATTCCCTGCTAAAAAAAATATATATGTATATAATGTTTGGGGGTTCTAAGTAATTTACTAGCAAAAAATACGGATTTTAACTTGTAAACACCAAATTTCAAAAATAGGCTTAGTCATGAAAGGGTTTTTAAAAGTTCCTAACACAAAACTTAACAGTCCTTTCACTTCCACTAGACTAGATGATTCACTGCCACTGAATCGCTTGAGCTCCTCCAATCTTCACGGTGGTATCTTCCTCAAGTGTCACCCCCGCCTCTCTGCTGGGTCCCTAGCTTGGCACTCTAGATACATCTCAAGCTTCACCAAACTGGCCTGCCCGGTCCCTGACTTGACACACAAAGCTGCTCTGCAAGCGTCACATCCGCTGGTTGGGTCCCTGGCTTGATACACACTGAAGTTTCCCGGTTCTTCACCGTCCCCGGTTGGCACGTTTATTGTACATCAGACAACAGTGAATGAGAGATTTGATGTAGAGTATTTTACCATACCTCCTGCTGAGATCCACTACAGCCAAAATCATCCCAATAATCCTTTATAATTACGTTTTAGAAGCTTAAACATGTTAATAACAATAATTTAAAGGCATTAAAAAAAACAGACATTTTACAACTAAAAAAAGAAATGGAAAAAAATAATTGATATTCTGTATTCAAATAACGTACAGAAACATGACCATTGTCACTAAGCACACTGCCCACCCATTACACCCTACGCAGCCCCTTAATGGATCGTTATCATTAAAAATATTGTGCTCTGATGATTGCATACTGTTAATACATGCAATGATAGTATTCAGCATGTTACTCCAGTTTCATTTCATATACTTTTTTTACATTTTTTTCTTTTATTATATACAGGCCAAACCATCAAATCAAGGCAAACATTCTCATACTGAATATGTAACACTTAAAAGGGGGCTATACACAGATTGAAATTTGGCCGATCCAGCAAGGACCAGCCAAATTGCGATCCATCGATCCATTGAGTACAGCCAGCCTGTTGGGTTTTTACCAGAACAATCAGTGCCGCAAAGTACACCAACTACAACAACACTAATCATTGTTATCTGCTGTCAGAACACAATAGCAGATGGAAGGATTCCCCCATCCACATCAAAGGTGTGAATGGAATAACTAGCTCATTTTTTTCCCTTATACTTGTAGTCTACTTCTGTCTATTCTGTAGTCTACTTTTCCTATTGCAGGTGGCGCTCTTCCTTAATGGCAATGTTGTTGGAGAGGGAGTCAAGAAGAATGAGGTTCCTCTATGGTTTCCTGGGTCACTGGGGAAGCTATCCTATTGGATGCTGCCACCCCATGTGACTCGAGCAGCCATATTGGGTCAGGCAGAGCCCTGGCTCCTAGGTTTGGCACGCATTTTGCGAGTTAGTAGAGTAGGGACAGTTACCTTGCCTATTAGGGACAGTACTAGCGGTAGGGGAAAGGTTCCTGATGAGGAGGGAAAGGGTAGAGTCGCATCTATTTGGACACCATCCTGCTTGGGCACTAGACAGCCAGGCCACACTCTGATCTCTTTACATACGCTGTCAGTTCAGCTGATACCCTCTCTCTTCATTTTACTGGAAAACGTGCGTGCACCCAGTTGGGCAGCTTTCCCACTGGGTTTTTGGCGAACTGTTGCTGTGCTATTTCAATACAAGTTCTTTTTCTATTGACTGTGTGAATTTTTGCTGCCACACAACGCTTCACCTCACTTACTGAATGAAAAAAAAATGGACCATGGATGGCAAGCTTTTGGATAGTCTGGGCACAGGTGCACTTTAGCAGCCGCTAAGATAAGATATAATATGTGTAGCATTGAAAAGCAGAAACCAAAGCTTGAGCATAAAATTACCAAATATTGCTGACCCTTAGGGATTGGTGAAACTGTCCCATTATGCTGAAATGTCCATGCATGTCCACAAATTTAACTCTTTAGTAAAATGTAGTATATGGGAGTCAAATAAGGGAGGTTTAAGGTGGCGGATCTTAAGTTTTTAATAAAGGATTATTTACACCAGCAGTTGGGGGGGGGTAAGACCACGCACGTGGGTCATGTCCCCCCCCCAACCGTACCCCTTTTAGCTAGAAAGACAGCAGCCGAGGGTGCACCTACCACAGCCGTGGCATAACTGCCCTTAACCCAGGGGTCTCAAACTAGCAGCCCTCCAGCTGTTGCGAAACTACAAGTCCCATCATGCCTCTGCCTGTGGGAGACATGTTTGTAACTTTCAGCCTTCAAATGCCTCATGGGACTTGTAGTTTCACAACAGCTAGAGGGCTGCCAGTTTGAGACCCATGCCTTAACCACTTGCTGACCGCCATACGTATATATACATTGCGGTTTGCAAGTGGTTTACTGGGATTATGGCTGAAGATATCATAGGATATGAAGATAACGGTAAAAGAGTTCATACAGTAGGGCAGGGGAGATCTGCAGCGAGGGAGATATCGGCACTCCTTCAGCAGAGGTCCGTCTCCCATAGCATCGGAAGCAGATCTACCCTCATCCTGTACGCAGGTATGGAAAAGGAAGAGTTAAGTGTATGCACAGAGTCTATGCTAGGTGCATGGCGAGACCCCATACCATTACTGGGAGTGAGGAAACGGTGACACACTGGGCAGGTGAAGAGGGCATTGGAGGGAAGAGATCCCACCAATTTAATGGTCTGTTTCTGCCTTGGATTGTCTGGCACATTAAGGGTGAAACATTACCCTATTTCATCCCTTCTTGCATCTTTTTACTCTATTTCTGGTCTCCTCACCTTCCGATTAAAACTAAGTAAAGAAATACTGGAACTAAGTTTTGTTGGGTCATACTTCACTGGCAGGTTTCTGAACTCCAAGGCCATTTCCAAATAATCCCTCTATTGGGACTTTCCATGTGCCAGCTGTTACCAGGTAATATCTGTAATCTTTAAAATCCCGTATAATAACAAAGGTAAATACATGAATACATAAAACAACATGAATAAACCATAGAGCTACTTATAATTATTTAAATTGCCAGATGACTTGTGCTTCCGGGACATTAGAAAAATAGCAAATATTTGAAAGAGCAGAATAAACACAAAGATTCTAAATGCCAGGAAACGTGTCCTTCTAGGGACATGGAAAGAAAGAAAGAAAACAAATCAGCCCTGTTTCATTCCAAAGCTCAGGCTGTGTTTCTATGAGTTCTACCAGGACTCCAAGACATCTGCTCTGTCTGGTGTGTAACAAGAGGTCCTTGAACTGAAGACATCTCTCTCTCTACCTTATGAAATTAGGCAAAGGGGAGGTTGCTTTCACAATTGGTATTGGGTTCTCCAAATGTACAGTACGTGGTCTATAGAAATGGTTACAAGAACCATGGATGTATGACAAGCTATCTTTCAGGCTTACTTTAAAGTGGTTGTACAGTAAAGGCTCAAGGTTTTGTACCTTCATGCATTCTGTGTATAAAGGTAAAAAACCCTCCCTGCAATCCCCTAGGTAGAAACGAGCAGTTAACCGCTTCACCCCGGAAGAATTTACCCCCTTCCTGACCAGAGCACTTTTTGCGATTCGGCACTGCGTCGCTTTAACTGACAATTGCGCGGTCGTGCGACGTGGCTCTCAAACAAAATTGACGTCCTTTTTTTCCCACAAATAGAGCTTTCTTTTGGTGGTATTTGATCACCTCTGCGATCTTTATTTTTTGCGCTATAAACAAAATAAGAGCGACAATTTTGAAAAAAAACGCATTATTTTTTACTTTTTGCTATAATAAATATCCCCAAAAATACATTAAAATTTTTTTTTTCCTCAATTTAGGCCGATACGTATTCTTCTACATATTTTTGGTAAACAAAAATCGCAATAAGCGTTTATTGATTGGTTTGCGCAAAAGTTATAGCGTTTACAAAATGGGGGATAGTTTTATGGCATTTTTATTAATTTTTTTTTTTTACTAGTTTTGGCGGCGATCAGCGATTTTTATTGTGACTGCAACATTATGGCGGACACATCAGACATTTTTGACACATTTTTGGGACCATTGTCATTTATACAGCAATCAGTGCTATAAAAATGCATTGATTCCTGTGTAAATGACACTGGCAGTGAAGGGGTTAACCACTGGGGGGCGGGGAGGGGTTAAGTCAGTACTCGGGAGGTGTTTCAAACTGTAGGGGGGTTGGGCTGTGTGTGTGACATCACTGATCTCTGCTCCCGATGACAGGTAGCAGAGATCGAGTGACACTGTCACTAGGCAGAACGGGGAGTTGCTGTTTACATCAGCATCTCCCGTTCCTGCTCTCCATGAGACGATCGCGGGTATCCCTGCGGCGATCGAGCTCACGGAGCTCCTGGCCGGAGCGCGCACGCAATGGCACGGCGGGGAATTCAAAAGGATGTACAGGTACGCCCTTTTGCCCAGCCGTGCCATTCTGCCGACGTAAAAAGTCGTGCGACGGTTGAGAAGCGGTTAAAGAGGAAGTAAAGCCTTCCTCTTTAATTTTACCTACAGGTAAGCCTATATTAAGGCTTACCTGTAGGTACTGTAAATATCTCCTAAACGTGCACCGTTTAGGAGATATTAACTATATACGCTGCCGCCGACATCATCGGTGCATGTGCTCTGAAGGAACGGCCCACTCATGGCGTTTCTTCAGGACTCGTGCCGTAACCAGCGGCACCCGAGCGCATGCGTGGGAGTGACGTCATTGCGGTTCTGGTCACTTACAGCGCCAGAGCCCGCAAACCCGGAAGTGACTCCGGGAAAGATCTCGGCCGTGGGAGCAGAGTGCGGACAGCACTGTAGGGCATCTTTCTAAGGTAAGTATTTCATGCCTTTGTCTTGCAGGTTTACAAAGGGGAAATATTTTATGGTGCTGTTTCGGCACGATTAACATTTTTACATGTTCCCTATAAGATAGCAGATATTCACTTTGAGTTCAGGTTCATTTTTAGGAAACTTTTGCTTGTTGATTTGGATGTTTCCATTGTGCCTCGGAGAAGATGACCTGCTTGTTGCAGGTCCAAGGCATCATCCTTTCTGTAGCATCCACACAAGTACAGAAATATTGAAAATGGTAAAGTCAGGGGTTTCAGCCATATGCACCAGCATCTACATGCATAAAGTTGTAGTTAGTGTCAGCCATTGCCAGCAACACAATTAAAAAAAATTATACTTCTAATAATTAAAGTAGGTGCTCCCACTTGCTGCTCTCATTGTCATTTAAATACACTGTCTATTGCTCCGAGGCGGTTAAGGAAATTACAGTTCTGCTTTCTCTGCCCACTTGGTTATATTCAGTTTTGGCATCACTGTCCTCATCAAGACTTTCCAGAGAGCTTGGCAGGAATTTTTGATAATCATTTTGACTGTAGATTTTCCAAGTAGAAATTCAAAGAGGCCTCATGCAACCGGAGGCCTTTAATAATTTTATTTAAAAATGATATTAATGATTTTACGATGTTATAGTCAATGCTCAGAAGACACATTGAAGTACTGGATGTCAAATTGATTTGTGAAGACAAACGTTGCCAAATAAAAAACAATCTGAATGCAGTTTGCTGGAGATTACTATAGCGAGCGTTAAGTGTTATTGTTGTTTCTTTTTATTATTTTTGAAAAAAAAAAGCATTTTTTAACATTTATGGTTACTGAACTGATATGTGGGGGATGAAGGTATTGAAAAGAGCAAAAGCTACTGTCTGCCATCAAATCTCATCACAAACCTCCTTCATAGAACCGTACTTCACCATACCCTTTTCATTTGTTGTATTGTATTTGTATCTTATCGAACACAATGAACCTTTTTACCCTGTTTTTGAAAATATTAAACCTCTAGTAAAATAGAAGAGCCGAAGTCAGACCACCAATGTACGGAAGTAGGAGTAAATCAGATGAGGACAAGGTAGAAGTCTCTTGAGATGTAGCTTTGAGAGGATTTACCTTCTCAGTAAGGAAGCCAAAAGGATGAAGCACCTCAATTACCTCAGCATGGTTGCAAGAACCATAAAATCAGCAAGTATGGCAAATAGTGGAGATAATCAGAGTGCAAGTGTCAGGTCACCTGAGACCAGGTGACAGATGCACTCTGTAGGAGTCGGAAGTGCACCGCTAAAGTAGTGGACCCCAGAGGCGTCATTAGGGGGTGGCTATTGGGGCTACAGCCCCGAGCCTGGGGCCAATAGCCCCGAGTCTCTTGTCCGGTCCAGGGACGAATGCAGGGGACAGGGGCGGACTGAGCCGTGGTAGCGCTGGCTCCGGCTCCAGCTCCGCCCCCGCCTGACTCTATTCTTGGTCACTGGTTGCTATAGCCGCCTAGCGGCTAGCAACCAGTGACATCACTGCCCAGCATTCAAAGCGGAGGAGGATTGCACTTCCTCCTCCGCGCTAGTGGGGCCTGTCCTGCGAGTTCTGTACTGGAACGTCCCGCTGCTGGTCCGGTGATGGCGTGTAGTGCAGAGCAGCAGGGAGGGGGATACCTCGGCAGCCGGGAAGAGCCCAGGAGGAAGAGAGAGAGAAGACACCGCCACCCCGAGCAGCATCCCCAGTGCCTGCACTCCTTCAATCTCAGCCCTCTCCCAGCTGTGAAGAAGGCTCCAGAAGGCGGGAATTACAAAGGGGCCTGCCGTGCCACATCGATCCCTGCTCAGCGCTCGGATGGGTGGCTCTCCTCCTCTCCTCTGGCTGCTTCACCCACCAGCACCATGGCTGAGCTGCAGCTGCAGGACCTGCACACATGAAGTCTGTCTCCTCCTGGTCAGGTAGGTCAGTCAGTGTGTGTATGTCAGGTACCAGGTCAGTGTATGTCTGTCAGGTAGGTCAGGTATGTCAGTGTGTGTAGGTCAGTGTGTGTAGGTCAGTGTGTGTCAGGTAGGTCAGTGTCAGGTAGGTCAGTGTCAGGTAGGTCAGTGTGTGTCAGGTAGGTCAGTGCGTGTCAGGTAGGTCAGTGTAGGTCAGTGTGTGTCAGGTAGGTCAGTGTGTGTCAGGTAGGTCAGTGTATGTCATGTAGGTCAGTGTAGGTCAGTGTGTGTCAGGTAGGTCAGTGTGTGTCAGGTAGGTCAGTGTGTGTGTCAGGTAGGTCGGTGTGTGTAGGTCAGTGTGTGTCAGGTAGTTCAGTGTGTGTCAGCCCTGGTTCACACAGGGGCGACTTGTCAAGCGACTTAGCCTCTTGACAAGTCGCCTCCCGTTCTGTACAATGGAACTGTTCTAATAGGATCGACGCAAGTCGCTCCGACTTAGAAAAAGGTTCCTGTACTATTTTTGGGGCGACTTCAGGCGACTTGCATTGACTTCTATACAGAAGTCGTTTTGCAAGTCGCCGCTGAAGTCGTGTGCAGGTCGCCTCGGTGAGTCTACCTGCAAGTCGTGTTGCCCCTGTGTGAACCGGCAGTCAGTGTGTTTTAGGTAGTTCAGTGTGTGTCAGGTAGGTTAGTGTGTGTCAGGTAGTTCAGTGTGTGTCAGGTAGTTCAGTGTGTGTCAGGTAGGTCAGTGTATGTAGTTCAGTGTGTGTCAGGTAGGTCAGTGTGTGTCAGGTAGGTCAGTGTGTGTCAGGTAGGTCAGTGTGTGTCATGTAGGTCAGTGTAAGTCAGTGTGTGTAGGTCAGTGCGTGTCAGGTAGGTCAGTGTATGTCATGTAGGTCAGTGTGTGTCAGGTAGGTGTGTGTCAGGTAGGTCAGTGTATGTAGTTCAGTGTGTGTCAGGTAGGTCAGTGTGTGTCAGGTAAGTCAGTGTATGTCATGTAGGTCAGTGTAGGTCAGTGTGTGTAGGTCAGTGTGTGTAGGTCAGTGCGTGTCAGGTAGGTCAGTGCGTGTCAGGTAGGTCAGTGTATGTCAGGAAGGTCAGTGTATGTCATGTAGGTCAGTGTGTGTGTCACGTAGGTCAGTGTATGTAGTTCAGTGTGTGTCAGGTAGTTCAGTGTGTGTCAGGTAGGTCAGTGTGTGTAGGTCAGTGTGTGTCAGGTAGGTCAGTGTGTGTCAGGTAGGTCAGTGTGTGTAGGTCAGTGTGTGTCAGGTAGGTCAGTGTGTGTCAGGTAGGTCAGTGTGTGTCAGGTAGGGCAGTGCGTGTCATGAAGGTCAGGTAGGTCAGTGTGTGTAGGTCAGTGCGTGTAGGTCAGTGCGTGTGAGGTAGGTCAGTGCGTTTGAGGTAGGTCAGTGCGTTTGAGGTAGGTCAGTGTGTGTCAGGTAGGTCAGTGTGTGTATGTCAGGTAGGTCAGTGTGTGTATGTCAGGTAGGTCAGTGTGTGTCAGGTAGGTCAGTGTGTGTCAGGTAGGTCAGTGTATGTCATGTAGGTCAGTGTAGGTCAGTGTGTATAGGTCAGTGCGTGTCAGGTAGGTCAGTGTATGTCATGTAGGTCAGTGTGTGTCAGGTAGGTCAGTGTATGTAGTTCAGTGTGTGTCAGGTAGGTGAGTGCATGTCAGTTAGGTCAGTGCGTGTCAGGTAGGTGAGTGCGTGTCATGTAGGTCAGTGTATGTCATGTAGGTCAGTGTGTGTCAGGTAGGCCAGTGTGTGTAGGTCAGTGTAGGTCAGTGCGTGTGAGGTAGGTCAGTGCGTGTGAGGTAGGTCATTGTGTGTCAGGTAGGTCAGTGTAGGTCAGTGTGTGTATGTCAGGTAGGTCAGTGTGTGTATGTCAGGTAGGTCAGTGTGTGTCAGGTAGGTCAGTGTGTGTCAGGTAGGTCAGTGTGTGTCAGGTAGGTAGGTAGGTCAGTTTAGTGGTCAGCATTGATGGGCACTGGTAAGCCAAGCAGCAACCAGCAAGTGAGCTTACCCCCTGCCACACAACCCCACCACCCAGCCAAAAAACGCCATTAGAGCCCCCCCCGTGCCGGCCTTGGACTTCGGGCTGAAGCCCCTGGTCTTTTTGCCCCCTAGCAACGCCCCTGGTGGACCCTAGGACTGACTGCTGCGGATTGAACCCTGGAAGGTTCAGGAAGCAAGTCTACAGGATAACTAACATGGATCCCAGTGGGAGCTAGAGCATAGATTCCCCAGGGAGCGGAGTCTAAGAGCCAGCGTGTGATCACCAGAGCCTCTAGTGGTGAGGATGGACTGCGCTGCAGTCTGGCCCCAGGGTCTCGCAGCTCACGCTCACCGTAGACAACAGGAGAATAGGAATGAGGCAGCAGGTTGGAACGACAGGGAAGTAAGGGGTAAGACAAAGGTCAGGGCGACTAGCAGACAAGGAAAAACATAACACGCCAATGGTCAGGGTAACAAGCAGACAGGGAGAGTCGAGAACAGGCCAAAGTCGGTAACAGGAATCAGACGTAGGAAACACAGCAAGTACACACGGAGGCTAACACACAATGGTTGATCAGCACTGCAGACTTGCGGGGCACAGGTATATAGGGTTCCCTGATAGGACCTGGGGTGGGGCCATGTTAGAGGAGAGGTTATAAAACCAGGTGAGGGTCAGCTGGTCTCTAGAGATGAACACATGTAGACAGGTAAGCTGACAGACAACCTCTATTGCATAACCATGACAGTACCCCCCTCTTATGAGGCCTCCCCCGCCTGTGCCCAGGCTTAAAGGCAAACTCCAGATGGAATCTCCTCAATAGAGGAGGAGCAAAGACCTCAGATGCAGTGATCCAAGACCTCTCCTCAGGACCAAACCCTTTCCAATGTACGAGGTACTGAAGAATGCCTTTACGGAGCCGGGAATCCAAAACTTGACTAACCTCGTACTTTAGATTATCCTCAGAGACCGGAACTGAGGTAGGGAGAGGATGAAAGGACTTATTGAGGACTAAAGGCTTTTTAGGAATGGGTAAGGGCACGAGAAGACCATCAGAAGTCTGAGCAGGGTCCCCCAGACCCTTAAAGATAAGCTGGACATCCAACACCTCAGACTGGGTAGAGGTCAGTGGATTCCTGAGGTCAGGTTGGTTAGAAGGTAATTTGGTAGCAGTGGGGTGAGGCCAGGTTACAGAAGGTCCTGAACAAGAAGCAGGAAGCTCACTGGGCATAGGCTGGACTGGTGCAGAGGCCGACTGAACAGCATCGCCAGGTGCAGGGACCACCAGAATTGCATCGCAGGGCGTAGCGACTGTGGAACTGGTGGACGAGTCAGCCTGGGTGTGTGTCCAAGGGGGTCCAGGGACAGGCAAAGGGAAATGGCCATGCAAACTGGAGTGACTGATCGGCTCAGGTTCACAGGTGGGCTCCTCATTCAGAGTGCCACACGACCCAGAGAGTGTCTCAGCCCGACTATTGCAGGAGACATTCCAGAAATCGCTATATGCAGCGGGAAGAGCAGAAGATACTGGGATGGTGGCAACAGGAAGTTTCTCTTTTGGGGTAACCTTGAGTAGGCAGGAGGAGGAACAGGAGGAACCCCAAGTCAAGATCTGTCCAGCAGTCCAGTCAACATGTGGAGAATGGAGCCGTAACCAAGGAAGACCTAATATGATAGGAGATGAAGCCTTAGGTAAGACAAGGAAGGATATCCACTCCTGGTGGAGTGTCCCTACCGACATCTTAACAGGGAGGGTCTGGAAGCAGATAGGGCCCCCTGGGAGAACAGTGCCATCAATCGCCAAGACCACCAATGGCGTTGTAAGGGGCAAAAGGGTAAGTCTCATGGAAGACGCAGGTTCCCCAGTCCATGCAATTGCCAGCGGCTCCGGAATCCAGATATGCCGAGACCGAACGAGGGGAAGCGCCAACATGAAGAACACCGAAAGAAGAAGACGAGAAGGTGAAGGTGATATTTCAGGGTCCAATACTCCACCTTCTAGATGTATTAGCCCTGAGCGTTTTTCCAGACGAAGAGAACAAGTATCACGAAAATTACCTTTGACGCCACAGTAGAGGCACAGGCCCAGAGTTCTGCGCCTAGTGTGTTCTTCGGGAGATAACTTGGTCCGGCCCAGCTGCATAGGTTCCTCAGCAGGCAGGAGGTGCTCCTCGGAATGAAGAGAAGGGACATGGAGCTCAGGCTGCCTAAAGAACGGGGAGTGCTGGCGTCATTTTTCCAGGGCCCTCTCCTGAAAGCGGATATCGATCTGGTTACACAAGGTGATGACACCATCCAGATCAGCAGGGAGAGATCTTCCTGCTAATTCATCCTTCACTCTATCAGAGAGGCCATGTAAAAGGTTGCAACTAGAGCCTCATTATTCCAACTTAGCTCAGCAGTCAAAGTACGAAAATGAAGAGCGTACTTTCCCACAGAAGCGGACTCTTGACGGAGACGTAAAAGGGCCCTGGCCACTGAGGAGACACGACCCGGTTCCTCAAAGATATTCCGAAAAAGTTTCAAGAAATCAGACAGGCTAGAAACCACTGGATCATTTAGATCCCACAGAGGCGCAGCCCAGGCTAACGCATCGTCGCACAGGAGGGCTATAATATAGGCTACCTTTGCCTGATCGGACAGGAAGTTTTGGGGCTGAAGCTCAAAATGAATCATGCACTGGCTAAGGAACCACCTGCAGGCCTTGGAGTCCCCAGAGAAACGTGCCGGAGCTGGCAGATGTAATGAATGTGTGGGTGCGATAGGTGCAGCAGCAGATAGCGGTTGAGGTTGTTGAACCGGGGATCCTAATGAGGCCTGAACCTGTTCAAAACGGGATGCCAAATCCTGAAGAAATCATATCATTTGGGTCTGATGCGATTTCTGGGTCTCAAGTCTGCGAACTAAGCCCTGCAACTCATCATTTGCGGGTAGCGGCACATCAGCCGGGTCCATGACTGATCAAACTGTCAGGTCACCTGAGACCAGGTGACAGATGCACTCTGTAGGAGTCGGAAGTGCACCGCTAAGGTAGTGGACCCTAGGACTGACTGCTGCGGATTGAACCCTGGAAGGTTCAGGAAGCAGGTCTACAGTATAACTAACATGGAACCCAGTGGGAGCTAGAACATAGATTCCCCAGGGCGCGGAGTCTAAGAGCCAGCAGGTGTTCACCAGAGCCTCTAGTGGTGAGGATGGACTGCGCTGCAGTCTGGCTCCAGGTCACGGCCCCCAGGCTCTCGCAGCTCACGCTCACCATAGACTACAGAAGAAGAGGAATGAGGCAGCAGGCTGGAACAACAGGGAAGTAAGGGGTAAGACAAAGGTCAGGGCGACTAGCAGACAAGGAGAAACATTACACGCCAATGGTCAGGGTAACAAGCAGACAGGGAGAGTCGAGAACAGGCCAAAGTCGGTAACAGGAATCAGACGTAGGAAACACAGCAAGTACACACGGAGACTAACACACAATGGTTGATCAGCACTGCAGACTTGCAGTGCACAGGTATATAGGGTTCCCTGATAGGACCTGGGGTGGGGCCATGCTAGAGGAGAGGTTATAAAACCAGTCAGGTGAGGGTCAGCTGGTCTCTAGAGATGAACACATGGAGACAGGTAAGCTGACAGACAACCTCTATTGCATAACCATGACAGCAAGAAGCTTACACAGGGATTTCGGGTGACCTGATGGTGGTCTGAGGTGGCAGGGCAGCAAGTAGTGGACAAATAAAACCTCTTAATGGTGCCTAGAATAAGGGCTGTTGCTTTACTGATATTGTGTGATTACCAGGTTCATCTTAACTCTTTTGTTGCCAGAGCCATCTTTCCATTTTAAGCCTAAATAATTAGTTAAGGAATATCTATTATTAAAATTGAAATTTAGGTATGGTCCAGCTTGGACCAATGTAAGTATATATGTGATATACCTGTGGGATCTCTCTAGAAGCTGGAAATCACTGCTGTAGACACTGCTACTCCAGTGATCTCCACTAGCTTCAGGTCCCATGTCGAGTGGCTGCCCTGCTTCATTCTGAACACAAGAGGTCACTCTCTCAGTATGGGTACCATTCAGGGAACACTTTTCTTTTGCTCATGTGGAACGTGTTAGCCTCTGCATTCCTCTTGCCTTTGCTGGTCTTGGGGATGTGCTCATAACTGAGACAAGTTGCACTTATGAATCAGCCATCCCCTTTGTAGCTGTTGTCAGATCAGCCACAGAGTGAGGTGGGAGGCAGGTCAGACTTCATAACCAGTGTTACAAAACACTTAGCAACACAGGATTTTGGAGCGTAGGGAAGCCCATTCAGATGAATGGTGTCGCTCCAAAAACACCCTATAAAAATGCACAAAAAAGTGCTAAAAATGCAATACGTATTATGAACGAGACCTAAACAGGACTAATAGAGAGAGTGAATCTCCCTAATGGTTATAGAAAAGAATCACCCCCTTTAAGACACAGTTTTTGTATTATCCAGCTGTTTTTACTCAGTGCAACATATAACATCCAAGTGAAAGATAGAACACCATGTCAGAAAAAAATAAAGAAAATTCAAAAACAAAATCACTGAGTTGGAAAAAGGATCACCCCCCTGTGTCAGTATTTTGTTAATTACAACCTTTAGTCTGTTGGGATTTGTATCTACTAACTTTGCACATCTAGGCTTTGCAATATTTGCTCACTCTTCTTTGCAGAACAGCTCACATTCAGTAAAATTTTTATTGTGACTGTTTGTGGACTGCAGTTTTCAAGTCATCCCACAGATTTTCAATGGGGTTTAAGTCTGGGCTCTGACTAAGCCATGCAAAGACATTCACCTTTTTCTCCTTAACCACTGTATGGTTATTTTTGCTGTGTGCTTTGGGTCATTGTCATGTTGGAAGGTAAATCTTCTTCTTATTGATAACTTTCTGGCAGAGGACAGCAGATTCTCCTCAAGAATTTGACGGTATTTTGCCCCATCCATTTTTCCTTCTATCCTGACAAGTGCTCCAGTCACTGCTGCAGAGAAACTTCCCCATAACAGGATATTACCACCTCCGTGCTTTACTGTAGGAATGGTGTTATTTGGATGGTGAGCTGTATTGTATTTTCGACAGGCATATTGTTTGGTGTTGAAGCCAAATAATTCAATTAGTCTTATCTGATCATAACACCTATTTCCATGTCACCTCAGAATCTTCAAGGTGCATTTTGGCAAAGCTCAGTTGTGACTGCATGTGGCCTTTCTTGAGGAGTAACTTTTTTCTTGCAACCCTCCCATACGAGCCACATTTGTGAAGAATGTATGATATTGTCACTTGCACACAATGACCACTCTTTGTCATAAATTCCTGCAACTGCTTCAGAGTTTCTGTAGGCCTCTTGGTAGCCTCTCTGATCAGTTTCCTCCTGGCTCTTTCATCCAGTTTGGAGCGACGTCCTTATCCAGGGAGGGTCTGTGTTGTACCCAGTGCTGTCTTTTGGCCTAGGCCGACAAGGCCCAGGCCTAGGGCGGCACTTTGCGGGGGGGTGGCAGGAAAGCCGCCCCCCCCCCACAAGAAAAAGCTCCCCCGACCTGTCCTACCGAGTCCCGGCTCCCGCGGCCTCCCCCCGTGACTGCCTCCCCCCTCCCGTCTTGATGTAGTGCAGCACTAATATGGACAGCAGTCGTGTGGGCGTGCTTGTCCGAGGGGGGTGGAGTGAATAGCGTCCCCATAAGCGGCCGGTGACTGGCTGCTTTCCATCTGACTGGCGGAGGCGGAGCCTAATGCTCCGCCTACCCTCCTCTGTGCGGCTTTTGTTTCCTGGCTGCATCTTCTCCTCGGCCCGGGTGTGTCTGTGATGATAGGAGCCGGAGGGGGAGTAGAGAGGGAGGAGCATGAGGGGAACCCCAGGCAGCGGCCAGGATAGCAGGTGAATCTAATTTCTATTGCTATGCTATAGCAGAAATGAGCAGTGCTCATTTCTGCTATATTTTTATGTTTGGATCTCATCTGAATTTTTTAGCAGCTGCCTAAAGACTGGATGGTTGATTCTCACTCACTTGATACGTTTAATCCTCATTATTTCCACTATTTCCTAAAGCATTTTGTTCACATCTATTTCAATAAATGTATATTACTATTGTAATGTGCCAAGCAGCCAATCACTTAGTGCTCAATCTGTAAATATACAGATCATGATATTGCAAAGTGATCCATGCTACAAACCCATTAAACCTTCCACATTCAGTGAAAGTTCATGTACTGCAAACTTTGCAGTGCATGAACTTTCACTAAATGTGGAAGGTTTAATGAGTTTGCATTGATTTCAGCATGTGCAAAGTGCTCCATGCATGCTGAAATCAATGCAAACTCATTAAAGAGGAGTTCCGCTCAGCGGGTGATCGCTCTGTTGATCCCCGCTGAGCAGGCAGATGACAGGTCCGTCTCCGCTCACTGTGCAGGGACCAACCTGTCAGAGCCCCGCTGTCCTGTATGGGGAGATCCAATGAAAACGGATCCGCCTGTCCATTTTCATCCGATCCGCCAGACGGATGGAAAATCAGGTCTCCATCCGTCTGGATTTTGCAGACAGGATCGGATCAGGTAGCAGCGGGTGTCAGCAGACATGTCACCGCTCCATAGGAGTGAATAAAGCGTCCGATCAGGTCCGCCTGAAAAAGTGACAGACTCACACCTCCCAACTTTTTGAGATGAGAATGAGGGACACCTATCAGCAAAAGTATGCAGGTATAGGACACGCCCCTTTCCACGCCCCCTTAAAGGAGGATTTTACAAAAAAAACAGGATTGGTTAAACCCACAAGTGCTTTTTTACCACTACTATTCCATTATTTTGGATTTTGGAATTTACAAATGCAGCAATTTAGAAATCAGATGAAAGGTTTAGTGCTGGGAAACACTTTTTGATAGATAAAAAGTGGCCAAATGGTGAAAGGTTGTGGACATACACACACAGGAGCTGAGACGATTCTCCCAATCCCTAATTAAAACCAAATGCAGCAAAGAAAGATATTTCTAACAAGAAACATGGGATTTTTGTAGGGAGAAAATACGTCTATTCACAGTAGGTACTAACAAATCAGGTGTTAAAAAAGTTGATTTTTATTGAATTACAAAAAAGGAAAAACGGAAAAAGAATATACACAACAATTGTCAATATAAATAGACATCAAATAAGACCATCCAGTAATGTGTTCAAATTCTATTCATGCCTGTCAGCCAACATGTTTCGCAAAAGAAAAATTGCTTCATCAGGGCATAGATCGGCATCATTGGTTCATTTAAACTATAAGAACAACAGATAGATATACTAGAGTTAGAATTGTATGGTGGTCATATACATGCAGATGTCATGAAGAACATATAACAATTGGTCTAGACATTTAATCTGGTAATCTCACCTACTGGTATAAGTCTGAGGTTAAAAGCATACTCCACCATTGCCAGGCATCGTCCGTTGTGCCAACTGGTGCAAATACTCCAGGGGTGCCAGATCCCACCGGATATTGCCAATAGAGGGACTGGACCGCACAGTTGCAGGACAAGAATCTAATGAGATATATAGAGATCAAAGATATCGATATAAAATCGCTTATTCAAGCTGGAGCAATACTACATGTATAGTCTATTCAAAAGAATAGTTAACACGACATATAGTTCATATCGCTTAGTAACAGATAAAGATAAAAAGTGCATTTTATATACAACTATATAGATCAGACCAAAATGAGGGACAAATGAGGAGGAACGAGGGACAGAGGGACATTTCTCCAAATCAGGGACAGTCCCTCGAAATCAGGGACAGTTGGGAGCTATGCAGACTGACCTGATCAGACAGCCTATGTGAAAGGGCCCAAAGTCAGCAGCTACAAATACTGTAACTGCTGACGTTCAATATTAGGACACTAACCTGTCCAGGGTTCCCGCGATGTCGACACCCCAGCCAATTTGTGGATTGTCTCTCGAGCGCTGCTGCCACCATTATGTCCCATTCCCTAATGCACATGAGCGAAGCGTGCTGCGCTTTCCGAATGTTGCAGCGGAGGAGGGGGTGTGGTTTACAGATTTTAGGGTGGGTCCTAAACAGGAAGGGGTGTGGCCTTGACAGGGAGGGGTGGGTCATATTTTAATTAGGGGGTGCACGAGTTCAGTCAGGCCTAGGGCAGCACAAAACGTAAATACACCACTGGTTGTACCAAATACCTCCCACGTCCTAATAAAATACTTCACTGTGCTTCTAGGCATTGATAAAGCCTTTGACATTTTTTTGTATCCATCTCCTGACTTGTGCTTGTCCACAATTTTATCCCGTAGATCTTTTGACGGTGCCTTTTCATGCTGAGCTAATCAAAATGACCACAGCTGATTACAGTTAAAAGTCAAATGGCTTTATGTGCCAATGAATAGGTAATTACTGTAGCTACACCTGATTGAGTTTACAAGTATTTTTTAGTAGGGGGTTGATTTATTTTCCAACTCAGTGATTCTGTTTTTTTATTTTTATTTTTTCTGACACGTTGAGGTTATATCTTTCACTTGGATGTTATAAGCTGCACTGAGTAAATACAGCTGGATAAAAAAAAAAGTGTCTGTCTTTGTTTCAGGCTGCAAAGCAACAAAATGTGATTATTTTAATTCCGGGACTTCAGGGGAATGGAGACTATATACAAATCCAGTATATACACCTCCTCTCTTCTTTCCAGCCCATCACTTGCTTGCAGACTATCTCTCCTCAACACCTCCAGCACATCACTTACTTGCACTTCCCGGACAAGCGGGCAATAAGATTTAGGCCTGACACTGGCTCAGCCAGGCCTTAGCAAATGCCCTTTGCAGGCAGGGACCGCGGGCCCCTATGATGTAGCAAAAATACAGTAGTCCTTGGTGCTAGCTGTCCACGTGGCTACTGCTCCCAGTACCACATCTTCAGGCCCTGCCAGCCATCCTGGCTGCAGCTGCCCCTCTTCACTGCAGGTGCCACCACAGTCCACTCCACTGGCTCTGCACCCATCCCAGACTGCAATCTCCCAGTCCTCTCAGGCGTGCCTCCCCAGTCCACTCCTGTCTGTGTGTCACTCACCAGCCCTCTTGGCTGTGACTAGTTGTTCCTCCCTGGAGACTTGCCCAGCAGTGCTTCCTCCCGCTGTCATGTCTTGCTCCTCCTGTGCCTCCTGTCCAGGAAACCTTTGTGGATTGTAAGAGGGTCCCATCCACACCCGAGCCAAGGCCCAAGGTCACCCCCCCCCCAGAGCTCCCTCAGAGGCCACGACAGCCTAGCACTCAGTCTCCAGCTTCCTCCCGAACAACCCCTCCCCAGCTGGGCTGACCCTGGGTATTTAAGGAAGCCTGCCCCCTGCCAATCCAAGCTGGGGATTGGTCAGGGCTCCTCATAATACCCCAGGCAGCTCCACCTTTCCTCTCCTCCTTCCTTTCCAGAAGACACCAGATCATTCTGGAAAGACGTGGGAGGTGTTGGTGATGCTGCCTGTGAGTCAGGCAGCTCTGCCCTGGGTCACTCCCAGCCCAGATCAAAACACACAAAAAGCTAACCACTACCCATCTAGCACACGTAAGCCTTGTACACATGGTACGATTGTTGGCCAACCGAGCATCTGATTCTTGTCAAAAGGGCGTGTGCCAAGATCTGGTCTTGCATACTAACAGTACACAATTTTCGTGCAACAAACACGCACATAGTGATGTACTACGAGGAATTTCAGCTCTTGAGCATCACCCTTTGGGCCCCTTCTGCTAATTTTGTGTTTGGTGAGCATTGATTCCGAGCATGCGTATTTGTACTTTCGACTTTTGTGTGACAGCTTTGTGTACTGACCATACAAAAATCTGACGTCAAACCGGTGTCCGCCGAAAATTTACTAGCCTGCCATCCAACATTTGGTGGAAAATTGGACAATTGTCAAAAGGAGCGTAAGATTGTATATATATTATATATACACATTGTATATATATTATACACACACAGACACTATATTGTCAAAAGTATTGTGATGCCTGCCTTTACACGCACAAGAACTTTAATGGCATCCCAGTCTTATGCCCCGTACACACGGTCGGATTTTGTTCGGACCAGGGGCGGACTGACCATTGAGCCACTCGGGCACTGCCCGAGGGCCCTGGGCCACTAGGGGGCCCCATCAGGGTTGGCAGCCTCAGTAAAACCAGGGACAGTATGTATAAATCTGTGTTTTTTTTTACATCTGTATGTGTATACTGTGTGTACATGTATGTGTATACTGTGTGATTGTATACTGTGTGTGTGTGTATACTGTGTGGCCCCATAATCGCTTATTGCCTGGGGGCCCCATAATCTCCTATTGCCCGGGGGCCCCATGAGTTATCAGTCCACCCCTGGTTCGGACATTCCGACAACAAAATCCTAGGATTTTTTTCCGACGGATGTTGGCTCAAACTTGTCTTGCATACACACGGTCACACAAAGTTGTTGGAAAATCCGATCATTCTGAACGCGGTGACGTAAAACACGTATGTTGGGACTATAAACGGGGCAGTGGCCAATAGCTTTCATCTCTTAATTTATTCTGAGCATGCGTGGCACTTCGTCCGTCGGATTTGTGTACACACGATCGGAATTTCCAACAACGGATTTTGTTGTCGGAAAATTTTATATCCTGCTCTCAAACTTTGTGTGTCAGAAAATCCGATGGAAAATGTGTGATGGAGCCTACACACGGTCGGAATTTCCGACAACAAGGTCCTATCACACATTTTCCGTTGGAAAATCCGACCTTGTGTACAGGGCATTAGTCCGTAGGGTTCAATATTGAGTTGGCCCACCCTTTGCAGCTATAACAGCTTCAACTCTTCTGGGAAGGCCGTCCACAAGGTTTAGGAGTGTGTCTATGGGAATGTTTGACCATTCTTCCAGAAGCGCATTTGTGAGGTCAGGCACTGATGTTGGACAAGAAGTCCTGGCTCACAGTCTCCGCTCTAATTCATCCCAAAGGTGTTCAAAAGTTGAGGTCAGGACTCTTTATGGGCCTTGCTTTGTGCACTGGCCCAAATCAATTGGTGGAGGGAGGATTATGGTGTGGGGTTGTTTTTCAGGGGCTGGGCTTGGCCCCTTACTTCCAGTGAACTAAGGCGTCAGCATATAAAGACATTTTGGACAATTGTCATGCTCCCAACTTTGTGGGAACAGTTTGGGGATGGCCCCTTCCTGTTCCAACATGACTGCAAACCAGTGCACAAAGCAAGGTCCATATAGACATGGATGAGCGAGTTTGGGGTGGAGGAACTTGACTGGCCTGCACAGAGTCCTGACCTCAACCCGATAGAGCACCTTTGGGATAAATTAGAGTAGAGTCTGTGAGCCAGGCCTTCTTGTCCAACATCAGTGCCTGATCTCACAAATGCACTTCTGGAAGACTGGTTAAACATCCCCATAGACACACTCCTAAACCTTGTGGACAGCCTTCCCAGAAGAGTTGAAGCTGTTATAGCTGCAAAGGGTGGGCCAACTCAATATTGAACCCTACCGACTAAGACTGGGATGCCATTAAAGTTCATGTGCGTGTAAAGGCAGGCATCCCAATACTTTTGGTAATATAGAACAGTGTTTCATAACTCCAGTCCTCAAGGCGCCCCAACAGGTCATGTTTTCAGGATTTCAGATGAAACGGTTGTGGTAATTACTAAGGCAGTGAAATTGCTCAAATCACCTGTGCAAAATAATGGTAAGCCTGAAAACATGACCTGTTGGGGCGTCCTGAGGACTGGAGTTGAGAAACATTGATATATGTTAAAGTGGAGTTCCACCCACTTTTACAACTCTTCAGCATCCCTCACTAAACTGTGCACTGTAAACAAATTGCATATTTTTTTATTTTTTTTTCTCAGCACCTACTGTATATCTGCTGTATTCATTTTTCACTTCCTCCTCCCTGGCCGCGGCCCATCGCATCATTTCCTGTTTGCAATGCCTTCTGGGAAGGGGCGGCAACTTCCTCTAACACTGCCGTTGCTATGGAAACCTGACCTGAAACCTATTACACTGCTTGTGCTGCACTGAGCATGTGCGAGATCTGCAAGGATGAGATCCAGGAAGAAATACAGTCTGGCTTCAGATGCCCACACTTAACATGGCCACGGCCTGCTGTAAGTTTATAAAATAACAAACTACTGATATAAACTAACAAAACAGACCTTAGTTTACAGACTAACTTTCCTAGAATACATTAAGCTTGTGTATTATAGGGGTATTTTTATTTAAAAAGTATCATTTCGGCCGGAACACCACTTTAAGGGTGAGCTCAGGCGTGTTTGCAACTCCACGCACCCGCCAGGAAGCTGACACTCCACAGCGCTAAACACAGGCAGCGAGGCATTTGCCGATCCGCGGCTGCACAGATCGGAAAATGTCTCACTACCTGTGATTAGTGCTGCGGAGTGTCAGAGCTTCTTGGCGGGTGCGTGGATCTGCGAACACGCCCTGAGCTCATCCTTAGTGTATGTGTGTTTGGTGAGGAGGGAGTTCTCAGTCACAAAATACTGATTTTAACCTGTGTGCAATAACATTAAAACATTGTAAGCAGGTAAAACTTTTCAGTAAACTATTTCTGAATGAAAAATCCCAGGATGAGGTTTATTATGTAGCAGCTGCTGAATTTTCATAACACTGACTGAACAGTAAGCATCTCCTAACACCCTTTCTATTCGTTGTTGTTATTTTGTATGAATACAAATAAAGTTGTTGAGTGGGGGGGGGGAGTCTCCGCCATACTGTGGTTGGCAGGAGGCGGAGCAGACCATAGAGATTGTGCGGCTCGTCTCCGCCATCTTGTGGAGGGCAGAGGTAGTAATAGTAATTCGGCGCTGTGTGCGGTCAGGCCCGGTACGATATGTCCACTCCTCCGCTCTCCGGAGGGGGAATGGCGGGGGCTCCCGGGGGTTTCCCCGCTCCACCTCCCTCCTCCGCCCCCCGGGAGGTGAACACGGCGTCCCTGTGCCGGATCGGACAGGAGACAGTGCAGGACATCGTATTCCGCACCATGGAGATCTTCCAACTGCTGCGCAACATGCAGGTGAGCGCTGCGCCACGGACACTGCGGGCGCCATTCACTCATCCCAGACGTGTCAGTGCAGATTGTATTAGAAGGTTCCTGCCATGGAAGATCCACTTCCTGTTACAGGGTGACAACGCTCTGCTCCTGGCTCCTAGTTGTGCTCTTGCGTTGTCACCGGGGATAAACCGGAGAGATCTGCTGGTTCCTATGCAGGCGGGGTCCTAAGAAACCTGCCTTCAGAAATGTGAAGCTGCCATCGCTGGAGTGTATGTATATATGGGTAATGGCCGCAAAGAGGATGCAGGAGATCAGCAGCACTGAGGCCCCATTCACTCCATAGGAGGTGTAATACAGAGGAGTGTGGGTGTCAGACAAACTCCTCCAAGTGAGTTGGGTCATTCCCAGCAGATGATCATACAAACAAGTGAGATGGGAGAGGAGTCACCCGCCTGCAGATCAGCAAATTCCGCCAGAGGTATAATGTGTCCATAGGGATGAACAAAGCTCTCACTCTTGCCAGATCAGCGCCCAATCAGCTACCACCAGGGCATCCTGCACATAACAAAGGGGCGGGGATGCGTGTGACGACATTGACCAATCGGCTACAACCAGGGCATCCTGCACATAACAAAGGGGCGGGGATGCGTGTGACGACATTGACCAATCGGCTACAACCAGGGCATCCTGCACATAACAAAGGGGCGGGGATGCGTGTGATGACATTGACCAATCGGCTACCACCAGGGCATCCTGCACATAACGGGGTGGGGATGCGTGTGACGACATTAACCAATCGGCTACAACCAGGGCATCCTGCACATAACAAAGGGGCGGGGATGCGTGTGACGACATTGACCAATCGGCTACAACCAGGGCATCCTGCACATAACAAAGGGGCGGGGATGCGTGTGACGACATTGACCAATCGGCTACAACCAGGGCATCCTGCACATAACAAAGGGGCGGGGATGCATGTGATGACATTGACCAATCGGCTACAACCAGGGCAACCTGCACATAACAAAGGGGCGGGGATGCGTGTGACGACATTGACCAATCGGCTACAACCAGGGCATCCTGCACATAACAAAGGGGCGGGGATGCGTGTGATGACATTGACCAATCGGCTACCACCAGGGCATCCTGCACATAACGGGGTGGGGATGCGTGACGACATTAACCAATCGGCTACAACCAGGGCATCCTGCACATAACAAAGGGGCGGGGATGCGTGTGACGACATTGACCAATCGGCTACAACCAGGGCATCCTGCACATAACAAAGGGGCGGGGATGCGTGTGACGACATTGACCAATCGGCTACAACCAGGGCATCCTGCACATAACAAAGGGGCGGGGATGCGTGTGATGACATTGACCAATCGGCTACCACCAGGGCATCCTGCACATAACAACGGGGTTGGGATGCGTGACAACATTAACCAATCGGCTACAACCAGGGCATCCTGCACATAACAAAGGGGCGGGGATGCGTGTGACGACATTGACCAATCGGCTACAACCAGGGCATCCTGCACATAACAAAGGGGCGGGGATGCGTGTGACGACATTGACCAATCGGCTACAACCAGGGCATCCTGCACATAACAAAGGGGCGGGGATGCGTGGCGACATTGACCAATCGGCTACATTCAGGGCATCCTGCACATAACAAAGGGGCGGGGATGCATGTGACGACATTGGCCAATCAGCTACAACCAGGGCATCCTGCACATAACAAAGGGGCGGGGATGCGTGTGATGACATTGACCAATCGGCTACCACCAGGGCATCCTGCACATAACAACGGGGTTGGGATGCGTGACAACATTAACCAATCGGCTACAACCAGGGCATCCTGCACATAACAAAGGGGCGGGGATGCGTGTGACGACATTGACCAATCGGCTACAACCAGGGCATCCTGCACATAACAAAGGGGCGGGGATGCGTGTGACGACATTGACCAATCGGCTACAACCAGGGCATCCTGCACATAACAAAGGGGCGGGGATGCGTGGCGACATTGACCAATCGGCTACATTCAGGGCATCCTGCACATAACAAAGGGGCGGGGATGCATGTGACGACATTGGCCAATCCGCTACAACCAGGGCATCCTGCACATAACAAAGGGGCGGGGATGCGTGTGACGACATTGACCAATCGGCTACAACCAGGGCATCCTGCACATAACAAAGGGGCGGGGATGCGTGTGACGACATTGACCAATCGGCTACAACCAGGGCATCCTGCACATAACAAAGGGGCGGGGATGCGTGTGACGACATTGACCAATCGGCTACAACCAGGGCATCCTGCACATAACAAAGGGGCGGGGATGCATGTGATGACATTGACCAATCGGCTACAACCAGGGCAACCTGCACATAACAAAGGGGCGGGGATGCGTGTGACGACATTGACCAATCGGCTACAACCAGGGCATCCTGCACATAACAAAGGGGCGGGGATGCGTGTGATGACATTGACCAATCGGCTACCACCAGGGCATCCTGCACATAACGGGGTGGGGATGCGTGACGACATTAACCAATCGGCTACAACCAGGGCATCCTGCACATAACAAAGGGGCGGGGATGCGTGTGACGACATTGACCAATCGGCTACAACCAGGGCATCCTGCACATAACAAAGGGGCGGGGATGCGTGTGACGACATTGACCAATCGGCTACAACCAGGGCATCCTGCACATAACAAAGGGGCGGGGATGCGTGTGATGACATTGACCAATCGGCTACCACCAGGGCATCCTGCACATAACAACGGGGTTGGGATGCGTGACAACATTAACCAATCGGCTACAACCAGGGCATCCTGCACATAACAAAGGGGCGGGGATGCGTGTGACGACATTGACCAATCGGCTACAACCAGGGCATCCTGCACATAACAAAGGGGCGGGGATGCGTGTGACGACATTGACCAATCGGCTACAACCAGGGCATCCTGCACATAACAAAGGGGCGGGGATGCGTGGCGACATTGACCAATCGGCTACATTCAGGGCATCCTGCACATAACAAAGGGGCGGGGATGCATGTGACGACATTGGCCAATCAGCTACAACCAGGGCATCCTGCACATAACAAAGGGGCGGGGATGCGTGTGATGACATTGACCAATCGGCTACCACCAGGGCATCCTGCACATAACAACGGGGTTGGGATGCGTGACAACATTAACCAATCGGCTACAACCAGGGCATCCTGCACATAACAAAGGGGCTGGCATGCGTGTGACGACATTGACCAATCGGCTACATTCAGGGCATCCTGCACATAACAAAGGGGCGGGGATGCATGTGACGACATTGGCCAATCCGCTACAACCAGGGCATCCTGCACATAACAAAGGGGCGGGGATGCGTGTGACGACATTGACCAATCGGCTACAACCAGGGCATCCTGTACATAACTAAGGGGCAGGGATGCGTGACGACATTGACCAATCGGCTACATTCAGGGCATCCTGCACATAAAGGGGCGGGGATGAGTGTGACGACATTGACCAATCGGCTACAACCAGGGCATCCTGCACATAACAAAGGGGCGGGGATGCGTGTGACGACATTGACCAATCGGCTACAACCAGGGCATCCTGTACATAACTAAGGGGCAGGGATGCGTGACGACATTGACCAATCGGCTACATTCAGGGCATCCTGCACATAACTAAGGGGCGGGGATGCGTGACGACATTGACCAATCGGCTACAACCAGGGCATCCTGCACATAACTAAGGGGCGGGGATGAGTGTGACGGATCTGGCTATAGAAACCCCCAAGGACCAGACAACACCAGTCTTAGAGTACATCAGAAAAGGACCTGCTTTATTTTTAGAAACACACTGAATTTATACAGCAAACCATCAGATGAGGGCTACTCCCATTATCTCAGCCAAAGGTCACCTTACACAGTAGAGCTAGTCCTATTATCATAACAATGACCCCCTTAGACAGTCCGCCTCCCTGGACTAACTTGCATAAGAAGCCACCAGATTTTGATAACTTAAGAACACATTAAAACACATCCATGGTTCTCCTGCAGCCAAAAGTCAGTGACAATACACCCCCCCTTTCATAGTCCGACAGACCCGGCTAGATCCAATATGGGTCAGCTTGGGAATGTCCGGGAGCTATAGTACAATCAAAGTTCAGTTTGCTGCGAAACTCCATCTGCGTTGCCATTTTGTTGGCCCGGCCTATACTGCACAGTAAAGTTGTAGGACTGCAGGGCAAGACTCCATCTCAATAAGCGTCCGTTGTCCCCGGATACTCAATTTAACTAGATCAAAGGGTTGTGGTCCGTGGAGAATTGTCCATAAAGATATGGTTGGCATCAGTCGTTGTTTAGCCGGCGTTAATCTACGCAGAAGCGGGTAGTACCCGCTTTGGCACGAACACTATTGGGGATACCCAGGGGCTGTTGGAGGGCTCGATGACTCCTAAATCAAGCATGTCCTTTATCTCCTGCTTCATACCCTCTCTCACTGACTCGGGTACCCGGTAAGCCGCCTGCCGGATAGGTGGCTGTCCTGGGGTTTCCACTTGCTACACTGTCATAGTAGTGTATCCAGGCTTGGTGGAAAACATTTCCTGATGTTGCCTAAGGACCAGCCTGGCCTGGTCCTTGTCCTGCTTCTCTGGCCCCAGCTGCCTAACCTCACTGTGTCTGCATCTGCTCTGTCCCCATCTCTCACCAGTAGCTCTGGCAGGGGAAGGTTCTCGGAATCTGGATTCTTTCATCTGAGCACCTAGATACCAGTTAGGTAGTGTCACATATTTGCTGCACTGCCTTGTAGGGTCCCTGCCAAAAGGCCTGTAGTTTGTCCAACTTGGTAGGCTTGAGGGCAAGAACTCTCTGCCCTACAGCCAAGGTGCGATTCGGGGTGGTACGATAATACCACCACTTCTGCCGCCCCTGTGCGGTCTGAAGGTTCCCCCTGTACGGTGTCTATAAGTTTCTTCAGCCGGTCCCTGAGCGCTAGTAGTAGCCTACCACAGAGGTCTCCTCAGCCCCTACCCCTCCTTTCCAGTGGGCTCTAAGTAGATCTAGTGGCCCCCTCACTTGTCTCCTATACAATAACTCTAATGGGGAGAACCCTGTAGATTCCCTCGGCACTTCCCTGTAAACCAAAAGAAGGTGCAGCAGAAATTTCTACCAGTCCTGGTGAGAAGTTGGGAACATCCGTAGCATCTGCTTTAGCGTTCCGTTGAACCACTTGCATAGTCCATTAGTCTGGGGGTGATAGGGAGAGCTGTGTATAGGCTTAATTCCACAGAGCTTCCACAACTGCTGGGTTAGGTCCACAGTAAACTGAGTCCCTTGGTCTGAGATAATCTCCTGAGGGAAACCCACCCTGGCAAAGAATCGGAGCAGGGCCTCCACTACTATCTCTGCATTGATGTTTGTCAGAGGAACTGCCTCCGAGTAACGAGTAGCATAATCCACCACTGTCAAGATATATCTCTTCCCAGAGGGACTGGGTCGGGGTACCAGGTCTATGGCTATCCGGCTAAAGGGCTCAGCTATGATCGGTAGGGGGTACAAAGGAGCTTTAGATTGGTCGCCTTCTTTCCCACACGCTGACAAGTATCACAGGTACGGCAATACTGTCTAATATCCCCAGTTATCCTGGCCAGGAGAATGGCTGAGTCAAACGGTGAACAGTTTTGGTCACTCCAAAGTGACCAGCTAGGGGAATGTCACGTCTAATGCCAAGCAGCTGTGACCAGTGTATTCTGCATGTAACAAAGGGGTTGGGATGCTTGTGACATCATTGACCGAATGTGGCCGTGGTTGGTCAATGATGTCACAAGCATCCCCACCCCTTTGTTACTTGGGGCAAAGAATTCCCTGATTGGTGATTTGGCAGATGTGACAGCTTGCTCCTGGGTTTGGTCCCATATTCCTCTCTAGTGACCTGTTATAGACTGGAGAGGAGCTCAGGAATTCTCTAAACTTGTCTCTACCTGAACTCGCTCTCTTTCCCTCATGTCATACCCAGGGTTGCCACCTTTTTGCACAGTTGTTTTTTATAGTATAAACTATACATATATTTTGCGATTAAATAACATTTCTAATCATATGAAGTTAATCACAAGAGTCCACAGATTTCCCCTTTTCATCTGAGTCCTCAGAGTTTCCTCTTACATCTGAACTTGCAGAGTTCTCTTGCACTGTAAAGGGGGACTCTGCAGTCTCTGTAAGGGAGACATAAAGGATGCTGGGGGAACGCAGAGAACTTTGATGTACGGAGAGGACTCTAATGTTAGGGAGAACACTGCGCCCTCTGATGTAAAGGGGGACTTTGATTTAAAGGTGTTTCTGGTAAACAGAGCCCCACTTACATCAGTTTCCTGTATCCCCCTTTATTTAGTGTTCCTAGAGCCCCCTTTACATCAGAGTTCCCACTTACACTTTAAGGAGAACTCTGATGTAAGGGGTGCTCTGAGAACCCTGATTTACCTTGGCGTACTCACTCAGAGAAGGGGGGAGACTTCAGTCACAGACAGGGATGGATGGTGAGCTCACTCACCCCTTGGTAGTCAGCACCTCTCATCCAGATGTATCTGCGGCTGCTGGACTTCAAATTTCACCCCCCCACTTCCCTTTCCTGAGGCACAGCGCCGGGGATTGCAGTGTGGGCAGACACAAAGGGGTAGGAGGAAGAGGAGCAGGTCAAGCCTTCCCTCCTCTCCCATCTGGGGGGGGGATGTTAGTGTTGGCTTTGGGCAGTGTGAAAGAAAGTGTAACAGACATTCTCGTATTGGACAACTGCAACCACCAACCCTGCTGGGAAGCCATAGTCCGGTCTGAATAATGTGTCCTGGTTTCAGGTGGTCTGAAACCCGGACGCATGATTCAAAACCCGAACTGTCCGGGTGAATCCTGGACAAGTGGCAACCCTACTATATGCTCACATGTTTGTCACATGGGCTGCTCAGATGTGATAGGGAGGAAATGCTCAGCATAGAAACTCACTGAAAACTTAGCATGTGCAGAGCTGCCAACACTGCTCTGCAAGATCCCTAGCTGACTTGTGGACTTGGACAGAAGGTGGTGATAGCAGCAGGATCAACCAGGTTTTTTGCAGAATACAGAAAACAAATCTCATATGAGCAGCATGTAATACACCATTTACTGATAGCTTTTTATGATGTGGGTTTAGTGACATTTTCAAGTTTTTAGTTCCACTATCAGCTATATATCTTCTATGTCTTTACCTTGATTTACAGATTTGCCTGTAATGTGTTTTTTGTTTTTTGTTTTGTTTTTTCTACAGCTGCCAAACGGTGTTACCTATCATACAGGGACCTACCAGGACCGACTGGGGAAGTTACAGGAGCACCTGCGGCAGCTTTCTATTCTGTTCCGCAAGTTGAGGTTGGTGTATGATAAATGTAACGAGAACTGCGCTGGACTGGACCCGGTGCCGGTAGAGGTGAGGGACTGCTGAGACTGTCGTGACCCCCCCCCTCTGCTATCCTACAAACCAATGGAAGCAGCCAAGTAACAAGCAAAGCAGTGCCTGCATGGGTTCTGGGATAGCGGGGGGGGGGGGGAGTGGTGCTTGGAGAACTGAGACAGAACTGAAGTCAAGGCCTGTTTATGGGTTGTGGTCCAAAGGTACATTTTGGGTATCTCATGGTGTCTACTATTTGGTGACAGTGTTGATTTTGAAAGTTTTGCAACGGATGGTCCCTCTTTTGCAAAAGCCTCATTAGAACGATAATCGGAATCTAGACCAGTATTAAATCCAAAATAAAAAATGTATTATTGCAGCTCCCCCTTCATTGGAGGTGGTGGCTGCATTCATTTTCTTTTTTAGGCTTTTTTCTCAGTTTTCACCTGGTGATCAGGCCAGTAACATAGTCCTGTATTAGAGCACTCCCACTCTGGATGAAGGAGCACAAGGAGGACCTTTAGACAGCAGCATTGTCAGTCTGGGGGGATAGGGGGTGTTAGATGTACATTCTGCTGGAGAGCTTGTGCTGTGAGAAACAGACTTTCTGACCAGATAAAAATAGAAGAAAGTCTAAAAAAGAAAACTACTGCAGCCATCATCTAAGAATTGGTAAGCTGCAATATAATTGTTTATTTTTAGTTTAATCCTGCTTTAAAATACAGTGGCTTGAAAAAGTATTCATACCTTGAAATTTTCCACATTTTGTCATGTTACAAAAAAAAACATAAATGTATTTTATTGGGATTTTATGTGATAGACCAACACAAAGTGGCACATAATTGTGAAGTGGAAGGAAAATGATAAATGGTTTTACAAATACCTGAAAAGTGTGGCGTGCATTTGTATTCAGCTCCTCTACGCCGATACCCCTAACTAAAATCTTGTGGAACCAATTGCCTTCAGAAGTCACCTAATTAGTAAATAGAGTCCACCTGTGTGTAATTTAATCTCAGTATAAATACAGCTGTTCTGTGAAGCCCTCAGAGGTTTGTAGGAGAACCTTAGTGAACAAATAGCACCATGAAGGCCAAGACAGGTCAGGGATAAAGTTGTGGAGAAGTTTAAAGCAGGGTTAGGTTATTAAAAAAAAACAAAAACGTATCCCAAGCTTTGAACATCTCATGGAGCACTGTTCAATCCATGATCTGAAAATGGAAAGAGTATGGATCAACTGTAAACCTACCAAGACATGGCCGTCCACCTAAACTGACAGGCCGGGCAAGGAGAGCATTAATCAGAGAAGCAGTAGAGCATGGTAACTCTGGAGGAACTGTAGAGATCCACAGCTCAGGTTGGAGAATCTGTCCACAGGACAACTATTAGTCGTACACTCCATAAGTCTGGCCTTTATGGAAGAGTGGCAAGAAGAAAGACATTGTTGAAAGCAAGCCATAAGAAGTCCCGTTTGCAGTTTGTGAGAAGCCATGTGGGGGACACAGCAAACATGTGGAAGAAGGTGCTCTGGTCAGATGAGACCAAAATTGAACATTTTGACCTAAAAGCAAAATGCTATGTGTTGCAGAAAACTAACACTGCACATCACCCTGAACACACCATCCCCATTGTGAAACATGATGGTGGCAGCATCATGTTGTGGGGATGCTTTTTTTTCAGCAGGGACAGGGAAGCTGGTCAGAGTTGATGAGAAGATGGATGGAGCCAAATACAGGGCAATCTTAGAAGAAAACCTCTTAGAGTCGGCAAAAGACTTGAGACTGGGGTGAAGGTTCACCTTCCAGCAGAACAACGACCCTAAACATACAGCCAGAGTTACAATAGAATGGTTTAGATCAAAGCATATTCATGTGTTAGAATGGCCCAGTCAAAGTCCAGACCTAAATCCAATTCAGAATCTGTGGCAAGACTTGAAAATTCCTGTTCACAGACGCTCTCCATCCAATCTCACAGAGCTTGAGCTATTTTGCTAACAAGAATGGGCAAAAGTGTCACTCTCTGGATGTGCAAAGCTGGTAGAGACATCCCCAAAAGACTTGTAGCTGTAATTGCAGTGAAAGGTGATTTTACAAAGTATTGACTCAGGGGGGCACCATACAAATGCACTCCACACTTTTCACAAATTTATTTGCAAAACATTTTGAAAATCATTCCCATTCCCAAGGCGTCTTTCAGGACAGCACCCGAGAGATAGTGACTCCTCCCACCGGACCACAAGAAACACCTTCTTCCTCCAGATCTTTAAAGGGAGGCACCTCCCTACCACCTCAGTTTTTGTGTTTTTTCCGGCCCGGAGGGAACATCTTTTGAAGGGGAGCCAGGATCTCTTGGGTGCTCCTGAGAGACAGGGTCCTCTCTTGTTTTTTCCTCCTTTTTAGGGACCTCAGCCCTCCCGTCTTACCAGGGCTTTGGTAGTGGTAGGTTTGAGCTCCTCTTACCCCCTAGGTGCTCGGGGAGAGCTGCAGAAGATCCGGTGACCCACTCCAGTATCCTTGAAGCGATGGCTGCCATTTTGCGTTGGCAAAGAGGAATCTCGGCCGCGCCGGAAGTGACACTTCCTATTAGCAGGTCACCGGATCAGCGCCCAGCGTTATTTCCGGCGGCTGGACACAGGGGGAGGAGGCAAGGCAGGAGCTGGCACCTATTTCCAGTCTGGTGCAGTGGCACTATGGGAGTCCGTAAGCTGCGCGTGAAGCCACGAGTGGAGCGCTGCAAACCCGCTATGGAGGACGTGGCATCTGCAGCGGTGGGGACAGGCACCAGCAAGGCTCGGGTAGGGGGCAGTTGATTTAAGTCTGCCCATTTCCTTTACCTGTCTCCCTTTTCTTTTCCCCTGGTGGCGGGGGTCTGTCTGGGCGCACTGGAGGCTGTATTTTCTTCTTAGTGCACCTTGTTGGGTGGTCCGCAGGCGGAGACTGGGTCTTTTTTTTTTTTCTCTCAGGCCAAAAGTTCTGACCCTGGGAAAGAGATGCCCCTCATGCAAAGCCAAGAAGATGTGAGAAAATTGGAAAAAAGCCCTATGCAGTACTTACATTGCTTCTTTAGTCAAAGAGGAATCTGCTTCTGTTTGTGATGACTTGGTTGCCTTTGTAAAGAAGGAACTCTATGCCATGATTCAAACATTCCGTGACTCATTAGTTATTCCGGCTGCTAGTCAGCCCTCCACATCAGAGTCTTCCCAAGGTTCACTTCCTGTCCTGGTGTTAGAGACTCTGTCTGAAGGTCCTTCTACCAGGGAACAACAATCCTCCGCACCTTCCAATGACAATTCGGAAGAGGAGGAGGGTGAAGTGGCTGAAGTAGCCCCCTCCAAGTTTAAGCTATCCCTGGAAGAAGTTGATGGACTCCATACATGTTACCTTTGGCCTAAGCGGAAAAAAAAAAAAAGGAGCCGACACTGCATGGTCGTATGTATGCGGGTCTAAGTGAGCCTAAAGTGTGAATATTTCTGGTACATTCTGTCATTTCGGATTACATAAAGGAGTGGCAGGAACCAGAGAGGAGGCCTTTTTTCTCAAGCGCCCACAAGAGACTCTTCTCTTTCAAGGAAGATCCCTCTGTGGTATGGAACAAGGTCCCCAAGCTCGATGCTGCCTTCTCTCATGTTTCGAGATCCACCGACCTAGCTTTTGAGGACATGGGGATCCTAAGGGATCGGATAGATAAGTGAATAGATCTTTTGCTCAAGAGATCTTGGCAATCGATCATGAACAATTTAAAGCCAGCCATGGCTACGACATGCGTCGCTGGAAGCCTGGAATATTGGGTTAACCAGCTAAAAGCTCATGTATTAGCGGATTTACCCAAACAGGAGATTTTTGGATTCTTTTACTACCTTTTGTCCTCTGCGGTAGCCTATATGGCCTATATAGCCTATATGGCGGATGCTTCAGCTGAAGCAATTAGAATGCCAGCTAGATCAGCAGCCTTAACAAATTCGGCAAGAAGAGCATTGTGACTGAAGACTTGGCCAGGCGATGCGGCATCGAAGAGTAATCTCTGTGGGATTCCCTTTTTGGGTGGCCTTCTCTTTGGTCCTGATCTAGATACCATTCTATACAGGACAGCCGACAGGAAGAAGTCCTTCTCGGTAAAGAAGAAGAAACGGCCCCCTCTTTTTGACCTCAAAGAGTTCAGGAGCAGGACAAGAAGTTCCAGTGGAGGAGAAAGAATTGGTCTGCATAAAAAGCTAATGGCAAGGGTGGAATCCTTTTCCATCCTCCTGCTCAAGCCAAAAAATCCCAATGACTTGACCCTGCGGGTGGGTGGAAGGCTGCAAAATTTCCTTCCGCAGTGGTCAGGCATAACATCAAATCAGTTCATCCTGACTACTCTTTCTCAAGGCTACGCAATAGAGTTTTTACGGAATCTTCCCGCAAGAAGATTTCTTGTGATGAATACCTCATAGGATCCAGAAAAAGCCCTGGCCATTAAGTCCTTATTAAAGGAGCTGATGCAGCAGGGTGTAGTGATCCAAGTGCCACAAGAACAGCGGCAACAGGGTTTTTTATTCTCACAATTTCTTGGTAAAAAAAAAAAGCCAACAGGAAAATTCCAATTGATCCTCAATCTAAAACCTCTGAACAAGTCTGTCAAGTACAGAAAGTTCAAGATGGACTCGACTTTTTTTTTTTCAGTCAGAAATCTGCTGACCCCAGAATGTTACATGGCGTCAGTAGATTTAAGGGATTCATACCTGCATATCCCAATCTCACTCCAGTCCAAGAAGTATCTCAGGTTGGCGGTAAAGATGGAAGGTGTGATTCATCATCTACAGTTCATGGCCTTGCTGTTCAGGCTGTCATCCTCACCTCGGATCTTTACCAAGGTGATGGCAGAAGCCCTAGCTCCGCTTCGTCTTCAGGGAATCGCAGTGATTCCCTATTTGGGCGACCTACTATTCTTCGCCCCCTCAAGGGAAAGGTTGCAGGAGGATTTAGCCAAAGCACGCAATCATCTGGAATCTCTAGGATGGCTTCTAAACCTCCAGAAATCTTCCCTAAACCCGTCACAGGAGGTTCGTTTCTGGGCTATCAAATCAATTCAATAGAACAGGAGATTTTTCTCCTGCAAGAGAAAAGGGACAAGGTTCAGTGCACTGTGTTGATGCTGCAGACCAACCAGCCGATAACGATAAGGCAAGTTATGTCGGCATTAGGGGTACTGACCTCAACAATGCCGGCTATTCAGTGGGCAAGACTGCACTTCAGGTTTCTACAAACTTTTCTCCTAAGGTCATGGGATCACAGTTTAAGATCCCTGGACACCGACGTGAAGATTCCGACCCAGGTGATGAGGTCACTATGGTGGTGGAGGAATCAGGAGATCCTCTCAGGGGGTCTAGATTGGGCCTTTCCAGTCAAAAGAAGAGTGACAACAGATGCCAGCTCTTGGCAATGGGGGGGCCCATCTAGAAAAAAAAAAAAAACTTCACTCAAGGAAGTTGGTCCTAGAAGGAAGCTACAAGGTCCTCAAATTGGAGAGCGTTGAAGGCGATCGCTTTATCTCTAGTAATATCCACGCAAGATCTTCAGTTTCACCATGTTCAAGTGTTGACGGACATCTAAACAGACAGGGGGCACAGAAGTAGGTCCTTACAAGCACCGGCAACGGAAATTCTTCTGTGGGCAGAGAAGCACTTGCTATCCCTGTCAGCAATCCACCTAAAGGGGACCCTGAATAGAGTCCCGGATTTCCTAAGCATGTATCCCGTTCAGGAAGCAGAGTGATCTCTGAATCCGTAGGTCTTCGCAACGATTTCCAGTATGTGGGGACAGCTAGAGGTGGACCTGTTCACTTCAAAGGAGAATGCACAGGTTCCTCAGTTCTTTTCTCTAAACAATCCTAACGGATCACTAGGGACAGACGCACTGGTGAATCCATGGAGATTTCACCTTTGCTACGCTTTCCCCCCATTTCAGTTAATCCCACTGGTGTTAAAGAAGATTCAATGGGAAGGGGTACCAGTCATCCTAAATACTCCTGTTTTGGCCGAAAAGGGCCTGGTTCTCAACCGTTCTGGGAATGGCGACCAAGCCTTGTTGGCATCTACCTCTCAGGCAAGATCTGCTAATTCAAGGTCCAGTAAATCATCCAGAAGTGGCCAGGATCTCGCAGCCTGGTATCTGAGGAGCAGCTGCTAAGGAGTAAGGGATTTTATGACCGTCTAATTACAACATTACTATCAAGTAGGAAAAGGGTAACAAGAGCCATCTATACTAAAGTCTGGAAGGTCTATAATTCATGGTGCAATTCATCTGCACGAGACCCAAGGAGCCTCGTTTCCATCTTGGAGTTCTTGCAAGATGGGGCAGATAAGGGACTAGCAGTCAGTACATTGAAAGTACAGGTTACTGTGCTAGCAGTGTTCTTAGAAAAATCTGTGGCCTCTGAACCGCTGGTAGTCAGATTTTTTTTCAGAGCTCTTGCAAGTTCAAAGCCAGCATCATTTAAGAGTTTCCCTAAGTGGGACCTGTCGATAGTCCTGCAATCCCTAGCAAGGAGTCCATTTGAACCTCTGGAAGAAGCCTCACTCAAATGTCTCACTCTTAAACCTGTGTTCCTTATCGCCATTACTTCAGCACGCTCCGTCAACTAGGGAACCTTACCTGTCAGTGTATCCAGATAGTTATCTTTAGGACAGACCCAAAGTTCTTACCTAAAGTAGCTTCAATGCACATTAGCCAGATGGCTGAAATTATTCATCCTGGAAGCATACTCGCATGCAGGGTTGTGTCCGCCAATTGGAATTTGTGCACACTCAGAGTGCTTGCAGCCACTTGGGCAGAAAGAGCTGGTGCCACCCCTGAACAAATTTGCAAGGCGGCAACGTGGTCAAGTTTCCGCACCTTTGTGCGACATTACAGACTGGACCTCACATCTGCCAGAGATCAGGCATTTGGCAGGAAGGTCCGTCAGGCTGTTGTCCCGCCCTAAGGGGGTAAGTCTTTCAGGACAGCAATGACCTGCCTTATTAGTTTGATACTATAGTACTATGCTGTGACTAACACATGTGCTTATAGTATATACTCGAGTATAATACTTATAGCTTATACTTGAGTCAAGCACTCTTCTGCAGCAGAAAATTAAATTTTCCGAACCGACTTTGGGGCCCCGTATCTCGGGACCACTTGATGCTAGGAATCCCAAATTTGGTGTGCAAACCCAGTGGAACTATCACTACAACATATCCAAAGCTGGGGTTCCTAGATACGGGGATATGAGGCCCCAAAGTCGGTTCAGAAAATGTCATTCTCTGCTGCAGAAAAGTGCTTGACATTTTCCGAACCGACTTTGGGGCTCCGTATCTCAGGGCCACTTGGTGCTAGGAACTCCAACTTTGGATATGCTATAGTGCTAGTTCCATTGGGTTTGCACACCAAATTTGGGGTTGCTAGCACCAAGTGGCCCCGAGATACGGACCCCAAATTCGGTCAACTGTGTCCATATGCAGCAATGTCATTTCGGGACCCTTTGGGTCCAGAGACCCCAAATTTTGGCTGCATCTAGGGGGTATCTAGGAACCCTTAACTACTGAGTTTGAAGTTCGGGGGACCTATGGCTGCAAATGGGCACAGTGAGGCTGCGAATGGGCATTGTTGACCCTCTTTTTCACTTGCAGTAGCTGCGCATTTCTCACCCTAGACTCGAGTCAATACGTTTTCACAGTTTTTTTCGGTAAAATTAGGTGCCTCGGCTTATATTCGGGTCAGCTTATACTCGAGTATATACGGTATGTGTTCCAGTGGGGGCCAGAGGTTCTCTTCTACAACTGAGGTGTGGTAGGGAGGTGCCTCCCTTTAAAGATCTGGAGGAAGAAGGTGTTTCCTGTGGTCCGGTGGGAGGAGTCACTATGTCTCGGGTGCTGTCCTGAAAGACTTCTGGAAAACAAGTTACCGCTAAGTTTAACTTGAATTATCATTTTCCTTCCACTTCACAATTTTATGTGCCACTTTGTGTTGGTCTATCATATAAAATCTCAATAAAATACATTTACATTTTTTTGGTTGTATATGGCAAAATGTGGAAAATTTCAAGCGGTATGAATACTTTTTCAAGGCACTGTAAGTTTTACAGAGCCCTTGTCACCAACATAAAAAAAATGCAGATAAAATCACAAAAGAATCAGGTTTGCTTTGTGTTTTTTTTTTTTTTTTTTTTTAATAACAAATGGGGTATACTTGCCTGCTCTTGTACACAACCATTACACAGAGTAGTTAAGTATACCATGTTTGTTTGTGGGCGGAGCTGCCCACCTGCAATGTACTGCAGAGGGGTGGCCTGCACAAGCAATGCGATGTACCTGTACGTCACTGCCTGCTTCCGGGTTTTGGGCTGACTCCTGCTGTGATTGTACACAGTGGGAGTCTGTCAGCAGATCTTGGCTAATGATTCATGGCTGGGAGCTGCTAATTGGCTGTGTCCAATCATAGCCTTGAGCCCTGTGTTGACAATCAACACAGGTCTCTGTACAGAGGAAATTATCTGTTTTACTTATCTCCGCAAAGCAAGATCTGTAGAAAAAAAACGGCACACATGGTTACATTAAACCCTTTGATCGCCCCTAGATTTTAACCCCTTCCCTGCCAGTGTCATTAGTACAGTGTCACTGGTGATGTCAGTGCAGTAAAGCAGTCCCACCCATTGTCGGTGTCAGATTGGCCGCTGCACTATTGCAGTCCCACTAGAAGTCGCTGATCACTGCCGTTATTAGTATAAAAAAAAAAATACAAATTCCAGTGTATATCGTAGTTTGGAGGCATTATAACTTTCACGCAAACCCATCAATATACACTTATTGGGATTTGTAGCATAATACATTTTGGCCAAATCTATAAAGAAATTTTTTTTTTTATTGGATAGAATTTATAGCAGAAAGTAAAAAATAGCTTTTTTTCATTTATATCGCAAAAAATAAAGAAAACCCAGTGGTGATCAAATACCACCACAAGAGTGCTCTATTTGTGTGAAAGATATTCTATAAATTTTAATTTGGGTACAGCTTTGCATGATCGCACAATTACTAGTTAAAGTAGCACAGTGCTAAATAGCAAAACATGCTCTGGTCATGAAGGGGGTAAAATCATCGGGAGCACAAGTGGTTAAAAAACAAAAACAAAATCCTTTTACAACTACTTTATGCTTTCAAATAGTATACTTGTCTTTGCCTAATGAATGACTAGGCTTAATGAAATGCTGCGTCTGTTGATTTCCAGCAACTGATCCCCTATGTGGAAGACGACTACTGGAAGATTGATGACCGTGGGCCAGCCAGTCAGCTGCGATACGCAAGTGATGAACGAAGAGAAATCATGGAAGTAAATAAGGTATGGCAGCCATGTGCCTGGGCTACAAATGTCAGCGCTTATAATGACCGCTGCCTACCTAAAAAAAAAATAAAAAGTCTTTCTCTGTGTAGCTCGTCAGTGGTCATGGGCAAGCTCTGTCACTATACAGAAGTGCTGGAGCTCTGTCTAATCAGAACCGCCTGGCATTTGGGCTTACAGGGGTTAACTTTTTTTTTTTAATCCCATGCAGTCTTGGACTCTGGAGGTATAAACGGGGACAGGGGGCACAGTTCATGGTGTTTTGTGCACATTGCAGGACTGGAAAAGCAGATCTTCTGAGAATAGTTGAAGGTGTTTGTGCAACAACTTGCCTTACTACACAAAAATCTTGGAGTGCCGTTCAAAGGACTACAAACCTCCCAAAATATGTCAGAGAAGTGTAGTCAGGAGGAGCTTAGGCTGAAGCTGTATCTTCACCTGTCTGTATAGTGCCTGGGCTCCGGTGTGCACCGTTTCTACCTTCTGTCTTCTAACTTGCCTTACTATTCAGGGCTCCAGAAATAAAAGGCTGTGACCTTCTGTCCACTGCATTGTAATGCAGCGGCTGGTGGACAGTGCTGATGGGCTGATTCTGGCACATCGCACTTTTATTTAGATGTCACACACAGACATTTCTTAAAGTTCTATCATCTGGTGTGCAGTGAGTGTGATGGAGAAAAGTACTGCACATAGTACTTCTTTCAACGCACACTGCTTGCACACTACCGCAATTCAGTGGCATGAACCGGCCAGACCGGTAACAAGGCATTTTACCTAGTCTTAGACACCCAGAATTGTACTGGAACAACTGCCCAACACTGTCCCCACCACACCTGATGTGAATAGACCAGGGACGTGCAGTCAGTGGAGGCCATAATCATAAAAATGGGGAAAAAAATACCATCAAGCTTCGATGGTCGTAGCTTGGCGACCTGGGGTCACAGAGACTCCAAATAGGTAGCCAAAGTCCTACCCCACCATTGGTCCTAGCACCTATGGTTCTGGAGATATGGGACTCCTTGCACAGCCTGTCAGAAGCTACATACAGCGCAGCCAGTTTAAATACAAGCTGACACACACTGTTTGCAGCAGACTGAGAGGATGAGCTCACAGCGCCTCTGACTTCTTGTCAGAGGCACTGAGCTAATGGACAGCTTGGAGCCTTGGACCAATGGTAAAGCACTATTGGTCCAAGTTGTCCAATAAAAATGCTGCAGTGGAGGCACGCCTCTCACTGCAGTGTCATAGAAGGGGGCGTGTGTCTAAAAGACAAACACTCCCTTCCAGCCCACCCCTCTTAACTACAAGGGAAAAACATGGGTATAAGGTTTACACATAATCCCGTTTTTCTCACAAAGTTAAGAGGGAGAATCTGCTGCTGCTGAAATGTACTTTTTTTTAATCAGACTAAATCATATATTATTATGCTATATGTTATAACATAAATTATTTATCTATTTACTGTGAAATTACTGGTTTAACGTTTTAACTTCAAACTTCAGTAATTTGTCCATTAAGCCACCTGCTTGAGTACAGTTTTTGAAAATATAGTAAATTACCTTAAAAACAATATATAATAATTATCTGTATATTACTTATGGTAATTAACCCCTTGCCACCCAGGCCAATTCTGACACTTCTCTCCTACATGTAAAAATCATATTTTTTTTGTTGCTAGAAAATTACCCCCAACAATTTATCAAACCTGTTTTTTTTTTTTTTTTTCTGGGAAAAAAACTTTCATGAATAACAAAACACTAAAGTTAGCCCAATTTTTGTATAATGCGAAAGATGATGTTACGCCGAGTAAATAGATACCTAACATGTCACGCTTTAAAATTGCACACACTTGTGGAATGGTGCCAAACTTCAGTACTTTTAAAATCTCCATAGATGACGCTTACATTTTTTACCGGTTACATGTTTAGAGTTACAGAAGAGGTCTAGTGCTAGAATTATTGTTCTGGCCCAAATTTTCGCGGCAATACCTCACATGTGTGATTTGAACACCGTTTACATATGCTAAAACAAGTCCTTATGCTGCTTAAATTAGTAAACTATGAGAATTAATGAAGGTGCTATATATAACTAGTAGTACTGCAATTACCTATATAATGAGAATCAAATACGTAACTTGTGAATATGTAACCTGCGGGTATCTGGCTCTGATACTAGCCAGTGCCTCACCCGTCACTGACCTCACCGCACAGCCCTGGAATAGACCCCTAATTGTACATGCGTACAGATGCAATACAATAGATTTGATATTATGATAACTGAAATGTGATATTGTACATGCATATACGTACATCTCTCTGTACATTAGATCAAAATCTTCCATGTTAGTGCTTAACAACTTGACCTTCGGAAGATTTACCCCCCTTCATGACCAGGCCTTGTTTTGCGATACGACACTGCGTTACTATAACTGACAATTGCGCTGTCATGCATCGTTGTACCCAAATAAAATTGGTGTCCTTTTTTTCCCCACAAATAGAGCTTTCTTTAGGTGGTATTTGAGACTGACAATTTTGAAAAAAAAAAAAATATGTTTTTCACTTTCTGCTATTAAACATATCCAATAAAAATATTGAAAAAAATCTAATTTCTTCATAAATTTTAGGCCAATATGTATTCTGCTACGTTTTTGGTAAGGAAAATCCCAATAAGCGTATATATTGATTGGTTTACGCGAACGTTCTAGCATCTACAAACTAAGTGATATATACTGGAATTTAAATTTTTTTTTACTAGTAATGTTGACAATCAGCGACTTATAGCGAGACTGCAATATTGTGGCAGATAATCGTACACGAAGACCCCTTTCACACTTAGGCAGTTTTCAGGCATTTTAGTGCTAGAAATAGCGCCTGTAAAGCGCCTGAAAACTCTCTCTCATGCCTCCCTAGTGCTTTCACATTGGGGCGGTGCACTTGCGGGACAGGAAAAAAGTCCTGCAAGCAGCATCTTTGGGGCGGTTTGGGAGCGCTGTTTACATTGCTCCCAAACCGCCCCTGCCCATTGGAATGCATGGGCAGCGCATCCGAAGCGCTGCAACACGGGCGCTTTTAACCCCTTCTTCGGCCACTAACGGGAGTTAAATGCACCCCACTAGCGGTTGAAAAGCGCTGCTAAAAATAGCTGCGCTTTAGCACTAACGCGGCTGCTTCCCCGATGTGAAAGTAGCCTTATTGACACTTTGTGGGAATCAGTTACACTAATACAGTTATCAGTGCTAAAAATATGCACTGTCACTGTACTGACACTGACTGGGAATGGGTTAAATATCTAGGGTGATCAAAGTGTTAAATGTGTGCCTAGCCAGTGTTTTGGTGCACTGTGTGTGCTGTTTTTACTAAGGGAAAAAATGGATTCTAGCTTTGCAGGAAAACAGAACCCATCCCTACCACCTGTCAGACCGGCGATCGGCCTTGTTAACATAGGCAGATCACCATTCTGTGTTCTTTACTGACGATCAGTGGGTACCAGACAACATCCAGTGCCCAGCACACGTAGATCGGCTTCTGCTGTAAATATTTACAACAGAAGTGGCATGCCAAATCACGTATATACGTGATGCGGTGCACAGCTACCACCCTGTAGCAGTAAGACTGCTCTAGGGAGGTCAGCAAGTGGTTACAGTATATTTTAAAGTCACTCGGTCAACCCAACCTTGATGGTTGTAGTTCTCTTTTGGTTTGTTGTAATTATTATTACCATGCATTTAAGTGGAATTCAGACTAGAACAATCTAAGCTTATATCTGTTTCCACCCCCCTTCTAACATCTATACTAACTACCCTGTAGATTAGAAGAAGGATGCTGATACATATTTATTCTCAGGGTGCTCCTGTCTGGTCATATGATTGGCTCCCAGTGGCCAACATCAAGGAAAAGGAGGGACAGCCGACAACAGATGCCCCATAGTAAGCCTATGGGTGAAGTCACCACCCAGGCTTCCCATCCATTGTCGCCGATCTCCCATCTCTCTCCTTAAGCTGACCGCTGGGGAGATCATGTTACCGGACTGGAGCACCCTGGGAATAATAGGTAAGTATAAGTATCTTCCTTCTACAGGCTAGTTAGTATAGGAGTAGAAGGTGGGTGGGAGGTGTTTGTAACTTGGTTGTAGACTTGAATTTCACTTTAAGTTTTTCTAGACTAGTAATGCCATGTTCTCTCTCTTGCAGAAATTAAAACAGAAGAATCAACAGTTGAAGCAAATAATGGATCAGTTACGGAATCTTATCTGGGATATAAACGCAATGCTTGCAATGAGAAACTAATATCATCCTGATATATATAATTTTTTTTTATTTTTATTTTTTTTACTTTTTTTTTTTTTCGTTATGTGTAATAAATACTGTTTCATATGAGCTGTGTTTGGAGTAATGTGTTGTAAAATAGTATTTATATTTTATACCTGATTAAAGAAAGTGACATTTCCTGGGCATGATCTTCACTCGATGTCTGTCTAATTCCCAAGGCCACTGTTGGCTTTCTTAGAATATAGATATGGTGTGAGCTTTTACTTTTTTTTTTTTTTTTTTTCTCCTTTTTCACAGTCCACTTGTGTAAAAGGGATTTTTATTGTTGCCTTTTTATATTTCTTTGATTACATTTTTTGTGGTTAAAAAGATTAAGATGTTAAGTTCAAGGATTCAGGATGTCCTATTGTCTCCCACTATAAGCCCATGTCCCTAGATTAGAACATATTTAGGCTGCTGGTGTGCTATTAAATTGAGCCACATTTTTTCTGGAAATGCATACCTATTTGATTTGCCTCCTACTTTGAAACGTACTCTCGGGTGCTTGGGCAGCTGCTGGGATGCATGCTTGCAGCAATGATTATGTACCTTTTCATGTGATCTTTCACAGACATAAAAGGCTGCCAAGAAGTTACTTTTGTGACCAAAAGGCTAGGCTAGCAGCACGATATAAAGCAGTGGCGGTCAACTAGAAAATTATAGTGGGCCTCTAGTGTGGCTCCTGACACCTCCAGAAGGCAGCACAAAAGCCAAGCATTTTTATACCTCGACACCCAGGGGTGGGTTCAGCTGCATTTATTTGCAGGATATCACAATGGACATTGAAGAAGTTGGGAGTACAAAAACCCCAGCTATTGGTGTCAGTGTATGCAATAACCCCCCCCCAGCACTGGGCTTAATGGATGCAATAATAACCCCAGCAATGGACGCAATAATAACCCCCAGCATTGGTCTAGATGAATGCAATACTAGCCCCCAACATCGGTGTCAGTGGTAATATTTACACCCAGCACTGGTGTCAGTAATATTATCTCTATTAGTACATTTTATACCCCTGTATGTTGTGGTCTTTGAGGAATCCATCTAATAGTTTTTTTTAATTATTGATGCTCCCTGATGATGCCACTGCTTGTGGAAGAGAATTCCACATCTTTACCGTGCTGACAGTAAAGAACCCTCCAAGTTTAACCAATTCCCTTATAATTTTAGTGAATGGCGCGTCATATTAAACTCCCCTTCACTGAAGAGTTTTTTTTCCCTATGTTAGGGTCACCAGTACGGTATTTGTACATCAATATGATATCCCCTCTCAAGCGTCTCCTCTCCAGAGAGAGTTCTTCTAAAATTGTATAAATATACTTTGGCTTCTGTACCTAATACCTTTCCTCCTCAGGAAAGTGACAAGATCTACATCCCTTTTTTAGATGTGATTTAATCATTTTGGGAGTATCTCGCCAAAACTGAAAAGTTAGTTGCAGGGGTTGCCTAAAATCTGACTTAAAGTGGATGTAAACACAATGTCATCCTTTCTAAACTACTGCCATAGGGGTTATCTATAAGGATATACATGCCTCCTGCATGTATCTTTACCTGTCAAATGTCTCCCCTCTGTCTGTTATGAGACCCGAAAAACTGCAGATTCTGTGGGCGGGTCTGTTGTCTGGAGCTTAGTGGGTGGAGTCGTGATGTCAGTAGACTCCCCGCCCACCTCTACACTCCACTTGTCAATATGCATTTTCTCCTGTGTATTTCTTACACTGAACTTCTGCTATGATCTCTAACATCCAGTGAAAAGACAGGAAAGTAACCACATGACTTCAGCATGTCAAATCATGCTGAGGTGTGGAACAGCCAATCCTTGCAGAGCTGCTGAAGAAAGGAGTGGGGGTGGAAATTAAAAAATAATGCATAATAATCCATAATAACTTAGGCTACTGCACAAGATATGTAAATCACCTGTCACTCACAGCAAGGGGGAGGATTTGACAAAGTTTTTCTCTGTTTGTCAAGTTTTATCTCACTGAGCAATAAAAGAGGATTGCTCAGAGCTGGATTAACTCTTTGTGGCAAGACTGGGCTCAAATGATAGGAAATCTTATACTCTACATTATGACATAAAAAAAAAAAATTCGGGTTTACATCCCCTTTAAATTCCACATACAGTGTGGAAAATAATTATTTGACCCCTTGCAGATTTTGTAAGTTTGCCCACTTACAAAGAAATTAGGGGGCTATAATTTTTATCATAGCTGTATTTTAAATGTAGAGACATAATATCAACCAAAAATCCAGAAAAAAACCATGATACAAATATAAAAATATGAGTTGCAGTTTGGTGAGTAAAATAAATATTTGATCCCCAAGTAAAACGTGACTTAGTACTTGGTGGAGAAGCCCTTGTTGGCAAGCACATAGGTAAGATGTTTCTTGTAGTTGGTTTCCAGGTTTACACACATTTCAGAATGGATTTTGGTCCACTCTTCTTTACAGATCTTCTCTAATTCCTTAAGGTTTCTTGGCTGTCACTTGACAACTCGAAGTTTCAGCTCCCTCCATACATTTTCTATAAGATTAAGGTCTGGAGACTGACTAGGCCACTCCATGACGTTAATGTGCTTCTTCTCCAGCCACGCTACTTTGTTGCCTTGGAAGCATTTTTTGAAGACCCATCCACGACCATCTTCAAGTGTTACCAAACACAGGACCCTGCATTCACTATATTTGGTCTCCCACAGCACACACCACATGGAAGTGCAATTATTTTAATAAATATAAACTGCTAAATACCTTTTCTCATCAGCAGTATATATCAGTCTTGTGACTTCTATCAGTGTCCAGCCAAGCACTGGTTAAAGCTTGTAGGAGGAGTTTTCTGATTGTCCTATGTGACTGTAAGACCCCTGACCCTCTGTCTGGACAGTGCCAATTGGCCCTATGCTGATCACATGCACCCTCCCAAGAAAAAAAAACTCTAGCAATAAACACAAAACTGAGCATGTGTAGCCTGACACTATAGGCTCTGTGCTATCAGGAAATTATCAAGGGACAATGGAATGAGGGGAGGATCCGAGAAGACAGGATCAAACAGACTTATAACACAATGCAGAGGATTAACTACTTAGGTTTAACAGTGAGTATAACAAGCATGCTTTACTGCATATACAGACTGATTTTACTGTTGTGGGTTTAGTAACACTTTCAGTGTTCTGGCTGAGGGCAGAAGGCTCTCATCCAAGATTTTACAATACATGGCCCCGTCCATTGGCCCCTCAATGTAGCAAAGTCTGCATGTATCTTTAGCAAAGAAACAGCCCCAAAGCATAATGTTTCCACCTCCGTGCTTGACTGTAGGGATGATGTTCTTAGGGTCATAGCATTTTTCTTCCTCCAAACATGGCGAGTCGAGTTCATGCCAAAAAGCTAAATTTTGGTCTCCGACCACAGCACTTTTTACCAATCCTTCTCTGAATCATTTCGATGTTCATTGACAAACTTTAGACGGGCCTGTACATGTGCCTTCTTAAGGAAGGGGACCTTACGGGCACTGCAGGATTTCAATCCATGGTGGCGTATTGTGTTACCAATGGTTTGGTTATTGTGTTCCCAACTGCCTTGAAATCATTCACAGCTCATCCCGTGTAGTTCTGGGCTGATCTCTCATTTTTATCATAATCATCATAATCATGAAATCTTGCATGGAGCTCCAGACCGAGGGTATTCTGTATGTCTTCTATTCGCGAATAATCGCTCCTACGGTTGTCTCCTTCTCACCAAGCTTGTTACTGATGATCTTGTAGTCCATTCCAGCCTTGTGCACGTCTACAATCTTGTCCCTGACATCCTTTGACAGCTCTTTGGTCTTGCCCATGATGGTGGGTTTGAATGGAAGAAAGAGATTCTGTGGACAGGTGTATTTTATACACATAACAAATTGTCGTTAGGAGCACCATCTTAAATTGACATAAGTAATCTGTGTACCACATGAGCACCTACTGTATCCAGTCTGTGGGAGCCAGAATTATTTTTGGTTGGTAGGGGATCAAAGCCTCTTCCTGGCCCTACCTCACATCAGCACGAATGGCTTAATGCCTCCTCTGGAGCCCACAGGACCACCTCTTCCTAACTAAAGAAAAGACTGAAGTGTTCTAATTTTTTGGTCGTTCTCCAGGCCACCTGTTGATTGCAGTTGGTAAGTACTTTGGTTGCTGCAAGTATATCCACCCTACTGTACAGCCCCCTCAATATTCAGCCTCTAATGGAGTTGTAAGACCCTGAATGTTGGATGGTAAACCCTACTGAAACTAGGTGCCCTTTGTGCCGGGCCGCGGGCAATGTTGCTTAGCACGAATATTTTACAGGTGTGGTATTTGTTGGCTCTGCAATGTCACCATTGGCCTCTCCCTTGGGGTTTTACCTGTCTTGTATAGGCAGCGTGCCACGCTGCTCTCCTGGCTTTATTTTCAATCTGAGAGCGGCGGTGGATGATGTCACAGAGGATAGGGAGAAGGGGCAGCGCGAGGTAGCGACCACCAGTCACCAAGCAGCAGCTTAAACAGTCTTAGAGCCGGTATTCTATCGAAAAATGCCTCCCATAGAAAAATGCCTCCGATGCGTCTGCGAATGCACAGTACCAAACGTCACTCCTGCTGATATGTTGATCAGCTGGTGTGACATCAACACAGCGTACGTGCAGATTGTCGGAGGCATTATCCAATGCTATGCAAACAGCAGAGGGAGAATGTACTTGTCAGTTTCTGCCTCGCTGTTGCGGGGCGGGTTTAGTGTGTGTTGCAACCCACGCTTACAGACAGACCAAACCCATTGTTCAACACACGGAAAACCCACCCCGCAACAGCGAGGCAGAATCTGACGAGTACGTTCTCCCCCTGATGTTTGCATGGCTTCACCCTCCACTGTTTTTATTACGTTAAATCCTGTCTCCCATCAAAAAATGCCTCCAACGATCTGCGCATGCGCTGTGTCGCCATCACGTCAGCTAATCAACATAGCTGGAGTGACGTTTGGTACTGCGCAGACCCATCAGAGGCATTTCTCTATAGAACACCGGCAGAGAAACTGGTTTCTCTACTTCTCTCTGTAGTCCTGCCAGTTTTCTCTTGTGAGGTAAAGACTTGTTGCTATTTGCTCCCCTGCTGTGCTGTGTTCCCGGGGGTTAGACAGTCTGACTGGTTTTGTCCCAGATCCTGTGTCTCCTGTCTGCCTCAGGAAGGGCTGCCTGGGCTCACCTGCTGCTGTACCTGGTTTTTCTTGGTGAGAGAATTATGTTTATTATATTATATTTTCTTTTCCATATTCTTTTGCAGATATGAGCTCACCACACCTGCCAGTGGTACAGAAGACTAGCAAAAGGTATGAGGGGGCAATATGGGACATGTTTTAAAAGAGTGCTTACGGAATGCAAAGCTCTCATATCTCCAGGGCAGCTGCGGAGTGGATTGCACAGGGGTCCTGTGCATCTTTGGCTCAGTTTCAGGTCCGAATTCCGGTGAAAATTTGGACCTGATTTGTCCCTAAAACAGAAAATAGGGACACACCAGACCCCTGCTGCGAGCCACATCCGGCATAAGTGTGAACCCAGCCTTAGGAGCAGAAGCCCTAAACGCAAACACTCCAGAAAACATAAGACCCGCCACTGGTCATCTCCTGACCAGAAAATCTGCATTCCTCGGATTCCCGCACAGGGTGGCTTTCATGCTCCTCAAGCAGCTCACGTGGCAATGGCTCACATGTGTTTAAATCAGCGCAATAGGAAATTCCTTGCCCAGCCCAGGATGCATGTTGGACCTGCATGGAGTTTGCAGTGATGGGAAATGAATCTGCATGTATTGCTTTGAATGGCAATGGATAAGGAAGCGGATGCACAAATTTCAAAGCCTATGTAGGCTGTAGCAGAGAGTATGCAGCAAATATCAATGCCACAGGCAAGACACAGGCCCAATCATCGCAAAAAGCACAGATATTTTCAAATGTGAAAAAGGAAGGGCCTTCTTTTCCCATAATGAAAGAGAGTTAAAAGCTCATTGACCAAGAATGGGGGAGATCTGATAAGAATACCAATTTACAGTAAAGGTCTCCAAACTTTATCTAACGAAGCTGGTTGATGCATGTTTAAGCAAAGCACTTCCAGGAGTGGATCTTTCACACAAGCCCTTTGTAACATTCTCCATAATGGGAGGTTGTTGTTTGGCACAACGCTGGACGAAGCTAGTGACAAGAAATGTCCTGACTGTGGCCACAGTCTAAGAAGAGGAAGCAGCCGTCTTTTCGGGCAAATTGGTCGATTTTCAGAAGAGTTCAGGAGGCCAAATCCTATAGGCCAGGCTGAAATTTACCAGATCACAGTGAAAGGAGCTTGAACTTTCTTTTTACATGGAATCAAATCCAGAGCAGGCTGCTAGACACCTGGAAAGTCTTTTGAAGGTGGGCCCAACCAATGTCTTCTAGTGGGAGCTAGGATAGCCTCTGTTTGGAGGGTTTGGGCGACAAACATTAGAGGTAGTTAGGTGGGAGCACAATCACCAGTTCCTTTCATTCATGACCTACAGATCTCAAGTAGAAAGAATTATTGCAAAATTATGTATAGGAATTATACTGCAACAGTCCAAAGCGTGTTTTGACCCGAGGGGGCTTTCATGGAGGGTACTTATTCGTAAAGCAAAACTATTTCACACCAGTGCTATGAATGGTTCTGTGTGTGGACTGAAAACTCATAGCTGAAGACTCCCACAGTAAAGCCAATAGCATAGTACCAGAGTACTCATCTGACGGATTCATTTCAGCATGTTGATGTATAACTTCCATCGATTGCTTGTGGAACGGAGGGACCGGAGTTATCAGAGGATCCATTTGTCCCTGCAGAGGGCTTAGTCTGCTTGAGTGAATGACCCTGCTCTTTAGGGGGTCCACCAGCTCTGGTAAGAGTTCTCACTTATAGAGCTTAACTCTCAGGCAAAGATCTCCCCATCTATCCTGACTTCAGCGGGCGGTGACCAGGAATTGAGCATTTACAAGCTTTTGATTTTGCCTCTCCATCTCTCCACACTTATAATAATATTGTGCACTTATCTTCTGTCTGGGACATGTATTTGTTTCAATTAGTGCACTATTGGTGTATATGGACATTCAGATACACTCCATTTAATTTATTTATTCATTGTTTATATGATTCTTTTTTTTATAATTTATTTTTGATTGGGATCATTCACTTTCGGGTGCGATCGTTCATTTATGTGTGCCTGATACCAATTAGATTTCTGTCACTTTATTTTTATCTGTTTTTTCTTCACTCCACTGTGATTGTTCAGATCCAGCGCAACTTATTTAAATTTTATCCTTTGCTTCAATAACTTAATTTCTATTGCAGTCCCTAGTGGTAAAACTAGTTCCTCTGACTGCAGTTTCTTCTGACAGAAAGATGTTGGAGATTGCAGCACTTTCCTGCGAAGATCTCTTTGTGTCTTTTTACCAGAAATAGCGATATTATGTCCATCTCGAAAACTCAATTCTAAAGAGGTATGCAGTTTCCGGGAAAACTGGGGGCAGTCCCTCCAAGCATTCACACAGAGTCACTGAGTACACAGCAAGTAGACTTCAGTCCCTTACACATGGACAAGTTGCTACCACCAGTGTACAGACAAAGGTCAAAAGACGTGAGGAAAGTGGTCAATAGTTTTGTTTCGCCGTCAGGTTCTCGAGTCATCTTCTATTGGTTTACCAGGCTGATTAGATTGGCATGCAGGAAGTAGGCCTTTCAGCTCAGGAACAGGTGCAAGCTTCTTCGACCTGAGGGGTGGCAGCCTTTGGGGGCAGTTATACCAGGATTTCAGTGGAAGATATATGTGAGACAGGTTGCCCTTCATTTAACTTTACAAGCTAGCCGTGCAATCCAAAAATTCTGCAAAGTTTAGGATGAGACATATAAATTATTTTTGTCTTTGGCAGCTTTTCTTTGATTGTCAATGTTTCTTCTCATGTGTTCTCACCCGTCCATATTTATTTTATTCAGTATTAAGTTTATCCCATTGTGTGCTGATATGAGGTAGGGCCAGGAATACGTCAAATTGTTATCAAATTGTTATCAAATACTTACCGTAATTTTCCTTTCCTGGCCTATCATCACGTCAGCACAAGACTCTCTCCCTAGTGGCCTGTCGCAGGCTAGGTTATTGAACACTTCAGTGGTGGAGGGGCTCTCTTTTATTTAGGTAAGAAGAGGTGGTCCTGTGGGTTCCAGAGGAGGTGTTAACCCATTGTGTGCTGACGTGAGGAGAGGCCAGGAAAGGAAAATTATGGTAAGTATTTGATAACAATTTTCCGTAATTTTACTCACTGAACTGCAACTCAATTTATAACATTTGTATCATGTTTTTTTCTCGATCTTTGGTTGCAATCATTTAAAATACACCTATGATAACAATTATAGACCCTTCATTTCTTTTTAAAGTGGGCAAACTTACAAAATCTTTAGGGGATCAAACAAATATTTTCCCTACTGTAAATAAAAACTATCAGGTGCGCTGATCAAGGAAACCCATAGTAGACTGGTAAATGTAGTTCACTCAATGCAATAGTTCAACAGTCAATATGGCGCTGTAGTTCTCTATATGTTCCACTGGGTGGTGGAGAAACATCTGAATAAAACAAGAGAAAAGAGAGAGAACGCACATCTGCCCTAGTGTAATACTGTTTAAGAGCAATAAGTAAAATCTTCAACCAATACTCTCACATTTAGCAGAAAGTAAAATAGGCATGTCAGTATTCTCAACCAACCCTCCCGGGTCGCCTCTGTATGATCCGGATGGGAAACGGGATCTCTGAGGAGCTTGCTGACAGCTGGAATTGTCAGCTGCAGACAGACCGTCGTACCTTGGCTCTGGCGTGCCCAATCCACTGTGAATGTGCCCTGCCCAGCGGCGCTGCGCACCGTAAGGATAAACCGCAACACCAAGGAGAGAAAGCCTAAAAAAGAAAATGAATACAGCCATCACATCTAAGAATTGCTAAGCTGCAATACTGTGGAACCTTGGATTACGAGCATAATCCGTTCCAGGAGAATGCTTGTAATCCAAAGCACTCGCATATCAAAGCGAGTTTCCCCAAAGAAGTCAATGGAAGCGAAGATAATTTGTGCCGCATTGACTTCTATTACATGCAATATCGCATGTGGCCAGAGGTGGGGGGGGCGCCGGAGAGCCTCAGAAATACTCGGGGACAGCTCGGCTAAACTCGGAAATCCTTTGAAAGGCTCGGAAACACTCGGGAACTGAGTATTTCCAAGTGTTTCCAAGTATTTCCGAACGGCTCCGAACAGCTCTGAACAGCTCCGAACCGTTTCGAGTGTCCCTGGCGCCCCCGCTGCTCTGGCCAAATGCGGTACTGCACCGCCCATTAGCTTGAATTCTGCTCGTTTTGCGAGACAACACTCGCAAACCGAGCCAGAATTTAAAAAAAAAAAGTCGCTTGTCTTTCAAAATGCTCGTTAACCGTGTTACTCGTAAACCAAGGTTACACTGTATAATGTTTGCTTTTGGGTTTAACACCACTTTAACATCTTCACAGTTTTACACTTACTTCATAAGGGTTAATGACATAGTTGGATCACCAGGTGAAAATAAAATAAAAAAAAGCCTAAAGTAAAAAGAAAACTAATACAGACATCACATCTTAGGATTGGTAAGATGCAATATTATAAATATTTGCTCTTGGTTTATTACTGCTTTAAAGTGGTTGTAAACCCTCACATATACCCAGTGAAGTGACTGGCCTCAGATGTTACACAGAGATTAAACAAATCCTCCTACATAAGTTGTACATGTATATCTGCAGTCTTCTCTTCTCTAAAGCTATTCAAAGTTTACAATTTAAAAAAAGCTTGTCTGAGCTGTCAAAAAAAAGGGGGTTTGGAGCTGAAATTACACTCTGCGGAACTCAGTGAGGAGAGGACTGACAGTGTATTGGAGGGAAGGCACCCACCTCACCTCCTTTACACAGCACACAGGAACAGAGCTGAGGCTGTCAATCAGAGGCTGTGTGCTGGAGCTACCTCCCCTGTCACCTTTTATCTATTGGTGTCAGGAAAACTTGTCAGAAGTGATAGCAGAGGAATGAAGCTTTAGAACAGTGGTTCTCAACCTGGGGGTCGGGACCCCCTCGGGGGTCGAATGATGATTTGCCAGGGGTCACCGAATCCAGGGCTGTTCCTGAATCCTGCACGGCTCTCCCAGCCTTTTCGAGGCCGCCCAGAAGGGCTGTTCCTGGAGCCCGCGGCCACCCACTCAGCCTCTTTACAGCCACCCATTCAGTTCACAGCATGGCTGGGGGGCAGAGACTAGAGGTCAGCTGACTGGTGAGGAATGTGAAATGGGAGAGGCTGAAGGAGGCCCTATCTCCTGATTTCAGCATAGGTGTCACTGCTGCGAGACACCATAAAGTCGGAGACACACTAACACTACCTGTGATTATAGTTGCCATTTAGGGACGGTTTGCAGGCGTTATTGCGCTAAAAATACCGCCTGCAAACCGCCCCTAAACAGCCTCCGCTGTTTGTTCAGTGTGAAAGCCCGAGGGCTTTCACACTGAAGCGGTGCGCTGGCATGAGAAGAAAAAATCTCCTGCAAGCCGCATCTTTGGAAATCACTGGGACAGCGCGGCAATACCGCGGCTATAGCCGCGCTATACGAGTGGTTTTAACCCTTTTTCGGCCGCCAGCGGGGGGTTAAAACCGCACCGCTAGCGGACGAATACCGCGGTAAAACAGCGCTAAAAATAGCGCTGTTTTACCGCCGACGCCCCCTACCGCCCCAGTGTGAAAGGGGCCTAAAAGTCCCCACTACAGTTCTCAGATCAGCAAATTACTTTGATCAAGAGCACCTAAGTTGGCTGATCAGAACTCCCCCCAGCACTGCCACTGATCGCACCCCCCACCAGCACTGCCACTTATCCCAACTCTCCCCCAGCACTGCCACTCATCCCTTTTCCCCCATCCCCCACCAAGGAGTAAGAGAAGGAAATAAAAATAGAGAATACATGGAAGGGAGAGGAAAAGAGGGGGAGGAACAAAGAGAAAGAGAGAATAAGAGAGAGAACCAAAAAGACGGCGAGAGAGGGATGGGGGGAAAAAAACAAGAAATTAGGATAAAGAGAGATAAAAGAAAGAAAGAAAGGAGAACAAAAAGAGAGTGGTACATCCTAAGCGGAAGGGACTCAGGGAGCGCTAAATATCCGTGGGATAGGGCGCAAAGTACTTGTCTTGCCTTGGGTGCTGAGAACCCACACAATGAAAATAATTTTACTGTTAGGGGTCCCCACAACTTGAGAAATTTTATTAAGGGGTCATGGCACTAGTAAGGTTGAGAACCACTGCTTTAGAAGAAAGTGACACCTAATGCTCCTAATTGAGACAAGCACACACACTATGGAGGGATATGCTTTGTTCAGATTTCTTGTCTGATGTTTACAACCACTTTAATTAGGAAATAGATACATTTACAAAGTATATCATTAGACTGCCCTGGTTTGTTAGTATCAGAATTGTTGCAATGGTGGAGCTATGCTTTGTTATCCCTCCAAATGGGCCCTTCACATAGGTGTGCGCAGCCTTTTGCATTAGGGTGTGCACCCCAAAGCTCAAACACACATCATGCATGCGCGTATATGCGCACAGTAGTTACACACACACTCTTATTTTAAAATATAATAAAACATGGATAGTGCCAGTAGGGCAGAGATTGCTGTGAGTAGGACAGTAGATGGTGTCAGTAGGGCATATGACGCAGAGTAAACACAGTTTACTAAGGGGAAGCTGCAATACACAGGGTGATTAGGGTGTGCCCAGGCACACCTGGCACACCTTGTGCGCACACCTACGGCCATTCACATAAATGGGTGCTGCAGAATCAAAGCCTGCTGAACTGTTCTTCATGAGCATGCAATGAAGCAAATACTTTGCCATATGTACATGTGTTGAGCCATTTTGGTAAATATGCCCTTTAGGTCTGCCCATCTGGAGAGCTGTTGGTTTGTATAGGGCAGAGGTCTCAAACTGGCGGCCCTCCAGCTGTTGCGAAACTACAAGTCCCATCATGCCTCTTCTTTTGGGAGTCATGCTTGTAACTGTCAGCCTTGCAATGCCTCATGGAACTTGTAGTTTCTCTACAGCTGGAGGGCCGCCAGTTTGAGACCCCTGGTATAGGGAGTGTGTGTCGAAGCCATGTATCCATAGAGAGGCACAGTACGCTGGTAGATGCTCGGCCAATGCAGGTAGACCCCATCCCGGAATCTGGGTCCAGACATTCAGTACAGATCACAATCACACTCATAGCTTCATCATGGCTCTCACAATACAGAAGGAAAATAAACTCTATCAAACATGAACAAAACTATTTCCAGGCATGATCACAGCTGGCACCTGTTATAAATATTCTGAGAAAATCATCTTTTCAGTTCCGTGCCTGGCGTTCCCTCGGGAGAACCTTCGCGCCGCGCTCGTGACTTACGGAACGGAACATTTCTTTTCTTCTGGGACTCCCCTGTATTGGAGTGATAACATCGCCAGCTGAGGAGAACGTAGATATGTGAACAAACTCTGTCCTGCTTAGAAACGGAGAGCTCAGCCTGCTAGAACATCTTCACACGTTCCCTCTGTGACAATAACAGCTCCGGAGTGTCTCATGGCCAGAACACTGCGGGGGCGATGGACAAAAACACATTTCCTTCTTTTTCACTGCCGTGGACCCTCTTCATCTTTGTAAGACTTGGAAAAGGAATTTCAATCCATACTTGAATTTTTCTAGCATCACTAGAACTACAAGTCCCAGCACTCCGGGGCCTTCCTTTGTCTATAGAACTATTATCCACAGCACACTCTACCTGTATTTCTCTTCTCTGCAGAACTACAAGTCCCAGGATGGTATGCTTGTATTTTTATTTCTACAGAACTACAAGTCCCAGGATGGTATGCTTGTATTTTTATTTCTACAGAACTACAAGTCCCAGGATGGTATGCTTGTATTTTTATTTCTACAGAACTACAAGTCCCAGCACACCATACTTGTATTTTTCTTTCTATAGAACTATAATTCCCAGCACAGTATACTTTTATTTCTTCTTTCTATTGAAGCTGGCACTCTTTCAAACAACACATAGCAATGCACAATTATCAGATGAAATATGTATTTATTTAAATATATACAGTATATTATATTTAGATATAATTTATATATACTGTATATGCACATAAATACAGTATCTCACAAAAGTGAGTACACCCCTCACATTTTTGTAAATATTTTATTATATCTTTTCATGTGACTAACTCAACACACAGCCATTAATGTCTAAACCGCTGGAAACAAAAGTGAGTACAGCGCTAAGTGAAAATGTCCAAATTGGGCCCAATTAGCCATTTTCCCTCCCCCCGGTGTTATGTGACTCGTTAGTGTTACAAGGTCTCAGGTGTGAATGGTGAGCAGGTGTGTTAAATTTGGTGTTAGCGCTCTCACTCTCTCATACTGGTCACTGGATGTTCAACATGGCACCTCATGGCAAAGAACTCTCTGAGGATCTGGAAAAAAGAATTGTTGCTCTACATGAAGATTACCTAATCTATAAGAAGATTGCCAAGACCCTCAAACTGAGCTTCAGCACGATGGCCAAGACCAAACAGCGGTTTAACAGGACAGGTTCCACTCAGAACAGGCCTCACCATGGTCAACCAAAGAAGTTGAGTGCACCTGCTCAGCGTCATATCCAGAGGTTTTCTTTGGGAAATAGACATATGAGTGCTGCCAGCATTGCTGCAGGGGTTGAAGGGGGGGGGGGGTCAGACTGTCAGTGCTCAGACCATACGCTGCACACTGCATCAAATTGGTCTGCATGGCTGTCATGCCAGAAAGAAGCATCTTCTAAAGAGTATGCACAAGAAAGCCCGCAAACAGTTTGCTGAAGACAAGCAGACTAAGGACATGGATGAGCTACAGTTTATTGAGGGAACCATGAATGCCAACATGTACTGTGACATACTGAAGCTGACCATGAACCCCTCCCTTTAAAGACTGAGCCGTAGGGCAGTATTCCAACATGATAATGACCCAAAACACACCTCCAAGGCGACCACTGCCTTGCTAAAGAAGCAGAGGGTAAAGGTGATGGACTGGCCAAGCATGTCTCCAGACCTAAACCCTATTGAGCATCTGTGGGGCATCCTTAAATGGAAGGTGGAGGAGCGCAAGGTCTCTAACATCCACCAGCTCTGTGATGTCATCATGGAGGAGTGGAAGAGGACTCCAGTGGTAACCTGTGAAGTTCTGGTGAACTCCATGCCCAAGAGGGTTAAGGCAGTGCTGGAAAATAATGGTGGCCACACAAAATATTGACACTTTGTGCTCAATTTGGACATTTTCACTTAGGGGTGTACTCACTTTTGTTGCCAGCGGTTTAGACATTAATGGCTGTGTGTTGAGTTATTTTGTGGGGACAGCAAAGTTACACTGTTATACAAGCTGTACACTCACTACTTTACATTGTAGCAAAGTGTCATTTCTTCAGTGTTGTCACATGAAAATATAACATTATGACCACTGATAGATAAAGTGAATAACATTGATTATTTGGTTACAACGGCATCTAATGCCCTGTACACACGGTCGGACATTGATCAGACATTCCAACAACAAAATCCATGGATTTTTTCCGACGGATGTTGGCTCAAACTTGTCTTGCATATACACGGTCACACAAAGCTGTCGGAAAATCAGATCGTTCTGAACGCGGTGACGTAAAACACGTACGTCGGGACTATAAATGGGGCAGTAGCCAATTGCTTTTGTCTCTTAATTTATTCTGAGCATGTGTGGAACTTTGTGCGTCGGATTTGTGTACACACGATCGGAATTTCCGACAACGGATTTTGTTGTCGGAAAATTTTATAGCAAGCTCTCAAACTTTGTGTGTCGGATATTCCTATGGAAAATGTGTGATGGAGCCTAAACATGGTCGGAATTTCCGAAAATAAGGTCCTATCACACATTTTCCATCGGAAAGTCCTATCGTGTGTACAGGGCATAAGAGCAGGTAGGATATATTAGACATCAAGTGAGCATGTTGTTCCTGAAGTTGATGTATTGAAAGTAGAAAAAATGGGCAAACATAAGGATTTGAGTGATTTTGATAAGGGCCAAATTGTAATAGGTAGTCGACTGAGTCAGATCAACTCCAAAACTGTATCTGTTTTGAGCTGTTCCCAGTCTTCACTGGTCTGGAATTACCAAAATTGGTCCAAGGAAGGAAAACTGAAGACAGGGTCATGGGTGGCCAAGGCTCACTGATGCACATGGGGTGCGAAGGCTGGCCTGTGTAGTCCAATCCAAAAGAAGAGCTACTGTAGCTCAAATTGCTGAAAAAGTTAATCCTGGTTCTGATAGAAAAGTGTCAGAACACAGAGCATCGCAGTTTGTCTTGTATGGTGCTGCATAGTTGCAGACTGGTTAGGGTGCCCATGCTGACCCGTGTCCACAGCCAACAGTGCCTACAATAAGCGAGTGAGTATCAGAACTGGACCACAGAGCAATGGAAGAAGGTGGCCTGATCTGAAGAAATTCAAGAATGGTTTAAAGAACACAACAACGAGTTTGAAGTGTGGACTTCACCTCCAAATTCTCCAGATTTCAATCCAATCGAGCAATTGTGGGACATACTGGAAAAAAATACTGATCCTTGAAGGCGCTACCTCACAACTTACAGGACCCTAAGGATCTACTACTGACGTCTTGGTGCCAGATACCACAGCTTCCAAACTTGTATGTTTACCATAAATATACCATTGGTTCCAGTTTTTTCCCAGGTCATTTAGTGCAGCAGTAAAGACTGCCCTGTGCTGCCAGCGGACTAGAAGAGGGGGGACCTGTGACATTACTGGACTGGAAAGAAGACACTAAAGCCCCATACACACTCTTAGATTTTTGTACGGCCGAACGTCCGATTTTTGTGGCATGCTAGTCTCATGTCGAAAGGCGGTGGCTCTTTTGAGGGGTGGTAGCATTCAGCTACATAGAGTAGAGTTTGCTCAACATGTTTCGCTTTGCAGGAACGCTTCTTCAGGAGCTTTAAGGGTTAAATCTATTCATATTCTATGGGGATAAACATAAAATAGTCAGGTGCAAGGGTATATTCACATACAGTAAATATGTACATCAATAACAGTGTATTTAGGCTCACAAAAACAACCGTAAATCAAGCAGGGAAAGGGGAGGAACAGATGGCACAGAACCCCCCGTAAGTAGGCAGATATGGGGATACACCTAGGTGGATGGTGCAGGTAAAAATTAATACCAACATATACACATGCACATATACTAGGCCAGGGGTGTATATGCCCACATGTGTGACTCTATAGTCATATGGGCTGCTCAGATGTGATAGGGAGGAAATGCTCAGCATAGAAACTCACTGAAAACTGAGCATGTGCAGAGCTGCCAACACTGCTCTGCAAAATCCCTAGCTGAATTGGGGACATGAACAGCAGGGGGAGATAGAGAGCAGCAGGATCAAACAGGTTTTTTGCAGAATACAGAAAACGAATCTCATAGTGACTGAGTGAGTATGAACAGCATGTAATACACCATTTATTGATAGATTTTTTATGATGTGGGTTTAGTGACACTGCTTTACTGCATGCATATTAAAAACAAGGATTATTCTGCCACAAGTTAAGGCGTTTCTAAAACCAGACCACTTTTTGGCAACGCAGTGCACCAACATGCTTGTTAAAGGCTTAATAATTGATACTGGGCTTTTTTTGGCACAGCTTTCAGCTTCCAGAGATCAGGTCCTCTAAGTTTTCGAGTCTGTTGGGATCATCATGAGGGGTCTCTCTCTTCCTGCTGGATTTGTTATTTATGTTATATTGTGGGGAGAACAACGGGAGGAGGTTGAATACAGAAAGATGGACAGGAACAGCCTAAGCTCCCAAGTGGAAGGAGTCAGAAATGATGGTAAGGGGATCTCACCGTTGGAGTACCCAAGGAATAAAGGAAGCCAGGGGCTGATCAGGCTGGCAAGGTGCCACAAGGCTCCTCCAATAATTAAAATATCAGATATATATTTTTTTAAGATGTGCTATTATTTTTGAAAGATGTCCCTCCGAATAATACAGTGGTATCTTTCTAATCTATCCTCCTAACTTCTTCTTTGTTCCATTTGAGTTTGACATTTCTGCTCCACAGGAGTCACAATACTCTGGCCCTGTAGAGTCCCATAGTGTCCTGTATGGTCACGTAGTGTTCTGTATGGTCCTGTAATGCAGGAGTCCCCAACCCCCGGACTGGGGACCGGTACCGGTCTGTGGCCTGTTGGTGACTGGGCCGCACAGCAGGAGGTGAGCGGCGACCACGGTCCAGACAAGGCTATTACAGACTGCGGTCATCGCTCATCTCCCGCTGTGCAGCCGTACCTGTGTCTAATCTCCTGCCCCATCGACGTTGTCATCCTATCAACAGGGGGCGGGAGGAGCTGGAGATATTACAGAGTGTGTGAGTCTTCCCATATTAACATGCGGGTAATCACTCGCTTGTTATTATGATAAGTTGGGCAGCTCCCGTCCTTCATACAGATCTGCAGCTCTACCCACCCCCTGATCTACTAATAGGATTAAATCATCTGCGGGGACGGAGAGGAGACCCAGGAAAAGGACATACAGTCTGAAAACTGTCTCTACCCTGCCAAAAGTAGGACTGTGCAGGGGAGGCAAATATTGGAATGGGGCAGTGTGATGTTAGAGAGGAAAGGGGGGGCATGACTGCAAGGGGCACTGTGATTGGGGGGGAGGGGGGGCTGTGTGATGTAAAAGGGCAGTCCCCTTCATATCACAGCCTCCCTTTACATTACAGTGCAGTCCCCTTTATATCACAGTGCCCCTTTACAGTGCAGTCCCCTTCACATCACAGCCTCCCTTTACATTACAGTGCAGTCCCCTTCACATCACAGCCTCCCTTTACATTACAGTGCAGTCCCCTTTACATCACAGTGCCCCTTTACAGTGCACTGTAGCTGTGGACATTGATATAAAGGGGGAGCTATGCTGTAAAGGAGGGGAGTGGTGTGAAGGGGCCTGAGGACCGACTCCATGAACACAACGTCACCAACCGCCCGTGTGAACACACACACACCCATCCTTGGAAAATTTGTCTGCCACGAAACCTGTCCCTGGTGCAAAAAAAGGTTGGGGACCATAGGCGTGTGCAGGGGGTGTGCCAGGTGTGCCTGGGCACACCCTAATCACTGCGTGCAGGGCCGATTCTCCCATTGCTTGGCCTTCACCCCATGTTGTGCTCCCAGAATGGAGAGTGGGGAAGGAACACATTGAAAACACTCCCTCACTGTGTTCTTTCATAACTGAATCAGTAAACTATGCTTCAGTTTGTGAATGAACAGGAAGCTGCTCAGCACAGAGCACCATCCCGTTCAGTCACGGTCCAGTGCAGCTGAGGCATGTGTGTTTGAACTTTGGGGTTCACACCCCAATGCAATAGACTGCGCACATCTATGTTGGGGACTACTGCTGTAATGGACAAACTGTATTATTCAGGTACAAAAAGGGACAGATGAAGCTTGAAGAAAAGGAAAAGGGAAGGTTAGCATAACAGAATTCTGGTTTTATTTCTGGAAGGGACTGCCAAGACCATTCCCTAAGGAGGATCTGCAGGGGGTTCAGAGAGTGTAATGTCTCCAAGGCCAAGGAGCGCTTTTAGGCCGCACCATGAATGCTGTTTCTTTTTGCCTTCCTGCTGTGTACTCACATTACTTCCTGCTGAGAAGTAGGAATTCAATTTCCATATCTCTGTTTAATTGCTTTGAACATCTGGTAGGCTTGTAAGAACAAAAAAAAAAGGTGGCATTTTACACAATCTTAATACAAATGACCACCTCAATGGCCAAAATGAGCAGCCAAAGGTTTTCATATGACATATAAGGTGGACCTAGAGGAAAACCTAGCTCCTGTTTGCAAAGTATTAAATTCCCCCCCATCTCACCTTAGGAAGCTTAGCTTAGCATGTATATTTAGACCCTTTAACCACTTGACCTCCGGATAATTTACCACCCCTTCATGACCAGGCCAGTTTTTGCGATACGGCACTGCATTATTTTAACTGACAATTGTGCAGTCATGTGACACTGTACTCAAATAAAATTGATGTCCTATTTTCCCCCAGAAAATAGAGCTTTCTTCTGGTGGTATTTAATCACCGCTGGGTTTTTTCTTTTTTGCGCTATAAACAAAAATACGACAATTGTGAAAAAAAAACAAACAATATTTTTTTTACTTTCTGCTATAAAACATATCCAATAAAAAAAAATTGACAAAATCTAATTTCTTCACCAATTTAGGTCAATTTGTATTCTGCTACATATTTTTGGTAAAAAAAAATTCCCAATAAGCGTATATTGATTGGTTTGTGCAAAGGTTACAGCGTCTACAAGCTATGGGATATTTTTATGTATTTATTTATTTTTACTAGTAATGGCAGCGATCAGCGACTTCTATATTGCGGCGCCCATTCTGACACTAACTGACACTTTGTGGGAACCAGTGACACAAATACAGGTATCAGTGCTAAAAATATGTACTGTCACTGTACGAATGACACTGGCTGGGAAGGGGTTAAACATCAGGGGCGATGAAAGGGTTAATTGTGTGTCTAACCAGTGTTTTTGTGATCTGTGGGAGGTGCTTTTACTAGGGGGAAGAGATGGAAATGTATTCCCTGCTTTGCAGGGACACAAACTCCATCCCTTCCCTCCTGTCAGAATGGTGATCTGCCTTATTTACATAGGCAGATTGCAGTTCTGTGTCTCTGCCTGACGAGCGGCGGGTACTGGGGGATTTTGATCCATTGAAGTCTATGGAACCAAAAACCAGAAAAAAGTCCCTTTTCCATAAAATGTACACGTGAACTACATCCATAGGAAACCATGTTAAATGGACTGTAGCATGTTTGCATACCTCCCAACTTTTTAAGATGGGAATGGGGGACACCTACCAGCAAAAGTACGCAGGCATAGGACACACCCCTTGCCACACCCCCTTAAAGCAGAATTGTACAAAAAAAACAAGATTGGTTAAACCCACAAGTATTTTTTTTACCACTACTGTTCCTTTATATTGGCTTTTGGAATTTACAAATGCAGCAATTTAGAAATCAGATGAAAGGTTTAGCAAAGGAAAACACTTTTTGATAGATAAAAAGTGCATTTTATATACATCTATTTAGATCAGACCAAAATAAGGGACAAATGAGAGGGACAGAGGGACATTGCTTCAAATCAGGGACAGTCCCTCGATATCAGGGACAGTTAGGAGCTATGATGTTTCCGCACAACTGAAAACGCAGGAAAAAATGCATAGGTGTGAACCAGGCCTTCATGTCTGTTTTTCCACGCTTTTTTTTATGCATTTTATATGCGACATGACTAGGGCAGCCCATTAATTTCGGTGGCCTGCCCTATACATCACAAATGCGGCAAAGTAGATTATGAAGCTTTTTGTCACGTTACGCTTTGTACGTTTTTTACCGCATGGTTTACTAGGTTTGTTGTACATTTTTCCATGCAACAAAACACGTGTCTCCTTCCCATGTTTGGGGCACTATTAAAGCGGCGTTCCACCCAAATTTTGAACATTGTCTCTATGCATTCTCTTCCTTGCCTAGATGCTGACATGCTGTGTAAAAAAATTTAAATCGCCGTAATTACCTTTTTTTTTCTAATCTTCTTAGCACTTCCTGGTTTTCCTCCCATGGGAGTAGGCGTGTTTCTAGCCTTTCCCAGACCTCCCACAGTCCCCTGGGAGCTAGTCTCAGGCTTCCCAGCATGCATTGTGCAACAGCGTCATCACAACATCTCGGTGAATGCTGGGACAACAGCATTCACCGCATCCAGGAAATACATGCTTGTGGGCTTCAAATGCCCACAATGAAGATGGAAACCGCCTGCAGTGAATTTTATAAGTTATTCTTTACAACGAAATCAGACACAGGCGGACTTATTACACAGAATATGTGAGTAGATAATCATGAGAAGAAAAGTTTGTGAATGAACTCCAAAAAAAAAAAAACGATAGATAGGTGGACCCCCGCTTTAACAATTAATGGCACAACAAGCGTGACACATGTTTTTTTACACGTTCAAGAAATGCGAAACGCGTGCTTCTGCACCTGTTCCTGGAATGTGCAGAAGTGAATGGAGTCTAAAGGCAGGCAAAAAATTTTGAGCTTGGAGTTGGGCTGAATGCAGTGAATGCACCAAGCACTGTTAGGCAAACATTTACCAATTTGATTCCCCAAGATGTTAACCCCTTCCCAGTCAATGTCATTAGTACAGTGACGGTGCATATTTTTAGCACTGATCACTGTATTAGTGTTACTGGTTCCCAAAAAGTGTCAGTTAGTGTCAGATTTCCCGCCATACTTTTGCAGTCCCACTATAAGTCGCTGATCGCCACCATTACTAGTATAAAAAGAAATTCCAGTATATATACCATAGTTTGTAGACGCCATAACTTTCTCGCAAACCAGGCAATATACGCTTATTGGGATTTTGTTTACCAAAAATATGTAGCAGAATATATATTGGCCTAAATTAATGAAGAAATCAGATTTTTTACATTTTTTTATTGGATATGTGTTATAGCAGAAAGTAAAAAATATTGTTTTTTTGCTTCAAAATGTTGTTTTTTTTTTTTTCGTTTATAGCGCAAAAAATAAAAAATGCAGTGGGGATCAAGTACCACCAACAGAAAGCTCTATTTGTGGGGAAAAAAATTATATAAATTTTATTTGGGCGCAGCGTTGCATGACTGCGCAATTGTCAGTTAAACTAACGCAGTGCCAAAATGCAAAAAATGGGGGGGGGGGGGGGGGGGTAAATCTTTTGGAGGTCAAGTAGTTAAAGCAAAAGTTTATGTATGGCAATTTTTACATAGCTGGGCCATTGTAAGTATGTATGTGCCCTACCTGTGGGATCCCCGTGGAAGCTGAAAATCACTGTAATAGGCACCACTAGTGATCTCAACTAACTTCTGAGTCGCTGAGACGCTGAGCTGCTTCCCTGTTGCATTATAAACATAGAAGGTTCCTTACATGGCACTGGCGCCATTCAAGGAACCAGTGTTGCCAACCTATCAGATTGAAATTTACTGACAGGACACCCAAAATTTACTGGCACAGCCAAGTTTTTACTGGCATTTCCAAAAGTTTAAAAATTACTGTTTTAAATGCAAATTTAAGTATTTAGGCTACAAACAAGTACAATATGCCATTAGCAATGTGATTTAAGGTAGATAATAAGGCAAAAAACATATTTATTTTATTTTTCGATATAGTAAGTAAGTAGCTCAAGGACAGGAGGGCAAGAAATTAGAATGAGGCAGGCGCACACATGACATTTTACTCTCAAAGTGACACTGACAGCAGTGTGCAGCAGTACAGATGATGATGACACCTCACTGACACAACACATCCCCTCCTGAGTCACAGTGACAGTCTCTCTCCAAGCCAGGTGGTCCCTTCAGTCCACTCCAGTCTAAACAGTACTGACGGTCCCACTCCCGGTCTGCCTTGCTCCAGTCCCGCTGAGCCACGAGGCTCTGTCTGCTCTGCTTGGCTCCCTTGCACTATGACATCACATGACATGCTCAGGCACCGCCTCCGCCAGAGCCACCTGAAAACACTGAGGTGAGCAGGTATTCGGATGTTCTCGGCCAGCTCCGGACCGAGTCGAGTGTCACAGTTATATTTTTTACTGGCAACCTCTTCCTTTTACTGGCAGGAGAAATTTGCCTCTTTTTTTACTGACTGCTAGTAAAAATACTGACGATTGACAACACTGCAAGGAACATGCTGCATTTTCTCAATAAATGCAAAGCATTGTCTGGACGAGTAGAGAGGCAGAGCAGTAATTCCACAATCTCCACTTTATCCAATCAGATAAAAACTTTCCATTCATTTAGAAAATGAAGTGTTCTCAGAATGGCGCCCATGCTGAGCAAGTGACTTCCTGCGTTCAATAAGCAGCAATGCGGCCGCTCAGCACAGGACCTGGAAGTTAGTGGGGAACACTACAGTTTTTGCACTGTTCTGGGAGCTTTAGAGACACGCAAGTGATGTAGCAGCCGTGGGAAGGAAACCTCAGGCTGCAAGCAGATCCAGGCATCCTCTTAGACTCTATTCACACTTGGCATTTTGGGATTCTGCCCACGATCTCAGAATGTGCTACAATTGCAAAACGCAGGTTTGGGTGCCATTATTTTCAATGGCACCTAAGACGTGGTGCTGTTTTGCCACGACTGTGGCACGGGAATCGCGTGAAGCTTGTTGCCGTGACAATCGCTGCAAAACCGCACCATATTTTAGGTGCCATTGAAAATAAAGCATTGAAGATCGCGGGCAGCTCAAGATCCCAAAACTCCAGTGTGAATGGAGCCATATCCTACTAATTAAGCACATCATCACACACTCACACTTAGAGCACTCGGATTAACTTGAAGCATTTTGTGTAATAACATGTGTTGCATTAAAACTATTCATTCGTTAACACATGTCAACTGAAGAAAAATCGGACATAGATCTTTTTTTTTTTTTCGCAGTGCACCACACAACATATGTATTGTGGTGCACTGCAGTATGGTGCCATTGGCACCTACTGTATTTATGTGTTGGGATGTCATTCTAAATGAGTTTATCTATGCATTATCACAATCAGGGGCGGCCCGTCTGTGTTTTTTTGAAGCACCTGATTATAGCCAGAGGCTCTAATAGGCTTCAAAATATGGTGGGTTGGGGGTGCAGAGAATGCGAACCAAGCCCACCCAGGTGTGTTACAATAATAAATGAATATTCGCTATTGTAACACTGATCCTCCTCCCGGCCATTCAGGAAGCGGGTCTTGAGACCCATCACCCGATTGGCTGAAAGAACAAACGATCCTATTGGACGCCTAGGAGGAGGGGAGGCGCCACACAGCGGAAGCCGCCGTGATGAAGGAGAGGACACAAGAGCCACTGCCCGCCACCTAGATGGGGTATGTGCCGGACCGACTGGCAGACAGCGAGCGGGGGTGGGGGGAGAGGAAGGTGCCGCCAGCCGCTCGGGTGAGTGGTTGTTTGCCGCCCCCCTCAAAAAAAAAAAAAAAACACCAGCTGCCACTAATCACAATGCATAGGTGTGAAGGCAGCCTTATTGTGGATTATAAATAATCTATCATTTTGAGAACATTCACCCCTGCTAGCCTCCAAATAAGCTTTTCTCCTGTCTGCTTTCCATGTTATTTTCTTTATGTAAATTTGAGCAGTTCTATTTTTTTTTTTTTACCAGGCTTTAGCTTGGCGGCCTCTGATAACCTCATTTCACTCCTCGGTTAATTACTGCTTCTAAAACTTTTTTGCTCTTCCTGACCTAGAAGCTGATTTGAACAGGATTAAGCATAAAGCGCTAAGCGATTCCAAAATAAAAACTGCATAACTGCACACGCCAGGAAATTAATAAAGCAGACGATTCTCTGCCATTAATATGACCCTTATTAGGTGTTTAAAAATAAAGTCTGCTGCCATAAACCGATTGTGCAGCAATAACCATTAGTTAATTGCCAGAAGAACCGGAGTTTACTAGTTTCCAATAAAATACTAGCTCTGGCTACTGTTAGCATTTTATTCCCACTAATTAATCCTGTAAACAAATGTGTTACATAGATTGGCGAGCCAGCCAGGAGGGGGTTGCATTGTACACCAAGGCAAGAGCTAAAACAAAGCTGCATTTTATTTATCACAAATAGCTACATAATGAAAAAAACCTTCATGCTTGTATCTGAAAGTATAAGATCATATCTACACAGATTATAATTGCTCTCTAGGCAACACTGCAGCCATAACATAGCTTAATGAGCTCTAGAATCAATTTATACTGTACCCTTAGGTGGCAGCATAAAACAGAAAAGAGATCTGGAATTAGGTTATAGGAAATGTAGGAGCCATTTGTAATAGAATTCTGGAGCAAGTTTGCAGTGTTCTAATTGGTGTTCCAAGGTGCGCGCATTGTTTGATTGCATCTATTTATTAAATCAAAGCAAGATGCCCATTTAAAGGGAAACTGTAGTCTTTTTAAAACTTTTCTTAGCTACGCGTGTAACCGTGATTAGCCTAAAGTGGGAGAAAAGCCTAATGCCGTGTACACATGAGCAGACTTTCGACGGACTGAACTCCCGGAGTTCCGACAGGGTTCTGACGCAACGGACTTGCCTACACACGATCACACCAAAGTTCGACTGATTCGACCATGATGACGTACGACCGGACTAGAATAAGGAAGTTCATAGCCAGTAGCCAATAGCTGCCCTTGCGTCGTTGTTCGTCCGTCGGACTGGCATACAGACGAACACATTTTTTGACTGGACTCGAGTCCGTCGGAAAGATTTGAAACATGTTCTTTTTCTAAAGTCCATCTGATTTTTCGACAGCAAAGGTCCGCTGAAGCCCACACACACGATTGAATTGTCCGGCGGATTCGTTCCATCAAGCCTTTGCTGTCGAAAAGTCCGGTCGTGTGTACACGGCATAAGTCTAGCTATTCCTAAAAACGTTAACTCCCCTCTCATCCTCCCTATCCAGCTTCACCTTTGTGGGGATGTGCTGTCCTCTGCCTGAATTTGTAAATGCCTGTAAATATAACATGTACAGTATCTCACAAAAGTGAGTACACCCCTCACATTTTTGTAAATATTTTATTATATCTTTTGTAAAGTAGTGAGTGTACAGCTTGTATAACAGTGTAAATTTGCTGTCCCCTCAAAATAACTCAACACACAGCCATTAATGTCTAAACCGCTGGCAACAAAAGTGAGTACACCCCTAAGTGATAATGTCCAAATTGGGCCCAAATTGTCAATATTTTGTGTGGCCGCCATTATTTTCCAGCACTGCCTTAACCCTCTTGGGCATGGAGTTCACCAGAGCTTCACAGGTTGCTGGTGGATGTTAGAGACCTTGCGCTCGTCCACCTTCCGTTTGAGGATGCCCCACAGATGCTCAATAGGGTTTAGGTCTGGAGACATGCTTGGCGAGTCCATCACCTTTACCCTGAGCTTCTTTAGCAAGTCAGGGGTCATCTTGAAGGTGGGTTTGGGGTTATCATGTTGGAATACTCCTCTGTGGCCCAGTCTCTGAAGGGGGGGGGGGGGGCTCATGCTCTGCTTCAGTATCTCACAGTACATGTTGGCATTCATGGTTCTCTCAATGAACTGTAGCTGCCCAGTGCTGGCAGCACTAATGCAGCCCCAGACCATGACACTCCCACCACCATGCTTGACTAGGCAAGACACACTTGCCTTTGTATTCCTCACCTGGTTGCCACCACACATGCTTGACACCATCTGAACCAAATAAATTTATCTTGGTCTCATCAGACCACAGGATATGGTTCCAGTAATCCATGTCCTTAGTCTGCTTGTCCTCCGCTAACTGTTTGCAGGCTTTCTTGTGCATCATCTTTAGAAGAGGCTTTGTTCTGGGACATCAGCCATGCAGACCAATTTGATGCAGTGTTCGGTGTATGGTCTGAACATTAACAAGCTGACCCCCCCACCCCTTCAAACTCTGCAGCAATGCTGGCAGCAGGTGAACTTAACTTTTTTGGTCGACCATGGCGAGGCCTGTTCTGAGTGGAACCTGTCCTGTTAAACCGCTGTATGGTCTTGGCCACCATGCTGCAGCTCAATTTCAGGGTCTTTGCAATCTTCTTATGGCCTAGGCCATCTTTAAACCAGAATAAACTATTATAAACAATTAGGGTACAGATAGGCTGACTCTGCATTCCAATGGCACACTACATTTCTTGCCAGTGAGAAGCCCCATGTAGGGCTGTCAGACAACAGGTGGAGGATACTTCCATTATTATTTTATTATTATACAGGATTTATATAGCGCCAACAGTTTGCACAGCACTTTACAACATGAGGGCAGACAGTACACTTACAATACAAATCCATACAGGAGGGATCAGAGGGCCATTCTCATTAGAGCTTACAATCTAGAAGGGAGGGTCAAGTGGAAACAAAAGGTAATAACTCTGGGGGATGAGCTGATGGAAAAAATGAAAATACAGTTGTTAGGTGTGGGTAGGGTAGGCTTCTCTGAAGAGAGGGGTTTTCAGGGATTGTCTAAAAATTAATAAAGTAGGAGATAAGCGGACAGATTGGGGTAGGGCATTCCATAGGATTGGAGAGGCTTTGGAAAAGTCCTGGAGGCGAGCATAGGAGGAGGTGACGAGGGAACTAGAGAGCAGGAGGTCTTGAGAGGAACGAAGAGAACGAGTAGGTTGGTATTTAGAGACTAAGCTAGTGATGTAGCTGGGGGCGAAATTGTGGATGGCTTTGTACGTAGTTGTTTGAATTTTGAATTGATGGCTAATCTTGTTTTCAGGTCTCTGACACAAAGACAGAGGCTGCATCATCTTCAGGGGCCCCTGCAACTGGACTTTTGCTGATAATACCTGTTAGTACATTGGATGTATGTACTGTTATTAATCTGTTTTTATAAAGACTGTTTTATTTCTATACCGCTGTGCATCTATTTGCTTATGGTTAATGTTATAAGCTGGTTGGAATATTACCTCTGATCCCAATTACTTTGAATAGATTAATGATTAATATCCCGGGTAGGATATCCCCTCTGTTCATAGAGACCCTTTCTTCAATATAGCCACTGCCAACTTTATTATCAAACCCAATCTTCCACTTAGCAAATGTTCTGGTTCTCTTATTTATCTGCATGTTTAGAGCAATATCCTATTTAGGGAGAACCATTTCTCATAACCCCCCCAAAAGAGGGCTACATTAAAGGTCTGTGCTTCTAACTCTAACTCTAACCCTCCTTGTAATCCTTACATTAACCATCCATGTAACTCTAACACTAACACTTCCTGTAACCCTACCAATAACTCCCCAAGTCTCACACTAACCCTTCCTGTAACCATCACACGAAACCTCCCTGTAGTCCTAACTTTAATCCTCCCCGTAACCCTAACAGTATCTCTCCCTCTAACCCTCAAACGAACCCTCTCTGTAACCTTAAATGGGTTGTAAACCCTCGTGTTTTTTCACCTTAATGCAACTTATGCATTAAGGTGAAAAAACTTCTGACACTGACTGACCCCCCAGCCCCCCAGTTTTACTCACCTCAGCCTGTTCGTTCCCTTGGCGGAGACGCACTCACCTTCTCTGCCTGGGGTTCTTGACTCTTGATTGGATAGATTGATAGCAGCGCAGGCATTGGCTCCCATAGTCTGAGCACTGACAGGCTGACCCCCCACCCATTCAACCTCTGCAGCAGTGCTGGCAGCACTCATACGTCTATTTCCCAAAGACAACCCCTGGATATGACGCTGAGCACATGCACTCAACTTCTTAGGTCGACCATGGTGAGGCCTGTTCTGAGTGGAACCTGTCCTGTTAAAACACTGTATGGTCTTGGTCACCGTGCTGCAGCTTAGTGTCAGGGTCTTGGCAATCTTCTTATAGCCTAGGCCATCTTTTTCAGATCCTCAGAGAGTTTTTTGCAATGAGGTGCCATGTTGAACTTCCAGTGACCAGTATGAGAGAGTGAGAGCGATAACACCAAATTTAACACACCTGCTTTACATTCACACCTTAGACCTTGTAACACTAATGAGTCAAATGACACCAGGGAGGGAAAATGTTTAATTGGGCCCAATTTGGACATTTTCACTTAGGGGTGTACTCACTTTTGTTGCCAGTGGTTTAGACATTAATGGCTGTGTGTTGAGTTATTTTGAGGGGACAGAAAATTTATACTGTTATACAAGCTGTACACTCACTACTTTACATTGTAGCAAAGTGTCATTTCTTCAGTGTTGTCACATGAAAAGATATAATAAAATATTTACAAAAATGTGAGGGGTGTACTCACTTTTGTGAGATACTGTAAGTGCCATAAGAAAGCTCCATATAGCGGAGATATATCCCTGACCTGTATTATCTGAGCACCGGCTTCAGGTGGAAGAAGCCACAACTTTTTTCAATGTGATTTTGTAGAATCGTGTAATAAAGAGATGTTTTAGCATGATTTAGTTTAGGATTTGGACAAGGGCCGTGGAAGCTCCACATTGTTGTTCCAGTATTTGTGTAGTGTTTCATACCTGCAGTCACTCCTATTTGCAGCTGAAGCAGAATCAGGTAGGGTAGTCATTGAGGTAGCTCAGAATTAAGGTATAGGTATTATGAGGTAGAGCCGAGGCTCCAAAAAAATAAAAGTAGACTCAGAAAAGTCAGTCTCTCTCTTCAGGGTAAACCAGTTTCATTCTATAGGAGACATCGACAGAGCCAAAACAACGTTGAAGAAGAAAGTAGGCAATAGGCAAAAAAATAGGCAATAGACATTATATTATAGCTGCTTGAAAATAGGGTTTCTCTTTAAAACACACAAAATACTGTATTAGAAGAAGCTATATGCATATGCTGCCATTAAGACAAAATACCAAATATATTTAATGTTCTCCAACCTATTCAAAATATCCGCTCTATATGGATCCCAGTCTGCATGCTTCTTGAGATTATGCGTTGCTCTTTTCTATATATCACGATGTTGCTCCCAGCAGTATAATGAAGGCTGGATTTAGCATATTATTTATAAAAATGTTAACGATTCTTGGCACTCGGCAGCTGTGACTCCATGCTTTGCTCAGAACTCTGGAGTATTTGCTGACGAGTTCGAAAATTCAGACTGGCTAGTAATAATCTGGACATTTATGGGAGGTCACAAGAGATGCCAGACCACTTCAGATAGAAAAATTGGTTATACTGCACAAGGGTGAAATCAGTGCCAGTTCCAGTGCCGTATCTGAGAATTATACAAATCACTGCTGAAAACTTTGGAAGAGTTTTTTCTGGCCCCATTTTAAAGCGTAACTCTAATTTTAAAGATATCTTTCATAATAAATCACTTTAAAGCTAGCCACACGCTGCCGGTCCCTTTTGAATTTTGATTGGTATGTGGCTATTTTATCACTGCTACGTAATAGTTTAAATTTTTGGGGTTGTATTTGAGATGTGCAAAGAGAGAGGACACAAACACTTGTAGGTATAACATTTACCGTATTTATCGGCGTATAACACGCACCGGCGTATAACACGCACCCCAATTTAGGAGGGAATTTTAAGGAAAAAAAAACTTTTAGGAGGGAAGTTGAAGGGAAAAAAAACTTACATTTAAACGCCCATCATTGCAGCCTTGTCAGTGCAGCCTTGTCAGTGCAGCCATGTCAGTGCAGCCTTGTCAGTGCAGCCTTGTCAGTGCAGCCATGTCAGTGCAGCCTTGTCAGTGCAGCCTTCCCCAGTGCAGCCTTGTCAATGCAGCCTTCCCCAGTGCAGCCTTGTCAGTGCAGACTTCCCCAGTGCAGACTTCCCCAGTGCAGCTTTACCCAGTGCAGCCTTCCCCAGTGCAGTCTTCCCCAGTGCAGCTTTACCCAGTGCAGCTTTACCCAGTGCAGCCTTCCCCAGTGCAGCCTTCCCCAGTCCAGTCTTCCCCAGTGCAGCTTTCCCCAGTGCAGCCTTCCCCAGTGCAGCCTTCCCCAGTGCAGCCTTCCCCCAGTGATCCCAGCCATTCTGGGCTTCAAAATCGCCGATCGCGATTTGAAAATGGCGCCGCCGGCGCCGAAATACACAGTGCCGGTCCTCGGCTCTTTCCGGCGGCTGTCGTTCATTTTCAGCTCCACTCGTAGTCCCGAGCGGAGCTATCCGAACCTAGCCGAGTAGGTTCGGATAGCTCCGCTCGGGACTACGAGTGGAGCCGAAAATGAACGACAGCCGCCGGAAAGAGCCGAGGACCGGCTCTGTGTATTTCGGCGCCGGCGGCGCCATTTTCAAATCGCGATCGGCGATTTTGAAAATATGACAGGTCGGATCGCAGGGGATCGGCGTATAACACGCACCTGCGACTTTCCCCTGATTTTAAGGGGAAAAAAGTGCGTGTTATACGCCGATAAATACGGTAATTAAAAGGGAAGTATGGGTTTGTTTAACTTTGCATATTCATACTTACCTAGGTAAAGGCAACATTGGTCCTATGCTGCATCTGTCCCCTGGGGCCTCTAAGAATGAGAACCGAGCAATCTAACACCACCAATCACTAGGTTCTCAGAGCTCCCCGAGCAGAGAGCTGGTGACTGTCAGTCAGCATGGGCACCCTGACCGGTCTGCGGCTATGCAACCCCATACATAACAAACTTCTATGCCCATTTTTTCTGCTTTCAACACATTATCTTCAGGAACAATGTGTTTACTTGCTATCTAATATATGCCACTGACTTTCAGATGCCATTGTAACAAGTTAATCAATGTTTATAAATTAACCTGTCAGTGGTCATGAAGTTATGGCTGATCAGTGTATGATAACCAAGGTCAAGTGTTGCTTACCAGGAGAATGTGGGACTTCTATTTTATTGCATGGAGAAAGCCCCAACAATTAAAATATTTTCAATTAAAGTGGAAACTCTCTGTAACGAGATGCTGTTACTTTAACTTATCAGTCTGCTGCTCTTTCATTGTCCAATCACCAACTGGGGGGGGGAACAAGACCTGTATGTAAGCCTCCCCTTGCCACCCTCTATAGTCATGGCTCTTCTAGCGGCCTACAGAAATACAGGGCTATCTAAGGCCATCTTCCCTATACTTTAACTTTTCCAAGTCCATGCAAACCCATTCTAATTTCTCACAGCGTGCACAGATGGTGAGCAGGGGAGTGGGCTTCTCTCTCATGTTTCTCCATGCGATAAATTGATGCTGGTCATTAACTTCACTCCCTCATGATGGGGTCAGGGCTGTTGCCTGGCACTTTCTAGCTCTTTTTTAAGTTTTTTCTTTCACCACCCACTTGTCTCTCATAAACAAAGCAATAAATTCTGCAACACAGTCATGTTAAAACAAACATCTCGAATATAAACCAAAGGAGGATAAAAGAAACTCGCCCTGCCTCACTCCTCCTACCTCAGCGCTCTGGAGTATCTGGTAACTAAAACTCAGGAAATTAAACAAATAGACAAAAAAATAGTAAAGGATAATGTTATCAGGAACATCTGTCACATTCCAGTACCCATACTTAGTGGCTTCACAAAAGGATTCTGTTTTTAAGCGTATGGGTGCGCTTTAGTGTATTCAGCCCAATTCTGGGGAAAGCTCATGTTTGAGGAAGCCCTACACTGGGAAAACTGAGGACACCGTTCTTGCCTCCAAATACTGATGGGAATCTGCCAAAGAGGGAAGAACTGAGGCATCACTTCCTAGAAGGAACAAAGAAGAGCCCCATCCTTTCTACATACAGTAGAAGTGTTTTTTAAAGCTGAAGTTTAGGCATGCAATTGTTAAATACTGTAGTTTCATCGGTCTAGCTTGGGTCAATGTAAGTATGTGTGAGCCATACCTGTGGGATACTCATGTAAGCAGGAAATCACTATAGCAGACACTGCTACTCCAGTGATCTCCAGTTGCTTCTGGGTCCTGAGCCGAACGCCTGCCCTGGGGCATTGTGAACACAGAGGGTTATTGCTTGGCACGGGCTCTATGTAGGGAACACTTTGCATTTGCACAGAACACATACAAAAGCATGCTTGCTCAGCCCTGGTGCCATTGAGAACACTTTCATATTCTCAATGAATGAAAAGCATTTTCTGATCGGACGAGGTGAAGAAGCAGGATGATGACTTCACAATCTTCACTTCATCCAATCAGAAAATGCTTTGCATTCATTGAGAAAATAGAAGTGTTCTTTGAATGGCACCGGTGCTGAGCAAGCACCCTTTTGTGTTCAGAAAGCAGCAGGACAGAAGCTCAGCATAGGACCTAAAAGTTAGAGGCAATTACTGTAGTAGTGGTACAAACAAATGGCCACTGCCCTCCCCTATAACTAGCCTTTGTCATATCCAGAGGTGGTCTTTGGGAAATAGATGTATGAGTGCTGCCAGGATTGCTGCAGATGTTGAAGGGGTGGGGGGTCAGCCTGTCAGTGCTCAGATCATACACCAGGAAGCCTCTTCAAAAGATGATGCACAAAAAAGCCTGCAAACAGTTTGCTGAAGACAAGCAGACTAAAGACATGGATAACTGGAACCATGTCCTTTGGTCTGATGAGACCAAGATAAACTTATTTGGTTCAGATGGTGTCAAGTGTGTGTGGCGGCAACCAGGTGAGGAGTACAAAGACAAGTGTGTCTTGTCTACAGTCAAGCATGGTGGTGGGAGTGTCATGGTCTGGGGCTGCATGAGTGCTGCCGGCACTGGGGAGCTACAGTTCATTGAGGGAACCATGAATGCCAACATGTACTGTGACATACTGAAGCAGAGCATGATCCCCTCCCTTTGGAGACTGGGCCGCGGGGCAGTATTCCAACATGATAACGACCCCAAACACACCTCCAAGATGACCACTGCTTTGCTAAAGAAACTGAGGGTAAATGTGATGGACTGGCCAAGCAGGTCTCCAGACCTAAACCCTATTGAGCATCTGTGGGACATCCACAAACGGAAGGTGGAGGAGCGCAAGGTCTCTAACCAGCTCTGTGATGTCGTCATGGAGGAGTGGAAGAGGTCTCCAGTGGCAACCTATTAAGCTCTGGTGAACTCCATGCCCAAAAGGGTTAAGGCAGTGCTGGAAAATAATGGTGGCCACACAAAAGATTGACACTTTGGACCCAATTTGGACATTTTCACTTATGGGTGTACTCACTTTTGTTGCCAACGGTTTAGACATCAATGGCTGTGTGTTGAGTTATTTTGAGGGGACAGCAAATTTACACTGTTATACAAGCTGTACACTCACTACTTTACATTGTAGCAAAGTGTCATTTCTTCAGTTTTGTCACATGAAAGGATATAATAAAATATTTTCAAAAATGTGAGGGGTGTACTCACTTTTGTGAGATACTGTATATACTCACATTGGTTAAAGTTGTACTAATGTAACTAATATGTAATGTAAATTGAACTAATGTAATGTAAAAATCACCATACTGCATACTACTATAACTGCAGCAAATAAAGATCAGCTCTCCTGCTCTACCAGGTAGGGCTGTGCTATGTAGTACAGATGTATAAATCCTAAAACTGGATGGATAGCGATACCAATCCTTTGGTAGGTAAAACAGCTCCCATATATGTATTTAATCTGTGTATTTAGCTGTTTACCTAGACTTTATTTTCAAGGCCAGCTACTTCTCAAATGTAAGCTGCCCCTCCCAGCATCAAAAACTGATTACAGCATTGGCAATAGGCTTTATTCAAAGATTTGAAATGCTCTACCATCAGAAATGTTTTTTTTTATTAGAGCTGTGTTCTTCTTTAAAGACAGAGGATGAGCTAAGCCGCACTCTTCCAAGAGGTCGTACAGCAGAACTGTCCAGCTAAGATAAGTGGTTGTTTTTTTTCCTGCAGACCTTATTAGCATAGAATGCCGACGTTTCTCCAGCCATTATATTGGAGTATTATGATATAGTTCCCTTTAGTAAACAGAACAGCCTGCATGTCTGGCCCTGATAAGAGACATATGTTCTAGTTCTTCCCACATTATTAGCACACAGTGGAATGCATAATGTAAAAAATCTTGTTATGTTATGTTACAGGAAAGATTTGTTCTCAGAATGATCGAAATACAAGGGTGGCCTCTGGACTTTGGTTATCACTCTCTTAGAGAGCAGAAATGGAAAATTTAGTGCTCAAAACTGAGATTATCCCATCCTAATCCAAGGCCGTTTATAGACTGCCTTCATGTGTTCCAATACTGATAGTACCAAAGGATGAGTCTTGGCTAAGGTCACCCATTTATGGTTTTGCATAGTGGCAAATGGGGTTTCTACTGGGATCAGCAATTGCACAACGTTTGCATAAACAGTATGCTGCTCTTGCTTCTTATCCCAATTATGCCTAGTACACACGGGCCGAATGTCGGCGGCGACCAGCAGCCGACCTGCTCCTGATGGCTGAGAGCGCTAACCGGAGTATTCTGGCGGGGGGGGGGCATCCCCCTGTTAGAACACAATAGCTCAGCGGGCGAGATCGCTGTACTAATGTTGGATCGTTAGTCAGTTTTTTTCGTTGTAGCGCACCCCCTAAGGAGCAGCAGGTGTACTGGGATCCCCCACCCTGCACAGCCACAGCCACCAAATTTTTACAGGCACCCTGGAGTCAGAAAACAGTCCGTGACTTTGTTTTTTTTTTTTGTTGTTTTTTATTGAGGGTAAAAACTTGGATAGGAATAGGAAGATATGGGATGCCCATTTGTCTTCAAAAACAGCTTCAGGGACAACTCTTCCTCTATACAGTCTCTATATACAGCTCCTCTTCTTCACTCCAGCACACACACTTGCTTGCAGAACTTAACTGGAACACTGCAAATGTCTGACAGTCACTTAGGTAAAGCAAAAGCCCATTACAGGCAGGAACCCAAGGCCCCTTAGATGTGTAGTAGAATTTCAGTTTCCAGCTAGCATCCCTCTTGTGGCTACTGATCCCAGCACCACATCTTCAGACACTGCCAACCCATCTGGCTGCAGCTGCCCTTTTCCTAGCCCTCCAGGCTAACTTCTCCCCACAGTTCTCCAGACTGACACTCACCAGCCCACCTGGCTGACTCTCAGGAGATCTCTCAGACATGCTGACCTGCTCCCGTGCCTCCAGGAAAGGATTCGTTCATGTGTTTTGGTAGGAATCTTCCAGCACCCGAGCCCCAGGTCCGAGGTCACCCTCCCCCAGACTAAGGAGCACCCTCAAGGGCCACCGCCAGCATCCTCAGCACTCCAGCTCCATCTTCCACCCAACTGCCCTTGCTGGCATGGCCATGTCTATTTATGAGGTAAGTAGGGGAGAAGTAGAGACCATGTTTGGGACTTTAAATACACCTCAACGTACACTCTTTAGAATTAGAAAAATAGAGTTAACCAACAATAGAAAGATAGTTTCTCTAAAAAGTCATAATTTTATTTGACATAGTTAAAAAACAATGAGACACAGCTGCATAAAACTATGTTACTGCCAGGGCTAGGCTCAGTCCTTCCTTCTCAGAGCTCTGTGCTCAGATGTCGGTTAATTGCCAAAGATTCTTCTTTCCACAGTGACTCACCTAATCTTCATTTCCTGCTCGTCAGCTAGAGCTGCTAATTATATAAACTCCTTGGATCAGATCTTCTGTGCCTTTGCCTTGGTCAACATATGCGGACTCTCTCTGCTGTGTTTTCCTGTGAAAGACTTTTGCTTGTCTGACTTCCCTTCTGGTTCCTGATTCTGTTTGATGCACCCGACTTCGCTGATCTCTGGCTTGTTCTTACTAATGCCGTGTACACACGGGCGGACTGTTCGACCGGACTGGTCCGACGGACCGAATCCGGCGGACAATCCGACCGTGTGTGGGCTTCATCGGACCTTCAGCAGACTTTTTCTATCGAAAGTCTGACGGACTTTATATTTGGAGCATGCTTCAAATCTTTATGCCTTAACTCCGCCTGACTCAGAAATTCGCTCGTCTGTATGCTAGTCCGACAGACAAAAACTGACGCTAGGGCAGCTTTTGGCTACTGGCTATCAACTTCCTTATTTCAGTCCTGTGTACGTCATCACGTACAAATCCGTCGGACTCTGATGTGATCGTGTGTAGGCAAGTCCGTGCATTAAAAAGTCAGTCGGAAGTCCGTCAAAAGTCCGTTGAAAGTCCGCCGGAAAGTCTGTCGGACCAGTCGGGTCGAAAAGTCCGCTCATGTGTACGCTGCATAAGCATCCTGGTTACCGAACTCTGGCTAAGTTTTGACTACGTTTGCTCTGTTTATACCATTTTATTAAATAGTGTGATTTTTACTGCACTTCTGTCTCAGTCTGATTCATGGTTCCTGACAGTAGGCAAAGGCCATGAATTCAGAAGTTGCAGGCAATCCATTTGTTGGTAATATCACCGCATGGATCAGTTTGCCATAGCGTAACAGACGCTCTTTAGTCGCACTGTTCATCTGGAACCTCCCACTGTGGCCATCCCTGCTGTTGCTTCGATCTCAGTGCTGGCACCCGCCTTGAATATTACCTCTATAAGAGGTATGTCTGGTTCGACTCCGCTTCCCCAGCATTTTGGGGGCGATCTAGTTCTATGCAGAGGGTTGAGACTTACTTTGAGATGCTGCCCCAGGCGTTTCCCACGGACAGAAGCAAAGTAGGGTTCATGTAGAAAAAAACCTTGCGCCAAACAATATTTAAATGATACCCAATGTACAAAGCTGCTCCTCAAAACAGTGAACTAAACACTGTGCAATTGAACAAATGGGTGATAGGGGGCACTAAGTGATTGTATTATATACCTTATATGACCATATGACATGGAATAAAGTGAACATGTGCATAAAATATACCTTATATCAGATAATATAACATGAAATAAAGTGAACATGTGCATAAATTAACCATATGTGATAAGAAAAAAGTGATCAAAATTCATTAATAAAAAATTATAAAGTCCATAATATCCAATGTTGTGTTTTGATTAGAAGACCCACACCGAAAAACAATAGGGAATTAATTCACCATTTTTTAATGAAATTCACCCAATGTGCTCAAAATTGAAAACTGCTCACCAGATGGATGTGACCTCTTTATTTAAAAAGAAGGTTGGGAAATCCTGGATTGGATACACTAGGTTAACAAATGTATCCTCTGTAGTATGATCTCCTCTCCTCCAGTTATCCCATATGGAAAAACGAAGGGACACTACATAGCGCAATACTGTATTTTAATTAAAAACATACATAAACAGGAAGGATATCTGCTTACATTTGTGGGTGCCTTAGCCAGGCACTGAGGATAGCTTGCAAAGATTATTTTGGAACCTGCTTGCCACTGGGCTCTCGTCCAAAGCTGGCATGCGTTCCACTCATGCACAGGTGGAAACTGGAAGCTGGGATCCGGGAGTGATGTGACAGGACGTGCCTCGACGTTCGTTTCGTAATCATTATGTCATCAGGAAGCGTCGCTTCCTGATGACGTATTAATTACGAAATGTACGTCGAGGCGCTTCCGATCAGGTCACTTCCGGATCCCAGCTTCTGGTTTTCTCCTATGCATGAGTGGAACGCACACCATCTTTGGATGAGAACCCAGCGGCATCCAAATGTACAGTTTTCCAGGAATTCATCAACAATGTCCTCCGAGATTTGTTGCAGCTATGTGTGGTGGTTTATCTCGACAATATCCTCATATTTTCCAAGTCACTAAAGAGCTATCACACAGATGTCTGCCAGGTGCTGCAGAGGTTGAGAGATAATAACCTGTATTGCAAATCGGAGAAGTGCAAGTTTCATGGTGAACAGGTTAAATTACTGGGTTATGTCATTTCCACTGCTGGTTTTTTGATGGACCTAGAGAAACTTTCGGCAGTACTTCAGTGGCAGTACTTCAGTGTCAGCGTTTTCTTGGTTTTGCCAATTATCAGAAGTTTATTCGAAACTCCTCATCTCTGGTCAAACCCCTGACTGATATGGCCAGAAAGGACGGTAACCCACAGAATTGGTCTCCAGATTCCATTAATGCCTTTGAGAGTCTCAAGGCTGGCTTTGCTTCAGCCCCTGTGTTGGTACATCCTGATCCTATGGTACCTTTCTTCCTTGAGGTTGATACATCTGAGACTGGAGTTGGTGCCCTGCTGTCCCAATGTCCTACCTCTGAGAGCGCTATGCATCCTTGTGGCTACTTTTCCAAGAAATTATCTCCTGTGGAATGCAATTATGAGATAGGGGACAGAGAGTTGTTAGCGATCATTTTAGCCCTTAAAGAATGGAGGCATCTCCCTGAAGGTACCACTGTGCCAGTTCATATTCTGACTGACCATAGGAATCTCACATTCTTGTCTGAGGCTAAATGCCTCTCTCCCAGAAGGGCGCAATGGGCTTTTTTCTTGTCAAGTTTTAATTACATAGTCTCATTTTTACCCGGTACTAAGAATGTAAGGGCTGATGCTTTGTCATGATAGTTTTCCTCCCCTTCCAAGATGGAGTCGGTTCCTGTTCCTGTGATTCCTCCCGATCGTATTCTGGCTACGGTTCGCACCAGTCTCACTTTTCCTTTGGGTGACAAAATTCTTGCTGCTCAGATCCATTCTCCTCCTGGGAAACTTTGTGACCGCTGCTTTGTCCCTGAGAGTCTCCGTACTGCTGTGCTCCAGACTTACCATTCTTCCAAGCCTGCTGGCCACCCAGGGAAGAATCAACTCTTTTGGGCCATTTCCCAACAATTCTGGTGGCCTAGTCTACGTGCTGATGTAGCCGCCTTCGTAGCTACTTGTTCCGCGTGTGCTCAGAGTAAGACACAACGACACCTTCCAGTGGGCCTCCTACAACCCATAACCAGTGGAGAGAGGCCTTGGACCCACCTGTCAATGGATTTCATTGTGGAGTTACCCAACTCTCAGGGCAACACAGTTATCCTTATGGTGGTTGACCGGTTCTCGAAAATGTCTCATTGTATTCCACTTAAGAAGTTGCCCACTTCGAAACAACTGGCTTCCATTTTTGCTCAGGAGATCTTTCGCTTACATGGGCTACCCAAGGTGATCGTCTCGGACAGGAGTAGCCAGTTTGTCTCCAGGTTCTGGTAAACCTTTTGTGCACAGTTGGGAATTCAGCTTTCTTTCTCCACTGCGTATTACCCCCAGTTCAATGGGGCAGCAGAATGAGCCAACCAGTCCTTGGAACAGTTTTTATGTTGCTACATTTCTGACCACAATAACAACTGGTCAGACCTCTTACCTTGGGCGGAGTTTGCTCACAATAGTGCCTTCAAAACCAATACCACTTCCCGATTGTCTCCATTCATGGCGAATTACGGTTTCCAAACCAAAAGTGCCTGACTCATTTGTTCCTCATAGCATTCATGCATTGGAGGAGCATCTCCGTGGTCTTCGTTTCCACTTGGGTACAGGTCCAAGAGTCATTGCAACATGCCAATGATAGGTACAGACTCCATTTGGACGCCTACCCGCGCCTTCCTACCAAGTTGGGGATAGGGTCTGGTTGTCATCTCGCAACCTCCAACTGCGTGTTCCCTCGTTTAAACTGGCACCATGGTTTATTGGACCTTTCCGTACTCATTCCGTAGGATCAACCCAGTAGCTTACGCTTTAGACCTTCCTTCTAATATGCGTATTTCAAATGTATTTCATGTCTCCTTTTTAAAACCTTTGTTATGCAACCGTTTCACCACTTCGGTACCAAGTCCTCACCCAGTTCAGGTTGAGAACCATGAGGAATATGAGATACAATCTATCATTGATTGACGTAGCTTCCGTTCATATGTACATGCTTCTGTCCTCCTCCGTGCCTTCCATAGACATTTTTCCCTCAAACCTGGTGCTTCTCCGAGGGGGAGGGGTCGTTGAGGAAGGGGTACTATCAGGGCTGATCTCAACCCTTCCTTCTCAGAGCTCTGTGCTCAGCTGTTGGTTAATTGCCAAAGACTCTTCCTTCCACAGTGACTCACTTGGTCTTCATTTCCTGCTCATCTGCTAGAGCTGCTGGTTATATACTCCTTGGATCAGATCTTCTGTGCCTTAGCCTTGGTCAAAATACCTGGACTCTCTCTGCTGTGTTTTCCAGCTTGGCTGACTTCCCTTCTGATTCCTGATTGCTGCACCCGACTTCACTGATCTCTAGACTCCTGTTTCTCTGGCTTGTTTTGACTGCCGGCCCAATGCTGGGGATTGACCGAGGCCTCATCAATATGCACACGCTCCCCTGCCACTCCTTCCTCCATTTCAGCCGGAACTAAAATCCTACATTGGCTGATATTAGATACTAGATAAAGCAGGGATATTACCCACTGTGTCATGTGACAATGCTTGTAACTACTGATTGGCTGCTTGACCTCAACACTGTCACATGGAAGGAGGTCACATGCTCCCCTATAATCAGAAGTTCTGGGAATTTTAGAAGTAGTGAAGGCAAGGGGAGATTTACCAAATCTGGTGCACACAGAATCTGTTGCAGCTGTGCATAGTAACCAATTAGCTTCTAGGTTTTATTGTCAACACTGTATTGAACAAGCTGAAGTTTGAATCTGATTGGTTACTATGCACAGTTGCACCAGATTCTACAGTATGTGCATTAGTTTTAGTAAATCTCCCGCACTGTCACTTTGTCCTGAATGGGCAACCAACAATGTTTCTTTAAGCGATAACCAAATACACCAAGATTACAGTGTGCTAGGCAGAGTTTGTTTTAATAAATCTAATAATGCTTAATATTGTTTGCCTTCATTTGAATTTAGCACATTAACGAGTAATGCTCAAATAACAAACACATTCTTTATCCAGACAATGTATCCCAACTGCAAATAAACTGAATTCTAAATCCTGTTCATTTTAAATGCAAATTACAGACATATAAATGTCACATTTCAGTATTTCCACAATGGTGAAGTTAAAGTCTCATTAAATCTGAGCAGGCAAAGGACATGGGGAGGGGATTGTGTGAAAAGAAATATGTTGCCTTTAGATTAGATTTCAGCTACAATTTCTCATTCACACTGTTATGATTTTGTGCATTGCGTGCCTCGCGTTGACATGCATTGCGTTAAGTCAACCCATTCATTTGAATGGACTTGTAATGCACCAAACCACACTAAAAATCACACATGTACCATTTTTGCAACACAACACACTACAACATAGAGTGGTGAGTTATTGTGTATTGTACTGTCCACAGCAATGCATGTGCCTTGGAGTGCCATTAAGAATGAATGGCTTGACATCAAAGTGTGTAGCATGTGTTACCACACTGTAGGATAGGGGCACAGGAATACCTGGTGTAGTTCCCCAGTTTGGCCATGAGATGTTGCCATAGTTAGCTGTGAGAGTAGGCTAAGGGACAAAAATGTCCTTGTTCAGTTAAAGCGGGGGTCCACCTATCTATCGTTTTTTTTTTTTTTTAGTTCATTCACAAACTTTTCTTCTCAGCATTACATACTCACATATTGTGTGTAATATGTCCGCCTGTGTCAGATTTCGCCGGAAAGAATAACTTATATTATTCACTGCAGGCGGTTTCCATCTTCATTGTGGGCATTTGAAGCCCACAAGCATTTATTTCCTGGATGTGGTGAATGCTGTGCTTCCAGCATTCACCGCTCGTTCCCGCACATGCTCAGCGGCATCCTGGGAAGCCTGAGACTAGCTCCCAGGAGTCTGGGAGAGGCTAGAAACACGCCTACTCCCACGGGAGGAGAACCAGGAAGTGCAAAAAAGAATAGAAAAATAAAAGGTAATTACGGCCATTATAATTTTTTTAAACGGCATGTCAGCATCTAGGCAAGGAAGAGAATACATACAGATATTGTTCAAAATTTGGGTGGAACCCCGCTTTAATGACGTGATTAGGTGAGCAACCCCCTCCCACATTGTCCTACACTTTGGACAGCTAAATTAAATTAAGTCCATGCTGACACCAATGTACCCAGTGTGATTATGTTGTCAAAGATCCAAGGAAGTGCACATGTTGACTGGTAGATGGTCAAAATGACCCTTCTACCAGTCCGCATAATGGACTAGTTAGTCTGTATTTTCAAATCAGTGATCTGCATGGGTCTGTGTTGAGGCACATCACTCAACACCATCAGGGCCTTTGCAGATGGACAAATGCAGCATTCATCAAACTTGCATTTGAAATCCTTCTGAGCTACTTCTGACCACCTTCCAAGCTAACCTTGCAATCCCATAGACTTGCATGTGGGAAAGGGAAGGGGGAGGGGATGTCTATCACAAAGTACAGCTACCCATAGTTGGTAGAATTATTCTTTCATTAGTCTTAATCCAGAACAGTGAAACCTGACTGGTTGCTCTGGATTACAGCACTTTATACATCATCATAACCTTTGATCTGCTTTAGTACATAACTATGTCTATATACAAATTCCATCGTCAAATAAGCTTTGCTGTAGACCTGCAGTCTCCAAAATTTCTAAACAAATGGCCAGTTTATTGTCCTTCAGACTTTAGGGGGGCCAGCAGGAGTGGAAATTTTCCTGCCATCAGTGGAGTGAACATTGGCATATTTTGTATTATTGGAGGAGTAGTGCCCCATCATTGGTATAATATAGAGGGATAGTGCCCCATTGTTGGTGTCAGTGGGAGAAATGGTGCCCCATTGTTGATGTCAGTTGGCAGAATAGTGTCTTGTGTCACTGGGAGGAAGAGCCAAATAAAGACAATCCAAGGGCCACATCCGGCTTCCGGGCCACAGTTTGTAGACAGTCAATGTGGCAAAAACATCACCTATTATGGTGTTCTCTCTCACACACTGACAATAAATCAGTTATGCTTGTATGGGTAAGTGGGGTGTGGTTGGTCGTCACGTCCTCCATGTTTCTTTCCTTATTGGGTGCCAAGCAAAGTTCACATGAGAGGCCTACCCTGGGGTGGGTTCTTCTGGACTACTCTAGGCACTTTGAATAGGTTCACTGCCTTACAATAGGGTGTACTTTTCAGTGGCGGCTGGTGATCTTTCTTTGGGGGGGGGGTGGCCCCCGCTGTTTGCCGGTCGGTCCGGCACTTACCCCATCATGGCGGGTGGCAGGCAGCATGGTGCAGCGGCTCAGCTCCAAGCCCACCCCTCCATGGTGGCTTCCATCTCCTCCCCTTCTCCTCCTAGGTGTCCAATAGTATCGCCTGTCCTTTCAGCTAATAGAGTGACCGGTGTAAAAACCCACTTCCTGACTGGCCGGGAGGAGGATCATATTGAATATTGATTCGCTGTTGTAACACACCTGGGTGGGCTCGGAGCGCACTCTCTGCGACCCAAGCCCACCCTATATTGAAACCTATTAGAGCCTCTGACATCTAATCGGTGCTTCAAAAAAACAGCCTCCCCGCATTGGAATCCATGCACTGGTGTCCTGAAAGGGGCCAGATGCATAGATAAGGGAGGCAGTGATGGATGGGCCACCCCTGGTACCTTTACTAGAACAGCCAACTGTTCTCCAATAAACTCTTTTGAAGTTACTGTACATTTAGGAGGGACACGCAGAACCCTTGCTGTGGGAGGGAGCAGCACACAGAAGGTTTTTTACTATACGCAAACTTCCAGCCTTTACAACCACTTGAAGGCTGCTACAGGCAAAGTTAGTTCAATCAAGTTATTGCTTGGATCTACATTTACCTTCAAATGTTTTTCTGAACAGGCTTATAATTTAAGCAATTCAGAGCAAAATCAAAATCACTCTGAGCTGTAATAATGACTGTAATTGAATTGCAGATTTCTCAGACGTACAATCCATCCATCTAGTGCATTTAATCACTCTATCTAAAAAATAACTAAACCTAAAATAAGACTAAGAGGTCACAGGGACTTTCAAATGGAAAAACAACATCTATATTTTCCATAACTATGCACCCCGGGAAATGATTTGGATTTTGAAGCTTTAGAAAGTGTTCTTATTGCCTGTCAGGAAACATTTTTTAATGGCAACCCTTCGAAACCCTTCAACATTCAATTCAGGTGTGTTTACGCCCATCTACTGATCTGCCAGTGCCATGACAAACCACACCTGTCTTGCCAAATTGGTTCCATTTAGTTCTTTTATAGAAGCCTTAAAGAGTGGCTGTCACCAGAACATTCATTTCAGCAATAAAATAAGATTATACCAATTAGCTGTAACATTATGAGCAACCAGCTAATATTGAATAGATTCCCCTTTTGCTATCAGTGCAGCCCTGACCTGTCGTAGAATGGACTCCACTAGACCTCCGAAGATATGCTGTGGTATCTGGCACCATGCTATCAGTAGCAGATCTTTTAAGTCCTGTAAGTCACACTGCTTGTCTTCTTTCCATGGTGCATTCTGGTGATATGTCTTCCCCAGGTAAGCAACGCACACACACCTGGCCATCCACATGATGAAAAAGAAACCATAATTCACCTGACCAGGCCACCTTCTTCCATTGTTCTGTGGTCCAGTTTTGATGCTCATATGCCCATTGTAGGCAATTTGGCTGTGGACATGGGTCAGTATGGGCACCCTGACCAGTCTGCAGCTATGCAGTCCCGTACACAACAAACCACAGTGTACTGTGTGTTCTGACACCTTTCTATCAAAACCAGCATTAACATTTTTAGCAATTTGAGCTAGAGTAGCTTCTATTGGATCAGATTACACAGGCCAGCCTTTGCTCCTCATGTGCATCAATTAGCCTTGGCCTCCTATGACCCTGTCACTGGTTTGCCAGTCCCTGCCTTGGACCACTTTTAGTAGGTCCTGACCACAGCCAACCAGGAACATCCCACATAAGCCATAGTTTTAGAGTTGCTCTGACCCAGTTGTCCAGCCATTACAATTTGGCCCTTGTCAAAGTCGCTCAAATCCTTACGCTTGCCCATTTTTTCTGATTTCACTTTACCTGTCAGTAGTCATAATGTTATAGCTGATGGGTGTATGCATGTTATTTAGTTGTAAAAGCTTCCCTTGTATAGATATCTGAAAGCCCTGAGACTGCTGCCATGTACCACCATCTTGGATTTGATGTCAGCAGCCTCAGCAGACCCAGAGCTGTCTCTGTATTAGAACTCTATAGCAGTGGCTCTCAGCCTAATTTAGACTGGGCCCAATAAATTCTTCCAAAACCTTCCATGTTCTGACAGTAAAAGAAAGTCACACAATAAAAGTAGGGGAATGCAAAAGATTCAAAGAAATAATTGAAGGCTCTGGATGAAGCTGGGTGTCACTGTGGGGGAAAGGTGCCCCAGAGGGTGTTAGGGGAGGTCGGAGAGCACTGTGAAAGGTTGGGGGGGTAGAGATTGGCCGAACTACCCCCCCGTTCAGTTCGCACCAGAACTCCTGAACAGAGAAAAAGTTCTGACCTGAATGGTGAACCCTATTAAAGTCTGCGGGGCTCGAACTTGAAATTTAAAAGTCCCCATTTTGAAGGCTTATATGCAAGTTATTGACCATAAAAAGGGTATGGGGTCTGGGTACTGCCCTGGGTGACATGTATAAATGCAAAACATTTTTTTTTAAAGATTGTTTTTCTCAGAAGCAGTGATTTTAATTATGCTTAAAGTAAAATGATAAAAATTCCTTGAAATATAGTGCCCGGGGGGCCCCTTAGTCTGCCTGTAAAGTGGTGCATCTGTACCCTGTATAGAACCTATTGCAGCAAAACTGACCTTTCTAAAGAAAAAAAAAATTATGAAATGACATTTACATTTCCGGAAATACAATACCATTGCCGGCAATAAAAAAATGTAAAACAAAAATGGCACGGGGATCCCCCCCAATCCATACCAGCCCTGTTCGGGTCTGGTATGGATTTCAAGGGAAACCCCACGTCAAAATAAAAAATTAAAGAACGGTGTGCGCTCCCCCCCAAGATTCATACCAGACCCTTATCCAAGCAGCCTTGCAAGCCAGGAAACCATACCAGGAAACATTCCCTTAACATGGGGGGTGCTTTGGTGCACCCTAAAGCACCTTGTCCCCATGTTGATGTCCCCATAGCTCTTAAAGGGCCATTTTTTAAATTGTATTTTAGTGTAAATATGAAATCTGAGGTCTTTTTGACGCCAGATCTCATATTCAAGAAGTCCTGCCAAGCTTTTTTTCTATTACAAGGGATGTTTACATTCCTTGTAATAGGAATAAAAGTGACATAATTTTTTTTAAAGGAACAGTGTAAAAATAAAAAATAAAATTAATAATAATAAAAAAAAAAATTTTAAATGCGCACCGTCCCGCCGAGCTCGCGTGCAGAATGAACGCATATGTGAGTAGCGGCCGCATATGAAAACGGTGTTCAAACCACACACGTGAGGTATTGCCTCGATCGGTAGAGCAAGAGCAATAATTCTAGCCCTAGACCTCCTCTGTAACTCAAACATGCAACCTGTAGATTTTTTTAAATGTCACCTATGAAGATTTTTAAGGGTAAATGTTTGTCGCTATTCCACGAGCGGGCGCAATTTTGAAGCATGACATGTTCGGTATCAATTTACTCGGCGTAACATTATCTTTCACAATATAAAAAAAAAAACTGGGCTAACTTTACTGTTGTCTTATTTTTTAATTCAAAAAAGTGTATTTTTCCCAAAAAAAGACCGCTTGTAAGACCACTGCGCAAATACGGTGTGACAGAAAGTATTGCAACGACCGCCATTTTATTTTCTGGGGTGTTAGAAAAAAAATGTATAATGTTTGGGGGTTCTAAGTAATTTTCTAGCAAAAAAAATGTTTTTAACTTGTAAACAAAAAATCTCAGAAAGAGGCTTGGTCCTTAAATTGTTAATGTAGCATACAGGGCAAGGGGCTTTATAATCTAGGGTCCACCACAATCCTCAGCACCAAGCCCATGATGCTCTTAATCCAGGCCGAACGACCAAGGTCACAAAGGTCGCACTTGCAATCGGGCCCTGGTGTACCGCCACTGTGGCCACTTCCGCCACTAATATATTTTTTTAAAATGGCACACAGTAAAATAATTAAAAAGTGCCATTATAAAGAAAAAACACTGTGACAGATTGTTACACAATACACACAGAGTGTATTGTGCTATTATTTAATAACACTGCACAAAGCCATTAATTTTTTTTCTGTTTTTTTTTTTTTGGGGGGGGGGGGGGCACAAGGGGGCTTATTGGAATCTGTCAGCCCCCTTTAAACATAGTAATCCTGTCCATTCACCAAAAAAGTGTAAAAATAAACAAAAACAGGAGGCAGACCCTTAGAGAAATACACACAAAAATGTAGCAGACAAGGCGCGAGTTTTGGACCTGTCTGCTAACCAAAAAGTAGGAAAGATGGAAACGCCTCCGACTTTCCTCCAACTGGAGGGGAGGCGTTTATAATGGGGAGAGTAGTCAAGCAAGACAGAGATCTGAGCTGTGATACCAATGAAAGTGCATTCCTAATCATCCTAAAAGCAAACAATTTATTTACCCAATAAAAAATAAAACATAAATGTTACATGTCTAGGCTCCATAGCTAAGAGCATCACATGTCCGGGTGCTTAATCATTTCTCCTTAATAAAGGGAGAACTGCAGCCTACCCACTAATAACAACTACAAAAAAGAATACAATATGCAATTTCATATTCACGCTATAAGGCCACGGGTGCATTAGGGTAAATTTGCAAAAAGTTGACCCCAACATCCTCCTGTACCCATACCTTAAGCTGATTAAGTCTCACAGAATAGGGGCGCCTGGGCAGATCCCCAACTATAAGTAATCTGCCTTATTGTTCGATCACCCGCAAGTCCCACCCCACAGCCCTTCACCCCGAGGCCCTATAGGGCTAGCAGTCTCAGCCTGGGAAGCCAGTACAATAACAATTGGCCAAACCCAGCCATGCTATATATTCACTTCACCAAAGCCGTCTTAACGCGGGGTAGTAAGGGGAAGCCGCCCCAGGACCCCTCATTATTGGGGGGCCCCGCAGCACCTGCCCCCTGAGCCCCCACCTCCTGTAACCATTTGTCCCATGTAAGAGGTACCAAAAAAATTCCCCGCCTGCTCACCTAACCAGCTGAACGTGATAGGGGAAAAAGGCAAGCCACGGACCGCATCCACCATCGTCTTCTCGTTCCACCTCTCTCTGCATAATCACCAAAATGGGTGCTCCAGGACGTAAGGCGCTGTGGTTTTAAATTCCCCAGTTCAACTCCACCCCCCCCCCCCTGATCAGCAAGGCCAAGGTGTAAGACGCCGGAGCAAGCCACAATTGGTCTCCCTCATCCCTGTCCTATCAGCAACATAAGGGAGGGGGGCGTATTGATACAGCAGCGGTAAGACCAAGGCATCTCCCAAAAGGGGACACTGTAAACAGGTTACCGGAATTCATATGTAGTATTCCCGACAGCCAGTGAGCGTGTGGTGACAGTGTACCTTAACCTCTAATTACCCAATTATAAAACAGTGATTGTGTACTATAATCTCCACCGTCCCAATCTAGTAAACAGTAATTCTATGCTGGGAGACAACAACGGTGCAGGGTATCCTCCAAACCCCCAATCAGTGAACAATGGTGTGCAATAACCTCCAACAACTTACTCAATAAACAATAACGATGTGCAATAACCTCTAACAACCCAATTAGTGAATGGTAACAGTATTCATTAAGAAAAAAAGTGATCGCTACTAATAACAATAATCTTCAACCACCCTTTCAGTGACCAAGAATAATGTGAAATAACGTCTAGGGAGGTAATAGTGTACAGTAAATCTTACAGCCCAGTCGGTGTGCAGTGATAATATACCCCAATCTTTAGTAGGGATGGGCAAACTTTTGCTGTTCGGACGTTCGACGAACAGCCGAACAAACGTGTCGTTCAACCATTTGTTTGGCCCCCCGAACCAAACACAATGCATTGCGGCGCTGAACAGTGCATTGCAAGCCCTGATTCAGCCAATCAGGGCACAGAGCAGAGGCGTCGTCAGGGGGTGGCTATTGGGGCTACAGCCCCGAGCATGGGGCCAATAGCCCTGAGTCTCTTGTCCCGGTCCAGAATGCAGGGGACAGGGGCAGACTGAGCCGTGGTAACGATGGCTCCGACTCCAGCTCCGCCCCCACCTGACTCTACTTTTGGTCACTGGTTGCTATAGCCGCCTAGCGGCTAGCAACCAGTGACGTCACTGCCCACTGTGCCCACACTGCCCAGCAGTCAAAGCGGAGGAGGATTGCACTTCCTCCTCCTCCGCGATAGTGCTCATGGGGCCTGCGACTTGAGCGTCCCTCCGGTGGCGGCATCAGTGCAGAGCAGCAGGGATGGGGATACCTGGGCAGCCGGGAAGAGCCCAGGAGGGAGAGAGAGAAGACACCGCCACCCTGAGCAGCATCCCCAGCGTCTCCCAGAGCCTGCATTCCACCTATCAGCGTGCTGTGACTGGAACAGGAAGAAGGCGGGATCGATCGGCGCTCGGGCGGGCGGCTCTCCTCCTCTACTCTGGCTGCCTCACACACCAGCACCACGGCTGAGCTGCTGCTGCAGGACCTGGACACATGAAGTCTGAAGTCTGTTTCCTTCTGGTCAGGTAGGTCAGTCAGTGTGTGTATGTCAGGTACCAGGTCAGTGTATGTAGGTCAGTGGGGGTCAGGTAGGTCAGTGTGGGTCAGGTAGGTCAGTGTATGTCAGGTAGGTCAGTGTATGTAGGTCAGTGTATGTAGGTCAGTGTGGGTCAGGTAGGTCAGTGTGGGTCAGTCAGGTAGGTCAGTGTATGTAGGTCAGGTAGGTCAGTGTGTGTCGGGTAGGTCAGTGTATGTTGGGTAGATCAGTGTATGACGGTCAGGTAGGTCAGTGTGTGTCGGGTAGGTCAGTGTATGACGGTCAGGTAGGTCAGTGTGTGTCGGGTAGGTCAGTGTGGGTCAGTCAGGTAGGTCAGTGTATGTAGGTCAGGTAGGTCAGTGTGTGTCGGGTAGGTCAGTGTATGTAGGTCAGTGTATGTAGGTCAGTGTGGGTCAGGTAGGTCAGTGTGGGTCAGTCAGGTAGGTCAGTGTATGTAGGTCAGGTAGGTCAGTGTACATTAGGTAGGTCAGTGTATGTAGGTCAGTGTGGGTCAGTCAGGTAGGTCAGTGTATGTAGGTCAGGTAGGTCAGTGTGTGTCGGGTAGGTCAGTGTATGACGGTCAGGTAGGTCAGTGTGTGTCGGGTAGGTTAGTATATGACGGTCAGGTAGGTCAGTGTGTGTCGGGTAGGTCAGTGTGTGTCGGGTAGGTCAGTGTATGTCGGGTAGGTCAGTGTATGACGGTCAGGTAGGTCAGTGTGTGTCGGGTAGGTCAGTGTATGACGGTCAGGTAGGTCAGTGTGTGTCGGGTAGGTCAGTGTGGGTCAGTCAGGTAGGTCAGTGTATGTAGGTCAGGTAGGTCAGTGTGTGTCGGGTAGGTCAGTGTATGTAGGTCAGTGTATGTAGGTCAGTGTGGGTCAGGTAGGTCAGTGTGGGTCAGTCAGGTAGGTCAGTGTATGTAGGTCAGGTAGGTCAGTGTACGTTAGGTAGGTCAGTGTATGTAGGTCAGTATGGTTCAGTCAGGTAGGTCAGTGTATGTAGGTCAGGTAGGTCAGTGTGTGTCGGGTAGGTCAGTGTATGACGGTCAGGTAGGTCAGTGTGTGTCGGGTAGGTTAGTGTATGACGGTCAGGTCGGTCAGTGTGTGTCGGGTGGGTCAGTATGTGTCGGGTAGATCAGTGTATGTAGGTCAGTGTATGTCAGGTAGGTCAGTGTTTATCTGGTAGGTTAGTGTATGACGGTCAGGTAGGTCAGTGTGTGTCGGGTAGGTCAGTGTGTCGGGTAGATCAGTGTATGTAGGTCAGTGTATGTCAGGTAGGTCAGTTTGTGTCAGTCAGGTAGGTCAGTGTATGTAGGTCAGGTAGGTAAGTGTGTGTCGGGTAGGTCAGTGTATGTTGGGTAGGTCAGTGTATGGCGGTCAGGTAGGTCAGTGTGTGTCGGGTAGGTCAGTGTGTGTCGGGTAGATCAGTGTATGTAGGTCAGTGTATGTCAGGTAGGTCAGTGTGGGTCAGTCAGGTAGGTCAGTGTATGTAGGTCAGGTAGGTCAGTGTGTGTCGGGTAGGTCAGTGTATGACGGCCAGGTAGGTCAGTGTGTGTCGGGTAGGTTAGTATATGACGGTCAGGTAGGTCAGTGTGTGTCGGGTAGGTCAGTGTATGTCGGGTAGGTCAGTGTATGTCGGGTAGGTCAGTGTATGACGGTCAGGTAGGTCAGTGTGTGTCAGGTAGGTCAGTGTATGACGGTCAGGTAGGTCAGTGTGTGTCGGGTAGGTCAGTGTGGGTCAGTCAGGTAGGTCAGTGTATGTAGGTCAGGTAGGTCAGTGTGTGTCGGGTAGGTCAGTGTATGTAGGTCAGTGTATGTAGGTCAGTGTGGGTCAGGTAGGTCAGTGTGGGTCAGTCAGGTAGGTCAGTGTATGTAGGTCAGGTAGGTCAGTGTACATTAGGTAGGTCAGTGTATGTAGGTCAGTGTGGTTCAGTCAGGTAGGTCAGTGTATGTAGGTCAGGTAGGTCAGTGTGTGTCGGGTAGGTCAGTGTATGACGGTCAGGTAGGTCAGTGTGTGTTGGGTAGGTTAGTGTATGACAGTCAGGTAGGTCAGTGTGTGTCGGGTAGGTCAGTATGTGTCAGGTAGATCAGTGTATGTAGGTCAGTGTATGTCAGGTAGGTCAGTGTGTGTCGGGTAGGTTAGTGTATGACGGTCAGGTAGGTCAGTGTGTGTCGGGTAGGTCAGTGTGTGTCGGGTAGATTAGTGTATGTAGGTCAGTGTATGTCAGGTAGGTCAGTGTATGTCAGTCAGGTAGGTCAGTGTATGTAGGTCAGGTAGGTAAGTGTGTGTCGGGTAGGTCAGTGTATGTTGGGTAGGTCAGTGTATGGTGGTCAGGTAGGTCAGTGTGTGTCGGGTAGGTCAGTGTATGGCGGTCAGGTAGGTCAGTGTGTGTCGGGTAGGTCAGTGTGTGTCGGGTAGATCAGTGTATGTAGGTCAGTGTAGGTCAGTGTATGTCAGGTAGGTCAGTGTGTGTCAGTCAGGTAGGTCAGTGTATGTAGGTCAGGTAGGTCAGTGTATGACGGTTAGGTAGGTCAGTCTGTGTCGGGTAGGTCAGTGTCTGTAGGTCAGTGTGGGTCAGGTAGGTCAGTGTATGTAGGTCAGTGTGGGTCAGGTAGGTCAGTGTAGGTCAGTGTAGGTCAGTGTATGTAGGTCAGGTAGATCAGTGTGTGTCAGGTAGGTGAGTGTATGTCGGGTAGGTCAGTGTATGCCGGGGAGGTCTGTGTATGACGGTCACGTAGGTCAGTGTGTGTCGGGTAGGTCAGTGTATGACGGTCAGGTAGGTCAGTGTATGTTGGGTAGGTCAGTGTATGTAGGTCAGGTAGGTCAGTGTGTGTCAGGTAGGTCAGTGTATGTCGGGTAGGTCAGTGTATGTGGGTAGGTCAGTGTATGACCGTCAGGTATGTCAGTGTGTGCCGGGTAGGTCAGTGTATGACGGTCAGGTAGGTCAGTGTGTGTCGGGTAGGTCAATGTATGACGGTCAGGTAGGTCAGTGTGTGTCAGGTAGGTCAGTGTATGTAGGTCAGTGTGTATCAGGTAGGTCAGTGTATGTATGTCAGGTAGGTCAGTGTGTGTCAGGTAGGTCAGTGTGTGTATGTCAGGTAGGTCAGTGTATGTCAGGTAGGTAGGTCAGTTTAGTGGTCAGCATGTGAGCTTACCCCCCGCCACACAACCACACAACCACTCCGCCCAACCAAAAAAACCCAGCGCCACTAGAGCCCCCCCTGCCGGCCTTGGACTTCGGGCTGAAGCCCCTGGTCTTTTTGCCACCTAGCATCGCCCCTGGCACAGAGCACTGTCAGAGCCATGACTGGACACTATCATCATGACTTTATCCAATCATGACTCATTCCCACCCAACAGTATAAAAGTATTCTTTCAATGGCAGCCATTTTCAGTATGATTTTGGCGGGGAGAGAGATAGAACAGGGCTCTGTTCAGTGCTATTAGTTAGTTAGTGTGCTATACTGTGCTATTTTGCTTCAATTGTCAGTGTGGAATATTAGTTTAGCGTCAGTTTAGGGATAGTGTGAGTGTAGTGAGGAAGACCATCATTCAGCTTTGCATAGTGTGCAGCTAGAGTAGGGACAGCTCAGATAGTTTCACTGTAGTGTAGTGAGACTGTGTCATTCATACATACATTAGTGTAGAGGAGAGACAGCTCAGATAGTTTCAGTGTAGTGTCAGTAATCTTTACATTAGTGTATAGCTAGAGCAGGGACAGTTCAGATAGTGTCAGTGTAGTGACGGTTGAACACCGTCTATTTGATTGCGTTACTGGCAGTTTAACGCCATTTACTTCTGTGTGCGTTACTGGCAGTTTAACGCCATATAGTTCTGTGTACATTGCTGCCAATTTAACGCCATATAGTTCTGTGTGCGTTACTGCCAGTTTAACGCCATATAGTTCTGTGTGCATTACTACCAGTTTAACATCATATAGTTTTATGCGTTATTGTCAGTTTAACACCATATAGTTCTGTGTTCGTTACTGCCAGTTTAACGCCATATAGTTCTGTGTGCATTACTGTCAGTTTAACGCCATATAGTTCTGTGTACATTACTGCCAATTTAACGCCATATAGTTCTGTGTGCGTTACTGCCAGTTTAACGCCATATAGTTCTGTGTGCATTACTACCAGTTTAACATCATATAGTTTTATGCGTTACTGTCAGTTTAACACCATATAGTTCTGTGTTCGTTACTGCCAGTTTAACGCCATATAGTTCTGTGTGCATTACTGTCAGATTAACGCCATATAGTTCTGTGTACATTACTGCCAATTTAACGCCATATAGTTCTGTGTGCATTACTGCCAGTTTAACGCCATATAGTTCTGTGTGCATTACTACCAGTTTAACATCATATAGTATTATGCGTTACTGTCAGTTTAACACCAAATAGTTTTGTGTGCGTTACTACCAGTTTAACGCCATATAGTTCTGTGTGCATTGCTGTCAGTTTAACGCCATATAGTTCTGTGTACATTACTGCCAATTTAACGCCATATAGTTCTGTGTGCGTTACTGCCAGTTTAACGCCATATAGTTCTGTGTGCATTACTACCAGTTTAACATCATATAGTTTTATGCGTTACTGTCAGTTTAACACCATATAGTTCTATGTTCGTTACTGCCAGTTTAACGCCATATAGTTTTGTGCATTACTGCCAGTTTAATGCCATATAGTTCTGTGTGCATTACTGCCAGTTTAACGCCATATAGTTTTGTGCATTACTGCCAATTTAACGCCATATAGTTTTGTGTGTTACTGCCAGTTTAACGCCATTTACTTTTGTGTGCGTTACTGCCAGTTTAACGCCATATAGTTCTGTGTGTCACTGTATGTTTGGTGCATTATATTATAGTGTATCCGTGGATTGTGTCTGTGTAGTGTGAGTACTCACATTAAACTGCACCAAATACCTCTTCACATTGATTGAAGTGCATCTATGTACAGATTTCAACTTCTTCCTTACATTAGCTTATAAGCACTGCCTCTCCCTCCCAATAATGTCTGGGAGGAAAACAAGGAGAGGTAGACGTTCCCTTGGCACTGTAAAGCCCGGTTCACACACGGGCGGCACGACTTGCAGGTCGCCTCAGCGAGGCGACCTGCAAACGACTGCCGGGGCGACTTGCGAGACGACTTCTGCATAGAAGTCTATGCAAGTCGCCCCAAGTCGCCCCCAAAGTAATACAGGAACCTTTTTCTAAGTCGGAGCGACTTGCGACGCTCCGATTAGAACGGTTCCATAGCACAGAACGGGAGGCGACTTGTCAGGCGACTAGGTCGCCTGACAAGTCGCCCCAGTGTGAACCGAGCCTAAGGGGGCCAGCAACAAATGTGTCCACAGGCAAAGTTCGACATGGTGGTCAGTCCTCAGGCAGGACATAATTTCCTCTGTTTAGTGAGTTTGCCCATGCTATCCAGCCACAGCATGCAGAAGAGGTGGTGGACTGGCTTACTAAACCTTCCTCATCCTCCTCATCCTCTGTCATGCAAGCAGAGACAAGTGTGCAGTCCCCTGCAGTTGCCAGAGTGGATAAACCTGCCTCTTGTCCACATCTATTCCTGCCATAGCCCCAACATCAGCCTTTGAGGAGTCAACTGAGTTATTTGACCACAGCATCAGCCACTTGCTCCTTGATGATGCCCAGCCATTACTGGATTCAGATGTTGGTTCTGAGGTTGAGGATGACAGGAACATGGCAGGGGTAGGGAACCTTGGCTCTCCAGCTGTGGTGAAACTACGAATCCCATCATGCCTCTGCACCTAGGAGTCATGCCTGTGATTGTCAGTTTCTTGCAATGTCTCATGGGACTTGTAGTTACAAAACAGCTGGAGAGCCAAGGTTCCTTACCCCCTAGAGAGATGGAGGAACACTGGTAGACAAATTGGCATTCATGTTCCCCAAGCCACAGCGTATTGCCAAGTTGTCTCCAGTGGTATAGATGAAGATGGAGGAGATGGAGATGATGATGAGGTCACTGATGCGACTTGGGTGTCAGGAAACTGAAGGTGAGGCGGCACAACCCCAAGGAGGCCAACATCAACAAAGAGTAGAGAGCAGCCACCCTATTCCATCACATTCTGCAGCTGTTATCTCCTGGCTCACTCCCCAAAGCTCAGCTGTCTGGGCCTTTTTCAGCACTTCTGCAGCAGATCGCACTGTTGCTATCTGCAAACGGTGTCTCAGGCACATCAAACATGGAAAAAACACCAACCATATGCATATCATTTCAATTGTTTTTGCCTTCATCAAGAGCACTTCTATAGAGTTATGGTGGGAAGGTGCCCCCGACACCCAAAGAGTAATTTTTCTGCTCCTGTTTGACAGGTGCATATCATTGCCATTTTTTACAGCAAGGCCAATTCTTGCTTTCATCAAAAGTACCTCTATAGGATTATGGTGGGAAGATGCCACAACACCCAAAGACCAATTTCTACGCACCCGTTACTTCCAATACAAAGTCAAATTGACACCAGAATGTATCCAAAAAATCTCTAATCTTGTTCCCAGTGCACTACATTGTGGCCTCATCATACAAACTGGCTCCCCAGCTGTTGCTGAGCAAAATAAAGGTAGCTTGCAGGGAAAATGTCATATTTTTTTGGCTTTATAAATGCAATTATTGCTGCAGCAGATTCTAGACATGGTACAGATCTACCACTTTACAAGTAGACTAAGGGGACACCCCCCCCCCCCCCAGGCACTATATTGGAAGGAATTTTTCATTTTTAGGCTTTCACTTTAAAAATCAAAAAAATCACTGCTCATTTAAAAATTATGTTTTTCACAAACTTTTTTTTTTTTGATACATGTCCCCCAGGGCAAGACCCGGACCCCTATAACCATTGTATGCCTAAATACTTGCATATAAGCCTTCAAAATGGGCACTTTTTGACGTTCGGGTCCCATTGACTTTAATGGGGTTCGTTGTTCGGGTCCGAACTTTCGCAGCATTCAGAAGTTCTGGTGCGAACCGAACAGGGTTCTGTTCGGCCCATCCCTAATCTCTAGCATCTCGATCAGTAAACAGTGATACTGTGCAGTATTCTCTAATAATACATTCAGTGAACAATTGTGTACCAACCCCCCAACAATCCAAGTGAACCACAATATGTGCGGCTTCCCCCTGCAGACTAATCAGGGAGCAGTAATAGTGCAGGTCCATCGCCAGTCTCCAGCTGTCCAATCAATGGGCTGCAATAAGGTGATGACCCCTGGTGGACACTGCTGCTAATCTCCATTCTGGCTTTAAAAGATCCCTGCTTGCTGTGATCCTCTGTAGTGGGGGGTCATGGCATTCTGGTAAGGAGTAACCCCTTCAGTACCTGGTGGTGGACTCTTCCTCGCTGTTACTGATCTTCACTATTTATCACTTGGATTTTTTACTTTTCACATTTAGTTTTATTTTTATTTTTATCTTTTCTATTGGGGTTCTGGACATTTTGTAAACACTTCATTGATGTTTATTTTTTTGGACTCCTTATAACACCTGATTGAGGTTTCAACTTATGGACTTTTTTCAATATTAGAGTTCTACACATTGATTTTTTTGATATATATGAATTTTGTCACTGTCAATTATTTATTATGTTTTATTAGCACTAGCGCAACCTCTTTTTTCTTTATGCTTTTTCACATTTGATGTTTTTGTGAAGGTTGCTGCTGTTCACTGTATTTTATTTCAACACTTGGTTTTTAGCGCAGTTTCTTTTACCATTTTTATATTTACCTGCAATAAGGGGGCTGAGGAAGAACCCCCCCCCCCCCTACATTGGCTGTGTACTACAGAGTAAAGGAGCAAACACATTGGGCACATGTTTCTAGGCCCCAATCTCCTGCAATGTGCTTATTAAGAGCTCCCCCTATGGTTATGTAAGGCATGAGTTTATAATAATAAATCAAAAACAAAAAAGATAAACAGTTTAACCTAAAAATCTCCAGAAGATGGTTCTCTGTGTGAGGGAACGTTGTCCCTCTGACAGAAGCCGGTGATTGGCTTTTTTTCCCCTCACCCTGACAGCATGAGGGAATAAAAATACTGATTACCGATCTTCTGTATACATCACGTGATCAGCTGTCATTTGCTGACAGCTGATCACGTGGTAAGGGGCCGGGATTGGCCCTTTACTCTGATCTGTGATCAGCCAAATCTCATAGACTCAGTGATCACAGAGCGTCGCGCTGCTATCAGCCCTGCCCAACTCTCCTCTATGAACTACAGAACAACCCCTTATGTTATTCAGGTGAGATGGGGGGGTTCTGTAGTTCGGAGAAATAGAACTAGAGAGAAAAAAGTTTTGGGTTTACATACACTTTAAGTACTTCTCAGGTAGATCCTAATCAGTGTATAGTATACAGTGGGGATAGAAAGTATTCAGACCCCCTTAAATTTTTCAGTCTTTGTTATATTGCAGCCATTTGCTATTTAAGTTCATTTTTTTCCTCATTAATGTACACACAGCACCCCATATTGACAGAAAAACACAGAATTGTTGATATTTTTGCAGATTTATTAAAAAAGAAAAGCTGAAATATCACATGGTCCTAAGTATTCAGACCCTTTGCTCGGTATTTAGTAGAAGCCCCTTTTGATCTAATACAGCCATGAGTCTTTTTGGGAAAGATGCAACAAGTTTTTCACACCTGGATTTGGGGATCCTCTGCCATTCCTCCTTGCAGATCCTCTCCAGTTCTGTCAGGTTGGATGGTAAACGTTGGTGGACGGCCATTTTTAGGTTTCTCCAGAGATGCTCAATTGGATTTAAGTCAGGGCTCTGGCTGGACCATTCAAGAACAGTCACGGAGTTGTTGTGAAGCCACTCCTTCGTTATTTTAGCTGTGTGCTTAGGGTCATTGTCTTGTTGGAAGGTAAACCTTCGGCCCAGTCTGAGGTCCTGAGCACTCTGGAGAAGGTTTTTGTCCAGGATATCCCTGTACTTGGCCGCATTAATCTTTCCCTCGATTGCAACCAGTCGTCCTGTCCCTGCAGCTGAAAAATACCCCCACAGCACGATGCTGCCACCACCATGCTTCACTGTTGGGACTGTATTGAACAGGTGATGAGCAGTGCCTGGTTTTCTCCACACATACCGCTTAGAACTAAGGCCAAAAAGTTCTATCTTGGTCTCATCAGACCAGAGAATCTTATTTCTCACCATCTTGGAGTCCTTCAGGTGTTTTTTTAGCAAACTCCATGGGGGCTTTCATGTGTCTTGCACTGAGGAGAGGCTTCCGTGGGGCCACTCTGCCATAAAGCCCCGACTGGTGGAGGGCTGCAGTGATGGTTGACTTTCTACAACTTTCTCCCATCTCCTAACTGCATCTCTGGAGCTCAGCCACAGTGATCTTTGGGTTCTTCTTTATCTCTCTCACCAAGGCTCTTCTTCCCCGATAGCTCAGTTTGGCCAGACAGCCAGCTCTAGGAAGGGTTCTGGTCGTCCCAAACGTCTTCCATTTAAGGATTATGGAGGCCACTGTGCTCTTAGGAACCTTAAGTACAGCAGAAATGTTTTTGTAACCTTGGCCAGATCTGTGCCTTGCCACAATTCTGTCTCTGAGCTCTTCAGGCAGTTCCTTTTGACCTCATGATTCTCATTTGCTCTGGCATGCACTGTGAGCTGTAAGGTCTTATATAGACAGGTGTGTGGCTTTCCTAATCAAGTCTAATCAGTATAATCAAACACAGCTGGACTCAAATGAAGGTGTAGAACCATCTCAAGGATGATCAGAAGAAATGGACAGCACCTGAGTTAAATATATGAGTGTCACAGCAAAGGGTCTGAATACTTAGGACCATGTGATATTTCAGTTTTTCTTTTTTAATAAATCTGCAAAAATGTCAACAATTCTGTGTTTTTCTGTCAATATGAGGTGCTGTGTGTACATTAATGAGGAAAAAAAATGAACTTAAATGATTTTAGCAAATGGCTGCAATATAACAAAGAGTGAAAAATTTAAGGGGGTCTGAATACTTTCCGTCCCCACTGTATATCTCTTATGCCCCGTACACACGGTCAGACATTGATCGGACATTCCGACAACAAAATCCATGGATTTTTTCCGACGGATGTTGGCTCAAACTTGTCTTGCATACACACGGTCGCACAAAGTTGTCGGAAAATCCGATCGTTCTGAACGCGGTGACGTAAAACACGTACATCGGGACTATAAACGGGGCAATAGCCAATAGCTTTCGTCTCTTAATTTATTCTGAGCATGCGTGGCACTTTGTCCGTCGGATTTGTCTACACACATTCGGAATTTAAAGGATCAGATTTTGTTGTTGGAAAATTTTATAGCCTGCTCTCAAACTTTGTGTGTCGGAAATTCCGATGGAAAAAGTCCGATGGAGCCCACACACAGTCGGAATTTCCGACAACAAGCTCCGATCGCACATATTCCGTCGGAAAGTTCGACCATTAGATTTATTTTCAGTGTTTACCGGACTGTGCCTTTATAACCTTTAAAGCCAAAGCCTTTTGGCATACAGCACCAACTCTCTGAGACACAGTATTCAACTCAGGGAGGAGGAAGCAGATCTCCTGGATGTATTTAAAATATTATCAGTTAGGAGATAAAGATTGTCAGAGGAAATTCTTCACTTTCTCACGCACCTTATTCCCCACTGTTCAACAGAAAAAAGCAAAACGTTAAAAGTTAATAATTATTATTCAAATGAATTTTGATCAAGTGGCTGCCTGGTCTGCTTTTTAATACAGAAAAAGTGAAAAAAAAAAAAAAAAGATATTTAGGTGTGAAAATAAAATAAGATAAACATCACATTTTATCATGAAAAGCACTCCAATATTATAATATAAAATATCTGATTGCCTCCTGGCGGATCAGGAAGGATTTTTTTCCCCCCACTTGAGCAAATTGCTTCAGGATTTTCTATTTTTTTTTTCTGTTGATTAGACTAGATGGACTTATGTATTTTTTCAACCTATGTAACTATGCAATTATAATATATAGTATTATAAAAAGCAGGTTTACATTCTATACAATGGAGAGATCCAGTGAAAATGGTAAAAGAAGACTGAAATATTTGAAAAAAAATTATATTTTCTACTTTTTGTTGTAAAAAAAATACAATAAACTCAATTTTAGTCATACATTAATGCCACAAAGCATTAAGCCACATGTTCTGGGCAAAAAAACAATTCAATAAGTATATATTTATTGGTTTCCGTAAAAATTATAGCGTCTACAAACTAGGGCACATTTACTGGAATTTAGACAGGTTTTAGTTTATGACTACCTATCTCATTTCTTAAGGTGCTATAATGGCAGGGCAGTACAACCCCCCCCCCATAAAATGACACCATTTTTGAAAGTAGACACCCCAAGAAATTTGCTAAGAAGAATGTTGAGCACATTGAATATTTTATTCTATTTTATTCTTTTGTCACAAATGATTGAAAATGTAAAAAAAAAAAAAATCTTACACAAAGTTGTCACTAAATGATATATTGCTCACACATGCCACTTTTTGTCACAAAGTTTTGAAAATTAAAAAAAAAAAAAATCCTTTTCCTTCTTCATTTTCAAAAACAAATGAGAGCTTCAAAATACTCAACATGCCTCTTAGCAAATACCTTGGGGTGTCTACTTTCCAAAATGGGGTCATTGGGGCTAGAAAATTACTTTGAACCCCCAAACATGATATATTTTTTAAAGCAAAGGCCCTACGGATTAAAATGGTGGGTGTTGCAATTTTTTTTCGCACAGCAATTTTTCAAACACAATTTTTTTGGAGAAAAAAACTTTTTTAAATTTTAATGCACTAAAACACACTATATTGCCCAAATGTTTGGTAAAATATAAAAGATGATCTTATGCCGAGTACATAGATACCAAACACCACATGTTTTAAAATTGCACAGAACCATGCAGCAGCGCCAATCTACATACATTTTTAAAAGCCTTAAAAGCCATTACAGGTTACCACTTTAGATTTACATAGGAGGTCTACTGCTAAAATTACTGCCCTCGATCTGACATTCACGGTGATACCTCACATGCATGCTGCAATTGCTGTGTACATATGACACGAGACCGACGCTTTCGTTCACCTTTGTGCATGATCATTGGGTGTTTTCTTTTAATATTTATTTTGCTTTTTTTGCTTTTGTTTTTACACTGTTCCTTTCATTTTATTTTTTTTTTATAATTTTTATTGTTATCACAGGGAATGTAAATATCCACTATGATAGCAATAGGTAGTGACAGGTACTCTTTTTAAAAAACAATTAGGGTCTATTAGACTCTAGATCTCTCCTCTACCCTTAAAGCATCTGACCACACCAAAATCGGTGTGAAATGATGCTTTCCCAATTTCCCAATGGCGCTATTTCTACTGAAACTGAAGTCATGAAATGCTCGTAGCTTCCCTTTTCTTAGGCAATAGAGATGTTCGGAGCCGTTCTGGTCTTCGGTCAGCTCTATAGTCAGCTAGTGGAATCACTGGCTGCATTCTCAGGTTCCCCGTGGGACAGGAGAGCCTGAGAAAACCATGGAAGACGGCGGGAGGGGGGAGGGGGTGTTCCCTCCCACTGTTTGTAAAAGCAGTCTAGTGTCTAATTAGCCGTTACGATTGCTTTTACATGAAAGCTGACAGCTGGCTGAAAAGAACGATACCAAGATGATACCCAAACCTTTAGGCATCATTCTGGTATAACTACTCAAAGTCCAACAACATACCAGTACGTTGCTGGTCCTTGTTGGGCATATATTGTAATGTCCTTTTTTTTCATGCAGCCTGTGGGCTGAGTGAAAGAAGAGATTGATTGATTTGGGTATGCCCACCATTAGAATACCAACCTGCATCACCCCACTTCTAATGATGGGCATACATGCACCATTTTTTTTTAACTGTGGTGGTGAAATCACCTCCTACAGTGTTGGAGTCGCTGATTTACATATCGTGAGAGCAAACTCTGTTGCTGTCAAGATAAATAAATCAGTGCTGCAGCAGAATGGTGTACCTGAAAAGCAAACAATGGTAACAATAAAACATTAACTCAATAAAACAACAACAATCTGTGCCAAAAAAAAGAGTAACAAATATATGTTGAAGCATGGGGGAAATCCGCCCCTAATGTTAGGAGCAAATTGCCCCTCCACCCCTGCCCCCATGTTTCGGCATATATGCTTTTTTTTAACTGTGGTAGTGAAATCACCTCCTACAGCACTGGAGTCACTGATTTACGTATCGTGAGTGAAAACGCTGTTGCTGTCAAGATGGATAAAACAGTGCTGCAGCTAAATGACGTACCTGAAAAGAAAATAATGGTTAACAATAAAACACAGTAAACAGTAACTGTAATGTATAAACTAATTACATAGCTGAAAAGCAAACATGATAAAACATAGTAAATATATATATATATATTTTAACTTTTTTTCTACTTTTATTTGCAACTGCAACTGTAATGGTTCCAGGTTCGGGTCTCTCAAAATGCGAGCACACCCTAGACTGTGCCGTGCTGTACCCTACGTTGGACTTTGGACTGTCATATCTGCATGAAGGCAGGACAGAACGAAAACATTCTGATTATCTCTCCACTTCACTGTGAGCAAATTATTATTACTTCTCAAGCAGGCTCTCTCCCCCAGTCTAAGTTGGGACTTTTACAAGCTGCTGGGGTAAGCCCCGGTGATTAGATCGCACGGTGCCACATGCGCCTATTCCATGATCAATCAAGTGACTAAAAAAAGGCACGCTTGTGTAATAATTGTCCACGTACAAGTAGTACCCCTTTCCGAATAAGGGTGACACCAAGTTCCACACTATCTTACCAACGCTCCCTAGGTAATCTGGGCAGTTCTCCGGCTCTACGTGACTATCTCCTCCCTCCCTCCTTCTTTAATTTAGATCCATTTATTTTGCTTCACATTGCGTGCTGGTAGTGTTTGTTTGATCTGGATCCTTGGGCGGTTGCCCACGTCACTTCCGAGAGCTGCAATGCACATCGCAGGATCTCCCGTTTTCCCTTTTGGGAGCGTTGGACGTCTCCGCACTGTGCATCGACGTCACGTCATGTGCAGCGTGCGTATGGCATCTTCTCCACGCCGTCACGCCGCTAGTCTGATCCATCTGCGGCTCGTAGGGTTTCTCTTTTGGCGCCAAGCTCCGGACGGCTCCTCCCCCTTACTGAGCACGCCGTACGTGGCGTTTGGGAGTGGTTGTGGCATATGGGTCCCTATAAGTCTCATTTGTAGCAGACTGTCCATCCAGCGGGTCCTCCCTGACATCTTGGCGATACACTATATACTTTATACCATGGTTTCTTATGGTCGAATACCAGGTAATCTATACAAGTTTTGTGCTTACAACTCCAGGTTGCTGCTATCATTTTAGCACCTAGTAGTTGGCACTAATGCTAATTACAAATCATATATTGATATTCTCTATAGAAGTCTCCTAAGATGAGCCTATTTACTTCCCACAACTATACTTCAGGAAACATCGCTCTATGGATATTTGTCTTCTCCCTACGTGGCTATGCGGGGGTCATGCCTCACACTACCACAGCTGCTGGAAAAGATGCCCTAAGGGAGGTTTCCAGCTCTCATTTTTTGCACTGTCACATGGCGATTGTGAGTATTTTTCTGACAAGGTTAGATTCCTTGATCTACACTCCTCTTGTAATTGCTGTTTTATTTTTCATTTTTTTCCTAGGCAGTGATTTTGAAACCCTTGTGTTTCATTTCATTTAATTTCAGATATTTACATTGCTGCTCCTGAAGAGTGGATATAAATACTTCACGAAACGCGTAGAGCCTTTGTAATGCAATGTTTATACCAATCTTGTTATTATTCATATGTATAATCTTAGATGTTCATGAAGCTCAATTATTTTGCTGCAATAGGAAGTTCTCAGGTTGTGTAGGCTCAATCCCTTTCCACTGTCATGTTCAACCATGTTCCCTTTGTGTATATTAATGAATTATATTGTAACATATTTAATGATTTTTATGAATTTTATGGTATGTAAATAAAGTACCTTGTCTTGACCCCTGACTGATGTCTACGTGCCTCACTCAAAGTCCTGCACTGTCCCCTTTATTTTGTCATATATACAAGGATGGAGGTATGAGACCACACTAGGTCTCTTCCTCATCTAAAGTCCCAATTTTTCCCTTCTTCCCCCTATTTTTTTCTATCTCTTCCCTCGTAAACCATAAAACTATATGTATAGCCTGTTGCCCTGTCACAGAGCTTATACATCTTGACCCCATATCTGGCATGCTGGCTGGGAAGATACTGTTTGAAAGACAAGTGTGCAAAAAACTTAATCAAGGACTCATCAATGCAGACAACTTGATCGGGAGTAAACAAGGTTGCAAACTGTTGGTTGAAGTGGTATAATTTGTGGAGATGATCGTATTCAGGGGCACCCCGAGGATGACAGAGTTCATTGTCATTAAAATGCATGAACCCCAAGATCTGCTCGTATCTAGCCCTGGTCATGGATGCAGAGAACACGGGCATATGGTGAACTGGGTCAGTGGACCAATATTACCACAACCCCCCTTTTTTTAGTTATGCCCGTGAGGAGGGATATGCCCAGGAGAGTCTTTAATTCAGAAACTGTAATAGGTTTCCAACCTCTGGCAAGGGTCAACTGGGGATTAGCGGCAATGAATGGACCAGCATACAAATTGCTTTGGTCCACAATAGATCTATAGAGATCTTCAGTGACAAACAGCGAATAAAAATCAAGTGACGTAAAATCAACTGTTTCCACCTGAATTATGGGTTGGCCAGTGAATGGGGGAAGTACGGGTGCTGCAGAAGTGGTGGGCTCCCAATTCGGATTGGCAAATGCAGCAGAAAGGGCACTATGGGCGCGACGGGCCTGTCTTTGTCTTCTTGGTGGTTGTGGGAGACTAGTTGTGCTAGCCACCACACCAGCTTGAATTGCACTTATGGGACTCGCCACGTCACCACGTGATACTGCAGTGCTGGATGTACGACCAGGATGTACTAGGCCGCTGGTGCTTACCAGTTCACCAGAAGGATGAGCGGCACTAGTACCGGCTCTCTGCTCCATACGAGAGCCCTGTGGTTCTTGCACCTCAACAACAGAAGAAGAACATGGTCAGGTATGCCTGACCTTAGCAGGGACCATTACTTCTTCCTCAGAACTATCTGTTAGGGTGTAGTTGCTGTCTACTGGATCATATTCTGAGCCTGAATCTGATGGGTGACTTCCCCTACGCTCTCATCTGTCATGCTCAGAAATGTGTAGGCCTCTTCACTAGTGTACCTCTGTTTGGACATTTTGGCCTCTAAGTTTACAGGTACAACTAGTGAAATTCACAGGCAAAAAGAGCAAATGGTTGTCAGGGACTGCTTCAATCACTACCAAAAAAACTTAGCGTTCACAGGGTTTAGACCTGACTTTGCGAATGCTGCAGTTATGTGTGTTGTGTTTTGTAAGCGACAATGATCAATTGATACTGTACTTGGGTGGGCTGGGCTGGGCTGGGCGGAGGGGCTAAACGCAGGTGCTAGCAGTTATCTGGGCTGATCCAGCTAATGCTGCATTTTTGGGAACCCTAAACTACTGGGGACGCTAATATAGTTCTGATCAGATCAAAGATATTGATCTGTTCAGACATTATACTACTAAGGGAGGTATATGGTGCGTGCGTGGGTGTTAACGCTACTGGCACTAATCTGACGCTGACTGGGGCTGACCCTAACTGGTGTTAAAACCTAACTGATATCACCCGCCGGGCATTCAGGAGGTTAAACCTTCATTAGGTAATATACGGGGGGGGTACCCTGTTTTTTTTTTTTTAAATAACAAACATGTCATACTTACCTATACTGTGCAGTTCGTTTTGCACAAAGTGGACCCGATCCTCCTCTTCTCGGGTCCCTCATCGGCGCTGGATATATCCTCCCTGCATCGGGGGTGTACCTTGGGTGTACCCGTACGTGCGCACTCCTGTCTGGCTTATTCGTCCTTAGATACAGAAAGCCGGACTCGGCCCTGGCTCCCCGGCGCCCACATCATTGAATTTGATTGACAGCAGCGGGAGCCAATGGCTGCGCTGCTATCAATCTATTCAATCAGGACATGAGACACCAGCTAGAGCTGGTGTGCTCGTCCCCGGGGAGAAGAAAACTGGGTTCAGGGGCACTGGGGACACAGGGGCACTGGGGGGCTGCAGCACTACAGAAGGTTTTTCACCTTAATGCATACAATGCATTAAGGTGAAAAACCATGAGAGTTTACAACCCCTTTAACTAGGGGGCAATCAGGGGGTTAAAACCTTTATTTGGTAATATATGAGGGTATCCTGATGCCATAAAAACCTGACGGTGAAACTAACCAACTAACTGGCTAACTAGTGTCACCCGTGACACTAATACGGCAATCAGAAAATAGATCTACTAGTGACACTGGTGACAGGGGGTGAAAGGGTTAACTGGGGGGCGATCAAGGGGTTAAACCTTTATTAGGGGGGTTTAGGAGGGTACCCTATGCTTATCTGGGCATACTACTAGCTGCCCTAATGCTGATTAGTGTCACAAGTGACACCAATGCAGTGATCAGTGAAAAATCTGAAAACTGCAATTGGTGTCACAGTGACAGGGAGTGAAGGGGTTAACTAGGGGGTGAAATGTGTGCCTACATGTACTGTGTCAGTGTAGTTTTGGTGCAACTCACGTTTAGATGTCCTCTCTGCGCTCTGTAACCGAAAAGAATTCCAGGACAGGAGCTGACCTCACTTCCTCTGCCTGTGTTTACATTACACAGGCAGAGGAGGCATTTCATTGGTCAGAAACGATCAGCAGGTCCAGGCCAGAAATCATTGGCTTGGACCTGAAGACTGATCGGTTCTTCAACTAATCCAAACGCCGTGGGCACGTGGGGGGGGGGTGCGCACGAGCGATGTACGGGTAGATGGTTTTTCGCACCCGTGCCATTCTGCCGACATATATCGGTGTGAGACGGTCGGGAACTGGTTAAGCACGTAAATTTATGGGGAAGTTTTACTAAAACTGGAGCACTTAAAATCTGGTGCAGCCGTGCATGGTAGCCAATCAGCTTCTAAGCTCAGCTTGTTCAACTAAGCTTTGACAATAAGACGTGGAGGCTGATTGGTTTCTATGCAGAGCTGCAACAGATTTTGCATGTTCCAGTTTTAGTAATATCTCCCCTTATAAGACTTTGCAGATATTTGTACATGGAACTGTTCATCCAACGCGTTTCGTAGAACAAAGTTCACTTACTGAACGATGGGCAGCTCACAGGATGTATCTCATCTAAATAATTAGAGTTCTTGCATAGGGGCTGGTTGAGCCAGTTAAGTTAATTGCAGTCGTCTTTCATCCACCTAGGTAGTCCAGCTGTAGCCTGCAGCCTGTCATTTAAATAAATGGCTTTGTGCCGCTGTACTAACATATATGGCGGTGCTATCATTTTCCCAAGAAATGCGTTGGCTGAACAGTTCCAGGTACAAAGAGATATAAAGTCTTATAAATTATTGATATACATGATTTAACTACTTGGTTATACACAGCACTTCGCCCTTTTCACTGCATATATATCCACAGCATATCCATATCCATTATATAGAATTATGCCTATGTTTGAACCTTCTTTTTATCAATATTGGAGAAGGATATGTAATAAAGCTAAAATTGTTTTTGTTGATAACATTTTATGTTTACCACATTTATCTTTCACACCTTAATATCCCGTATTCATTTTTTTTCTTTTTCTGAATTTAAAAGCAGAATAGTCACTTGTTCAATCTGCATTTCAGATTGAATAAGTCCATAAGACATTCTAAAAAGAACTCTGTAGAGAACTTTAAAGCAAACAACTACAATAAATTATAAAAATCTTCAAATGTATTATAAATAACCTTCTTGCCACATTGTTTTGTATATTTGTATTTTGTGGTAGGACTGCTGCTGTGTCTTGCTTTAAGGGGCAACCAGTTGCACGTGATTTTGCACTCGGCAATCCAATGTGACTTGATGATTGGTAGGTTTTTAAAATTTGGTTCCCCTTACAGCTGTCATTATGAATGTTACAATGAATTCCAAAATAATGTGTTGAAAAGGCAGCACTTTGGACTCACATGGAAAACCAACATTTGTATGTATTCTTGTCAAAGAAATCAAAGTAATAGCACAGAGAACTAATACATGTTAGAAATCTTAGGACAGGAGAAATACGGGCGGCCAACATTACCTTGCCTGGCTGAAAATTGTGGACATAATGGAAATAATCCTTCCCCTTACTAACCCCTAGGTCACTACAGGACATGTTGAGGTAGTTAGGAACAACAACCAAAAAGATCTACACTCCTCGAAGTCTCAGTTTTTCCGCTGATTGCAGAGAAAGATTTTTTCCTTGGATGGAGCACTGGTATCTGGTATAGGCACGGTACCACTGCTCCTTATAAAAAAATACCATTCATGAGCTCCAGTCTTTAGACCTCTGGTGCCCAACCTGCCGTCTGAAGGCCACATGCAGCCCTATGGTATATTATGTGCGACCCTCAGACCATCACCACAGCAGTCTGTAGTAGGAACATTGATTAACCACTTCAATACAGGGCACTTTCCCCCCTTCCTGCCCAGTCAAATTTTCAGCTTTCAGCGCTATCACATTTTGAATGACAATTGCGCAGTCATACGACGCTGTACCCAAGCGACATTTTTATCATTTTTTTCACACAAATAGAGCTTTCTTTTGGTGGTATTTGATCACCAGCGGCGTTTTTATTTTTTGCGCTACAAATAAAAAAATACCAAAAATTTAGAAATAAAAAAAAGATTTTCTTTGTTTCTTTTACAAAACATTGTAAATAAGTAATTTTTCTCCTTCACTGACTAGCACTGATAAGGCAGTACTGATTGGCACTGATAAGGTGGCACTGATAATCTCACAAAAGTGAGTACACCCCTCACATTTTTGTAAATATTTTATTCTATCTTTTCATTTGACGAGACTGAAACAACACTGAAGACAACACAGTGTAAATTTGCTGTCCCCTCAAAATAACTTAACACACAGCAATTAATGTCTAAACTGCTGGCAACAAAAGTGAGTAAACCCCTAAGTGAAAATGTCCAAATTGGGCCCAAAGTGTCAATATTTTGTGTGGCCACCATTATTTTCCAGCACTGCCTTAACCCTCTTGGGCATGGAGTTCACCAGAGCTTCACAGGTTGCCACTGGAGTTCTCTTCCACTTCTCCATGACAACATCACAGAGCTGGTGGATGTTAGAGATCTTGTGCTCCTCCACCTTCCATTTGAGGATGCCCCACAGATGCTCAATAGGGTTTAGGTCTGGAGACATGCTTGGCCAGTCCATCGCCTTTACCCTCAGCTTCTTTAGCAAGGCAGTGGTCGTCTTGGAGATGTGTTTGGGGTCGTTATCATGTTGGAATTCTCCCCTGTGGCCCAGTCTCCTTCCTAAGGGAGGGGATCATGCTCTGCTTCAGTATGTCACAGTACATGTTGGCATTCATGGTACTGTAGCTCCCCAATGCCTGCAGCACTCATGCAGCCCCAGACCATGGCACTCCCACCACCATGCTTGACTGTAGGCAAGGCACACTTGTCTTTGCACTCCTCACCTGGTTTCCGCCATACACACTTGACACCATCTGAACCAAATAAGTTTATCTTGGTCTCATCAGACCACAGGACATGGTTCCAGTAATCCATGTCCTTAGTCTGCTTGTCTTTAGCAAACTATTTGTGGGCTTTCTTGTGCATCATCTTTAGAAGAGGCTTCCTTCTGGGACAACAGTCATGCAGACCAATTTGATGCAGTGTGCGGTGTTCTGAGCACTGACAGGCTGACCCCTCACCCCTTCAACCTCTGCAGCAATGCTGGCAGCACTCATATGTCTATTTCCCAAAGACAACCTCTGGATATGACGCTGAGCACATCCACTCAACTTCTTTGGTCGACCATGGTGAGGCCTGTTCTGAGTGGAATCTGTCCTGTTAAACCGCTGTATGGTCTTGGCCACCGTGCTGAAGCTCAGTTTCAGGGTCTTGGCAATCTTCTTATAGCCTAGGCCATCTTTATGTAGAGCAACAATTCTTTTTTACAGTTCCTCAGAGAGTTCTTTGCCATGAGGTGCCATGTTGAACTTCCAGTGACCAGTATGAGAGAATGAGAGTGATAACACCAAATTTAACACACCTGCTCCCTATTCACACCTGAGACCTTGTAACACTAATGAGTCACATGACACCGGGGAGGGAAAATGGCTAATTGGGCCCAATTTATAGATTTTAACTTAGGGGTATACTCACTTTTGTTGCCAGCGGTTTAGACATTAATGGCTGTGTGTTGAGTTTTTTTGAGGGGGCAGCAAATTTACACTGTTATACAAGCTGTACACTCACTACTTTACATGTGGAGCAAAGTGTCATTTCTTCAGTGTTGTCACAAGAAAAGATATAATAAAATATTTTTAAAAATGTGAGGGGTGTACTCACTTTTGTGAAATACTGTACTGCCCCCGCGGGCACGCGATCGCGGCTTATCCTGCTGAACGTCATATGACGCCCAGTCAGGATAACAGAACCACTTTCCGGCCTTCATTTTGCTATATGACAAGAGGGAAGTGGTTAAAGTAATAGCACTGATATCTACTAGGCTCATGTAACATTTGCATACTTTCTTCTGCAGCATATCCCCAGTCAAGGTATCCTGTCTCTCTGACACTCATTTCCTCTATTAGGTCTGAAGTCTCTGACAGTCCTCGCAAGCATTACATATATTGAACATTATGGTGATATCAGGGACAGAATTTGAGGCCCTTTTTAACTCATAAGTTGATAACCACTGCTTTACACTCTAGTTTCTAGACTTTACCTAGGCCCCCCCAAAAAAACAATTGAGCACCAGCCGCCACTGTCTGTGAGATATATACCATACATGAATTTTATATTTTTTCACCTTGTCAGGTGTTAGCATTTTTTAATTTTTTCCACTTATGCCGCGTACACACGAGCGGACTTGCCAACGGGCTAAACTCCGTCGGTATTTCCGATGTAAAGATTTAGAACATGTTCTATATCTGAGTCCGTCGGAAATGCCGACAGAAAAAGTCCGATGGGGCATACACACGGTCGGAATGTCCGAGCAAAAGCTCCCATCGGACTTTTTCTGTCGGGAAGTCCGGCCGTGTGTACGCGGCATTAGATGGAATTGAAGGTCTGAGTCATGCTTCTCTTCCCTACGCATAGCTTGTTGTGCCTCCAAGCTTGACACCTTAGACACCAACTTCTCCTCTCGCTGGCTTGCCATCTACCCTAAATTCAGGATCTTGAGGTCTCTACCGGTTCAGAACACATATCCTCTCCCTTTCCAGGGAATTTGGTTGTAAGCGATGTATGAATTTTCATGTATTAATCAGAGTTATATGAATTATGTGTAATATTATTACTATTTCCTATTATTTTCTCTTTCTTCTCAGCTACTATTCCTAACAACACCCTCCACCCCTGAGGAAGCTATTACTGTGAAACGCGTCGGGATTGTATCATCAACTCTCTTTTGACTTTGTGCATTCCATTTATTAGTATTTGTATACATTCCTTTCTGATTAATCTTTGAGGGAGGTTGATGTTAAGGATGACTGAACAGTATATCCAATATGTTTATTCTAAATGCTTTTTTATGGGTTAAGATTCCCTAACACTACTTTTTAATGGATTTCTTACAATAAAGTTATTATTTTTATAAATATTAGACATGTGCAGTGCCGAAAAATTTGTTGGTTTTCGTTTCTTTTGTTTTTTTATTTTTTATTTTATTTTTCAGGTCATTCATTATGAACACAATTTGTAAATTCTAAAATTCTTAAATTCGTAAACTCGATAATTCAAAAATCCGAAAATTAAGAAAAAAAATTTGAAAAATTTGAAAGAATAACTAACTAACTAATAATAACTAACTATTAAATTATAGGTATTGGAATTTCCTTTCAAATTTGGCTGTTAGTGAACGTAACGAATACAAATTTATCCGAAATAATAAATGCCGCATCTAAACAAATGGAACGGAACAAATTAATAATAATAAACAATAATAATAATAATAATAAAAAGGTTTTATTAATATTATTGTTATTTATTATTATTAATTTGTTACGTTCCATTCGTTTAGATACGGCATTCGTAATTTCGGATACATTCGTATTCATTACGCCAAATTTGAAAGGAAATTCCAATACCTATAATTTAATAGTTAGTAATGGTTATTATTAGTTAGTTATTATTTCAGATTTTCAGTTTTTCGAATTTCGAATTTCGGAATATTCAGAAAAATCCATTAAACAGGTAAATATAATATACCTTCCTGTCTCTTAACTAATGCCAGCAGCATTTGGATTAAAAATAGTCAATGTTGATTGAGTCAGGAAAGTTCCTTTAAGTGCCTGTTAGTCCCGTCTACCAGTTTGTTGGATGGACTCATTGTTAGAGCATTCTGAGACACAAGGTTACATCGAAAACGAATAAACGAGAGCTTTATATCAATATCAGTAATCAGTACTCGCACCTATGTTGTCACTTCAAACATCTGTTTATTACTGCACTTTAACACAATAAAATCTTTAACCTTTGGTATCAGATCGGTGAACACTCAGTGCCATTCCGCCATCGTATGTCCTTAATGTCCTCTTCTCTGCCTGCGTTTAATGACGTTCATGCTGCACTGCCTGTAATTTATGTTGTTTTGGCCAATTACCTTTTTATTAGCAGTTTTCCTCTGACTTCCTCTCTATTACCGCTGTGATCGATGCTTATTAGTGTCAATGTTACAGCTAGAGATGTGGGTGATTCATTTAGACGGCTGTTATCTAAGGAACATTATTTAACAGGGTTATAACGGGGATGCTTTATTACACTGTCACCGGGTATGATATCTGTAATTGTAGCCTTCCATTATGGCTAGGCATTACCTAGCAGGGAGAGGCCACTGATAAAAGATATTAAAAGATATTGGGCAAATGTACCCACTGGCATCCACCTTAAACTTTAAGGTGGTGAACCTCAGACATGAAATATAAACATATTATATCCTTCTATAGTGTCGTAATTTCTGTCTGCTGCTTCATTCCTCTGCTATCAGCATGAATCACTTCTGACAGGTTTTCCTGACACCAAGAGAAAAAAGGTGACAGGGGAGGGACCTCCAGCTGATTGACAGACTCAGCTGTGTGCTGTGTGGAGGGGGGGGCGTGTCCCTTCCATCCAATCAGCTCTCAGCTATCCTCACTGAGCTCTGCAGAGTGTAACTTCAGCTCCCTGATGCCTTTTTTTCGGAACTCTCAGACAAGCTGTAAATTCAGCACTTTGAATAGATGTAGAGAAGACTGCAGATAGACAGATACAACTTATGTAGGATGGTTTGTATCACCTGAGCCCAGTCACTTCACTGGGTGTACAGTGAGTATAGAAAAAAAAAACCCTCCCTTAAAATAAACATATGTTGTTGTTTTGCAGCCTTAAATGAAGACAGACACTTTTTTTGTTTTATTAGCAGCAACGTATAACATGAAAGTGAAAGGTATAACACCAACATGTCAGAAAAAAAATAAAAAATAATAAAAAACAGAATCACTAAGTTAGAAAAAGGATCACCCCCCTTCTAAAAATGACTTGTAAACACAATCAGGTGTAGCAAATCCATTTGAAAGCCATTTGACTTGCAACTGTGATCAGCTGTGGTCAATTTGATTAGCTCAGCATGAAAAGAGCTTTCCTGGTAGTGCAACTGAAGCAAACAACCAACTATGGGTGGCAAGGCACTGTTCCTTAATTAGGAATACATACATAAATGGATTGTTTTTCTTTTCTTTAATCCAGAGTTTAGTGTCACTTTAAACATCTGTATTTGGTGGATTGTGTGCCTATAAAAATAAGATTTGCTGTAGTCACTTAGAAAAATTGTATCGACTATTGTCACGATGCAGATCGGTACTAAAAACCAAATTGCCTTTGTCCTTCATTAAATAGTTTTGGATCAAATCAAGGAAAAGTATCATTTCTTTAGGTAGCTCAGCAATATTTATCCTTCTTATCTTATCTTACCTTAAAGAGGTGCTTCAGTTCTGAAAAAATAAAAAAAATAAAAAAATATTCAGAAAAAATTAAAGTCATTAGTTACAAAAACTGTAGCTACTGACTTTTAGTAAATAGACGCTCACCTGTCCCAGGATCCAGCGGTGTCCACACCTGGCCGGTTTCTTCACCAGGCTTTGGCCCATGGCACTGGCATACTAAGTGTGGTCAGCTGGCTGTGACTGCTTGTGGCTTCACAGACGGCTGCCCACTGCGTATGCGCGAACTGCGCTGCATCATCTGATTGGTCCTGCAAATTTCGGAGACCTGTGTCATGTACCACAAGGCTGGGGGGGGGGGGGGGAGGTGCCAATTGTAAAGGAGGAGAAGGAAGAGTGGAACTTCCCTTATTGGGTGAAGTTCCGCTTTAACTTATCGATTTGGCCATTGATTGCCATGGAAGAGAAATGGCCCTATAGAGCAACTAAGATTTAAAGTGGATCTCCATCTTAATACAAATTTTTTTTAAAGATTTATTTATTACAGGTACTTATATAACACTGTCAATTTACAAAGCACTTTACATATATATTGTACATTTATATCAGTCCCTGTCCTCAAGGAGCTTACAATCTAAGGCTCACATTCAGGGACAATCTGACAGGAGCCATTTAACCTACCAGCATGTTTTTGGAGTAAGCCCACGCAATCACAGGGAGAACATGCAAATCCCAGCCAAGTAGTGCTGTGGTTGGTATTCGAACTGATGACTGCTAGGCGGAAGTGCTAACCACTTAGGCACTGTGCAATACCTGTTGAATTTAAACAGCAGTTTTTGCTAGACTACTTACCTTCTCTCCAGTGCTGATTCACCACTCTGCCAGTCCTCACAGCATGTTGCTCAGTGTCATCTGACTGGGGTCCTGCAAGTCCAGGCTGTCATTAACACACTCTCCCTGTGACATGTCATTACACGGCCGGGGTTCAAAGTATTTCTGGACTAAATGCCACAGGCACTTCATTATGTGAGCGCCGCTTACTCTAGAAGGATTGACCATCCATTACTGCTGCCAAGGTAGAAGATGAAGGATCTCTGGTGTCACCAGACTGGCACAGAGACGGAAGGAAAAAGTTATGTGTAGGGTTAAATTGGAACTTCACTCTCTCAATCTACATTGACTATTTTTAATCCTTATGTTGCTAGCATTAGTAAATAGATAGGAAAGTATCATATTTACTTGTTTAAAACCCTTTTTATCCATTTCCTCAGTTACTTTCTGAATTCTATGCCTAGGCAAATGATTTCATACATCCCAGGAGTCTTCAGGAGGGGAGGAAGGGCTTTCTCAGCTAATCACACTCTTCTACATGCATGCCTGAGCTAAGAGCAGATGGATTCCAGAAAGTAAATGGTGCATGAATCATCTGCCCTTACTCAAGATGGCCACAGCCAAAAATGCTGTTTTTTGGAGTGACTTCTCTGAAAAAGAAAACATGGGGACATGGATGGATGGGCGGGTTTGATTTGAATACTAAAAATTAATTGAATAGTGTTTTTGTTTTGTGGTGGTCAGATACAGTGTAGACCCGCTTTAAAGAACAAAAATGTCTAAGGGGAGCTTTAGGGAGGGTGGGAAGTAGAGTCTGGTTTGAGACTAGAGGTCAACTTTACATTTCTGCCTCTCCAGCAGACAGTGAAAATTATTGAAAATATCAAAAATATCCACTTTCTTAACCACTAAGCCACCGCCCACCGTCATATGACGGCAGGACGAGGCTTCTCTTGTTCTGGGCGGATGTCATATGACGTGATCGCCCTCCCGAGCCACTAGGGGGCGTGCCCGCTGCATCGCTCGGGACCCGGTACGCGTGCCCGGCGGCCGCGATGTCCGCCGGGCACCCGCGATTGCCGGGTAACAGAGCAGGAGCATGGATCTGTGCATGTAAACACAGATCCACGTCCTGTCAGAGAGGAGACCGATGGTGTGTCCCTTGTACATAGGGACAGCGATCGCTCACCTCCCCCAGTCAGTCCCCTCCCCCCACAGTTAGAATCACATCCTTAGGTCATACATTAACCCCTCGAGCAAAAAGTAAAAAATATTGTGTTTTTTCAAAATTGTCCCTCTTCTTTTGTTTATAGCGCAAAAAATAAAAACCGCAGAGGTGATCAAATACCACCAAAAGAAAGCTCTATTTGTGGGGAAAAAATGATAAAAATTTCGATAGGGTGCAGTGTTGCATGACTGCACAATTGTCATTCAAAGTGCGACAGCGCTGAAAACTGAAAAATGGCTTGGGCAGGAAGGGGGTGAAAGTGAATTTTAAGCAAAGGCTCACTGCAAGACATGTATTAGTGTGTATTAGTGTGCACGCTAAGCAGAATGTGCATAGGCACACGTGCATGCTTGGCACTGATATTGGCACCAAACGGGCTATTTAAGCTGGATTGTGGCATGAACAGGTTGCTGAGTGATCTTCAGATAGTTCCTGATTTACCCATAAAATACTATACAATAGCTGTGCTAAAAAGGGAACATGGTGTATGAGAAAATGTCACATAAATAACAATATAGCGTGCACAAAAAATATTAATAGTAAATAAGTGGTAACAGAGAAGAAAAAAGTTGCATAAAAAGTCCAAACAGCCTGCTGTTAGCTGGGTTCAGAATAAGAGAGTGCAATCTTCCATCACCAGTGAATGTGAATCACCAAATCAAATGCACGCTTACCAGAGGCAAGGAAGAATGAGCTTGCGGCTATAAACCCTGCCGGGGCCTTTCCTTGGGACATCAGGAATCACACTCTCAGAGAGAACTGATCCAGGGACGGCCTAGCATACAGTGGATGGAAGGGGCCCTCAGGTGCTGTATCAACAAGGCATGAAAGAAAAAGGACTTCCCATAGTGTGATACCGTAGATACAGTTTAATTAGTTAAAAGAGTAACACTTACAAGCATGAGTAAAATCAAACACGAATAGCCGGCCATCTTGCGAGCGCCCGTGACACTCCGGGAACCACATGCGGTACGTCAGTACGTCCTAACCGCTGATTCACCCATGACCTGACATGCTACGTTTTGCCCTCCTTTGTACGATCTAGCTTGCCTTTGAACTGTGTTTGTATTCCTGTCTACTTGTTGTGACCCTGGCCTGTGTTTGGACTCTGTATCCTGCTTCCTGTTTTGGTATCTCGCTGCCCGGCTGTGAACCGACCTCGGCATATATCCTGTCTCTATCTCATGTTCCTGCACCTCACTGTCCGGCTGTTGACGACCTTAGGCTTGTGTCCTTGCTTCTTATCGTGTGTCACCATGTTCTGGCCTTTGGTCCTTGTCTGGTGGTTCGCAATCATCTATTTTGCACCCAACAGTTGGTGCTATATCAGCCTTCATGCCATTCTGTGTCCTCACATCCCCCGTTACCACTACAAGAGGGGCAAGACAAGCCCACTCTCCCACTCAATCTTCTGAATGAAGGGTGGTGTGATGAAGCCCCCTTAGATGGTGGGGCCCTGATGCCCTGACTTCATTGTATGTCCTTCGTTTTCTATGGTAAATGATGCTGGGTATCATTTAACCCTTGTGGTGAAATAGATGTACTGCATGGGGACAGGTTCAAACTGAAAGTGAGCTTCTTACTTTTTATTTTGTACACAGGTTAGAGTTAGACATTAACAAAGAAAATTAATCATGGTCCACATCAGATGTTAGGGCATAGACCTTTCAAAGGGTAAAGACATTCACAGACACTGATCAAGAATTTACTTCCATCAATTTTCTAGGTCATAGGATGAACTCTACATCTTACAAATTCTATTTTTATAGACACTATTAGTGTTGATTACTGGATACTAACAAGCAATCTCACTTTTTAATAGTGTGTAGCAAAAAGTACTGTGATGCAGGCAAGCACTGACATCCAAAGTACGAAGGTAGATGGAGAGAGCAGAGAGGTCACTTTTAATGAGATATTATCTTCCAATAATTGATGATGTTGTAGGCAGGGATTCTCGAGGTAATTGTCTTCTATAGATATACAGATCAAAACGTACAACAAAATAAGAAACACTTATGTGTTTAGCATAGATTTTATTGTATTTACAGCATATAATCTCTATCCTTTTTTAGAAATAAAACTTTAAGGATAAAAAGGTCAAAAATTTTCATAGGGATCAGGTCAGTCTGTTTTATGTTCACACATAAAAAGAACCATAATTAACAAAACTGTCACTGCAAAATTACTGTTCATTTTTTTTTTTTTTTTTTAATATGAAAGTTACATATAATTTATTTACAAAATGTTACTTTGTACTTCAGTTTTTGGCAGTGTTTTATGAACAAGTGTTACAGTTAAAGTGATACTAAAGGTTAATTTTGTTTTTCATACTTTCCTCCTCTGTGCAAGGGTTTTGCACAGAGTGGCCCCGATCTCTGGGGTCTTCTGGGGTCCCTCAGCGGCGCTCCTGGGTTCCCCTCTTCTCGGGTGCCCCCTCGGAGACCTGCATTCCAAAGGGGCACCCATGCCGGTGCGCTCCCGAGTCCTGCTGCTGCATCCATTGACACAAACAGCAGGACTCGGCCCCGCTCCCGTGCCACTGGATTTGATTGACAGCAGCCGGAGCCAATAACTGCTGCTGCAATCAATCTATCCAATGAGGACGTGAGACACCGGCTGGAGCTGCTGTGCTCGTCCCCATCACTGGGAAGACCGGGTTCAGGTAAGTAAATGGGGGGCTCTGGGGGGGCTGCTGCAGCATGGAAAGTTTTTCATCTTATTGTATAGAATGTATTAAGGTGAAAAACACTGAGACTTTACAACTCCTTTTAAAGCAGCTTAAACACAGCAGTTTAATTAAAGCAGTAAGAAGATACAATAACTACAGTATGCTCCACTTGGGAAACACTGCAAGCAAACCAACATTTAGTAAATCATTTCTTATCGTCTAAGTGTCCTCTGTCCTCAAATTTCCCTTACTTTGCCCCTCCTCTCCACCCCAAAGCTTATATATATCACCTTCACTCCTACACTCTCCCTATTATTGCACTCATCACCCCCTGTAGGACAGGGAGGTATGTGCACTTATATACACTATATTACCAAAAGTATTGAGACACCTGCCTTTACACATGAACTTTAACGGCATCCCAGTCTTAGTCCGTAGGGTTTATTATTGAGTTGGCCCACCCTTTGCAGCTATAACAGCTTCAACTTTTCTGGGAAGGCTTCTGTTTGAACATTCTTCCAGAAGCGCATTCGTGAGGTCAGGCACTTATGTTGGACGAGAAGGCCTGGCTCGCAGTCTCCGCTCCATCTCATAGCAAAGGTGTTATAGCGGGTTGATGTCAGGACTCTGTGCAGGCCAGTCAAGTTCCTCCACCCCAAAATCACTCATCCATGTTTTTATGGACCTTGCTTTGTGCATCTGGGTTCAATAGGTCCTCACATATCTTCTCTATGCTGGAAAGCCTGAGAAATGGAAATCTCAGGCTTTTAAGCTAAAAAAAAAAAAAACGGCAGTGTTTACATCCATCACGCCGGAAGTCGCTTTCGGCCTCTGAGGGTCATAGAGCTGGCCAGGGACCCTCTGGTCCCCGGCCAGCTCTATGGAAAGCTGCCACTGCCCGTGAAATCATTCTCCGGCTCCCGATGGCATGGGTGACCCCCGGGGAGGCACTGGAGGGCTGCGAGGGGTTCCCCTCCCCCACTGCCGCCGCCTGTAAAAACCATCAAGCAGCTAAACAGCTGCTATGATGGCTTTTACATTGCAGGGAGTCACCGGCTGCAGGCATTATCCAGATATCTCCACTCAAAGTCCAGGACGTCATATGACGTCAACCCAGGGAAGTGGTTAAAAAAGTAACCAGCAATTTTTTTAATATTGTTTAGGTTATGCTCTGTGAATGGAAACCGGTAATAAATATAAGGTAGGTGTTATGCCAATTGGGCTGCAAAGTGGAAATCCACTTGAATTTCAGAAGGAGTTAATGAATGCCAATTTGGGTAAAATTTGGGATTCAGCAGGTCCATTGTTTTGTATCCATTGTCTTCCCCTCCAGTTCTCCAGACAGCTACACAGAGCGGAACTTTGGCCTGTTACAAGAAGCTTGTTCCTACATGTCTTTTTCCCCTGTTTAGTGAACACCATTATCACATGCCTTACTACCTGGCAGTTTAGTTTGTTCTTTTATAACCAGACTCCTGGGTCTTCACTATTCCAAAAGTACTTTACCCGTATAACAATCTATATATCCATTGTGCAGAGGAAGAGTCACGGCTGTGAATACAGCAGCGATCGCTGGGACTAAGAGCCCTTGTATTAATTGATACCGGGTGACCTTGGTGCTTGTGCGCCAATTGACTTGACAAAGGTCAGTAAATAAATTACAAGGCCTAATAAAGATTACATGGCTGCACCAGTCTCCGAGGTTTAATACAGAATTATCGTCATTCTAAAAATCAATGTCATTTGGGGAAAACATGTCTTCATCTAAGGAATGCATTAACGTGAAAAATAATCGCTGTTTTCTGTAAAGGTTACAGAGCACGCAATGTGTTTTATAAATTCTGTCACATTTTGACAAAGGAGCTAAAGAATTCATTTCCATAATTTGTATGAAGATTCCAGCAGGCAGGTGAGGTGTATTGGCACAACTTTTAAAGGTGAGAGAGATGGTAAAAGGCATGGCATTCTCAAATAATGGAAGTGTCTAGATTTCTAAGATAAAAAATCTAAATATGTTCATTTTTAAACCTTACGCTGCTAGCCTTAGCAAATAGATAAGAAAGTATATCATATTTGCTTGTTTTCAACTTTATCATCTTCTTTCCTTTAGTTGCGTCCTAGTTTCTGGCCTCGGGCAAAATGGTGTAATACATCCCAGGAATCTTCAGGAGCGGAGGAGGGACTTTCTCAGCTAAGCACACTCTCCTGCCTGCAAACCTGAGCTAAGGGCAGATGGATTCCAGGAAGTAAATGCTACATGAATCATCTTCCCTTACTTAAGATGGCAATGAATAGAAATATTAGGTGGAGGTGTGTTTTAAAGTGATTTCTCAACAAAATAAAGGATGAATGGGTGGGTTTGTTTCATATATTAACCACTTAAGGACCGGAAGGATTTGCTTCCTTAATGACCAGGCCATTTTTTGCGATATGGCACTGCGTCGCTTTAACTGAAAGTTGCGCGGTTGTGCGATGCTGTACCCAAACGAAATTCATACCCTTTTTTACCCACAAATAGAGCTTTCTTTTGGTGGTATTTGATCACCTCTGCAGTTTTTATTTTTTGCGCTATAAACAAAAAAAGAGCGACAATTTTGAAAAAAAAATTGTATTTTTTTACTTTTTGCTATAATAAATATATAAAAAAAAATCCAAAAAAAAAATTTCTTCCTCGGTTTAGGCCAATATGTATTCTGCTACATATTTTTGGTAAAAAAAAAAATCGCAATAAGCGTATATATAGATTGGTTTGCACAAATGTTATCGTGTCTACAAAATAGGGGATAGATTTATGGCATTTTTATTTATTTTTTATTTTGTCACTAGTAATTGCAGAGATCTCCGATTTTTAGCGGGACTGTGACATTGCGGCGGGCAGATCGGACACTTTTGACACTTTTTTGGGACCAGTGACATTTATACAGCGTAAAAATAACATAAAAAATTATAAGCTGCGCTATAAATTGATTTTTGAGTATAGAAACCACAAAAAAGAAAATAAAGAACCATATAAAAATTATAAGATTACACATAAATAGATATATGCAATTTACTATCGTATCAACATTCATCAACAAGTGACATATGCAAAAAAGGAAACAATTAGTGAACAAAAAATGTGTAGCAAAGAGCAAAAACAATAGAACAAAGTCCACTCAAATAGGCAAATTTGAAAAAGCCCACTCAATAAACAGTCTTCTAGAGGGTGACTTGTAATCTTCCTGCCAGCGGTGACATGCAACTTTAATACCAAGGGTGCTGTGTGCAGGGGTACAATACAGAAGTGCCTCCACCCACCAAAAATGCTGCCGCTTACCAGCTCCTTAGATCTGTTTTTAGGGAGATCAAACGTGCCTTTGGCTCTCAACCCCAGCCTCGGGTCTTTCAAAAGCTGTCAACGCTAGAGGGATGCCTCAAAATCTCAGCATAAGATGTCATCTCATATGGCGAGTGTGTGTTCATAAACCATAAAATGATATAAAACTTCCATAGCGTGATGTGTTTTTAAAACGTTTAATGGAATAAAATAATAATGCACTTACAATTATGTAGCGAAACTTCCTTACATCTGGTGTCTCCTATCAGTGTACCCCCTTACATCATTTGTCCCCATCAGAGTGCCCCCTTACATTAGGTGCCATCATCAGAGTGCCCCTTTACATCAGGTGTCTCCATCACATCAGGTGTGCCGATCAGTCTGCTCCTTTACATCAGGTGTCTCCATCACAGTGCCACCTTATATCAGGTGTTCTCATCAGCGTGCCCCCTTACATCAGGTGCTCACATCAGAGTGCCCCTTTACATCAGGATTTCCTCATCACATCAGGTGTCCCCATCAGAGTGCCCCTTAACATAAAATGTGCCTATCAGAGTGAACCTCAACATAAAATAAGGGGCATGCTGATGGACACATTTTATGTTAAGGGGCACTCTGATGGGCATATTTAATGTTAAGGGGCACTCTGATGTGTCCATTTTATGTTGAGAAGCACGTTGATGGCCACAATAAAATTTGCCCATCAGCGTGCCCCCTAACATAAAGTGTGCCCATCAGTGTGCCCCTTAACATAAAGTGTGCCCATCAACGTGACCCTTAACGTTAAATTTGCCCATTAGTGTGCCCCTTAAAATAAAATGTGCCCATCACCGTGCCCCTTAACATAAAGTGTGCCCATCACCTTGCCCCTTAACATTAAATGTGCCCATTAGTGTGAACCTTAACATAAAATGTGCCCATCAGAGTTATTATTTTGTTATTTTGTGTTATGGAGCACTCTGATGGGCACATTTTGTTGTGCCCATCAGTGTGCCCCTTAAGAGAAAATGTGCCCATCAGTGTGCCCCTTATAAAAAAAAGGCCCGTCGGAGTGCCCCTGTAAACTCCCCACATACCATGAGGCAGGCAGGCATCTGGAGCCAGCAGAGGTACAGTATCTCACAAAAGTAAGTACACCCCTTGCATTTTTTTGTAAATATTTTATTATATCTTTTCATGTGACAACACTGAAGAAATGACACTTTGCTACAATGTAAAGTAGTGAGTGTACAGCTTGTATAACAGTGTAAATTTGCTGTCCCCTCAAAATAACTCAACACACAGCCAATAATGTCTAAACAGCTGGAAACAAAAGTGAGTACATCCCTAAGTGAAAATATCTAAATTGGGTCCAATTAGCCATTTCCCTCCCCGGTGTCATGTGACTCGTTTGTGTTACAAAGTCTCAGGTGTGAATAGGAAGCAGGTGTGTTAAATTTGGTGTTATCGCTCTCACTCTCTCATACTGGTCACTGGAAATTCAACATGGCATCTCATTGCAGAGAACTCTCTGAGGACAAGAAAAAAAGAATTGTTGCTCTACATAAAGATGGCCTAGGCTATAAGAAGATTGCCAAGACCCTGAAACTGAGCTGCAGGACGGTGGCCAAGACCATACAACGGTTTAACAGAACAGATTCCACTCAGAACAGGCCTCTCCATGGTTGACAAAGAAGTGAGTGCATGTGCTCAGCGTCATATCCAGAGGTTGTCTTTGGAAAATAGATGTATGAGTGCTGCCAGCATCGGTGCAGAGGTTGAAGGGGTGGGGGGTCAGCCTGTCAGTGCGACCACTGCCTTGCTAAAGAAGCTGAGGGTAAAGGTGATGGACTGGCCAAGCATGTCTCCAGACCTAAACCCTATTGAGCATCTGTGGGGCATCATCAAACAGAAGGTGGAGGAGCGCAAGGTCTTTAACATCCACCAGCTCCGTGATGTCATCATAGAGGAGTGGAAGAGGACTCCAGTGGCAACCTGTGAAGCTCTGGTGAACTCCATGCCCAAGAAAATAAAGGCAGTGCTGGAAAATAATGGTGGCCACACAAAATATTGACACTTTGTGCCCAATTTGGACATTTTCACTCAGGGGTGTACTCACTTTTGTTACCAGCGGTTTAGACATTAATGGCTGTGTGTTGAGTTATTTTGAGGGGACAGCAAATTTACACTGTTATACAAGCTGTACACTCACTACTTTACATTGTAGCAAAGTGTAATTTCTTCAGTGTTGTCACACAAGATATAATAAAATATTTTAAAAAATGTGAGGGGTGTACTCACTTTCGTAAGATACTGTAACAAGCTACAGGGGACAAGAGCTGCGTCGCACCCAGGAGTCTTGCTGAAGGGGGGGGCGTGGCGCGCATACATATCATACCTTGCGGTCGGCTGAGTAAGAGCCAAGAGCCGTGAGATAACAAAAAGTAGGGGACTGGGGCGTGCACGTGACGTCACGGTGTATCTCGCGGCCCTGCGGGAAGCCACGAGATTGTAAGCAGCAGGGGGCGCACACGCGACATCATTGGTTGCAGGGACACTCGCGGTCCCAGCAACCAATGACTGTTGAGCAGAAGAGTGGGATGTGGCGCTGTACACTGGCGGCCTGACAGTCCGGACTGGAGCGTCGCTCGGTCCGTGTTCGGACCGCGGGCCGCCATTTAGTGATGGCTGGTATAGATACTGGAATTTGCATTTATTTTTTATTTTGTTATACTAGTAATGGTGGCGATCAGCAATTAATAGGGGGACTGTGATAGTATTGCGGGAAATCTGACACTAACTGACACTTTTTGGGAACCAGTAACACTAATACAGTGATCAGTGCTAAAAATATGCACTGTCACTGTACTAATGACACTGGCTGGGAAGGGGTTAACATCTAGGGCGATCAAAGGGTTAAATGTGTGCCTAGCAATGTTTAGTGTGTGTACTGTGTGATAACTTTATCAAGCCATGTGCCACTTTTTACTCCCTGTCTTGCAAGGAGAAAAACAAAAATCGCTGCTGTCTGTAGAGAGCCCTGTGCTGTTTACCAACCCAGGGTTTTTTTCTGTCACCTGCTCAGCCGATCAGCGGGTGCTGGCCATAAATCATTGGCTGGGAAGGTTGCGCTGCAGCAAATGACAGCACAGCTAGGGCGACACACGTGCGCGCCTCCTACCCGGAAATACCAAATCACGTACACGTGTGTGAGCCATTGCAGTGGTGCCAGCCCTGCCTTAGTATAAGTGATTGTGCCTGTATGAGCCAACCTGCCGCAGTAAATGTACTGCGGTGGGTCAGCAAACAGTAAAAAAAAAAATCCTCTTGGTGAAACCATTATCGGAAATAAAGTACATTTAGAGGTGAAAAATACGGGAAGATCACAATAATAACTTTGCCTCCTATTGCAATAAATATTGCTGGGAGAAAGTGAGCCAGGCAAGAATTTGGCAGTGCAAGTTACCAACCAGGAAGCAGCAACACTCTGTGCCCAGCAGGTGGCTGCAAAAGCAAATAATGTGATGTACAAAAAGGGACAATACATAAATAAATATGAACACATTAAAAAAAAAATCTGATACAAATATAGTTTTAGTCCCGTATAAATTACACTCGTAAAGCCAAAAGGTAACAAGAGTATCCCAGTACAAGGGGATATAAAGCATGACTTATACGTTTTTTGTTTTTTTTTTATATCAGAAAAAAGACATTTTAAGGTGGATCCAAAATCTGCAAACAGGTTGACAATTTATAACTCCCACCACAACCAAAACACTAGAATATGTTGATGCTCATCTGACGTCTATTTCAGGCTGCTGACTAGGCAGAGCCAATCAATACACTGAGACACACAAAGTTGGGTGAGAACACCCGGAAATCCCGTGTAGTCAGGAACAGAGCTGGGAATTATATCAGGGAGTACTCATGCCTGGATTATCCAAGATGTATAATGCCGCGTACACACGATCGGACTTTACGGCAGACTTGGTCCGGCGGACCGGACTCCGTCAGATAATTCGATCGTGTGTGGGCTCCAGCGGGCTTTTTTTCCCCAAAAGTTCAACGGACCTAGAAACGAAACATGTTTCATATCTTTCCGACGGACTCGAGTCCGGTCGAAAAGTCCGCTTGTCTGTATGCTAGTCCGACGGACAAAAACCGACGCTAGGGCAGCTATTGGATACCGGCTATGAACTTCCTTGTTTTAGTCCGGTCGTACGTCATGACGTACGAATCCGTCGGACTTTGGTTGATCGTGTGTAGGCAAGTCCGTTCACTCGGAAGTCCGTCGAAAAGTCCACCGGACCTAGTCCATCGAAAAGTCTGCCCGTGTGTACGCGGCATAAGAAGCCAGGGGCTTACTCAGTCCAGCTGACTCTACCTATAATTAAAATAACACCTTCGAGTTGACTGACACCTTAACATATAGAATGACCTACAAGTACAGTGGCAAGAAAAAATATGTGTACCCCTTGGCATTAAATAGTTTTCTGAAGTAATATTCCATAAAATGTGATCTGATCCTCATCTAAAAATACTGGGTGGATCCTCTGTACACTCCTACACTCTTTCAAGCAAACTTTGCAATAAGAATAGGGATATTTAGTTCACAAATATTGCAACAAATGTTTAAGTTGAGTGTATAAAATGGGTGCAGCGCTATAAATTAAAAGTGATTCAAAGAAAATGAGCAGTAGTGAATAATATTACATGAACAATATTGTTAGATAAATAAATGATGAGTGTCCATCGTGGATAAATCAAACAGTCCACATTAATAGTCAAACACTAATAATCACCACGTGAGTTTATAATGAACACCAAAAAAACACAAAATAGTCCTCCAAGTATTGGAAGTGAAACATAAATATTGGGCTTCAAGATGGTGGATGCTGTGTAGGCTTTACAGTCTGGTAGCAACAATGCAAATCAGGAGAGAATCCGAGGGTGGAAATGAGATTATATGAAAAATCTTGGTGGCCTTCTCCGGAAACGTGATATAACAGATAAAAACGTGCAGATACCACCACCCATATAAAATGGAGGCTTACCGAAAAGCTAGGACCCAAGACAGCATACGCTGTATGAGTCAGGAAAGCTTAAAAAGTTGCCCTCTGGCAGATGATGAGGAGATCCCACCGGTGCACTGGAGTCCTAGGGAAGCCTCACCGGGGTGTCTTTTCTGGGTGGAAGTTAGAGATGTCCTTGGACCAACCCCACATGTGAAAGAAGAAGGGCCATATAGTGTAATTCCGTAAATATGTAAAATTTATTAAAAAGAAACACACTTACATTTTAAGAAAAGCAAAACAAGCGCTTGTGAATAAAAATGGCGGCAGCGGAGTCCTTCCGACGCGTTTCGTCTCATAGGACTTCTTCTGGGGTAATGTTTAAGTTGGCCAACCGTATCAAAGTAATAAAAGTCCTTCTTTAGCCAGTCCTACTCTGCACTGCCACTGCAAATGCTACTGTGGACACAATGCCAACATTGGGCAAAAAGACACAAAATGGGGGATAGCTACACGGGTTAGCACCTGGTAGATTATATGCATGGACAAGCGACTGCGATCTGAGCACAGGTATATCTTTTCTATTGTATTGCAGGTCAGTGGCCAGACCTAAACCGTGTAGCTTTCCCCCATTTTGGGTCTGTTTGCCCCAGGTTGGCATTGTGTCCACAGTAGCATTTGCAGTGGCAAAGCTGTGTAGAACTGGCTAAAGAAGGATTATTTTGATGCAGTTGGTCAGCTTAAACATGTATTACAATATGTGTGAACTAAATACCCTCGTTTTTATTGCAAGATGTAGCGATATTTACTGTCAGCAGAAAGCACTGTACTTTTCAGTGTTCTAGACATCGCTTGTCCTTTTGGTACTCAGTGCAATCAGTGACCACATATGTGTGCGTCTGCCAATTTGAATTATGGGACGTATAGTTCTTCTTCAGATTGTTACTATGCAACCATGTACCCTAATGCCGCGTACACACGAGCGGACTTTACGGCAGACTTTGCCCGGCGGACTTTTCGATGGACTTTACGACAGACTTTCTGAATGAACGGACTTGCCTACACACAATCAACCATAGTCCGTTGAATTCGTACGTGATGACGTATGACCGGACTAAAATAGGGAAGTTCATAGCCAGTAGCCAATAGCTGCCCTAGCGTGGCTTTTTGTCCGTCAAACTAGCATACAGACGAGCGGACATTTTCGACCGGACTCGAGTCCGTCGGATAGATTTGAAACATGTTTCAAATCTAAGTCTAACTTTTGAGAAAACAAAGTCCGTTGGAGCCCACACACGATCGAATTGTCCGACGAAATCCCGTCCGCCGGGCAAAGTCTGCCGTAAAGTACGCTTGTGTGTACAGGGCATTAGACTACACATCCCAGAGATCTTCGCTGTGACATGAAGGTTGCTGGGAGTGACCATAAAAGGAGTGAGAAGCCCGCGCAGAGGTTTCTTCCTCCTGGACCTGACGCAAGACGGACCTCTCTGTGTAACAGGGAGAGAGGGGTCGCGGCCTACCACGCAGAGCTTTACTTCCACCTCCGAGGCCTGAGGGGCCTAGCTCTGTTATCTGCTGTTGGACATCCTGTCATTAACATCACTTGGATCACCTGCCTGTCAGGGTGGGTGTGCGGGACAAGTTTCACTTCGGAAGACCGAGACAGCGGATCCACTGCCCGAGTGCTGCTATGTGTTCCTGTCCAGAAGACCTCGGATCGATTTGGTCGTTGGTGAGAGGACAAATTGCTCAACCTTTTATCTATTCATTGTAATTATTACTGGACACTGTGTGCAGACATCTTTACCCCACGAACACTTTACTGCATTACTTGAACACTGTGCTCAGACGCCTTAGATCTCCACCACTAGGAAACTATTGCTTTATCTACCACCAAACGGATTACAGTTTACAAGCTTCAACTAGCTAGCAAAGAAAATCAGATCTGCAACCTGCAACTTTTGCTATCACTCATAGGTAGCCTATATATATATATATATATATATATATATATATATATATATATATATATATATATATATATATATATATATATATATATATATATATATATATATATATATATTTATATTTATTACTTTCAGTAGACCTGCTCTTTCATTAGGATAGCATAGGCTGGCTAGATTACATCTTTCTCAAAGTAGCCACATTAGTAGTTAACTGAAACATCTGCTAGGAGGTGACTTCGGATCTAAGTGTAGTGTACATATATGTATATATGATACTGTTCATTGCTGAACTATTGTTTGTGCCCTTGGAAGGAATTTGTTTGCTGAGTTGGCTCAACATATTTATTACCTCTTTTTGTGAAATAACTTCCTCTAATTGAGTAAAATATTTTACAACCTAATATTACTGAGATGTTTGATTCTTGCTGCACACTGTTACAAGGATGTCTGAACCCAGAGTGTCAGGTGGGTTGAAATGTTCACTTGGTCATGGCCGTGCAGATGAGCAGATAATTCTCAGCAGTCCTACAAAAGTAGGACTGCTGTGCTACAAAAGTTTGCTTCTTTATTGAACACACTCATCACACATTCACAGTGATGGAGGAAAAAGTAAGTTACCCCCCCCAGGTGATAGCTGCTTGAACCTCCTTTTGCAGCAATGACTTTAAAAAAGAGCTTTCAGTAGCTCTGGATCAGATCTGCACAACAGACTCGGGGAAAGCTGGGTGAGGCAGCATCATTGAGACCTCCCACTTCTTTCCAGAACATGCTGGAATCTTCTGGAAAGGAAGGAGGAGAGGTGGAGCTGCCTAAAGTATTCTGAGGGCCCTGACCGATCCCCAACTTGAATTGGCAGGGGGCAGGCCCTTTCAAATACTCAGGGTTAGCCCAGCTGAGGGCGAGTTGTGATTGGTGGAAGATGGAGATGGAGTGTTAGGCTGTCGGGGCCTTTGATGGAGCTCCCCAGTCTGGTGCAGGTGCAGGTGCAGACAGGACCCTCTTACAGCCCGCAGAGGTGTCCTGAGCAGGAGGCACAGGAGGAGCAAGAGAGGACAGCGGGAGAGCACTGCCGGACAAGTCTCCAGGAGTTCCACAGAGGCAGCCAGGAGGGTTGATGAGTGTTCACACAGTCAGGATGACTGAGAGGCATGCCTGAGACGACTGGGAGAGTGCGGTCTAGGATAGGTGCAAAACCAGTGGAGTGGACTGTGGTGGCATGGGCAGTGGGGAGAGGCAGCTGCAGCCAGGAGGGCTGGCAGGGCCTGAAGATGTGGTGCTGGGATCAGTAGCCACATGCTCCCTGCCTGCAAAGGGCATTTGCTGAGGCCTGGCGGAGCCAGTGTCAGGCCTAAACTATGGTGCTAGCTGGTTCTGGGTGTGATAGTCTGCAAGCAAGTTTGTGCTGGAGGAAGAGAGGAAATTGAATATACTGGAAGTGTATATAGTTCTTAGTCCCTACATTGTTTCTTTGAAATCTACTGAGCATCCCATATCTCCCCTATGCCCATTCAAATTTAATTCCCCAATAAAAACACAAAAACAACAAAGTGCATGGACTGTTTTCTGTCTAACGAGTGACTAAAGATTGTGTGCCTGGCTGGGCAGGGTGACAGACGAACCATGACTATCAGCAGCCCTTACGGGGGTGCTGCTACAAATGTTGGTAATATCCCCCCCCCCCCTGCTCATGCCCTCCTCCTTGACTTTTCCATCAATAATACAGCTATCAGTCCCTCCCCTCACCCCAGGGTACTAGGTGTAGTCCTAGACTCTGACCTGTCCTTTTGGCCCCAAATCCAATTGCTGTCAAAAGCTTCTGGATTTCACCTTTGTATCATCTCTAAAATTTGCTCCTTTTCACTAATGAAACCACCAAACTACTCATTCACTTCCTTGTTAGCTCTCGCCTTGACTATTGCATCTTCATAGGCCTACCTCTATGTAGGCTTCAGTCGATCATGAATTGCTGCTGCCAGACTCATCAACCTTACCGAACGCTTAGTGTCTGCCGCCCCTGTCTGCCAATCCCTCCACTGGCTTCCGTTTGCCCAGCAAATTAAATTCAAAATACAAAACTACAACATACAAAGCCATTTACAACTCTGCCCTGAGTTACATCACCAATCTTGTCTCCAAATATCACCCAAACCATCCTCTTCGCTCATCCCAAGACCTTCTGCTCTATAGCTCTCTTGTCTCCTCCTCCCATGCTTGTCTCCAGGACTTCTCCAGAGACTCCCCCATCCTCTGGAACTCTCTACCTCAATTTATCCAGCTTTCTTTTACCATAGAGAGGGGTTGGAGGAGAGAGAGCAAAGCCCAAATCTCCTGCCAACATCACTCTCCTCCAACAGTGGTGACTTTTTCCCCTGCCCTCTGTACAACTGTAGTACAAAATGTTTTTGACAGTATTCCAATCAACTAATTAAAGCGGAGCTCTGCCGAATTTTTTTTTTTTAAAGTCAGCAGCTACAAGTACTGCAGCTGCTGACTTTTAAAACATGGACACTTACCTGTCCAGGGCGCCCGCGATGTCGGCACCCAAGGCCGAACCGTCTCTCGGTCCTCGGGTGCTGCCACCTCCATCTTCACTTCCCGGTTCCCTACTGCGGCTGGTCCCTGCTGTCTCTGGGACCCGTGTGTTTCCCAGCAGACAGCGGGGGGGGGGGGGGGGACAGGAAGTGGTGTAAATAACCGCAGATTCTGCGGCTATCTATGCCGGAAGTGGGTACAGATACCTGTAATATACAGGTATCTGCACCCCCCTCCCCCCTGAAAGGTGCCAACTGTGACACCGGAGGGGGGGGAGGAATCCGATGAGTGGAAGTTCCACTTTTGGGTGGAACTCCACTTTAACACATGGGACAGCCAAAGGAAACCATCGATTAACCAGAGCCTCTGGATTAGGTCTGGAGAATTCCCACCAGCTATGCAGATGGGTGAAACTTTGAGCAAGAGGATGTGGAGTGCAGTAGGTGCCCATAAGCACCAGTGAGGTCTCATTTTTCATTCACTGGTAAACTAGAACAAAACATTTAATGCAACAAAAATTTAAATTATAAGCATCACTGCTAAGTGGTCCAGATACAACTTTTTTGATACAACTTTTATCCCAATAAAAGTCAGGGGACAATCTAAAATGTAGCCAATGTGTTTTCTGAGGTTCAAGAGCACCCTCTATCACTAAAGGTGCAGTTCTCGTCTAGTCTATTCACATTGTTGTCAATCAAGTCCTGATGACGGGGACACTCTTGGATCTTCGAAATGTGTTGAATACTTCCTCCTGACTTTTATTGGAATAAAGTTGTATCATTATATCAACATCAATTCTTTACTATAGCAATACCAATTAGATAACCCTATGGGCCAAGTACTATTTTTCCCTCTCCTCAAGATATGTGATTGGCTGCTATAGGAAACTGCTTCACTTATGTCTAGGTAGCCTCACTAAAGCTTTTATACCTCAGCCTCTACATACTCAGAAATATGGATATAATATACTACACCCATACCAGCTTATAGTTGTACAGTGAGATGAATGCATACAGGATTATAATTACCTCTAAACAGCAATATTCCCAGCATCCCTCGCCACAGGAAGCTCGTTTCCCTTCCATCATTATTCATTTTCATTGATTTGGAATCTTTTTGCTGCCAGATGTGACTCCAGCTGGCAGGATGGCTGTGCATGACATTCACCGTAAACCGCTGCTGCTCTCTTGACATTTTTTTTTTTATTTTTAACAAATGGTGAAGATGGCAGCAGCTCAGTTTTCAAATGTTTCCAGCAAATATGTGAGAGATTGCGGGGAGCCAGAGGCACTTTTACCCGTGCCAAGAGCTGGATGATTGTGAAATATCACAGCAGCTGACAGATATTTGTAGGTACTCACTGCTGTCAGATTAGGGAATTATTTATAGACGCCGTACACACTCTAATGCCGCGTACACACGATCGGACATTCCGACAACAAAATCCATGGATTTTTTCCGACGGATGTTGGCTCAAACTTGTCTTGCATACAAACGGTCACACAAATCTAATCGGAAAATCCGAAGGTCAAGAACGCGGTGATGTACAACACTTACGACAAGCCGAGAAAAACGAAGTTCAATAGCTAGTGCGGCTCTTCTGCTTGATTCCGAGCATGCGTGGAACATTGTGCATCGGAATTGTGTACACACGATCGGAATTTACGACAACAGATTTCGTTGTCGGAAAATTTGAGAACCAGCTCTCAAAATTTGTGTGACGGAAATTCCGATGGAAAATGTCCGATGGAGCCTACACACGGTCGGAATTTCCGACAACAAGCTCCCATCGAACATTTTCCGTCGGAAAATCCGACCGTGTGTACGGGGCATAAGAGAAAAAAATTAATAATTTGTGTTTTTTAAATTTCTCCATTGGTGAAATATGTCAGCTTTCAATTCTCAAATTTTCCCTTCATATTAAAAGAGGTTTAAAGTTGTGTTCTTAACTTTACAAACTTCCCTACATATTGGGAGGGATGGGGAGTGGATCATTGTTCTCATTCACACACCATTTTTAAAAATTAAAAAAAATAGATTTCTTACCTTTTGGATGTTACTTATGCTGCGTGCACACGACTGGACTTTCCGGCCGAAAAGGTCCGACAGAATCATTCCGTCGGACATTCCGATCGTGTATGGGCTTCATCGGACCTTTTCTTTCAAAAATTCTGAAGGACCTAGAAATAGAACATGTTTCAAATCTTTCTGACGGACTCAATTCCTATCGAGAAAACCGTTCGTCTGTATGCTAGTCCGACAGACCAAAAACGACGCAAGGGCAGCTATTGGCTACTGGCTATTGAACTTCCTTTTTCTAGTGCCGTCTTATGTCATCATGTTCTAAACGATCGGACTTTGGTGTGATCGCGTGCGGAACTCCATCGGAACTCCGTTGGAAAGTCCGTTCGTGTGTACGCGGCATAAGAAGGTGTCTTGGCTGATTCTAAGAATTTTGAAACAGCCTCACAGTGTCACTCATTAACATACAATCAGGGCCATCTTTAACATGGGTTGGGACCTGGGCAAACATTTATTTTGCCTCCCCCCCCCCCCATGCAATTTTGCTCTTCACCTCAACATCTCAAAAAACAGACACACACATAGAATTATCTAAAAAAAACTTTGCAGACCCCCTTCACTGCAGTCCCACGGTCTTCTCAGTTCCCTTTCATGTCACAGCACTCCATTACATTGCAGCCTTTTCACATCACAGCACTCCATTACATTGCAGCCTTTTCACATCACAGCGTGATGGTGAACCTTGGCACCCCAGATGTTTTGGAACTACATTTCCCATGATGCTCATGCACTCTGCAGTGTAGTTGAGCATCATGGGAAATGTAGTTCCAAAACATCTGGGGTGCCAAGGTTCGCCATCACTGCATTAGGGTGTGCACCGCAAATTTTTTAAAACATGGACGGTGTTAGTAGAGCAGTGGATGGTGTCAGTAAAGCATTGGACTTGTCAGTAGGGCAGTGGATGGTGTCAGTATATTTTTTTATTTTTATTATTTTACTTTTTTATTCATTTAAAAAAAATATTTAGGAGCCCCACTGGGGGGCTTTGGTGAAATATCAGCAGGGAGAATCTGCGCCACACAGGGTGATTAGGGTGTCCCCATGCACACCCGGCACACCCCCTGCGCACGCCTATGGCCCCATTACATTGCAGACATTTTCACATTATAGTGCCCCTTTACACATCACAGCGCCAGTGTTGCCAACCATCAGTATTTTTACTGGCAGCCTGTAAAAAGCAGGCAACTTTCTCCTGCCAGTAAATGCCAGTAAAAGGAAAAAGTTGCAAGTAAAAAATATGGTTGTGATGTTCGGCTCGGTCCAGAGCCGGCCGAGACCATCCGAGTCCCTGCTACAGTGTGCTCGGCAGCTCTGGTGGAGGCGGTATCTGAGCGTGTCGTGTGATGTCATGGTGCAAGGGAGCCAAACAGAGCGGCCAGAGCCTCGTGTGCGGGTCTGCAGGGCAGGAGCAGGGCAGGTCGAGAGTGAGACTGTCAGTGCTGTTTAGACTGGAGTGGGCTGAAGGGACCAACTTCATGTGTGTGTGCCTTCCTATTCTAATTTCTTGCCCTCCTTGAGTCCTGTCCCTGAGCTACTTACTTACTATATCGAAAATAAAATAAGAAATATGCCCTAAAATCTACCTTAAATCACATTGATAATTGTATATTGTACTTGTTTGTAGCCTAAATACTAAAATTTGCACTTAAAACTGTAATTTTGTAACTTTTGGCAATGCCAGTAAAAACTTGGCTGTGCCAGAAAATTTTGGGTGTCGTGTCAGTAAATTTCAATCTGGTAGGTTGGCAACACTGGATCTGAGGTGTGAAGGTGCAGGAATTGGGGCTGATCTGAGGTGTGAAGGTGCAGGAATTGGGGCTGATCTGAGGTGTGAAGGTGCAGGAATTGGGGCTGATCTGAGGTGTGAAGGTGCAGGAATTGGGGCTGATCTGAGGTGTGAGGGTGCAGGAATTAGGGCTGATCTGAGGTGTGAAGGTGCAGGAATTGGGGCTGATCTGAGGTGTGAAGGTGCAGGAATTGGGGCTGATCTGAGGTGTGAAGGTGTATGAATTGGGGCTGATCTGAGGTGTGAAGGTGCAGGAATTGGGGCTGATCTGAGGTGTGAAGGTGCAGGAATTGGGGCTGATCTGAGGTGTGAAGGTGCAGGAATTGGGGCTGATCTGAGGTGTGAAGGTGCAGGAATTGGGGCTGATCTGAGGTGTGAAGGTGCAGGAATTGGGGCTGATCTGAGGTGTGAAGGTGTATGAATTGGGGCTGATCTGAGGTGTGAAGGTGCATGAATTGGGGCTGATCTGAGGTGTGAAGGTGCAGGAATTGGGGCTGATCTGAGGTGTGAAGGTGCAGGAATTGGGGCTGATCTGAGGTGTGAAGGTGCAGGAATTGGGGCTGATCTGAGGTGTGAAGGTGCAGGAATTGGGGCTGATCTGAGGTGTGAAGGTGCAGGAATTGGGGCTGATCTGAGGTGTGAAGGTGCAGGAATTGGGGCTGATCTGAGGTGTGAAGGTGCAGGAATTGGGGCTGATCTGAGGTGTGAAGGTGTATGAATTGGGGCTGATCTGAGGTGTGAAGGTGCAGGAATTGGGGCTGATCTGAGGTGTGAAGGTGCAGGAATTGGGGCTGATCTGAGGTGTGAAGGTGCAGGAATTGGGGCTGATCTGAGGTGTGAAGGTGCAGGAATTGGGGCTGATCTGAGGTGTGAAGGTGTATGAATTGGGGCTGATCTGAGGTGTGAAGGTGCAGGAATTGGGGCTGATCTGAGGTGTGAAGGTGCAGGAATTGGGGCTGATCTGAGGTGTGAAGGTGCAGGAATTGGGGCTGATCTGAGGTGTGAAGGTGTATGAATTGGGGCTGATCTGAGGTGTGAAGGTGTATGAATTGGGGCTGATCTGAGGTGTGAAGGTGTATGAATTGGGGCTGATCTGAGGTGTGAAGGTGCATGAATTGGGGCTGATCTGAGGTGTGAAGGTGCAGGAATTGGGGCTGATCTGAGGTGTGAAGGTGTATGAATTGGGGCTGATCTGAGGTGTGAAGGTGCAGGAATTGGGGCTGATCTGAGGTGTGAAGGTGCAGGAATTGGGGATGATCTGAGGTGTGAAGGTGCATGAATTGGGGCTAATCTGAGGTGTGAAGGTGCAGGAATTGGGGATGATCTGAGGTGTGAAGGTGCAGGAATTGGGGATGATCTGGAGTGTGGAGTTGCAGGAATTGGGGCTGATCTGAGGTGTGAAGATGCAGGAATTGGGGCTGATCTGAGGCGTGAGAGTGCAGGATGTTAATTTTTCACTACTAAAGTAGGTTACAGCATTTACTTTATAAAAAACCCTTTTTGTGGTTGAGAGTGTGACACTGCACACATTCATTTGAAGTATAAGGTTAAACATGTAAAAAAAGTTGAAATGGAAAACAAATTTCAACTGTAATTTTCCATGTCAAGAACTTTTTGCTGACTGATTGCTGTGATTTTTTTCCCCCTGCAGATTAAAGCCCAACCATAGATATTCAGTCAGATAAACAAATTCTAATGACATCCATTTTTATGATTTTACCTCCGGTAACCTGCTGTATAGAGTGAATGTCACTATGCAATCCATTAAGTACAAGACCCTGACTGTGCTGCCCAATGCACATTGTATACACCCCCTCAGCACTTCAAGTCTGCATGAGGATGCTTTTGATGAGGGCTGTAGCCATTACTAAGCTTTGCCAGCATAGAAAAACAGAATGGGAGGAGAGGAAGCACTGAGAAAGAAAGCAGTTTTGGGTTTTTTTTTTTTTAGACAAAAATCTGTTCAAATTCATCACAAAGTACATGACTATAAGGGTCCTTTCACACTGGGGCGGTTTGCAGGTGCTATTGCGCTAATAATAGCGCCTGCAAACCTACCCGAAAGTGGCGCTGCTTGCATTCCAGTGTGAAAGCCCCGAGGGCTTTCACACTGGAGCGATGCGCTGGCAGGACGGTAAAAAAAGTCCTGCCAGCAGCATCTTCGGAGCGGTGAAGGAGCGGAGTGTATACCGCTCCTTTACCGCTCCTGCCCGTTGAAATCAATGGGACGGCGCGGCTATACCGCCGGCAAAGCGCCTCTGCAGAGGCGCTTTGCGGTGGTTTTAACCCTTTCTCGGCCGCTAGCAGGGGGGTAAAACCGCCCCGCTAGCGGCCGCATACTGACGGTAAAGCGCCACTTACAATAGCGGCGCTTTACCGCCGACAACGACCCCGCCCCAGTGTGAAAGGACCCTAAAGGGAAAGAAAGCTGTTGGACTTTATATGAGCATTAAATGGCCCAAGAGTGGATGGTACACTTTATTTTTAGGTCCTGTCCCAGTCTTTCTCAACCTTTTTACCCCAGAGGAACCCTTGAAAAAAAATTCAGGTCCAGGAAAGCCCTAGTAAGAATAGTCTATCAGGGGTCATTAGGAAAATGCCCCATACATTGGTGGTGGTACATGGGAAAAAATGTCCACTGTACAGGGGTGGCCAAAATGACACCCTTGCAGCCATGCTGCTGGCTCTGCCAAGTGGCGTTAGACCTGGAACTATACAGGCACCATCAGATGGGAGGTCAGTTAGCCACAGCTCAAGGAACCCCTTGCCACCTCTTGAGGAACCCTATGGTTACACAGATACCTGGTTAAGAATGGATGTCTATCCAAACCAGTGGCGGCTGGTGCTCAATATTTTGGGGGGGGGGTGGCGGCAGACAAACCCGTCCCCTCACACGCATATACCGCCGCCACTCCCCGGGCCCAGGCCGGCCTTGGTAGGTACTCACACTGCTCCCCGCTCTCCACACCAGCTCATCGCTCTCCGCAGCGGCTCCCACTCGTCTTCACAGGCTCCCACTTGCCTGCACCATCTCCCCGCTCATCCGTTCCATCTCTTACCTCCCTCATTACCTGCCGTTGCTTCTCCTCCCAGCCAAACAATAAGTGGGTCCTGAGACCCGATTGGCCGGGAGTCCTAAGACTCTCTGCCCAATCGGGTCTCAAAACCCGCTTCCTGATTGGCCGGGAGGAGAAGCAGTTGGACATTAACGTATATTAGTTCACTAATGTCACAAAACTGGGTGGGCTCAGGGTGCAGTGCTCTGCGCCCCGAGCCCACCCTTTTTCAAAGCCAATTAGAGCCTCAGGCTCTAATCATGTGCTTAAAAAAAAAAAAAACCCATTGAAATCCATGCGTTCAGCGCCCTGCATGTAGATCGGGGGCTGAGTGCATGGATTAGGGGGGCGGCGCCCCTGCGCCTCTAATGGAGCGGCCGCCACTGATCCAAACCCTTAAATCAGATCTACAGCAAAAAATAACAAGATACAAATAAATAAATTAAAACCAATGCTGGCCATTTTCAAGCAAATAGGCACGAGGTTGTAAAATAATTGGACAAATGGCGGGGGGGTTGTCACTTCCCTGGGGCACATGTACTAGTGAAAAAAAAATACTGTTTGGTAGGTAGCATAGCGGTGACTTTACTAATATATAAAGTGAAATATTAACCACTTAAGCCCCGGACCATTTGGCTGCCCAAAGACCAGAGCATTTTTTGCAATTCGGCACTGCGTTGTTTTAACTGACAATTGCACGGTCGTGCAATTTGGCTCCCAAACAAAATTGATGTCCTTTTTTTCCCCACAAATAGAGCTTTCTTTTGTTGGTATTTGACCACCTCTGCGGTTTTTATTTTTTGCGATATAAACAAAAAAATAGCAACAATTTTGAAAAAAAACGCATTATTTTTTACTTTTTGCTATAATAAATATCTCCAAAAAATATATAAAAATTTTTTTTATTCAGTTTAGGCTGATACGTATTTTTCTACATGTTTTTGGTAAAAAAAAATGCAATAAGCGTTTATTGATTGGTTTGCGCAAAAGTTATAGCGACTACAAAATAGGGGATACATTTATGGCATTTTTATTATTATTTTTTTTTTTTTTGGTAATGGCAGTAATCAACGATTTTTATCAGGACTGCAACATTGCGGCAGACAGATCGGACACTTTTTTGGGACTATTTACATTTATACAGCGATCAGAGCTGAATATAGCCACTGATTACTGTGTAAATGTCACCGGCAGGGAAGGGATTAAACACTAGGGGGCGATCAAGAGGTTAAATGTGTTCCCTCAGCATGTTCTAACTGTAGGGGGGGGGGGCTACCTAGAACATGACAGAGATCACTGCCCCTTGTAGAAAAATAATTCTACCATTATTCATATCTAAAAAAAGGTCAAATATGTTATGTGGGATGTGTATTTATGCTATTCCGCACATGCTTACATTAGGAAAGGTTCAAATGCTTTCCTTTGCATGTCTAACTATGATATTCCATCCAAAATCCCCATGCAGATAAATAATCACATTTTTATCACAAATTTATCAATTTGAGTCCTTTACATGTGTAACCTATCATCTTCATTTTTATAACATCTTTTTCCAGGTTCCTAATAAAACAGGTAGTACTGTACACATACATGTACTGTATGAAATCCATAATCTAACCTAGAAATATATTGAGTATTTTTTCATTGATTCTGTATACTTTACTTTACTGCTCTGCAGTGTAGTTGAGCATCGTGAGAAATGTAGTTCCAAAACATCAGGGGTGCCAAGGTTTGCCATCACTGCCATATACTGTATGAGGGCCAGTTCACACCACATGCAGTCCAGTGCATTTTTTTTGCATTAAAAACGCATTGAAAGTAGGCTATATAGTTTTCAATGGCATAGTTCACACCAGTGCTTGCAGTTCCAGTGCGTTCCAGTTCCAGAAAAAAAAAGAACATGTTTCATTTTTCCTGCACTGGACTGTACAGGAACGCTGTCAAAAGAATCAAAAACGCACCAGAACGCACAGATCCTTATTTAAGGTCAAGAAAAAAGAGGGGGAAAAATGCACTGGACTGCATCAAAAACTCACCAAAAACGCACTGGAATGCATCAAAAACACGCATGCAGATAAGCATCTGGAACGCATCCGGACTGCGTTTCTATGGTGTGAACTGGCCCTGAGTGTAAAAAAAAAAAAAAAAAAGTATACTGACACCTAGAGAGAGTACTGAGCATTGCAGCCAATTATACCTTAACCCCTTCCTGACCAGCCGCCTCAGTCATACTGCGGCAGGTTGGCTCCCCTGGGCGAACCGACGTAGCTGTACGTCGGTTCGGTTTTTGACCACTAGGGGGCATGCGCGCAACGCCAGAGCCAACACGCATGCCCAGCGATCGAGATGACCGCCGGGCACCTGCGATTGCTCCACACAGAGACAGATCTCCATGCTGTCAGAGGTGAGAAGAGCGATCTGTTGTTCATACTAAGTATGAACAACGATCGCTCTCCTCACCCAGGCAGTCCCATCCCCCCCACAGCTAGAATCACTCCCTAGGTAACACAGTTAACCCCTTGATCGCCCCCTAGTATTAACCCCTTCCCTGCCAGTGACATTTACACAGTAATCAGTGCATTTTTATAGCACTGATCACTGTATAAGTGGCAATGGTCCCAAAAATGTGTCAAACGTGTCCGATCTGTCCGCCATAATGTTGCAATCCCGATAAAAGTCGCAGATCACCGCCATTACAAGTAAAAAAAAAAAAAAGAAGAATAAAAATGCCATAAATATTTCCCCTATTTTGTAGACGCTATAACTTTTGCGCAAACCAATAAATGCTAATTGCGATTTTTATTACCAGAAATATGTAGAAGAATACATATCGGCCTTAACTGAGGGAAAAATTTGCTTTTTAAAAAAAAAAACTGGGGACATTTATTATTTTAGCCAAAAGTACAAAATATTGTTGTTTTTTATCAAAATTGTTTCTCTTTTTTTGTTTATAAATAAATAAAAACAGCAGAGATGATCAAATACCACCAAAAGAAAGCTCTATTTGTGGGAAAAAAAGGACATCAATTTTGTTTGGGTACAGCGTCACAAGACCGCGCAATTGTTAATTAGAGCAACGCAGTGCCGTATTGCAAAAAATGGCCTAGTCATTGAGCAGCCAAATCTTTCGGGGCTGAAGTGGTTAATGTCATTATCCCAATATGCAATTTATTACATCCACAATTTATGCTCCCATGAGAATAGTATTAATGTAATATAAGTTCAGGATATCTTCTGGAAAGCATGGCGCGGCATGGAGATAACATCAAAGAAAAACGAAGTCTGAATTCCTTATTGGGTAGAATTCTTTTAGCTAAATCCTAAATGTATATCTCTTATATAAGCTATAAAAACAAAGTTTAAATTATGTAATACAACAAGAAAAAAATATTTAGGATGCAGAGACATAAAGACAAAGGAAGCTAAAACAAAACATACAAATCTTCACAAAGACTGTCAAGGCAAACTCTAGTGTACAGTACAGAATCTTTTTAGATATCATTGACTGCAAATAAAAGATTTACCTGAATCTCCTGGTTTCCTAAATGGACATTTCTACTTTCATTTCCTAAATGGACAAATTGACTTATTTTTTTTTAGTTTGGTCAGACTTGACTTGTGTTGAGAGAAAACATGCAACACAGTGCTTTTGCTGCATAGCTAACACTCAAAGAGCTTGAAGGAGACAGTAACACGCGCCTACTGTTAAAATTACTTTTTCTTTACTCCTATTTTTATCAAAAAAATAATAAATTATTATTATTTAAGGTACTTATATAGCACTGTCAATTTACACAGCGCTTTACATATACATTGTACATTCACATCAGTCCTAACCCTCAAGGAGCTTACAATCTAAGGTCCCTAACTCACATTCATATACTAGGGCCAATTTAGACAGAAGCCAATTAATCTACCAGCATGTCTTCAGAGTGTGGGAGGAAACCGGAGTACCCCGGAGGTAACCCACGCAGGCACAGGGAGAACATGCAAACTCCAGGTAGGTAGTGTCGTGGTTGGTATTTGAAACAGCGACCCTTTTTTACTGCTAGGCAAGAGTGCTACCCACTACACCACTGTGCCACTTACAATTGTTTCCTTATTCCTTATCTCTTAGATTGTAAGCTCTAAGGAGCAGGGCCCTCTGATTCCTACTGTATTAAAGTGTATTGTATTTGTACTGTCTACCCTCAAGTTGTAAAGCGCTACGTAAACTGTTGGCGCTATATAAATCCTGTATAATAATAATGATTGTTCCAGAGGGGTTTTTTTTGGTAGTTATTATTAGAAAACATCATGTATGATCACAATCATGCATGTTGTGAAGTACCACCCACCCCAAAAAACATGTAAAATAAGTACAAAGGCCTTTTTGTTGGAGTTTTAGGCACTAAGAATTTTGTGGGAAATATAGTCTGCAGGGATACTGAGCCTGTATTACAGATAGGTCCTGGAATTACAGATCCCAGCATTACCAGGCCTCCAGATAGAGGATGAGGAGGGACTATTCCTGGGCTAGGTACAGTCACAGAGAGAAAGCAGTGGAGAACGTTGTACAAGAGACTGGTGTCAGATTAGTTTGCCACAGCGTTGGGGACACAGGAAGGCTGAGTAGGTAGGCTCCATTCCCTGGTATCTTGGAACACCACTGTCACTGCCTGATCGTGAGGAGGACATCACTGGGGCTGATACCACAAAGCCCCAGAACGAGAGTGGAAGGAGCCAAGTCAACACCTTAGAAGCTGGTGAGAGCCCGCTGGCTATACTCCACCTTACTCCACCAACTTACTTAAAGTAACAGCATTGCCCACGGGGGACAGCTTTCTGGCACCTATATCAACAGACTTAAATCTGAGAGCTTCAACGCCAGATTTGAGACCATAGAGAAGGGTTTGACAAAGACTGCCGGACCATTGTCATATCATTGCCCCTTAGGCTGGAACCTTCCTCAGTATAGGGTTTAGGGCAGGGCTTGATAAATTTGCTTAGAATCTAGGAGCCAGCTAAAAAAGTTAGGAGCCAGGTTTTTTTATTTTTTATTAAACGACCGACAAAGCTTTATTTTCAATATAAAAATGAACCAATCTTAAATTTACACAGAGACGACTAGAACGAATGTGACTGCTTTTATTTCCTGCCATGCAGGGACACAAGACCACCATATCCCCGCTAAGGATCCAATCAGGTCCGCCTGAAAAACTGACAGGCGAACCTGATCAGACAGCCCGTGTGAAAGGGGCCAAGCAGGGAGATGACAAATAATAAATTCATTTTAATTAACCACTTCCTTCCCGTAGGACGACTATATACGTCCTGTCTTTGAAGAGAAATACTGTTGTTATGGTAGCAGCTAGCTACCATAACCCCGGTATCTTCTTCAAGAGCCGGCGGTTCTCTTTCAGATAAAAGTGGTCTCTGCAGCAGATTCTCAGCGAGATCACATTTATCGGCGGCAGGAGAGGGGCCCCCCCTACCGCCGCGCTCCGGTGCCCTTCACCGCTTACCGTGGCCGTCGGTAACAGCGGAGGCGTTCCGGATCTGTCCCTGGACTGACATGGAGACAAGTGAGAGGAAGATGGCACCCCCGCCCATCTCCAAGTCATTGCAGGGCGGAAGCAACGTCAAATCGTCAATTCCACCCATAGCTCTTAAAGGGACATTTTATAATTTTTTTTTTTCAAATGACAATTTATTTTTATTTTTTTTTAATGCATTTTAGTGTAAATATGAGATCTGAGGTCTTTTTGACCCCAGATCTCATATTTAAGAGGTCCTGTCATGCTTTTTTTCTATTACAAGGGATTTTTACATTCCTTGTAATAGGAATAAAAGTGACTTTTTTTTTTTTAAAAGAACAGTGAAAAAATAAAAGTTAAAATAAATAAGAAAAAAAAAATGTAAATGTGCCCCATCCCTTGTAATAGAAATAAAAGTGACACATTTTTTTTTTTTTTAAAACAGTGTAAAAATAAAAAATAAAAAGTAAAATATATAAGAAAAAAAAAAAATTTTAAACGCGCCCCGTCCCGCCGAGCTCACTTGCAGAAGCGAACGCATATGTGTGTAGCGTCCGCATATGAAAGCGGTGTTCAAACCACACGTGAGGTATCGCCACGATCATTAGAGCAAGAGCAATAATTCTAGTCCTAGACCTCCTCTGTAACTCAAAACATGTAACCTGTAGAATTTTTTAAACGTCGCCTATCGAGATTTTAAAGGGTAAAAGTTTGTCGCCATTCCCCGAGCGGACAAAATTTTGAAGCGTCACATGTTGGGAATCAATTTACTCAGCGTAACATTATCGTTCACAATATAAAAAAAAATTGGCTAACTTTACTGTTTTTTTTTTTTTAATTAAAAAAAGTATTTTTTCCAAAAAAAGTACGCTTGTAAGTCCGCTGCGCAAATACGGTGTGACAGAAAGTATTGCAATGACCGCCATTTTATTCTCTAGGGTGTTAGAATAAAAAATATATATAATGTTTGGGGGTTCTAAGTAAAGGGAAGGAGATGAGCGGGCAGTGAAAACAGGTAGGGGAAGCTCCATTAGCATTGGTGGATGTCTTGTCATACCAACGGCCACCACAAGAGGGTGCCCGATTGCAGAAGGAACCATAGGATTGCAGAAGGCCGCAAAGCCGGGGCCTCAATTACCGGTGCGGCCCAACGCGATCGCGCCGGGAGAGGAGGGTGTCGAACAAACACAGGATACCCCAGCTGTGCCACTCCAGGTCGCTAATTCTAGTCGCAAATGCGACCTGGCGCCCGGGGTTTGTCGAGCCCTGGTTTAGGGGTCATTTACTGGTCCATTTCTTTTTAACAATTGTATACTTTTCTTTTCCCATTTCACATACTTGCTTGAGTGATTGCTGTTTTCCATTGTCTTTGGTTATTGTATTATCATATATATTGTTTCATTAAATGTCCCCTCTTCAGCCTGGGTGTGTCGGAGAGAGTGGTGCTGCTTGGAGAGTCATGGGCATTGGGAACAGGGGACCTGAGAAAACTGTGGTTTTCTCAGGTTTTCTGTGGTTTCTCAGGGGTTAGCGCTACACATACTCCACTACTTTGAAAGAAAGCAATAACGATTTGGGGTCCTTTTTATATATATTTTTTTAGGTTTATGAGTTTGCCATTTAGAGCAGAGGGACAATATCTGTGCAAAGCCCCCCCCCCCCCCCGGACTCAGTGATGCACTGCTTGCCAGTGCTCCCCCACCTTCTTCCATTGCAGCAGGCACTAAACTCCCAAGTGGAGATGTAAAATTCCCAGAAATTTTGAAGCCATGAGAAAAAATTATTAGTAGTTTTACAAACTGAAGTCATTTTGTTTGTTTTGTTTATCTTCAAGGTTATAAAGATGAACTAATTTGTCATACAAATTGACCCGTTTACCTGTCAAATAAGGCCTCAGATTATAGAAACTATCATCTATGTATCCCAACAATCACCCAACTGTAGGAGGTGAAAGATGGAGCCAGCAAGCAAACTGGAGCCTTTCCCCTGCAGTGTCCCCTAGTGGCAGAAATGCATATTTCTCTTGTTTGAGAAGTGCACTGTTACTTGAATTGTATTCCAGGATTTGCTTGTCCTCAGCTGAGAGAACATGCAATAATTTAAGACTTTACATAAAGTCTCAGAAATCTTTTATTAAACTCTTCATGTTATATAGTTTGAATGCCATGTCATAGATATATTATTTATCATTGTAAAAGAACATATTCAAAGCTCCTTTTTAAAAAACAAAAAAACAAAACGCTTTGAAAAAAACTCATAAAAATGTTTTTTTCCCAATTTTTCCATTTTCCCCCCAGGCCTTCCCATCTCTACTCTCAAATGTCGGCAGCAGTGATGTCACTCCTTGTGTCATGTGACAGTGGTAGGGCCTAGTGATTAGTCATATAGGAGGAGGTCACCTAATCCTCTATACCTGAATGCACCAGGTACTGTCACTGACTGCAGTAGAAGAAGCACTGGGCAGGGAAGCTGACATGATGAGTATGAATGTGTCGGGGGGGCCCTTTGCAAAGACACTCTCACTTTTCCCCAAATGGGCATTATCCTAAAATTTTATAACTGTTGTTACACTATTTTTATTAAATATTTCTTAGAAAAAGAAAACATTACAACAGGTACAGTACATGAGGAAGCTTGGAAACTCAGCAAAAGAAATGAAAATCCGGCATGGAATTCAACATACCAGCAACTGCACTAATCTGAAATATCAAATTTGCAGGGAATTGGTCTATGTGTAAGCCCCCGGGGATGTGACGAAACATATCAGTGGGGCGTTGTAAGTGGAGTAGCACTGGCGGAGGCCACCAAACACTTTTAAGGATTCAGGTCAGGAGGGGGGCATGCAGGATGTTTGATATTCCTACCACTGGACCTTGATTGAAATAGCTAAAATCCAATGAATGAAAGGGGTGGGCCAGGGACAAAAAAGGCTGGGAGAAAAAAGGCTAGATGATGTGGACATCCTGCAGGTAGAAAATGTGGAGGATTCACATGCTGACATGCTGCATCTTCTAATGCCCACTATGAAATGCCCACATTGTGCATTGAAATCAGAGTAAGCAACATCAAAAGAAGAAAGGAGCTTGTGCAACTTTGCAAGACTGAAATTGAGGCTGGATTTATCATTACATTTTTATAAGGGTTCGGATATAACGTTATCTTCCATTTTCCTTACAGGCAGCACATACAGAGCCCTTTCGTTGCAGTCTCTTTTGAAATTTGCATTGTGCAAGGAGAGAGAAGCTATTCTGCAGTAGTTCCTATAGGCGGTCCCCAGGTTCCCATTCTGGTCTCTTTCATGAAGGGATTAGACTGGTAATTGGTACTTTCTTGTGATCACAGTTCTCCTCTCTACTGTATCTCTGCAGCTCAGATAATTCTGCCTCGTCTCCGCAGGATCGCCATTATTTAGCGGGAGCCTCGACAGTTCTCATTTGTCTGGATGTGCAGCAGTGACCTGCCAGTGACTCTGCGCTCTTATACCCAGGAGACGCTTCCAGTTTAAGTAGAGTAAAAAGTATTTAATCCATACATGTGCCATAGGATTTGAATTGGTTTACACATGAGTGATCCTTGCAGCCTACCATGCCTTATGTGGATGTCAATGTATAATGTAATATATAAGCTGCCTCCCCTGTACCAAAGGGCTCATTTATAAAGGTGGCAACATTAATTATTTTCTTTAATTTTTTTAATTAATTTGTAAGAAATACTCTAAAACGTATAATATATATACAGTATCTCACAAAAGTGAGTACACCCCTCACATTTTTGTAAATATTTTATTATATGTTCTCACGTGACAACACTGAAGAAATGACACTTTGCTACAATGTAAAGTAGTGAGTGTACAGCTTGTATAACAGTGTAAATTTTCTGTCCCCTCAAAATAACTCAACACACAGCCATTAATGTCTAAACCGCTGGCAACAAAAGTAAATACACCCTTAAGTGAAAATGTCCAAATTGGGCCCAAAGTGTCAATATTTTGTGTGGCCACCATTATTTTCCAGCACTGCCTTAACCCTCTTGGACATGAAGTTCACCAGAGCTTCACAGGTTGCCACTGGAGTCCTCTTCCACTCCTCCATGAGGACATCACGGAGCTGGTGGATGTTAGAGACCTTGCGTTGCTCCACCTTCTGTTTGATGATGCCCCACATATGCTCAATAGGGTTTAGGTCTGGAGATATGCTTGGCCAGTCCATCACCTTTACCCTCAGCTTATTTAGCAAGACAATGGTCATCTTGGAGGTTTTTGGGGTCATTATCATGTTCGAATACTGCCCTGCGGCCCAGTCTCCGAAGGGAGTGGATCATGCTCTGCTTCAGTATGTCACAGTACATGTTGGCATTTATGATTCCCTCAATGAACTGTAGCTCCCCAGTGCGGGCAGCCCCAGACCATGACACTCCCACCACCATGCTTGACTGTAGTTAAGACACACTTGTCTTTGTACTCCTCACCTGGTTGCCATCACACACGCTTGACACCATCTGAACCAAATGAGTTTATCTTGGTCTCATCAGACCACAGGACATGGTTCCAGTAATCCATGTCCTTAGTCTGCTCGTCTTCAGCAAACTGTTTGCGTGCTCTCTTGAGCATCATCTTTAGAAGAGGCTTCCTTCTGGGATGACAGCCATGCAGACCAATTTGATGCAGTGTGCGGAGTATGTAGAAGCGATGCTGCGGTTGGTACCAAACGGTGACAGGAGACACGGTGATAAGCTGTTGACAGATCCTCCCTCCCCTCTTATTGAAGTTTTGGATACCCGATGTTTTTACCCTGCTAGCCCTGGTGGCTAAACAAGCTTTTTGTGACTTGCAAGACGTATGTCTTTCCAAGTCCTTTACGTCCGGTAAGCCTCCTCAGATGTTATGGTGGTGGTTTTGACACACACATAGACGTCACATTGGATTTGGTGTTTCTCCGTTTCACTCACCAGTAACACCCTGCTGTTGTCCTCATCAGCTAAATCTCAGAGACTGTTGGTGGTGGCCTTTTTGATTTCCATCAAGGACACATCTTAATTACATGGACCTTATTTATGGTTGATTTATACTTTGACCCTGTTTCCACTTTTTCACTGGTGTATTTCATTATGCTCTATATATGATTTTGTATTTGTGCAATCAATTTTTTAATTCATATTTTTTTTCATTAAGTCATTTTTTCTAATTTTCTGTTTGCTTTTTGGCCATTGCAAGATGGCTCGATTCTAATATTTCACCCTGATCTACCCATACACATAGCGCTACACTATATATATACTTGTTGATTCTTTACTTCTTTGTCTTAGAGGTGTGTTAGCTGCTTATTGTGCAAATATAATTTTTTTCAACATCTCTGTAGCAGCGCTGTACTTTTCCCCCATTTGTTTCCAATGTGCGGAGTATGGTCTGTGCCCTGACAGGCTGACCCCTCACCCCTTCAACCTCTGCAGCAATCCTGGCAGCACTCATACGTCTATTTCCTAAAGACAACTTCTGGATATGACACTGAGCATGTGCACTCAACGTCTTTGGTCGACCATGGTGAGGCCTGTTCTGAGTGGAACCTGTCCTGTTAAACTGCTGTATGGTCTTGGTCACCGTGCTGCAGCTCAGTTTCAGGGTCTTGGCAATCTTCTTATAGCCTAGGCCATTTTTTTTTTGAAAATTCTTTTTATTGAGTTTGTTTAAAAAATAAAACAAAAAAGTTACATAATACAGCCTCTGGGCATACCCCGGCTGAGGTAACAACCATTAAAACAATCCTATACATTTATACTTATCTATAGAACTTCTATAACTTAAAGTAGATGTAAACCCAATGTCATCCTTTCTAAACTGCTGCCATAGGGGTTATCTATAGGGATATACATGCCTCCTGAATATATCTTTATCTGTCAAATGTCTCCCCTCTGTCTGTTATGAGACCCGAAAAACTACATATTCTGTGGGCGGGTCTGTTGTCTGGAGCTCGGTGGGTGGAGTCGTGATGTCAGTAGACTCCCCGCACACCTCTACACTCCCCGCCCACCTCTACACTCCCCTTGTTAATATCCATTTTCTCCTGTGTATTTCTTACACTGAACTTCTGCTATGATCTCTAACATCCAGTGAAAAGACAGGAAAGTAACCACATGACTTCAGCATGCCCAATCATGCTGAGGTGTGGAACAGCCAATCCTTGCAGAGCTGCTGAAGAAAGGAGTGGGGGAGGGAATTAAAAAATAATGCCTGTGTCTTATGCACCGTACACACGGTCGGACATTGATCGGACATTCCGACAACAAAATCCTAGGATTTTTTCCGACAGATGTTGGCTCAAACTTGTCTTGCATACACACGGTCACACAAAGTTGTCGGAAAATCCGATCGTTCTAAACGGGGTGACGTAAAACACGTACGTCGGGACTATAAACGGGGCAGTGGTCAATAGCTTTCATCTCTTTATTTATTCTGAGCATGCGTGGCACTTTGTCCGTCGGATTTGTGTACACACGATCGGAATTTCCGACAACGGATTTTGTTGTCGGAAAATTTTATATCCTGCTCTCAAACTTTGTGTGTCGGAAAAGCCGATGGAAAATGTGTGATTGAGCCCACACACGGTCGGAATTTCCGACAACAAGGTCCTATCACACATTTTCCATCGGAAAATCCGACCGTGTGTACGGAGCATCAGGCTGTCACTCACAGCAAGGGGGAGTATTTGACAAAGTTTTTCTCAGTTTGTCAAGATTTTTCTCACTGAACAATAAAAGAGGATTGCTCAGAGATGGATTAACTCTGTGTGGCAAGACTGGGCTCAAATGATAGGAAATCTTATACTCTACAGTACGATATAAAAAAAAAAAAAAAAAATCGGGTTTACATCCACTTTAAACTACTCGTGTCATTAAGATTGAGAGGACGGGGGAGGATAGTGTGTCATGTATTTCAGGTGACCACATCGGGAAGTGCTGCTGAGGTTGAGAAATTACGCCTTTAGGCTGGGTTCACACTGATGCCGTGGCAGACATCGCATGTGATTCGCAGCGCACTGCTGTTCACATCACATGCGATGTCTGTGCTGTGCGATATCAGCCATACAGATAGTATGGCTGATATCGCACCGCATTCGGTCCAAACTCGCACAGGACCCTTTTTTTTGTTCGGACCAAAATCGGATCGCATGGGTGTTCACACCTATGCGATCCGAAAATGTCCGAATTGTCAGTTCGCATTGCGATATGCGGGCTGAACTGGGGGTGTCATTAACATTGTATGACACTCCCCAGCAGTTCGCATATGGCAGTGTGAACTGCCGTGCGAGTTGGTGCGGTGCGGGAACCCGCAGTAAATTCGCTGCGTTCCCGCACCGCAGCAGTGTGAACCCAGCCTGAGGAGAACCTTCAGATAATGGCAAAGTTAGGTCTTCACTGCTACAAGACTTTTAGCTGAAGTAGACAATCAATGGGAACAGTGCCTATTGTGTTGCGATCGTGGTGTCTGATTCTAACCATACGCGCCATATTTTGTCAAACTTGGCTGGGCAGCATCTGGCGAGATAGGCCTCTTTGTATAGTGGCACCGCTGAGTTGATCAGCGATTTCCATGTGCTCAAAATAGGTACCTCCGTTTGTTTCCATTCAATGAGTAGAGCCTTCCTAGCGTAAGATAATAGAAGTCCTATTAGTGTTCTGGTTGCTCGGCAGTGGGCCAAGGAGCCCACCAGACCAGGAAAACAGATCGATACATTCAGGGGAACATGAATCATGGTCAAGGTTTCAATGAAGGTCGTGACCTCCGCCGAGAAGTGCTGGATTCTGGGACAGGACCACAACATGTGGTTGAAGTCAACATTTGCCATATCACACTTCCAACAGTTGGAGGAGGAATTCGGGTTCATTTTAGATAATTTTTTGGGTAACAAATAGACTGTATGGATCAGTTTTAATTGTATCAACCGATCTCTGGCAGAGATGAGCTGTAAGAAAGGATATTTCCAGGTGTCCTCCCAGTCTTCTGAATCCAGATCTGGGATCTCGCCCTACCACCTAGAGAGCAAGTCCTCGAGACTAAAGTGGACTGAAGGCAATAAAGCTTTGTAAATGGTGGAGGTGGATTTGACCAGAGGAGTAACCCTTAATGTGGATTCAAGGTTGGACCGGAGGAGAAGTACTGGGGTGGGACCAAATTGGGAAGGCGTGGCGAATTTGAAGAAATCTAAAGGATTGTCAGTTGGTGAGCCCGAATTTCTGCTTGAAGGAATCAAAGGTCAGAAGGGAGCCACTAATACAGATATGCTCCAGGTTTTTGATACCTCTAGTAGCCCAGAACCCTGGGTCTGGGATAGTCAGAGACACTGGTAAATGTGGGTTGAGCCACAGGGGGGAGTGTCTGGAGATCTAGTGTGAGGCTCCCTTTGTAGTTTACAGATCAACAATTGCCAAGCCCTGATCACGCCTTTATGGAGGGTGTGAGAGGATAGGGGGCTCTGACTCCCCTCTATAAAGCATTACTCGGCTCCTCATAGGAACCGAGGTGGGCGGCCTCAAGGACTACAGCAGCATTGGTTACATCTAAGGGCTAGTCAGTTATGGGCGTGTGACAGTAGTGCAGCATAGAAATATTTCTGAAGATCCGGACAGGCTAGGCCACCCTCTGTCCAGGGCCTTTTGAGTATAGATTTGTTGATTCTGGGGGGTGAGATAGCCTAGGTCTTCTTTATGTAGAGCAACAATTTTTTTTTCAGGTCCTCAGAGAGTTCTTTGCCATGAGGTTCCATGTTGAACTTCCAGTGACCAGTATGAGAGAGTGAGAGCGATAACACCAAATTTAAGACACCTGCTCCCCATTCACACCTGATACCTTGTAACACTAATGAGTCACATGACACCGGGAGGAAAAATGGCTAATTGGGCCCAATTTGGACATTTTCACTTAGAGGTGTACTCACTTTTGTTGCCAGCAGTTTAGACATTAACGGCTGTGTGTTAAGTTATTTTGAGGTGACAGCAAATTTACACTGTTATACAAGCTGCACGTCACTACTTTACATTGTAGAAAAGTTTAATTTCTTCAGTGTTGTCACATGAAAAGATAGAATAAAATATTTATAAAATATGTGAGGGGTGTACTCACTTTTGTGAGATACTGTATATACATGGTATAGATGTAGCGATGGTGGACTATAATCGTAATACAGTATGTTTCCTCGTCATTCCTTGCCTGAAGTTGGTGTCTCTTTAATGCTGGGCACCAGTGACTGTCATCATATTGGTGAGCCTAACCCAATGGATTATGGGATTAGTAGTCTTTCTGACCAGCGATTCCATTGCCTAACCATACACCAGGACTACACATCCCAGGGATCCTTGTTACCAGTTGAGGAGACTTCTGGGAAAGCCTATAAAGGGGGCCTTCCTGGGCCTTGCGCAATGCACACCTCTCCGTGACGGGGAGAGAGAGGTTGCAGCCTACCACGCGGTGTCCAAGTGATTCCAGCCCGGCCTTGGAAGGCCCAACTCTGCTTGCTGTTCATCAGACATCTACGTGGCACCAACTCAGCAGTGCGAGATAACGTTTATCCACGCCTCGCACACGTGAGTCATCGCTGGTGGTGTCTGGCTTCTGCAATTTTTCCTTGGTTACTTTATTTGAACACTGTGTAAGACACCTTTACTTTGGGAACACTTTACTACAAATCCTATTTGAACATTGTACACCCTTACCTACAAGCCAATCAGTCTGTTAATGCATCACTGTGCCTTATTGGATATAATCTAATTAGCTCCAACTGCTGGTGAAGACTATCAGACCTGCAGTTGTTACTATTTAAAGAGCCCTACACTATCCTTATTCTGTCTGATCTCTCATTATGATTCAAAGGTTGAATAGGCCAGCCCGGGGTGGCCCTTTAGAGTGTACCAACTACATTTAAAGTTTAACCCTTTATTGTCCTACAGGTCATGTTTCAGGTGGTATCTCATTGTACATATGTGTGTATTATATCCTCACATTGTTAAACTGTTCTTAAGCTGTCTTTGGGGAATTCTTCTACCGAGACTGGGCTGTTATCCAGAATTCGGTTCATCTATTGCCCTTCCCTTTTATGAGTTAATACTACTTTGTTTATTCCAGTAAAAGCTGAGATAATACAAATATATTGACGTGTGTGACGTGTCATTTAAAGGTGCTGTGAAAGATGTCTGAACCCAGAGTGTCAGGTGGGTTGGAAGGTTCACAGGGTCATGGCACGGCAGATGAGCAGGTAAACCCAAGCAGTTCTAAAGAGGACCATGATATATATATATATATATATATATATATATATATATATATATATATATATATACACACACTATATTACCAAAAGGGTAGGGTTCAACATTGAGTTGGCCCACCCTTTGCAGCTATGGCAGCTTAAACTCTTCTGGGAAGGCTGTCCACAAGGTTTAGGAGTGTGTCTATGGGAATGTTTGACCATTCTTCTAGAAGCGCATTTGTGAGATCAGGCGCTGATGTGGAGGAGAAGGCCTGGCTCGCAGTTTCCGCTGTAATTCATGCCAAAGGTGTTCTATCGGGTGGAGGTCAGGACTCTGTGGAGGCCAGTCAAGTTCCTCCACCCCAAACTCGCTCATCCATGTCTTTACGGACCTTGCTTTGTGCACTGGTTTGCAGTCATGTTGGAACAGGAAGGGGCCATCCCCAAACTGTTCCCATAAAGTTGGGAGCATGAAATTGTCCAAAATGTCTTGTATGCTGACGCCTTAAAAATTCCCTTCACTGGAACTAAGGGGCCAAGCCCAAACCCTGAAAGACAACCCCACACCATAATCCCCCCTACACCAAATTATTTGGACCAGTGCACAAAGCAAGGTCCATAAAGACATGGATGAGCAAGTATGGGGTGGAGGAACTTGACTGGCCTGCACAGATTTCTGACCTTAATCCAATAGAACACCTTTGGGATGAATTAGAGCGGAGACTGTGAGCCAGGCCTTCTCGCCCAACATTAGTGCCCGACCTCACAAATGCGTTTCTGGGAGAATGGTCAAACAATCCCATAGACACAATCCTAAACCTTGTGGACAGCCAGAAGAGTTGAAGCTGTTGTAGCTGCAAAGGGTGGGCCAATTCAATAATAAACCCTACAGACTAAGAGTGGGTTGCAATGAAAGTTCATGTAAAGGCAGGCGTCACTAATATATACAGTATATTAGGGATGCACCAATACCATTTTTTTTATGAGTACCGATACTTTTTATTTAGTATTCACTGATATCAATTATCAATACCTACCTTACACTTCAGCTGTCAGCAATGGACATAGAATTGAAAAGTTATTTACAAATTAAATAAATACTTTTTTATGTGAAATGTGTAATTATATGTTAAAGGTGTAAAAATATTAACAAAGCAAACAAAAACAAAGTTTTATTTATTAATAGTTTATAAAATAAAAGTAAACGGAAAAAAAATCAGCAGGAAAATAACAATTAAATGGAGGAGAATAAGGAGTTAATTAAGGCTGATTAGAGTAAATTAAGAGTCAATAAAGGGTTAGACCAGTGGTTCTAAACCTGGGTGGTAAATGATGATTTACCAGGGGTCAACAAATCCTGGGCTGTTCCTGAAGCCAGCACCGCTCTCCCAACTGTTTTGCGGCCGCCCAGCAGGGCTGTCCCTGGAGCCAGCGGCCACCCACTCAGCTTCTTCAAAGCCGCCCATTCAGTTCACGAAATGGCTGGGGGCCAGAGACTAGAGGTCAGCTGACTGGTGAGGAATGTGAAGTGGGAAGTGCTGGAGGAGACCCTATCTCCTGATTTCGGGATAGGTGTCACTGCTACAAGACACCACAAAGTCAGAGACAGAGTGAATCCGGAGACACAGTGAGCTACACTACCTGGGATTATAGTTGCCATTAAAAGCCCCCACTACAGTTCTCAGATCAGCAGATGACCTTGATCAAGAGCACCTAAGTTTGCTGATCAGAACTACCCCCAGCACTGCCACTCATCCCATCCCCCCCACCAAGGAGTAAGAGAAGGAATAAAAATAGAGAATACATGGAAGGGAGAGGAAAAGAGGGGGAAGAACAAAGAAAAAGGGAGAAAAAGAATAAGAGAAAGAACAAGAAAGACGGATAGAGAGAGGGATGGGAAAAAAAAAATTAGGATAGAGAGAGATAAAAGGGAAAGAAAGGAGAACAAAGAAAACGAGTGGTTAATCCTAAAATGTACCATAAGGGGTTTTAATACTGGAAGGGACCCAGGGAGCGTTAAATGTTCGTGGGTTAGGGGCGCAAATTACTTGTCTTGTCTTGGGTGCTGACAACCCACACTACGAAAATAAATTTACTGTTAGGGGTCCCCACAACTTGGGAATTTTTATCAAGGGGTCGCGACACTGGAAGGGCTGAGAACCACTGGGTTAGACAGAGGAACATTTAATAAAAAACCCACAGAAACATTTTTTTTTACTTGACAGGTTGCTTTAAACTGACTTCATCTGCAGATCGAAATTCATCCCTTTGATCTGTAGAGGAAGAAACAGAAAGATACAAAAAGAAACAAAGTTTCTTTTTATCTTAGGGCTCTTTTACACTGCTATGTTTTCCCTGCGTTTTTTCGCAAGAAGGAAAATGTTCCCCTTTAAATCCTATGGGACTGTTCACCCCGCTGGTTAGTGGTGCAGTGCATTTTGAAAAGTCCTGCAAGCTGCATCTTTGGTGTGGTTTTGAAACCCACACCAAAAACGCAGCTTCTCATTGAAATGAATGGAAAATGTCAACATTTTGCGTTTTTGGTGCATTTGTGAGTCACATGCCCATTTTTCATAGGTGCAGGCAACCCAAAAACGCACCAGAAATGCATAGCAAACACATGTAAAACACAGCAAATGTGTTTTTACTGTGATTTTGCTTCAGAGCAGTGCGAAAATACCCTTAGTGTTTCAGCGGGCTGAGCAATGTTGTTGATAAACATTGCCCTGCTGCTTTTTTAAAAAAAAGACGGACTTCTTTAACACTTGAGCTGTCAACAGGTGAACCCCACTGACAGCTGAATGAGTCATTGGTTGCTAAAGAAGTGGCGGCCCCGCTCCTTAACCACTTCAGCCCCAGAAGGATTTACCCCCTTAATAACCAGGCCATTTTTTGCGATACGGTACTGCGTCGCTTTAACTGACAATTGCACGGTCATGCGACGTTGTACCCAAACAAAATTTGTATACATTTTTTCCCCACCAATAGAGCTTTCTTTTGGTGGTATTTGATCACCTTTGCAGTTTTTATTTTTTGCGCTATAAACAAAAAAAAACGACAATTTTGAAAAAAAAACGAATATTTTTTACTTTTTGCTATAATAAATATCCAAAAAAAAATGTAAAAAAATACATTTCTTCATCAGTTTAGGCCAATATGTATTCTTCTACATATTTTTGTTAAAAAAAAATCGCAATAAGCGTATATTGATTGGTTTGCGCAAAATTTATAGCGACTACAAACAATGGGATAGATTTATGGCATTTTTTAATTTTTTTAGTACTAATGGCAATGATCAGAGATTTTTAGCAGGACTGCGACATTGCAGTGGACAGATCAGACACTTTTGACACTTTTTTGGGACCAGTGACATTATTACAACGATCAGTGGTATAAAAATGCACTGATTACTATATAAATGACACTGGCAGGGAATGGGGTTAACACTAGGGGACCAACAAAGGTTTAAGTGTGTCCTAGGGAAGTTCTTTCTAACTGTAGGGGGATGGGACTGACTGGGAGTACAGAGAGATCGCTGTTCTTGTCAGAACTGGGGTCCGCCTTGTTTACATAGGGAGATCCCCATTCTGCCTCTCTATGGAGCGATTGCGGGTGGCCAGCAGACACCGCGGCCACCGACCACGCACATCAGGTCTGGTGGCGCGCCGTGGGCGCTGTATCTATTACATGAAGCGCCGTACCGGTACGGCGATTTGTGCAATAGAGCTGCCCTGCCACAGTATATCTGCGGTATAAGTGGTTAACAACCGATAATTTCCGTTTTTGTTTTTTTGTTTTTAATTTCAGCTATCAGTGGGGGAATCCCGCTGACAGCTGAAAGAACCGAGCCTGAAAGTATCGGTTTCAGGTATTGGTGCATTTGCATGAGTACCGATACTCGTGCAAAAGCTTAGTATCGGTACCGATACTAAGTATTTACCAATACTGTATATAGTATATATACATATATATACATATACATACATATATATACATATATATATATATATACATACATACATATATATACATATATACATATACATATATATATATATATATATATATATATATATATATATATATATATATATATACACACACACACACACACACAGTATCGTATATATACAGTGTAAATTTGCTGTTCTCTCAAAATAACTCAACACACAGCCATTAATGTCTAAATTGGACCCAGTTAGCCATTTTCCTTACTGTCATGTGACTTGTTAGTATTACTAGCCCTCAGGTGTGAATGGTGAGCAGGTGTGTTAAATTTTGTGTTATCGCTCTCATTCTCTCATACTGGTCACTGGAAGTTCAACATGGCACCACATGGCAAAGAACTCTCTGAGATCTGAAAAAAAGAATTGTTGCTCTACATAAAGATGGCCTAGGCTATAAGAAGATTGCCAAGACCCTGAAACTGAGCTGCAGGATGGTGGCCAAGATCATACAGCAGTTTAACAGGACAGGTTCCACTCAGAACAGGCCTCGCCATGGTCGACCAAAGATGTAGAGTTCACATGCTCAGCGTCATATTCAGAGGTTGTCTTTGGGAAATAGACATATGAGTGCTGCCAGCATTGCTGCAGAGGTTGAAGGGATGGGGGGTCAGCCTGTCAGTGCAAGCTGTACACTCACTACATTGTAGCAAAGTGTCATTTCTTCAGTGTTGTCACATGAAAAGATAGAAGAAAATATTTACAAAAATGTGAGGGTGTACAGTATTTTTATATATATATATATATGTATGTATATGGAAGCAGAGCCATTGTGTAGTACAGGGGTCTTCAAACTACGGCCCTCCAGTTGTTCAGGAACTACATTTCCCATCATGCCTAGTCATGGATGTGAATGTCAATGAGTATTACAATGCCTCATGGGATGTGTAGTTTTGCAACAGCTGGAGGGCCGTAGTTTGAGGATCCCTGGTGTAGTAAAAAGACATGTTAAAAAAGGAACCATAATCTGAAAGATTTCACACTGAGGCACTTTACAGGAGCTACAGCACTAAAAATAGCGCCTGCATAGCACCTGTAAAGAGAATCTCCTCTCTCCCCAGTGTGAAAGCCTGTGCGCTTTCACACTGGGGCGGTGCACTTGCAGGACGGTTAAAAAAAGTCCTGCTAGCAGCATCTTTGTAGCGCTGTAGGAGCGGTGTATACACCGCTCCTAAAGCGCCCCTGCCCATTGAAATCAATGGGGCAGCGCCGCCAAACCGCCGGCAAAGGGCCACTGCAGCGGCGCACTGCCGGCGGTTTTAACCCTTTTTCGGCCGCTAGCGGGGATTAAAACCACCCGGCTAGCAGCCGAACAGCGTAGCTAAAACAACAGTAAAGCGGCGCTAAAAATATGGGGTCCGGTAACATTATTACAGTGATCAGTGCTAAAAAAAATCCACTGATCAATGTATAAGTGACACTGGCAGGGAAGGGGTTAACACTAGGGGGCGATCAATGGGTTAAATGTATTCCCTGGGTGTGTTCTAACTGTGTGGGGGATGGTCTCACTGGCACAAAACAGAGATCACTGTTCCTGACCACTAGGAACAGCAGATCTCTGACGCCCGCCCACCCGCATGGAAGGAGTCTTCTCAGACAGGGGAGGTGCTTGGACACAAGATGTTGACTGAAGACTGGATTACACAGCAATCAGAGGCAAAACGTCATAAACTTCTAGAGTTAAATACTCTTACCAGATCCTGTGGGACATATCTGCCATACGGCAGTACGTCTATCAGAGCTTATGGAGATGGCCTCCCATGTACTCTCCCCAGAGGTTCTCCCTACGGTCACGATCTCCAATGGGTGAAGTTAACCTTGGGTCGCGGTCACCGATAGACAGGACAATTGCCGGTGGGGGTTGTCAGCTCGCTCACACACTCTCCGATTCCAGGCAGGTTCAAGGGGTCAAAAACAACCCATCATGGATATAATCATGGAGGAAAAAGAAAGAAAGGGGCTCCACATGGCGTAGGTCAAAAAAATGTCAAAGGGATTTATTGAATAAAAACCTTACAAATTAAAAAGTGATCACTGGATAAAAGACAATGGCAATGTGGGAAGCTAAAACACCCTACGCGTTTCGACTAAAAAGCCTTCAACTGGGGCAAGTGCGGCCCCAGTTGAAGGCTTTTTAGTCGAAACGCGTAGGGAGTTTTAGCTTCCCACATTGTCATTGTCTTTTATCCAGTGATCACTTTTTAATAAAGGAAATACAGGAACAAATAAAGGAAGTAGCAGGAAAGAGGCAGAAGGAAAGCTGCAGGGAAGCTCAAATACCTTTCCTTAGTATTCTTCAGAACATCCTTAGTAATTAAACACTTGTCGTTGAATGCACGCCCCTTGTGGGATTCAATCTTTGCCCGCCTGTATAGACCTCTCTCACTTGTCTAGCAGCCAGTACGTAGCACGAACAAAAATCTCTGCCACAGACTTGCTTGAAGCAAAACCTGCACGATCCTCTGCCACAGGATGTATTGGTTTGCGATGAACATCAGATACAGTACTTGAACCTTTAAGCCAACCCGGCAGTACTATGCAGTAAGATTACTTCAGGATACATCCTCCAACCGAGTCACCAGGCCCCTCTCTAGACCAGCACTCTGCATGATCCTTCCATGACGGGTCCTCCCCTGGGATCTTCTCAGTTGTCCAGCTTCTTCTCTCAGTATAGACAGCCCAGGACCATTCCTCTGCTGCTGTGGTAGGCCCCAGACAGGCTTCTGGGCCCACCTACACGCCGCAGCAACGTGGGCCTCTGGAACGGAGGACCACGAGGTGGTACTCTTAACACATACCTGTCGGCCGGGAGGGCCAGCAGGTGGCTGAAAACGAACCCCTAAACATGGCGTCTTCCCATAAATACCCTCTCCCAGAATGCAACTCGGAGGACCACCTCCACCGAGTTGTCTCCGGGACAGAGAAGCACTCATACGCTTCAACACGTTGCTTTTCCAACACCAGTCGATGGTGACAACGACACCCACCAGCACAGTGTGGAACTACACGCAACGTCAGCCAAGCTGGAACAGAGGCAAATATAACTTCCTATAATAAATGACCCACTAGATTTACCTATCAGCGGTAGATTAAAAAATCTACCAGCGCTACACTAAAATAACAAAACATGCTTTTAACAGCGGCAGAAGAGCCGCCCGTGTGAAAGAGGCCTTAGAAGAGTTGTGAAATGTGTTCTCTCCAAATTGTCCTTGTTAGAAATATCAGATTACTCGCCTGTTAAATTGGTTGTAAAGGCTAAAGATTTTCCATCTTAATGCATTCCCTGCATTAAGGTAAAAAATCTTTTATGTACAGCCCCCCCAAGTCCCCCTAAATACTTACCTGAGCCCGATCCAGCACTGTGACCAAGAGCATTGGCGCTGCTTTCTCCCCCCCCTCACTGGAAGACATTGGATCCTGATCCTGCTGCTGTCAATCAAATCCAGTAAGGAGGGGACGAGGCCAAGCTGCATGGTGTGTGTCAATAGATGCAAAGTGTGGCTTGGGATCCATCCCACACAAATGCCCCCCATAGAAAGCTTTAGAGAAACAAGTCCCAGACTCAGGCAGGTAAGTGTAGCCGCTTCCCGACCACCTCATGCAGATATACTGTGGCAGAAGGGCACGTACAGGCAGATTAACGTACCTGTATGTTGCCCTTTAAGAGGCGGCTCGCGGGCGCGAACCTGCCGAGAGCTCCGTGACCATGATCGTGGGTCCCGCGGACTCGATGTCCACGGGGATACCCGCGATCGTCTCACGGTGAGGAAGAACGGGGAGATGCTAATGTAAACAAGCATTTCCCCATTCTGCCTAGTGACAGGACACTGATCACCGCTCCCTGTAATCAGGAGTGGTGATCAGTGACGTGTCACACATAGCCCCTCCCCCCACAGTTAGAATCACTCCCTAGGACACACTTATCCCCTACAGTGCCACCTAGTGGTTATCCCCTTCACTGCCAGTGACATTTTTACAGTAATCAATGCAATTTTCTAGCATTGATTGCTGTATTAATGCCAATGGTCCTAAAAATGTGTCAAAATTGTCCGATGTGTCCTCCATAATGTCGCAGTCACAATAAAAATTGCTAATTATTGCCATTACTAGTAAAAAAAAATTATCAATAAAAATGCCAAAAAACTATCCCCTATTTTGTAGACGCTATAACTTTTGCGCAAACCAATCAATAAATGCTTATTGCGATTTTTTTTTTACCAAAAATATGTAGAAGAATACGTATCGGCCTAAACTAAGGAAAAAAAACTAGAGCAAAAAAAAAAAAATGCGTTTTTTTCAAAATTGTCGCAATTTTTTTGTTTATAGGGCAAAAGATAAAAACCGCAGAGGTGATCAAATACCACCAAAAGAAAGCTCTATTTGTGGGAAAAAAAGGACGTCAATTTTGTTTGGGAGCTATGTCGCACGACCGCGAAACTGTCAGTTAAAACGACGCAGTGCCGAATCGCAAAAATTGCTCTAGTCTTTGGCCAGCTAAATGGTCCGGGGCTTAAGTGGGTAGACAGGAAGGAAAATTGCTTGATTCCTCCATCAACACAGTCAGTGTTGATGGGGAAATGCCTCCTGCAGCGCTATTGTGTTCTGCCAACGGGGGGGGGGGGGGGGGGGTCAAGCCTTCTCAGCCAGGAGAACACGGAGCCTTCTCAGCCAGGAGAACATTACTACTAATGGCTATACTTGTAGTCGAATGTAAAAAAAGTCAATAGATGGATCGACTTGGGTACAATCAGCCTGCCCATACATGGATCAAAATTCCGCTGGTCCTTCCTGAACCTGCTGAATTTCAATCCATATATGGCCGGCTTTAGGCCCCGTTCACAGTCACACCATGGTGAAGAGACGTCAGTTTTTTTGCATGTGTTCTGCAAGGGCACAAAAAAAAAAAAACAATGGTTCTCTATGTGCCCTGTTCACATCACAACACTGGTATCACGTACAGATTTTTTTTCTGCACAGGAAAAAACTGATATGACACCAACATTGGTGTGAATAGGGCACATAACTGATATGACACCAACATTGGTGTGAATAGGGCACATAACTGACGCTCATAAAAACTGATGGAAACTGATGACGGTTTTCCCATCAGTTTCCCCTAGACAATCCCAGAAAAAAATACTAAATTAAGTAATTAAAATGTAGTGAAAACTTTTTTAATTGCATTTTTGTATTTGGATGGCCTGTTGGTCCTCTAATAGGTTCTCTCACTGACAATTTTTCTTTAGAGTTGACCTTTACTCAAAAGCTGAAAATCTGCTATTTTTAAAAGGAACATTAAAATGTTAATTAAGCCTAAACAGTATCCTGAACAAAATCTCGTGTTTGTCCTAATACAGTTCAGAGTATATAGTGCAGTCCGTGTAGTATATATAATACTGTTCAGAGTATATAGTGCAGTCCGTGTAGTATATATAATACAGTTCAGAGTATATAGTGTAGTACGTGTAGTATATATAATACAGTTCAGAGTATATAGTGCAGTCAGTGTAGTATATATATAATACAGTGCAGAGTATATAGTGCAGTTAGTGTGGTATATATAATACAGTTCAGAGTATATAGTGCAGTCTGAGTAGTATATATAATACAGTTCAGAGTATATAGTACAGTCAGTGTAGTATATATAACACAGTTCAGAGTATATAGTGCAGTCCATGTAGTATATATTATACAGTGCAGAGTATATAGTAAAGTCTGTATAGTATATATAATACAGTGCAGATTATATAGTGCAGTCTGTGTAGTATATATAATACAGTTTTGAGTATATAGTGCAGTCCATTTAGTATATATAATACAGTTCAGAGTATATAGTGCAGTCCGTGTAGTATGTATAATACAGTTTAGAGTATATGGTGCAGTCAGTGTAGTATATAAAATACAGTGGAGAGTATATAGTGCAGTCAGTGTAGTATATAAAATACAGTGGAGAGTATATAGTGCAGTCAGTGTAGTATATATAATACAGTTTAGAGTGTATAGTGCAGTCAGTGTAGTATATATAACCACTTAAAGACCAGCCTCTTTTGGATTTTAGGTGTTTACATGTTTAAAACAGTTTTTTTTGTTAGAAAATTACTTAGAACCCCCACACATTATATATTGTTTTTTTTCTAGCACCCTAGAGAATAAAATGGCGGTCATTGCAATACTTTTTTTTTGCACCGTATTTGCGCAGCTGTCTTATAATCGCACTTTTTTTTTTAAAAATTCACTTTTTTGAATAAAAAAATAAGACAACAGTAAAGTTAGCCCAAATTTTTTTTATATTGTGAAATATAATGTTACGCAGTAAATTGATACCCAACATGTCACGCTTCAAAATTGCGCCCGCTCGTGGAATGGCGTCCATAGATCTCCATAGGCGACGTTTAAAAAATTCTACAGGTTGCATGTTTTGCATTACAGAGGAGGTCTAGGGCTAGAATTATTGCTATTATTATTATTATTCACTCTACCGGTCGCGGCGACACCTCACATGTGTGGTTTGACCACCGTTTTCATATGCGTGCGCTACTCACGTATGCGTTCGCTTCTGCGCGCGAGCTCGTCGGGACAGGGCACTTTGAAAAAAATTTTTTTTATTATTATTTATTTTACTTTATTTTTATTTACTTTTTCACTGTTTAAAAAAAAAAAATTGGATCACTTTTATTCCTATTACAAGGAATGTAATCATCCCTTGTAATAGAAAAAAGCATGACAGGTCCTCTTAAATATGAGATCTGGGGTCAAAAAGTCCTCAGATCTCATACTTAGACTTTAATGCAAAAAAAAAAAAAAAAAAGTTAAAAAAAATGACACAAAAAAAGTGCCTTTAAGAGAAGTGGGCGGAGCTGACGTAATGATGTCGCTCCGGCCGTGCTATGGTATGGAGACGGGTGGGCGCCATCTTAGCCTCACTCCATACTGAGGAAGTGAGAGGACCCGATCGCCTCCGCCGCTACTGACGGCTCCGTTAAGTGGCGGAGGGCGCGGGAGAGCGACGGGAGGGGAGGGTGGCACCTGCCGCAGAGACCACCATTATCGTGTACAGAACCGCCGGCCCTAAAGATGGATACCTCGGTTGTGGCAGAAGCTGCTGCCATTACCGAGATATCCATCTTTAAAGTAATGACGTATATATACAGTGGCCGGTCGGTAAGTGGATAATGCAGTTGAGAGTATATAGCGCAGTCAGTGTAGTATATATAATACATTGCAGAGTATATAGTGCAATCACTGTACCATATATAATACGGTGAAGAATATATAGTGCAGTCAGTGTAGCATATATAATACAGTGCAGGGGATATAGTGCAGTGCAGAGTATGTAATAAAGTTGTTTAGGGGAACCCTATGACAGAATTAAGAAAAAAAATGGCACGGGGTCCCCCCTTAGGGTCTGGTATAGATTTAAAAAAAAAACAGTGTGGGGTCCCCCCAAAATCCATACCAGGCCCTTTGGGTTTGGCAAAGATTTTAAGGGGAACTCTACAACAAAGTTTTAAAAAAATTTGGCATGACCCCCCCCAAAATCCATACCAGACCCTTATAAGAGCATGCAGTCTGGCAGGCCAGGAAAGGGAGGGGAGGAGTGAGTGGCACCCCTCCTCCTGAACCATATCAGGCCGCCTGCCTTCAATATGGGGAGGGTGCTTTGGTGTGCCCCCCAAAACACCTTGTCCCCATGTTGATGGGGACAAGGGCCTCTTCCCGACAACCCTGGCCAGTGGTTTTCAGGGTCTGCGGGCGGGGGGCTTATTGGAATCTGGAAGCCCCCTTTAACAAGGGGGCCCCCAGATTCTGCACCCCCATGTGAATGGGTATCCAGTAAAGTTGTACCCCTACCCATTCACCAAAAAAAGCGTCAAAAAGTAAAAACCACAAGACACAGTTTTTGACAATTCCCGCAATGTACATCCATCTTCAATCACGCCGCCCCATGGCCCCAAAGAATTGAAAAAATTAAGAAAGCTCCACCTTGATGGGAGGCCTCCTGTCTCTTGGCTTTGACAGCTGTTATATAGGCAATGTGACGTCATGTGACGTCATGTGACATCAGAGGGGGCAGGGTCATCCGTTTACATCAGCGGGTGGCCCCGCCCTTGATCATATAAGTGCTGTCAAAGCGAAAAGACAGCAGTCACCGGGAGGCCTCCTCTATTTTTCGAGTTCATTGAGCAGCGTGATTGATGGTGGATGTACATCGAGGGGCACTTTTTTTTATTTTTTTAATAAATTGCCAAAAACTGTCTCTTGGGGTACAATATACCCGATACACATTCACATGGGGGTCAGGATCTGGGGGCCCCCTTGTTAAAGGGGGCTTCCAGATTCCGATAAGCCCCCCACCCACAGACCTCGACAACCACCAGCCAGGGTTGTTGGTAGGGATGAGCTTGATGTTCGCGATTTTTAACGGTATTGCGACATTGAGGTGGACAGATCGGACACTTTTGACACATTTTTGGGGCCATTGACATTCATACAGTGATCAGTGCTATAAAAATGCACTGATTACTGTGTAAATGACACTAGTAGGGAAGGGGTTAACACTAGGGGGCGATCAAGGGGTTAAATGTGTGTTCCCTCACTGTGTTCTAACTTTATGGGGATAGGACTGAGTAGGAGAGGAGACATTTTGCTGTTCCTACTTACTAGGAACAAATGACATGTCTCCTCTCCTCTGACAGCACAGGGATTTGTGTGTTTACACACACAAATCCCCGTGCTGGCGCTCGTGCACGCGATCGCGTGTGGCCCGCATTGGGTCCACGCATCGGCTCTTAAAGGAAACCCTGTATGTATACGGGATTTCACGCAGCGGTGCCATTGTGCCGCAGTAAATGTACGCGAGCCGGCTGGGAAGCGGTTAATGTTCTCCTTGCTGGAGGATAAGCTGCACCTGAGGACCTGCAGGGCAAGAATCTCCCTGCTTCTAATTCATTCATTCTGTGGATCAGTGCTTCCTTGATTATTTCTCACCAGTCATCAGAGCAGAAGTAATCGGGGGGGGGCAGCTCTAACATGAAAAAGCAAATCCCTGCTCCTCTACCAAGACAGCCATCCCACACAAAAACAGTGCAGGATAAGACATGGTAAGTCAGCTACAGGGAACCAACAGGTAATACTGGTGACTATCTCTTTGTCCACAGCTTCCACAGCACAGGTCCTCTTTATCTGGAGCCTGTTAGATGATCATTTCTAAACTACAATTAAAATAGCAATCAACTAGATAATTTTAAAGTTGATATCTACAGCAATATCAGCATTCTGTGGAATCAGAATTCACTGGATAACAGTTACTCATCAGGAAGTGCTAAAAGCATTCATTGACAGGACATTTTCACACGATAGCCGAGACATAAGATATGGTGCAAAAACCATTTCAGCGTGGCAACTGGCTGGGAATTCTTGAGATCCAGATTGCCCTATGTGTCCTTCAGCTCATTTGATGTTCTCTATTAGGGTCATGCAAAGGATAGCCAAGATAGCCTAATATTTGTTAGTAAATTGCACTTCTCTTTATATGTACAAATCGCAGTTACCTTTCACCCCCTTCATCAATATTTCAACATACTGACAGAAGAAGAGGCTAGAAAACATCGTTAGGGCCCTCAAAAATCAGGGTATGTCATGTGTCAGTAATCCGAATTATTTTAATGGTGGGCTGCAATAAAAAAAAGGATGCCTTGACTGTATCAAATATATTTTACAAAGATGTGTGCCATATGTGTAATAGCTGCTACCTTCCAAGTAAGTAAACAGTGAAATTGAGAGTTTGTTTCACCAACATTTCAGCAAGAGTCAAGATTTTTTGGCAAAACAACGCTATTTTATCGAAATGCATTCGAAAAGCAAAAATGCAAGGCCAACTTATTTACTGAGCCCCTACCTTTCATGCCAAAGCACTGCAGTTAAACTTAAAAAAAAAAGTTAAAGTGGAACTAAACTTTCTCAATTAACTTTAACCATTTTAATCCACATGCCGCTAGCCTTAGTAAATAGATAGGATATTCTTTAAGCTGGGTATAGATGGCTAGAATTTTGTTTAAATTAAAAAAATTCAGGATCAGTGTATAGATTCATATAAAAATGCAGAATATTTTCATTAGTTTGCCATTGCAATGTAACAATTCTTTACATTCAGTTTTGGGATGGACGGAAGTGATGTCACGTTTATGACTGTCATTAGTAATCACTACCTCATACTGCTGTATTTAGGCTGTGTTTGTGCGTGCTACGGCCATTCTTTCCCGCAACGCATATTCATTTGCTGGAGCATGTAAACAGGGGCAAGTCAAGGTGACAGGGTGGTCATCATGTCCTCCATGTTTCTCTCCTAGTTGAGCGCCAAGGAAGGGTCACATGAGAGAGCTACCCTGGGGTGGGTTCTTCTAGGCTACTCTAGGCACTTTGTACAGGGTCACTATCATAACTAAACATGAACAAATTCTAGTAACCCTCTTGATGTATTAGGCTTCACCACAATCGCTTGTGCATATAGGAGGGCCACGTGGAGCTCTAACATGAAGAATGCCCTTTCCACCTGTCCAGCGTATCATGCTACCTCACTCCCAATAATGGTATGGGGTCCCGCCGTGCACCCAGCGTGCAGTCTATGCAGGCACTTCACTTAACTCTTCCTCTTCTGTAGCTGTGCACAGGTTGAGGGCCTCGGCGGTGCAGATCTGCTCCCGTTGCTATGGGAGACAGATTGTGGCCAAAGCAGTGCCGACAAAATCTCCCTCACCTGCCAGCCTAACGACAGGCTACTAGAGAAACCTTTGTTACCCTTGGTAACCACTTGTATCTTCACACTGTATAAGCGCTTGTACTGTTGTCTTCATATCCCAAAGTACTTAGTGACTTGAGCTGTAAACTATATGTGCTGGTTACTTGCATTGCCCCCTATAGTAACTTCAGACCAGGCAGAGTTTCAAACATTTTACTTGAAGAATAAATTAACATGATGACAACAACAATCAACAGTCCAAGATAAAGTGCAGACATTCCCTAACATCCCTGGTCCCTAACTACAGGCATGTAGCTGCCCCAGCATACCTGTTTTCAAGCAAAGTCCAATACTGGTTGAGTACATAGGCGTGCGCACAGGGGGTGCCAGGTGTGCCTGGGCACTCCCTAATCACCCTGTGTGGCATAGATTCCCCCTGTTTAGACCCCTGATATTTCACCAAAGCCCTCTAAAGGATCCTAAAAAATTGTAAAAAAATAAAAACTACTGACACCGTCCACTGCCCTACTGACACCGTCCATTGCTCTGCTGACACCATCAGTAAATACACACATGCACACACACACAAATATGTATGAGCTAATGCAATAGGCTGTGCACACCTTTGGTTGAGTCCATGTCTGGAATTTAGCTCCAGCAGGACACAGGCCATCCAGACTCTGGGAACGGAATCAGGCAGAGCATCCCTCTGTGTGTGTTTGTGTGTGTGTGTGTGTGTGTGTGTGTGTGTGTGTGTGTGTGTGTAAATCATTGTACCCCCCCTCCCCCCACCCCCAGAGTCCGAGCCCTTGTCCCTTTGTATAGTACACAGGACCGGAGGGTAAGACCCAAGAAAGCCCGCTGGGAACAGCTCAGGCTGCATGTGAGGGGAAGAGGGAGCAGCTAGGCCAAACATGGAACAGACCATGGAGGTACCAGGGGGGAACATATGTGTAGCTATTTACTGGTTGTTAAAGCGGACCTTCCGTCATTTTTTCATCTTTCCATCTATGAAATCTGCCCTTGTTGTTTTAACTTTGGATAGTAAAACATTTTTTTTTTTTGCCAGTAAATACCTTATACAGCCCACTTCCTCTTTCTTGTCTGCTTGTTGCTCTGCGGACACCATCAGTATATATATACAAATCCATACACACACAAATATGTTTGAACTAATGCAATAGGCTGTGCACACCTTTGGTTGAGTCCATGTCTGGCTTATGACATCATGCACAGCTCTCTCTCTCACCCTCGTGAGAGTTTGCAAGGCAGGGAGAGGGGATGAGTCATAAGAGGGCCAATGAGAGCTGCAGGGCTCCCGAGCTGGAGGTGCACCTCTGTGTGTCTGTGTAAATCCAGGAAGTGAACAGGCAGTAGCTTCAGCTGCCCACAGTTAAAATGGATGCAGCCAAACTCAGTGGAGGGAGATTTCTGCAGCATATTTGTCAAGTACAGAATCAAAGTATACATGAAATAATATGCAAAGTGGTTGGAGGGAAGCTTCAGAACGGCAAAGAGGTTTTTGTTTCAAATTATGTGAGCAGACTGCAGTTCCTCTTTAAGGACACCGGCAGGTGCTGACTCTTTACCAAACAGCATCAAGAAAAAGTGTCACGTGACCCCAAAAACACACCAAAAAATACACCCTTAGTGCGTTTTTGGGCGCATTTCCATTGACTTACAATGGAAGGTGCGTTTTTGGTGTGCTTTTGAAAAGTGCACCAAAGATGCTGCAAACGCGTCTTTTCAAACACAGCACAAACGCAGCACAGCAGTGAGAAAAGTCACATGGGATTTAAAGGGAAATACTTTTGATGCGCTTTCGTCATGTTGCAAATGTGCCTTCCAGCGTGGCAAAAGCGCAAAGGTGTGAAAGGGCCCTAACCCAACAACTACACACTACACAGGGGATTGTTATCAGGGTCCCTGCTTGCAGTGCACTAAAATCAACATGCTGCTGAATGAATGACTATCAGCAAGTGGTTAAATCTCTCCGTAAGGAATAAGACTTTATGTAGCCCCAGCTAACTCAATAAAGCAAAGGCAAGTGTGCTAAGTGCCATAACTGAGAGCAACCAATCCGAATGTGTTGTAAATGCTCAGGCTGCATCTGGACACAAGATCTGGGCCTAAATTAAGTCTCTTCGGTAACAGCTGTGTGTCCTGTGTGCAGTAAATACTAACAGTGCACCACTCCTTGATAAATAGGAGTCCACAGCTGTTTACTTTTATAGGCAGTGCTGTGAAATGCAACAGCCGACCGTTAATCTTTCATTCCAGAATGAAAAAAAAAATAAAAAATATCAGCTTGAACCGTGTTCTTAAATAAATCTATTTATGCTTGTGCGTTCTGGCAAGCTTCCATATACTAACAAGCTTTCCTCACCTAGCTTGAGAAGACTTTCCTTCCACTGGGGCCTAACATTCTGCCGGCTTACTCTGTCCGGCTAGAAAAGGTCAGCCCTCTGGCAATCCAATTATATTTCCTACACTATAATACCATCGACATAGAGCATGGACTTCTCTAGTGTAAGAACAGGCCTTGCGAGGCGCACCAAAACTGTTTATCAGAGTCCACTCTAAGATAAAGAAGAATCGATTTTTATGCAAAATGGGTATTTTAATCCATAGTTGCTCATAGTCCTAACAGCTCAACTAAATTTTATATAGAAAAGTTATAGCTAGGCAGAACACTAGGAATGTGGCAAAGCGTGAGTCGAATATACTGAATGTAACTTCAGGCTTGAGCGTTGTCCATTTACTGACCTTTACTTAGCATTACAGCTCAAGTCTCTGTAGGCACACCTGCTCTAATCAAGAAAGCTAAAACAGGCTGTTGGACATTCAGCTTTTCAACTTATGCTTGATCTGGCTAGTCCCCTAAATAGAGGTATGTCTGATGCCGCGTACACACGAGCGGACTTTACGGCAGACTTTGCCCAGCGGACGGGGTTTCGTCGGACAATTCAGTCGTGTGTGGGCTCCAGCGGACTTTGTTTTCTCAAAAGTTGGACGGACTTAGATTTGAAACATGTTTCAAATCTATCCGACGGACTCGAGTCCGGTCGAAAAGTCCGCTCGTCTGTATGCTAGTTCGACGGACAAAAAGCCACGCTAGGGCAGCTATTGGCTACTGGCTATGAACTTCCTTGTTTTAGTCCGGTCGTACGTCATCACGTACGAATTCGACGGACTTTGGTTGATTGTGTGTAGGCAAGTCCGTTCATTCAGAAAGTCCGTCGAAAAGTCCGCAGGGCAAAATCTGCCGTAAAGTCCGCTCGTGTGTACGCGGCATGATTCTAACTTCTATCTAACTGTTCATACCCTGGAATACACCTTTGATCGCTTGCACTGCTTTTGTATTTGGCTTGTCTGTGATTATCCTGATCACTGGCCTGTTACCCTTGCTGTTGTCAGTCATTTCTTTATCTACCTGGACTCTGTTTTTTTATGCCTTAACCAGACCATTAGCCTAATCTTTGCTCTAATCATCAATCTGAGGACACTGCTCCAGCATAACTGTTAGTCGGCTGTTGCCCCTGGAGACACAGCGGGTCCACCAATCTCCTTGACACAGAACAATGGGTAAGTCCATTGTAAGGGATGGGTTAGCTTATGCAAGGGTCAGAAATATAGGAGTTTATCTTAAACATTCATGTGTGTGAAGTAATCTCATTAAGCTAGAGCAGTAGTTTCAAAACTGTGGCCTGTGGGCCAGATGGGGCCCTTTGTTTGCCTTTATCTGGTCTTTGGGGCACTATTCCTCCCACTGATATGAGGCACTATTCCTCCCACTGATGTCAACAGTGAGGCACTATTCCTTCCACTTCACCAAAGATGGGGCACTATTCCTCCCACTAATACCAAGGACCATTAACAATTTGGCACTATTCCTTCCACTTCACCAATGATGGGGCACTACCCCTCCAACTAACACCAATAATAACCAGCAACAGGGCACTATTCCTTCCCCTTCACCAATGACGGGGCATTATTCCTCCCACTAACACCAATAATCACCAGCAACAGGGCACTATTCCTTCCCCTTCACCAATGACGGGGCATTATTCCTCCCACTAACACCAATAATCACCAGCAATGGGGCACTATTCCTTCCCCTTCTCCAGTGACAGGGCACTATTCCTCCCACTAACACCAATGACCACTAGCAATTTGGCACTATTCCTTCCACTTCACCAATGACAGGGCACTATTCCTCCCACTAACACCAATGACCACTAGCAATTTGGCACTATTCCTTCCACTTCACCAATGACGGGGCACTATGCCTCCCACTAACACCAATGATCACTAGCAATTTGGCACTATTCCTTCCACTTCACCAATAGCGGGGCACTATGCCTCCCACTGAAACCAACAATGGAACACTATAAACTCCACTAATGATGGGGCACTATTCCTCCTCCTACTGACCACAGGCTTTATGTAATTCTTTTTACTCCCTCCCACTGACCACCAAACCTGAGACATTAAAAAAAAAAATTTTAATTAAGTTTACGATTTTGTGTCAGGTCACATTCATAGCCATCTTAGGCCGCATGTGGCCCGTGGGCCGAGAGTTGGACACCCCTGGATTAGAGCATTGTGTGATAATGCAAGATTGATAGGTATTACATGTTGTTTTAAAAATATGCTTGAAACTTTAAAGTCGATTTCTAGCGGCTGCAAAAAATATAAACCCCGTCAAGGGTTGCATAGAAGATACTATTATTCAGGACTTAGGCACCACATTGGGAAATGGAGGAGACCGGCCTTGAGTGTCCCTGCCTGGACATTCGCAAAATTTAGTGTGTTTATGGCTAAGCTGTAGCCAGCTGAGCTGAAATTAATTTTTTCTTGGTTCTCCCTAAACCTGGTGAGTTCTATACTTTTAAATAAAAAGGTGTAGCGCTACACCTTTTTATTTAATTTCTTAAGCAATTTCGTAGCCTCTCTGACGGTTTTCCCGAGTGTGGCTCGGGGTTAAATTTCAGCACCATTAGCGGTAACCCCCGAGCCACACTCGGGATTACATCTCAGGATCCTGGTGCAGTGTTACTTACCTTGTCCCCAGGATCCTGCGATGTCTCCCCGTGCTGTCTGTGGGCTCTGTCCTCCTCCCGAAGCCTCTCTGTGCCAGGCTCCGTTCCCTGCGAGCGTCGCGACGCATGGGGGCGGAGCCTGGCGGCAAATTAAAAAAAGTAAGAATCATAACACAGTACTGTAATCTTACAGATTACAGTACTGTGTGAAATTATTTCACATCCATTTGTCCCCAGTGCTTTGTCCAATGCCCTGCATGCAGTTTTATATTACATATACTGTTCTTTCTGCCTGGAAACTGGAGATTGTCCATAGCAACCAAAAAGTGTCGCTTGACGTCAAAAGTGGCTTTAGACCAGCTAGAAAACAGCGATAGTAAGTTGGAACACTTGCAGAATTGAGCGAAAGTGAAATGTGGGGAAATTTATTTCATTATTATTATATTATTATTTTTTTTAATTATTTATATTTATTTATTATATTATAATTTATGTTTTTGTGTTTCAAACTTCATCATACCCGGGATATCTACTAGACTCTTGGTGGACAGATTTAAGTGTGTTATTGTTAAGAATTACAGATCTACAATATAAAACACCAAATTTCCATGCAAAATAATTGTACCGCTTTCAGCACCTAAAATCCGAAATAATTATACCGCCAGGGAGGTTAAGCAGGGACTTTCTTACTTTAAAGAGATTTCCTCTTACTTCCTTTGGTGTCTATAAGGCCCCTTTCACACTGGGGCGGTAGGGGGCGTCGGCGGTAAAACAGCGCTATTTTTAGCGCTGTTTTACCGCGGTATTCGGCCGCTATCGGTGCGGTTTTAACCCCCCGCTGGCTGCCGAAAAAGGGTTAAAACCCCTCGTATAGCGCGGCTATAGCCGCAGTATTACCGCGGTATAGCCGCGCTGTCCCATTGATTTCAATGGGAAGGAGCGGTTTAGGAGCGGTGAATACACCTGTCCTGGGGAATCTTCCCAATGGCACATAGATGGAAACAAAAGCTGGCAGGAATTTTTAATGATCCCTATAAAAAATGTTTTAGCTTTAGAAGTTATTAGAGATTAGAAGAGAGATGTGTTGTTTGTGTGAGTGAATTTCATAGAAGAGATGCAGCATGGAAGAAACACTGAGTGGAACATAGATATAAGAGCGGGTTAGTGCTGTAGGTCATTATGAGGTTAGGGGGTAGGTGGGAAATAATAGATGGATCAATACTCTGTAGGCCTTTGTGATGGTGAGAAATTCTCTTGAAATCTGGCAGTAAATACCATACTCTTACCCTATTATTATTGCAGAGAGAAGATGACTGCAACATCTGCAGTATATTACTGCAATTATTCTTTGTGGAGTTAGAAAAATAAGGGGAAAGGAGCTGGGGAATACTTGAAGAAACTGAGTAAACAATAAATATGGATGAGGTTTAGTTCACTAACTCACTAAAGGCCATTTTCAGTGGCAGGCAAGGTACATAGACAGGAGAAAATCCATTGGTTTCAAGAAAGTTTTTGCACCAAGTTGTGGCAATTGCAGTCCGTGCATGCTGCTTCTCTCGGTGTGTTGACCTGCAGTTTTCATTCAAATTAATTTAAATCGAGTTTTTTCAAACATTCAGTCCACTCAAACCAAATTGTGGGTGATGTCTTCCTAGTATTTTCCTCCTTCTGTCAATTCAATAAATACGTTCACTTTCCCAGTGTATGAAACATGTTAAGCTGCGTACACACGAGCGGAATGTCCGAGAGAAAAAGTCAGACGGAATCTTTTCATCGTCTATTCCGATCGTGTGTAGGCCTCATCAGCCTTTTCTTTTTTGAAAATTCTGACGGACCTAGAAATAGAACATGTTCTAAATGTTTCTGACGGAACCAATTCCTATCGGGAAAACCGCTTGTCTGTATGCTGTTCCGACGGACCAAAAACGACGCATGCTCTAAAGCAAGTAAGAGACGGAAGCTATTGGCTACTGGCTATTGAACTGCCTTTTTCTAGTCCCGTCGTGCTGTACGTCACCGCGTTCTGGATGGTCGGCCTCGTGGTCTCGTGTCTCCTCGGGGGTGCCTGTGTTTGTCGCCGCGGCGGGGGTGCCCGCCTCAGCTCCCGGTTGCAGTGTCTTCGGACGACCTGCCACATATGGCCATTCACCACCAACTTATGCTTTCAGTGAGTACTCTTTATTTTCCGGGGGCTTATCTGCCCTCCTGTACCCACTCTAACTTTTTTACTCATTCTAATATTATAATTTTCAGAAACATGGCGTGTCTGCTCCTGATGAGTGGTCGTGAACCACAAAACGCGTCGAGCTACCAGTCTCTTTTTATCTACCCATTCGTATATACACGTTATTGCTTCTCTAACAGGATTTTTGAGGCCAGAAATCAGGCAGGCTCTACCTCATTATAAATTGTTAACCTTCTCTGACACTGGTGGTCCCTTGTTTTTACCTAGCAATGATGTTTGTACCAATGTTATTATCTACTGTATCTGCTGTGACATTTGATGTTAGTAATTTTTATGCTGATCCTCGGTTGTTTGTACACTAAACTGTGCACTCTAAACGAATTGGATATTTAAAAAAAAAAATTCTCAGCACCTACTGTATATCTGCTGTATTCATTTTTCACTTCCTCCTCCCTGGCCATGGCCCATTGCATCATTTCCTGTTTGCAATGCCTTCTGGGAAGGGGCGGCAACTTCCTCTGACACTGCCGTTGCTATGGAAACCTGACCTGAAACCTATTACACTGCTTGTGCTGCACTGAGCATGTGCGAGATCTGCAAGGCTGAGATCCAGGAAGAAATGCAGACTGGCTTCAGATGCCCACACTTAAGATGGCCACTGCCTGCTGTAAGTTTATAAAATAACAAACTACTGCTATAAACTAACAAAACAGACCTTAGTTTACAGACTAACTTTACTAGAATACATTAAGCTTGTGTATTATAGGGGTATTTTTATTTAAAGAGTATAATTTCGGCCGGAACACCACTTTAAATCTGTCCACCAAGAGTCTAGTAGATATCCCGGGTATGATGAAGTTTGAAACACAAAAACATAAATTAGAATATAATAAATAAATATAAATAATTAAAAAAAAAATATATATAATAATAATAAAATAAATGTCCCCACAATTCACTATCGCTCAATTCTGCAAGTGTTCCAACTTACTATCGCTGTTTTCTAGCTGGTCTAAAGCCACTTTTGATGTCAAGGGACACTTTTTGGTTGCTATGGACAATCTCCAGTTTATTAATAAAGTTTATTGACCCACCGTTCATGTGCGGCTTGCAAACCATTGGCTTCATTTAAAGTCCCAACCCTTTCCTTTTACTCGCTCGCTCAATGCTTGTGGGTTTCTTAAAGTACAGTTGGACTTTGGTCGGACTTTGGGTTGACCGTGTGTGTAGGCAAGACCGCTTGAATGGAATTCCGTCGGAGCTCCGTCGGAGAAACCTTCAGAGTTTATTCCGACGGCAAAACCGGTCGTGTGTACGCGGCATTAGACAGCAGTGTGCACAGGGCCTGTACTTCCGATCTTTGGTCCATTCGCACCATAACGCCTAGAGGCACATGGTGATAGTCAGCATACCTTGATGCAGGGAAAGACAGTTTTTTTTTTTAACACTGTATATTACACAGAAAATACGTATCCATGTGTTGTGCTATAATCCTGAGGCATTGCAGCACATTGTACTGTAGATGTGAATTGCGGTACAGTTAACATTGAATGGAAGGAAAAAAATGATGGGGGGGGGGATAAGGGGGAGGAATATATTACAAGCATGGTTCAAGAAAGATTGAGATTGAGGGAATGGTGTGACAATCATACAGATATTAGTAAATTTGTGATAGGTGAGGAGATCAAGGGGGTGAGCTGGGGAGTAGAGAGATAGATCTGTGTGTGATCGGTTTAGAGGTGGTATTGGAAGCTGAGAGAGAGAAGAGATATATAAAAAAAATGAACAAGACACATTTTTGCTGATTATTATGCAAGCCGTAACTACATTTTCGTAACAGATTTGTAGCAAGCCCAATGTTAATCTAGAGTTCTGCTTCAAGTTGATATTCAGATTTTTGCTTCCCACTTTCTTTTCAAGCTGTAAGAATCGTCAAGTATGTAAATTGCATCATTATGCCTCATGGCTGTCTTCAGTGGCACGCAGTAATATCATCCATACCATATGGCCTTTTTCTAGCCTCACCAAAATGGACAGAGATTTATTCCCCGATGTTTTACAGCTCTGACTTTTTTTTTTTCCTGCAGCCTTTTCCTTCTTCTGATATTGATTGGGATGCAGTTTTAGTGCCGTTGTGCAGATTGCGCTCAGGGAGACATATACAAACAGGTGAACGACAAGAATTTCCCCTCTTTTATTCATCAGCCTGACACAATAGCCCTCCAGAGGAAGATTAAAATATACTAAGTTTTATTGTGTTTTGTCAGAGTTATTAGTTCTCGGCTTCCCTCCTCCAAAATTTTAGCATATCTTACAGTCTCAGGGCAGCATTTGAATCTTCTGCTTTATGAGTTGCTGTGCTGTAAATCTCAAGTTTCACTTTTTTAGTGTTTTTAGACATAGGGTGAATAATACCCACAAAGGTGCCACTTTCAGAGACTTCTTAAAATGGAAGTTTTAGGATTGTTAGATTTAAGATTATTTAACCAATTGTTAGGCAAGCATGAAGTCATGCAAATCAGATAGGAAGCAGTGTTCAGTACTCTATTCATCCATCCATCCATCCAGACATCCATGAATTTTGATAATGTGATCCCCCCCCCCCCTTATTGCTCTGCTTTCTTCTCCCCACCTATTCTAGTCTCCACTCCACTCTTCCTCTGTCCTCTGCTCTTCTCTATTCACTAAGTCCCTTCTCTCTGCTCCTCATCTCTCCTTTCTTCTTCACTCTTCTCCCTTGCTCTGCTCTCCCCTTCCTCTCCTCCTTCCCTCTATCCCTCCTCTTCACTCCTTTCACCTTCCCCTTTTCCCGTCCCCCCTCTTCTCACCTTATCCCTCACCTTTCTTCTACTCTCCCTTTCCTTACCTTCCTCTTCCCAATTCTGCTCTTGTTTCCTCACCCCTCCACTGTTCTGCTCTTGTCTGCCCTCCCATTTACTCTTCTCTTCCTTTCCACCCTCCCATCCTCTCCTCTCCCCTGTCCTCTCTCTTCTTCTATGCTCTCTCTCTTCCTTTTCATCTCTCCCAATCCCTCTCCTTATTTTTCTTCCCCTCTCCCCTGCCAACCACTCTTTTCCCCTCCATTCGTCTCCTCAGCTGTCTCCCATCTTCTCCTCTCCTCTCTTCTCCTCCACCGTCCTATCAACTCTTCATCTCTTCTCTCCTCTTCCCTCTTCTCATTTGCTCTTCTTTCTCCTCCTTCTTCTGCTCTCCTCTCCCCTTATCTCCCCTGCTCTCCTCTTCTGCTCTCTTCTCCCCTCTTCTCCTCTGCTTCTCTGCTCTTCTCTCCTCTTCTCCCCTTTCTCCTTCTCTCCTCTTCTCCCCTTTCTCCTTCTCTCCTCTTCTCCCCTTTCTCCTTCTCTCCTCTTCTCCCCTTTCTCCTTCTCTCCTCTTCTCCCCTTTCTCCTCCTCTCCCCTCCCTTCTTCCCTCTCTCCCCTTCTTCCCTCTCTCCCCTTCTTCCCTCTCTCCCCTCCTCTCCCCTCTTCTCCTCTCTCTCCCCTCTTCTCCTCTCTCTCCCCTTCTTCCCTCTCTCCCCTCTTCTCCTCTCCCCCTCTCCCTTCTTCTCTCTTCTCCTATCCCCTCTTCTCCTCTCTCCTCTTCTACTCCTTCCCTCTTCTATCCCCTCTTCTCCTCTCTCCTCTTCTACTCCTTCCCTCTTCTCCTCTGCTCTCCTCTCCCGTCTTGTCCTATGCTGCCCCAACCCAACTTCCCACCTTGTCTGCTCTCCTTTCCAATTATTTTCCTCTCCCTGTCCCCACACTCTTCCCGTCCTTGCATTTTCCTCTTTCCTTTCCTTATTTTCTCCTATTGGTCTCTATATTTCTTTCTCTGTTTTGTAATCGCAAATGTTATACTACAGAAAAAACAACAAAAAAAAAACAATCCATACTCACAAACCATTTATATTTAACAGGTAACTCTCAATCCCTTTTGGATTATATAAATTAGGACTTTGCCACTAAACACAGACAGCTGGGATGTATTTAAGCTTTGTTATATTCATGATTGTAGAAGTGCAAATTCATGTAAAAAAATTAGAGAAATGTCCAGCCACTGGAATTAAATAATAATGAGAAAAAAAAAGAATTATGTGCTAATAAATTTCTGAATAAGGCTTGGGAGGGGGAGAGAAGAAGGAAAGGAAGGAAGGAAGGAAAAAAGGAAGGAAAGGGAAGGAAAAAAGGGAGGAAAGGGAAGGAAAAAAGGGAGGAAAGGGAAGGAAAAAAGGGAGGAAAGGGAAAGAAAAAAGGGAGGAAAGGGAAGGAAAAAAGGAAGGAAAGGGAAGGAAAAAAGGGAGGAAAGGGAAGGAAAAAAGGGAGGAAAGGGAAGGAAAAAAGGAAGGAGAGGGAAGGAAAAAAGGGAGGAGAGGGAAGGAAAAAAGGGAGGAGAGGGAAGGAAAAAAGGGAGGAGAGGGAAGGAAAAAAGGGAGGAAAGGGAAGGAAAAAAGGAAGGAGAGGGAAGGAAAAAAGGAACTAGAGGGAAGGAAGGAAAGGGAAGGAAGGAAAGGGAAGGAAAAAAGGGAGGAAAGGGAAGGAAAAAAGGGAGGAAAGGGAAGGAAAAAAGGAAGGAAAGGGAAGGAAAAAAGGAAGGAAAAAAGGGAGGAAAGGGAAGGAAAAAAGGAAGGAAAGGGAAGGAAAAAAGGGAGGAAATGGAAGGAAAAAAGGGAGGAAATGGAAGGAAAAAAGGGAGGAAATGGAAGGAAAAAAGGAAGTAAAGGGAAGGAAAAGAAAGTAAAGGGAAGGGAAGGAAAAGAAAGTAAAGGGAAGGGAAGGAAAAGAAAGTAAGGAAAAAAAGGGAGGAAAGGGAAGGAAAAAAGGGAGGAAAGGGAAGGAAAAAAGGGAAGGAAAAAGAAGGAGAGGGAAGGAAAAAAGGAAGGGAAGGAAGGAAAGGGAAGGAAAAAAGGGAGGAAAGGGAAGGAAAAAAGGGAGGAAAGGGAAGGAAAAAAGGGAGGAAAGGGAAGGAAAAAAGAAAGGAAAGGGAAGGAAAAAAGGAAGTAAAGGGAAGGAAAAGAAAGTAAAGGGAAGGGAAGGAAAAGAAAGTAAGGAAAAAAGGGAGAAAAGGGAAGGAAAAAAGGCAGGAAAGGGAAGGAAAAAAGGAAGGAAAGGGAAGGAAAAAGGGAAGGAAAGGGAAGGAAAAAAGGAAGGAAAGGGAAGGAAAAAGGAGGAAAGGGAAGGAAAAAAGGGAGGAAAGGGAAGGAAAAATGGGAGGAAAGGGAAGGGAAGGAAAAAAGGAAGGAAAGGGAAGGAAAAAAGGAAGGAAAGGGAAGGAA